>JAPVLV010000017.1:0-4800000 GCA_029168935.1 Oxyria digyna
CAAAATTGGCCCTTAAAGAAGCTCGATTTTCGTACGAGCTCCGAATGGGGATTTCGTAGACTCCATTGATCTTAGTGTACCCCTAAAAGGATGTGTGCAAAATTAGGGGTCCAACGGGCCTCGTCTTATATGACTTTTCACCGAGTTTTCGTCACAGGGCCTCCCCGGGAGCCCAAAATTGGCCCTTAAAGAAGCTCGACTTTCGCACGAGTTCCGAAACGGAATTTCGTCGACTCCGTTGATCTAAATCTACCCCGTAAAGGATGTGTGCAAAATTAGGGGTCCAACGGGCCTCGTCTTATATGACTTTTCACCGAGTTTTCGTCACAGGGCCTCCCCGGGAGCCCAAAATTGGCCCTTAAAGAAGCTCGATTTTCGTACGAGCTCCGAATGGGGATTTCGTAGACTCCATTGATCTTAGTGTACCCCTAAAAGGATGTGTGCAAAATTAGGGGTCCAACGGGCCTCGTCTTATATGACTTTTCACCGAGTTTTCGTCACAGGGCCTCCCCGGGAGCCCAAAATTGGCCCTTAAAGAAGCTCGACTTTCGCACGAGTTCCGAAACGGAATTTCGTCGACTCCGTTGATCTAAATCTACCCCGTAAAGGATGTGTGCAAAATTAGGGGTCCAACGGGCCTCGTCTTATATGACTTTTCACCGAGTTTTCGTCACAGGGCCTCCCCGGGAGCCCAAAATTGGCCCTTAAAGAAGCTCGACTTTCGCACGAGTTCCGGAACGGAATTTCGTCGACTCCGTTGATCTAAATCTACCCCGTAAAGGATGTGTGCAAAATTAGGGGTCCAACGGGCCTCGTCTTATATGACTTTTCACCGAGTTTTCGTCACAGGGCCTCCCCGGGAGCCCAAAATTGGCCCTTAAAGAAGCTCGACTTTCGCACGAGTTCCGAAACGGAATTTCGTCGACTCCGTTGATCTAGATATACCCCAAATATGATGTGTGCAAAATTAGGGGTCCAACGGGCCTCGTCTTATATGACTTTTCACCGAGTTTTCGTCACAGGGCCTCCCCGGGAGCCCAAAATTGGCCCTTAAAGAAGCTCGACTTTCGCACGAGTTCCGAAACGGAATTTCGTCGACTCCGTTGATCTAAATCTACCCCGTAAAGGATGTGTGCAAAATTAGGGGTCCAACGGGCCTCGTCTTATATGACTTTTCACCGAGTTTTCGTCACAGGGCCTCCCCGGGAGCCCAAAATTGGCCCTTAAAGAAGCTCGATTTTCGTACGAGCTCCGAATGGGGATTTCGTAGACTCCATTGATCTTAGTGTACCCCTAAAAGGATGTGTGCAAAATTAGGGGTCCAACGGGCCTCGTCTTATATGACTTTTCACCGAGTTTTCGTCACAGGGCCTCCCCGGGAGCCCAAAATTGGCCCTTAAAGAAGCTCGACTTTCGCACGAGTTCCGAAACGGAATTTCGTCGACTCCGTTGATCTAAATCTACCCCGTAAAGGATGTGTGCAAAATTAGGGGTCCAACGGGCCTCGTCTTATATGACTTTTCACCGAGTTTTCGTCACAGGGCCTCCCCGGGAGCCCAAAATTGGCCCTTAAAGAAGCTCGACTTTCGCACGAGTTCCGGAACGGAATTTCGTCGACTCCGTTGATCTAAATCTACCCCGTAAAGGATGTGTGCAAAATTAGGGGTCCAACGGGCCTCGTCTTATATGACTTTTCACCGAGTTTTCGTCACAGGGCCTCCCCGGGAGCCCAAAATTGGCCCTTAAAGAAGCTCGACTTTCGCACGAGTTCCGAAACGGAATTTCGTCGACTCCGTTGATCTAGATATACCCCAAATATGATGTGTGCAAAATTAGGGGTCCAACGGGCCTCGTCTTATATGACTTTTCACCGAGTTTTCGTCACAGGGCCTCCCCGGGAGCCCAAAATTGGCCCTTAAAGAAGCTCGACTTTCGCACGAGTTCCGAAACGGAATTTCGTCGACTCCGTTGATCTAAATCTACCCCGTAAAGGATGTGTGCAAAATTAGGGGTCCAACGGGCCTCGTCTTATATGACTTTTCACCGAGTTTTCGTCACAGGGCCTCCCCGGGAGCCCAAAATTGGCCCTTAAAGAAGCTCGATTTTCGTACGAGCTCCGAATGGGGATTTCGTAGACTCCATTGATCTTAGTGTACCCCTAAAAGGATGTGTGCAAAATTAGGGGTCCAACGGGCCTCGTCTTATATGACTTTTCACCGAGTTTTCGTCACAGGGCCTCCCCGGGAGCCCAAAATTGGCCCTTAAAGAAGCTCGACTTTCGCACGAGTTCCGAAACGGAATTTCGTCGACTCCGTTGATCTAAATCTACCCCGTAAAGGATGTGTGCAAAATTAGGGGTCCAACGGGCCTCGTCTTATATGACTTTTCACCGAGTTTTCGTCACAGGGCCTCCCCGGGAGCCCAAAATTGGCCCTTAAAGAAGCTCGACTTTCGCACGAGTTCCGGAACGGAATTTCGTCGACTCCGTTGATCTAAATCTACCCCGTAAAGGATGTGTGCAAAATTAGGGGTCCAACGGGCCTCGTCTTATATGACTTTTCACCGAGTTTTCGTCACAGGGCCTCCCCGGGAGCCCAAAATTGGCCCTTAAAGAAGCTCGACTTTCGCACGAGTTCCGAAACGGAATTTCGTCGACTCCGTTGATCTAGATATACCCCAAATATGATGTGTGCAAAATTAGGGGTCCAACGGGCCTCGTCTTATATGACTTTTCACCGAGTTTTCGTCACAGGGCCTCCCCGGGAGCCCAAAATTGGCCCTTAAAGAAGCTCGACTTTCGCACGAGTTCCGAAACGGAATTTCGTCGACTCCGTTGATCTAAATCTACCCCGTAAAGGATGTGTGCAAAATTAGGGGTCCAACGGGCCTCGTCTTATATGACTTTTCACCGAGTTTTCGTCACAGGGCCTCCCCGGGAGCCCAAAATTGGCCCTTAAAGAAGCTCGATTTTCGTACGAGCTCCGAATGGGGATTTCGTAGACTCCATTGATCTTAGTGTACCCCTAAAAGGATGTGTGCAAAATTAGGGGTCCAACGGGCCTCGTCTTATATGACTTTTCACCGAGTTTTCGTCACAGGGCCTCCCCGGGAGCCCAAAATTGGCCCTTAAAGAAGCTCGACTTTCGCACGAGTTCCGAAACGGAATTTCGTCGACTCCGTTGATCTAAATCTACCCCGTAAAGGATGTGTGCAAAATTAGGGGTCCAACGGGCCTCGTCTTATATGACTTTTCACCGAGTTTTCGTCACAGGGCCTCCCCGGGAGCCCAAAATTGGCCCTTAAAGAAGCTCGACTTTCGCACGAGTTCCGGAACGGAATTTCGTCGACTCCGTTGATCTAAATCTACCCCGTAAAGGATGTGTGCAAAATTAGGGGTCCAACGGGCCTCGTCTTATATGACTTTTCACCGAGTTTTCGTCACAGGGCCTCCCCGGGAGCCCAAAATTGGCCCTTAAAGAAGCTCGACTTTCGCACGAGTTCCGAAACGGAATTTCGTCGACTCCGTTGATCTAGATATACCCCAAATATGATGTGTGCAAAATTAGGGGTCCAACGGGCCTCGTCTTATATGACTTTTCACCGAGTTTTCGTCACAGGGCCTCCCCGGGAGCCCAAAATTGGCCCTTAAAGAAGCTCGACTTTCGCACGAGTTCCGAAACGGAATTTCGTCGACTCCGTTGATCTAAATCTACCCCGTAAAGGATGTGTGCAAAATTAGGGGTCCAACGGGCCTCGTCTTATATGACTTTTCACCGAGTTTTCGTCACAGGGCCTCCCCGGGAGCCCAAAATTGGCCCTTAAAGAAGCTCGATTTTCGTACGAGCTCCGAATGGGGATTTCGTAGACTCCATTGATCTTAGTGTACCCCTAAAAGGATGTGTGCAAAATTAGGGGTCCAACGGGCCTCGTCTTATATGACTTTTCACCGAGTTTTCGTCACAGGGCCTCCCCGGGAGCCCAAAATTGGCCCTTAAAGAAGCTCGACTTTCGCACGAGTTCCGAAACGGAATTTCGTCGACTCCGTTGATCTAAATCTACCCCGTAAAGGATGTGTGCAAAATTAGGGGTCCAACGGGCCTCGTCTTATATGACTTTTCACCGAGTTTTCGTCACAGGGCCTCCCCGGGAGCCCAAAATTGGCCCTTAAAGAAGCTCGACTTTCGCACGAGTTCCGGAACGGAATTTCGTCGACTCCGTTGATCTAAATCTACCCCGTAAAGGATGTGTGCAAAATTAGGGGTCCAACGGGCCTCGTCTTATATGACTTTTCACCGAGTTTTCGTCACAGGGCCTCCCCGGGAGCCCAAAATTGGCCCTTAAAGAAGCTCGACTTTCGCACGAGTTCCGAAACGGAATTTCGTCGACTCCGTTGATCTAGATATACCCCAAATATGATGTGTGCAAAATTAGGGGTCCAACGGGCCTCGTCTTATATGACTTTTCACCGAGTTTTCGTCACAGGGCCTCCCCGGGAGCCCAAAATTGGCCCTTAAAGAAGCTCGACTTTCGCACGAGTTCCGAAACGGAATTTCGTCGACTCCGTTGATCTAAATCTACCCCGTAAAGGATGTGTGCAAAATTAGGGGTCCAACGGGCCTCGTCTTATATGACTTTTCACCGAGTTTTCGTCACAGGGCCTCCCCGGGAGCCCAAAATTGGCCCTTAAAGAAGCTCGATTTTCGTACGAGCTCCGAATGGGGATTTCGTAGACTCCATTGATCTTAGTGTACCCCTAAAAGGATGTGTGCAAAATTAGGGGTCCAACGGGCCTCGTCTTATATGACTTTTCACCGAGTTTTCGTCACAGGGCCTCCCCGGGAGCCCAAAATTGGCCCTTAAAGAAGCTCGACTTTCGCACGAGTTCCGAAACGGAATTTCGTCGACTCCGTTGATCTAAATCTACCCCGTAAAGGATGTGTGCAAAATTAGGGGTCCAACGGGCCTCGTCTTATATGACTTTTCACCGAGTTTTCGTCACAGGGCCTCCCCGGGAGCCCAAAATTGGCCCTTAAAGAAGCTCGACTTTCGCACGAGTTCCGGAACGGAATTTCGTCGACTCCGTTGATCTAAATCTACCCCGTAAAGGATGTGTGCAAAATTAGGGGTCCAACGGGCCTCGTCTTATATGACTTTTCACCGAGTTTTCGTCACAGGGCCTCCCCGGGAGCCCAAAATTGGCCCTTAAAGAAGCTCGACTTTCGCACGAGTTCCGAAACGGAATTTCGTCGACTCCGTTGATCTAGATATACCCCAAATATGATGTGTGCAAAATTAGGGGTCCAACGGGCCTCGTCTTATATGACTTTTCACCGAGTTTTCGTCACAGGGCCTCCCCGGGAGCCCAAAATTGGCCCTTAAAGAAGCTCGACTTTCGCACGAGTTCCGAAACGGAATTTCGTCGACTCCGTTGATCTAAATCTACCCCGTAAAGGATGTGTGCAAAATTAGGGGTCCAACGGGCCTCGTCTTATATGACTTTTCACCGAGTTTTCGTCACAGGGCCTCCCCGGGAGCCCAAAATTGGCCCTTAAAGAAGCTCGATTTTCGTACGAGCTCCGAATGGGGATTTCGTAGACTCCATTGATCTTAGTGTACCCCTAAAAGGATGTGTGCAAAATTAGGGGTCCAACGGGCCTCGTCTTATATGACTTTTCACCGAGTTTTCGTCACAGGGCCTCCCCGGGAGCCCAAAATTGGCCCTTAAAGAAGCTCGACTTTCGCACGAGTTCCGAAACGGAATTTCGTCGACTCCGTTGATCTAAATCTACCCCGTAAAGGATGTGTGCAAAATTAGGGGTCCAACGGGCCTCGTCTTATATGACTTTTCACCGAGTTTTCGTCACAGGGCCTCCCCGGGAGCCCAAAATTGGCCCTTAAAGAAGCTCGACTTTCGCACGAGTTCCGGAACGGAATTTCGTCGACTCCGTTGATCTAAATCTACCCCGTAAAGGATGTGTGCAAAATTAGGGGTCCAACGGGCCTCGTCTTATATGACTTTTCACCGAGTTTTCGTCACAGGGCCTCCCCGGGAGCCCAAAATTGGCCCTTAAAGAAGCTCGACTTTCGCACGAGTTCCGAAACGGAATTTCGTCGACTCCGTTGATCTAGATATACCCCAAATATGATGTGTGCAAAATTAGGGGTCCAACGGGCCTCGTCTTATATGACTTTTCACCGAGTTTTCGTCACAGGGCCTCCCCGGGAGCCCAAAATTGGCCCTTAAAGAAGCTCGACTTTCGCACGAGTTCCGAAACGGAATTTCGTCGACTCCGTTGATCTAAATCTACCCCGTAAAGGATGTGTGCAAAATTAGGGGTCCAACGGGCCTCGTCTTATATGACTTTTCACCGAGTTTTCGTCACAGGGCCTCCCCGGGAGCCCAAAATTGGCCCTTAAAGAAGCTCGATTTTCGTACGAGCTCCGAATGGGGATTTCGTAGACTCCATTGATCTTAGTGTACCCCTAAAAGGATGTGTGCAAAATTAGGGGTCCAACGGGCCTCGTCTTATATGACTTTTCACCGAGTTTTCGTCACAGGGCCTCCCCGGGAGCCCAAAATTGGCCCTTAAAGAAGCTCGACTTTCGCACGAGTTCCGAAACGGAATTTCGTCGACTCCGTTGATCTAAATCTACCCCGTAAAGGATGTGTGCAAAATTAGGGGTCCAACGGGCCTCGTCTTATATGACTTTTCACCGAGTTTTCGTCACAGGGCCTCCCCGGGAGCCCAAAATTGGCCCTTAAAGAAGCTCGACTTTCGCACGAGTTCCGGAACGGAATTTCGTCGACTCCGTTGATCTAAATCTACCCCGTAAAGGATGTGTGCAAAATTAGGGGTCCAACGGGCCTCGTCTTATATGACTTTTCACCGAGTTTTCGTCACAGGGCCTCCCCGGGAGCCCAAAATTGGCCCTTAAAGAAGCTCGACTTTCGCACGAGTTCCGAAACGGAATTTCGTCGACTCCGTTGATCTAGATATACCCCAAATATGATGTGTGCAAAATTAGGGGTCCAACGGGCCTCGTCTTATATGACTTTTCACCGAGTTTTCGTCACAGGGCCTCCCCGGGAGCCCAAAATTGGCCCTTAAAGAAGCTCGACTTTCGCACGAGTTCCGAAACGGAATTTCGTCGACTCCGTTGATCTAAATCTACCCCGTAAAGGATGTGTGCAAAATTAGGGGTCCAACGGGCCTCGTCTTATATGACTTTTCACCGAGTTTTCGTCACAGGGCCTCCCCGGGAGCCCAAAATTGGCCCTTAAAGAAGCTCGACTTTCGCACGAGTTCCGGAACGGAATTTCGTCGACTCCGTTGATCTAAATCTACCCCGTAAAGGATGTGTGCAAAATTAGGGGTCCAACGGGCCTCGTCTTATATGACTTTTCACCGAGTTTTCGTCACAGGGCCTCCCCGGGAGCCCAAAATTGGCCCTTAAAGAAGCTCGACTTTCGCACGAGTTCCGAAACGGAATTTCGTCGACTCCGTTGATCTAGATATACCCCAAATATGATGTGTGCAAAATTAGGGGTCCAACGGGCCTCGTCTTATATGACTTTTCACCGAGTTTTCGTCACAGGGCCTCCCCGGGAGCCCAAAATTGGCCCTTAAAGAAGGTAGATTTTCGTCGGAGTTCCGAATCGCAATTTCATTGACTCCATTGATCTTAGTGTACCCCATAAATGATGTGTGCAAAATTAGGGGTCCAACGGGCCTCGTCTTATATGACTTTTCACCGAGTTTTCGTCACAGGGCCTCCCCGGGAGCCCAAAATTGGCCCTTAAAGAAGGTCGATTTTCGTAGGAGTTCCGAATGGGAATTTAACTGACTCCATTGATCTTAGTGTACCCCATAAATGATGTGTGCAAAATTAGGGTTCCAACGGGCCTCGTCTTATATGACTTTTCACCGAGTTTTCGTCACAGGGCCTCCCCAGGAGCCCAAAATTGGCCCTTAAAGAAGGTCGATTTTCGTAGGAGTTCCGAATGGGAATTTCACTGACTCCATTGATCTTAGTGTACCCCTAAAAGGTTGTGTGCAAAATTAGGGGTCTAACGGGCCTCGTCTTATATGACTTTTCACCGAGTTTTCGTCACAGGGCCTCCGCGGGAGCCCAAAATTGGCCCTTAAAGAAGGTAGATTTTCGTCGGAGTTCCGAATCGCAATTTCATTGACTCCATTGATCTTAGTGTACCCCATAAATGATGTGTGCAAAATTAGGGGTCCAACGGGCCTCGTCTTATATGACTTTTCACCGAGTTTTCGTCACAGGGCCTCCCCGGGAGCCCAAAATTGGCCCTTAATGAAGGTCGATTTTCGTAGGAGTTCCGAATGGGAATTTAACTGACTCCATTGATCTTAGTGTACCCCATAAACGATGTGTGCAAAATTAGGGGTCCAACGGGCCTCGTCTTATATGACTTTTCACCGAGTTTTCGTCACAGGGCCTCCCCGGGAGCCCAAAATTGGCCCTTAAAGAAGCTCGACTTTCGCACGAGTTCCGAAACGGAATTTCGTCGACTCCGTTGATCTAAATCTACCCCGTAAAGGATGTGTGCAAAATTAGGGGTCCAACGGGCCTCGTCTTATATGACTTTTCACCGAGTTTTCGTCACAGGGCCTCCCCGGGAGCCCAAAATTGGCCCTTAAAGAAGCTCGACTTTCGCACGAGTTCCGGAACGGAATTTCGTCGACTCCGTTGATCTAAATCTACCCCGTAAAGGATGTGTGCAAAATTAGGGGTCCAACGGGCCTCGTCTTATATGACTTTTCACCGAGTTTTCGTCACAGGGCCTCCCCGGGAGCCCAAAATTGGCCCTTAAAGAAGCTCGACTTTCGCACGAGTTCCGAAACGGAATTTCGTCGACTCCGTTGATCTAGATATACCCCAAATATGATGTGTGCAAAATTAGGGGTCCAACGGGCCTCGTCTTATATGACTTTTCACCGAGTTTTCGTCACAGGGCCTCCCCGGGAGCCCAAAATTGGCCCTTAAAGAAGCTCGACTTTCGCACGAGTTCCGAAACGGAATTTCGTCGACTCCGTTGATCTAAATCTACCCCGTAAAGGATGTGTGCAAAATTAGGGGTCCAACGGGCCTCGTCTTATATGACTTTTCACCGAGTTTTCGTCACAGGGCCTCCCCGGGAGCCCAAAATTGGCCCTTAAAGAAGCTCGATTTTCGTACGAGCTCCGAATGGGGATTTCGTAGACTCCATTGATCTTAGTGTACCCCTAAAAGGATGTGTGCAAAATTAGGGGTCCAACGGGCCTCGTCTTATATGACTTTTCACCGAGTTTTCGTCACAGGGCCTCCCCGGGAGCCCAAAATTGGCCCTTAAAGAAGCTCGACTTTCGCACGAGTTCCGGAACGGAATTTCGTCGACTCCGTTGATCTAAATCTACCCCGTAAAGGATGTGTGCAAAATTAGGGGTCCAACGGGCCTCGTCTTATATGACTTTTCACCGAGTTTTCGTCACAGGGCCTCCCCGGGAGCCCAAAATTGGCCCTTAAAGAAGCTCGACTTTCGCACGAGTTCCGGAACGGAATTTCGTCGACTCCGTTGATCTAAATCTACCCCGTAAAGGATGTGTGCAAAATTAGGGGTCCAACGGGCCTCGTCTTATATGACTTTTCACCGAGTTTTCGTCACAGGGCCTCCCCGGGAGCCCAAAATTGGCCCTTAAAGAAGCTCGACTTTCGCACGAGTTCCGAAACGGAATTTCGTCGACTCCGTTGATCTAGATATACCCCAAATATGATGTGTGCAAAATTAGGGGTCCAACGGGCCTCGTCTTATATGACTTTTCACCGAGTTTTCGTCACAGGGCCTCCCCGGGAGCCCAAAATTGGCCCTTAAAGAAGCTCGACTTTCGCACGAGTTCCGAAACGGAATTTCGTCGACTCCGTTGATCTAAATCTACCCCGTAAAGGATGTGTGCAAAATTAGGGGTCCAACGGGCCTCGTCTTATATGACTTTTCACCGAGTTTTCGTCACAGGGCCTCCCCGGGAGCCCAAAATTGGCCCTTAAAGAAGCTCGATTTTCGTACGAGCTCCGAATGGGGATTTCGTAGACTCCATTGATCTTAGTGTACCCCTAAAAGGATGTGTGCAAAATTAGGGGTCCAACGGGCCTCGTCTTATATGACTTTTCACCGAGTTTTCGTCACAGGGCCTCCCCGGGAGCCCAAAATTGGCCCTTAAAGAAGCTCGACTTTCGCACGAGTTCCGAAACGGAATTTCGTCGACTCCGTTGATCTAGATATACCCCAAATATGATGTGTGCAAAATTAGGGGTCCAACGGGCCTCGTCTTATATGACTTTTCACCGAGTTTTCGTCACAGGGCCTCCCCGGGAGCCCAAAATTGGCCCTTAAAGAAGCTCGACTTTCGCACGAGTTCCGAAACGGAATTTCGTCGACTCCGTTGATCTAAATCTACCCCGTAAAGGATGTGTGCAAAATTAGGGGTCCAACGGGCCTCGTCTTATATGACTTTTCACCGAGTTTTCGTCACAGGGCCTCCCCGGGAGCCCAAAATTGGCCCTTAAAGAAGCTCGACTTTCGCACGAGTTCCGGAACGGAATTTCGTCGACTCCGTTGATCTAAATCTACCCCGTAAAGGATGTGTGCAAAATTAGGGGTCCAACGGGCCTCGTCTTATATGACTTTTCACCGAGTTTTCGTCACAGGGCCTCCCCGGGAGCCCAAAATTGGCCCTTAAAGAAGCTCGATTTTCGTACGAGCTCCGAATGGGGATTTCGTAGACTCCATTGATCTTAGTGTACCCCTAAAAGGATGTGTGCAAAATTAGGGGTCCAACGGGCCTCGTCTTATATGACTTTTCACCGAGTTTTCGTCACAGGGCCTCCCTGGGAGCCCAAAATTGGCCCTTAAAGAAGCTCGACTTTCGCACGAGTTCCGAAACGGAATTTCGTCGACTCCGTTGATCTAAATCTACCCCGTAAAGGATGTGTGCAAAATTAGGGGTCCAACGGGCCTCGTCTTATATGACTTTTCACCGAGTTTTCGTCACAGGGCCTCCCCGGGAGCCCAAAATTGGCCCTTAAAGAAGCTCGATTTTCGTACGAGCTCCGAATGGGGATTTCGTAGACTCCATTGATCTTAGTGTACCCCTAAAAGGATGTGTGCAAAATTAGGGGTCCAACGGGCCTCGTCTTATATGACTTTTCACCGAGTTTTCGTCACAGGGCCTCCCCGGGAGCCCAAAATTGGCCCTTAAAGAAGCTCGACTTTCGCACGAGTTCCGAAACGGAATTTCGTCGACTCCGTTGATCTAAATCTACCCCGTAAAGGATGTGTGCAAAATTAGGGGTCCAACGGGCCTCGTCTTATATGACTTTTCACCGAGTTTTCGTCACAGGGCCTCCCCGGGAGCCCAAAATTGGCCCTTAAAGAAGCTCGATTTTCGTACGAGCTCCGAATGGGGATTTCGTAGACTCCATTGATCTTAGTGTACCCCTAAAAGGATGTGTGCAAAATTAGGGGTCCAACGGGCCTCGTCTTATATGACTTTTCACCGAGTTTTCGTCACAGGGCCTCCCCGGGAGCCCAAAATTGGCCCTTAAAGAAGCTCGACTTTCGCACGAGTTCCGAAACGGAATTTCGTCGACTCCGTTGATCTAAATCTACCCCGTAAAGGATGTGTGCAAAATTAGGGGTCCAACGGGCCTCGTCTTATATGACTTTTCACCGAGTTTTCGTCACAGGGCCTCCCCGGGAGCCCAAAATTGGCCCTTAAAGAAGCTCGACTTTCGCACGAGTTCCGGAACGGAATTTCGTCGACTCCGTTGATCTAAATCTACCCCTAAAAGGATGTGTGCAAAATTAGGGGTCCAACGGGCCTCGTCTTATATGACTTTTCACCGAGTTTTCGTCACAGGGCCTCCCCGGGAGCCCAAAATTGGCCCTTAAAGAAGCTCGACTTTCGCACGAGTTCCGAAACGGAATTTCGTCGACTCCGTTGATCTAGATATACCCCAAATATGATGTGTGCAAAATTAGGGGTCCAACGGGCCTCGTCTTATATGACTTTTCACCGAGTTTTCGTCACAGGGCCTCCCCGGGAGCCCAAAATTGGCCCTTAAAGAAGCTCGACTTTCGCACGAGTTCCGAAACGGAATTTCGTCGACTCCGTTGATCTAAATCTACCCCGTAAAGGATGTGTGCAAAATTAGGGGTCCAACGGGCCTCGTCTTATATGACTTTTCACCGAGTTTTCGTCACAGGGCCTCCCCGGGAGCCCAAAATTGGCCCTTAAAGAAGCTCGATTTTCGTACGAGCTCCGAATGGGGATTTCGTAGACTCCATTGATCTTAGTGTACCCCTAAAAGGATGTGTGCAAAATTAGGGGTCCAACGGGCCTCGTCTTATATGACTTTTCACCGAGTTTTCGTCACAGGGCCTCCCCGGGAGCCCAAAATTGGCCCTTAAAGAAGCTCGACTTTCGCACGAGTTCCGAAACGGAATTTCGTCGACTCCGTTGATCTAAATCTACCCCGTAAAGGATGTGTGCAAAATTAGGGGTCCAACGGGCCTCGTCTTATATGACTTTTCACCGAGTTTTCGTCACAGGGCCTCCCCGGGAGCCCAAAATTGGCCCTTAAAGAAGCTCGACTTTCGCACGAGTTCCGGAACGGAATTTCGTCGACTCCGTTGATCTAAATCTACCCCGTAAAGGATGTGTGCAAAATTAGGGGTCCAACGGGCCTCGTCTTATATGACTTTTCACCGAGTTTTCGTCACAGGGCCTCCCCGGGAGCCCAAAATTGGCCCTTAAAGAAGCTCGACTTTCGCACGAGTTCCGAAACGGAATTTCGTCGACTCCGTTGATCTAGATATACCCCAAATATGATGTGTGCAAAATTAGGGGTCCAACGGGCCTCGTCTTATATGACTTTTCACCGAGTTTTCGTCACAGGGCCTCCCCGGGAGCCCAAAATTGGCCCTTAAAGAAGCTCGACTTTCGCACGAGTTCCGAAACGGAATTTCGTCGACTCCGTTGATCTAAATCTACCCCGTAAAGGATGTGTGCAAAATTAGGGGTCCAACGGGCCTCGTCTTATATGACTTTTCACCGAGTTTTCGTCACAGGGCCTCCCCGGGAGCCCAAAATTGGCCCTTAAAGAAGCTCGATTTTCGTACGAGCTCCGAATGGGGATTTCGTAGACTCCATTGATCTTAGTGTACCCCTAAAAGGATGTGTGCAAAATTAGGGGTCCAACGGGCCTCGTCTTATATGACTTTTCACCGAGTTTTCGTCACAGGGCCTCCCCGGGAGCCCAAAATTGGCCCTTAAAGAAGCTCGACTTTCGCACGAGTTCCGAAACGGAATTTCGTCGACTCCGTTGATCTAAATCTACCCCGTAAAGGATGTGTGCAAAATTAGGGGTCCAACGGGCCTCGTCTTATATGACTTTTCACCGAGTTTTCGTCACAGGGCCTCCCCGGGAGCCCAAAATTGGCCCTTAAAGAAGCTCGATTTTCGTACGAGCTCCGAATGGGGATTTCGTAGACTCCATTGATCTTAGTGTACCCCTAAAAGGATGTGTGCAAAATTAGGGGTCCAACGGGCCTCGTCTTATATGACTTTTCACCGAGTTTTCGTCACAGGGCCTCCCCGGGAGCCCAAAATTGGCCCTTAAAGAAGCTCGACTTTCGCACGAGTTCCGAAACGGAATTTCGTCGACTCCGTTGATCTAAATCTACCCCGTAAAGGATGTGTGCAAAATTAGGGGTCCAACGGGCCTCGTCTTATATGACTTTTCACCGAGTTTTCGTCACAGGGCCTCCCCGGGAGCCCAAAATTGGCCCTTAAAGAAGCTCGACTTTCGCACGAGTTCCGGAACGGAATTTCGTCGACTCCGTTGATCTAAATCTACCCCGTAAAGGATGTGTGCAAAATTAGGGGTCCAACGGGCCTCGTCTTATATGACTTTTCACCGAGTTTTCGTCACAGGGCCTCCCCGGGAGCCCAAAATTGGCCCTTAAAGAAGCTCGACTTTCGCACGAGTTCCGAAACGGAATTTCGTCGACTCCGTTGATCTAGATATACCCCAAATATGATGTGTGCAAAATTAGGGGTCCAACGGGCCTCGTCTTATATGACTTTTCACCGAGTTTTCGTCACAGGGCCTCCCCGGGAGCCCAAAATTGGCCCTTAAAGAAGCTCGACTTTCGCACGAGTTCCGAAACGGAATTTCGTCGACTCCGTTGATCTAAATCTACCCCGTAAAGGATGTGTGCAAAATTAGGGGTCCAACGGGCCTCGTCTTATATGACTTTTCACCGAGTTTTCGTCACAGGGCCTCCCCGGGAGCCCAAAATTGGCCCTTAAAGAAGCTCGATTTTCGTACGAGCTCCGAATGGGGATTTCGTAGACTCCATTGATCTTAGTGTACCCCTAAAAGGATGTGTGCAAAATTAGGGGTCCAACGGGCCTCGTCTTATATGACTTTTCACCGAGTTTTCGTCACAGGGCCTCCCCGGGAGCCCAAAATTGGCCCTTAAAGAAGCTCGACTTTCGCACGAGTTCCGAAACGGAATTTCGTCGACTCCGTTGATCTAAATCTACCCCGTAAAGGATGTGTGCAAAATTAGGGGTCCAACGGGCCTCGTCTTATATGACTTTTCACCGAGTTTTCGTCACAGGGCCTCCCCGGGAGCCCAAAATTGGCCCTTAAAGAAGCTCGACTTTCGCACGAGTTCCGGAACGGAATTTCGTCGACTCCGTTGATCTAAATCTACCCCGTAAAGGATGTGTGCAAAATTAGGGGTCCAACGGGCCTCGTCTTATATGACTTTTCACCGAGTTTTCGTCACAGGGCCTCCCCGGGAGCCCAAAATTGGCCCTTAAAGAAGCTCGACTTTCGCACGAGTTCCGAAACGGAATTTCGTCGACTCCGTTGATCTAGATATACCCCAAATATGATGTGTGCAAAATTAGGGGTCCAACGGGCCTCGTCTTATATGACTTTTCACCGAGTTTTCGTCACAGGGCCTCCCCGGGAGCCCAAAATTGGCCCTTAAAGAAGCTCGACTTTCGCACGAGTTCCGAAACGGAATTTCGTCGACTCCGTTGATCTAAATCTACCCCGTAAAGGATGTGTGCAAAATTAGGGGTCCAACGGGCCTCGTCTTATATGACTTTTCACCGAGTTTTCGTCACAGGGCCTCCCCGGGAGCCCAAAATTGGCCCTTAAAGAAGCTCGATTTTCGTACGAGCTCCGAATGGGGATTTCGTAGACTCCATTGATCTTAGTGTACCCCTAAAAGGATGTGTGCAAAATTAGGGGTCCAACGGGCCTCGTCTTATATGACTTTTCACCGAGTTTTCGTCACAGGGCCTCCCCGGGAGCCCAAAATTGGCCCTTAAAGAAGCTCGACTTTCGCACGAGTTCCGAAACGGAATTTCGTCGACTCCGTTGATCTAAATCTACCCCGTAAAGGATGTGTGCAAAATTAGGGGTCCAACGGGCCTCGTCTTATATGACTTTTCACCGAGTTTTCGTCACAGGGCCTCCCCGGGAGCCCAAAATTGGCCCTTAAAGAAGCTCGACTTTCGCACGAGTTCCGGAACGGAATTTCGTCGACTCCGTTGATCTAAATCTACCCCGTAAAGGATGTGTGCAAAATTAGGGGTCCAACGGGCCTCGTCTTATATGACTTTTCACCGAGTTTTCGTCACAGGGCCTCCCCGGGAGCCCAAAATTGGCCCTTAAAGAAGCTCGACTTTCGCACGAGTTCCGAAACGGAATTTCGTCGACTCCGTTGATCTAGATATACCCCAAATATGATGTGTGCAAAATTAGGGGTCCAACGGGCCTCGTCTTATATGACTTTTCACCGAGTTTTCGTCACAGGGCCTCCCCGGGAGCCCAAAATTGGCCCTTAAAGAAGCTCGACTTTCGCACGAGTTCCGAAACGGAATTTCGTCGACTCCGTTGATCTAAATCTACCCCGTAAAGGATGTGTGCAAAATTAGGGGTCCAACGGGCCTCGTCTTATATGACTTTTCACCGAGTTTTCGTCACAGGGCCTCCCCGGGAGCCCAAAATTGGCCCTTAAAGAAGCTCGATTTTCGTACGAGCTCCGAATGGGGATTTCGTAGACTCCATTGATCTTAGTGTACCCCTAAAAGGATGTGTGCAAAATTAGGGGTCCAACGGGCCTCGTCTTATATGACTTTTCACCGAGTTTTCGTCACAGGGCCTCCCCGGGAGCCCAAAATTGGCCCTTAAAGAAGCTCGACTTTCGCACGAGTTCCGAAACGGAATTTCGTCGACTCCGTTGATCTAAATCTACCCCGTAAAGGATGTGTGCAAAATTAGGGGTCCAACGGGCCTCGTCTTATATGACTTTTCACCGAGTTTTCGTCACAGGGCCTCCCCGGGAGCCCAAAATTGGCCCTTAAAGAAGCTCGACTTTCGCACGAGTTCCGGAACGGAATTTCGTCGACTCCGTTGATCTAAATCTACCCCGTAAAGGATGTGTGCAAAATTAGGGGTCCAACGGGCCTCGTCTTATATGACTTTTCACCGAGTTTTCGTCACAGGGCCTCCCCGGGAGCCCAAAATTGGCCCTTAAAGAAGCTCGACTTTCGCACGAGTTCCGAAACGGAATTTCGTCGACTCCGTTGATCTAGATATACCCCAAATATGAT
Source organism: Oxyria digyna (assembly GCA_029168935.1). Taxonomy (NCBI): domain Eukaryota; kingdom Viridiplantae; phylum Streptophyta; class Magnoliopsida; order Caryophyllales; family Polygonaceae; genus Oxyria; species Oxyria digyna. Next base: position 16,701 of record JAPVLV010000017.1, read on the forward strand.
GTGTGCAAAATTAGGGGTCCAACGGGCCTCGTCTTATATGACTTTTCACCGAGTTTTCGTCACAGGGCCTCCCCGGGAGCCCAAAATTGGCCCTTAAAGAAGCTCGACTTTCGCACGAGTTCCGAAACGGAATTTCGTCGACTCCGTTGATCTAAATCTACCCCGTAAAGGATGTGTGCAAAATTAGGGGTCCAACGGGCCTCGTCTTATATGACTTTTCACCGAGTTTTCGTCACAGGGCCTCCCCGGGAGCCCAAAATTGGCCCTTAAAGAAGCTCGACTTTCGCACGAGTTCCGGAACGGAATTTCGTCGACTCCGTTGATCTAAATCTACCCCGTAAAGGATGTGTGCAAAATTAGGGGTCCAACGGGCCTCGTCTTATATGACTTTTCACCGAGTTTTCGTCACAGGGCCTCCCCGGGAGCCCAAAATTGGCCCTTAAAGAAGCTCGACTTTCGCACGAGTTCCGAAACGGAATTTCGTCGACTCCGTTGATCTAGATATACCCCAAATATGATGTGTGCAAAATTAGGGGTCCAACGGGCCTCGTCTTATATGACTTTTCACCGAGTTTTCGTCACAGGGCCTCCCCGGGAGCCCAAAATTGGCCCTTAAAGAAGGTAGATTTTCGTCGGAGTTCCGAATCGCAATTTCATTGACTCCATTGATCTTAGTGTACCCCATAAATGATGTGTGCAAAATTAGGGGTCCAACGGGCCTCGTCTTATATGACTTTTCACCGAGTTTTCGTCACAGGGCCTCCCCGGGAGCCCAAAATTGGCCCTTAAAGAAGGTCGATTTTCGTAGGAGTTCCGAATGGGAATTTAACTGACTCCATTGATCTTAGTGTACCCCATAAATGATGTGTGCAAAATTAGGGTTCCAACGGGCCTCGTCTTATATGACTTTTCACCGAGTTTTCGTCACAGGGCCTCCCCAGGAGCCCAAAATTGGCCCTTAAAGAAGGTCGATTTTCGTAGGAGTTCCGAATGGGAATTTCACTGACTCCATTGATCTTAGTGTACCCCTAAAAGGTTGTGTGCAAAATTAGGGGTCTAACGGGCCTCGTCTTATATGACTTTTCACCGAGTTTTCGTCACAGGGCCTCCGCGGGAGCCCAAAATTGGCCCTTAAAGAAGGTAGATTTTCGTCGGAGTTCCGAATCGCAATTTCATTGACTCCATTGATCTTAGTGTACCCCATAAATGATGTGTGCAAAATTAGGGGTCCAACGGGCCTCGTCTTATATGACTTTTCACCGAGTTTTCGTCACAGGGCCTCCCCGGGAGCCCAAAATTGGCCCTTAATGAAGGTCGATTTTCGTAGGAGTTCCGAATGGGAATTTAACTGACTCCATTGATCTTAGTGTACCCCATAAACGATGTGTGCAAAATTAGGGGTCCAACGGGCCTCGTCTTATATGACTTTTCACCGAGTTTTCGTCACAGGGCCTCCCCGGGAGCCCAAAATTGGCCCTTAAAGAAGCTCGACTTTCGCACGAGTTCCGAAACGGAATTTCGTCGACTCCGTTGATCTAAATCTACCCCGTAAAGGATGTGTGCAAAATTAGGGGTCCAACGGGCCTCGTCTTATATGACTTTTCACCGAGTTTTCGTCACAGGGCCTCCCCGGGAGCCCAAAATTGGCCCTTAAAGAAGCTCGACTTTCGCACGAGTTCCGGAACGGAATTTCGTCGACTCCGTTGATCTAAATCTACCCCGTAAAGGATGTGTGCAAAATTAGGGGTCCAACGGGCCTCGTCTTATATGACTTTTCACCGAGTTTTCGTCACAGGGCCTCCCCGGGAGCCCAAAATTGGCCCTTAAAGAAGCTCGACTTTCGCACGAGTTCCGAAACGGAATTTCGTCGACTCCGTTGATCTAGATATACCCCAAATATGATGTGTGCAAAATTAGGGGTCCAACGGGCCTCGTCTTATATGACTTTTCACCGAGTTTTCGTCACAGGGCCTCCCCGGGAGCCCAAAATTGGCCCTTAAAGAAGCTCGACTTTCGCACGAGTTCCGAAACGGAATTTCGTCGACTCCGTTGATCTAAATCTACCCCGTAAAGGATGTGTGCAAAATTAGGGGTCCAACGGGCCTCGTCTTATATGACTTTTCACCGAGTTTTCGTCACAGGGCCTCCCCGGGAGCCCAAAATTGGCCCTTAAAGAAGCTCGATTTTCGTACGAGCTCCGAATGGGGATTTCGTAGACTCCATTGATCTTAGTGTACCCCTAAAAGGATGTGTGCAAAATTAGGGGTCCAACGGGCCTCGTCTTATATGACTTTTCACCGAGTTTTCGTCACAGGGCCTCCCCGGGAGCCCAAAATTGGCCCTTAAAGAAGCTCGACTTTCGCACGAGTTCCGAAACGGAATTTCGTCGACTCCGTTGATCTAAATCTACCCCGTAAAGGATGTGTGCAAAATTAGGGGTCCAACGGGCCTCGTCTTATATGACTTTTCACCGAGTTTTCGTCACAGGGCCTCCCCGGGAGCCCAAAATTGGCCCTTAAAGAAGCTCGATTTTCGTACGAGCTCCGAATGGGGATTTCGTAGACTCCATTGATCTTAGTGTACCCCTAAAAGGATGTGTGCAAAATTAGGGGTCCAACGGGCCTCGTCTTATATGACTTTTCACCGAGTTTTCGTCACAGGGCCTCCCCGGGAGCCCAAAATTGGCCCTTAAAGAAGCTCGACTTTCGCACGAGTTCCGAAACGGAATTTCGTCGACTCCGTTGATCTAAATCTACCCCGTAAAGGATGTGTGCAAAATTAGGGGTCCAACGGGCCTCGTCTTATATGACTTTTCACCGAGTTTTCGTCACAGGGCCTCCCCGGGAGCCCAAAATTGGCCCTTAAAGAAGCTCGACTTTCGCACGAGTTCCGGAACGGAATTTCGTCGACTCCGTTGATCTAAATCTACCCCGTAAAGGATGTGTGCAAAATTAGGGGTCCAACGGGCCTCGTCTTATATGACTTTTCACCGAGTTTTCGTCACAGGGCCTCCCCGGGAGCCCAAAATTGGCCCTTAAAGAAGCTCGACTTTCGCACGAGTTCCGAAACGGAATTTCGTCGACTCCGTTGATCTAGATATACCCCAAATATGATGTGTGCAAAATTAGGGGTCCAACGGGCCTCGTCTTATATGACTTTTCACCGAGTTTTCGTCACAGGGCCTCCCCGGGAGCCCAAAATTGGCCCTTAAAGAAGCTCGACTTTCGCACGAGTTCCGAAACGGAATTTCGTCGACTCCGTTGATCTAAATCTACCCCGTAAAGGATGTGTGCAAAATTAGGGGTCCAACGGGCCTCGTCTTATATGACTTTTCACCGAGTTTTCGTCACAGGGCCTCCCCGGGAGCCCAAAATTGGCCCTTAAAGAAGCTCGATTTTCGTACGAGCTCCGAATGGGGATTTCGTAGACTCCATTGATCTTAGTGTACCCCTAAAAGGATGTGTGCAAAATTAGGGGTCCAACGGGCCTCGTCTTATATGACTTTTCACCGAGTTTTCGTCACAGGGCCTCCCCGGGAGCCCAAAATTGGCCCTTAAAGAAGCTCGACTTTCGCACGAGTTCCGAAACGGAATTTCGTCGACTCCGTTGATCTAAATCTACCCCGTAAAGGATGTGTGCAAAATTAGGGGTCCAACGGGCCTCGTCTTATATGACTTTTCACCGAGTTTTCGTCACAGGGCCTCCCCGGGAGCCCAAAATTGGCCCTTAAAGAAGCTCGACTTTCGCACGAGTTCCGGAACGGAATTTCGTCGACTCCGTTGATCTAAATCTACCCCGTAAAGGATGTGTGCAAAATTAGGGGTCCAACGGGCCTCGTCTTATATGACTTTTCACCGAGTTTTCGTCACAGGGCCTCCCCGGGAGCCCAAAATTGGCCCTTAAAGAAGCTCGACTTTCGCACGAGTTCCGAAACGGAATTTCGTCGACTCCGTTGATCTAGATATACCCCAAATATGATGTGTGCAAAATTAGGGGTCCAACGGGCCTCGTCTTATATGACTTTTCACCGAGTTTTCGTCACAGGGCCTCCCCGGGAGCCCAAAATTGGCCCTTAAAGAAGCTCGACTTTCGCACGAGTTCCGAAACGGAATTTCGTCGACTCCGTTGATCTAAATCTACCCCGTAAAGGATGTGTGCAAAATTAGGGGTCCAACGGGCCTCGTCTTATATGACTTTTCACCGAGTTTTCGTCACAGGGCCTCCCCGGGAGCCCAAAATTGGCCCTTAAAGAAGCTCGATTTTCGTACGAGCTCCGAATGGGGATTTCGTAGACTCCATTGATCTTAGTGTACCCCTAAAAGGATGTGTGCAAAATTAGGGGTCCAACGGGCCTCGTCTTATATGACTTTTCACCGAGTTTTCGTCACAGGGCCTCCCCGGGAGCCCAAAATTGGCCCTTAAAGAAGCTCGACTTTCGCACGAGTTCCGAAACGGAATTTCGTCGACTCCGTTGATCTAAATCTACCCCGTAAAGGATGTGTGCAAAATTAGGGGTCCAACGGGCCTCGTCTTATATGACTTTTCACCGAGTTTTCGTCACAGGGCCTCCCCGGGAGCCCAAAATTGGCCCTTAAAGAAGCTCGACTTTCGCACGAGTTCCGGAACGGAATTTCGTCGACTCCGTTGATCTAAATCTACCCCGTAAAGGATGTGTGCAAAATTAGGGGTCCAACGGGCCTCGTCTTATATGACTTTTCACCGAGTTTTCGTCACAGGGCCTCCCCGGGAGCCCAAAATTGGCCCTTAAAGAAGCTCGACTTTCGCACGAGTTCCGAAACGGAATTTCGTCGACTCCGTTGATCTAGATATACCCCAAATATGATGTGTGCAAAATTAGGGGTCCAACGGGCCTCGTCTTATATGACTTTTCACCGAGTTTTCGTCACAGGGCCTCCCCGGGAGCCCAAAATTGGCCCTTAAAGAAGCTCGACTTTCGCACGAGTTCCGAAACGGAATTTCGTCGACTCCGTTGATCTAAATCTACCCCGTAAAGGATGTGTGCAAAATTAGGGGTCCAACGGGCCTCGTCTTATATGACTTTTCACCGAGTTTTCGTCACAGGGCCTCCCCGGGAGCCCAAAATTGGCCCTTAAAGAAGCTCGATTTTCGTACGAGCTCCGAATGGGGATTTCGTAGACTCCATTGATCTTAGTGTACCCCTAAAAGGATGTGTGCAAAATTAGGGGTCCAACGGGCCTCGTCTTATATGACTTTTCACCGAGTTTTCGTCACAGGGCCTCCCCGGGAGCCCAAAATTGGCCCTTAAAGAAGCTCGACTTTCGCACGAGTTCCGAAACGGAATTTCGTCGACTCCGTTGATCTAAATCTACCCCGTAAAGGATGTGTGCAAAATTAGGGGTCCAACGGGCCTCGTCTTATATGACTTTTCACCGAGTTTTCGTCACAGGGCCTCCCCGGGAGCCCAAAATTGGCCCTTAAAGAAGCTCGACTTTCGCACGAGTTCCGGAACGGAATTTCGTCGACTCCGTTGATCTAAATCTACCCCGTAAAGGATGTGTGCAAAATTAGGGGTCCAACGGGCCTCGTCTTATATGACTTTTCACCGAGTTTTCGTCACAGGGCCTCCCCGGGAGCCCAAAATTGGCCCTTAAAGAAGCTCGACTTTCGCACGAGTTCCGAAACGGAATTTCGTCGACTCCGTTGATCTAGATATACCCCAAATATGATGTGTGCAAAATTAGGGGTCCAACGGGCCTCGTCTTATATGACTTTTCACCGAGTTTTCGTCACAGGGCCTCCCCGGGAGCCCAAAATTGGCCCTTAAAGAAGCTCGACTTTCGCACGAGTTCCGAAACGGAATTTCGTCGACTCCGTTGATCTAAATCTACCCCGTAAAGGATGTGTGCAAAATTAGGGGTCCAACGGGCCTCGTCTTATATGACTTTTCACCGAGTTTTCGTCACAGGGCCTCCCCGGGAGCCCAAAATTGGCCCTTAAAGAAGCTCGACTTTCGCACGAGTTCCGGAACGGAATTTCGTCGACTCCGTTGATCTAAATCTACCCCGTAAAGGATGTGTGCAAAATTAGGGGTCCAACGGGCCTCGTCTTATATGACTTTTCACCGAGTTTTCGTCACAGGGCCTCCCCGGGAGCCCAAAATTGGCCCTTAAAGAAGCTCGACTTTCGCACGAGTTCCGAAACGGAATTTCGTCGACTCCGTTGATCTAGATATACCCCAAATATGATGTGTGCAAAATTAGGGGTCCAACGGGCCTCGTCTTATATGACTTTTCACCGAGTTTTCGTCACAGGGCCTCCCCGGGAGCCCAAAATTGGCCCTTAAAGAAGGTAGATTTTCGTCGGAGTTCCGAATCGCAATTTCATTGACTCCATTGATCTTAGTGTACCCCATAAATGATGTGTGCAAAATTAGGGGTCCAACGGGCCTCGTCTTATATGACTTTTCACCGAGTTTTCGTCACAGGGCCTCCCCGGGAGCCCAAAATTGGCCCTTAAAGAAGGTCGATTTTCGTAGGAGTTCCGAATGGGAATTTAACTGACTCCATTGATCTTAGTGTACCCCATAAATGATGTGTGCAAAATTAGGGTTCCAACGGGCCTCGTCTTATATGACTTTTCACCGAGTTTTCGTCACAGGGCCTCCCCAGGAGCCCAAAATTGGCCCTTAAAGAAGGTCGATTTTCGTAGGAGTTCCGAATGGGAATTTCACTGACTCCATTGATCTTAGTGTACCCCTAAAAGGTTGTGTGCAAAATTAGGGGTCTAACGGGCCTCGTCTTATATGACTTTTCACCGAGTTTTCGTCACAGGGCCTCCGCGGGAGCCCAAAATTGGCCCTTAAAGAAGGTAGATTTTCGTCGGAGTTCCGAATCGCAATTTCATTGACTCCATTGATCTTAGTGTACCCCATAAATGATGTGTGCAAAATTAGGGGTCCAACGGGCCTCGTCTTATATGACTTTTCACCGAGTTTTCGTCACAGGGCCTCCCCGGGAGCCCAAAATTGGCCCTTAATGAAGGTCGATTTTCGTAGGAGTTCCGAATGGGAATTTAACTGACTCCATTGATCTTAGTGTACCCCATAAACGATGTGTGCAAAATTAGGGGTCCAACGGGCCTCGTCTTATATGACTTTTCACCGAGTTTTCGTCACAGGGCCTCCCCGGGAGCCCAAAATTGGCCCTTAAAGAAGCTCGACTTTCGCACGAGTTCCGAAACGGAATTTCGTCGACTCCGTTGATCTAAATCTACCCCGTAAAGGATGTGTGCAAAATTAGGGGTCCAACGGGCCTCGTCTTATATGACTTTTCACCGAGTTTTCGTCACAGGGCCTCCCCGGGAGCCCAAAATTGGCCCTTAAAGAAGCTCGACTTTCGCACGAGTTCCGGAACGGAATTTCGTCGACTCCGTTGATCTAAATCTACCCCGTAAAGGATGTGTGCAAAATTAGGGGTCCAACGGGCCTCGTCTTATATGACTTTTCACCGAGTTTTCGTCACAGGGCCTCCCCGGGAGCCCAAAATTGGCCCTTAAAGAAGCTCGACTTTCGCACGAGTTCCGAAACGGAATTTCGTCGACTCCGTTGATCTAGATATACCCCAAATATGATGTGTGCAAAATTAGGGGTCCAACGGGCCTCGTCTTATATGACTTTTCACCGAGTTTTCGTCACAGGGCCTCCCCGGGAGCCCAAAATTGGCCCTTAAAGAAGCTCGACTTTCGCACGAGTTCCGAAACGGAATTTCGTCGACTCCGTTGATCTAAATCTACCCCGTAAAGGATGTGTGCAAAATTAGGGGTCCAACGGGCCTCGTCTTATATGACTTTTCACCGAGTTTTCGTCACAGGGCCTCCCCGGGAGCCCAAAATTGGCCCTTAAAGAAGCTCGATTTTCGTACGAGCTCCGAATGGGGATTTCGTAGACTCCATTGATCTTAGTGTACCCCTAAAAGGATGTGTGCAAAATTAGGGGTCCAACGGGCCTCGTCTTATATGACTTTTCACCGAGTTTTCGTCACAGGGCCTCCCCGGGAGCCCAAAATTGGCCCTTAAAGAAGCTCGACTTTCGCACGAGTTCCGAAACGGAATTTCGTCGACTCCGTTGATCTAAATCTACCCCGTAAAGGATGTGTGCAAAATTAGGGGTCCAACGGGCCTCGTCTTATATGACTTTTCACCGAGTTTTCGTCACAGGGCCTCCCCGGGAGCCCAAAATTGGCCCTTAAAGAAGCTCGATTTTCGTACGAGCTCCGAATGGGGATTTCGTAGACTCCATTGATCTTAGTGTACCCCTAAAAGGATGTGTGCAAAATTAGGGGTCCAACGGGCCTCGTCTTATATGACTTTTCACCGAGTTTTCGTCACAGGGCCTCCCCGGGAGCCCAAAATTGGCCCTTAAAGAAGCTCGACTTTCGCACGAGTTCCGAAACGGAATTTCGTCGACTCCGTTGATCTAAATCTACCCCGTAAAGGATGTGTGCAAAATTAGGGGTCCAACGGGCCTCGTCTTATATGACTTTTCACCGAGTTTTCGTCACAGGGCCTCCCCGGGAGCCCAAAATTGGCCCTTAAAGAAGCTCGACTTTCGCACGAGTTCCGGAACGGAATTTCGTCGACTCCGTTGATCTAAATCTACCCCGTAAAGGATGTGTGCAAAATTAGGGGTCCAACGGGCCTCGTCTTATATGACTTTTCACCGAGTTTTCGTCACAGGGCCTCCCCGGGAGCCCAAAATTGGCCCTTAAAGAAGCTCGACTTTCGCACGAGTTCCGAAACGGAATTTCGTCGACTCCGTTGATCTAGATATACCCCAAATATGATGTGTGCAAAATTAGGGGTCCAACGGGCCTCGTCTTATATGACTTTTCACCGAGTTTTCGTCACAGGGCCTCCCCGGGAGCCCAAAATTGGCCCTTAAAGAAGCTCGACTTTCGCACGAGTTCCGAAACGGAATTTCGTCGACTCCGTTGATCTAAATCTACCCCGTAAAGGATGTGTGCAAAATTAGGGGTCCAACGGGCCTCGTCTTATATGACTTTTCACCGAGTTTTCGTCACAGGGCCTCCCCGGGAGCCCAAAATTGGCCCTTAAAGAAGCTCGATTTTCGTACGAGCTCCGAATGGGGATTTCGTAGACTCCATTGATCTTAGTGTACCCCTAAAAGGATGTGTGCAAAATTAGGGGTCCAACGGGCCTCGTCTTATATGACTTTTCACCGAGTTTTCGTCACAGGGCCTCCCCGGGAGCCCAAAATTGGCCCTTAAAGAAGCTCGACTTTCGCACGAGTTCCGAAACGGAATTTCGTCGACTCCGTTGATCTAAATCTACCCCGTAAAGGATGTGTGCAAAATTAGGGGTCCAACGGGCCTCGTCTTATATGACTTTTCACCGAGTTTTCGTCACAGGGCCTCCCCGGGAGCCCAAAATTGGCCCTTAAAGAAGCTCGACTTTCGCACGAGTTCCGGAACGGAATTTCGTCGACTCCGTTGATCTAAATCTACCCCGTAAAGGATGTGTGCAAAATTAGGGGTCCAACGGGCCTCGTCTTATATGACTTTTCACCGAGTTTTCGTCACAGGGCCTCCCCGGGAGCCCAAAATTGGCCCTTAAAGAAGCTCGACTTTCGCACGAGTTCCGAAACGGAATTTCGTCGACTCCGTTGATCTAGATATACCCCAAATATGATGTGTGCAAAATTAGGGGTCCAACGGGCCTCGTCTTATATGACTTTTCACCGAGTTTTCGTCACAGGGCCTCCCCGGGAGCCCAAAATTGGCCCTTAAAGAAGCTCGACTTTCGCACGAGTTCCGAAACGGAATTTCGTCGACTCCGTTGATCTAAATCTACCCCGTAAAGGATGTGTGCAAAATTAGGGGTCCAACGGGCCTCGTCTTATATGACTTTTCACCGAGTTTTCGTCACAGGGCCTCCCCGGGAGCCCAAAATTGGCCCTTAAAGAAGCTCGATTTTCGTACGAGCTCCGAATGGGGATTTCGTAGACTCCATTGATCTTAGTGTACCCCTAAAAGGATGTGTGCAAAATTAGGGGTCCAACGGGCCTCGTCTTATATGACTTTTCACCGAGTTTTCGTCACAGGGCCTCCCCGGGAGCCCAAAATTGGCCCTTAAAGAAGCTCGACTTTCGCACGAGTTCCGAAACGGAATTTCGTCGACTCCGTTGATCTAAATCTACCCCGTAAAGGATGTGTGCAAAATTAGGGGTCCAACGGGCCTCGTCTTATATGACTTTTCACCGAGTTTTCGTCACAGGGCCTCCCCGGGAGCCCAAAATTGGCCCTTAAAGAAGCTCGACTTTCGCACGAGTTCCGGAACGGAATTTCGTCGACTCCGTTGATCTAAATCTACCCCGTAAAGGATGTGTGCAAAATTAGGGGTCCAACGGGCCTCGTCTTATATGACTTTTCACCGAGTTTTCGTCACAGGGCCTCCCCGGGAGCCCAAAATTGGCCCTTAAAGAAGCTCGACTTTCGCACGAGTTCCGAAACGGAATTTCGTCGACTCCGTTGATCTAGATATACCCCAAATATGATGTGTGCAAAATTAGGGGTCCAACGGGCCTCGTCTTATATGACTTTTCACCGAGTTTTCGTCACAGGGCCTCCCCGGGAGCCCAAAATTGGCCCTTAAAGAAGCTCGACTTTCGCACGAGTTCCGAAACGGAATTTCGTCGACTCCGTTGATCTAAATCTACCCCGTAAAGGATGTGTGCAAAATTAGGGGTCCAACGGGCCTCGTCTTATATGACTTTTCACCGAGTTTTCGTCACAGGGCCTCCCCGGGAGCCCAAAATTGGCCCTTAAAGAAGCTCGATTTTCGTACGAGCTCCGAATGGGGATTTCGTAGACTCCATTGATCTTAGTGTACCCCTAAAAGGATGTGTGCAAAATTAGGGGTCCAACGGGCCTCGTCTTATATGACTTTTCACCGAGTTTTCGTCACAGGGCCTCCCCGGGAGCCCAAAATTGGCCCTTAAAGAAGCTCGACTTTCGCACGAGTTCCGAAACGGAATTTCGTCGACTCCGTTGATCTAAATCTACCCCGTAAAGGATGTGTGCAAAATTAGGGGTCCAACGGGCCTCGTCTTATATGACTTTTCACCGAGTTTTCGTCACAGGGCCTCCCCGGGAGCCCAAAATTGGCCCTTAAAGAAGCTCGACTTTCGCACGAGTTCCGGAACGGAATTTCGTCGACTCCGTTGATCTAAATCTACCCCGTAAAGGATGTGTGCAAAATTAGGGGTCCAACGGGCCTCGTCTTATATGACTTTTCACCGAGTTTTCGTCACAGGGCCTCCCCGGGAGCCCAAAATTGGCCCTTAAAGAAGCTCGACTTTCGCACGAGTTCCGAAACGGAATTTCGTCGACTCCGTTGATCTAGATATACCCCAAATATGATGTGTGCAAAATTAGGGGTCCAACGGGCCTCGTCTTATATGACTTTTCACCGAGTTTTCGTCACAGGGCCTCCCCGGGAGCCCAAAATTGGCCCTTAAAGAAGCTCGACTTTCGCACGAGTTCCGAAACGGAATTTCGTCGACTCCGTTGATCTAAATCTACCCCGTAAAGGATGTGTGCAAAATTAGGGGTCCAACGGGCCTCGTCTTATATGACTTTTCACCGAGTTTTCGTCACAGGGCCTCCCCGGGAGCCCAAAATTGGCCCTTAAAGAAGCTCGACTTTCGCACGAGTTCCGGAACGGAATTTCGTCGACTCCGTTGATCTAAATCTACCCCGTAAAGGATGTGTGCAAAATTAGGGGTCCAACGGGCCTCGTCTTATATGACTTTTCACCGAGTTTTCGTCACAGGGCCTCCCCGGGAGCCCAAAATTGGCCCTTAAAGAAGCTCGACTTTCGCACGAGTTCCGAAACGGAATTTCGTCGACTCCGTTGATCTAGATATACCCCAAATATGATGTGTGCAAAATTAGGGGTCCAACGGGCCTCGTCTTATATGACTTTTCACCGAGTTTTCGTCACAGGGCCTCCCCGGGAGCCCAAAATTGGCCCTTAAAGAAGGTAGATTTTCGTCGGAGTTCCGAATCGCAATTTCATTGACTCCATTGATCTTAGTGTACCCCATAAATGATGTGTGCAAAATTAGGGGTCCAACGGGCCTCGTCTTATATGACTTTTCACCGAGTTTTCGTCACAGGGCCTCCCCGGGAGCCCAAAATTGGCCCTTAAAGAAGGTCGATTTTCGTAGGAGTTCCGAATGGGAATTTAACTGACTCCATTGATCTTAGTGTACCCCATAAATGATGTGTGCAAAATTAGGGTTCCAACGGGCCTCGTCTTATATGACTTTTCACCGAGTTTTCGTCACAGGGCCTCCCCAGGAGCCCAAAATTGGCCCTTAAAGAAGGTCGATTTTCGTAGGAGTTCCGAATGGGAATTTCACTGACTCCATTGATCTTAGTGTACCCCTAAAAGGTTGTGTGCAAAATTAGGGGTCTAACGGGCCTCGTCTTATATGACTTTTCACCGAGTTTTCGTCACAGGGCCTCCGCGGGAGCCCAAAATTGGCCCTTAAAGAAGGTAGATTTTCGTCGGAGTTCCGAATCGCAATTTCATTGACTCCATTGATCTTAGTGTACCCCATAAATGATGTGTGCAAAATTAGGGGTCCAACGGGCCTCGTCTTATATGACTTTTCACCGAGTTTTCGTCACAGGGCCTCCCCGGGAGCCCAAAATTGGCCCTTAATGAAGGTCGATTTTCGTAGGAGTTCCGAATGGGAATTTAACTGACTCCATTGATCTTAGTGTACCCCATAAACGATGTGTGCAAAATTAGGGGTCCAACGGGCCTCGTCTTATATGACTTTTCACCGAGTTTTCGTCACAGGGCCTCCCCGGGAGCCCAAAATTGGCCCTTAAAGAAGCTCGACTTTCGCACGAGTTCCGAAACGGAATTTCGTCGACTCCGTTGATCTAAATCTACCCCGTAAAGGATGTGTGCAAAATTAGGGGTCCAACGGGCCTCGTCTTATATGACTTTTCACCGAGTTTTCGTCACAGGGCCTCCCCGGGAGCCCAAAATTGGCCCTTAAAGAAGCTCGACTTTCGCACGAGTTCCGGAACGGAATTTCGTCGACTCCGTTGATCTAAATCTACCCCGTAAAGGATGTGTGCAAAATTAGGGGTCCAACGGGCCTCGTCTTATATGACTTTTCACCGAGTTTTCGTCACAGGGCCTCCCCGGGAGCCCAAAATTGGCCCTTAAAGAAGCTCGACTTTCGCACGAGTTCCGAAACGGAATTTCGTCGACTCCGTTGATCTAGATATACCCCAAATATGATGTGTGCAAAATTAGGGGTCCAACGGGCCTCGTCTTATATGACTTTTCACCGAGTTTTCGTCACAGGGCCTCCCCGGGAGCCCAAAATTGGCCCTTAAAGAAGCTCGACTTTCGCACGAGTTCCGAAACGGAATTTCGTCGACTCCGTTGATCTAAATCTACCCCGTAAAGGATGTGTGCAAAATTAGGGGTCCAACGGGCCTCGTCTTATATGACTTTTCACCGAGTTTTCGTCACAGGGCCTCCCCGGGAGCCCAAAATTGGCCCTTAAAGAAGCTCGATTTTCGTACGAGCTCCGAATGGGGATTTCGTAGACTCCATTGATCTTAGTGTACCCCTAAAAGGATGTGTGCAAAATTAGGGGTCCAACGGGCCTCGTCTTATATGACTTTTCACCGAGTTTTCGTCACAGGGCCTCCCCGGGAGCCCAAAATTGGCCCTTAAAGAAGCTCGACTTTCGCACGAGTTCCGAAACGGAATTTCGTCGACTCCGTTGATCTAAATCTACCCCGTAAAGGATGTGTGCAAAATTAGGGGTCCAACGGGCCTCGTCTTATATGACTTTTCACCGAGTTTTCGTCACAGGGCCTCCCCGGGAGCCCAAAATTGGCCCTTAAAGAAGCTCGATTTTCGTACGAGCTCCGAATGGGGATTTCGTAGACTCCATTGATCTTAGTGTACCCCTAAAAGGATGTGTGCAAAATTAGGGGTCCAACGGGCCTCGTCTTATATGACTTTTCACCGAGTTTTCGTCACAGGGCCTCCCCGGGAGCCCAAAATTGGCCCTTAAAGAAGCTCGACTTTCGCACGAGTTCCGAAACGGAATTTCGTCGACTCCGTTGATCTAAATCTACCCCGTAAAGGATGTGTGCAAAATTAGGGGTCCAACGGGCCTCGTCTTATATGACTTTTCACCGAGTTTTCGTCACAGGGCCTCCCCGGGAGCCCAAAATTGGCCCTTAAAGAAGCTCGACTTTCGCACGAGTTCCGGAACGGAATTTCGTCGACTCCGTTGATCTAAATCTACCCCGTAAAGGATGTGTGCAAAATTAGGGGTCCAACGGGCCTCGTCTTATATGACTTTTCACCGAGTTTTCGTCACAGGGCCTCCCCGGGAGCCCAAAATTGGCCCTTAAAGAAGCTCGACTTTCGCACGAGTTCCGAAACGGAATTTCGTCGACTCCGTTGATCTAGATATACCCCAAATATGATGTGTGCAAAATTAGGGGTCCAACGGGCCTCGTCTTATATGACTTTTCACCGAGTTTTCGTCACAGGGCCTCCCCGGGAGCCCAAAATTGGCCCTTAAAGAAGCTCGACTTTCGCACGAGTTCCGAAACGGAATTTCGTCGACTCCGTTGATCTAAATCTACCCCGTAAAGGATGTGTGCAAAATTAGGGGTCCAACGGGCCTCGTCTTATATGACTTTTCACCGAGTTTTCGTCACAGGGCCTCCCCGGGAGCCCAAAATTGGCCCTTAAAGAAGCTCGACTTTCGCACGAGTTCCGGAACGGAATTTCGTCGACTCCGTTGATCTAAATCTACCCCGTAAAGGATGTGTGCAAAATTAGGGGTCCAACGGGCCTCGTCTTATATGACTTTTCACCGAGTTTTCGTCACAGGGCCTCCCCGGGAGCCCAAAATTGGCCCTTAAAGAAGCTCGACTTTCGCACGAGTTCCGAAACGGAATTTCGTCGACTCCGTTGATCTAGATATACCCCAAATATGATGTGTGCAAAATTAGGGGTCCAACGGGCCTCGTCTTATATGACTTTTCACCGAGTTTTCGTCACAGGGCCTCCCCGGGAGCCCAAAATTGGCCCTTAAAGAAGGTAGATTTTCGTCGGAGTTCCGAATCGCAATTTCATTGACTCCATTGATCTTAGTGTACCCCATAAATGATGTGTGCAAAATTAGGGGTCCAACGGGCCTCGTCTTATATGACTTTTCACCGAGTTTTCGTCACAGGGCCTCCCCGGGAGCCCAAAATTGGCCCTTAAAGAAGGTCGATTTTCGTAGGAGTTCCGAATGGGAATTTAACTGACTCCATTGATCTTAGTGTACCCCATAAATGATGTGTGCAAAATTAGGGTTCCAACGGGCCTCGTCTTATATGACTTTTCACCGAGTTTTCGTCACAGGGCCTCCCCAGGAGCCCAAAATTGGCCCTTAAAGAAGGTCGATTTTCGTAGGAGTTCCGAATGGGAATTTCACTGACTCCATTGATCTTAGTGTACCCCTAAAAGGTTGTGTGCAAAATTAGGGGTCCAACGGGCCTCGTCTTATATGACTTTTCACCGAGTTTTCGTCACAGGGCCTCCCCGGGAGCCCAAAATTGGCTCTTAAAGAAGGTGGATTTTCGTAGGAGTTCCGAATGGGAATTTCATTGACTCCATTGATCTTAGTGTACCCCATAAATGATGTGTGCAAAATTAGGGGTCCAACGGGCCTCGTCTTATATGACTTTTCACCGAGTTTTCGTCACAGGGCCTCCCCGGGAGCCCAAAATTGGCCCTTAATGAAGGTCGATTTTCGTAGGAGTTCCGAATGGGAATTTAACTGACTCCATTGATCTTAGTGTACCCCATAAACGATGTGTGCAAAATTAGGGGTCCAACGGGCCTCGTCTTATATGACTTTTCACCGAGTTTTCGTCACAGGGCCTCCCCGGGAGCCCAAAATTGGCCCTTAAAGAAGCTCGATTTTCGTACGAGCTCCGAATGGGGATTTCGTAGACTCCATTGATCTTAGTGTACCCCTAAAAGGATGTGTGCAAAATTAGGGGTCCAACGGGCCTCGTCTTATATGACTTTTCACCGAGTTTTCGTCACAGGGCCTCCCCGGGAGCCCAAAATTGGCCCTTAAAGAAGCTCGACTTTCGCACGAGTTCCGAAACGGAATTTCGTCGACTCCGTTGATCTAAATCTACCCCGTAAAGGATGTGTGCAAAATTAGGGGTCCAACGGGCCTCGTCTTATATGACTTTTCACCGAGTTTTCGTCACAGGGCCTCCCCGGGAGCCCAAAATTGGCCCTTAAAGAAGCTCGATTTTCGTACGAGCTCCGAATGGGGATTTCGTAGACTCCATTGATCTTAGTGTACCCCTAAAAGGATGTGTGCAAAATTAGGGGTCCAACGGGCCTCGTCTTATATGACTTTTCACCGAGTTTTCGTCACAGGGCCTCCCCGGGAGCCCAAAATTGGCCCTTAAAGAAGCTCGACTTTCGCACGAGTTCCGAAACGGAATTTCGTCGACTCCGTTGATCTAAATCTACCCCGTAAAGGATGTGTGCAAAATTAGGGGTCCAACGGGCCTCGTCTTATATGACTTTTCACCGAGTTTTCGTCACAGGGCCTCCCCGGGAGCCCAAAATTGGCCCTTAAAGAAGCTCGACTTTCGCACGAGTTCCGGAACGGAATTTCGTCGACTCCGTTGATCTAAATCTACCCCGTAAAGGATGTGTGCAAAATTAGGGGTCCAACGGGCCTCGTCTTATATGACTTTTCACCGAGTTTTCGTCACAGGGCCTCCCCGGGAGCCCAAAATTGGCCCTTAAAGAAGCTCGACTTTCGCACGAGTTCCGAAACGGAATTTCGTCGACTCCGTTGATCTAGATCTACCCCGTAAAGGATGTGTGCAAAATTAGGGGTCCAACGGGCCTCGTCTTATATGACTTTTCACCGAGTTTTCGTCACAGGGCCTCCCCGGGAGCCCAAAATTGGCCCTTAAAGAAGCTCGATTTTCGTACGAGCTCCGAATGGGGATTTCGTCGACTCCATTGATCTTAGTGTACCCCTAAAAGGATGTGTGCAAAATTAGGGGTCCAACGGGCCTCGTCTTATATGACTTTTCACCGAGTTTTCGTCACAGGGCCTCCCCGGGAGCCCAAAATTGGCCCTTAAAGAAGCTCGACTTTCGCACGAGTTCCGAAACGGAATTTCGTCGACTCCGTTGATCTAGATATACCCCAAATATGATGTGTGCAAAATTAGGGGTCCAACGGGCCTCGTCTTATATGACTTTTCACCGAGTTTTCGTCACAGGGCCTCCCCGGGAGCCCAAAATTGGCCCTTAAAGAAGCTCGACTTTCGCACGAGTTCCGAAACGGAATTTCGTCGACTCCGTTGATCTAGATATACCCCAAATATGATGTGTGCAAAATTAGGGGTCCAACGGGCCTCGTCTTATATGACTTTTCACCGAGTTTTCGTCACAGGGCCTCCCCGGGAGCCCAAAATTGGCCCTTAAAGAAGCTCGACTTTCGCACGAGTTCCGAAACGGAATTTCGTCGACTCCGTTGATCTAAATCTACCCCTAAAAGGATGTGTGCAAAATTAGGGGTCCAACGGGCCTCGTCTTATATGACTTTTCACCGAGTTTTCGTCACAGGGCCTCCCCGGGAGCCCAAAATTGGCCCTTAAAGAAGCTCGACTTTCGCACGAGTTCCGGAACGGAATTTCGTCGACTCCGTTGATCTAGATATACCCCAAATATGATGTGTGCAAAATTAGGGGTCCAACGGGCCTCGTCTTATATGACTTTTCACCGAGTTTTCGTCACAGGGCCTCCCCGGGAGCCCAAAATTGGCCCTTAAAGAAGCTCGACTTTCGCACGAGTTCCGGAACGGAATTTCGTCGACTCCGTTGATCTAAATCTACCCCGTAAAGGATGTGTGCAAAATTAGGGGTCCAACGGGCCTCGTCTTATATGACTTTTCACCGAGTTTTCGTCACAGGGCCTCCCCGGGAGCCCAAAATTGGCCCTTAAAGAAGCTCGACTTTCGCACGAGTTCCGAAACGGAATTTCGTCGACTCCGTTGATCTAGATATACCCCAAATATGATGTGTGCAAAATTAGGGGTCCAACGGGCCTCGTCTTATATGACTTTTCACCGAGTTTTCGTCACAGGGCCTCCCCGGGAGCCCAAAATTGGCCCTTAAAGAAGCTCGACTTTCGCACGAGTTCCGAAACGGAATTTCGTCGACTCCGTTGATCTAAATCTACCCCGTAAAGGATGTGTGCAAAATTAGGGGTCCAACGGGCCTCGTCTTATATGACTTTTCACCGAGTTTTCGTCACAGGGCCTCCCCGGGAGCCCAAAATTGGCCCTTAAAGAAGCTCGATTTTCGTACGAGCTCCGAATGGGGATTTCGTAGACTCCATTGATCTTAGTGTACCCCTAAAAGGATGTGTGCAAAATTAGGGGTCCAACGGGCCTCGTCTTATATGACTTTTCACCGAGTTTTCGTCACAGGGCCTCCCCGGGAGCCCAAAATTGGCCCTTAAAGAAGCTCGACTTTCGCACGAGTTCCGAAACGGAATTTCGTCGACTCCGTTGATCTAAATCTACCCCGTAAAGGATGTGTGCAAAATTAGGGGTCCAACGGGCCTCGTCTTATATGACTTTTCACCGAGTTTTCGTCACAGGGCCTCCCCGGGAGCCCAAAATTGGCCCTTAAAGAAGCTCGACTTTCGCACGAGTTCCGGAACGGAATTTCGTCGACTCCGTTGATCTAAATCTACCCCGTAAAGGATGTGTGCAAAATTAGGGGTCCAACGGGCCTCGTCTTATATGACTTTTCACCGAGTTTTCGTCACAGGGCCTCCCCGGGAGCCCAAAATTGGCCCTTAAAGAAGCTCGACTTTCGCACGAGTTCCGAAACGGAATTTCGTCGACTCCGTTGATCTAGATCTACCCCGTAAAGGATGTGTGCAAAATTAGGGGTCCAACGGGCCTCGTCTTATATGACTTTTCACCGAGTTTTCGTCACAGGGCCTCCCCGGGAGCCCAAAATTGGCCCTTAAAGAAGCTCGATTTTCGTACGAGCTCCGAATGGGGATTTCGTCGACTCCATTGATCTTAGTGTACCCCTAAAAGGATGTGTGCAAAATTAGGGGTCCAACGGGCCTCGTCTTATATGACTTTTCACCGAGTTTTCGTCACAGGGCCTCCCCGGGAGCCCAAAATTGGCCCTTAAAGAAGCTCGACTTTCGCACGAGTTCCGAAACGGAATTTCGTCGACTCCGTTGATCTAGATATACCCCAAATATGATGTGTGCAAAATTAGGGGTCCAACGGGCCTCGTCTTATATGACTTTTCACCGAGTTTTCGTCACAGGGCCTCCCCGGGAGCCCAAAATTGGCCCTTAAAGAAGCTCGACTTTCGCACGAGTTCCGAAACGGAATTTCGTCGACTCCGTTGATCTAGATATACCCCAAATATGATGTGTGCAAAATTAGGGGTCCAACGGGCCTCGTCTTATATGACTTTTCACCGAGTTTTCGTCACAGGGCCTCCCCGGGAGCCCAAAATTGGCCCTTAAAGAAGCTCGACTTTCGCACGAGTTCCGAAACGGAATTTCGTCGACTCCGTTGATCTAAATCTACCCCTAAAAGGATGTGTGCAAAATTAGGGGTCCAACGGGCCTCGTCTTATATGACTTTTCACCGAGTTTTCGTCACAGGGCCTCCCCGGGAGCCCAAAATTGGCCCTTAAAGAAGCTCGACTTTCGCACGAGTTCCGGAACGGAATTTCGTCGACTCCGTTGATCTAGATATACCCCAAATATGATGTGTGCAAAATTAGGGGTCCAACGGGCCTCGTCTTATATGACTTTTCACCGAGTTTTCGTCACAGGGCCTCCCCGGGAGCCCAAAATTGGCCCTTAAAGAAGCTCGACTTTCGCACGAGTTCCGAAACGGAATTTCGTCGACTCCGTTGATCTAAATCTACCCCGTAAAGGATGTGTGCAAAATTAGGGGTCCAACGGGCCTCGTCTTATATGACTTTTCACCGAGTTTTCGTCACAGGGCCTCCCCGGGAGCCCAAAATTGGCCCTTAAAGAAGCTCGACTTTGGCACGAGTTCCGAAACGGAATTTCGTCGACTCCGTTGATCTAAATCTACCCCGTAAAGGATGTGTGCAAAATTAGGGGTCCAACGGGCCTCGTCTTATATGACTTTTCACCGAGTTTTCGTCACAGGGCCTCCCCGGGAGCACAAAATTGGCCCTTAATGAAGGTCGATTTTCGTAGGAGTTCCGAATGGGAATTTAATTGACTCCATTGATCTTAGTGTACCCCTAAAAGGTTGTGTGCAAAATTAGGGGTCTAACGGGCCTCGTCTTATATGACTTTTCACCGAGTTTTCGTCACAGGGCCTCCCCGGGAGCCCAAAATTGGCCCTTAAAGAAGGTGGATTTTCGTAGGAGTTCCGAATGGGAATTTCATTGACTCCATTGATCTTAGTGTACCCCATAAATGATGTGTGCAAAATTAGGGGTCCAACGGGCCTCGTCTTATATGACTTTTCACCGAGTTTTCGTCACAGGGCCTCCCCGGGAGCCCAAAATTGGCCCTTAATGAAGGTCGATTTTCGTAGGAGTTCCGAATGGGAATTTAATTGACTCCATTGATCTTAGTGTACCCCTAAAAGGTTGTGTGCAAAATTAGGGGTCTAACGGGCCTCGTCTTATATGACTTTTCACCGAGTTTTCGTCACAGGGCCTCCCCGGGAGCCCAAAATTGGCCCTTAAAGAAGGTGGATTTTCGTAGGAGTTCCGAATGGGAATTTCATTGACTCCATTGATCTTAGTGTACCCCATAAATGATGTGTGCAAAATTAGGGGTCCAACGGGCCTCGTCTTATATGACTTTTCACCGAGTTTTCGTCACAGGGCCTCCCCGGGAGCCCAAAATTGGCCCTTAAAGAAGGTAGATTTTCGTCGGAGTTCCGAATCGCAATTTCATTGACTCCATTGATCTTAGTGTACCCCATAAATGATGTGTGCAAAATTAGGGGTCCAACGGGCCTCGTCTTATATGACTTTTCACCGAGTTTTCGTCACAGGGCCTCCCCGGGAGCCCAAAATTGGCCCTTAAAGAAGCTCGATTTTCGTAGGAGTTCCGATTGGGAATTTCATTGACTCCTTTGATCTAAGTGTACCCCATAAATGATGTGTGCAAAATTAGGGGTCCAACGGGCCTCGTCTTATATGACTTTTCACCGAGTTTTCGTCACAGGGCCTCCCCGGGAGCCCAAAATTGGCCCTTAATGAAGGTCGATTTTCGTAGGAGTTCCGAATGGGAATTTCACTGACTCCATTGATCTTAGTGTACCCCTAAAAGGTTGTGTGCAAAATTAGGGGTCTAACGGGCCTCGTCTTATATGACTTTTCACCGAGTTTTCGTCACAGGGCCTCCGCGGGAGCCCAAAATTGGCCCTTAAAGAAGGTAGATTTTCGTCGGAGTTCCGAATCGCAATTTCATTGACTCCATTGATCTTAGTGTACCCCATAAATGATGTGTGCAAAATTAGGGGTCCAACGGGCCTCGTCTTATATGACTTTTCACCGAGTTTTCGTCACAGGGCCTCCCCGGGAGCCCAAAATTGGCTCTTAAAGAAGGTGGATTTTCGTAGGAGTTCCGAATGGGAATTTCATTGACTCCATTGATCTTAGTGTACCCCATAAATGATGTGTGAAAAAGTAGGGGTCCAACGGGCCTCGTCTTATATGACTTTTCACCGAGTTTTCGTCACAGGGCCTGCCCGGGAGCCCAAAATTGGCCCTTAAAGAAGGTGGATTTTCGTAGGAGTTCCGAATGGGAATTTCATTGACTCCATTGATCTTACTGTACCCCATAAATGATGTGTGAAAAATTAGGGGTCCAACGGGCCTCGTCTTATATGACTTTTCACCGAGTTTTCGTCACAGGGCCTCCCCGGGAGCCCAAAATTGGCCCTTAAAGAAGGTCGATTTTCGTAGGAGTTCCGAATGGGAATTTCACTGACTCCATTGATCTTAGTGTACCCCATAAATGATGTGTGCAAAATTAGGGGTCCAACGGGCCTCGTCTTATATGACTTTTCACCGAGTTTTCGTCACAGGGCTTCCCCGGGAGCCCAAAATTGGCCCTTAAAGAAGGTGGATTTTCGTAGGAGTTCCGAATGGGAATTTCATTGACTCCATTGATCTTAGTGTACCCCATAAATGATGTGTGCAAAATTAGGGTTCCAACGGGCCTCGTCTTATATGACTTTTCACCGAGTTTTCGTCACAGGGCCTCCCCGGGAGCCCAAAATTGGCCCTTAAAGAAGGTCGATTTTCGTAGGAGTTCCGAATGGGAATTTCACTGACTCCATTGATCTTAGTGTACCCCTAAAAGGTTGTGTGCAAAATTAGGGGTCTAACGGGCCTCGTCTTATATGACTTTTCACCGAGTTTTCGTCACAGGGCCTCCCCGGGAGCCCAAAATTGGCCCTTAAAGAAGCTCGACTTTCGCACGAGTTCCGAAACGGAATTTCGTCGACTCCGTTGATCTAGATATACCCCAAATATGATGTGTGCAAAATTAGGGGTCCAACGGGCCTCGTCTTATATGACTTTTCACCGAGTTTTCGTCACAGGGCCTCCCCGGGAGCCCAAAATTGGCCCTTAAAGAAGCTCGACTTTCGCACGAGTTCCGAAACGGAATTTCGTCGACTCCGTTGATCTTACTGTACCCCATAAATGATGTGTGCAAAATTAGGGGTCCAACGGGCCTCGTCTTATATGACTTTTCACCGAGTTTTCGTCACAGGGCCTGCCCGGGAGCCCAAAATTGGCCCTTAAAGAAGGTGGATTTTCGTAGGAGTTCCGAATGGGAATTTAACTGACTCCATTGATCTTAGTGTACCCCATAAATGATGTGTGCAAAATTAGGGGTCCAACGGGCCTCGTCTTATATGACTTTTCACCGAGTTTTCGTCACAGGGCCTCCCCGGGAGCCCAAAATTGGCCCTTAAAGAAGGTCGATTTTCGTAGGAGTTCCGAATGGGAATTTAACTGACTCCATTGATCTTAGTGTACCCCATAAATGATGTGTGCA
Organism: Oxyria digyna; assembly: GCA_029168935.1. Classification (NCBI taxonomy): domain Eukaryota; kingdom Viridiplantae; phylum Streptophyta; class Magnoliopsida; order Caryophyllales; family Polygonaceae; genus Oxyria; species Oxyria digyna. The sequence goes on from JAPVLV010000017.1 coordinate 39,890, forward strand.
AAATTAGGGTTCCAACGGGCCTCGTCTTATATGACTTTTCACCGAGTTTTCGTCACAGGGCCTCCCCGGGAGCCCAAAATTGGCCCTTAAAGAAGGTAGATTTTCGTCGGAGTTCCGAATCGCAATTTCATTGACTCCATTGATCTTAGTGTACCCCATAAATGATGTGTGCAAAATTAGGGGTCCAACGGGCCTCGTCTTATATGACTTTTCACCGACTTTTCGTCACAGGGCCTCCCCGGGAGCCCAAAATTGGCCCTTAAAGAAGGTAGATTTTCGTCGGAGTTCCGAATCGCAATTTCATTGACTCCATTGATCTTAGTGTACCCCATAAATGATGTGTGCAAAATTAGGGGTCCAACGGGCCTCGTCTTATATGACTTTTCACCGAGTTTTCGTCACAGGGCCTCCCCGGGAGCCCAAAATTGGCCCTTAAAGAAGGTCGATTTTCGTAGGAGTTCCGAATGGGAATTTAACTGACTCCATTGATCTTAGTGTACCCCATAAATGATGTGTGCAAAATTAGGGTTCCAACGGGCCTCGTCTTATATGACTTTTCACCGAGTTTTCGTCACAGGGCCTCCCCAGGAGCCCAAAATTGGCCCTTAAAGAAGGTCGATTTTCGTAGGAGTTCCGAATGGGAATTTCACTGACTCCATTGATCTTAGTGTACCCCTAAAAGGTTGTGTGCAAAATTAGGGGTCTAACGGGCCTCGTCTTATATGACTTTTCACCGAGTTTTCGTCACAGGGCCTCCGCGGGAGCCCAAAATTGGCCCTTAAAGAAGGTAGATTTTCGTCGGAGTTCCGAATCGCAATTTCATTGACTCCATTGATCTTAGTGTACCCCATAAATGATGTGTGCAAAATTAGGGGTCCAACGGGCCTCGTCTTATATGACTTTTCACCGAGTTTTCGTCACAGGGCCTCCCCGGGAGCCCAAAATTGGCCCTTAATGAAGGTCGATTTTCGTAGGAGTTCCGAATGGGAATTTAACTGACTCCATTGATCTTAGTGTACCCCATAAACGATGTGTGCAAAATTAGGGGTCCAACGGGCCTCGTCTTATATGACTTTTCACCGAGTTTTCGTCACAGGGCCTCCCCGGGAGCCCAAAATTGGACCTTAATGAAGTTAGATTTTCGTAGGAGTTCCGAATGGTAATTTCACTGACTCCATTGATCTTAGTGTACCCCATAAATGATGTGTGCAAAATTAGGGGTCCAACGGGCCTCGTCTTATATGACTTTTCACCGAGTTTTCGTCACAGGGCCTCCCCGGGAGCCCAAAATTGGCCCTTAAAGAAGGTGGATTTTCGTAGGAGTTCCGAATGGGAATTTCATTGACTCCATTGATCTTAGTGTACCCCATAAATGATGTGTGAAAAAGTAGGGGTCCAACGGGCCTCGTCTTATATGACTTTTCACCGAGTTTTCGTCACAGGGCCTCCCCGGGAGCCCAAAATTGGCCCTTAAAGAAGGTGGATTTTCGTAGGAGTTCCGAATGGGAATTTCATTGACTCCATTGATCTTAGTGTACCCCATAAATGATGTGTGAAAAAGTAGGGGTCCAACGGGCCTCGTCTTATATGACTTTTCACCGAGTTTTCGTCACAGGGCCTGCCCGGGAGCCCAAAATTGGCCCTTAAATAAGGTGGATTTTCGTAGGAGTTCCGAATGGGAATTTCATTGACTCCATTGATCTTAGTGTACCCCTAAAAGGTTGTGTGCAAAATTAGGGGTCTAACGGGCCTCGTCTTATATGACTTTTCACCGAGTTTTCGTCACAGGGCCTCCCCGGGAGCCCAAAATTGGCCCTTAAAGAAGGTGGATTTTCGTAGGAGTTCCGAATGGGAATTTCATTGACTCCATTGATCTTAGTGTACCCCATAAATGATGTGTGCAAAATTAGGGGTCCAACGGGCCTCGTCTTATATGACTTTTCACCGAGTTTTCGTCACAGGGCCTCCCCGGGAGCCCAAAATTGGCCCTTAAAGAAGGTAGATTTTCGTCGGAGTTCCGAATCGCAATTTCATTGACTCCATTGATCTTAGTGTACCCCATAAATGATGTGTGCAAAATTAGGGGTCCAACGGGCCTCGTCTTATATGACTTTTCACCGAGTTTTCGTCACAGGGCCTCCCCGGGAGCCCAAAATTGGCCCTTAAAGAAGGTGGATTTTCGTAGGAGTTCCGAATGGGAATTTCATTGACTCCATTGATCTTAGTGTACCCCATAAATGATGTGTGAAAAAGTAGGGGTCCAACGGGCCTCGTCTTATATGACTTTTCACCGAGTTTTCGTCACAGGGCCTCCCCGGGAGCCCAAAATTGGCCCTTAAAGAAGGTGGATTTTCGTAGGAGTTCCGAATGGGAATTTCATTGACTCCATTGATCTTAGTGTACCCCATAAATGATGTGTGAAAAAGTAGGGGTCCAACGGGCCTCGTCTTATATGACTTTTCACCGAGTTTTCGTCACAGGGCCTGCCCGGGAGCCCAAAATTGGCCCTTAAATAAGGTGGATTTTCGTAGGAGTTCCGAATGGGAATTTCATTGACTCCATTGATCTTAGTGTACCCCATAAATGATGTGTGCAAAATTAGGGGTCCAACGGGCCTCGTCTTATATGACTTTTCACCGAGTTTTCGTCACAGGGCCTCCCCGGGAGCCCAAAATTGGCCCTTAATGAAGGTCGATTTTCGTAGGAGTTCCGAATGGGAATTTCACTGACTCCATTGATCTTAGTGTACCCCTAAAAGGTTGTGTGACAAATTAGGGGTCCAACGGGCCTCGTCTTATATGACTTTTCACCGAGTTTTCGTCACAGGGCCTCCCCGGGAGCCCAAAATTGGCCCTTAATGAAGGTCGATTTTCGTAGGAGTTCCGAATGGGAATTTCATTGACTCCATTGATCTTAGTGTACCCCTAAAAGGTTGTGTGCAAAATTAGGGGTCTAACGGGCCTCGTCTTATATGACTTTTCACCGAGTTTTCGTCACAGGGCCTCCCCGGGAGCCCAAAATTGGCCCTTAAAGAAGGTGGATTTTCGTAGGAGTTCCGAATGGGAATTTCATTGACTCCATTGATCTTAGTGTACCCCATAAATGATGTGTGCAAAATTAGGGGTCCAACGGGCCTCGTCTTATATGACTTTTCACCGAGTTTTCGTCACAGGGCCTCCCCGGGAGCCCAAAATTGGCCCTTAAAGAAGGTAGATTTTCGTCGGAGTTCCGAATCGCAATTTCATTGACTCCATTGATCTTAGTGTACCCCATAAATGATGTGTGCAAAATTAGGGGTCCAACGGGCCTCGTCTTATATGACTTTTCACCGAGTTTTCGTCACAGGGCCTCCCCGGGAGCCCAAAATTGGCCCTTAAAGAAGGTAGATTTTCGTCGGAGTTCCGAATGGGAATTTCATTGACTCCATTGATCTTAGTGTACCCCATAAATGATGTGTGCAAAATTAGGGGTCCAACGGGCCTCGTCTTATATGACTTTTCACCGAGTTTTCGTCACAAGGGCCTCCCCGGGAGCCCAAAATTGGCCCTTAATGAAGGTCGATTTTCGTAGGAGTTCCGAATGGGAATTTCACTGACTCCATTGATCTTAGTGTACCCCTAAAAGGTTGTGTGCAAAATTAGGGGTCCAACGGGCCTCGTCTTATATGACTTTTCACCGAGTTTTCGTCACAGGGCCTCCCCGGGAGCCCAAAATTGGCCCTTAAAGAAGGTAGATTTTCGTCGGAGTTCCGAATCGCAATTTCATTGACTCCATTGATCTTAGTGTACCCCATAAATGATGTGTGCAAAATTAGGGGTCCAACGGGCCTCGTCTTATATGACTTTTCACCGAGTTTTCGTCACAGGGCCTCCCCGGGAGCCCAAAATTGGCCCTTAAAGAAGGTAGATTTTCGTCGGAGTTCCGAATGGGAATTTCATTGACTCCATTGATCTTAGTGTACCCCATAAATGATGTGTGCAAAATTAGGGGTCCAACGGGCCTTGTCTTATATGACTTTTCACCGAGTTTTCGTCACAGGGCCTCCCCGGGAGCCCAAAATTGGCCCTTAATGAAGGTCGATTTTCGTAGGAGTTCCGAATGGGAATTTCACTGACTCCATTGATCTTAGTGTACCCCTAAAAGGTTGTGTGCAAAATTAGGGGTCTAACGGGCCTCGTCTTATATGACTTTTCACCTAGTTTTCGTCACAGGGCCTCCCCGGGAGCCCAAAATTGGCCCTTAAAGAAGGTCGATTTTCGTAGGAGTTCCGAATGGGAATTTCACTGACTCCATTGATCTTAGTGTACCCCATAAATGATGTGTGCAAAATTAGGGGTCCAACGGGCCTCGTCTTATATGACTTTTCACCGAGTTTTCGTCACAGGGCTTCCCCGGGAGCCCAAAATTGGCCCTTAAAGAAGGTGGATTTTTGTAGGATTTCCGAATGGGAATTTCATTGACTCCATTGATCTTAGTGTACCCCATAAATGATGTGTGCAAAATTAGGGTTCCAACGGGCCTCGTCTTATATGACTTTTCACCGAGTTTTCGTCACAGGGCCTCCCCGGGAGCCCAAAATTGGCCCTTAAAGAAGGTCGATTTTCGTAGGAGTTCCGAATGAGAATTTCACTGACTCCATTGATCTTAGTGTACCCCTAAAAGGTTGTGTGCAAAATTAGGGGTCTAACGGGCCTCGTCTTATATGACTTTTCACCGAGTTTTCGTCACAGGGCCTCCCCGGGAGCCCAAAATTGGCCCTTAAAGAAGGTAGATTTTCGTCGGAGTTCCGAATCGCAATTTCATTGACTCCATTGATCTTAGTGTACCCCATAAATGATGTGTGCAAAATTAGGGGTCCAACGGGCCTCGTCTTAAATGACTTTTCACCGAGTTTTCGTCACAGGGCCTCCCCGGGAGCCCAAAATTGGCCCTTAAAGAAGGTCGATTTTCGTAGGAGTTCCGAATGGGAATTTAACTGACTCCATTGATCTTAGTGTACCCCATAAATGATGTGTGCAAAATTAGGGTTCCAACGGGCCTCGTCTTATATGACTTTTCACCGAGTTTTCGTCACAGGGCCTCCCCGGGAGCCCAAAATTGGCCCTTAAAGAAGGTAGATTTTCGTCGGAGTTCCGAATCGCAATTTCATTGACTCCATTGATCTTAGTGTACCCCATAAATGATGTGTGCAAAATTAGGGGTCCAACGGGCCTCGTCTTATATGACTTTTCACCGAGTTTTCGTCACAGGGCCTCCCCGGGAGCCCAAAATTGGCCCTTAATGAAGGTCGATTTTCGTAGGAGTTCCGAATGGGAATTTCATTGACTCCGTTGATCTTAGTGTACCCCTAAAAGGTTGTGTGCAAAATTAGGGGTCTAACGGGCCTCGTCTTATATGACTTTTCACCGAGTTTTCGTCACAGGGCCTCCCCGGGAGCCCAAAATTGGCCCTTAATGAAGGTAGATTTTCGTAGGAGTTCCGAATGGGAATTTCACTGACTCCATTGATCTTAGTGTACCCCTAAAAGGTTGTGTGCAAAATTAGGGGTCCAACGGGCCTCGTCTTATATGACTTTTCACCGAGTTTTCATCACAGGGCCTCCCCGGGAGCCCAAAATTGGCCCTTAAAGAAGGTAGATTTTCGTCGGAGTTCCGAATCGCAATTTCATTGACTCCATTGATCTTAGTGTACCCCATAAATGATGTGTGCAAAATTAGGGGTCCAACGGGCCTCGTCTTATATGACTTTTCACCGAGTTTTCGTCACAGGGCCTCCCCGGGAGCCCAAAATTGGCCCTTAATGAAGGTCGATTTTCGTAGGAGTTCCGAATGGGAATTTCACTGACTCCATTGATCTTAGTGTACCCCTAAAAGGTTGTGTGCAAAATTAGGGGTCCAACGGGCCTCGTCTTATGTGACTTTTCACCGAGTTTTCGTCACAGGGCCTCCCCGGGAGCCCAAAATTGGCCCTTAAAGAAGGTAGATTTTCGTCGGAGTTCCGAATCGCAATTTCATTGACTCCATTGATCTTAGTGTACCCCATAAATGATGTGTGCAAAATTAGGGGTCCAACGGGCCTCGTCTTATATGACTTTTCACCGAGTTTTCGTCACAGGGCCTCCCCGGGAGCCCAAAATTGGCCCTTAAAGAAGGTCGATTTTCGTAGGAGTTCCGAATGGGAATTTAACTGACTCCATTGATCTTAGTGTACCCCATAAATGATGTGTGCAAAATTAGGGTTCCAACGGGCCTCGTCTTATATGACTTTTCACCGAGTTTTCGTCACAGGGCCTCCTCAGGAGCCCAAAATTGGCCCTTAAAGAAGGTCGATTTTCGTAGGAGTTCCGAATGGGAATTTCACTGACTCCATTGATCTTAGTGTACCCCTAAAAGGTTGTGTGCAAAATTAGGGGTCTAACGGGCCTCGTCTTATATGACTTTTCACCGAGTTTTCGTCACATGGCCTTCGCGGGAGCCCAAAATTGGCCCTTAAAGAAGGTAGATTTTCGTCGGAGTTCCGAATCGCAATTTCATTGACTCCATTGATCTTAGTGTACCCCATAAATGATGTGTGCAAAATTAGGGGTCCAACGGGCCTCGTCTTATATGACTTTTCACCGAGTTTTCGTCACAGGGCCTCCCCGGGAGCCCAAAATTGGCCCTTAATGAAGGTAGATTTTCGTAGGAGTTCCGAATGGGAATTTCACTGACTCCATTGATCTTAGTGTACCCCATAAACGATGTGTGCAAAATTAGGGGTCCAACGGGCCTCGTCTTATATGACTTTTCACCGAGTTTTCGTCACAGGGCCTCCCCGGGAGCCCAAAATTGGACCTTAATGAAGTTAGATTTTCGTAGGAGTTCCGAATGGTAATTTCACTGACTCCATTGATCTTAGTGTACCCCATAAATGATGTGTGCAAAATTAGGGGTCCAACGGGCCTCGTCTTATATGACTTTTCACCGAGTTTTCGTCACAGGGCCTCCCCGGGAGCCCAAAATTGGCCCTTAAAGAAGGTGGATTTTCGTAGGAGTTCCGAATGGGAATTTCATTGACTCCATTGATCTTAGTGTACCCCATAAATGATGTGTGAAAAAGTAGGGGTCCAACGGGCCTCGTCTTATATGACTTTTCACCGAGTTTTCGTCACAGGGCCTCCCCGGGAGCCCAAAATTGGCCCTTAAAGAAGGTGGATTTTCGTAGGAGTTCCGAATGGGAATTTCATTGACTCCATTGATCTTAGTGTACCCCATAAATGATGTGTGAAAAAGTAGGGGTCCAACGGGCCTCGTCTTATATGACTTTTCACCGAGTTTTCGTCACAGGGCCTGCCCGGGAGCCCAAAATTGGCCCTTAAAGAAGGTGGATTTTCGTAGGAGTTCCGAATGGGAATTTCATTGACTCCATTGATCTTAGTGTACCCCATAAATGATGTGTGCAAAATTAGGGGTCCAACGGGCCTCGTCTTATATGACTTTTCACCGAGTTTTCGTCACAGGGCCTCCCCGGGAGCCCAAAATTGGCCCTTAAAGAAGGTCGATTTTCGTAGGAGTTCCGAATGAGAATTTCACTGACTCCATTGATCTTAGTGTACCCCTAAAAGGTTGTGTGCAAAATTAGGGGTCTAACGGGCCTCGTCTTATATGACTTTTCACCGAGTTTTCGTCACAGGGCCTCCCCGGGAGCCCAAAATTGGCCCTTAAAGAAGGTAGATTTTCGTCGGAGTTCCGAATCGCAATTTCATTGACTCCATTGATCTTAGTGTACCCCATAAATGATGTGTGCAAAATTAGGGGTCCAACGGGCCTCGTCTTATATGACTTTTCACCGAGTTTTCGTCACAGGGCCTCCCCGGGAGCCCAAAATTGGCCCTTAAAGAAGGTCGATTTTCGTAGGAGTTCCGAATGGGAATTTAACTGACTCCATTGATCTTAGTGTACCCCATAAATGATGTGTGCAAAATTAGGGTTCCAACGGGCCTCGTCTTATATGACTTTTCACCGAGTTTTCGTCACAGGGCCTCCCCGGGAGCCCAAAATTGGCCCTTAAAGAAGGTAGATTTTCGTCGGAGTTCCGAATCGCAATTTCATTGACTCCATTGATCTTAGTGTACCCCATAAATGATGTGTGCAAAATTAGGGGTCCAACGGGCCTCGTCTTATATGACTTTTCACCGAGTTTTCGTCACAGGGCCTCCCCGGGAGCCCAAAATTGGCCCTTAATGAAGGTCGATTTTCGTAGGAGTTCCGAATGGGAATTTCATTGACTCCGTTGATCTTAGTGTACCCCTAAAAGGTTGTGTGCAAAATTAGGGGTCTAACGGGCCTCGTCTTATATGACTTTTCACCGAGTTTTCGTCACAGGGCCTCCCCGGGAGCCCAAAATTGGCCCTTAATGAAGGTAGATTTTCGTAGGAGTTCCGAATGGGAATTTCACTGACTCCATTGATCTTAGTGTACCCCTAAAAGGTTGTGTGCAAAATTAGGGGTCCAACGGGCCTCGTCTTATATGACTTTTCACCGAGTTTTCATCACAGGGCCTCCCCGGGAGCCCAAAATTGGCCCTTAAAGAAGGTAGATTTTCGTCGGAGTTCCGAATCGCAATTTCATTGACTCCATTGATCTTAGTGTACCCCATAAATGATGTGTGCAAAATTAGGGGTCCAACGGGCCTCGTCTTATATGACTTTTCACCGAGTTTTCGTCACAGGGCCTCCCCGGGAGCCCAAAATTGGCCCTTAATGAAGGTCGATTTTCGTAGGAGTTCCGAATGGGAATTTCACTGACTCCATTGATCTTAGTGTACCCCTAAAAGGTTGTGTGCAAAATTAGGGGTCCAACGGGCCTCGTCTTATGTGACTTTTCACCGAGTTTTCGTCACAGGGCCTCCCCGGGAGCCCAAAATTGGCCCTTAAAGAAGGTAGATTTTCGTCGGAGTTCCGAATCGCAATTTCATTGACTCCATTGATCTTAGTGTACCCCATAAATGATGTGTGCAAAATTAGGGGTCCAACGGGCCTCGTCTTATATGACTTTTCACCGAGTTTTCGTCACAGGGCCTCCCCGGGAGCCCAAAATTGGCCCTTAAAGAAGGTCGATTTTCGTAGGAGTTCCGAATGGGAATTTAACTGACTCCATTGATCTTAGTGTACCCCATAAATGATGTGTGCAAAATTAGGGTTCCAACGGGCCTCGTCTTATATGACTTTTCACCGAGTTTTCGTCACAGGGCCTCCTCAGGAGCCCAAAATTGGCCCTTAAAGAAGGTCGATTTTCGTAGGAGTTCCGAATGGGAATTTCACTGACTCCATTGATCTTAGTGTACCCCTAAAAGGTTGTGTGCAAAATTAGGGGTCTAACGGGCCTCGTCTTATATGACTTTTCACCGAGTTTTCGTCACAGGGCCTTCGCGGGAGCCCAAAATTGGCCCTTAAAGAAGGTAGATTTTCGTCGGAGTTCCGAATCGCAATTTCATTGACTCCATTGATCTTAGTGTACCCCATAAATGATGTGTGCAAAATTAGGGGTCCAACGGGCCTCGTCTTATATGACTTTTCACCGAGTTTTCGTCACAGGGCCTCCCCGGGAGCCCAAAATTGGCCCTTAATAAAGGTCGATTTTCGTAGGAGTTCCGAATGGGAATTTAACTGACTCCATTGATCTTAGTGTACCCCATAAACGATGTGTGCAAAATTAGGGGTCCAACGGGCCTCGTCTTATATGACTTTTCACCGAGTTTTCGTCACAGGGCCTCCCCGGGAGCCCAAAATTGGACCTTAATGAAGTTAGATTTTCGTAGGAGTTCCGAATGGTAATTTCACTGACTCCATTGATCTTAGTGTACCCCATAAATGATGTGTGCAAAATTAGGGGTCCAACGGGCCTCGTCTTATATGACTTTTCACCGAGTTTTCGTCACAGGGCCTCCCCGGGAGCCCAAAATTGGCCCTTAAAGAAGGTGGATTTTCGTAGGAGTTCCGAATGGGAATTTCATTGACTCCATTGATCTTAGTGTACCCCATAAATGATGTGTGAAAAAGTAGGGGTCCAACGGGCCTCGTCTTATATGACTTTTCACCGAGTTTTCGTCACAGGGCCTCCCCGGGAGCCCAAAATTGGCCCTTAAAGAAGGTGGATTTTCGTAGGAGTTCCGAATGGGAATTTCATTGACTCCATTGATCTTAGTGTACCCCATAAATGATGTGTGAAAAAGTAGGGGTCCAACGGGCCTCGTCTTATATGACTTTTCACCGAGTTTTCGTCACAGGGCCTGCCCGGGAGCCCAAAATTGGCCCTTAAAGAAGGTGGATTTTCGTAGGAGTTCCGAATGGGAATTTCATTGACTCCATTGATCTTAGTGTACCCCATAAATGATGTGTGCAAAATTAGGGGTCCAACGGGCCTCGTCTTATATGACTTTTCACCGAGTTTTCGTCACAGGGCCTCCCCGGGAGCCCAAAATTGGCCCTTAATGAAGGTCGATTTTCGTAGGAGTTCCGAATGGGAATTTCACTGACTCCATTGATCTTAGTGTACCCCTAAAAGGTTGTGTGACAAATTAGGGGTCCAACGGGCCTCGTCTTATATGACTTTTCACCGAGTTTTCGTCACAGGGCCTCCCCGGGAGCCCAAAATTGGCCCTTAATGAAGGTCGATTTTCGTAGGAGTTCCGAATGGGAATTTCATTGACTCCATTGATCTTAGTGTACCCCTAAAAGGTTGTGTGCAAAATTAGGGGTCTAACGGGCCTCGTCTTATATGACTTTTCACCGAGTTTTCGTCACAGGGCCTCCCCGGGAGCCCAAAATTGGCCCTTAAAGAAGGTGGATTTTCGTAGGAGTTCCGAATGGGAATTTCATTGACTCCATTGATCTTAGTGTACCCCATAAATGATGTGTGCAAAATTAGGGGTCCAACGGGCCTCGTCTTATATGACGAGTTTTCGTCACAGGGCCTCCCCGGGAGCCCAAAATTGGCCCTTAAAGAAGGTAGATTTTCGTCGGAGTTCCGAATCGCAATTTCATTGACTCCATTGATCTTAGTGTACCCCATAAATGATGTGTGCAAAATTAGGGGTCCAACGGGCCTCGTCTTATATGACTTTTCACCGAGTTTTCGTCACAGGGCCTCCCCGGGAGCCCAAAATTGGCCCTTAATGAAGGTCGATTTTCGTAGGAGTTCCGAATGGGAATTTCATTGACTCCATTGATCTTAGTGTACCCCTAAAAGGTTGTGTGCAAAATTAGGGGTCTAACGGGCCTCGTCTTATATGACTTTTCACCGAGTTTTCGTCACAGGGCCTCCCCGGGAGCCCAAAATTGGCCCTTAATGAAGGTAGATTTTCGTAGGAGTTCCGAATGGGAATTTCACTGACTCCATTGATCTTAGTGTACCCCTAAAAGGTTGTGTGCAAAATTAGGGGTCCAACGGGCCTCGTCTTATATGACTTTTCACCGAGTTTTCATCACAGGGCCTCCCCGGGAGCCCAAAATTGGCCCTTAAAGAAGGTAGATTTTCGTCGGAGTTCCGAATCGCAATTTCATTGACTCCATTGATCTTAGTGTACCCCATAAATGATGTGTGCAAAATTAGGGGTCCAACGGGCCTCGTCTTATATGACTTTTCACCGAGTTTTCGTCACAGGGCCTCCCCGGGAGCCCAAAATTGGCCCTTAATGAAGGTCGATTTTCGTAGGAGTTCCGAATGGGAATTTCACTGACTCCATTGATCTTAGTGTACCCCTAAAAGGTTGTGTGCAAAATTAGGGGTCCAACGGGCCTCGTCTTATATGACTTTTCACCGAGTTTTCGTCACAGGGCCTCCCCGGGAGCCCAAAATTGGCCCTTAAAGAAGGTAGATTTTCGTCGGAGTTCCGAATCGCAATTTCATTGACTCCATTGATCTTAGTGTACCCCATAAATGATGTGTGCAAAATTAGGGGTCCAACGGGCCTCGTCTTATATGACTTTTCACCGAGTTTTCGTCACAGGGCCTCCCCGGGAGCCCAAAATTGGCCCTTAAAGAAGCTCGATTTTCGTAGGAGTTCCGAATGGGAATTTCATTGACTCCTTTGATCTAAGTGTGCCCCATAAATGATTTGTGCAAAATTAGGGGTCCAACGGGCCTCGTCTTATATGACGTTTCACCGAGTTTTCGTCACAGGGCCTCCCCGGGAGCCCAAAATTGGCCCTTAAAGAAGGTGGATTTTCGTAGGAGTTCCGAATGGGAATTTCATTGACTCCATTGATCTTAGTGTACCCCATAAATGATGTGTGCAAAATTAGGGGTCCAACGGGCCTCGTCTTATATGACTTTTCACCGAGTTTTCGTCACAGGGCCTCCCCGGGAGCCCAAAATTGGCCCTTAAAGAAGGTGGATTTTCGTAGGAGTTCCGAATGGGAATTTCATTGACTCCATTGATCTAAGTGTACCCCATAAATGATGTGTGCAAAATTAGGGGTCCAACGGGCCTCGTCTTATATGACTTTTCACCGAGTTTTCGTCACAGGGCCTCCTCGGGAGCCCAAAATTGGCCCTTAAAGAAGGTAGATTTTCGTCGGAGTTCCGAATCGCAATTTCATTGACTCCATTGATCTAAGTGTGCCCCATAAATGATGTGTGCAAAATTAGGGGTCCAACGGGTCTCGTCTTATATGACTTTTCACCGAGTTTTCGTCACAGGGCCTCCCCGGGAGCCCAAAATTGGCCCTTAAAGAAGCTCGATTTTCGTAGGAGTTCCGAATGGGAATTTCATTGACTCCTTTGATCTAAGTGTACCCCATAAATGATGTGTGCAAAATTAGGGGTCCAACGGGCCTCGTCTTATATGACTTTTCACCGAGTTTTCGTCACAAGGCCTCCCCGGGAGCCCAAAATTGGCCCTTAAAGAAGGTAGATTTTCGTCGGAGTTCCGAATGGGAATTTCATTGACTCCATTGATCTTAGTGTACCCCATAAATGATGTGTGCAAAATTAGGGGTCCAACGGGCCTCGTCTTATATGACTTTTCACCGAGTTTTCGTCACAGGGCCTCCCCGGGAGCCCAAAATTGGCCCTTAAAGAAGCTGGATTTTCGTAGGAGTTCCGAATGGGAATTTCATTGACTCCATTGATCTTAGTGTACCCCATAAATGATGTGTGCAAAATTAGGGGTCCAACGGGCCTCGTCTTATATGACTTTTCACCGAGTTTTCGTCACAGGGCCTCCCCGGGAGCCCAAAATTGGCCCTTAAAGAAGGTGGATTTTCGTCGGAGTTCCGAATCGCAATTTCATTGACTCCATTGATCTTAGTGTGCCCCATAAATTATGTGTGCAAAATTAGGGGTCCAACGGGCCTCGGCTTATATGACTTTTCACCGAGTTTTCGTCACAGGGCCTCCCCGGGAGCCCAAAATTGGCCCTTAAAGAAGGTGGATTTTCGTAGGAGTTCCGAATGGGAATTTCATTGACTCCATTGATCTTAGTGTACCCCATAAATGATGTGTGCAAAATTAGGGGTCCAACGGGCCTCGTCTTATATGACTTTTCACCGAGTTTTCGTCATAGGGCCTCCCCGGGAGCCCAAAATTGGCCCTTAAAGAAGGTAGATTTTCGTCGGAGTTCCGAATCGCAATTTCATTGACTCCATTGATCTTAGTGTACCCCATAAATGATGTGTGCAAAATTAGGGGTCCAACGGGCCTCGTCTTATATGACTTTTCACCGAGTTTTCGTCACAGGGCCTCCCCGGGAGCCCAAAATTGGCCCTTAAAGAAGGTAGATTTTCGTCGGAGTTCCGAATGGGAATTTCATTGACTCCGTTGATCTTAGTGTACCCCTAAAAGGTTGTGTGCAAAATTAGGGGTCTAACGGGCCTCGTCTTATATGACTTTTCACCGAGTTTTCGTCACAGGGCCTCCCCGGGAGCCCAAAATTGGCCCTTAATGAAGGTAGATTTTCGTAGGAGTTCCGAATGGGAATTTCACTGACTCCATTGATCTTAGTGTACCCCTAAAAGGTTGTGTGCAAAATTAGGGGTCCAACGGGCCTCGTCTTATATGACTTTTCACCGAGTTTTCATCACAGGGCCTCCCCGGGAGCCCAAAATTGGCCCTTAAAGAAGGTAGATTTTCGTCGGAGTTCCGAATCGCAATTTCATTGACTCCATTGATCTTAGTGTACCCCATAAATGATGTGTGCAAAATTAGGGGTCCAACGGGCCTCGTCTTATATGACTTTTCACCGAGTTTTCGTCACAGGGCCTCCCCGGGAGCCCAAAATTGGCCCTTAATGAAGGTCGATTTTCGTAGGAGTTCCGAATGGGAATTTCACTGACTCCATTGATCTTAGTGTACCCCTAAAAGGTTGTGTGCAAAATTAGGGGTCCAACGGGCCTCGTCTTATGTGACTTTTCACCGAGTTTTCGTCACAGGGCCTCCCCGGGAGCCCAAAATTGGCCCTTAAAGAAGGTAGATTTTCGTCGGAGTTCCGAATCGCAATTTCATTGACTCCATTGATCTTAGTGTACCCCATAAATGATGTGTGCAAAATTAGGGGTCCAACGGGCCTCGTCTTATATGACTTTTCACCGAGTTTTCGTCACAGGGCCTCCCCGGGAGCCCAAAATTGGCCCTTAAAGAAGGTCGATTTTCGTAGGAGTTCCGAATGGGAATTTAACTGACTCCATTGATCTTAGTGTACCCCATAAATGATGTGTGCAAAATTAGGGTTCCAACGGGCCTCGTCTTATATGACTTTTCACCGAGTTTTCGTCACAGGGCCTCCTCAGGAGCCCAAAATTGGCCCTTAAAGAAGGTCGATTTTCGTAGGAGTTCCGAATGGGAATTTCACTGACTCCATTGATCTTAGTGTACCCCTAAAAGGTTGTGTGCAAAATTAGGGGTCTAACGGGCCTCGTCTTATATGACTTTTCACCGAGTTTTCGTCACAGGGCCTTCGCGGGAGCCCAAAATTGGCCCTTAAAGAAGGTAGATTTTCGTCGGAGTTCCGAATCGCAATTTCATTGACTCCATTGATCTTAGTGTACCCCATAAATGATGTGTGCAAAATTAGGGGTCCAACGGGCCTCGTCTTATATGACTTTTCACCGAGTTTTCGTCACAGGGCCTCCCCGGGAGCCCAAAATTGGCCCTTAATAAAGGTCGATTTTCGTAGGAGTTCCGAATGGGAATTTAACTGACTCCATTGATCTTAGTGTACCCCATAAACGATGTGTGCAAAATTAGGGGTCCAACGGGCCTCGTCTTATATGACTTTTCACCGAGTTTTCGTCACAGGGCCTCCCCGGGAGCCCAAAATTGGACCTTAATGAAGTTAGATTTTCGTAGGAGTTCCGAATGGTAATTTCACTGACTCCATTGATCTTAGTGTACCCCATAAATGATGTGTGCAAAATTAGGGGTCCAACGGGCCTCGTCTTATATGACTTTTCACCGAGTTTTCGTCACAGGGCCTCCCCGGGAGCCCAAAATTGGCCCTTAAAGAAGGTGGATTTTCGTAGGAGTTCCGAATGGGAATTTCATTGACTCCATTGATCTTAGTGTACCCCATAAATGATGTGTGAAAAAGTAGGGGTCCAACGGGCCTCGTCTTATATGACTTTTCACCGAGTTTTCGTCACAGGGCCTCCCCGGGAGCCCAAAATTGGCCCTTAAAGAAGGTGGATTTTCGTAGGAGTTCCGAATGGGAATTTCATTGACTCCATTGATCTTAGTGTACCCCATAAATGATGTGTGAAAAAGTAGGGGTCCAACGGGCCTCGTCTTATATGACTTTTCACCGAGTTTTCGTCACAGGGCCTGCCCGGGAGCCCAAAATTGGCCCTTAAAGAAGGTGGATTTTCGTAGGAGTTCCGAATGGGAATTTCATTGACTCCATTGATCTTAGTGTACCCCATAAATGATGTGTGCAAAATTAGGGGTCCAACGGGCCTCGTCTTATATGACTTTTCACCGAGTTTTCGTCACAGGGCCTCCCCGGGAGCCCAAAATTGGCCCTTAATGAAGGTCGATTTTCGTAGGAGTTCCGAATGGGAATTTCACTGACTCCATTGATCTTAGTGTACCCCTAAAAGGTTGTGTGACAAATTAGGGGTCCAACGGGCCTCGTCTTATATGACTTTTCACCGAGTTTTCGTCACAGGGCCTCCCCGGGAGCCCAAAATTGGCCCTTAATGAAGGTCGATTTTCGTAGGAGTTCCGAATGGGAATTTCATTGACTCCATTGATCTTAGTGTACCCCTAAAAGGTTGTGTGCAAAATTAGGGGTCTAACGGGCCTCGTCTTATATGACTTTTCACCGAGTTTTCGTCACAGGGCCTCCCCGGGAGCCCAAAATTGGCCCTTAAAGAAGGTGGATTTTCGTAGGAGTTCCGAATGGGAATTTCATTGACTCCATTGATCTTAGTGTACCCCATAAATGATGTGTGCAAAATTAGGGGTCCAACGGGCCTCGTCTTATATGACGAGTTTTCGTCACAGGGCCTCCCCGGGAGCCCAAAATTGGCCCTTAAAGAAGGTAGATTTTCGTCGGAGTTCCGAATCGCAATTTCATTGACTCCATTGATCTTAGTGTACCCCATAAATGATGTGTGCAAAATTAGGGGTCCAACGGGCCTCGTCTTATATGACTTTTCACCGAGTTTTCGTCACAGGGCCTCCCCGGGAGCCCAAAATTGGCCCTTAATGAAGGTCGATTTTCGTAGGAGTTCCGAATGGGAATTTCATTGACTCCATTGATCTTAGTGTACCCCTAAAAGGTTGTGTGCAAAATTAGGGGTCTAACGGGCCTCGTCTTATATGACTTTTCACCGAGTTTTCGTCACAGGGCCTCCCCGGGAGCCCAAAATTGGCCCTTAATGAAGGTAGATTTTCGTAGGAGTTCCGAATGGGAATTTCACTGACTCCATTGATCTTAGTGTACCCCTAAAAGGTTGTGTGCAAAATTAGGGGTCCAACGGGCCTCGTCTTATATGACTTTTCACCGAGTTTTCATCACAGGGCCTCCCCGGGAGCCCAAAATTGGCCCTTAAAGAAGGTAGATTTTCGTCGGAGTTCCGAATCGCAATTTCATTGACTCCATTGATCTTAGTGTACCCCATAAATGATGTGTGCAAAATTAGGGGTCCAACGGGCCTCGTCTTATATGACTTTTCACCGAGTTTTCGTCACAGGGCCTCCCCGGGAGCCCAAAATTGGCCCTTAATGAAGGTCGATTTTCGTAGGAGTTCCGAATGGGAATTTCACTGACTCCATTGATCTTAGTGTACCCCTAAAAGGTTGTGTGCAAAATTAGGGGTCCAACGGGCCTCGTCTTATATGACTTTTCACCGAGTTTTCGTCACAGGGCCTCCCCGGGAGCCCAAAATTGGCCCTTAAAGAAGGTAGATTTTCGTCGGAGTTCCGAATCGCAATTTCATTGACTCCATTGATCTTAGTGTACCCCATAAATGATGTGTGCAAAATTAGGGGTCCAACGGGCCTCGTCTTATATGACTTTTCACCGAGTTTTCGTCACAGGGCCTCCCCGGGAGCCCAAAATTGGCCCTTAAAGAAGCTCGATTTTCGTAGGAGTTCCGAATGGGAATTTCATTGACTCCTTTGATCTAAGTGTGCCCCATAAATGATTTGTGCAAAATTAGGGGTCCAACGGGCCTCGTCTTATATGACGTTTCACCGAGTTTTCGTCACAGGGCCTCCCCGGGAGCCCAAAATTGGCCCTTAAAGAAGGTGGATTTTCGTAGGAGTTCCGAATGGGAATTTCATTGACTCCATTGATCTTAGTGTACCCCATAAATGATGTGTGCAAAATTAGGGGTCCAACGGGCCTCGTCTTATATGACTTTTCACCGAGTTTTCGTCACAGGGCCTCCCCGGGAGCCCAAAATTGGCCCTTAAAGAAGGTGGATTTTCGTAGGAGTTCCGAATGGGAATTTCATTGACTCCATTGATCTAAGTGTACCCCATAAATGATGTGTGCAAAATTAGGGGTCCAACGGGCCTCGTCTTATATGACTTTTCACCGAGTTTTCGTCACAGGGCCTCCTCGGGAGCCCAAAATTGGCCCTTAAAGAAGGTAGATTTTCGTCGGAGTTCCGAATCGCAATTTCATTGACTCCATTGATCTAAGTGTGCCCCATAAATGATGTGTGCAAAATTAGGGGTCCAACGGGTCTCGTCTTATATGACTTTTCACCGAGTTTTCGTCACAGGGCCTCCCCGGGAGCCCAAAATTGGCCCTTAAAGAAGCTCGATTTTCGTAGGAGTTCCGAATGGGAATTTCATTGACTCCTTTGATCTAAGTGTACCCCATAAATGATGTGTGCAAAATTAGGGGTCCAACGGGCCTCGTCTTATATGACTTTTCACCGAGTTTTCGTCACAAGGCCTCCCCGGGAGCCCAAAATTGGCCCTTAAAGAAGGTAGATTTTCGTCGGAGTTCCGAATGGGAATTTCATTGACTCCATTGATCTTAGTGTACCCCATAAATGATGTGTGCAAAATTAGGGGTCCAACGGGCCTCGTCTTATATGACTTTTCACCGAGTTTTCGTCACAGGGCCTCCCCGGGAGCCCAAAATTGGCCCTTAAAGAAGCTGGATTTTCGTAGGAGTTCCGAATGGGAATTTCATTGACTCCATTGATCTTAGTGTACCCCATAAATGATGTGTGCAAAATTAGGGGTCCAACGGGCCTCGTCTTATATGACTTTTCACCGAGTTTTCGTCACAGGGCCTCCCCGGGAGCCCAAAATTGGCCCTTAAAGAAGGTGGATTTTCGTCGGAGTTCCGAATCGCAATTTCATTGACTCCATTGATCTTAGTGTGCCCCATAAATTATGTGTGCAAAATTAGGGGTCCAACGGGCCTCGGCTTATATGACTTTTCACCGAGTTTTCGTCACAGGGCCTCCCCGGGAGCCCAAAATTGGCCCTTAAAGAAGGTGGATTTTCGTAGGAGTTCCGAATGGGAATTTCATTGACTCCATTGATCTTAGTGTACCCCATAAATGATGTGTGCAAAATTAGGGGTCCAACGGGCCTCGTCTTATATGACTTTTCACCGAGTTTTCGTCATAGGGCCTCCCCGGGAGCCCAAAATTGGCCCTTAAAGAAGGTAGATTTTCGTCGGAGTTCCGAATCGCAATTTCATTGACTCCATTGATCTTAGTGTACCCCATAAATGATGTGTGCAAAATTAGGGGTCCAACGGGCCTCGTCTTATATGACTTTTCACCGAGTTTTCGTCACAGGGCCTCCCCGGGAGCCCAAAATTGGCCCTTAAAGAAGGTAGATTTTCGTCGGAGTTCCGAATCGCAATTTCATTGACTCCATTGATCTAAGTGTGCCCCATAAATGATGTGTGCAAAATTAGGGGTCCAACGGGCCTCGTCTTATATGACTTTTCACCGAGTTTTCGTCACAGGGCCTCCCCGGGAGCCCAAAATTGGCCCTTAATGAAGGTCGATTTTCGTAGGAGTTCCGAATGGGAATTTCACTGACTCCATTGATCTTAGTGTACCCCTAAAAGGTTGTGTGCAAAATTAGGGGTCCAACGGGCCTCGTCTTATATGACTTTTCACCGAGTTTTCGTCACAGGGCCTCCCCGGGAGCCCAAAATTGGCCCTTAAAGAAGGTAGATTTTCGTCGGAGTTCCGAATCGCAATTTCATTGACTCCATTGATCTTAGTGTACCCCATAAATGATGTGTGCAAAATTAGGGGTCCAACGGGCCTCGTCTTATATGACTTTTCACCGAGTTTTCGTCACAGGGCCTCCCCGGGAGCCCAAAATTGGCCCTTAAAGAAGCTGGATTTTCGTAGGAGTTCCGAATGGGAATTTCATTGACTCCATTGATCTTAGTGTACCCCATAAATGATGTGTGCAAAATTAGGGGTCCAACGGGCCTCGTCTTATATGACTTTTCACCGAGTTTTCGTCACACGGCCTCCCCGGGAGCCCAAAATTGGCCCTTAAAGAAGGTGGATTTTCGTCGGAGTTCCGAATCGCAATTTCATTGACTCCATTGATCTTAGTGTGCCCCATAAATGATTTGTGCAAAATTAGGGGTCCAACGGGCCTCGTCTTATATGACGTTTCACCGAGTTTTCGTCACAGGGCCTCCCCGGGAGCCCAAAATTGGCCCTTAAAGAAGGTGGATTTTCGTAGGAGTTCCGAATGGGAATTTCATTGACTCCATTGATCTTAGTGTACCCCATAAATGATGTGTGCAAAATTAGGGGTCCAACGGGCCTCGTCTTATATGACTTTTCACCGAGTTTTCGTCACAGGGCCTCCCCGGGAGCCCAAAATTGGCCCTTAAAGAAGGTGGATTTTCGTAGGAGTTCCGAATGGGAATTTCATTGACTCCATTGATCTAAGTGTACCCCATAAATGATGTGTGCAAAATTAGGGGTCCAACGGGCCTCGTCTTATATGACTTTTCACCGAGTTTTCGTCACAGGGCCTCCTCGGGAGCCCAAAATTGGCCCTTAAAGAAGGTAGATTTTCGTCGGAGTTCCGAATCGCAATTTCATTGACTCCATTGATCTAAGTGTGCCCCATAAATGATGTGTGCAAAATTAGGGGTCCAACGGGTCTCGTCTTATATGACTTTTCACCGAGTTTTCGTCACAGGGCCTCCCCGGGAGCCCAAAATTGGCCCTTAAAGAAGCTCGATTTTCGTAGGAGTTCCGAATGGGAATTTCATTGACTCCTTTGATCTAAGTGTACCCCATAAATGATGTGTGCAAAATTAGGGGTCCAACGGGCCTCGTCTTATATGACTTTTCACCGAGTTTTCGTCACAAGGCCTCCCCGGGAGCCCAAAATTGGCCCTTAAAGAAGGTAGATTTTCGTCGGAGTTCCGAATGGGAATTTCATTGACTCCATTGATCTTAGTGTACCCCATAAATGATGTGTGCAAAATTAGGGGTCCAACGGGCCTCGTCTTATATGACTTTTCACCGAGTTTTCGTCATAGGGCCTCCCCGGGAGCCCAAAATTGGCCCTTAAAGAAGCTGGATTTTCGTAGGAGTTCCGAATGGGAATTTCATTGACTCCATTGATCTTAGTGTACCCCATAAATGATGTGTGCAAAATTAGGGGTCCAACGGGCCTCGTCTTATATGACTTTTCACCGAGTTTTCGTCACAGGGCCTCCCCGGGAGCCCAAAATTGGCCCTTAAAGAAGGTGGATTTTCGTCGGAGTTCCGAATCGCAATTTCATTGACTCCATTGATCTTAGTGTGCCCCATAAATTATGTGTGCAAAATTAGGGGTCCAACGGGCCTCGTCTTATATGACTTTTCACCGAGTTTTCGTCACAGGGCCTCCCCGGGAGCCCAAAATTGGCCCTTAAAGAAGGTGGATTTTCGTAGGAGTTCCGAATGGGAATTTCATTGACTCCATTGATCTTAGTGTACCCCATAAATGATGTGTGCAAAATTAGGGGTCCAACGGGCCTCGTCTTATATGACTTTTCACCGAGTTTTCGTCATAGGGCCTCCCCGGGAGCCCAAAATTGGCCCTTAAAGAAGGTAGATTTTCGTCGGAGTTCCGAATCGCAATTTCATTGACTCCATTGATCTTAGTGTACCCCATAAATGATGTGTGCAAAATTAGGGGTCCAACGGGCCTCGTCTTATATGACTTTTCACCGAGTTTTCGTCACAGGGCCTCCCCGGGAGCCCAAAATTGGCCCTTAAAGAAGGTAGATTTTCGTCGGAGTTCCGAATCGCAATTTCATTGACTCCATTGATCTAAGTGTGCCCCATAAATGATGTGTGCAAAATTAGGGGTCCAACGGGCCTCGTCTTATATGACTTTTCACCGAGTTTTCGTCACAGGGCCTCCCCGGGAGCCCAAAATTGGCCCTTAATGAAGGTCGATTTTCGTAGGAGTTCCGAATGGGAATTTCACTGACTCCATTGATCTTAGTGTACCCCTAAAAGGTTGTGTGCAAAATTAGGGGTCCAACGGGCCTCGTCTTATATGACTTTTTACCGAGTTTTCGTCACAGGGCCTCCCCGGGAGCCCAAAATTGGCCCTTAAAGAAGGTAGATTTTCGTCGGAGTTCCGAATCGCAATTTCATTGACTCCATTGATCTTAGTGTACCCCATAAATAATGTGTGCAAAATTAGGGGTCCAACGGGCCTCGTCTTATATGACTTTTCACCGAGTTTTCGTCACAGGGCCTCCCCGGGAGCCCAAAATTGGCCCTTAAAGAAGGTGGATTTTCGTCGGAGTTCCGAATCGCAATTTCATTGACTCCATTGATCTTAGTGTGCCCCATAAATGATTTGTGCAAAATTAGGGGTCCAACGGGCCTCGTCTTATATGACGTTTCACCGAGTTTTCGTCACAGGGCCTCCCCGGGAGCCCAAAATTGGCCCTTAAAGAAGGTGGATTTTCGTAGGAGTTCCGAATGGGAATTTCATTGACTCCATTGATCTTAGTGTACCCCATAAATGATGTGTGCAAAATTAGGGGTCCAACGGGCCTCGTCTTATATGACTTTTCACCGAGTTTTCGTCACAGGGCCTCCCCGGGAGCCCAAAATTGGCCCTTAAAGAAGGTGGATTTTCGTAGGAGTTCCGAATGGGAATTTCATTGACTCCATTGATCTAAGTGTACCCCATAAATGATGTGTGCAAAATTAGGGGTCCAACGGGCCTCGTCTTATATGACTTTTCACCGAGTTTTCGTCACAGGGCCTCCTCGGGAGCCCAAAATTGGCCCTTAAAGAAGGTAGATTTTCGTCGGAGTTCCGAATCGCAATTTCATTGACTCCATTGATCTAAGTGTGCCCCATAAATAATGTGTGCAAAATTAGGGGTCCA
This sequence comes from Oxyria digyna, assembly GCA_029168935.1. Lineage (NCBI taxonomy): Eukaryota > Viridiplantae > Streptophyta > Magnoliopsida > Caryophyllales > Polygonaceae > Oxyria > Oxyria digyna. The sequence goes on from JAPVLV010000017.1 coordinate 62,725, forward strand.
ACGGGTCTCGTCTTATATGACTTTTCACCGAGTTTTCGTCACAGGGCCTCCCCGGGAGCCCAAAATTGGCCCTTAAAGAAGCTCGATTTTCGTAGGAGTTCCGAATGGGAATTTCATTGACTCCTTTGATCTAAGTGTACCCCATAAATGATGTGTGCAAAATTAGGGGTCCAACGGGCCTCGTCTTATATGACTTTTCACCGAGTTTTCGTCACAAGGCCTCCCCGGGAGCCCAAAATTGGCCCTTAAAGAAGGTAGATTTTCGTCGGAGTTCCGAATGGGAATTTCATTGACTCCATTGATCTTAGTGTACCCCATAAATGATGTGTGCAAAATTAGGGGTCCAACGGGCCTCGTCTTATATGACTTTTCACCGAGTTTTCGTCACAGGGCCTCCCCGGGAGCCCAAAATTGGCCCTTAAAGAAGCTGGATTTTCGTAGGAGTTCCGAATGGGAATTTCATTGACTCCATTGATCTTAGTGTACCCCATAAATGATGTGTGCAAAATTAGGGGTCCAACGGGCCTCGTCTTATATGACTTTTCACCGAGTTTTCGTCACAGGGCCTCCCCGGGAGCCCAAAATTGGCCCTTAAAGAAGGTGGATTTTCGTCGGAGTTCCGAATCGCAATTTCATTGACTCCATTGATCTTAGTGTGCCCCATAAATTATGTGTGCAAAATTAGGGGTCCAACGGGCCTCGTCTTATATGACTTTTCACCGAGTTTTCGTCACAGGGCCTCCCCGGGAGCCCAAAATTGGCCCTTAAAGAAGGTGGATTTTCGTAGGAGTTCCGAATGGGAATTTCATTGACTCCATTGATCTTAGTGTACCCCATAAATGATGTGTGCAAAATTAGGGGTCCAACGGGCCTCGTCTTATATGACTTTTCACCGAGTTTTCGTCATAGGGCCTCCCCGGGAGCCCAAAATTGGCCCTTAAAGAAGGTAGATTTTCGTCGGAGTTCCGAATCGCAATTTCATTGACTCCATTGATCTTAGTGTACCCCATAAATGATGTGTGCAAAATTAGGGGTCCAACGGGCCTCGTCTTATATGACTTTTCACCGAGTTTTCGTCACAGGGCCTCCCCGGGAGCCCAAAATTGGCCCTTAAAGAAGGTAGATTTTCGTCGGAGTTCCGAATCGCAATTTCATTGACTCCATTGATCTAAGTGTGCCCCATAAATGATGTGTGCAAAATTAGGGGTCCAACGGGCCTCGTCTTATATGACTTTTCACCGAGTTTTCGTCACAGGGCCTCCCCGGGAGCCCAAAATTGGCCCTTAATGAAGGTCGATTTTCGTAGGAGTTCCGAATGGGAATTTCACTGACTCCATTGATCTTAGTGTACCCCTAAAAGGTTGTGTGCAAAATTAGGGGTCCAACGGGCCTCGTCTTATATGACTTTTTACCGAGTTTTCGTCACAGGGCCTCCCCGGGAGCCCAAAATTGGCCCTTAAAGAAGGTAGATTTTCGTCGGAGTTCCGAATCGCAATTTCATTGACTCCATTGATCTTAGTGTACCCCATTAATAATGTGTGCAAAATTAGGGGTCCAACGGGCCTCGTCTTATATGACTTTTCACCGAGTTTTCGTCACAGGGCCTCCCCGGGAGCCCAAAATTGGCCCTTAAAGAAGGTGGATTTTCGTCGGAGTTCCGAATCGCAATTTCATTGACTCCATTGATCTTAGTGTGCCCCATAAATGATTTGTGCAAAATTAGGGGTCCAACGGGCCTCGTCTTATATGACGTTTCACCGAGTTTTCGTCACAGGGCCTCCCCGGGAGCCCAAAATTGGCCCTTAAAGAAGGTGGATTTTCGTAGGAGTTCCGAATGGGAATTTCATTGACTCCATTGATCTTAGTGTACCCCATAAATGATGTGTGCAAAATTAGGGGTCCAACGGGCCTCGTCTTATATGACTTTTCACCGAGTTTTCGTCACAGGGCCTCCCCGGGAGCCCAAAATTGGCCCTTAAAGAAGGTGGATTTTCGTAGGAGTTCCGAATGGGAATTTCATTGACTCCATTGATCTAAGTGTACCCCATAAATGATGTGTGCAAAATTAGGGGTCCAACGGGCCTCGTCTTATATGACTTTTCACCGAGTTTTCGTCACAGGGCCTCCTCGGGAGCCCAAAATTGGCCCTTAAAGAAGGTAGATTTTCGTCGGAGTTCCGAATCGCAATTTCATTGACTCCATTGATCTAAGTGTGCCCCATAAATAATGTGTGCAAAATTAGGGGTCCAACGGGTCTCGTCTTATATGACTTTTCACCGAGTTTTCGTCACAGGGCCTCCCCGGGAGCCCAAAATTGGCCCTTAAAGAAGCTCGATTTTCGTAGGAGTTCCGAATGGGAATTTCATTGACTCCTTTGATCTAAGTGTACCCCATAAATGATGTGTGCAAAATTAGGGGTCCAACGGGCCTCGTCTTATATGACTTTTCACCGAGTTTTCGTCACAAGGCCTCCCCGGGAGCCCAAAATTGGCCCTTAAAGAAGGTAGATTTTCGTCGGAGTTCCGAATGGGAATTTCATTGACTCCATTGATCTTAGTGTACCCCATAAATGATGTGTGCAAAATTAGGGGTCCAACGGGCCTCGTCTTATATGACTTTTCACCGAGTTTTCGTCACAGGGCCTCCCCGGGAGCCCAAAATTGGCCCTTAAAGAAGGTGGATTTTCGTCGGAGTTCCGAATCGCAATTTCATTGACTCCATTGATCTTAGTGTGCCCCATAAATTATGTGTGCAAAATTAGGGGTCCAACGGGCCTCGTCTTATATGACTTTTCACCGAGTTTTCGTCACAGGGCCTCCCCGGGAGCCCAAAATTGGCCCTTAAAGAAGGTGGATTTTCGTAGGAGTTCCGAATGGGAATTTCATTGACTCCATTGATCTTAGTGTACCCCATAAATGATGTGTGCAAAATTAGGGGTCCAACGGGCCTCGTCTTATATGACTTTTCACCGAGTTTTCGTCATAGGGCCTCCCCGGGAGCCCAAAATTGGCCCTTAAAGAAGGTAGATTTTCGTCGGAGTTCCGAATCGCAATTTCATTGACTCCATTGATCTTAGTGTACCCCATAAATGATGTGTGCAAAATTAGGGGTCCAACGGGCCTCGTCTTATATGACTTTTCACCGAGTTTTCGTCACAGGGCCTCCCCGGGAGCCCAAAATTGGCCCTTAAAGAAGCTCGACTTTCGCACGAGTTCCGAAACGGAATTTCGTCGACTCCGTTGATCTGGGTATACCCCGTAAAGGATGTGTGCAAAATTAGGGGTCCAACGGGCCTCGTCTTATATGACTTTTCACCGAGTTTTCGTCACAGGGCCTCCCCGGGAGCCCAAAATTGGCCCTTAATGAAGGTCGATTTTCGTAGGAGTTCCGAATGGGAATTTCACTGACTCCATTGATCTTAGTGTACCCCTAAAAGGTTGTGTGCAAAATTAGGGGTCCAACGGGCCTCGTCTTATATGACTTTTCACCGAGTTTTCGTCACAGGGCCTCCCCGGGAGCCCAAAATTGGCCCTTAAAGAAGGTAGATTTTCGTCGGAGTTCCGAATCGCAATTTCATTGACTCCATTGATCTTAGTGTACCCCATAAATGATGTGTGCAAAATTAGGGGTCCAACGGGCCTCGTCTTATATGACTTTTCACCGAGTTTTCGTCACAGGGCCTCCCCGGGAGCCCAAAATTGGCCCTTAAAGAAGGTAGATTTTCGTCGGAGTTCCGAATGGGAATTTCATTGACTCCATTGATCTTAGTGTACCCCATAAATGATGTGTGCAAAATTAGGGGTCCAACGGGCCTCGTCTTATATGACTTTTCACCGAGTTTTCGTCACAGGGCCTCCCCGGGAGCCCAAAATTGGCCCTTAAAGAAGGTAGATTTTCGTCGGAGTTCCGAATGGGAATTTCATTGACTCCATTGATCTTAGTGTACCCCATAAATGATGTGTGCAAAATTAGGGGTCCAACGGGCCTCGTCTTATATGACTTTTCACCGAGTTTTCGTCACAGGGCCTCCCCGGGAGCCCAAAATTGGCCCTTAAAGAAGCTGGATTTTCGTAGGAGTTCCGAATGGGAATTTCATTGACTCCATTGATCTTAGTGTACCCCATAAATGATGTGTGCAAAATTAGGGGTCCAACGGGCCTCGTCTTATATGACTTTTCACCGAGTTTTCGTCACACGGCCTCCCCGGGAGCCCAAAATTGGCCCTTAAAGAAGGTGGATTTTCGTCGGAGTTCCGAATCGCAATTTCATTGACTCCATTGATCTTAGTGTGCCCCATAAATGATTTGTGCAAAATTAGGGGTCCAACGGGCCTCGTCTTATATGACGTTTCACCGAGTTTTCGTCACAGGGCCTCCCCGGGAGCCCAAAATTGGCCCTTAAAGAAGGTGGATTTTCGTAGGAGTTCCGAATGGGAATTTCATTGACTCCATTGATCTTAGTGTACCCCATAAATGATGTGTGCAAAATTAGGGGTCCAACGGGCCTCGTCTTATATGACTTTTCACCGAGTTTTCGTCACAGGGCCTCCCCGGGAGCCCAAAATTGGCCCTTAAAGAAGGTGGATTTTCGTAGGAGTTCCGAATGGGAATTTCATTGACTCCATTGATCTAAGTGTACCCCATAAATGATGTGTGCAAAATTAGGGGTCCAACGGGCCTCGTCTTATATGACTTTTCACCGAGTTTTCGTCACAGGGCCTCCTCGGGAGCCCAAAATTGGCCCTTAAAGAAGGTAGATTTTCGTCGGAGTTCCGAATCGCAATTTCATTGACTCCATTGATCTAAGTGTGCCCCATAAATGATGTGTGCAAAATTAGGGGTCCAACGGGTCTCGTCTTATATGACTTTTCACCGAGTTTTCGTCACAGGGCCTCCCCGGGAGCCCAAAATTGGCCCTTAAAGAAGCTCGATTTTCGTAGGAGTTCCGAATGGGAATTTCATTGACTCCTTTGATCTAAGTGTACCCCATAAATGATGTGTGCAAAATTAGGGGTCCAACGGGCCTCGTCTTATATGACTTTTCACCGAGTTTTCGTCACAAGGCCTCCCCGGGAGCCCAAAATTGGCCCTTAAAGAAGGTAGATTTTCGTCGGAGTTCCGAATGGGAATTTCATTGACTCCATTGATCTTAGTGTACCCCATAAATGATGTGTGCAAAATTAGGGGTCCAACGGGCCTCGTCTTATATGACTTTTCACCGAGTTTTCGTCACAGGGCCTCCCCGGGAGCCCAAAATTGGCCCTTAAAGAAGGTAGATTTTCGTCGGAGTTCCGAATGGGAATTTCATTGACTCCATTGATCTTAGTGTACCCCATAAATGATGTGTGCAAAATTAGGGGTCCAACGGGCCTCGTCTTATATGACTTTTCACCGAGTTTTCGTCATAGGGCCTCCCCGGGAGCCCAAAATTGGCCCTTAAAGAAGGTAGATTTTCGTCGGAGTTCCGAATCGCAATTTCATTGACTCCATTGATCTTAGTGTACCCCATAAATGATGTGTGCAAAATTAGGGGTCCAACGGGCCTCGTCTTATATGACTTTTCACCGAGTTTTCGTCACAGGGCCTCCCCGGGAGCCCAAAATTGGCCCTTAAAGAAGGTAGATTTTCGTCGGAGTTCCGAATCGCAATTTCATTGACTCCATTGATCTAAGTGTGCCCCATAAATGATGTGTGCAAAATTAGGGGTCCAACGGGCCTCGTCTTATATGACTTTTCACCGAGTTTTCGTCACAGGGCCTCCCCGGGAGCCCAAAATTGGCCCTTAATGAAGGTCGATTTTCGTAGGAGTTCCGAATGGGAATTTCACTGACTCCATTGATCTTAGTGTACCCCTAAAAGGTTGTGTGCAAAATTAGGGGTCCAACGGGCCTCGTCTTATATGACTTTTTACCGAGTTTTCGTCACAGGGCCTCCCCGGGAGCCCAAAATTGGCCCTTAAAGAAGGTAGATTTTCGTCGGAGTTCCGAATCGCAATTTCATTGACTCCATTGATCTTAGTGTACCCCATAAATAATGTGTGCAAAATTAGGGGTCCAACGGGCCTCGTCTTATATGACTTTTCACCGAGTTTTCGTCACAGGGCCTCCCCGGGAGCCCAAAATTGGCCCTTAAAGAAGGTGGATTTTCGTCGGAGTTCCGAATCGCAATTTCATTGACTCCATTGATCTTAGTGTGCCCCATAAATGATTTGTGCAAAATTAGGGGTCCAACGGGCCTCGTCTTATATGACGTTTCACCGAGTTTTCGTCACAGGGCCTCCCCGGGAGCCCAAAATTGGCCCTTAAAGAAGGTGGATTTTCGTAGGAGTTCCGAATGGGAATTTCATTGACTCCATTGATCTTAGTGTACCCCATAAATGATGTGTGCAAAATTAGGGGTCCAACGGGCCTCGTCTTATATGACTTTTCACCGAGTTTTCGTCACAGGGCCTCCCCGGGAGCCCAAAATTGGCCCTTAAAGAAGGTGGATTTTCGTAGGAGTTCCGAATGGGAATTTCATTGACTCCATTGATCTAAGTGTACCCCATAAATGATGTGTGCAAAATTAGGGGTCCAACGGGCCTCGTCTTATATGACTTTTCACCGAGTTTTCGTCACAGGGCCTCCTCGGGAGCCCAAAATTGGCCCTTAAAGAAGGTAGATTTTCGTCGGAGTTCCGAATCGCAATTTCATTGACTCCATTGATCTAAGTGTGCCCCATAAATAATGTGTGCAAAATTAGGGGTCCAACGGGTCTCGTCTTATATGACTTTTCACCGAGTTTTCGTCACAGGGCCTCCCCGGGAGCCCAAAATTGGCCCTTAAAGAAGCTCGATTTTCGTAGGAGTTCCGAATGGGAATTTCATTGACTCCTTTGATCTAAGTGTACCCCATAAATGATGTGTGCAAAATTAGGGGTCCAACGGGCCTCGTCTTATATGACTTTTCACCGAGTTTTCGTCACAAGGCCTCCCCGGGAGCCCAAAATTGGCCCTTAAAGAAGGTAGATTTTCGTCGGAGTTCCGAATGGGAATTTCATTGACTCCATTGATCTTAGTGTACCCCATAAATGATGTGTGCAAAATTAGGGGTCCAACGGGCCTCGTCTTATATGACTTTTCACCGAGTTTTCGTCACAGGGCCTCCCCGGGAGCCCAAAATTGGCCCTTAAAGAAGCTGGATTTTCGTAGGAGTTCCGAATGGGAATTTCATTGACTCCATTGATCTTAGTGTACCCCATAAATGATGTGTGCAAAATTAGGGGTCCAACGGGCCTCGTCTTATATGACTTTTCACCGAGTTTTCGTCACAGGGCCTCCCCGGGAGCCCAAAATTGGCCCTTAAAGAAGGTGGATTTTCGTCGGAGTTCCGAATCGCAATTTCATTGACTCCATTGATCTTAGTGTGCCCCATAAATTATGTGTGCAAAATTAGGGGTCCAACGGGCCTCGTCTTATATGACTTTTCACCGAGTTTTCGTCACAGGGCCTCCCCGGGAGCCCAAAATTGGCCCTTAAAGAAGGTGGATTTTCGTAGGAGTTCCGAATGGGAATTTCATTGACTCCATTGATCTTAGTGTACCCCATAAATGATGTGTGCAAAATTAGGGGTCCAACGGGCCTCGTCTTATATGACTTTTCACCGAGTTTTCGTCATAGGGCCTCCCCGGGAGCCCAAAATTGGCCCTTAAAGAAGGTAGATTTTCGTCGGAGTTCCGAATCGCAATTTCATTGACTCCATTGATCTTAGTGTACCCCATAAATGATGTGTGCAAAATTAGGGGTCCAACGGGCCTCGTCTTATATGACTTTTCACCGAGTTTTCGTCACAGGGCCTCCCCGGGAGCCCAAAATTGGCCCTTAAAGAAGGTAGATTTTCGTCGGAGTTCCGAATCGCAATTTCATTGACTCCATTGATCTAAGTGTGCCCCATAAATGATGTGTGCAAAATTAGGGGTCCAACGGGCCTCGTCTTATATGACTTTTCACCGAGTTTTCGTCACAGGGCCTCCCCGGGAGCCCAAAATTGGCCCTTAATGAAGGTCGATTTTCGTAGGAGTTCCGAATGGGAATTTCACTGACTCCATTGATCTTAGTGTACCCCTAAAAGGTTGTGTGCAAAATTAGGGGTCCAACGGGCCTCGTCTTATATGACTTTTTACCGAGTTTTCGTCACAGGGCCTCCCCGGGAGCCCAAAATTGGCCCTTAAAGAAGGTAGATTTTCGTCGGAGTTCCGAATCGCAATTTCATTGACTCCATTGATCTTAGTGTACCCCATTAATAATGTGTGCAAAATTAGGGGTCCAACGGGCCTCGTCTTATATGACTTTTCACCGAGTTTTCGTCACAGGGCCTCCCCGGGAGCCCAAAATTGGCCCTTAAAGAAGGTGGATTTTCGTCGGAGTTCCGAATCGCAATTTCATTGACTCCATTGATCTTAGTGTGCCCCATAAATGATTTGTGCAAAATTAGGGGTCCAACGGGCCTCGTCTTATATGACGTTTCACCGAGTTTTCGTCACAGGGCCTCCCCGGGAGCCCAAAATTGGCCTTTAAAGAAGGTGGATTTTCGTAGGAGTTCCGAATGGGAATTTCATTGACTCCATTGATCTTAGTGTACCCCATAAATGATGTGTGCAAAATTAGGGGTCCAACGGGCCTCGTCTTATATGACTTTTCACCGAGTTTTCGTCACAGGGCCTCCCCGGGAGCCCAAAATTGGCCCTTAAAGAAGGTGGATTTTCGTAGGAGTTCCGAATGGGAATTTCATTGACTCCATTGATCTAAGTGTACCCCATAAATGATGTGTGCAAAATTAGGGGTCCAACGGGCCTCGTCTTATATGACTTTTCACCGAGTTTTCGTCACAGGGCCTCCTCGGGAGCCCAAAATTGGCCCTTAAAGAAGGTAGATTTTCGTCGGAGTTCCGAATCGCAATTTCATTGACTCCATTGATCTAAGTGTGCCCCATAAATAATGTGTGCAAAATTAGGGGTCCAACGGGTCTCGTCTTATATGACTTTTCACCGAGTTTTCGTCACAGGGCCTCCCCGGGAGCCCAAAATTGGCCCTTAAAGAAGCTCGATTTTCGTAGGAGTTCCGAATGGGAATTTCATTGACTCCTTTGATCTAAGTGTACCCCATAAATGATGTGTGCAAAATTAGGGGTCCAACGGGCCTCGTCTTATATGACTTTTCACCGAGTTTTCGTCACAAGGCCTCCCCGGGAGCCCAAAATTGGCCCTTAAAGAAGGTAGATTTTCGTCGGAGTTCCGAATGGGAATTTCATTGACTCCATTGATCTTAGTGTACCCCATAAATGATGTGTGCAAAATTAGGGGTCCAACGGGCCTCGTCTTATATGACTTTTCACCGAGTTTTCGTCACAGGGCCTCCCCGGGAGCCCAAAATTGGCCCTTAAAGAAGGTGGATTTTCGTCGGAGTTCCGAATCGCAATTTCATTGACTCCATTGATCTTAGTGTGCCCCATAAATTATGTGTGCAAAATTAGGGGTCCAACGGGCCTCGTCTTATATGACTTTTCACCGAGTTTTCGTCACAGGGCCTCCCCGGGAGCCCAAAATTGGCCCTTAAAGAAGGTGGATTTTCGTAGGAGTTCCGAATGGGAATTTCATTGACTCCATTGATCTTAGTGTACCCCATAAATGATGTGTGCAAAATTAGGGGTCCAACGGGCCTCGTCTTATATGACTTTTCACCGAGTTTTCGTCATAGGGCCTCCCCGGGAGCCCAAAATTGGCCCTTAAAGAAGGTAGATTTTCGTCGGAGTTCCGAATCGCAATTTCATTGACTCCATTGATCTTAGTGTACCCCATAAATGATGTGTGCAAAATTAGGGGTCCAACGGGCCTCGTCTTATATGACTTTTCACCGAGTTTTCGTCACAGGGCCTCCCCGGGAGCCCAAAATTGGCCCTTAAAGAAGCTCGACTTTCGCACGAGTTCCGAAACGGAATTTCGTCGACTCCGTTGATCTGGGTATACCCCGTAAAGGATGTGTGCAAAATTAGGGGTCCAACGGGCCTCGTCTTATATGACTTTTCACCGAGTTTTCGTCACAGGGCCTCCCCGGGAGCCCAAAATTGGCCCTTAATGAAGGTCGATTTTCGTAGGAGTTCCGAATGGGAATTTCACTGACTCCATTGATCTTAGTGTACCCCTAAAAGGTTGTGTGCAAAATTAGGGGTCCAACGGGCCTCGTCTTATATGACTTTTCACCGAGTTTTCGTCACAGGGCCTCCCCGGGAGCCCAAAATTGGCCCTTAAAGAAGGTAGATTTTCGTCGGAGTTCCGAATCGCAATTTCATTGACTCCATTGATCTTAGTGTACCCCATAAATGATGTGTGCAAAATTAGGGGTCCAACGGGCCTCGTCTTATATGACTTTTCACCGAGTTTTCGTCACAGGGCCTCCCCGGGAGCCCAAAATTGGCCCTTAAAGAAGGTAGATTTTCGTCGGAGTTCCGAATGGGAATTTCATTGACTCCATTGATCTTAGTGTACCCCATAAATGATGTGTGCAAAATTAGGGGTCCAACGGGCCTCGTCTTATATGACTTTTCACCGAGTTTTCGTCACAGGGCCTCCCCGGGAGCCCAAAATTGGCCCTTAAAGAAGGTAGATTTTCGTCGGAGTTCCGAATGGGAATTTCATTGACTCCATTGATCTTAGTGTACCCCATAAATGATGTGTGCAAAATTAGGGGTCCAACGGGCCTCGTCTTATATGACTTTTCACCGAGTTTTCGTCACAGGGCCTCCCCGGGAGCCCAAAATTGGCCCTTAAAGAAGCTGGATTTTCGTAGGAGTTCCGAATGGGAATTTCATTGACTCCATTGATCTTAGTGTACCCCATAAATGATGTGTGCAAAATTAGGGGTCCAACGGGCCTCGTCTTATATGACTTTTCACCGAGTTTTCGTCACACGGCCTCCCCGGGAGCCCAAAATTGGCCCTTAAAGAAGGTGGATTTTCGTCGGAGTTCCGAATCGCAATTTCATTGACTCCATTGATCTTAGTGTGCCCCATAAATGATTTGTGCAAAATTAGGGGTCCAACGGGCCTCGTCTTATATGACGTTTCACCGAGTTTTCGTCACAGGGCCTCCCCGGGAGCCCAAAATTGGCCCTTAAAGAAGGTGGATTTTCGTAGGAGTTCCGAATGGGAATTTCATTGACTCCATTGATCTTAGTGTACCCCATAAATGATGTGTGCAAAATTAGGGGTCCAACGGGCCTCGTCTTATATGACTTTTCACCGAGTTTTCGTCACAGGGCCTCCCCGGGAGCCCAAAATTGGCCCTTAAAGAAGGTGGATTTTCGTAGGAGTTCCGAATGGGAATTTCATTGACTCCATTGATCTAAGTGTACCCCATAAATGATGTGTGCAAAATTAGGGGTCCAACGGGCCTCGTCTTATATGACTTTTCACCGAGTTTTCGTCACAGGGCCTCCTCGGGAGCCCAAAATTGGCCCTTAAAGAAGGTAGATTTTCGTCGGAGTTCCGAATCGCAATTTCATTGACTCCATTGATCTAAGTGTGCCCCATAAATGATGTGTGCAAAATTAGGGGTCCAACGGGTCTCGTCTTATATGACTTTTCACCGAGTTTTCGTCACAGGGCCTCCCCGGGAGCCCAAAATTGGCCCTTAAAGAAGCTCGATTTTCGTAGGAGTTCCGAATGGGAATTTCATTGACTCCTTTGATCTAAGTGTACCCCATAAATGATGTGTGCAAAATTAGGGGTCCAACGGGCCTCGTCTTATATGACTTTTCACCGAGTTTTCGTCACAAGGCCTCCCCGGGAGCCCAAAATTGGCCCTTAAAGAAGGTAGATTTTCGTCGGAGTTCCGAATGGGAATTTCATTGACTCCATTGATCTTAGTGTACCCCATAAATGATGTGTGCAAAATTAGGGGTCCAACGGGCCTCGTCTTATATGACTTTTCACCGAGTTTTCGTCACAGGGCCTCCCCGGGAGCCCAAAATTGGCCCTTAAAGAAGCTGGATTTTCGTAGGAGTTCCGAATGGGAATTTCATTGACTCCATTGATCTTAGTGTACCCCATAAATGATGTGTGCAAAATTAGGGGTCCAACGGGCCTCGTCTTATATGACTTTTCACCGAGTTTTCGTCACAGGGCCTCCCCGGGAGCCCAAAATTGGCCCTTAAAGAAGGTGGATTTTCGTCGGAGTTCCGAATCGCAATTTCATTGACTCCATTGATCTTAGTGTGCCCCATAAATTATGTGTGCAAAATTAGGGGTCCAACGGGCCTCGTCTTATATGACTTTTCACCGAGTTTTCGTCACAGGGCCTCCCCGGGAGCCCAAAATTGGCCCTTAAAGAAGGTGGATTTTCGTAGGAGTTCCGAATGGGAATTTCATTGACTCCATTGATCTTAGTGTACCCCATAAATGATGTGTGCAAAATTAGGGGTCCAACGGGCCTCGTCTTATATGACTTTTCACCGAGTTTTCGTCATAGGGCCTCCCCGGGAGCCCAAAATTGGCCCTTAAAGAAGGTAGATTTTCGTCGGAGTTCCGAATCGCAATTTCATTGACTCCATTGATCTTAGTGTACCCCATAAATGATGTGTGCAAAATTAGGGGTCCAACGGGCCTCGTCTTATATGACTTTTCACCGAGTTTTCGTCACAGGGCCTCCCCGGGAGCCCAAAATTGGCCCTTAAAGAAGGTAGATTTTCGTCGGAGTTCCGAATCGCAATTTCATTGACTCCATTGATCTAAGTGTGCCCCATAAATGATGTGTGCAAAATTAGGGGTCCAACGGGCCTCGTCTTATATGACTTTTCACCGAGTTTTCGTCACAGGGCCTCCCCGGGAGCCCAAAATTGGCCCTTAATGAAGGTCGATTTTCGTAGGAGTTCCGAATGGGAATTTCACTGACTCCATTGATCTTAGTGTACCCCTAAAAGGTTGTGTGCAAAATTAGGGGTCCAACGGGCCTCGTCTTATATGACTTTTCACCGAGTTTTCGTCACAGGGCCTCCCCGGGAGCCCAAAATTGGCCCTTAAAGAAGGTAGATTTTCGTCGGAGTTCCGAATCGCAATTTCATTGACTCCATTGATCTTAGTGTACCCCATAAATGATGTGTGCAAAATTAGGGGTCCAACGGGCCTCGTCTTATATGACTTTTCACCGAGTTTTCGTCACAGGGCCTCCCCGGGAGCCCAAAATTGGCCCTTAAAGAAGGTAGATTTTCGTCGGAGTTCCGAATGGGAATTTCATTGACTCCATTGATCTTAGTGTACCCCATAAATGATGTGTGCAAAATTAGGGGTCCAACGGGCCTCGTCTTATATGACTTTTCACCGAGTTTTCGTCACAGGGCCTCCCCGGGAGCCCAAAATTGGCCCTTAAAGAAGGTAGATTTTCGTCGGAGTTCCGAATCGCAATTTCATTGACTCCATTGATCTTAGTGTACCCCATAAATGATTTGTGCAAAATTAGGGGTCCAACGGGACTCGTCTTATATGACTTTTCACCGAGTTTTCGTCACAGGGCCTCCCCGGGAGCCCAAAATTGGCCCTTAAAGAAGGTAGATTTTCGTCGGAGTTCCGAATCGCAATTTCATTTACTCCATTGATCTTAGTGTACCCCATAAATGATGTGTGCAAAATTAGGGGTCCAACGAGACTCGTCTTATATGACTTTTCACCGAGTTTTCGTCACAGGGCCTCCCCGGGAGCCCAAAATTGGCCCTTAAAAAAGCTCGATTTTCGTAGGAGTTCCGAATGGGAATTTCATTGACTCCTTTGATCTAAGTGTGCCCCATAAATGATTTGTGCAAAATTAGGGGTCCAACGGGCCTCGTCTTATATGACGTTTCACCGAGTTTTCGTCACAGGGCCTCCCCGGGAGCCCAAAATTGGCCCTTAAAGAAGGTGGATTTTCGTAGGAGTTCCGAATGGGAATTTCATTGACTCCATTGATCTTAGTGTACCCCATAAATGATGTGTGCAAAATTAGGGGTCCAACGGGCCTCGTCTTATATGACTTTTCACCGAGTTTTCGTCACAGGGCCTCCCCGGGAGCCCAAAATTGGCCCTTAAAGAAGGTGGATTTTCGTAGGAGTTCCGAATGGGAATTTCATTGACTCCATTGATCTAAGTGTACCCCATAAATGATGTGTGCAAAATTAGGGGTCCAACGGGCCTCGTCTTATATGACTTTTCACCGAGTTTTCGTCACAGGGCCTCCTCGGGAGCCCAAAATTGGCCCTTAAAGAAGGTAGATTTTCGTCGGAGTTCCGAATCGCAATTTCATTGACTCCATTGATCTAAGTGTGCCCCATAAATAATGTGTGCAAAATTAGGGGTCCAACGGGTCTCGTCTTATATGACTTTTCACCGAGTTTTCGTCACAGGGCCTCCCCGGGAGCCCAAAATTGGCCCTTAAAGAAGCTCGATTTTCGTAGGAGTTCCGAATGGGAATTTCATTGACTCCTTTGATCTAAGTGTACCCCATAAATGATGTGTGCAAAATTAGGGGTCCAACGGGCCTCGTCTTATATGACTTTTCACCGAGTTTTCGTCACAAGGCCTCCCCGGGAGCCCAAAATTGGCCCTTAAAGAAGGTGGATTTTCGTCGGAGTTCCGAATCGCAATTTCATTGACTCCATTGATCTTAGTGTGCCCCATAAATTATGTGTGCAAAATTAGGGGTCCAACGGGCCTCGTCTTATATGACTTTTCATCGAGTTTTCGTCACAGGGCCTCCCCGGGAGCTGAAAATTGGCCCTTAAAGAAGCTCGATTTTCGTAGGAGTTCCGAATGGGAATTTAATTGACTCCATTGATATAATTGTACCCCATAAATGATGTGTGTAAAATTAGGGGTCCAACGGGCCTCGTCTTATATGACTTTTCACCGAGTTTTCGTCACAAAGCCTCCACGGGAGCCCAAAATTAGCCATTAAAGAAGGTAGATTTTCGTAGGAGTTCCGAATGGAAATTTCATTGACTCCATTGATCTAAGTGTACCCCATAAATGATGTGTGCAAAATTAGGGGTCCAACGGGCCTCGTCTTATATGACTTTTCACCGAGTTTTCGTCACAGGGCCTCCCCGGGAGCCCAAAATTGGCCCTTAAAGAAGGTCGATTTTCGTAGGAGTTCCGAATGGGAATTTCATTGACTCCATTGATCTAAGTGTACCCCATAAATGATTTGTGCAAAATTAGGGGTCCAACGGGCCTCGTCTTATATGATTTTTCACCGAGTTTTCGTCACAGGGCCTCCCCGGGAGCTCAAAATTGGCCCTTAAAGAAGCTCGATTTTCGTAGGAGTTCCGAATGGGAATTTTATTGACTCCATTGATCTAAGTGTACCCCATATATGATGTGTGCAAAATTAGGGGTCCAACGGGCCTCGTCTTATATGACCTTTCACCGAGTTTTCGTCACAGGGGCTCCCCGGGAGCCCAAAATTGGCCCTTAAAGAAGGTAGATTTTCGTAGGAGTTCCGAATGGAAATTTCATTGACTCCATTGATCTAAGTGTACCCCATAAATGATGTGTGCAAAATTAGGGGTCCAACGGGCCTCGTCTTATATGACTTTTCACCGAGTTTTCGTCACAGGGCCTCCCCGGGAGCCCAAAATTGGGCCTTAAAGAAGGTCGATTTTCGTAGGAGTTCCGAATGGGAATTTCATTGACTCCATTGATCTAAGTGTACCCAATAAATGATTTGTGCAAAATTAGGGGTCCAACGGGCCTCGTCTTATATGATTTTTCACCGAGTTTTCGTCACAGGGCCTCCCCGGGAGCTCAAAATTGGCCCTTAAAGAAGGTCGATTTTCGTAGGAGTTCCGAATGGGAATTTCATTGACTCCATTGATCTAAGTGTACCCCATAAATGATGTGTGAAAAATTAGGGGTCCAACGGGCCTCGTCTTATATGACTTTTCACCGAGTTTTCGTCACAGGGCCTCCCCGGGAGCTCAAAATTGCCCCTTAAAGAAGCTCGATCTTCGTAGGAGTTCCGAATGGGAATTTCATTGACTCCATTGATCTAAGTGTACCCCATAAATGATGTGTGAAAAATTAGGGGTCCAACGGGCCTCGTCTTATATGACTTTTCACCGAGTTTTCGTCACAGGGCCTCCCCTGGAGCTCAAAATTGCCCCTTAAAGAAGCTCGATCTTCATAGGAGTTCCGAATGGGAATTTCATTGACTCCATTGATCTAAGTGTACCCCATAAATGATGTGTGCAAAATTAGGGGTCCAACGGGCCTCGTCTTATATGACTTTTCACCGAGTTTTCGTCACAGGGCCTTCCGGCGAGCCCAAAATTGGCCCTTAAAGAAGGTCGATTTTCGTAGGAGTTCCGAATGGGAATTTCATTGACTCCATTGATCTAAGTGTACCCCATAAGTGATGTGTGCAAAATTAGGGGCGCAACGGGCCTCGTCTTATATGACTTTTCACCGAGTTTTCGTCACAGGGCCTCCCCGGGAGCTCAAAATTGGCCATTAAAGAAGGTCGATTTTCGTTGGAGTTCCGAATGGAAATTTCATTGACTTCATTGACTACATTGATCTAAGTGTACCCCATAAATGATTTGTGCAAAATTAGGGGTCCAACGGGCCTCTTCTTATATGATTTTTCACCGAGTTTTCGTCACAGGGCCTCCCCGGGAGCCCAAAATTGGCCCTTAAAGAAGCTCGATTTTCGTAGGAGTTCCGAATGGGAATTTAATTGACTCCATTGATATAATTGTACCCCATAAATGATGTGTGTAAAATTAGGGGTCCAACGGGCCTCGTCTTATATGACTTTTCACCGAGTTTTCGTCACAGGGCCTCCACGGGAGCCCAAAATTAGCCATTAAAGAAGGTAGATTTTCGTAGGAGTTCCGAATGGAAATTTCATTGAATCCATTGATCTAAGTGTACCCCATAAATGATGTGTGCAAAATTAGGGGTCCAACGGGCCTCGTCTTATATGACTTTTCACCGAGTTTTCGTCACAGGGCCTCCCCGGGAGCCCAAAATTGGCCCTTAAAGAAGGTCGATTTTCGTAGGAGTTCCGAATGGGAATTTCATTGACTCCATTGATCTAAGTGTACCCCATAAATGATTTGTGCAAAATTAGGGGTCCAACGGGCCTCGTCTTATATGATTTTTCACCGAGTTTTCGTCACAGGGCCTCCCCGGGAGCTCAAAATTGGCCCTTAAAGAAGCTCGATTTTCGTAGGAGTTCCGAATGAGAATTTCATTGACTCCATTGATCTAAGTGTACCCCATATATGATGTGTGCAAAATTAGGGGTCCAACGGGCCTCGTCTTATATGACCTTTCACCGAGTTTTCGTCACAGGGGCTCCCCGGGAGCCCAAAATTGGCCCTTAAAGAAGGTAGATTTTCGTAGGAGTTCCGAATGGAAATTTCATTGACTCCATTGATATAAGTGTACCCCATAAATGATGTGTGCAAAATTAGGGGTCCAACGGGCCTCGTCTTATATGACTTTTCACCGAGTTTTCGTCACAGGGCCTCCCCGGGAGCCCAAAATTGGGCCTTAAAGAAGGTCGATTTTCGTAGGAGTTCCGAATGGGAATTTCATTGACTCCATTGATCTAAGTGTACCCAATAAATGATTTGTGCAAAATTAGGGGTCCAACGGGCCTCGTCTTATATGATTTTTCACCGAGTTTTCGTCACAGGGCCTCCCCGGGAGCTCAAAATTGGCCCTTAAAGAAGGTCGATTTTCGTAGGAGTTCCGAATGGGAATTTCATTGACTCCATTGATCTAAGTTTACCCCATAAATGATGTGTGAAAAATTAGGGGTCCAACGGGCCTCGTCTTATATGACTTTTCACCGAGTTTTCGTCACAGGGCCTCCCCGGGAGCTCAAAATTGCCCCTTAAAGAAGCTCGATCTTCGTAGGAGTTCCGAATGGGAATTTCATTGACTCCATTGATCTAAGTGTACCCCATAAATGATGTGTGCAAAATTAGGGGTCCAACGGGCCTCGTCTTATATGACTTTTCACCGAGTTTTCGTCACAGGGCCTTCCGGCGAGCCCAAAATTGGCCCTTAAAGAAGGTCGATTTTCGTAGGAGTTCCGAATGGGAATTTCATTGACTCCATTGATCTAAGTGTACCCCATAAGTGATGTGTGCAAAATTAGGGGCGCAACGGGCCTCGTCTTATATGACTTTTCACCGAGTTTTCGTCACAGGGCCTCCCCGGGAGCTCAAAATTGGCCATTAAAGAAGGTCGATTTTCGTAGGAGTTCCGAATGGAAATTTCATTGACTTCATTGACTCCATTGATCTAAGTGTACCCCATAAATTATTTGTGCAAAATTAGGGGTCCAACGGGCCTCTTCTTATATGATTTTCACCGAGTTTTCGTCACAGGGCCTCCCCGGGAGCTCAAAATTGGCCCTTAAAGAAGCTCGATTTTCGTAGGAGTTCCGAATGGGAATTTAATTGACTTCATTGATATAATTGTACCCCATAAATGATGTGTGTAAAATTAGGGGTCCAACGGGCCTCGTCTTATATGACTTTTCACCGAGTTTTCGTCACAGGGCCTCCACGGGAGCCCAAAATTAGCCATTAAAGAAGGTAGATTTTCGTAGGAGTTCCGAATGGAAATTTCATTGACTCCATTGATCTAAGTGTACCCCATAAATGATGTGTGCAAAATTAGGGGTCCAACGGGCCTCGTCTTATATGACTTTTCACCGAGTTTTCGTCACAGGGCCTCCCCGGGAGCCCAAAATTGGCCCTTAAAGAAGGTCGATTTTCGTAGGAGTTCCGAATGGAAATTTCATTGACTTCATTGACTCCATTGATCTAAGTGTACCCCATAAATGATTTGTGCAAAATTAGGGGTCCAACGGGCCTCTTCTTATATGATTTTTCACCGAGTTTTCGTCACAGGGCCTCCCCGGGAGCTCAAAATTGGCCCTTAAAGAAGCTCGATTTTCGTAGGAGTTCCGAATGGGAATTTAATTGACTCCATTGATATAATTGTACCCCATAAATGATGTGTGTAAAATTAGGGGTCCAACGGGCCTCGTCTTATATGACTTTTCACCGAGTTTTCGTCATAGGGCCTCCAAGGGAGCCCAAAATTAGCCATTAAAGAAGGTAGATTTTCGTAGGAGTTCCGAATGGAAATTTCATTGACTCCATTGATCTAAGTGTACCCCATAAATGATGTGTGCAAAATTAGGGGTCCAACGGGCCTCGTCTTATATGACTTTTCACCGAGTTTTCGTCACAGGGCCTCTCCGGGAGCCCAAAATTGGCCCTTAAAGAAGGTCGATTTTCGTAGGAGTTCCGAATGGGAATTTCATTGACTCCATTGATCTAAGTGTACCCCATAAATGATGTGTGAAAAATTAGGGGTCCAACGGGCCTCGTCTTATATGACTTTTCACCGAGTTTTCGTCACAGGGCCTCCCCGGGAGCTCAAAATTGCCCCTTAAAGAAGCTCGATTTTCGTAGGAGTTCCGAATGGGAATTTCATTGACTCCATTGATCTAAGTGTACCCCATAAATGATTTGTGCAAAATTAGGAGCCCAACGGGCCTCGTCTTATATGAGTTTTCACTTAGTTTTCGTCACAAGGCCTCCCCGGGAGCCCAAAATTGGCCCTTAAAGAAGCTCGATTTTCGTAGGAGTTCCGAATGGGAATTTCATTGACTCCATTGATCTAAGTGTACCCCATAAGTGATGTGTGCAAAATTAGGGGTCCAACGGGCCTCGTCTTATATGACTTTTCACCTAGTTTTCGTCACAAGGCCTCCCCGGGAGCCCAAAATTGGCCCTTAAAGAAGCTCGATTTTCGTAGGTGTTCCGAATGGGAATTTCATTGACTCCATTGATCTATGTGTACCCCATAAATGATGTGTGCAAAATTAGGGGTCCAACGGGCCTCGTCTTATATGACTTTTCACCGAGTTTTCGTCACAGGGCCTCCCCGGGAGCCCAAAATTGGCCCTTAAAGAAGGTCGATTTTCGTAGGAGTTCCGAATGGGAATTTCATTGACTCCATTGATCTAAGTGTACCCCATAAATGATTTGTGCAAAATTAGGGGTCCAACGGGCCTCGTCTTATATGATTTTTCACCGAGTTTTCGTCACAGGGCCTCCCCGGGAGCTCAAAATTGGCCCTTAAAGAAGCTCGATTTTCGTAGGAGTTCCGAATGAGAATTTCATTGACTCCATTGATCTAAGTGTACCCCATATATGATGTGTGCAAAATTAGGGGTCCAACGGGCCTCGTCTTATATGACCTTTCACCGAGTTTTCGTCACAGGGGCTCCCCGGGAGCCCAAAATTGGCCCTTAAAGAAGGTAGATTTTCGTAGGAGTTCCGAATGGAAATTTCATTGACTCCATTGATCTAAGTGTACCCCATAAATGATGTGTGCAAAATTAGGGGTCCAACGGGCCTCGTCTTATATGACTTTTCACCGAGTTTTCGTCACAGGGCCTCCCCGGGAGCCCAAAATTGGGCCTTAAAGAAGGTCGATTTTCGTAGGAGTTCCGAATGGGAATTTCATTGACTCCATTGATCTAAGTGTACCCAATAAATGATTTGTGCAAAATTAGGGGTCCAACGGGCCTCGTCTTATATGATTTTTCACCGAGTTTTCGTCACAGGGCCTCCCCGGGAGCTCAAAATTGGCCCTTAAAGAAGGTCGATTTTCGTAGGAGTTCCGAATGGGAATTTCATTGACTCCATTGATCTAAGTGTACCCCATAAATGATGTGTGAAAAATTAGGGGTCCAACGGGCCTCGTCTTATATGACTTTTCACCGAGTTTTCGTCACAGGGCCTCCCCGGGAGCTCAAAATTGCCCCTTAAAGAAGCTCGATCTTCGTAGGAGTTCCGAATGGGAATTTCATTGACTCCATTGATCTAAGTGTACCCCATAAATGATGTGTGCAAAATTAGGGGTCCAACGGGCCTCGTCTTATATGACTTTTCACCGAGTTTTCGTCACAGGGCCTTCCGGCGAGCCCAAAATTGGCCCTTAAAGAAGGTCGATTTTCGTAGGAGTTCCGAATGGGAATTTCATTGACTCCATTGATCTAAGTGTACCCCATAAGTGATGTGTGCAAAATTAGGGGCGCAACGGGCCTCGTCTTATATGACTTTTCACCGAGTTTTCGTCACAGGGCCTCCCCGGGAGCTCAAAATTGGCCATTAAAGAAGGTCGATTTTCGTAGGAGTTCCGAATGGAAATTTCATTGACTTCATTGAATCCATTGATCTAAGTGTACCCCATAAATTATTTGTGCAAAATTAGGGGTCCAACGGGCCTCTTCTTATATGATTTTCACCGAGTTTTCGTCACAGGGCCTCCCCGGGAGCTCAAAATTGGCCCTTAAAGAAGCTCGATTTTCGTAGGAGTTCCGAATGGGAATTTAATTGACTCCATTGATATAATTGTACCCCATAAATGATGTGTGTAAAATTAGGGGTCCAACGGGCCTCGTCTTATATGACTTTTCACCGAGTTTTCGTCACAGGGCCTCCACGGGAGCCCAAAATTAGCCATTAAAGAAGGTAGATTTTCGTAGGAGTTCCGAATGGAAATTTCATTGACTCCATTGATCTAAGTGTACCCCATAAATGATGTGTGCAAAATTAGGGGTCCAACGGGCCTCGTCTTATATGACTTTTCACCGAGTTTTCGTCACAGGGCCTCCCCGGGAGCCCAAAATTGGCCCTTAAAGAAGGTCGATTTTCGTAGGAGTTCCGAATGGAAATTTCATTGACTTCATTGACTCCATTGATCTAAGTGTACCCCATAAATGATTTGTGCAAAATTAGGGGTCCAACGGGCCTCTTCTTATATGATTTTTCACCGAGTTTTCGTCACAGGGCCTCCCCGGGAGCTCAAAATTGGCCCTTAAAGAAGCTCGATTTTCGTAGGAGTTCCGAATGGGAATTTAATTGACTCCATTGATATAATTGTACCCCATAAATGATGTGTGTAAAATTAGGGGTCCAACGGGCCTCGTCTTATATGACTTTTCACCGAGTTTTCGTCATAGGGCCTCCACGGGAGCCCAAAATTAGCCATTAAAGAAGGTAGATTTTCGTAGGAGTTCCGAATGGAAATTTCATTGACTCCATTGATCTAAGTGTACCCCATAAATGATGTGTGCAAAATTAGGGGTCCAACGGGCCTCGTCTTATATGACTTTTCACCGAGTTTTCGTCACAGGGCCTCCCCGGGAGCCCAAAATTGGCCCTTAAAGAAGGTCGATTTTCGTAGGAGTTCCGAATGGGAATTTCATTGACTCCATTGATCTAAGTGTACCCCATAAATGATGTGTGAAAAATTAGGGGTCCAACGGGCCTCGTCTTATATGACTTTTCACCGAGTTTTCGTCACAGGGCCTCCCCGGGAGCTCAAAATTGCCCCTTAAAGAAGCTCGATTTTCGTAGGAGTTCCGAATGGGAATTTCATTGACTCCATTGATCTAAGTGTACCCCATAAATGATTTGTGCAAAATTAGGAGCCCAACGGGCCTCGTCTTATATGAGTTTTCACATAGTTTTCGTCACAAGGCCTCCCCGGGAGCCCAAAATTGGCCCTTAAAGAAGCTCGATTTTCGTAGGAGTTCCGAATGGGAATTTCATTGACTCCATTGATCTAAGTGTACCCCATAAGTGATGTGTGCAAAATTAGGGGTCCAACGGGCCTCGTCTTATATGACTTTTCACCTAGTTTTCGTCACAAGGCCTCCCCGGGAGCCCAAAATTGGCCCTTAAAGAAGCTCGATTTTCGTAGGTGTTCCGAATGGGAATTTCATTGACTCCATTGATCTAAGTGTACCCCATAAATGATTTGTGCAAAATTAGGGGCCCAACGGGCCTCGTCTTATATGACTTTTCACCGAGTTTTCGTCACAGGGCCTCCCCGGGAGCCCAAAATTGGCCCTTAAAGAAGGTAGATTTTCGTAGGAGTTCCGAATGGGAATTTCATTGACTCCATTGATCTAAGTGTACCCCATAAATGATGTGTGCAAAATTAGGGGTCCAACGGGCCTCGTCTTATATGACTTTTCACCGAGTTTTGGTCATAGAGCCTCCCCGGGAGCCCAAAATTGGCCCTTAAAGAAGCTCGATTTTCGTAGGAGTTCCGAATGGGAATTTCATTGACTCCATTGATCTAAGTGTACCCCATAAGTGATGTGTGCAAAATTAGGGGTCCAACGGGCTTCGTCTTATATGACTTTTCACCTAGTTTTCGTCACAAGGCCTCCCCGGGAGCCCAAAATTGGCCCTTAAAGAAGCTCGATTTTCGTAGGTGTTCAGAATGGGAATTTCATTGACTCCATTGATCTAAGTGTACCGCATAAATGATTTGTGCAAAATTAGGGGCCCAACGGGCCTCGTCTTATATGACTTTTCACCGAGTTTTCGTCACAGGGCCTCCCCGGGAGCCCAAAATTGGCCCTTAAAGAAGGTCGATTTTCGTAGGAGTTCCGAATGGGAATTTCATTGACTCCATTGATCTAAGTGTACCCAATAAATGATTTGTGCAAAATTAGGGGTCCAACGGGCCTCGTCTTATATGATTTTTCACCGAGTTTTCGTCACAGGGCCTCCCCGGGAGCTCAAAATTGGCCCTTAAAGAAGGTCGATTTTCGTAGGAGTTCCGAATGGGAATTTCATTGACTCCATTGATCTAAGTGTACCCCATAAATGATGTGTGAAAAATTAGGGGTCCAACGGGCCTCGTCTTATATGACTTTTCACCGAGTTTTCGTCACAGGGCCTCCCCGGGAGCTCAAAATTGCCCCTTAAAGAAGCTCGATCTTCGTAGGAGTTCCGAATGGGAATTTCATTGACTCCATTGATCTAAGTGTACCCCATAAATGATGTGTGCAAAATTAGGGGTCCAACGGGCCTCGTCTTATATGACTTTTCACCGAGTTTTCGTCACAGGGCCTTCCGGCGAGCCCAAAATTGGCCCTTAAAGAAGGTCGATTTTCGTAGGAGTTCCGAATGGGAATTTCATTGACTCCATTGATCTAAGTGTACCCCATAAGTGATGTGTGCAAAATTAGGGGCGCAACGGGCCTCGTCTTATATGACTTTTCACCGAGTTTTCGTCACAGGGCCTCCCCGGGAGCTCAAAATTGGCCATTAAAGAAGGTCGATTTTCGTAGGAGTTCCGAATGGAAATTTCATTGACTTCATTGAATCCATTGATCTAAGTGTACCCCATAAATTATTTGTGCAAAATTAGGGGTCCAACGGGCCTCTTCTTATATGATTTTCACCGAGTTTTCGTCACAGGGCCTCCCCGGGAGCTCAAAATTGGCCCTTAAAGAAGCTCGATTTTCGTAGGAGTTCCGAATGGGAATTTAATTGACTCCATTGATATAATTGTACCCCATAAATGATGTGTGTAAAATTAGGGGTCCAACGGGCCTCGTCTTATATGACTTTTCACCGAGTTTTCGTCACAGGGCCTCCACGGGAGCCCAAAATTAGCCATTAAAGAAGGTAGATTTTCGTAGGAGTTCCGAATGGAAATTTCATTGACTCCATTGATCTAAGTGTACCCCATAAATGATGTGTGCAAAATTAGGGGTCCAACGGGCCTCGTCTTATATGACTTTTCACCGAGTTTTCGTCACAGGGCCTCCCCGGGAGCCCAAAATTGGCCCTTAAAGAAGGTCGATTTTCGTAGGAGTTCCGAATGGGAATTTCATTGACTCCATTGATCTAAGTGTACCCCATAAATGATGTGTGAAAAATTAGGGGTCCAACGGGCCTCGTCTTATATGACTTTTCACCGAGTTTTCGTCACAGGGCCTCCCCGGGAGCTCAAAATTGCCCCTTAAAGAAGCTCGATTTTCGTAGGAGTTCCGAATGGGAATTTCATTGACTCCATTGATCTAAGTGTACCCCATAAATGATTTGTGCAAAATTAGGAGCCCAACGGGCCTCGTCTTATATGAGTTTTCACTTAGTTTTCGTCACAAGGCCTCCCCGGGAGCCCAAAATTGGCCCTTAAAGAAGCTCGATTTTCGTAGGAGTTCCGAATGGGAATTTCATTGACTCCATTGATCTAAGTGTACCCCATAAGTGATGTGTGCAAAATTAGGGGTCCAACGGGCCTCGTCTTATATGACTTTTCACCTAGTTTTCGTCACAAGGCCTCCCCGGGAGCCCAAAATTGGCCCTTAAAGAAGCTCGATTTTCGTAGGTGTTCCGAATGGGAATTTCATTGACTCCATTGATCTATGTGTACCCCATAAATGATGTGTGCAAAATTAGGGGTCCAACGGGCCTCGTCTTATATGACTTTTCACCGAGTTTTCGTCACAGGGCCTCCCCGGGAGCCCAAAATTGGCCCTTAAAGAAGGTCGATTTTCGTAGGAGTTCCGAATGGGAATTTCATTGACTCCATTGATCTAAGTGTACCCCATAAATGATTTGTGCAAAATTAGGGGTCCAACGGGCCTCGTCTTATATGATTTTTCACCGAGTTTTCGTCACAGGGCCTCCCCGGGAGCTCAAAATTGGCCCTTAAAGAAGCTCGATTTTCGTAGGAGTTCCGAATGAGAATTTCATTGACTCCATTGATCTAAGTGTACCCCATATATGATGTGTGCAAAATTAGGGGTCCAACGGGCCTCGTCTTATATGACCTTTCACCGAGTTTTCGTCACAGGGGCTCCCCGGGAGCCCAAAATTGGCCCTTAAAGAAGGTAGATTTTCGTAGGAGTTCCGAATGGAAATTTCATTGACTCCATTGATCTAAGTGTACCCCATAAATGATGTGTGCAAAATTAGGGGTCCAACGGGCCTCGTCTTATATGACTTTTCACCGAGTTTTCGTCACAGGGCCTCCCCGGGAGCCCAAAATTGGGCCTTAAAGAAGGTCGATTTTCGTAGGAGTTCCGAATGGGAATTTCATTGACTCCATTGATCTAAGTGTACCCAATAAATGATTTGTGCAAAATTAGGGGTCCAACGGGCCTCGTCTTATATGATTTTTCACCGAGTTTTCGTCACAGGGCCTCCCCGGGAGCTCAAAATTGGCCCTTAAAGAAGGTCGATTTTCGTAGGAGTTCCGAATGGGAATTTCATTGACTCCATTGATCTAAGTGTACCCCATAAATGATGTGTGAAAAATTAGGGGTCCAACGGGCCTCGTCTTATATGACTTTTCACCGAGTTTTCGTCACAGGGCCTCCCCGGGAGCTCAAAATTGCCCCTTAAAGAAGCTCGATCTTCGTAGGAGTTCCGAATGGGAATTTCATTGACTCCATTGATCTAAGTGTACCCCATAAATGATGTGTGCAAAATTAGGGGTCCAACGGGCCTCGTCTTATATGACTTTTCACCGAGTTTTCGTCACAGGGCCTTCCGGCGAGCCCAAAATTGGCCCTTAAAGAAGGTCGATTTTCGTAGGAGTTCCGAATGGGAATTTCATTGACTCCATTGATCTAAGTGTACCCCATAAGTGATGTGTGCAAAATTAGGGGCGCAACGGGCCTCGTCTTATATGACTTTTCACCGAGTTTTCGTCACAGGGCCTCCCTGGGAGCTCAAAATTGGCCATTAAAGAAGGTCGATTTTCGTAGGAGTTCCGAATGGAAATTTCATTGACTTCATTGAATCCATTGATCTAAGTGTACCCCATAAATTATTTGTGCAAAATTAGGGGTCCAACGGGCCTCTTCTTATATGATTTTCACCGAGTTTTCGTCACAGGGCCTCCCCGGGAGCTCAAAATTGGCCCTTAAAGAAGCTCGATTTTCGTAGGAGTTCCGAATGGGAATTTAATTGACTCCATTGATATAATTGTACCCCATAAATGATGTGTGTAAAATTAGGGGTCCAACGGGCCTCGTCTTATATGACTTTTCACCGAGTTTTCGTCACAGGGCCTCCACGGGAGCCCAAAATTAGCCATTAAAGAAGGTAGATTTTCGTAGGAGTTCCGAATGGAAATTTCATTGACTCCATTGATCTAAGTGTACCCCATAAATGATGTGTGCAAAATTAGGGGTCCAACGGGCCTCGTCTTATATGACTTTTCACCGAGTTTTCGTCACAGGGCCTCCCCGGGAGCCCAAAATTGGCCCTTAAAGAAGGTCGATTTTCGTAGGAGTTCCGAATGGAAATTTCATTGACTTCATTGACTCCATTGATCTAAGTGTACCCCATAAATGATTTGTGCAAAATTAGGGGTCCAACGGGCCTCTTCTTATATGATTTTTCACCGAGTTTTCGTCACAGGGCCTCCCCGGGAGCTCAAAATTGGCCCTTAAAGAAGCTCGATTTTCGTAGGAGTTCCGAATGGGAATTTAATTGACTCCATTGATATAATTGTACCCCATAAATGATGTGTGTAAAATTAGGGGTCCAACGGGCCTCGTCTTATATGACTTTTCACCGAGTTTTCGTCATAGGGCCTCCACGGGAGCCCAAAATTAGCCATTAAAGAAGGTAGATTTTCGTAGGAGTTCCGAATGGAAATTTCATTGACTCCATTGATCTAAGTGTACCCCATAAATGATGTGTGCAAAATTAGGGGTCCAACGGGCCTCGTCTTATATGACTTTTCACCGAGTTTTCGTCACAGGGCCTCCCCGGGAGCCCAAAATTGGCCCTTAAAGAAGGTCGATTTTCGTAGGAGTTCCGAATGGGAATTTCATTGACTCCATTGATCTAAGTGTACCCCATAAATGATGTGTGAAAAATTAGGGGTCCAACGGGCCTCGTCTTATATGACTTTTCACCGAGTTTTCGTCACAGGGCCTCCCCGGGAGCTCAAAATTGCCCCTTAAAGAAGCTCGATTTTCGTAGGAGTTCCGAATGGGAATTTCATTGACTCCATTGATCTAAGTGTACCCCATAAATGATTTGTGCAAAATTAGGAGCCCAACGGGCCTCGTCTTATATGAGTTTTCACATAGTTTTCGTCACAAGGCCTCCCCGGGAGCCCAAAATTGGCCCTTAAAGAAGCTCGATTTTCGTAGGAGTTCCGAATGGGAATTTCATTGACTCCATTGATCTAAGTGTACCCCATAAGTGATGTGTGCAAAATTAGGGGTCCAACGGGCCTCGTCTTATATGACTTTTCACCTAGTTTTCGTCACAAGGCCTCCCCGGGAGCCCAAAATTGGCCCTTAAAGAAGCTCGATTTTCGTAGGTGTTCCGAATGGGAATTTCATTGACTCCATTGATCTAAGTGTACCCCATAAATGATTTGTGCAAAATTAGGGGCCCAACGGGCCTCGTCTTATATGACTTTTCACCGAGTTTTCGTCACAGGGCCTCCCCGGGAGCCCAAAATTGGCCCTTAAAGAAGGTAGATTTTCGTAGGAGTTCCGAATGGGAATTTCATTGACTCCATTGATCTAAGTGTACCCCATAAATGATGTGTGCAAAATTAGGGGTCCAACGGGCCTCGTCTTATATGACTTTTCACCGAGTTTTGGTCATAGAGCCTCCCCGGGAGCCCAAAATTGGCCCTTAAAGAAGCTCGATTTTCGTAGGAGTTCCGAATGGGAATTTCATTGACTCCATTGATCTAAGTGTACCCCATAAGTGATGTGTGCAAAATTAGGGGTCCAACGGGCTTCGTCTTATATGACTTTTCACCTAGTTTTCGTCACAAGGCCTCCCCGGGAGCCCAAAATTGGCCCTTAAAGAAGCTCGATTTTCGTAGGTGTTCAGAATGGGAATTTCATTGACTCCATTGATCTAAGTGTACCGCATAAATGATTTGTGCAAAATTAGGGGCCCAACGGGCCTCGTCTTATATGACTTTTCATCGAGTTTTCGTCACAGGGCCTCCCCGGGAGCCCAAAATCGGCACTTAAAGAAAGGTAGATTTTCGTAGGAGTTCCGAATGGAAATTTCATTGACTCCATTGATCTAAGTGTACCCCATAAGTGATGTGTGAAAAATTAGGGGCCCAACGGGCCTCGTCTTATATGACTTTTCACCGAGTTTTCGTCACAGGGCCTCCCCGGGAGCCCAAAATTGGCCCTTAAAGAAGGTAGATTTTCGTCGGAGTTCTGAATCGCAATTTCATTGACTCCATTGATCTTAGTGTACCCCATAAATGATGTGTGCAAAATTAGGGGTCCAACGGGCCTCGTCTTATATGACTTTTCACCGAGTTTTCGTCACAGGGCCTCCTCGGGAGCCCAAAATTGGCCCTTAAAGAAGGTAGATTTTCGTCGGAGTTCCGAATCGCAATTTCATTGACTCCATTGATCTAAGTGTACCCCATAAATGATGTGTGCAAAATTAGGGGTCCAACGGGCCTCGTCTTATATGACTTTTCACCTAGTTTTCGTCACAAGGCCTCCCCGGGAGCCCAAAATTGGCCCTTAAAGAAGCTCGATTTTCGAAGGTGTTCCGAATGGGAATTTCATTGACTCCATTGATCTAAGTGTACCCCATAAGTGATGTGTGCAAAATTAGGGGTCCAACGGGCCTCGTCTTATATGACTTTTCACCTAGTTTTCGTCACAAGGCCTCCCCGGGAGCCCAAAATTGGCCCTTAAAGAAGCTCGATTTTCGTAGGTGTTCCGAATGGGAATTTCATTGACTCCATTGATCTAAGTGTACCGCATAAATGATTTGTGCAAAATTAGGGGCCCAACGGGCCTCGTCTTATATGACTTTTCATCGAGTTTTCGTCACAGGGCCTCCCCGGGAGCCCAAAATCGGCACTTAAAGAAAGGTAGATTTTCGTAGGAGTTCCGAATGGAAATTTCATTGACTCCATTGATCTAAGTGTACCCCATAAGTGATGTGTGCAAAATTAGGGGCCCAACGGGCCTCGTCTTATATGACTTTTCACCGAGTTTTCGACACAGGGCCTCCCCGGGAGCTCAAAATTGGCCCTTAAAGAAGCTCGATTTTCGTAGGAGTTCCGAATGGGAATTTCATTGACTCCATTGATCTAAGTGTACCCCATAAATGATGTGTGCAAAATTAGGGGTCCAACGGGCCTCGTCTTATATGACTTTTCACCTAGTTTTCGTCACAGGGCCTCCCCGTGAGCTCAAAATTGGCCCTTAAAGAAGCTCGATTTTCGTAGGATTTCCGAAAGGGAATTTCATTGACTCCATTGATCTAAGTGTATCCCATAAATGATGTGTGCAAAATTAGGGGTCCAACGGGCCTCGTCTTATATGACTTTTCACCGAGTTTTCGTCATAGGTCCTCCCGGCGAGCCCAAAATTGGCCCTTAAAGAAGTTCGATTTTCGTAGGAGTTCCGAATGGGAATTTAATTGACTCCATTGATCTAATTGTACCCCATAAATGATGTGTGCAAAATTAGGGGTCCAACGGGCATCGTCTTACATGACTTTT
This sequence comes from Oxyria digyna, assembly GCA_029168935.1. Lineage (NCBI taxonomy): Eukaryota > Viridiplantae > Streptophyta > Magnoliopsida > Caryophyllales > Polygonaceae > Oxyria > Oxyria digyna. The sequence continues at coordinate 93,095 of JAPVLV010000017.1, forward strand.
CACCGAGTTTTCATCACAAGGCCTCCCCGGGAGCCCAAAATTGGCCTTTAAAGAAGGTCGATTTTCGTAGGAGTTCCGAATTGGAATTTCATTGACTCCATTGATCTAAGTGTACCCCATAAATGATGTGTGAAAAATTAGGGGTCCAACGGGCCTCGTCTTATATGACTTTTCACCGAGTTTTCGTCACATGGCCTCCCCGGGAGCCTAAAATTGGCACTTAAAGAAGGTAGATTTTCGTAGGAGTTCCGAATGGAAATTTCATTGACTCCATTGATCTAAGTGTACCCCATAAATGATTTGTGCAAAATTATGGGTCCAACGGGCCTCGTCTTGTATGACTTTTCACCTAGTTTTCGTCAGAGGGCCTCCCCGGGAGCCCAAAATTGGCCCTTAAAGAAGCTCGATTTTCGTAGGTGTTCCGAATGGGAATTTCATTGACTCCATTGATCTAAGTGTACCCCATAAATGATGTGTGCAAAATTAGGGGACCAACGGGCCTCGTCTTATATGACTTTTCACCGAGTTTTCGTCACAGGGCCTCCACGGGAGCCCAAAATCGGCACTTAAAGAAAGGTAGATTTTCGTAGGAGTTCCGAATGGAAATTTCATTGACTCCATTGATCTAAGTGTACCCCATAAATGATTTGTGCAAAATTAGGGATCCAACGGGCCTCGTCTTATATGACTTTTCACTTAGTTTTCGTCACAAGGCCTTCCCGGGAGCCCAAAATTGGCCCTTAAAGAAGCTCGATTTTCGTAGGAGTTCCGAATGGGAATTTCATTGACTCCATTGATCTAAGTGTACCCCATAAGTGATGTGTGCAAAATTAGGGGTCCAACGGGCCTCGTCTTATATGACTTTTCACCTAGTTTTCGTCACAAGGCCTCCCCGGGAGCCCAAAATTGGCCCTTAAAGAAGCTCGATTTTCGTAGGTGTTCCGAATGGGAATTTCATTGACTCCATTGATCTAAGTGTACCCCATAAATGATTTGTGCAAAATTAGGGGCCCAACGGGCCTCGTCTTATATGACTTTTCACCGAGTTTTCATCACAAGGCCTCCCCGGGAGCCCAAAATTGGCCCTTAAAGAAGCTCGATTTTCGTAGGTGTTCCGAATGGGAATTTCATTGACTCCATTGATCTAAGTGTACCCGATAAATGATTTGTGCAAAATTAGGGGCCCAACGGGCCTCGTCTTATATGACTTTTCACTTAGTTTTCGTCACAAGGCCTCCCCGAGAGCCCAAAATTGGCCCTTAAAGAAGCTCGATTTTCGTAGGAGTTCCGAATGGGAATTTCATTGACTCCATTGATCTAAGTGTACCCCATAAGTGATGTGTGCAAAATTAGGGGTCCAACGGGCCTCGTCTTATATGACTTTTCACCTAGTTTTCGTCACAAGGCCTCCCCGGGAGCCCAAAATTGGCCCTTAAAGAAGCTCGATTTTCGTAGGTGTTCCGAATGGGAATTTCATTGACTCCATTGATCTAATTGTACCCCATAAATAATTTGTGCAAAATTAGGGGCCCAACGGGCCTCGTCTTATATGACTTTTCACCGAGTTTTCGTCACAGGGCCTCCCCGGGAGCCCAAAATTGGCCCTTAAAGAAGCTCGATTTTCGTAGGTGTTCCGAATGGGAATTTCATTGACTCCATTGATCTAAGTGTACCCCATAAATGATTTGTGCAAAATTAGGGGCCCAACGGGCCTCGTCTTATATGACTTTTCACTTAGTTTTCGTCACAAGGCCTCCCCGAGAGCCCAAAATTGGCCCTTAAAGAAGCTCGATTTTCGTAGGAGTTCCGAATGGGAATTTCATTGACTCCATTGATCTAAGTGTACCCCATAAGTGATGTGTGCAAAATTAGGGGTCCAACGGGCCTCGTCTTATATGACTTTTCACCTAGTTTTCGTCACAAGGCCTCCCCGGGAGCCCAAAATTGGCCCTTAAAGAAGCTCGATTTTCGTAGGTGTTCCGAATGGGAATTTCATTGACTCCATTGATCTAAGTGTACCGCATAAATGATTTGTGCAAAATTAGGGGCCCAACGGGCCTCGTCTTATATGACTTTTCATCGAGTTTTCGTCACAGGGCCTCCCCGGGAGCCCAAAATCGGCACTTAAAGAAAGGTAGATTTTCGTAGGAGTTCCGAATGGAAATTTCATTGACTCCATTGATCTAAGTGTACCCCATAAATGATGTGTGCAAAATTAGGGGTCCAACGGGCCTCGTCTTATATGACTTTTCACCGAGTTTTCGACACAGGGCCTCCCCGGGAGCTCAAAATTGGCCCTTAAAGAAGCTCGATTTTCGTAGGAGTTCCGAATGGGAATTTCATTGACTCAATTGATCTAAGTGTATCCCATAAATGATGTGTGCAAAATTAGGGGTCCAACGGGCCTCGTCTTATATGACTTTTCACCTAGTTTTCGTCACAGGGCCTCCCCGTGAGCCCAAAATTGGCCCTTAAAGAAGCTCGATTTTCGTAGGAGTACCGAATGAGAATTTCATTGACTCCATTTATCTAAGTGTACCCCATAAATGATGTGTGCAAAATTAGGGGTCCAACGGGCCTCGTCTTATATGACTTTTTCACTGAGTTTTCGTCACAGGGCCTTCCGAGAGCCCAAAATTTGCCCTTAAAGAAGCTCGATTTTCGTAGGAGTTCCGAATGGGAATTTCATTGACTCAATTGATCTAAGTGTATCCCATAAATGATGTGTGCAAAATTAGGGGTCCAACGGGCCTCGTCTTATATGACTTTTCACCTAGTTTTCGTCACAGGGCCTCCCCGTGAGCCCAAAATTGGCCCTTAAAGAAGCTCGATTTTCGTAGGTGTTCCGAATGGTAATTTCATTGACTCCATTGATCTAAGTGTACCCCATAAATGATGTGTGAAAAATTAGGGGTCCAACGGGCCTCGTCTTATATGACTTTTCACCGAGTTTTCGTCATAGGGCCTCTTAAGGAACCCAAAATTGGCCCTTAAAGAAGGTCAATTTTCGTAGGAGTTCCGAATGGGAATTTCATTGACTCCATTGATCTAAGTGTACCCCATAAATGATGTGCGCAAAATTAGGGGTCCAACGGGACTCGTCGTATATGACTTTTCACCGAGTTTTCGTCAGAGGGCCTCCCCGGGAGCCCAAAATTGGCCTTTAAAGAAGCTCGATTTTCGTAGGTGTTCCGAATGGGAATTTCATTGACTCCATTGATCTAAGTGTACCCCATAAATGATGTGTGCAAAATTAGGGGCCCAACGGGCCTCGTCTTATATGACTTTTCACCTAGTTTTCGTCATATAAGACGAGGCCCGTTGGACCCCTAATTTTGCACACATCATTTATGGGGTACACTTAGATCAATGGAGTCAATGAAATTCCCATTCGGAACTCCTACGAAAATCTACCTTCTTTAAGGGCAAATTTTGGGCTCTCGGAAGGCCCTGTGACGAAAACTCAGTGAAAAAGTCATATAAGACGAGGCCCGTTGGACCCTTAATTTTGCACACATCATTTATGGGGTACACTTAGATAAATGGAGTCAATGAAATTCTCATTCGGTACTCCTACGAAAATCTACCTTCTTTAAGGGCCAATTTGGGGCTCCCGGGGAGGCCCTGTGACGAAAAGTCGGTGAAAAATCATATAAGACGAGGCCCGTTGGACCCCAAATCTTGAACATTTCATTTATGGGATACACTAAGATCAATGGAGTTAATGAAATTCCCATTTTGAACTCCTACAAAAATTGACCTTCTTTAATGGCCAAATTTGAGCCTCATGGGAGGCCTTGTGACGAAAAATCGGTGAAAAATCATATAAGACGAGGCCCTTTGGACCCCTAATCTTGAACATATCATTTATGGGATACACTAAGATCAATGGAGTCAATGAAATTCCCATCCGGAACTCCTACGAAAATTGACCTTCATTAATGGCCAATTTTGAGGTTAAGACGAGGCCCTTTGGACCCCTAATCTTGAACATTTCATTAATGGGATACACTAAGATCAATGGAGTCGGTGAAATTCCCATCCGGAACTCCTACAAAAATTGACCTTCTTATATGGCCAATTTTGAGCCCCCGGGGAGGCCTTGTGACGAAAAATCGGTGAAAAATCATATAAGACGAGGCCCTTTGGACCCCTAATTTCGCACACATCATTTATGGGGTACACTTAGATCAATGGAGTCAATGAAATTCCCATCCGTAACTCCTACGAAAATTGACCTTCATTAATGGCCAATTTTGAGCCCCCAGGGAGGGCTTTTGGGGAAAAATCAGTGAACAATCATATAAGACGATGCTCTTTGGACCCCTAATCTTGAACATATCATTTAAGGGATACACTAAGATGAATGGAGTCAATTAAAGTCCCATTCGGAACTCCTACGAAAATTGACCTTCTTTAACGGCCAATTTTGAGCCCCCGGGGAGGCCTTGTGGGGAAAAATCGGTGAAAAATCATATAAGACGTACGAAGCTCTTTGGACCCCTAATCTTGAACATATCATTTAAGGGATACACTAAGATCAATGGACTCAATGAAAGCCCCATTCGGAACTCCTACGAAAATTGAGTTTCTTTAATGGCCATTTTTTAGCCCTCGGGAAGGCCTTGTGGCGAAAAATCGGTGAACAATCATATAAGACGAAGCCCTTTGGATCCCTAATCTTGAAAATATCATTTATGGTATACACTAAGATCAATGGATTCAATGAAAGTCCCATTCAGATCTCCTACGAAAATTGACCTTCTTTAATGGCCAATTGTGAGCCCCCGGGGAGGGCTTGTGGGGAAAAATCAGTGAAAAATCATATAAGACGAAGCCCTTTAGACCCCTAATCTTAAATATATCATTTATGAGATACACTAAGATCAATGGAGTCAATGAAATTCACATTCGGAACTCCTACAAAAATTGACCTTCTTTAATGGCCAATTTTGAGCCCCCGGGAAGGCCTTGTGGCGAAAAACCGGTGAAAATAATATAAGACGAAGCCCTTTGGACCCCTAATCATGAACATATCATTTATTTTATTCATTAAGATCAATGGAGTCAATGAAAGTACCATTTGGAACTCCTTCGAAAATTGACCTTCTTTATTGTCCAATTTTGAGCCCTCGGGGAGGCCTTGTGGGGAAAAATCAGTGAAAAATCATATAGGACGAAGCCCTTTAGACCCCTAATCTTAAATATATCATTTATGAGATACACTAAGATCAATGGAGTCAATGAAATTCACATTCGGAACTCCTACAAAAATTGACCTTCTTTAATGGCCAATTTTCAACACCCGTGAAGGCCTTGTGGCGAAAAATCGGTGAAATATCATATAAGACGAAGCCCTTTGGACCCCTAATTTTTAACATATCATTTAAGGTATACACGAAGATCAACGGAGTCAATGAAATTCCCATTCGGAACTCCTACGAAAATTGACCTACTTTAATGGCCAATTTTGAGCCCTGGGGGGGCTTGTCGGGAAAAATCAGTGAAAAATCATATAAGACGTACGAAGCTCTTTGGACCCCTAATCTTGAACATATCATTTAATGGATACACTAATATCAATGGAGTCAATGAAAGTCCCATTCGGAAATCCTACGAAAATTGAGTTTCTTTAATGGCCATTTTTAAGCCCTCGGGAAGGCCTTGTGGCGAAAAATCGGTGAAAAATCATATAAGACGAAGCCCTTTGGATCCCTAATCTTGAACATATTATTTATGGGATACACTAAGATCAATGGAGTCAATGAAAGTCCCATTCGGAACTCCTACGAAAATTGACCTTCTTTAATGGCCAATTTTGAGCCCCCGGGAAGGCCTTGTGGCGAAAAACCGGTGAAAATAATATAAGACGAAGCCCTTTGGACCCCTAATCATGAACATATCATTTATTTTATTCATTAAGATCAATGGAGTCAATGAAAGTACCATTTGGAACTCCTTCGAAAATTGACCTTCTTTATTGTCCAATTTTGAGCCCTCGGGGAGGCCTTGTGGGGAAAAATCAGTGAAAAATCATATAAGACGAAGCCCTTTAGACCCCTAATATTAAACATATCATTTATGAGATACACTAAGATCAATGGAGTCAATGAAATTCACATTCGGAACTCCTACAAAAATTGACCTTCTTTAATGGCCAATTTTCAGTACCCGTGAAGGCCTTGTGGCGAAAAATCGGTGAAATATCATATAAGACGAAGCCCTTTGGACCCCTAATTTTTAACATATCATTTACGGTATACACGAAGATCAACGGAGTCAATGAAATTCCCATTCGGAACTCCTACGAAAATTGACCTACTTTAATGGCCAATTTTGAGCCCCGGGGGGGCTTGTCGGGAAAAATCAGTGAAAAATCATATAAGACGTACGAAGCTCTTTGGACCCCTAATCTTGAACTTATCATTTAAGGGATACACTAAGATCAATGGAGTCAATGAAAGTCCCATTCGGAAATCCTACGAAAATTGAGTTTCTTTAATGGCCATTTTTTAGCCCTCGGGAAGGCCTTGTGGCGAAAAATCGGTGAAAAATCATATGAGACGAAGCCCTTTGGATCCCTAATCTTGAACATATTATTTATGGGATACACTAAGATCAATGGAGTCAATGAAAGTCCCATTCGGAACTCCTACGAAAATTGACCTTCTTTAATGGCCAATTTTGAGCCCCCGGGAAGGCCTTGTGGCGAAAAACCGGTGAAAATAATATAAGACGAAGCCCTTTGGACCCCTAATCATGAACATATCATTTATGTTATTCATTAAGATCAATGGAGTCAATGAAAGTACCATTTGGAACTCCTTCGAAAATTGACCTTCTTTAATGTCCAATTTTGAGCCCTCGGGGAGGCCTTGTGGGGAAAAATTGGTGAAAAATCATATAAGACGAAGCCCTTTGGACCCCTAATCATGAACATATCATTTATGGGATACACTTAGATCAATGCAGTCAATGAAAGTCCCATTCGGAACTCCTACGGAAATTGACCTTTGACGAGGCGAATTGTCGTATGCCAAGTCAAGTAATCCTAACAAGCTCACTAACAAGTATAGTAGGCAGGGAAGGGTAGGATCCCAAGGGAATCAGGTTATCGGTTCTTAAAGTTATAATAATGATCAATGAGTGTAAGTAACCAAGGGGGGGGGGTATGTTTGAAGAACAAAGTAACGAAGGTTGATTTGGATTGTAAATATATCAATGGAAGGTGTTTCACTTGACAATTATCTACTAACAGATTAACAAGTTGATTATAAACTCCTTTTAATCCTATGTCGAATTACTCATATGATCGTTCTAATCCCTGTTCTAATGTAGTTATTAGTCTAACTAGTCCTAATAACCCTTACTCAACTATAACCTTGAAACTATCAAGATTCAATAATAAAGCACCTTTAAGTTCAGGAATGGATAGATACATGCAATACCATAGACAACTAGTCAGATACTCGACATGTACTCAATTCTCTTCACAATTGACATTCACAACTAGTTCATGCAAATTGTGTGTGCTACAAATAAGTATGGTATTTCAACTAGAAATAACCAAACAATAGCAATATGAATGAGATGAAACTACTTAGATGGCCAATCTAAATGAGCAAATCTAATTCAATAACAATACACACAAGAGAATAGAGACAATCATAAGAGTAGAACAAAGGAAAGAAATCTTACAACTTAATCAATCCGAAAGCTTCAAATGTCAAGCAAAACAAATGGACTTAGCAACTCATGAAGTTCTTGAGCAAGACTCTCAAAAATTGGAAATAGAATGTGTAAGATGATGGAAGATCATCAACACCTAAAACCTATAAATCTCTGCAGAATTTAACTGACAAATTGAAGGTAAAAACGTTATAAAAACGTTACAAAACTTAACACAACATACTAAATCGGGCAAATGAAGAAAGTCTTCTCTGGCGGATTTCCGCGATCGCGGTTTTGGACCCGCGATCGCGGATTTTGTTCTGCAATCTGGCTTCTTCAGATGGCATTTCCGCGATCGTGGTTTGGGACCCGCGGTCGCGGAATTTCTTCTGTGATCTTGTCTGGTCCAGTATGTTTTCCGCGATCGCGGTTTGTGACCCGCGGTCGCGGATTTGGCTTCTGTGGCTTCCTTGGCTTTGTCTTCAGTTGCTTCCAATGCTACCTGTGGTCTTCTTCAGCTTTGACTCCTCTTTTTAAGCTTCAATGCTCCACATCATCTTCTGTAATCTCATGTGTAACTCAACTCTCCAAAACTCCATGATTACAGAATACATCATAACATCTAGCATAATCCTATACAAAATGAGCTAATAACCTATAGTAGCGCTATGTAAAATACCGCTTGTCAAACTCCCCCATACTTAGACCTTGCTCGTCCCCGAGTAAGCTAAATGAAACTTACCCTTACAATCAGCACACATAGATCTCAGGAAGTATAGAGAAAGAATGAACTACAAATTACAAACACACTTCGCCTCCAAACACCATAGTGAGTACAAAAGATAAATATAATCCTAGCTCCTATCTAGCACCTTATTCCTCCATAGTGGCCTACCCTTTCCTCCTTATATCACCTCTTCTTATGACACCTCGCCAGCAGCAACAAATGGTCCTAAGACACTCATTTCACTCATTCTGCCTACGCGTCCCGAAGGGTTTTCACCTAGCCACTCATTTCATTTTTCTAGATAACTCACCAATGGCTCACATCTCTCAAGTCCACTTTTGCCTCAGCCTATTGCCGACCAGACTACCTGCTTATTGCATGGAACCGCCCTTTCGGGTTTTTCAGCCCATCCCAGGATTTTCATTTGCCTTTTTTAACATTTTTGTGGCTTTTTCTGTTTATTTTTTTTTGTTTTTTCTTTTTTTTTCTTTTTTTTTTAAAAGAAATACGAACTGAATTCAAATAACCGAATGAAAACTACTCTAAAGATAAGCAGTAAACTAAATCCCTCTCCCCCATACTTGAAGTACACAATGTCCTCAGTGTGAAAGACATAGAAAATAAATGAGGAAGAGAAAGGAGTAGCTCACTGATCCGGGTTACCCGTTGGTGGAAGATCGGGGTTTTGATGGAACCAAGAACAACGAACTTCCTCTCTCCAGCCCTGAAATTCCAGCTGCATCCCACTCATCGACTGCTGCAAACCGCGCATATCAGCAGCATAAGACGACCTGAAGGAGTCAAACTCAGAGTAGAACTGAGTGTAACTCTGCTGCATCCCCTTCATCTGATCAAACAACCTCTGCTCCCAGGGGATACTGGAGCTATCAGCAGCTCCACCAGACGTACCGACGCCAAACTGTGCCTGAGCATCAGGCATCATCTCATCATCATCATCATCGGCGTCATCAGCAGCCATAACCGGCTCTCAAATGGTGATCCCACCCCGTGCACGACGTCTAGCGGGGGCACGAGGTGCAGCGGGAACAGGCGCCAGCCGGAAAGTCTCAGCAGGACCGTAGACAAAAGGATGAGGCATGGCGATCTCAGGCTCACCAACCCATACCCACGCGTTAGGACTACCCCGCAACAGATGGACGGTGGACCGGAGGAACCGCAGATCATACTCAAAAGGCCCTACAGAAGGGTCAGGACTACCCTCCACATCAAGATCTTCAAAGTCGTCAACTACCGCCTGCACAATCAAAGTGATCATGCCTCCCAAGGCAATCTTTCCCTTTGCTTTGTTCTGGGCGGCTTTACAAGAAGCAACAAAGAGCCAAACCCAATCGGGGGTAAGCTCACACTCCGACATGAGACTAAAGAGATACTTGAGCACATAAGCAGGAACCTTGTTGAGCTCAGTCATGCCAAAGAAGGCCATGACTAACACCTTGTGTGTCAGCCTGAGACAAGGATGGGAGAGCTGATAATTGTAATCGTTTCCATTAGCATCCCTCAGAACACCTGTCCAAGTTTGCCACATATAAATGTGGCGATCACCCACACCTTCCTCATAGTTATCCGAGGGACCACGTGTGATCCCCAAGATATCTCTCAGCTGCTCGGCAGAAACAGTATATTGCTGCCTCTTGTAGATGAAAGTAATAGTAGCAATTGTATCATCTTGGGTCCTCGTCTTCAAGGTGGAAAGAAACTGACGGGACAAGTCCACGTGGGAGGGCGCGAAAAGTGCCATGAACCCGCCCAACCCAGCATGGTCGAGCATAGCTTGAGTACATTCCGCCATACCCAAATCCTCAAGGGTAGGGACATGGAAGAACCGAGTCGCAAGTGACTTCTTGCCCTTAAGAGTGGCAGCATACGACTTCACCTGCTTTTTCCCCTCAACATCATTCTTATGAGAGTGCGACATTTTCAACTGAGCAAATAACAAATTCCACAATCCAACAACCAACGCACACAAATTCAAAAACAATCCACAACAGCAGCAACAACAGCACAGAAGCCCTCCCCGAGGCGAAACAAGCAACACACAATAATCCGGAGCCGAGAAGAGAGACTTATAGAACCGAGCAAGGAATTCGGACAGAAGAAAATCCGCGATCGCGGGTAGATTTCCGCGGTCGCGGAAAAGCTACTGGAGTTGCTTGTGTACTTGTCCAAATCCGTGGTCGCGGAAATCGAGTCTGGAGTGCTGTTGCCCTGTAGGCAAATCCGCGGTCGCGGGTATGAGACGCGGTCACGGGCGACGACTGCGAAGTGAATCCGGGAGGGTGGTAGTGCGTTTTGGGTGGCGGTGGTCGACGGAGAGAGGGTTTCCGGCGAGGAGATGGGTTGGTGGTGGAGGATTTTGGTGAGGGAATTTGTGAGGAAAGTGGGAGTGGGGGGGAAATTTGGAGGAGGTTTGATGGTGGTTATGGGCGGCCGGTGAGTGTGGCGAGGAGATGGCTCCGGCGAGGGGTTTGGGTGGTGGAGGAGGGTTTTGGTGAGAGAGATGGGAGATTGAAGAGATGGGTTTGATGGTGGCTGCGGGAGAAGTGTTTCAGAAGGGGATGGGTTAGGGGTTTGAGTGGTGGGAGATGGAGATAGAAGAGAATTTGGGGTGAGATGAGAAATTGGAGAGATGGAGAGATTTTGAGGAAAAATTGGTGAGATGGAGAGAAATTGAGATGTGGGGTTTGGTGAGGGAGAAATTGAGAGGAAAATGGGAGAAATTGGGGAGATGTTGGGTTTTTGAATTTCTTTTTTTTTCAAAACACGAAAGGGAATAACCGTCAATTCCTTTAGTAACAGCGAGACGCTGGGCGTCCAAAGAATACCGACAATTCCCGTGCTTTATTCCTACAGGTTAGTAAACAAAAGAAAACAAAACAAGCAAAAATAAATAAAATAAAATAAAGTCGAAAAGAAATACCTTGGGTTGCCTCCCAAGCAGCGCCGTGGTTAGAGTTGTGGCTCGACTTGAAACTACGTTCTCAATTTTCAACACTTGGCTCTTCTAGAGCCATCTCATCCAAAGATTCCTTGGTGAACCCTTCATGGTAAGGTTTTAACCTTTGACCATTCACCTTGAAAACATTGTGGTTGTCTTTGTCAAACAAATCCACGGCGCCATGAGGAAAGACGCGAGCTACAACGTAGGGTCCATTCCAACGGGATCTCATCTTCCCAGGGAAAAGTCTTTTCTCAATATATTCTTGTCATCCAAGCCTTCGTCTTCTCCTTGTAGATCACAGCATTTTCATACGCATCCCGGCGTATCTCCTCCAACTCTTGGATTTGCAATTTTCTGAACTCACCTACATCATCCATCTCCATGTTGCACTTCTGCACCGCCCACCATGCCTTGTGTTCCAGCTCCACTGGAAGGTGGCAGGCTTTGCCGAATACAAGTCGAAAAGGAGACATACCAATAGGCGTCTTGTAGGCGGTTCTATACTCCCAAAGTGCATCATCCAATCTCAGGCTCCAATCCTTCCTATTCGGAGCAACCGTCTTCTCAAGGATCCCCTTGATCGGCCTATTGGACACTTTAGCTTGGCCATTGGATTGGGGATGGTAAGCGGTAGAGACCCTTTGAGTGACATGATACTTCTTCAAAAGTGCACTCACCGTTTTGTTACAAAAGTGAGTTCCTTGGTCACTAATGAGAGCCTTGGGTATCCCAAAACGAGAAAATATATTCTCTTTCAAGAAACCTGCTACCACTTTGGAATCATCAGTTCTGGTGGCCTTCGCTTCCATCCATTTGGAAATGTAGTCCACCGCAAGCAATATATATAGATTCCCAAACGAGCTAGGAAAGGGTCCCATGAAATCGATACCCCAAACATCAAAAATCTCGCAAAAGACTAATGGTGTTTGTGGCATCTCATTTCTTTTATAGATTTTTCCGACCCTTTGGCATCGATCGCAGGCTTTGCAAAAGGCGTAAGCATCTCGAAAGATGTGTGGCCAATAGAAACCTGCGTCCAATACCTTCCTAGCTGTTTTGTTTGCCCCAAAATTTCCCCCACATGCATGAGAATGACAAAAAGTTAAAACAGACTGTACCTCATTATCCGGGAGGCATCGTCGGATTACTTTGTCAACGCAAAGTCTCCATAGGTAGGGGTCATCCCAAACATAGTAGTGCGATTCCCGCTTGATCTTGTCTTTTTGAGCTTTGGTGTAGTTCGGCGGGAATTCTTCGCGAACCAGATAGTTCACTATGTTGGCATACCAAGGCTTGAAGGACCGGAAGGCGAGAAGTTCGTACTCGGGATCCCGATGAACAAATTCACCGTCCAGAATTCCGCGGTCGCGTCTTGATGCCCGCGATCGCGGAAAACTCTCTGTTGCAATTCCGCGATCGCGGATTAGGTCCCGCGGTCGCGGATTTCTTGCTGTAGAAACCCGAAATAAGTTTTCATCCGGGAACGTACCTTGGACCCGAGCCTTGAATTCACCATCTTCTTGCACAATCCGACTCAGATAACGAGCTACCGAGTTCTCGACTCCTTTCTTGTCCCGGATTTCCATATTGAACTCGCTCAAAAGTAAGACCCATCGTATGAGTCTCGGCTTGGATTCCTTCTTCGTCATGAGATAACGAAGAGCAGCGTGATCAGTGTGGATAATCACCTTTGTGCCCAACAAGTACTGTCGAAATTTCTCAAGGGCAAACACCACAACTAACAACTCCTTCTCTGTGGTGGAGTAGTTCCTCTGAGTGCCATTCAAGGTTGTGGAAGCATAATAGATCACATGCATGGCTCTTCCAACCTTTTGACCAAGAACAGCTCCCACCGCATAATCACTTGCATCACACATGATCTCAAAAGGTAGAGACCAATCGGGTACCTGAATAATGGGTGCCTCAGTGAGGTGGGATTTCAGAGTGTCGAATGCTTTCTTGCACTCGGTAGACATCTCAAAGGTCACTTCCTTCTTCAAAAGCTCACATAGGGGTGTGGAGATTTTTGAAAAGTCCTTAATAAACCTGCGATAGAAACCTGCATGGCCTAGAAAAAACGCACTTCACGCACATTAGTAGGATAAGGCAACGATTGAATGATGTCAATCTTTGCCTTATCGACCTCAATACCCCTAGCTGAAATTATATGACCCAAAACAATACCTTGTTCAACCATAAAATGACACTTTTCAGAATTCAACACTAAATTAGTATCTACACATCTTTTAAGCACAAGTGACAAATGGTGTAAACATGCATCAAAGCTATCCCCATGTACTGTAAAATCATCCATGAATACCTCAATGAAATGTTCAATATATTCCGAGAAGATACTTACCATACATCGTTGAAAAGTCCCAGGTGCGTTACATAATCCAAAAGGCATTCTACGATATGCAAAAGTGCCAAAAGGACATGTAAAGGTTGTCTTCTCTTGATCTTTGGGCGCAATGGCCACCTGAAAATAACCTGAGTATCCATCCAAAAAGCAATAACAGGGACGATCGGCAAGTCGTTCAAGCATTTGATCAATGAAAGGTAAAGGAAAGTGATCCTTTCGAGTCACCGCATTCAGCTTACGGTAGTCAATGCATACCGTCCAACCTGTTTGAGCTCTAGTGGGAACCAACTCACCATGTTGATTCTCTACAACTGTAATGCCCCCCTTCTTAGGGACACATTGTGTTGGACTAACCCATTGACTATCCGAGATGGGATAGATCATGTCAGCTTGAAGAAGTTTCAACACCTCCTTCTTGACCACCTCCATCATAGGTGGGTTTAATCTCCTTTGGGGTTGCCTAGAGGGCTTAGCTCCTTCCTCAAGCAGGATCCTGTGCATGCAGGTGGAAGGGCTAATTCCCTTGATGTCGGCAATAGTCCACCCAAGAGCTGTAATGTGCTCTTTCAACACCATCACCAATCTCTTCTCTTGCTCACCTGACAACTTACTAGAGATGATTACTGGGAGGGTATCATTCTCTCCAAGAAAAGCATACTTCAGGTGCTCTGGCAATTGCTTAAGCTCAATCACTGGCGCCTGCAAAACAGAAGGGAGGAGCTTTTCGCTCTCCAAAGTCAGTAACATGGGCCTGCCGGCCAAAGATCTACCTGAAGTGTCTAGCTGAGCTAGAACCCTATGAATATCAGGAGAAAGAGAGATATTAACTTGTGGTGGGTGAAGGATGTTGTGTTCCATAACACATTGCAATTCATCCAAGCCAAAGATATTAAAAGTATCTTGAACTATAGGATCAATCACATCAATAGAACAAATAGAAGCAGCATCTTCAATGGGGTGCTTCATAGCATCAAAAATATTGAATTGCACAACTTCCCCATCAAACTCTAAAGTAAGAGACCCACTAGCTAGATCAATCTTTGTGTTAGCGGTTCTCATAAAAGGCCTTCCTAACAAAATAAGTGCAGCCTGACCATCATGTTCCATGTCTAACACAAAGAAATCAGCAGGAAAGAACAAATTATCAACCATAACCAAAACATTTTCAACTACACCTTTAGGATAAACAGTGGACCTATCAGCTAGTTGAATAATTATTCCGGTTTCATGAAGAGGACCTAAACCAAGCATCTTATACAACGAGTAAGGAAAAACATTTATAGATGCACCAAGATCAAGCATAGCTCTCTCAAAGTGAGTATCACCTATACGACAAGGAATGCTTACCATGCCCGGATCGCTGCACTTCTTAGGCATTCGCCTTTGGAATACAACGGAGACACGGTCGCTTACCGTCACCTTCTGTTGTCCCTTCAATTTTTTATTCCTCTTGATGGTGCAGAGTTCCTTCAAGAACTTAGCATATCTAGGAATACTTTTAATGAGTTTGAGTAAAGGGATATTTACCTCACATTTGCTGAAGGTTTCGAATAGCTCCTTATCATTTTCCGGTCTTCTCGTATCCTTTAGAGCATCGGGAAAAGGAGCGGGAGGTTTGGTTGAGCTAAGTGGTGGGAAGTCGGGGCGAACATAGTTGTCTTGTCTCAACCGGAAGTCGCCCCGGTCCTCGACCTCAGCTCCAGCATCTTTTGAACACTCTCCCAAAACTGATTCGCCAGGAGCATATCCACGATCACGGTTGTGAGTCCGCGGTCGCGGATTTGCATCGGTTTCCCCAGAAGATATTCCGTGATCGCGGATTTCATCCCGCGGTCGCGGAATTCCCACTGTTTCTCCAGAACAACTTCCGCGATCACGGATTTCGTCCCGCGGTCGCGGATTCTCACCTGTTTCAGATTCTGCCTTTTCAGCAGCAGCATTTTCCAACACTTTTCCGCTCCTTGTTGTCACAACACTAACATTTCTGGTTGGATTCACTACCATTTGAGATGGTAGAGAATTGGATTTTTGCTGTGCAAGAGTGGTCACAACTTCAACCAACTGCCCTATCTGTTTCTCCATGTTCTTGATACTAGACTCAGTAGTTTGGACATGGGTTGTGAAATGCTGAGTCAATGATCTCAACATATCTACAGTTGAAGGTCCAGAATTGGGTCGTGGGGCTTGAGCTTGAGGTTGGGGTTCATTCTGATCACGCCATCTGAAATTTGGATGATCTTTATACCTCGGGTTGTAGTTGTTCTGCTGATCATTTCGAGGTCGTGGAGGTCCATATCCACCAGCAGCATTGACTTCAACAACATCATTATCTTGAAGCTCAGGGCATTTGTCTGTAAAATGAGAAGGGTCAGAGCAAATACCACATGCCTTTACCTATTGTTGTCCTTTGTGCAGCTGAGAGATCATCTTCTTTAGCTCAACGAGCTCGGTCATAAGAGCGGGGTCTCCTCAGCTTGTGGCATTCACTCCTTTCCTAGTGTATGTCCTACCAAAACTCCTAGTGCTCTCAGCCATGTCTTGCAACTTTTCCATGGCATCTTCTGGTGTCATGTTGAGAATACTCCCACCACAAGCAGCGTCTACCATTCTCCTTTCATGATTAAGGAGACCATTGCAAACATGTAGGACCAGGTCCTCGGTATCATAACCATGAAAAGGGAAACTAGCACACAATCCCTTGAAGCGCTCAAGGTAATCATGGAGAGTCTCATCTTCACCTTGCTCAACATGGGCAATTTCCTTCTTTAGAGCTTTTGCCTTTTTAACCGGAAAATACTTACCCAAGAACACCTTGTGCAACTTCTCCCAGCTATCTACCGAACCGGTAGGCAAATGATAATACCAGGACCTAGCACCATCTTTTAAAGTGAACCCGAAGGCTCTCATCTTGATCTACTCCTCAGTGACATTTGGTGGTTTGGTTGTCATGCAAGTGTCATGGAATTGGTTCAAATGCATGATCGGATCCTCACCAGGCAAACCATGGAATGTGGGAAGCAGATTGATCACCCCTGACTTGAGCTCAAAAGTCACCCCATGAGCAAGGGGTGGAAGAACCACAGCTTGAGGTTGCTGTGTCAGATTGGGAGTAGTACGCTCCCTCAATGTGCGGACGACACCACCGTCTCTTAGAGCATTTGCATCTTGCTGCGCCTCAAGCAATGCCCGTTGGGCAATAACAACTAACTGAATTTCAGCCAATTGACGTTGGGTGTCAGCAAGAGCTCTTTGCTCGGGAGTCAACTGAGCGCCTTCCATTGCACCTGTATCAGTCTCAACTCTGTTCTCTCTCTGATTTCGATGGAAAGTCCTCTCGATTTCTGGATCAAGAATAAAAAGAGACTGATTAGTAGAACGGGTGTTGATCATTCACTAGTCAACACTAAGGTCAATCAAAATAAGAACTTTAAAGAAAAGAAAATTAGATTCCCCGGCAACGGCGCCAAATTTGACGAGGCGAATTGTCGTATGCCAAGTCAAGTAATCCTAACAAGCTCACTAACAAGTATAGTAGGCAAGCAAGGGTCGAATCCCAAGGGAATCAGGTTATCGGTTCTTAAAGTTATAATAATGATCAACGAGTGTAAGTAACCAATGGGGGGGGTTTGGTATGTTTGAAGAACAAAGTAACGAAGGTTGATTTGGATTGTAAATATATCAATAGAAGGTGTTTCACTTGACAATTATCCACTAACAGATTAACAAGTTGATCATAAACTCCTTTTAATCCTATGTCGAATTACTCATATGATCGTTCTAATCCCTGTTCTAATGTAGTTATTAGTCCAACTAGTCCTACTAACCCTTACTCAACTATAACCTTGAAACTATCAAGATTCAATAATAAAGCAGCTTTAAGTTCAGGAATGGATAGATACATGCAATACCATAGACAACTAGTTAGATACTCGACATGTACTCAATTCTCTTCACAATTGACATTCACAACTAGTTCATGCAAATTGTGTGTGCTACAAACAAGTATGGTATTTCAACTAGAAATAACCAAACAATAGCAATATGAATGAGATGAAACTACTTAGATGGCCAATCTAAATGAGCAAATCTAATTCAATAACAATACACACAAGATAATAGAGACAATCATAAGAGTAGAACAAAGGAAAGAAATCTTACAACTTAATCAATCTGAAAGCTTCAAATGTCAAGCAAAACAAATGGACTTAGCAACTCATGAAGTTCTTGAGCAAAACTCTCAAAACTTGGAAATAGAATGTGTAAGATGATGGAAGATCATCAACACCTAAAACCTATAAATCTCTGCAGAATTCAACTGACAAATTGAAGGTAAAAACATTACAAAACTTAACACAACATACTAAATCGGGCAAATGAAGAAAGTCTTCTCTGGTGGATTTCCGCGATCACGGCTTTGGACCCGCGATCGCGGATTTTGTTCTGTAATCTGACTTCTTCAGATGGCATTTCCGCGATCGCGGTTTGGGACCCCCGGTCGCAGAATTTCTTCTGTGATCTTGGCTGGTCCAGTAGGTTTTCCGCGATCGCGGTTTGTAACCCGCGGTCGCGGATTTGGCTTCTGTGGCTTCCTTGGCTTCGTCTTCAGCTGCTTCCAATGCTACCTGTGGTCTTCTTCAGCTTCGACTCCTCTTCTTAAGCTTCAATGCTCCGCATCATCTTCTGTAATCTCATGTGTAACTCAACTCTCCAAAACTCCATGATTACAGAATACATCATAACATCTAGCATAATCCTATACAAAATGAGCTAATAACCTATAGTAGCGCTATGTAAAATACCGCTTATCACTTGCCAACTACTGAAATAGAACTATGAAAGGAACTTTTCGCTTCTCCTCTGTCGCACGCTTCTCTGCCTCGAAAACACGCGAAGCCGCCTGACGGATTGCTTTTTCCGCTTAGTTCCTTGTGTCGATTATTGCAGGGTAATGATGATCGATTTTGTGGTAAATATTGATTGAGAAATATGAACGTTGGGGTTGATATAATTATGGAAACTAAGGCCGAGTTTCTAGGGATTTTTGTGACCGTTTGAATCAGCGGTGATTGGGCAAGATAATTTTCTGACCGTTTGAAGAATTTCCCTATGATTGTGGTGTGAGATATATTTAAGGGCTGCTTTAAACCCTATTTTCCCTTCCCCTGATCTTATCTATCTCTCGCCTCCTCTCAAACTCTATCTTTCTCAAACCCTAATCTCTCAATAGCTCAAATGGCCGCTCAAAACAAACTTGTGATCCTAACTGACGAGCAGTTGGCACACTTCCGACTGTGGTCCTTACAGGTGGAGAAGGAAACTCCATCGGCCTCCAATCTGCCATCAGCGGCAGCCACTCCAGCCGACAACCCCTCTTCCTTCCACCACACCAACCTCACCACCAAAATCACCCTCCCCCGACCCCATCGCCATGGCTATCATCCCTTACATCTCTCCCTCCACTTCTCCGGCTCAATCTCCTCCTCCTCCAGAGAGCACCAAAAAAGCCGAACCCTCCCCTGCCAAGAGTGACTCCTCCACTCACTCCCCCGCCAAATCCCAACAACACTCCTCTCCCCACTCCACATAAAATCCCTCCCAACCTCCCTCCATCCCTGACTCGGGGAGCGTAGGCAACACTTTCCTCAAGCTCCTCAGGGAAGAGGCTGATGATGATGAGCCTCTCATCACCAAGACCACCACTCACGGTGGTCGACAGGCTAAGAAGCCCAAGCCCAACAGTGTCGCCGCTCGCACCAGATCTGCCAAGCCGACAGTCTCCTCCTCCAGCTCCCTCGCCGACGCCACCACCTCTCTCAAACCGGATTTGCATAGAGGCGAATCTTAGGTCCTCTGTTTGTGGACCCCGAGCTCTGGAACTCGGACCTGAGCGAATTTGACACCTTTCGCTCCCTTTTGACTTCCCAAGGCTGGGAATCACTGTTCTCCGCTCTCCAGAGCGTCAATGAGGAGGTAATCAGATCCTTTTACTCCTCCATGTCCTTTGCTTCTGTGTCGGAGGTTGAGGATCCCCAGGATATAGTGGTCAATATCCGGAGGGAAGCTGTACAAGATCACCACGGAGATGATCTCCTCGGTCCTAGGCATTCCAACAGAAACTGGGTTCTTTGCTATCCACAAAAAGCATTGGCCCACAAAGAAAAGCGACTATACCAAGACAGTCTTTGGGAACCCAGATTTAAAGGAGCTCAACACCAGGTTCCTCTCCTTGTCAATGAAGCTGCTTCACGCTTTCCTCATCAACAACGTGGTTCCTCGCCAGGAAAAGAGGAGCACTGTCCTAATTGTTGATGCTGTCTTCATGGATAAGATCATCTCTGGGGAGCTGCTAGACCTGCCGAAGATTGTTATGCATCATATGCAGGCCTGCCACAGCCATCTATCCCACTCCCTGCCGTTCCCTACAATCATCAAGGCCCTCTTGGAGAGACTTGACATTTACCCGGCAGCAGAGGGAGAAACGTCCTTCTCCCACAAGATGGATGGCTCCTACATCAATAGTCTCAAGGTGGAGGAGACGGTCACCAAGAAGTCAAGGCCCTCCAGAAACTTACCTGCTCGACCCGCTCCTGCAGAAGATCAAGAGGAGGCTTCCTCTGAGATTGTTGAGGAACTGAGAGAGATTTCGGTTGCTGTTCGTGACCTCAACACTGCTTTCTTCAAGCTCGCCGAAGCTCTCACTGCACAAAGAGGATAGGGTCCCTCTCAGGGGTGAGCAAAAATATCCGATCCGGCTTATCCGATTCGATAATCCGCCGATCTGATCCTTAAAAATCCGCATCCGAAAATATCCGATTAAGTTTTATCCGAAACCGGTTCTGATCCGGGCGAATTTTCCGGATACTTGGACCGGATACGGATCGGGATATTTAGCTTACGGATATCCGAAAATATTCGGTACTATTATTATAATATATAAATATATTTTTATAGAACTAAAATATACTTTTATAAGAGTAGATGATTCAATAACTATTTTTATACATTTTTAAACAATAGGATATATTCTCTCAACACAAAAATTCTCTTGTATATAACATAACTTTTATTGTTGTTCTCAAAAATTTAAATTTTAATTGCTTATTTAAATTGTTGATTCCCTAAATGAATCAAATATATTAATTTTCACATCCTAATTCCTCTATATAATATATATAATTATATATTTAACATTTATTTTATATTTTGTGAATTTTAATTTTAATAGAAATAAAAATTTTAATTTAATTTTCATATACCTTCTAGAAATCGGATAATTCGGATATCCGAGTCAAATATCCGATCCGATCCGGACAATATTTACCGGATATCCGCTCCAAAACGGACTGGATACGGATCGGGGTTTTGTGGAAAATTTTTTAGCGGATATCCGGCTTACCGGATCGGATAATCCGATTGCTCAGCCCT
The DNA here is from genome assembly GCA_029168935.1 of Oxyria digyna. Lineage (NCBI taxonomy): Eukaryota > Viridiplantae > Streptophyta > Magnoliopsida > Caryophyllales > Polygonaceae > Oxyria > Oxyria digyna. The sequence goes on from JAPVLV010000017.1 coordinate 114,239, forward strand.
AGTCCCTCTAGCAGTTCCTCCGATGTAGTTGGCATAGTTCTCCCCTAGGGTTCCCCAGCACATCAATCCCTCTGTTTCTTTTGTTCTATCTGCTTCATGGTTTTTGTTATTTTTTTTGTGTTTGCTTGTATGAGTCGCAGTTGTCTTTGGGCTCATGAATGATAATAATAATATTTTGATGTTCTATGCCTTGTGAGTCTTGCACGTTCATGTTTTGCATCATAGTTCCTTATATTATCTTCATATCTTTTCGATGATGTCAAAAAGGGGAATATACTCTGAAATCTTGGAACCAATAGGACTGATATCATGTTTAGGAGGAACTTGTTATAAAATTCAAAGGTTAAGGGGGAACCATTTGAAGCTTTTGGTCTAAGTATCTTTGTCCTGAGATTCATATTCATATTTGCCTATTGTCTCTGTGATTACACTTATATGAGTTTGTCATCATCAAAAAGGGGGAAATTGTTGGAAAAGGGACAGTTCCTCAATAGGTTCCTTCCCCACTATTACTCTATGTTTTGACGATGACAACCTTAGCATGTACTATGGTATAGTTTATCTTGATATTTCAGATGAAAAGATTGAAGATTTGAAGCTGATGTAGTATTAAGGGAAATCAGAAGGAACTGCGTTACATCTGTGTTACTTCCAACCCTAGCGTGGGCGGCGAGCCGGGAAGATCTTGTAGAAGATCTTTTCCTTGTTAGGATATTGCTAAAGTTGGTTGTAATATTGTCTATGTAATATTTGGAAGATCTCGAGTTAATTAGGTTAACTTGAAAGCCATAGAGATTGTCATATGTTAGGAAAGTAGTTTGACGTATAATATATTCTTGGAATATCTTTATACGGCAGACTTCCCTCCTATATATATGATAATCTTTATGTTCTTAGTCTTATGTATTTTTGACGGAGCTTGATGTGCATCAGACTAAGAGAAGAGAAAAGTGTTCTTGCAAAAGAACATCAAGTAAGTTCACTGGTATTATCATCTTGGAGTTTCTGATAGGAACTAGGTTAGTACTTAGCAATAAGTTTGTAATCTCGTTCTTCTCTAAACTCATTGATTGAATATACAAGTAGACTTTTCAAATCCTCGAAAGAGGGGTGGTTTTCATCCAAAGATAACTAGTTGACTATCTAGGGTTTCCACCTTAAGTAATTGCGTTGATAACTTGTTATATTACTTCCGCTGTGCCTAGGAACTGGACAACTCTTTGTCACAGTTCCTTTGATACTAACATACAGATCCTACAGTATACATACCTGATTAATTGTAAAGGCGAGGGGATAGTTGACGATTTGATGGAAATTACTAGTATCCGGAAGAAAGAAATTTTAATAATTATCAACATTTCGGGTAAACTGGTAATAAAACTTGGTACGATAGTTGTTAATATATAGATTGGTAATAGAACAAAAAGAAAAACAGGCCTGCCCTAACTTACCTGGATGATGATCAACATGGAGGCGGCGGATATTTACATGAATATGTACATAGGAAGGAGAATGGGGGAGAAATATCTAGAGATTGGTGGGAGAGTTAGGAAGTAGAGGGAGAGTGTGAGTAGGGATATTTAATTATTATGTTGTGTGGATATTTTTTGTCATTATTTGTCATTATCTATTTTTTATTATTATTTTGTGTGAATATCTTTTGTCATTATAGATAATAGAGTAGTGATATTTTTTTTATTATGTTGTGTGAATACCTTTTGTCATTATATATCTTTTTTTATTATCTTGTGTGAAAATCTTTTGTCATTATCTTGTGCTAATATATTTCAACCACCCAAATAATTATATATATTATGATTAGGGTTAGGATTAGAATTAGGATTAGAATTAGGATTACAATTACTAAGTTGAGTAATAATACTAAATATTTTAAATTTTATAAAATCGTGCGAGGTACGGGAGCTAAATTAGGGTGAGGAAAATAGAGACTTCTATATTTGAAAAATAATATTTATACATTGTGTGAACATTAATTAAGTATGTAAAATTTGTGTTCCTATTCTGCAAATTATTTCCGCTTTTTTCTTGAATAAAGAGAAGAAACATAAAACGAAGAATAAAGAATTGCAGTATAATCGTATAATTTCTTCGCTTTTCTAATCGAAGTGGAGCAGTATTATTGTTGTATGATACATGGTGACGTCAGGTCTGTTGCTCCAAACGGCGTCGTCTCATTCATCATCCACAATTAGACTTGTTAATCGGGTCGACCAGATCGGGTTCGGGTCCGGATTGAGTCGGGTCATTTCGGATATGAATTCTACCAGTTCAAAACAGGTCGGGTTAATACGGGTTTATAGTCGGTTCGGATCAACTCAACAGGTCGAGTTACGCCATTTTTCTACCTTTTTAATGGATTTAATTTTTTACGAGATACCCATTATATATTAATATTATGTTTTTATTTATTCATTTCTTCGCATGAAAAAATTTCTCTTTATTTTATCAATTTAATTATTGTTTTCCTTACTAAATAGTTATTTTATGTTGTTATTTAACTTTTTTTCACATAACTAATTAACCTATATATTTATTTTATTAAAATAGTATTTTAATATTACAATTATGCTACTTGGCTATATTAAGCATGTTACACTTAATTTCACTCGTTCATTCATTTAGAAGTTAATCATACTTGAATATTAAGACTAATATAATGTAATGTCTACAAAATATAGTGTTGAAGAACCAAATTATGTATCCATAATCTATGATATCACCTGTTTAAAATATTAATGATGTTATCAACACAATGATGCTAGACTTCTCATTTACAAATTCTAATAGAATTAGGAGAAAAATAGCTAGCAACAGTAGCAACTAGAAAGTAACACATGTTTACATTATAAGTAAATACTATAAAGGCAAAAAGTTCATCATTTGCTCAAGTGATTTCACTAACATAACATGGTCCATTGTCTCTTAGACATAGAGATCAACAAATATCCATAAAAATTAAACATCTAAAACACTTACCCATCATCCACTCTAAGTTTACTCAAGTAGCAAATTAGTAACAAACACACAATTCAAAAAACCACAAAATAAGCAAACTCATAGCCAAGTCAATAACCAAAAAGAATTAAACAAGTTCTTAATAGTATGTCAATCCTCCATCTCCACAGCTTCATCTTCATTGTCAATTTCCAACCTTGAAAATTGGACTTCTAATCCTTCTTCTAGATTCTACTCAGGAGCTGTACAGTTGAAAACCTTGAATTAAACTCTAAATATGACTTTAAAATTACATATTAAAGTGAAATGAAATATTTACTTGCCTTCCTCGGTATCCAATCCATAAATCCAAGAGCGAGTAGTCAAAAGTGCTTCAGCGGTTTTATCATGAAGAGATGATCTCCACTTCGTTATGACTCTGCTCCCCATGCTGAAAGAAGACTCTGATGCCACAGTTGTAATCGGGATGGCTAAGATATCTCTTGCCATTCTAGAGACCGAAGGAAATCTTTTAGCATTATCCTTCCACCATGTGAGCACATCCAGATTTTTAGTAGGACTATGCAAAGCCTCATCCAAATACACCACAATTTCTGATTTTTCTACAAAAATATCATAAGCAAATCCCTACCAAACAACAAATATTGAAAAGTAAATCAAACTGAAATGCAGGATATAAATAATGAAACAACTTCTGATTTTAACTTACCTCAAATTCCCCATGGTCATTTCTAGCTTGAGTGGTAGATGCTTCAGTATTGGTTGCATACTCTTGAAACAACTTCATAAATTCTTCTTTGACATGATTGCATTTTAGTGGAGCACTTTCAGCATCCAACTTCTCAAAACAGTGTTGGATTAGTTGATACTTGTAACAAGGATCCAACATGATAGCAAAAGAAAGAACCAAAATGTAAGAACCCCAATACTTATCAAACTTCTTCATTCTATTTGCCATATCCATCAAAGTAGTATCCTCACTAGCTGCATACTTGAGTAATAGAACCTCAACTTTCCACACACACTTGAAATACAGATTGGATGTTGGATATATCCTTCTCGACATAAGAGTGGTCAATTCATCAAAAGGCCTCAAAAGCTCACAAATCTTTTCAATTCTATTCCACTCTTCATCGGTTGGAAGCCAAACGATAAAGTAATGCCCTATCAAGCATTGTAAATGTTGAATTCCATCTCGTAGGGCAATCCATGCACCAATTTTTTGAACAATCAATGCCAAGTGACAAAGCAATTTCTTTGAACTTCAAAGTTCTACGCTCTGAACAACCAAAAAAACACACAATCTTCTTGATCTTTTTCACCCCAATATCAACTACTTTCACGCCTTCTTGAACAATTAAGTTTAAAATGTGAGCACTACAACGGACATGAAAATATTGACCACCACAAGGCAGGGAAGAATGCACAGAAAGACTATCAACTAACATGGACTGCATATTGTCATTACATCTTGCATTATCTAGAGTGATGCTGAACAGTTTCTTATGTACTCTCCAATCTTTCAGAAGGCCGAATAAAGTGTCATGTAAAGCTGCAGCAGTGTGGGGTGGTTCTACATGACAAAAGTTAAGAATCTTGCTTTGCAAAATATAATCATCATCAACAAAATGAGCAGTAAGAGACATGAAGCCTTGATCCACAAGAAGTCCACATATCAGAAGTCAAACAAATTCTTCCAGAAATGTTGCTCATGGCTTCTCTAAGCTTTTCCATTTCTCTTTTATAAATTTTCATGACATAATTCTTGGTTGTGTGTCTACTGAATGGTTTGCAAGTTTCATTCAAGAATTTATGAACAACCCTAGTTCCTTCATGCTCAGAATGAGTAAAAGTGTAGCCATGTCTAATAATAGCAAGACAAACCATTTCCTTGTAGAAAGTTTGGTCAACTTTATACATCATCTGCCCATTACTTCCTAAAACAAGTTCAGCCTCACTATCACGAGCTGAACAAGCTTCAAAATGCCTGTTGAAATTAGAAGTATCTTTTTCAGATTCAGCCATAATAGGTCCACCACCGCAGTACTTGCAAAAAGCTCGATGCAAACCATCCTCATACTCCTCCCCATTGTGTGTTTCATAATGATTCCATATTGGAGCATTCCAATTTCTTCTTCGAGGTTTCATGTCTAAAGCCACACCATTTACAGTTTGGAAAGATGGGGATGAACTTCCTAAAAATCAGAAATACACATCATCATTATATACAAGAATATTGAAATATATTAATCAAAAGCATTATGTTAAGTTAAGAGAGGTACCCAAATTTGGAGTGGGTGATGATGATGCAGATAGAGATATAGATGCAGATACATTTCGGGATGGTGGAAGTTGAGGTCGAGATCGCTTTCGACTACTAGCATTATCTTTTTGTGGTGGCATGTTCGATCAATTCTAATAAGATAAGAAGTTAATAATAAAGAATAGAAAATCATACTAAGTAGTAAGTACTGATCTTTAGCAAATAATATTGAATAGGACAACTTTATGCATTAAATTCATCTAATCTCCGGCTATGACACTATATAGCTACAACTTTAAGTTTGTTAACTTAATAACAAATTCAAACATTGTTCTGCATTAAGTGTATATATATATACATAAACCTTGTTTACAATATGAAAATAGAATTGAACACGCCATTCTAGGCAAAGTTTCAATTTCATGCTCTTTAGAATCTGCTGCAGAGCCTTGTTCAATTTGATAGCTTTATGTGTGTTAGCATATATATATATATAATGTTAAGTTAAATTCATCTAATCTTCATTCTAGGCTAAGTCATACAGAGTAAGAAACAAAATTAACTTCAACCACCAAACATAAAAAACATGAAAACAAATATCTTTAGGTGTGTCAGGAACTAGGATCAAGAAACATGAAATTGAACACAACAACCAAACATAAAAATAAGAAAAGAAAGGAAACAAGAGCACCGAAGAGAAATCCCCATATGATTTCAATTGGACACAATAGCACCACCGATTGTGAATTACAAAGAAATATCTTTTATATATGGCGACAATGATTACGTACATGTGGCAAGCGAGGGTGATGAGAAGCACAACAATTTCAGTCGGTTGAGGAGTGGGGATATCAGAGTTAAGGAAGGAGAATTTACTAAGAGTAATACTGTAAAACGGCAAAAGAGAATAGAGAAGGGTAAATAAACCCTAGAAATTTGGAAAATTTTCTAGTAAGCGGCAAACTTTCCCGCTTTTTATTTTTTTTCCCTTTTTATTGTATTCCCGTCTTTTATTTTTGTGATCCAACGGGTCGATCCGACCCAACCCGTTTTGAACCCAAATCGGGCGATACGGATGAGTTTTTAATCTATCCACAATCCACTATATCAGGCAGAAGAGAGAAGAAAAGAAGACCGCGAAAAGCAGAGCGGCCAGGGAAATATAGAGCATATCGGAAATTCCTTCATCCCTCTTCCTCCTCTCGCTCCTCTCTCTCCTCCTCTCCATAAACTCTTGATACTTGTTCCTCCTCTCATCCATTCCGCAGCTTCGATTACCTCTCGGCGCCACTCTCCTCCCCCATTGACTCCCTCTCTGTATAATCTGGATGCTATCCTTCCCGCTCAGCCTTATCCCATCCATATCCTCCACCTCCAAGCCCACCTCTCTCACCGTCAACCTCCCCTCCTCGATGGCGGCCGACGTCACCTCCACCACGCACAGAACTTCCTCACCTCCGACGTCCTCCATCACGGTGGCAAACTTCGCCTGCACCTCCTCTGTCAACCAGTGGCGGTGGACCGACACCGGCTTCATGCTCGAGACGTTCACCGCCCGCCGTCCGACCGGATCGATCACAATCCAGCACAGCTCCAGATCACGGTACAACTCCTGACACGTGTCGTCGTCTAGGCCTGGACTCCTGATCGGGGTGGGGACCACGTCTTTCGTGTCTAGTACGTCGATTCGGAACGGCGCCGAACGGAACCAGCCGCTTCCGGTCTCGGTTTCCTGAGTCTTGGAGAGGACCGGTTCGTTTCTGTAGAAGAGATCCACGGCTGATATGAGAGTCTCCGGTAGTGTCTCTGAGGATGGACGGTGGAGATTAGAGGAGAGGGGATTAGGGTGGAGGAGAGGGAAGGCGAGGGAGAAAAACGACAGGGGGCCATTAGGGAACGAGGAGATAACTTTCTGGAGACGTGGTGTGTTGGTGGACGGCCACGTGTCGTGGCAGATGCGTGACCATAATTCGCTGCTGCTGGATAGTGAGCGCAGCGTCGAGGACACGCAGCTCACAGTTGCCAGCTCGCACCCGTCCAGTCGCGGCAGGACTAGGGTTTGAATTATGTCTCGATGGATATCCGAAAATTCGGTTGCCATATTCCAGGGATTATGTTTTGATCGAATAATTTGGAATTGGGGTTTATACTTTATATATATATCAGTCCCTCATTCAAACGCGGAGATTGACTTCAAAATTGGCTTCGCTGAAGATACTTTCTTCCTTCGTGCTAGCGGCTACTATCGAGGTGGGCGGTTGATGGGGTCCATGAAACGACGAGTTTTTAGCAAGCGCCTGACGTTAGACAATACGTTTTCTACTGCTCTATATAGTTTTTGTTACGGTCCGGATCTTCTGTTTCACTCAAATATTTCATATACTGTATCATTCATTTTTATTGGTCCACGTATACACTTTTGTAATAGACATCTTCCATCTTCTTCTTCCTCTGGACTATTTTCCAACCAAACTCAAATTTACAGAACCGAAGGTGTTATTGTGTTCCCCTTAATTAATAGGATGATAATCAATATTATGGCAATTGCATACTCCGTATTGATTCTCAATTTTTTCATAATCAACAGTATTATCTCTCCCCAAAATTAAAACCTAAAATCAAATAACACCCAAATGGGTCTTCTCCGAGTACCGTCGTCTCCGATCAACCCAAATTGGGTTTTCATAATCAACAGTCTTCGGTAACACCACGAATTTCAGCAACTTTGTCGTCTCCGTCTTTGATTCCATGCCCGACGTAAGATTGTCGGTGATATTTTAGTACTCGTACTCCCAAATTCAAAAGAAAAAATGTCACTAGACTCGAATTCAGATCTAGAAACAACTACAGAATACAAGTTTTGTAATCATAGTGCTAAATTAATCATTATCAAACCTAAAATCCGACTTGCAAGCAAATTGAACGAATTTTCTCCGGAAACCGTCACCGCCACTCAACGAAGTCATCTTCCTCTCTGTTATTCAACAAATCTGCTCTCCAAATTGCATGAGTTTTCTTCACTTCGTCAACTCAAATCTGGGCAAGAGATCTGTTGGAGTGCGTATAAGGAAGCAGATGGGGTTGAAAAGTTATTGCTAATTGTATTTTCTATTTTTTATGAAGATAAAATTGCCACGCGGCTTATGATACAACACTTGAAACAAAGGGTTGAAACAGAAGATCCGAACCGTTTTTGTTAGACGTGTTCCGTTTTGGGCGAGAGTTAAGGTGGGGGTGTGCTTTAAATGTGTAACTGCTAAGTTGAACTTATCTATATGCATTGCAACTCATTTTGCACGAGACCAAATTTGTGCCTATCTCTTTTTACGTCCACGTAAGTTTAATTGCTTGACGCTTTTGACCTTTGTCGGACTTATGTGCAAGTTTTTCTTGGTTCCCAACTCCGAAGCTATTTATCTTTGTTTTTGAAAGCGCGAGAATAGCTTCCGAATCTTTATATAACTAGTGTACATCGGGATTAATATTTATAGAATATTTATAATTTTTGTATAAATATTGTTAAAATAATAAATAAATAATAATTATACTTGTGAAAGATAAATAATAATAGAAATGCTAATACATGTTTTCATTGTGAAATATATCATAATCATATCATAATCATCATATCATATCATATCATATCATGAGATGGGATCATATGAGGACATGAGGATACAATCACGGCCATTGGATCATCTTAATCAAACGGCTATCATTAAACACCCTTTTCAGCCTATTAAGGGTATTTTCGTACTTTCCCCTTCTGAAAATTCTCTCTGAAGCCCTCACGCCTTCAATGGCGATTCCCATCGCCATCATCATCTTCTCGATACCTCTCCCGCTTACCTGTCTCCGATGGAAAATTCTTCGATTCCCCTTCTCAATTTCTGAAGCGGATTCGGAGATCCCCGATCTCTCATCGTCACCTCCAGTTTCGATTCTTGGTCAAAATCGAGAATCAACAAGAAGTTCATGATGTCCATGAGTTTGCAAATAAGACTGTGAAGAACAGAAAAGTTGACCCCATCAAAAGCCACCACAATGATCTGCTGTCATGGCTTATAGATTTGAAGCAAAACGGGAGAACCGGGGTCGGTTTATCTGACAAGTTTCTAAGGGACTTTTGCATAAGCTTCATACTGGCTGGACGCGACACGAGCTCGGTGGCTCTCACCTGGTTCTCCTGGCTTGTCCATGAGCATCCTGATGTGGAGAGGAAGATTCTAGAAGAGATTAAGGTCATCATCAAATCTCGCCAAGGAGTTGAAGAGATCGTGTTTGAAGCAACTGAGAATAAACCTTCGAGATTTGATGTATGTTGAAATTCAACTGTTGATGCTAGATGGAGATTCATCAGTTGAGATTACTGACGAGAACTGTGAAGCTTCACAAGAGTCGAAGGCCAAAGCCATGGAAGCCCTTTCTGAAGGTGATTCTTGTTGTTATTGGTGATTGTTTTTGATTTATTAGAGTTGTGCTTGATGTTTGATGTCCTTGTAGGCAAGCTGGAGGAAGCTATTGAACATTTAACTGAGCCCATTACTCTTAACCCTACTTCTGCTATCATGTATGTCACTAGGGGTAAGGTTTTGGTTTAATTGTTGCAGCTCTTAATGTTGTGATTTTGAGTTGCTTTGATGAGAGGTTGTAATGGTTTTCATGTTTGTGATGATTGCTTCTTGTAGCTAATGTTTACATTAAGATGAAGAAGCCAAATGCTTCTATTCGAGATGCCAATGCTGCCTTGGAGGTGATGCTTTGTTTATTTTTCATCAAATTCAACTATTTGGGACATGCCTTTATAAGTTTTATGTGACTCAGCTGGTTGTGTTCCTACTATGACTGAAATTTCATTCTGTGACTGTGCTACCGTCTTATGTGACTGCTAAGATTGAATCTATGTGTGGTTGGCTATATTACATGTTTCGTGAACCTCTATTACATGTTTTATGAACCAGAGACTACAAAGTTGAATCTAAGTATCCACTGTCAATCTTCATGTTATGGCTTTTAGGAATCTGATATCAACATATGAAACTGATCATAAAAATAAAAAGAGACTCGTATTGAAACTGTGTTACTGGTTTCACTTACTGTTGTCTATATGCTTTTGTTTTTTCTCATATCGTTTGCCTTCTTTTTGTAGATTATTTTTACAAATGTTGGCAATCCTCATGCCTTAGGCCAGAAGCCATTGACGTTTCCTCGACAGGTTTGTCTTGATCATGGGCATTCCCAAATTAAGCTGTTTGTCTGGCTAGTTGAGATTGACTCTTGCCTATCTTCTGGTTTTCTGTAAATGTAATAATTTATCGCAGGTGGTTGCATTGTGCCAAGCTCCTTTTCTGCTTGATGATCCTAATGTAGGACTGATGTTCCTGACTTGAGAAAAATTTCCCGGTTTTATTTTCCTGACTTGCTTGTTTATTTAAACTCATTGGGAATTTTGTTTGGGGCAAATCCACTGTGTACATGTGCTCACGTACTTTTGATTGTTTTGACTGTCACTGCAATTTATCATGTTTACTGAAAGATTTACATGTGTTCACGTACTGGATACATTTGATTGTCATCTCCTCTCGCTTTTCATTCTGAATTGGTTGTTTAATATGATCTTGATTTCTAAATTGGCTGTTTAATATGATCTTGATTTCTAAATTAGAGTGAAACTGGTGGAGAAAGAATTATGGCAGAGAGAAGAGAAAGGCCTAATAGGTATTATGCTAGTTCGTGATGCAGCCGAGTCAAAGATGGATGGACCTGTGGTTTACCCAAGTAATGATGTTCTTGATTCCAAACAATTTCTCAGTCTTGTCGAGTTACCCCATGGACATAGACATGATATGCATTTACGTTATGTTTGCAGCTGCAGATGTTGGTTCAGGTGGTATGAAAAATTAAATGGTGGCTTTAGACTCTCCAAAAATTGATGGGAAAAATCAGCAGGAGGGTGTTCACTGGCATAACAGGTACTAGTACTTCTAAATTCAGCAGCAGAAATGCCAAAAACAGCCGCTTCTGAATTCCAAACAGACTTATGTGTTGGTGCATTCAAGTGCAAGGAAGAAAGTTACAAGTTCCACATCAAAATGCAAAGCCATTTATAAATTTTCGTTACTGCAAAACTCTGAGTTATAATTATATCATGTGGGTTCATAAAATTTTATGCAACTTGTTGTATGACTGTATGACTATCATGATTTATGCGTATTGCATAAATTTTCATTTTGGTGAAGTAGTATGACATGTTTTCTTATATGACTACATATAATGCAGTTTGTTTATATGTCGACATTAACCCAATGCCTATTAGTCTAAAGTGTTCATAACAAAAAAAGTTGAGCTTATAAAATATGATCATGCAACACCACCTACACACCTATCGATATGAACCTACATGCCTATCGACATGAACCTACATGCCTATCGACATGAACCTAATGTTTTTTAGTTCAATGTGTTCATTAAAAAATAAATTATGCTAAATGAACCTGCAAGACTATCAGCATGAACCTGTAAGGCTATCGACATGAACCTACACGACTATCGACATGAACCTACTGTCTTTTAGTTCAATGTGCTCATTAAAAAATAAATTAGGCTAAATGAACCTGCAAGGCTATTAGCATGAACCTGTAAGGCTATCGATATTAACCTACACGACTATCAACATGAACTTACACGTAGGTTGATGAACCTCTTAGGCATATTTTCATGAACCTAATTGTATACTTTCATGAACCTAAGTGTATATTTTTATGAACCTCTAGACATACTTTCATGAACCTCTAGACAAACTTTAATGAACCTCTAGGCATATTTTCATAAACCTCTATGCATATTTTCATAAACCCCAAGTGTGTATTTTCATTAACCTCTAGGCATATTTTCATGAACTTCTAGACATATTTTCATGAACCTCTACGCGTATTGATGAATTCAACCTTAGATGCTCAGTTTTCTTTACTATCATCTACGAGTACTTGGTATGGCAAACTCAAAATATTGTTGATATACCGGCGTACCAACAAAATCCCAAGAAATCAAAGTAGCTAAAGCTTTGGACAGTAGATAGCTTGTCAATTTTGTTGGATTCTGGTTGACATTAAGGCACATCAATCCACAAGGCACCTATATTTTGTTGGATTTAGGGCCACCTGGGTAGTTTTGTATGTACAAATCACTGCTATTTTTCCCAAAAAAAAGAAGAAGAAGATAACCTAACCAAGTGTATATCGATAAACCTAAGTGTGTCTTTTCATGAACCTCTAGGTATATTTTTATGAACCTCTAGGCATATTTTTATGAACCTCTAGGAATATTTTCATGATCCTCTAGGCATATTTTCATTAATCCTTAGGCATATTTTCAGAAACCTAAGTGTGTATTTTTATAAACTGATACGCTACACTTTGTATGGCGTAACTAGGGGTTATTACATTAGTTTAGGAGTGTTATCACAAGTATTTGGAGCTATTGTTATGTTCTGAGTTGTTTACGAAGAAGTGAAGAAATGAAGACCAGAACCGAAGAAGAAGAGGATCAAAGATTGAAGACATGAAGACTTGAAGACATTCTGCGGAGCAGCGGCGATCGCCACCATCACTATGGCGATCGCCATTCTACAACAGAAGCATTACATGAGTTCGAGAGATCATGGCGATCGCCATGGGGCGACAGAGACCACGGCAGACGCTACATGAAGACCGCGATCGCCAGACATCTATGGCGATCGCCAGAACAAGGCCGAAGACATTGCGGACTTTCCTTATTTTCCTTCGTTTATTTTATTTCTTTTTCCTTATTTTATTATTTCGTTTAGTATTTATTTTTACCATATATTTTAGGGTTAGTTCTCTATTTAAGAACCCTAGATCTTTTCAATCATCTTTTCCATCAGACAATTTAGTTCTGCAACCATGAGCAGGAACTAATCTCCATTGTTTTACTTAGCGGTTGAAACCTTCAGTTATTAAGTTGTGAGATTTTTAAACTCTTGTTCTTTTCCTATGGGTTTGTATTAATTCTCTTGTTCTTCATCTATTGATTTCTATTAGTTTTGCTAGCTTGATCACCTAGTTTGATTGATAGTTTTCTATTGCTAGACTAGGAATATACGGTGGAATTCCTTGTCATTGTAGCGCTCATATCTGCATGATCTGGTAGTTGATTGCTTTTATGAAAGAGAATTGATTGCATGTTAATACTTGACGGTTGTAAGTTATTGCATGCATCATTATGATTCCTGTGCCCTTTGCTGCTATTTCATCTAATCTTGAGAGGTTTCCCTGATTGTTGAATAGTAAGTATTATCAGGACCGGTTGGCCTGCTGATATATTAAAGATTGGAATAGGAACATTCCCTAGGATTGAATAGAACTTGAGATAAATCTATGATCAACTTGATTGACTCTTGTGTGGATACTTGCTAGGTGAAACCCCTTCGCATAATATTCTTACCCAAACTGCCTCTGCTTGTTACTGGTTACTTGTGTGTTCTTGCAATCAAAACCCCCTTTGGTTACTTGTTACTAGTTGATATTTCACTTGACTGCATTGATTTGGTGTTTTGATTCCCTTGGGTTCGACCTCTACTTACTTGCTATACTCTAGTTAGTGTTTAGGGTTTTCTTTGATTTGGCACTACGACTTTAGCCTCATCATAAACCTCTATGAATATTTTCATGAACCTCTAGGCATATTTTCATGAACCTCTAGGCATATCTTCATGAACCTCTTGGCATATTTTCATGAACCTAAATGTGTATTTTCATTTACCTCTAGACATATTTTCATGAACCTCTACAGATATTTTCATGAACCTCTAGGCATATTTTCATGAACCTCTAGGCATATTCTCATGAACCTATGTGTGGATTTTCATGAACCTAAGTGTGTATTTTCATGAACCTCTAGGCATATTTTCATTAACCTAAGTGTATTAAAATGAACCTAAGTTTATATTTTCATGAACTTCTAGGCATATTTTTTTGAACCTCTAGACGTATTTTCATGAACCTAAGTGTAACCATAGAAATTTGTTGTATTTCTCATTAACCCATAAGACAAAGCTGATGAACCTAAAAGTTAAAAGAAAAATAGATTAATAACAAGGGTCATGAGCACTGCAACTGAATATCAAACACCGGTAAAACCAAATGGCTAAATGAAATTTCAACAAGAGTATCATCTGACTGCAAACTAGATTTAAATTTGTTGCAGTTTTCATCATGACTTTGTTACACGCCAACTTATACGGAAATTCAGTACAAATCAGGATTCCAGTTTTTGTACATCTCCATTAGTATCAGTATGAACCTCTAGACATACTTTCATGAACCTCTAGGCATATTTTCATGAACCTCTAGGCATATTTTCATGAACCCCAAGTGTGTCTTTTCATTTACCTCTAGACATATTTTCATAAACTTCATATTTTCATGAACCTCTAGGCATATTTTCATGAGCCTCTAGGTATATTCTCATGAGCCTATGTGTGTATTTTCATGAACCTCTAGGCATATTTTCATGAACCTAAGTGTGTATGTTCATGAACCTCTAGGCATATTTTAATAAACGTAAGTGTGTATTTTCATAAACCTCTAGGAATATTTTCATGAACCTCTAGGCATATTTTCATGAACCTCCAGGCATATTTTCATGAACCTCTAGGCATATTTTCATGAACCTCCAGACATATTTTCATGAACCTCCAGGCATATTTTCATGAACCTCTAGGCATATTTTCATGAACCTAAGTGTGTATTTTCATGAGCCTGTATACGGTCTTTTTCAATAAAAAATGCATGAACATGCAAGAGTGTCAACATGGGTAGTACATTCTGTTCATAACCAAAAAAAATACGAACGACAATATAAGTTGATATGTATTAACGGATAGGTTCAAGTATATCAACGATAGGTTTCTCTGTATTAATGGTCAAATCAATGTTATTTATGTATGAACCTATGGTACATTTGCTATGAACCCGCACAATTATTTGCATGAACCTCCAAATCATCGTCGCGAACCTTTAGGCTATCAGGTGTAAGGATAATGAGTAGAACTTGGGCCTTTTTGGGCTGTAGCCAACAAACTTGCTAATATGTGCCAGTTTATACTACGCCTATCAGAACATCAATTTTTAAAGTTTCAAAGCCTATCATATCAGAATTAAAAGACTGAATCCTATATCTGTCGTTTTACACTTTCCCTTTGGGTCTCTGAACCATAACATCTTTCCTCCCCAACTCTTCTTTGTATCACCTGAAGAAGTCTTGGAGAAGAATTGCTTAGTTCATTAAAAAACAGGTAATAATATTAAACTCTTGAAACATAGAACACATTAGAACTGCAGATTCAAATACTTGTAGCAGCTATTTAAGCAGAATTAAGCTCTTAACATAGGAAGAAACATGATTAATCTTATAAAAGAAATCTCTGCTCTCCTGAATTTTTTAATTTTATGCTCCTCAGTTTCAGGGTTGTATGATGTTAGTATGTTACCTGATCCCATCTTAACAATTTCTTGCCAGTTTCAGCTGCCAAGGTTTTCTTGCGACACCTGAGGTGTGAGAATCAAACAAAATACAAATGAAACGAGTCATGTTTGGTCCAACTCCTGGACCCACTTTCACCATTGGAGCTTTCTAACACCCACAAAGATTTGGGAGGAGAAACACAGTTATATAGTGTTGTGAGCCTCCACCATCGATCACTGCAATTTAAGACGTGCTTTAGCACTAACAATCTCGAAACATGAATTTTCAGGCGTGCTAACTATAGAAAATACCTCGCTGCTCAGATCAAATGAATCAAATTCCAATGTTATGAAAATCAGCACGAATCAAAAGTTGCAAGATTCAAGATACTATTTTTCGATATGTGATATCATATACATTCACATATCACAATCTTGATCATGTAAAAAAGTCACTATTTCTCCACACTATAATAGTTCAAGCTTTGAGCCATAAACAATGTATTACCTGATTTGCTGTAGCTGCAGCAGGTTGGTTCTCCTTTGTCCTCCTCTGAGCCAAACCAAATTCTTTCACCAGGGAGCGAACTCTTCAAATCATTATAATCGTCCTCGTCGGTCTCATCCTCCTTGATCATCTCGGTGAGTTTATCGGGTGGTGAAGGCGTGGCCAAGCTTGGCCATGGAATGCACCCACCAGTTAATACATCAACATCAACCGAGATCGAGTTTGGCCATGGCCATGAACTTCTAGTTCTAGATTCACAATACTAGTTAGCAAGCAATAAACGCAAGAGATGTATAACCAAGTTGACATAGATTATGCAGTATAGAGTAACATATACGCCCATTTTTCAGATCTTGTGAAGCTTCACAAGTGTGCAAAAATGAATCAATTCAATCTACCATGGATACAACAATACTGAGAAGTTTCAGCATGATGAAGGCCAGTACCATAATACCATGGGATACAATAGTACAAAGATGATAATGATGGGCATCTACTCACCCGGCCTATCAAATTCTTCTTACTGATTCATGACAGGACAAGAGGAACACATATGAAGTTAAAAAGAACAATATGCAACAACTAGCAGTGCATGGATTCATGGTACTACTCATCCCATCTAGGTGTTCAGAAGCAAAAAGGTGTTCTCAAGGAAAAATTGAAGAAAACTAAATTTAATTGCTCATCCAATATAGAACTCCATGGTACTGCAACAATTCCTAGTTCCGCCTACTAACAAGAATAGAAGAATTGAAACTAACGCAGGCAAAATCGGAAACTCTAGGGTTTTGCTTAGTCAAATTCATCAAACAAATAAACAGCTGGGAAGCGAGCACTACCTGTGATGATGAACGGTGCTATTCTTAAGCTTTTAATCCCCTTTTCTCCTCGCCGGACAACTTCTCGTTTGAGGTGTTTTGGTTGTGTTACTGAAATGCGCTGTCGGGCTCCCTAGGGTTTGACTATCAGGGTAGAGAAAGAGGGGCGAGAATGCACAAGGTTGACGATGAAGAAGGCCGATAAGGTGACAGTTTGGTCTTGAAATCCAGTTCGAAGACGAAGCCAAACATTCGCTCGCTCGCTGCCATAGGAAGGAAGCAACTGAAACCATCAAGCGAATTTCAGAATGAGATATCCTTACTCGTCATATTAATATATATAATTTTTGGGTGATTGAAATATATTCACACAAAATATGACAAAAGATATTCACACAAGATAATCAAAAGAGATATCCTTACTCTATTATCTATAGAAATAAGATAACTAGTCATAATATATATAATTTTTGGGGTGATTGAAATATATTCACACAAAATATGACAAAAGATATTCACACAAGATAATCAAAAGAGATATCCTTACTCTATTATCTATAGAAATAAGATAACTAGATAAAAAAAATATCCTTACTCTATTATCTATAGAAATAGTTATTTTTGCATAAAATCACCCGTTATATGTCGGTTTTTGCATGAAACCACCCTTTATATCGTTAATTATAAAAAACCACCCAAATTGTGTATTTTATTTACAAATCACCACCTTTTAACAGTTTCCGTCTTCTTTTCCGTTAGTAAAAATAAATGACCATTTTAACCTTTTGCTTTTAAAAGACAAGTAACCAAATTTAAGGGTAGAATGGTCAATTTATCATCTTCTTCATCCCCTGCAATCCAACTCCATCTCATGCCCGATTCGATGTCTTCACCCCCCGATGTGTCATGCTGCTCCAGCGCCCCCGCCGTCCGAGAACCTCACATACTCCTTCGTCGACCTCAACCTCGGCCACCTCGCTTCCAAAAGCAACCAGTCTCTCCGCCCTTCCTTCTCCAACGACGACCCCTCTCTCAGTCCTGCAGCAGCAACAACGCATCTCCGACGAGCTTCACGGCATCACCACCATCACATCGACGGTCGAATATAACAGATAATCTAACAAGACGGAGATTGATTCTTCCTCTAATTCTGTATCGGGTTACATGAGCCCTAATTCACAGCGAATGGTGATGAAAACGAAGATCTTCTGGCCAAAAAAAGGTCTGATAATCGCGCCCTAATCGCCGAATCCGACACAATTTCAACCTAATATCACTTCTCGCAACGATCCCTAGACATAACAGATAGTGGAGGACAATAAGCTTTCAATCAGCGCCTGCGGTCCGATTCCTCTGTTGGTTTCACTATTAATCAATGGTGCCATTCCAGCCCTAATTCCAATCCTCCATTGCAGCGGTCCATTCAGACGAAAAGAAGAAGAAGAAGGGGTAGGGATTTTTTAAATTTCTTGAAAATTAAAGGGTAAAATGGTCATTTCACATCATAACAGAAAAGAAGACGGCAACAGTTAAAGGGTGGTGATTTGTAAAAAAAACACATAATTTGGGTGGTTTTTTATAATTAACGATATAACGGGTGATTTCATGCAAAAACCGACATTTAACGGGTGGTTTTTTGCAAAAACCTCATAGAAATAAGATAAGTGTGATAAAAAAAAAGAGAAATTTGCAGGAAACCACCCGTTATATCTCTGAATTTGCAAGAAATCACCCGCGATATCAATAATTATTTAAAATCACCCACGGTATCAATAATTATTTAAAACCACCCATTTTTACAACTCTGTTAACAAAGAGCCACCCACATCCATTTTCTGTTAGATTTTCCATTAGTAATGTTGAAATTACCATTTTACCCCATTTTTAAAAAGACATCAAGGGTTAAAATGTACTTTGTTAAACATATTATGATATTTTGGTGGTAAATTCAATTTCTCGCGAGAAATTCAATCTGATCCATTTCTTCTTCTTCTTCCTCTACGTATCTGATCCATTTCTTCTTCTTCCTCCTCTACGTATTTAGGAACAGTGCAAAATTATCCCTTTCACTCACCGATAATGTTTCTAAATTACCACAATTGACTAGATTTCACAAGCTATGCAGCACAGAACAATGCAAAATTTAACAAAAAGCATGCTGCTAATCACATGTAAATTGAATCAAAAACAGACAAACAAAACTAGTAATCAAATTCATGAATCATGAGACACACAATTGAACCTATGCAGCAGAATTTGTTTCAAATTCTGCAAGAAAGCAACTTTTTGATGTGCACCACTCCAAATTCCCAAAATCACAGATGCTTGCAAGAGAACTCGGCGTAGCGAGAAGGGGGGGCGGAAACGACGAGATCAGAATCCAAATCGGTCGCAATCCTCGCCTGAAATTGAATCCGAACTGGTTTTAGGATTTTGGTTGCAATGGAGGGAGGATGAAGAAGAGGAAGATGAAGTGGATGATTTGGGAATATCAAGTTAATGTATTGAAATTTAATGTACATGTTGTTAATTTACGTGGGTGGCTTTGTTAACAGAGTTGCAAATATGGGTGATTTTAAATAATTATTAATATCGCGGGTGGTTCATTGCAAATTCGGAGATATAACAGATGATTTACTGCAAATTTCTCTAAAAAAAAGAAATAATATAAGTATTATATACAATAAGATAAGTTATTATGACGATGAGATTAAACAACTTTTCCATCAAGATAATCAAAAGAGATATCCTTACTCTATTATTTATAGAAATAAGATAACTAGATAATTAAAAAAATATATTTACTCTATTATCTATAGAAATAAGATAAGTTTGATAAAAAAAGAAATAATATAAGTTATTATATACAATAAGATAAGTTATTAGCTTAATCTTAAACTTTATTGTATTCACTAAATTAATTGCCCTTTGATCAGTGATATAATACCAAAGAATAAAAAAGATCGCGTTATTTTTTTCCACTATATAAGAAAAAAATCATGACAAGGATATTTGAAAAGTGACTAACAACTTTGAGAAGACACATGAACATAGCGTAAAAGAAAATAACAATGTTGTTAATATTAATTAGTACATGAAGGTTACTTTTCTAAAAGTGTGATTTCAAAGATGTTATATGAAGAAAAACAAACCTGGGACTGCAATGAAAGCGTTTTGAGCCCAAATAATAATACTAATACACATCCAACGAATTGATAAAAAAACATTTTGAGCCTAAATAAAGCATCACAATGCAATCTCCCCTTTCCTACATTTACTAAGAAATTGAAGCTCTTCCTAAAAAATTTCATCAGTAACCTCAAACATTAGGGTACTTATCTTCAACCAGACATCAAACTGGTGATTAAAAAAGAAAAATCCCATCAAAAGAGGTGAATTCAACGCAAAATTCATGAAATTACATGACTGGTAACTCAGATATCAACCATAGACGACAATTTGAACCAACATTTCCAAATATTATCCATCTTATTCAGTTGGTTTCATATTCCTATAATTTCAGTAAATTAAACCTTAAATTTCATTTCATAGCACGTACTAAGTAATGATCATATTCTCGAGGCACCATAATACAGAATGCAATTTTCAGTCCGTTCTTGCACCCAATCCTAAACTACAAAACAAAAGAAGTGGTGGGAAGCAAAATATGTGTGAGCAACATACCGTTATTGCATAAATATTTTTCTGTTTCATATCAGAAGAAAATGTTTTAGCATTTGCTACCACCAATGGCTATATATCCGTTCTATCAGTGTAACCCTCATCAGCGAAACATCGACAGATGTTTGCATATTCCTGCAATGTAACACAACAACGAAATCAACAGATATACAGATGATCAGAGTTGTGCATCGTATCGAAATTGAGAAATTTGACAACAAGACTTTTTCATAAGGTCCGTGAGTAGTGAATCGGCAAAAGACAATGTAAATAGATTATATTTCATGTCCATTACTTCTTCAAGTAAGATATTCAATTGAAGCCTTAAGTCATTAAATCACATTTCTCCAAATTGAGGTTTCGAACTCTTCCTAAATACATATATCACTTCTATTTTTTGTTCAGTAGTATATATGCCGAGTTGTCGACCCATGATACAATAACTAGCATTTTTTTGTAATTAAAAATCCAAATCTATCGCAACATGAACTGCCCATGAATCCAGATAGAAACTCTAAGAAGTATAAAACTGATACCTTCTTTAGGCGACCATGTTTCCACTGCCTACATAACTCTTAAGTACTGAAACCAGAGCCCAACGTTCCCCTTAAACCTCGTAGTGATCATGCCGTATACTTCGATTCAGCAAACGAAGTTGTAGTCAGTGACCAATTTCTTAAGCTTTATATTTCCCTTCTCCTGGAGATTGTGGGAATTTTTCTTCTGGGGAAGAATGCGAAGGGCATCTATAGCAGCAACAACAAAACCAAATAAAAATGTGATGACATATTTTGAGCCATACCTGAACTCCAAAGAAAGTGAAAGTAGTAGCAGAATTGCTGGTGGCGGTAGAACGTGAAAGAAATAATATTTAACATACAGTTAATATAGCCAATGTATAAATATATAAGACTGTATTTGGAGAAAACTCATGAGATAGTTATGTATAAATATATACAGAAGTAAAGAACTGCTCTTCAAAACCCACACAGTTACATAGAAAGGGCCAAGACAATAAGGCCATACAAAGAAATAGAAGATAACTTTTTTTAAGGGAATATACATGATGTGATTACGCCATGGGTCTGCATCCCATCAAGCCAGCCAACTCCCAACATGGTGTTTTTTGAGGTTAGTCCAAGCAAAAGAGGCTCAGGAGCAAAGAGCCTCAACATGGCTTGTGATAACAGCAATTTATCGTAGGGAATTACTATTATGCAAGTATCCAAACCTACTTAAAACTATAGTCTTTAGTAAGCAAGGGTCGAGTCCACGGGGAGACAAATTTATGCCTTTTAGTATGAGCTTTATGTCAATCTTATGTAACAAAGGGGGGGGGGGGGGGGGGGGTTGGTTTGTTTTAGATCCTAAGCATGCAATAACTAACAAAGTGAAGTTTATAAATATGATTTGGGAAATAGCTTAGCCAAACAAGTATCCACTATTCGTTTGATAAGTTGATCCTAGATAATCATTCAAGACTTCATGCTATGAAAATTCCAATTCCTTTTCTAAAGTAACTAATAGCACAACCAGATACTATTAGAACTAACTAATTAAACAACCATGACACTATCAAGATTCAGTTTAACAGTAGCAATAACGATAAGAATATGGTAGGATACAATTCTAACATAAAACAACCAGCTTTTATCCTAGAATATAAATCGATTCTCTCTACATATGACTAGCACAACCAGATACTAGTACGATGCAATTGCTACTCCTATAATGCGTCTTCAGCAACTTCTCACCAATGATCCATAACACCTCAAATGCATCCTAAAACACCACTAAAACAATGCTAAAACCCCGTCTATAAACACAACATAATCGTGTATATCAAACTCCCCCACACTTGAATCTCTACTCGTCTCGAGTGGATATAGAACTACCACCCATCATCAATAAACACACTAGATCATCAACCATGGATAAGAGCTTACAACAAGAATAGTAGCATCCACATGAAAGCTCAAAATCTGACCTACTATCCAACATACCCAAATAATGGAAGTACACCATCAACACCTCAGCCAACCATCCACATCACACATCCAACAACAAAAATACCAATATATATGATATGCACCTCAACCGAGCACTAACCTAAATGATCAACACCAACAGACACACCTCCACAATCTAACACCACACAAATCATCAAAGAGAATGATAATCACCAATATTACTACAGCTTATTCCTCCAAGTGAAAACCTACCCAAAACACACCTATACTCCACCTCTTATGTCGCCATCGCCGGTAAATTGATAGTCCTAAGACACTCAATTTTTTTTCTCTCGTTTTACTTAGGCGCCTTTTCAGGTTTTCACCTAACACTCTCTTTTCATTTTTTAAATTGAACTCATCACCTCACAACACTCTGAATCTATTTTCGCCAAGGCCTAATACCTGCCAGATTACCTGCTTATTACTTGAACCGCCCTTTCAGGTTTTCAGTCCACCCCAAGATTTTTATTTGCCTTTTATTCATATTTTTGGCTTTTTCAATTTTTTCAAATTTTTTTTTCAGAATAGTATAGTAATACATAATCAACTCCCCCACACTTGTAATGAACATTGTCCTCAATGAAATAAGACAGAAATAAATAGGGGAAGTAGAAAAAGTACCACTACTGTGGAGGTGGTGGAAAGTCAGAATGTTGGGAACTCATGAATAAGTTCCACTGCCTCATCTGTTCCTGCATGGCCCTCATGTTGGCGGTCTGCTGCTCCATCATGGTAGTCTGTGATGTCTGGAATTCTCTAGTGGCATCACGGAAGCTGTAGAAGTCTGTCTCCAAAGTATGCTGACGAGTGTCCATGCGCTGAACAATCTCCCAAATCTGCCTTTGATAGTCAAACTGCGGCTCAACAGTTGTCTGAGCTTGAGGCATATCAGTATCCTCATTCTCAGCATCATCGTCATCCCCAGAGCCTTCCTCTTCCTCATCATCAGAATCCTCCTCAACAAGTGTACGAGGAGTGGCAGAAGAAGAACTAGCACCTCCAAACCCGGTCCGGAACCTACTCAGATCAAAATCAATATACTCTGGTCCGAAGGGCATCTCAATAGCAAGAGGTAAAGGGATCTTGTAGGAACCTCTAGAACCATATACCCAGCATCTATGATCTCCCTGCTCAGATAATACCCCCACCTGCTTCAGTTGCTTGATGTCATATGTAAAGGTGGGAGAGAGCTGCTGAGACCTATCAAGAAACTCAAGATCTAGGAATCGAGCAATCAGTGACACCATGCCCCCAACCACAATCTTGCACTTGTTATCTTTTTGAAGCTTCTTGCAGGAAGTAAGGAACAGGGTTCGCCACCCCTGCACTAGCTTACACTTTGGTGTCATACTCCAAATTGCCTCTAAGTCAAGATGAGGAATCTTTTTAATCTCATATTGGCCCAACCAGGCCATACGAATGACCTTGTGAGCTAAACGCATGCAAGGATGAGAGCACTTGTAGTTGTATTCCCCAGCCTTAGGGTCAAAAGTCTTGAAACCCGTGGATCGAACCCAGAAGAGAACCTGTTCTTGTGCCTTACTCCAGGAAGCAGCAGAAGAGTGGTGCTTGGTAATACCGAGTGCTTTATCAAGATCACTGTAACTCATAGTATACATCGATCCATCCAGACTAAATTTAACGCGGTACTCATCAGGCTCATCATCCAAAGTGATAAAAAAATTCCCTAGTCCACGTAGGAAAAGTGGGAGCAGACATTTCATAAAAAGTTCCTAACCCACAATACTGCAACATCTGTTGAGTGCATCTCTCTAAACCAAGCTCCCTCATAGTAGCAGGATCATAAAACAATGTAGAAAGAATTTGCTTTCCTTCTACAAATTTCCTCCTTGATTTATGCTCACGAGAGTACTTAGGACTAGATCCGGATTCAGATTTACGCTTACGGAAGGTCATAATTGAGAACTGAATCACAAACAACCGAAAAGAGTAAGGAATTTCAGAGATATCACCCGGATTCAAGGTGGCGGTCGCTGCTTTGAAGGCGGCGGTCGCTGCCTTGAATGTTCGAACAAATCTGCAGAAACGGGCGGCGGTCGCCGTTAGGGCAGCGGGCAAGGGAGCTGAGAAGGGTGGCGGGCGTTGGTGATGTAGATGGGGAGAAATTAGGTCTTGTGCTCTCTCTTCTCCCTTTTTCTTCTCCCTTTCTTCTCTCTTTCTTCTCCCTTTCTATTCTCCTCTCTCTCTTTTTTTTTTTTACAAATTTCTCTCTTTTCTATTCTCCTCGCTCTCTTTTGTTTTTCTGTTTTTTTTTTTGAAAGAGTAAGGGTGCCGAACCTGAAATGGCGGCGGCCGCTGCCATTTAGGCGGTGGTCGCTGCCATTACGCCGTAGCGAACGCTGAATTGTGAGTTGGCGGCGGTCGCTGCTTCTTTACTTTCACCAATTCCGAGCTCCCTACGGGTTAGTTCGAGACAGAACTACAAAAAAACAAAAAAATAAATGGAAATAAGCTAAACTAAGGGAAAGAAATATACCTATACCTACATCGGGTTGCCTCACGAGAAGCGCCTTATTTACTGTCGTGGCTCGACGTCATGCCAATTTATCAGTTGTCAGCGTCATGCCAATTTTGTACCATTGTCAAAAGTAATGCATGTCTCGACAGCTAAAAGCTTTGACCACTTGGAAGAGGAAGGCGGCCCACAAAGTCTTGGCGTCGAGCCCCGTAGGTGCCAAATTTCCGACTGCTGAGCTAGGGAAGCCGACCCCCAATGGCCTGACTTAGGAAGAGGAAGATGATTCGGAAGAGGAGGAAGATGATTCATGAGAGACGGTGAAATCTTGCGAACCCTAACCTTTCATGCTTCATGAGAGACGATGAAATCAAAGTCGAAATAGAGGTAGACGTATAATAAGACATGTCCACTTGAAAAATTATGGTTAAGACGTAGAATATAAGAGGCCAAATATCAAGCCCACTAATTTAAGGCCCATTAATCTTCGATCCATTAATAATCGGTATCGATTTCATTCAATTCGGACATTTGACATCCAACTTTATATACATATTCCTAAGTCTCACAATCCCTTTAATAATTATAATGCCATCAAACGAACAGACCCTAAGTATACATGATAGAAACTTTGATTACATGTTACTATGCACAGTCATATTATCTCAAGTAGATATATATTATTATCAACATCATCCAATAGTTAGCTTGCAAGTTGCTATAAAATATGAAATTTTTGATGTATACTACTGACCAATCAAAAATCTTGAATAAGTCATAATGTATAATTTTTATACAATTAATACATTTTTGACCAAAACAAGATAGCATCTTTTTTGTACAATGATTGTGTTGGATGTCACTAGTTGTACGTTAATATGGATAAGTACTACTCCCTCCGTCCCATTATATAAGCTTCATTTCATTTTCCGATACTATTCACAATCCAAGAGAATCTTCTCGATTTCTTCCAATTTACAAGCGAAAACATAGTCATGTGGGGTCTTGTTTGATTCGTCTTAACAAGTACTATATATAACAATTTCAAGTTTTTATATATTTTACTAATACGTAACTAGAGATATTCACAAAACAAAACGCGCATCGGCATACGTGCGGGGATGAAATGGAGCTTATATACTGGGACATAGGGAGTACTTGATTTAATTATTGGTGTATCATAGCTAAGAAATGGTTAATTTGTCCTAAGTACGTATATGCTAACTAATGAAAGTAGAAAACGACACCACGAGAAAACTAGTTGTTATCATTTTTCAGACATCACCTTATTTTTACATAATTTCTATTCACCGCCCACTCAAATTGCTATTTACCGCCCAGTTTTTGTGCATCACGCATGGATTAAAACATACGTCACGCACGAAATTTTTTTTTCAAAAAAAATTAGCCGCAACATTGGCCTGAGTAAAACATGAACATCATATAAATTAGCCGCAACATTGGCTTAAACCCTAAACCCTAAACCCTAAACCACACCTAAGATTGATTCATATGCGCCAAAACATGTAACACCCCAAACAACATTGGCCTGAGTAAAACATGAACATCATATAAATACTTTATTTTGCAGATTTCGGCTGTAAGCAACTGTTGCAATAGTTGTATTTGCATTTTACGAGTTTGTAGAATTGTATTATATCATCGTTCACTCATTTTGAATTTATGGCCTATTTAATGACTAGCCGCAACCGAAAAACCGTGATTTCCCCGCGCTTCGCGCGGGATTCCGAATCTAGTCTCATCTCATCTACTATATAATTTGCAAGTTTTACAATTGAAAGCACTGCATTCAATTTTGAAGCATTCTAATTGGATTCTAATTTAATTTCGCAAAAAGAACTTTTTCTCAAAGTTTATACGTGTAACACAAAATTGCAACCGGCCCAATAAGCAATATTCCCCTCCTCCTCCAATGTGAAGCTTGGCCCAATATTCCTTCTCCCTCCTTCATGTTTCCCTAATAGGACTCTCATCTGTTTTTACCCAGCTACTTCACAAATTATTAATGGAGATGAATGCGCAGACTTCTCGGTTGCCAAGTTATTGTTGCAACGCCTGCAAACTTAATATTCGTCATCAATGGAGGGTTTCCTGGTCTTGGGTGTTACACATTCCCTACGTTACTACGCCCGTCCGCCCGACTTCCTCTCCCAGCTAGGACATCCTCATAAATAGAGGTCCTCCTTCTACATTCCACTTTTTCTTCCTCAAAGTTGTTCAACTACTAATCAAACAACGCCATGGTTAACCCCGGATCTGCAAGTGCTGGTGACACCGTAGCTCCCCGCAAATCCCGAATTCGCAAAGCCACATTCCCTTCGAGCCTCGCTGCTGGAAACGAAGCCTTCACCCCGTTGTCGGAGCTGCACGAAGGAGACAAGTGCTCCATCAAGGTCATGGTTTGCAGAAAGTGGAATGCTATATACAAAGGCAGCCACATGAGCACATACTTCCTCCTCACAGATGCGCTGGTTGGTTTCATTATTTCTCTTAACCTTTTCCAGTACCTGTTTTCTAAGTCGTCTTCCCGCTGCAGGGGTCTTCTATACATTGCGTTGCAAGATCATCCATTGCACATTGCTTTATGACGAAAATGGAAGTAGGCAACGTCTGTGTTCTGAAGACTTTTGCAGTCCGACGCGCCAGACCAACTTTCCGGATGCGCAGCGATGCCCTCTATTCCTTGCATTTAGAGGGCAACACAGTTGTCAGAGTCATCGAGGGAGGTTCTGATTCTTTCGACCGTTATGGACTGCACCTAACCCCACTTGAGAGAGTCGAAATCAACGGGTCCAGATTCCTCATAGGTAAGCCAGTTGGGGTCTTCCGAATGAAACTCATTTGCTAAATATTAAACTCCTTATGTTTATGGATGCAGATGTTGTTGGCTGTGTAGTGAATGTCGGTGACATCAGGCCCACGTCTGGTGACTCTCAGCTGCTCGAGTGTTACCTAATCAATGAAAGGTGCGCACCTGAACCTACCCTTGCATAGTACTTGAATCTACTTATAATTGTGACGTACTAAGCTTGCACAATCCCTACACAGTGGTACGCGTGTTAGGATTACACTGTGGGGAGATCTTTGCAACTCCTTTACAAAACAGCATGGGAAGTCAAAAGGCCCTCACATTGCAGTTTTCGCTTCAATGAACGTCAGGGATTACAATGATACATGCGTTGACCCTAAGGTTTCAGGTACCAAATGTTGTATCCACATGCCCTAACCCTTCTTCCATTTGACCATCCAGGCCTCTACCTTTCAAGCACATCTTGCACTGCTATTTATGACCGCGACGATGTCCCTGAAATCCAAAGGTTCAAATAGCTACTGAGGTTGGCCTCCCTTCACAACTACTTATCCGCACTAAAATAAGTCTCTTACTGAAATTATTTGCACCTTGCCCCCCGCGCAACGATGGAGTTGTCCCACCGGTGTCTTCTTCGGTAGAAGCCAATCCAGCAAAGCAAGGGACACTGTTGGAGCTGCTGAAGTTGGGTCGTGACTTCCATGATTTCAAGGGAAAGGTATCCCCGTTGAATCTCAAGCATCCCACATTTTTCTGCGTTCTAATCCATTTCTTTCCAGAAATCCATCACGCTCAATTGCACTGTCACAATCGATGACATCCGGCTCGAAAATAGTTGGTACTATGTGTCATGTGGCCAGGGAACCTGTAAGAAAGGGCTTACAATGGTGGGTGACCGGTTGACGTGCCAGGCATGCCATAAGCCAGTTGAATTTCCCCAGACCCGGTAACTATATCTGGATTTGAACACCATCTAAGGTGTATCATATAAATCTTATTTGTCGGTGCCGTGTTCAGGTATCGGTTGAGCTTGGACGTTTCAGACAGCACAACCAGCGTCGTGGTTACTTTGTTTGACGACCTTGCTGAGCAGTTGGTGAATAAGAAAATTTTGAGCCTCTTAGCAGAGATCGGGGTAATCTGTTCACCTTTTTGGAAAAATGATGTGCCTATCTGAGCCACTATTCAGGTGCTCCACTTCTAAACATTTATTGCCCTTGCAGGACGACCCCGAGGAAATGGTTTACCTTACGCGCTGAAGGAACTTATCGACACTGTACACACCATGGAGCTTAAGACCCATACCTATTTTCAGCATGCAGAATACGAAAGCTTCAATGTCACCACATTAGTTGTCACTACAACCCCATTGTTGGTATTGTAATCTGTCCCTCACCCCAACTGCATTTGCTTCCCTTAGCTCAACCTACTTCGTACTGAGTATTACGCATGTCATTATATTTTGTAAATGTACACAGGACAAGGATGCCACACTATTCGACACAGTTATTGATTTGGAAGTGTCGGAGACGAACGGACAAGCCGATGGGGCCAAGCCACAGGTAGTTGAATTCAGCCCTCGCGCCCAACTACATCTACTGCTCTATGTCCAGTCTACTATTCCCTGCGTATTTGACACTTACATGTTCTGACTTGAACAGGAAGACGACACTGAACAGACTGAGGGTCGTGCTGATTTGGAAGTGTCTGGATCGAATAACAAGACAAATGAGGCCAACCTTGAAAGGACTAAGGAGTAAGACAGCTGAAGCCCTTTACTCTGCTTTACAATACACTTCTCTGTACTAACTACCTATGCCTGCTATATGTGAATTTCATGACCACACCAGCAAGGAACCTGAAATGGTTACTCCTGTGAAGAACGAAAAGAAGCGGAAGAACCAGGTTTCCGATGAGGACATCAGCACCTAACACTCCACAACCCACAACTTAGTTGTTTCTGTTTTCTTAATTTCCTGGATTGCTCCATGCAAAGTACTCTATTTTTTTGTTGAGTTT
Organism: Oxyria digyna; assembly: GCA_029168935.1. Taxonomy (NCBI): domain Eukaryota; kingdom Viridiplantae; phylum Streptophyta; class Magnoliopsida; order Caryophyllales; family Polygonaceae; genus Oxyria; species Oxyria digyna. The sequence continues at coordinate 144,306 of JAPVLV010000017.1, forward strand.
TAAATCACCCTGTTTCTTGGGTTGTCACTTATTTTCTGGGACATCAGGCTCACCAACATTGCCCACCGCCTTGCTTTTGCCTGGGCTGGTTTCCTGCTATGAATTAAGGATTTTCAATATTGTGGTCGTCGTTGTGTATTTTTATGGCATACCCTTTGTTTTATGTGTTTCAGCTGCAGGATTAACTAACCAGCGTGCAACAACATATGGAGAAATATTTTCAAATGAGGAAGCGCCCAGCTGGAGCTGCAAATGCACAAATAAAGGGCAGATCACTATGACTCCATTGCTGCCTTTCTCCACAGAACGACAAATACAACTGAAGATCAGGAAAATGTATGGGAATGTTAAAAAGCTAAGGATGTATGTGCAATTTTGTGGATTCTGACATATAAAGCTAAGGATGTATGTTCTATGACTTGAATCAACATGCTTCATTATTGTTGTTGATTAATTTTGTAACTTCATTTTCAAGATTAGACGAAATTCAAACACAAATGAAAATGTAGGTTGAAATACGTTTCCATCCATAAATGAATATTTGATAGTAAAAAAACAAACTTGAAGAGCTTTCATGAAATGAGGAGATGACTGAAGAGAACATACATCCAACGCGTTTGTTCCCTTATCCATTAGACCTACTCCGTCAAAGCTCCAGATGTACGCTCACCTATTTCAAACATGGAAAAAGTTCAGCATTGGAAAGTTCAGAATTTATGATTTCAGGTTCATAATTAAGCATGAAAGTGTGATACAGTATACATCAAGTTCGCATTTTGCTATTGAAACGCAGAAAGGAAAACAACTTTTCATAGTTAATGAATTGATGTTCAGCTGCTTCTGCTTCCTCATCACTGGAAATTGTCACAAATCAAAAACCCCTGCTCCTTCCAGCTGCTTTATTACATATAACCTGCATAACGTAATAGTTTCTGCTTAACTGAACTACATGCAGTACATAGGAGTGATAAATAGCGTGCCGTAATCAAAGGAGTTTTTTATAAGATTCCCGAAACTGTAATGTTTAGCAAAAAAAATGGCCCACAAAAATAGCTCATCATATCATTACAAGTTTATGATAATATCTGCTAAAAAGGTCACTTTTTCATGACACATTATGTTTCTAATATGGAAAGCTACAAATAAGAGAATACTTAATGTCTTCATAGCTGCTTCTGATTTCCCCCTAAGTTCTACATCTTCAACATTTGTAATTCCATGCCAAAGGATTCTATCACACCTACACTCAGATTTGCAAAACTCGATTTGGACTCACATAAATTCATGTTCATTATAGGTAGTATAGATAAAAGACGGATTAGACAGACATTAATAATCTTTCATGCTCTTTTCAAGTTCAGAAATCTCCAAGGATGTCTTTAAGATGGGCTTTAGCGTATTGGACTGATGGTGTCTGTTATTATGGTACTTATAATTATTATGAGAATAAAAAAGAAATTACTTCAAAAATAAACAGCATTAAACAACCTTCAATTAACCGTTACTATCCTTCTAACTTCCTACTCAACTTGGATGCCCAACTAAGGCCGGTGGAATTCTGCAAATTCCTGCCCCTTTGCACAGGAATCAACCTTTCGCAACCTGACCAATTCATGCCCACAATGGAGAAGAGGAAGAGCAACAAAGAAGAGGTATTATCTCACAAATCCTTTTCCCTGCTCCTACAGTTCGAACCACAACTACCTTCCTTACTGAGCCATTGTATCATGAACAAAGGAACAAGTCACCCATACTACATGGTTCAATTAACGACCACCGACACTGCACAACAAGATGGAACAGTGAAGCGTTTTTGTGGTCTCCATTTGGTGGAAAAAGGTCAGCATGCTTATTTTGCCTCAATTAGCAGGCTACACCTTAATCCTGAAAGTTATAGCACAAATTCTTACCCATCTGGCCACAGGCCAAAGCGTCTTGCATGGAACCAAGGGACCCACATCAAAAAACCATGCTACCGAGAAACCACGAGAACCCTCATCCTATGCGCAACACCATGTATCTGCAAGAGGTAAACACTTATATTAAGAAATGTTTTGCACTCTCACAAAAACATCAACTAACAAAATGTCCACTAACTCACAGTTTGTTGTACAATTAACCACTAAACCAATTGCACTACCTGATGGTACACTTCAATGCTATTGTGACCTCCATCTCATAAACATAGGAGAAAATGCATTTGTTCGTGTGTTATATAAACCTGTTTGATGTTACTCCAATCATGCAGAATGTCGTGTTTCTACTCAAAACAGGAGCAAGTACACCAAAAAGAAAGAGTTGTACTGCAAAGGAAACAAGGCCACAAAGACAAGGTTAGAACTGCCAGTCCTTTTTCGTTATGCTAACCAATTTTTCAGCATAATACCAAAGACTACTCCAACAATCATAAACAACTCACAATACCAATGGTCCAGGAAGAACAAACAGCCAAAGGCCGGAATTTTATGTACTAAATCGCAACACAGCACCACATCATACTCATGGGCCGCGCTACAATTACTGTGGCCTCCACCTGGTTAATCTGGGTAAACCCCTGCTACTTATGTATACTAACATGTCAACAACGATTACCCTGTTTCAAAAATCAATAATAAATATATTAGTTCATTACACAATATGCATACATGTTAATCATCCAATCATGCCCCAAAATGCAGGAAATTCAACATCAGCCAGTACTGACCAAGCAACTCAACAAAGGCCAACGAATTTCCCCGGTAAAGACTGGTTCTTGCATCGGAAAATAAATATGCATGTTAATGTATACTCTAATTTTCCATATAGGTGCAAACGGACAACGCAAGAGAAACTACTTCCATGGAGAGGCGTCAACATCTCAACCAATACGTCAGTATATTACGGGACACAGTCCAATTTAAACCATTGAATACTAGAATTCCTATACATCATAACCACTAACTCTCTATCAACGACACTCCTAATTTTAGCAGTTTGTGTGGTCCCAGAAACACCCCCACTACATCCAAGAGACCATCCCCAGACACAAAATCCACCGCTCCATCTTGCAAGTAAGTATCTCGCAGACCCTCTTCTTCCCTACAATGATAACAAAAAAACAAAATATACTACATTTGTTCCTATACCTTAACGGTGTTTGTACCTTACACTTACTGCAGATGGGCCTCCACCTCCAGCTCCTGAACGCCCAAAAACATGCTACGACGCATTACATTCCCGCAGTACACACCCTTACCTCACACATTATCCCTTTAGTAAATAAATTCCAAGCTTCTAACTACTCTCCATTCGCAGAAGTCGAACCAGCTTATGCAAAACTAGAAGCACCCACATTAAAGTGTTTCTTTTGCAAGGCCACCATGTGGAATGAAGAAAAATAACGAAACGCTACAAAAGCCCGCCCTTCTTCAACAACATGTTGTCAGGAAGGAAAAATCGGATTGCCGAAGTTGAAGCAAGCCCCAGAACCCCTCCACAGTTTGCTATGCGGCACCAATGAGGAAGCTGTAACGTTCAGGCAGAAAATTCGTATCTACAATTGTATGTTCACATTCACGTCTTTCGGGGCTCATATTGATGACAAAATCAACAAGACCCGTGGCCCGTACACTTTCAGAATCTCCGGCCAAAACTACCACCGTATTGGATCTCTAATCCCGGAAGAAGGCAAGCCACCTAAATATGCTCAGTTATATTTTTGGGATACAGAGAATGAGGTAAAAAACCGCATGGGCTGCATGAATCTTGGAAGCGATGATGTCGACGCGAGCCTGGCAAAACAACTATCTGAAATGTTGGACAAAAACAGTGTAGTTGCACAAGAATTCCGGAAGGCCATTGGCTGGGCCCATGCACATGATACCATGGAATTCACACTGAAACTGTTAGAAGAACGTGCCCCAGGCAAAAGACAATACAATCAGCCTGTGGTATCTGAGATTACTGGATTAGTAGGAGGAGATTTCGGACAGAGCAAAACTACAAGAGATGTGTACATCCAAAGTAAGACAGGGAGGCCTAGGAGGATTTCAGAGTTGCATCCTCTGTACATGGCACTGCAATACCCATTGTTGTTTCCATATGGAGAAGATGGCTACCACATAGCTACTGCGTACGCATCTAATTCTGGGAAGAGAGAAACAGAGCGTGATTGCGCCACAATGAAGGAATATTATGCATCCAGAATCCAACAACGAACTGATGAAGCAACAACCTTGATTCGATCGGGCCGACTATTCCACCAGTACATTGTGGATGCATATACGGCGGTGGAGGAGCAAAGGTTAAGTTGGATAGATCAAAATCAAGACAAACTACGGGATGAATTGTACAACAACATTTGTGATGCTGTCACAAAAGGTGATACCGAAGCAAGAACAGTCGGCAGGAGAATAGTGCTCCCAGCCTCATTCATTGGTAGCCCAAGATATATGGTCCAAAATTACCAAGATGCCATGGCACTTTGCAGGGTATTCGGCAACCCCTCCTTATTTATTACATTCACCGCAAATCACAAATGGCCCGACATAGACGAGATGTTGGCAGAGGTTGGCAATCAGGTGGCCAATGATAGACCGGATATCATGGCCAAAATCTTCAAAATAAAATTAGGCCAATTGTTAGAAGATCTGAGGCAAAACGAAATTTTCGGGCCAACCAGTGCAGGTAATCAAACGCTATATGTTTAAGCATGTCTAATGTTGCTTACTCAACAAAGTTTAACTGAATGTCCCATTACTTGCGCAGCTGTGTACACTATTGAGTTCCAGAAGCGTGGGCTACCCCATGCTCATATCTTATTGTGGTTGAAAGAAGGTTACAAAATGATAAGCGGTGTTTTACATACCGCAACTATGGATTATTAGCTAGTTTTGTATAGGATTATGTTACTTGTTCCTATGTAATCTGTATCATGGAGCTGTTCGAGAGAAGATTTACATACGAGATTCCAAGAGATGATACAAGCATTGGAAGCATTGAAGCATAAGGAAGAAGCTGCTGAAGACGAAGACGAAGACGAAGACTTGAAGAAATCAGCAATTCTGCCTCAGACAACAAGCCGCACCCGCGGGTCTCAAGCCGCACCCGCGGGTTTCATCCTCAGACAAGGATTCGGGAAAGCTAAAACCGCACCCGCGGGTCTCAAGCCGCACCCGCGGTTCTCACCTTCAGCCAAACCATTCGAGAAAGATCAAGCCGCGCCCGCGGGTCTCAAGCCGCGTCCGCGGCCCTCTGCCATCCAGAGAAGCTGAAGAAATCCAAAACCGCGCCCGCGGCTCTCAACCCGCGGGTGCGGTTCCTCGACAGAAGAATCAAATTGATGTCTTTGCCATTTGAAGTAATTTGTGTTTAATTTTGTAACTTTCCATACGTTTTTTAGACCTTAATTCGGCTGTTACATCAGCTGATACTATATAGGTAGTGGATGGTCATCCTTGATCATCTAGTCTTGTTTTTGCTTAAGTTTTTGGAAGAGTTTTCACAAACTTATGAGTTGCTAAAGTTCCTTTGTTTCACTTGGCGTTTGAAGCTTTTGGATTCAACAAGTTGTGAGTTTATCCTTTCCTTTTGTCTACTCTTTGATTGTCTCAACTCTCTTGTTTGTATTGTCGATGAACTAGATTTACTACTTTAGATTGATCACCTAAGTTAGTTGTGTCTTGTTCATATTGCTAGAGTTTGATACTTCTAGTTGAATTATCATACTTGTTGTGTAGCACAATCTATTTGCATGAACTAGTTGTGATTGTTAGTAGAAAAGAGAGTTGAGTACATGTCGAGTATCCGACTAGTTGTCCATGATATTGCATGTATCTATCTATTCCTGAATGCATTGCTACTTTGTTATTGAACTTTGATAGTTTCGAGGTTATAATCGAGTAAGGGTTATTAGGACTAGTTGGACTAATAACTATTCAAGAACAGGAATTAGAACGATCACTTGAGAACTTGACATAAGGATGAAAAGGATTTTACGATCAACTTGTTAATCTAATTGTGGATAATCGCTAAGTGGAACGCTTCGCTTAATCTTGTTATAACCAAGTTGATACTCGATACTTCGTATCAAAACCACAAAAACCCCCCTTTGGTTACGTTTATTGATTAGTCATTGTGATAACTTAAGAATTTGTGATAAGCGGTGTTTTACATACCGCAACTATGGATTATTAGCTAGTTTTGTATAGGATTATGTTACTTGTTCCTATGTAATCTGTATCATGGAGCTGTTCGAGAGAAGATTTGCATACGAGATTCCAAGAGATGATACAAGCATTGGAAGCATTGAAGCATAAGGAAGAAGCTGCTGAAGACGAAGACGAAGACGAAGACTTGAAGAAATCAGCAATTCTGCCTCAGACAACAAGCCGCACCCGCGGGTCTCAAGCCGCACCCGCGGGTTTCATCCTCAGACAAGGATTCGGGAAAGCTAAAACCGCACCCGCGGGTCTCAAGCCGCACCCGCGGTTCTCACCTTCAGCCAAACCATTCGAGAAAGATCAAGCCGCGCCCGCGGGTCTCAAGCCGCGCCCGCGGCCCTCTGCCATCCAGAGAAGCTGAAGAAATCCAAAACCGCGCCCGCGGCTCTCAACCCGCGGGTGCGGTTCCTCGACAGAAGAATCAAATTGATGTCTTTGCCATTTGAAGTAATTTGTGTTTAATTTTGTAACTTTCCATACGTTTTTTAGACCTTAATTCGGCTGTTACATCAGCTGATACTATATAGGTAGTGGATGGTCATCCTTGATCATCTAGTCTTGTTTTTGCTTAAGTTTTTGGAAGAGTTTTCACAAACTTATGAGTTGCTAAAGTTCCTTTGTTTCACTTGGCGTTTGAAGCTTTTGGATTCAACAAGTTGTGAGTTTATCCTTTCCTTTTGTCTACTCTTTGATTGTCTCAACTCTCTTGTTTGTATTGTCGATGAACTAGATTTACTACTTTAGATTGATCACCTAAGTTAGTTGTGTCTTGTTCATATTGCTAGAGTTTGATACTTCTAGTTGAATTATCATACTTGTTGTGTAGCACAATCTATTTGCATGAACTAGTTGTGATTGTTAGTAGAAAAGAGAGTTGAGTACATGTCGAGTATCCGACTAGTTGTCCATGATATTGCATGTATCTATCTATTTCTGAATGCATTGCTACTTTGTTATTGAACTTTGATAGTTTCGAGGTTATAATCGAGTAAGGGTTATTAGGACTAGTTGGACTAATAACTATTCAAGAACAGGAATTAGAACGATCACTTGAGAACTTGACATAAGGATGAAAAGGATTTTACGATCAACTTGTTAATCTAATTGTGGATAATCGCTAAGTGGAACGCTTCGCTTAATCTTGTTATAACCAAGTTGATACTCGATACTTCGTATCAAAACCACAAAAACCCCCCTTTGGTTACGTTTATTGATTAGTCATTGTGATAACATAAGAATTTGTGATAAGCGGTGTTTTACATACCGCAACTATGGATTATTAGCTAGTTTTGTATAGGATTATGTTACTTGTTCCTATGTAATCTGTATCATGGAGCTGTTCGAGAGAAGATTTGCATACGAGATTCCAAGAGATGATACAAGCATTGGAAGCATTGAAGCATAAGGAAGAAGCTGCTGAAGACGAAGACGAAGACGAAGACTTGAAGAAATCAGCAATTCTGCCTCAGACAACAAGCCGCACCCGCGGGTCTCAAGCCGCACCCGCGGGTTTCATCCTCAGACAAGGATTCGGGAAAGATAAAACCGCACCCGCGGGTCTCAAGCCGCACCCGCGGTTCTCACTTTCAGCCAACCCATTCGAGAAAGATCAAGCCGCGCCCGCGGGTCTCAAGCCGCGCCCGCGGCCCTCTGCCATCCAGAGAAGCTGAAGAAATCCAAAACCGCGCCCGCGGCTCTCAACCCGCGGGTGCGGTTCCTCGACAGAAGAATCAAATTGATGTCTTTGCCATTTGAAGTAATTTGTGTTTAATTTTGTAACTTTCCATACGTTTTTTAGGACCTTAAATGGGCTGTTACATCAGCTAATACTATATAGGTAGTGGATGATCATTCTTGATCATCTAACCTTTGTTTTTGCTTAAGTTTTTGGAAGAGTTTTCACAAACTTATGAGTTGCTAAAGTTCCTTTGTTTCACTTGGCGTTTGAAGCTTTTGGATTCAACAAGTTGTGAGTTTATCCTTTCCTTTTGTCTACTCTTTGATTGTCTCAACTCTCTTGTTTGTATTGTCGATGAACTAGATTTACTTCTTTAGATTGATCACCTAAGTTAGTTGTGTCTTGTTCATATTGCTAGAGTTTGATACTTCTAGTTGAATTATCATACTTGTTGTGTAGCACAATCTATTTGCATGAACTAGTTGTGATTGTTAATAGAGAAGAGAGTTGAGTACATGTCGAGTATCCGACTAGTTGTCCATGATATTGCATGTATCTATCTATTCCTGAATGCATTGCTACTTTGTTATTGAACTTTGATAGTTTCGAGGTTATAATCGAGTAAGGGTTATTAGGACTAGTTGGACTAATAACTATTCAAGAACAGGAATTAGAACGATCACTTGAGAACTTGACATAGGGGTAAAAAGGATTCTAAGATCAACTTGTTAATCTAATTGTGGATAACCGCTAAGTGGAACACTTCGCTTAATCTTATTATAATCAAGTTGACATTCGATACTTCGTATCAAAACCACAAAAACCCCCCTTTGGTTACGTTTATTGGTTAGTCATTTTGATAACTTAAGAATTTGATAAACTGATTCTCTTGGGATTCGACCCTTACTTGCGCACTATATTACTTAGTTTGCATGTTAGGATAACTTGACTTGGCACACGACAAATTCGCCTCGTCAAATTTGGCGCCGTTGCCGGGGAATCAAATTTTCTTATTTTTAAGTTCTTATTTTGACTAACTTTAGTGTTGACTAGTGAATGGTCAACACCCGTTCTACTAATCAGCCTCTTTCTATTCTTGATTCAGAGATCGAGAGAACTTTTCATCGGAATCGAAGAGAGAACAGAGTCGGGACTGAGACAGTAGAAATGGCCGATCGAGAAGCTCTTGCTGAAGTGCAACGTCAGTTGGCTGACATGCAGTTGGTCGTTAATGCTCAACGAGAGCTAATTGAGACAAGGCTGCCAGGAGGTGGTGTTACTCGCACTTTGAGAGAGCGGCAAACACCGAACCTGACACAGCAACCTCAAGCTGTGGTTATTCCACCCCTTGCTCATGGGGTGACTTTCGAGCTCAAGTCGGGGGTGATCAATTTGCTCCCAAGTTTCCATGGTTTGGCTGGTGAGGATCCAATCATGCATCTGAACCAATTTCATGACATTTGCATGACAACCAAACCGCCAAATGTCACGGAAGAGCAGATTAAGATGAGAGCCTTCGGGTTCACTTTGAAGGATGGTGCTCGTTCTTGGTACTACCATTTGCCAACCGGTTCGGTTGATAATTGGGAAAAATTGCACAAGGTGTTCTTGAGCAAGTATTTTCCAGTGAAGAAGGCAAATGCTCTTAAGAAGGAGATAGCCCATGTCGAGCAAAGTGAAGACGAAACGCTCTATGACTACCTTGAACGCTTCAAGGGGTTGTGTGCTTCGTGCCCTTTTCATGGGTATGATACCGAGGATCTTGTGCTCTACATTTGCAATGGTCTCCTTAACCAAGAAAGGAGGATGGTTGATGCTGCGTGTGGTGGGAATATTCTCAACATGACGCCGGAGGATGCCATGGAGAAATTGCAAGATATGGCTGAGAGCACAAGAAGTTTTGGTAGGATATACACCAAAAAGGGAGTGCATGCAGCAAGTTCAGGGGATCCCGCTCTTGTAGCTGAGCTTGTAGAGTTGAAGAAGATGGTCTCTCAGCTGCAAAAAGGACAACAACAACAAGTAAAGGTATGTGGTATTTGTTCTGACCCTGCTCATTTTACAGATAAATGCCCTGAGCTTGAAAGTGAAGATGTTGCTGATGTCAATGCTGCTGCTGGTGGGTATGGACCCCCACGACCTCGAGGAGATCAACAAAATAACTACAACCCGAGGTATAGAGATCATCCCAATTTTCGGTGGCGTGATCCAAATGAGCCCCAACAACAAACTCAAGGCCCTCGACCCAATGCTGGACCATCTACTGCGGAGCTGCTGAGGTCCTTGACTCAACACTTCACAACTCATGTTCAAACGACTGAGTCGAGCATCAAGAACATGGAGAAGCAAATTGGGCAGTTGGCTGAAGCTGTTACCACCATTGCACAACAAAATTCCAATTCTCTACCGTCCCAAACGGTGGTGAATCCAACCAGAAATGTGAGTGCAGTGACAACAAGAAGTGGTAAGATTTTGGGGGAAAACAAAAAGCTTGTCGAGGCTTCGGCAGAAAAATCAGATTCTGAGGACAGCCAAGAACCGCGCCCGCGGGTTGAAAACCGCGCCCGCGGTTCCTCCACTGCGCCAGAAGTCAGTCTTCCTGAAGAGCCGCGCCCGCGGGTAGAGAGCCGCGCCCGCGGTTTTTCCACGTCGCCAGAAGACAATTGCTCTGACGAGCCGCGCCCGCGGGTTGAAAACCGCACCCGCGGCTCATCCACCGAGGTAAATATTCCAGATTTTCCTTTACAAAATGCTGAACTCGAAGTGGAGGATCGGGGGGATTTCCAGTTGAGACAGGACAACTACGTTCGTCCCAACTTTCCACCTCTCGACTCCACCAAGCCTCCCGCCCCGTTTCCCGAAGCCCTTAGGAACACCAAAAGGCCGGAAAACGACAAGGAGTTGTTTGAGACGTTCAGCAAATGTGAGGTAAACATCCCCTTGCTCAAGTTAATTAAAAGCATTCCTCGATATGCAAAGTTTTTAAAAGAACTTTGCACAATCAAGAGGAATCAAAAGTTGAAAGGGCGACAAAAGGTGACGGTAAGCGAGCGTGTCTCCGCTGTATTTCAAAGGCGAATGCCTAAGAAGTGCAGCGATCCGGGCATGGTCAGCATACCTTGCCGTATAGGCGACACACATTTTGAACGAGCCATGCTCGATTTGGGTGCATCGATAAATGTGTTGCCTTACTCTCTCTATAAGATTCTCGGGTTAGGTCCACTCCATGAAACCAGAATTGTTATTCAACTAGCCGATAGGTCCACCGTGTATCCTAAAGGTGTAGTTGAAAACGTTCTGGTTATGGTGGATAATTTGTTCTTTCCCGCTGATTTCTTTGTGTTAGACATGGAACATGATGGGCAAGCTGCTCCTATTTTGCTTGGGAGACCCTTCATGCGAACCGCTAACACAAAGATTGATTTGGCTAGTGGATCTCTCACTTTAGAGTTCGATGGGGAAATAGTTCAATTTAACATTTTTGATGCTATGAAACACCCCGTCGAAGATGCTGCGTCTATTTGTTCAATTGATGTAATTGATCCTATAGTATTAAAACACAGCATCGTTCACTCACCAACAATTGATTTGTCTCTTCCACCTGAGATTCAAAGTGTTCTAGCTCGTCTAGACGCTTCGGGTAAAATTTTGGCCGGTCGGCCCATGCTACTAACTTTGGAGAGCGAAAAGCTTCTTCCTTCTATTGTGCAGGCACCGGTTGAAGAGCTTGAAGAGATACGCCGGGATGCGTATGAGAATGCGGTGATCTACAAGGAAAAGACGAAGGCTTGGCATGACAAGAACATCTTGAGGAAAGATTTCAAGGTGGGAGACAAGGTCTTGCTCTACCAATCTCGTCTTCAACTTTTTCCAGGTAAGTTGCGATCCCGGTGGAATGGCCCGTATGTTGTTGCTCGCGTCTTTCCTCATGGCGCCGTTGAGTTGTTTGACAAAGACAACCACAACGTCTTCAAGGTGAATGGTCAAAGGTTAAAACCTTACCATGAGGGATTCACCAAAGTGTCTTTCGATGAAATGGCTCTAGAAGAGCCAACTTTGGAAAATTGAAGACGGGAAACCAAGTCGAGCCACGACTCTAACCAAGGCGCTGCTTGGGAGGCAACCCAGGGTATTCTTCTTTTTCCCTTGAATTTCATTTTCTTTTTAATTGTTTTGTTTTCTATTTTCTAGGAAGTCAAGACGAGAAGACGATGGTCGTTTGCTACTAAAGGAATTGACGGTTCTTCTTTTCGTTTATAAAAAAAAAAAAAAAAAAAAAAAAAAAAAAAAAGGAATTGACGGTTCATCTTCTACCCTTCTCCATATCAAAATTCATCTTCTAACCTTCTCCACATCAAATTTCATTTTCTACCCCCTACCACATCAAACTCCCACCACATAAAAGCCTCTCTTCCCACTTCCCACCACATACCCTACCTCTCAAAAATCAAAAAACCTCCCACCAAACCCCTCTCTCCCAACACCAACACACCCCCACCAAATCCTCCTCACCAACCGCACCCGCACCCGCGCCGGCATCCAACCGCAACCGCGGCTCAAAAGTTACCACCCGCACCCGCAAAATCACCTTGCCCAGACGATTCTGTCTCGACGAAACCGCACCCGCGGCTACAAACCCGCACCCGTGGCCTCGCCCTGCCAAGAAGTCTCCAGCTCGCACAAAACCGCACCCGCGGCTCTAAAACCGCGCCCGCGGTTCCCTCCTCGCCAGAAATCAGACAAAGGCTAAAACCGCACCCGCGGCCCACAACCCGCGCCCGCGGTTTCCACCTCTGCGTCCATTTTACTGATTTCAGTAAGTCTTCTCCCAACCGCACTAATCATTGTTGATTTGCTTACGCCTCGGGGAGGGCTTTTTGCTATTGTGCTGCTGCTGCTGTGTGGTATATTTGTTGTGTGCGGATTTGTGGTGGCATTTGTTTTGCGTATACACTCTGATGGCTGCAGCAGGAACATCCCGAGGCCACAAAAATGATCTGTGGCAACAACAGGTTCAGACCAACTTAGCTTATTTAAGGGCTAAGCAGTGTGTAGCCACGAGATTTTTTCATCCACGTACCCTCGATGATTTGGGTATGTCTGCATGCACTGAAGCCATGCTTGAGCACGCAGGGCTGCAGGGTTTCGTGTACAGGTCAGCCCCTACTCATGCCGAGGCTACCTATCAGTTTCTGGCAAGCCTCAAGTCCAAGAACGTCTCGGAGACCACCTCCATCTCGGCTATCCAGTTCATTTACAATGGACGGTCCTTTACAGTTCAGGCTGAACAGCTGCGCCACATCTTGGGAATCTCTCAGGTTCCCTCTGCAGATTATGATACTATAGTTGGTGCCAGCCCTACACAGGTCTGGTACACATGGACGGGACAAGTTCGGGATACACATGGTAATGATTATAATGGAAAGATGTCCCATCCATGTCTCCGCCTGACACAGCGGGCTCTCTCTATGGCCTTCTTTGGGCTTTCTGAGGTGAACAAGGTGCCTGCCTACCAGCTGAAGTATCTGTATGCTCTCATGCCGGAATGTCAGGTAATTCAGGATTGGCTCTCACTTTTTGTTCACTCTTGTAAGACAGCCCGCTCAAAACCGAGGGGACAGATTACTTTGGGTGGCATGATCACCCTCATCCTAGAGGCTGTCGTCCCCGACTGGGAGACGCTTGACTGCGTAGGTAGTCCGGACCCCTCAATGGGTCCCTATTTGCTGGATACCACGTTTCTGCAAACCCGACTTAGGTGGCTCAAGTCAGTTCCAGCAAATGAAGACGAGCGGATGTGGGTTTGGCTCGGTCCTCCCGAGATTGCTCTCACCGAGGATTTTGCTTATGGGCCAGCCCATACTTTTAGGCTCAACCCAGCACCCGCTCCCCCTCGTGCAGCTGCTCGACGACGAGCTCGCGGTGGGATCAGCATCCAGGAGCCGGTTCCACAGCTGGATCAGCAGCCAGCTGACCTTGAGGATGATGATGATGACGACTTCCAGGAGCCTGCCCCTCATTTTCAGCCTCAGAGGCAATGGGGCGAAGGCTCGTCTTCTGCAGCTCCTGCTGACGTACCTTGGGAGCAGCGTCTTTTCGAGCGGATTGAGTATGTCTACCAGTCGGTTCAGACGGTGAACCAGAATGTTGAGAGGCTGCAGCAGACGGTGAACCACAATTTTGAGAGGCTGCAGCAGTCGGTGGATGACTTACGGCTCGACATGCATGCTCGTTGGCCCGAATATCCAAACCGGGATGACCCGGATCAGTGAGCTTCTTTCTCTCTTCCTCATTATTTTTCTATGTCTTACACACTGAGGGCATTGTGCACTACAAGTATGGGGGAGGGAAATTAGTTCATTGCTTATCCTAGAGTAGTTTCATTTTCTTGTTATTTCCCTTCGGTTTTTATTTTGTTGTACTTTGCATGGAATTAAAAACAGAAAAAGCCACAAAAATACGAAAAAAGGCAAATGAAAATCCTGAGATGGAAAAATCCATGCAATAAGCGGGTAGTTCGGCTTGCATTAGGCTTGGCAAAAAAGGACTTGAGGGCGGTAAGGAATGGTGAGATTGAAAATGAAATGAGTGGCTAGGTGAAAACCTTTCGAGGCGCCTAGGCAAAATGAGTGAAATGAGTGTCTTAGGACAAAATTTTTTTTGCATGTTAACCACTATGGAAGACCAAAAGTGATAAAATTCTTTCTCACCATATTGTTTGTATACTAAATGTGTTAGTAATTTGTAGTTTCTTTCTTTTTCATACTTCCTGAGATCTTTGAGTGATTATTGTAAAAGAGTAAGTTTCTTTTAGCTTACTCGGGGACGAGCAAGGTCTAAGTATGGGGGAGTTTGATAAGCGGTGTTTTACATACCGCAACTATGGATTATTAGCTAGTTTTGTATAGGATTATGTTACTTGTTCCTATGTAATCTGTATCATGGAGCTGTTCGAGAGAAGATTTGCATACGAGATTCCAAGAGATGATACAAGCATTGGAAGCATTGAAGCATAAGGAAGAAGCTGCTGAAGACGAAGACGAAGACGAAGACTTGAAGAAATCAGCAATTCTGCCTCAGACAACAAGCCGCACCCGCGGGTCTCAAGCCGCACCCGCGGGTTTCATCCTCAGACAAGGATTCGGGAAAGATAAAACCGCACCCGCGGGTCTCAAGCCGCACCCGCGGTTCTCACTTTCAGCCAACCCATTCGAGAAAGATCAAGCCGCGCCCGCGGCCCTCTGCCATCCCGAAGAAGCTGAAGAAATCCAAAACCGCGCCCGCGGCTCTCAACCCGCGGGTGCGGTTCCTCGACAGAAGAATCAAATTGATGTCTTTGCCATTTGAAGTAATTTGTGTTTAATTTTGTAACTTTCCATGCGTTTTTTAGGACCTTAAATGGGCTGTTACATCAGCTAATACTATATAGGTAGTGGATGATCATTCTTGATCATCTAACCTTTGTTTTTGCTTAAGTTTTTGGAAGAGTTTTCACAAACTTATGAGTTGCTAAAGTTCCTTTGTTTCACTTGGCGTTTGAAGCTTTTGGATTCAACAAGTTGTGAGTTTATCCTTTCCTTTTGTCTACTCTTTGATTGTCTCAACTCTCTTGTTTGTATTGTCGATGAACTAGATTTACTTCTTTAGATTGATCACCTAAGTTAGTTGTGTCTTGTTCATATTGCTAGAGTTTGATACTTCTAGTTGAATTATCATACTTGTTGTGTATCACAATCTATTTGCATGAACTAGTTGTGATTGTTAATAGAGAAGAGAGTTGAGTACATGTCGAGTATCCGACTAGTTGTCCATGATATTGCATGTATCTATCTATTCCTGAATGCATTGCTACTTTGTTATTGAACTTTGATAGTTTCGAGGTTATAATCGAGTAAGGGTTATTAGGACTAGTTGGACTAATAACTATTCAAGAACAGGAATTAGAACGATCACTTGAGAACTTGACATAGGGGTAAAAAGGATTCTAAGATCAACTTGTTAATCTAATTGTGGATAACCGCTAAGTGGAACACTTCGCTTAATCTTATTATAATCAAGTTGACATTCGATACTTCGTATCAAAACCACAAAAACCCCCCTTTGGTTACGTTTATTGGTTAGTCATTTTGATAACTTAAGAATTTGATAAACTGATTCTCTTGGGATTCGACCCTTACTTGCGCACTATATTACTTAGTTTGCATGTTAGGATAACTTGACTTGGCACACGACAAATTCGCCTCGTCAATTTGATAAACTGATTCTCTTGGGATTCGACCCTTACTTGCGCACTATATTACTTAGTTTGCATGTTAGGATTACTTGACTTGGCACACGACAAATTCGCCTCGTCACAAAACAATAACGGGAAGTGACATAGACGATTTCGTCTCTGCAGAACTACCATCACCAGACACCGATCCAGCATTGCACAAAGTGGTGAAAGAACATATGTTACATGGCCCGTGCGGGACTGATAAACCGCAATCACCATGCATGAACAATGGAGAATGCATGAAACACTACCCAAAGAAATTTTATGCAGAAACAATAGTTGATCAGGAAGGTTTCCCAGTGTACAAGCGGCGAGAGAACGGTGCCAAAGTCATAAAAAGAGGAGTAGAACTTGACAACAGACATGTGGTGCCATACAATCGTTATTTGTTGTTGAAGTACAACTCCCATATCAACGTCGAGTGGTGCAACTGTTCAAGGGGATCAAATACCTATTCAAGTATATAACAAAAGGTCCAGACAGAGCAACCGTAGTCATCATGCATAAAGACGGGCATACAGAAATCAGCGCAACAGGACAACAAACGGAAATAAATGAGGTCAAGCAATTCCTAGAGTGCCGATATTTATCTGCATGCGAAGCTGCGTGGCGGATCTTTGGCTTCAATATCCACTACAGGCGCCCATCTGTAACACGCCTAGCATTCCACTTACCAGACCAAAACTCAGTCACCCTATCAGATGCCCAAGATATGGAAGAACTGGTTACGCTCCCCACTCCGAAACAGAGCATGTTTACAACATGGTTTCAATTAAATACAATGGATGCAAAGGCAAGAAAATACACATATGTAGAATTACCTGCCCATTACGTGTGGAAGGCAAACATCAAGCAATGGACTGCAAGACAAGACAATCAAATTAATGTTGGAAGGATTGTGTATACAAACCCAGCAGCGGGAGAACGATATTACTTGCGCATGCTTTTAAATGTCGTTAGAGGACCGAGAAATTTTGCTGAAATCAAAACCGTCAATGGAACAGTACATGAGACCTTCAGACAAGCGTGCTACTCTCGAGGTATGTTGAATGAAGATACAGAATGGATACATGCTGTCAAAGAAGCACACCTATGGGCGTCCGGCGTCCAACTACAAGAATTGTTTGCCACAATCCTGATTTTCTGCGATGTTTCGAGCCCAAAGAAATTGTGGGAAGCAACCTGGGAATTCCTTGCCCAAGACATACAACGCCAAAAAAGAGATCTCTTCCGATCCCCGACCCTCATGCTATCTGAAAGTCAGCTTCAAAATTACTGCTTGGTATCAATTGAGGGAATCCTCACTCAAAACGGAAAATCCTTAGTTGATTACCCCGACCTCCCCACACCGGACAGCGAACTACTTATAGAGGAAGAGAATCGGCTAATCAGGGAAGAACTTGCGTACAACCCTCAAGAGATGCACGAGGTCCATGACAACCTATACAATTCTCTTAACTCTGAGCAACTAACAGTGTACAACAAGGTCATTCAAGCAGTGGCTAGCCAGAGCGGAGAGTTCTTCTTCATATATGGAGCGGGAGGTACAGGGAAAACATACCTATACAAAACGATAATGGCACGCTTGCGTGCGGAAAAAAATATTGTGCTGGCAGTTGCATCATCAGGTTTGTGACTACAACCACTACACACACCCTCACATTCTATTTCCCTTACATCTTAGGTCATGCCATATTTAACATTATCACCCTCACATTTCAATAGAAAATGACAAAATCACAAAACTAACAACAATGTTGCATCCTCTGCAGGCATAGCCTCACTCCTTCTACCAGGTGGCCAAACAGCGCATAGCAGATTCCTAATACCACTAGACTTGTATGAGCACAACACATGCTCCATTACCCAAAACTCGCACTTAGCAAAATTGCTACATAAAGTGAAGCTAATCATTTGGGATGAAGCCCCGATGACACATCGCTATGCATTTGAAGCTCTCAACAGAACACTCCAAGATATACTAGGACTTAAAAATCCAAACAACAGGAAGAAACTATTTGGGGGTATACCTGTTCTACTAGGCGGTGATTTCAGGCAGATCCTTCCAGTAATAACAAAGGGTCGGAGACAAGAAATTGTCCAAGCATGTGTCAACAACTCCCCCCTATGGGAGCATTGCCAGGTACTAACCCTAACTCAGAGCATGCGAGTAAATGAACGGCATGACAACGGAGAAATTGACCACAAAAAACAAGAGTTCAACAAGTGGATCCGGGATATCGGAGACGGAAATGCCCCAACAATAGCCCTTGATGGAGAAGATGAGGGAACTTGGATTGAGATTCCAGCAGAATTCATTATGGACGCAACCGATAACCCAATACAACATCTGATGTAAGAAGTATTCCCAAATTTTGCCCACCACACATCAAATCTTAACTACTTGCAGGAAAGGGCTATTTTAACACCCCTCAATGCAGACGCAGATAAGATTAATGAGTTCATGTTCAACAAACTGGATGGTCGAGTAAAATCATACAAAAGCTGAGATGAGGTATGCCTTGCATCCACAGACATAGCTTCACAACAAAACCTCTACCCTACCGAGTTCCTAAATACGCTAGATTTCCCAGGTTATTTCACACAGCATAACACCACAAAGTATTAAGGTTCTCATTCCAAGCAAACAAATTAATTCTATGTGATTATGCAGGCATGCCGCCACATGAACTCAAGTTAAAGGAAGGCTTTCCCGTCATGCTGCTGAGAAATGTCGGCCCAACACAAGGCCTATGCAATGGAACTCGGTTAATAATTACAAAATTGGGCGACTGGGTTGTAGAAGCACAAATCATCACAGGAACATGTTTGGGCAAGAAAGTGTTAATCCCACGAATAACATTGAGCTCACAATCCTGATCTGATTCGCCTGAGCTCACGAACTCGACCCGATCTTCATGCTCGCTCGGGTGGAATTCGTCATTGCTCTTGGAGGCTCACGAGTTTACATGTCCGGCTTCCCGCTCGGACGAGCTTCTGACCAGAGGCATCCCTTAAACCAAAATCCGCTCACGACCGTCGCCCGCACCTAGCGACCTCTACCGACTCGCGAGCTTCCGACTACCCACGTCCCAATTAGTGAGCCATGGTCTTGCTCGTGAGGTTTTGGCTGCACTACATCTCCGCTAGACCGGGCCAAACTAGGGCAGGGCCTAATTCCAAATTCTACCCATTTATCAGGGTCCTCCCATTTAAAATGGGACAATTCTGCTACCCATATCCTCCCATTAGGGCCCTCAGGGCGGCCCTCAACTACTTACACAGAGAAATTAAATATCAAAAACCGTGCTAAACCGTGTTACTAAAACATTCAAAACCAATTTAGTGCTTACAAGCAATTCACCGACCAAAAGCGCATGCTAAAAACTAAAAAGGTCCAAAATGCATGCTTACATAACAATCCTTATAACCGAATTCAACAAAAAAAATCCAAAAACACATAATAAAAAAAATTATGTCGTGGTAATTAGACTCGCATCTGATCCATCTTCATCATATATATATAATATGGGTCGGGTAGAGCCGGTCCTCAGGGCCCTAATCCGATACCATATCCTCCCACTTTAAAAAAGGGCCGGGTAGCGCCGACCCTTATGGGTAAAATCCCTTACCCGTATCCTCCCAAATTTTAGGGCGGGCTGGGAGGGCCAAACGGGCCGGCCCTAGTTTGGCCAGGTCTAATCTCCGCTCTTGAACCCATCTCGAGCCTACTCACATGCTCGCGTCCTTAGCATTTTCCTTACGATCCATGTCGGCTTCCGACTACATGCCTGCTCGCGATCTTAGCACATGTATATAGTAGCAATAACAAGGAAATGAAGTTACGTGTATGCATGTTTTTAGCATATTGTTGCTCGTGAGGTACATTACATGTATATAAGTATATTGTATATAGTTGCCCGCGAGAGGAAAGTGTATTGTTTAACATATTAATGCTCGCGGGGTACATTACATGTATATAGTAAAGTATGAGTTTTATGACTCGCGAGCTCACCCGATGAGTGTCGTGTATGACTCGCGACTCTTTATACTTGCTCATTCACCTAATATATTGTTTATATGATCATTGATTTCAGCGTCGGAGTGCCCTTCCCGGGGGTCCCACTTCCGGGTTTGGCTTTTGTAGGACCTTAGAGACATTTCCTTTGGAAACAAGAGAGCCTTAGAGACTTGCGAGATTGATAGTGATAGCCAGAGAGCCTTGAGAGCTTGTGGAAAGAAGAAATGATAAAGATTCGAGAATCTGGAGTGTTGCCGGTTACTCTTCCGTTGAAACAAGGTTCCAACAAATCCGAGTTCCAACGGTAAAGTTACTATAATGAAAAGTGAATCACCAATCTCCACGACAAGGTAAGCTGAATTGAATCTACTGTTTTGTGTAATTTGTGCAGAAACTATGTGATAGAGCGGGGATGAAGCTGATCAGAAGAAATTGATCTTCTCTACTTTGATCTCAACAACGAATTCAACGAAACCAAAAAACACCTTGTTGTAGCATTTCTGGCTGTTGAATGCTTCTATCTGGTGGCGACGAGGGGCAGCCAAAGGGGTATGACTGTAAAGTTCCTATAATGAAAAGTGAATCACCAATCTCCACGACAAGGTAAGCTGAATTGAATCTACTCTTTTGTGTAATTTGTGTAGAAACTATGTGATAGTAGGTTTCTGTCTAAACTTTAAGACTCGGCTGCTTGTTTATTCGCCTCAAAAGATCAGAAACTTACTTTTGCTGAAGTAATTATACACATCATTCAATTATAACATAAAATCTGATTGCCTTATAATATCTGCAGGTTTATGCAAGCATGAATATGGGCTGACAAATGACATGGAGAAATAAAATGAGATGGTAATTCTCATTGAAATTGCTGTACAGGATTCTCTCTACTGTCAGACAACAAATAGAATAGCATATGTTGTTATTGATTTTCTGTGTTTCTCATTGCATTATGATATATGCAGGTTCTTGTAATGCAAGAGAAGCGGGTCAAATGGGATATGAAGCCAAAATGCAAATGGGGAGAATGCATGATATTTTGTGTGTCTTTAGTGTTCCATCTAATATCTGAAGCATAGCTGAGCATTGATGTTTGGCTTAGCAGGTAGTGTTCTTCAAGTTTCTATTGTTGAGACTTGGGCCGTCTTTTTTCGGATACAGATTTGGATGATGGTATTTGGGTGATAGTAAATTCAAGTATTTTGGTATTTGAAATATTTGTTTTCTGCAGTGGTTACTGATCTTTTGTGTATATGATTAATAAACTTACAATATAAGATTGATGAACCTCTTTTAAACATTAGTGACCCTATATGCCTAAATCAATGAATTTGTAGTTCTTTGGCTTCTTTTGGATTGAACATGTTAAATTCATGGAATTTCTAATTAATTAGGGACATGAACCTATAGTACATATTTCTTGTACCTCTAATATATGTGACTGCATATAGCATGTTTTTCAAGTCATGTATCTTTATCTAGATTAGAGCTATCTGGGTATCAGTGTACGCATTATTTTTCAATATTTAGATTAGTCTAAGGCATAACTCATCTTGACATTGCAGCAAAGGCAGAATTGACAATGCAGAGTTGATCAAGCAATTAGAAAATGAAAGAGAATGATGTGAGGGCTTAGAAAGGGAACTAGATGCCATGAAGAAACTTCTCAGTGATCATCAAAGTTCCATCCAGACTGGATACACATACACTGCTTGTTTTGTAAGAAGTTGTGTTTTGTATTTGTATATAGTCTCAAACTAATCAATTTTGTTTTTACTACCGGAGCTGAATTTATTTTGAACATATTCATGATGACTTAAGGGGTGAACTTGAGACTATGAGGGATAAGTTATTGACTTATCTTTTGGAAAACATGGCACTTGAAACTGAACTTGTCCAGTTTAAGAAGCTTGCACAAGAAAGTATCATGGATATTAATGTAAATTTGCTGCCATCTATATGCCGTACACAAAATAAATTGGTTGCCAAATAACCAATCAATGGAGGTTCATCATCGTTAGAAACTGATAAGGGCACCCATCAGTCAATGTCTGATCTTAAGATCAATCTTCTTGAGCATTGTGAAGATGGTAGCAACAACAACAACAACAATGGCCCTGTGAAAATCCTGCCTTAACAAGGCATGCCTTGTGAAGAAGGCAAACAACAACTACTTCTACAAGATGAAAATGAGTCCACTCTTCTGATCATTTACAACTGTGACTCAGAGAATGAACCAGAGGTGCTGCAGCGACAACTCGAGGCATAAGTGTTGGCTACTGAGACAGGCTCACAAGCCATCCCACGGACTTTGGTTTTGACTTCAATTGCTTCTTGTAGATTGTTGCCTTTTGTTGCTCAATGAATTTTAAGACTGGTATAAAAAAAATTTGTTTCCACCAAAAAAAAAAAAAAATTTTGTGAACCCCTTGTATATTTTTGATGTACCTCTTTTTATATTAATTTTGTGTATATGGTTAATGAACTTACAATATGTGTGTCGAACCTCTATTAAACATTAGTGGACCTATATGTCTAAATCAATGAATTTGTAGTTCTTTGGCTTCTTTTGGATTGAACATGTTAAATTCATGGAATTTCTAATTAATTAGGTTCATGAACCTATAGTATATACTAGGATTTCATGTAGCGCGGGTTTTTAAATATGTTTGCGTAGAAAAGAGTATGCTTTTATCACCGATATAAATTTGACATCTTTATATAACACCAGTAACAGGTTGATCATTCAACCATGTTAGTAGAAAGAAAATGCGTGTTTGAGCTAACAGGAGGGGAAATCGGAGGGTAGAGATGATTAGTGTTTTCTTAAATCTAAAATAAAAAAACAAAAAACCAACCAATCAGATTAATAAGATATTGAATAGAAGGTGTATACTCTTTTTAATTTATTATTCAAATATTGAATAGAAGGTGTATACCCTTACAATTTATTTTTGATACGTATAGATGTACACATACATTTTATACATGAATACTCTGAAAGATGATATAGTTTACAAAATTATTAAGCATACGCATATTAAACGAACTTTCTAATAAAATACAGGTACATTAAAATATTAAATATGCAATGATCAAGCGCTTAATCCACTGGTGGACTCCAAATGCCATCACATACAGCGTTGTAATGCACGAATTTCGGAGGGAAGGGAAATTGTTGGAAGCGTGTAACATTGTCAGGGAGATGATTGCTAAGGGTTTTTATCCAACACCAGTTGAAATCAACATGCTAATTCAGTCTCTTTGCAGAGAAGAGAAAACAGAGGAGGCAAAAAAGTTCATGCAGGAGTGTCTGAGTAAGGGATGTGCTGTAAATGTGGTGAATTAGAGGTGGAGTAGGCAGGAGCATTAGAGGTGGTTGAAGTCGCCCACGTCGTTTGAAAGGGAAGGGAAGTGCGATACATTCGGTATCCGATTCGTGTTCGCCATCGTTGAAGTCGATGGTGCCCATTCGTCTTCTGCGGAGAGCGAGGGAATTTAAAGGCGACCCTGAGGGCAGCCGGAACGGCGGAAATCAACCTCCATTTGAGGCCCAATAAATCAACCTCCATCAGAGGCCCAATAATCCACTAATTCCGAAAATAGGTTGTTTGAAGGTGTGTTTAATAGGTGTTGAGTGGAATTTAATGCCTAAAATAGGTTATAATATATTAGGATTTCTTGTACCTCTAGTATAAGTTTGTGAACCTATATATTCCTTATACAAATGAAACAAAATCATCAGGCATAGATAAGGAAAGTTGAGCATGGCTATTATCCACTTTTGGATTTAATTTGTACGTTTCAACCTTTAGGTTTACGAGTTTTATCTTACAAATTCACAAGTTAACTTTTGGGGCTCATTAGTTTTGTCTTACAAGTTTATTGTTTTTTTTCTTGCAGGTTTATGAGTTTTGTCTTGTGGATTCAACGGATTTTTCCGATTCATCAGTTTTACTTGAACTAGACGAATTGCCTACCTTCCTTTGTACATTTGAAGAAGAAGGATTAGTAGACAAAGATTTATTCGAAGGGTTAGAGTTGTACCTTTGATTGAAAGATGAAGACGGTTTGTAGCTAGATTACCAACGAGATGATAACGAAGCAATTGTAGGGAAAAAATCAAACTAGATGGTAACAATCTTAACACTCAAGAACACGGTTGGGAAATTAGGGTTTAAGGGCTTGTACTTGTATTATTGTTCGAGGTAGTTACTTGATTACAAATAAGGCGTTATCCCCTTTAAATCGGCTAACCCTAGTTTTATCTTTAGGGAAATAGAATAATATATTTTCCTTCTATCTAATGACGATATAAAAATATGGTAAAAGATATTCTTTCTAATATCTTTTACTATTTACATAAGGGATATACAATAAATAAACATAATATACTTGACCGACCTTGTCTTCTCTATCCCGAAGTCTTCGTCTTCTTCTCAACACGTTGACGCGGTCCTTCTACGCATAGCACTCGATGCGTTCCTTACACGTCGTATTTTTAGGCACAAATAATACCCCTAAGGCGTTTTACAGAATTTAACGCCTCACAGATCTGGGAAACGCTTTCTTTCTTCATGGAATACGTCTTCATTTAATCTGGAACGCGTTGATGATGACGTCATTTAGGATTTTCACTTCGTTGTAAGGCTTCGATCGTCACGTTTACTCATTACTCCTTCACATCTGATGAACAACTTCGTAACTTGTGTTGGCAATGTTCATCTTCAACGGCTAGTTTCTTAGTGGAGTATAATGCCGTTGGGAGATTAATTTATGCCGTAATCTTCGCGATCTCATACCTATATATAGGTGAAGCTTCACTCTCTTCTGTACACTTTCGCTAATCTCATTTCTCTCGAATATTTCTTTGATTTCTCGTCTTCCTTTGCTTCATCGATCCGTCTGTTTGACTCTTCTTCGTTCCTTCTTAAATTTTCCACTTCTTCACGCTTCTATTCTTATGGCGACTCTAGTTATCTATGAGCCGAGGGAGATTCTACGGGAATATGATCATTAATATTCTGAGGCTCGTGATATCGGTCGTTTGAAATCTATTGTTGAACTGGGTCCGAAGGTGAAGATCGAGATCCCTCCTAGAGGAGTTTGTTCCGATGCTCATCGGTCGGGATGGATCTCACTCTATGAGTACCCCTTCCTAGCGGGACACCGGTTCCCGTTCTCACCTCTGGTAAGGGCGTTCATGGTCGGTTTAGGCGTGGCGATGGGTCAACTTCTTCCTAGTGCGTGGCGAATCTTCGGAGCTCTCGATGACGCAATAAAAAAGCACAACGTTGATCTGGTTGTAGCGGATCTCGTTCATTCTCTGAAGATTTCCACTTCTTCTCCGGGTAGGGTGTTCTTCAAGGTCAAGCAGAAGAGGGCTCGTATCGCGTTTGAGAAGAGAACGGCCGATCGTGGTTGGGCAGAGGAATTCTACTTTGTGGAGAGATCTACCCTTGGAGAAAGATGTTCTTGGCTTATTTAGGAGTCGTAGTTATTCTCTTCTCAAGGTGTAGCAATAATCTGTGGTATGGCTGGTATCGCTATGGAGTTCACAATACCCCTTTCCCGATCCAGGCCTTCTTCCAGGGTTTGGCTTCTTCGGCCATTGCACGTCGCGTAGCCTTTCCATCGCGCTCATGACTCACAACGCGTCGGTCTTCATGTGTACTCCCCTTTCAAACACGTAGACGCTATTGGCCTCGCTCACGTTGTGCATTGCAGGTTGCTCTCTTTGGAATGGTTTATTTCTTCTATCGTGGCGATCTCCTCGTTCTTGGCGTTCATGGTGCTTACGCTGAGGAGAATTTCTACGCGGAGGAGTCTGTCTACGTGGAGAGCAAGAGTTGTCTTTGGCGTGCCTTAGGAGATCTTCTTCGAGGCGCATGGCTTCTATGGCTCTTTCCCTGGTTACGGCGAAGGAATCAGGTCGGGTTTTCATTAACTCCTTGTACAAGTCGCTATCTCGTGGGAGAGCTCGCCTGAACGCGTCAGCAGCAGTGGACTCGTTACAGTCGGGTATGTTGATCGATCCTCTCATTGTTGAAACGCTTCATGAAGGCTCTTATGGTTTCGCCTTTCTCCATGCCTATGTTGTAGAGGTACGAAGGCTGCCTGGCGAACGTCTTGCTGCTAGCGAATTGTAGGCGGAAGGTGTTGGAGAGTTCGGCGAAGGACGAGATGCTTCCTCTTGGGAGATGGATAAACCACGTCAAGGCGGGACCTTTCAGCGTCGAACTAAAGAACTTAAATGTCATAGCTTCCCTCAAATTGGGCTCGATGGGACTCGTGGACAACTTTGCCTTGTAGAGCAGGACGTGTTCCTCGGGATCTTCGAATCCGTCGTACACGGGGAGATCGGTGACGGTGAACTTCTTGGCGATCTTTTGCGCGGCGATGGCGTTGATAAAGGGACTCTCTTGGTACCCCAACTCGTCCTCGGGAACTATGGACCATGGTGCTCCGGGCATCTGTAGCATCTCTTTCCTTAGGGCGCCAACTTGTTTCTCTCTACTAACGCGGGAATGGCGCTTGGCGTCATCTCTTTCGCTGGATTTTCTCTTATCGTTGTTCCTCTGGAGGGGAGATCATCTTGATGCTCATCGAATCTGTAAGCTTCGTTCTCATCGGCGACGACATCCCTATCAAGGCGCTGAGCGACGCTCTGGCCTCAAACGTAGGTGTATCGTCCCGCAGATCGTGCTTTGAATTCTTTGATCGTGGAGCGCAACTTCTCGTTCTCTTTGGCGAGTTCCAACGTCGTCTTTTCACTGGCGCTCTTGTCTTCAGCCCAGGTTTTATGAAATGCGTTGAGTTGCACTTTTACGGCTTCGAGGTCGGTCAACTTGCCGTCTTCGAGATCTTTTTTCTCTTTGCTCACGCTTTTGGTCTTTGGAGTGTTGGGATCCTTCTCAAGGATTTCTTCAATTTTTTCGCCGCCGGGAACTTTGTCCGTCGTCATGACGACTACTTCTTCGGATTCTTTCTCTTGAGATTCTGGGTCTTTTGTGGGATTAGTCATGGCTTTTTGGAGGAAAAGTGTTCCCTTTCTGTGGAAAGATGATACTTTTTTTATCAAGCCCCACGGTGGGCGCCAATTGTTTGTAGCTAGATTACCCACGAGATGATAACGAAGCAATTGTAGGGAAAAGATCAAACTAGACGGTAACAATCTTAACACTCAAGAACACGGTTGGGAAATTAGGGTTTAAGGGCTTGTACTTGTATTATTTCTCGAGGTGGTTACTTGATTACAAAGAAGGCGTTAGCCCTTTTAAATAGGCTAACTGTTTGTAGCGAAATTATCAACGAGATGATAACTAAGCAATTGTAGGGAAAAGATCAAAGAATACAGTATAATCTTAACACTCAAGAACAATATAAGACGAGAGAAGAATTTAGGGTTGAAGCTTGAACTCGGTATTACTCGTATGGTGGCTGAATGATTACAAAGTAGGCGTCAACCTCTATATATAGGCTAATCCTAATGATATTTTTAAGGAAAATCGGATCTTATCTTTTCCTTCTATCTAATAATGATATAATAAATAAGGTAAAAGATATTCTTTCTCGTATCTTTTACCAATTACAATAATATTCAAAGGAATAAGATAAAATATGCTCGGCCGACCTAATCCTTAAGAAGAACGAGATCCTTGCCATGTCTCCTCACGTCGACGACATCTTCCTTTTGTCTCGTCACGTCGACGAAATCCTTCTACATGTAGCTTACCACGCGTTCCTTACTCGTCGTATTTTTAGGCACAAACAATACCCCTAAGGTGTCTTACAGGGCTTAACGCCTAGTAGAGCTGGGAGACGCCTTCTTTCTTCAAGGAATACGTCTTCATTACACCAGGAACGCGTTGATGATTACGTCACTTAAATTTTCAATATCGTCGCAGAGCTTCGATCATCATTCTTCTTCAATCATTTCCATTTGACAGGCGAGGAGCTTCGTTATCTGCGCCGGTAACGCTCAATCATAACGGCTAGTTTCTCAACGACTATAATGTCGTTGGACTCTCTTCCGTTTTTCTCGCGATCTCTTCGTCTATGTAAGGAGAAGATTTTCACTTTGCTCCTACTCTTTCTACGACTTATATACTCTGAACATTCCTTTCTTTCTTGTTTACTCACGCTCAAAAAGTTCATCTTTCTTCAGATTTCTTCTCCACTCTTTCTTTTAGCTTCTTGAAATGGCTTCTTTCTACGTGCCGAAGTTTATCTTGAAGGGCTCCGACTGCAAATCATCAGAAGCACGTAGCGTCGAGAGACTGAGATCGTTGGCGAATCTTGGTCCCGAGGTGGAGATTGAGATAACCCCTCAAGGGGTATCTGCCGACGCACACCGCCCGAGATGGATTGCGGTATACGAGTACCCTTTCCTTACTGGTCATCGATTTCCCTTCTCGCCGTTGACGAAGGCGTTTATGCTCGTGCTAAGAGTGGCTGTAGGACAGCTTCTGCCGAGCGTCTGGAGGATTTTAGGCGCTCCAGACGATGTGAAGGAGAAATATGCCGTCGAGCTTGCCGTCGACGATCTTGCCCAGTCTTTGAACGTTCAAACTAGAACGGTTGGGAGAGTAGGTCTTAAATCAAGACCTAACGCGGCCAAAATCTCCATTGAGGGAAGTCAGGCTGATCGTCACTGGGCCGACTTCTTTTATTACGTAAATAAATCGACTCTTGGTGAGGAGTGCGCTTGGTTGATCGAGTGCTCCAATCCTACGAGTGAGTTCACTTTTTCTCTCTTTCGAATCTTTGCTATACGCGTCATTAATCGTCGACGTCTTACTTTATCTTGTTCTTCCTTGGAGTTAATGCGGACGCTATCGTGATGAGGCGAGAGACCAAGAAAGTCATCGATAAACTCCTCGAGATTCCGGAGAGCGAACAAACCTTTCACGGTCACGACGGAGAGGGTCACCGCATTGCTTCTACGACCTTGACAGGTAATGCGTTTGTGTTCTTTTACCTTGTTTTCTCTTCTATTTTGTTTTGAAGGTCCTTAACCCTTTTTCTTGTTGTTCTTTAGTATCCGCGGATATCTCTCGCGTTCGTAGTGGAGGGCAATCTGCGTCTGCTCTCATCGCGTTGCGGAAGAGGAGTCGTATCGGGGAGGGAGCTACTTCTGAGGATCCTATTCACATTACTCCTATGATTCCTCTCATCTCGTCTTCATCCCCTTCTTCAATTCCGGCTAAGAAGTCGCGTAAGGGTAGGGAGAAGGTTGTCGAGAAGTTGAACTTCGACTTTGAGACCGTTGACGACTTTCCGGGAGTTATTTCTCGTGTCGTCGCGTCTGGAAGGTCGTTTTTTCCCGCCATGAAGGGGCTTCAAAATCCTCCATCGCTTGGTTACTACTTGCCGATGGAAACAGAGGATGTGATGGGGGAGGCTCTTGCTACGCAATGGCAGGTAGGTTTTTTTTGCTTTTAACGCCGAGTCTCTTGTGTTTGGTTTGATTCTTACTTTTTTTATCTTTCCTTTCTTAGGCTTTCCAGTCCTCGTTGTGCATATATGGGCGCTTATCCGATTTTGTCGACCGGATGAAGGCTATGGAGGCCAAGCAATTCGCCGACGAGGTGAAGATCAACGAGCTTAATGCGACGGTCGAGGCGTCGCGTAAGGCGGAGAGTGAGGCTCAAGAAAAGTTTGCGGCGGCGCTCAAGCTTCACGTCGATCTTGCTAAACAGGTCGAGGATTCAAAGGCGAGGATTACTGTCTTGTAGGACGAGATGGCTAAGGCGGAGAAGAAGCATGCCTCGGAGCTCAAGGAGGTGAAGCTTTATTGGTCTTGGCTTTCTCGTGTGGAGGTCATTGAGCGGTACGCTGCTGGTCAATACCGTGGTTGGGACCCAGTGAAGGAGCGGAGGGAGTTTCAGGAGGCGTTCGCGGAGCTTCCTGTAGGCGTCGAGGAGGGACCTTCTCCCATGAATCCTTCGGTGAATCCTCACGTTATGGAGGACGACGTCCCTCATCTTAACGAGGTTTATCCTAATGGCGGCGTCGAAGATGATGAGGACGCTAATGAGGAAGCCGTCGTAAAGGATTCTGAAGACGAGGATGACGATGAGCGTGAATACGAGGACGCGGATGGTTCTTCATTGAGATCTTTTGAGTCTGAGAGTGAATCTTTATGATTTTCCGGGGTCGTTCTTTCCTTGGGCCTTATGTAAATTTCTTTTTCCTTTGTTTACGCGTCGCCGGTCTTCGGGACGTTTTCTTGTAAGTACTATCGTTCTTGCCCTTCTTGATGGGCCTCTATAATATAACTTTTTGATTCTTGGATCTTTCACGCGTTGAGCATGTCGTCGTGTTTAAACATGTTCTTTTTGGCGATGGCGTTTTCGTCTATGGGTTGGACGAGTAACTTTCCTCTTTGGATCGTATTGACAACTTTTATGTCTTTCTAATTTCTTTACTTCGGATTTGTTTGGCGCGTGTTCTATATGTTCTTCGGCTTTAGGTGTGCTTGCATGTTTCTTTGAGTGGTCCTACCCCTTTTGGTAGGTTTGACTTAGGCTCCCCGTGGACTAGGTTAGAGCTACCAAAGACCCTTGGGATTGCTTTACTTGTTATGTCTTGCATTTTGTTTCTTGCGTTGCGTACGTTATTCTTCACGTCGGAGACGTCTTGGGAGCTTGTTCTTTTCTGGTTTTGATAGTTCATGTGCTCTTCGCTCCTACGTGTATCTTTTTTTCTTGAACGTGTAGGCTTGGTTCTCGGCTTTTGCTTTTGCTACTTTATCTTTAGGGTGTGGTTTTCTACCCCTGGTATGACACTTTGTTCGTAGTGAATGCGTTGGAAAATTTTACTTGCTTGATAAGACAATATGGTCATTGCAGCTGCTTTTGTTACGTTGTCGGCTTACATGAAGGTTGGGTCCAGCATTTCCTCCGAACCCTGAAGCGAGTGGCGGACATAGGTCAGCGTGTGATTTTATCAGCTTGTGACGTTACCCCTTACTTTTAAGGTGGATCCGTTGCCTCACGCTAGCGTTAGGTCAACGTCGAACTCTTTTAATCGACGGGCCTATTCATCGTGTAGCGTCCGATTTCTTGATTGTTAGGACTTACGATGCCGGTGGACGCATCCCTGCCGGTTTGGCGTTTTGCCCGTGGATTCATGACTCTCAGAGGGGTCGTGGAAGGCGCGAGTACGCGTTCCTGGAGAGTGGTCGTGGCAATAGGTTTCCCTTCTTTGCTCAGAGGACCGTGCCGGTTTCGTGAGGTGTCGGGCTTCATTCCCAATGACCGTTGCCACACGTCGCTAACAATCATGGGAAGCGTCGACTCAGAGTCGGCGGTTTGGCTAACGTTGCCTACGCGTAGATGGAGCCTTGTACGCGTAGGCTAACGAAACTCCTCCCCGGCGCGGATTTTCTCCGCGGCCTTATTAAGCTTGGTGTTACGTCATAGACACAGAGCAAGTAATTTGGAAATAGAACAACTCGGCATACTTTAACACGTCGGAGAAAAAAGGGTGTACTCATATATTAATAGAAAGATGCATCATGAACTAACAAACTTCGACGTTGACGCTTACCCCTAGTCGTTACGACCCCTTGTCGCTTCAACGCTATGATAATGACGTTAACTTTATTGAAACTCTTGAAAGAAACTAATCCTAATCATGTGAGAAGGAACACGAAGAAAATAATGCTAGGAATTTTGGAAATTCTTATCACTTTTGTCAGATTCGACTTATGGCGGGTGGTGCTTTAGGAACATGTAGCTTAAATTGTTGTTCTTTGCTTGGACTTTTTGCTCGTACTTACTTGATAGATTGGCATCCTTTTGCTCGTCCAACTTTGTTTTTCTCCTCGCATCGGGGACCGACTTTCCACCCCTAGCCTTTTCTTCGTGGCTCCTTGATTGCTATGCTTTTTTTTCTTTTCCCAACGATGTCTTAGTGGCGTTTCTTACTCCGATGTTATAACATTCTCTCCCGACTTGAAGCTCGCCTTTGATCTCTTGGATCCCCCATGGGGATGGGAATTTCAAGGACTGGTGATACGTTGAGGGTAAAACTTTCATGTCGTGTAGCCAAGGCCTTCCTAGAATGATGTTGTAAGGCGATTCGATCTCCATTACTGCAAACTTTGCTTGTATATTGATGCCTCTGGCATAGGTTGCTAACGTGATCTCTCCCAGCATGCTTTCTACTTCGCCACTGAACCCCACCAAGGGAACGTACTTCTTTACGACGTCGTCGTTGGATAATCCGAGCTCTTTTATGGCGGATGTAGTAATTATGTTGGTGGAACTCCCGTTGTCTATGAGGATCCTCTTGACCAGGCAATTGCTGACGATGGGGGAGATGACTAACTCGTCGTGATGCTCTACCATCTTGTTTGGTTCTTCGAACGTGATCAGGTAATTTCTTTCAGTAGGACGAATTTGATAAACTCGCGTCATATCACTATCGTCGCGTAGGATCTTAGTATTCCTTCTAGCGGCGGATGCGGTGTAGCCACTCGCGGAGGAACCTCTGAGGATGGTGTGTATGGTTCGGGTATGACTTGATGGAGGTGGAGGAGGAGTAGGAGACTTCCTTTCTTTCTTCACCCCTTCGAACGCGTTCCTTCCTTCTTTGGAGAGTAGGTCCTTCAAATCTCCCCTCTTCAGCAACCTTAATACCTCTTTTCTCAAAGTGTAACACTCATCTGTCGTGTGACCTGTGTCGTTGTGAAACTCGCAATATCCCTTCCCCGTTCCAGGTCTTCTCCCTGGATTTGGCTTTTTAGGCCACTGCACATCGCGTAGCCCTTCCATTGCGCTCATGACTCGCAATGCGTCGGTCTTCATAGAGATACCTCTTTCCACGATGTAGACGCTATCAACTTCGCTTATAGCATGCACCGTCTGTGGCTCTCTCTGGAATGGCTTATTTCTCCTATCGTGGCGTTCCCCTCGCTCTTGATGCCGGTTGTTGTGTCGACGCGGAGGAGAGTTCCAATGCGGAGGAGTCTGCCTTCATGGAGATCGAGAACTTTCTTCGGTGTATCTTAGGAGATCTTCTTCTAGGCGTATGGCTTCCATGGCTCTTTCCCTTGTTGAGACGAATGATTCTGGGCGAGTCTTCGTCAATTCCTTGTACAGATCACTATCTCGGGGGAGTGCACGTCTGAACGCGTCGGCAGCGGTAGCCTCGCTACAATCCAGGATTGTAATCTTTTCGTCATTGAAACGCTTCATGAAGGCTCTTATGGTTTCGCCTTTGTTCATGCGCATGTTATGGAGATCCGAAGGTTGCTTTGCAAACAACTTACTGCTGGCGAATTGTAATCGGAACAGGTTGGAGAGTTCGGCGTAGGAGGAGATGCTTCCTTTGGGTAAGTGGATAAACCACGTCAAGGCTGGACCTTTCAATGTCGAGCTAAAGAACTTGCACATCATTGCCTCCTTTAGTTCTGGCTCGATTGGACTTGTGGAGAGCTTGGCTTTGTAAAGTAAGACATGTTCTTTCGGGTAGTCGATCCGTCATAGACGGGGAGGTCGGTGATGGTGAACTTCTTGGCTATCTTTTGGGCAGCAATAGCGGCGACGAAAGGACTCTTTTGAAATCCGAACGTGCTCAGGGATTATGAATTTTGGGGCACTGGGCATCAGCATCATCTCCTTCCTCAAGGAGCCGACTTGCTGTGCTACGAGCGTTGCAACAGCATTCGACGTCATGGCTTCTTCGGTTTTCTTTCTTGGGATCGTCTCTCTCGACGGGATGATACTTGGGTGTTCTTGGAACTCGTAGATCCCTTCCTCCTCAGCGACGACGTCCATATCTAGGCGTCGCACAACGCTTTGGCTACGAACATAGGTGTGTGGTTTCGCCGCTTCTGCTTTAAGCTCCTTTATCACAGAACGAAGTCGCTCGTTCTCTTTGGTGAGCCCTATCGTGTTTTCCTCACTGGCGTTTTTGGTTTCTACCCACGTTTTCTGAAGGGTGTTGAAATGTGCTCTAACTGCGGCCACACCAGTTACCTCGCCGTTCGTTCCCTGTTCTTCTATGGGGGCGTTGTCTTTTGGAGTATTCTCGAGATCTTTCCCTGCGTCTTCGTCTATCGGAACGAGAGGAATCGTCGTGTGATCCTCTTCTTCAGACCTCTTTTCGCCGTTACGCGGGCTGTTCGTCGGGTTTGTCATGGTTTCCTGCAAAAAAGAAGCTCTTTTCGTATGGAGAGACGATACCTGTTTGATCAAGCCCCACGGTGGGCGCCAAATGTTTGTAGCGAAATTATCAACGAGATGATAACTAAGAAATTGTAGGGCAAAGATCAAAGTATACAGTATAATCTCAACACTCAAGAACAATATAAGACGAGAGAAGAATTTAGGGTTGGAGCTTGAACTTGGTATTACTCGTATGGTGGTTGAATGATAACAAAGTAGGCGTCAGCCTCTATATATAGGCTAACCCTAATGATATCTTTAAAGAAAATCGGATCTTATCTTTTCCTTCTATCTAATAACGATATAATAAATAAGGTAAAAGATATTCTTTCTCGTATCTTTTACCAATTACAATAATATTCAAAGGAATAAGATAAAATATGCTCGGCCGACCTAATCCTTAAGAAGAACGAGATCCTTGCCATGTCTCGTCATGTCGACGACATCTTCCTTTCATCTCGTCACGTCGACGACATCCTTCTACGCGTAGCTTACCACGCGTTCCTTACTCGTCGTATTTTTAGGCACAAACACTAACCCTAGTTTTATCTTTAAGGAAATAGAATAAATTTATGTCCTTCTATCTAATGACGATATAAAAATATGGTAAAAGATATTCTTTCTAATATCTTTTACTATTTACATAAGGGATATACAATATATAAACATAATATACTCGGCCGACCTTGTCTTCTCTATCCCGAAGTCTTCCTCTTCTTCTCAACACGTCGACGCGGTCCTTCTACGCGTAGCACTCGGCGTGTTCCTTACTCGTTGTATTTTTAGGCACAAACAAAGACCATTGTACTTGGAGCTTGCGAATGACTTGGTTGTGCAATTGCATCGCCGTGTGGACAAGGTTGTTGATGTCCGTGTTGGGGAGGATCTCCAATTGGTCCCTTATAGTGGTGTTGAGACCACTTAAGAACCTAGTCCTCAAAGATGCGGGACATACTCCAACACCGGCCTTGTAGTACATGTCCTCCAACTTGACAAAGAATTCTTGAGGAGTATATGTACCTTGGCAAGCCGTTGCAATTTCATATCTCATCTTGTCCTTGTAGTTTTGTGCCACATACTTTGTAGTCATGACATGGACAAGTTGATTCCAAAACACAATTGGTGGAAGGTTGCGCCTCCTTTGATAATCTACGAGCCTATGCCACCAAGCTCTAGCCGCACCAACAAAGTGAATTGTCACCACTTATACCTTCTCATGTTCCTCATAATGGAAATGCCTAAGAACATGCTCGGTTCCCTACATCCACTCAAGAAAAATAGCGGGATCATATAAACCTTCAAAAGGGTCAATTTTTACCTTGATGTCCCGGCGGGAAGTATGTTGTTGTCGCTCAATTGGTGGTGGAGCTTGCGCCGGAATTCTTTGGCGCCTAATAGCATTGGCATTAGCTCTATCTTGTTGAGGTCCATGGCCTCGGGGAGCATTATCATGGCCTCAGTTTGGTGCGCCTTGTTGAGAACCTTGGTTGATTGGTGGCCATGGCTCCGGGACCTAATCGGTTGGATGGTTTTGAATCTCTATAAGATCAACAAAAGGAGATAAATTGTGAGGGTTAGACATACCTACTTGATCCATACCGTCTTCATTGAACTCGTCAAAGTCGTCATGGGCACCATAAGAGTTGTAAGATGGGGTTCCGTATGACTCATTCATGTGAGGGCTTATTGGACTTTGATGTTGAAGGTGGTATTCAACATTCAATGGTATTGGACTGAGCTCCCTTCTACGTGAATGGTGACGTGACAAACGCCTAGCATAGTCCTTGGCGCTCGGGCGCCTTTTTCGGTAAAGATCATGGGGCGCGTGACCCTCAATATCTGTGGCTTCTTGGAGTAGAAGCTGCGCGGGTTCCCACTTCTCTTCATCTTTAGATGGCCTTTCATGACGTCTTGAACGATGAGCGCTGGTGGAAGATGAAGAGCGCACAATGGAATAACCTTCAACGCTCTCGTCGGTGCTTGATGGTCAGCGGTGTCGGCACGTTTGGTTTAGCTTCTCCTTTAGGTCTCTTGTTTGTGCCTAAAAATACGACGGGTGAGGAACGTGTCGTAGGCTACGCGTAGGATGATCACGTCGACGTGACGAGGAAGATATGAAGACGTCGTTGTGGTGCAGATAAGGTCGGCCGAGTATATTTTATCTCTTTATTGTTTATTCCCTATGTAATTAGTAAAAGATATTAGAAAGAATATCTTTTACCATATTTTTATATCGTCATTAGATAGAAGGAAAATATATTATCTTATTTCCTTAAAGATAGAACTAGGGTTAGCCTATAAAAAGAGGCTAACGCCTCCTTTGTAATCATTCAGCCACCTCGAGCAATAATACAAGTACAAGTCCTTAATCCTAATTCCCCATCGTGTTCTTGAGTGTTGATATTGTTACCGTCAAGTTTGATCTTTGCCCTACAATTTCTTAGTTATCATCTCGTTGATAATTTCGCTACAAACAACTCTCCTATTGTTAAGGAAGCTCTCCTTGATAGATGGCCACTTCTGAAATCTTGAATTTGGGAAGTTGAAGGCATCACCACTTTGCCTTAGTCGATGGCCCTTTGAGCTTGGCCATTCGGGGGATCTTGTTGGGCAATTGTGGCGGACACTTGACGAATGAAGTTTGTTGGAGGAGCCGCCGTGAACCTCTGATTTTCAGCCCTTAGTCTTGCATTTTCAGCCTCAAGACGTTCAAATCTTGCCAACAAATCTTCAAGAGAGGAGCGTTGGCTCTTGGTGGAATTGCATTGTGTCTAGGCTCCTCTCTTTCTTTCTCGGAGTGTGACATGGTACTTATTTCAATGTGGGACATGCACGAGGATCAAAGCGCACAAGAAAATATTCAAGAACAAACACACAAACAAGATAAGTCACACTTGAATAATCAAGAAAGCACTTAGGGTTTTGGCTTAAGTTTATGTGATCGGTCAAGTGATTAAGCTAGTCTTGTTCTATGCTTTCAATTTCTCTTGACAACAATCAATCAAATTTGCATGCAATAAATCAAGCAATCAAAATTTAAAGAACAAAGTAATCAAGAACTAGACGATGGATTTAAGACAAGAAGATGGAAGAAAGCTTGCTTTTATATTGACTTTTCCCCTCTCGTTTATAGTTTAATTCTTTAATTTTTATACTTGAAGACTCAAAGTCGAGAGTCTTGACACAAATGATAAACACTTACGAAAGCAAATTGATATCATGCAATCGTTTTAAGCAAGAAGAAAGTAAGACAAGGGATCTTGAATCACTTAATTCAATCAAAATTTCACGCAAGATTTCATCCTCTATGATATCCCAAATAAATACAAGATTACATGCATTTAATTCAATCTTTATCAAGAAAAAAATTTCAGCTACTAACCAAGACAAGATGACGAAAATCAAGGGATTTTATGGAGTGATTTGTGCTCGGCCAAGAGGGATTCGTGGGAGGGAATTGGGTGGTTTAATTTGATGGACTTTTTGATGGAATGATGGCCGAGTATATGGATGAATATGGTCGAGTTTATGGCTGGAACAATGGATGTGTTTCGGACAAGAACAAGATGCACAAGTGCTTGAATGAAATAAACTAGAATGACTTACTTGAATCCCTGATGCTCTGATACCAAATGATAGCTCAGCCTCCTCGTGGATGCCAAGATGAACACTGATCTATATTCAAGGCGAGAAGTACTCTTGTTTGAAGATGGTCGAGACCTTGGACAAGGTTAAGTGTTGGCGAAATTTGGTGGATAGATGGCGTAGGCTGAAGATTTTGGATAAAGTAGCTCCGAATGTTTATTCTAAGCTAGGGAAGGGTTGGAGGTTTTTGCTTAAAGATGTACTTGAACCACTCAAGAAACAAGGGAGGATAAGGCTTGGAAGGGGACTTGAACCACCTAGGAAGGATTTGACGCCAATAAGCAAAGGGAAGGAGTTTTACTCAATTAGAAGCTTTGCTTTTCATTCAATCTCAATGTTCTTACAATGGAAGCCAAATCTTGGATTTTATAGTGCTATGGGTTGACCTTAACATGCAAGAAAAGACACACACCCAAATCAAAGGAAAATCAAGACATAAATGCTAAATGTGAAAGGAATAAAAAGGAGAAATCTAAGTGATTGATATAATCCTTATTAAGGCTGATTAGAAGCCTTCAATGCTGCTTGTGTGGCACCTAGTTGGAAGATAAGGTTGGCCATATCCATGAAGTTAATGAGGCGCCATCCAAGGGAGAAAGTCAAGGGATTTGTGGCAAGAAAAGGGGGATTGGATTGACCAGGCACATTTGCAGCTTTACCGAGTGTTCAAGCCTTGGTTCAATTCCAGGGACCCATTTAGGATGATTGGAACCCAAAACTCTCGGTAGAAATGATGTCATCCTGAGATTCTTTTCTCAGGACGTCTTTTGCTTGGACTAACCTCCAAATACACCATGTAGAGAGTTGGATGGCTTGATTGGATGTAGACGCATGGCGTAATCGATCACATCACCACCTACCTCAAACATGATCATTTCTAAGAACTTTTGTTACTTATTAACTTGTCTATTACATTCGTCTAGTTTATTATTTTCCCGTCGAATACATTTATTGACTTAACCATCGGAGGGCCGTTGGGCTCGTCCCCCTTTGTTATTCCTTAACAACTCATTCGACACATGCACAATAAATATAAACAAAGCAATGGATCCACTCAAGAAAAGCAAAGAGCTTTGATGTTACACGATACGATCGATCGACACACAAGGAGTACAACAATAAACACATGATACCACACCGCCACCTTATTACACAAACTAGTGTAGTCAACCGTGCCGTGCATGTGTATTCCAGATTGTTCGTCGTAAAAATTCATACGGTTTAAGCCAAGTTAATTTGTCTGAAAACTAAGTTTAACTCTCACCAAAGAAGCGAAATAAATTTAATTTTTTATTTGTGAATACTAATTAATACATATTCAAACAAAGTACAATCATGCACCCGTATTGATGGACGGGTTGCCGAAACAGTACTCAACTCGTTATTGATAAGCGGTGTTTTACATACCGCAACTATGGATTATTAGCTAGTTTTGTATAGGATTATGTTATTTGTTTCTATGTAATCTGTATCATGGAGCTGTTCGAGAGAAGATTTACATACGAGATTCCAAGAGATGATACAAGCATTGGAAGCATTGAAGCATAAGGAAGAAGCTGCTGAAGACGAAGACGAAGACGAAGACTTGAAGAAATCAGTAGCTGCTACCTCAGACAACATAGCCGCACCCGCGGGTCTCAAGCCGCACCCGCGGGTTTCATCCTCACCCAAGGATCCGAGAAAGCTCAAGCCGCGCCCGCGGGTCCCAAACCGCGCCCGCGGCCCTCTCCCATCCTGAAATTCTGGAGAATCCAAAACCGCGCCCGCGGCTCTCAACCCGCGGGTGCGGTTCCTCGACAGAAGAATCAAATTGATGTCTTTTCCATTTGAAGTAATTTGTGTTCAATTCTGTAACTTTCTACACGTTTTGTTTACCTTAATTCGGCTGTTACAATAGTTGAATGCTATTTAAGTTGTGGATGATCATCCTTGATGATCTTACCTTTTGTTTTGGCATAAGTTTTTGGAGAGTTTTTCACAAACTTATGAGTTGCTAAAGTTCTTTGTTTCACTTGGCGTTTGAAGCTTTTGGATTCAACAAGTTGTGAGTTTATCATTTCCCTTTGTCTACTCTTTGATTGTCTCAACTCTCTTGTTTGTATTGTCGATGAACTAGATTTACTACTTTAGATTGATCACCTAAGTTAGTTTTATCTTGTTCATATTGCTAGAGTTTGATACTTCTAGTTGAATTATCATACTGGTTGTGTAGCACAATCTATTTGCATGAACTAGTTGTGATTGTTATTAGAGAAGAGAGTTGAGTACATGTCGAGTATCCGACTAGTTGTCCATGATATTGCATGTATCTATCTATTCCTGAATGCATTGCTACTTTGTTATTGAACTTTGATAGTTTCAAAGTTATAATCGAGTAAGGGTTGTTAGGACTAGTTGGACTAATAACTATTCAAGAACAGGAATTAGAACGATCACTTGAGAACTTGACATAGGGATAAAAAGGATTCTAAGATCAACTTGTTAATCTAATTGCGGATAATCGCTAAGTGGAACACTTCGCTTAATATTGTTATAACCAAGTTGACATTCGATACTTCGTATCAAAACCCCAAAACCCCCCCTTTGGTTACGATTATTGGTTAATCATTGTAATAACTTAATAATTTGATAAACTGATTCTCTTGGGATTCGACCCTTGCTTGCGCACTATATTACTTAGTTTGCATGTTAGGATTACTTGACTTGGCACACGACAAATTCGCCTCGTCAAATTTGGCGCCGTTGCCGGGGAATCAAATTTTCTTATTTTTAAGTTCTTATTTTGACTAACTTTAGTGTTGACTAGTGAATGGTGAACACCCGTTCTACTAATCAGCCTCATTCTATTCTTGATTCAGAGATCAAGAGAACTTTTCATCGGAATCGAAGAGAGAACAGAGTCGGGACTGAGATAGCAGAAATGGACGATCGAGAAGCTCTTGCTGAAGTGCAGCGTCAATTGGCTGACATGCAGTTGGTCGTTAATGCTCAACGAGAGCTAATTGAGACAAGGCTACCAGGAGGTGGTGTTACTCGCACTTTGAGAGAGCGGCAAACACCGAACCTGACACAGCAACCTCAAGCTGTGGTTATTCCACCCCTTGCTCATGGGGTGACTTTCGAGCTCAAGTCAGGGGTGATCAATTTGCTCCCAAGTTTCCATGGTTTGGCTGGTGAGGATCCAATCATGCATTTGAACCAATTTCATGACATTTGCATGACGACCAAACCGCCAAACGTCACGGAAGAGCAGATCAAGATGAGAGCCTTCGGGTTCACTTTGAAGGATGGTGCTCGTTCTTGGTATTACCATTTGCCAACCGGTTCGGTTGATAATTGGGAAAAGTTGCACAAGGTGTTCTTGAGCAAGTATTTTCCGGTGAAGAAGGCGAATGCTCTCAAGAAGGAGATAGCCCATGTCGAGCAAAGTGAAGACGAAACTCTCTATGACTACCTTGAACGCTTCAAGGGGTTGTGTGCTTCGTGCCCTTTTCATGGGTATGATACCGAGGATCTAGTGCTTTACATTTGCAATGGTCTCCTTAACCAAGAAAGGAGGATGGTTGATGCTGCGTGTGGTGGGAATATTCTCAACATGACGCCGGAGGATGCCATGGAGAAATTGCAAGATATGGCTGAGAGCACAAGGAGTTTTGGTAGGATATACACCAAAAAGGGAGTGCACGCAGCAAGTTCAGGGGATCCCGCTCTTGTAGCTGAGCTTGTAGAGTTGAAAAAGATGGTCTCTCAGTTGCAAAAAGGACAACAACAACAAGTAAAGGTATGTGGTATTTGTGCTGACCCTTCTCATTTTACAGATAAATGCCCTGAGCTTGAAGGTGAAGACGTTGTTGAAGTCAATGCTGCTGCTGGTGGGTATGGACCCCCACGACCTCGTGGTGATCAACAAAACAACTACAACCCGAGGTATAGAGATCATCCCAATTTTCGGTGGCGTGATCCAAATGAGCCCCAACAACAAGCTCAAGGCCCTCGACCTAATGCTGGACCATCTACTGCTGAGCTGCTGAGATCC
The DNA here is from genome assembly GCA_029168935.1 of Oxyria digyna. Lineage (NCBI taxonomy): Eukaryota > Viridiplantae > Streptophyta > Magnoliopsida > Caryophyllales > Polygonaceae > Oxyria > Oxyria digyna. The sequence goes on from JAPVLV010000017.1 coordinate 186,335, forward strand.
TTGACTCAACACTTCACAACTCATGTTCAAACGACCGAGTCGAGCATCAAGAACATGGAGAAGCAAATTGGGCAGTTGGCTGAAGCTGATACCACCATTGCACAACAAAATTCCAATTCTCTACCGTCCCAAACGGTGGTGAATCCAACCAGAAATGTAAGTGCAGTGACAACAAGAAGTGGTAAGATTTTAGGGGAAACCAAAAACCCTGTCGAGGCTTCCGCAAAAGAGTTGATTTCTGAGGACAGCCGAGAGCCGCGCCCGCGACTCCTCTACTGAGCCAGAAATCAATTTGACTGAAGAGCCGCGCCCGCGGGTCGAAAACCGCACCCTCGGCTCCTCCACCGAGGTAAATATTTCAGACTTTCCTTCACAAAATGCTGAACTCGAAGTGGAGGATCGGGGGGATTTCCAGTTGAGACAGGACAACTACGTTCGCCCCAACTTTCCACCTCTCAACTCCACCAAGCCTCCCGCCCCGTTTCCCGATGCCCTTAGGAACACCAAAAGGCCGGAAAACGACAAGGAGTTGTTTGAGACGTTCAGCAAATGTGAGGTAAACATTCCCTTGCTCAAGTTAATTAAAAGCATTCCTCGATATGCAAAGTTTTTAAAAGAACTTTGTACAATCAAGAGGAATCAAAAGTTGAAAGGGCAACAAAAGGTGACGGTAAGCGAGCGTGTCTCCGCTGTATTTCAAAGGCGAATGCCTAAGAAGTGCAGCGATCCGGGCATGGTCAGCATACCTTGCCGTATAGGTGACACACATTTTGAACGAGCCATGCTCGATTTGGGTGCATCGATAAATGTGTTGCCTTACTCTCTCTATAAGATTCTCGGGGTAGGTCCACTTCATGAAACCGGAATTGTTATTCAACTAGCCGATAGGTCCACCGTGTATCCTAAAGGTGTAGTTGAAAACGTTTTGGTTATGGTGGATAATTTGTTCTTTCCCGCTGATTGCTTTGTATTAGACATGGAACATGATGGGCAAGCTGCTCCTATTTTGCTTGGGAGGCCCTTCATGCGAACCGCTAACACAAAGATTGATTTGGCTAGTGGATCTCTTACTTTAGAGTTCGATGGGGAAATAGTTCAATTTAACATTTTTGATGCTATGAAACACCCCGTCGAAGATGCTGCGTCTATTTGTTCAATTGATGTAATTGATCCTATAGTCCAAGATGTTTTCAATATCTTTGGCTTAGATGAATTACAAAGTGTATTAGAACACAGTATCGTTCACTCACCAACACTTGATTTGTCTCTTCCACCTGAGATTCAAAGTGTTCTAGCTCGTCTAGACGCTTCGGGTAGAATTTTGGCCGGTCGGCCCATGCTACTAACTTTGGAGAGCGAAAAGCTTCTTCCTTCTATTGTGCAGGCACCGGTTGTAGAGCTCAAGCAATTACCCGAGCACTTGAAGTATGTTTTTCTTGGGGAAAATGATACCCTCCCGGTAATCATTTCGAGCAAGTTGACAGGTGAACAAGAGAGAAGGTTGGTGATGGTGTTGAAAGAACACATTACCGCTCTTGGGTGGACCATTGCTGACATCAAGGGAATTAGCCCTTCCACCTGTATGCACAGGATCCTTCTTGAGGAAGGTGCTAAACCCTCTAGGCAACCCCAAAGAAGGTTAAACCCACCTATGATGGAGGTGGTCAAGAAGGAGGTGCTGAAACTTCTTCAAACTGACATGATCTACCCCATTTCGGATAGTCAATGGGTGAGTCCAACTCAATGTGTCCCTAAGAAGGGGGGCATAACATTGGTAGAGAATCAACAAGGTGAGATGGTTCCTACCCGAACTCAAACGGGTTGGAGAGTATGCATTGACTACCGCAAGCTGAACGCGGTAACCCGAAAAGATCATTTCCCCCTCCCTTTTATTGATCAAATGCTTGAACGACTTGCCGGTCGTCCGTATTATTGCTTTCTAGATGGGTATTCAGGGTATTTTCAGGTGGCTATTGCACCCGAAGATCAAGAGAAGACGACGTTTACATGTCCCTTTGGCACTTTTGCATATCGTAGGATGCCTTTTGGATTATGTAACGCGTCCGGGACCTTTCAACGATGTATGGTAAGTATCTTCTCGGAATACATTGAACATTTCATAGAAGTTTTTATGGATGATTTTACGGTACATGGGGATAGCTTTGATGCATGTTTAAATCATTTGTCACTTGTGCTTAAAAGATGTGTAGATACTAATCTAGTATTGAATTCTGAAAAGTGTCATTTTATGGTTGAACAAGGGATAGTATTGGGGCACATAATTTCAGCTAGGGGTATTGAGGTCGATAAGGCAAAGATTGACGTCATTCAATCGTTGCCTTATCCTACTAATGTGCGTGAAGTGCGTTCTTTCCTAGGCCATGCAGGTTTTTATCGCAGGTTTATCAAGGACTTCTCTAAGATCTCCACGCCCCTATGTGAGCTTTTGAAAAAGGAAGCTACTTTTGACATGTCGAATGTGTGCAAGAAGGCATTCGACACTCTGAAAGCCCACCTCACCGAAGCACCAATCATCCAAGTACCCGATTGGTCTCTACCCTTTGAGATCATGTGTGATGCTAGTGATCACGCGGTGGGAGCCGTTCTTGGTCAAAAAGTCGGAAGAGCAATGCACGTCATCTACTATGCTTCCACGACTTTGAACGGAGCTTAGAGGAATTACTCCACCACGGAAAAGGAGTTGCTAGCCGTGGTGTTTGCCCTTGAAAAATTTCGGCAATATCTTTTGGGCACGAAGGTGATTATCCACACGGACCACGCTGCTCTTCGTTATCTCATGACGAAGAAGGAATCAAAGCCAAGACTCATTCGATGGGTTTTTCTCTTAAGCGAGTTCAATGTGGAAATCCGGGACAAGAAGGGAGTCGAAAACTCCGTAGCTGATCATTTGAGCCGGATTGTGCAAGAGGACGGTAAATTACAGGTTCAAATTCAAGGTACATTCCCGTACGAAAACTTGTATCAAATTCATTCTGTAATTTCTGCTTCTGCTGAGAACAAACCGCACCCGCGGCCAGTAAACCGCACCCGCGGCCAGTAAACCGCACCCGCGGCCAGTAAACCGCACCCGCGGTTTGTGCTCTCAAGTATTTTCGGAAAAGGGAGAACCGCGCCCGCGGTTTGTGTTTTCCAGAAGTCTCACTGCAAGGAGAGCCGCGACCGCGTCTCAATAACCGCGATCGCGGTTTTCTGACAGCCGAGTATGCAGAAATTGACCCCGAATACAAGCTTTTCGCCCTCCGGTCTTTCAAACCATGGTTTGCCGATATCATGAACTACCTGGTTCGCGAAGAATTCCCGCCGAACTACACCAAAGCTCAAAAAGATAGGATCAAGCGGGAATCACGTTTCTACGTTTGGGATGACCCCTACCTTTGGAGACATTGTGTTGACAAGGTAATCCGACGATGCCTCCCGGATAACGAGGTACAATCTGTCCTTACTTTTTGTCATTCTCATGCATGTGGGGAGCATTTTGGGGCTAATAAAACGGCTAGGAAGGTATTGGACGCCGGCTTCTATTGGCCACACATCTTTCGGGATGCGTTTGCCTTTTGCAAAGCTTGCGACCGATGCCAAAGGGTCGGGAAAATTTCTAAACGAAATGAGATGCCACAAACACCATTAGTCTTTTGTGAGATTTTTGATGTTTGGGGTATTGATTTCATGGGACCCTTTCCTAGTTCGTTTGAGAATTTATACATTTTACTTGCGGTGGACTACGTTTCCAAATGGGTGGAAGCGAAGGCCACCAGAACTGATGATTCCCGAGTGGTAGCAGGTTTCTTGAAGGAGAATATCTTTTCTCGTTTTGGGATTCCAAAGGCTCTTATAAGTGACCAAGGTACTCACTTTTGCAATAAGACGGTGAGTGCACTTTTAAAGAAGTATCATGTCACTCAACGAGTCTCAACTGCTTATCACCCCCAATCCAATGGACAAGCTGAGGTGTCCAATCGGCCAATCAAGGGGATTCTGGAAAAGACGGTGGCTCCTAATCGAAAGGATTGGAGTCTAAGGTTGGATGATGCACTTTGGGCGTATAGGACCGCCTACAAAACTCCAATAGGAATGTCCCCATATCGACTTGTGTTTGGGAAGGCTTGTCACCTTCCGGTGGAGTTAGAGCACAAGGCGTGGTGGGCGGTGCAAAAATGCAACATGGAGTTGGATGAGGTAGGCGACTTTAGGAAGTTGCAAATCCAAGAGCTTGAAGAGATACGCCGGGATGCGTATGAGAATGCGGTGATCTACAAGGAAAAGACGAAGGCTTGGCACGACAAGAACATCTTGAGGAAAGATTTCAAGGTGGGAGACAAGGTCTTGCTCTACCAATCTCGTCTTCAACTTTTTCCGGGTAAGTTGCGATCCCGGTGGAATGGCCCGTATGTTGTTGCTCGCGTCTTTCCTCATGGCGCCGTGGAGTTGTTTGACAAAGACAACCACAACGTCTTCAAGGTGAATGGTCAAAGGTTAAAACCTTACCATGAGGGATTCACCAAAGTGTCTTTCGATGAAATGGCTCTAGAAGAGCCAACTTTTGAAAATTGAAGACGGGAAACCAAGTCGAGCCACGACTCTAACCAAGGCGCTGCTTGGGAGGCAACCCAGGGTATTCTTCTTTTCCCTTGAATTTCATTTTCTTTTTAATTGTTTTGTTTTCTTTTTTCTAGGAAGTCAAGACGAGAAGACGATGGTCGTTTGCTACTAAAGGAATTGACGGTTCTTCTTTTCGTTTATGAAAGAAAAAAAAAAGAAAAAAAGAAAGAAAGAAAAGGAATTGACGGTTCATCTTCTACCCTTTTCCATCTCAGATTTCATCTTCTACCCTTCTTCATCTCAGATTTCACTCTCTACCTCCCACCACATAAAAATCCTCCCATCCCTCCAATCATACCCTACCTCCCACTTCTCTTTCTCAAAACACCAAAATCCTCCCACCAAACCCTTCCCTTTACCAACACCAACATCCCCCCACCAAACCCTCCTCCACAGCCGCACCTCCGTCCACCGCGACCACCGCCGAAATCCAAAACCGCAACCGCGGCTCAAAAACCCGCACCCGCGGCCTCGCCCTGCCAAAAAGCTTTCTGCCTCGCCGAACCCGCACCCGCACCTGCGGCTCAACACCCGCGCCCGCGGCTTCGTCTTGCCAAGCAGTTCTCCGCCTCGCAGAAACCGCACCCGCGGCTCCAAACCCGCGCCCGCGGCTCCAAACCCGCGCCCGCGGCTCCAAACCCGCGCCCGCGGCTCCAAACCCGCGTCCGCGGCTCCAAACCCGCGCCCGCGGCTTCCTCCTCGCCAGAAATCAGAAAAAGCCAAAACCGCACCCGCGGCTTACAACCCGTGCCCGCGGCTTTCGCCTTTGTCATCCATTTTTCCTGATTTCGGTAAGTTTTTCCGACAACCGCCCTCATCGTTGTTGATTTTCTTACGCCTCGGGGAGGGCTTTTTGCTATTGTGCTGCTGCTGCTGCTTGGTATCTTTGTTGTGTGCGGATTTGTGGTAGCATTTGGTTTGTGTATACACTTTGATGGCTACAGCAGGAACGTCTCGAGGCCATAAAAATGATTTGTGGCAACAACAGGTTCAGGCTAACTTAGCTTTTTTAAGGGCTAAGCAGTGTGTAGCCACGAGATTTTTCCATCGACGTACACTCGATGATTTGGGTATGACTGCATGCACTGAGGCCATGCTTGAGCACGCAGGGTTGCATGGTTTCTTGTTCAGGTCAGCTCCCACTCATGCCGAGGCTACCTATCAGTTTCTGGCGAGCCTCAAATCCAAGACTGTCTCGGAGACCACCTTCATCTCGGCCATCCAGTTCATTTACAATGGACGATCCTTTACGGTTCAGGCTGAACAGCTGCGCCACATCTTGGGAATCTCTCAGGTTCCCTCTGCAGATTATGACACTACAGTTGGTGACAGCCCTACACAGGTCTGGTACACATGGACGGGACAAGTTCGGGACACCCATGGTAATGATTATAATGCTAAGATGTCTCATCCATGTCTCCGCCTGACACAGCGGGCCCTATCTATGGCCTTCTTTGGGCTTTCTGAGGTGAACAAGGTGCCTGCCTACCAGCTGAAGTATCTATATGCTCTTATGCCGGAATGTCAGGTAATTCCGGATTGGCTCTCACTATTTGTTCACTCCTGTAAGACAGCCCGCTCGAAACCAAGGGGACAGATTGCTTTGGGTGGCATGATCACCCTCATCTTAGAGGTTGTCGTCCCCGACTGGGAGACTCTTGACTGCGTAGGTAGTCCGGACCCCTCAATGGGTCCCTATTTGCTGGATGCCACATTTCTGCAGACTCGACTTAGGTGGCTCAAGTCGGTTACAGTAAATGCGGACGAGCGGATGTGGGTTTGGTTCGGTCCTCCCGAGATTGCTCTCACAGAGGATTTTGCTTATGGGCCAGCACATACTTTTAGGATCAACCCTACACCCGCTCCCCCTCGTGCAGCTGCTCGACGACGAGCTCGCGGTGGGATCAGCATCCAGGAGCCGGTTCAGCAGCCGGATCAGCAGCCAGTTGACCTTGAGGATGAGGATGATGATGATGATGACTTCCAGGAGCTTGCCCCTCGTTTTCAGCCTCAGAGGCAATGGGGCGAAGGCTCATCATCTGCAGCTCCTGCTGACATACCTTGGGAGCAGCGTCTTTTCGAGCGGATTGAGTTTGTCTACCAGTCGGTTCAGACGGTGAACCAAAATGTTGCGAGGCTGCAGCAGTCGGTGGATGACTTACGGCTCGACATGCATGCTCGTTGGCCCGACTATCCAAACCGGGATGACCCGGATCAGTGAGCTTCTTTCTCTCTTCCTCATTATTTTTCTATGTCTTACACACTGAGGGCATTGTGCACTTCAAGTATGGGGGAGGGAAATTAGTTCATTGCTTATCCTAGAGTAGTTTCATTTCCTTGTTATTTCCCTTCGGTTTTATTTAATTTGGTTTGTACTTTGCATGGAATTAAAAACAGAAAAAGCCACAAAAATACGAAAAAAGGCAAATGAAAATCCTGGGATGGAAAAATCCATGCAATAAGCGGGTAGTTCGGCTTGTATTAGGCTTGGCAAAAAAGGACTTGAGGGCGGTAAGGAATGGTGAGATTGAAAATGAAATGAGTGGCTAGGTGAAAACCTTTCGAGGCGCCTAGGCAAAATGAGTGAAATGAGTGTCTTAGGACAAAATTTTTGCATGTTAACCACTATGGAAGACCAAATTGATAGATTTCTTCCTCATCATATTGTTTGTATACTAAATGTGTTAGTGATTTGTAGTTTCTTTCTTTTTCATACTTCCTGAGATCTTTGAGTGATTGTTGTAAAAGAGTAAGTTTCTTTTAGCTTACTCGGGGACGAGCAAGGTCTAAGTATGGGGGAGTTTGATAAGCGGTGTTTTACATACCGCAACTATGGATTATTAGCTAGTTTTGTATAGGATTATGTTATTTGTTTCTATGTAATTTGTATCATGGAGCTGTTCGAGAGAAGATTTACATACGAGATTCCAAGAGATGATACAAGCATTGGAAGCATTGAAGCATAAGGAAGAAGCTGCTGAAGACGAAGACTTGAAGAAATCAGTAGCTGCTACCTCAGACAACATAGCCGCACCCGCGGGTTTCATCCTCAGCCAAGGATCCGAGAAAGCTCAAGCCGCGCCCGCGGGTCCCAAACCGCGCCCGCGGCCCTCTCCCATCCTGAAATTCTAGAGAATCCAAAACCGCGCCCGCGGCTCTCAACCCGCGGGTGCGGTTCCTCGACAGAAGAATCAAATTGATGTCTTTTCCATTTGAAGTAATTTGTGTTCAATTCTGTAACTTTCTACACGTTTTGTTTACCTTAATTCGGCTGTTACAATAGTTGAATGCTATTTAAGTTGTAGATGATCATCCTTGATGATCTTACCTTTTGTTTTGGCATAAGTTTTTGGAGAGTTTTTCACAAACTTATGAGTTGCTAAAGTTCTTTGTTTCACTTGGCGTTTGAAGCTTTTGGATTCAACAAGTTGTGAGTTTATCCTTTCCCTTTGTCTACTCTTTGATTGTCTCAACTCTCTTGTTTGTATTGTCGATGAACTAGATTTACTACTTTAGATTGATCACCTAAGTTAGTTTTATCTTGTTCATATTGCTGGAGTTTGATACTTCTAGTTGAATTATCATACTTGTTGTGTAGCACAATCTATTTGCATGAACTAGTTGTGATTGTTATTAGAGAAGAGAGTTGAGTACATGTCGAGTATCCGACTAGTTGTCCATGATATTGCATGTATCTATCTATTCCTGAATGCATTGCTACTTTGTTATTGAACTTTGATAGTTTCAAAGTTATAATCGAGTAAGGGTTGTTAGGACTAGTTGGACTAATAACTATTCAAGAACAGGAATTAGAACGATCACTTGAGAACCTGACATAAGGATAAAAAGGATTCTGAGATCAACTTGTTAATCTAATTGCGGATAATCGCTAAGTGGAACACTTCGCTTAATATTGTTATAACCAAGTTGACATTCGATACTTCGTATCAAAACCACAAAAACCCCCATTTGGTTACGATTATTGGTTAATCATTGTAATAACTTAATAATTTGATAAACTGATTCTCTTGGGATTCGACCCTTGCTTGCGCACTATATTACTTAGTTTGCATGTTAGGATTACTTGACTTGGCACACGACAAATTCGCCTCGTCAGTTATATAATTAATTCAAACTAACTAGATGCATATATTTTCTTTTGCTCGTCGGTCCTAATCTATCTAATAACAACGTAACTTGCAGCTAGCAAACAACCATCTATTTTTCAATTTTGGTGTAGTGGGGCCTTCCTTAGCTAACTAGCGAGCTTCTTCCACTCTATTTCACTCCCCATACCCTTCTCCATATCCTCTTCCCTGTGCTGTCTATTTCTCCTCCATTCGGCCATTCCCACCTCTGAATAATCTCTAATTAAAAATTATCACTTTCAATAAATGAAAAAGGAAGCTCCTTGAATTCAGGGATTTTTCTTTCTTCTTCGATCGTCTTATATGCAGCTCTATAGTCTTGGAAATAGTATATAGACAGATCACAAATAGATAGGATAACTTAATTCAGAAGTGGATGACACTAGCTAGTTGACTGACTGACAGTACTAACAATATATAATCGGAATATATATTACTGTCAAATACAAACATATTAATGTCACATCATGATAATTCCTATCTCATCAGCTCAGCTAAGGCGATCTCCCATCTGCTGCTTCATTCCAGCATCCTCATATTCCATATCCTGTTCCATCCCATATCGTGCTCATTATTACAATCACCAAACAGTTTAAACATCACTTAATAAACATAAGGGTTTGTTTGAATGGCTTGCAGTAAAAAATATGTACATAGCTAGAAGCTAGGATACTGACTAAATACAACGATTTGAAGCAGTAGTAAAATATGATACGTACCATCTGATGGTGATGCTGATGATAATAGATGGTCGCAGCTGTAGGATAACCCATATAGTTAAAGTAGTAATTATTATGGAAGGGGGGTTGTTGTTGTTGAATTGAGGAGGAAGTAGAACCCTGAGACGACGTCGTTCTAAAGGAAGATGAGTCATCCAGCTGGCACTCAAAGTTAACCCCAAACAGCCTCACAAGTCTCCTCGGGTGGTTGTTGTTGTTTGAGGCTGATTGGACACGTGTCGCCTTCTCCTCTTCCTCTGCTGGCCCTCCTCCTATATACAAACTGTTTACTCCCACATGCAACATACTCTACAAATAATCACTTATACATCTATTAAATTAATTACTAAAATGCTAAAAATTGTCGGAAACCGCCCTTGGCCCTTGTTGTGTTAGTAATCAAATTCCCTTCTCCTTTTGGAACAACAAGATTAATATGGAACGCATCAGTTTAAACTTACAAAAAAATGGAATTAAGTTATGTGAAACTTTGTGACTCAATATATAATCAATTTACACTGGGTCATTGGAAATCAACGAGTGTCGCGGATAAGGCCTAAGTTAAGTGAAATCTGTAACATAAATAAACACAACGTACGTATTGAGCTCATAATACAAGCATATATGTTCCATCATAAAATTATTTGGCAATAGAAATAGTAATAGATGAATTTATATAGTAAACTTAGATGAGTGTCAACTTTGGATGTGATAATACTTTAACAAGTTACCTAGATGTGGAGGCGGTGGGGAAATCCGAAGGTGAGCATTAAAGAAAACCTCCGGGGAGGGCGGTGCACCGCGAAGGCGCCACCCAATAAATAGGTTCCGAGTGTCAGAGCGGTAGCGGTTGAAGAAGACGACGTCGCCGGCGTGGAGGCGTTTTTCCTTGACGTAGCGACTCCATCCCTTGGTCAACACATAACTTTGACTGCTATTCCAGTAAGAGTAGCGGAAGCGCCAGGTCTTGCCGGCCTCGTCTTCAAACCCCATCAGCATCCCGGAGGTGTCACCGGCGCCGAGGGGGAAGTACCGCTCCGCGTGCTGCTTCGGGATAACCAGGCGGTTCAACTTCCCGACGTCGCTCGGTGTCAGAGCCTTCTCGAACATCGCTTCCTGCTCCATTTGCATTTCTGTGCGACTATTTCGATTTTGCATCTGAGATTGGTGTGCCAAGTTCTAAATGGACAAGGCCATGTATGATGAGACTTTATAATACGAGGGCAAGACCGAGAGGTTGCAACTACAAACAAAGTTTACTTTGTGGATTTTTTAGTCATCACCGACGAGGACTTTTTAATTATTATTTTAGCTATGACAAATGATATAACTATACAATAAAAATTGGGACTTACTATTTAGCACACCCATAAATTTTATTTAGCACACCCACACATTCGTCACGGAACTATTTCAAACATCCGTCACGAAGGTTTTTCAGAGTTTTGTCACGAAGGTCTTCAAAAGTTTCGTGACGAAAGTCAAATTTTGCAATTATAAAAGAGATTTTTTACCCAACCCTAATGTAACTTTTTCCTCTACATTTTCTCATACTTTCGGCGCAGCAACAACACACCACAACACCATTCTCTACCATTCTCTACATTTCTTCATCTCTTTCACTACAATAATCAACAAATCAAGTCATAAGGTAATTTCTAACTCTCTTTTGCATTAATGTTCTATGTTTGATGAAGATATGTCAAAACCATTGAAATGGTGTGATTAAATTAGATTGATATGTGTATTAAGCATGTTTTTTAGTTCAATTGTTGTTTGTTTATGTTTAATTGAGAGTTGTTTCAAATTTTAGATATAATCCCCAAAATTGATGAACTTATGAATTAGGGTTGAACACATCCGTGACATCCGTCACGGATGTGTTGAATATCTTCGTGACGAATGTCACAACAAATGCAAACTAAGGTGCAGATACTAAGACATGAGTAGCTAAAACTTAAAACTGAGTCCAAATACATGCAAACATTAAAAATCTTAGTGATGCGGGGATAAGCCGCAGTTGCCGACCTAGACACCAAACTCGAATAGGAACTAGAACAGAGAAGAAAAGCGGAATTAGAATGAGATGAAAGAAGGATAAGTCGAATGATAGGCCAATTGGAACCAAATCAAACAACGATAAAACCCTTGAACTTAAGAACAAGAACCTTACCGAATGATGAAGAAACCCCAACGGATGATTACAACCAAACACAATGACTTTGGTGGGTCAAGGCACCTGGAGGTTGCTCTATGGAGTCCCGATAGCACCAACCTTATGGAGGAGATTGACACACACAAGCACAACTAGGGCCAACTGAACGACAATGCACACGGGGCACTCTTCTCACAAAAGCTCTCTTTTGGAAGGAAAAACGATAAACGTTGTATTCAATATCAAAGTCTGGGGGCCGGGGGCAAAACAATAACTAAGGCAGCCTTATATAGGGTTCATAAGGATGCCGACTAAAGAAATAAACAATAAAAGTAAATCCTAAAATAATAATCCGAAAACAAATAATATCCGAAAATAATGTTTCTGAAACACTTCGCCGAGGTCCTGGCCGCGGTCGCGGTTATGGAGCCGCGGGCGCGGTTCTTGCCTCCTGGCCGCGGGCGCGGTTATGGAGCCGCGGGCGCGGTTCTTGCCTCCTGGCCGCGGACGCTGTTATGGAGCCGCGGGCGCGGTTTCCAGCCGCGGTCGCGGTTCTTCGCTGTCGTCCTCTGCTCGTTCTCGAACCTCGATCATTAGAACAGTCTTCAATGGTGGTTCTTCGTCTGTATTCAACTCCTTGGAACTGAAGAACGCTACTAACTTGTCTAGCTCTTGTTGGACTTCCTTAGCTCTCGAGCGCGTCAATGCACCTTTAAATTCAGGGACCGGAGGTGTCGGTTGTTGTCCAGATGATCCTTCATCACTTAGTCATTACAAATCCTAAACAATCCATTTCGACTCAATCTTAAACGGTAAGATTAACGACGTTTGTTTGTGCCTAAAAATACGACGAGTAAGAAACGCGTGATAAGCTACGCGTAGAAGAATTGTCTCGACGCGACGAGAGGAATAGAAGATGTCGTCGACGTGACGAGACGTGACAAAGGTCTCGTTTATCTTAATGATTAGGTCGGCCGAGTGGATTTTATCTTATTCTTTATTATATCCTTGTAATTGGTAAAAGATACGGTGAAGAATATTTTTTACCTTGTTTGTTATATCTCTATTTAGATAGAAGGAAGAGATAAGATCTCATTTTCCAAAAAGATATTATTAGGGTTAGCCTATAAATAAAGGCTAACGTCTGCTTTGTAAGAGAGAGCCTCCATTCGAGTAATATCAAGTTAAAGCTTCAATCCTAATTTCCTACTTTGTTCTTGAGTGTTGAGATTATACCATATTCTTTGATCTTTGCCCTACAATTGCTTAGTTATCTTCTCGTAGGTAATTTCGCTACAAACAATTGGCGCCCACCGTGGGGCAAGATCAAAAGGGTATCGTCTTTCCATACGAAAAGAACTTCTTTTTTGCAGGAAATCATGACAAGTCCAACCAACAGTCCGCGTAATGACGAAGGGAAATTCGAAGAGGAAGGCCCTGCAACAATTCCTCCCGTCCCTGTGAATGAAGACGCAGGAAAAAGTCTCGAAAACACCCCTCGCACTCCAAAGAGAAGTGCTCCCGTGGAGATACGAGGGGTAGACGGTGAAGTAACCGACGTAGCCGCCGTCCGAGCGCATTTCGAGTCCTTCGAAAAGGCCCAGGATGAAGCCATGTACGCGAGCGAGAAAACGGCGTCGGAGCTCACTAAGGAAAACGAGAGACTAAACTCCATAATCAGGGAACTCAAAGTGGGTTCCACATGGCCACATACCTACGCTCGCGGTCAAAGTGTCGTCTGACGCCTTGATATGGATGATGCCGTCGAAGAAGACGACGTATACCAGCCTCAAGGACACCATGGTCATGTCCTCCCAAGAGAAATGATACGCTGCACTTTGTATAGCGTAACTAGGGATTATTACATTGATTTAGGAGTATTATTATATGTGTTTCGAGTCATTATTATGTTCTGAGATATTTATTAAGAAGTGAAGAATTGAAGATCAGAACCGAAGAATATTGAAGACTTGAAGAAATCACCGACGGCGATCGCCATGGATCAGCGGCGATCGCGGTGGAGCAACAGAGAGGAGCCAAAAATATTTAATGAATCCGCGACCGTGGATATTAATCTGCGATCGCGGGTATTGTGCTGAAGTGAAGCGAGCAGCTATTGCTTTGTGGAATGGGTCGTGCGGTGAATTGGAGTGGGTTGGGCCCACATTGGAAGCTAGCAGCCCACGTGACCAATTAATTGAAGCAAGTTGCTCACAATTGAAAATCAGGCCACGTGATTTCATTCACCGACTTTGATTTATTTCTTTTCCTATGAGTTTGTATTAATTCTCTTGTTCTTCATCTATTGATTTCTATTAGTTTTGCTAGCTTGATCACCTAGTTTGATTGATAGTTTTCTATTGCTAGACTACGAATATACAGTGGAATTCCTTGTCATTGTAGCATTCATATCTGCATGATCTGGTAGTTGATTGCTTTTATGAAAGAGAATTGATTGCATGTTAATACTTGACGGTTGTAAGTTATTGCATGCATCCTTATGATTCATGTGCCCTTTGCTGCTATTTCATCTAATCTTGAGAGGTTTCCCTGATTGCTGAATAGTAAGTATTATCAGGACCGGTTGGCCTGCTGATATATTAAATATTGGAATAGGAACATTCCCTAGGATTGAATAGAACTTGAGATAAATCTATAATCAACTTGATTGACTGTTGTGTGGATACTTGCTAGGTGAAACCCCTTCGCATAATATTCTCACCCAAACTTCCTCTGCTTGTTACTGGTTACTTGTGTGTTCTTGCAATCACCCCCCCCCCTTTGGTTACTTGTACTAGTTGATATTTCACTTGACTGCATTGATTTGGTGTTTTGATTCCCTTGGGTTCGACCTCTACTTACTTTCTATACTCTAGTTAGTGTTTAGGGTTTTCTTTGATTTGGCACTACGACTTTAGCCTCTTCAAGAAACGATTCAGAAAAACAAATCCGAGGAAAAGATGACGTCGGACGCCGTGGCTGCACTCGTAGTGCAACAGGTCGGAGCCCTAAGAAAAGAGATGATGCTGATGCCCGGGGCTCCCAAATCCATAATCCCTGAGCATGAGTTCGGATTTCAAGAGAGTCCTTTTTTTGCCGCTATCTCCGCCCAGAAGATAGCTAAGAAGTTCACCGTCGCCGATCTCCCCGTATACGATGGATCCGACGACCCGGAAGAACATGTCTTACTCTACAAGGCCAAGCTCTCCACAAGTCCAATTGATCCAGAATTAAAGGAAACAATGATGTGCAAGTTCTTTATATAGCTCGACGCTGAAAGGTCCAGCCTTGACGTGGTTTATCCACTTACCCAAGGGAAGTATCTCCTCCTACGCCGAACTCTCCAACCTGTTCCGACTACAATTCGCTAGCAGTAAGTTGTTTGCAAAGCAACCCTCAGATCTCCATAACATGCGTATGAACAGAGGCGAGACTATAAGAGCCTTTATGAAGCATTTCAATGATGAGAAGATTACAATCCCAGACTGTAGCGAAGCCACCGCTTCCGATGCGTTCAGACGCGCACTTCCCCGAGAGAGTGACCTGTACAAGGAATTGACGAAAACTCGCCCTGAATCATTCGTCTCAACTAGGGAAAGAGCCATGGAAGCCATACGCTTAGAGGAGAATCTCCTGAGATACAACGAAGAAAGTTCTCGATCTCCACGTAGGCGAATTCCTCCGCGTAGGAACTCTCCTCCACGTCGACACAACGATCGAATCAGGAACGAGGGGAACGTCACGACAAGAGAAATAAGTCGTTCCAAAGGGAACCACAAACGGTGCATGCTGTGAGCGAAGTTGATAGCGTCTATATGGTGGACAAAGGTATCTCTATGAAGACCGACGCGTTACGAGTCATGAACGCAATGGAAGGGTTACGCGACGTGCAATGGCCGAGAAAGCCAAATACTGGAAGGAGGCCCGAAACAGGGAAGGGGTACTGCGAGTTCCATAACGATATGGGTCACACGACGGATGGTTGTTACACCCTAAGAAAAGAGGTGTTAAGGTTGCTGAAAAGGGGAGATTTGAAAGATCTACTCTCCAAAGAAGGAAGGAACGCGTTTGAAGGGGTGAAGAGAGAAAAGAAGTCCCCTACTCCTCCTCCACCTCCGTCGAGTCATACCCAGACTATACACACCATCTTTGGAGGCTCTTCCGCGAGCGGCTACACCGCATCCACCGCTAGAAGGAACATTAAGATTCCACGCGACGATAGTGATATGACGCGAGTTTACCAAATCCGTCCTTCCAGAAGAAATTACCCGGTCACGTTCGAGGAGCCAAACGAGACGGTGGAGCATCACGACGGGTTAGTTATCTCCCTCACCGTCAGTAATTGCCTGGTCAAAAGAATCCTCATAGATAACGGGAGCTCCGCCAACATAATTACTACATCTGCTATAAAAGAGCTCGGACTATCCAACGACGACGTCGTGAAGAAATACGTTCCTCTAGTGGGATTCAGTGGTGAAGTAGCAAGCATGTTGGGAGAAATTACATTGGAAACCTATGCAAGGGGTATCAATATACAAGCAAAGTTCGCGGTGATGGATATCGAATCACCATACAACATTATCCTAGGAAGACCTTGGCTACACGACATGAAAGTTGTACCCTCGACGTACCATCAATCTTTAAAATTCCCATCTCCATGGGGGATCCAAGAGATCAAAGACGAGCTTCAAGTCGCGAGAGAATGCTATAGCATTGGAATGAAAAAAGCCACTAAGTCATCATTAGGCAAAGAAAAGAAAGCGTAGCAATCAAGGAATCACGAAGGAAACGCTAGGGATGGAAAGTCGGTCCCTGACACGATGAGAAAAGCAAAGTTTAACAAGCAAGAGGATACCAATCCACCAAGTAAGTACGGGCAAAAAGTCCAAGCAAAGAGCAACAATTTAAGCTACATGTTCCTGAAGCACCACCCGCCATAAGTCAAAAGAAGTGATAAGGATTTCCAAATTCCCTAGTATTATTTTCTTTGTGTTCTTTCTTGCATGAGTAGGATTAGTTTCTTCCAAGAATTTCAATAAAGCTAGCGTCGTTATCTTAGCATCGAAGCGACAAGGGGTCGTGACGACTAGGGGTAAGCGTCAGTGTCGAAGTTTGTTAGTTCATGATGCATTCCTTTATTAATATATGAGTACACTCTTTTTCCTCCGACGTGTTAAAGTATGCCGAGTTGTTCTATTTCCAAATTACTTGCTCTCTGTCTATGACGTAACATCAAGCTTAATAAGGCCGCGGCGAAAATCCGCGCCGTAGAGGAGTTTCGTTAGCCTACGCGTTCAAGGCTCCATCTACGCGTAGACAACGTTAGCCGAACCGCCGACTCCGAGTCGACGCTTCCCATGATTGTTAGCGACGTGTGGCAATGGTCATGGGGAATGTTTGTGCCTAAAAATACGACGAGTGTGGAACGCGTGAAGAGCTACGCATAGGGAGACTGTGTCGACACGACGAGAGAAAAGGAGGATGTCGTCGACGTGACGAGACGTGGCAAAGGTCTCATTTATCTTGAAGATTAAGACGGTCGAGCATATTTTATCTTATTCCTTATTATATTATTGTAATTGGTAAAAGATACAGTAAAGAATATCTTTTACCTTGTTTCTTATATAGTTATTTAGATAAAAGGAAGAGATAAGATCTCGTTTCCAAAAAGATATTGTTAGGGTTAGCCTATAAATAAAGGCTAACGCTTGCTTTGTAAACATTCAGCCACCATTACGAGTAATACCAGGTTCAAGCTTCAACCCTAATTTCCTACTTTGTTCTTGAGTGTTGAGATTATATCGTATTCTTTGATCTTTGCCCTACAATTGCTTAGTTATCTTCTCGTAGATAATTTCGCTACAAACAATTGGCGCCCACCGTGGGGCAAGATAAAAAAGGTATCGTCTTTCCATATGAAAAGAGCTTCTTTTTTGCAGGAAATCATGACAAGTCCGACCAACAGTCCGCGTGATGGCGAGAAAAGATCTGAAGAGGAGGGCCCTGCAACGATTCCTCCCATCCCGGTGAACGAAGACGCAGGAAAAAGTCTCGAAAACACCCCCAGCACTCCAAAAGAAAGCGCTCCCATAGAGAAACGAGGGGTAGACGGTGAAGTAACCGACGTGGCCGCCGTCCGAGCACAATTTGAGTCCTTTGAGAAAGCCCAGGCTGAAGCCATGCGCGCAAGCAAGAAAACGGCGTCGGAACTCACTAAGGAAAATGAGAAGTTGAACTCCATAATCAAGGAACTCAAGGAAGGTTCCACGGGGCCGCATACCTATGTTTGCGGTCAGAGTGTCATCCGACGCCTTGATATGGACGCAGCCGTCGAAGAAGACGACATATGCCAGCCCCAAGAGCACCATGGTTATGCCCTCCCTAGAGACAAAGTCCAGAAAAAGAAATATGAGGATATCTTGACTTCAGACGCCGTCGCTGCACTCGTAACACAACAGGTCGGCGCCCTAAGAAAGGAGATGATGCTGATGCCCGGAGCTCCCAAATCTATAATTCTTGAGGACGAGTTCGGATTTCAAGAGAGTCCATTTGTTACTGCTATCGCCGCCCAGAAGATCGCCAAAAAGTTCGCCATCGCCGATCTTCCCGTCTACGATGGATCAGATGACCCGGAAGAACACGTCTTACTCTACAAGGCCAAGCTCTCCACAAGTCCAATCAAGCCAAAATTAAAGGAAACAATGATGTGCAAGTTCTTTAGCTCGACGCTGAAAGGTCCAGCCTTGACGTGGTTTATCCACTTACCCAAGGGAAGTATCTCCTCCTACGCCGAACTCTCCAACCTGTTCCGACTACAATTCGCTAGCAGTAAGTTGTTTGCAAAGCAACCCTCAGATCTCCATAACATGCGTATGAACAGAGGCGAGACTATAAGAGCCTTTATGAAGCATTTCAATGACGAGAAGATCACAATCCCAGACTGTAGCGAAGCCACCGCTTCTGATGCGTTCAGACGCGCACTTCCCCGAGAGAGTGACCTGTACAAGGAATTGACGAAAACTCGCCCTGAATCATTCGTCTCAACTAGGGAAAGAGCCATGGAAGCCATACGCTTAGAGGAGAATCTCCTGAGATACAACGAAGAAAGTTCTCGATCTCCACGTAGGCGAATTCCTCCGCGTAGGAACTCTCCTCCACGTCGACACAACGATCGACATCAGGAACGAGGGGAACGTCACGACAAGAGAAATAAGTCGTTCCAAAGAGAACCACAAACGGTGCATGCTGTGAGCGAAGTTGATAGCGTCTATATGGTGGACAAAGGTATCTCTATGAAGACCGACGCGTTACGAGTCATGAGCGCAATGGAAGGGTTACGCGACGTGCAATGGCCGAGAAAGCCAAATCCTGGAAGGAGGCCTGGAACAGGGAAGGGGTACTGCGAGTTCCATAACGGTATGGGTCACACGACGGATGGTTGTTACACCCTGAGAAAAGAGGTGTTAAGGTTGCTGAAAAGAGGAGATTTGAAAGATCTACTCTCCAAAGAAGGAAGGAACGCGTTTGAAGGGGTGAAGAGAGAAAAGAAGTCCCCTACTCCTCCTCCACCTCCGTCGAGTCATACCCAGACTATACACACCATCTTTGGAGGCTCTTCCGCGAGCGGCTACACCGCATCCACCGCTAGAAGGAACATTAAGATTCTACGAGACGACAGTGATATGACGCGAGTTTACCAAATTCGTCCTTCTAGAAGAAATTACCCGATCACGTTCGAGGAGCCAAACAAAATGGTGGAGCATCAGGACGGGTTAGTCATCTCCCTCACCGTTAGCAATAGCCTAGTCAAGAGGATTCTCATAGACAACGGGAGTTCCGCCAACATCATTACTACGTCGGCTATAAAAGAACTCGGACTATCCAACGACGACGTCGTGAAGAAGTGCGTTCCTCTAGTAGGATTCAGTGGCGAAGTAGCAAGCATGTTGGGAGAGATCACATTGGCAACCTATGCAAGGGGTATCAATATACAAGCAAAGTTTGCAGTGATGAAGATCGAGTCACCCTACAACATTATCCTGGGAAGACCTTGGCTACACGACATGAAAGTTGTATCCTCGACGTATCATCAGTCTTTAAAATTCCCATCTCCATGGGGGATCCAAGAGAACAAAGGCGAGCTTCAAGTCGCGATAGAATGTTATAAAATTGGAATGAAAAAAGCCACTAAGTCGTCATTAGGCAAAGAAAAGGAAGCGTAGCAATCAAGCAATCACGAAGGAAAAGCTAGGGATGGAAAGTCAGTCCCTGACACGATGAGAAAAGCAAAGTCTGACAAGCAAGAAGATACCAATCCACCAAGAAAGTACAAGCAAAAAGTCCAAGCAAAGAGCAACAACTTAAGCTACATGTTCCTGAAGCACCATCCACCATAATTCTAAAGAAGTGATATGAATTTCCAAATTTCCTAGCATTATTTCCTTTTTGTTCTTTCTTGCATGAGTAGGATTAGTTTCTTTCAAGAGTTTCAATAAATTTAGCATCGTTATTCTAGCGTCGAAGCGACAAGGGGTCGTAACGACTAGGGGTAAGCGTCGGTGTCGAAGTCTCTCAGTTTGTGATGCATTTTCTTTATTAATATATGAGTACGCTCTTTTTTCTCCGACGTGTTAAAGTATGCCGAGTTGTTCCATTTCCTAATTACGTGCTCTCTGTCTATGACGTAACATCAAGCTTAATAAGGCCGCGGCGAAAATCCGCGCCGGGGAGGAGTCTCGTTAGCCTACACGTCCAAGGCTCCATCTACGCGTAGACAACGTTAGCCAAACCGCCGACTCCGAGTCGACGCTTCCCATGATTGTTAGCGACGTGTGGCAATGGTCATGGGGAATTAAGCCCGACACTTCACGAAACCGGCACGACCCTCTGAGCGAAGAAGGGAAACCTATCGCCGTGACCACTCTCCAGGAAGGCGTACTTGCGCCTTCCACGGCCCCTCTGAGAGTCATTAATCCACGGGCAAAACGCCAAACCGGCAGGGATGCGTCCACCAACATTGTAAGTCCTAACAATCTAGAAATCGGATGCCACACGATGAATAGGCCCGTCGATTAAAAGAGTTCGACGTCGACCTAACGCTAGCGTGAGGCAACGGACCCACCTTAAAAGTAAGGGGTAACGTCACAAGATGATAAAATCACACACTGACCTATGTCCTCCACTCGCTTCAGGGTTCGGAGGAAATGCTGGACCCAACCTTCATGTAAGCCGGCAACGTAACTAAAGCAGCCGCGATGACCATATCGCCCCATCAAGTGAGAAAAAAACCTTCTAACGCATTCACCACGAACAAAGTATCACACTAGGGGTAGAAAACCACACCCTAAAAGACAAAGTAGCAAAAGCAAAAGCCAAAGGACCAAACCTACGTACTCACAAACGAGCTACGCATAAAGGGTCACGGAAGTTAAAAGTCAATAAGGAAAAGGTTCTACACCCACGCGAAGCAAGGAATTAAAGCACAATATGTAAGATATCAAGGCCAAATAAAGGGTAAACCCCTAAGATGTCTGCAACGCAAAGAATGACGCGTAAGATGCAAGGAACAAAGTATGAAATACGATAAGTTAAGAAGAGTCCAAGGATATTTGGTAGCTCTAACCTAGTCTACAAGGAACCTAGGTCAAACCTACCAAAAGGGGTAGGACTACTCGAGGAGACATGAAAACACACCCAAAGCCGAGAAGTGCATAGGATACGCGTCAAAACAAGACCGAGACCACCTGCCCGTAAGAAGATAAGGAAGTCAAGGAGCACCCCCAAGATAAAGGAATTGGAAAGACAAAGGTCGATTCAAAGAGGATCCAAAAGTCACTCGCGTAACTCATGGACAAATACGCCGTCGCCAACAGAAGGAAGACTGGATATAACGACATACTCAAAACATAGAAATTCATCGACAAGTAAGTAATTCCAAAAAGTTATATTATAGAGGCCCGTCATGAAGGGCAAGAATGGAGGTATTTACAAGAAAACGCCCCGAAGATCGGCAATGCGTAAACAAAAAAAAAAGAAAAAGGAATTTACAAAAACCCCAAGGGCAGAATGACCCCGGAAAATCAAGAAGAGTCGCTATCAGACTCAGAAGAGCTCGACGAGGAACCATCCTCGTCCTCATACTCACGTTCATCCCCGCCCTCTTCCTCAGAGTCTTCTACGACGTCTTCTTCACCAACACCCTCGTCATCTTCGACACCGTCGTTAGGATCGACCTCGTTAAGATGAGGGACATCATCCACCATGACGTGAGGACTCGCCGAAGGATTCATAGGCGTAGGTCCTTCCTCGACGCCTTCAGGGAGCTCTGCGAACGCTTCATGAAACTCCCTCCGCTCCTTCACTGGGTCCCAACCGTGGTATTGACCAGCAGCATACTGTTCAATGACCTCCACACGAGAAAGCCAAGACCAATAAAGCTTCACCTCCTTGAGCTCGGAAGCAAGCTTCTTCTCCACCTTAGCCTTCTCGTCCTCCAGAGCAGCAATCCTCGTCTTCGAATCTTCAACCTGTTTGGCAAGATCGAAGTGAAGTTTAAGCGCCGCCGCAACCTTCTCTTGAGCTTCATTCTCCGCCTTACGCGATGCCTCAACCGTCGCATTAAGCTCCTTAACCTTCGCCTCGTCAGCCGATTTCTTGGCCTCCATAGCTTTCATCTGATTGACAAAATCAGAGAAACGCCCATAGATGCACAACGAAGATTTAAAAGCCTAAGAAAAGAGGAGATAAAGAGGTCAGAATAGAATCAAAGACAAGGAACTCGGCGTAAAAAGCAAGAAAACCTACCTGCCATTGCGTAGCAAGAGCCTCTCCTATCACATCTTCCGTCTCCATCGGAAAATAGTAGTCGAGCGATGGAGGATTTTGAAGCCCCTTCATGGCGGGCAAAAAAGACCTTCTAGGCGCAACGACACGAGAGATAACTCTCGGAAAGTCGTCCATGGTCTCGAAGTCGAAGTTCAACTTCTCAACAACCTTCTCCTTACCCTTACGCGACTTCTTCGCCGGAATTAAAGAGGGAGATGGAGACGAGACGAGAGAAATCATTGGCGTGATATGGATGGGAACCTCGGAAGTAGTTCCATCTCCGATACGACTCCTCTTCCGCGAAGCGATGAGAGCAGACGCAGATTGTCCTCCGCTACGAACGCGAGAAAGATCCGCGGATACTAAAAGATCAACAAAGAGGAGGGTTAGGACCCTCAAAGCAAAATAAATAGGAAAACAAAGTAAAAGAGCGTGAACATGTTACCAATCAAGGTCGTCGAGGCAATATGATGACCCTTCCCGTCGTGACCATGAAAAGTTCGATCACTCTCAGGGATCTCGAGAAGTCTGTCAATAACCTTCTTAGTCTCTCGCCTCACCACGATAGCATCCGCGTTAACTACAAAGAAGAACGAGATAAAGTAAGACATCAACAATTGATGACGTATACAACAGAGACCCAAAAAGAAAAAGCAAACCCACTCGTAGGGTTCCGGCATTCGATCAACCAAGAACATTCCTCGCCAAGAGTCGATTTTTTGACAAAATAAAAGGAGTCGGCCCAGTGACGATCAGCCTGACTTCCCTCGATGGCGATCTTAGCCGCCTTAAGTCTCGATCTGAGACCCACTCTTCCAACCGTTTAACCTGTGAGTTCAAAACATTGAGTAAAGCTGATGTGTCTTGTTCGGATGGCTTGATGTATACCTCCACCACATCAGTGGGCTCCAGGCCAGCTTTGTTCCTCAATTTCTGTATCCTATTCACAACCTAGTATTTGAGAATGGATAGAAGTTTAGATCAATGAATATACACCTTTATCTGGATGGAGAAACACCCAAGAGATGCTGAGAATTATCCCTTCAAATAAAATACAAGGACACTATATATAATGCAATTAAGTTATTAACATCTTAAAATATCTTAGAATATCAATTAAAATATCAATTAAAAAACATTGTAGAATTTGTACAAAAGCTGAAATTCATGATTATCTAAATGGTATATGCTCATAACGAAAGAGAGGAATTTGTGACATAGCACAGTGATAATGGATTGAAAGGTTGTAGTTAGCCCACAAGAATCAAGATCTACAAAAACATTGGCCGGCAACTTATTATTTTGTGATTTTATGTTATGGAGAATTGAAGTTTCGAAGGTGTATATGTGGTATACACATCTACACGTATAAACAACGTACACTTCGATCGTCTTCCGCATAAACAAAATTCTCCCTAAATTCTCCATCATCCAAACAAAAAGTATAAACGAAAATGTTTTCCCCGAGATCAAAGACTAATACTTCTCTTAAACATGGTCCAGTCCAAACCGAAAAGTAAAACGAGAGCCTCTACTGTTTATGATAGAATATTAGGGGTTAATTTAGCTTTGTCAAGTGTATCTATGCAATAAAGAGAGAGCGGGAAGTTAGTTACAAGTTAGTTTGTTAGCTTGTTTACTAGTTCATTGTCAATCTTAGCTATATAAGCTACTCAAGTGTAATCTTGATCATTCAATCAATTCAATGGAAAGCTTTCCCTCTCTCAAACAATCTCTCATCCATTCTAACATGGTATCAGAGCAAACATCATGATTTCTTCCTCCGATCAATTTTCTGTTCTCCGATCGTCTTCTCCGATCACTCTCTGTGATCGTCGATCACTCTCTGTGATCGTCGATCACTCTCTGTGATCGTCGATCATCTTCTGTGATCGTCGTTCATCTTCTCCTTTCCTCTTCTTGTCTCCGCTCAGTTTTCGCGGCGATCTCCTCTCAGATCGCTCATCTAGGTCGTTCTTTTCCATCGACCTTCTGCGATCCAATCATGCCTGAATCCGAAGTCGAATCTGAATCTCTACGCTATCTTGGAGCAGGCGTAGCAAATCTTGACACAAGCAATCCGTTGTATGTCAATCCATCGGATCATCCAGGTACTCCTCTTGTTTCTGACATTTTCGAGGGATCTTCATTCAATGAATGGAGAAGATCTGTTAAAGTTGCTTTGTCTGCTAAAAACAAATGGTGTTTTGTTGATGGATCTCTGGAGAAACCTCAATCTGATGCAAGATTGATCCGCCTATGGGAGAGGTGCGATAGTCTTGTACTTTCTTGGCTTACTAATGCTGTGAGTAAGCAAATCAGGAGCAGTGTGATTTATTGTGAATCTGCTAAGGAAGTTTGGGAAGAATTAGTTTCAAGATTCAGCCAGTCCAGTATCTCCCAAAAGTATTCTCTTCGCAAGGAATTAAGCACTATCACTCAAGGCAATGATTCTATCAGTGTCTACTACACCAGGATCAAAGTCTTGTGGGATGAGTTGCGCAGCTTAGACAAACCAAATTGTTGTCACAGATGTGGAACAATTCAGATCAAGAATCCTGAAGAGGATGAGGATCGTTTTATGCAACTTCTAACTGGTTTGAATGATGCTTATGGCACTACTAGAGGCAATCTTCTCATGATGAAGCCAATTCCCACTGTTTCTGAAACTTTCAATGTCTTGCTAAGAGAAGAGAAGCAGAGGGAAATGGCTATGCAGTGCAAGATTCTTGGCGAAGCCTCTTCCCTATATGCAGGAAGAGAAAGTAAGAGGAATGAATCCAAGAAACCTTCAGTAATCTGTGGTCATTGCAACAAATCTGGTCATTCAATTGACAAATGTTTCAGATTAATTGGATTTCCTGCAGACTTCAAGTTCACAAAATCTCAGAAAGGAAAGAAAGTAGCTGCTGCTTTTTGTGTGTTGAAAATGATGATCCACAAATACCACAAATCTCTGGCCTCTCTCCTGATCAATGTACTCAGTTGGTTAACTTGCTCAAAGGGATGAACTCTCAAGAATTCTGTGGAGCTGTCAGTGTCAACCAAACAGAAGCTAAGCAATCCATGAGTTTAGCTGGTATGACATCTAAACCTTTGTTTGTTGTTGGTAGCTGGGTGATTGATAGTGGAGCTAGTACACATATGTGCTATGATATTAACTTGCTTAGCTCAGTTAGACCTCTCAGACAATGCTTCTCCATAGTTTTGCCAAATGGACAGAAATTTGTTGTGACTCAGGAAGGAGATATGAGACTTTATGAGGAATTATTGTTATCAGGAGTTCTTTATGTCCCTTGTTTCAAGTTTAATCTGATTTCAGTAGCAAGGCTTTGTGATCAATTTGATTGTGCTGTCACATTTACAAGGGGTAAATGTATGATGCAGGACCATTCCTTGAGGAAGCAACAGGAACTTGGTAAATGCACTAATGGGATCTACTTGCTGTCAAATGATGATTTGAAGCCTCAAGTGTCAAATTCTGTTTTTTCAGTTTCCAAAGAATCTCAGTCTATATGTAAACTTTGGCATTATAGATGTGGTCATTTACCTTTCTATAAACTGAAAACTTTGTCAATGTTACCAAAGTTAAATAAAGATGATGATTTAGACAGTTGTTTGGTGTGTGCTAAATCTAGACAAAAAAGGCTCCCTTTTCCTCATAACTCTATCTCTTCAAAAGGCAATTTTGAGCTTCTCCATGTAGATACATGGGGACCATACAACACTGCAACTAAAGAGGGATACAAATACTTCCTCACTATTGTGGATGACTTCAGTAGATCTACTTGGACTCATCTTCTCAGTGCTAAGAGCAATGCCTTCGAGTTCATACAGAGTTTTATCACTATGGCAGAGAAGCAATTCAGTTGTACAGTCAAAGTATTGAGATCAGATAATGCCTTAGAACTTGGATCAAGTCATGCTACCAGGAAATTTCTTACTGAGAAGGGAATTGCTCACCAAACTTCCTGTGTCAGCACACCTCAGCAAAATGGTGTTGTTGAACGCAAGCACAAGTATCTCCTAGAAACCTCCAGAGCTCTTCTTTTCCAATCTGGCTTGCCTATCTCTTTCTGGGGTGAGTGTGTTCTAACTGCTACTCATCTTATCAATTACTTTCCTTCTTCTGTCCTAAAGAACATGTCACCATATGAGAAACTCTATGGCACTAAACCTGATTACTCTTCACTAAGACCTTTTGGTTGCCTATGCTATGCCTCTACTCTCAAACAAGGCAGAGACAAATTGCAAACTAGAGCCTCTCCTTGCATCTTTATAGGATACCCTTTTGGGAAGAAAGCTTACAAGCTTTACAACATGGAAACTCATCTCAAATTCACCTCCAGAGATGTTGTTTTCCATGAATTCATTTTTCCTTATGCCAAACACACAGAATCTCCCACTCCATTATTTCCTTCTCATGATATTACTGAGGAAGACATTCCTATTCCTACTCAAACTCCTTCACCACAATCAAATATTCCCTCATCTTCCTCACCCTCACATAATCATTCACCTTCACCTTCTCCTATCCTTCAGCCAGCTATTCCACCTCCACCTCCAAGACAATCTTCCAGATCTCACAAACTCCCTACCTATCTCACAGACTATGTCTGTAGTGCTGTCTCCTCAGATCATTCCCAACCACACTCTTGCCATCACACTCTCACCTCCACATTACCTCAACTTTTCTGCTTTCATACCTTAACCACAGAAAATCATTCCCAAGAAAAAGAACCCACCTCCTACACTATGGCTTGTCAAGATCCTAGATGGGTTGAAGCCATGACAAAAGAATTTGAAGCTCTTGCTCTAAACAAAACCTGGTCCATAGTTGATCTGCCTAAGGGGAAGAAGGCTGTTGGCTGCAAGTGGGTTTACAGAATAAAGAGGAAAGCTGATGGGAGTATAGAAAGGTTCAAAGCAAGGCTAGTTGTGAAAGGTTTTACACAGAAAGAGGGGATAGACTACACTGAGACTTTCTCACCAGTTGTTAAGATCACCACAGTTAGAAGCTTGATCACTTTGGCTGTTAAGAGAGGATGGAATGTCTTCCAACTTGACATCAACAATGCCTTTCTTCATGGTGAACTCCATGAAGAGGTATATATGAAGCTACCTCCAGGACTTGATGCTCAGGAAAACATGGTTTGTAGATTGCAAAAATCATTGTATGGTCTTAAACAAGCTTCAAGACAATGGTATGCTCGTCTATCCTCAGCTCTAAAGACCAAAGGCTATATCCAGTCATTAAATGATTACTCTTTGTTTACCAAGAGAAGTGAGCATTCTGTGGTATTTCTTATAGTGTATGTGGATGACATTCTACTGACTGGTGACAATGAAGAGGAAATCAAGTCACTTAAGCAGTTCCTAGATGCAGAATTCAAGATCAAAGACCTTGGTTTTCTGCACTTCTTCCTTGGTTTAGAATTCATTCCTCATTCCAATGGTATGATTCTCAGTCAAAGGAAATTTATTGGTGAGCTCCTTGAAGAGTTTAATTGTGGTGACTTGAAGCCTTTCCTCACTCCTCTTGAGCTCAACTGCAAGCTCAACTTTGTTGATGGTGATCCCTTGCCAGACCCTTCAGTTTACAGAAAACTCATTGGCAAGATGAATTTTCTTGTTCATTCTCGCCCAGACATAGCCTTCACTGTGCAATTCTTAAGTCAATACTTGCACAGCCCTCGCCAACCTCACTTCACAGCAGCTATTCACACTCTTAGATACCTCAAAGGCACTGCCAACCTTGGTATTTTACTCAACAACACACCACATTTTGATCTCCAGGCTTTCTGTGATGCAGATTGGGCATCTTGCCCTCTCACTCGACGTTCTGTCAGTGGCTTTGTGGTTCTCTTTGGTGGCACACCTATCTCTTGGAAATCCAAGAAGCAGCAGACAGTCTCCCTCTCCTCAGCTGAGGCTGAATACAGATCAATGAGGCGAATCTGTGCAGAGTTAGCTTGGCTTACTAGACTCTTCACTGAGTTTGGTGTCTCTGAGGTAACACCTATTCCTCTTAAATGTGACAACATGGCTGCTATCCACATTGCTCGTAATCCCGTCTATCATGAGAGAACAAAGCATGTGGAAATCGATTGTCATTTTGTAAGGGAAAAGCTTCTTGAAGGCCTCATCTCTCTGTCTCATGTACCTAGTAAGTCTCAGCTTGCAGATATTTTGACAAAGCCCCTCACTGGCCTCCTACATCATGATCTTCTCTCCAAGCTTGGAGTCTCGTCTACTCCTCTCCAGCTTGAGCCGGGATGATAGAATATTAGGGGTTAATTTAGCTTTGTCAAGTGTATCTATGCAATAAAGAGAGAGCGGGAAGTTAGTTACAAGTTAGTTTGTTAGCTTGTTTACTAGTTCATTGTCAATCTTAGCTATATAAGCTACTCAAGTGTAATCTTGATCATTCAATCAATTCAATGGAAAGCTTTCCCTCTCTCAAACAATCTCTCATCCATTCTAACAGTTTATGTGAAAACCTTTAACTCAGTGTGTTACTCCATATATTAAGGGAGGAGGAGGAGGAGAAATAGTAAAACTGGCGAAGCCAACATAAACAGTAAATGAACGCCCGGGTTATTTGACCATATAGTATACCTAAATAACCCGTATGAAGACACGCCCGGGTTATATGTACGTCTATTATATAACGCAATCTCACCATCCGGATTACTTTATAATTATCATTAATGAATCCAGATTATTTGAGTTCCTCGTATTAACCCAGCTAGCCGGCCTCACCGCTCTCCCCAATTCTTTGTACAAAAATCACGCTTTGTCAAAAATCACGCTCTCCCCAATTCTATGTCAAAACGAAGAATATATAACGTTAAATGAACGCTCGGGTTATATTCCATGCTATATTAGACTAGTGTGTATTACTCGAATGGTGGCTGAATGATTACAAATCAGGCAATAGCCTTTATTTATAGGCTAACTCTAGTTTTATCTTTAAGGAAACGAGATCTTATATTTTTCTTCTATCCTATGACGATATAAAATTCAGGTAAAATATATTTTTTCTAATATCTATCACCGATTACAATAATATCATAAAGAAATAGAACTATACTCACTCGGCCGACTTTGTCATCAACGCAAACGAGACCCTCGTCACGTCGACGTGGTCACCTTACGCGTAGCTTAGAACGCGTTCCTTACTCGTCGTATTTTTAGGCACAAAGAGTACACATGGAAGATTCGCAATTTTCTCAAGAAACGATGATATTAATCGTCTTTCTACTATTGTGGTCTCCAACTTAACTGCTTATCGAGCTGCTCGTCTTAGCTGGGATGTTGTTACCACTTCATTCTCCTTGCAGCATAATCAAGTTAGCAACTCCCCCATCTCTTGGGCTCCGCCGCAGCATCCCTGGGTCATCCTCAATACTGATGCGGTTGCCAAAGGAAATCCCAGAGTAGCGGGAGGAGGTGGCCTACTGAGAGATCACCAAGGAATTGCCTTGCTGATGCTCTTACAACAGAACTTTGGTCGATCTTCCATGGGATTTGCCTTGCTGATCGCCTGGGTATTACCCACCTTATTGTTCAGACTGATTCTTCTCAGGCTAATGCGTTTCTATATGGCACTCTA
Organism: Oxyria digyna; assembly: GCA_029168935.1. Lineage (NCBI taxonomy): Eukaryota > Viridiplantae > Streptophyta > Magnoliopsida > Caryophyllales > Polygonaceae > Oxyria > Oxyria digyna. The sequence continues at coordinate 216,416 of JAPVLV010000017.1, forward strand.
CCAGCGACTCATCGTGATTTATTTTTGCTTAGACGATGCAAGATGGTTGTTTCTTCCTTCCCTGGTTCTGTGCGTCTAGTCCACGTCCGACGGAGCTCGAACTGCGCTGTTGATTTTTTAGCAAACTTATCCATTTCTTTTGATAATAATTTCACTGAGTACTATACTCCTCCTAGTGGTTTGATTGACTTCCCGAATGCTGATTTCAGCCTGTAAACTCCAACTCTACCTTCTAGCTTTAATATTATAATTTCGCAGGGGCATTTGCCCTGTTTCTTGACCCAAAAAAAAAAATACTTAACCTGATTCTAACCTAACTAATTGCCATAAAATTTGAATATACACTTTTCTTCAACCTATAATAGAGTTTTGGATCCCGTGCCACGTGTGAGTCTATATTGTTTGATACGAACACATTCTAATTTAACGCGCACATTCAAATGCACCTCAGCAAAATCACAAAAGAAAATAAATTAACTCATTTATAACCAATCAACAAATAGAATGATGATACAATGATAAAACTGAATGCTCATAAAAATAATTTTTTAAGATTTTTCTTTGATGAGTGAAATAATATTGGTGATGGCTAATAAGAAAGCGCGGGAATTGAATGCTTACCCAATTAAAACATGGCAAAATTTAATGCGTCTTTCATTTGGGCAATATCGAACATCCAATTTATAATTCAAAGTACAACGAAGAATATCAAACATCCAACTTGTAATTCAAACTACAACAAAAAAAACACTCACCTAATCATGGAAGAAACAATGCTTAATTCATTAGTATATTTGTAGCCAATAAAACTCTTAACATAAATAACTCACGCACATAACTCAACAGTAAGATAAGAAAAAGGCGAATTTGAGATTTATCATCCAATTAATCCATTTTAAAATCCGAAACTAAATTTGAGTAAGGGATTTGAGAAGAATACGTTTTTGTGTCTTTTGTCTTAGTCCAAAGTAATGGATCGTCTTTTTGTTGAGCAACTCCAGAAGAAAAACGTATATGTGCTTAGCAGGCTCGTAAAAATGGGAAATAGCAGGCATACGTACATGTTTAGGAGGTCAATGAAATAATAAGAGAGACTAAAAGCTCATTCATGTCATGGCCAATCAAAACACTTCAGCATTGAATGCAAAACATTCATTTGTAAAAAACGCAATTTATATATTATACTAGGATATGATATGATTTTTGGGTCCACGCTACGTGCGGGTTTTACGGTCTGTAAAACTTCACAATATGACGTTGAAGAATCGAAGAGTAGAAGATGACGAAACGTTTCAAATGGATCGACTATAGACATGTGTTGTTGGGCCTAAATCTTCAACTAGGTCACATGTCCATATACATAAGAAGAGAAGGGTGATCCTAGTCATACTCAATTTTTATACTTTTTACACTCAATCAGCCACGCACACACATTGTGGGATCGTAAAAGAATCTCGCACACAATTTTGAGAAATAAAAAAACTTAAAGTTTGTCCCAATCCCGCGACACGGTGCTTAGATTTTATGCTTATTTAATCATTAATAGTACAAAACAACTTTCATAAATCTAGCAACCCAGTTCTTCGACTATTATTTTTACAGCTTATCGTTAGGTATACACTTTTAAATTACATTAAAAATCATATTTAAAAAAAATATAATTAGATTTTTTTTATAAATTTATAACTAATTTTTTATTTGTATTTATATTAAAAGTAATTTCTCATTTATTTTATTGACTGAATCAAGTCATTATTCTCGAACTTTGTACCTTGTAATATTGAAATAATAAAGTTTGTTCCGTCGACGATTGGCCGTTGGCACGTATACGAAACAACAATTATGTATATGACTAAATTATAACTTTTCACCCCACCTTCTAACCAATTGGATATAAATATATTTTTGTTATACTAATTTGTTATTATTAACTACTAAAATTTTTTAGTGTTAAAATTTTATTAATTTAGTGCATTCATTAACTTAATTTGTTATTATAGAGTTGAAGAATATACAAAAATGTAGATATTAATTGTATTGCTTGCAACTAAGATAAGATGAAGGTTTTGGATTAAAACTCATGAACGAGATGAAAAAGATTTTATTTATATGCATTGAATGGGTACTAGTTTAAATTACTTCATCAAGTACTAATAATTTTATATGAGATATAAAGAAGATTAGATTAGATAGATAGATAGATTGTCAAAGAATCAACTCGACCAAAAGGATAAGATGATGGTTCAAGCCCGCTCTCTCACATGAAAGCCCTGAAATGTGGATGTAACATTTTTCTCCTAATACTCAACGCTAACATTTCACTTTGAAAAGAGGAGTGAATGAGATTTGAATTTGTAACATTTATGTCACGATGAGTATGATATCGTTCCAAAAAACCAACTCAAAAAAAACTTAAAAGTGACTTTTAAAATTCGAGATTTTATTGTGTTTCCTTTAGCACACATTAGAAAAACGCTTTTTAAAATGAGCATTTGTAATCTACATACTATAAACGCTTGGTCCCCGGAGCCTTGAAACTTCGTAACATACGATACAGTAATTAATTGACATATTTAACTCTAGTATTACGGCGTAAAATTTAAGGGAAAAATTTAAATAAATTAAATAAATCAAATAAAATAAATAAAATAAAAATAAAAATAAAGAAAAAGTTAGCAGTGATAGTGTGTAAAAATCCATGTTTCGGATTGGTCGAAATATACGTCCACTATTTTGAGAAGATTGACATCACGCGGTGGTAGCACACTAGCACCATTATTGGTGTTTGACTGTTTGTCCATTCTGGTTAATTTCGTTCATCCACTGCACCGTTTTAATCCAAGTTCATTATCCTACGAAAAGAGGAATAGTTTTCCAATATGCTAAAAAGAATAAAAATAGATACATTTTGAGAGTAATTGTGATTTTCATATCAGATCGAGCCGTTAAAATAGGAATGAGATTTTTTTTCTAACCTATGCTCTTAATATAGAAAAATTATACATAATATTATTTAGTATTTTATGAATTTTTTATTGTAATAAATTTATCTCTTTTTAATTTAGAGTTTAATTTTTATTATTAATGTGTTTTACATTGATCCTTAGAGCATACCATAGAAAAATGATAAGTTAAATTTGATGGATTATATAAGTAAATGCACTTGACAAATAACCCATACGAAGATCTTTCCGCAACAATATTATTTATAATTTATTTGTTTAACATTTCCAGATCTCCATAATTCAAATAGCCACCGTACCAGAGATAAGATTTCTCAACTTACATACTTCAAACATGCACTTGTTTCATATATTTTTGATATACTTTTGGGGCCACACTAAGTAGTACGTGTTCCGATTCCATCCTCATATCATTAATTTGTCCAAAACACATGCATGTTTATCCTTCTCTATCTCCCCACCCTAAAATACAATTTTACATTATTGTATACTTAGCTAGCAAGCCAGAAATGTTGATATAATATTCTCAAAATTTTATATAGTAGATATTTTCAGTTTGAAAAGAAACCTGTATAAATAATGTGTGTTTTGTGTCATTTTCCAGGTGGATTCAAACACCCTCGTTACCCTACAGAAGATCGAGGGGACTAGTTGTTATTTATGTCTTACTTGTTCGCAAGCCCTGTATCAATAATTCAGGTTGTTTAGAAAAGATTCTAACATGTATATATCAGGGCCGGCCTTTTACCTTGTTGGGCTAGGGCGATGGCCAAGGGCTCATAATAAATAGGAGCCCAATCCAATAATTTTCGTAGTAGTAATATTTGTATATAGTTGGGCCCTTTAACTTTTTTTAATCAGGAAAAAAACAATTAAACTGCAATTGCAGAGGAGTAGGGGGCGATGTGAGACAACGTTCTTAACCTATTTTCTGAGTTCTCGTTTCCTAGACCTGCAACTGCAATTCTATTCTCAATATCTATGAAAATCTATTTTTTCCCTTGTTTACTCTTTTATTGTAGCTCTTTTGAGTTCTCCGGCTTCTCTCTAGTTCCAATTTCTCATTATGCTCCACCTCCATGTTGGCCACTTTTATCTTTTGATTTTGGGTGATTGAATTTGGATCTGGTTCGTTTGGTTTGGTCCGTTTGGAGCAACTTTGTGATTTCAGTACCATTTATTCCAAGCTTGTTGGTAAGATCAAAGTTCCATGTCCCCTGCTCATTCAATTTGTTTGCTTCAATTGGATAATTAATTAGTCATGATCTTGTTTTTTATCGTTGATGCAGAAATTTATAGGGTAAATTGGATTTCAGATGTAGACTGGAATTTGGAGCTCATCGTTTGTTATTGATATCTTTTCAGGTGCTATTATTCTTTTTCTTCATTATAATTGTGTTAATTGTTAACATGTTGCCTGAAAAGGAATTATCTGGTTCTCAAAAAAGGAAGAAAAGGAAATTAGTTGATCAATTTATAGCATCGCAGAGAGGAGCTTTTGATAAGTTTATATTGAAACCACCTGATGTTGGACAAAATTCAGGAGGACTAGGTGTAGGTGATCTTGAGAGAGATGATGGAAACTTAAGTGGGGAAATTCACGTTAGTGAAGAAATTCACGTTAGTGAGGGTACTTTACCTGAGCATGATAATATAGTTGCTGAGAATACAATCTTGTTAGATATTTATGACCCTAGAAATTGGGATAACCTTGACAACAAATCAAGAGACATTTTAGTTGATAAGGGCCCTCAAAGAGAGCAAGATCTTGTATTTCCTTTAGATTCTACTTCTAGGCATTTTTCATATGCTTATTATTGGAGAAAGCTTAGCAACGGTGAAGCAAGTGATAGAAAATGGTAGTTTATTCTAAGCATGAGGATAAAGTTTATTGTTTTTGTTGCAAACTGTTCAAGTCTAAAGGTAATATAAGTTTGTTAGCAAATGATGGAATGAGAGATTGGAAGCGCCTTTCTGTTAGACTTCGAGTGCATGAGAATAGTGTGGAGCACATGACTAACATGAAAACTTGGAATGAATTGAGAGTGCGGTTGGATAAAAATCAAACAATTGATAAAGAATTGCAGAATGAAATTACAAAAGAAAGAGAGCGTTGGAAATATGTGTTAAGAAGAATAGTTTCTGTTGTGAAATGTCTTGCAAAAAATAACCTGGCCTTTCGTGGATCTAATGAAAAACTATACCAAGAGTGTAATGGCAATTTTTTAGGTATGATTGAGATGATTGCTGAATTTGATGTTGTTATGCAAGAACATGTTAGACGCATTCAGGATGACAAGATTAGTAAGCATTATCTAGGCCATAAAATTCAGAATGAATTGATATCTATTTTAGCTAGTAGAGTCAAAAGCTCAATCATAAAAGTTATTCAAGATGCAAAATATTTCTCTATAATTCTTGATTGTACTCCAGATTTGAGTCACAAAGAGCAGATGACTCTACTAGTAAGAGTGGTAAACATGAGCAGCAATAAAATTAAAATAGAGGAGTATTTTTTGGAGTTTTTAATTGTAGATGATACTTCTGGATTAGGATTTTTCAATGTATTACTTGATGCACTTGATTCTCTAGATCTTAAGGTGGATAATGTGAGAGGTCAAGGTTATGATAATGGTTCTAATATGAAGGGAAAACATCAAGGGGTACAGAAAAGATTACTTGATTTAAATCCAAAAGCATTGTATATGCCTTGTGCTTGTCATAGTCTTAATCTTACTCTTAGTGATTTGGCGCATTCATGTATCAAGGCTGTTTCATTTTTTGGAGTTATACAACGCATCTATGTATTATTTTCTGGTTCTCCTAAAAGATGGAAAGTTCTACTTGATCATGTACCAGACTTAACTGTGAAATCTTTGTGTAATACTCGATGGGAGAGTCGAATAAAGAGCGTCAAAGCCATTAGATATCAAGCCTCTAATATAATTGCAGCTTTGTTAGAATTGTGTACATCTTCCGATGATGCCAAGTCAAGTAGTGAAGCCGGAAGTTTAATTTCTGCACTCAAGAGCTTTGAGTTCTTACTTGGTATGATTATTTGGTATGACATCTTATTTGCCATAAATAAAGTAAGTAAGAAGCTACAAGAAAAATCTATGCCTATTGACATTACTATGAAGCTAGTAGAAGGTGTTGTTTCATATTTAAAAAAAATATAGACATGAAGGATTTGCTTCAAGTATGAATGAGGCCAAAAGTCTATTATCAGGAAAAAACAGTTTGGTGAAAAAGCTCATGATGAAAATATAAAAACAGCTGAACAGGCTTTTGAATTTCATTATTTTTTTGTGGTCGTGGATATGGCTATTTCTTCTTTAGAAAACAGGTTTATGCAATTAGAGATGTTTGAAAGTGTTTTTGGATTCTTATTTGATTCAAAGAATTTAATGTCTTTAGATGAGAAGGAACTTAGAGAATCTTGCATTAAATTTCATGCTACTTTTTCTCATAATAATGTGTCTGATGTTGATTTGGATGATCTGTTTTCTGAATTAAAAGTGTTGCAAATGACTTTGCCAAACGTTCCAAATGTGATTATGTCAGCAACTGAGATTCTTGAATTTGTCAAAGCTGCAGATTGCTATCCAAATGTTTCAATTGCGTACCGTATTCTATTAACTATACCTGTGACTGTAGCATCAGCAGAAAAGAGTTTCTCAAAGTTGAAATTATTGAAAACCTATTTAAGATCAACTATGTCACAAGAAAGATTGAATGATCTAGCTATTTTGAGCATAGAAAAGGATGTGCTGGAAAATGTTGATGTTGATATTATTGTGAATGATTTTGCTTCAAAAAATGCTAGAAGAAAACGTTTTACATAACTGTGTCTTTGATTTGTTTATTATTGCAGGTTCTTAATGTTCATGCTTGTAGACAAATTACGATGAAGGATTCAAGCGTGTTCAAGCTCTATTTTGTGTTATTTGTTACTGTTATTAAGAAATACTCCCTCCGTCCCACTATATAAGCCCCATTTGACCTCGGTGCGGATGCCGATGCACGTTTTGTTTCGTTAATATATCTAATTGTTTATTAATAAAAAATATAAAAAATTGATATTGTTAAAGTAATCACTGAGACGAATCAAACGAGACCCTATATGACCTAATTTTTCGTTATATATTGGAAGAAATCGAGAAAATTCTCTCGAATTGTGAATAGTGCTGAAAAAGCAAATGAAGTTTATAAAAGGGAACAAAGGGAGTAGTAGCACTTTAGTCCCATTTTGTGTATTTTTCAGTGTTATTAATTCTCCGCTCTAGATTTTGTGAGTCACTTCAGGTTTTTGGTTATTTTGTGTTAAAACTATATATGTTATTAATTTTATTTATAATAATATTTATAGTTGTTATTGGTATAAAAAAAAATTAGGGGCCTTAAATTTTTATTTTACCAAGGACCTATAATGTCCTAGGACCGGCCCTGTATATGATAGTAATTGATATGGGTTCGGCTCATTCAAGCGTATCACTTCACCTAATAAAAAATCCAGTTTTTGGGTAAATATCCCAAAAGTGTACTGTTTTTTAACTTTTTACATCACTTTTTTAAGTTATATGAAAATACTCTTTTGTTGTGTGGCAATAATAACTTGTCAACAAAATTATCAACACAATTGTCAACAAAATTTAACTAACTGTCAACATGAATAATAACTTGTCAACACCGATAATATATTGTCAACAACTTAACAAAATTGTCAACACGATTAAACTGTCAACAAGAGTAATGAAACAAACAAGAGTTATTAAAATTGTCAAAAAAAATTAAATTAAATTGTCAACACGAAGAATAATTTGTCAACACGAATAATAATTTGTCAACACGGACAATAATTTGTCAACACGAATTATAATTTGTCAACACCACTAATAACTTGTCAACAACATAACAAAATTTTCAACATTGTCAACTCTTTACTAAACATGTCAACACCACTAAATTACATTGTCAAAAAAATAATTGTGAACACATTAATTTTTTACACACTAAAACAAACATTGTGATAACTCAGCCTCCTCGTGGATGCTAAGGCGCGCTCGGATCTAGACTCAAGATGGCTAAGTCGTCTTGAAAGTGGTGAAGTGTTGCCTCAGATGAGACTAAGTGTTGGCAGTTTTGTGGATGAATGTGCAAGCAGAAGACTTTGGATAAGCAAAACACAAGTAGATCTTTATTACACGAGTGTTTTGAGAAGGGTTTGAGGTTTTTGTACTTGGTATATTTTTGTCACACCAAGAACGAGGGAAAGATAGTGTTTTTGACGCCGAAATTACAAAGGAAGGAGAGGCTCTCAACTTAAGCTTTGTATTTCAAATTCAACGTGTCTAACAATGAGCCTTAAGAGGCCTATTTATACTAAAGAAGACGTCCTTATGCTACAAGCAAAGGATCACTCTTCCAATCAACATTAAAGAGGCGAAATCTAAGGAAATAAATGCACAATCAAAAGGAGGAAATGGTGGGATTGTGTTGGCACTTATTAGAATGATCTAATGGCTGAAATTGGTGATCCATGTGCCTATCCCACGGATTGGTGACTTGGCAAGTGACTTGAGTGATCCCCATTAATGTTGATGGCGAAATTAGGGGGATCTTGTCTCTCCTAGGTCCAAGTCTTTTTTGGCGCGCATTCGACCCTTACCTTGACTCTTTTGGGCCATTTAGGACCAATGGAATTGAGAACGCCTGGTAGAAATGGCTCTAAGGGCTTTGACGCACATAAGGACATCATTTGGACTTGTCGGCGCTTGGCGTCGAGGCTTGACTTGGTCACTTTGAAGTTGTGGAGATTTGGGCCGAGCGTTTTTGGTCTTGATGGAGTCATTGGGACATTTTGAGGCCATTGGAGATGATAGTGCTCGGGCCAAGTGTGATGGTTTGGCCAGTGGCACGCCATGTTGTATCTTGGTAGGCGCAAGTTGAGGTTTGGCTCCGGGAATGAATAGTGATTGGCTCCGGGGTCCTGAATTGGGCATTGAACCTCCACTTGTCTTGAGATGGTTGAAAGTGTGACTTGATGGGCTCGAGTCCTCAAGTGAGAGCTCATCATTGCCCCCCCCCCCATTTGTTGTGAGACGTCCCCGTCTCACCTAGGTTTGAGACCCTTGATAGCATGCTGGGGTTGAGAGAAGTGTCAAAATGATAAGGATTAGAATTACCTCGGACACTAAGCTCCCTGGGGTCTTGAACTGTTTCCTTTGTGGCATATAAATGATAGACGCCGAAGGAAAAAGAGTCTAGACATGGTGCGTCGATGAAGTGGTTGAATGTCGAGGAAGAAGTTGGCGCTCTCGGTCTTGACCGAGCGCCTTGGGCACATAGGTAGGCCCTTTGTTGATGCACTTCAGGAGTTGGCGCCGTGGAAATGAGCCTTGTTGATGAAGTGGATCGGATGGCTTTCTTGCGCTCGGTATTGGCCTATGTTGTTGTAGAATGGCCGAGCGTTGTTGCCATGGGCATTGTCTTGACTATGAACACTTCTTTGGATGCCAAAGTAAGGCACTTCTGGTTTGGGTGCGCCGTGGAGAAGGGCCTTGTTGTCGAAGGTCTGAGTTGAGGACTAGGGATCTTCTTGTTGGGCGCGCTTGAAGATTTCACGGTGTGCGCTTGTGGACCTCTTTAGGGCTTGATCCTGGGCTCTTGACGAGCGAAATGGTAGCTTGCATAGCCAGCCATCCACGCAGTTTCCAGCCCCTATTGATGGTAGTATTTGTAGCCATTCTTCGAAGCTTTCTCTTGGTTTGGGGAAACAAGGGAGCTCCACTTTGGTTGCCAAAGGATGAGGCATTGACCAAGGCGGCCCGGACTTGTCTCCTAACTCTTCTTCTTGTAGCTTTTGAGGCAGAATTGTGAGGACCACTTTGTTGGCCATTAAGCTTTGCTTGGGAATGAGCGTGTCCTCGCCTAGCTTTTGTGCCGTCTTGGCCTCTTGCATTGCCTTTTTAGCCACCATGTCCCTATCATCATGTGCGATTTCACTTGGAGACATGGGTAAGAGCTTGACTCGTTGTCCATGGTGGGTGAATAAATAGGTATTTAGATACCCATCATGGAGAACTCGTCGGTCAAAAATCCATGGACGCCCAAGAAGAATATGGGTGGTGTCCATAGTAACAACATCACACAACACATCATCTTTGTAATCACCAATAGAAAATGAAATAATGCATTGATGAGTGATGTGGTTACCATCATCGGCGTTGATGCCGAGAAGACCATATGGAGATGGATAAGGAGTGGTAGGAAGGTTGAAGTGAGTGACTACCTTCTTGTTGACTATGTTGGAGCAACTTCCTCCATCAATGATTAGCCTAAGGGTCGCCGTTCGTACCTTACACTTGCTTTGGAACAAGTTGTACCTTTGTGCCTTGTTGGGATCCTCCTTTTGCACAAGCACATGGCGTTGCATCAAAGCCAAAGTGCCACCTCCGTCGGCGGGAGCAATGTTGTCAATGATCTCGTCGTTTGGAGGATCATTCTCCTCCTCTTCTTCCTCCACTGAAATGTAGCCTTCATTTTGTGAGAAAAGGACACGCTTGGGGTTGACGCAATCTCTTGCCATGTGGCCATGGCCGCCGCATTAGTAGCATTCCAAGTCGCCTATCCTTTGCCTTGAATTCTCATGAGTGATGTCTTTTGGATTGTTTGGGGCCCTTGAACTAGACGCATTGCCTACTTTTCCTTGGTCATTTGGAGTAGAAGTGATGCGGGGATAAGCCGCAGTTGCCGACCTAGACACCAAACTCGAATAGGAACTCGAACAGAGAAGATAGGCGGAATTAGAATGAGATGAAAGAAGGATAAGTCGAATGATAGGCCAATTGGAACCAAATCAAACAACGATAAAACCCTTGAAATTAAGAACAAGAACCTTACCGAATGTTGAAGAAACCCCAACGGATGATTACAACCAAACACAATGACTTTGGTGGGTCAAGGCACCTGGAGGTTGCTCTATGGAGTCCCGATAGCACCAACCTTATGGAAGAGATTGACACACACAAGCACAACTAGGGCCAGCTCAACGACAATGCACACGGGGCACTCTTCTCACAAAAGCTCTCTTTTGGGAGGAAAAAACGATAAACGTTGTATTCAATATCAAAGTCTGGGGGGGGGGGGGGTAAAACAACAATTGAGGCAGCCTTATATAGGGTTCATAAGGATGCCAACTAAAGAATTAAACAATAAAAAGTATCTCCTAAAATAATAATCCCGAAAAACAATTAAACATCCGAAAATAATGTTTCAAAAGGAAGCCTCGGCGAGTTTCCTGGCCGCGGGCGCGGTTGGCGAATGAGCCGCGGGCGCGGTTTCCAGCCGCGGTCGCGGTTCTTCTCTGCAGTCCTCTGCTCGTTCTCGAACCTCGATCATTAGAACAGTCTTCAATGGTGGTTCTTCGTCTGTATTCAACTCCTTAGACCTGAAGAACGCTACTAACTTGTCTAGCTCTTGCTGGACTTCTTTAGCTCTCGAGCGAGTCAATGCACCTTCAAACTCGGGGACCGGAGGTGTCGGTTGCTGTCCAGATGATCCTTCATCATCCTCCCCTTCTTGAAAAGGATTCGACCTCGAATCATCCAGCTCCTCTTCTTCTTCACCCTCAAATAAAGTCAAGTCTTGCACATTGAAGGTAGCACTCACTTGATAGTCACCGGGAAGCTCCAAGACATAAGCATTATCTCCAATCTTCTTGAGCACCTTGAATGGTCCAACGCCTCTTGGGGACAGCTTTGAGTGGCGTTTGCTGGGGAAACGCTCTCTCCTAAAGTGGACCCACACGAGGTCTCCCTCCTTGAAGATGACCTTCTTCCTCTTCCTATTTGCCTTGCTAGCATTTGTAGCAGCTACTTCTAGCAATTTAGCTCTTGTCCTCTCATGAATTTCCTTGATGTGATCAACCTGTTTTCCTGCATTGAAATCCACTCGCTCCTTCGTAGGTAACGGCATAAGATCAAAAGGGGTTAGTGGATTCAAACCATACACACATTCAAAGGGACTCAGCGAGGTTGAGGAATGGATGGCTCTATTGTAGGCAAACTCAACATGGGGTAAGGCTTCTTCCCAAGCCTTCAAATTCTTCTTAAGGATGGCTCTCAAAAGGGTTCCTAAGGTCCTATTGGTTACTTCAGTTTGACCATCCGTTTGAGGATGACTAGATGTAGAGAATAGTAGTTTAGTCCCTAGTTTTCCCCAAAGAGTTTTCCAAAAGTAACTTAGAAATTTCACATCTCTATCACTCACAATAGTCTTTGGTACTCCATGTAACCTAACAACTCCGGTAAAGAACAAGTCAGCCACATGATGAGCATCATCAGTCTTGTTGCAAGCAATAAAATGAGCCATTTTAGAAAATCTATCAACAACCACAAAAATAAAATCTCTCCCCTTCTTAGTCCTAGGCAATCCTACAATAAAATCCATACTAATGTCTACCCATGGGGTCGTAGGAATAGGCAAAGGAGTATACAATCCATGTGGTTTAACTCTAGACTTAGCCTTAAGACACTCCAAACATCTTTTCAAACAATGCTCAACATCCCTAAGCATATGGGGCCAATAAAAATGAGTATGCAACATATGATATGTCTTATCTCTACCAAAGTGTCCCATTAATCCACCCTTATGGGCTTCTTCATCAAACAATAATCTCAAAGAACACTTAGGTATGCACACTTTACTAGCCCTAAACAAGAAACCATCAAACAAGTAAAACTTATCCAAAGTTCCTTTATCTAAACATTGCTTATAAATAGCACCAAAATCAGCATCATTACGATATAACTCCTTGATGTAGACAAAGCCTAACACCTTAGAGTCAAGTTGAACAATTAAAGCATGCTTCCTAGATAGTGCATCAGCAACCACATTGTCTTTTCCTTTCTTGTATTTGATAATATAAGGGAAAGTCTCAATAAATTCCATCCATCTACCATGCCTCCTATCAAGTTTGTCTTGACTCCTAAAATGTTTCAAAGATTCATGATCGGTATGCAAAACAAACTCTCTAGGCCATAGGTAGTGTTGCCACGTCTTAAGTACTCTATATAATGCATACAATTCCTTGTCATAAGTAGAGTAATTTAGACTGGCACCTTTCAACTTTTCAGAAAAGAAAGCAATAGGCTTACCTTCTTGCATGAGTACTCCTCCAATGCCAACTCCAGAAGCATCACATTCCACTTCGAAAGGCCTAGTGAAATCGGGAAGCACAAGCAAAGGTGCCTCGGTCAATCTGCGTTTTAGCTCCTCAAACGCCCTTTCTTGAGCCTCCTTCCAAACAAATGCTGAATGCTTCTTAGTTACCTCAGTCAGCGGTGCAACAATGGTGCTGAAATCCTTCACAAAGTGCCGATAGAAGCTTGCTAACCCGTGGAAATTGCGTACCTGGCTGCTGGTCGTGGGTGTCGGCCATTCCTGAATGGCTTTAATCTTCTCTTCGTCAACCTGTAATCCCTGGGAGCTCACTACAAAACCAAGAAATATAACTCTATCAGTGCAAAAATCACACTTCTTTAAGTTAGCATATAGTCGCTGTATACTAAGAGTAACGAGTACTTCCCTGAGATGTTGCTCATGCTCCCCTAGGGACCTGCTGTAAATCAAGATATCATCGAAATAAACTACAACAAACTTCCCTATAAACTTCCTCAAGACATGGTTCATAAGCCTCATAAAAGTAGAGGGAGCATTAGTAAGTCCAAATGGCATAACAAGCCACTCATATAGACCAAATTTGGTCTTGAAGGCGGTCTTCCACTCATCGCCTTCCCTCATTCGGATTTGATGGTAGCCACTCCTAAGATCAATCTTGGTGAAGTTTGTGGCACCATGAAGCTCATCCAACATGTCATCCAGCCTTGGTATAGGATGACGATACTTGACAGTTATGTTGTTGATAGCTCGGCAATCAACACACATCCGCCAAGAATTGTCTTTCTTAGGCACAAGTAAGACCGGAACTGCACAAGGACTAAGGCTTTCTCGAACATACCCCTTATCTACAAGCTCCTGCACCTGCTTCTGAATCTCTTGACACTCCTGAGGGTTTATTCTGTAAGCTGGCCGGTTAGGTAAAGAAGCTCCTGGAATAAGATCAATTTGATGCTCAATGCCCCTAAAGGGCGGTAAGCCCGGTGGAATCTCATCCGGAAACACCTCAGCAAACTCATCAAGAATAGCTTGAATGCTAGGGGGTAGATCAACTCGAGAATCGGTACCTGTCAACACAAATCTCTTGCAAAGCATCATTAAGGTAGTATCGAAGGGTAAATACTCACCTTCCAGCTCGGCTTTGGACAACAATAGGGCTCGATTCGTCAATGCAGGAACCAACATCGCGCCAGAAGAAGGATCCGCGGGCGCGGCTGAATTACCGCGGGCGCGGTTAGGCGAGTGCGGCGCGGGTGCGTCCTCGGGGCCGCGGGCGCGGTTCTCGTGCTGGTCCTTCTGTTGCGATCTGCCGTGAGCCGCGGGTGCGGCATCTGAACTGCGGGTGCGGTTTTTGGTCGCTGCTTTTGTTGCTTCGGTTCTATCCGAAGCCTTTTCCTTGCCTTTGCTCTTTTCGTAAGCTTATGCTATCTGCGCTGGGGTCATAGGTTTAAGAGTAATAGACTTATCATTAAAGATGAATGTATGACGGTTAGTATGACCATCATGAGTAACCTTTCGATCGTATTGCCATGGTCTCCCTAACAATATATGACAAGCTTGCATAGGAACTACATCACATAAAACCGTATCCGTGTATTTTCCTAAGGTGAATGTTATCTCAGCTTGTTTTAGAACTTTTAATTCACCACATTCATTCATTCAATGCAATTTATAAGGTCTAGGATGGAAAATAGTAGCAAAATGCAATTTAGTGATCAATTCAGTACTAACAATATTGCAACAACTTCCACCATCAATAATCATATTGCATACCTTTCCTTGAACTAAACACCTAGTGTGAAATAAATTTTCTCTTTGATTATCTTCACAAGGGGCGGGTTGTACATGTAAATTTCTTTTACAAATCAAAGAATCACCACGTTCATAACCAATTTCATCACTAAGATCATCCTCATCATGCATATCACCTAGGTTCTCTTCTGTTTCACTTTCACTTTCAAGTTCTCCTAGTTGATTAACAATTAATACTCTAGAATTAGGACAATCTTTCATCATATGACCCTTTCCTCTACATTTAAAACATTCAATATCCCTAGCTCTAGAAGTAGGGTTAGAAGTACTCCCTCGGGGTGGATTAGAAGGGCCAAGTGTTGTCTTGGAGGGCACTTGAGTAGTAGGTGGCGGATTCCTTCGAGATCCACCGTCTTCCTTGTTAGGGACCTCTCGGGTTGAAGGATAGGAGTTCCTTCCTTGCTGATTTTTCCAGCCACCTGCGTTTTTGCTCCCTTGGCTCCTAATTTTGGTCTTTCTTTCCACCTTGATAGCCAAATGTAGCAACTCAGTCATTGAGTTGTAAGAGAACATCTCAATCTCACTAGACACATATGGGTGAAGGATACGAAGATATCTAGCCATGGTTGTCTCCTCATCCTCCACCAAATTAGCTCGAACCATCGCTATTTGCATAGCATTGTAAGTTTCTTCGACTCCCATTGATCCTTGCTTCAAATTCTCGAGCCGCTGAATAAGTTCCCTAGTGTAATGTGGGGGAACAAATCGAGCTCTCATCATCCTCTTCATGAGTTCCCAAGTAGTGACAGGGTAATCTCCATTGGCAACTCTCCCTCTGATGAGGCTAAAGTCGTAGTGCCAAATCAAAGAAATAAACTCTAAACACTAACTAGAGTATAGCAAGTAAGTAGAGGTCGAACCCAAGGGAATCAAAACACCAAATCAATGCAGTCAAGTGAAATATCAACTAGTGAACAAGTAACAAGTAACCAGGGGGGTTTTTGATTGTATGGAACACAAAAGTAACAAGTATCAAACAAAGAAGGTTTGGTTGTGAATATGATGAGAAGGGGTTTCACCTAGCAAGTATCCACACAACAGTCAATCAAGTTGATCATAGATTTATCTCAAGTTCTATTCAATCCTAGGGAATGTTCCTATTCCAATCTTTAATATATCAGCAGGCCAACCGGTCCTGATAATACTTACTATTCAACAATCAGGGAAACCTCTCAAGATTAGATGAAATAGCAGCAAAGGGCACAGGAATTATAAGGATGCATGCAATAACTTACAACCGTCAAGTATTAACATGCAATCAATTCTCTTTCATAAAAGCAATCAACTACCAGATCATGCAGATATGAGCGCTACAATGACAAGGAATTCCACCGTATATTCCTAGTCTAGCAATAGAAAACTATCAATCAAACTAGGTGATCAAGCTAGCAAAACTAATAGAAATCAATAGATGAAGAACAAGAGAATTAATACAAACCCATAGGAAAAGAACAAGAGTTTAGAAATCTCACAACTTAATAACTGAAGGTTTCAACCGCTAGGTAAAACAATGGCGATTAGTTCCTGCTCATGGTTGCAGAACTAAATTGTCTGATGGAAAAGATGATAGAACTAGGGTTCTTAAATAGAGACTAACCCTAAAAATATATGGTAAAAGAATATCCTAAAACTAAATAAGGAAAAAAAAGAAAAAAGGAAATAAATAAAAGAAAAGGAAAAACAAATAAATTAAACTAAAGAAAACAAGCACGAAGTGCTCGGCTAATATATTCTGCTGCTTGCTTCCTCTAATTCAATATGTGGGCCGGCCTGCTTACTTCACCCCACAGCCCGTCTCGCGCACGAAGGGGAATTCAGCATATTATCCGCGATCGCGGATATTAATCCGCGGTCGCGGATTTATTAAATATTCTCGGCTCCTCTCTGTTGCTCCACCGCGATCGCCGTCGGTGATTTCTTCAAATCTTCAATATTCTTTGGTTCTGATCTTCAATTCTTCACTTCTTAATAAATATCTCAGAACATAACAATGGCTCGAAACACATATAATAATACTCCTAAACTAATGTAATAATCCCTAGTTACACTATACAAAGTGCAGCGTATCAAATACCCCCATACTTAGACTTTTACTCGTCCCGAGTAACTTACAGAAAAGCTACCCATACAATAAAATGCTCAAAGTCTCAGGAAGTACAAAAATATCTCCTAGTGATTACATAACCAATAAGCTACTCCAAACGCACAAAACCCAACATCAATAATCCAGAACAATGTGATAAAATAAGCACATACCCAGAACTACACCTTATTCCTCCAAGTGGCCTACCCGAATCCTCCTATACGCCTCCTTCTTATGTCACCATAACGCCAAGATGATAATGATCCTAAAACACTCAATTTTTGTATTTTTATAACACTCATCTTGCTTGGGCGCCCTTTCAGGTTTTCATCTCAACCACTCAATAATTGTTCCAGGCTCACAAAACTCACATCACTCAAGACTTATTTTTGCCCCAGCCTAATGCCGGTCAAGCCACCTTCTTATTGCATAGATCTTGCTATCCAAGGATTTTGTATGCCGTTTTTCAATTTTTGTGGCTTTTTCATACAATATATATTCAATAAGCTCATGCAGATACAACCAACACCCAAATAAATACATGTGAATACATTCTCCTCCCCCATACTTAAACATTGCATTGTCCTCAATGAAATGGAAGACATAAAAACGAACCCAGGGAAGGAGACAGAAGACTCACATACAAGGTCGGATAACCTTCCTCCAATAAAACTCAAAGTGTGGTAGAATGAGAAACTAGATGAGCATTAAATGTAATCCAATAATGCATAGCTCATCTAAAGCAAAAGAAAGAATACCTCCAATGTAGAAAGTGACCCAAACAAATCAACTTCTGGCAAAGAACATGGTCACCAACAAGCTAAGCTCCAGCGAATGTAGATCTAGAATGATGAAACCAAACTTGATGTAATACAACTCCTTACTTTTTTTTTCTCTCATATTTTTTTCTGCACTCTATTTTTTTTAATCCGATATATTATTTTTTTTTCGGAATGATTTTCGGATTTTTCTTTCTTTTTTTTTTTTTTTTTTTTTTAGACGGGAGAGAAAACTTACAGCGAGATTGGCTACTGACTGTAGCTGACCCTAAGCTTCGGTGATTTCCTCCTGTCCAAAGAAAAACTAAAAAGAAAATTAAATCGAACAAAAACAAATTCAAACCTCGGGTTGCCTCCCGAGTAGCGCCTTATTTAATGTCGTGGCTCGACATGAAATTCAAGAGATTTAACTAACGCCATTTGGCTTTGTGAAAACCGTCTCTTGTCTGAATTCTCTCTTGAACCACTCATGGAATGCCTTAAATCTCGTCCCACTTACCTTGACCACCTTGTCTTTAGCAATGAAGGTGGTTTCATTCACTTTCTCCTCCTTAACCGTATCAGGCGGCTGTTTAAGCTCAATGTCAAGTGCCTGCACACTAGACATCAATGGTATCTCGCCTGGCGAGGTCAGTAATGGAGGGCGATTGCGCAAAGGATGTGAAGAGAGCTTACCTTTAGGCTCTGACTTAGCATGACACTCTTGCATGTTAGTAGACAAAACAATATCTACTTTTGGGGGCTCTAAGGGATTCTCTAAAACAGGTTGCAATTCATCCTTACAAGTAGGCTTAATCACATCAATAGCACATAGAGAATTCTTATCAATGAGATCCATGTCATATATATTATATTCTACCTTATCCCCATCAAACTCCATAGAGAGAGTCTCACTATTAACATCAATTTTCGTTTGTGCAGTTTTCATGAAAGGTCTACCTAACAGTATAGGTGTGACATTATTAGCATGCTCCATATCCAACACAAAGAAATCAGCAGGAAAAATAAGATCACCAACCATAACAAGAACATCTTCAACAACCCCCTTCGGGTATACAGTAGACCTATCAGCAAGTTGAATAACAGTTCCTGTTTTATGCAAAGGTCCTAAGCTTAGTGATTCATACAAAGAGTAAGGCAAAACATTGATTGATGCACCTAAATCTAGCATGGCTTTGTCAAATTTAGTTTCACCAATCACACATGGAATGCTAAATATGCCTGGATCACCACATTTCTTAGGCATGCGTTTTTGAAACACAGCAGAAACTTGTTCACTTATTTCAACTTTCTTCTTTCCTTTCAGTTTTTGATTTCTTTTGATAGTGCAAACTTCTTTCAAAAACTTAGCAAATCTAGGAATACTCTTAACAAGTTTGAGCAAAGGAATGTTTACCTCACACCTACTAAAGGTTTCGAAGATTTCTTTGTCGTCCTCCAGCCTTCGAGTATCCTTCAATGCCTTAGGAAAGGGAGCAACAGGCTTCTGAGAAAACAGAGGTGGAAAATTCGGGCGAACATAATCGTCAATGTACTCAGGGGGCTCCTGGCGATCGCCATCAACAACTGGCGATCGCGGTCGCGAATGATTTTGCACCTCAGCTTCTGGAATGGAATGGCGATCGCCATCGCCATATGGCGATCGCAGTCGCGATGCAGACCCTGTGTTGCTCTCTGTAATCTCATGGCGATCGCCACTCAGATCTGGCGATCGCGGTTTTGGCACAGAACAGTCATTTAAAGTTTTTCCGCTCCTCAAGAACACTACACTGACGTTCTCCCTCGGGTTTCTTACTGGTTCCCTGGCCTCTAATTTACTCACAGCTTGAGCAATCTGTCCTAACTGATTTTCAAGATTTTGGATGCTTGATTCTGTCTTAGCGTTTTGTTGCATCACAGTCTGAGCTAAGGACTTGATCATATCTTTAACAGTCATGGAATTCTGAGGTCTAGGTTGCTGATAATTAAAATTATGAGAATCATACCTTGGCCTTGGTTGCCATCCACCAACAACGTTTACCTCAGCATTCAGCTCTTGGAGTTGTTGACCACCACTTTGCAGCATAAAAGACTTCATCATATCTTTCAGTTCATTCATATCACTTTGAATTTTAGCGGGATCAAGCGAACTTACTGACTGTGTTCTTTGCCTGCTACCAAATTGCCTTGAGCTCTCAGCTAATTCCTCAAACATTTCAGTAGCCTGAGGTATAGTCAATCTTAAAAAGTTACCTCTACAGGATGCATTCACCATTCGACGATCCTCATCAATCAGGCCACTAAATAAGTACATAAGGAGATCTTGGTCAGTATAACTATGGAATGGACAGCTTGAGCAAAGCTTCTTGAATCTCTCATAATATTCATAGAGACTCTCAGTTGAGTGTTGTTGAAGATTCGTGATTTCCTTCTTTAAGCTGCTCAGTTTTGTAGCTGGAAAATATTTCTCTAAAAAAACCTTTTTCATTTTAGCCCATGTATCAATACTCCCTGGAGCTTGATAATAGAGCCAATCATTCGCAACGTCTTTCAGAGTAAATCCAAAAGCTCTCAGCATGACCTGCTCCTCAGTAACACCTCTTGGCTTCATACTAGAACATATGGCATGGAATTGAGCCAAGTGTTTGTTGGGATCTTCTCCCGCTAAGCCATGGAAGTGTGGAAGCTCATGAATTAAACCAGCTTTTAATTCAAAATTCACACCTTCTTCAATCTCAGGAAACCTCACTACCAAAGGTTGTTGGTTTAAGTCTGGGGCAGTGAGTTGCCTCATAGTAGGCAATGGCGGTCCATGTCGATCACCCATCTCGTTCTCTTGGTTCAGAGCTGCTCTTTGGTTCCGAAGGAACGTCCTTTCAATCTCTAGGTCAAAGGAAACAAGAGATGAATCAGTAGCACGGGTCTGAACCATAAAGGTTCACACCAAATAGTTGATAATTTCACAATTAACACAGAATCAGAAAAATTTCAATTCCCCGGCAACGGCGCCTAATTTGATGAGGCTAAAGTCGTAGTGCCAAATCAAAGAAATAAACACTAAACACTAACTAGAGTATAGCAAGTAAGTAGAGGTCGAACCCAAGGGAATCAAAACACCAAATCAATGCAGTCAAGTGAAATATCAACTAGTGAACAAGTAACAAGTAACCAGGGGGGTTTTTGATTGTATGGAACACAAAAGTAACAAGTATCAAACAAAGAAGGTTTGGTTGTGAATATGATGAGAAGGGGTTTCACCTAGCAAGTATCCACACAACAGTCAATCAAGTTGATCATAGATTTATCTCAAGTTCTATTCAATCCTAGGGAATGTTCCTATTCCAATCTTTAATATATCAGCAGGCCAACCGGTCCTGATAATACTTACTATTCAACAATCAGGGAAACCTCTCAAGATTAGATGAAATAGCAGCAAAGGGCACAGGAATTATAAGGATGCATGCAATAACTTACAACCGTCAAGTATTAACATGCAATCAATTCTCTTTCATAAAAGCAATCAACTACCAGATCATGCAGATATGAGCGCTACAATGACAAGGAATTCCACCGTATATTCCTAGTCTAGCAATAGAAAACTATCAATCAAACTAGGTGATCAAGCTAGCAAAACTAATAGAAATCAATAGATGAAGAACAAGAGAATTAATACAAACCCATAGGAAAAGAACAAGAGTTTAGAAATCTCACAACTTAATAACTGAAGGTTTCAACCGCTAGGTAAAACAATGGCGATTAGTTCCTGCTCATGGTTGCAGAACTAAATTGTCTGATGGAAAAGATGATAGAACTAGGGTTCTTAAATAGAGACTAACCCTAAAAATATATGGTAAAAGAATATCCTAAAACTAAATAAGGAAAAAAAAGAAAAAAGGAAATAAATAAAAGAAAAGGAAAAACAAATAAATTAAACTAAAGAAAACAAGCACGAAGTGCTCGGCTAATATATTCTGCTGCTTGCTTCCTCTAATTCAATATGTGGGCCGGCCTGCTTACTTCACCCCACAGCCCGTCTCGCGCACGAAGGGGAATTCAGCATATTATCCGCGATCGCGGATATTAATCCGCGGTCGCGGATTTATTAAATATTCTCGGCTCCTCTCTGTTGCTCCACCGCGATCGCCGTCGGTGATTTCTTCAAATCTTCAATATTCTTTGGTTCTGATCTTCAATTCTTCACTTCTTAATAAATATCTCAGAACATAACAATGGCTCGAAACACATATAATAATACTCCTAAACTAATGTAATAATCCCTAGTTACGCTATACAAAGTGCAGCGTATCACCCTCTGATCAAGCTATCCCACCAAACTAAAGCGTAGCCACTAAACTCCAAAGATGTCAGCTGCACCTTTTTGGCTTCAGGAAAGTTGTGACAATTCCAGATTTGTTCAATCTTGGTCTCCCACTCCATATATATGTCTGGATCACACTTTCCCTCAAAACTCGGGATCTTAACATTTTTCTTTCCCACTCCATCTTGTTCAGGCTCTCATCGCCTTCCTTGGTAACCTCCTTGGGGACGATGGGGTCGCCATCCCGCCTCATCTTCTTCTTCAGGCTCTTCTTCGTCATCATTATCACCTAGGTCCTGAAATGCATCATCAAAACGGTTAGCAGCATTGTATCTATTAAAGTGAGGTATAGGAGAGTTACGAAAGCGTCCTCTCCGAGCTTGTGGGAGATCGTCTCGGGGTGTAAGCCTACGTCTGGGTTCCCGACCCGTGCGGGCAGCCTCATAGGCTTCTTGCTGAGGAGGCAGGGGCCTCCGATTGTCGACTGGAGCATCATAGGAGGTCCCGATGTGCTCTAGAACCCTTGGGGACGGGGTGGATCGCTGCTGCCGCTCTATGGCGGTGGTAATGGCCGACGTCATCTCCCGAAACATGTTGGTCATAAATTCTGGGGTAATGGCGCGGGTCTCCGGGGCTTCTTGCCTCCCGTGGGGAGAAACTGACCTGCTCATCACTAAAGAAAAGACTAACACAGAACAATACTAAGGTAAGTGTAAATGAAAACAACTCGCTAGTGTTTACTCTCGTATGTTTTCCTCTGCACTCTCTCTCAATTGTCGTTGCAACCAGCTTTTCTTTGATGAATTGACTTGTATGGATCAATAACCCACTAAGTTGAAACTACCTACTCCTAGCAATATATGAATGCTGGTAGAGATGGAGATGGCTAGCGTAGTGCGGGGTTTCGACTGTAAGGTTCTGACTCAAACAAGAGACTGACTCAATGAAAGAAAGAAAATAATACTCGAAGGCGTTTTGCAAGAATGATAATGCAAAAACAGAGATATGAGTTAAGCTTCGAATTTCAAGAAGAGCCAAAAAAAGCGTACCTTAACTTGTTCCGACTGATGTCGATTGAAAGATCGAAGACGGAGTCGGGAGGGTTAGGTAATAATTGAGGCTCGTATCTGGAAGGAATGGAAAGGCAAACAGTGACGGTTCCGCGGGCGCAGATTTCGAACAGTGGCTTCTGCGGCGGAGCCGCGGGCGCGGCCTGAATTCCGCGGGTGCGGCTACTAGGCCGTGGGCGCGGTTTCTGTCGAGGCCTGGTGGTTTCTCGCTTCCGTTCGGGCTCGTTTAACCCGATTTCCTTTGAGTTCTTGAGATCCGACTTAAACAATATCAAACTAGACTTTGACTCAACAAAACGTAAAACAAACTACTGACTTTGAGACTTTTCGATTTTTTTTTTTTTAATTTTTTTTTTGTCTCAACTAAACAAAACGAAATTACAGACTTGGTCTGAGATACTATCTCAGAAAATTCGAATTTTAAAATAAAAGAAACTCTTAACCACCTTGATTTCCTTGTAGAGAAGATAAGATTTCTTTCCTTGAAGATCTTGGCTTGGGGTGCAAGGACTGAAATTTTCAGCAACTCATCTAGGGTTTTGACGGCTGCGTTTTGGTTAGGGATGGATAGATTTTGTGATGGATGAAGGGCTGAATGGATTTTGGGAACAAGGGTGCTCCAAACTCCAATCTTTCGATCTCCACCAACACTAATCGATCCAAGCTTCTTGCACACAACCTGTAATGACTCAACAAGAAATATCAAAGCAATGGAAGACTCAAAATCAATTTCTGAAAGAAACTGACAAACAAGAAAATAAAAGCTTACTCTTTTTGTGATTTTCTGGATAGGGGGTCTCTTGATGTTCTTGTGAAGACGAATGGTGTCAACACAGCTCTGATACCAATTTGATGCGGGGATAAGCCGCAGTTGCCGACCTAGACACCAAACTCTAATAGGAACTCGAACAGAGAAGATAGGCGGAATTAGAATGAGATGAAAGAAGGATAAGTCGAATGATAGGCCAATTGGAACCAAATCAAACAACGATAAAACCCTTGAACTTAAGAAAAAGAACCTTACCGAATGTTGAAGAAACCCCAACGGATGATTACAACCAAACACAATGACTTTGGTGGTCAAGGCACCTGGAGGTTGCTCTATGGAGTCCCGATAGCACCAACCTTATGGAAGAGATTGACACACACAAGCACAACTAGGGCCAGCTCAACGACAATGCACACAGGGCACTCTTCTCACAAAAGCTCTCTTTTGGGAGGAAAAAACGATAAACGTTGTATTCAATATCAAAGTCTGGGGGGAGGGTAAAACAACAACTGAGGCAGCCTTATATAGGGTTCATAAGGATGCCAACTAAAGAATTAAACAATAAAAAGTATCTCCTAAAATAATAATCCCCAAAAACAATTAAACATCCGAAAATAATGTTTCAAAAGGAAGCCTCGGCGAGTTTTTTGGCCGCGGGCGCGGTTTCCAGCCGCGGTCGCGGTTCTTCTCTGCAGTCCTCTGCTCGTTCTCGAACCTCGATCATTAGAATAGTCTTCAATGGTGGTTCTTCGTCTATATTCAACTCCTTGGACCTGAAGAACGCTACTAACTTGTCTAGCTCTTGCTGGACTTCTTTAGCTCTCGAGCGAGTCAATGCACCTTCAAACTCGGGGACCGGAGGTGTCGGTTGCTGTCCAGATGATCCTTCATCAAGAAGTATTAGTAGACAAAGGTTTAGAAGGGTTAGAATTGTACCTTGAGTTGGACGATGATGACCATGGTGTAGTGTGCTTCCTCAACACTTGATTATGCAATTGCATTACCGTATGCACAAGGCTGTTGATGTCGATGATAGGGAGGATTTCTAATTGATCTCGAATAGATGTATTCAAAAACATTGTCCTTAATGAGGCGGGACATACACCTACTCCGGCTTTGTAGTACATATCTTCAAGCTTTGCAAAGAACTCTTGAGGAGTGGATGTACCTTGTTTGGCCGTGGCACAAGTTGGTGGAACATACTTGGTCATCATGATGTGCACAAGTTGGTTCCAACTAGACCCGACAGAAATTAACCCAACCCGCAAACCCGACCCGACCCAACCCGATTTTTCTGGGTCATAACTCGTCAAATTGAACCCGTGACCCGTTTTCTGTCAAACCCGATTGACCCGCCCCAACCCGTTTTTGACCTGAAAATTTGGCCAAAAAGAAAAAAGTAATAAATAACCGGAAAATTGTAAATTTTGCCAAAAAATGACAATAATTGATAATTTCCCAAAATTCAGGGTTTGGTGAGCAAGACACCTAACCAAATCGTATACTCCCAAAATTTAAGGCTTAATTTGGCAAAACAGCTCCCAAACGATGTCAGAATTGAATGAAACTTGATTTCAATGCATATTAGAGATATTTAACCATGTGGGAACTCCAATCAAAACTTCTTCATTTTCAAGTAACACCTCCTTTCTAAACATCAAACTAGCTATTACTCTCTAACTTGTTGCAATATGTATGGTCGACAACATCGATGTATTATTATGTCTAAAAATATTATACAACTTAGTCATATTAGGCATATAAAGTCACAATAAGGTCTTGCTCACAGAAAACGAGGCCTGAAACTATTCGTAAACGCTAAAAGGCCTTAAGAGGCCTTAAATGGGCTTAAGGCCCAATTTGGAAAAACGATGTCAGAATGGAATGAAATTTGGTTTCAATGCCTATTAGATATATTTAACCATGTGGGTAACTTCCAATCACAACTTCTACCATTTCAAATAGCATCTCCTTTGTAAAACACCAAACTAGTGTTAACTCTCTAACTTGTCGCAATATGTATGATCTACAACATCGATGTTGATTATTGTTGAAAACATTATACAACCTAGTTTTATTAGGCATATAAAGTAACAATAAGGTCTCGCTTATACAAAACGAGGCTCGAAACTATGCGTAAACACTAAAACTCCTTAAATGGGATTAAGGCCCAATTTGACAAAACGACGTCCAAACGATGTGTGAATGGAATGAAACTTGATTTCAATGCCTATTAAAGATATTTGACCATGTGGGTAACTCTCAATCAAAAGTTCTTCATGTTCAAGTAACACCTCCTTTTCAAAACATCAAACTAGTCATCACTTTGTAACTTGTGGCAATATGTATGGTCAACAACATAGATGTATTATTATGTTTGAAAAAATTATACAACTTATTCTTATTAGGCATATAAAGTCCCATTAAGGTCTCGCTTACACTAAACGAGGCTTGAAACTTTGCGTAAACGCTAAAAGGCCTTAAATGGGCTTAAGGCCCAATTTGGAAAAACGACGCCCAAACGATGTCGGAATGGAATGAAACTTAGTTTCAATGCCTATTAGAGATATTTGACCATGTGGGTAACTTCCAATCACAACTTCTAACATTTCAAATAACATCTCCTTTATAAAACCAAACTAGTGATAACTCTATAGCTTGGCGCAATATGTATGGTCTACAACATCGATGTTGATTATTGTTGAAAATATTATACAAATTAATCTTATTAGGAATATAAAATATCAATAAGGTCTTGCTTATACAAAACGAGGCTAAGAACAATGTGTAAACGCTAAAAGACCTTAAATGGGCTTAAGACCAAATTTGGCAAAACGACGCCCAAATGATGTCGGAATGAAATGAAACTTGATTTCAATGCCTATTAAAGATATTTAACCATGTGGTTATCATTTAATCAAAGCGACTCGATCCGACAATAAATCCGTAACAAACCGACCTGGTTTGACTCGATAATTTTTTACCCGAACCCGACCCGCCTATAAACCCGTAACAACCCGACCTGTTTTGACCCGGTAATTTTAGACCCGAACTCGACCCGCCTATAAACCCGTAACAACCCGACCTGTTTTGACCCGGTAATTTTAGACCCGAAATGACCCGACCCGAAAAATACCAGACCCGTAGCACTCTAACCCGAACCCGACTGAGCCGACCCGATTGCGAGGTCTAGTTCCAACGTACAATTGGTGGTTGATTACGCCTTCTTCTATCGGCAACAAGTCTATGCCACCAACTCCTTGTCGCTCCCACAAAGTGTATGGTTACGATCTCCACTTTTTCATGCTCTTCGTAGTGGCAATGTTGGAGCACATGCTCGGTACCTTGCACCCATTCAAGAAACAAAGCAACGTCATAAAAACCTTCAAAGGGTTCGATTCTTACCTTGATATCCCGACGCGAGTTGTGGCGTTGGGGGTGCTCTTGTGGCATAGCCGGGGCTGCATTTCTTTGACGCCTTTCAACATGGTTGTTGGCGTCTTGGCGCCTGGACATTGTCATTCTCGTTCAATGGTGGGCATGGCTCTGGGATCCAATCACTTGGTCTGTTTTGAAGCTCGATTGGATCTTGGAGTGGCATCATGATGTGAGGATTAGGCAACCCCACTGTCACCATTCCTTCTAGATCAACTCATCAAATTCCAGTTGGTCGTCGTCGAGAGGATTATGTGGCGACGCACCGAAGGAATCATCTAGTAGAGGGCTTAGTGGACTTTGTTGATGCAAATGATCCTCTACATTAAAAGGAATTGGACTTACCTCTCTATGGCGAGAATGGTGGCGTGATGGACGCCTAGAATGCTCCTTTGAGCGATGGCTTCGGCGAAGCTTATGGCGCATCTCAGGCTCAACTTTTTTGGCTTGTTGGAGAGTGATCTGCGCGCACTCCCATTGTTCTTCTTCTCTTGCTGGCCTATGATGGCGCCTGGATAGATGTGCGCCGGTGGAAGGTGAAGAGCTCCTGGTGGAGTAGCCTTGTTACCTCTCGTCGGTGCTTGACGGTGAGTGGTGTCGGCGCACACGGGTCTGTTTCTCTTCTAGGGCTCGTCTATTGTCAAGGAAGCTCTCCTTGATTGATGGTAGCTTCTGAAATTTGGGGTTTTGAGATGTGGAAGGCATCACCCCTTTTCCCTTGTCTTGCGCCCTTTGACCGTGCCCGTTGGATGGCTCCCTTGGGTTGTTTGTGGTGGGCGCTTGGCGGACTGAGTGGGTTGGTGGTGCCATTGTCACAATCTCTTTTTCAGCCAGCATCCTTGCATTATCGGCCTTAAGTTGCTGGATTTCCGCCATCATTTGTTCGAA
The DNA here is from genome assembly GCA_029168935.1 of Oxyria digyna. NCBI lineage: Eukaryota > Viridiplantae > Streptophyta > Magnoliopsida > Caryophyllales > Polygonaceae > Oxyria > Oxyria digyna. Next base: position 244,691 of record JAPVLV010000017.1, read on the forward strand.
TTGAGCTTGGGTTGCAAATGCTGGAGTTACAACTTGTCTTGGCTCCTCTCTTTCCTCCTCCAAGTTTGACATGGTACCTATTGTGATATGGGTCATGCACAAGGATCAAAGCGCACAATAAATATGCAAGAGTATGGCAAGAAAACAAGATAAGACACACTTGAGAATCAAACAAGCACTTAGGCTATAAGGCTGATTTTTAGTGATTTTGGTCAAGTGTTTATCAAATCCAAGTTCAATTGCCGTCAAAGATTTCTTTAGCAAAATTAACTCAAAGTTGCATGCAATATTGAACTTCTAAGATTGAAAAGCTTCAATTATCATGCAATCAAATGAAAAGAATAATTTTGCAAGTGAGAACTAGACGATGAAAGATAGAGGAAATGGAAGAATGCTCAAGTGAATGTCAAGTACGTTACCTTATTTTGGCTATGGTCTTGACTAGAAAGAAGGCTTGCCTTATTTGGACTTTTCCCCTCTCAAATTTTCAGATTTTTTTTTTTGATTTTGTGCTCGAAGTCGAGAGCTTTACTTGATATACTAAAGATGAGCAAAGATAATCATGCAATACTATTGATGCGAGAAGAATTAGTGAAGACAAAGGGATCTCGTCTTACTAGTTAATCCTAATCAATTTCATGCAATAATTCAATCCACTATAATCTCACAAAGAAACTCAAGATTAAAATGCACTTTAAATCGATCTTACAAAGAAAAATTTTCAGCAATTTAATCAAGGATAAGATGGCGAAATTTGTGGGATTGAGGGAGTGATTGGTGGATCGGTCAAGATGTGTTTAATGGGTGGGAAGGGTGGGATTAAATGGGGCATAATTTGTGGGATCTTGACTGATTTTGATGATGGTGATGGTGATGGTCGAGTGCTTAAGGCTTCAACAATGGTGTTTTGGCCAAAAACGAGATGGAAAGGTGATAAGTGCTTGAATGAAAAACAAGATGACTTACTTGAATCCCTGATGCTCTTGATACCAAATGTTAACTCAGCCTCCTCGTGGATGCTAAGGCGCGCTTGGATCTAGACTCAAGATGGCTAAGTCGTCTTGAAAGTGGTGAAGTGTTGCCTCAGATGAGACTAAGTGTTGGCGGTTTTGTGGATGAATGTGCAAGCAGAAGACTTTGGATAAGCAAAACACAAGTAGATCTTTATCACACGAGTGTTTGAGAAGGGTTTGAAGTTTTTGTACTTGGTAGATCTTTATCACACCAAGAATGAGGGAAAGATAGTGTTTTTGACGCCGAAATTACAAAGGAAGGAGAGGCTCTCAACTTAAGCTTTGTATTCAAATTCAATGTGTCTTACAATGAGCCTTAAGAGGCATATTTATGATAAAGAAGACGTCCTTAGGCTGCAAGAAAAGGATCACTCTTCCAATCAACATTAAAGAGGCGAAATCTAAGGAAATAAATGCATAATCAAAAGGAGAACATGGTGGAATTGTGTTGGCACTTATTAGAATGATCTAATGGATGAAATTGGTGATCCATGTGCCTATCCCACGAATTGGTGACTTGGCAAGTGACTTGAGTGATCCCCATTAATGTTGATGGCGAAATTAGGGGGATCTTGTCTCTCCCGGGTCCAAGTCTTGTTTGGCGCGCGTTCGACCCTTACCTGTACTCTTTTGGGCCATTTAGAACCAATGGAATCGAGAACGCCGGGTAGAAATGGCTCTAAGGGCTCAGACGCACATAAGGACATCATTTGGACTTGTCGGCGCTTGGCGTCGAGGCTTGACTTGGTCATTTTGAAGCTGTGGAGATTTGGGCCGAGCGTTTTTGGTCTTGATGGACTCATTGGGACATTTTGAGGCCATTGGAGGTGATAGTGCTCATTCCAAGTGTGATGGTTTGGCCAGTGGCGCGCCATGTTGTATTTTGGTAGGCGCAAGTTGAGGTTTGGCTCCGGGGATGAATAGTGATTGGCTTTGGGGTCCTGAATTGGGCATTGAACCTCCACTTGTCTTGAGATGGTTGGAAGTGTGACTTGATGGGATCGAGTCCTCAAGTGAGAGCTCATCACATTGTCCCTACATAATCCTTGTGAACAGTGTCAACTGTAACACACATTAACTTGGTCAACACTGTCAAAAACTTTGTCAACAAACCCTGCATAATAATCAAATCCTTGTTTTTAACCAAAGAAACGGAAATCCAAACTCTACTAGAGCCTAATTCATTGAATTAGTATTGTACGAACACAAACACAAGATTGTATATCAGGTATGCTTGCTATAGTTAACTGACAAAATTATTCATTTAGATGACTAATTAAAAATAAAAAACCTGCAGCAGTGAAATATTCCAAAATCAGTTCTACTCTTGGAAGCCTTCTCTTGGAAGAGGGGGACCAAGAGGAACACATCGTCCTACTCTGGGAAGCCTGGATGGAAGGGAGTCGATCCGATTCTAGAAGAGGAGAAAGTGGACAGAAGACAACGAGATCCGACGGCTAGAAGCGTCACCGAATGAAGTGAATTTTGAGACAACGGTGACGAAAGCGGCGGTGGCGGAAGTCAGGAAGCAATGGATCAGAGACACCTGCGATGGTGAGGGAGAAGAATGAAGGAGGTGAAGACCGGCCACGGAGACGATGTTGAGATCTGCCCGCCATGTGCCATCCAGACAGATCCTTGGTCGTCGTCGAAGGCGGAAAAGAATCTGTCGGAGGCGAGGACGAGGGTGAAGGCGAGAGAGGCGTCAATTCTGGAGAGTGGAGGAGGTGCGTGTGCGGATCTGAGAGAGGATTCGACTCCATGGAAGGATGCTTTCTTGAGGAGTTCCTTGAGGGAGATTTCAGAGTTGGAGGAGTAAGAAAGAGTGGGGAAGAAAATGTCGGCAGAGAAGAAGGGGTGGGTGGGAGGTGGAGAGGGTATTTCCATAGCGTTTAATAAACAGGTTTACTAACCTAATTTTTTATACCAAAAGGTGTATTGGGCACAAATAGTTCATAAAAAATGCTAGTGATATTATTGTTGGCCTGAATTTTATGTGTCTAGCTCGGCCCACGACCAGACGTACGAAGTCCTAAAGGGGAGTTCACATTGAGTTAGAAAGTGAGGCCATTGAAGTTGTTAGCAAAAGCTGAGGCGGAGACTAAGTTAGGCGACATGGACGAAGAAGATGAACCATCTCCGAGATTCTCGGGGGAGAAGGAAACTACTCCAACGTCTTCATTTCGGATGAAGTTCAAGTATCCCTCTTTCGATACAAGTAGGACATGTTATTTTCTATGTAAGATTAGCATTCATACTTAAGCATCCATAATCCATTACTATAATCTCGAGTTGTACTTTAGAAAAGCATATAATCAAGTCGAGGACCGATCACTATTGATCTTCATTATCCAATTCTTTCATCATCATTCATTGCTAAGCTTTAACGTGTACAAAAATATTTTTTAACCCGGGCATTTAAGGGAATATAACCCGGACTAGGTCAAGGTCAAAGGTGCATGCTATATTTGCTCTGGACCTAATAACCCAGACTAGGTCCAGGTTAAAAGTGCATGTATATTTGCTCTAAACCTAATAACCCGGACTTAGAGTTGACACACCCGCGTGGCCGCGTTATTAGCCTCCACCATTTCCCCCTCATGTTTTTGTTGTCTGGGTTATTTGAGCTGAGTGGTATATAACCCGAAAGTTTCAACATCCGGGTATCACAACTAGATGTCAAATAACAACATAAATGGCCTTGGAGAAACTTAGAATCAAAACACTATAAAAACAATTTAATTGATGTTGTTTACCTCTTCCTTCACTTGATCACACAGTAGCTTTAACTCTGCTAGCATGAATTAACGTACTTCCCATTGCTAAAGTGTACAACTAACGTCAGAGGAGACTGAATGGCAAGACAAATGATGCCACTATTTTGTCATATATAACATCGGTTAGCATGTTACCTATTGAAGAGTTATACATTGTTATACATATATAAGAACGATGTTTTGAGAAGTGATTGAGAGACTCATAGTACTTTGCCAATTACTTTTTTTTTTGGTCAAGAAAATCATAAATACTTTGTCAATTACTTACTACCTCATCTATATTTTCCTGAGACTGTTACTTTCGTCGTTGTACATCTATATGCTTAACTTATAAATACCTTAGACAAAAAACAAATAAAAAACTCAAGTTTATAAAAAATGATGAATTTAGTAATACAATCCAATCTCATCAGCATGAACCAAATCATGTCTCTTTCAAATAAAAAATGTTTTATACCTAGAAACTGAAGGACGATAAAATGACCTGCATTTTCGGTCCTTTTCCATTACGGTCCTTACGACCTTTTTCCATTACGGTCTTTTTCCATTATGGTCCTTACGACCTTTTTCCATTACGGTCCGAGTTAGAGGTGCATGCTATATTTTCTCTGGACCTAATAACCCGGACCTAGTCCAGGTTAAAGGTGCAGATCTACATTTGCTCTAGACCTAATAACCCAGACTTAGATTAAACACACACAGGTTATTAGCCTCCAACATTTTCCCCTCATGTTTTTGTTGTCCTTGTTATTTGAGTGGTATATACATTTCAACATCTGGGTTATATATATCATCTTAATATCATGGTTATATATTATGTAGTTAAATAGCCTGGACTGGAAATCTGGGGTATTTGATCTTAATGTAATTTTCTAAAATTACAATATAACCCGTATAAATACCTCCGGGGTATATTGATTTAGTTATTACAAATAGCAATTTTGATGTGACCTTGTTATATAGTATTGACACAAATAATAATAATAAACCTTTACGTTTTATTCACAAACATTCAAAAAGATAATAGTGCATATAACAACTCAATGTCATAACAAAAAAATACTCAAAATACTTGGCAAAATGGTTACCATTTTTCCAAATATAAAAAACTTGTTCTTTTCATCTTTACTATAGTTTTTTCCTACAATCTGCTAAATAGTTGCCACTTAGGCTTCGTATAGATATGTGACTTTTACACTTATCTTTAGGTACCTCTTGACAAAGGAATAACAATTGTACATTTTTCCACTGAGCGATTTCATCTTGTAGCCTCTTCCTTTCCAACATTGTTAGCCTTTCAAAAAACGCTTCTCCAAAGTTGTGTCATCTTCAGTAGTAAGAAAAATGATGTTTAATAAAAGAAGATTTATACATTATGTACCTTGGTGTATGCGGAATGTAGAAGATTTAAACTTTTTTAAATCTGTGAGCTTCTATATAAACAAACTAAAAAACAAACAAATTATACAAGAATGATACACATAATTTCCTAGCTTCTCCTTATCAAGTTATCATCAATATAGTTATGCAGCTTATAAGAACGCAGAAAAGAGCCGATTAATATTTGAAAAATTCCCACTCAACAACCAACAACTTATATCTCACATAAAATCTATGAATTGATCACTTTACCTTGATAAGCTTCATCTCATCCTTAGCAGGATAAAGATTTATCAGGTTTTTAACTTGACCGACATCCAAAACTTCTGCTATTTTAATCCTCAAAAAACAACACCGAGGATTATGAAACCAAATCGAAAAAATAACTATTAAAAAAATGACAATAACAAGAAGATAACATATCTATCAATACTCTTCATAATGAGACCATTACATAAGAGTGCACTTTACTAGAATTAGGATTCCAACAAACAAATTATATCATAGTTTTCAGTAAATTATGAATCCCTCCATTGTTAATAATAATAATGAATGAATAAATACACATAAATAAAATAAAAAACAGAAGCAAAGTAGTTTCTAGCATAAGGCTGTGAGAAAATCTTGCAGAGAAAAGTATATGATCCAAAAAAGGGTCACTAAATAGAAATACCAACGAATAATGGGTCTAAACTACCATATGGAAGACGAGCTGATTTTTAAGCATAATAGAAAGTCACATGCAGAAATAATCAAGTCATTTATCTAAAGGATTTCAACTTCTCAACTGAAGAGTTGTATAGTCCTATAGAATAAATATAACAGCTGATCATGAGTTATCTAAGGGCATATGATTAATGGATTTTATTCCATCACTATCCCTTGCTTCTCTCTATTCCCAGGAACTTCAGAAAATATAAGAGCTGCAAGAAGAGGTGAATTCTCAACTCTTTTCAAGATTTCTAGTAAAAGCAGTTAATCCCTGAAACATTGCAACGTTACCGCTAATAAAATTATCTCTAATACATGTTCCAAACCTTCATATAATTATTGCAACTTTTTTTAATGTCAAGATAAAGAAAGAACATCCACTTAACAAAAGACTATGTGCAGAAGCATCTAGACATTATCGTGAAACAAGGAGCATTGTCAAGTAGAATACCAAGAAACCTAAAGTAATTATCACAACCAAATTTCAAATAACAACAAAAATGGCTCTAGAGAAACTTAGAATCAAAACACTATAAAAAACAATTAAATTGATGTTGTTTAATTCTTCCTTCCCTTCAGCACATCGTAGCTCTAACTCTGCTAACCTGAATTAACGTACTTCCCATTGCTAAAGTGCACAACTAATGTCACAAGAGGAGACTAAATGGCCAAACAGATGATGCCACTTTTTTGTCATATATAACATCGCTTAACAAATTACCTATTTAAGAGTTGTAAATTGTTATAGATATATGAGAACATCTATGTGAAGATTTTTTTGACAAAGAATGGAAGACACTTGAAACACCACACTCCCACTTAAAAGTTGGAATAATAGAGAGATGGAGATTATGAAATATTTTCCAAACGAGAAAGAGGTTAAGTTTCATTCTAAGTTGTCTTTCATTGTTTTGAAAAGTGATTGAGAGACTCATAGTACTTTTCCAATTACATACTACCTCATCTATAATTTTTTGTTACTTTCGTTGCTTTACATCCATGTGCTTAACTTATAAATAAGACAAAAAACAAACCAAAAACCCAAGTTTATAAAAAATGATGAATTTAGTAATGCAATCCAATCTCATCAGCATGAATCAAATCATGTCTCTTTCAAATAAAAAATGCTTTATACCTAGAAACTGAAGGACGATAAAATGACCCTTCCGAAAGATAATACGATTTGTTACGAGATATCTGATAAGGTGAATGATTGAACTTTTCATTGTACATTAGCCTATACAACCTTTTTCCAATACGGTCCTTACAGCCTTTTTCCATTACGACCCTTACGGCCTTTTTTCATTACGGTCAGGTTAAAGGTTCACGCTATATTTGCTCTGGACCTAATAACCTGGACTACGTCCGGGTTAAAGGTGCACACTATATTTGCTCTAGACCTAATAACCCGGACTTAGATTAAACACGCCCGGGTTTCATTACGGTCAGGTTAAAGGTTCACGCTATGTTTCCTACAATTTGCTAAATAACTGCCACTTAGGCTTCATATAGAGATGTGACTTCTACACTTATCTTTAGGTACCTCTTGATGAAGGAATAACAATTGTACATTTTTCCACTAAGCAATTGCATCTTGTAGCCTCTTCCTTTCCAACAATTTTAGCCTTTCAAAGAAGCTTCTCCAAAGTCGTGTCATCTCCAGCAATAAGAAAAATGAAGCGTAATAAAAAAAGATTTAAACATTATGTACCTTTGTGCATGTAGAATGTAGAAGATTTAAACTTTTTTTAAATCAGTGACCTTCTATATAAACAGACTAAAACACAAAAAAATTATACAAAAATGATAAACATCATTTCCTAGCTTCTCCTTATCATGTTATCATCAATATAGTTATGCAACTTATAAGAACGCAAAAGAGAGCCAATTAATATTAAAAAAATTCCAACTCAACAACCAACAACTTATATCTCACATAAAAGCTATGAATAGTTCACTTTACCTTGATAAGTCATCTCATCCTTAGTAGGATAAAGTTTTATCAGGTTTTTAACTTGACCGACATCCAAAACTTCCGTCTGATTCTAATCCCCAAAAAACAACACCGACGATTATGCAACCAAAATCGAAAAAATAACTATTAAAAAATGATAACAACAAGAAGATAACATAGTTGTGATATTAGCCACGAAATATTTTTTTCTAGCTATATAGCCATGAAAGTTAGCAATTAAATGTATTTTATGGTAGTATAGCCATGAAATAATATTTCGTAGTTATATTTGTAGCTATTAACTACAAAATTGTCTTCAAATAATTTTGTGGCTAAAGATTTACGTCTATAATTGCGTTTCCCAGTAGTGAATCGTATGATCGTATAATAACGAAATGGATCTTTATCAATGAAGGTAAATCATATATGGTGTATAAATGAAATCAGCTAAGCTGATTTTTATAATAGTTTTAAATCATTTGTTCTCCTTCTATGTGCTAGTTGTTAGCTAGTAATAATCGGCTAAATGAAAATAATACAGATTTAATATGTGGAGTAGTATTATACGTACTACCATATTAGATTAATTTATATACTAGTATATGGTGAACATGGTTGTGTTTCTTGTGTGGTTGGTGTGTTGATGTATTGTAATTGGGCACAAATCTGTGAAAGGTTATTATGAGTTATTGAGTTTGATGAGTCTATTAAGTTATTCACTAGTTGTTTAAAGTGTTTAATGTCATTAGGAAGTTGTTGTCTTTTCTTTTAAGACTAGAGAATAAGTGCATTCAACTTTTTGGTCGACTGTTGGAGTCTTTTGTAGCTGTCATGGCCTTTTCAATGAAGCTATCAATTTGGTACGAGAGAAAACACACAAAGTGAGACGAGAGAAAATTTGAAGCCTTGAGAGATCTGACAGACATAGGAGACGAGAAAACACTCACCAAAATTCTACATTTTGATGGTAGCTATGACCATTGAGAGGGCTTATGGATAACCTATTAAGAGACAAAGGACTCTGGAAACTAGTGGAAGGAAAATACTCGGGGTCTAATGACAAGACTTTGTTGAAAGATGCACAACGAGAGAAACTGGAGGAAATTCAAACAAAAGACTATCAGGTAAAACACTATCTCTATCAAGCTACATATCGATAGAACTATGTTTGAATAGATCTTGGATAGAAGCACTTCCAATATTGTTTGGGATTCTATGAAGAGCAAGTTTGGAGGCAATGACAAGGTGAAACAGTCACTCAGAAATTCTTTGAGAAGGGAATTTGAGATATTGGAAATGAAGAATGGTGAAAGTATTACAAGATACTTTGCAAATTGGTGATGATGATATCCAAAAAACTCAAAGCAATGGCGAGATCATGGAGGATTCCAAGATAATTGAGAAAATTTTGAGGACTTTAAGAGAAAAATTCACATATGTTGTTGTATCTATTGAGAAGTCCAGAGATATAGACACCATAACCATAGATGAGTTGCAAGGTTCCTTGGTTATGGATGAGCAGAAGTTCAAGATTTCTCATCCGCAAAAAGGTGAAATAGCACAAACTGCAATGAGAACAAACAAATTGTATATTATCTCGCCTGAGGCAAGAGGTGGAAATACTTTTGAAAAGGAGAGCCAAGAACAGAGTTGTCTTCAGATTACCAAATAGCTCTCAAAGCTTTAGCACATGAGATGTGGCCAATTAAGCTATAAGGGGTTGAATGTCTTACTCGAAGAGAAGTCTTGATCACCCCTTGTAGACTGAGGAGAGGAGGAAAAATTAGGATGAAGGCTCGAAGATTTACCTGATTTGCATGAGCCATTTGTAAGATTGCTTGTTGTGGCCTCCTTGTCTCCATTTTGGGTTGCATATGCCTTTTTTCAGCATGAAGCCTTTTGTTTTCGGCCTCCAGTTGTAAAGTTCTTTCTCATATCTTCTCAAGTGTAGGTGGGACAGGTAGAGGTCTTGGTGGCAAGAATGGGGCTTGGATGGACGCCTCTTTTCATGCCTTGTGCTCGAGCGCTTAGATTCACACCTAGCATGGCGCTTGATGCGTTCTTATTCTTCCCATAATTCTTCTTGGTGATCCCTTAGCTCCTGGATCCTAGCATGTGTTTGGTGAGGTTTGGAAGCATGGGCTCCTTTAGATCTTGATGAGCGCTTGGAAGTATAGAAATTGCTCTCCTCAATTGTTGTTGGTGAATGGTGTCGCCGCGAAATGTGGCGCCTCTTCTTTGTGACATCTCCTTGTCAATGTAGCTTGGAGTATAACTTGCTTGCTGAATGGGTGGCCATGGTGGTGGAATCCAATCAGGATGCCTTCGAGGCATATTGTAACTCCACAACTCCTCTTCGTCCTCGTAGTTCCAAGGAGGACGCCAATCGGAGTGTCTCCATGCCATGGTAGATCCTAAAAATAAAAGGAAGCGCAAGGATAAAATGGCACAAGCAATAGGTATAAAGAAACAAGGAAACGAGACAAGTTTAACTTGAAACAACAACACTTAAGGGTTGTTTTGTGTTGTGAAGTCAAGTTGATAAACAAGTCCAATTTCTTTGTCGACAATTCTCTCCAAGAAAAACAATTCAAATTGCAAGTAATATTGAACTTCTAGATTGATAAGCTTCAAGTTTTAGCATACAATTGTCAAAGATAATTTTTGCAAGTTGAGACTAGACAATGGATAGATGCGATATGAAAGAATAGCTCAAGTGAATGTAAAAACTTTACCTTATTTTTACTATAGTCTTGACGGATGAAAAGGCTTGCCTTATTTTGGCTTTTCCCTTCTCAAAATAATTTTTCTCAATCTTTTTGTTGTTTTCTTGCTCAAAGTCGAGAGCTTTTGCACTATTTTTTTTTGTTTGATTTTTGGTTGAGCTTTACTAAATGAAATGGAAGATAAGTAGCATGCAAATCTCAAGAAGGAAGTAGTAGAACAAGGGACTCGTGTTACTAGGTTTTCTACCAAATTTCATGCAAAACAATCCACTATAATCGCAACAACAACTTCAAGATTACAAAATGAATTCAAATTAATTCACAAAGGAAAAAATTCAACAAATGAAACAAGACTTGATGCGTGTCGGAATGGATTGAATGAAGGGATTGATGGCTGATTTTTGTGGTCAAAGGAGTGATTTTAGGGAGTGATTTATGAAAGGCTTTAAAGAGGCGAAATTTGTGGGATTTGGTGATTCCTTTGGCCGATTTTTCTATGGATGAATAAGGATGGGTTCTTGGCTTCAACAATGGAGTTTAAGCACAAGAGTGGTCGAAGATGGGATGATGATATTGGATGGATATAAGTGCAAATTGAAACAAGAAAAACTTACTCGATCCCTGGCGTGCTCTAATACCAAATGTTGTGTTCTCGTCTCCGGGAACGCCTTCTTTGCACAGATCTAGATCGAGGTGGCAAGTCTTCTTGTCTCTTGATGGAAGGTTGAATGAACAAGTCTTGGATAAGGCATGGTTATGGTGTTTTAAGGCTTGGCCTTATGTCGAAGTGAATGGAAATTGTAAGACAAAGCTTTTAGCGTGGCTTTGATAAGGTGTTTTGGGGAGAGTTGGATAAGCGAAAATACGAGTAGATCTTTAGCACACGAGTGTTCTTGAGAAGGTTTTGAGGTTGTTCTTAGTAGATCTTTATCACACCAAAAGAAGAGGATAAGTAAGAATACACAAGGAGTCCACCGAGTGTTTCTTAAGTGTTTAACGCCAAGGCAAAAGGATAGGAGTTTTCTCCCTAAAGGATTTTGCTTAAATCTTAACGTGCTTTATAATGGAAGCCTTGTGAGGCTTTTATAGGCATGAAGACGTCATTGGGCTGCAAGACAAGGATCACTCTTCAAATCAAACATTAAAGAGGCTAAAATCTAGGAATTAAAGACAATAGTGTGAACAAATCAAAAGGAGAAAGACTAGGGATATTTCTAGCACTTATTATGGCGATCCAATGGCTGAGAATGGTGATCATTGTGACTCTCCCACGGATAGATGATATGGAAATCAAATTGGAGAAGTTTGAGGGATCATATTCAATGTTAATGGCGCCATTTTAGTGTTTGTGTCTTCCCCGGGTCAAAGTCTGATGTGGCGCGCGTTTGACCTTTATCTGCATGTTTTGGACCATTTTAGGAACCTTGGGAAGCAAAACGCTCAGTAGAAATGGCTCTAAGGCAAAGAATGCCTGGGACATGGTGTTGGCGCGCAAGAGTGTTCGGGCGCCAAAATAGGGACCTTTGTTGCGTTTCTTTGGGTAACTTTTTATGGGCGTTTTTGACATGGTCCTATGCCTTGGATATTGGTGGAATGAATGACCATGAAAGCGCCCGGGAAAAGTGGTCTTGATCTTGAGATGGCAAAGCCTCGTCTTTTTGATTGGGCGTTGGCATGCCATCCTAAGGTTCTTTGCTCCAAGATTTGTTTTGATTAAACTGACCTCAAAATAGACCATGTGTTGAGTTGTTTGGCTTGATGTGATGGAGACCCATGGCAAGATCACATCAGAACCCCTAAGAAGTTTTCAGAAGAGGGAGTTAAGTGGACCTTTCATGTTCTGAATATGTGCCCATCAGTGGTTGTCAAAGACATTACACCACAAGAAGCCTGGAGTGGGATCAAGCCATCTATGGAGCACTTCAGAGTCTAGGGGTGCATAGGACATGTTCACATTCCCAAAATCAAAAGAGATAAACTTGATGACAAAAGCTCTATTTGTACTTTCCTAGGCATTAGTGAAAACACAAAAGGATATAGGCTATATGATGTTAAGGCTGACACTGCTATTGTGAGTAGAGATGTCATATTTGAATAAGGAGAAAACTGAGAATTGGGAAAAGACTATGAAACATAGGTTAGTGAAGTGTTCACTACAAGAAAAAAGGGATTATAACAACGAAATTTTTCGTCGTTAGAATCCCAACAAGCCATCGTTAAAATTTTTCACAAAGAATCAAGTTCGTCGTTGGTTTTGTCGTAACAAATTTTGACGTTATTGGTAGTAACAACGGTGTTCGTCGTGAATGTTAATGAAAGTTTGTCGTTACTTATTAATGAAAAGATGATAGTTCGTCGGTATTTATTAGCCAAGATTATAGATCATTGTCATTATATTTTCAATAACATCGAACAAACAACAAATAATGACTAACAAAGTGGATGTACAAACATATTCAAGTTGGCATAAAATTTTGAATAATAGTCAAACAACAACAAAATATTTCGTTGTTATAAACATATTTTGCTATTGATATGAAACTTGTTAACCTGCTATCTATTCAAAATATCAAACAAATATAATAAAATGCACTAAATGTCTATTAAACGTATTAATCACTAATTTATAATAAGCAAGTTCAATCTGAGTCAAAACTCCAAACTAATAAGATCTAATTACTTATTCATTACTAAGAGTTAAATATAAATAATTTCTTGCTCATAACGGGAAAAAAATTACACCAAAGGATATCTAAGACAATGTGTGTCATCTTCCTCGAAGCAACTTACTATATTGGCCTTTTTGGTCTATCTTGTGAAGTAGGAATAGTAACTTAAGCTACGAAACCAACGAATGTTTTCTTTTAGTGCATCAAGGTCGCTTAAACATCGTGCACGTGAAATAGATACTTACAGATTAAAAAGAATATACTTCATCTAATTATTTTTCTGAATTCTTATATTTCAAGCACTAAACTGCAAAAAAAAAAATAGTGTAACAAACATATACCTGTAACACCAAGATGATGTCCCACTACAAGATCAACAACAACTACATTAAAGCTCCTAAAATAGAGATTTAATCAAATTCATGGGGTTAAAAAAGGGAATTAAGAAGTTGGTTTAGAAAGTTAAAAATAGGAAAAGCAAGGAAATTCCATGAAAACACATGGATAGGAAGTCCCCTTTCAACCGCGAGGTTCCTCTTCATTAAGAGGACACTGCCAGCACCATCACTCACCTGACTTGCATTTCCTAGGATGCAAAATTGTATTCTTAGAAACTGTGCGAATAAATATGTAATAATGCAAAACAACAATCTTTATGTTATCATTTATCATACCAGTTGTAGTCGCCCCATCTTTTGTGAAAAACAACTTCAATTTTGCTAGATCCGCGATAATGGTGGTTGGTTGGATTCCATCATCTACAAAAATGGTAACACGTTTCTCTTCTCGTGCTTTTGGGTCAATAATCTTTAAGGGAAAAAATAATCTAGATGAGCAAAGGCAACTCTAGATGAAAAAATATACAGTATCACAAATTCCGTTTTTTCTTCTCTCTCTTCCTGATTGGGGGGAAAAGGCGTGACCATTTTTTCAACAGAATTGTGGCTTGATGGTGACGCCGGTTGTGAAACGTGCTCCTCCGGTGAGGATTCTGACCAGGAAGCAAGCGCGATCGTGTGCGCAATCTCATAAGGAGATTATGGGAGCTGTTGAGGAGGATTTGGGGGACGGAGAGTTCCCGGATTTGACTAAAGCGAACCCTAGCTCTTCGAATGTTCACTCCACTTGTTCGAAGGGAAAGGAAACTCAATCTAGAGCTCCGATGGTGAATTCTTGGGCGAATAAGGTGCGTACAGACCAAGAATCCATTGGAGAAAAGATTGAGTGTGTGGCCGAATCTGTGATGGATTCAGTGAAAGAAAAGGGGGATCTGGTTCACAAGAACAATAGCTTCGTTAACCTACATCACCTAATTGAAATTGATAGGGAAATCTATAGTTTCACTGAGGAGGAAGTCCGATCTGAGGCTAATAATTGGAAATTTGTGTTGATTGGAGGAGTTCTTGGAAGAAATTTGTCTAAGTCTGAGATGAGTAAGTTTGTGAGTGACAATTGGGATTATGAGATGGCTGAGATTCAGTTGAGAAACAATGGCATCTGGATCTTTAAGTTCAAGAAGCTTATGGATTTGGATAGAGTCATGGATCATGGACCTTGGCTTATTGGTGTCTCGAGACCTTTGGCACTGAAAATTTGGAGTCCAGGGATGGCCATGGCTTGGTCTAGTTTTGACACTGTTCCTGTATGGGTGCAATTGCAAGATTTGGATCCCATTTTCTATTCCCATCATATGCTAAGTGTCATTGGCAGTATAATTGGTAGACCTATCTGTATGGATAGCATGACAACTAGTAGGAAGAAAATGTCCTATGCTAGGTTGTTGATTAGTGTATATGTTGAAGAGGCTCAAAGGAGCATTGTTGTGCTAAAAGGACCAGATGGAAAGATCTATGAACAGAAAGTTTGGTATGAGTGGATACCATGGAATTGCATGAAATGCAAAGTTTTTGGTCATGGAAATGATATGTGTGCTAAGCATGGGAAGAAGAAATCAGCTAGTAATAAGATTGAGGAGAAGGGTGCTTTGCAACAAGACCCAGTGATTGCTAGTAGCCCTTCTACTGGATGGAGTAAAAGTCCTATGAAATCTACGGCCAATGCTGGTAGTTCAACTGTCATGAAAGATCAACCACAGCATACTGAATCTGGGGCTAAGACTAATCCTCGAAGTGAGTTTACTGTGGTTGATAAAGGGGGAGCTAAGAGGATTGGGCAAAAGGTGGCTCATATTCCATTAAAGAACAGATTTAATGGGCTTGGAAAGGGGGGTAGCAACTCCTGTGACACCTCCAATGACTGAGTTTATTCTTAGTGCTTGGAATACTAGGGGATGTAGCACTTTCCCTAGAGCTAGGATGGTGAGAGATTTCATCAAAAGAAACAAGTTATGTCTGGCTGCTTTGCTTGAATCTAAGATTCCTCTGGATAGGGAGGGGGATATTGCTCACTGTTTGATGCATAATTGCAAGTTTGTTACTAATAGCCCTGCCTCTCAGAAAGGTAGAATTTGGCTCACTTGGAATCCTTCTCTTCTTAATGTGAATGTCATTCATATTCATAGACAATGGATACACTGTGCTATTGAGAGTAGAAATGGACAGTGTAAATTCCTTGCTAGTTTTGTGTATGCCTCTAATGCCACAACTGGAAGGGATGATCTTTGGAATGACATGGTTCCCATTGCTGGTGGATCTATGGGTCCTTGGGTGATTCTTGGTGATTTTAATTGTCTTCTTAACCCTTCTGAGAAGGTCTCTCTCAATAGGAGGACAATTAGAGTTAGTGAAGAATTGCCTAATCTCATTAACAGATTGGAAGTGACTGATCATGTCTTCTCTGGGGCCAAATATACTTGGAGTAATCAACAAGAAGGGACTGATAGGATTGCTTGTAAGCTGGATAGGGTGTTGATTAATAAGGATTGGGAAGTGAGCTTTCCCTCTTCTACTGTGTTTTTCAGTGACCCTAGTATATCAGATCATTTACCTGGTATTATCAATCTTAATCCTACTCAGGGCAGGAAAAAGATTCCCTTTAAGTTTAGAAACTACTGGACTGAAGAAGGTGATTATTCCAATCTTGTGAGGGGAATTTGGAAAGAGAATTGTCAGGGGAATGCTAAGTATATTGTTGCTGAGAAGCTTAAGAGGGTTAAAGTTGCTCTTAAGAACTGGCAGAAGGGGAGGTTTAGGAGGCTGGAGATCATGGTGGAGGACTGTGTGGAGAAGTTTAAAAGGGCCAATCAAGAACTGCAAGTTGATTTTATGAATTGTAGTAAGCAAAAGATGGTCTCAGATGCTAAAGATGAACTTGAGCTTAGAATGACTCAACTCCATAGCTTTACTGCTCAAAGGGCTAAGATTGACTGCATCAAACTTGGAGAAGAGAACTCTTCTATGTTTTATAATGGTATTAAATCCAGAAAGGCTGCTTGCACCATCTTTGCCTTAAAGGATGATCAAGGGAGGGAGTTGGAATCTTAATCTGAGATTGAGGTTGAGATTATTCAATTCTACCAGAAGCTTTTTGGGTCTCATCATGATGTTGTGAATGCTGAGTTTGATGATTTTGAGGGTAACCTTGTGCAGTTTGAGTGGTTGGAGTTGCTTTGTGCTTTGCCTAGTAGAGATAGCATTAGAAGCTAGGGTTGTGTTTGATATTGGAAACCTCAAAACTCCTGGTCCTGATGGTTTTGGTAGCTGGGTTTTTTAGCAAGGCTGGTGTTGGCTCAACATTGATATTGAGAATGTTGTGATTGATTTTTTTCACTAGAGGGAGACTACTCAGACAGACTAATACCACATTTGTTTGTATCATTCCCAAAGTGGATACTCTTTTCAACATTAGAGAGTTTAGACCTATATCTTGTTGCAACACAATGCTCAAGATTATTTCTAAAATTCTGGTGAATAAGATAAGCTCTTTCCTTGGGAGTATTATTTCTGATAACCAGGGTGCTTTTGTTCCAGGAAGGTCTATCTCTCACAACATTGTTGCTGCTCAGGATCTAGTTAAAGGTTATGATAGTAACAGAACCTCTCCTAGATGCCTTATCCAGATTGATCTTCAAAAGGCCTATGACTGTGTGTCTTGGGAGTACCTTGCTCATGCTCTAGATTATCTGAAGTTTCCTGCACAAGTGATTGGGTGGATTATGGAGTGTGTCACTACTCCTTGCTACTCCATCATCATTAATGGTGAACCTAGGGGTTTCTTTGAAGGGAAGAGAGGGCTCAGACAAGGTGATCCTCTATCTCCTTTTCTTTTTGTGATTGTCATGGAAATGTTGACAAGAAAGTTGAGAGTTATGAGTAAGAGAAGAGGTTTTAGTTTCCATCCTAAGTGCAAGCAACTAGGATTGACTAATATTGTTTTTGCTGATGACTTACTCATTTTTTGTAAGCCTAATAACTCCTCACTTAGACTGATCAAGGATTGTCTTACTGAGTTTGGTTTGGAATCTGGACTGGTGGCTAATCCTGAAAAGACTAAGGTCTTTTTTGGTGGTCTCAGTGTTGAAAGAAAGCAGGAATGCTTGGATATTCTTGGATTTAGACAAGGTTTCTTCCCTATTAGGTACCTTGGTATTCCCCTCCATTCTAAGAGGCCCAGAGGAGGTGATTATGAGTCTCTTTTGAATAAACTAAGATATGTGCCTAATTGTAGAAATGCCAGGCAAACTTCATATGCAGGGAGGGCTCAAATTGTTAGAGTTGTGCTTGAAGGAGTCCTTACATTTAGAATGCAAACCTTACTCATTCCTAAGAAGGTGATCAAAAAGATTGAAGCTATTTGTAGAGCTTATCTATGGGCTGGGAATGTTGACAGTAAAAAAGCTTTGGTTGCTTGGAATATTACTTGCAGGAATTTAGAGGAGGGAGGTCTGAACTTCAAAGAACTTCTTTCCTGGAATAAGTCATTGCTTTGTAGGCTTATATATGATATTCATATAGACAGAAACAACTTATGGACTATTTGGGTAAGGCATAAGTCTCTTCCTTTTTTTTATAACACTTGCAAAATTTAAAGTCTTAAATGTTTTAATTATTCATTTATACTATAGATATATACTCCCTCCGTCCCATAATGTTCTTCCCATTTCTTCAACGACACATTTGCCGAGACATGTTTTATATCCTTAATATCTCTCGTTGTATGTTAATATAAATAATTAAAATTTGATATTATTAAAGTACGCATTAATACGAATCAAACAAGATCCCACATGACTATATATTTTCTTATATATCAAGATAAAACGAGAAGATTCTCTTCAACCGTGAATAGTATGCATTATTCGAAATGGGAAGAACAATATGGGACGGAGGGAGTAGGCCCCTACTATTTGACGCACCCGGACATTTTAACGCACCGTTTGATACGCACCGGTTGAATAGTTCATACGGAACGTATGGACTCCACTTCATGTAATATTTGTCCAAGACTGGAAAATTGCAGAATCACATCTAACATTCGTACATTCCGAATGAATCTAGGTTCATACGTTCCGAATGAACTGCACTTCATACGTACCAAATGAACTTTTTTTTTAATCCGGAACGTTTCTACTATAATTCATACGGTACAAATCAAATGGTGCGTTAAAAATGAAAAATCGGGTGCGTTAAATAAAGACCATATAAATATACTAAATAAATAATTTTATGTTATAGAAAATTTTCGCCCCCTCTTTAAAAAAATCTTGGCTCCGCCACTGGGTGAGAGTGGTCAACCACATCCGATCCATTCACCCGTCATCCAATTTTCATCCATGTTTTTCGGGTCGGGTTATGCGGATATCCGCAGATGCGGGTGAAATTGCAATCTGGCTCTCAACCAATTTCTTGTAAAAAATTACATTAATTAAAGATAAGAAAAAAATGATGTCACAATACAATTTAAGAAGGGCGTTTAACCCCGCACCCATTTTTTTATAACTGACACCCGTCTTTGGCGCATCCCGGATGCGTCCAAATTTTGTTTTTTGAACCGGGTCATTTTTTTTTTTTTTTTGCCGTCAAAAGTTTAAAAAACCCGGTTTAAGTTGGGCGCAAAATGTTTTGGACTCATCCGAGTTGCGCCCAAGGCGGGTGCCAGTTATAAAAAAGTGGGTGTGGGGTTTTTCTCCGTTTAAGAATGCACTGTCACGAAGGTGTAGATATCAGTGAATCCAACAATATCTAGAAATTAAGACAAATGTATACCTAATGTCACTAGTATCATTATAACAAACCACAAAAGTACGTATATTACGGTGGTCCTACGTTATAATTTATCTACGCCCATCTTTCTACGACTCTACCTAATACCCAACTTCCCTCAAAAGTTTGCATCTTAATTTTGACTAATTTATGGTGCATTCATTAACTAGTGCGGGTAGCTTAGAAGCTACCCAGCTCCTAGTGTATATAAATATTACTTATCATCATCTTTGAAGACTTGACTCCATTCAATCGAAGAAGAGATGGAAACAAGTCCTCCAGCAAAAAGGTAACTCTGATTCATTAATCTGGAATTAGTTGTCAAAATTGAGTAATTGGACGTACATAATTATAGGCTTATAGGCAAAGTGGCAATCATCACCGGGGGTGCAAGCGGCATAGGCATGGCGACGGCGACGCTATTTGCAGAACATGGCGCGAAGGTGATAATTGCTGACATCCAAGTGAAGGCGGGAGAGTCGGTCTGCCACGACATCAGCTCGAGAGGAGGGACGGCCTCGTTCGTCCACTGCAACGTCACGAGCGACTCTGACGTGAAGGTGGCCATCGACTTTGCAGTTTCGAGCCACGGGAGGCTCGATATTATGGTGAACAATGCCGGGATTGGGGGAGGGCTCGATACGACCGTGCTCGGGACGGACCATGACGTGTTCAAACGAGTATTTGATGTTAACGTAACGGGAAGCTTCTTGGGGGCGAAGCACGCGGCGAGGGTGATGATCCCGGAGAAGCGGGGCGTCGTTTTGTTCGTTTCGAGTGTGGTGTCTCTCGTGGCGGGAGACGGTCCCCACGCGTATGTGGCATCTAAGCATGCGGTAGTGGGGTTAATGAAGAGCCTATGCTCGGAGCTAGGTCAGTACGGGATTAGGGTTAACGCGGTGGCACCTTCCACTGTCGCAACTCCTTTAGTCACGGATTTGATTCAGATGGAGAAGAGCGTTTTGGATGGGATTATACATGAGTCCTCGGTTCTCAAAGGGGTGGTGCCACAGCCCGAGGACATCGCTCAGGCAGCTCTTTACTTGGCAAGTGATGATGCCAAGTATGTCACTGGGCTTAACCTTGTGGTGGATGGTGGCTATAGCACCACCAACAAGTCTTTGACTAATGCTATGATTAGCTTCATGCTTGCTGCTGGTGTAGGCCTGCCAGATAATGGTAAACCCAGCTAGAGATATCAATGTAAGAATGGATGTTTGGGACCTTCAACTCAAAATATCTTGTTTCACCTAAAATAAGTGAATAAACATGTTTCTGATGAACTAAAGAGACACCTTTGAATTATAGTATTGTGTAATGTCTATATGCACCATTCAGACAGCCACCTGCCCTCATTCATGCAATTCGGTCCAACCACTACGACTGTTTTGTAGGGCAGATCAAGCCTGTCCTTGTTTCTAGATACTTTTATACTCCAACAAAATCGTGGCAAATCAGAATCTTGACATCATACATTACAACACATTATAATATGCATCTATACAAAATACATGTAGCAAATGCACCTTTTGGACCATTCGTGCACTTCAAATCAGGCTTTTCAATAATAAAAAAGCTCCTTCATCGTGCTTCTATTTCTATACTATTATTATTGCTATTGAACTCACGGTGGTATTGTTACACAAGTATACAAAGTTTACTCAAAGCACAAAGGGTACCTCAGATTTTTTATTGTTCTGTTCATTAACTGGAGTTTGCAAGCCCAACCATATTAAGCATGTTTCTATCTTCCTTAAACCGATCCAAAACAGTGCCCTTGATCACGTCTTTCCTGTCCCCGGAAACGGCTTTTGGGACTATGCCCCAGCATTCTATCACCTCTGGACATATATGGTTGGATTTTGACAGGCTGGGGCTGCCAAATGTGGTGCAGGGGAAAGTGTGTCCACTGTCAAAGCTAGCTGATAAAAACAGGCCAAAGTGGTGAGCTTGTCCTCCAAACCCTATTCCGTTTGGGATGCTCTCTGAGCTATAGTTGACACCACACTGCCAATTCAAAAGTGTTATAAATGAGTTTGAAGAATAAAAATCCTTTGGGTTTCAAGAAAAAGGCTTACCCACTGCAAATTACTATTTGCACCAGTAGGCCTGAATATGGACGCCTTCGGGTGTAGCTGAAATAAAAAGGACTTCATATCTCCATAGAAATCACTATGCTTCTCCCAAGGATGTGAAGCATAGCCTCCATATATGCAACCTTCTTTGTCTTTAATAATTAAAACAGTTGGACCTTCATTATTTCTACAACAGTTCATTAAATTGACAAGCAATCAATTAGAATCCTTCCTCAAAAAAGGTACACTACACAAGCTTGTAGTTGGAAGAGTTTATCCTGTTAAAGCTTGAATAAAAAGAGATCACTCACGATATACAACCAAAGAAGGTGCTGAAACTAAGACCATTGTTTGAGCTATGGTATAAAAGTTTCCATTCATCCAGCTCCTGCTGAGACAACGCTCCACCTATTAACCAGGCATATTCTTCCCTCAATACTAACATGGTGCTCGAGCACTCTGGATGCATTAGACTAGGCACCTGTGACTCCTTCCCTGTTAACAATATAGAGTTAATTAATGCAAAAATAGCGAACAAACTGAATATCTATGCAGCATGAAAACAAGTATCCGGTATTATAGATTGCAGAAAAAACTCAGGTTTCACTTTTCAGCATTGAAGCACCCACATAAGTTCATATAGAAAATAAAGATGTCATTAATTGGAAGAAAGAAAGAAAAAAGGGCAATCCCTCTAGAGCTACAACATGGCTTTAATGAATTCCAGTGTAAGATAAATCTGCAGCCCATAATCTATAGTTTTGAAAGTAACGGGTGTACGAATCCATCTTGTCCCAAAAGTAAAACAAACAGTATGGCTTTATTTACAGGTAAGGTAGTAAAGTATCTTTATTACATCTCAAAGCATGAATGCCAGAGTGCCAGACAGACCACTCTAGTACAAATTCTTGAGGCAATCTATTCCCTACATCTTGAAAGTTCTTTTTCTAATCAAGAAGACCACAACTTTTCACTCGCCAAGAAGATAATGCGTGAATACAACTACAGCAGTCCTATAGACATAATCTTCTTATAAAATACGCTTCATAGCCCCTAAAAATGCATCTGCTATTTAGACAGCAAAACTAGATCTTAGTAACATAAGCATATAATACTGTAACATCATGTTACAGTGGTGTACACTAAGAGACTAACAATAAAGTCAATCAGTAATTAACCTCTCGATTAGAATAAGATGCTTCAGAACACTGACCTGCATCAGGTGATTTCAATAATCCACCAAGGCATCTCCTTAGAGATGGATGCAAGGCCAGGCAATCCTTAAAATCCTGTAAGGACATACAATCCTTTGAGAAACTGGCAGCCTGTAGCACGCCATTGATGACAGAATGATGAAAAGTTGATTCATGGACTTGTTTAGAAAACAAGTCCTCAACAATAGCAGCCACAACAGCTTCAAGATCAGACCTGTTAGTTCAATCGCACTGTGATACAAACTAGCACAGAACACTAACGAAGCACCAATTTCGGAATATAACTTAACTCTTGCAAAAAGCAAAACAATTTTCATAGAGAAATTATTCCTGATATAAAAATACTTACAAGTCTTAATAAATTATCGAAACACATAACAGATAAGGAAAGGTAATCAAGAATTACCTTGTCAGAAAACCATCTCCATCGACATCCACTAACTGATATATAAATTCTTCAATCTCATCTTTACTTCCCTTCTCATATGTAGCCTATAGAATAATCAGTGAAGCATGAGAGCATACAGCCATATACTGATATCACAAAATTCATATCTTCGAAACAAAACACTATAGCCATCTACTGCTATTGTCATAAGATATGTAATCTAACCAGCCCTAAAAGGTCAGATTTGTTCTAAATCCTGAACAGTGCTATGCCAAATTTGATATTCATTATTTTGTTTAAATCAAAATATAGCTGATCGAAAAAGGGAAATTAAAATTACCTTGGCAATGACAAGATCATCGTAAGTGAGTTTCTGATCTTTGCGTTTCCTCGTGATCAAATTGTACATTCTATCTCCAAGAGGATCAGGAATTTCATAGTATGACTATTAAAAGTTACATCAAACAAAAAATTTAGAAGCTGCTACTGCAAAATGAAGAGAAAAAGTAGCCTAAAAAGAAAATGCTTATAACAAACGAGAGTAATGCAACCTTGAAAATACCAGGGGAAACGAATAGGCCATTGCTATGCGATTGAGAAGAAAGCGAATCAAACAACGTCCGTAGGTCTTGGAGCTCTTTCTGAGCGAAAGTTCTGCGAATTCCCCGGTATGAGAAAGCGCGAGAGAGACATAGAAAAACAGGAGACGGACTCAGAGAGGAGCAGATACCTGGAGGCGGAAGCGAAGTGAGGGTCGACAGTAGATGCTTGGGAGTTACCCATCGTCGATCCTTGCCGGCGAGAGAGAGCAGGCGACCCCTGATTGGAGAGAGAGACGTGTCCCTGAGATGGCCAGAGGTCACTCCGCGGCCTGTAGGCTGTAGTGGAATTACCGTGATAACTTTGGGCTTCACAGTGAGACCATTATAAAATGGGCCAGATTAACTCATTCAGTAGCCGGTCTACCCATGGTCGACCCGCTTAACCCAAACTCGTTTTCCATCCGAACCCAAACCCGACCCGTTTGACCCGTTTGTCAGATCTAATTTTCCTTTATCAAATAAGAGTTGAAAAAAAGTGACCGAAAAATAAATAAGTTAAGATTTAAAAAGTGTTTGCTAAATATATCTTCTTCTTTTTTATTTATTCATAAAACATGTTACTTATACATTTTATAAATCATTTTTTCTATCTTAACTCGTAATTTTAATAAGTTGATATGATTTATGTTGGCTTATTTTGTTTATAATACATTTTATCTAACGAAAATTTTATTTATGCATATATTTGATATTATTTCCAATTATATGACCCTTAAAAAATTAAAATTCTTTTATTTAGTAAAATAATTTGTGAAAAATTGTTTATTTCAATCATATGAGCCTTAAAAAAAATTATTTCTATTAAAATATGATTTATCATGTTCACAAAATATCATTTTTCTTAATTTGATTTATCGTATTTTTGTTATATCCTTTAGTTTTAATATTTTTCATTATAAAAGGCAATATTGTTTTTTTGATTGAACCGTTTTTTTATGGGTCAAGCAAAACCCCAGTCCAAGACGAATATATTCATGAATATCTTTGTGATTATTTTGTGTAAATATTTTTCAAGCACCCCCCAAAATAGTTTTTCAATTATGGAAAAGAGTCATCTAATAATACTTGTTAAAATGATAAATGAGAATAAATGTGGAGCCTTGGATCAAGAGAGATCCAAGAGCCCATATGATGACACGTGGCACCCCTTGTCCCCACCGCCGGACCGCCGCCGTACCACCTCCGACCACCGTCGGACCATCTTTGATGAACATCAAGTGTTCATAAATGTTCATCACAATGTTCATAAATGTTCATTTGTATATACTCTACTGAATGTTCATCACATTATACTTAAAAGTTCACCAAATTTTGATGAACATCAAGTGTTCATAAATGTTCATCACATTATACTTAAAAGTTTTCCAACTGAATGTTCATCACATTCTACTTAAATGTTCACCAATTTTTGTTGAACATCAAGTGTTCATAAATGTTCATCACAATGTTCATTTGTACATACTCTACTGAATGTTCATCACATTATACATAAAAGTTCACCAATTGAATGTTCATCTAAATGTTCATCATCTCATACTTAAATGTTCATCATCTCATACTTCAATGTTCACAAGAATTTAATAAAATGTTCATTAGCCAAAGTTCATTACAATCGACTTAAATGTTCATCAAAATGTTGATAAATTTTCATCTTCTCTTACTTAAATGTTCATCAAACATCACTTTAATATAATTTCGAGTAGAAAAACACTTGATCTTTATCAAAAATTACCTAAATGTTCATCATCTCATACTTAAATGTTCATCAAACATCCTTAAATGTTCACAAGAATTTAATAAAATGTTCATTACTCAAAAGTTCATTACAATTAGCTTAAATGTTCATCACACTGTTCATAAATGTTCATCAAAATGTTTATAAACGTTCATTTTGATATACTCTATTGAATGTTCATCACATTTTAATGTTCACTAACAGAATGTTCATCACATTATAATTAAATGTTCATCACGTTGTTCATAAATGTTCATCAAAATGTTTATAAACGTTCATTTTGATATACTCTAGTAAATGTTCATCACATTTTAATTTCATGTTCACCAACAGAATGTTCATCACATTATAATTAAATGTTCATCACATTATATCTAAATGTTCATCACATTATATTTAAATGTTCACCAATTTGAATTAGACTTAAAATTTTCATTTTATACTTTAACATTTTCATTTATTATTGGACCACCGTCGGACCTTCACTGGACCCCCGCCGGACCGCCGCCGGACTTCCGGTCGCCGGACAACCACCGGGTGGTCGCCAGACCACCACAACTATCCCCCACTTGTAGTGGGGGTAACTAGTTTAATCTAAGTCATTGGATGATAAAGCATCCAATGGCTTAGATTCATTCTTATTTATCTCTAAGAGAGGGTTTATTTTGGGATTCTCACCCATAATCCTTATAAAATATAATTTCGTTTTTAACTTAGTAAAAGATAAAATCTTTATTAGGAAATAGATTGATGTAGTTTCTTAAAATATAATCTTTAATTTAATAATAATAGATTTGTTTGAAAAATATATGTGGAAATTTCTTTTTAAAATCTCTTGTGTGAATATTTTTCAACCACCCCAAAAATATTTTTTCAATTATATAATCCTTATAAAATATAATTTTGTTTTTAACTTAGTAAAAGATAAAATCTTTATTAGGAAATAGATTAATATACTGTCTTGAAAGATAACTTTAGTTTAATAGTAATAGATTTGTTTGAAAAATATATTTGGAAATTTCTTTTTAAAATATCTTGTGTGAATATTTTTCAACCACCCCCAAAAATATTTTTTCAATTATATAATCCTTATAAAATATAATTTAGTTTTTAACTTAGTAAAAGATAAAATCTTTATTAGTAAAAGATAAAATATATTTTTTATTATTAACATTTAGACACGATCTATGCATAACAATGATCTATGAATTTTTTTTCGGGTTGATAAAAATTTTGGGTTGAACGGGTTCGGGTCTGGTCGATCCAGCGGGTTTCGTAAACTTTACCCGATTAATTTTTTTATAATTATAATAGTGTATGTGAATATTTTTAATAACAATTTTTTCAATGATTAATATTAAAAAACAT
This sequence comes from Oxyria digyna, assembly GCA_029168935.1. Classification (NCBI taxonomy): domain Eukaryota; kingdom Viridiplantae; phylum Streptophyta; class Magnoliopsida; order Caryophyllales; family Polygonaceae; genus Oxyria; species Oxyria digyna. The sequence goes on from JAPVLV010000017.1 coordinate 271,464, forward strand.
AATTTTGATTACTTACTATATTAACAAAAGATTTTATAGTCATGTTTATATAGTAGTTAATATGATTTTTTCAATGATTACTATATTTAAATATAATTTTGTTCAAAGAGAGTAAGAAGATTTTGAACTTAATTGTTTATGTAATGAAATCAATATTTACAAAATTTTGTACCCTTGATAAAGTAGTATACAACTCAATTGTCCATATATTTTTGCTCCTCATATGCTTTTAATTGACATTTTATATTATAATCATGTTTACGTTGACATGAAATTATATTAGGGTTGCCACAAATATCTTTTTACAATATCTAATTTTTGTTTGGTTTTTATAATTATAATATCCACGTAAAATTGGAATGTATTTTGAGTCCCTTAAATACCATACCCTCTCTTTCCGATCTCCTGTGTTGCTCTCCTCCCTGGTTTCCTTCTTTATGACTACCCGCCATTAATGCAAACCCAAAGCAACCCACAACACATTAATACAAGTAGCAAAAAGCAAACCCCGGAAATAAATTCCTCATCTAACTTCCCCATCTCATCTCCTTCTTACTCTAAAACCAAAACCAAAAAAATGAAGCTCATGCCTTTCCTCTCCCACATGAATCATCCCTATCCAAATCCTTCCTCATCATGGCAATGGCCTTCTTGCGGTGGAGAAACCCGAACCCTCTCCTTCCGAGCCCCTCCGGAGCCCACAAAAACCGACGCCGACGACCCCTCCGGCGACTCAGTCGAGAAAATCATTCGAGGGCTGAGTTCAGAAAGACTGTTCTTCGATCCCGGCGAAAGCTCCTCCATTTTAACCAAGACGACGGGTGGGATTCCTTATGAACAGAGCATCGCTATGGAGTTGGATTCGATGGATCCTTGCGCCGATTTCAGGAAATCCATGGAGGAGATGGTCGAAGCTCATGGCTTGAAGGATTGGGAGGCGTTAGAGGAGCTTTTAAGCTGCTATTTAAAAGTGAACTGCAAGAGCAACCATGTCTACATTGTGTCTGCCTTCGTTGATTTGTTGCTTACTCTGCCTTCCTTTCTAGGAGAGTCTTCTTCTTCATACTCCCCTTCTTCATCTTCTAAGTCCTTTACAGTCTCCCCTACATCTCCTCTCTCGCTATCTTAACTTTTGGATCAGGAAACTTCATGATCAAAAATCAAGATTCGGGTTCTTGATGATTTTTTGTAGTACTCCGTAATTAGTTAAAAGTAGCTAGCTTGCTACTATGGAGTTTGATTTTAGTTGGTTAGAGTTTCCCTTATTTCTCTGTGTGTGCCCTCTACTCTCTGTTTGGAATTATGTGAAATGAGATCAATGTGTACTTGTAAAGAAAGAAACCCCATCACATGCTATCACATGGATTCATCTTATGTATATGCAAGGATCGAGTTTCACTTTGCTGCTGTATATCATCAATTTCACACGGGCACCATTTTGCAGTTTTTGTCTATCAAGCACTTCTATTACATTTTCACAATTATCGGATGATATTCTCTCGAAAACAAAATGTTGATGAAATTGCAGCCTATTGACTCTTGAGTGGTGGCAAAAGCCTAGATAATTATACTAATAAGTATGACTTTTGTCCTCAAATTCTGGTTGCTGTAAACTAAAATACACGGATAAGTATTAAAAATATATACAAAGTCAATGAATGTGATAGAGTACATAAGATGATGAATTTAACACTAGCTTTACCTATTCCGTATTAGCCTTAACCAAATTCAATGCGTGCACTTGTAATTGAGGCATTGATGAAACTGAGAAGATCTCAGCCGTCGAATAAACATAACCTGCATGGGGAGAATTGATCACATCCATTGATTTCAAAATTGGAGAGTCAATAACAATTGAAAGGTACAGTACAATTGTAGTTCAGGAAGAAGGTAGGTGCAGCATTTATAACGTCCCTCCGGCAAGAATCTCAAACCAGTATTTAGCAACTGGTCGCTTCTCAAAACAAGTTAACACATTTATTTATGGCAAATTCTTGTTTGTAATGGAAATAAGGAATCTAAGACTCGCTTCGTTTTTTAGTATAGCTTAAGTGGTTCTCCATCAGGCTGTATTCAGGATTCAACTTGCTTGAACTTTGAATTACGTACGTACCCAAGTATTCAGAAAACTTTATACAAGACAACAAAAGGTTAAATTTGATATCTGGATGTGTCAATTTAGCTATGATTTGTATTTGAAAAAATCACTGTTCCCTCCTAAATCTATCTCTCTCAATGAAAGAGGGTGAAAGATAAAACAAAATCAGCTCAAGGACCAGTTTTGTGCAGGGATTGTTCTTCTATACTAATATATACTGTACCATGTTGTTAATTAATGCTTTCATATTACTTGAGTACATTGGGTTATATACATGTATGAAGTTTATGTAATATAGATGGATCATACTCAGCCCTTGAATTTGAAATTGATGTGTCATCTTCATCTGGATTTTATACTCCGTATTTTCTCTATCATATGTTATCCAAGTTGCAAAATAACAGGGAATGGTTTGTTTTTTCTCTTGATCAGGAGAAAATGGTTCATTCACTCTTTTCATTCCATTTTCCCCATTAATTCTTGCGGGTTTTCTAGTGTTTGTCTACGGGTACATATTAACAAACATTTCTAAACTATGAAATGGTTGCCCGTGCTACACGCGAGTTTTTAATCTTGTATAAAATTTTATTACACTAGTATAATCATGACATATGTATATTATTAATAGAGGCTTAAATCAATTTGCCGATGGGGGCCGCGTGGCTCAGATACACCGCGCGACAACTGGAATTCCTTGACCGACCATCTTGTTGGTGATTTTAGTGAAATCATTGTCATTTAGTGTAGTCGGGGTTCATGCTACATCATGAGAACTCACTTCATTAGAACACAAGTCGGGTGTGTGGAGTACACGCTTGTGTAAGTGGATTTAGTTTCAGAAGAACCAAGGATATATGTTACATGTAAAAGTCAAGCTCCTTTGAAACATCTTTTGAGTTTCTGTAAAGGGAACTGACGGTATTCGGCCATGGGAACTGGATCTCAGTTCCCTTGGGGTTGGAGCGGTTATTTGACGGTTATTTTATTTTAACACGTGTTAATTAAGTAAATGACCGCCATTTCCGGCGTAATTAATTTGTAACAACCGATAAAAGCGGACAACCATGTGTACATGGTGGTAACCGCCATAACCGTCGGGAACTGCCCAACTGCAGCAGTTATTTTTTGGTAACCGTTTTGTTTTCTCTCTCTAAAGCCTATATAAAGGATTACTGAGAGTTGGTGTCGAAAATGGATGAAAGAACTGAACTTCTTACTCATCTTTAACACAAGCAATAATCCAAAACACTCAATTTCTTTAGTTTAGTTCTAATCGGAAGCCTCGATAAGAACTAGAAGATTTGTCTTATCTCACTTCAGATTTTGTGGAATCCCTTAGGCTTAATAGGGGCAAAATACTGATTTCGGAAAGTGTTCATCACGATTCAAATCTTATCCGAATCAAGTAACCGTTGATCAAGCCCTTGAAGAGGAGTCGTTCTACTGCAGTTCCTGTTCAGAAGACCCAATTCCTAACAATCGAAATCAATAATTTCTTTTGATCAAATGGCTACTGTACGTGAGATGACTTCCAAGTTTCAAAAGCTTGATAAGTTTAAAGGCATGGACTTCCGTCGTTGGCAGAAGAAGATGCACTTCCTCTTGACCACTCTAAAGGTGGTGTATGTCCTATCACTCCAATGCCGGAAGTTGGAGATGACGAACCGCTGGATGCTGTAAGGAAGAGGAGTAAGTGGGAGAATGATGACTACATATGTCGTGGCCACATCTTAAATGGTATGTCTGATTCTTTATTTGATGTGTACCAAAACGCTGAATCCGCAAAGGAACTGTGGGACTCTCTAGAGTCAAAATACATGGCTGAGGATGCTTCAAGTGTGAAGTTCCTTGTGAGCAACTTTAATACCCATAAAATGGTTGATGCTCGGCCAGTGATGGAGCAATTTAATGAGATACTACGTATCTTGGGGCAATTTTCCCAACACAAGTTGAAGATGGATGAATCCATCTCGGTGTCAAGTGTAATTGACAAGTTGCCTCCATCTTGGAAAGAATTCAAGCACATGCTGAAGCACAAGAAGGAAGAAATTTCCCTTGTGGAGTTGGGTAGCCATTTGCGCATCGAAGAAGGTCTTCGTTCGCAAGAAAAAGGAAAGGAGATAGAGACTCTAGGTTCTTCTGTTGTGAATATGATGGAAGAAGGTTCTCACAACGGGAACAAGAACAAAGGCAAGAAAAGGCCGTTTAACAACACAAACAACGGTTCTAACAAGAAACCCAAGGGAACTGGGTGTTGGAATTGTGGTAAGGCTGGACATTTCAAGAAGGATTGTCGTGCAACAAAGGGGAACAAGGGAAACACTCCTAACCAACCTGCTCAAGGGTCTAAGGACCACGGGCAGAAATCTCATCAAGGTATGATAGGAACTGAGGGATCACTTCCCTCTGCAGAAACATTTCCTAGTTTGGATTTTGTTCCTAATATTGACGAAGCTTGCTTTGTGCAGGATGATGAGATTGCATGGTGGATAGACTCAGGTGCAACTGCACACGTGAGTAGGGACAAGTCGGTGTTCAAATCATTTGTTGCTTTGGATGATGGGCGAGTCCTTTACATGGATAACGAGTCTATCGCCCCTATCCTAGGAAAAGGAGAAGTGGAATTAATCTTCTCGTTTGGGAAGACTTTGATTCTGAAAAATGTGTTGTATGTACCCAGAATAAGGAAAAATCTAGTCTCTAGTACTATCCTAAATAAGTTAGGCTATCGGCAAGTGTTTGAAGCCGATAAATATGTTTTATCTAAAGGTCGTGTGTTTGTAGGTCGTGGTTATTTATGTAATGGAATGTTTAAACTTAGTATTAATAAAGTTATGAATTCCGTTTACATGACTCTTGCTAAAGAAACTGGTTCCTCGAAGGGAACTGATTGTTCAAATTCTTCTCTTTGGCATGCTAGATTAGGACATGTTCATTATAAACGCATGCAGTGTATGTCTAAAGATGGTTTGATTCCTTTCTTTGATATGAATATTGAAAGATGTAGAACTTACATGCTAACTAAGATCACTAGACAACCGTTTCCTGATGTTCATAGGAACTGTTAAGTGCTTGACTTAATTCATAGTGATTTATGTGATTTTCATGCTTCTCCATCCTTAGGAAATAAGAAATATGTTGTTACATACATTGATGACTTTTCTAGATATTGTTATGTATTCTTATTGCATTCAAAGGATGAAGCCCTTGGTAAATTCAAAATTTACAAAACTGAAGTGGAACTTCAGAAGGGAACTTTGATAAAAAGGTTGCGCACTGATAGAGGTGGCGAGTATTTTGACCCGACGTATTTTCAATCTGTGGGAATTATTCATGAAACCACAGCTCCCTATACACCACAACAAAATGGTGTGTCGGAGAGAAAGAACCGAGTTCTTAAGGAAATGGTCAATTCCATGTTATCCTACTCAGGTTTGAATGATGGATTTTGGGGGGAAGTCATGCTTACGGCTTGCTATCCATTGAATAGAGTTCCTAACAAAAGGAACAAGACTACCCCATATGAACTTTGGTTCCAAAGGAAACTCAACTTGAATTACCTTCGAGTTTGGGGATGTAGGGCTGTTGTAAGACTACCTGAACCCAAGAAGAAAACTTTGGGTGAAAGAGGTGTTGAATGTATCTTTATTGGATATGCGGAGCATTCCAAGGCATATAGGTTCTATGTTATTGAACCTAACAAGTATATTTCGGTTCATTCCGTAATTGAATCAAGAGATGCAATTTTTGATGAAAAACGATTTTCATTGACACCTATACCAAAGGAAACTGAAACTAGTTTCAGTGGGAATCAAGAGTTGGACATTCCAACATCATCACACGGGAACTCAGATGGTTCAAGAACCCTTCAAAGGTACTTTGAACCTGAGATCCGGAAAAGCAAACGAGCAAGGAAAGAAAAGTCTTTTGGTCCTGATTTCCTTATCTATTTGGTTGAGGGAACTAGGGACGAGGTTGGTTCCCAATACTTGTATTGTTATAGTATTGAGAATGATCCAAGGACTTTTGCCGAGGCAATGAAGTCACAAGATGTGTCTTTTTGGAAAGAGGCCATTAATGATGAGATGGATTCCATCATGGGAAATAATACATGGGTTTTGGCTGATCTTCCCCCTAGTTGTAAACCATTGGGAACTAAGTGGATCTTCAAGAAGAAGATGAAAGTGGATGGAACCATTGATAAGTTTAAGGCTCGATTGGTTGTTCAAGGCTTTAGACAAAAGTATGGAACTGACTACTTTGATACTTATGCCCCGGTTGCTCGAATAACCACCATTAGGTTATTGATTGCTCTAGCGGCTATTCACAATTTGGTTATTCACCAAATGGATGTGAAAACAACATTCCTTAATGGGGAACTAGAGGAGGAAGTTTATATTAAACAACCTGAAGGGTTCATAATACCCGGGCAAGAGCATAAGGTGTGCAAGTTGATCAAGTCCTTGTATGGGCTGAAGCAAGCACCAAAACAATGGCATCAAAAGTTTGATGAGGTTGTGTTGTCCAATGGATTTTATATAAACCAAGCGGACAAGTGTGTGTAAAGCAAATTTGATAATTCTGGAAATGGTGGATCAAAGGAAGGATACAACAGAGCCGGTCAAAGGCATTCACTTATTCGTAACTCCTTGGTATTGACTTGTTGAGTAACTCAACTGTGTCAAAGGGGGAAGATACAAAGACGACTCAAGTACGAATGATCAAGAAAAGGTATGTTCCAAATGAAGCTGTGTTCCCCCACAGGTACGGTTCCTTTAATCTTGTTGCTTCCGCTTTCATTTAAATTCTCTTGTTCGTTTTAGCCTCCTTATCAATACAAAAAAACAAAAAAACAAAAAACAAAAATATGGAACTCTTACCTCGAAGGGAAGACAACACCTCATACCGGAGGTTCCACAAATTAGAAGTTTGCAAACCTTGGTCAAAAAGGTACGTGAGTCTCTCTCTATCTATGCAAACTTTTTCTTATGAAGACATCTGTTATTGGACAAATGATTCTTCCCTAGCAAGAGCACTAAGCAAGATCACATCAGAAAGGAAGGAACTCATTAAGGTATGTTTTCCTCTCTCTATGCTCCTTATATTTCTTGAAATCCTTCAATGATTGGCTGAAACTTGAATGATTTCTTGTCTCTTGCTCCTAAATCTCATAGAGCTCTAGAATTCTTAATTTCTATGTAAGATTGACTTTGTGTAATGCCTAAATTATGTCTTTCCTCTCTATGATCACTTACATGATTGCATGCCTCTCTGAAACTTCATTTTGCATGAACAAGGTCTTATTTTCAGCCCAAAAGAGTCATCTTGATGATTTGATCCCTCATTATAAGCCCAAAGGATAGAGGTACTCTACAGCCGTCCCTTAAAGCCTAAATCATGATTGTATATTCCTATGAGCCAATCTTATATCATCACATCTGGAATCTCTCATCATGATTTTAAATTATCCATGTCATTATTTCGTATGATATTCTCTTGTACCATCTATGGTAACGATACCCCCCATATCATACACTACGCTCTTTTTGGATTGCCTTGGAAAGAAACAGATTGCTCTTTGTCACGCGAGGAGTTCGATTGGACGGAGACAGAGGTGCAACGTGTCAGGGTTGCGTGTCTGAAGCGTGTGGGTGTCTCGAGGCCGAGTTGACGTGTGAAAAATAGAGATGAAAAATCAGTAGCTGCTACCTCAGACGACACAGCCGCACCTGCGGGTCTCAAGCCGCACCCGCGGGTTTCACCCTCAGCCAAGGATCCGAGAAAGCACAAGCCGCGCCCGCGGGTCCCAAACCGCGCCCGCGGCCCTCTGCCATCCTGAAATTCTGGAGAATCCAAAACCGCGCCCGCGGCTCTCAACCCGCGGATGCGGTTCCTAGACAGAAGAATCAAATTGATGTCTTTGCCAATTGAAGTATTTTGTGTTTAATTCTGTAACTTTCCACACGTTTTTATTGCCTTAATTTGGCTGTTACAATAGCTGATGACTATTTAGGTTGTGGATGATCATCCTTGATCATATACCTTTTGTTTACTTAAGTTTTTGGAGAGTTTTTCACAAACTTATGAGTTGCTAAAGTTCCTTTGTTTCACTTGGCGTTTGAAGCTTTTGGATTCAACAAGTTGTGAGTTTATCCTTTCCCTTTGTTTACTCTTTGATTGTCTCAACTCCCTTGTTTGTATTGTCCATGAACTAGATTTACTACTTTAGATTGATCACCTAAGTTAGTTTTATCTTATTCATATTGCTAGAGTTTGATACTTCTAGTTGAATTATCATACTTGTTGTGTAGCACAATCTATTTGCATGAACTAGTTGTGATTGTTATTAGAGAAGAGAATTGAGTACATGTCGAGTATCTGACTAGTTGTCCATGATATTGCATGTATCTATCTATTCCTGAATGCATTGCTACTTTGTTATTGAACTTTGATAGTTTCAAGGTTATAATCGAGTAAGGGTTATTAGGACTAGTTGGACTAATAACTATTCAAGAACAGGAATTAGAACGATCACTTGAGAACTTGACATAGGGATGAAAAGGATTCTAAGATCAACTTGTTAATCTAATTGTGGATAATCGCTAAGTGGGACACTTCGCTTAATATTGTTAAAACCAAGTTGACATTCGATACTTCGTATCAAAACCATAAAAAACCCTCCTTTGGTTACGTTTATTGGTTAGTCATTGTGATAACTTAAGAATTTGATAAACTGATTCTCTTGGGATTCGACCCTTGCTTGCGCACTATATTACTGAGTTTGCATGTTAGGATTACTTGACTTGGCACACGAGAAATTCGCCTCGTCAAATTTGGTGCCGTTGCCGAGGAATCAAATTTTCTTATTTTTAAGTTCTTATTTTGATTAACTTTAGTGTTGACTAGTGAATGGTCAACACCCGTTCTATTAATCAGCCTCTTTCTATTCTTGATTCAGAGATCGAGAGAACTTTTCATCGGAATCGAAGAGAGAACAGAGTCGGGACTGAGACAGTAGAAATGGCCGATCGAGAAGCTCTTGCTGAAGTGGAGCGTCAATTGGCTGACATGCAGTTGGTCATTGATGCTCAACGGGAGCTAATTGAGGCAAGGCTACCAGGAGGTGGTGTTACTCTCACTTTGAGAGAGCGGCAAACACCGAACCTGACACAACAACCTCAAGCTGTGGTTATTCCTCCCCTTGCTCATGGGGTGACTTTCGAGCTCAAGTCGGGGGTGATCAATTTGCTCTCAAGTTTCCATGGTTTGGCTGGTGAGGATCCGATCATGCATTTGAACCAATTTCATGACATTTGAATGACGACCAAACCGCCAAACGTCACGGAAGAGCAGATCAAGATGAGAGCCTTCGGGTTCACTTTGAAGGATGGTGCTCGTTCTTGGTATTACCATTTGCCAACCGGTTCGGTTGATAATTGGGAAAAGTTGCACAAGGTGTTCTTGAGCAAGTATTTTCCGGTGAAGAAGGCAAATTCTCTCAAGAAGGAGATAGCCCATGTCGAGCAAAGTGAAGACGAAACTCTCTATGACTACCTTGAACGCTTCAAGGGGTTGTGTGCTTCGTGCCCTTTTCATGGGTATGATATCGAGGATCTAGTGCTTTACATTTGCAATGGTCTCCTTAACCAAGAAAGGAGGATGGTTGATGCTGCGTGTGGTGGGAATATTCTCAACATGACGCCGGAGGATGCCATGGAGAAATTGCAAGATATGGCTGAGAGCACAAGGAGTTTTGGTAGGACATACACCAAAAAGGGAGTGCACGCAGCAAGTTCAGGGGATCCCGCTCTTGTAGCTGAGCTTGTAGAGTTGAAAAAGATGGTCTCTCAGTTGCAAAAAGGACAACAACAACAAGTAAAGGTATGTGGTATTTGTGCTGACCCTTCTCATTTTACAGATAAATGCCCTGAGCTTGAAGGTGAAGACGTTGCTGAAGTCAATGCGGCTGGTGGTGGGTATGGACCCCCACAACCTCATGGTGATCAACAAAACAACTACAACTCGAGGTATAGAGATCATCCCAATTTTCGATGGCGTGATCCAAATGAGACCCAACAACAAGCTCAAGGCCCTCGACCCAATGCTGGACCATCTACTGCGGAGCTGCTGAGATCCTTGACTCAACACTTCATAACTCATCTTCAAACGACCGATTCGAGCATCAAGAACATGGAGAAGCAAATTGGGCAGTTGGCTGAAGCTGTAACCACCATTGCACAACAAAATTCTAATTCTCTACCGTCCCAAACGGTGGTGAATCCAACCAGAAATGTAAGTGCAGTAACAACAAGAAGTGGTAAGATTTTAGGGGAAACCAAAAACCTTGTTGAGGCTTCTGCAGAAAAGTCGATTTCTGAGGACAGCCGAGAGCCGCGCCCGTGGGTTGAAAACCGCGCCCGCGGCTCCTCTACTAGGCAAATGTTTCGGAATTTCCTTCACAAAATGCTGAACTCGAAGTGGAGGATCGGGGGGATTTCCAGTTGAGACAGGACAACTACGTTCGCCCCAACTTTCCACCTCTCGACTCCACCAAGCCTCCCGCCCCGTTTCCCGATGCCCTTAGGAACACCAAAAGGCCGGAAAACGACAAGGAGTTGTTTGAGACGTTCAGAAATGTGAGGTAAACATTCCCTTGCTCAAGTTAATTAAAAGCATTCCTCGATATGCAAAGTTTTTAAAAGAACTTTGCACAATCAAGAGGAATCAAAAGTTGAAAGGGCAACAAAAGGTGACGGTAAGCGAGCGTGTCTCCGCTGTAATTCAAAGGCGAATGCCTAAGAAGTGCAGCGATTCGGGCATGGTCAGCATACCTTGCCGTATAGGTGACACACATTTTGAACGAGCCATGCTCGATTTGGGTGCATCGATAAATGTGTTGCCTTACTCTCTCTATAAGATTCTTGGGTTAGGTCCACTTCATGAAACCGGAATTGTTATTCAACTAGCCGATAGGTCCACCGTGTATCCTAAAGGTGTAGTTGAAAACGTTTTGGTTATGGTGGATAATTTGTTCTTTCCCGCTGATTTCTTTGTGTTAGACATGGAACATGATGGGCAAGCTGCTCCTATTTTGCTTGGGAGGCCCTTCATGCGAACCACTAACACAAAGATTGATTTGGCTAGTGGATCTCTTACTTTAGAGTTCGATGGGGAAATGGTTCAATTTAACATTTTTGATGCTATGAAACACCCCGTCGAAGATGCTGCGTCTATTTGTTCAATCGATGTAATTGATCCCATAGTTCAAGATGTTTTCAATATCTTTGGCTTGGATGAATTACAAAGTGTATTAGAACACAGCATCGTTCACTCACCAACACTTGATTTGTCTCTTCCACCTGAGATTCAAAGTGTTCTAGCTCGTCTAGACGCTTCAGGTAGAATTTTGGCCGGTCGGCCCATGCTACTAACTTTGGAGAGCGAAAAGCTTCTTCCTTCTATTGTGCAGGCACCGGTTGTAGAGCTCAAGCAATTACCCGAGCACTTGAAGTATGCTTTTCTTGGGGAAAATGATACCCTCCCGGTAATCATTTCGAGCAAGTTGACAGGTGAACAAGAGAGAAGGTTGGTGATGGTGTTGAAAGAACACATTACCGCTCTTGGGTGGACCATTGCTGACATCAAGGGAATTATCCCTTCCACCTGTATGCACAGGATCCTTCTTGAGGAAGGTGCTAAACCCTCTAGGCAACCCCAAAGAAGATTAAACCCACCTATGATGGAGGTGGTCAAGAAGGAGGTGCTGAAACTTCTTCAAGCTGACATGATCTACCCCATTTCGGATAGCCAATGGGTGAGTCCAACTCAATGTGTCCCTAAGAAGGGGGGCATAACATTGGTAGAGAATCAACAAGGTGAGATGGTTTCTACCCGAGCTCAAACGGGTTGGAGAGTATGCATTGACTACCGCAAGCTGAATGCGGTAACCCGAAAAGATCATTTCCCCCTCCCTTTTATTGATCAAATGCTTGAACGACTTGCCGGTCGTCCGTATTATTGCTTTCTAGATGGGTATTCAGGGTATTTTCAGGTGGCTATTGCACCCGAAGATCAAGAGAAGACGACGTTTACATGTCCCTTTGGCACTTTTGCATATCGTAGGATGCCTTTTGGATTATGTAACGCGCCCGGGACCTTTCAACGATGTATGGTAAGTATCTTCTCGGAATACATTGAACATTTCATAGAAGTTTTTATGGATGATTTTACGGTACATGGGGATAGCTTTGATGCATGTTTAAATCATTTGTCACTTGTGCTTAAAAGATGTGTAGATACTAATCTAGTATTGAATTCTGAAAAGTGTCATTTTATGGTTGAACAAGGGATATATAGTATTGGGGCACATAATTTCAGCTAGGGGTATTGAGGTCGATAAGGCAAAGATTGACGTCATTCAATCGTTGCCTTATCCTACTAATGTGCGTGAAGTGCGTTCTTTCCTAGGCCATGCAGGTTTTTATCGCGGGTTTATCAAGGACTTCTCTAAGATCTCCACGCCCCTATGTGAGCTTTTGAAAAAGGAAGCTACTTTTGACATGTCGAATGTGTGCAAGAAGGCATTCGACACTCTGAAAGCCCACCTCACCGAAGCACCAATCATCCAAGTACCCGATTGGTCTCTACCCTTTGAGATCATGTTGATGCTAGTGATCACGCGGTGGGAGCCGTTCTTGGTCAAAAAGTCAGAAGAGCAATGCACGTCATCTACTATGCTTCCACGACTTTGAACGGAGCTTAGAGGAATTACTCCACCACGGAAAAGGAGTTGCTAGCCGTGGTGTTTGCCCTTGAAAAATTTCGGTAATATCTTTTGGGCACGAAGGTGATTATCCACACGGACCACGCTGCTCTTCGTTATCTCATGACGAAGAAGGAATCAAAGCCAAGACTCATTCGATGGGTTTTTCTCTTAAGCGAGATCAATGTGGAAATCCGGGACAAGAAGGGAGTCGAAAACTCCGTAGCTGATCATTTGAGCCGGATTGTGCAAGAGGACGGTAAATTACAGGTTCAAATTCAAGGTACATTCCCGGACGAAAATTTGTATCAAATTCATTCTGTAATTTCTGCTTCTGCTGAGAACAAGCCGCACCCGCGGCCAGTAAACCGCACCCGCGGTTTGTGCTCTCAAGTATTTTCGGAAAAGGGAGAACCGCGCCCGCGGCTCGAAACCCGCACCCGCGGTTTGTGTTTTCCAGAAGTCTCACTGCAAGGAGAGCCGCGATCGCAGTTTTCTGACAGCCGAGTATGCAGAAATTGACCCCGAATACAAGCTTTTCGCCCTCCGGTCTTTCAAACCATGGTTTTCCGATATCGTGAACTACCTGGTTCGCGAAGAATTCCCGCCGAACTACACCAAAGCTCAAAAAGATAGGATCAAGCGGGAATCACGTTTCTACGTTTGGGATGACCCCTACCTTTGGAGACATTGTGTTGACAAGGTAATCCGACGATGCCTCCCGGATAACGAGGTACAGTCTGTCCTTACTTTTTGTCATTCTCATGCATGTGGGGGGCATTTTGGGGCTAATAAAACGGCTAGGAAGGTATTGGACGCCGGCTTCTATTGGCCACACATCTTTCGGGATGCGTTTGCCTTTTGCAAAGATTGCGACCGATGCCAAAGGGTCGGGAAAATTTCTAAACGAAATGAGATGCCACAAACACCATTAGTCTTTTGTGAGATTTTTGATGTTTGGGGTATTGATTTCATGGGACCCTTTCCTAGTTCGTTTGAGAATTTATACATTTTACTTGCGGTGGACTACGTTTCCAAATGGGTGGAAGCGAAGGCCACCAGAACTGATGATTCCCGAGTGGTAGCAGGTTTCTTGAAGGAGAATATCTTTTCTCGTTTTGGGATTCCAAAGGCTCTTATAAGTGACCAAGGTACTCACTTTTGCAACAAGACGGTGAGTGCACTTTTAAAGAAGTATCATGTCACTCAACGAGTCTCAACTGCTTATCACCCCCAATCCAATGGACAAGCTGAGGTGTCCAATCGGCAAATCAAGGGGATTCTGGAAAAGACGGTGGCTCCTAATCGAAAGGATTGGAGTCTAAGGTTGGATGATGCACTTTGGGCGTATAGGACCGCCTACAAAACTCCAATAGGAATGTCCCCATATCGACTTGTGTTTGGGAAGGCTTGTCACCTTCCGGTGGAGTTAGAGCACAAGGCGTGGTGGGCGGTGCAAAAATGCAACATGGAGTTGGATGAGGTAGGCGACTTTAGGAAGTTGCAAATCCAAGAGCTTGAAGAGATATGCCGGGATACGTATGAGAATGCGGTGATCTACAAGGAAAAGACGAAGGCTTGGCACGACAAGAACATCTTGAGGAAAGATTTCAAGGTGGGAGACAAGGTCTTGCTCTACCAATCTCGTCTTCAACTTTTTCCGGGTAAGTTGCGATCCCGGTGGAATGGCCCGTATGTTGTTGCTCGCGTCTTTCCTCATGGCGCCGTAGAGTTGTTTGACAAAGACAACCACAACGTCTTCAAGGTGAATGGTCAAAGGTTAAAACCTTACCATGAGGGATTCACCAAAGTGTCTTTAGATGAAATGGCTCTAGAATTTCATTATGGCAACCCAAGGTATTCTTCTATTCCCTTGAATTTCATTTTCTATTTAATTGTTTTGTTTTCTATTTTCTAGGAATTCAAGATGAGAATACGATGGTCGTTTGCTACTAAAGGAATTGACGGTTCTTCTTTTCGTTTATCTAAAAAAAAAAAAAAAAAGACAAAAGAAAAAGGAATTGACGGTTCATCTTCTACCCTTCTCCATCTCAGATTTCATCTTCTACCCTTCTCCATCTCATATTTCATTTTCTACCCCATCTACGTACCCCACTTCCCATCCCCACCAATAAAACCCTAACTACCACTTCCACCATTCTCTACCTCCCACCACATAAATTCCTCCCACCTCCCACTTCTCTTTCCCAACACCAAAACCACCACACCTTCCCTCTCCTCCGCACCACACCTCCGGCCACCGCGACCACCGCCGGGATTTGACCCTCCCGCGGCTCCAAACCCGCGCCCGCGGCTCCAAACCCGCGCCCGCGGCTCCAAACCCGCGCCCGCGGCTCCAAACCCGCACCCGCGGCTTCGCCCTGCCAAGAAGCTCTCCGCCTCGCAGAAACCGCACCCGCGGCTCCAAACCCGCGCTCGCGGCTTCGCCCTGCCAAGAAGCTCTCCGCCTCGCAGAAACCGCACCCGCGGCTTTAGCCTCTATCGTCAATTTTTGCTGATTTCGGTAAGCTTTTCCGACAACCACACTCATCGTTGTTGATTTTCTTACGCCTCGGGGAGGGCTATTGCTATTGTGCTGCTGCTGCTTGGTATCTTTGTTGTGTTGCGGATTTGTGGTAGAATTCGGTTTGTGTAGACATTTTGATGGCTGCAGCAGGGACGTCTCGAGGCCACAAAAATGATTTGTGGCAACAGCAGGTTCAGACTAACTTAGCCTTTTTAAGGGCTAAGCAGTGTATCGCCACGAGATTTTTCCATCGACGTACGCTCGATGATTTGGGTATGACTGCGTGCACTGAGGCCATGATTGAGCACGCAGGGTTGCATGGTTTCTTGTTCAGGACAACTCCCACTCATGCCGAGGCCACATATCAGTTTCTGGTGAGCCTCAAGTCCAAGACCATCTCTGAGACCACATTCATCTCAGCCATCCAGTTCATTTACAATGGACGATCCTATACGGTTCAGGCTGAACAACTGCGCACCATCTTGGGAATCTCGTAGGTTCCCTCTGAAGATTATGACACTGCAGTTGGTGACAGCCCTAAACAGGTGATGCGGGGATAAGCCGCAGTTGCCGACCTAGACACCAAACTCGAATAGGAACTCAAACAGAGAAGAAAGGCGGAATTAGAATGAGATGAAAGAAGGATAAGTCGAATGATAGGCCAATTGGAACCAAATCAAACAACGATAAAACCCTTGAACTTAAGAACCAGAACCTTACCGAATGATGAAGAAACCCCAACAGATGATTACAACCAAACACAATGACTTTGGTGGGTCAAGGCACCTCGAGGTTGCTCTATGGAGTCCCGATAGCACCAACCTTATGGAGGAGATTGACACACACAAGCACAACTAGGGCCAACTGAACGACAATGCACACGGGGCACTCTTCTCACAAAAGCTCTCTTTTTTGGGAGGAAAAACGATAAACGCTGTATTCAATATCAAAGTCTGGGGGGGGGGGGGGGCTGTAAAACAACAACTAAGGCAGCCTTATATAGGGTTCATAAGGGTGCCAACTAAAGAAATAAACAATAAAAAGTATATCCTAAAATAATAATCCCGAAAAACAATTAAACATCCGAAAATAATGTTTCAAAAGGAAGCCTCGGCGAAGTTGAGGAATTGGCCAAGTTTCCCGGCCGCGGCCGCGGTTATGGAGCCGCGGGCGCGGTTGACTTGAATGAGCCGCGGGTGCGGTTATGGAGCCGCGGGCGCGGTTGTAGACATGTCGCCGACAACTCTTTTTGAAACGGCTCGTTCTCTCTCGTCTGAGATCGGAATTGAGCGATTCCAAAGCCTAGAGTTTCGTCTTGAAGTCTAGTTTGTTTCATCTTCAGTACTTGACTTCTCATCTTGACTCGAACCGGATCTCTACGAGCTTGAATGGCTACAATACGAGCTCGGGCTACTATCAATGACTTGAATGATGGCTCATAGCGATCTTTAGCCCTAGCTCCAGTGGTTAGCACATCTTTAGATTTAGGACGGGGCGTCCTTGATGATAGCTCAGATGCTCCCGCATCATTCTCCCCTTCTTGAAAAGGATTCGACCTCGAATCATATTTGACATGAATGATTGAACGATCTTCATAGGCGTCATCCTCTTTGATGCACAACTTCCTCTTGAATGTCTTGAGTGCATAGCTCCACCTTGAGGAACAAATTCGATGCTGTGGGGAATCCTTGCCTTCCTTCATTCTTTTAGCTCTTTTATCCCTGTCCTTCCTCTTGTCATACTCATCAGCGACCTGTGAAGGAATAATAGGTGGAAGAGCAACAATTCTAGCATAGAAGGGTAAGGAATGACGATTAACAAAACCATCATGGGCGACTCTCTTATCATACTGCCATGGATAATTCAATAAAACTTGACAAGCTTGCATAGGCACAACATCACATGAAATAGTATCATCATAATGTCCTAATGTCATGACTTCCTTAGCATGCTTGTTCAATTTCACATTAAAACAATCATTCATCCAATGCAGTTTTATAGGACTAGCGTAGAAATTTGTAGTAAGTTGCAAGGTAGTATTCAATTCCATGCTAGCAATTTCACTACAATTACCTTCATCAATTCTCATGTTGCAATCCTCAACTTTACCTAGACAATGAGTTTCTCCTATAATTTCATCACAATAAGCAGTTTGTACATGCAAATCTTTCCTATCAATTGAATCAACATGCTCATACTCAATTTCAACTTCATTATCTAAATCAGTTTTAAGATCATCAACACAAACAACATCATCAATACTATCACCTTTTTCATATTCAATCTCAATTTGTTCTAGGTGAATAAGCATATCAGGGCAGTCATTAATCATATGATCTTTCCCTCTAAATTTCAAGCACTCAATATCTCTAGCTCTAGTAGAAGGGTTAGAAGTACTTCCCTTGGGTCCAAGTTTGGCTCGTGGTGCAGCCGGAGGGGTGTCACTTCTTGGTCTATCCCTATCTTCTTGTAGCTCCTTGGAAGAGGCATCTCGTCCATAATAAGAATCCTTACGTCCTTGCTGATTTTTCCAAGTGTTGGAAGAACCATGTGCATTCCTATTCCCTTGATTCCTATACTTAGTCTTCCTTTCCACTTTGATGGCTAAGTGCAACAACTCATCCATAGAACTATATAGAAACATTTCAATTTCATTAGCCAAAAATGAATTGAGAATACGAAGATACCTTGCCATAGTCGCTTCTTCATCCTCAATCACATTGGCCCTGACCATGGCTATTTGCATAGCATTAAAGGTCTCTTCTACTCCCATTGATCCCTGTTTCAAATTCTCAAGTCGCTGTAGAAGCTCTCTAGTATAGTGTGGGGGAATAAATCGAGCTCTCATCTTCCTCTTCATTAAGTCCCAAGTAGCAATGGGATAATCTCCATTTCCAACTCGAGCTTTCACTAATTTGTCCCACCAAACTAGAGCATAGCCATAAAACTCCAAAGATGCAAGTCGCACCTTCTTATGCTCGGGAAAGTTGTGACAATTCCAGATTTGCTCAATCTTCGTCTCCCACTCCATGTAGACAACTGGATCACACTTGCCCTCAAAACTTGGGATCTTCACCTTGATCTTCCCAACTCCATTTTGCTCAGGCTCTCTTCTCCTTCCTTGGTACCCTCCTTGTTGGCAATAGGATCGCCATCCTTCATTCTCATCATACTCCTTTTCAAAATATGCATCATCATCTAAAGCCTGAAATCTATCAAAACGGTTAGTAGCACTGTATCTATTAGAATGACGTAAAGGAGCATTAGGAGCGTTATATCGCTCCCTTGGAGCTGGAATTTCAGCACCCCTGGGGGTACCATGTTGGCGTCTATGATGAAGCTCCTGTCTGATGGTTGTAGTAAGCCCACTAACAAACCTTTCACTAAACTTGTCCAGGAAGTTCATCAACTCCGGGGTGACAGGGCTGGTCGTCGGGTCCCTTGGGACATCTCGGTATAGTTGCCAATCTTCACTCTCCATGTACTCCTGTTGATATCCTCTTGGAGGTCTCCTTTTAGGAGAAACTAACCTGTCCATTATCAAAGAAAAGACTAACACAAAACAATGTTAAGTGAGTGTAAATGAAAACAACTCGCTAGTGTTTACTCTCGTATGTTTTCCTCTGCACTCTCTCTCAATTGTCGTTGCAACCAGCTTTTCTTTGATGAATTGACTTGTATGGATCAATAACCCACTAAGTTGAAACTACCTAACTCCTAGCAATATATGAATGATGGTAGAGATGGAGATGGCTAGCGTAGTGCGGGGTTTCGACTGTAAGGTTCTGACTCAAACAAAAGACTGACTCAATGAAAGAAAGAAAATAAGACTCGAAGGCGTTTTGCAAGAATGAGAATGCAAAACAGAGATATGAATTAAGCTTCGAATTTCAAGAAGAGCCAAAAGAAGCATACCTTAACTTGTTCCGACTGATATTGATTGAAGGATCGAAGACGGAGTCGGGAGGGTTAGGTAATAATTGAGGCTCGTATCTGAAAGGAATGGGAAAGGCAAACAGTGACGGTTCCGCGGGCGCGGTCTGAAGTCCGCGGGCGCGGATTTCGAATAGTGGCTTCTGAGGCGAAGCCGCGGGCGCGGCCTGAATTCCGCGGGTGCGGCTTGAACCGCGGGTGCGGCTACTGGGCCGCGGGCGCGGTTTCTGTAGCGGCCTAGTGGTTTCTCGCTTCCGTTCGGGCTCGTTCAACCCGATTTCCTTTGAGTTCTTAAGATCCGATTTAAACAATATCAAACTAGACTTTGACTCAACAAAACGTAAAATAAACTACTGACTTTGAGACTTTTCGATTTCTTTTTTTTTTGAATTTCTTTTCTCTTTTCTTTTTGAATTTTTTTTTTCCTCACCAAAAGGAATTACAGACTCGATACGAGATATTAATCTCAGCAAAATTGAAAATAAATAAAAATAACAACTAACTTGATTTCCCTTGTAGAAAGATAAGATTTCCTTCTTTGAAGATTTTGTTTGGGCTTCAAGGAAAGAAATTCCAGCAATTCTTTAGGGTTTCTGATGGCTGCGTTTTGGTAGGGATGGATGAATTTGTGATGGGGTGATGGGATGAATGGATTTTGGGACAAGGATGCTCCAACTCCAATCTTTCGATCTCCACCAACACTAATCGACCCAAGCTTCTTGCACACAACCTGTAATGACTCAACAAGAAATATCAAAGCAATGGAAGACTCAAAATCAATTTCTGAAAGAAACTGACAAACAAGAAAATAAAAGCAGACTCTTTTTGTGATTTTCTGGATAGGGGGTCTCTTGATGTTCTTGTGAAGACGAATGGTGTCAACACAGCTCTGATACCAATTGGAACCAAATCAAACAACGATAAAACCCTTGAACTTAAGAACAAGAACCTTACCGAATGATGAAGAAACCCCAACGGATGATTACAACCAAACACAATGACTTTGGTGGGTCAAGGCACCTGAAGGTTGCTCTATGGAGTCCCGATAGCACCAACCTTATGGAGGAGATTGACACACACAAGCACAACTAGGGCCAACTGAACGACAATGCACACGGGGCACTCTTCTCACAAAAGCTCTCTTTTTTGGGAGGAAAAACGATAAACGCTGTATTCAATATCAAAGTCTGGGGGGGGGGGGGGGGCTGTAAAACAACAACTAAGGCAGTAAGGGTGCCAACTAAAGAAATAAACAATAAAAAGTATATCCTAAAATAATAATCCCGAAAAACAATTAAACATCCGAAAATAATGTTTCAAAAGGAAGCCTCGGCGAAGTTGAGGAATTGGCCAAGTTTCCCGGCCGCGGCCGCGGTTATGGAGCCGCGGGCGCGGTTGACTTGAATGAGCCGCGGGTGCGGTTATGGAGCCGCGGGCGCGGTTGTAGACATGTCGCCGACAGCTCTTTTTGAAACGGCTCGTTCTCTCTCGTCTGAGATCGGAATGGAGCGATTCCAAAGCCTAGAGTTTCATCTTGAAGTCTAGTTTGTTTCATCTTCAGTACTTGACTTCTCATCTTGACTCGAACCGGATCTCTACGAGCTTGAATGGCTACAATACGAGCTCGGGCTACTATCAATGACTTGAATGATGGCTCATAGCGATCTTTAGCCCTAGCTCCATTGGTTAGCACATCTTTAGATTTAGGACGGGGCATCCTTGATGATAGCTCAGATGCTCCCGCATCAACAGGTCTGGTACACGTGGAAGGGACAGGTTCGGGACTCCCATGGTAATGATTATAATGCTAAGATGTCCCATCCATGTCTCCGCCTGACACAGTGGGCTCTATCCATGGCCTTCTTTGGGCTTTCTGAGGTGAACAAGGTGCCTGCTTACCAGCTGAAGTATCTCTATGCTCTTATGCCGGAATGTCAGGTGATTCCGGATTGGCTCTCACTGTTTGTTCACTCCTGCAAGACAGCCCGCTCGAAACCAAGGGGTCAGATTGCTTTGGGAGGCATGATCACCCTCATCTTAGAGGTTGTCATCCCCGACTGGGAGACTCTTGACTGCGTAGGTAGTCCGGACCCCTCAATGGGTCCCTATTTGCTGGATGCCACATTTCTGCAGACTCGACTTCGGTGGCTCAAGTCTGTTACAGTCGATGCGGACGAGCGTATGTGGGTTTGGCTCGGTCCTCCCGAGATTGCTCTCACAGAGGACTTTGCTTATGGGCTAGCACATACTTTCAGGATCAACCCTATACCCGCTCCCCCTCGTGCAGCTGCTCGACGACGAGCTCGAGGTGGGATCCGCATCCAGGAGCCGGTTCAGCAGCCGGATCAGCAGTCCGTTGACCTTGATGATGAGGATGATGATGACTTCCAGGAGCCTGGCCCACGATTTCAGCCTCAGCGACAATGGGGCGAAGGCTCATCATCTGCAGCCCCTGCTGACATACCTTGGGAGCAGCGTCTATTCGAGCGGATTGAGTTTGTCTACCAGTCGGTTCAGACGGTAAACCAAAATGTTGAGAGGCTGCAACATTCGGTGGATGACTTGCGGTTCGACATGCAGGCTCGTTGGCCCGACTATCCAAACCGAGATGACCCGGATCAGTGAGCTTCTTTCTCTCTTCCTCATTATTTTTCTATGTCTTACACACTGGGGGCATTGTGCACTTCAGGTATGGGGGAGGGGAATTAGTTCATTGCTTATCCTAGAGTAGTTTCATTTCCTTGTTATTTCCCTTCGGTTTTTTGAATTTGGTTTGTACTTTGCATGGAATTAAAAACAGAAAAAGCCACAAAAATACGAAAAAAGGCAAATGAAAATCCTGGGATGGAAAAAATCCATGCAATAAGCGGGTAGTTCGGCTTGCATTAGGCTTGGCAAAAAAGGACTTGAGGGCGGTAAGGAATGGTGAGATTGAAAATGAAATGAGTGGCTAGGTGAAAACCTTTCGGGGCGCCTAGGCAAAATGAGTAAAATGAGTGTCTTAGGACAAACATTTTTGCATGTTAACCACTATGGAGGACCAAATTGATAGATTTCTTTCTCATCATATTGTTTGTATACTAAATGTGTTAGTGATTTGAAGTTTCTTTCTTTTTCATACTTCCTGATATCTTTGAGTGATTATTGTAAAAGAGTAAGTTTCTTTTAGCTTACTCGGGGACGAGCAAGGTCTAAGTATGGGGGAGTTTGATAAGCGGTGTTTTGGATACCGCAACTATGGATTATTAGCTAGTTTTTAAAACACAAGCACACAAATTAAAGGGTAAAATAGTTAAATCACATAATCATTTTTTAAAGCCAAAATAAATAAAAAACAAATAGAACTTGTTCATCCATTGATCAAGCTCCATTACTTGACTCAGATTCGTCATTTCACTTTGAAGAAGAGGTCACTAATTCGTCATCTTCCTCCCTGACTCGGATTGCGTGATCAACGATCATCTTCAGAAGACCATTTTCCGGCTTGAAATGGAGTTCAGAACACTTCTTGAGAAAGGCGACGAGGTGCAGACGAGTGGAGCGATCTAGAAGAGGAGATCGAGCGTTAGACAATCGGCACCAACGTTGCGCTCTGGATCCTCTTTTCGAGCGAGCGCCGCCTTTGCGAGCCCGTCTTCTCCAGCTATCCATTAGCTTCGGACCTTTCTTTCATGGAGGTTTGCAGAGGCTCGGCGATTCAGCAGCTCAACTTCGCCGATGACCGAATTCGAGCTCCTGTTTTTGAATCAGTACTGCGCGATCTTGCAAATGGAACCTGCTTCGATCTGGAAACGAATTGGAGAGTCAATCAGAGGGATAATCGTCGAATTGAAAAACCTAATCTGTCAGGATCCTGTGAAAATGGCTTCAGCAGGTGGAGGAGTTCATCTGATCTTTATTTTTTTTGCTTTAAAAAATGATTATGTGATTTAACTATTTTACCCTTTAATTTGTGTGCTTGTGTTTTAAAAGTATAAGGGTAAAATTGTCATTTCACTTTGTAAACGGAAATGATGACGGAATCCGTCAATGGGTGGTTGATTGTAAGAAATTTTAACAATTTTGGTGGTTTAGAATAAAAAGGTTAATAGCGGGTGGTTACCTGCAAATTTCGAAAAATACGTTGCACTTTGTATAGCGTAACTAGGGATTATTACATTAGTTTAGGAGTATTATCATATGTGTTTCGAGTCATTATTATGTTCTGAGATATTTATTAAGAAGTGAAGAAATGAAGATCAGAACCGAAGAAGATTGAAGGCTTGAAGAATGAAGAAGCGTCTGCGACGCCAACCGCGATCGCCATATACGAGGTGGCGATCGCCATGAAGCATGGGAAGTTACTGCTGATTTACAAGGCGGACTAGTTACTTAAAAAATTAATTAAGGTGGGCCCAAGTGGAGGAGCAGTACGTGGAAGAAGAGAATTAAGGTGGGCCGTACGTGGAAATAGAGGAAGCAAGCTGCTGACTTGTTGGGCTGGCCCACTTAATAAAGAAGTGATAGGCTGATCAAGTTTGGAAGCAAGCATTCATACGATTTCAGTATTTCACCTTGGATTGATTCTTCACTTTATTTGTTTTCCTTTTCTTTTATTTTCTTATTAGTTTTAGGATATATCTTTTACCATATATTTTAGGGTTAGTTCTCTATTTAAGGACCCTAGTTTCTTTCTTTCTATGCATCATCTTTCCATCAGACAATTTAGTTCTGCAACCATGAGCAGGAACTAATCTCCATTGTTTTACTTAGCGGTTGAAACCTTCAGTTATTAAGTTGTGAGATTTCTAAACTCTTGTTCTTTTCCTATGGGTTTGTATTAATTCTCTTGTTCTTCATCTATTGATTTCTATTAGTTTTGCTAGCTTGATCACCTAGTTTGATTGATAGTTTTCTATTGCTAGACTAGGAATATACGGTGGAATTCCTTGTCATTGTAGCGCTCATATCTGCATGATCTGGTAGTTGATTGCTTTTATGAAAGAGAATTGATTGCATGTTAATACTTGACGGTTGTAAGTTATTGCATGCATCCTTATGATTCCTGTGCCCTTTGCTTCTATTTCATCTAATCTTGAGAGGTTTCCCTGATTGCTGAATAGTAAGTATTATCAGGACCGGTTGGCCTGCTGATATATTAAAGATTGGAATAGGAACATTCCCTAGGATTGATAAGAACTTGAGATAAATCTATGATCAACTTGATTGACTGTTGTGTGGATACTTGCTAGGTGAAACCCCTTCTCATCATATTCTCACCCAAACTCCCTTTGTTTGATACTTGTTACTTTTGTGTTTCATACAATCAAAACCCCCCCTTGTTACTTGTTACTTGTTCGTTAGTTGGTATTTCGCTTGACTGCATAGCGATTGGTGTTTTGATTCCCTTGGGTTCGACCTCTACTTACTTGTTATACTCTAGTTAGTGTTTAGAGTTTATTTCTTTGATTTGGCACTACGACTTTAGCCTCATCAATCATCCATCATGTCATCCTCCACATCATCCGACTTTATATTTTGATATATATCTTTGGATTAAATAAGTAAAAAAATCAAAAAATATCTAATAGGTTATATAACATAAAGAAATATCAATTTTTATCTTTTATCATATCATATCTTTATCTTGTATATATATCTTTATCTATTATTATGTTATCAATCTAATTAAGTTGAGTTATTAATGAACTTAAACTATAAAACATAAATCGTAAACTGTAAATTATAATCTATTAATTATAAATCATAAAGTATAAACTACAATTTATAAACTAATTAATAGTATAAAATATAAATATATTATTAAAATATTTATTAAATGTGACCCCGTACATGGTACGGGAACACACGCTAGTAATCACTATAATATGGTAATGTGATAATTTTAAATACTAAATATAATTCTTTGATATTAAAAAGAATATATCATATCTACCATTTGCAATATAAGTAAAAAAAATTCAAAATTAATTTAGTAATTAATTATATTATTATTCGTAAGAGTGGACTATGAAGTGAAGCACAGGGTGGAGTAGAAGATCTCGACTACTCTTCAATGATACAAGATTTCATACTATTTTATATATTTTTAAATAGGAGTTGGATCGGATGCGAATTTGCTATCCTATTAATATAAAAATACATGCAGATTTTTTTATATTTGCACCTTAACATTCACATGCAAACATAGACATATGCATGTATTTTCTCACACATTATTAAAGACAAAAACACATTTGTGAATATACATGTATTTATGTATATATATGCATGTCAATGTGAAGAGATGTGCATGCGAATTTTCATATTCAATAAGAATCATTTTCACATTAATCTTTTCATATATAATAAACATGAAAATTACTACGGAATAGTTATTATAGGCTGCGTCTATATGCACACGTTTTTTTTGCTAAATGCACACTATTCTGTGCGGTAACAGTTGCAGTACACATCTGTGCGTTAAGGCTTACCGCACCAAAGGAGTCTGGGGCATTGTTGGAATTTTTTCTGAAACCTATACGACGCTGGTGCGGTAAGCATTACCGCACAGATCTGTGCGTTAACATTTAACGCACACAGTTAATACGAGATTAACCCCAAAAAAAATTTAACTTCTGAAAAACCTGTGCGGTAACTCTTACCGCACAGGAATTTTATTTTTTTTAATTAATAATTTTTTTTAAAAAAGTATTAAAATACTAATATCCTGTGCGGTAACACTTACCGCACAGGTTTAATATATTAAAAAAAATATATAATATGGTGCGGTAACCCTTACCGCACCAGTTTTAAGTAATTAAAAAAATAATAAATTGGTGCGGTAAGTGTTACCGCACCGGTTTTTTTAAATAATTATTTGAAAATAATTAAATTAAATTTGTAAGAAAATAATAAATATAATCTGTGCGGTAACTGTTACCGCACAGGTTTTTTTTGAAAAAATGCCCGTTGGAATTTTATGCCCGTTGGTGCGTTAACTATTACCGCACCAACGGGCATAAAATTCCAACGGGCATTTTTTGGTTGTATATATAGGTTGAGCTCTCTTGTTGAAGTTTTGCAATGCACACCACAATGTCTTATAATTATGAGAGTAGTGAGGATGATGGTAACGACAATTGGATATCAGGGGTCGTGGAAGAAGAATACGAAGTCGATGAAGAAGAGGAAGTAGACGAAGAAGTCGATGAGGAAGTGGACGAAGAAGAGGAAGAAGGCGAAGCAAATGTATCAATTGCATTAGACGATTGGACTCCGTTACCGATTTTGGTTAGTATATTATGAATTTAAATTTTGTATTTAATTGCATGAGATTTAGGTTAATTAGTTAAAATTGCGTATCTAAGTAATGTAGTTTAATCAATATAGGAAGAAGACTTTAGACCACATTTTAGTACTGCGCAAATGTGGGATAGTAAAGAAGAGATGATGGAATGGACAAAACAGAGAGCAAGGGATTTAACGATAGTTTTGGTACATCGTACATCTAGCAAATATTGGGTTGATTTTGTATGCGATAGGTTTGGAAAACCTAGATCGGGTAGGCCGAAAGTGAATTTAAAAAATCCAGAATTGCCGGTTCCGAGGCTTCGTGACCGAAAATCGAAGAAATGTGGTTGTACATTTGAGTTATATGGGGTTTCTATAAAAGAAGGGTCTTATAGTTATAAATGGATCGTGAATGTTGTAGAAGGTCGTCACAACCACACCCTTCCTACTAGTTTTCATGGGAATTCATTCGTGGGTAGAATGAGCAAAGAGGAGGAGAAAATACCAAGGGAAGCGGGGGATGATCGCAAGACGCCAAAAAACATACTTATTCAGCTTAGGAAAAGAGACCCGCAAAATGTGACATCCATGAAGCAGATTGCCAATTTTTTGCAGAAGATCAATTTTGAAGATCGTGGTGAATTGTCAGTTACTCAGTGGTCTCTAAATTTTCAGAAAGAGAACAAGTATTTTTGTCAACCTTTGAGGAACACGAGGACGAATGAGGTTGAAGTCCTTTTTTTCGCTCACCCGGAGTCGATTCGTTTGTTCAGGAAGTTTCCTCACGTGATTATCATGGACGCCACATACAAGACAAATAGGTATGATATGAATTTAGTGGAGATGGTTGGTTTCACTTGCACGCACAAGACATTCAACATCGCATATGCATTCATGGCTCAGGAGACAGTAATGCATTACAAGTTTGTGATGATGTGCGTTCATGAGTTGTGTAGAAATTTGGGAGTGATGCCGAAGGCTATAATGACCGACTGTGAAAAGGCTTTGTTGAGAGCAATCAAACTTGTGTTCAAAGACACTGATGTGAAGCAACTATTGTGTTGGGTGCACATTAAGCACAACATCCAGTCACACGCAGAAAAAGTGATTAAAAATACTAAAAGGGCGGAGAACTTTGTAACGCAATGTTGGGGGATATTTTGCTCGAGCACCGAAGAAATCTACGAAGAGAGGTTGAGAAAGCTGAGAGATTCATGGAAGAAGGGCATTGTTGGTTACGTTGAAAAGTACTGGTTTACTCCGTACAAGAAGTTCATAGTTAGAGCGTGGACGGACTACACTCTTCACTTTCACACAAGGACTACAAACAGGTATCTTTGTTTGTTTAGTTGTTAATTTGGACCACCATATTATTAATGCTAAGGATTAGAAATTGTGTTTATTTAGGGTGGAGGGGATGCATAAGGTGTTGAAAGAAATTGTGGGTTCTAGTAGAGGAGGCTTCAACAGAGTGATCGTGAGGATCCACCATGCGGTCATAGTTCAGATGGACCTGATTAGGGCGACGATGAACCAAGCACTTACCACTCGGCAAATGGTCTTTGATGACCCAACCTTTCCTCCTGGCATTCGAATGTTGTTTTCAAGGCTATTTTACCGAGTGTCAGATAGGTGTTTTCTGTTGTTGTTGGAAATGTACCAGCAAATATTGAAGGAGGAGTATTCAAATGTTTGTGATGATCATTGGGTTCGAGATTGTCTTGGGATGCCATGCGTACACGATCTTGCTAGGGCAATCATTTCAAAGACACCTCTTGTTCCGGATGATTTTCATGACTTCTGGAAGGAACTGAGATGGGAAGATGATGCAATAAATTTGTCCTTACCCGACGACAATCGTTCAATGTCTATTCCGGAGATCAGAATGCGTGAAATGTGGGCGAAATGGGAAAGTGGAGATTTGAGGGATGGAACTCTATTCAGATTAAGTGAGTTGTACATTGACTTGGAGCATCCGGAACAAAGTTCTTTGGTAGAGCCAACAAACTTGTTTAGGAAAGGAAAAGGAAGGCCGCCGGGATCAAAGAACAAGGAGAAGCAGCGAAATGGGAATTCTCCTCCGAGAGAAAAGAGGGAAAAGAGTTACCACGAGTATGTTAGAGAAGACTTAACAAATACTGAGAATGCGCAAAAAGTCGCAAAGGAGAAGGCAAATAGGCAAAGTGAACGACCAACTTGTCCTAAAAAGCAAGCAAGTCAAGTGTCGTTCGACTTCGGATCACAGTCCCAACCTGAACCATTGTTTTCAGAGACCATCGATTTAGAAGACGAAGACATGAATGCCGTGCCCCTAAGAGCTTGGTATCCAGATCGAAACGAAACAGAGGAAGGAGAAGATGAAGAAGAGATTGAAGAAGCCATAAGTTATATGGGGGTAAACTTGGGGGTGAAAAATATTGACTACTTTTGGCTTTCCTACATGACTTCTGTGAAAGATGTGCGTTCAGACGGACATTGTGGGTATCGGTCAATGGCTCTACTTACGGGTATGCAACAGAGTCAATATCGTATGATCCGTGCTGCGTTGGCAGCGGAGCTTCTTGGAAACAAAGAGACATGGGAGCCCATACGACGTGGACTACGGGTAGGAACATGGGATGATCTTATTGCTCAAGTTAACTACATGAGAAGTCCTTGTGAGAGACCATTTTGGATGGACATGCCATTTATGGGTTTGGTGTTTGCCACAGTGTATAATGTTGGTTTAGTGCAACTATCCTGGGATGCGCCGTGTTTATGCTTGCCAATAAGGCAGTCTACAGTGAGCCCTGGTCCTCCACAGAAGATTTTTGGGATAGCTCTTGTCGGATGCAGTAATCACTGGATACCGGTAAGAATCTGTGGTAATCTAAACAAACGTCATGAAACGTCGAAATCATTTATATTTATTGATTAATTTTCTTTGTATATCTAGGTTTGGCTCCGTGATGGGGCACCATTGCCACGTTGTTCCGGTTCGTGGAGAAGATTTGCAGAAGGGATATATGCTGGCCAAGTGGACTTGTTTCGATAATACCGCTTTACTGCTGGAAAGCGTATGGACTACATGACTTGATTTGTAATAGTTTACTAGCCTTGATCTTTAGACTTCGATTGGAATTGATTTATAATATGTAATGACTTGTCTTGTCTGCTTTGAAATATGTAATGACTTGTCTTGTTTGCTTTAAATAGTGTTTTCAGTAGAGTTAGATGAGGTAGGTGAAACAGTGAAGTGAAATCAGTGAATCCATAAACTACAACACACTCAGCATAAATTAAAAAGACAACAGACTCATTAAGGAAAGACAACAGACTCATTAAGGAAAGACAACAGACTCATTCTTGAAATTTAAACTAAACACAGACTTAACAGAGATTCACTGATTTGATACCAAGATCCCTAATCGGAGTCACTGTCATAAAAACTAGGAACAGGGTCATTGGGAAACCTCTGTTGTATCCAGTGTTTGGCTACTTCAATACTCTTAGCCTGGTGAAAATATACCAGCTTCAACTGCTGGTCAGCTATTTCCTTCAACAGTTTTGCAATGACTCGGAGATGATGACTGTCGTATTCTGGCTCAAGATACACGATCATGTAGTTACACTGACATGTGGTATACCTTCGTCCATACGTATGGGGATTGTTCTTGTCATTACCAGTGAACACCTTGATTGTTCTTGAGCACCTTCTACTCGGGCACTGGATCTCACTGCCTTCTGCTGGAACTGGGGAGGATGAAGATGATGCCATGGTTGTTTGAATCTGTAATACAAAGTAAGAAAACATGTTAGAAACAATGAAGATATCTAACGAAATCAGGAAAAAATGAGACTTTTAATTGAAATACAGAGTAAGAACTTGAAACCTAATTATTTTACGGCGCAGTGAGAATGAGATAATAGGGTTCACTGAGGCAGTGAATTTATAGCCGAGGTTTTACTAGGGTAACTTAGATTTGGGCCGATGTAGACAAAAGGTCCACAACAACAAAGGCCCAATAACGTAATTCGGTCATCCAAAAGTGACTTACAGCTGTGTAGTAGCTGTAACACACTCGAGCAAAATATGGTGGTGCGTTAGCAATAAACGCACAACTGATAACACAACTTCGGCAACATCGAACAGAAAAAGCCCAGCCCAACAAAGACGACCAGCCCAAATTCTGTTAAAGCACAGATTCTGTGCGTTAACACTTACCGCACATATTCTGTGCGTTAACACTTACCGCACATATTCTGTGCGTTAACACTTACCGCACCAACCCTTTTACCCAGAATCAAATGTTTCTGGTGTTTGTAGGGTTTAGGGTATTAGGGTTGGTGCGGTAACTGTTGTAGTACCAACCCTAATTACATAAAAATTCATTTTTTATGTTGTTTTCTTATACTATTTGATATTATAAAAAGTTTTATGACCCAAAGTAATGTTATACTACTGAAATATGTCGTTATGGAGAGTTTTGTGAATAATTTTATCAAGTTTTACTAATGTAATATGAGATTACGAAGAGTTATATGATAAAAAATCATATTATACTAATGAAATACGAGGTCAGTTGAGTCAAACGATAACAATTAAGTGTTAAACTAATGTTATATGATGAAATAAACACATTATATGAAGTTCATTTTAGTAACGAAGTGGTATCACATACATATGAGTATAACTATACAACTTATATACTTGAGAGTAGTAGCATACAGGTGAAAGTCTTCGTTTACATACTTCTAAGTGTTAAAGTTGTTAATTTCTTATAAAAACGATAGCGTTTGATTGGTAATGCTCAAATATTAATGTTACATTTCTTGACTTTTACGTTTTAAGTGCTTATTAAGCCGTTTTATGTCATTTTTTGTCGTTTTTTGTGTTTGGGCCTCATTCAAAATTCATTAGGCCTTATTAGGCCCGTTAACGTTTTCAATAATAATTTTTCGATTCCGAAAAATGAAAATAACTATTCGCCGTGTTTGTTGTCATGTTACAATTTCAAAATTTCGATTTTCATCGTTTCAAGGCGTTAAAACGATATGGGCCCAAACTATACACATATGACATCCATTATCCATTACCCACTATCCATTATCCATTATCCACTATCCATTATCCATATTTCGTTTTGGCTTGTTTTATATCGTTTTGAGTCGAATTTTTTCGTTTCGAGATGTTTTTAACCATTTTTATCAATATTTGACGTACTTGGTCGTTTTTCGCCTTTTTCAAAAAACTCAAGTTTTGCTAGGATTTGCTCAATTTGGCCATATTATGCCATCATTTTGGCCACATTTTTACACTTTTTTACAACTTGTTCGGAATTCCTCCATATTTCGTTTTGGCTTGTTTTATATCGTTTTGAGTCGATTTTTTCGTTTCGAGACGTTTTTAACCATTTTTATCAATATTTGACGTACTTGGTCGTTTTTCGCCTTTTTAAAAAAACTCAAGTTTTGCTAAGATTTTCTCAATTTGGCCATATTATGCCATCATTTTGGCCACATTTTTACACTTTTTTACAACTTGTTCGTAATTCCTACAAATTTCGTTTTGGCTTGATTTATATCGTTTTGAGTCGATTTTTTCGTTTCGAGACGTTTTTAACCATTTTTATCAATTTTTGACGTACTTGGTCGTTTTTCGCCTTTTTCAAAAAACTAAAGTTTTGCTATCAATATTTGACATCACTACAAGTCACGACCCTCATTCCCACTACCTTGCCCACTACCTTGGCCTTCCTCGTGGATTGAATGCCGAAAAAGCTGAGATTGACGAACCGGAGCTGGAGCTATCGGTGGAGCCCCGTCAGTCAAAACTCCAAGGAGACGCCTCATGAACTCATCGATATCTGCAGGCCTCCTCTCTGGTGGTGTCTCTAAGAAAGCTCGAATCTCACAAGTCACTAGCTGGGTCCGCTATATTAACAACATATCAAAACATTACAATCAAATATACTAATTGAATGAATATGACTAATAAAATTTATAATCGTACAGCAAAACTGTCAACCGAAGGTGGAATACGCAGCGGACCAACTGGACGATCGAGTCTACGTGATCTGGGATCCACCAGAGGATGAGAAACTCGATCATACCAATCGAGATAATCATCTGTGACTGCCCAATAGTACATCGCTCGTGGCTCCCGAATCTATATCAAAGGCCTGGGGTCCTGATCCCACACACCAAGCAGATCCTTCTCAAAGCCAACTGAATAATGCGTCAGCCTGTTGTTACGTGTCACCTGGATGGGCTCTGGGGGAGGATCTGGGATACCCTGCACATGTCCAAACTGTCGCAGCAGCGACCTGGCTGATAGAGCTCCTCGATGTCCAGACAACGGAGAATGCCCTCAAACAAAGACGGGGCGTACTGCGGAAGTCTGAAATCCACATTTGAAAAGGGAAACCAGTTAACCTGCAACAAAACATTACAAAACAGTTAGTATAGTTTACATTCACACAATATAACGAAAGCATACATTCTTAAAATCTGACCTCCTCATAACGAACACGGTCAAGCATGCCACAAATGGCAACCAAACGATCCGTGCTCTTCCCCTGTGGCACCTCTCTGCCCTCCCTCATAGCAGTTGCGGCGTGGTCCATCGAAAGTGGATCTGTCATAAAATGTCCACGAAAATGTGGAAAATATGCCCAGATCCACGACTGCAAAAAAAGGATAATTAGAACTCGACTTCCTAAACATAGCCAATCGTATAGTTGTTTGCGTACTAACCCGCAAAAGAATGCCAGAACTCCCCATCCCCATAGCCAATCGCCTCGACGCCTGTCCAAGGTTGCGATACAGATGAGCTAACACTCCAGCTCCCCAAGCATATCGGCCAGTGCTGTCGTGGTCGGCCAAAAGAACTAACCACCAGTGCTTGACTGCTGTAGTCGACTTGTCCACTAGAACTGTAGTGCCGAGAAGCAACAGTAAGTACATAGACGCAATGAGGCTCTCATCTCTCTGTCCATCCTCCATCCGCATCATATCCTTCAATCTCTGCTGAAGATAACCCAAAGGAATGCCTCCATCCCTATACCAAGTCTTCACCAGTGCCTCCTCTACGTGAAGCATCTCAGCAACAAAAGTGAAGATCTCCTCCCTGCTCAAAACTGAGCTACAACTCCTGCCATGTATAGGCAGCGACAGGATCTCAACCACATCGTGAAGTGTAGGACCAATCTCTCCAAATGGCAAATGAAATGTGTTGGTTTCTGGGTGCCATCTCTCGACGAAAGCAGAAACCAACACATGATCGACAGGACCGGACCCGATATAGCGTAGATCAGTCAATACAGATCGCTCTGCAAGCTGAAACCACGAATCTGGACCAGGTCTCCTAAACGCCTCTAGTGGAGTGCAGTAGGCGGTGTGGAAGTGAACCTTGACGACCTTCCGTGTCTGGAAAAAAAGTAAAAAATTAACACAGTTACTTCTACAGAATGTCGTTCATATTTCACATATGAACATTATAGTTCAAATACATACCAAATCAAGAGGAGCCTCGCCTTCTGGAAGATCAGCAGGATGTGGAAAATCAGCATGATCTGCAGCACGTCCACGTCCTTGTCCTCGTCCTCCGCGTGGAGCGCGTCCACCTCGTGCTGGAGGATCAGCAGCGTTTGCATCAGCAACATCATCATCTGCCTGAGCTCCTCGGCCTCCTCGCTGTCTCTGTATAAATGGAGGAAGAGGACGGGGGCCAACTGGAATCACAGGTGCGGGAGGATCAACAACTGTAAGCTCATAAATAGCCCTGGCGATGTGCGTCTCATAACTCTTCAGCAACTCATTTGTAAAAGGACCTCCGGGCATCCAAGGTACAACAGGAGGTGGTACAGGATCTGCATCGGGAGGTGGTACAGTCGGGGGAGGTGGTACATCTGGCGTAGGAGACGAAGGACCTAAATCTGTAGGAGCTGGCGATGAAGGCCCCATACCAGCATGATCCTCTGAAATAATAGGAGGGTCGTCTCTCCTAAGCTGATCTGTCGGTATCTCGGGATGAGATACAATATAATCTGTACCTAAACCCTCACCGTCTCCCAGCATATCATCATCCAAATCAACAGCTGTATCATCGACGTCCATATCCTCCTCCTCACTCTCACTGTAACCCTCATCATCAGCAGAAGGATCAACATCTAGACCACAATCCCTAACTGCCCCAGTATCTGTAAGTGCACCAGTAACATCAGTGGGTGTCGAACTAGAAGCATTCATCTGGTCTCGAGCAGTAGCAAAACTCTGACGTATGGACGCTGTAATCTGCGTCCTCCTAACACGCTCTACAGCAACAGGAGCCCCCGGAACAAAACCACTAGAAGCCATCGTATCTCGCACCCCCTAATGTTTTTTTTTTGGTTTAAAGAGGGACGGTACCCTCGGTTAAATTTTATAAATATGACCCTACTAAAGAGGGTAACGAAACAGTACACAAATCAGTTCAAAGCAAAAAACAAACCACACTTGGAGAAGCACGTAGGCCTTCCAAACTGTGTGCAAGGTGCATATGGGTAGGCAAACAAGCCATCCAATCTACACAAACCAAGAAAAAGTGCATATGGATAGGCAAACAAGCCGTCCAAGCTACACAAAAACCAAACCAGGTGTTATATGGAAGGGTACACAGACCCTCCAAGCTACACAAAACACAAGCACAAAAACTAACAAAGAAATAAAGTCCAAACACACACAATCAAACAAACAAACAACCAAACAAACAAACTACAAACCCATAACCATGCAAGGCGGGAAACGTTCATGCAGAAGTCTAAAAACACTAACAAAAATCAAACGCACAATGTCTTCCCGAGGAATCCGGTTGCCCTGAAAAATAAGAGAGTTCCGAGCATGCCATAAGTAATAAACAGTAGAGGAAAGGGAACATACCTGAGTCTGGGCTAGATAGTCACGAGTAGAAGCGCGCCTCCGAAGCCAGCGAAGGGAAGACTTAATCGACGAAGTTGTAGCCGGGATCCCAAATCTGACTCTGATCTCTCTCCAAATGGTAGCTGAGTAGGGGCAATCAAAGAACAGATGCTTGTGGTCCTCCAGAGCAGCCCCACACATTCGACACCCCGGGTGAACGTCCAGGAACGACAGGCGATCATACGTCGACAGCTTCCCGAGGTTAGCCAGCCAAAGAAGGAGCATGTGCTTGGGCGTGTTATGTCTAGCCCACACCTCTCTATACCATCTGACAGTAGGCCGCTTCTCGCGAAGAGCCTCATACACCAAGGAAACCTTAAAGTGGCCGAGCTTGCACCACTCCAAGAGAGACTCCTCGACATTGAGAACTCTGCTATCAAGCTGAACAACCATGTCCCGAGCATGCAGAATAGCCTTGATCAACGGAGAGTCACGCTTGTGCACAGTCCACTCAAGCGGCCCAGCAACCCCTAGGTACCTATGATGAATCCAGCGTGTCCACATACTATCCCTCTGGCTAAAGATGTGCCAGAAGTGCTTGATCATAAAACACTGGTTCCAAATACCAATATCAAGGAGCCCAAGGCCCCCTTCCTTCTTTGGCTTACACACCTCGTCCCATCTCACCTTAGGCCGTCTCCACATGAAGCCCCGACAACTGCTAATCAGACTCTTCCGAACACCCACAGGAATGGGCAAGATAGACAGCCAGAATCCCTCGACCCCCTGTAAAACTGACGCAATCAGCTCCCGCCTCCCAGCAAAAAAGATGGACTTTTTGGTCCAGGCAGTGAGGTAGTTACTGATCTTGTCAAGCAGGGGCTTGAAGTCCAAACTCCTAAGACCATGGGGGTTGATCGGGATCCCCAGATACCTGAACGGGAAGGTACCAACTCTGAAACCGGAAGCCCCAATCAGGGAAGAGCTCACCGAATCCTCAACCAAAGCCAAGAACATAGACGACTTTCCCACATTCACACTCAGCCCAGCCATAACCTCAAACTTCCGGAGGCAGCCCAGAAGCACATCCGTAGACCCCCTATCTCCCCTACAGAACATGACCACATCATCAGCGAAGGTCAAATGAGTGAGCCTGGTGCTCTCACAGTGTTGATGGAAGTGGAAAGAACTACAGGAGGTCTCCTTCTTGACTAAGCGGGAGAACATCTCCATGCATAGGACAAAGAGGAGAGGGGATAAGGGATCCCCTTGCCTAAGGCCCCTTTTACCCGGGAAGAAACCATGAATGCCCTTATTAACCTTAATGGAGTAGGTGGGAGAGCAAACACATTCCATCACCCAAGAAATAAACTTGGGCGGGAAACCAAGATGGCCAAGCGTGAAACGCAGGATGTCCCATGAAACCGAATCATAAGCCTTGGCGAGGTCTACATTAAGGAAGCACCGCGGGGTGTCCCTAGTCACATTGTAGCGTCTGAGCAGCTCCTGAACCAGAAAGATGTTGTCAGACATGAGCCTTCCCCCTACAAAAGCACTCTGAGCCTGATCCACCAAAGTCCCCAAGATCTTACTAAGGCGGGCAGTCATGATCTTGGAGATGATTTTATAGACCACATTACAGCAGGAAATGGGCCTAAAGTTCTTCACTCGATCCGGCTCCTCCACCTTAGGTATCAGAGAAACAATAGTGTGATTGAACGACTTCAGAAGCTTCCCCGAAGCAAAGAACTCCTTAATCGCAGCACAAACCTCAGCCCCAGTGATGTCCCAAGTGGTCTTGAAGAACTTGGCATTGAAGCCATCCGGCCCCGGGGCCTTGTCCACCCCAATAGCCCAAATAGCCTCCTTGATCTCAGTATTGGACACAGCCCCAACCAGCATAGAAGCCTCCTCTGCACTAACCAACGGACCCTGAGCAAAATCAGTAGCACTAGGAAGCACCACCCCAATCTCTGAACCAAAAAGACTCTTAAAGAAGCTAATGAACTCGTCATGAACTTCCTTAGAGGACTTGGTCCTAGTCCCATCAGCCTTGCAAATAGAAGCAATGTGGTTCCGCTTGCCATTCGCTTTCATAAGCGAGTGGAAGTACCTAGTACACCGATCCCCTTGGAGGGTGTACTTGGCCTTAGCCTGCTGGCCAAGGAAAGACGCCTCAGCCTTGTTGAGCCTCTTGGCTTTGGCCTTGGCCTCCTCTACCTCTCTCCTGCCATCCACAGAATCCGGAGACTCGCTCAAACAAGCAATGACCCGAGCAAGCTCCCTATTGGCATCAGCAGCCTGCCTGGAGATGTGGCCAAACTCCCTGTTGTTGAGACCCTTAAGAGGTCTCTTCAACCCCTGCAAAAGCTTGGCCAACCTGAACTGGAAAGTGCCTCTCTCAACAGTAGTCCACCCTTCCTCAACCACCTCAGAAAACCTAGGGTGATCAGCCCACATGTTGAAGAACTTGAAGTATTTCTTCCCTTTCCCCAAATCCCTCAACAAAGAAACAACACCCACCTTGTGATCCGAGATGTGCCACTTCTCAAGGAAGCTGGAGCGGCAATGAAATCCAGAGTTAACCCAAGACGAGCTAGTCAGAACACGATCAATGCGGCTCCACACTGTGTTGTTAGTCCAAGTGAACGGACTAGAACTAGTGCTCGGCGCGTCCACAAGCCCATGCCTCCGACACG
Organism: Oxyria digyna; assembly: GCA_029168935.1. Taxonomy (NCBI): domain Eukaryota; kingdom Viridiplantae; phylum Streptophyta; class Magnoliopsida; order Caryophyllales; family Polygonaceae; genus Oxyria; species Oxyria digyna. Next base: position 309,632 of record JAPVLV010000017.1, read on the forward strand.
CATCAATCATATCCTTGCACTCATAGTGCGAAACCGGTCGCCCATTGACTCTCTCATTCTCATCCATGACACAATTGAAGTCCCCCATAATCAGCCACGGTAGATCATGCAGCTCAACCAACTCAGCAACACTGGCCCAAATGCCCCGGCGCGCCACCACACTATGAAGCCCGTAGACAAAGCAAACCCCAAACTTCTCACCAGTCGTCTTGCACGTCATAGCACACCCAATGTGCTGAACTGACATGGTAATGACACTCAAATCAACACACAACGGATCCCACATAACCAAGATACGGGCCCGAGGGTCCAGGGCAAAATTGTCCACAAAGTCCCATCCCGGAGCAACCCGACGAGCCACACTCTCGATGCGAACACCCCCACACTTGGTCTCAAAGAGCCCACACACCTTAGCATCAACCTCACGAATGACACCTCCAACGCCATTTTGTTTCAGGGCTTGGCAAAGCCCTCGCACATTCCAGGAGACGACAATCATTGGGACACCTTGGGCTTGTGTCCCCGGGTCCTCTCTGAGTAGCGGGAAGGAGCACTCGTCTTACTCCACTTCTTCTGCGCTTGTATAGCACACACCACATGCCTACGAAGCTGGTTGCTTACCTTAGCAAGAGCCTTCGCCTTCCTCAATTGGGACCTAGAGTGGACCTCCACAAAATCCTCTTCCCCAACCGCTTCCTCTTCGGTAACACTCATATGATCCTTGGTCTCTATCTCTCCCTCCTCCTTCTCCTCACCATCTAAGGAGTCGTCACTAGCCTCCCCATCCCCAACCGAACCCTCACCCTCCGACACATTCCGCTCGCTCTCATCAAAACCCACCTCCTCTGAGCCATCCGCCGAACTCTCCCCAACATCCCCGGGGTCACCCCCTAACCCTACCTCAACCTCACCGTCCACTCCCTCACCCTCCAAGCTAACCCCCCCATTCCCGGAATCAGCCCCTAAGCCCTCCTTACCCTCACCTTCCACTCCCTCGACACCCACCATAGGTTGCTCCTTAGACCCTCGAGCTCCCGAGACTCCACCATCCTCAGCCACCGTAGGTCTTAAGGCCTTCCCAATGGTACTCTTCCCACCGTCCTTCACGCCGGCTTCGCTCACCCTCTTAGTCCTCACCGCCTTCACCCCGACACCCTCTTTTTTCTCCCTAAACTTGCACTCCTCCACGTTGTGACCGAAGGAGCAACAACCATGACAAAACTTAGGTTCGTTCTCAATAACGAACGATAAGTTGATCTTGTCACCATCATCAAAAGTCACACATAATTCCCTCGGGAATGGCATAGCAAAATTTAATTCAACAAGAATGTGAGCATAAGCGCCCCTTTTCCTAGAGTCCGTTACCGGATCCATGAATAGGGGGGTACCAATGTAGGAACTAATGCGACTCAATATATCGGAAGTCCAAAAATTCCTAGCTAGGCCATTAATACGAACCCAAAGGGGTATGGTGGCTATATCCTTACGGTTGAAAGCAAATTTATCCGGTATGTTTTTTAGAATCATAGGTCGATCATGAATAAAATAAGGTCCATTTTTAAGTACGTTATCTTTATCTTCTTCGGTTTGAAAATAAAATATCATCCACCCGCCCTCTTCTTTATAAGTCGCCTTAACCCCCCACGCCCTAACCATGGTGTTAATCATAAAATGACCCGGGTGATAACCTACATATTGTCCTAAAAGACTCCAACCCCACACATCATGCATAGATAGACCCTCGGAGATTTTAATAGTAAGCCCTTCGGGCGAGGGAGGGGAATAAGAAAGCTTACCTCCGATGCCGGAGTTCATGAAGATACGCTTGGATTTGTTCGCCCAAGCGTTTTGTCGGGGCGGCTCCGGGTTCGGTTCCTTAGTCCTCGGTTGCTTGGCGCCTTCCATCTCCGGATTAGTACACTTACAAGGCGTGGTCCCGGGCGCAAGAACACAAAGGCAATGAGCCATTTGAGAAGTGGTCCCTCCCTCCTTGACTTCTTTCCCCAAACGGTTGTGGCTTCCCTTGTTGTATGGTGTGGTCCCGGGAGAAGGACATGCAGCCACAAATGGACAAGGAGAAGGTGTGGGTGTGGTCCTAGTTGGAGCTTCCATGGAAGTGGTCCCAAGAGTAAAGGAAGGAGCCGGCTGTATTTTCTCTTTGCCACTTTGGGAAGTGGTCCCTAGCACTTTGTACTCTTCTCCCTTGGTACTATGGACGTTCTTGGCTGCCATGGAAGTGTTCTTGGCTGCCATGGAAGTGTTCTTGGTTGCCATGGAAGCTCCCCCCGCCATCAAAGAGTATGCATCTTCATCATCGGAGTCATGATCGGAGAGGTCGTCACCATTAAGTGTAGCCACTTCCTCATCACTAGTTTCATCCAACACTTGCTTCATCAATACCTTCTTGGACGGCACATTGGTAGTAGCCATGGACGAGTTTGAAGTTTTGTAACGTCAATCGTAATCAAAATCATCTCTAATTTCTAAACATTTTGTTCATAACGTTACGAAATTAACGTTATAATTCGCCTAATTTCAATACTTTATATACTAATAATTCATAACGTTACAAAATAAGAGAAGAACAATGTCATATTTCATAAAATAATTAATTCATTACTTTTACAATATAGAATGTCATATTTCATAACATTATGAAATTATTATATTTAACATTATGAAATTATTATATTTCATAACGTTATAAAATTTCATTAATTTCATAATGTTACGAATAAATTAATTAATTTCATAATGTTACCAAATAATATAATTTTATAACGTGACGCAATAAATTACTTAAATTTATAACGTTACGCAATAAATTACTTAATTTCATAACGTTACGCAATAAATTACTTAATTTCATAACGTTACCATATAAATTAATTTCATAATGTTATAAAATAAATTAAATAAATTGATAACGTTACGAAATTTATTTAAATATTTCATAACGTTATCAAATATTATTAAATTCATAACGTTACGAAATTAAATAACTAATTTCATAACATTATCAATTTAATAAATTATCAAATTAAATAAATTGATAATGTTATGAAATTAAATAACTAATTTCATAACGTTATAAATTTAATAAATTAATTAAATTAAATAAATTGATAACGTTACGAAATTTATTTAAAAATTTCATAACGTTATCAAATATTATTAAATTCATAACGTTATGAAATTAAATAACTAATTTCACAACGTTATAAATTTAATAAATTAATTAAATTAAATAAATTGATAACGTTACGGAATTTATTTAAAAATTTCATAACGTTATCAAATATTATTAAATTCATAACGTTATGAAATTACTTATTAAATAATTTCATAACGTTACGAAATAAAATAATTAAACTATTTAAAAACATTACAAAAGTTATAGAATATTTAATAAAAATACATACTTGATGTAGATCTACGGGAGTCGAAAAAGCTTCCGGTTGCGCCTCGGTTTGAGAATTCAACCTTCTATTTGCTCGAGTAGCGTACCCGGGACCGACGTTTTGGACGGGTCGCTTTCGGTTTCTTGGCCTCGGAGCGGGTATTGGGGCGGGTTGGGCTGCTGGTATCGGGTCGGGTCGGGCTTCAGGAATCGGGTCGGGTCGGGCTTCGGGAATCGGGTCGGGCACCACCGCTGTTCTTCGTCGGAGCTCTCTCCGGGCACCACCGCTGAACGTCAATGGAACCTCCTCTTCCTCTTCTTCTTCCTCCTCCATAGCAACCCAGCAAGCCACCGTCGACGGCGCTTCCGCCATTGTTGGCTGCTCCACAGTGGGGGGGACGACTCCGGCAGAAATTATGGGCCCAGAAGAACCGCCTTGGCCGAGGCAACTCGATTCCATGGTCTATTTAGCTTCTTGGTAGGGGTAAACGTCGGGAAAGGGGGCGGCGGAAATTAGGTTTAGCGGCGGCGGAAATTTGGGGAAGAACAGACGAAGAAGAAGGTCGGGGGAGGGAAATCTGGGGTTTTCAATTTGTAAACCTGGTGCGGTAACGTTTACCGCACCAGTTTTATTTTTAAAAAAAAAAAAAATATATGGTGCGGTAACTCTTACCGCACCTGTTTTATTTAAAAAAAAAAAAATATATCCTGTGCGGTAATTGTTACCGCACAGGGTTTAAGTTAATCAAAATCTGTTTTTTTTTTGTTAATCTCGTATTAACGTGGTGCGTTAATTGTTAACGCACATATCTGTGCGGTAATAGTTACCGCACAACCTTCGTATAGGTTTCAGAAAAATTTCCAACAATGCCCCTGACTCCTTTGGTGTGGTAAGCCTTAACGCACAGATGTATACTGCAACTGTTACCGCACAGAATAGTGTGCATTTAGCAAAAAAAACGTGTGCATATAGACGCAGCCTTATTATATTGCTGCTACCTATAATAACTATTCCATAATAGAGTGGTTAAATGAATCACGCATTCACTTCTTTGGGTACACATTAATTTAATTCAATTGCAGATTTGAACATATTTTGATCTAACTTGAATATTGGGCACATCCAACACTCATACTCAAGTACGTACTAAAGCTTTACATTTAATAACGGCTCTCTTTTAGAGGCCAAAATCGTCTCACTTACATTATATAGTATAGGATTAAATGTGTTAGCAGTCGGTCCTAGCTAGCTAGCTCGTTATAATATAATTAATGTCAAAAATAATTCTTCTGCTACAAACACGGGTTTCATCCCGTGGAGTAACTGGAATTACTCTATACAAAAACGAATACGTGAGTCATACACAAAATGAAAAGATCTTAATGGTTTTTTCTTAGGGGCGAGCAAAAATATCCGATCCGGCCGATCCAATCCGATAATCCACCGATCCGATTCCAAAAAATCCGTATTTGAAAATATCCGATTAAGTTTTATCTGAATCCGGTCCGATCTCGACGATTTTTCCGGATATTCGGATCGGATACAGATCAAGATATTTAGCAAACGGATATCCGAAATTATCCTATACTATTATTTTAATATATAAATATGTTATTATAGAACTAAAATATACTTTTAAAAGTGTAGATGATTCAATAGCTACCTTTATACATTTTTAATTAATAGGATATATTCTCTCAACACAATATTCTCTTATATAAAAACATAACTTTGGTTTTTATATTAATAGAAATAAAAACTTTAATTTAAATTTCATATATCTTCTAGAAACCGGAAAATTCGGATATCCGAGTCAAATATCCAATCCGATCCGGACAATATTTACCGGATATCCGCTTCAAAACGGACCGGATACGGATCAAGATTTTGTGAATTTTTTACTGGATATCCGGGATACCGGACCGGATCGGATATATCCGTTTGCTCAACCCTAGTTTTCCTTCTTTTAAATCATTTCATAATAATTGTCATTTTAGTCTCTAAATTTTGTTTCAATATATTTGTCATTATAAGATTTCAAGATAATTAATTACATATATATCATACATTTTTACGTTGTAATTTGTAATTATTGATTTTTTTCTCTTCACCTATTGGTTGTTGGAATTTGTAATTACTGTTTTATAGGAGAATGACGGAGAATGTTTTGGCGCAAACAAGTCTTAAACTACGAAGTGCGAATAATTCGCGTTCTCATATTACACGTCAATGTTCTTATTCTAGATGGTAATGTTTATAATCTAGGCGATGAAAATTTTAAAAGTTTTCAGGGAGGGACGTGGTTACATACTTGTAATTTTTTCTTTTCAAAATGACCGGAACAGACATGATCACCAGATTACGAACATTACCGCCCAAATTATAAATATTAACTTGTTATATGTTGATACGCTGCACTTTGTATAGCGTAACTAGGGGTTATTACATTAGTTTAGGAGTGTTATCACAAGTATTTGGAGCTATTGTTATGTTCTGAGTTGTTTATGAAGAAGTGAAGAAATGAAGACCAGAACTGAAGAAGAAGAGGATCAAAGATTGAAGACATGAAGACTTGAAGACATTCTGCGGAGCAGCGGCGATCGCACCCATTACTATGGCGATCGCCATTCTACAACAGAAGCGTTACATGAGTTCGAGAGATCATGGCGATCCCCATGACTCTACGGCGATCGCCATGGGGCGACAGAGACCACGACAGAGCTTTACATGAAGACCGCGATCGCCAGGCATCTATGGCGATCGCCACAACAAGGCCGAAGACATTCCGGACTTTCCTTATTTTCCTTTGTTTGTTTGTTTTATTTATTTTTCCTTATTTTATAATTTCGTTTAGGATATATCTTTTACCATATATTTTAGGGTTAGACTCTATTTAAGAACCCTAGTATTATCTTATCATCATCTTTTTCATCAGACAATTTAGTTCGGAAACCATGAGCAGGAATTAATCTCCAATGTTTTGCTTAGCGGTTGAAACCTTCAGTTATTAAGTTGTGAGATTTCTAAACTCTTGTTGTTTTCCTATGGGTTTGTATTAATTCTCTTGTTCTTCATCTATTGATTTCTATTAGTTTTGCTAGCTTGATCACCTAGTTTGATTGATAGTTTTCTATTGCTAGACTAGGAATATACGGTGGAATTCCTTGTCATTGTAGCACTCATATCTGCATGATCTGGTAGTTGATTGCCTTTATGAAAGAGAATTGATTGCATGTTAATACTTGACGGTTGTAAGTTATTGCATGCATCCTTATGATTCATGTGCCCTTTGTTGCTATTTCATCTAATCTTGAGAGGTTTCCCTGATTGCTGAATAGTAAGTATTATCAGGACCGGTTGGCCTGCTGATATATTAAATATTGGAATAGGAACATTCCCTAGGATTGAATAGAACTTGAGATAAATCTATGATCAACTTGATTGACTGTTGTGTGGATACTTGCTAGGTGAAACCTCTTCGCATAATATTCTCACCCAAACTTCCTCTGCTTGTTACTGGTTACTTGTGTGTTCTTGCAATCAAAACCCCCCCTTTGGTTACTTGTTACTAGTTGATATTTCACTTGACTGCATTGATTTGGTGTTTTGATTCCCTTGGGTTCGACCTCTACTTACTTGTTATACTCTAGTTAGTGTTTAGGGTTTTCTTTGATTTGGCACTACGACTTTAGCCTCATCATCTGTGCACGCAAAAAACTTCGCACTTCGCTTTTTAAGTGTCGTTCTCAGTGGAACTTTTCTTGAAAATGACGATATAAAAGTTGGTTATAATATTGCCAATGCTGAAGAATTGATTTCTCTATTGGTTGAAAATAAAGTTTGTTAAAACATTGAATACTTATACAAGAAGGATAACTAACTAAATCGATTTGTTAATGTTCAAATATTAAACATATTTTAAGATCATTTGATAATGTTCAAATATTCCATTGCTTCAGAGAAGCAAATAAAGCGGCTGGCTTCTTGGCAAAGTCAGGGATTAATATGCATTTTTTAAAGACTGTCTTGTCTTGCAACCAGGATGGTTTACTATTTGATTCTTATATCAGAACAATGATTCCTATCTTTATACAGTCGAGTTTGGTTGGTACTTACTCAGACTTTTTCAGGATCATCCGTGAGGATGGTCAGGAGTTGTTGCCTGGTCTCAAGTGAGACTCGGGTTCTAGCCTTTATCAAAAAAAAAAAAAAAAACTAAATCGATTTGTTATTACAAGGCTTGTTATTACATGTGGTTTGATTGAGGCAAGAGGCCCAATCATCATAGTAGCCTTGGATTTGAAAGGAAGGAGAAGAACTAAGAAGCAAACATTTGATAGCAATGCATTTAAGATATCTGAGAATGTGATCGAAGAGCCGCACCCATATGATGGGAGTGGCGCATGGAGGAACTGACTTAAGCAAGCACTGAACAAAGAATGTGATGTTAGGTCAACTATGAACTAAAAAAATTCAATTTGTCGATGAGTTGGCTATGTAATGTTGGATTAGGAAGAGGAGTTGAGGTATAATTTGTTGACCACCTTCATGGGCGTAGACACAGAAGGAACATTCACACACTGGTAAGCACTGATTTATTCATAGCTGAATTTTTGTTGAGGAATTAGGACACAAGTTGCATTGCGAGAGAACTCAAGTCACAAAAAAATAACTTTAGTCGCCGAGATCCTTGATCTTTAATTCTTCATGAAGAAATCGCTTTAAAAAATTGATTTATGTGAGATCCGTCCCAGATAAGAGAATATCGTTGACACAAATGCCAACAAAAACCCGGGAGGAACTTGTTTGCTTATGGAAGAGAGAGTGATCGTTGAGAGATTGAGAATAACCTCGAGTACACAAAATAGAGGAGAGTTTTGAGTACCATTAACGAGAGGCTTGGTTAAAGTGACACCTGTTATAAAAGTCAATTTTTATGACAACCTTGGTAGCTTGAGACGTATGCGTCAGCTCCCTCCTACCATTACCCTCGCATTGCGCTTTGTTAACATTTTAGACCAACAGTTCTTTGGCCTCTGCAGCTTGACTATTCAGAGTTTCAACCTCTTTGGCATGTGCTTCTCGCTTAGCAAGCAGTCCCTCTTTAGCCTCCTTAGCTTGTGTGTCTAGCTCTTTATCCCTTTTAGCAAGTACATCATTCTCAACTTTAAGCTGGCTCTTAAAAGAGGGATGATCTTCTTTGAGTTTCTCATCTTCCTCCGCGAGACCCTCCTCCCACACATCAAAGTCTTGCATGTTCCTCCTTATCTCTTGAGTAGCCAACATAATCTGAAAAAGAAAGAAGGACGAAATCAAATGTTATGAAAAAGTAAAAGACAGTAAAAAAAAGAACCACAAAGCAAAATAACCTACCATGAGGGACAAGCGGGACACCCCACTCCTCCCATGCGTCATCACTGTCCTTAAAGTGGTTGGAGTAGCGGGGATATTCGAGTAACAACTTTCTTATTCTTTTTCGCCTTCTTAGGAGGTGAGGGGTCACGACAAAGAACCACGAGTGGAACATTGCCCTCGTCAAGAGAAGCAGCCCCTGAAGCAAACTCTTGATGAGCGACGCCTTTGCTCTCAGATCCTCTGAAGCGTGAGGCGCCTCCGGCCTCGTTGTTACAGAACTCTATCAAGTCAATCTCTTCAAGGGCGGGAAGGGTCGATAAAAAGTCAAGGTTAAGAACTGTTGGAGCCGGTTCTCGAGCCCCTGAAGTCAATCCCTTCAAGGAAGAACTGTCCGCATGATAAAAAGTCACCCCCTGAAAAGTCAAGCCCCTGAAGTCAATCCCTTCAAGGAAGAAGCCTCGCGACATCTCACCGTCGTCGCGATGCTATAAGTTAAGAACTGTTGGAGCCGGTTCTCGAGGCCCTCGCGAGGCCCATAAGAAGCAAGCCCAATTACGACACGCGTCCCGGATCAACCAGAGCCCAGCCCATGCGGACGAGAGCGGCCCATAAACGAGGAAAGTCCAATATGGAAAGTCCAATAAGCTTGGGCGGTGAAAGGGCAAATTCGGGAATAACCCACGTGGGACCCATGCAGCAGTATAAAATCGTAACGGAAAGGAGAGAGAGGGGACATAACATCATTACCAGAAAATATTCTTCTTCTTCTTCTTCCTCTCGAGAGTGGAAAACACAGGAGCTTCATCTTGCTTCAATCCACCGAAACGAGTGAATTCTGAGTTGTTTGGTATTTCGATTCCGATTCTCGGTGCTAAGATCAAGCTTTTGAGATAGAAATGAGTGAATTCTGAGTTGTTTGGTATTTCTTGTGAAGAACAAGCTTGTAAGGCTTGTTCATGGTGTTTAAAGTGTTTGCATTTTCTTCTCCTCTTGCCCCAGTTTCCCCTTCGTTTGTGTCATTTTGCTTCATTTGCTCTTGCATTATTACGCATTTGTTGACTTGGGCGTCGGAGAGTCACCAAATCCGCATTTGGTGACTTGTTGATTGCCCCTGCCGTTAAGAAATTCTTGTGGAGAAACATCATTTGTAGATATGGGCTGCCTCACGAGATTGTCACAGAAAGGGGTCCACAGGGGAGACCCCCTTTGCTCTCGCCTATGGTGTAGAAGCAACTGTACTAGTTGAATTCATAATCCCCAGCGACCGGGTCATCCACTATGATAAAGAGGCTAATGATGAGAGGATGCAACTAGAATTACAATTAAGAGAAGAGACTCGCGACATGGCGACGATCAGAGCGGCAAACCATAAAGCAAGTGTCGCAAAATATTACAACAAGAGTGTCAAAGTGAGTGGTTTTGTCAAGGGGGACCTAGTACTCCGCAAGACGGAAGGGCGAAAACTTGACCCCAACTGGGAAGGACCCTATATTATAGACCGCGAGGTCGCACCCGGAGCCTATCGCCTCAAGGATCACTCCGAGAATCACGTTGCCAACTCCTGGAATGTGATGCGACTTCGTCGCTTCTACGCATAGTCCTTCCGAACACTCAGGTATAACTCTCAAGCATTCTCCACTAAAAATTTTATGATCTATATTTTGCGAAAGACTAAACTAGGTGATTACCATGGGATAATGAGTACATGCAGTGGAACCGGTAATTCGTTAGCACGCGAGACTGGGTTATCAAAGAATAAATGCCGCAGCCTGGGCTGCCCAAACACGCATATCAAAAAGGTAGCACCAAGAGCCAAGTACATAATCAATACTCCCGCCTCACTAGGTTGGGCTGTAAGCCCTCCTATGTCGAGTTGCAGCTTCCAAAGATGGGCTCAAAAACCCTCTTTGGTTGCGAAAGCATGGACATGTTTATGGCAAAGAGCTCACCCGCCATGATCCCGCCTCACTAGGCTAGGTTGTAAGCCCTCCTAGGTCGCGTTGTAGCTTCCAAATATGGGCTCAAAAACCCTCTTTGGTCGCGAAAGCATGGACGAGTTTACACCAACGAGCTCACCCGCCATGATATTTAAACCTCTTCACCTGGGCCAGGGCCATTAGGCACTTTCCCAGGCAAACGGGATGGGTCGGTAACGCTGGGCTGGTGCGCGAGCACCACTCACGTCACGAAGGAACACATTGGGCTGGGAGCCAGGAGCTCCCACCTAGCGAGCTCCACTCAACAGGCTCGTGAGGACCATGACACTTCTCCGAGCTTGCGACCCATGTAATCTACAACATACAACTTCCAAGAGCACAAACTTAATACTGGGAATCTTCTCTATCGTGCAGTGCTAAGAGGTATCTCCAAAAATAAAAGATCTAAACAAAAGCTGAGTCGCAAAGGTAGTCTGGGGCCGGTACACGCTTCATGCCCAGGTAAGACCCTCACAAAAATTCTAAAGACATTACGTATCACGCGTAATTCTAAAAATCGCATGGTTAACACAGAATGCCTCGCGGAGGACGGTAGGAAACAAAACAAGAAAAAGGTTGTCCTAACACAGAAGCTCGCGAGACATCCTGAGGCCTCGTAACCACACGAGCTCAGGCAAAAAACCCCGCGTGTTTTCAGTGCCATTTGTAAATGTCGAGCAACCCGTAAAACGATTCATTATGTACAGGACAATCCTCACGAGCAAACAAGCGAGAGATAAAGCTAAAACGGATAACCATATCACTGGCTAACACGCCTGCAGTGACCAGGTAAACCGACACTCCAAAGAAAAACACTTTACATCTTCAATAAGATAAAGCCCGTGATTAACCACGCGAGTTTCGTAACGCAATCATTTTGCAGGGTTTTTCGGAGGCACAACAGATCGCAAGACTCAAAGTTATCTTTTCCATTTATTATCTCGCAAAGACTAGTATGTAAATAACAAGTTCTTTTGACTTATATATGAGGGATCGTAGTTATATAAATCGTGTGATTAGCTACCTATCGCGACCAAATACCTTACCTATCTCGCATGTCTTTATTTTCGCGAGGCAATATGTGTCCCGAAAACAAAAAAGGGGGAAGGACGAGATAGATATACAAACGACTAAACAAAACGACGTTAAAGAGAGCAAGTCAAGGATAACTTAAAAGCATACATAATAAAAATACCAAAGGTCACGACTACCACAGTCGCGCAAAACATTGTTCACCACCAATTACAAAAAATCCATTGTTTAAAAACCCAAGTGTTTACAAATAAAAAAATCACTCCTCGGCAGCCTTGTGAATTTTCTCCGGATCAACACCCTCTTTGCGAGCCCCCTCCAAGTCCACCACGTCGTCAAGAGTGACGGAGGTCTTCGACGCGGACCCCTCTGTTTGATCTAAGCATTGACGGTTAGGAATGTAGTGGATAGCGTCAAGCTGAGCTTCCTTTACAAACACCTTCCTCTTGTTGCGAGGAGAAGCAGATGGAGGCCGAGGAGCAGGCGACTCAGACGGAGGCTGAGGGTTTCGCAACTCAGAAGAGGGTAGAGGATTCAGTGACTAAGGCATAGGCGGAGACACCATCTTCGGAAGAGGCGCCTTGCGTATCTGATGCTCTTTACCCTCAGCAACCCCCTTCTTAGACGCGAGGGTCGTCACACTCCAGGCCTCGAGAGGAGTATCCCCATCGTCGATAAAAGTCCCTGGAAGTGGAGGCTCGTATTCGGGAAACTCAGTAGAAAAAACACACAGATCCTTAGCGTTGAAGGGGAAGTTCTTAACATTGTGCTTCTTCATCTGAACCTTGACTAAACAGAGTAACAATCTGTTAAGAGCATTGCTATAAAAGTCCACTCGCGCGCGATGACGGTAGCCAGCACAGTACTCCACCACAACCTGATTCCGCTCATACGCAATCCTCTCGGACATCTTCTCATGAACCTTCTCGTTCTCGCGAAGAAGATCCTCCACCTGCATCTTGTACTCCGCCACATCGTTAGTGTGACCAACTCTCTCACCCTGAAGTTGCGCCTCGAGTTCTTTTATGTGCAAGTCCTTTGAGTCCAAAAGCGAACGCGCTTGTGAGAGCTCCGCCTCCAAAGCTTTCTTCTCCTCCAGAACGCGAGTCTTGAACTCCCGATTAGCGTCACGAATGGCTTTATCATCAGACTCCAAATCCTTGATTTTGTCGCCAACTTTGAGAGCTTTCCAGCCAGTACTCGCGATGATCATCATCGCCTGCAAAACAAATAACTCAGAAACCACAAACCTTAGCGGAAAGCAATAACAACAACTCAAACTCACCATGTAAAGAAGCCAGGCCATGCCGCCCAATTTCTCCAAAATATCCTCATAAATCCAAGGCGGCGGGGGAAAGACACTTTCAGTTGACTCGAAGAATGCGCGAGTAGCTTTCAGACCATAGAGAAAAGGGGGAGACACCTCCTCATCGTCACCAGCATTAGGCTCTGGAGAAGAAACAATTTCCACCTCTGTTATCATGTCGCGAGACCTCTCTGTGACCTTCTACTTTCCCTTGTCACGAGCAGGACGGTCACGACCTGTTGCCTTCCCGGATGATTTGTCTTTAACCTTCTCTAGGAAAAGAGTGTGGCTCTTCTTGGGCTTAGAGGTGCTCTCAGAAACGGGAGCAAGTACAGTAACGGGCGGATCCGGAGTAACGGAAGGAGCAACGGGAGGAGCAACAACGGATGTGGGAGGAGGAAGAGTCGGAAGAGTAAGAGTCCAAGCTTCATAAAAAACAAGCCCATCTAAGTCAGGCAACTCGGAAAACAAGTCGTCGTTTGCACGAAACATAAAAAGAGTATATAAGTAAAAGAGAGAGTAAAGCACGGGTATTAAGAACAATCATGCGAGCCAAGACCTCTAGTGTGGGCTTTAAGACTAAGCGACCAAGAGCGGGTTAGTGATAATCAGCTCAAACTTTTGTTGAACGGTCTTATCAGGATAATCCTTATAATCCCGGACGAATTTGTCGCGAGTCTCCTTCGGAAAATAACAGATCGCTCTCTTCCCATTCGGCTCGCACACTTGGACAGAAATGTTAGAGCATGGTGGAGGGCGAATCAATAACCAATCAGTCTTCCACCCTTCGATGTTCCCGGGGAGACTCCAAGCGCTGGTAACCTTAGTCTGAGCAGTATACAGCCCGAGCTCGCGTGAATTCTTTTTATAAGAGTTGATAAGAGCATGGTGAGGCATGTTCGGGATCACTCCTATGTCCTGGCACCTCATGGTGTAAACGATAAGAGAGCTCCAAAAGTTAGTATGCATCTGCGAAGGACTGAAGCCTAACTCCTCCATCACTTCAGTCTGAAAGGAAGTCCAAGGGAGGCGGAAACCGGATTCCAAGGATTGTTTGCATAAAGCAAAGAAAGGGCCATATTGATCAAGGGAAGTACCCTCGTGATCTGGAAGAGCAAAAATGGTACCTTCCGGGAATGTATACTGTCTGGCTAAGAGGCGAAGGTTATCGAAACTAAGACTACTCCGCTGGGCTGTAGTCGGGAAGGATATGGGAGTATGTTTCATTCTTTTCGTCAAGATTGTTATTTTGCCGGGATCCGCGAGGAAGGGCTTCTCTATTATTATGTAAGGCAATGGCCCTTTATGAGAAAAGAAGAGCGCGAACATTAGAAAGAAAGTATAAGCACGAGGACTCTCAAAATTCCGTAAGCCCAGGACGCAAGACAAACGAAAGAGAGCTCTAGAGGTCAGTTTCTTTAGAAGGGCCCACGTCTTGGGCTCTTGTTTCGGCCTTCTGTAAACCCTCTTTTACTCTCAATTTAGTGCTTGATTTTGGGTCTTTGGCTCGATTATTTGTGCGCATTTACTGACTTGGGCGTCAAAACCAAATTCAGAGGATTGCATCTTCTGGGTTGGATGTGCAGGTAGCTTGGAGTTCAATAATAGAGGAAAAACACTCGAAGAGGAAACACTTTGATCTGGAATGACGGTAAAGTGAATTTGTTTGTCCAAGAGAAGCAGACGGAAGTCCGCGACACAAGCATCAAAGGAAAGACGTCTGCATACTTCGTGAGGTGTTGATCGCGAGGCAAAATCTGGGTTTCAACACTCATGTCTTGAAAAGCATTAAGTTTAATACTCCATCCGTTAAGAATTACTTGTCCTTCTATCAATTTTAGAGAGAATTTGGGTTTGTTAGGTAGATTGTTTTGTAAAGTGTTTGTTGTTTATAAATGATTTTTTTGTTGATAAATATGTTTGGTAAAAAGTGTGTTTTTATTAGGATTTGTATATTTTATTTGAAAATTGTGAGTGATAGAAAAAATACAAGTTGTACGTTAATCGAGATTATTAAAATGGATTTTTGAAAAAAAAAATTGTTTATAAACTAGTTGCGAAAGAACCCTTTATTGGTGCAAATTTTAGACAATTTTACACTTTATATTTTAAAAAATTGCATAAAAAATATAGAAAAAATTAAAAACCAATCAATAATATGAAGGTAAATTTAGGCCCTACTCTACTATGTACTAGTAAAATGGTATTAACTCATTTTCAATGTAATTCCTTTTTCTTTTAGTTATTTATTGTGTGCGTGACCTTGCTAGGGATATAGGAAGTGTAAAGGACATTGTTTATACGAATTGAATTTAGCTTAAACAATAGCTTAATCAACCAGTAATATTTTGACAGGTAAGTAGATTAATTATTAAAAAATTTGAGGAAGAAAGTAAAAGTTGAATACGCAAACTCAGAAATTTTAGGAAGTAGTCCCTACATGATACTTCCTCTGTTTCAAAATACATGTCATTCTAATGTTTTTCACACATATTAAGAAAATTAATTATGTTTTAAAAAGTTAACTTTCTCTCAAAATAAACATTCACCTCTTTTTACAACCAAAGCATGAGTGGAGAAAATCAACAATATCAAATTCCAATACACAAATTTATTATTTTCATGGTATTGATTGTCTTGAAATCCTATAATGACAAATATTTTGAAACAAAATTGAGAGTCTAGAATGACATCTATTTTGAAATGGAGGGAGTATGATTTAACAAAAATATCTTCCGCTCTTCTTCTTCCTCCTCTTTCTATGGATGTACAAAGTACTAATTTGCAACCATGCTTTTTTCTTGCCACTTACCGAGCCCATATCAAGCAGATTTACCTTCTCGCCTTCATCGCCACCGAAGCCAAAAAAGCCCCATCCTCACCGAGAAAATACAGTCAGACCTACTTTCTCTCTCTTACCCTGCATCACCATTCTCCTCCATACTCTTTGTTACTTGGACCTCGCTAACGCCGCTATCCCCTGATGTGACCTCCATTAAAGACTCATGCCTATTAAGTCTCATCCCAAGACGCCACAAGACAAAGGGAGGTTCATGACCCCAGAGTCATTCACTATTCACGTCGGGCAACAACAAGGTTGGCGCGCCATTGGTCAAACGATCATACTTTTCTCGGGTGCCTCAATCACCAATAGACTCAAAGGAAATCAAGGAGTCTAATAAGACTAAAAACGCCCAGCCACATCCTCCACAAGTTTAAAGTGACAAGGGCCATGATCGACCCCGACGTCGCCAACTTGCCAAAGAGATACTGCGTGCGTCCAAGTCCTTTCATCCACTTGAGCTCGGCACACATGGTCCCAATGGACCTAAATGGGTCCAAGACATGGATCCAAGGCTCAAACGCCCACCCAATCTGCCAAGCGCCCGGGGAGACACAATCCCTTGTTTTTCGCCCTGGCGCCTTCAATGCGATCCCTATGATGTCGCCAAGAGTTATTGCTTCCCTATCAATCCACCTTGGCGCCACATATGATCACTCTCATCAGCCAAGATCATCACAATAAGTGCTAGACATATCCCATAGTTTTCTCCTTTTGATTCATTCACATTATGTCATTTATTTCCTTGATTTTCGCCTCTTTAATACTTGATTTGAAGATTGATCTTTGACTTGCAACCCAAGGACGTCTTCACTCCTATATATAGGCCTCTCTAGGCTCATTTGTAATCACGTTGAAGGAAATACAAATCTTAAGTTGAGAGTCTCTCCTTCCTTTGTAATTTGGCGTCAAAAACACTATATTTCCTTTGTTCTTGGTGTGATAAAGATTTACCAAACACAAAAACCCAAACCCTTCTCAAAACATTCGCGTGATAAAGATCTACTTGTGTTTTGCTTATCCAAAGTCTTCCGCTTGCACCTTGTAAATACGTCTGATTAGAGTTGTGTTAAATTCTTATACAATAAAAAAATTAGCCAAACATACCCATTTACATACCCCGTTTACATAAATTGATCTGTCGCTGGAAAATACCCTATCTCTTTCTACTTAAAATGCAGCAGTATCCTAATGAACATTATTTTTCATAGAAGATTACTTATTTACCCTCTTATCACACAAATCTATCCTCTCCAAACCGATCTCTTCATCCTCCTTTCTGAGACTTCGTCGTCCGCTTTTTCCGCCGACCTGCCCAACTCTTCCACCACTAGACGCTTCTTCAACTCGAACCCACTCCAATCTCCTTACTCTCTTCTCCTATCTCCGATACCTCCACTAAACAAGAGAGATTCATGGGAAGCGGCGAAAACGGTGCCTTTCGGCGGTGCAGAAGGGAAGAGAAATATCCATAGGGATGTGGTTAAGCTTGGTTTAGGATCTGAATCGCTCATGGGGAACCCCCTATTGTTGAATTATTGCAGATGCGGTAACTCGGAGAATGCATGAAACTTGTTCGACGAAATGTCTTAACGAGAAGCTGTAACGTGGGATATGATCGGGGCGTTTTCAGTGACCGATACTCTTGAGTCACTGACCACTGACCTCATCTCCGACTCTACGCGACTATCCTCCTACTCCTCTCCTCTTCCGCCCATCCCGGTTCATCTCTATCTCCCTCTCTCCTTATTTTCGTTCTTGATTATTCTACGGATCGATTAAATATAGCTATAAAATATGCAAATGTGATTTGTTGGAGCCCAGAAATTGCAGTCTCGCGACACAACACCTCGTGAGACACAGGGCGTCAATTCTTCGAAGGAATCCTGAAGACCTCTTCCGCGATTCTGGACAAACAACTTGTATGTAGTACTTCGCCCGATCAAACTTAACCCTACGTCATCTTCTTCCTAAGAACCAACCTCGTTCTTGACACCTGTGGTACCTGCGCAACCAAACCAGGAGGGGGTGGCTCCGGATTTGGTTCTCCGACGCTCAAATCAGCAAACGTGCAAACAAGCAACCAATGACAGTACAATTTGACACAAGAGCAAGAGAGGATAGGAAGAAGTAAAGTAATCAAAAAGAGAACTCAAAACACCATTTAAAACGTTTCAAGTTCTAGGCTACTAGTTTCCAAATGGCCTTAGAAATCACTCATTTCAACATCAAAAGCTCGATAGCAACACCGGGAGTCTTAATCCAAATGTTGATCGTCCAAACGCCTCAAGGAGAAGGTCGTTTAGGAAGTTTGAAGCTCAAGCTCGCTTCTGTGTTTTTCTTGCTCTCGAGAGGAAGAAGAAAAGAGAGTTTATCCAGTCATGAGGTCCTCCTTCTCTCTCCATTTGGTTATGCTCTTATACTCTCGCTAGGGCCCACGCGAGTCAATTACCACTTTGCCCCTCCGATACCTAATCTCGTCGGATCCTCTTTTTGGGCTCCGTATGCTTATGGGCCGCTTTCGTTCTCCTGGGCTGACTTTATGGGCCGTCCTTGGTCGCGTCTTCTGGGCTGACTTCATGGGCCGTCTTCGGGTCGCGTCTTCTGGGCCTAACTCGACTCTCTTTGGGTTCCGCAAGCCCATCGAGAACCGGCTCCAACATCCAGCCCCCCAAGCTTTTATGCTGAATAGCCTAAGGCTTGGGTTTGTCTCCTTGAAGTCGCGTTCTCGATATGATAACGGCCACCTGACTTGGTATGATCACATCGCGTATAAAGGTCGCGTGTGTTTCGACTGAATTTCTTGGGGAGACGTTTCGAATTCAAAAATCTTTACGAATTCCCGCGCTGGGCGCATGTTGTCCACGTGTCGTCTTCTCATTGCATTTTCTTTTCCCGATTTTCCTTTATAAATACCCATCTTCGTCTTCCTCCTCCCAATCCGTCATAACCCCTCTTTGCTCTCCGTAAAACTGCGAATAAACACTCCGCCGGTGTTCTGTTTTCTTCTCTACGGTCGTCTTCGCCGCCGCTCTCACCCGGTTTCCGATGGCAGGTTAGTCTATCGTTCTTCCTTTTCTTTTACACTTCGTAAATGTTCGTTTTGGTTTGATTTTAGGGTTTCCACAGATTTGTCGTTCGTTTTCTTCGTGCTTGATAACTGTTGTCAGGATTTTTGCTCGGGCTCCTCATTTCGACAGATCTCCCTTAGAGATTGTTTGTCCATTGGATGTTTCCCGTTCCGGATTCTCTTTCCGACTCTTGTTTCTCGAGACGTTGTCTAGTAAAATACACCTTTTCGGTCAATTTCGCCATTTCAAACCTTCACAAGATTCTTCGTGTTCTTGGGCCTGGTTCATCTTGATGTCGTTTTAACTTCTCCTTTGATCTTCCAAGTTTCAGTTTTTCCAGGGATTTCTTGTTCACTCACTTCACATCGCATTGCGTTAATTCCCCTCAACTCGCGTTGTTTCCACTTGCGATGTTGTCTTCTTGTTTTCTCTTTCCATCTCTGGAAAACTGAAATTTACTTTGCTCATGTTTTTCAGGTAGCGATGATTTCTACGAATGTTCAGCTCAGGCTGAGTATTCGGGGCGCACAACGTCTGGCTCCGAGGGGGGCTCTGGTGGTTGCGAGCCTAGTTCTCGTAGACGATCTCGCGTTACCAGAAAATCCAAATGGAGTAAGGCGAAGAAGTCCAAGAAATCTAAAACCAGGCTCCCGTCTCGCGTTATTCAAGAGCGAGCCGAGACCAATTATGGTCAATTTGCTAGTTTCTTCTCCCATAAGGGGTCCTTACCCCCATATAATAATAGAGAAACCCTTCCTCGCGGATCCGGGTCGAATAAGTATTCTTACGAAGAGGATATAACACACTCGTACCTTAATTCCTAACACAGCCCATCGCAACAGTCTTGGCTTTGACGATCTTCGCCGTTTCGCTATGCGATACCCTTTTCCTGAAGGAACTATTTTCGCCCTTCCCGACCACGAGGGCACTTCTCTCGACCAATACGGGCCCTTCTTCGCTTTAAGCAGGCAATCCTTAGAAGTTGGCTTCCGTCTCCCGTGGACGTCCTTTCAGACTGAAGTGATGTCGGATTTAGGCTTCAGTCCTTCACAGATGCATCCAAACTTCTGGAGTTCGCTGATCGTATACACCATGCGATGTCAGGATATTGGGATAGTTCCCAATACGCCTCACTATGCTCTTATTAATTCATATAAGAAAAACTCACGCGAGGACGGGTTTTATACTGCTCAAGCCAAGACTCCTAGTGCCTTTCGATTGCCTTCGAAGATTGATGGGTGGAAAACGTGTTGGTTTTTAGTTCGGCCCCCGCTTGGTTCCGACATTTCTGTTCAAGTACGTGACGAGGCGAATTTATCGTGTGCCAAGTCAAGTAATCCTAACATGCAAACTAAGTAATATAGTACGCAAGTAAGGGTCGAATCCCAAGAGAATCAGTTTATCAAATTCTTAAGTTATCACAATGACTAACCAATAAACGTAACCAAAGGGGGGGGGGGTTTGTGGTTTTGATACGAAGTATCGAATGTCAACTTGGTTTTAACAAGATTAAGCGAAGTGTTCCACTTAGCGATTATCCACAATTAGATTAACAAGTTGATCATAAAATCCTTTTTATCCTTATGTCAAGTTCTCAAGTGATCGTTCTAATTCCTGTTCTTGAATAGTTATTAGTCCAACTAGTCCTAATAACCCTTACTCGATTATAACCTCGAAACTATCGAAGTTCAATAACAAAGTAGCAATGCATTCAGGAATAGATAGATACATGCAATATCATGGACAACTAGTCGGATACTCGACATGTACTCAACTCTCTTCTCTAATAACAATCACAACTAGTTCATGCAAATAGATTGTGCTACACAACAAGTATGATAATTCAACTAGAAGTATCAAACTCTAGCAATATGAACAAGACACAACTAACTTAGGTGATCAATCTAAAGTAGTAAATCTAGTTCATCGACAATACAAACAAGAGAGTTGAGACAATCAAAGAGTAGACAAAAGGAAAGGATAAACTCACAACTTGTTGAATCCAAAAGCTTCAAACGCCAAGTGAAACAAAGGAACTTTAGCAACTCATAAGTTTGTGAAAACTCTTCCAAAAACTTAAGCAAAACAAAGACTAGATGATCAAGGATGATCATCCACTACCTATATAGTATCAGCTGATGTAACAGCCGAATTAAGGTCTAAAAAACGTATGGAAAGTTACAAAATTAAACACAAATTACTTCAAATGGCAAAGACATCAATTTGATTCTTCTGTCGAGGAACCGCACCCGCGGGTTGAGAGCCGCGGGCGCGGCTTTGAGTTTCTTCAGATTCTCTGGATGGCAGAGGGCCGCGGGCGCGGCTTGAGACCCGCGGGCGCGGCTTTGGCTTTCTCGAAGGCTTTGGCTGAAGGTGAGAGCCGCGGGCGCGGCTTGATACCCGCGGGCGCGGCTTTGGCTTTCTCGAAAGCCTTGGCTGAAGGTGAAACCCGCGGGTGCGGCTTGAGACCCGCGGGTGCGGCTTTGTGGTCTGAGGCAGAACTGCTGATTTCTTCAAGTCTTCGTCTTCGTCTTCGTCTTCAGCAGCTTCTTCCTTATGCTTCAATGCTTCCAATGCTTGTATCATCTCTTGGGATCTCGTATGTAAATCTTCTCTCGAACAGCTCCATGATACAGATTACATAGAAACAAATAACATAATCCTATACAAAACTAGCTAATAATCCATAGTTGCGGTATGTAAAACACCGCTTATCAAACTCCCCCATACTTAGACCTTGCTCGTCCCCGAGTAAGCTAAAAGAAACTTACTCTTTTACAATAATCACTCAAAGATCTCAGGAAGTATGAAAAAGAAAGAAACTACAAATTACTAACACATTTAGTATACAAACAATATGATGAGAAAGAAATCTGTCAATTTTGGTCTTCCATAGTGGTTAACATGCAAAAACGTTTGTCCTAAGACACTCATTTCACTCATTTTGCCTAGGCGCCTCGAAAGGTTTTCACCTAGCCACTCATTTCATTTTCAATCTCACCATTTCTTACCGCCCTCAAGTCCTTTTTTGCCAAGCCTAATGCAAGCCGAACTACCCGCTTATTGCATGGATTTTTCCATCCCAGGATTTTCATTTGCCTTTTTTCGTATTTTTGTGGCTTTTTCTGTTTTTAATTCCATGCAAAGTACAGACTTGATTAAATAAAACCGAAGGGAAATGACAAGGAAATAAAACTACTCTAGGATAAGCAATGAACTAATTTCCCTCCCCCATACTTGAAGTTCACAATGCCCTCAGTGTGTAAAGCATAGACAAATAATGAGGAAGAGAGAAGGAAGCTCACTGATCCGGGTCATCCCGGTTTGGATAGTCGGGCCAACGAGCCTGCATGTCGAGCCGTAAGTCATCCACCGACTGCTGCAGCCTCTCAACATTGTGGTTCACCGTCTGCTGTAGCCTCTCAACATTGTGGTTCACCGTCTGAACCGACTGGTAGACATACTCAATCCGCTCGAAAAGACGCTGCTCCCAAGGTATGTCAGCAGGAGCTGCAGATGATGAGCCTTCGCCCCATTGCCTCTGAGGCTGAAAACGAGGGGCAGGCTCCTGGAAGTCATCATCATCATCATCCTCAAGGTCAGCTGGCTGCTGATCCAGCTGCGGAACCGGCTCCTGTATGTTGATCCCACCGCGAGCTCGTCGTCGAGCAGCTGTACGAGGGGGAGCGGGTGCTGGGTTGAGCCTAAAAGTATGGGCTGG
Organism: Oxyria digyna; assembly: GCA_029168935.1. Classification (NCBI taxonomy): domain Eukaryota; kingdom Viridiplantae; phylum Streptophyta; class Magnoliopsida; order Caryophyllales; family Polygonaceae; genus Oxyria; species Oxyria digyna. The sequence goes on from JAPVLV010000017.1 coordinate 332,336, forward strand.
CCCGTAAGCAAAATCCTCGGTGAGAGCAATCTCGGGAGGACCGAGCCAAACCCACATCCGCTCGTCTTCATTTACTGTAACCGACTTGAGCCACCTAAGTCGGGTTTGCAGAAACGTGGTATCCAGCAAATAGGGACCCATTGAGGGGTCCGGACTACCTACGCAGTCAAGCGTCTCCCAGTCGGGGACGACAGCCTCTAGGATGAGGGTGATCATGCCACCCAAAGCAATCTGCCCCCTTGGTTTTGAGCGGGCTATCTTACAGGAGTGAACAAAAAGTGAGAGCCAATCCGGAATTACCTGACATTCCGGCATAAGAGCATACAGATACTTCAGCTGGTAGGCAGGCACCTTGTTCACCTCAGAAAGCCCAAAGAAGGCCATAGAGAGGGCTCGATGTGTCAGGCGGAGACATGGATGGGACATCTTAGCATTGTAGTCATTACCATGGGTGTCCCGAACTTGTCCCGTCCATGTGTACCAGACCTGTGTCGGGCTGTCGCCAACTGTAGTGTCATAATCTGCAGAGGGAACCTGAGAGATTCCCAAGATGTGGCGCAGCTGTTCGGCCTGAACTGTAAAGGACCGTCCATTGTAAATGAACTGGATGGCCGAGATGAAGGTGGTCTCCGAGACGGTCTTGGTCTTGAGGCTTGCCAGAAACTGATAGGTAGCCTCGGCATGAGTGGGGGTTGACCTGTACACGAAACCCTGCAGCCCTGCGTGCTTCAGCATGGCCTCAGTGCATGCAGTCATACCCAAATCATCGAGGGTACGTAGATGAAAAAATCTCGTGGCTACACACTGCTTAGCCCTTAAATAAGCTAAGTTGGTCTGAACCTGTTGTTGCCACAAATCATTTTTGTGGCCTCGAGATGTTCCTGCTGCAGCCATCTAAGTGTATACGCAAAGCAAATGCAACCACAAATCCGCACACAACAAATATACCAAGCAGCAGCAGCAGCACAAATAGCAAAAAGCCCTCCCCGAGGCGTAAGCAAATCAACAACGAATAGTGCGGTTGGGAGAAAAACTTACTGAAATCAGTAAAATGGACGACAGAGGTGGAAACCGCGGGCGCGGGTTGGGGGCCGCGGGTGCGGTTTTTGCTTTTGTCTGATTTCTGGCGAGGAGGGAACCGCGGGGGCGGTTTCGGGGCCGCGGGTGCGGTTTGTGCGAGCTGGAGAAATCTTGGCAGGGCGAGGCCGCGGGTGCGGGTTTGTAGCCGCGGGTGCGGTTTCGTCGAGACAGAATCGTCTGGGTAGGGTGAGGGTGCGGGTGCGGGTGGTAGCTTTTGAGCCGCGGTTGCGGTTGGATTCCGGCGCGGGTGCGGGTGTGGGTGCGTGTGCGGGTGCGGTGGAGGATTTGGTGGAAGTGTGTTGGTGTTGGGAGAGAGGAGGGTTTGGTGGGAGGTTTTTGATGTTTGAGAGGTAGGGTATGAGGGAAGGGGGAAGTGAGAGAGTTTTATGTGGGGGTGGAGGTAGAGAATGAAATTTGATATGGAGGGGGTAGAAAATGAAATTGGATATGGGGAAGGGTAGAAGATGAACCGTCAATTCCTTTTTCTTTTCTTTTTTTCTTTTTTTTTTTCTCTTTTTTTTTTTTTATAAACGAAAAGAAGAACCGTCAATTCCTTTAGTAGCAAACGACCATCGTCTTCTCGTCTTGACTTCCTAGAAAATAGAAAACAAAACAATTAAAAAGAAAATGAAATTCAAGGGAAAAATAAGAATACCCTGGGTTGCCTCCCAAGCAGCGCCTTGGTTAGAGTCGTGGCTCGACTTGGTTTCCCGTCTTCAATTTTCCAAAGTTGGCTCTTCTAGAGCCATTTCATCGAAAGACACTTTGGTGAATCCCTCATGGTAAGGTTTTAACCTTTGACCATTCACCTTGAAGACGTTGTGGTTGTCTTTGTCAAACAACTCCACGGCGCCATGAGGAAAGACGCGAGCAACAACATACGGGCCATTCCACCGGGATCGCAACTTACCCGAAAAAAGTTGAAAACGAGATTGGTAGAGCAAGACCTTGTCTCCCACCTTGAAATCTTTCCTCAAGATGTTCTTGTCATGCCAAGCCTTCGTCTTTTCCTTGTAGATCACCGCATTTTCATACGCATCCCGGCGTATCTCTTCAAGCTCTTCAACCGGTGCCTGCACAATAGAAGGAAGAAGCTTTTCGCTCTCCAAAGTTAGTAGCATGGGCCGACCGGCCAAAATTTTACCCGAAGCGTCTAGACGAGCTAGAACACTTTGAATCTCAGGTGGAAGAGACAAATCAATTGTTGGTGAGTGAACGATGCTGTGTTTTAATACTATAGGATCAATTACATCAATTGAACAAATAGACGCAGCATCTTCGACGGGGTGTTTCATAGCATCAAAAATGTTAAATTGAACTATTTCCCCATCGAACTCTAAAGTAAGAGATCCACTAGCCAAATCAATCTTTGTGTTAGCGGTTCGCATGAAGGGTCTCCCAAGCAAAATAGGAGCAGCTTGCCCATCATGTTCCATGTCTAACACAAAGAAATCAACGGGAAAGAACAAATTATCCACCATAACCAAAACGTTTTCAACTACGCCTTTAGGACACACGGTGGACCTATCGGCTAGTTGAATAACAATTCCGGTTTCATGAAGTGGACCTAACCCGAGAATCTTATAGAGAGAGTAAGGCAACACATTTATCGATGCACCCAAATCGAGCATGGCTCGTTCAAAATGTGTGTCGCCTATACGGCAAGGTATGCTGACCATGCCCGGATCGCTGCACTTCTTAGGCATTCGCCTTTGAAATACAGCGGAGACACGCTCGCTTACCGTCACCTTTTGTCGCCCTTTCAACTTTTGATTCCTCTTGATTGTGCAAAGTTCTTTTAAAAACTTTGCATATCGAGGAATGCTTTTAATTAACTTGAGCAAGGGGATGTTTACCTCACATTTGCTGAACGTCTCAAACAACTCCTTGTCGTTTTCCGGCCTTTTGGTGTTCCTAAGGGCTTCGGGAAACGGGGCGGGAGGTTTGGTGGAGTGGAGAGGTGGAAAGTTGGGGCGAACGTAGTTGTCCTGTCTCAACTGGAAATCCCCCCGATCCTCCACTTCGAGTTCAGCATTTTGTGAAGGAAAATCTGGAATGTTTACCTCGGTGGATGAGCCGCGGGTGCGGTTTTCAACCCGCGGGCGCGGCTCGTCAGTGCACTTGTCTTCTGGCGAAGTGGCAGAGCCGCGGGCGCGGTTTTCAACCCGCGGGCGCGGCTCATCAGTGTAATTGTTTTCTGGCGCAGTGGAGGAGCCGCGGGCGCGGTTTTCAACCCGCGGGCGCGGTTCTTGGCTGTCCTCAGAATCCAATTTTTCTGCCGAAGCCTCGACAAGGTTTTTGGTTTCCCCCAAAATCTTACCACTTCTTGTTGTCACTGCACTTACATTTCTGGTTGGATTCACCACCGTTTGGGACGGTAGAGAATTGGACTTTTGTTGTGCAATGGTGGTAACAGCTTCAGCCAACTGCCCAATTTGCTTCTCCATGTTCTTGATGCTCGACTCGGTCGTTTGAACATGAGTTGTGAAGTGTTGAGTCAAGGATCTCAGCAGCTCCGCAGTAGATGGTCCAGCATTGGGTCGAGGGCCTTGAGCTTGTTGTTGGGGCTCATTTGGATCACGCCACCGAAAATTGGGATGATCTCTATACCTCGGGTTGTAGTTATTTTGTTGATCATCACGAGGTCGTGGGGGTCCATACCCACCAGCAGCAGCATTGACTTCAGCAACGTCTTCACCTTCAAGCTCAGGGCATTTATCTGTAAAATGAGAAGGGTCAGAACAAATACCACATACCTTTACTTGTTGTTGTTGTCCTTTTTGCAACTGAGAGACCATCTTCTTCAACTCTACAAGCTCAGCTACAAGAGCGGGATCCCCTGAACTTGCTGCGTGCACTCCCTTTTTGGTGTATATCCTACCAAAACTCCTTGTGCTCTCAGCCATATCTTGCAATTTCTCCATGGCATCCTCCGGCGTCATGTTGAGAATATTCCCACCACACGCAGCATCAACCATCCTCCTTTCTTGATTAAGGAGACCATTGCAAATGTAAAGCACAAGATCCTCGGTATCATACCCATGAAAAGGGCACGAAGCACACAACCCCTTGAAGCGTTCAAGGTAGTCATAGAGCGTTTCGTCTTCACTTTGCTCGACATGGGCTATCTCCTTCTTGAGAGCATTTGCCTTCTTCACCGGAAAATACTTGCTCAAGAATACCTTGTGCAACTTTTCCCAATTATCAACCGAACCGGTTGGCAAATGATAATACCAAGAACGAGCACCATCCTTCAAAGTGAACCCGAAGGCTCTCATCTTAATCTGCTCTTCCGTGACATTTGGCGGTTTGGTTGTCATGCAAATGTCATGAAATTGGTTCAGATGCATGATTGGATCCTCACCAGCCAAACCATGGAAACTTGGGAGCAAATTGATCACCCCCGACTTGAGCTCGAAAGTCACCCCATGAGCAAGGGGTGGAATAACCACAGCTTGAGGTTGCTGTGTCAGGTTCGGTGTTTGCCGCTCTCTCAAAGTGCGATTAACACCACCTCCTGGTAGCCTTGTCTCAATTAGCTCTCGTTGAGCATTAACGACCAACTGCATGTCAGCCAATTGACGTTGCACTTCAGCAAGAGCTTCTTGATCGGCCATTTCTACTGTCTCAGTCCCGACTCTGTTCTCTCTTCGATTCCGATGAAAAGTTCTCTCGATCTCTGAATCAAGACTAGAAAGAGGCTGATTAGTAGGACGGGTGTTGACCATTCACTAGTCAACACTAAAGTTAGTCAAGATAAGAACTTAAAAATAAGAAAATTTGATTCCCCGGCAACGGCGCCAAATTTGACGAGGCGAATTTGTCGTGTGCCAAGTCAAGTAATCCTAACATGCAAACTAAGTACTATAGTACGCAAGTAAGGGTCGAATCCCAAGAGAATCAGTTTATCAAATTCTTAAGTTATCACAATGACTAACCAATAAACGTAACCAAAGGGGGGGGGGGTTTGTGGTTTTGATACGAAGTATCGAATGTCAACTTGGTTTTAACAAGATTAAGCGAAGTGTTCCACTTAGCGATTATCCACAATTAGATTAACAAGTTGATCATAAAATCCTTTTTATCCTTATGTCAAGTTCTCAAGTGATCGTTCTAATTCCTGTTCTTGAATAGTTATTAGTCCAACTAGTCCTAATAACCCAACCCAGTGAAGCGGGCTCATGGCGACTTTTTGTCTTTTGAGTTGAAGCGCTACCTTTTTAGGTGGACGAGCATTGGTCGACCAGGCTGTGATACTTATTCTTTGGTAACCCAGACTCGCGTGCTAACGAATTGCTGGTTCCACAACCTGTACTTATCATGCCATAGTAATCGACTGTTTTAGTGTTTTAAGGAGATAAAAATTGTGACCATGGATGAGAAAAAATTCTGCTCTGCTAAACTTTGCTAAGCGTACCTGGGCTTTGTGGGAGGATTAGGCATAGAAGCGACGAAGTCGCATCACGTTCCAAGAGTTGGCAACGTGATTCCCAGAGTGATCCTTGAGACGATATGCCCCGGGTGCGACTTCGCGATCTATAATGTAAGGTCCTTCCCAGTTGGGGTCGAGCTTTCCTCCTTCTGTCTTGCGGAGCACGAGGTCTCCTCTGGCGAACCCCCTTATCTTAACGTGCTTGTTATAATATTTCGCGACGCTGGCTTTATGATTGGCTGCTCTGATAGTTGCCAGGTCGCGAGTTTCTTCCCGCATCTGCAACTCCAGCTGCATTTTTTCGTCATTGTCGATCGGGTTATACTGAATGACGCGATCCGTGGGCACAATGAACTCGACTGGCACTGTGGCTTCTACTCCATAAGCAAGAGCAAAAGGTGTTTCTCCGGTTGCTTTCTTTACTGTGGTTCTGTTTGCCCAGAGTACTAGAGGTAATACTTCGGCCCACTTGCCTTTGGAGCCTTCTAACCGCCTTTTCAGGTCCGTGACAATACTTTTGTTCACAGCTTCTACTTGGCCATTGCAATGCGGGTGAGCGACTGATGCGATTCTTAAGGCGATCCCCATGTCACTACACCTCGTGAGTAACTGTGGCGAATTGAATTGTGGTCCTCTGTCGGTTACGATCTCGTGAGGGAGGCCGTATCTTCAGATGATATTCCTCCATAGGAACTTTTTAACTGCCGGGACGGTAGTGCTCGCGAGAGCTTCGGCTTCGATCCATTTGGTGAAATAATCAACTGCTACAATGATGTATTCCAGTTGACCAGGCGCTTTTGGCTTGAAAGGTCCTAACAGATCTAGCCCCCACATCGCGAAGGGACAGGGGCTCGACATTATTTGTAACTCTACTCCTGGTTGACGAGAAGCTGGGGCAAAGTACTGACATGGCTTACATTTCTGCGACTCGCGTTGGGCGTCTTGTTTCATGGTGGGCCAGAAGCTCCCCTGTCTTAATGCTTTATAGACCATAGGTCTCCAACTCGCGTGGGTTCCGCACAACCCCGCGTGCAGCTCTCTCATAAGCACGTCACTGTCTATCTTAGACAAACACCTGAGCTCGCGCGGCCCGTATCCCCTTTTGTAGAGTTTCCCACGACACATGTAGAAACGCGCAGCCATAGAGACAAGTTTTCTCATTTCTTTTGGATCCGAGGGTCCGGTTCCGCTTGCAAGATATTGAATTATAGGGGTGCGCCAGTCACTGACTGGCTCATCTATCTCCATCAGCTCCACCTGATTACTTATGGCGCTCTCGGACTTTACCAACCAGAAGTATTGGCTCTTTCCATCCTTGAAAATGACGGTAGAATTCCCATCGAGATGTTCCATATTCGCGTACTGAGCTTCTCCTCTTTGTTGGTGAATGGAGTGATTGTCTGTTTTTCAAACCCATCAAAATGTGGTTTGTGTCCCTCTTTTTCTTCACCAGTATCTCGCGGCCTCGGAGAGGCACGCACCTCCAACTCGGCCTCCTCAATCACGTGAGGCAACCCTGGAATAAATAACTGGTTGGCGAACAAGGCCGCGGTGCTGCCCTTTTCGGATGATACGTAGCAGATGCGGCTCTCCTCTTTGTTCCCTCTCGCGACTCCTACTCCGGACGACGTTGGGAACTTAAGGCAAAAATGACAGATTGACACGACTGCTTCGAACTTGCACAGAGTCTCGCGTCCCAGTATCGCATTGTAGGAGGATGTTATCGGGATTACCACAAAATCAACTTTTTCTGATCTTCTTGACCCGGTCTCTTCACCCAGGATGAGATCTAGGGTGACGACGCCCAGGGCCCTCACTCTGTCACCCGCGAAACCTACCAATGTGGTTTTAGTAGGCCTGAGTATAGACTGATCAATTCCCATTTTCTCGTACGTGTCCCAGTACAGTATATCGGCCGAGCTCCCCGTGTCTACAAGAATCCTCTTCACAAGTTTGGTTCCAATCTGAGCATGAATGACTAGTGGGTCAGCGGCCTCGACGGCCCAGGTATCTACCTCCTTGTCGCTGAAGACAAGCGTGTAAGGCTCAGACTGCGGTCTCGCGATACTATAGACTGGCTTTCCCTGAGGCTTGGGCGTGTTGTTTATGAGCCTTTGCTCTCGTTTGCCTAGGGGAATGGGTTCATGGCGGCCTGCGATTGTACCTATATGGCCATCCAGGTGAGGGAAGTTCTGGTTTGGATGGCGATTGGGACCCTGATTCTGGTTAATCCTCGCGGGGGTTTGCTGCCTTATCTCATTCTGCGTTCTACCTCCGCCTCTACCTCTTACCCCCCTTCTCGGGTTGCCGCGACCTCTGTCACCATCTCCTCTCTGAGCAGTTAAGACTTCCTGTTCTCTCGGGTGATGAGGTCGCGACCTACATTCCTCTGTAGAGTGAGTATCCACTCTGTGGTACTCACACCATGTTGCTGGCTCGTGGCGACCACGACCGCTATCCCCCCTCCTGTGAGCCTCGCGACGGTTATCCTGCTCGGCCACGAAATTCTGCGAGTGAAACTGATTCTGATCATGATTCTGGCCCCTGAACTGTTTCTGACCCTGACCCTGATCTTGAATCTGTAAACCGGGAACTCGCGGGTCACTCTGTTCCTTTCCCTGACTACCTTGATGGCGCTTGTTACCCCAGTTCTGGTTGTCTCTCTTTTGACCCTGAGCAGACTTATTCTGATTGTTTCCTTTCGACGCGTAACCTGAGTGTGCTTCCATGTTAATCTCTGTATACGCTCTTTCGAGCATGCCCTGGTAGTCCAAATCTTTCTTGCGGTATATGTATTGCTTGAAGGAGCTTCCATCTGTGAGACCGTCCAGGAACGCGACCCGGGCAGTTTTATCATGAAAATCTTCGGCTTCTAAGATCTTTTCCGAGAATCTTCTGACATAACCCTCTAGTGATTCGTTTGGTCCTTGCTTGACACCCACTACTTCTTGCATAGTCACTTTTCTTTTCCTTGAGGATCCGAAGTGCAACAAGAAACTCTTCTCTAGATCAGCAAAAGAATGGATGCTCCCTGACGGTTGGTTAAGCATCCAGGTCATGGCGGGACCCGCGAGGGTGCCTGGGAAACCTTTGCACATCGTGGCTTCATCAGGGCACCTTGCGAGCATAGCATACTTGTAGCGTGCCAGGTGTTCGCTGGGATCTTCTTTGCCGTTGTATTCTTTGATATTAGGGAATCTGAAATCAGGTAGAGGGACTGACCTGACTATGTGGTCTGCGAAAGCAGTCGGGCCGAACAAGGCTGGCGGGTTAACGGACGGATAGGCCTCGTAAGCTTGTCGCGGACAGGTTGCCTGGTTGTAATAAGGTTCCCCCTCATACTGGTAGCGAGAAGGTCCTCGCTCGGCATGAATCCCATATCCCCTCGTCTCGGTTCTTCCCCTGTAAGATTGGTCCTCTATGTAGCTCGCGGGGGCTTGATTTAAATCAAACCTACTAGGGTGACTAGCCCTCTCGCGTCCCTCGACCCTGGTTCTACGCGATATTGAGATTCTGTCGTCGGGTACGTGCTCAGCACTCTCCTCAGCGACAGGTTGCTCTCGTTCAGCCTGATTCTGTTCTTGCTCGCGGGCATCAGCCCTTGGTTGCTCTTGGTTTTGACCCCTGTCCGTACCTTGTTTCAACGTCTGAAGGAATGCGCGATACTGAACCAGTGCGGGTCCTACCAGAACAATCTCTTCCTCATTTACGCGTGGAAGGGGTGCCCGCAAGTTATTTATTTCTTGCTGTGTTCTCGTCTGGAGAGGGGTGTTGTTAACGGCCCCACTTCCCTCACCACCAGTATTCATCCTCCGTCTGTCGGCTAATATCAAAAATACGCGGAACTTTGTAATAAGCCTTACTTGTGCGAGGAGGTCCCCACGGTCGGCGCCAGTGTTGGAGCCCAGAAATTGCAGTCTCGCGACACAACACCTCGCGAGACACAGGGCGTCAGTTCTTCGAAGGAATCCTGAAGACCTCTTCCGCGATTCTGGACAAACAACTTGTATGTAGTACTTCGCCCGATCAAACTTAACCCTACGTCATCTTCTTCCTAAGGACCAACCTCGTTCTTGACACCTATGGTACCTGCGCAACCAAACCAGGAGGGGGTGGCTCCGGATTTGGTTCTCCGACGCTCAAATCAGCAAATGTGCAAACAAGCAACCAATAACAGTACAATTTGACACAAGAGCAAGAGAGGATAGGAAGAAGTAAAATAATGAAAAAGAGAACTCAAAACACCATTTAAAACGTTTCAAGTTCTAGGCTACCAGTTTCCAAATGGCCTTAGAAATCACTCATTTCAACATCAAAAGCTCGATAGCAACACCGGGAGTCTTAATCCAAATGTTGATCGTCCAAACGCCTCAAGGAGAAGGTCGTTTAGGAAGATTGAAGCTCAAGCTCGCTTCTGTGTTTTTCTTGCTCTCGAGAGGAAGAAGAAAAGAGAGTTTATCCAGTCATGAGGTCCTCCTTCTCTCTCCATTTGGTTATGCTCTTATACTCTCGCTAGGGCCCACGCGAGTCAATTACCACTTTGCCCCTCCGATACCTAACTTCGTCGGATCCTCTTTTTGGGCTCCGTATGCTTATGGGCCGCTTTCGTTCTCCTGGGCTGACTTTATGGGCCGTCCTTGGTCGCGTCTTCTGGGCTGACTTCATGGGCCGTCTTCGGGTCGCGTCTTCTGGGCCTAACTCGACTCTCTTTGGGTTCCGCGAGCCCATCGAGAACCGGCTCCAACATGATTGACCTTTTTTCCAATGTTGTTTGGTGAGTGAAAACTATAAGCTACGCAATTTCAGTAACTTAGAAGATCTATAAAGGATCATTTGAGTCAAAAAGTTGCTAAAGCCTTAGATTTTGACGTCGATTGTAGTGGATCATTGTGATTACTTCATTAGAGTTGAGAACGTGTTCTCATCATATTTTTTGCTGTAATTGTTCTAGCACTAAATCGTGGCATAAATTATTAGTCCAAGTTGCTTGTAGTGGATTCTGGTTTATCTCTTCCATTTCCTTAATTAATATTTTTCTGTAATTGTTCTCATCATAAACCTTTAATTAGTTTAAGATTCTGGTTTATGTATTGAATTGCATAAGATTACTTGTAGTGGAGTTTTTGTGAATCATTTGAGTTTATTTTATGATAAGCACTTATAGTTTTAGGGAGAGGGGATCTACAATCCTTTATATTAAAGATTGTTATTTAGAGAAAACATTGACCTTCGAATTTGATCATTTTTGTAGTTATTAGCCATATGAGTTAATTTTATGATTACTACGTTGGATCCTTGGTTGTCTGGATCTGATAGAGAGAATAGAACAATTGTGTGGAATATAAACACTTCAAAATTTTAGGAGCTTTAGAATGTACTTAATTCTTAGTTCTGAATTTTTGGGTTTGAGGATCACTTACTGTTTAGAATTTTGATTGCCTTTCAGTCCATACTCTTGCATAATGAGAAATAGTAAAGTGCATCAATATCTAGCAGTCTCATTTGTCCTTTGTATCCAATCATGTTCTTTTTGGCTGGAATGTTCAAGTTAAGATTTTTAACTCGATCGGAGTATGAGAATTGGTGGGGATAAAGGGTGCGATTACGATGAAAACCTCTTAGCTTTGTCCAATCAAGTGTTTGGAATTAGTATTTTCAGGTATTTTTCATCTTTCATTTATGTTGGCCTGTATCTTCAAATATCATATGTATTTTTTAAGTTTGCATATTTGTGGCACATGTGGTAGAGCATGAAATGTGCTGCACTCTTTTACAAGAAAAAAAAAGCTTAATGTTATCGTAGTTTTGTTCTTTAATAAAGTAACAGTCTTCTGAAACTAAATTTGTCTTCAGTCTCTATCTATAACATGGACTATCACTGTTGGAGCCCAGAAATTGCGATCACGCGACACAACACTCCGCGTGACACAGGGCGTCTGGACAATCAACTTATGTAACACACCACGTCGTCCTTCCTCAAGACCAACCTTATTCTCAACACCTACGACACTTGCGTTACCAAGCCGAGAAAGAGAGTCCGGTTTCAGCCCTTTTACGCTCCACTAAGAAGAATTAACACAAAACCAGTGACTTCGAAATAACGCAAGTATATATGAAGGTAGGGAGAAACAAAGTGAAGGAAGAAGAGTGTATTATCAAAACGTTTCACGTTCCACGCTTACAATAAACCGAATAGTTCAGAAATCGTACATAACAACACTAAAAGCTTAACAGCAAAACTATGAGTGGTAAAACAAGTGCTACACGTCTAAACTCTTCCAGGAAGTGAGTGTTTCGAAAGATTGAAGCTTGGGCTTGCTCTCGTGTTTTTCTTACTGCCAAGAGGAAGGTGAAGCGTTTTTCTCTTTTTGTAGATCCCTCTTCCTTATCCATTGGGTTGCGTTTTTATACTATCAACAGGGACCCACGCGAGTCAATTACCGATTTGCCCCTTGTTACTTAGTCTCGTTGTATCCTCTTATTGGGCTTCACCTGTTCATGGGCCGCTTTATTCTTCTGGGCTGACTTCTTGGACCGACCCGGCTCGCGTTCCATGGGCCTGACCCAATTCCCTATGGGCCTCGCGAGCCCATCGAGAACCGGCTCCAACAATCACCTATTCATTTGAATTATAATGAGAGTTCAGTTTAGATCCAAAATATATTGGAAATAAAGGTAGAGGTAGTCTTTGGTTGCCTAATTATAAGATGGAAGAGATAGGCTTCCAGCAAAGTTGCAAATGTCAGTGTCTCAGTGATTTGATCAAGTGATTAGTTTTTCCTGAAGTCGTGCAAGATTGTTTGGATTAGAGGAGAGTCTAAGTAGTTTTGGCTTAAGTATTTGCATAAGTTAAGTTCTTAGAAAAATGTTTTTGATGTTGACCGAGTGGACCGTGTCACACGCACCACAAGGGCTGCCAAATTGAAAAATAGTTTGTGATTTTTTCTGGGTTGTGTGTTGGTGAAGCCTGAAGGGTCTAATTACATTTATAATCATTGTGTTCAGGACACCGATATTATAGAGCAGATTGACCAAGATGTGAAGCGAACTCATCCAGATATAAATTTCTTTTGTGGTGAATCATCATTTGCTAAAACCATTCAGGTATGGTGAGTTGTTCAAATGATTAGTTCAAGGTGAAACTGTTCACATGACTAAACTAAGTAAATTTCATGTTGTCTAGGATTGTTTGAGGAACATATTGATCGTGTTTGCAAAGTTAACGTTATGATAGAGAAAGTGAAACCCATAAGTTGGATTGACAATGGTGGTGCTTTAGGTTAAAACAAATCATGTACATGACATACATAACAAATCTGTAACTTATTAAGTGAACAAATTACAATGGGTATACACTTATCTTTGTAAGACCTGTATTTCGCAGAATAACAATCTGTAACGAATTAAAACGAAGAACAGAATTAAGAAAGAATTTTACCGAATCGTTCTAGACGAATCTGCTGCGTAGAGTCGAGATTAGATCTCTTTCCTTAATTCTGTAACGCCCCGTATATGTGACGGTTACCGGCGTTGAGAATCCCAGGATACAACTACGAATTCTTCTGGTTTGCACAATCAAAAACAGAAGCCAACGAACCACTGTTCTGCGCTGTACTCTCAGAGAAGAAGAAGAAGAAGAAGAAGAAGAAGAAGGGAGGGTTGCTGTGATTTTTCGGATGCCTGAGAATGAGCACCAGAACTCTCTTAAATAGAGATTCTGGGTTTGTTAGAGGAGGCAATCTCGGAACTGACGACACCACCGAGGTGGGAGTCAGTTGTGGAGTAAGTGGAGCAAAACGTGGAGGAGGTTGCTGACTCAGTTGGGCGTCCCCAACGAGGCAGTCCAAAACCTAATCTGGAAGCCCAACTTCCAGATCCAGCCCACTTCAAAAAAGAAGCTAAGCTGTTGCTGCTTGGGCCTACGGCCCATTCCACGAGCCACGGGCCACGGGCCAGGACCGGACGGACGGACGGACGGACCGCGCGAGGGCCCCCCGTGTCCTCTCTCCATACCTCTCCCAAGGGCTTACCAAGGGTATGGGGTTTGGGGTATATAAACCCTTCATATTCTCACCCCAATTTTCGATGTGGGACAAAACCCACATCAAAATTCAGCTCCAAAATTGTTCTTTGAACTTAGTCAAGCAACCGACTTTGAGCCTTCATTTCTCATTCAAACGGAACCCGATTTTGACGTGTGGGTACACTACGGCGTAGTGCTCGCGGAGACGAAGCCAACGCTCCCATAATCCGGCACAACCGGTGACCGCAGCCCACCAGAAAAGTGCCCGGAAGTCCAATCAAAATCAGTTCCAACAATCCCCCACATGAATAGAAATGATTCTATTACACGTGCTTAGACAAGACAGACAGAAATTTTGAGAGTACGGGCGAAGAATCACTGCATCTGAGCTGGTGGCGTTTTTCAGCCTTGAACCACCCATTGTGAGTAGCTATCGGATTTACTCGACCAGGTAGTGAACATGATGTCTTGAACCACCCGGACTTTGACGTAAACCTAGACAATAACTATCACACAGTTTCATCTTCTCACAGAATTAGGTTCTTGATTGTGTTCATTTTGGCCGTGAACATCCCTGGTTATTCATGAGTGAACTTGGAGAAAGCAGCCTCTCTTCTTTCTCCTAGAAACGGCCCCATTTCACACTCATAAGGTGATTGACCATAAATGGTATTACCAATACCCAACTTTGTTCTTTCAAAGTTTATGGAATCATTAAAAGCAAATGCTTAACCTCTACTTTGCCATCGCACTTTTATCATCCTAGGAACTGGGGAAGAAGATATAATATCTCCAAGTGCGCTTCTAGATTCGTCTTGAATTTGTTTTCCCCTTGAACCTATTTCTTGGGATCTCCAATCACTTAGGTAGGGTTGCCATCAAGCATCCTCTTTAGTCATAGGCTTTAAACCCATTCCTCTAGATGACTTTACAACTTGCTCTCTTGACAATCCCTTAGTGAACGGATCTGCTAAGTTGTCAGCTGACTTGATATAATCGATTGAGATTACACCAGTTGAGAGCAATTGTCTTATGGTTTTATGTCGTCGTCTTATGTGGCGAGACTTACCATTATATATTGTGTTCAGTGCCCGAGAGATAGCCGATTGACTATCACAGTGTACACCTAAAGCTGGCACTGGTTTTTCCCACAAAGGAATATCCTCCATAAAGTTTCGAAGCCATTCTGCTTCTTCAGCTGCTTTGTCTAAAGCAATGAACTCAGATTCCATTGTGGATCTGGCCAATAACGTTTGTTTTGAGGATTTCAATGATACAGCTGCACCACCCAGCGTGAATACATACCCACTGGTGGATTTTGAGTTCTTTGAATCTGATATCCAGTTAGCATCGCTATAGCCTTCCAGAGTGGCTGGATATCTTCCATAGTGCAGCCCGTAACTCCGAGTATGTCGCAAGTAGTTTAATACTCGAGTTATTGCTTTCCAGTGATTGTGTCCTGGATTACTGGTATATCTACTCAGTACGTTGACAGCATGTGCTAAGTCTGGTCTTGTACAGTTTGTCAAGTACATAAGACTTCCTATCACACGAGCATACTCTAACTGTGATATGCCATTACCCGAGTTTTTCTTCAGTTTGAGATGCGGGTCCACCGGACTTTTTGCAATCCCATTTTAATAGTTCTTGAATCGTTCAAGTACCGCCTCGGCGTAATGTTGTTGAGACAAGACTATTCCTTCTGAATGTCTAAATATTTTGATCCCTAAGATCACATCCGCTAGTCCCAAGTCTTTCATGTCAAACTTTCCATTAAGCATGTTCTTGGTTTGTTTGATCATGTCATTGTTGCTACCTATGATGAGTATGTCATCCACATATAGGCACAACAGAATGTATCCTTTTGCAGTTTCCTTGACATAGATACACTTGTCACATTCATTTATTTTGAAACCATTTGACATCATTACTTGGTCAAATTTTTCGTGCCACTGCTTAGGAGCTTGCTTAAGTCCATATATGGATTTCACAAGTCTACACACTTTGTGTTCCTGTCCAGGGACAACATAACCCTCAGGTTGTTTCATATAAATTTCCTCTTCTAGTTCTCCATTTAGAAAAGCTGTTTTTACATCCATTTGATGTATTTCTAGATTGCGTATAGCTGCAATGGCTATTAGCATTCTTATTGAAGTTATTCTCGTTACTGGAGAGTAGGTGTCAAAGAAATCCAAGCCTTCTTTTTGCCTAAATCCTTGCACCACAAGCCTAGCCTTGTACTTATCGATTGAGCCATCGGTTTTTAATTTTCTTTTGAAAATCCATTTGCTCCCAAGAGCTTTCGAACCGGATGGCAACTCAGCTAACTCCCATGTATGATTTTGCATAATGGAGTCGATTTCACTTTTCACCGCTTCCTTCCAAGCAGGTGCATCTGGTGTTGACATGGCTTCTTTGAATGTTCTAGGTTCATTTTCCAAAAGATAAGCCATTTCAAAATCAGGACCGAATGATTTTTCCTTTCTAGCTCTTTTGCTACGTCTAGGTTCATCATTGTCCTCTTCTGTTGGTTGAACAGAAGTGCTTGCTTCGCCTTCTTCACGAGTCTGTTTCGGATTTTCTTTATCCTTACACGGGAACGTGTTTTCGAAGAAGGATGCATTTCTTGATTCCATTATTGTATTTGCATGTATATCTGGTATATCAGACTTGTATACCAAGAAACGATACGCACTACTATTGTGTGCATACCCGATGAAGATACAATCAATGGTTTTTGGTCCTATTGAGACCTTCTTAGGGGGTGGTACCGCCACTTTTGCTAGGCACCCCCACACTTTGAGGTATTTGTATGAAGGTACATTACCTTTCCACAACTCATAAGGCGTCTTTCCAGTCACCTTATGCGGTATTTTGTTGAGAATGTAGTTGGAGGTTAGCAGCGCTTCCCCCCACATGTTCTGGGATAACCCAGATTCTTGCAGCATTGCATTCATCATTTCTTTGAGAGTTCGGTTCTTTCGTTCCGCAACCCCGTTAGATTCAGGTGAGTAAGGCGCAGTAGTTTGATGAACGATTCCATGTTCTCTACAGAATGCATTAAATGGTTCACTATACTCGCCTCCTCTATCACTTCGGATCATTTTAATCTTTTTACTAAGTTGGTTCTCAACTTCCAACTTGTATTCTTTAAACTTTTCCAAAGTTTCATCTTTGCTATGTAACAGATATACATAACAATATCGTGTGCAATCGTCTATGAAGGTTACAAAGTACTTCTTACCGCCTCTAGTTTGCACGAACTTTAAATCACATAAATCAGTGTGAATTAGTCCTAGAGGTTCGGTTGTTCTCTCTACATGGGGTGATGGCGTTTTTGTGAGTTTCGCTTGTACGCATACTTCACATTTGTCTTTACTTGTTTTGCATTTTGGAATCATGTTCATGCTTATTAGTCTACTTATAGATTTATAATTAACATTTCTCAATCTTTCATGCCAAATATTAAAAGACTCAACGACATAAGCAATAGGATTATTCTCATTCACTAAAACATCAGTTACAACCTTTTTGGGAAGGACTGTCATTACATTCATTTTGACCAGTCCATCCTTCACATAACCCTTCCCCACATAAATCCCATTCTTAGAAAGAACTAACTTATCAGACACAAACTTGACACAGAACCCATTCTTGTTGAGAAGAGTCCCCGAGATCAGATTCTTTCGAATGTCTGGCACATGAAGCACATTGTTGAGAGTCAGCTCCTTCTCAAAAGTCATCTTGAGCACGATCTTCCCAATACCTTCAACCTTGGATGTCGCAGAGTTTCCCATGAAGAGCTTCTCTTCTGTTCGGTTTTTCTGATAAGTGGTAAACAATCCCTTATCCGAGCAGATGTGTCTAGTGGCACCTGTATCGTACCACCACTCCTTTGGGTTGCTCCCAACCAAATTCACTTCAGTCACCGCACACAGGTCGTCTGCTGTCAGCGAGTTTTCAGCTAAATTAGCTTGAGACTTCTTCCCTTTGTCTCTTCTGTTGTCGGGCTTGCTGCGACACTCGTCTGCCTTGTGACCAACCTTATCACACTTGTGGCATTTTCCACTGAACTTCTTTGCTCCTTGCTTCTTGAAGTTTGTGGTGTTTTGAGGTTGAAACTTCTTGTTCTTCCCCTTGTCTCGATGCTCAGCCAGGTTTGCCTTGTTAGAGAGCCCAACTTGATTGGCCCTCTTATTGTTTTCCTCGACCCGAAGCCTCACGATCAAGTCTTCAATCCTCATTGCCTTTTGTTTCAGCAACAAGTAAACCTTGAATTGCTCCCAGGATGGAGGAAGCTTCTCAATAATGGCACCTACCTGGAAAGCCTCACAGATGGTCATTCCTTCCGAGATCACTTCATGGACGATCAGTTGTAGTTCTTCAACCTGTTCCACGACTGACTTTGAATCTACCATCTTGTAGTTCAGAAACTTTGCTACTGCCGCTTTCTTTGAGCCAGCATCCTGTGTCTTGTACTTCTTTGTCAAAGTATCCCACAATTCCTTAGCGGTGTTATGGTTACAATAGACCTTGTACAGCGAGTCAATCATGCGATGAGTAAGATACCCTCTGCATACATAGTCCCCTTTCGCCCAATCAGATAGGGCATCAGTGTCATGTGGGGAGAACCTAGGTTTCCCCTCCTTCAAGAACCTGTCCAGACCCAGCATGCTCAGGAAGAACTCCATCTTCTGAGACCATATTTTGAACTCTTTCCCGTCAAATTTTTCGGGTAGGATCCCAGCATGGATTGTGTTCGGCATAGTTGTCACATAAGGTCTGTGGGGAACATACAGATGAGGCAACTGAACATCAGACAGATCCACTGGATGACTTGTTTGACCCGGATAGCTGAATTGACCCGGATGACTCATTTGACCCGGATGGCTCATTTGACCCGGATGAAGAGGTTGAGCCGGATGACTCGGTTCAGCCGGATGACTCGGTTGAGCCGAATGAAGAGGCACTGGTGGCACATCCACTTGGACGACCGGGGGGGTTTCCTTGATCGGACTCTTCTTAGTCGGACTCTCATGACCCGGACTGTTCTGAACTTGAACCCTATCAAGTATCTGAGCCTGATCGAGAGGCATGGTCCCAAACTGAATTCGGGGCGACCCAGTGACCTTTCCAGCGTCAGCAGCAGTTTTCTCATCTCCGTTAGTCATTGTATCTGTTCAAAATGACAAACAAATATTAGTATGACTTAGAAGTAACTCTGCAAAAACAGATTTCAAAAATCTGAAAAAACACAGTTTTCTGCAGAACTGTAAACGCAGAAACCAGCAATCTGCGAACTGTAAAATTTACAGAACCAGAATCTGCGAATCTGTTAAACTCAGAACCAGTAATTCACGAATCTGTAAACACAGAATCTGTAAACACAGAATCTGTAAACCAGTAAAAATTCCAGAAAATCACGAATCTGTAAAACAGATCTGTATTCCTGCGAACTGTAAAAATTCCAGAAATCACGAATCTGTAAAACAGAACTGAATTCCTGCGAACTGTAAAAATTCCAGAAATCACGAATCTGTAAAACAGAACCGAATTCCTGCGAACTGTAAAAAATTCCAGAAATCACGAATCTGTAAAACAGATCTGAATTCCTGCGAACTGTAAAACACAGATTCTGCAATCTGTAAATACAGAATCAGAAATCTATGAACTGTAAACACAGTTTTTCGGTTCTGTAATACAACAGCAACCTGGTTCTGTAATACAACAGCAACCTCACAATTATGATGAGTAAGTTTCGTTTTTACTCGAATCTGAGAACAGATCCGAAACTGTACGCAGTACAGACAATTTTCTTCGGGATGTAACTTTCTGTTCCTTTAAAACTCAAACAGATTGTTAGCGACAGGATAAAATTGTACAGAATTAAGATTGTAAGACCTGTATTTCGCAGAATAACAATCTGTAACGAATTAAAACGAAGAACAGAATTAAGAAAGAATTTTACCGAATCGTTCTTGACGAATCTGCTGCGTAGAGTCGAGATTAGATCTCTTTCCTTAATTCTGTAACGCCCCGTATATGTGACGGTTACCGGCGTTGAAAATCTCAGGATACAACTACGAATTCTTCTGGTTTGCACAATCAAAAACAGAAGCCAACGAACCACTGTTCTGCGCTGTACTCTCAGAGAAGAAGAAGAAGAAGAAGGGAGGGTTGCTGTGATTTTTCGGATGCCTGAGAATGAGCACCAGAACTCTCTTAAATAGAGATTCTGGGTTTGTTAGAGGAGGCAATCTCGGAACTGACGACACCACCGAGGTGGGAGTCAGTTGTGGAGTAAGTGGAGCAAAACGTGGAGGAGGTTGCTGACTCAGTTGGGCGTCCCCAACGAGGCAGTCCAAAACCTAATCTGGAAGCCCAACTTCCAGATCCAGCCCACTTCAAAAAAGAAGCTAAGCTGCTGCTTGGGCCTACGGCCCATTCCACGAGCCACGGACCAGGACCGGACGGACGGGCGGACCGCGCGAGGGCCCCCCGTGTCCTCTCTCCATACCTCTCCCAAGGGCTTACCAAGGGTATGGGGTTTGAGGTATATAAACCCTTCATATTCTCACCCCAATTTTCGATGTGGGACAAAACCCACATCAAAATTCAGCTCCAAAATTGTTCTTTGAACTTAGTCAAGCAACCAACTTTGAGCCTTCATTTCTCATTCAAACGGAATCCGATTTTGACGTGTGAGTACACTACGGCGTAGTGCTCGCGGAGACGAAGCCAACGCTCCCATAATCCGGCACAACTGGTGACCGCAGCCCACCATAAAAGTGCCCGGAAGTCCAGTCAAAATCAGTTCCAACAATCTTAGGGTTGTGCAAGGTTTTAGTAACTCTCTGTTTTATAAAATCAGTGTATGTACTGCTCGTATAGCTCGCTTCCTAGCCAAGAGCTTAAATTTTTCTTCTAGATTAAGTTTTATAAGGTGGTTTTTTCCTAATTTGAATATAATAAGTCAAATTTGTTCAAGATTTATTTCATTGCCAAATTGTAACTTTCTTCATTCAATTCTATGGAGAAAATTAGTTTTGTATTAATATGATGCTTACGAGCTGATTTGATATTGAAATTTGCGGGTTGCTGGCTATGCATCAAATATGAATGGCGACTTTCTATTCACCGCGTGCGCGCATGCGCCACCTAGTATTTTAAAGAAGAGCAGAACTGCAGATGCAAGTAATTATTAGGAGAATGCATAAATACATGCATAAGTTGGAACTGGAAAGATTGATGCAGCGCGCTTATTATTAAGTATGATGAAGGAGAAAGTTCCCAGGAGCAACTGCATGTACAGCTATTTAATTTCATTGACTACGTGCTCTAATTAATTACAAAACCAAGTGATTTTTTATACTTCATCCGTCCCTTAATTATGTTCTCATTTTCCGTCTTTGCACGAAAATTAAGGAGAGGAAAGAAGAGAGGAGAGAGAGGGATGAAAATAAGAAAGATCGTGTATTGGGATGAGAGAATGGTGAGAGATGAGAAATTAAAGGGTTAAGATTGAGTGAGAAAATAATAGAAGAGAGAAAAATTAAATTGTATTTTGGATTGTTGTGGTTTTGGGGGAAATTAATGGGTTTTGAATAGGGTATATTGATAAAGATTTGTGCTTAAAAATAGAAATGAGAACATCAAATTGGGACAATCAAAATGAAAAATGGAAATATAAAAAAGGGACGGAAATAGTACATTAATAATAATAAAACCAAGTCATGGATTCAAACGGCTAGTCAGGGCTTCCTATCTTACAACCAAAACATTAACTATCTCCATTGAAATCCTTTCGTTGTGCATTTAAAAACTTGTAAGTGAAACCTGTAAGCGCGCATTATTCAATTCCTTATTATTGCCTCCCATTTATTAATCTCCCCTCTAGCTCCATGTTTCATCAATTAACTGAAACTAGTTAAGTATTCGATATCGACAAAGTATATATTTGAAACTTACTCACACCTAGCTAGCTATGCATGGAAATGGAATGAAACGTCTTATTACGCACTATAAACTACATATTACGCACTATAAACTACATCAAAGCTAGCTAGCTATGCATGGAAATGGAATGAAACGTCTTATACATGTTATGCTAGCTAGCTAGTGGTCACGACTCACAAAGTCACAAGTATCAATGAAAGAGGTCACAAGCAGTACGTACGTTAGCCCATGTGGTGAATTATAATTTCTTCTTGACTGGATCATTTCAAGACAAAGTTTACTACGAAAATAATAATAATGTCACTCATGTACTAAATGATTATCTACATGGGCAAGCAAAGGCTACCCAGGGAAATGGGAATAAGGAAAAAGGACCCTATGATAAAACTTTTAATAAAAACAAGTCCAAATCCACAAGTATGTGACTACTACCTACTCCGTACATATAAAAAAAAGTCCATGTACATGCATTGATAAATCAGATCCCTAATTATTCCAACAGGTCAATTAAGTTCCAAATCCCCACACGCCTTCTCCCTTTATTACAAGTAAAAAAAACTTTTCTTTTTCTTTTCTTTAAATAATCCTTTTTAATTAATTCCACCGTCCATCTACTGCTACTGCTAAGAAGTAAGAACTGAAGTAGCTCGATCAACATCGATGGAGAAAGTGAAAAGGAAACTTGAAAGTGGAAAATCAGAGGGTGAACTCAAAACTTTCTTTTCAGTTTTCATGTTACATTTATACAAACAACTGTTCATTTCCCCTTCAACTTAATTATGCTATATATATATAATCTTGTTAACCACAGTACGATATACAGTACAAAATGGTGATGCATTATACTAAATGTTGAAGCCTTGAAGCGAAGGTAGGAACAAATACATTAGGAAGATAGGCTATGGGTACAGAAACATACAAGCATAAACAGCGAAAAGAAAACTTGTTATATAATCATACACGTACATGATAGGTAGAGTTAGATTTGATTCCTTCTTCTTCTTGTTCTTCTTCTCCGGCGTGGAGGAGGAGGAGAAGCAGGAGAGAAGATAATGGTGTTCCAGATATCAGTAAAAGCCCTAATTATGAGAGAATGAAGAGAAGGAGAGTTGAGCTGAAGAAAGCAAGTGAGGAGGTTTCTTAGATCCTCCCTTGTGTAGATCTCATTTTCCACTATCATCTGAAGCATGGATGCTCTGAAGTCCAAGTAAGGCTCGGAGGAGTCTTTCTCTACCGCCATGAAAGGGGACGAAGACGAGGCGGTGGTGTTGGTGGTGGTGTTGGTGGTTGTGGTTGTGGTTGTGGTTGTGGAGGGGTCGGAGTAGTAGTAATTGTTATGGGGTTTTGGTTTAGGGTTGAAGATGGAGGAAAGATTGAGATTTGTGCAACTGCTGCATCCGAGATGGGCTGCTGTTGTTTTCAGGAGTTGCTTCTTCTTGCTGCTGCTGTTTGGCTTGGACATTGTAAGAGAAATGGATGGAGTACGTACTTCGGAAATGGGAGAAAGTTGGAGTGTTAATCACGGTTTTTCCCCCCTTTCTTGTGTGTGTATATATATATACAACAGCCGACTTCAATTTTAATACTAGCCTCGCCTTTTGAGTTGCTCATTGTTGGGTCGGATACACAATTTGGGACTCAATGAACCGACCCTATCAATACCCAACCTATTGTATCTAGCACGGAAACCTCTCCTACGATTAAGAAAGGTGTCGTAAATCTGAAAACGCCTGAAATCGTCGGAAAACGGCTCGATGAAAACGTCCGAGGAAACAGAAGGAAACATTTTGATGAGCAAAAAAAAAAAATATATAAATATTATTAATAAAATAAAGAAATATTGAAATAGAAAAACTTAGCCCTAACCATTCACCTCAAAACAGTCAAGGAAACGCCGGAAAACGGTCAATATTTTAAAAACGTCGGGAAACGTCCAAAGAAACGGGATGAAACAATTTGATGAGCAAAAAAATAGAAAAATATATAGTTTAATAATAAAATAAAGAAAAATTGAAATACAAAAACTATGCCCTAAGGGCATAAGAAGGCCATAATGGAAAGATTTGTTGAGATTACTAATTTATGATATCATGATTTGTTGAGATTTGTGGATATATATACAAAGATCACTAGAATTTTTTTCTGAAGTAGGCTTTTTTTTAAAAAAACTCCCGATATGAGCTCGTTTTGAAACTTATTCCCAACATAGACACTCTTGTGAGGTTCGAAATTTTTTTACTTCGGAGGTCTTTCAACCGAACCAAAATTTGATTTTCATGCTTAAGAGACGCTGACAAAACTAGCGTATCTTATACATAACTTTTTAAAAAAAATTGTTTGTATAAGACGTTGGTTCTTATATGTTTACTTTGGACAACATGCTTGCTTCTAAGTACTATTATACGTGCGCCCAATTCAAAAACCTGCGCAAGCAAGCAACATGATGTAAATTTTGGTTCGGTTGAAAGACGTTGGTTTTGCCGGCGTCTCTCCAACGTAAAATTTTTCCAAACCTCACAAGAGTGTCTATGTTGGGAATAAGTTTCAAAACGAGCTAATATCGGTAATTTTTTAAAAAAAAAGCCTACTTCAGAAAAAAAAATTCAGATCACCATCCTAAATCTATTGATATTATTTACTTATTTAAACGCATATCAATATAAAAGATCATAAATCAATTGAAATTTCATTTATTCATGTAATATTAATTTAAAAACAATTTAAAATAAATATAATTTATAATACTTACTTTTATTTATATTAATGTTATTTCTATGTATTTATAAACTATATACATAGTTATAAAAGTCGTTGTGCAAATTTCGCACACGGCGCGGGGCGCGGGAATAAGAAGGCTAGTACAATAGTATTAGTTTATTACTATATCACTTGATCGTCATACGTCATCCAGTAACGTAACGTAACGTATCAGCAAACGTAAAGTTACCAAAATTCACTCCCTTCTTAGGGGTAAGTAACCCTTTTTTCACATTCACTTATATTTTCTAACCTTAAATTTTTTATAGTGTGTTAACTAACCCTTTTATACACGATGACAGTCTGTGTTGATGACAGATTATGTTGATGACAGTTTCAGTTGATGACGAATTGTATTGATGACAATTTCTGTTGATGACGTATTATATTGATGACAATTTTAGTTTGATGACGAATTGAGATTTAGTTTGAGTTAGTTTACTAGTCTATATCTATATATATATATATATAAATTATTGGGTTTGATGAAGTAATGACAATTGATACCTACGGAGTATTTAATACATTAAATTACTTTTGTATTTTTTTTTTGAAAGGTTAATGCATTGAGTTAATACATTAAAAAATATCACATTTAATTAGGGTCATACAGTAGTCGTCTTACGTCTGTTCGCTATTCCTTTCATTTAATCTCCTAATTTGGGTCTTTTAGTTATGTTTTGAGCGTATGTTCGTTTCTGTATTGTATTTCCCTAATCGATTTTTATATGTTCCATGGGTATGTCTTTTGAGATTCTCCTTGTACATAGTGGTTGTGTTTAGAGATTCTCTTTCAGCATGTTGTTATTATGTAGATAACGATTTTAAAATATCACTAATTAATAATTATACCTTTCCGATTTTGTTACTAATCAATATGTTAAAATTTATATATTTAATTAATTAAAAACATATATATTTTTTTATCAAAAATTATGTGAAAATAATACGAATATATTGGGCCAATATTGAGGACAGTTTAATCCAGTCCAGTAAAAACTAGCCCATTATAATAATATCCGTGACTTTTTGTGCCCACCCAAAAAAGATTTGTCAGTGACAAAAAAAGTGGCGCGGTTATGCCCCACATGGATTCTAGATCCTTAACAAATATAACTGTCAATTAACCACGATACCAAAATGGACAAGTCCTCAAATTTCAGAGGTTAACCTTTTAATTAGTGCTTTGATTAATCGCTTTCTCCACCATTTGGATATATCTGTTCTTCACGGTTCATAATTAAGGATTGACCCCATTGCAAAACCACAATTGAAGGGTCCCTCAGCCTCTTCTCTATCTTCTCTCCTCCTTCACCTTCCTTCATTTTTGTTTAAGGTATATATACTACTCCGTACAGTACATATGATGATTTTGTTTTAATAACTGTTTCCAATGATTCCTTGACCTTCTCATGTAATTGGTTTTATAAGGCGGGGAGAAAGAAATCGAAAATGGTGGGCGATTTCATGAGTAGATGCCTTGTGTAAGTCCACAAATTCATCTTCATTCTCCATTATTATATATATTTTTCCTGATTAAAGTGCTTGGTACGTTGTTGATTTTGACATACAGCATGGTTCTTGGGTATGCATATCCTGCATATGGATGTTACAAAACCATTGAGAAGAACAAAGTTAACATAGATGATCTCCGGTTTTGGTGCCAGTATTGGTAAGACCAACTTATATCCCTTTCAACAAACACAATTGTTAAATGAATATCTTTCATTTGTATTCCAGGATAATTATGGCTGCATTGTCAATATTCGAGATATTCGGAGACATTTTCATTTCATGGTGAGCAATGGTTTTCCAAATGACATTAGCAAATCTTAATGCGATTCACATTAATGATTGGCTTTTGTAGGTTACCTTTGTATGGAGAGATGAAATTGGCATTCATAATTTATCTCTGGTATCCGAAAACTAAGGTACGTAGTTAATGATCAATTTAGCAGAAGGATGTTATGAAAATGGATGATAGTATAAATAGTTGTTAAACTGCACAGGGGACCAAGTATGTGTATGAAAGCTTTGTTCGGCCAGTGTTAGCAAAGCACGAAAGCGAAATCGACAGGCATGTTCAAGATCTGAAGCTAAGGGCGTGGGATTTGGCCTTGTACTATTGGCAAAACTGCGCCCAACTTGGACAAGGTGCATTTCTTCAACTCGTACAATTCTTGCTTGTTCAATCTCAGAAGCTCAAGACTGGTAACAATGGCAGTTGTTCAGCCACGGATAAGGTACATTATAATCAAACATTTGTACAAATGACATGACAAGTTTTCGCTTTTACTCCACATAGTCATCCCTACTAAAATTGGACCAATGCAGAAAGCAGATAGTAGTGAGGCTTCAAGGGCGCCTCCCCCGCCACCTGCTTCCCCACATCGACGGCCAGTGGGAAGCCACGTGTCATTCGGGAAGAAATGGCCCCCACAGGAGGGCAGTAGCGACGCCACCTGAAGCCACCACACCTCACCTGTATACAAAAGAAAAGTTTGTAAAGAGACAGACAGGCTGATTTCCTTTCTTCTTTCTGTTCCTAAAAAGATTCATGTTCATTGTATGTATGACTTTATCCATTCCATTCCATTCCATTCCATTCCATTCCATATATGAGGATGAACACAACAGCTCCTTCTCATGACTATTAATCAATCCAATCCAACCAAAATAACACTGCTAACTCCTTGGGTTTTGCATAAATATATCCTTGGGTTTTGCATAACTTCATTCAGGGGTGATGGATGAACTGGGGTTGGTTATGGGCATCGAACAAACGCAAGCGCATTGGAGGGCCGCCTGTTTAATTCATACTCATGCATAAAAATGTTGTGACTCATACCACCCACTTGGATTTGACACACATTCAAAGATTTTACGTCCACCACCACTTCTCATTCCGACAGACACTTCCGCCAAGAGAAGAAGAGGAACCCATCCGCCAAAAGAAGAATGAGCACCACCAATGTTATCCTCCGCTAACGACACTGGATTTTTAGAATCCATTTTTTTAGTAGATTTTTCATCGATGAGGAACGAAAAAGAAGATTACACATAATTGAATGAGAATCGGAGGCAACAAAGATTAGGGTTTCTATATCAGGAAGGATAAAATAGAAGAAAGGAAAGGGGGAGAAGAAGATGACCTTTGCTATCTAGAATCAATGCAATACGGATAGTGTTCGAAATTCTCCCGATTCATCACCTCTTGTATTGGATGCATATCAAGCACAAAATCGAGGCAAATGCTACAAAAACCTTGAAATATAAAATGATGGCTCCATGTTAATCATGGAGCTCAGTTCCTCCATTGACAGTGAAGAGAAAGCTTGGGAAAGGGGAAACAGAGAATGAGAGCGAATGATTTGTGATTGATTGAATGAATCAGTTACAACTGAATGAGTAAAACCCTTATACCAGGATAGATCAACCTAGACCATCTACTCTCTATAATTATAGGTGGCAAAGCCTTTTATTGATTAACGATTCTAATTGGAATCGGTATGTTATCATCCCCCCTCAAATTGGAAGGTGGGAGATACAACTCCCAATTTGACTAAGAGATCAGAATAGCGATATCCAGGCAAAGGCTTTGTTAGAATGTCAGCTAATTGAGCTTGAGTAGGTACATGTGAGAGTGATATAAGGCTGTCTAATAGCTTCTCCCGAACAAAGTGACAGTCTATGTCTGTTGGAGCCCAGATATTCGCGATCTCGCAATCAACACCTCGCGAGATCTGGCCTTCGGTGAATCTTCAAATACTGGAGACCTTCCTCACACAATCTAGAGCAACAACTTGCGACTCTTCTCTATCCGGATCAAAATGTACTATCCTCCTCAGTTCTTTATGTTCTTCAATCCTCAGGGTACCTGCACAACCAAACCGGAAGGTTGGACCCCCTGATTTGGCTCTCCGACGCTCAAGTCAGTAATAGCTATAGATAAATGAACACGATGCTTCAAACAACAATAGAATGAAGTAAAACAAAGAGAAGATAACGATCGAAGTAATGACCAAAACAGTGAAACCTCGGGAGCCAACTCAATGAAACAGTAAATGATGAAACTCAACCAATCGTGATGAATCACACCTCGAAAGCACGATAACGATACCGAGAGCCAGAATCCAGGTACCGATCATCCGATTTCCTACTAAAAGAGGTGAATCGGGATCAAAGAGACGAGCTCGGAAATGAGTAATCGCCTTATGTGTTTGTTTCTCTCTTTCAAGAGGGGAAGGGAGATGCTCTTAATCGCCCTCCTTTCTCTCTCCTTGCCGTTAGGATTTATAATCGGACGTTGGGTCCCACACAATCTGGTGTTGCTCCCTTTACCTATTGGGCTTCTTAATGGGCTTCTCATTCTTGATTTAGTTATTCGACCTTATGGGCTCGCGGTCTGTTTCTCAGTCGCGGACCGGGTTTGTATCACAAATCGCGAGAACCGGGTTTGTGTCACGACTCGCGAGAACCGGGTCCAACAGCCAGCCCCCCAAGTCCTTGCCTTCACGAAGGTAAGGCTTGGGTAATAATTGAAGTCGGGTTCTCGCGGAGTCCTTAGAAGATAATTTGTTCGCGACGCCTTCTCATTCCATCGCGCTTGTTTTGAATTTTGAATTTTTTAAATTCGAGACGCTTCGTCTTCCCGCGCTCTGACACCTTTCAACACGTGGTGACCTTTTGGGATTTTTTCCACCTTCCTATATAAGGCTGTCAAATCATATTCTTCCCTTCCTCTTTACTTCAACTGTTCGTGTTTCTCTGTAAAATCCCATTTTTAATAAAATCTCGAGAAACCTTCACTCGTTCAGACAATCTTCAGATTCACAAATGGCTGGTAAGTTCTATTTCGAATTCGCTCTTTATTAGTTGTTTTCTTCCATTACTTTTATACATGATTTCAGTATTTTTATATCTCCGCTGTTTTGTGTTCTTTCGAAGCTTTCACTGGTTTTCATGGCGGTCAGGCGGGTTTTCTCCGTACCTTTACTGGTTATTTACTGGGCGGTGCCCCTTTTTCCTTCTTCTGTTTGATGGGCGCTCTTCTCTCCTTTAAAAGCCATTTTAGGCTGTCGGAATTCTCTTCGTTCTTTAAAGTCAGTTTTTCTCTCATGGCCTCTGAACTACTCACTCACCATTCCTTAGAGTGCCTGCCTGGAGTCTGTTTGATTCCCATTTAGATCTTATATTTCTCGTTTTCCAGGGTTTTCTTTGTTTTTCATTCCCGTGGCTCGCGAGGCTTCTCTCTAGCCTTCGCGTTTCGTACTCTTGCCCTGGAAAACTAACTCTCAATCTTTTTCTTCTTAATCATCCACAGGGAACCCTGTTAGAAATAATGGCGATGAAGTTCCTTCTACCTCGCGACCAGATGCGGGTTATGGTAATAAAGATATTCCTCAGGAATCTGAGGATGTAATAATCGGTCGTGAGGATTATGAGAAGTTTTACTCTTGGCGAAGCGATCTTCCTCGTTTGGAGATCGAAGATATTTTCAATAATCCGGCGGGTCGCGTACAAATTTTGACTCGCCGCATTCGTTATAAAAAGGTCAAGAACCTCGGGAACCCGTTTACGGCCCTTCCTTCTGATCTTACCCTTCGCGATCTTTTCACCATCGCAGATACTTATCCCTTCCCAGAAGGTACAATTTTTGCTCTTCCATCCTCGGGCGGAACTTCCCTTGATGAGTATGGCACTTTCTTTCCTTTGAGTATATCGTCTCTCAAACTAGGCTTTAGGCTCCCTTTCTCCAACTTTACTAAAATGCTCCTGAGAGAGCTGACCTACAGCCCAGCTCGGATGCATCCTAACTTCTGGAGGGCCTTGATTATTTATGTGACGAGGTGTCAAGATATCGGAGTAAAACCCAATCCTTGTCATTTTCTCCTCATGTTTTCCACGCGAAGGGCTCCTGAGGAGATGGGGATGTTTACAGCTGTAAAGAATGGTAAGTCGGAGTGGGATGGTCCTCCCCGCATACCGAAGTTGAAGGTCGATTGGTTTTTGGTATGACCTCCTCCGGGTTCTGGGATCTCGACCAAGATATCGATGCTCGCGACCCAACCCAAATCTGGTGACTGGTCTCAGCCTAAGAAAGATTGTCTTTCCCGTAAATTCCACAATTTCCCTGATCTCGTCTCGACGCGCATATTCCTGAAGTGTATTACCCACGAGGTGTTAGCCCAACGTGGACTTAGTCTTAAGCACCATTATGGTATCCCTTACGTCTTTCGTCTAATGATTTTCTTGCATGTTGTTATTATCATTTTGTTTATTGTTTATTTTTGTTACGGCTTCGCGATGTCATATGCTTATGGATTTTTTTTTTATTATATTTTTTTATTTTTTTATTTTCAGAGACAAGATACTTTTCTCGTCTCCCGACCATTGAGGGCTCTGATGACTCTTTTGACGAAGAGCCTATTGATGAACAGGCTCCTGCCCCACAAAAGAGCAAACGCCGAAAGCAACTGGCGAACAAGAACAAGGCTCCTTCTAAAAAGAAGAAAACCTCTGCTGGTGGCATTAACATCTATGAGTCCGTGCCTCAAGCTGTGGAGACCGAGACTCGCGTGCCAGTGGCTCTAAACGACCAATTCCCAATTGGTCCGACAATCCCTTTAGGGGCCGGCGGGACTCCTACATCGCACCGAGCAACCCCTGCAGAGAGGGCCTCAGAGACTGCCAAGGGTAAACAGCCTATGACCCTTGAAGGTGGCCAAGATACCCCTTCTCAGGGCCTGTCTGAGCTCTTTCCCGAGGAAGAGGTGGTGAGGACGTTCTTTCGTCGCGATCGACCAGGTTTCCCAGAGATGCCTGAATTCTTAGAGGGCATTGCTCGGGGTAGAGTAGGGCTCTCGAGACTAAATTTGGCGGTGGGTTTCCCTCCTTTTCTTTCTTAGTGGTTTTCTTCCTTCTTGCCGGTAGCTAATTTTAACCAGCATATTTTGCTTATTGTAGTCGATTCTTCTTAACGAGGCATCGGGGCAATATGCCATCGCCCTTGAAGATGGCTACGTCCAGATGGAGGGGGATTATAACCAGATGGTCGATTTTGCTAATAAAGCCCAAGATGTCAAGGAGGCCGCGAAGAAAAAACTAAAAGAGGAGAAAGAGAGGAATGTTGTTTTGGAGAACAGGGTAAATGAGCTGACGACGAAGATAAGTGATTTAGAGCTTTCAGCCAGGACTATGGAGCGTAATCATCATACAGAGTTATCTTTGCTTCAACAAGAGAAAGACCAAGCTTTTGGCAAAGGTCGTCGCGAAGGTGCTAAGCAGTATGCTTCTAGTTATCGCGAGAAATGTCGTATTGATTTTATCAGCTTGGCTCGTGACACACTGGTGATCACCGCACTCAAGCGTCAGCTCAGGAAACACAAAGTGGCTAACTTTCCTTATGATCCTACGGATCTTTGTGGCCTTCCCGCCGAGCTCTCCGCGTATACCTCTCCTCCTCTTGGGACCTTTATTGATGACGACGCGAGCCTTCTTGAAGGTTGGGTCGTCGAACCCTTCTTGCCTAAAGGCGAAGGGGTCGTTAGAGGGATGGAGTCTCACATTCCTTTAGTCCCAGCTCCTAAAGTGCCTAAAAGAGTAATTTACTCGGAGGAAAGGATGAAGAAAACAGCGGACTCTTCGACTCGCTCTTGTGCTAGATCGTCTGATGTGGATGGGGGGGACGATGTTGTGAATATTGACAGCGAGGAGACTGCTGCTGAAGAAAACATCGCGTCGGCCAAAGACGTTGGTGGCGCGAGAGGGGCTCGCGATTCAGCGCTGGTTGAGGCTGATGGGTATCTGGATCTTCCTGATGAAGTTTAACTCCTTTTCATGCGTTGTCTGCAACCTCTTGGGTTGGTGTTATATACAATTTGTTATTTGGTTCTGTGGCCCGTGGATCGGAATGTGATCGCGAGTCTAAATGTGGGTTAGAAGATTTTCTTTGGGTCTCGTGAGGAGACTGTACAATTATTTCCCTACATGTCTTTTTTGTTTATTACTTTTGTTCTCCCAACTACTTTTCTGCCTTAATCATTCAATGCATTAACTGTGGGTTAGGTGTATTTCTTTTATAAATAGTGTTTCCTGCTTTCTCCTTCCTTGTCTGCCTTTTTCAAAGAATACCGACATGGCCAGGACACGACGAACTCGAGAGGGTCTCTGGATGAGTCTTTCACTATTACTATGGATTCCTCTGCCATTACTGGCAGATTCTTGGTAAATATCCTTTTTACTTTGCCTTTCTCTGCTTGTTCGTTTCTTAGACTCCTCTTCTCTACGTATAGCGTTTCCCGAAGGAACATTGCGATCAACACCTTAGCCATTTCGGTGGTAAGAGTCTTGTCCTTTGCGTCAATTTCGAACCTTGGGACGTGACTCTGGACAAGGCTGGGAGTTCTTACTTTCTGGGCGAAGGTTGGAGTGAGTTTGCGTATGAGAATGATCTTCGTGAGGGAGATGAGGTGACTTTCACCATGTGGCGTGCTAATCCACCTGAAGTTCCCGTTCGGACTGTGGTGTATCAAGTGAAGGCCGTCGTTCCTCTCTAGGCTTAGTGCTTTTTAATGTCTCTTTATTCTGTGTTTGTATGGTGATTTCTCCTCCTCTTCCCCTCCCCCCATAGTGCTCGTGAGTATGTTTACAGTCTCGCGAGCCCTATG
Organism: Oxyria digyna; assembly: GCA_029168935.1. Classification (NCBI taxonomy): domain Eukaryota; kingdom Viridiplantae; phylum Streptophyta; class Magnoliopsida; order Caryophyllales; family Polygonaceae; genus Oxyria; species Oxyria digyna. The sequence goes on from JAPVLV010000017.1 coordinate 365,253, forward strand.
TGTTAAAAAAGGAGGGAGAATGAACGAGGGTTTATGAATAAATTAGGCTGGGATTATCGGGAAAACTTTGGAACTCAAAATGTAATGTGCACCTCTGTGCCATCGCGATTAAAAGTATGTGTCTCACCAATAGACTTTAGAACTTAAAAATGTTTCCGAAACGAGAATACTTAATATCATAAATAGGACACTCTTCAACATCTTTCGTCAGGAAAGATTCTTCTGTTGGTCTTACGAAAAACCCTGCGAGAAAATCGATCGCGTAAGTATAGATTATTCATATGTCGTGACCTGTGATGTGATAAAGAGTGTGTTCTTACCTGACTACTGCATGCGTATGAGCCAGTAGTAGGGTTTTTCGTGCACCTATGAGTGTCTTTGTGTTTGAGAATGTGATTTCCTATAATGAATTGGAATCAGATTCTTTGTTCTTGTGACAAAACAAAGTAGCTCGCGTGTTTATCTCATCATACCTTAGCTAAGGTATTCTTGATGCCTTGGGAAATCCATGCTCGCGGATAATTGGAGTTTTAGCGCCAGTTTCATCACAAACTGCCATTACTGTTTCGTTCGCGATCATGCCTATGATCGTTCGTTTCTTAGTGCAGGAGTGTCTGTCAAAACAGATGGGGATTCATTAGCGTTTTGTATTGCATATTTCCATGCTAAGTATATAGTTTCATGATTGACTTTTTTCAGAAGTGTCACTCGCTGAGCTCCGTGCCTTGATGGGTTGCTATCCCACCAAGGTCAGGACTTCGTGGTCGAGGTGAGGAGGACGAATGTCGTTACTCACTCTCGGACGGTCACGGCTTCGCGACCTGGGTGGGTGCTCTTGGCCCCAGCCCAGCGTCACGACTTCGCGACCTGGGTGGGTGCTCTTGGCCCCAGCCCAGCGTCACGACTTCGCGACCTGGGTGGGTGCTCTTGGCCCCAGCCCAGCGTCACGGCTTCGCGACCTGGGTGGGTGCTCTTGGCCCCAGCCCAGCGTCACGGATTCGCGACCTGGGTGGGTGCTCTTGGCCCCAGCCCAGCATCACGGCTTCGCGACCTGGGTGGATGCTCTTGGCCCCATCCCAGCGTCACGGCTTCGCGACCTGGGTGGATGCTCTTGGCCCCATCCCAGCGTCACGGCTTCACGACCTGGGTGGATGCTCTTGGCCCCAGCCCAGCGTCACGGCTTCGCGACCTGGGTGGGTGCTCTTGGCCCCAGCCCAGCGTCACGGCTTCGCGACCTGGGTGGGTGCTCTTGGCCCCAGCCCAGCGTCACGGCTTCGCGACCTGGGTGGGTGCTCTTGGCCCCAGCCCAGCGTCACGGCTTCGCGACCTGGGTGGGTGCTCTTGGCCCCAGCCCAGCGTCACGGCTTCGCGACCTGGGTGGGTGCTCTTGGCCCCAGCCCAGCGTCACGGCTTCGCGACCTGGGTGGGTGCTCTTGGCCCCAGCCCAGCGTCACGGCTTCGCGACCTGGGTGGGTGCTCTTGGCCCCAGCCCAGCGTCACGGGATTTATGCGACATCCTGAATTCTCGAGATGTGCACGTACCTTTTATTCTGAGATCACGTCCCCCTTTGTGGTGAAAGTATTTATTCCTTTGGTAACCCGATGATAGATTCTTGCTAATGTTTAGTCTCAATCGGTCCTTTCGCCTGCATACAGCTTGTTAGAACGTCTTATATCGCGATTTTATCGCTTTCTATGAGATATTCATCTGAGGTATGCAGACATGTTATGAAAACGTGGGAATTCATACCTGTGTGGGGGAGTAGGCTAGGCGTAATAGCGGCGTAGTCGCATCACGTTCCAGGAATTTGCAACGTGATTGCTAGAGCTATCCTTCAGTCGATAGGCCCCTGGTGCGACCTCGCGATCCACTATATACGGCCCCTCCCAGTTGGGATCGAGTTTCCCCCCCTCTGTCTTTCTCAGGACCAGATCTCCCTTCACGAAACCTCTTTCCTTGACATGCTTGTTATAATACTTCACGACACCTGCTTTGTAAGCAGTCGCCCGCATAACCGCCATTTCTTGAGTTTCTTCGCGAAGTTGGAGCTCCATCCTCATCTTTTCGTCATTGGTATCCGAGTCATAGTGAAGGAGTCTTTCGTTTGGGAACAAAATTTCTATTGGAACCACGGCCTCCACTCCATACGCGAGGGCGAAAGGACTCTCCCCTGTTGCTTTTTTCACTGTGGTTCGATTGGCCCAGAGAGTAAGTGGCAGGACCTCCGCCCATCTGCCCTTGGCGCTATCTAGTCTTTTCTTAAGATCCGTGACAATGCTTTTATTGACGGCTTCTACTTGCCCATTGCAGTGTGGATGTGCAACTGAAGCAATTTTCAAATTAACTCCCAGATCGCTGCACCATGATATCAGCTGGGGCGAGTTAAATTGAGGGCCACGATCGGTAACAATCTCGCGTGGCAACCCATAGCGACAGATAATGTTCTTCCAAAGGAATTTTTTCACTACAGGTATTGTTGTCGACGCGAGTGCGCGCGCTTCCGCTTCAATCCATTTTGTGAAATAGTCGACTGCGACAATGATATACTCGAGCTGACCCGGGGCCTTTGGTTTAAAAGGGCCAAGAAGATCCAACCCCCACATCGCGAAGGGGATGGGGCCTCCCATGATCTGAAGCTGGACCCCTGGTTGGTGAGAGGCAGGGGCGAAATACTGGCATGCCTGACAAGCTCGCGTCATCGTTTGAGCATCTTGTTTCATTGTGGGCCAGTAATGCCCTTGGCGCAAAGCCTTGTACACCAGGGGTCCCCACCCTGCGTGTGTCCCACACAGCCCAGCATGCAGCTCTTCGAGGTAGGCCTTTGTCTCATAGTGGCCCATACATTTCAGTTCACAAGGGTCACCTCCTCTTTTGTAAAGCTCACCTCTGCTGATATAAAAGCGTCCAACCTTTCTTTTCAATTGCATGAGCTCTTTTGGGTCAGTTGGACCGCAACCATATCTGAGGTAGTCTATGAATGGGCGACGCCAATCTTCAGACGAAGTGTTGATTGCCATCATCTCAATTTCGCGACTGATGACACTCTCTTCTTTCACAAAAAACAGATATTTCGGGGGGGGGGCCCTTTGATACCATGAACCCTGATCTTCGCTCGCGTTCTTCTTTGGGACCTTCCCAACCGGCTCCCATCTTCGAGAGTTCATCTGCCTTTTTATTCAGTTCCCTCGGGATTGCCTTGATTTCGAAATGCATGAAAAGCGAGGTCAAATCGCGACCCTGGCATGGTATTGTGGGAGGTTCCCTGTTCGCGCTTCATAAAGCCCCTGCACCTGCTTTACTACAACTTCTGAATCGCAACAACATGATAGCACAGAGATTGAAAGGCCAATAGCTAACTCTAGCCCTGCGATCAAGGCCTCATACTCAGCTTCATTGTTCGTGGGTTTGAACTTTAGTTCGATGGCGTGACTTATCTCATCTCCCGTAGGCGACGTGAGAATCACACCCGCGCCACACCCCTCGTCATTCACGGCCCCATCAGTGTGCATTATCCACATCATCTGCTCGCCATACGGATTCACCACTTCCCCCTCTCTGAAACTCGTTTCGACACTGAAGTCAGCAAGCGCTTGTGCCTTGATAGCTGGCCTGGGCCGATATACCACATCGAATTCTGACATCTCGATGACCCATTTCGTGATCCTCCCTGCTACAGTCGGCTTTGTCATGAAGCTATTGAGTGGCAAGTCCGTTAGGGTTTCAATCGGGTGTGCATGAAAATAGGGTCTTAGTTTGCGAGCAGCCGTTATCAGCGCAAGCACAGACTTCTCAACCGGAGAATACCGTGTCTCCGCTGGCAATAAAGCTCGGCTGACAAAATATACCGGCTTTTCTGACTCGCGAACAAGTACTGCGCTTACCGCCCTTGAGCTGGCCGCGAGATACAACTGGAGAGTTTCTCCCGGAACCGGGGAAGATAAGATCGGGAGCCTTGTCAGATGCTCTTTGAGGCTCGCGAAAGCTTGACCGCATTCCTCAGTCCACTGAAAATTCTTTGGTTTTTTCAGAATCTCGAAGAAGGGGAGGTTTCGTTCGGCCAACTTGGCACAAAATCTCCCCAAATAATTCACTCGGCCTACAAACCGTTGGACCTCATGGGTAGACCGTGGTGGTTCAAGATCGAGAACGGCTTTGACTTTATCGGGATTTACCTCGACACCGCGAGCACTAATCATGAAGCCCACGAATTTTCCTTCTGTGACCCCGAACACGCACTTGTCTGGGTTTAGACTCATCCCGTACTTTCTGAGCGTTGCGAAGACCTCTGCCAGGTCGCGAGCATGATCACTCTGTTCCTTGCTCTGTTATGAAAGAGGTATGCTCTGAGTCAGGGGGTTCATCATGACTTGGTTGTATCCCGAGTACGCATCTAAAAAGCTGAGTGCCTCATGCCCTGCGGTGGAGTCTACAAGCTGATCAATAGAAGGTAGTGGGTAGCTGTCTTTCGGGCAAGCTTTGTTTAAGTCTGTGAAGTCCACACACATCCTCCATTTTCCCGTTCCTTTCTTCGCGACCATGACGACATTAGCCAACCAAGCTGGGTACTATACTGGTCTAACAAACCCAGCTTTTAGGAGTTTCGCGAGCTCCGCGGCCGCGGCCTCATTCTTCGGGCCTGCCTGCTTTCTCTTTCTCTGTCTTTTAGGAATGATATCGTTGCTAATATTTAGAGAGTGAGTGATCACCGATGGGGGAATTCCTTTCAAGTCTTTGGGGGACCAAGCGAAGACATCTCGCGATTCCGATAACAAGTTTTCAATCTCCACCATCACCATAGGGTCAAGGTTACCCCCCACCGATAACTTCTCTTCTTTGTTTGCAAAGGGAGTGACCTCCTGCGTTTTAAATCAGGAAAACTTTGCTCTGTCCACCTCTCCCTCAGAATTCTGATATCTAGGGGGCTCGCGAACATCTAACTCAGCTTCCTCCTCAACATTAGGCATGCCCGAGACAAAAAGTTGGTTTGCGAGCAGAGGCGTTTCTTCTCCCTTTTCAGACTTGATGTAACAAGAGATGCTCTCCTTCTCCACACCCGTCGCGATTCCAGTTCCGGATGGTGTGGGAAACTTTATGCAGAAATGGCTCATGGATACTACTGCATCAAACTTGCACAATGTGCCTCTCCCGATGATTGCGTTATACGAAGAGCTTGTTGGGATGATGACGAAATCAATCTTTTCTGACCTCCGTGGCCCTGTCTCATCTCCCATCACTACATCTAAACTCACCACTCCTAGAGTAGTGACCCTCTCTCCCGCGAAGCCTACTAAGGTGGTTCGCGTCGGTCTCTTCATCCGTGGATTAACCCCTAGTTTTTCGAAGGCATCCAGATATATTATGTTGGCAGAGCTGCCTGTGTCTACCAGAATACGGCTGACTAGTTTCGTGCCAATCTGTAGATGTATAACTAATGGGTCACCAGAAGAGACTGTCCACTGGTTGATCTCCTCGTTAGAAAAAACAAGTTGATATGGTTCTCTGGGAAGGGGATTCGCGATGCTCATAACTGGGAGCTCGCGAGGGAGCGGTGCGTTAATCATCTTTCGTTGTTCACGCCTGTTTGGGGGCATAGGGATATGTAGGGACCATAGCCGGGAAATCTTGGTTATATAAAACAAGTAAGATAAAAACAAGTATTTTCTCATTCAACTTTCCAAATTTGAGAGTTATATATCAAGCAACACCATATTATTCAAATCTTATTTTCCAATTTCATATTAGAAAAACACATATGCATTTTATCAAACACTGCACAATCAACAAAACCAAAATATATAAACAACAGAAATCCTTAAAATTGAGTCAAATAAAACATTGACATTTTATCAAACACATGGTGTGCACAATTCCTAATAACACAAAAGCCCTAAATTCACAACTCCAATCCCTAAAAGGAGTAAAAGCTCAAATACAATACAATATTCCCTTGTTTAGACAGAACATTAGAAACACAGAAGCCCTAAACTCACAAATTTCACAAATTTCAGTTTTGTTATATCTGCTTCAGATTTGTATAAATTCAAGTTCGAATTTCACATTTCGTATACAATCTAAAGACAAATCCAACCCAAACCAATTTACGACGTCAAAAATTAAGGATTTACCTTTGAGATCGAAGCTCAAATTTTCTTTCTCCTACGTCTCTGGTCTTCTCTTTTATGTGCAAGCCCTAAAAATGATCGATGAATTTTCTTCTGGGTACGATAGTGTATTTGCAATGAAGTTAAGTCAGGGGTAATTACCGTAATTTTACATCACTTCAACGCACCAATTTTCCTTCCCCTATCCCCTTAGGTAAGGAAAACCCATCAACTTCAACTCCAAATCGCTTGAGAACGGAAAACACCTCTGGCGGATGAATCGAAGTCGTCTAGGAGGTGGTGGGGGACGCAGCACGGTCGGGGAGGATTGGTGTGAATGTGTGATGAATTGGGGCGCGAGGGAATGCAAAATTGGGAGATGAACAAGTTTTAGGTTTAAGGACAGAAATGTAATTTTGTTAGAGTATTACTGTTCATTAACGGAGGCCTGACTTTTAAGTAGTAATAGATAGATTAGCTATATACTGTATATAAGATGGCTTTATATAAAACTGGACAAATTAGGGAGGAAGTAAAAAACAGAGCTTTCTATTCACCACTCACCTTCGGTGCGTCGCGTATGGATGACATTCATATGTGACACACCGATGTCATGATTGAAAACCGTTTCATACGTTACGTATGGAATTCATCCATACATTACGTCTGATTTTTTTTTTATTTTTTTATTTTTTTCCATAATCTCGTAGAGAATTTCAATACAATCGTCTGCATATAAAATTCAACCAAAACGAACATCGTTTGCTCTTTCAAAACACCAAAAAACAAAGAATATCTGCGCGATTATATATACTTAAGTGTAACAAATCTATTACTTATACATTGTAATTATTAATTTATCACTAAATAGAATCCTCGATAAGGTCTCTACCATATTATAAAAAACGTTGAAAAATACCGTGTTAAATTTTAATGCAATTGTTGACGCGGAAAATGATGTATGACAAATTTGTTTTTTGATGTTTTGAAGGGGCACACGATGTTTATTTTAGACGAATTTTATATACACTCGATCGTATGGAAATTGGGTGGAATAAATAAAAATTCATATACGACGTACGATTGATGAATGAGTTTGATAGGTGATGCAATCTATACGTCCCGTTTGAATCGTTGATACGCGAATGACTCGATGTATGAAAACAGAAATTTGGGTATAGAAAGCGAGCCCAATCATCTCTATCAATCCTTTGTTGGTTGGCACTCAGATTGCCACACCTCTCACTGCTTATCCATTCTTCCATCAACGATTTCGCCACCCAAAGCACGGAAGCTCTAACAATGGCTGCCTGCTCCGCAACTCCCGCCGCTCTCTTTTCCTCCAATTCCGCCACCAAGTCCATTCCTCCTCCCATTTCCAAAACCCTAACCCTCTCTACCTCCTTCACTGGCCTTCACATTCCCTCCTCTTCCCGCTTCCCTCGCGCTCTCTCTTCCCGCTCCTCCTCATCTTCTTCTCGCCGCTTCCGAGTTACGGCTGTAAGTCTCATTTCGCTTTCCCTATTTTCATATCTACTCTCCCAAACGCAATTCACTGATTTCTCTTTTTACCAGGCTCAAGCACCATTGGTTGGGAACGTAGCTCCAGATTTTGACGCAGAGGCTGTTTTTGACCAGGAGTTTATCAATGTACACCCTCCCTCCCTCCCTCCTACATACCATCACTGCTTCAATTAGTAATGTTGAACTCCACAATTCTGATTGTTTTTTGCGCTCTCCATCTTAACTAATTGATTCAACATTATAATTTATTTAATCTTGTTCTTCATTTGTTTCCCACACTTGCAGGTTAAACTATCTGACTATAGAGGAAAGAAATATGTAATCTTGTTCTTCTATCCTCTGGACTTCACATTTGTTTGTCCAACAGGTTAGTCTGTCTCCAGTTTCAGCTACGAAATCCTTTTTTGGTGGATTATTTGAAAATTTTCTAACTTTGTTTGCTCGCTTCCATGTAGAGATTACTGCTTTCAGTGATCGCCACGGGGAATTTGACAAGTTGAACACTGAAATTCTTGGGGTTTCCGTTGACAGTGTTGTATGTTCCTTGCATTTGTTTCTGTTCAAGTTTATGAATTTTCAAAATAACAAATCAAGTATACATTAAATTATATTTTTAATGTTAAACTGCATTCCTTTCCTATTTATTTTAAATCATATTTTGCAGTTGGCATTGTGCTCTTCTAAATTTCTGATATTTCCTGGTTGTGCTTACTGAAATCCAAATTGGAGAAACTCAATATTCAATTTGCTTTAGGAGGACCTAAAAATCATTTTCCTAGTGCTTGTTATTTCCTGAGCGCCGATGCCCTACTTTGTTTCCATTATTTCTGTGGATACGTAATAGACTAAAAAAGCATAGGCTGAACTCTTTCATTCTGGTGCTTGATTTTTCTTAGAGCTGTCTTGTTTAATAGGAAATTTTTCCCTTGCTTGTTCTTTCTGTGTGCAGTTCTCACATCTTGCATGGGTACAAACAGATAGGAAGTCGGGTGGCCTGGGAGATCTCAATTATCCATTGATATCTGATATCACCAAATCAATTTCAAAGTCATTCAACGTGCTCATCCCTGATCAGGTATTATCTGTTTGCTGCTTGTTAGAGTTGCTATGTGCTAAGCCAGTAGATTGTTCTGCCCCTAATCCATTTGCCTCTTATGTATGTGTTTAGGGAATTGCACTAAGAGGGCTGTTTATCATCGACAAGGAAGGAGTGATTCAACACTCAACCATCAACAACCTTGGCATTGGTCGTAGTGTGGATGAGACTTTGAGAACACTACAGGTGTGTAAAAATGCTTACACTAAATATTTGTGATAGATAAATGCGAGCTGTTTGGTTTTCTTTTTATTTGTATCATTTGTTTCTTTTTCTTTAGGCTTTACAATACGTGCAAGAGAACCCAGATGAAGTGTGCCCAGCTGGGTGGAAGCCAGGGGAGAAGTCAATGAAGCCAGATCCCAAACTCAGCAAGGAGTATTTTTCTGCAATATAATAAGGTGGTGGATACGGAAACACGAGTAATCATTCGTTCGTGTTTTGGTTTTTTGGTATCTGTATCATGAATACTTTTCGTTCGAAATTGAGGTGTAGGCAGAGTTTTTCATGAATAAACATTTGAACTCACTTGTCTGTAAGTTGGATGTTCAGCCACCTTGCTACCGAGTGACAGCTTTGCTTTGCTTTGCTTTGGGTGTTATATTCATACACTTAATAGCTTTGAACAACAGGACACTGCTTTTAAGTATGAGAGCTTGATGATCGTGAAATTGATCAATATTCATTTAATGACAAATCTGGCTTAAATAGCCATAGTTGGTTTCAACAACTCTTACAAACTCCTAAACATGGGCCAACTCAACATGGCCATTAAGGAATACAAACAGAATATAATAAAAAGTGATTTTTGCTATGCAACCCAAACATAGGTTGCATACCTTGTAACTCATATATGGGTTGCATGAGTGTTAAGGTTCACTCCATTTGTGCCTGGGTCAGATTCTCAAATCTCCCCATTATCTTGTATGATGAAGGTGTGATTCGCAGAATAGCTATGAGTATTGGGAGGCCTATTCGCGTTGACACGAACACCCTTCATGCCACTAGGGGTCGTTTTGCTAGAGTCTGCATCGAACTAGACCTGGACCAACCTCTGGAAGGAGCTATCCTCATCAATGGCGAACTTGTTCTGCTTGAGTATGAGGGGGTGGGCGAAATCTGTTCTAACTGTGGAAGACGGGGTCATTTGGCTAACTGGTGCATCGAAGCGGGCCTCCATGAACAAAGTGGTGGCTTCGTCTCTTCCCATTGCAAGGACATGCCAGACTTCTTCCCTGACGCCGGCGACAACACTCAAACCAGCAAGGATGGCCCGGAGATGGAGCCTAACGACTATCTTGGGGCCTGGTCAGTTGTTCAACGCCGAAGAGCTCGAAAACCCAGAGTGCAGGATGAACCTCTTAATCATCGGAGACAGAAACAGAAGCAGCAAAAGTGCAACAGGTATGCAGGGCTTGATTCAGAAGGAGAGGAACCTCTTTCGGATGAAGAAGAGGCAGAGAAATCAGAAGTTGAAAAGGAAGAGCTTACCAAAATTAGAGGAAAGGGTCCGTCCGAGGGATACAAAAATACTGGGAAGAAAACCACTGCGCAAAATGCCAAACCGGGGCCAGGTCCTGTGAAGGATGGAAAGACGAATTTGGAGAAGTTAACTGGAAAAGAGAGTGGAAAGTTTGTCTTCCACGCAAAAGGTAATCAACAAAACATAGAAGGGGAAAACTCTGCTATGGGGGCTAACAGAAACAAAAAAGGAACCTACCCTAATAAGGGGAAGAGAGTTACGACACAAGAGTCCAACGGCCACACTTCTAAAGAAGTTCTGGGTCGTGGCAAAAGGCCTAGGCCCAATGACAAATCTCCCAGCCCTGAACCCAATAGTAAGCAAGGGCCGGATGATGAATCTCTGGAAATGGACTCTCTTGAGTTGCCTGAGCCAAAGATTCTTACTACGGGCCCGATTGTCTTCTCTCACCCCCCTTCATCCGTTAAACCAAATCCAGGTGAAGTAATCGGGGCCATAGTCGTTCAACAATCCAACCCAACCCATGAACAGATTGTTGCTTCGACTGAGTTGGGACAAATTGATGAAGATATGGACGACTCCACTGCGATGCCTAGGGCGGAGAACTGCACTGAGAATGACGCTGCGAAGACCGCCTTGAGCGGTACCCCTTCCGGGGTTTAGGGGCCTCCTTCCCATCCCGGTCACTCCTTTCCTAGGGTTTCCTCATGAATTACGCCATCTCGAATGTTCAAGGAGCGGGCAAAACGGGTTTCAGAGGAGCTTGTCGCCACTTGCTTACGAAGAACAAAATTGATCTCTTAGCCCTTCTAGAGACAAGAATTTCTGGAGCTAGGGCCGATAAAGTCTGCAAGAGACTTAATTTCAATAAATTCTCCGGAGGCATTTGGCTCTTTTGGCACGATGAGATAGTTAAGGTGTCTATTGTCACCATTCATAACCATTTCATTCATGCTACATGTGACTGAGAGCCTGTTTTGCCCTATTCGGCCTGAAGAGAACAATCTGCAGATTCATTCTAGACCTCATGAAGAGCTTAACGTTACTCTGGCTCAGAAGGAGGAAATCCCCTGGTTTCAAAAGGCTCGGGACTCGTGGATTAAACCTGGCGACCGTAACACTACTTACTTCCACATGAGTACGATTATCTGTCGACGGAGAAATAAAATCCTGACCCTCAAAATTGACGAGGATAATTGGCAATCTGATCCGCAGGAATTGGAGAAGCTGGCTAGAAATTTCTTTGCTAACCTCTACACCCTACCTGCGACTGAGAGCCTGTTTTGCCCTATGCTTAGAGGCGGCTTTAACCGGGTTTCCGCCGAGGAGAATATCCTTCTTGACGCAGCTCCTACTGATGATGAGATTTGGCGAGCGCTAAAGAATATGGGCTCTTACAAAGCCCCGGGAGTTGACGGTTTCCAGCCCATATTTTTTAAGACCTGTTGGGACACTGTGGGGGAGTCAGTCAAGAATTTTATCAGGGCTTTCTTCACTACTGCGTTTCTTCCAGAGGGGGTCAATGAGACTATCATTGCCTTGATTGGCAAGACGGCTAACCCGGAAACCATTAGCCAGTTCAAACCCATCAGTCTCTGCAACGTCATATACAAGCTCATAACCAAGATCCTAGCGTTCCGCCTGCAGCCGCTCCAGCAGAACTTGGTTGGTCCGAATCAGAACAACTTTATTCCGGGGCTATCTATTACTGATAACGTGATTCTTTTGCAAGAGGTGGTGCACTCCTTCAGAAACAAGCGTACGGGCAAGTACTGGATGCTCCTTAAGCTGGATTTAGAGAAGGCTTATGATAAGCTTCGTTGGGATTTCGTTTTGGACACCCTTCAGGATGTGGGTCTCTCCAACACTTGGTGTGAGTGGATTAGAGAGTGCCTCTCTACTACGTCTATGAAGATCCAGTGGAATGGGGAACTTCCTGAGAGTTTCAGTCCCACTCGGGGCATTCGCCAGGGTGACCCGCTCTCGCCGTATCTCTTTGTTCTTTGCTTGGAACGCCTTAGTCACCTGATCAATCACTATATTCTCACAAGTCAGTGGAGGCCGATCCAGGTTTGCAGAGGGCCCCCTATGCTCTCGCATCTCTTCTTCGCCGATGATATCATCTTAATGGCGGAAGGATCGACTGATCAGATGGAGGTGGTTATGAGATGTCTCAATACCTTCTGTGTCTCCTCAGGTCAGAAGATTAATCATGCCAAGTCCAAAATTATTTTCTCCAGTAACATGCCGAGAGACCTTGCCCGAGACTTGGAGATTGTGAGTGGCATTGATGTCTCTAGGGACCTGGGGACTTATCTTGGGATGTCGATCTTACATCAGAGAGTGAATATGGAAACCTTCTCGGGCCTCCTTGCGAAAGTGAATGGGAAGTTGTCGGGATGGAAGAGTAATACTTTGGGTCTTGCTGGGCGTGTTACTTTGGCTAAAGTTGTCCTTTCCTCTCTGCCCATTTATACTATGAATTCGATGTGGCTGCTTAAAGGTGTCGACGGTGATCTTGATAGACTAAATCGGGGCTTCATCTGGGGTAGTCGCCCCGGGGCTCGGAAAATTCACCTTGTGGCTTGGGAGGACCTTTGCAAGAGTAAAGAACAAGGTGGCTTGGGCTTTCGTAATGCTGATCAGATGAACACCGCTGTTCTTGGTAAGCTTGGCTGGAAGCTACTGTCGGGTAACGCTGGGACTTGGGGTGCTTTAATGATGGCCAAGTATGATCTTAGCTTTGAAGGTAGTCAGCTAACTCAGGGTAGGCTGCAGGATAACGCCTCTTATTTCTGGAATGGTATTAAATGGGGGGGTTGGATGAAGTTGTTACCAAGGGAGTCCGCTGGAATATTGGCAATGGGCATTCCTGTCGCTTCTGGGAAGATTGTTGGCTCGACGAGGGCAGCCTCAAGTCTAGCTGTTAGTCTACGATTTCGGGAAACCTCCTGAATAAGCCGGTTAGCTTCTTCTGGGAGATTAACTCGGGGTGGAATTGGAGTATCCTGCAGGCGCCATGGTTGTTAAGATCGCGATCCGGATCGTAGGATCTTACGATCCTACGATCCTAAATTTACAAAACGATCCTGATCCTATGTAGGATCGGACCCATGTCAGGATCGGAAGTAGGATCGTAGGATCATATAGGATCGTACAGGATCGTAAGATCCTATGATCAGGATCACAAATGCAAGATTTACCTTCTTTTTACTGATTTTTTTGACTGAACTACTTTTGTAACTGAATTTTTCTTAAACTAAATTTATTTTCAATGCTATTTAGGTGCATATAAAGAAGAGAAATATTTTAAACGCACAAAAGATTTATGATTTGCAATGTAAACCTTAAACTGAAGCAAAAAAAATAAAGGAGAAATCGTTTACAAACACTAATGTTAGTTTTCAATAGTATTCGTAACGTACAACCTTAAACTAAAGCAAAAACAAAAACAAAAAAATTCAATGACATGCTCTCTCAGTTTGTCGAGAATGCCGAGCAATTTGTAATCAATGGCGACGACAAGAATGGTATTACAGTGTGTGTTGCTTCTAGTGAGCTTAATGATTCTCGAAACATAGACACATAGCTTGTAGAAGGTAATGGCAATAGATTGACTTGACAGTGATCAGTAAGGTCACGAATATGATGATGTCTGTGTTGTTGATGACGTGAACTTTGACGAAGATTAATTTTGTTAGTTTATTCATTATTTAGATTGATGACTAGAAGTTGTAATACTTAGAAACAATATATTTCTTGATTTCGAAAAATTGTAAACTTTAATTAACCCTCGTACAACTATTTTTAACTATGTATGGCACTAATACCGATCGTATGTGAGCAAAAATGTTTTTTTTTGTAGTACTTTTACTAGAAAGTCATGTCATAGTCATATTTTATCATTTTCAACGCTCATTTTCTGAAATCATGCCCGATCTATCCCCCTCTTCGATCCAAAGTAGGATCTTGATCCTGACAACCATGCCTGCAGCAGTTCCTCAATAATCAACAACTGCTCAAGCTTGCTGCAGTTGGCATATTTGGTGACATTGATGTTGAGGACCAGCTCTGTTGGGGTTCGTCGAAGTCGGGTGAGTATACAGTCTCCTCGGCCTATAACCTTATGCAGGCCCAACCGGCACCCATCTCTCCTGCCATGAACCAGATTTTCAGAAGGATTTGGAAAGTTAAAGTCCCTAAATGCATCAGAATGTTCCTCTGGCTCTCGTCCCAAGGCAAGCTCTTGACGAATCTGGAACGTAAGCGGCGTCACCTTACCAATTGTGATCTCTGCTCAGCGTGCAACAATGCCCCGGAGTCCCTCATTCACATCTTCCGGGATTGCACAAAAGCCCGTGCTCTTTGGAAGATCCTCATTCCCCGTAACGCTTACGCCTTTTTTGGAGATGAACCTACCTCCTGGATGCTACGGAATTTGAAGAACAGTTATGCGTTCGTTCGCTCCATGCCAGATGACATCTTGTTTGCTACTACCGTGTGGTGGCTCTGGAAATGGCGTGATGTGCGGGTCTTCGGTAACAGTTTAGATCAGGCCTACAACAGCTTCTTCATCCTGGATCAAGCCAGTGCTTCCCACTCAGTCCTTTCAGCGACCAATCTGATTGCCCCGGTTCCTAGAGAGGAATGGATTGCTTGGGAGAAACCGGGTCCTGACTAGGTTAAGGTTAACACGGATGGGGCCAAACGGGGAAAGCTGGGTTGTGCTGCTGCAGGTGGCCTCCTTAGGAACGCCTCGGGTCGATGGCTGCAGGGTTTCACGGTCAACTTTGGGGCTTGCTCTGTCATTACGGCTGAACTCTGGGGTATTTATCATGGACTACATTATGCTTGGACCTTGGGCTACAGGAAGGTTATTTTGGAGTCGGATTCTCAGATTGTTGTGGACTTGTTGAATAGAACTATCCATCACCGCCACCCCCTCTCCAGCCTGGTGAGCTCTTGCCAAGACTTTCTTCGTAGGACCTGGAGCATCCAGATCCGTCATGTTTTCCGGGAAGCCAACTGTGCGGCGGACCATCTTGCTTCTTTAGCTTTTAATTTTCCTTTGGGCCTTCATTGTTTAAATGAGGCTCCTAGTTGTATTTCTAACACTTTGGAGAACGATGTAATGGGCATTGCTAAGCCCCGCATTTTTTCTAATTAGCGTCTTTCAATAAAATTCCCGAGAGTGCCTCCTCTCCTTAACCAAAAAAAAAAAACCACAACCAGAATAATCCTTTGCTTTCCACGCCGGATATTGTTTCTTCTTTCTTTCCGATAGAGAGACGCCTAAGAAATTGAGGAACCTCCAAATCTAATTAGCCTCATGTTTAAATGCTCTTCACTTGATCCTTAACTCAACATTATTACTAAAACTTTTAAATGATGTAAGGGATGTTGCTTTGCCCTGCTTTCTTTTAGTAAAAGATCCATCTATAAAAATATTGATCTGACAAAATTAACTTGTATAAGTTTTTGTGATACTTGAGGCATGATTATAACTATTTCCCTCTTCTAAACAGTCTGTAGGACACAAAGACTTCAAAGCTCAACTTATAAAATAGAGTCTGCAACCTATGGCTTATCTCCTTTCTTTGTTTTATATTAAAACATCAAATTTGTAAATACAAAATCAATAGGTTTTGCCCAAAAATGACAAATCTTATTGATGAAGAAAGTACACACTTAATTAGTAATGACTCATATCTTTTACTACACAAATAAAATTAGAGAGGGTGCTGCTCTTCGCTTAGAAACTCATCAAGGCATAACTTTCCATTAGAATTTCTTCAAATATAAGGTTCTCAAGCTCAAGAACTGTGCCTTCAGCGTCAAACTGAAGGTTCATCCACCCATCATCATCTGCAAGATCATGCATTATAACACGATCCAACGACGACTCCAGCTGATTAGCTGCAGAATTCAAGTACCAACTTATATGACTCCAAACCATTTCTAGAACACAATACCCTTTTGGCATTGGATGGATGCGTGAGCACGAAGTCAAGGGCGAGCTCCAATAAGCCATGGATCTTTCATATGTTGATAGCAATACCTCATTGATTGATTCAAACAGGAGTAATCGGTTGCATCTCGTCCCTTCTTCTGCCTCGGCCAAATCTGGTTCTTGCAGCGAGCATCCTTCTAGCATTGTAAATAATGAAGAGTCCACTGGCTGGTTTTTTGATGCCCATGTTCCTAAAGCCTGGTTTTCTAAATACCCTGAGAGTTGTAATATGCATTTGACATAGTTAAAGTGTTCTTTGTCTTTTTCTTGCACTCTGACATGAAGTGATGATTTTGGGAGATTATCGTCTAGAGATTCAACATCTCCTTTCTCCGGCTTCGATGTGCTATCAACTATAGGCTTCTTTGAGCTTCTGAGATCTTCTAAAAAAATTGTGTCAGGTACAAATGTTGGAGAAGGTTCTTCAAGCCTTATTGTGATTGTGGGGCTCTGAGTGTCATTATTTTCATCATCACTCTCATTAATTCCTTCCACTTCATTTTGAATTCCAATCTTCTCAAAACATGAAAGCATAAGTTGGCTATTGAGATCATTAAAACTTTTGCTTGCCTTAACTGATCTTCTGCGTAAAGAGATGCTATTTGGCAACGTAGAAGGAGACGTTCCATAAGTTTCGTCGATTGGACTTCTTAAACACATAAGAAGATCAGGAGACGAAGACATTCTTCCAAAACCTTCATTTACATTCTTGACTCGAAGCTTTAGAGAATTCGAGTTAGTAATATGCTTAGAGTCCTTAGACAAACTTGTTTCAATTAACTTACAGTACCTTTCCATTGATTCATTTAGAGAAGGCCATCTGTTTACAATATGATGCTTCTTAACCTTCATATCAAGATTTAAATGCTCAACAACGTCTTTCTTTGGCTCGGGATATTGTTGTCCATACGGAACTTTGTGAAGAACCGAATCCATGGCTATGCGATGGGTCTCCTTTTTGCTCTCTTTGATCACATGCTTTATCTTCTGCCTTAAATGACCAAATGATTTTCTTCTATTCTCTTCAAAACACATCTTTCCATTCGGCTTAACTGCTAAGCTTGAACATAGGTCCTTTTTTCCTGAGGGGCAAGGTCTTGGAAATGTCCTGGATTGGTCTAAGTACTTTAATTTGTCGGATGTGTGTTGAACAATAAAGTGTTGTGCTAAAGAAGCTTCTGGATCTACTAACACTTTCAAGAAAAAGTCCTTGTTCATGCTCAACACATCCATTGCATCCAAAAGTTGCTTTGATTGGTGAAATGTTGCACTTCTACCTAAATTCTCAATACTTTTCAATTCTAGAGGAAATTGTGGTTCATCATCTGAGCTATCCTCACCAACTTTCAACTCACTTTCCTTATCGTTTTCACCATCCAAAAGAAATTCCTGCTTTATGGCGCAAGAAGTGTCGTCATTCTCATCAAGATCAACAAACTTGGTTTTAATAACAGGAAGTGATTTCTCACTATGAAGAACACCTTCATGAAAGTTTTGTAATTCATTGACAGGTTGGATATCAAGGTTTGAATCATTATCAGTTAAGCCTACAGTAGGTGAGCAAGTTGAACTCCTTCTATGTCGTAATCTTTTCTTCGTAACTTCTTTACTGATCTTTGCTCTAAGTCGTGATGCACATCCTTTTCTAATTGACTCCTTTGTACCCTTTTCTTCAGGTTGAGAATTCTGAAACTAGATGTATATCTCATGATGCTTCAATACAGGAATTCACATTTAAAAAAATAAAAATAGGCATCTTGCAACAACTTACATTGAGAGTGCAAACATCTCCATTACATACATATCCTTTGTTGCGTGGATTAACTTCTTCTTCATCACCTCCTTCGGGAACTTCATGGCCATCAATTCCTTCACCATGCTTCTTATGTGGCAAAATCTTCTTAACATAGTTCCAACGATGGTAGTCTAACACGTTTAACATCTTAACCCATTTTCGGTATGGATTAGATTTCTCCATGGGTATATCATCAGGATTTCTTTCTTCTGTGTGTTTTCACATAATCCTTTAATTGTCTGTAATAACTAGGAAACGAAAAGAGACATTAGAATCTCTGGTGAAATCTTATTCCAAACCGAATGCTAGATTTCAATCTAGAGGAAATTGAATTATGTTCTTTCTATAGCAGAATATAAATTACAATTTGATCAAATTTGAAATATAATGATTGAGAAAAGGTATGAGATTGCAGGTGACTTAGAATAGATGAATTGAAGAACGAGAAGACATAGAGATAAAAGCGCGCATTTCTGAGAAATTTTGTAAGATGAAGAAGAGAATGAATGGTGCAAAGAGGTACCGTACAATTTACAAACCAACGTTTTAGCGTCTTTTAAGAGAGTCGTTTATCTTTTGATAAAATAAGAAGTTTCAATTTATTTATTTTTGTCAAAAAATGAAAACGAAAAGAAGAAGTTTCATTTATTTATTTTTGTCAAAAAATGAAAACGAAAAGAAGAAGTTTCATTTATTTATTTTTGTCAAAAAAATAAAAACGAAAAGAAATAGTTACAAACAATTGTTTAATATCAGAGTAATTCGTTGAAATCTCAAAATTCAAACCATTTACTGCATTAAGTTGAAAGTTAAAATTTATTTGTCAAACAATCTCTAACTTATGTGGGTTTTTTTTGGGTGGTTCTGGCTGGTTAGTTGTTTTAATTTTGGATTAGATATTGAAGAAATATTTTATAGTTTTCTCAATTTAATTTTTGGTTCTTTATTCAATGTCCTTGACGTACGTTAATTAAGTTTACTTTTAATGAAAATTATTTTCTTAAATAAAAAATTATAAACTTATACATTTCCTGTTTTCTCTAAATATCTTACAATTCTTTAGTAAATTTTTAGGGTATATGTGAGAAAAATCGATATTTAATTGTTTAATACATTGAATTGAATTTTCTTTTGGTAGAAGTTTAGCTTAGCCCCACTAATTCACCGTGTTTGTGTTTTCTAAAGACTTTTAAATTTGCGATTAAAACGCTATAATATTGCATTTAAAATTAGACGTTATATCAATGCAAGGTTTAGAAAAATATGGGTTATAAGGTCAACTTTGTATCTCGGTAATTAAAAATTGAGGTTATAAAATTCACTTTATATCTCGTACCGTTAGAAATCCGTATTATAAAACTGGGTTTTAAATAGCGTTTCAATATGAGTGCAAAAGCAAAAACAATCTTCTCAAATAAGACTCTTAATTGTCAAAAGTCAAGTGCTTCAGCAATATTTTAAAACTCTAAAAAAGGAAATATTGAGTCGAAAGATAACATTTCATTGCACAATTACCTTACAAAAACATCAAACATCGCCCCTAATATATACTCCCTTTGTTTCACAATAATTGTCATTTTAGCCTCTAAATTTTGTTTCAATATATTTATCATTATACGATTTCAATACAATTAATTACATATATATCATACATTTTTGTGTTGAAATTTGTAATCTACTCTATACAATATTAAAGCTGAAGTCATGTCTTCATAAAAATTTGCGTCACTTGGCAAAAATGTGCGTCTTCATAAAAATGTCGTTGTTCCAATAACTCACATCTAACTACCACAAACTCACATCAAACCACTACTAACTTTACTTAGTGATACGATGCACTTTGTATATCGTAACTACGGATTATTACATTAGTTTAGGAGTATTATCATATGTGTTTCGAGTCATTATTATGTTCTGAGATATTTATTAAGAAGTGAAGAAATGAAGATCAGAACCGAAGAAGATTGAAGACTTGAAGAATGAAGAAGCTTCTGCGACGCCAACCGCGATCGCCCCTACCATCCAGGCGATCGCCATCATTCAACAGAAGCCATTCGAGAAGAAATCAGCGACCGCGATCGCCATGACTCTACGACGATCGCCATGGGGCGACAGAGACCACGACCGAGCTTTACATGAAGACCGCGATCGCCACAACAAGGTCGAAGACATTTCGGACTTTCCTTATTTTCCTTTGTTTGTTTTATTTCTTTTTCCTTATTTTATTATTTCGTTTAGGATATATCTTTTACCATATATTTTTAGGGTTAGTCTCTATTTAAGAACCCTAGTTCTTTCTATTGTGATCATCTTTTTCCATCATCTTTTTTATCAGACAATTTAGTTCTGCAACCATGAGCAGGAACTAATCTCCATTGTTTTACTTAGCGGTTGAAACCTTCAGTTATTAAGTTGTGAAATTTCTAAACTCTTGTTCTTTTCCTCTGGGTTTGTATTAATTCTCTTGTTCTTCATCTATTGATTTCTATTAGTTTTACTAGCTTGATCACCTAGTTTGATTGATAGTTTTCTATTGCTAGATTAGGAATATACAGTGGAATTCCTTGTCATTGTAGCACTCATATCTGCATGATCTGGTAGTTGATTGCTTTTATGAAAGAGAATTGATTGCATGTTAATACTTGACGGTTGTAATTTATTGCATGCATCCTTATGATTCCTGTGCCCTTTGCTACTATTTCATCTAATCTTGAGAGGTTTCCCTGATTGCTGAATAGTAAGTATTATCAGGACCGGTTGGCCTGCTGATATATTAAAGATTGGAATAGGAACATTCCCTAGGATTGAATAGAACTTGAGATAAATCTATGATCAACTTGATTGACTGTTGTGTGGATACTTGCTAGGTGAAACCCCTTCGCATAATATTTTCACCCAAACTTCCTCTGCTTGTTACTGGTTACTTGTGTGTTCTTGCAACCAAACCCCCCCCCCCCCCCCCTTGGTTACTGTTACTTGTTCGTTAGTTGATATTTCACTTGACTACATTGATTTGGTGTTTTGATTCCCTTGGGTTCGACCTCTACTTACTTGCTATACTCTAGTTAGTGTTTAGGGTTTTCTTTGATTTGGCACTACGACTTTAGCCTCATCAAATTTGGCGCCGTTGCCAGGGAATTGAAATTGTTCTGATTCTGTGTTGATTGTGAAATTATCAACTGTTTGGTGTGAACCTTTATGGTTCAGACCCGTGCTACTGATTCATCTCTTGTTGCCTTTGACCCAGAGATTGAAAGGACGTTCCTTCGGAACCAAAGAGCAGCTCTAAACCAAGAAAACGAGATGGGTGATCGACATGGACCGCCATTGCCTACTATGAGGCAACTCACTGCCCCAGACTTAAACCAACAACCTTTGGCAGTGAGGTTTCCTGAGATTGAAGAAGGTGTGAATTTTGAATTAAAAGCTGGTTTAATTCATGAGCTACCACACTTTCATGGCTCAGCAGGAGAAGATCTCAACAAACACTTGGCTCAATTTCATGCCATATGTTCTAGTATGAAGCCAAGAGGTGTTACTGAGGAGCAGGTCATGCTGAGAGCTTTTTGATTTACTCTGAAAGACGCTGCAAATGATTGACTCTATTATCAAGCTCTGGGGAGTATTGATACCTGGGCTAAGATGAAGAAAGTCTTCTTGGAGAAATATTTTACAGCCACAAAACTGAGCAGCTTGAAGAAGGAGATCACGAATCTTCAACAACATTCAACTGAGAGTCTCTATGAGTATTATGAGAGATTCAAGAAGCTTTGCTCAAGCTGCCCATTCCATAGTTATACTGACCATGGTCTTCTTATGTACTTATTCAGTGGGCTGATTGATGAGGATCGTCGAATGGTAAACGCATCTTGTGGAGGTAATTTTCTGAAACTAACTATACCTCAGGCCACTAAAATGTTTGAAGAGCTAGCTGAGAGTTCAAGGCAGTTTGGCAGTAGACAGGGATCCCACTCAGTCAAAGCAATTAATTCAGATCAATTACAGACTGACATGAATGAGTTGAAAGATATGATGAAGTCTTTTATGCTGAAAAGTGATTCCCTCCATGATCCCAATGCTGAGGTAAACGCTGTTGGTGGATGGCAACCAAGGCCAAGGTATGATTCCCATTATATTAATTATCAGCCTAGACCTCAAAATTCTATGATTGTTGAAGATATGATCAAATCCTTAGCTCAGACTGTGATGCAACAAAACGCTAAGACGGAGTCAAGCATCCAAAATCTTGAAAATCAGTTGGGAATTGGGACAGATTGCTCAAGCTGTGAGTAAATTAGAGGCCAGGGAACCAGTAAGAAACCCGAGAGAGAACGTCAGTGCAGTGTTCTTGAGAAGCGGAAAAACTTATGACGACTGTTCTGTGCCAAAACCGCGATCGCCAGATCTGAGTGGCGATCGCCATGCCATCCCAGAAGCTGAGGTGAAAAATCATCCGCGACCGCGATCGCCAGTTGTTGATGGGGATCGCCGGGAACCCCCTGAGTACATTGACGATTATGTTCGCCCGAATTTTCCACCTCTATTCTCTAGGAAGCCTGTTGCTCCCTTTCCTGAGGCATTGAAGGAAGCTCGAAGACTGGATGGCGACAAAGAAATCTTCGAAACCTTTAGTAGGTGTGAGGTAAACATTCCTTTGCTCAAACTTGTTAAGAGTATTCCTAGATTTGCTAAGTTTTTGAAAGAATTTTTCACTATCAAAAGAAATCAAAAACTGAAAGGAAAGAAGAAAGTTGAAATAAGTGAACAAGTTTCTGCTGTGTTTCAAAAACGCATGCCTAAGAAATGTGGTGATCCATGCATATTTAGCATTCCATGTGTGATTGGTGAAACTAAATTTGACAAAGCCATGCTAGATTTAGGTGCATCAATCAATGTTCTGCCTTACTCTTTGTATGAATCACTAGGCTTAGGACCTTTGCATAAAACAGGAACTGTTATTCAACTTGCTAATAGGTCTACTGTGTACCCGAAAGGGGTTGTTGAGGATGTTCTCGTTATGGTTGGTGATCTGATCTTTCCTGCTGATTTCTTTGTGTTGGATATGGAGCATGCTAATAATGTCACACTTATACTGTTAGGTAGACCTTTCATGAAAACTGCACAAACGAAAATTGATGTTAATAGTGGGACTCTCTCTATGGAGTTTGATGGGGATAAGGTAGAATATAATATATATGATATGGATCGCATTGATAAGAATTATCTATGTGCTATTGATGTGATTAAGCCTACTTGTAAGGATGAATTACAACCTGTTTTAGAGAATATCTTAGAGCCCCCAAAAGTAGATGCTGTTTTATCTACTAACATGCAGGAGTGTCAGGCTAAGCCAGAGCCTAAAGGTAAGCTCTCTTCACATCCTGTAGGCAATCGCCCTTCATTACTGACCTCGCCAGGCGAGATACCATTGATGTCTAGTGTGCAGGCACTTGACATTGAGCTTTAACAACCGCCTGATACAGTCAAGGAGGAGAAAGTGAATGAAACCACCTTCATTGCTAAAGACAAGGTGGTCAAGGTAAGATGGATGAGATTCAAGGCGTTCCATGAGTGGTTCAAGAGAGAATTCAGACAAGAGACGGTTTTCACAAAGCCAAATGGCGTTAGTTAAATCTCTTGAGTTTCATGTCGAGCCACGACATAAAATAAGGCGCTACTCGTGAGGCAACCCGAGGTTTGAAACTGTTTTTATTTGTTTTTGTTCGATTTAATTTTCTTTTTAGTTTTTCTTTGGACAGGAGGAAATCACCGAAGCTTAGGGTCATCTACAGTCAGTAGCCAATCTCGCTATAAGTCTTCTCTCCCGTCTAAAAAAAAAAACGAAAATCTGAAAATCATTCCGAGAAAAAAATAATATATCGGATTAAAAAAAATAGAGTGCAGAAAAAAAAATATGAGAGAAAAGAAAGTAAGGAGTTGTATTACATCAAGTTTGGTTTCATTAGTATTATCATTCTAGATTTACATTCGTTAGAGCTTAGCTTGTTGGTGACCATGTTCTTTGCAAGGAGTTGATTTGTTTGGGTCACCTTCTACATTGGAGGTATCCTTTCTTTTGCTTTAGATGAGCTATGCATTATTGGATTACATTTAGTGCTCATCTAGTTTCTCATTCTACCACACTTTGAGTTTTATTGGAGGAAGGTCATCCGACCTTGTATGTGAGTCTTCTGTCTCCTTCCCTGGGTTCGTTTTTCTGTCTTCCATTTCATTGAGGACAATGCAATGTTTAAGTATGGGGGAGGAGAATGTATTCACATGTAATTATTTGGGTGTTGGTTGTATCTGCATGAGCTTATTGAATATATATTGTATGAAAAAGCCACAAAAATTAACAAAAGGCATACAAAATCCTTGGATAGCAAGTTCTATGCAATAAGAAGGTGGCTTGACCGGCATTAGGCTGGGGGAAAAATAAGTCTTGAGTGATGTGAGTTTGTGAGTTTTGTGAGCCTGAAACAATTATTGAGTGGTTGGGATGAAAACCCGAAAGGGCGCCCAAGCAAGATGAGTGTATAAAAAATAAATTGAGTGTTTTAGGATCTTTATCATCTTGGCGTATGGAGACATAAGAAGGAGGCGTATAGGAGGATTCGGGTAGGCCACTTGGAGGAATAAGGTGTAGTTCTGGGTATGTGCTTATTTTATCACATTGTTCTTGATGTTGTTGTTTTGTTTGTTTGGAGGAGTTTATTAAGTATGTAATCACTAGGAGATGTTCTTGTACTTCCTGAGACTTTGAGCATTTCATTGTAAGGGTAGCTTTTCTGTAAGTTACTCGGGACGAGTAAAAGTCTAAGTGATGTGACCCTCCCCAATATGAGTGCATTAGAAGAAGAGGAGGCATTGAGTCTAAGGTCTGAGGGTCCCGTCACTCGAGCTCGGATCAAGGCCATCACTCGAGCTACTCAATCATTAGTGTCAAGAAGCTATGCCAATATGAGTACACAAGACACTAATTCAGCCAAGCCATGCCTCATGACAAGCCTTAGTGACTTGGCGCCCGGGAACGCTCAACCAAGCCATGACACGAGCGTCCTAGCAATCCAAGGAGGTTCCACGCGCGCACATGGGTCCAACAACATTCAAATGGACCATCTATACGGTCCAAGACAAGAACGCTCGGCCAAGACACACTTGGTCTGACCAAGTTGATTCACGCCACCAATTTCGCCTAAAATGGTGCCTTGTGTCCCTCATTCAAGTCTAAGCTGAAATGCCAAGTCATCAATCCATGTGAGGCTCACAAAGATCACCATTTTCAGCCACTAGATCGTCATCATAAGTGCCTAGTACAATCCCACCATTTTCTCCTTTAGATTATGCATTTAATCCCATGATTTTCGCCTCATTTATGTTGATTGAAGAGTGATCCTTTGGTTGCAGCCTAAGGACGTCTTCACCACTATAAAAAGACCTCTCAAGGTCCATTGTAAGACACGTTGAATTTGAATACAAAGCTTAAGTTGAGAGCCTCTCCTTCCTTTGTAATTTCGGCGTCAAAACCCCTATCTTTCCCTCGTTCTTGGTGTGATAAAGATCTACCAAGTACAAAAACCTCAAACCCTTCCCAAAACACTCGTATGATATGGATCTACTTGTGTTTTGCTTATCCAAAGTCTTCTGCTTACACACTCATCCACAAAACCGCCAACACTTAGTCCATCCGAGGCAACACTTCATCACTTTCAAGACGACTTAGCCATCTTGAGTCTTGATCCGAGCGCGCCTTAGCATCCACGAGGAGGCTGAGTTAACACTAAGTATGGGGGTATTTGATACGATGCACTTTGTATAGCGTAACTAGGGATTATTACATTAGTTTAGGAGTATTATCATATGTGTTTCGAGTCATTATTATGTTCTGAGATATTTATTAAGAAGTGAAGAAATGAAGATCAAAACCGAAGAAGATTGAAGACTTGAAGAATGAAGAAGCTTCTGCGACGCCAACCGCGATCGCCACTACCATCCAGGCGATCGCCATCATTCAACAGAAGCCATTCGAGAAGAAATCAGCGACCGCGATCGCCATGACTCTACGGCGATCGCCATGGGGTGACAGAGACCACGGCCGAGCTTTACATGAAGACCGTGATCGCCAGGCATCTATGGAGATCGCCACAACAAGGCCGAAGACATTCCGGACTTTCCTTATTTTCCTTTGTTTGTTTTATTTCTTTTTCCTTATTTTATTATTTCGTTTAGGATATATCTTTTACCATATATTTTTAGGGTTAGTCTCTATTTAAGAACCCTAGTTCTTTCTATTGTGATCATCTTTTTCCCATCTTTTCCATCAGACAATTTAGTTCTGCAACCATGAGCAAGAACTAATCTCCATTGTTTTACTTAGCGGTTGAAACCTTCAGTTATTAAGTTGTGAGATTTCTAAACTCTTGTTCTTTTCCTATGGGTTTGTATTAATTCTCTTGTTCTTCATCTATTGATTTCTATTAGTTTTACTAGCTTGATCACCTAGTTTGATTGATAGTTTTCTATTGCTAGACTAGGAATATACGGTGGAATTCCTTGTCATTGTAGCACTCATATCTGCATGATCTGGTAGTTGATTGCTTTTATGAAAGAGAATTGATTGCATGTTAATACTTGACGGTTGTAAGTTATTGCATGCATCCTTATGATTCTTGTGCCCTTTGCTGCTATTTCATCTAATCTTAAGAGGTTTCCCTGATTGCTGAATAGTAAGTATTATCATGACCGGTTGGCCTGCTGATATATTAAAGATTGGAATAGGAACATTCCCTAGGATTGAATAGAACTTGAGATAAATCTATGATCAACTTGATTGACTGTTGTGTGGATACTTGCTAGGTGAAACCCCTTCGCATAATATTCTCATCCAAACTTCCTCTGCTTGTTATTGGTTACTTGTGTGTTCTTGCAACCAAACCCCCTCCCCCCCCCCCCCTTGGTTACTTGTTACCTGTTCGTTAGTTGATATTTCACTTCACTGCATTGATTTGGTGTTTTGATTCCCTTGGGTTCGACCTCTACTTACTTGGTATACTCTAGTTAGTGTTTAGGGTTTTCTTTGATTTGGCACTACGACTTTAGCCGCATCACTTAGTAAAGCCACTACACCACTAACTCCAAATTATAATGAAAAACATTAAAATCAACCAAACCCATGAAGCACATCATCGTCATCATTGACATCTTCCTGCTTCACATTAAAACAGAAGTCAGGAGGTGGACTTGGAACTTCATCGTCTTCATCCATTTTTTCGCTGATTTCCGAATCTTATTTTCCATATTGCTCTCTTCAATGGAAGCTATATATGTAAATTATATA
Source organism: Oxyria digyna (assembly GCA_029168935.1). Classification (NCBI taxonomy): domain Eukaryota; kingdom Viridiplantae; phylum Streptophyta; class Magnoliopsida; order Caryophyllales; family Polygonaceae; genus Oxyria; species Oxyria digyna. The sequence goes on from JAPVLV010000017.1 coordinate 392,600, forward strand.
TTGTCTGATTGAATTTTCTTCAAGCTCTGCAATTTTTACCTTATAATATCATTCGTTATGTTGTATAATAATTATTCCATTACCGTATGTGATACGGGACAATCACTAGTGTTAGAGAAACCCACTATCACAATCTAATATGTGGTAAATCCACTATTCCACTAACTCAAACCTACAAGCTCTATTTGGTAAAGCAAACTTTTATTCCTCGCTTTATAAGCAATTAGTTTCAAGCACTTTTATTTTCTATTATATGATGTGAATATCTATCAAAATGTCACATTATATAATATATTTATTTAAAATTTTGTGAAAATTTACATATCAAGGTATGCATTTTAATTAAGGTATGCATTTTAATTTCAATTTTTGTTGGTTACTACAAACTTTGTTTGTAGGTTATGTTTTCATAAATTACCTTAAAATATCTTGTAGTTAGTCTTTATGGTTTCTCCTTTCATTATTTATATATTATGAAATAAATTATATAACCATTATATTACCTAATTAAGGTATGCATTTTAATTTCAGTTTTTGTTGGTTACTACAATCTTTGTTTGTAGGTTATGTTTTCATAAATTACCTTAAAATATCTTGTAGTTAGTCTTTATGGTTTCTCCTTTCATTATTTATATATTATAAAATAAATTATATAACCATTATATTACCTATTAAATCATATCATTATCCGTACGTCGTACGGGACAAACACTAGTTGTTGATTGTTTCTCTTCATCTATTGGTTGTAAATTGAGGTGCATGATTAATTTGAGAAAAAGTTAGATTTTCGAAACACAACCAATCAGTTTCTTAATATTGTGAAAAATGTTAAAATTGTTATATTACCTTATGTTATGGATGTACATGTAACTACATGACTTATGGTCTTCCCATGTATTGGCCTATAAATAGGCTTGAGTTTGCTTGGACAAATGAGAAGTACAAGACATACTCTTTCTCTTTTTCTCTCTACTCTCTCTTTCTAGTCCAAGTATATTGATTTGTAACACGTTATCAGCACGATATCGCTCACATAGGAAATGATGTATCTCCTATCATTATATATGCACCTCGCATAATCATCTATGCACAAGGAGACGGTAAGAAGAGATTTTATTTTATTTTCTTCTAATTGATCTTATGCACAAGAACACGATCCCTAAAGCGATCTAAGTTTTAAGCGATCCCTGAAGCGATCTTATTTTTAATCGATCCCTGAAATGATCTAAGTTTCAATCGATTCCTGAAGTGATCATGTTTAAATTCGATCCCTGAAGCGATCATGTTTCAATCAATCCTTGAAGCGATTATACTTCAATTGATCCTAATGAGATTAGGGCTCATTTGATCCCTGAAGAGATTAAGTTTTGTATAAGCGATTAAGACTCATTTGATCCCTAAAGCGATTATGTTTTTATGATCCATGAAGTGATAGTTTTTCTTTATGATCCATGAAGTGATTATTTTGTCCCCGTAGAGACAAGTTTAATCCAATTTTGCTTAAATTGTATCCTTGATGCCGATGCATATTGATTTATCCCCTGAAGTGGAAATATATAATCTATATATAATCATCTCCCGAAGAAGATGAATTTACATGATTCAATCTTGTATTATCTCCTGAAGTGGATATATAATCATCTCCCGAAGAAGATGAATTTACGTGATTTGATCTCGTTTTATCCCTTGAAGTGGATATATATAACCATCTCTCGAAGAAGATGAACTTCCGTGATTGATCTTGTATTATTTTTCGATTATCAATACTTATCGAAATGAGATTATTTTTATTTTATTTTATACCGCATGTCATCTCATATACCGATGAGTAATTTATGTTGAGAATGAAAAAATTAATTAAGTTATATACTATATGTAAAACTTCCGTATGCTAGTTTATCATTCCATCAATTAATTTTTGCATGTTTTTTTATTGATTTACTAGTACTAATGAACCTTAGTAATTGCATATTAAAGGATAAGTTTTTATTGATTTACTATGCTGCAAGTTTTTATTTTGATCCGTTCAAACACATGCTGCAAGCCGTTTTAGTATGTGTAGTAAATTTGCTTTAAATTTGTTTCAAATTTGCTTTGACTATTCATGCTATTTTAGTATGTGTATTTTAGTGTATGTTTAATTTCTATTTTTGTGTATGCACGTCACTTCGTCTGTAATAATACGTATACATTATATGTATGTTTTATTCTAGCGCATACCAGTAAAATTGTGTCAAAGCAATGATTTTGCTTCGTCGTCATCTCCATGAGGACCTGAGAGCTCAATATTTGACACTCAAAAAACCTTTTGAACTCTGGAAGAGTTTGAAAGAACGTTTTGAGCATTAAAGAATTGTCTTTTTACCTCGTGCAATGTTTGAATGCATGCATTTGAGGTTCCAAGATTTTCAAAAGGTCTCTGAATATAACTCTGAATCATTTCGCATCATTTCCACATTAAGGCTATGTGGAGAGAGTATAGAAGATGGTGATTTGTTTGAGAAAACATTCTCTACTTTCCATGCTAATAACCCTGTGCTCCAGCAGCAGTACAAGGCACATGGGTTCAAAACCTATTCGGAGTTATTGTCTTGCTTGATTTTAGCAGAAGAAAACAACCAATTGCTTCTCAATAATCATCAAACCCGACCTACTGGTTCCACACCACTGCATGACTCATATAGAGTTGCCCCTAATGCAAATGCTCCCTCCTCCCGTAGAGGACGTGGTAGAGCCCGAGGGTGTGGTAATCGTCGTCGTGGCGATCATGGTGGAGGTTGTGGTGGCGGCAGTGTGGCTACCGTGGAAGCGGCCGTGGTGGAAGCCGTGGTGGTAGATGATAAAAGCTTTCCTTTTGTCGATCACTCGAAGTTGACAATTGAGATTTCACGAGATTTCTATTCTTGATGAATATTGAAAAATGTCTAATATGTGTTATGATTGTTGCATTTTAATTCGCACACCGTTTCCAGAAGAAACAACTTTGATATGAGTTTCTAATGCCAAATTTATGGCTAGTAAAATTTTGGGAGAAACATGCACCACTAAAATTCGGGTATAATTGTGTTATGCATGAACTTTATTATCATCAACTATACGAAATCTTGCAGACTCGATATTGGAAATAAGGGATCATTATAAGCTCCGAAAGAGTTACATGATCTCCTAACAAATCATGTACTCTAGTAGTAGTACAATAACAATGGGGTTATATCATCTTCAGAACAATTTATCAATGACCACCAAGAATGGTCTAGTATACATACGACAGCCTCTCGCATGCCAGAAGCATGTCTCCTCCGGAAGAGGGTGTGAAAGAGGTTACGGTTAAGCGCGCAACCGTAAGTCATGATAATGATTACTAAATCGAACCTATATATGTATGGTTCCATTCGAATGTCTTGAAGACACAATTTAGTTCTGAATGCATGATAAGGGGTATTTTACATAGCGCTACTATAGGTTATTAGCTTATTTTGTATAGGATTATGCTAGATGTTATGATGTATTCTGTAATCATGGAGTTCTGGAGAGTTGAGTCACATATGAGATTACAGAAGATGATGCGGAGCATTGAAGCATAAGAAGAGGAGTCGAAGTTGAAGAAGACCACAGGTAGCATTGGAAGCAGTTGAAGACGAAGCTAAGGAAGCCACAAAAGCCAAATCCGCGACCGCGGGTCACAAACCGCGATCGCGGAAAACCTACTGGACCAGCCAAGATCACAGAAGAAATTCCGCGACCGTGGGTCCCAAACCGCGATCGCGGAAATCCGCCAGAGAAGACTTTCTTCATTTTCCCGATTTAGTATGTTGTGTTAAGTTTTGTAACGTTTTTATAACGTTTTTAGCTTCAATTTGCCAGTTTTATTCTGCAGATACATATAGGTTTTAGGGGTTGATGATCTTGAAGAATCTTCCACATTCCATTTCCATGTTTTGAGAGTTTTTCCTCAAGAACTTCATGAGTTGCTAAGTCCATTTGTTTTGCTTGACATTTGAAGCTTTCGGATTGATTAAGTTGTAAGATTTCTTTCCTTTGTTCTACTCTTATGATTGTCTCTATTCTCTTGTGTGTATTGTTATTGAATTAGATTTGCTCATTTAGATTGGCCATCTAAGTAGTTTCATCTCATTCATATTGCTATTGTTTGGTTATTTCTAGTTGAAATACCATACTTGTTTGTAGCACACACAATTTGCATGAACTAGTTGTGAATGTCAATTGTGAAGAGAATTGAGTACATGTCGAGTATCTGACTAGTTGTCTATGATATTGCATGTATCTATCCATTCCTGAACTTAAAGTTGCCTTATTATTGAATCTTGATAGTTTCAAGGTTATAGTTGAGTAAGGGTTATTAGGACTAGTTGGACTAATAACTACATTAGAACAGGGATTAGAACGATCATATGAGTAATTCGACATAGGATTAAAAGGAGTTTATGATCAACTTGTTAATCTGTTAGTGGATAATTGTCAAGTGAAACACCTTCCATTGATATATTTACAATCCAAATCAACCTTCGTTACTTTGTTCTTAAAACATACAAACCCCCCCCTTTGGTTACTTACACTCGTTAATCATTATTATAACTTTAAGAATCGATAACCTGATTCCCTTGGGATTCGACCCTTGCTTGCCTACTATACTTGTTAATGAGCTGGTTAGGATTACTTGACTTGGCATTTCTTCCTTGCAGATAGTGATTTCCATTACCATGAAAATTGAAATTTTGGTGTGGATATTATGTTCTAAGAGAACAATCTCATAAAAGACTCCGGAAGAGTACCTATCTTGTCACCTGAAGATACAAGAATTTATGAAGATATATATTTATAAAGATATATTTTGACAAAATGGTTGTCATATGATGATATTGACTGCAAGTTTGCATTTGAGTCAAATATTCGAATATTCATCTCATAGACTAGCCTGAAGAAAGTCTAAAAAAAGATGCCTACAATACGCATGATAAACTAACCAGAAGTTAATTTATAATATTATGTGGCATGATAAACTTGATCACTCTTGTGAACAATACACATGATTATTACATTAATAAGTAAAGGACCTGATGCTCCTGAAACCTGAAGTTTCATCTCCTAAGGGATAAGGGTGACCACGTATGTAAAGTTTTCTATGATCCTTGACTAAGTTCAAGAGATAAATGAGGATTGAGTATACTAGCATGTAGACCGATGAGAATAATCATATATTGTATGATGTTGATAGATGCCTCAACACATGGGCTACACAAATTAAGGGGAGGATGTGATTATTTAATTAGTGTATTAGTTCAGCGTCCTGTAGCTCCTATACAATCTTTGTTTGTAGGTTATGTTTTCATAAATTACCTTAAAATATCTTGTATTTAGTCTTTATGGTTTCTCCTTTCATTATTTATATATTATAAAATAAATTATATAACCATTATATTACCTAATTAAGGTATGCATTTTAATTCCAGTTTGTGTTGGTTACTACAATCTTTGTTTGTAGGTTATGTTTTCATAAATCACCTTAAAATATCTTTTAGTTAGTCTTTATGGTTTCTCCTTTCATTATTTATATATTATAAAATAAATTATATAACCATTATATTACCTATTAAATCATATCATTATCCGTACGTCGTACGGAACAAACACTAGTTGTTGATTGTTTCTCTTCATCTATTGGTTGTAAATTGAGGTGCATGATTAATTTGAGAAAAAGTTAGATTTTCAAAACACAACCAATCAGTTTCTTAATATTGTGAAAAATGTTAAAATGACAATTATTTTGAAACGGATGGAGTATTATCTATATGCTCCATTCCCCCCGAATAAAGGGAGAGCTTCAAATCCTAATGTTTTTCATCGGGGGTCTTCTTTCAGTGGAAATTTTTTATTTTTGGACCAATTTTAAAATGCAACCATTAGCCTTTAAATTTTGATATTTTTAGAGGTTTTTGCTCCAAACCACCCGTTATTTGACCTGTTTTGCGCGGAACCACCCCTTGTATCATTTTTTACACAGAACCACCCCTATATGTAATTCTGTTAACCATTTACCACCCTTTAGAAAAAATTGTTTCTTATCCGTTAATTTGTTGAAATTACCATTCTACCCTCACTTAATTTAAAAATTTAAGGACAAATTTGAACTTCCATCTAAACCTAATTTGACCATGATATTTTGTCAAAATATCGTCTCTTCTCGTCAGATCTATCCCTAATTCTTCAACATTCACAAAGCCTCTTGAAAGCATTTTTTTTAAATGCAACCATTAGCGTTTAAATTTTGATATTTTTAATATTGGGACTCTTTATCCGGTGTTTGAAATCCGGGTTAAAACGCGTTTAAAATCCGATTTATAACCCGAATTTCAAAGGAACCGGAATGTAAAGCGAACCGTATAAGTGGGATTTCGCAAAACCCTAATATAAATTCGATTTTAAGCTCTGCTACACTGCAGAAGTTAAATTTCTGACCTCAAAAGTTAATACCCTTGTTCATTCACTTACAAAAAGCTGTGAGATGGGCACATCTAATCAGCTCAACCTCGGGGGTTTACATGAGCTTTAGGCCCCGTTCGGCAGAGATGAACTTGAGCAAAAAACGGGTTGAAGTTGAAGATGGAGGTGGGTTGAAGCTTGTTTTCCCTGTTCGGCAAAGATGAAGGCGAAAAGTGCTTTTGGTTGAAGAAATTGGCAAACTTCAACCCAATAGTGCCCATTTCAATAATCTAGCCCCCCCCCCCCAGATGAAGCAATTTCTTCAACTTTAACCCACATGAAGCTGCTAAATTTCCATCAAATACCCCTGGGATTGCTCTACTCCTCCTCCATTATGATTCAGGTATTCTCTTGAACCCTAATTTCTTAATTTCTTAATTTCTAAATTTCGATTATTCTTCAAAAAAAAAATTACATTTGCTGAAGCTTTTGTGTAAGTATTGTTGATTTGGCATTATCTATGGTTGATATACATACAAACTGGATTGAAATTCATTCCTTATTGTGTTTTAAAGACTTTTCTAGTTGTGTACTCTATGTGTTTGTTGAAATGTCAATTTTTTTTATTGCTGAAAATTCCATGAAATCGAGCATAACTTAACATCTGCAGTAGGATGTAGCATTTGTAAGGTTGTTGGACTTGGCTTGAGTTGTTGTTCAGTACAATTTGGAGATAGAAATGATGTTTTGGTGGTTAATGCTAAGGGCTCTAGTGTTGAGATTATTCTGCTTTTGAAGACATGGGTGGATCTCCCAATGGGATATCTGGTTGATAACCAGCAATGGAAGAGATAAATACCACTGAAGAACCTTTATTCAAGTGAGGAGCAGCTTCCTGGGACAAGTGAAAAAAAAATAGTTCACATCTACCCTGTGTATATCCCTAGCATGCATCCTGATTTTTGTTGCTCAATCACCCGAGTCACATGTGTAATGCATTTTCTTGAAGTACTATGTCATCATCCATCTATTAATGCAATTCTGAAAGTTAACTAAAAGAACTTACCTTGACAAGTAGTATAGAAGATCTGACATTAGTTTCCTACAACTTGTCAATCACAAATTCTTGCATGTTCAGGATGGTATCACTAGTAGGATTGACTGCTGCATTTGAGAAAAAAACGTCTATCTTTCCATATTTCTGCATTATAAACAAGCCTTTGTTTCAACCTCATTATAAACAAGCCTTTGTTGGACAACAACAGTGCTAGTGCTGATGTGCAGGGCTCGATTCTTACTGTAGCAAGCTGCATCACATGGTCCTTATGGTACATAATGCAGGTTAGGTGCTTCATAATATCAAAGGTAGGTCCCCTCTTGTCCTCTTATACAAAGTCATGCAAAGCACTAACCACATACATTACGACTCTTGTAGATTTTTAATTACCAATCCTTCTCATCTCCCGGGTCTTTTCGCTCTAACTACAATCATCTTCTAGGGAGCAAGAAACCAGATCGAGTTTTACTATTCCCAGCTCTTGCATATGCTTTGTGTGTTTGGTGATAGGGAAGAAAGGATCAAAATTCTAGCTGCAACGGGACAACAAGAATTGGTCTTATGGGACACCAAATCAGGCCACCATTGTGATCCTTTGATGAGTGTACTTGAGGAAGATGCAGATGATTGCTTGTTTCTGGCTAATGATTTTGTCGAAAGTTTTCTTTTCCCTTAGGATATACTTCAATTTTTCTCTTGAATTCAAAATATATGTAGTTCCATATGTGTCTTTATCTTTAGTATATGGTTTAGTAGATATTGATTATGAATCTAATGCTTTCATAGGATGATGTTGAGCTTGAACACAATGACAGGCTGGAGTTTTTAGCTTACAATCTCTTGTTATTCTTGGAACCTTGTTAACAGTATTCTTAAATCATTGAGTTCTTAGTCTCTTTGTTAGAATTCCAGAGCCATTAAGGATTTGAAACTTTGTGAAAGGGAAATTAGTTGTAAGCAAGAGCTCCTCAAGTAGAGGCTTCAGATTTTAAAAGTTGGGTTAGAGAGGTTGACAAACAGGTGTTGTGGTGTAATGAATCTTTTATTGATCATACTGATGTTGTTCTTATGAATCTATCACAAAGAGAATGATCAATTTTTTTAATATATACTTTATTTATTGAATTTAATAAATTAATATACTTTATTTATAATTAAAAAATAATTTATATACTTCGATTTATATATAAAATTAAATAACTAAATTTCATACAAACAAAACACAAATATAACACATAAACACTTTAACTAAAAATTCATTTACAAAATTATATCCGGTAATTTCACTTCACAGTCACTCAACTTCAACTACCATTTTTTCATCTTTACCGAACACCACTTTTTCCAACTTCAACCCAAAAAGCAACTCCAGCTACGAACTTCAGCTTCAGCTTCCTCCAACTACTTACTTCAGCTTCAGCTACCTTCAACCCAAAAAACTATATCTTTACCAAACAGGGTCTTAGTTAGTTGGTGGTTAAGTCATACTCATCACAATCTCGCTTATGCTGGTCAACGTATATATTAAAGGGTCACATCCATGCCAATATATAATACTACGATTCATCTCATTTTCTCAACACAAACACTCGGATATATTAGTATTACAAACAGTATCACAATTACAAATTACAATCTCTACATAAAGGGTAAGCTGAGGACAAGACCCAAACACAACACAACATAACAAACTTCCTCTAAAATCTCATTTTCATTTTCAAAAGGATACATTTCTTCTGCTATCAAACAGTAACACAACAATGAAAGAATCAAAATATACTTACTTGCAGATATCATTCACCCCCCAAGTTCCAATATACTGATACCAGGCTGCATAAAACATTTCACAAACCGCAATGAAGAACCTTGATCGAGCAAAACCAGCAATAGAAGATAGTGTAGCAACTAGAAACACTTTCTGTGGACGATTGACGACCCAGCCTCGTCATACTCCGCCTTCGCAATCCACATCTGCAGATCAATTTCCCAAACATATGTATAAGATAATCAATTCAGTATATTATCATCAACAAAGTTTTTTAAGTACTGATGAGAAATTAAGATACCTGCTGGAAAGTACTGAGAGATGCCAAGATGGACCCACCAATCCAAACACTATATTTCCTCTCAGGAGGAGCAACCACCTTAATTTTCATGCTACTAGGAGCCAATGCAGTAATTTCCTTACTCATTCTGTCAGCAATTCCAGGAAACATTGTTGTTCCACCACTAAGAACAATATTTCCATACAAATCTTTCCTAATGTCGACATCACATTTCATAATCGAGTTATATGTCGTCTCATGAATACCAGCAGCTTCCATTCCCACCATAGAAGGTTGAAAGAGGACTTCAGGGCAACGGAATCTTTCGGCCCCAATTGTGATGACCTGTCCATCCGGCAACTCATAATTCTTTTCAACAGCAGAGCTTGTCTTAGTGGTTTCAGCTTCCTGTTCATAGTCTAATGCGATGTAAGAAAGCTTTTCCTTGATGTCCCTAACGATTTCTCGTTCTGCTGTGGTGGTGAATGAGTAGCCACGTTCGGTCAGGATCTTCATGAGGTGGTCAGTTAAATCACGTCCAGCAAGATCGAGACGAAGGATGGCATGTGGTAGAGCATATCCTTCATAGATGGGGACAGTGTGGCTCACACCATCACCTGAGTCCAGTACGATACCTGCCATAAAAGTATACAACACAAGAAACATCCTTATAAATCCACACTTGCATATTATTACAGCAAATTCTATATTATATGAATTAGTAAATAAATTAAGCATGATAAGCAGTAGTGAAACTATTATTACTTGGTTTAGAGCAACCAACCTGTTGTACGGCCACTGGCATAGAGGGAGAGAACAGCCTGAATAGCAACATACATAGCCGGAGCATTAAAAGTTTCAAACATGATTTGAGTCATCTTCTCACGATTAGCCTTGGGGTTAAGAGGTGCCTCTGTCAGAAGTACAGGGTGCTCTTCAGGAGCCACACGGAGCTCATTGTAGAAAGTGTGATGCCATATCTTTTCCATATCATCCCAGTTACTTACAATACCGTGCTCAATTGGATATTTCAAGGTCAAGATTCCACGCTTTGATTGAGCTTCATCCCCGACATATGCATCCTTTTGACCCATTCCAACCATGACACCCGTGTGACGTGGACGACCCACAATGCTAGGAAATACAGCTCTCGGGGCATCATCTCCAGCAAAGCCAGCCTATAATTGAAGATGCAACAATTCTCACTAATCTATCAATATTTTATAGCAGACGAGTGTTTCTGCAGAAAAAGAGCCAAAATACTTCTGTGCATAATACCTTGACCATGCCAGTTCCATTGTCACAGACAAGGGGTTGAATGTCCTCAGATTCTGCCATCTTCTATTTCCTGACATGAGTTCCGAAAAATCAGGAGCAACACTAGGAAGTAGGAACAAAATTCTACAATACAGTCTAATACCATAATCCCTGATATACAGAATACTATTAACAGAAATGTCTGGTAAGAAACAAATACACAGAACCATAACCATACAACTTTTCATGTTAACATAAGAGAAATATTATTAGCATTAACCAGCAGCAATTAAACAGGAAATATCCACCCTCACGTGATCATAGATATGTCAACTTAAATTTGGCACATGATCATCATGTGATTCATGTACATGATGATTCAAATTACGTGGTTATTAAAGGAGTATAGTGTAAACAATCAAGTGAACCATAGACAAGTTAGGTGTGACCGTGCAAGGTTAGGTCGGAAAAGACAAGACATGTGACAAATTCTATATTTAATAGTCAGGTGAGCATGTTATCTGGCAGTACAACAACTATGAAAATCAAAGTCAGACTTGTACAAGAATTTGGTACAACAAAGGGATCCAATACTCATTTATCTGCCAAATGAAACCATTGTGACTTCATCTCCATATGCACTGTGCAATATAAGCTCATATGACAGACTCACGAACCAGTTGTAATTTTCATTCAAAGATCACAAGATTTCTACTTTGAATCAAAAGCTTATTTAACTTGTATTGATATATATTTCCCTGTGAGAAAGTGAATTGTATTCGATTCGACTACAAAGACAGGAAATGCAATGGGATACCCCTTCCTAATTACACAAAATTATGACAGTCAACCAGGTTTGGTCCCTTTCCCCAAATACTCCAATGAGAAGCACCAGCGTTAAGATAAGATTTCCCCAAATCCTCCGATCAAATTCAAATCCAACAAAGAATCATTGTCTCCAAAAGAAATAAAAATCAAAGATCAATAATCACAATTCGCAACATGCAGAAATTTGAAAAGGAAAATAATGGCAGTCGATCTACGCATTCGTTCAATCTGGAAACTCAAGACGAAGCAGATAATGTATAAGGACAGAAAAAAATAGAAATCTATCATCAAACGTAATTACGTAATCGAATCGCGAAAGAAAAGTCTACCTGTATTAGCTTCAGATCCTGAACAATGAAGATTGAGATAGAGTGGAAGAGGATGAAGGCAATTGAAAAAAGAGCAAAGAAACTTTGAACGAAGGTTTGAAATTGTTTGACGGGGAAATAAAAAGGAGGGGAAGAAAAACTATTTGGGCTGCCAAATGCATTCGGCCCAAATCGGGGTCTTGTTTGAACTATTTTTTTTTTGTTTTTACCCCGAAATAAAAACGCTATTACGTGACATTAATTTTTGATTTTGAAAAAAATTGATTTTATACAACGGTTTTGAAAATTTCGGGGTATAAAGTTTTAGACGCCACGGCGTGGCGTTTTAAAATCAACTTTATAACCCGGATTTTAAACAATTCAGGGACTTTATAACCCGGAATTTCAGAACCGGTGTAAAAAATATACCTTATAATCCAAATTTCACAAAACCGTGATATAAAGTCAATTTTTAAACTCCATTACTGCAAAACTATAAATCCGGCTCAAAATATTTCCCCGCCCAAATTCACTCTCGCTCCGACTCTCACGATGTATCCAATGGTGAAGCGCCACCTGTACAATGATCTGACAATATCTTTCATTATGATAGGGTCGAGTGTGAATTTTTTTTCAAATAAATCATTCTTTTCGTTTGTAATTTCTTTTTTTGAAACTTTTTCTAATACGTATTTGTTATGACTTTTATGTGTTTAGGGAGGTCAATCGTCTTAGTGTGGATTGATAAATTATGCATTCTATCTAGATTTAGGTTTAAATTTTTTCGATAAAACTTCTAGCAATCTATTTCTGTTTTGATGGATGATGTACGAGAATTGTTTATTCGCTTAACGAGAAATTAACCTATTTTATTTCAATATTAATAAAACTTCATAGAATATTGCCTCACTTTCTAGAAAAAGTATGATTTAACTCTCTCTTGAGTTTATCTCAAAAAGCAATTTTTCTTAGAGCATATGCATCCATGTAATCTCAAGTAACAAACACAATTTTAAAAATGAAAATGAAAAGAGAGTGTTAGAATTTTTTATAGAATTGAGTTGATGAGTGGAGAGAAATAACAAATTGATCAAAACTGCATATTTATCTTATCAAATCCAAATTGATAATAACACTGCATATTTATGCCAAGTGGTCCCTAACAATTGACCAAAACTTGATTTTCACATAATATTTAAATAATAAATAGCCCCACCACTCATATTTGTTTCTTATCAAATCCAAATTAATAAATTGATAATAACACCATTGTGGAGTTTGAGTAACACAAGATGAATTAGATGAAATATAATTTTAAAAAATAAGTAGTGTTAGTCATTTTTGAGTCACACCAATGTAGATGCTCTTATGAAACCTATTATTGTTTTATTATGAAATATATTTATAAAGCAAATGAGAAATAAGTTATGCTGAAATCACACACTACTTTTAAGTTGGCCTTGGCGAATATGCAAACGTACTTTTTAAATGTTGGAGAAGCTGGTATGAATTATATGTAGATAGTGGTTTTTCTTATCATAAAGATCAATCATATATGAGTGGCTCTTAACTGGATCAAAGCTATGTATGATTAAGGTTATAACTTGCAGGGTCCCCAAACCTTTCATGTTACAATTGCTGAAGTTATTTTTTTAAATCAAACTTCAATTCCTTTTTAGGTGGATTTCCCCCCATAGTTTATGTTCTTAAAATCTTAGTTAAGACTTAAGAGTTCTGCTTTATAAGAAGCTAATATCTGGATAAATTACTCAAAATGAAAAACATATGGCCATATATCTTTATGCAAATAATAGTCTTCACGGATTCACATGTATCTTCCTATATATACATGTGAGTTGAATATGACCTCCATTACATATCCTATGGTGCCTGGACGTAAAAGAAAAAAACCCGGTCCCAAATAAATTATTTAAATCACCACTTGAATGGACAAAGTATAGTGGAAAACATGCATGGACTTCGGAGCATTTGCAAAGCAAAAGCCTGAACAAGTTTTGCATTGCATTTTCATGACCATTACTATTATATGTTCTTCAAGTTTCCATTTTTGATGATGAACAGTACAATTTATTGTTCTACTTATAAAGGATGGTATACAAAAATGAGTTGTCAAAGCTTGCTTGATATGGTATTATTGGTCTCATAACCTTTAATGGAAACAGCATCCATTAAATTTGCCTTACACTAGTGGTTGAGTTTGAATTTATGTTGTTAACCAGTTCTCTGATCGAAGAGGTTGACTATTAAAAGATCCTTTCATAAATCTTTACTATTTTTAGTTGAAAGAAATGCCACACTTGGAAATAGAACTAATTAAACATGTGTAGGTTAAACTCCTTACATCATTAAGTGAAAAGAGTACAAGCTGAATCAATCTCTAAACTTTCATCTCAACTCAAGCTATAACATTTAGCATCTTCTTGCAACCAGCCCATTTCAATAATCTCTTATTTCATTTCTTGAACTGGCAATATAGCAAGTTATGCCATCTTGATCATCTTGTTGCTGAAATCCCAAAGTTTCTTGGCCAATGCTTCGTCACTCGCAACCTCATTTTGTGGCATCTCGTTGCAGTCGAGAAAATACTTACCCGTCACTCCTTTCAAGCTCGGGTGCAGCGCCACATAGCATGTTGTGGCTGCTCCCTGCAAATAAACAATTAATCAGTCAATAAACTCAAAATTAGATCACTCTGTTTGGATTTCTAAGTGCTACCTGTGGAACATTCTTCCATAGAAGAACTGTGAGGAATTTCAACACTCCTGCAAGTCAAGAGGGATCACATTAAACCCCTTTTTTATTAAAAAAAAAAAAATCTTGGTTTTGAGTACATTTTGATGGTCTAGAAAAACACACTCATTATCAGATATTGATATTTGAAGAGGTTTGTCATTATAAGGCCTGGATGAACAGAGTTTACAGTGATGTTCGCCCCTTCTTCCTGTGGTAAACGGAAGTTAGATCATTGCATGAGTTTTATTAAAATTCAATCTAAGGGAAACCAAATTGATCATCACCTTGAGGCGACGAGAGAGCTCATTCGCGTGCAATAAGTTGGCCAGTTTTGACTGCCCATAAGCTTTTTTGTCTGAATAACTGAGAGCATCATCACAGAAAACATCAGCTTAGATCTTGGTGTAAGAAAACGAAAGCATTAAAAATTTATAACATAGGAAGTAGCAGACCTAGCTTCATCATTGATGCTATCAAATCTTATTCCTTCCTCATACGTGTACTGGTAGGCGATTGAAGATAAATTCACTATCCTGCCTTGGATACCAGTTTCTTTTGCAGTGTCCTTCATCTTGTCTAGAATCAGATTTGTTAAGAGAAAATGACCTGACAATTAATCCACAATATATGTTAATTGTTATGACAAAGCTTTTAAGGCTGCGTTGTGTTTGGAACTGACATACCCAAATGGTTTGTGGCGAATTGCATCTCAATCCCATCACGCGAAAGCTGGAACGGGCAAAACATGATGCCAGCATTGTTTCTACATAGACCAAAAACACAATTTCTTCAATGTTACTATTATTTTTCTCAATCATTCATATATGTAGAAAGTGGATAGTTAGTAATAATATATATACATCAAGATATTGAGAGGAATATTCAGAGAATTAAAGCTGTTGGCAAATTCTCTGATGGATTCGATTGAAGAGAGGTCGAGTTTAAGGATATCCACTAGTGCGGATTCATTGTCTTTGAGAATTAACTCTTTGGCTTCCTTTGCAGCTTCCATGTTCCTAGCTGCTATGATGACGTGGACTCCACGAAGAGCCATGACTCTAGCCGTCTCAAACCCTATTCCGCTTGCTCCTCCTACACTCCAACACAAAGCAAAATCAGAAGACATCACAATCTAACTCCAGCATTCCTGGTTTTTCAATTTATTACCATAACAACAATATTTTGACCAAGGAGTGTGTAAAACACTGTTTGCATCACAATTTCCCAATGAAAAAAGAAATCTGATGAATGTCAAGATTTGGTGAATCCAAACATACAACAATCAACACAGCCCTGTTTTTTAAGCTTCTAATCTCATACTACGTAGAAAACCCGATATGTTTAAGCAATATCAGTCAGAATAAGAAAAAAATGGTACTGTATAAAGATTGAGAGAGGTAACCAGTAATAAGAGCAGTGAGATTAGAAGCATCAATCCCTTGAGTGACTTGTTCAGCAGTGGAAGCAGATCCAAACCCACTTGGGCCTAGCTTCCCAGTCATCAGTGGGAAGATATTCATTACCATTATTCAACCAAACACCACCTTACAGCAAACAGCACCTTACACCTGAATTCGACCTTCCCCAGAAATCAGTGACCACTATATATAAGCAGGAAACTGAAAGTTCATGTTGTGGGGAAGGAGCTAAGAAGGACAGTTGAAGGATAGAGTAAATTAAGATGGAATACTGGTTAGTAGTGGGCAGTAAATGAAGGAGAAGAATGAAGAGATGTAGGTGGCGAGTTAGAAGCTTAAAACAGGGGTGTGAAGAACAACTCTACATCACCTACAAATTTTGCTAGGCATTTAATGGATTCAACCACCTCCCCAACCAGATTTATTTCTATCCTTTAAACACGACCAACCTCATTATAATGGAAGTAGTATCACCCGCCTCTTTTTTTGTTTATACAGATTGGCTTTTGAATCCTGATCATACACATGACATGAAGATTGTGTAAGCGGCATTTCATCGAATAGTTGGCGTGTAATCCACCGCCGAAAGAATACAAAATCCACCATGAAGCCTTAAATTTCGAATTCATTCGGATTTCTATGGCGATTGTTCAACAATGATCAACGCCAGACGCAACTGACATCGTATTGTGAGCTTCCCACGTCCGAAGTAAGCCCACTGTATAATACCATGGATTACTCCTATTATTGTCAATTGGTTTTAGGATGGAACCCATAGGCTTGTATTGTAACCCCAATACGCATATGCACTAATATACACGATTTCCGTGTTTATCGGCGCAGTGGACTTTATCACCTATAAAGCATATTAGTTTCCGGAACAGTTCATCGACCACTTTACCTAATCGCAGCAATTAGAGATTGCGTTTCTTGCATATTTTGACACAAGTAGTTGGTTCTTAAAACACCCACGAACAGAAAAAAGAAACTGGATTTCACAGATAAGTGTTAGAACTTAGAATAGACTGATAACAATAGATAAAGATATATATATAAGATAAAAATATAATATGATAAAAGATAAAAATTCATATTTATTTTGTAATATAACCTATTAGATATCTTTTTGATTTTTTTTACTTATTTAATTCAAAGATATATATAAAAATATAAAGTGTGGTGGAGGATGACATGGTGGATGATGTAGCATAGCTTAGAGATCGACACATAGGCGAATTGAATATAAGGGCGACATGTGGCAAAACAACGTTTTGTTTTAGTATATGTATAGATAGATAGATCTGCTTTGAATTTTTTTTTTTTAATTTGACATGTCATCTAAGTAAGATGACCACCTAGATCATCACCCATATACTAATGAAAAATCTATATATCTATATATATATTAAAACAGAATGAAATGAAATTCTCTCCTTCATTCTAGGTTTTTTAATTCTACTTGTCATTTTGTAGATTTTTTGAATTTTTCTTAAACATTTTGATATTCTTAATAAATTAAATACTAAAAATTTGTGTAGTAGTTAGTTGCTATTATTTAGCTTTCTATTTATTAATAACTAGTGTAAGACCCGTCCCATGCACAAGATATATTATTTGTTAAAAATAATTACTATTATTATAACACAATGCAACAAACACAGAAAATAAATGAAATCAACAATTCAAAAATATAAAAAATTATTCAAATCATTTATGGTTTAATGTCGAAAATATCCAAATAGCTAAGTTTACATCACATTATCGAAAATATCCAAATAGCTAAATT
The DNA here is from genome assembly GCA_029168935.1 of Oxyria digyna. Lineage (NCBI taxonomy): Eukaryota > Viridiplantae > Streptophyta > Magnoliopsida > Caryophyllales > Polygonaceae > Oxyria > Oxyria digyna. The sequence goes on from JAPVLV010000017.1 coordinate 410,494, forward strand.
TACATCACATTATTGAACACCTCTTTCTAAACCACATTAATTATTAATTGTTTCACTATATGTGTTCCATAATCCTATTTAGAGTGATCCAAGGTGGAGTTATTGTCAAGAGTATATTGAGGAAGTATGGTATATATGCAAAATGAGTGATTAAATCCATCTTCCACTCCAATGTGTGTAGGGTCAAAAGCTCCATTCTTTGGATTGCTTTAGCTTCAAATCTAAACTCTCCATCTTGAAAAGATGACAATCCCCACAGCTTGGTTTTTGCAGCTAGTGATAAACATCCAACAGACAGCAGCTGCATTGCCCATTGCTTTTCACCCTAAATCAAATAATTCATTAAAGCCTCTACTAAAAAAATTAGTACAAGTCTAAAAATAAGCTTGAATTGAAACTTACTTGCAAGGTTCTTTGAGAAAGGAAGCGATCCAAGTATGTGAATGACAAATAAGCAGTTTGGAACTGAAACCCCAAGACCTCCCTTGTCTAATTCATCCAAAATTCAAAACATTATCAGTCACAAAATCAAGAAAAAAATAATGGGTTCAAAGACTAACTTTGAGGATATAATTGATAGAGTCAAGACGAGCAATCTTGATCAAATCAATCTGGGTGTGGGGATTGACAGTAAGAACAGAGGAATAATCAGTCTTCTCTTTCTCCAACAACAACTGAACATAATCCTGTGAATCAGAGAAGCCATTGTTGCAGGAAATCAAGCTAATGAGAGATGGGTCTGGATTTTGGTCTTCACATGAGCTGGTGATTTCTGTCTCTTGGAAGAACAAAGAAGCACTAGTAGAAAAAACACCTGTTGAGGCGGGCAAAGGGCGCTGCAACAGAGGGGGCTGCAACAAGTCAATACTTGTTGAGGCGGACATTTGCCCGCCTCAAAAAGTGACTTGTTGAGGCGGTCAAAAAAGTGCCCGCCTCAACAAGTACCCAAAAAATATATATCTGTTGAGGCGAATTGATGTTGCCCGCCTCTAATGTTTGGCAATTTGCCCGCCTCAAAAACTTGACCGCCTCTAATGTTTGGCAATTTGCCCGCCTCAAAAACAGTTCCCTGATTGAACTATTTAAGCCTAAAGTCTCGAGAATTAAGGAATGATTAAACGAATAAAATGAAATTGGATTTCATCATTACAAAAGAGAGCTACATGAAATTTGTGATTTTTTATACAACTGAAAACCAAAAAACTGAAATCAAAGTCCCAGATTTGGAACAAGACTTCTCTAGCTACGAACTAAAAAATTAGGAATGGAGCTTGGACGACTTCAATGGCGGATAAGATTGCGAAGCGAGACGAACTGTGGGGCAAGGCGAGACTGATTGTTGGGCGAGGCAAGACGGACTGCGGGGCGAGGCGATACCCATAGCTTGGCGAGGCGAGACCGATTGCGGGGTGATGCGAGACGAGGCGACTATTCCACCTTCCGAGACTTCTTGGACTGCTTCTTCTTGCGTTGAGGAAAGAGAGCCCGAAACACGACTGCAGCAGCTAGCGCCCCGACGAAGGGGCAGATCCAGTGCACGTACAACTGCTCCCATGTGTCGTGACACTTGTTCACATACGCCCACCCGAACGCCTGTCAAAAGTAAACGTATAACTCATTTACATGATAAACTTATTTAACCATTTTCAGATATCCAAGTAACTAATTAGAAAAGATTCGCTTGAGTGCAAATGTGAGAATGCTTTCATGCACATAAACAATATGTGTGTGACTATGTGTAAGTGAAAAATCATGCATATATGCACATATTTCACAGCTAAGCGAGCATGATCCGCTCTCAATTTATAAAGCTAAAGACACTTGAAGAAAAGCAAAGTAACACTGTGTAATGGATTGAAACCTATGGTTCCAATTCATTAGTAAAATTGTATTCATAAGCTGCTAAAGTAGTGCCTATCGTGAGTGATTAAGATAAGTTCACTCTCTACACCTCACAATGATACTTGACATAGAAATTTCTGAAGTGAATCAGCCCAAGTGGTTTCTATTCTAGAAACTGTATTTACTCTGTAAACCGCACTACTTGGACAGTGTGCAATGCAATGTGCAACACCCTTCCATAACTTAATTTCAAAGCTCTCTCTCTATATATACTGTAATGTACTCTACTCTACTTCACTGTTAAATTTACTTGAGCTTTGTTTCTGCATAGCAAATTTTGTTGAACTGTCAACACATGCAACAGATCCACTTCAATTCATACACTACTTAATTCAATTGAGTAATGAAATCCAACCCATTACACACATACATTATTAATAACATGATATAATGCATGCACTTAATTTATGATAATAACATAAAACTGATGATACTGCAGTCATTTAACCCTAGCTACACCATACAATTATATAGTAATTAGTCCATACATCATCTTAGCTTCTACAAACATCTTAACTTAACCATAGATAATCCATCTCTAGCTCGCTATAGCTCCGGCTAAATGCTAATTAAACAGCAGTTCAAGCAGCATTTTCCAATTAATTAGGCAAACCTAGAAATTAATTAATATATAATTAAATCAACTTACTCCTCATCGGGATTCTGAAACGACGTCGTCGTGAGGCAGCTAGGTAGTAGGGTTTCTCTTACCAAGGGTATGCTTGTTGTTGTGCATCCAGACCTTGAGAACATGGCGTTTGATGCCGGTGAGGTCGCATAATTTCTGAATGAGCGGCTCGTCTTGCTTCTGTAGCCTCCATCCAACCTTCTCCACAGATCGATTACCATCACGCCTGTGTTGAAATAGCAGGGAGGACGATGCCGCTGGATCCAGATCTGAAGTTTGAAAGAATATTTTGAAAGAATGAAAACCTCAGTTAAAGCTCACAGTTATTTTGTAATATGTCGTGAAATCAAATCCTCAATTGAATTTTAGGAAATTTTTGTCCCATTTTTAGATCCATACATATGTGTTAATTTTTATATATCTTAAATCCTTGATTTGTGAGTAATGGAAATAATTTTAGAAAGATGATCCGATCTATTAGTTTCTTTGACAAACCAATTCTTATGCCAAGTTTCTCTTGAACTTTACTCAGCAACCCAAACCAAGAAATTGGCTTTTACGATGACAAAGGAAAGAAAAATTATAAAGGACCGTGAACAAATGAGCATAGTTAGAAAATACAACTAAGTAGACTTAGTATGTTCTGAATTGGATTTAGAGGCTTTTATAGTATTATAGTTCATGGAAGCAAGCTCTACTTGCTCTAAACTACTTGCACTGAACTTGGACATTCTAATAAGAAAACATATGAGGTTATAAGGCAGCAGAACAACAAAAAAGAAGCCATGGACAGAAAGTCTAATCAGAAAGAGCATAATATTAACTCTTATAGGACCAATTGTCATCATCAAATTAGAAAAAGCAGAGGAATTTAACAAACCTTTGTTGAAATAGATGATTATTCAGGGAAGAAGGAAAATCTCAGATAAAGCCTACAACAATATCGTCACGCCTGTGTTGAAATCTCAGGAAAATCTCCACAGATCGTCTTGCTTCTGTAGCCTCCATCCCACCTTCTCCACAGTCGAGCATGTCGCCGTCCTCAACAACTCCAAATCCAGCGAGTTCTGCGCCCCGCTCACCTCCTTCGACTGGAACGACATCGTCCCCTCCCGAATCGGCACCTCCAGCATCGACACCACCTACACCATCTGGGACATCGACAAAGAGGAGGATTTGAGAGTGATGGATCCGGTGAGCATAGACCAGAGAGCGAGGAGGAGAGCGGCTAATGCGCAGAGCTTTTATTTCTGAATAGAGGAGAGGCGGAGGAGGAGTAGAGGAGATCGTCGGGGGAAGAGGCGGAGGAGGAGTAGAGGAGATCGTCGGGGGAAGAGGCGGAGGAGGAGAGAAGTGGGATCTGAGGAGGAATATTTGAGAGTGAAGGAAGAGGCGCCGCATGTTAAAGTTAAGGAGAGAAGTAGGGTTTTTTTGGATGAAAATGAACGGTGTCGAAATTGATTACATTTTTTTTTTAAATAAAATTGGACTTGTTGAGGCGGGCGCCTTAACGCCCGCCTCTAATTTTTTTGTTGCAACTGTTGAGGCGGGCGCCTACTGCCCGCCTCTAATATTTTTGGACCTGTTGAGGTGGGCGCCTTACTGACCGCCTCAACAGGTAAAAAACACAAATTTTTTTTGAGGCGAACGAAAATTTGCCCGCCTTTAAAGCATCTGTTGCAGCGAACAAAACGACTGACCGCCTCAACAGATAGTAGAATAAGACTTTTTGCGTCGGTTTTTAAGGTGACCGCCTCAACAGGGGGGCTGCAACAGGTGTTTTTTCTACTAGTGAAGAAAGTGTAGAGGTGGGACTTTGGTCTTCACATAATCCTGTGAATCAGAGAAGACATTCTTTTTCTTCCACTCCTTTTTATAAGAAATTACTTTAGCAAAAGTTTACATATGAATCACAATTGGGTCTGTTTAGGTTTTGTGTTTTAGGAGAGTAATATATATACTCTCTATTATCTCATAACCTAGTAGGGAGGAAAATTAGGGGTTTTCATAACCGTCACAAGTAGCAAGCGAGAGCGTTCTTAGATCTAGAGCGTTTCTTGTGAGTCTTGTAATTTGTTTCCTCCTCTGAAATACAATGTGATATCTTCTGCTCGTGGATGTAGCCAACACAACGTTGGTGAACCACGTAAATCTGTGTGTGCTTTGTTATCTTCTCGTATATATCTGTTATTTGTTTCGTCTTCCTCACATCCGTCATAACAAACTGGTATTAGAGCTTCGGGTTAGGTGGGTTTGTAATCTGGTGAGGAAAGATGTCTTCTTTCAACGTGAAGATCGACAAATTCACAGGGAGCAACAGTTTCAGTCTATGGCAAATCAAGATGCGAGCTTTATTGAAACAACAAGGTTTGTGGGCGCCGTTGTCGAAGGACAAGAAGAGCGACGTTGCTGGGATGGCTACTCTGGAGGAGAAGGTGTTGGAACCGAATTTTCCGGGAACCGTTGGTGTCGGATAATGGGAGCGTTGGCTTCGTCTCCGCGAGCACTATTCAGTAGTATGCTCATACGTATAATTCAGGTTCCGTTTGAATGGGAAATGGAGGTCCAAAGTGGCTTACTTGAAGTGCACTAAGTGACAAATGTGGAGGTTTAAATTGATCAAATATTACCATATCAAACTTGATTTGGTTTTGAATAGGTTGATCTTCCAAATAAGGTACCATATCAAACTTGATTTGGTTTTGAATAGGTTGATCCTCCAAATAAGGTTGGTCAATGATTCGGTTTTAATGGGTTGCATTAAACCGAGATCCTCCTTGAAAGGCTATAAAAGGGAGCCTTCTCCTCCTTATTTCAATACAACAATACGAACAGCTGTTGAGCATTCCTATTCGATCTCTCTCCCCCACTTTTCTGTCCCTGTCACTTCTTCTCTTCTTTTGTTCGAGTCTGAGAGTACACGTAGTATAACTAGAGTTCGTAGGCTTTTGTTCTTGAGTTGTGCAAGTCAGAAGTGTAGCAGTTGTATCCTGAGATTCGGAACGCCGGTAACCGTCACACTACGGGGCGTTTTCAGAATTAAGGAAAGAGAATTCATTCTCGACTCTGCTTGATCTCGACAGTACGGTTTGGTATTGGTTCGATTATTTTCTCTTCTCCTTAATTTCGGTTTATTCTTGTGTTTTATACATTTTTATAAGTTGTAGAAAATAGGATTCCTACAGAAGGCACATTCAACGATCATGTTGTGTCTTGCGATGATGTCATCACTGAGGTCTTAGACGAAGAGACTGTCGCCGGTCTGTGGTTGAAGTTGGAGAGTTTGTACATGACAAAATCTCTAACCAACAAGTTGCTTCTAAAACAACGCCTATTCGGACTGCGAATGCAAAAAGGTACGCAACTCCGGGATCACTTAGATCAACTGAACACATTATTACTAGAATTGCGTAATATTGATGTGAAAATTGAAGATGAGGATGCTGCTTTGATTTTGTTGGTGTCTCTACCACATTCATACGCGATCTTTGTGCAATCGTTTATTGTTGGGAAAGATATTGTCACTCTGGAAGAAGTCAGGTCATCTCTAGGGAGTTGCGTCATAAGGCAACCGGTGCAGGAACAGATAATCAAGCCTCTGGGTTAGTCGCTAGTGGTGGTAAAGGACATGGAAACGGTAAGAAGTTTTCAAAGGGTCCTAACCCTGATGATGTCTGTAACTACTGCAAAGAGAAAGGGCATTGGAAATTTGATTTCCCTAAGAAGAAGCAGTCTGAAAAGAATTTAGATTTTGTAGGCATAGCAGAGTATGACGCCAACTCTGAAGATGATATTGTCCTATTTGCTGATGGACACACTCATCACTCTGATGGGTGGGTTCTAGATTCTGGGGCTTCCTATCATATTTGTCCAAGGAGAGAGTGATTCTCAACGTATGAGCAAGTAGATGGTGAAAGCATTTCGATGGAAAACGATCATGTCTGCAAGGCGGTTGGGATAGGCTCGATCAAGATACAGACTCATGATGGTAGATTCTGCACATTGAATCAGGTCAGACATGTTCCACTTGTGGTATTTAGCAAGTCCAAACAATATTCAGACTTGCTCTGAGGAACCGACTATCTAGAAGACTCAGAGTATGTTGATATCTCTGATTCTGCACATTGAATCAATTCTGTTTCATATTTTCACCAAGTCGGTTCCTCCGAGCAAGTCTGAATATTGGTTGGACTTGCTAAATACCACAAGTTGAAAACTTGCCCTGTGGGGCAAATATGGAGAAGAGAGAAGTCTGCTCATCTGGCACCACACTGGTGCATCTGACAAATCTGGAGTAGAGGAAAGTCTGCTCATCTGGCACCGCACTGGTGCATCTGAAAAATCTGGAGCAAAGGAGAAGTTTGCTAATCTAGCATCGCCCGGGTGCATCTGACAAATCTGGAGTAGAGAGAAGTCTGCTCATGTGGCACTATTATTGTGCATCTGTTACATCTGAGTTTGGAGAATCCAAATCTGTTTATCTGACACTCTTATTATGGTGCGTCTGGTACATCGGGCACTCTTATGGTGCGTCTGGTACATCTGTGTCTGGAGGATTCAAGTCAAGGTGGAGATTTGTGAGATTTGTGTCTTGAATCACAAGTTGGGCGGGCTTGTTGGGCCCAACTGGGTTTGTTTAGGTTTTGTGCTTTAGGAGAGTAATATATATACTTGATAGGAGCATGTTATATGGTGATAACTAGCGACTATTAGCATAGGATTAGAGGAGTTTAGGTGCTTGTCGAGTGTTATTTCCGGAATCCGGTTGGAGTTGTTATTATGGATTTGCGGGAAGCTCGAAAGCGATTTTGGTGGAGGAGTTAGGAGATCCCGCTTGTATCCTTCATTGGTACTTGCGGGATGGAGCTTAGGAGGAGTACACACCACACTTGCACCAGAGGAGTGGTCGAGAGGCGAAGCCGAGCTGCCTCGAGACCAGAAGAAGACGGAGAGAAGAAGCTGCAGACAAGAAATCGCGGTCGAGATCCCAAAATCTCGGTCGAGATTTTGCCATTTTCCAGCATCGAGATTCTGTTGATTCCACGTCATTCCACGTCAGCATGTGCAAATCGCGGTCGAGATTTCCAACATCTCGGTCGAGATTTCTACCCGGAGTCAGCATTGAATTGATGGCATTGGATGCTAGACCTTCCTCTCTCCATTTGATTTGTAACTCCAAAAACAAGTTATGTTTATCTTTAATTTGCTGCATTAAGACTTGGTTTTTATTTATTTTTCTTGGTTTTTCTAGGGAGAAATTATATAAACTCTTCTCCTTCTCCCTAGAGTTTTATCTTGGTTTTTAGTAAGAAAACTCCATTGTTGAGAGCTTCCATGACTATGTGTAACTAAATCTCTATTGTTCACTTTGAGGTTTGAAGCCTTCTTTCATTGGAGGATTGTGAGTTTCCTACATCTTATATTCTATTTCAATTGTGGTTTTATTTTATAATCTCTTGTGCCTCAATTTGCTATTGAGAGATATTGATTTTATCTAGGTGCGCAACTAGGTTTGATTTCTATCTTTCATATTGCTAGACTTGATAATTCTTGTTGAAGAGTCTTGTCTTTTGGTAGCAATCCTTATTTACATGAACTTGTTGTGAGTGTTTATAGGGTAGAGATTATAAACTTGTGTCAAGTATCGGCTTGTCGCCAATGGTATTGCACAAGCCTACATATCTTTGCGCTCAATGCTATTTGGTTATTGAATCTTAGTTGTTCTAGGGTTATAATCAAATAAGGGTTTCTAGGACTTGTTGGACTAGTTACTTTATATGAACAAAGAGTAGGATAAACCAATTGAATGTGTATGAATATATGGTGTTAGGTTTCCATGATCAATTCTCCTTGCATGATTGATGTGCTAATAACCGAGAAGTGAACTTCTTTCCATCAAACTACTTAATCTCAACAATTGCGTGTTTGTTTACTTCCTTGATCTCAATTACTACAAACCCCCCCCAATTTGGTTACTTGTTAGGAACAAAATTGTGATTTAAACTGTATTTCAACTCTCTTGGGATTCGACCCTTGCTTCCCACTATACTAGTGGATTTGAGTTAGGTATTCTTTGATAGGCATCACGACAATCGCCTCATCAATACTCTCTATTATCTCATAACCTAGTAGGGAGGAAAATTAGGGGTTTTGATAACCGTCACAAGTAGCAAGAGAGGGCGTTCTTAGATCTAGAGCGTTTCTTGTGAGTCTTGTAATCTGTTTCCTCCTCTGAAATACAATGTGATATCTTCTGCCTGTGGATGTAGTCAACACAACGTTGGTGAATCACGTAAATCTGTGTGTGCTTTGTTATCTTCTCGTTTATATCTGTTATCTGTTTAGTCTTCCTCACATCCGTCATAACACCCACTTAACTAGTTCTCCTGTTTTTTGTATATTTTGGTTGCTGTTGTCTGTCTGTGCCTAGCTACCAAATCAAAATACTCTATGTAATTACTTGATTTGCTAGCTAGGCCCCCACATTTTGGGTTATCCTCTGCTCTCTACGTTTTGCTTCACCTTGTAACTTCAGTTTAATGGGGATTGTCTTCTTCTAATGAGTAGCTATGGTACAACATCAAGCTTCATCACCACTTCTTCATGAGAAAGAGAGTTCCTAGAAAATAATTTATGCCACAAGCTAAGGCCATTTTGGAAGGTTTGCAATCTCTTTCAAGAGACCAAAAAATGCATCTTCCCTTGATTATGCACTTAAGGGGAGCAACATAATGAAAGGGATACAAAGTCCTAATCATAAGCTGCACTAACAAACTTCTTATATACCATGGATATGATACACACAATAAACTAGCTAGTAGTAATCCTTCAATGCATATATCTTTAATGCTCCATATCATCTTGCCACTCGTCTCATGTTTTTTTCCATCACACAAATGTATCCTACTTTTTAGAACCTAATAGTGATTGCATAATTAAGCAGCAAACAAATAGATTTGTCATGATCAAACTACTTTCAGGTTAATGGATAATATAGCTTAATATGATCAATTTGTACACCGATATCAATTTTCACTTTACCATATAATCTCTGATTCCATAAGCATATTTGATTATCAACTAACAAAGATGTGTAAAGTGTTGCATGTCTAAGAACCGAGGATTGAATTCAGGGTCAGATCCATAATCCACAATGCATCCTCTCCATCAGCTCAGGTTACCATACCTTCAAAAGAAAGAATAGATAACGAGAAATTCATTGCTAAGCTAATAAAGAATCGAACATGTAAATGTTATAATCCTAAGTTTATGCATAACCCAAGTAGTTCACATGGAAGGACCAAACATATTGACGTGAGATTGTTGTCTTCACTTGCTAGAAGATGATGTAAGGGGTCGAACTACGCCCGGGCTATCCCAAAGTAGTCCGGAGTTGCAGGCTTACCTCATATTCTCCCATGTAAAACTTATGATATGATGGGAAAAGATGATTACTCATTCTCATTGATCTGTACTTATAGAATTACAATAGAGAAGCAGAATAAAAAACCCTAGGAAGATATGATTTACAAGATCAATTCTAACCATAAAGATATTAGAAGATATTCACAAGATAATAAATCCTAAGTTACTAAGGTAACTTAACAGCCCCCCACAAGCTCAACGGTGAGGTTGAACAAGAAGACGTTGCCGTAGAGATTGAAAACGAGCAGTCCCGTCAGCCTTTGTAAAACTGTCAGCTACTTGATCGAGAGAGCGGACATGTCGTACAACGAGTTCACCTGCTTGAACTTGTTCCCTGACAAAATGATAATCAAGTTTGATGTGTTTGGATCGATGATGGAACTCGGGATTTGTTGTCATGTAAGTGGCACTGAGATTGTCACATAACAATATTGGTGGACCAGTGAGCGAAGCACCCATTTCACCTATGAGCTGTCGAATCCAGATGAGTTCTGCAGCAGAAAATGCAATGGCGCGGTATTCCGCTTCAGAACTGGACCGAGATACAACATTCTATTTGCGGGACGACCAACTGACTAAATTTCCGCCATAATAAACAGAGAAACCATGCTGCGATATGTTGTCATCGGGATCAGATAACCAACCTGCATCAGTGAATGTGACTAGGCGAGAATCTGTGGATTTGCCGAAGACAAGACCTGATGTGGTGGTGCCTTTGAGGTATCGTAGGATGCGTTTGACAGCAGCCCAGTGAAGATGTGTTGGACGGTGCATGAATTGACAAACTCTATTGACGGCGTATGAAATTTCCGGCCTAGTAATTGTGACATACTGCAGTGCGCCAACTGTACTCCTATAGAGACGTGTGTCAGCCATTGGATCTCCCTTTTGTTCAAGTCGTAATCCAGGTTCATCTGGAGAGGCAATAGGCTTTGCTTCAGCCATTTTGCAGCGTTCCAGAATTTCACAAATATATTTTCGTTAGGAAAGCAAGATGCCTTTGCTGCTACGGTGAACTTCAACACCAAGGAAAAAATTCAGTGCTCCAAGGTCTTTGAGGGAGAAGGCACGGTTGAGATGCTGAATGAATTCTTCAATGAACTTGCTATATGACCTGGTGATGATTAAATCATCGACGTAAACAAGAACATAAGTGACTGTTGAACTTTGTCTCTTGATGAAGAGGGATGTATCTGACTGACAGGAACGAAAACCACTTGCGAGCAGGGATTACTGAAGTTTATGGAACTAGGCTCGTGGTGCCTGTTTGAGTCCATATACTGCTTTGCGAAATCGGCAGACATGAGACGGATTGTCAGGAGCAACGAACCCTTGTGGTTGATCCATATAAACAGTTTTGTCAAGATAACCATTGAGAAAAGCATTGTTAATGTCAACCTGACGAAGAGGCCATCCAAGAGTTACTGCGATACTGAGGACAATGCGAATGGTTGTCAGTTTGACGACTGGACTGAACGTGTCAAAGTAGTCGACACCCTCCTCTTGATGAAATCCTTTGGCTACGAGGCGAGCTTTGTAGAGCTCTATGGAACCGTCTGCTTTCCTCTTAATCCTGTATATCCACTTACACCCAACAATGTTAGTTCCATGAGACCGGGAAACTAAGTCCCAAGTCCTATTACGCATAAGGGCATCATATTCTAACTGCATTGCATTTTGCCAATTTGGATCTTTTGTAGCTTGTATGAACAATTTTGGTTCTGTTGGCAGTGAGGAATCAGTTGGAGATGGATATTTGCTGGTATTGAAAGTTTTGGGTTTGAGATTACCAGTATGGGAGCGGGTCACCATAGTATGATCGGAATCCGAGGCAAGACGAAAATAAGAAGGAGCTCCTGGATATGGTTCCATCGGCGGTGGAGAGGGGGATGATTCAGAATTCTGAGGGGAGGGAGACGACGCTGAAGTTTGTGGTGACGAAGACGACTCAGAGGTTTCTGGAGGAGAAATTGTTGGATTGGGGGGTGGCAGAGGTGCCGGAGATGGTGGTGCGGAAGGTGGTTGATGTGGAGGTGGCAGTGGCGGTGTTTGTGTTGTAGGCATGATGATTGTCGCTTCCTGTAACACATGAAGAGGAACAACAGTGCTATCATCTGATGTAGCATTAGTTGGAGAACTATGACCAGAGTAAGGAAAACTTGTTTCATCAAATATGACATGACGAGCAATGTAAACCTTAGACGTAGGTACATGAAAACAGACGTACCCTTTGTGTTTAGGACTGTAACCTAGGAAGATGCATGGGGTGGACCGAAATTCCAACTTATTTTGAGTGTATGGACGAATGAAGGGAAAACATAGACAACCAAATGATTTTAAGAATCCATAGTCGGGTTTACTTTTGTAAAGTCGTTCAAAAGGTGATTCAAAATCGAGATTTGGTGTGATGGTTCTGTTATTCAGGTAAACAGCAGTGTGAAAGGCGTTTTCCCAGAATTTTATAGGTAAATTGGAATGAGCTAAGAGTGCTAAACCTTTTTCGATGATGGTTCGATTAAGTCGCTTAGCTGAACCGTTTTGTTCGGGTGTGTAGGGACATGAGACTCGATGAATGATTCCATGAGTATCAAGGAATCGAGAGACAGGTCTGTATTCCCCGCCCCAGTCGGTTTGGACAACTTTGATTTTGGTGTTGAACTGCGTTTCAATCATTTGTTTGAACAACAAGAAGACTGAAAAAACTTGAGATTTATTAGACAAGAAATAAATCCAAATGAATTTAATACAATCATCAATGAAGGAAACAAAATAGCGATGACCATTTATTGAATTTGAAGACGCAGGACCCCATACATCTGAATGAATTAAAGCAAAGGGTGTCGTTGTAAATTTTGTTCGACTAGGTAGTGGGTGACGATGACTCTTTCCTAGTTGACAGGAGCTACAAACAGACAACAGTTTATTGGAAGTAATAGGCAAAACAGATTGAGACACTAAACGACATAAAATAGACTCATGAGGATGCGCCAGACGATGATGCCAACACTGCAAGGAAGTGCGTTCACCAAGAAAGACGCGGGGAGACGAGGACGAAGACAGCTGAGAAACAGAGGACGAAAGCCGATAGAGACCATTTTCAAGAGTTCCTCTTAGTAGCGTCTGGCCCTGTAGATTCTTCACAAAGCAACAATTTGAGTGAAATTCAACATAAAGATTATTATCTCTTGTTAGTTTAGAGATAGAAAGCAGGTTCTTTTGTATCTTAGGTACAAACAGTACGTTTTGCAGTTTAATGGGCTTTGACGAAGAATGTGCAGCAGATAAAACAGAATGACCTAAATGCGAAATAGGAATTGAGTTACCGTTTGCAACGACGACTCCGTCATTGCCGTCATAAGGATGATTGACGGAGAGACGACCAAAGTCGTTGGTCATGTGATGAGTTGCGCCTGTGTCAGCCACCCATGGATCATAGAGAGAGGACTGCGATGGAGTAGTAGTTGTATACGCTGTTGTTGGTGGTGCAGAGGGATGTGGAGATGGTGCCTGCTGAGAGTTGGAATTCGGAGGACGGCGAGTTGCTGGAAATTCAGAGGTGTTGTGACGTTGATAACAATTTTTCGCCTCATGACCCATTCGATTGCAGATCTGGCATTTTGGCCGAGAGTGTTCCTGTTCAGCAGCACCCATGTTGTTTCTTGAGCGCCGACCGCGACCACGTCCTGTCATATTCACTTCAGGTGGAGGAGATGGTGCAGCGAGTTCTTGAGTTTCTTCTGGGAGACGTTGTTCCTCTTGGAGAAGGAGGTTTAGCAGTTCGTTAGAAGATATTTCATGTTGCTGCATAGATAGGGCAGCACGGAAAGAGCCGTAAGCAGACCCGAGGCCGTAGATGATGTAGGCAACAAGGTCAGCGTCTGGGACGACGATGAGACACTCCAGGAGACTGTCAGCGAGGGATCGCTTTTTCTCAAAATATTCAAGGATTGAGAGAGAACCTGTCGACAGTGTTTGGAGTTGTTGACGAAGATGCATCTGACGAGACTTGGTTTGAGCGATACGCTCGAGGATGGACCAAGCAGCGTGTGCAGTGACAACGCGAGCCACTAACCCTAGGAGAGGGGCAGTGAGAGTCGAGCGGATCCAAAGGAGAACCAACCGATCCTTACGAATCCAGGATAAGTAGTCTGGATTAGGGGCGGTTGTTATGGGAGAGGCTTTAGTTGCAGGGACTGTAATAGTCTGAGATGGAGCCGATGTGAGATCTAGGCATGTCGCCAGATCTGGTAAAAGCTGGGATCGGTACGGACCCAATGAAACTAGTCTCGCTAAATTCCGATTTTGAACGATCCCAAACGAGCCACCCGAACCTGCGTAAGTCTCGTGTGTACCGATCCCAGCTTCATTTCCGATTTGGGTGGCTCGTTTGTCTTTCTGTTATGGGCATAGTTTGAAACAAATTCTCAATATAGACACTTTTATGAGGTTCGGAAATTTATCACATAGGAGAGGCGCTGTTTTGGAACACGCCTCTTCCCAAACCTAGTTTTTTTTTAAAAATAATAATAATCCTTCGTATGAGGTTCTGTTATGGACAACGCCTCATACAAAGGCAAACAAATTCATCAATGTGTAAGGCGCTGGTAAGGACAACGCCTCATATGAGGTGCTAGTTTGTATTTTGTTTTTACATTTAGCATACTTAAGCGGGTTCGGCTGACTCGTTTGGGCTCGTTCGAAATCAGAAGCGAGTGAGAGACATATCTAGTGAAAGTTGGGATCGATACAGACCCAACGAAACTGGTCTCGCTCGATTCGGATTCCAAACGAGCCACCTGAATCGGAAACGAAGCTGGGATCGGTACGCACGAGACTTACGCGGGTTTGGGTGGCTCGTTTGGGATCGTTCAGAATTGGAATTTAGTGAGACTAGTTTCATTGGGTCCGTACCGATCCCAGCTTTCACCAGATATGTATCTCGTCGTCTGATATTGAGGAATGAATCTGTTAATCTCCATTTAAAGTAGCAATACTTATGCGGGTTCGGGTAGCTCGTCAGGGCTCGTTTGGAATCGAAATCGAGTTCGAGACATATATGGTGAAAGTTGAGATCGGTACGGACCCAACGAAGTTGGTCTCGCTCGATTCCGATTTCGAACGAGCCTTGACGAGCCACCCGAACCTGCGTATTCTCGCTACTATAAATGGGTTAACCTTGTGTATTTATATATTACCCTAGGGCTAACATTGTTTCAATTGTATCACCCTAGGGCTAAGAATATGTTCTGGACAATGTAAACCGTGAATTTGCTTTTGAATTTATATATTACAATAGTTAAAGCTTTGACGTAAAAGTGCACTTGTGTTTTAGGAGCTTCATGGTATGCCATTTTTTCCAGAGATTAATGTACTATAGGTGAAGCTTTACCATAAAAGTGCATGAGATGTAAGAGTATCATGGTTGGATTTTCCATCCGCTAGTATAAATTTTTAGCTAGCTCATCCTGTATAAGGAAACCTCTTGCTTTGCCCGTATTTATAGCCATCAAGTAATTAATGTTTGATAATTGATGTGAAAGCTCTGTAAATCCCATTTTTCCATCCATGAATTGGTTTCAGATGGTCGTCTAGAAGTTTTGTAGAAACTGAGGTTCCGTTTCTGTTTTCCGTGTTCAATCTATTATGCTTTGCGATAAGATCTTATTAGAACCGATATTCTCATTATTAAAGTTATTGATCACTTTTTATTCGTTGCAGTATGTATGATAACTTATGGTAGCAATATAAGTAGATGTTCCTTGCTACCGGGATGGATCTTGCTGAATTTTTGTATTTTGGAGACACCGTCACAACTTCTGCCAACCAGTGCAATTTTCCTTGGACTTTTTTCCCTGTAATCCTCTTGAAGAACTCCTCTTCCAGACTTACAGTAGATGATCCAGTAGATGACATTTATCTCCTATTTGTTCTTGTAGTTGCCTACTGTAAGATTATGCATAAACATTTGTATTTACGTACGTAAGTCATGGTTTATGTAGTTTAGTCAAGTACTACTTGTAACTAGGTGCAAGTAGGCACTGCAAAATTGGTCAGGTTCTTGGCAGCAGTATTGTATGAATGCAGCATTCAAGGATTGCGAGACATATCGTGGTGAAAGCTGGGATTGGTAGGGACCCAACGAAATTGGTGTCGCTCAATTCCGATTCCATACGAGCCTTGACGAGCCACCCGAACCCGCGTAAGTCTGGCTACTGTAAATGGAGATT
Source organism: Oxyria digyna (assembly GCA_029168935.1). Lineage (NCBI taxonomy): Eukaryota > Viridiplantae > Streptophyta > Magnoliopsida > Caryophyllales > Polygonaceae > Oxyria > Oxyria digyna. The sequence goes on from JAPVLV010000017.1 coordinate 426,676, forward strand.
AACATATTCATTCCTCAATATCATACGGCGAGACACATATTCGGTGAAAGCTGGGATCGGTATGGACCCAACGAAGCTGGTCTCGATAAATTCTTATTCCGAACAATCCCAAACGAGCCACCTGAACCCGCGTAAGCCTCGTGCGTACCGATCCCAACTTCATTTCCGATTTGGGTGGCTCGTTTTGAATCTGAATCGAGCGAGACCAGTTTTGTAGGGTCTGTATCGATCCCTCCTTTCACCATATATGTCTCTCACTCGCTTCCGATTCGGAACGAGCCCAGACAAATCACCCAAACCCGCGTAAGTACGCTAAATAAACAAAATACAAAGCAGCACCTCATATGAGGCGTTGTCCTCACCAACGCCTTACAATTTGAGGAATTTGTTTGCCTTTGTATGAGGCGCTGTCCATAACAGCACCTCATATGAAAGTTTATTTTTTTAAAAGAAAAAGCTAGGTTCAAAACAACGTCTCTCCTTTTTGATAAATTTCCGAACCTCATAAAAGTGCATATATTGAGAATTTGTTTCAAACTATGCCCATAATGGGAACTTGTTTTGAAAAAAATGCTCATTTCAGAAAAAAATTCTACATATGCTTTATATTTTTCCCTTTTGAAAGGACAAACGATATCCGTTTTAGATGAATTTTTTATTAACATACTTGTTTGGAAATTCTCTACAATATTATGGAAGAAAATATCAAAAATAAAATTCATCCGGAACAGATGAAACTAGAATGATTCAGAACGATGAAAATAGCAAAATTTTCACCAGGCACAACAACTTTATATACCACAACAATCTCAGCCAACTTCTTCCCTCTCAAATGCAAACTAACACTTCATAAGTAAATTGGACAGTTTAAGGGAGTTATGAAGACGAAACAGGCCGAAACGAAATGACCTCTCCACCATAGAAGGGGAGAATAGGCGATTAATGAAGAACGAAGGATAATAAAAAGGGAGCTCTATGCGCACCTTCAACCCCCTTATATTTAGATGAGGTTTTTGCGTCAAACCACCCTTTATTTGACCGAATTTGCGCAAAACCACCCCTTATATCACTTTTTGCAACAAACCACCCATTTGTCCTATTTTGTTTACATCGAAACACCCTTCCGTCAACTCCGTTAGTGTTTCCGTTAGTGTATGTGCAAATACCACTTACCTCCCACTTTATTATAATTTTTAAGGGTAAATATGTAATTTTAGAGATGGTTGTGATTGTTTTTGTAATTACTGAAACATTGATTAAAATACTCATATTCTTATCTTTTTCCCCAAATTGTAGAGCCCTAGAATCCTAAAAATGAATTTTATTCACGCAGAAGCTTTAATTACAATTTCTTCATCTAATTCTCTCTTCCTCATCTTTCTCCTTCAATCAATAACGCCTCCAAATTCCTCCTCTGTCTTTTTCTGTAAATCGATCAACGACATCAGGAAAGGAAAGGAATTAGCCTTCGCTTGAGAGGTTCGACATTCTTCGTCTTCTTCTTGTACTGACCGGGTAAATCCATGCCAGCGTCGACCCCGAAGTCCTTGCGCCGCCATCGTTTCGCCGCATCTCAATTCGTCGCTGGTGGAGTCTGTCGTCGTCGATTTCGTCATCCTTCGCCTACTGAGAGCCCACATGAGATCCTTCAAATTCCAGTTGGATTCCTTCGAAGAAAAAGATGAACAGGAACACAAAGATCCACCATTGCGTCGTTGTCGCTCGCTCTGTAGTCGAAGTCGCCATCTCCAGCGAGCTTTGTGTGAGCTCTGTGTTCATCTAAGAAGATGAACACAAAGGGGAAACACTAACGGAGTTGAGACTTTTAATCAATTTTTCAGTAATTACAAAAACAACCACAATCATCTCCAAAATTACATATTTACCCTTAAAAATTATAATAAAGTGGGGGTAAAGTGGTTGCACATACACTAACGGAAAACACTAACGGAGTTGACAGAAGGGTGGTTCGATGTAAGGAAAATAGGACAAATTGGTGGTTTGCTGCAAAAAGTGATATAAGGGTGGTTTTGCGCAAATTCGGCCAAATAAATGGTGGTTTGACGCAAAAACCTCTATTTAGATTACACTTAATTGTCCTTCTCCCTAAATAATTCTATTCAATCCGAACCGTGAAAGTGACCCCATTGTTACCTTCCTCTCATCTGTTTCTCTTTCAATTGAACCTCTACCGCCAATATCAATATTGGTGTCAATCCGGCGAAGCTTGTGGGAAATGATCAAGATCACTTGGTTCTCTTCTCTTGTTCGTTTCCCTTCTATAGAAACCGACATAAGTTGTTGAAATAACGAATAATCCCTATTCATGCATGCCTAATTGTTGCTACCAAAACTAAGAATTGGTTGAGGGTTTTGGCATATCTCATCCTACTCGTCACCGTTTTTACGAATTTGGTTGGAATTGGAGTAAATTCTTTGATCGGAGATGAGTTTTGTGGATATTGTTGTCGAAGATGAGACTTGAAAATAGCTAGATATGGTCAAGGCGATAACTTGTCGTCATCCTTGTGCAGCATCGTCAAATTTAAGGGATTGGACCATGCCTATGAGTAGGTTGAGAAAATAAAATTGATGAAGAATTAATTTAAGGAAAATGATGAATGAGAAAGAGCAATGATAATTAAAACTCATTTAAGTCACCCTAATAAAACCACAATAAATTGAATCTCATTAAAGTCACTTGATTTTCTAACCTCTAATCTTTATATAGATTAAGATGTTCATCATGTCACACTTAAAATGTTCATCAAGTCATCCTTAAATGTTCACAAGGATGTAATAAAATGTTCATTACTTAAAAGTTCACTACAATTGGGTTAAATATTAATCAAGTTGTTCATACATGTTCATAAATGTTCATTGGAACATACTCAATTGAATGTTCATCAAATTATACTTAAGTATTCACGAATTTGAATTAGACCTAAATTTTTATTTATTTTTAGACTTTAAATTTTATTATTGTTGGACCACTGTCAGACCCACCAGACCGTCGCAGACCTCTACCGCGGGCCGTTGTCACGCTACTTGACATCTAATTGCTAAAATTCATCTTTTTTTATCTCTATAGAAGAGTTTATCATAAAAGAGATTCAAACCTTAGTTAAAATACACATGTAAACCAAAAAGTTATATACGGAGTACTAAAGTGTAGTGCACATATAAACAATACTCCCTCCTCCGTCCGAGTATGTTGTTCTTGATTCTGTTTTTGACACTATTCACACATCAAGAGAATCTTCGTAATTTCGACCAATATATAGATAAAAACATAGTCATGTGTGGTCTTGTTTTAATCGTCTTATCGAGTACTTTAATAATATTTAATTTTTATAATTTTTACTAATGTATAATTAGAGATATTGATAAAACAAAACGCACATCGGCATACGTGTCCGAGTGAAACAAGAAGGAAATAAAGGGAGAGGGAGTACGATGCACCTATAATAAATGGCCCTTGCTAAATACAGCCCGGACGTTTCCTAAATAACGCCTGGTCCCTCGCGTTACGCGAGGGTGCGTCACCTCGCAGAACGCGATGGTGTTTTTTCCCTATAAAAGGGGAAAAACCCTACTCGGCCCATATTTTACATCACACACAATTTTCTACCGCCGCCTCTCACCATCTCTCTCGGTTCAAACAAGTTTTTCTTCCTCTTTTCACTACAAATCTCCATATAAGGTATGTTTCTTATACTCTTATGCTTTCTAATGTTGTTTCTAGATGAATATATGTTGTTAGTATAGGAAATTGCATATTATATGATGTTTTGATATTGAATGTTGTTTTAGAAATGGTTGTATAATGGATGAAATATGATGATTTTGAATTATGGTTGATGAGTGGATGTTGATTTTGAATTATGGTTCATGAATGGTTGTATATTGAATGTTGTTGATTTTAGAAATGGTTTTTGATTAGGGTTGTTGATGTTTATTTGGTAATTTTCTTAAATTGATAGTGCAACGTATTTTGTCATAGTTTCTTCATTTTGTCCTAGTTTCTGCATTTTCTGGCGTTTTACAGACTTCACCAGGCGTTTTTCTGTCATTTTGTTAGGTATGTTGGAACCCGTATGGAGCACAGGACTTCACCGATCCTGAGCTTGCTCCCGCTCTATTTCACGGGGTGCTATCTTGCTGTGACATCACCGAACCACACATGCCTGATAGGTGTCCGAGACAATTTGGGAGAGTGCAGCGTATTCCTAGGCCAGTCATCGAACCGCTCAAAGCTCATAGGTTGAAAAACATTAGGTGTTATAGTGTTTTTTATGACGCCAACCAATGGCTTTGGGAGTCAAGAGATGTTCACTCTTTGTCTCTCGATGATATGGGGCCAGTTGCCTATGCACCACATGAATGCTCCCATGATTACATGGATTGGTACATCAAGAGGACCCATAGGTATATCCGTCCTGCAATCCCTGGGATGATTACTGAGAGACAGGTAATATTAATTGTTTTGGTTTATCTTGCGTTTCTAGTCTTTGTTTGTCTCTAATATTAACATAGAATGAATGTTTACTTGCGTATAGGTGATTGGCCGGTTGTACAATGACATGGACCGGTATCGGTTTGCCACTCCAGATGAATTTTCTTCATATCACGCCCAAATGCTACTATGTATGTCAAATCTCGCTCCCTTCCGACCACGAGAAGACGAGTAGCCTTTCGTTTTGTGTTTTGGATTGCTTTCTTAGGTGTTTTGTTGCGTGGATAATTTTGTTGGATTATGTTTAGGGATATGTTGGTGTTGCTTCAATTCTGTTCGTTTTTTGCATAACCTCGCAGAACGCGAGGTGTACACCACTCGCAGAACGCGAGACGAACCTATAGGATACAGGGTGCTCCCAGTATCTGTCCATTGTTCCAGGATCTTTGCATTCGAAAATGCATCAACACTGAATCAAGGAATTTACTCGCGTTCTGCGAGGGGGTATGCCCTCGCGTTCTGCGAGGTGTGCATTACAGAAGCTCTTTTTATCATATGTAGAAGGTAGACATAAATAACAGAACATACCTGTTTGTCGTGTTATTCCCGAGAGTGAAGACATTATCCGTTCATGCTGAAACAAGTCTTTCTTTGTAACGGTTTAGCCAATTCGTTCTCACGTACTTCAATACGGTTGGATAAGCTCGCCATTCGTCCTCAAGTTTCTTCAAAGTACTCTTGTAATCTTCTTCAGTGGTTTGTTCAAACACGTTATAATAATCATTTGAAATATGAACCCCCAATGCTTGTGTGCCCATAGCTATCTTCGCTCTCGCCTCTATGTTCTTCCTTACATGTCGCCTACATAAGAGAAACTTTGCATTTGGCCATAACTTGTATGTTGCATTCATAAGAGCCATCTCACGGTCAGTGACGAAGCAATTAGGCGATGCTCCTATTCTCAAATACATTGTCTGCAGCTGCTGCAACGCCCATAAATAACTATCCTCGCTCTCAGCCTCTAACCATACCCCGCACACAACAAAATTCTTCCATGTAGAAGTCAAACCGACTATCTCCAGGAAGGGAACATTATACCTTAAACCAAAATACAGTAAGATAAATACAACATAAAAACAGAATGATAAATACTTACCTGTTCGTGCTATAAGTTGAGTCCATCAAAAGGACATATGGAAACGCCTTTAAGAGTTTCATTGATTCGGGGCTAGCAAAGAACAAGTCGCCTATTATCGAAGGATTCGTTGCACTTGGCCTATACTCCATGAAGTAGTTGCTCTCTTTGCATTGGTGAAAGAATTCTTGAACCACGGTTCTACCTTCCATTTCCTCTTCCCTTATATGTCTTACCAAATTGTACACTTGGTTCTTCTTTGTGCAACTTCCGGGATCCTTGTTTATCTCAGTGTAAATCTGATTTGGAGAACAATGTGAAAGTACCATCTCACGAACCTTTTTCTTTTGATCCGAGGTTGGCCTCCCGGCAAATGCATTCCCGACCAAACTATCTCCAATAGGATGGTTGTGCAAACCACAAACAACCACTAATCTCCAATTCTCTTCAACCCGGTTCTCCATGAGCTTCAACTGAAATTTACACCCCGTTTTCTTGCTCTTTGTGTTTGATCTAACACCGACACCTTTAGGCCTATGGCTTCCCCCTTTCTCACAAATGATTTGAATCTTACCACTTTGCCCCGGTTTAGATGGTACACTCCTTCCAATAGAGATCATAAACTTGTGTTGCTTTGCAACATTCAAAGCCCACAAATGACCACTCTCCTTAGAGGCAAACACTTGCTCCGTAGTGAAATATTCCGAATAATCCCTAGAAACAACCTCTTCCTCACATACGGGACTATCAAACTTTGGTGCAGTGCGTAAAGAGGGAAGAAAACACATCTCCTCTCCTACGTTTGTTGGTGGGTTAGCAAATTGTGAATCAAACGCATCATAGCTTGATGGCACCTCATATGTACATGGCAATTCATAAGTAGATGGCACGGGCAACTCATAAGTAGATGGCACGGGCAACTCATAAGTAGATGGCACATGCAATTCATATGTAGATGGCACATGTTGTTCATATAAAGATGGTTGATGATAATCACCAAATTCGTCAATCCCTAAATCAAATGACGGTGGCGAACATGGCCTTGTATTCCGGGAGGGGTAGTTGTAGTCATTCAACTGGATTGCATTCAATCCAGTGAACAAAGAAAAATTCACCTATACACAATGCTTCTGTTAATACTCTGTAATGTGCAACTTCTCGCGTTCTGCGAGGGGGCACATCTCGCGTGACGCGAGTGGCTTCCTCTCGCAGAACGCGAGAAGTTGCTATTTCCTGAAACTAGTCATTGAACGGGATAATTTAACATAACATGAGTTCCTACATTAAAAACCCTTAAAACCCTAAAAACATGAACACATCTAAGTTTTTGACATTATATGCAAAAGTCATCTCTTCAACACTTACTACTACTACATTTACCATGAAATACAACATAATAAGTTCATTTTAGCTCTTAATGGTGCAAAACAAATTAAAATTCAAAAATTAAGTAAGAACATTACCTCATTTGAATGGTAACTTGATGAACCATCATCTCCATCCCCTCCTTTGTTGCATTCCTCTTCATCTTCCATTATTTTAGGTGTTTTTAGAGTGTTTTGAAGTTTTAAGGTTTTGAAAATGGGTTTTAATGGAGGGTGAAAGAGGTGAAAGATGATAAAAAGAGGTGTTAGGGTAGGGTTAATAGGTGTTACGGAATACTTAAAATAAGGGGGTAATTATTATAGTTAGGTGGGGACAAGACATGTAGTAATGGCGCACAACAACGTCCATCTGACATGCTAATCTCGCGTTCTGCGAGGACACGGCCTCTCGCGGAACGCGAGATTAGCATGCATGTAATTAACCTAATTTCTTGTTAATCTCGCGTAACGCGAGAGGCCGTGTCCTCGCAGAACGCGAGTGACCCGGCGTTGTTTGAATAAAGCACCGGGCTGTATATAAGAACCGTTCGGTTTTACCGTAGTAAAATGTTTTAGGTACCCTACATAAATTTCGATAAAAGTGAGGAAAAAAAAGATAAAAAGAGAGAGAGGGATAAGAGTAGTAGTTTGGTGTGGTGGCTTACAGAAGGCGTTAAATCCGATCTGACTCACTGGGTACAACTCATTCTCCTCTCCCCTTTCCTCCTCCATTGAAGGTTGAAGCCGTGTCGGTGACCTCTCTTTCGGCGGATCTCTCCATCTTCCTTTGAGAATTGAGAGGGGTCAGATTCCTTCATTCTTCCCTGGATCCTCTGATCTCTCTCCCTCAACCCTAATATCGCCGCAATTACACGCTTCAACCGATCCGATCCGATCCGATCCGATCTATGGCGGGGGCATCGCGTCGTCTCCGGGACCTCCAATCACAGCTACCGAACAAGACTTGCGTGGACTGCTCCCAGAAGAATCCTCAGTGGGCCTCCGTCTCCTATGGAATCTTCATGTGCTTGGAGTGCTCCGGTAAGCACAGAGGTCTGGGAGTTCACATCAGCTTCGTCCGATCCGTAACCATGGACTCCTGGTCCGAGATCCAGTTGAAGAAGATGGAGGCCGGCGGCAATGAATCCCTTAACCGCTTCCTCTCCCAGTACGGAATCCCTAAGGAGACTGATATTATCGCCAAGTACAACTCCAATGCCGCCTCCGTCTACCGCGACCGGATCCAGACCCTCGCCGATGGCCGCCCCTGGCGAGAACCGCCTGTCGTCAAAGAGTCCGTGTCCGTGTCTGCCAAGAGGCCGCCCAGAGCTAGTGGTGGTGCTGGTGGTGGTGATGGATGGGATTGCTGGGATAATGAGGATTCGTCTTCCTCATTTAGATCAGGGAGTAGTGATATGCGGAGGAATCAATCGGCCGGGGAGTTTAGGTATAGTAATGGTGGCGGAGGAGGTGGTCCGGCCAGATCTAAGTCCACGGAGAATATGTATGATCGATCGCAGTTGGAGGAGTCGGCTGCCAACAAGGAGAGCTTCTTCGCGAGGAGGATGGCGGAGAATGAGAGTAAGCCAGATGGACTCCCGCCTTCTCAAGGAGGGAAGTATGTCGGATTTGGATCAAGTCCGAACCCCACGCCGAGGAATAATGGTGGTTATAACTCTCAGGGTGACATGCTTTCAGTTGTTTCTCAGGTGTGTTTGGGTTTAGGATTGGATTGGAGCTGATTATGGTTTCTTGGATTTCAGTTTTATTACTGTGTAAATTGCAGGGAATTGGGAAGCTTTCTTTTGTTGCACAGTCTGCTGCTAGTGTTGTCCAGGCGGGAACTAAAGAGCTAACCTCAAAGGTATGCCATTTCTATGAGTGGCAGATTGAATATCCAATGCCATTTGAACTTTCATATGAGCAATTCTTATATGGTTCATCAAGTGGGTCATAGGAGCAACTCTTTTTTGTTTGGGTGATGACTGATGAATGAAAATTGTGTAGTTTAAAGTTTAAACCATCTATGTAGTGATCTGGTGAACAATCTTTTTCGGGATGGGGTGGATGTAAGATTGCATCACCTTCTTCCCTCAATTTTCATGCACAAAAGCACTCTAGGTATTAGGTAGATGGAAACTAGCATGTGTCATCCTTGTAATCAGTGTATGTTGGTGATCGGTCTTGAAAAATATCATTAGATTTGAATGCTTCCATGTATTTTGCCTCGTTTGCATATAGGTTTATCAGTCCTTTCAGACTCTTTTCCCTCTTTTTGACGGGTCCATTCCGCATTAAACTAGAGAAATCTGAACATTCTCCATTTGCGGGTTTATATGCCCTGTTTGAAACATTATCACTTCAGGATTAAGAATAGTTGAACTTTCATCATAACTGGTTGAAATTTCTCTATAAACTCTCAACACAGCTGATTATCTTCTGTATCTCTGATGTTTCCCCAGAAAGTTTCCTTGCTTTTTTGGTTCTCTCTATCTGTTCTTCAGTTGCGTAATCTTTTATGAGGCTGTATTTATTTGACCTTTGTATGTTCTGTGACACAGGTCAAGGAAGGAGGCTACGATCACAAAGTAAATGAGACAGTCAGTGTTGTGACTGCAAAGACATCTGAACTTGGTCAGAAAACGTGGGGGATTATGAAAGGAGTTATGGCAATGGCATCACAGAAGGTGGAGGAGTACACCAAGGAAGGTGGCAGCAGCACCTCCTGGAATTACCCACAACAAACCGAAAATGAAAAGAACGGATACTACCAGGATCTGGGGCAAGAGTCCAAGGGATACAACTCTTCTGGGGGAGCGGGCCAGTCTGCATCTCACCCGTCATCTAATCCTGTTAGCTCTGCATCTTGGGACGATTGGGATGAAGATGGGAGGAAGGGAGGAAGTTCAATAAAGGGGACAGACTCCCAAAAAAAGGATAATTGGGCTGGTTGGGATGATGACAAAGATGACGGATTTGATAGCTTCTCCTACCAAAGTGCCTCCTCTCATAAGAATACTGCTGGTCAGAATGGGAAACCAGCAAGCAATTGGTCTGAGGGCGGCTTTCTCTGAGGTTAGTAAGTAAGTTGGCATTCGGAACCCATCGTCCTCTTAAACATAAATTCACCTTTTTTCTACAAAGATGTTTTACTTGGACTAGTGGGGGGTCTCTGTACAATTTTATTCAGCAAGGAAGGGGCTGCTTATCCTTCCACAAAGAACTATTTGGTTGTGTTTGTCTATTTGATTCAGTGTCAATTCATCAAAATGTGATAACTTTGGTTATAAATTTCTATGTACTTACATTTATGTCATAATTGGTCCGAGTATTATACTTTCTGAAACAAAGGATGGTTTAATGTCTGAAGTTTTTTATGATTGGATCAATGTACTTCATACCCAGTTTGCACTTTGCACATCTCTCAGTTTCTTTGGACTCCATTTTCTGTATAAACACTTTGGACATGTGTCATTTAGAATTAAAAAAGGATTGAACAGCTGCATCTGATGTAAACTTGCATTCGATCTATACAAAGTAGATGTATGTCTGTACTTAGTGTGTTGGTCTTGTTATTTACAGCATGCATGTATATTACACGATCTCTTCTTCATATCAAACTGGGCTTGCATCAGCTTCTTCGCTATGCACCTCTTTTGAAACTGGAACCTCCTCAACATGGGCAAGATCGTGCTGTTGGACAACGAGTACAGAAGAGCCGACATTGCTGCTGGAGGAGGTGAGGATGTCACCAACTGGGCCCAACTCTGCATGTTCGGCCGCCAGCTCAGCCAGCCCAGCCACCATGGTCGACGGAAACCGCCCTTTCCCCACCACGATGAGGTCGTATTCTCCACTCCTGCCTAACGACAACACGTCCTCCACCAAATTCCCGGCTGCCCTCTCCGTGTATTCAGCTGTCCCCTCCCATCTCTTCTTGAACTGAAAAACTGCCGCCTCATCTAGTGACTGATCAAGACACAGAATGAATGAATGTTTTTAGTCATATTGTGATTCAAAAAGCATGATGGAAGATGAGTTTAGGATGATTTGCATACTGTTTCCTCCTCTCGATTCATGGTGGCGACGGAGAAGCTGTAGCTGCTCTCACGACTCTTCTGCGGTGACGGCAAAAGCCTGATGTCATTCTGCTCCTTTGTGAACCTTATAACCACGACCTTGAGAGCGGGATGCTCTGCCATTCGACCGCCTAGCTCCAACGCCTCCCTGTCGTCAGGCCCACCGAAGAACACGACACACACCATCTTGACACCCTTCCTCTCTTGTTCCCCTAGCTTGGCCGACCCGAAGCCTCTGTCCACCAACACCGCAACCGAGCAAGGAGCGTGCTTCATCACCCTCTGGTTAACCCCGCGCCACCCGCGCCCCACATTCTCCACCGTCAAACTCATGTCGTCTTCGTCGGGCCTCCACGTCTTGTGGAAGGGGAGGACGATCATGGCCACCTCCTTCTCCTCCGCCACGTGGCAGATATCCTCGTGCATGGTGGCGAGTGCTGAAATGGTAGTAACGGGCCGAACCATGACCCGACCGAGCTGCTCGTAGGCCTCGAAGGCGTACGCGACGCGGTCGTGGACCTCTCGGGAGCCGCGGGTGCGTCGGTTGATGAAGGGGAGGCCGTTGCGACGCAGGCGTTGGACCAGGGCGATGGAGGACGACCGCTCCGTCAGCTCCAGGAGGTGCATTGCGTACAGCTTCAGCTTCGATCCGGCCGTGCTTCGGATCGACTCCACCAGGCTTATGGTGGCGGGGACGTTTCCCGGGCCGTGGAGGCACCCGAGGACACGGAGCCCGATGTCGACGTCTTTCGAGAAGTCGCCTTGGAGTTTGCGCTTGTGGGTCGGGGCGCCACCTGGTCGGGCGGGTTTGTAGATGGCCATCACCGTTGGGGTGGTGATGAATGTGGTGAAGAGTGCCATCAGCACTAGGATTGCGAACGTCTCGTCGTTCAACACCTGCAATGTTTCAAATTTATTTCATCATTAACAAACCCGGCCTAAGTTTTAGCTTTTTCACTGCGTATCATAAGTTTCATTTCACCTAAAATGACATCTGATCTACCTGCCCATTTTAACCTAAAATGTCACATATATGATGTGTAGGATGTTCATTGGTGTGTGTCGCAATCTGCAGCACTTTTGCTTCTACTTAACACCCACGCCATTACGAACGTCCAAAACTACAACTCATGAGAAAAACTAAACCTAACGTATCAACTTAGAATTCCTATGAAAAGATGCATTGACTTAAGTTATTAAAGTAAGTAAAATGAAGCAAACTAACCTTTTTCTCCCTTCCAATGTTGAGTACAATGAGCTCCACAAGACCTTTAGTGTTCATCAAAACCCCAAGCGTAATCGACTCCTTGGCCGGAATCTTACACATCATCGCCATAACAAACGTCCCGATAATCTTTCCGGCACAAGCCACCGCTATAACCAACACCAACAACCCCCACGCCTGCGCCCCCTGAATGGTCGCCACATTCGTTTTCAATCCACTCGTTGCAAAATAAAGCGGCAACAAAAGCCCCGATACGAAATCCTCAATCCTCTCCATAAGCTTCCCTGCGAACCCACCTTCCTTCGGGATCATGAGACCGAAGACAAACGCCCCAAAAATGGAGTGAATCCCGATGAGGTCGGTCAAGAAGCCAGAGACTAATACACCGGCTAAGGTTAGTCCGATGTAGACTTCATCAATAGAGTCATGTTCTGATGAGCAACGACGGGCCACCCAACCCATTATGGGCCTAATGGCTACCACCATAAAGATGATGAAACCCGCCCCGCTAAGAAGGACCCACACCGAGATTATCGGGCTTTTGTGGGTGTCGCCGTTGCCGGCTAAGGCTATGGCTAGGGCTAACAAAATCCATGCAGCTACGTCATTGAAGGCTGCTGCTGCCATTGCCGTCTCCCCCACCCTAATGTAGGACACGTTACATGTGTATAAAATAAAACAGATTAATTTATGTCCTCAGAACGAACTACTCCCTCTGTCCCTTAATGTTCTTCTCATTTCCTTACGACACATTTGTCGAGATATGTTTTGTAACGTTAATATCTCCAAATATACGTTAATAAAAATTATAAAATCTTGATATTGTTAAAGTTCTCGCCGAGACGAATCAAACAAGATCTCATATTACTATGTTTTTACTTATATATTATACGATATATCGAAGATTCTCTTGTAATGTGAATAGTGTCAAAAATCACCATGGGAAGAACATTTGGGGACGGAGGGAGTAATAAAGAATCGTATTATTTGTGTTTGACTTAATTATAGGATAAGGTCATGTGGACTTTGTTTCGATTAGCTTTCTTGCGTATGAACTTGTACATATCTATAGCAAATTAAAAGTATAAAGTAATAGTATAAGAAAGCTAGGTAGTTATTAGTATCGATCACAACATGTGACACGTTAATTGGGGAATATGCTCTTAATGACCCGTGATGATTTGACGATCAAGGAGTACATTAGACTAACTAGATACGGGTCTAGCGCTCCGCGCGAGAAAATTACGGATTTTCGTATGTGATTTAATATAGTTATACATTAATTGTTAATATGTTGTTGTTGTTATCAAATTTATTAATATTTGTAAATATAAGTATTTTTTATTTTCTTATATTTATGTTTGAAGTAGTTTTAAAACATAATATTAGAATAAGTTTGCATTGTCATAAGGTGATTAAGAAATGAGTAATGCATTAAATTGATACCAATTTCATTCAATTTTGGCATTGAACAGCCAACTTTTATATAGATAAGATAAGATATCAATTTTGAAAGCTCACACGTGCCTAGCGATAAAAATGGTTCAAATTCATCTATTAATAGTCATTTTGAAATGTACTCCACTAGGCTAACCAGGTGGCTAAGTATCAATTGGATCAAATATGTTATATTTAAGTTTAGTGAATTACTCTTTCTATTACGAGACGAAAAAAAGGTACCTGGTGGTAAGAAGTTTGAGCTCAGCAAGAATTCGAGCGAGGACAGGAAAGGCGGTGATGGAGAGCGCCACCCCCATAAACACGAGGAACGTGCTATAACCGACCTTATCCACCCCATCGATAGTCTTTCGAAATACGATGGCCACTCCGGCCCCACATATAAAGGGGGCCGAGATTCCAGCAAGGGCGATGAAAAAGGCACGACGACCACTACGGCGGATGGAGTTCAAGTCGAGCTCCAACCCTACCAAGAAGAGGAAGAACAGAAGCCCGATGCTCGCAACCGACTCTAGTATCGGTGAGCTCCATTTCGGAAATATGGCGTCCATGTACGTCTTGTTTCTCCCAAACGCTGATGGTCCCAACACTATTCCTCCCTACATTATCATGTTTATTCACATCAATTAATTAATCAATATAAACTTATAGGAATCCGGTCTTGGTAAGGGTGAGTCCTTAAGTGATAACGGGAGATCTATACATGTGACATTAATGATGTTGATCATCAAATATTGTGTGAATGAATTATCATGCATGTGAACATTATCCTCAGTTTTAATCTTTTTTTTTTTGGTTTTCCGCTCTACCTCAGCGGTTAGGGGACTCCTCTAGTACCCTTACATCTAGAGTTCGAGCTGCGTGAGTGGCTCTCCCAACAAATAATTTTTAACCTCCACCAAGTCTCAAACTCGAGACCTCATGTTGGGTGGTTATGATCTCTTACCACCCGACCGCATGCTTCTTGGTTCCTCAGTTTTAATCTTTCGACCAGTATTCACAATATCTTTTTCCCAAAAATAGTAACAAGTGTCATTTCCCAAAAATAGTACTCGTAACAAGTGGCTAAATCCATGAATAGTATAAAGTAATAATATAAAAAATAGTCTACCACAATAATGCTTCTTTTAGTTATGTATAGGATCCAAATTCGTTTTTATTCAAGTCGTATGTAATTAAGTGGGTTTTATTTGGTTTATCTAATTGTATAAATAAGAGTCTGAATAACTGAATCAATAAAAATATATAGTAAGAGAATCTAGCTACTATAGTTGATATAGAAAGAAAAAAAAATCAATTTATTAGTCTTGAGCAATTTTGCAGAAATCACATAAGACAATGTCGAAATATATATAACTACTTTCTAGTGCGAAATATTTGATCTAAATAGACATCTTTTTTACAAAACATGTATTATATAATTAAATGCGTAAGAAGTTAAGCTCCATTAATTCATACCACCGACATATAAGATGATAAAAATTAAAGCTCGGATTAACCGAGAGAATAGTCAAAGCAGGTTATTTTAACGTACTCGTTACGATTTGTATAACAACGAAAATGAAATGAAATGCTTACGACGATCTCGGCGATGACTTTGGGTTGGCGAAGAGGCTTGAAGACGAAGGCGAGGAGGCGAGTGAGGATGAGGATGAGGGTGGTCTGCACGATAAGCAACGGGAAGGCGAAGTGCAGAGGATTATCTCCCTCCCAAACTCCATTGGAGGAGGTTCCTATAGAAGTTATGTTAACTGCCATTTAATCGTCTATGTAAGAATAATAATGTATTGTTCAGAAGATTGTCCCTTATTTATACTCGCCAGCCGACGTTAGTTGTGTTAGACATGTTGCATCTACTTTTTTATCATTTTTTCCCTCCAATAATTTCGGTTATATTATTATTTAATCCCTATATATTACACAAATTTCTTAGATATGACATTTTTATTATTTTCCCATTAAAAATGTGTCAGGCTAGTAGAGAGGTATAATGCATGAACCGGAGAAAAGTCAATGTACTTATAAACAAGCCAAGAGAAATTGATAATGATTTTCGAGTTTAGGTCATTAGCTGATTTTCCCAGCGTTGCTTTTTTATTTGAACATGTATAAGAGACGCTGGTTCAATATAAAAAAAATAATTATATGAGACGCTGGTTTTCCCAGCGTCTCATATAAGGCTTTGTTTTTTTTTATTTGAACATGTATAAGAGACGCTGGTTTACCCGTAATTTTTTTAACAATTTACAATCTGGAAAGTGGTATTTTTGTTTTAGGGTTTTGGTTTTGGTTTTGGTTTAGGGTTTTGGTTATAATAGTTTGAAATAATGTAAATACGAAATTGTTGGGTAATAAATCTGATAAAAATTCATAGAATTCAACATAAAATTCTAAATCAACTAATATGTCATAATCCTAATCCTAATCTTCGTCTTCACTCTCTGTCTGACCATCATCTTCTTCTCTACTTGGCTCCTGGACGGGTGTTAACGTAGGCTCGTATCCCCACCCACAAAGATTACGTTCATCCCTAGAAATAGGCCTAGTGGGAGAAATAAATACACTTGAAGCACTAGTGGACATAAATGAACTTGGTGCATGCATTGATGATGTCATGTATGAATACTGAGACAAGGAACTCCATCCACATTCACCGAGATCTGAGAACAACGGTTGTTGCTGGCTTGAAGAACTAGCAAAATCTTCAAAGGACGGAAAATAGGGCGGAGGTATTGGAGAGGCCATGGGAAACGATGTTGGATAAGACATTGGTGGCGTAGACGCTGGCGCTGGCGGAATATAGGGTGGTGACATAGTCATTGGAGGATCTTGTTGGCTATAGAAGAATGATTGATCTACAGACAATTGGTTAAGCACATCAATCCCTTGCGTCGTCACATGTTGTCCCTGGAAAAAAAATCATAAGTATGTTTGAAATATTTAGTGTAAATATTATATAAACTGATATGTTATATTTCATACTCACCACCATATACAAGTCTTGAGACAATGGTTGATATTGTCCTGCTGGCGGCCGAATATGTGGACTAATAAATCTACGAGTAATTGATCTGTACCAGCTCATATATCGTTCTTCCACTGTTGAAGGACATGGGTCATCGAGAGGCATAGCAATCCAATCCGCACGTCTGTTCCACAACTCTATAAACTGCTTGTGAAATATGCTCCAATTTGTCTCATGCTTCCCCCTTCTGTTAACTAAATGCAACTCAACATAATTTTCACATGCACCCGGCACATGTTGTGGAAATCCGAATTGACGCATCACACGGTCGGGTCGATGCCACTCAACTATGTCAAAACAAATCATAGGGGCTTGGGTCCTCCACACATTGCATTCTAAAAAACAAATTCTACCAAGCCTCCCTAGTTCATTTGGTGTGTAGGGCTCCCATGCAAACTAAATATAAAATAAAACGACCTTAAGTATTTTGAATATATGTATTATGCAATTAGACATAAAAAAAATACAAACCTGATCGCTCCTTAGCCTATCCAATGCATCTCGATAATACAAAAGGTCATGACTTTTACCATCATATACATAATCACACTTCAACCACCTAAATGAAAAATGAGATTGATAAGAACTCGCCCGAGATATATATATATGCAGTAATGGTGAATGTTACCTCAAAGCAAGTGAATCTTGACCATTCAGAAATTGGTCATCAAGTGGTGGAGGTTGTGACCCTTCAGATAGGGTAGCCTTAGCCTTCCTCCTTCTATCTCTCCTCCTCGCTAGGCGATCTAGCTCCGGGTCTGAGACCCTGATAAACCTTGGCCTCCCAATCGGAATTCTTTGCCATGCCCATAACTACAATCATGACATTAATCAACCACTGAAAACCGATAACTTTAAATTCAATAAGTTATATTATATACCTGAAGTAAGATCAATGGACCGCCTATTTGAGAGTGGTGTTTCTCTGAGGCTTTGCATAGGTTGCGGTAAAGATATGCCAAAGTAGCACTTCCCCAGTTGTAGTATGCCGCAGACTCTAGATTCTCCAGCAACGGCAAATACACTACTTGTATTTCGCCTCCACTATAATATGAGAATAGGAGGCCACCCATTACCATCAAAATGTATGCCCTTGCATAACACTTGATCGTCTCCTCACCCGCATTATCCGGAAAATCATTGAAGTTTGCTCGTAGCCATGAAATCTTCAATGTTGAGCCGCTGAGTGATCGACTTGGATCTTTACCGAGTAGACGGATGACCTCTGATCTCCAATGGTGACCTACAGTGCCTGATACAGCATAGCCATCCACACATAGTCCGAACAACACAGCAACATCTTGAAGTGTGATTGTTGCCTCACCCACAGGCAAGTGAAAGGTATTTGTCTCAGGTCTCCATCTCTCCACTAATGATGTAATAAGCTCCTTGTCTAGTTTGAAGTTGGATCCTAGACGGGATATGCAAAAAAATCCAGCAAGAATAATGTATTCTAAGACCCTAGGATGGGGATCGAACCATTGTCGCAGATGCACTCTAGTTTCTAAGGGTGTCATTGTCTATACAAAAGAAATGGAAAATTATTGATATTTAAGCATGCAATGTACAAACTAACTAATGAAAATCGATAATGGAGGTGAGTTACACTTACATAATCGACATTGTTCCACACATCCGAAGATCTGTGTTGTTCTTGCCGACTAAGCACCTCAGACGATAATGGACCAGGGTTAATCTCCATGTACTAGCCATTGAAACAACAACCATTAACACACTTCAATACAACCACAAACATTAAAAATGTCTTCATAAACAACAACAACAACAACAACAACAACAACAACAACAACAACAACAACAACAATCATTAAAAATGTCTTAATAAACAACAACAACAATCATTAAAAATGTCTTCATAAACAAAAACAACAATCATTAAAAATTTCTTCATAAACAACAACTACAAATAAAGTACAACAATGAAAACTAGATAAAGCTAGTTATGTTGTCCAGAACTGCTAGCTCGTGATGCACATGTCCTTCTGTTGTGTCCCTCTTGCCCACATAGTTTGCAGTTGCTTTTCCCTGGAGCGCTGACAATGTCCATCTCATTATGGAATCGAGACTCTTTCCGCCTACCTGGTCTACCAACGTCACGAAGATCATTCGGATCTGGCTTCAATGTCGGTCCCTCAATCACAGGCCAATCTAAAATATCTCCTACCGGATAAAAGGCCGTCTGATATGTCCTCATAAGAGCCTCTATGGAGTAAAATGGATCAACATATTCAACATACGAGTAGCTTCTGTGGCGACACACTGCTAAGACGTGAGGGCAAGGTATCTTATAATTCTTCCATCTTTGACAAGTACATGTCCTACTTGTCAAATCCACGACGTATTGTAAGCGCTGGCTGTATTCCTGGACGGGTGGAACATGCACTTCATATACATGTCTTAATGCGTTGAATGAGATCACTTGTGCACGACGAGCTATTGTAACATTGTGCTCAATCAACGTTTCCACTGCATTAGTGTATCGTTGCCCTGCAACATTACGTTCTGTTGCCTTTCTAAGACGCTCTACAAAGTAGGAATTAAGTCTATAGAACGTCGATTGGCCAAGACCAGTGATAGGTAAATTTCTGGCACCCTTCATCACCCCATTGAAACACTCAGACATGTTGGTTGTCATCATTCCATACCTAGAACCGCCATCATGACGTAAGGACCATTTTTCCTTTTCAATGTTGTCCAAATAAGTTTTTGCCGTTACATTTTTGGAGCACAAAGTAGAGTACCCAACATCAAATTCCGCCTCTTCATGTTTGTATGTTGTTGCACCAAGTAATCGCTTCAAGTGCTTGTTTCCAACAGCTTTGTTGAAATTTGAAACAACATGGCGAACACAAAACCTGTGATATGCATTTGGCGCTCTCCAACGCTATAGCTCTCTCATAGCCTTCATGATACCCAGATGCATGTCCGATATAACACATATACCAGTGCGGACTGTTACTCGACGACCAATTAAATCCATGAACCAAGGCCAACTCAAATCATTCTCACTCTCAACAACAGCAAACACAAAAGGAAAAATCTGTTGATTTGCATCCACAACCATTGCTATAAGTAAAGTACCTTTGTACTTTCCATACATGTGAGTTCCGTCAATAGTAATCAAAGGCGGACAATGTTGGAAACCTTGGATGCTTTGTCCAAATGACCAAAAAACACGTCGGAAGATGGATCCACTCCCATCAGCACTTGGTACCGTACTCCATTCGACAACAGTACCAGGATTGGACTGTACAACTGCAGCCATAAACCGAGGAAAAATAGCATATGATTCCTCCCAATCACCGAAAATGGAAGCTATTGCCTTTTGTTTTCCACCCCATGCTCTTTTGTACGTAATGGAGACCTGATACGAATTCTGTATTATCTGCATAATGGTCCTAGGCTTCAGTGCTTTGTCAACTCGGATAAGAGAAACTATCTCTTCGGCGATGAACTTTTCAGAGACATTACGATTATCCATATGCATGACATCTCTTACACAGCTAGGGACATGAGGACGTTTGTATGTGCTTATCTTCCGTACATTGTCAAGCTCACCTACTTTATGAGCCGATAGTTTCCATGTGCATCCTTGGTCTTTTTGCACGCAAACAACTGTGTACCATCGATCTCTGGCCTTTTGCACCTTATACTCCTTCCCCTTGGATACTGAGTACACTACAATTCTTCTTTTCAGCTCTTCAAGTGAACTAAAAAGTTGTCCTTTGCAAAATTCATCTTGATTTGGTAGTGG
Organism: Oxyria digyna; assembly: GCA_029168935.1. Lineage (NCBI taxonomy): Eukaryota > Viridiplantae > Streptophyta > Magnoliopsida > Caryophyllales > Polygonaceae > Oxyria > Oxyria digyna. The sequence continues at coordinate 447,193 of JAPVLV010000017.1, forward strand.
ATCCATTCCAATCCAAGTTTGCCATGCGTTCATCATCGCTGAATCAGGCTCTCCAGTCATATTCCAACTCGGGGTGATTTGCGCTGCTTCTTTAGCCATGTTAACCCTAGCTATATCAGCTTCATTGACATCCTCATCCTCTGACGATTGATCGATGTCATCCTCGTGATCAAGACCAAACGCATCGACAAAGGAGTTGTCATCAATGTTTCCCTCTGCACGTACTACCATTTGTGATACACTCATTACTCCAGATTGAACATTTGAGAGTAATCTGGTGAATGAGGTGTCACCCTGGCGGTTGTATCCATCTTCCATTCTATTTTGTCAAGGATGCAAATAAATAAAATTATTTTATTTTTAAATTTAAACGCAATTGTGGTTTAAATTTTTTAAACCTAATTACTTTGATTGCCACATTTTATCATACAATTCAAGCCAAGTCAAACCACATTCAAGTGAAGCCACATATTATCATAAAAGAATTCTTAAACCTATTTTCATATAAAATTCGTTTTTAAGCCTATTATCATTAAAAAATTCATAAAAGAATTCTTAAACCTATTATCATATAAAATTCGTTTTTAATCTTATTATCATTAAAAAATTCTTTAAAAAATTCTTAAACCTATTATCATATAAAATTCGTTTTTAATCCTATTATCATTAAAAAATTCTTAAACATATTATCATATCAAATTCGTTTATCACCCTATTATAATTAAAAAATTCTTAAAAAATTCTTAAACCTATTAGTTCTTAAACATTCTTACACTAAACCCTATTTTCTTCTTACGTTTTCTTAACCCTATTTTTTTAAACCTATTTTCTAAAACCTATTTTCTAAAACCTATTTTCTTAAACATATTCATAAATTCTAAAATAGAATGGGTGCAGAAAATTTCTTACGTCTTCTCTGTTGAAAAACGTTCACCCGCTCGTCCACGCCCGCTCGTCCGTTCACCCGAGTCCGTTCTTGGTTGAAATTGGAACGAAATTTGTTGTTGCACTGACAATAAAATAACAGTGAACGAAATTAAATAAGAGAAGAAGAAATAAAATTAGACTGTTTGAATTAATACAAAAAGAAGAAGAGAACAAGACTTACGTTCGATTGCTGCTGTTGCGCCCCTTTATTATCTCTGTTGTTGTTGGAACGAACGAAAAGAAACGAAGAAGGGAGAAGCAATATGTTGCTGTTGGAACGAATGAAAAGAAACGAAGAAGAAGAAGAGGGATTGTTGTTGAAAGTGAAAGAAGAAGAAGGAGAATTTAAAGAGGAAGAGTAAATGCGTACCTGAACGTTGAACTGCATCCCCCAACTACTCAAATTTAATTTCGTCCAACGTTCAAATAAACAGCGGCTGGTTTAAAAAACACGGTTTTGTTTTAGGGTTTAGTGTAAGAGACGCTGGTTCTCCCAGCGTCTCTTACACTACAGATTTTTTTTTAAAATAAAAATTGTATAAGAGACGCTGGTTCAACCAGCGTCTCTTATACATGTTCAAATAAAAAAAAAGCTTATATGAGACGTTGGGAGAACCAGCGTCTCATATAAAAAAAAATTATATTTTAAAGTATAAGAGACGCTGGGAGATCCAGTGTGTCTCTTATACGTAGCCTTAAAAAAATTAAATTAAAACTTAAAATTGTTTGCAAAAAAAAATTAAAACGTTGAATGTATAAGAGATGCTGGGAAAACCAGTGTCTCTTATACATAAAAATTTCAAAAAAAATAATTTCAGCTTCGAACGAGAGACGCTGGGAAAACCAACGTCTCTCACACATAAAAAAATTCCGAACCTCTCAGGAGTGCCTATAACGGGAATTTGTTTGAAAATGAGCCTAGATCGGGAATTTTTTTTGAAAAAACGCCCATTTCAGAAAAAATTCCATTAGGTGCGTTAGGGAAACACAGAATAATCATGAAAATAATTTGGTTTGATGAATGGATAATTGGATATATACATGCTGGTACTATCATACGTAATATATTAAGTGTGATTAATAAAAGAGTTGTGTTTTAAATGTACTAGTTTTTGAAGTTATTACAATTCAAGTTTTTAAGTCATAATATTTGCTTAAGATGCTTCATATAAGTTCAGAATTTTAAAATATTACTTCAGATCTGATCAAAATATGTGTATGTTTATAATTTTAAGAAAATTTGAAAATTATTATTTCCTTTAAGACAATTCACTTTAAACAACAAAAAACCGAATTGTTTCAATTGTTGAATTGAAGTTGTTAGGCCTTATTTGGTAAGACAGTAGTAGCAGTAGTAGCACTTGAAATAACCTTTATAAAAACGCTAATAAAAGTAACTTTGAAAAAGTAGAATTTAAAATGCTTCTGATGCGGGAGCATCCGAGCTATTGGAAAGAGCATCAAGGACGCCTCGTCCTAAATCAAGAGATGTTCTAACAACTGGAGCGAGAGTTAAAGATCGTTATGAGACATCATTGAATTTGTTGTTAGTCACCCGACCTCGTATAGTAGCCATCCAAGTTCGTAGAGATCCGATTCAAGTAAAGATGAGAGCGCAAAGACGAAGTTTCTCTAGAGGCAAAATCGTGACTGCTTCCTCTATAACCGCGACCGCGGTTTGACGAAGAAGAAAATAGTAGTCTCTGGAATGAAACCGCGATCGCTTCCTTAAACCGCAATCACTATTTGAAACCGCGATCGCTTTATTAAAACCACAATCGCTTTATTGTCTCAGACAACTTTTCCGGATTTGTTTGTTTTTTATTGTTTTTGGTTGTTTCTTATTTCTTCCAATTCATTTTGTTATTTTAGAAAACTCTTTTAATTAATTAGGTTATTTCCTTTATTTTGACAGTCTTTTGAACCCTGTTTAAGGTTTGTGTTAGTCATTGTTTTAGGGGAGCAAAAGTGATTATTATGAATTGAGAAACGTTGTCCTCCAAAATAGAGCTTTTGTGAGAAGAGTGCTTGAGAGCATTGTTGTTGAACTCGCCTAGTTGTTCTTGTGTGTGACAATCTCCACCATGTATTATCGAGTCTTCATAGAGCATCCTCCAGTCTATAGTCATTGTTTTTTGTTGTAATCTTTGGGGTTTCTTCATCATTTGGTAAGGTTCTTACTCTTAAGTTCAAGGGTTTTATCGCTATTTGATTTGGTTCTATTAGGCCTATCCATCAATTATATATCTTCTATTATCTCTTTTCTAATTCTGCCTATCATTCTTGTTCGAGTTTCTGTTCGGAGTTTGGTGCCTAGATCGTCATCAACGATTTATCCCCGCATTAGCTTCAAAATGAAAAACAATACATATAGTATATTGCTACTTGCCAAATACATATTTTTGTAATGCTACTCTAAACGCTAGTTTTCTAACTTTATTTTACGCTCTATGACCCCGTATATAACAATAGCGGTTGGGATAGAGGATGATAATAACAATCAAAATTAACATTTTTGAAAGGCTAACAAAAGTAGCTCTGAAAAGATAGCGTTTGAAACGCTATTAAATGAGAAACACTATCTCTATCGTTGTTTTTCATTTTTTTGTAATGGTTGTCAACTTTTCAAATGTGGAGGAGGACAAATAGATTCCGAAGAAAAGAATAAGGAAAACGAAAAAGATTTCATGGTTGTGGACTATTAAGCCAGAATGAGTAGCAGTATCATATATTGCTACACGTCATTATTTGAATACTCCCTCCGTCCCATTATATAATTCCTGTTTTCCTAATCGGGTATTTCAAAAAATTCTTTTTACTTTTCTTTTATGTCTTTTGTCTTATTATACTCATCACATTCAATTACCCTCTCTTTCCTCCTTTTTTACATCAAAACTCACACCAACTTACTTTTTATTTTCTCTCTCGTACATAAAAATCCACACTCTCTCACATTCTCTCTCTTTCTCACTTTTTCTTTTCATAACCTTAATTTTCCTCGATAACGACAAACAGGAATTATATTTCGGGACGGAGGGAGTATTTCACTTAGATGTACATTTTAGAAGATAACACTAGTTTAAACAACAGCAAAAAAAAAAAAAAAAAACTAGAACGAGTATCCTGTGATTGGCACGGGTATAAGAGTACTTATTTGTGTTTGTGATGTAAACGATGTAACCGTGCATCTAGTTTGACCTGTTCCAACGACTAATATGATTGTGGCATTGATATAAGTTTATGGCTCTGGCTTTGTTGAAAATGCGACTTATATGAAGATTGTCGATTATGCTGACATCATTCATACACATAAGCCCTTGTTTGATTTAATGGGTGAATTTAAGTTCTAGGGAATTTACCTACTTTCAAGAAATTGTAAATTATATGAAGAATCATGTTTGGTTTAAATTGATGCAAATAAAGTGATTGTCCCGTACAACGTATGGGTAATGAAATGATAATAATATGGATAATGAAACGATTATTATGTAACATATAAATTAAAAAATATATTATATAATAACTGATTATCTATATCAGACAGTCAGAATAAACAATAAACTTTCAATATTGCTTTGTTTTTATTAACTAACTACCTATGTTTCTGATCTCGATCTTGCGATTGAACATGTTGTCAAACGCGTAGTTAGTGTAATTTTTCGAGCATGTATAATGTATTTTTAATCTGGAGTGTGCATTTGTTATGGGCATGCGAGTAAGTATAAAATATAGCATGTTGATACTTACGTGGGGTGTTTGAGGCATGCTGATGTTTGCGTGTGTGCATTATGGGGGTGTTGAGCTCGCGTGGCATCATGCATGGAATTAGGTATATTGGTCCTCGCGTGGGTTATGTATATTGTTGAATGGAATTTGCTCGTGGGATTTGCTTTGTAATAGTCTTGAGTGGATGTCAACACCTTTGTCATCTCACATTTTATTCATTCGTGCACTATACGTTGCCAACTCTCGTTTACTATCTTCTTCCTCAGGAATCGACACTAGAGGAGAATTGCTCGATAACGCGAGTTCATCAAAATTGCGGGTATGTTGTTACTCGCGAGAGACATACAGACCAGGGTATTAACTAATACCTCTTTATTTCACATGGGTGTAAACCCGTCAATGCTTTCGCGACCAAGGAGAGTTTTTTAGCTCAACCTTAGAAGCTGCTTCGCAACCTAGGAGGGTTTTTTAGCCCAAGCTAGTGAAGCGGGATCACGGCGGGTGAGCTCGTTGGCATAAACCCGTCCATGCTTTCGCGACCAAGGAGAGTTTTTTAGCTCAACCTTAGAAGCTGCTTCGCAACCTAGGAGGGTTTTTTTAGCCCAAGCTAGTGAAGCGGGATCACGGCGAGTGAGCTCGTTGGCATAAACCCGTCCATGCTTTCGCGACCAAGGAGAGTTTTTTTAGCTCAACCTTAGAAGCTGCTTTGCAACCTAGGAGGATTTTTTAGCCCAAGCTAGTGAAGCGGGATCACGGCGGGTGAGCTCGTTGGCATGAACCCGTCCATGCTTTCGCGACCAAGGAGAGTTTTTTAGCTCAACCTTAGAAGCTGCTTCGCAACCTAGGAGGGTTTTTTAGCCCAAGCTAGTGAAGCGGGATCACGGCGGGTGAGCTCGTTGGCATGAACCCGTCCATGCTTTCGCGACCAAGGAGAGTTTTTTAGCTCAACCTTAGAAGCTGCTTCACAACCTAGGAAGGTTTTTTAGCCCAAGCTAGTGAAGCGGGATCACGGTGGGTGAGCTCGTTGGCATAAACCCATCCATGCTTTCGCGACCAAGGAGAGTTTTTTAGCTCAACCTTAGAAGCTGCTTTGCAACCTAGGAGGGTTTTTTAGCCCAAGCTAGTGAAGCGGGATCACGGCGGGTGAGCTCGTTGGCATGAACCCGTCCATGCTTTCGCGACCAAGGAGAGTTTTTTAGCTCAACCTTAGAAGCTGCTTCACAACCTAGGAAGGTTTTTTAGCCCAAGCTAGTGAAGCGGGATCACGGCGGGTGAGCTCGTTGAACCCGTCCATGCTTTCGCGACCAAGGAGAGTTTTTTAGCTCAACCTTAGAAGCTGCTTCGCATCCTAGGAGGGTTTTTTAGCCCAAGCTAGTGAAGCGGGATTACGGCGGGTGAGCTCGTTGGCATGAACCCGTCCATGCTTTCGCGACCAAGGAGAGTTTTTTAGCTCAACCTTAGAAGCTGCTTCACAACCTAGGAAGGTTTTTTAGCCCAAGCTAGTGAAGCGGGATCACGGCGGGTGAGCTCGTTGGCATAAACCCGTCCATGCTTTCGCGACCAAGGAGAGTTTTTTAGCTCAACCTTAGAAGCTGCTTCGCAACCTAGGAGGGTTTTTTAGCCCAAGCTAGTGAAGCGGGATCACGGCGGGTGAGCTCGTTGGCATAAACCCGTCCATGCTTTCGCGACCAAGGAGAGTTTGTTTTAGCTCAACCTTAGAAGCTGCATCACCACCCAAGAGGTCTTACAGCCCTGCCTGGTGAGGCGGCACCATGGCCTAGGTGAGTGTACATCTCATCTAGGTCACGGTACATATCGCGTGCTCGGTGACTCGCCCGATGCCGTTAATTGTAAGCAAGTTAAATAAATAGAAGAAAGTATGAGCAAGGTAAAAGTCATGCTAGGTGCAAGCGGGGCTTACCTGGCTCTTCGCCTTTTATCTTTTGCTAATCTTGTGATTTGTTTTTCATAGAGCGAGAATAGAAATCTCTCGTCATGACGTATGTCAAACCGGTTGCGTGAGGAAATTCCCCACGGTCGGCGCCAGTGTTGGTGTTCGGATTTGTTGGAACCTCATTCCAACGGAAGGGTAAACCGGCAACACTCCGGATTCCCGAGTCTTTGTCGTTTCTTCTTCTAGTGGACTCTCTATTCTTTCTCTCGTTGTAAGATAAAAACGTCCATGTTCCTGCAAAAGCCAAAACCTGGAGCTGGTGCTCCCCGGGAAAGGCTCTCCAACGCTCAAGTAAGTAATTATATAAACGACATAACTGTCAAATGATACTTTAGGGAATTAGAATGATTAGTTTAAACCCGAAAGGAGATTTAAGAAGGTAATTATACATCACCAAGAGAAGGTGAAAATCATGCTCAATGCTTTATTCGACTAAATGACCTCACGAGCCATATATATACCCGTAACATCGACTTACTCAATTACTCGTATATGCTTGGAGTCCCACGAGTAATAATATACTCAAACAGCATTCATGCATGCTCACGTGAACAGTAAACCCAAGTTATATATATGCATGCTTGTAATCTCATTTTCTTAACCCACCTTATATACTTTAAATAAGTTACCTCGCAAGCCGATAAATCATGTATTAGGAAGTTGACAAAGGCCGTAACGAATATGCTAAAGACGCGTGCATGTGAGAAGGCTCGAGCTGGGTTCTATGGCGGAGATGTAGCACAACCGATACCTCGCGAGCAAGGCCGTAATGCGCTAGTTGAGACGTGAGTAGTCTTAAGCTCGCGGGTCGGAAGGGTTCGCCATTAAGTTGAGTCGCAAGCAAGACCGAGGTGAGGACGCGAGCAAAGCCGAGGCGAGCTACGGCTAGAGTCGCAACGAAGACCATGGTGAGGACGCGGGGAAAGCCGAGGCGAGCTACGGTTAGAGTCGCAACGAAGACCATGGTGAGGACGCGAGGAAAGCCGAGGCGAGCTACGGCTAGAGTCACAACGAAGACCATGGTGAGGACGCGAGGGAGGCCGAGGCGAGCTACGGCTAGAGTCGCAACGAAGACCATGGTGAGGACGCGAGGGAGGCCGAGGCGAGCTACGGCTAGAGTCGCAACGAATATCGCCATGTACAAGGCGGAGGTCGCGAGTAAGTCGCGAGGTGGGCTACGACTTCGACCGAGCTCATGGCCTGTTTAGAGAAAGCTGAGCTTGGAGCGGGGAGCCGATCATACCTTGCGTGGCGCCGTTGCCGGGGACTACCGTTCTGAGTAAGAGAGGGCTCTCGGTTGAAGAGACCTTATGGTCAGATCTCCTCCTGCTTCTTCTCTCCCATTTCTCTGGTTCCTCCTCCCTTTCTCTTCCTTTCTCCTCCCTCTGTCTTATCCTCTTTTTTCTGGTGCTTATCCTCCCGTCCTCCCTTTCTTCCTCTGAGCACAGCACACACATATATACTAGTATATGGTACAAGGGAAGGCTAATGGGCTTTTCTTTAACGGGGTTTGGACTTATCTTATCCCGGGTCCAACACTCTCCAAATTGAAAAATGGCATGTCATCATGGGCCTCTACCAGGGTCGTTCCTAGCATTTTGGAGGCCCTGCTACAACTCTTAAAATATACAAATTTTAAAAAATAAGTAGTATTTCATTACCTATTAAGTATGCTTAATTGCTTATCATTCTAATAATCGAATTTAATATCAATAATATTAGAAAAGGAAATTAGTACTTCACATGAAAATTAAAACGATTGAAAGGAATTCGAAAAAGTAAGAATAACCAAAAAAATTGAGAACCAGCAACCCATATGCCAAAATCCGTGTCTTTGAACGTTGACGAAGGAACATATAAAAAACCCAAATTTATAAAAAAAAAAAATTGACAAATTATTCATTGTAAACTATGCTTTTATGATATTAAATACATACGTTTGAATTGAGAATAAAAAAAAATTGAAAGAATTGAGACCAATTTCTAGAAAAAAAGGATCGAATTTGGACAAAAAGAGGTAGAAAATAAACCTATTAATTTTGGAGATATAAATAAAAAATATATAATAGACCTAAAACTAAAAGGGTGCGGTTCCGGTGAGAACAATTTGTAAAATGAGAACGTGCGAAGGGTTAATTTTTTTCAGTTTCTAAATAAATGTTCTTCAAATTTTTGATGTTTTAAGTTTGTCAACGAATGTGCACCAAATTAATACTAAATGTTCACCAATTTACTACTAATGTGCATCATTCTCACGTTCGTATTTTAAAAGTTATTCTCACCCGACACTTTCTCAAACTAAAATATGGAGCCCCGAAATTTTGGGGGCCCTGTTCGGTCACCCACTCTTAACACCTAATGCCCGGCCATGGCCTCTACAATGCCTCTGAAACGGAAGACCGTCTCTGGTTCAATTATTCTTATGCCAATTCAGCTCTGAACAACACCCTCTTTTGGCTCGACAACACCACTAGTTTCAACAACCTCCATGGCTGGATTGATTGGATCTTTACTGGGGTAAACAAGAAATCTTTTTTCCTCAAATTCAGGGCTAGTTTCATCGCTACTACAATAGATTTCATCCGGATGGCTATGAATATGATAGTGTACCAGAACAAGGCTACACCGATCAAGGAATGCTGTTACAAAATCATGGAAGCCATGAAGCTTAATGCCACATCGAATTGGAAAAAGAGCAGTGATCTTATTTCTTGGAGAGGTCTTTTTAAATAGTCTCTGTTGTTTTGTTTTTCTTGTTGCTTTGCTGACTGTCGATGCTCTGTAATCTCTAATCGAACTGATCTTAGATTCTGGGATCCATTTTTGTGCCATGCACGGGTGGTATAAAAATTACTCCCTCCGTCCCATTATATAGTTCCCGTTTCTATTTTGGGTGTCCCGAAAAGTTCTTCCCATTTCCCCCTTCTTTCCATTTTTATCCTACTTTTTCCTCAAAAACTACACTCATTTCTCTTCTCTTACACACTTTTCTACCTCAAAATTCACATAAAACCACTTTTTATCTTCTCTCTCCTACATAAAAACCCACACCCACTCACATTCTCTCTCCCTTTCACTTCAATTCTCTCAATTCCTTAATTCCCGTGCAAAAGCAACAATGGGCACTATAAAAGGGGACGGAGGGAGTATAATTATAATATAATATAATAAAAATTACTACTAATACAAAATTATATGCATGATTTGGATATTTTTAAGTAATTTTAATTTGATATTTTAGTGTAATATAAATTTGAATTATTGATACAATAACTAATTAATAAAAAGGAAAAATCACAAGTATTAATTATTTTAGGTTACGATAACAACATTTCAAAACTATATCTATAATCTAGCTCATATTTGTTAGTTGTAAAATCTTAAATTACTATGGTAATTAATTTCAAGAGTTTAAATTTATAAGACTATTGTAGTTCTCGCGCCTTGCGCGGGTTTATATAGCTCATATAAATCATTCGTTAAGAAATTTTAATTATACCTGAATATGAAGTTAATAAAAATAATAATATGACCTTAGAAAATAAGTCTTAAAACGATCGCTCCTGTCAACAACAAAAATATATAAAAACTTAGATAAAAGAATATAGAACTTTAATATTAATATTTTTTTAAGATCCATTTATTCTCTAATATTGAAACTCCTAAGCTAGTTTATATATGATTTTTGTTAAAATTACCCATATAGAGTCTTATATATTGATTGTTTTTTTAACCTCCAAAATTAGATGTGTAAAAGTATACTGATAATTAAATTGTCATAAAATATATACTGTATATAAGAGCATAAAATAAGAAAATAAAATTATATAGAAATATTATATTTAGAGAATGTACGTAACCAAAAGAAAAAGAAACAAAATCTACTGTATAACTACTAAAGCAGAATCCTTTCCTCTCACCCTAGCTATGCCACGTGGCAAGAAGGCATTTCAGCATATCCACGTGTCTGCCACGTGGCATAATATGATTGGTTGCGTTTTTATCCTTTTTTTTGCCAATTTTTTTGTTGACACTGCTGTCTAATCTTGACCGAATTTTTTTAGAAGAATTTTAGGAAATCTTTTGTATTTTCAGTGTCGAACATATTTTTCTTTTTTTTGCCAATTCAGTAATGATATTAACTAATTCCCTAATTTACCTAAAAGAGGGTATACATAGAAATATTATCATGCTCTAAGCCCTAATACGTAATCTTTATGTTATTAACCTAAAATCAATATAAAACTAACATGTAAAACAAGCCACTTTTCAGTTCAATGATATAAACCTGTAATGCCAAAAAAATGAAACCCAAACGCAAAAAACTGAAAAACCATTATTACATTTCACCCTAGACCAAAACTGATATGAACCTGCATTATTACAACTCTTTCTGCATAAAAAACTGAAACCCTAAATGAATCTGCAACAGTATAAAGAAAAGGATACTATTGCCAAAAATTCTGGACTGAAATTTGCACAAACCTGTAAAGCAAGAAAAAGAAAATTAATAATACATAACAGAAAATCTGTAATTACTGCATTCAAACAGCCCAGAAAATCTGTAAAGCAAGAAAAAGGAAAGACAACTCAAAAAAATGTACACAATCTGCAAGTTGTATTACTGCATTTACCTAAAAAAATTTGAACACCTTTAAAATCGTACACAATCTGCAAAGCAAGAAAAGGAAAGACAACTCAAAAGGCAATAAACACAATCTGCAAAGAAAGAAAAGGAAAGACAACTCAAAAGGCAATAAACACAATCTGCAAGCTGTATTACTGCATTTTGTTCCAGAAATAAGAGGCAGCAGTATTATGCACAAAAGGAAACCCTAAAGTTTCATTATAAAATGAAACCCTAATGTTTTCACGTTCTTCCCTATTCTCACTTTAAACCTACTGTCATTCTTCCAATCATACACCATGGAAGCAGTTCAACGTATTATCGATATTACATCTTCAAAACACAATCTTACTATGAAGGTTAGATGCATAAGAATGTTCAAAGTTCCTATGAAGGCAGATCCCTCTAAATTCTCCACCACCAACATAATTTTCATGGATGAAACGGTATGTAGATTATTTCAATCCTGTTTTATTGTTTCTATATTTCTCTATCTAACTATACGTAATCTAATATTCAGGAAGAACGAATTCATGCAGTGATAAAGGAGTCTTTAATGACCAACTTTCCACAATTAAAAGAAGGAGAAGCTTTTCTAATCTCAAAATATGGAGTTGCAATGTACGATACAGAGTACAAATATACAAATCACAAATTCAAGCTACTGTTTTCACGCTTTACAGTAGTAAAGCCCTGCATGACTGAAGATATTCCTACTCATGGCTTTAAATTCATAGATTTTGAGGAAGTGTATGATAATTCACTACATGAGAATACCCATTATGGTTAGTATTATAAACTAAATCAACACATTTTTGCAACAGTTATTCTCATACCTAACTGATCTGCTGTTATTTTAATTTATTGTTTCAGATCTTATTGGGTTGTTGGCTGGAATTGGAGATATTGTCAAATGGTCTGCAAAAAAACCTGATGGAAAAAGGCTATTCTTGAAGTTAATGGATTCCAGGTATGGTTTTGGATTTTAATACTACAGATCTGAAACATTTATATTTTTATGAACTAAAACATGAAGCAGTTTATGAATAAGCCACTTTACATTAAAATATACCTGGTATGAGCAATAAGTAGTATTCTTTGCACCTGTGTTCCACCTTTCTGCAGAAACATGAAGCAGTTAATCAATAAGCCACTTTTCAGTAAAATATACCTGGTATGAGCAATAAGTAGTATAAAATGAATTCTTTTTCAGAAAGTATAAAGTATTATGTAATATATAATTACTAAATCTATTGAATAAGCCACTTTTCACAAAGTGTACATTTATATTCCAATTTTCAGCCATTTTTACCTTCAGGTTTTTAGGCTCATTTAATATATTATTCAGATCTACAGTTTATGCAGTTGAATGATTATTCTTACAGCCCATATATTTTAAAACTCGTTGACTTTACATTTATTTTATAGGAACAATACAGTAGACATTACACTTTGGGATGCTTATGCTGAGATGTGTCGACCCCTACTCGGATTATCACTTGAGAATAAGAAGATTGTATTAGTCATTCAATTTGCACGACTATCAAAATGGAATAATGAGCCTAATTTCTCAAATGGTTATGATGGAACTAGACTCTTTCTAGATGATGACTCAATTGCAGAAATTTCAGATTTCAAAAAGAGGTAAACAAACATTCGAATTTTATCTATGTAAAACTATTTATTTTTATACTATTTATGTACAGAAAAATAGTCAAATCTAATCCTTTTAATACTCTCACCCATACAAACTTGATATTGATATGCAGAAAATTATTTGAACTAAACTATGTTCTTTAATAATTTCATACAGTTTCAAAGAAATAGAAGGGCTACAAGTTGAGAATATTGTTCAGCTTTCAAATGAGGCTTCAAAATTACCGGCTGATATTTTCCTAAAGGCCAATGACAGGAGAACATTGGAAGAGCTTCATGAGCATCTATTTGAAAATAAAACTGTAAGTTGTAAAAAGTTTATTTCCAATGAATTTTTACAATTATTAATTCTGAATTATTTTATAGGTACTGAGAGCTGTTACAGTTGCCACCATAGAACATATTGATAATCCTACAGGTTGGTACTATAACTCATGCAAAAAGTGCAAGAGTAAAGTTAAACCGGGCTCGGAGGAGGGTCACTGGTGCAAGAAATGTGAAAAAATAGTCACTTTTCCAATACCTAGGTTTGCAATACAAGTTTCAGTAATTGATGGAACAGGAAACGGTCAATTAACAATTTTTGATAAAGAAGCTTCACAAATCTTAGAGAAAAGTGTTACTGACATTCTGGAATCAAGAAAAGAGGTGATTTTTATAGCTTTTTGGTAATATATACAATCTTGAACTTCTCTAATATTTTTGAGTGTTTTACAGGAAGACGATGATAATGAGATTCCTAAAGAATTGAAGATATTCTTAAACAGGAAATTTCTATTCAAGGTTCTCATTTCTGAATACAATATACTTAACCTACCAATGGCATCAGCATATACTGTGACACACATCTCAAGTGATGCACATTTGATTGAAAAGTTTGAGACCTTATCATTACATTCTGAGGTAATATTACTTAACATATTGAATAAGTTTAATATATATGTCAAATCAATTCATTATTTATGAAATATAGTCTACTTATTACAAATTTTTTTTTTAGGAAAATGAAGAAACTACAATTACTGACATTGATGTGATATCAAAATCATCAAAAACTTCTTCTAATGACATGAGTACCCCGTCAAAAAGATCATTTATGTCTATTGATGATGAACCAAATTCTAGCAAACATGAGGAGGGGGAGTATTCATCAACTAAGAAGCAGCTCATAGAAGTTAAAAAGGAAAAGATGGACGAGAAGGAGAAGAAGGATTAGATGGCCGGATTATTTTCAGTTTTTAGAGGATTTTTAGCACTTTTGGTTTTTCAATAATTACTTTTTAAGATTATTATACCCAATCATGCAAGGATTAAGTTTTTTCAGTAATATGCTATACTTTTCAGTTTTTCTTTATCTATATCCAATCTGCTTATCATGCAAAGTATCTATATCTAATCTTCTTATCATGCAACATCATTCCCTTTTTTAAAACTCAAAATATTTTAAAAAAGTAATTGATTCATAATTAATTTCAGCAGCAAACTTACTTGGTTTAAAGCAGTCTAAATTACTTTCTCAACATGTAAATTGCATTACTTGCTCCCCTTTAGATGATCTTCGTTTAGTCTATGCAATCTGCAACCCAGATTCACATCTCCCCTATGCACATTGAATTTTATAAGTTAACAAATTCATTGGCCATGTCATACTCTTCAAAGTAATTGATTTTATAGTAGATTTCAGCAGCAAACTTACTTGGTACAAAAAGCAATAGAGCACCAGAATGTGATAGATGAAGAGTTGTATGAGCTTCCACTGGAACCGTCTACAAGATAAAAAGCACATAAGAAAATGGACAAGTGTTCTTTTAGTACATTAGGGTTTCAAAATGAACTGAGGGGTTTGCAGAATTACGAAATTAGGTTCATTAAAATATATATTCTGACAGTCCATATAAAATAAGAAAAAGCTAATTTTTAAATGGAAAAATTATAAATCAGAAAATATCCATTATGCCTTTTTAACCACTTATTGTGCATGAAGATATTTAAACAATACAGTTGCCTTTTGCATAAATCATATTTCCTAATCAATTTTATGGTGCATAATTTTGATTTCCAGCAAAAATATAGAAATTAAATACAACACATAAAACACTTTGCACATATTGGTTCTGAGAGATTCAATAGCATTTAAAATAGATAATTTCAAATTCCAGAACTATGTGCACATAATATAGTAATAAGGGAAAACTAAAAGGAAAGATATAAATCATTATTTTATTCGGAAATTTAAAAGTTTTGACCATATAAGTCATATTTTCTATGTTTAAGATATCCCATAGATATATCATTACCATGCTTAAAATTATAACATTCTGCACTAAATGCAGCTATTCCTAAACCATAATATAAAATTTCATTTCCACTGTCTATATAAATACACAGGTAATGAAGTGCAACCCTTACAAAACAGAAGGTAGAGAATCTTTGTGCACTTCAGAGAAATCAAAAAAATTCATCGTGTTCAAGGTAAAGTGTCTTTAATGCAGTTCTTATAAAACTGTCTTAAACTTTATATAATCTGAAAGGCTTATTATTTCTGTTATTTCTTCTTTATTTCAGGTCCTAATAATGGTTCATCCAACTAAGCATGACGTAGTCAAGGGAGATTCTATCATAATGCTTTCTGACCTTATGCCATCAAACCACTTTTTCAGTTTACCACCATTAGTGTCTACTTTTTGGATTCAACTTACTTTTCCAGTAGCATTGGAGTTGGATCTAAATTATATAAAATGCAGGCTATTTATCCCCCCAGATGTGATGAATGCTACAGACAGGTAATTACAACAATCTAATTTCAGAAATCCATACACTCTACAATATGAATAATGGGATGAATTTTATACATCCAAGTGTGTTTATTTTTTGTGCTTAAAACATTGTTTATTACATACAGATTTCGGAATGCTTTGAATGAAATGAACATCAGGTTTCACCCATGGATAGATGAAAAGGATCCAATCATATTTCCAAATATCAAGATGAATTTTGCTATTAAGAGTGTTGTTGCTGATATGAGTGAAGCTGAAGTTACTTCTTTCCATAGGACTTTTTCGTCTTACAATCCTATGATATGTGTTCTTACTAATGTGGAAATGGATTCTTTTGCTCTAGAAGAAATGTTTAAGCAATATGGACATGATCGTTTTGTTAGATTAAACCAAGAGATTGATGGAGACAAAACTTATGTCATATGGCGAAGTTCAGACGTGAATATAGGGTTTGAAGATCTAGGAAATGATGTTAATTTAAAGATCAGTGCTCGAAGCATGATGCCATGGCAACTGTCATGTGTCTTAAGCATGAATGAAGGATGTAATGGTTTGCATTTGTGGAATAAGTTGGATCAGTATGCTGCAGCTAATCGTCTACCTTGGCAATACTTAGAAGGGCGAAAGAGATTGATTGATTTGACAGAAAATCCTTGAAGGAGGTTAAAAGTGAAGACCTTGAAGATTTATCTAGAATAGTTATTATAAAGTTTAGAAGAGTTTTACCATTACCTACAATAAGCTTCTTTTACTATATTGCAAGTTTTCAAACAGGTTTTATTCATTATCTATTATTATGAAGTTGGTTATTTTATATTCCATATTTATTCTAAATTTAAGCAATGTTATTTACTCTTTCCAATCTATTTTCGAATTCCATATAGTGCAGTAAAATAATTCAGGATTAATAAACCAATATATGCACTCTACCAAAAAAAAACAATATATGCACATTATAATTTCAACGAAAATAAAATAAAGTAAAGTTATGTTAAAATATTATTATTCAAGAAATCCCATAGATATCATATTAACTAATTTTGAAAATAGGGGTTATTTTGCAAGTGTACCAAATATAGAGATTCCTAAACCGTAATTACATAAGTTTCTACTAACCATAATATAAAACACTTTATGTTTGGAAATTAAAAATAAATCACAAAGTAAGAGAATATATATATAGGTTTTGTCACACAGAATATAGTAATAAGGGAAAATATATCTATGTATTCAACTCAATATGTCATATTTAAGCAGTTCAAGATATCCCACCACAGATTTCATTACCATGCTTAAAAAATATCAGGATGCACTAAATGCAACTATTCCTAAACCCTAATTCACATTCCTAAACCCTAATTCACAATTTCGTTTTACAGTGTGTATATAAATACACAAGTGTTTCATTCATCCCTAATTCATTTATTATCAGTTTTCCACTCTCTCTACCAATACATAAGTGTTTCTGTCATCCCTTACAAAGCAGAAGACAAAGAAATCTGTGTGCACTTGGGAGAAATCAAGAGTAGTCTTCTAAAGTAGTCTTCTACTTCAAGGTAAATTATTTTTATTATAGTTGTAGAATAGTTTTCTCTAATTTCATTTTAGATCTGTAAAACACTCACAACTATGTTCATTTTCTGCATAAAAAGTACAACTTAATTTATTATTTAGACCATAAAGTGATTCTGCAGATACATTTATTTTAAATAACGTAATTGATCTAATATGCAAAAAACTTTTGTATGCCCAAGGAAGTGAAGGAATAGATGGTGGATGACTTAAAAACTTATTTTAGTTGATTTTTAGCCTTAGTTGTATTGAAATATTCATTTTATTAAAATATTTATCTTATCATGCAAGTTTTTGTATTGCATATCAAAACAGAAAATAAATACAATAAGTAAACTTACTTGGGTATTTTTTAACAACTTCATCTCATCAATAACTTCTCATTTCCTTCTTCTCCTCCACCTCCTTAGGCTTGATTGGATCTTCTTTGCTTTGCTGTTTCACATCTTCCTTTTCTCTGGATTCAGAGAAAAGGAAGGTGTCTGCAATTTTAATTTTTTATCAATTTTGTATTATTAATTTTGCTTCCTAAATAGTAATAAACTACAGCTGAGAAGTAGGAACCAGTACATACTTCTTGGCTCCATAGATCATAGAAGAACGTCAACCTGCATGCGCGGGTTCAACCATTAGCTCAAGAAATGTAAAAAATTAATCTCTGAATCCAAATAAGAAAAGGAATTTGCTTAACTTGAAAGCATAAATACAACAGAGAAAAGAGAAGAAGAAACACTTGCAGAAAAATATCCAATTCTGTGATGGTTCACAATTCACACACTAGACCTAAAACTGAAGAGGAAGAAGAAAAATGCAAAATAATTGTGTTTAATTAAGCATGAGATGGTTCACAGTTTTAAATTAATGATAGACAAAGGCAAAAAAACATTGATTAGGAGGTCAGCAATGAAAGTAGATTGGAACTAACAACTCCATGCTATTGAATAGAGTTAGCAATCAAGTATCAAGTTGGTGGAATTTAGGTGTGGTGCATAATCAAAACTTTCACCAACAGTGAAACAACATTTGCAAAACCTTTAGTTTAAAACTTCCCTTATACTGTGACACACATCTCAAGTGATGCACATTTGATTGAAAAGTTTGAGACCTTATCATTACATTAAGATGGTAAGAGCCATTTATTAGGTGTGGTGCAAATTAAATAGGTTAAGTAATATTACCTCAGAATGAAATTTCTTCAACTAAGGGGATTGTGCATGAATTTCTTCAGCTTCATATCTGACTGCAGTAAGATGGTAAGAGCCATTTATTACAAAGACCAAATTTTTATTAGGCCTTCAAAGAACTATAATAAGATAAAAAAAAGGCTTATTCAAATTATTATCTTTATTAGAACCGCAGTAGAGGTCGTAAAGAAGCTGGCAGGGATACAATCAATAATTGATAGTAACATGAAAATAAAATAAAAACTAACCTTATAAAACTCCATTAGCTCAGCAGCACAAAATGCTAGCTTTCACCTACATAATGAATATATATGACCAATTAATAAGGTTATTCAAAACCAATCAATCAATTCTTTTGAAGAGCCGTGTTGATCATGGATACAAAATGAAAACAAGACATAGCCCTAGATAGAAAATTTTCCTGTGCCTTCACCTAGATAGAAAATTTTCACAGATTACTTTGTGATCTTTTATGCAAACATGCACATGAAGCAATATCAGAATTTATAACATGACCAATGTTGCTAAAATGTCAAACAGAAACCCTAGATTTCAGAAACCTAAAAAGGAACGAGAACAAATCATCTTAAGATAAAAAAATAATAGCAGACATGCGAGATGTACAGATCCAGGAGTTATTCATGTACCTTTTACTCATTTATTTCAAAAGAAACCCTAGATCTGAGAAGAGAAGATTTTTTCTACTCTTCCTCCTCTTCCATTACATCATCACCTCTCCCCACCTTCCCCTATCTTCATTACGGTGCAGATCCTACCTCTCCATGTGAAATCATCTTCAAAAAATAAAAGAAAGAACCATCAATAAGAAACCCTAGATCTGGAAGGGCTTCGTTCAGATCTGAGCAGAGAAAGGAGGGTTTGAGAGTTTGAGAGCGGAGAGGCTCTGGTATTGATGGTTTGTGAAAGATCGATGGCGGAGAGGCCCAAATCATGATGTCGAGATCTGAGCAGAGAAAGGAGGGTTTGAGAGTGGAGGGCTTCGTTCAGATCTGAGCAGAGAAAAGAGAAGAGGATCTTGAGGAGGATGAGCAGAGAAAGGAGGGCTTCGTTCAGATCTGAGCAGAGAAAGGAGAAGAGGATCTGAACGAAGAAAGCTGTGGAGAACTGAGCACCAAATCGAGGGTTTGAGAGTGGATGAGGCTTGGTACAGATCTGAGGCAATCGAGAAGGAGAAAACATCTGAAATGTAGGAGAAGGAAATGAGTGGAGGCGGAGGAGTGAATAGAAATCAGGGTTTCCTTAAAGAGAGAGACATCAAAACCAAATTTATGCATTTATATTTATTGTTGAAGATAAAATAAATAATAAATATTTTAAGTAAATAGTTGATGTTAGCTTATTTGTATCTTCACATTTATTTTTGTTATTAAATACATGTTATATTATATTTATGTTTTGTTTCCAATATTATTCAGTGATTAGAGAAAATGGTGCGAAAGCGTAAAGTTTTAGAAAACGAACAAGGAACAGAATCAAATCGATCAGGTATTCAATCAGCTAAAGAATTGGGTATTGTTTTTTTTTTTGAGATTTATATATGAATTTATTTGTTATTATTAAAATCATTTATTAATTAAATATGTGCAGGATCTACTAACCGAATGACTAGATCTTCTTTAAATGGCTTGCATTCCCCGATGTCTGATATTTCCAATGGTAAGTAATTTATTGTATTAATTATTATTTTTTTGTTCAATTGAAATATATGTTTTATCTATGTTTGAACAAATTTTAGTTTTTTATGTTTTTATTGTTAAATGTTAGAACAGTATATGTTCATTTTTAGCATTAAAGCATATATATATAAAAACATATTTAAATTCATATATTAATTAAATATGTGCAGTATCTATTGACCCAGTTAGTAGAGATTCTTTAAATGGTTTGCGTACCCCGATGTCCGATATTTCCAAAGGTAAGTTTCTAGCGGATTAATTAGATGTTTTTTACTCAATTCAACAATATATGTTTCATTTTTGTTTAAACAAATTTAGTATTTTTTTATAATTTCTATTGTTAAATATTAGACTTTGAATACGTTGATTGAATTTTGTAGTGTATCAACATGTTACACCGAGATATCGTCAAATTCATCAACAAGATCCAATTTCTCATACTTCAGTTTTACCCGGTTGCGTCCCACACAAAAAAAACAATGGTACAACTTATATTTTCATCTAAAGGTTACTTTATTTATTCAGATTGTTGGATTAGTTAGTAGATTATATTGAATGTACTATATTGATTCTTATCGTAGTTAAACAGATTAATCAAAACAGGCGTAAGAAACAAGGAAATCAATCAGGTTGGGAGTATATTATTTTTATAATTTTAAAATAATATTCCTTTCTTATATTTGAAAATCATTTTTTAATTATATTCTTGCAGGTCGAGAACATGAGAATATTTGCAGTTCTTCTATTAATGAGGGTGCACCTTTACACAGTGACGCTAATTGTATGTCGTTATTGGAAATTAAATATTATATCTTATGAATTTATCTATTTTGATATTGATTTTTAATTTGTTTTTGGTAGGGCAAGTGCATGGATCAATGTTTAACAACCAATTGGTTGTAGGAAAAAAAGAAAAAGGTATGATTCAACCAACCTACATGTGAATTTATATATCTAAATGTTAAAACTATTAGAAAGTTTATATTGATATATTAGATCGGAATATGAGGATGTTGAGAATGAATGCAATCAAGCTAAAGAGGACACTGAATCTACATGGAGTACATACAGGTTAACAACATGTGTTCTTATTAGTGGATGTATATAAATAGAGACTTCTACCCTATTTTTTTAATATTTAATTAAATTTTTGTTTGTAGTCCAATTGCATGACTCGAGACTTAACGATCCATTGGTCATCGAAAAGATTGAAAAAGGTATGAAAATACTTTTAACAAATGTGGTTTTTGGGTTAAAGTGCTAAAAAAAATTTGTATGGGTTCTTTTTAGCTCGCCGTATGAGAATGATAAGAATTGAGGCAATCAAAGAAATGAGACGAAGACAAAAGCAAATTCATAAAGGTTAACAATTTATCTAAATTGTTTGTTCATATTTCATAGTTTAATATTATATGTCATTTATTGTTTAATTATTGATGTAGACAACTTATTTTTATTTTGTAGTCAAGTACCTCGATCATGGTGATGGTAAATATCAATGTCAGTATTGTGGTGCGTTGCTATGGCATGATGAAATCAGCAAAAACAAACAACCGAAATCAGATGAAGATGAAGAAAATAACTCATGTGATGATAATTCTTCAAAGTCTTCTCTTTGTTGTATGAAAGGGAAAATTCAGCTTCCTTTGTTGAAAGAGCCACCCCCGTTGCTCAAAAGTCTTTTGACTAATAGGCATCCAAAAAGCAAACAATTCTGTGAAAACATCATTGCTTACAACATGATGTTTTCTTTCACCTCATTAGGAGGCAAGATGTCACCAATTAGCGGAGGGCGTGGACTTTACTGCTACAGAATGCATGGTCAAAACTTTCACAGAATTGGGAGTTTGTTACCTGTACCTGGGTCAGGACCAAAGTTTTCACAACTATATATCTTTGATACAGAAAATGAGGATGCAAATAGAATTGGTGTCATAAGGTATGTTAAATTCATTAATTGTTTGGTATTCTTTACTTAATTAGTAAAATATCCTCTTTATACTACATCATCTTCATTAGCGTAATATTTATTAACATATTCAATGCTATAATAAATTAATTTGTTTTCACTGCAGCTCTAGAGTAAAAAAAGTAGATGACTCACTGGTGAGTGACTTGAAAAATATGATAGATGAATACAACCCTCATGCAAAGGCGTTTAGAATGGCAAGGGATCGCTTTAAAGAAGACAATTCAGCAAACGTCCAGCTGCGTCTTATTAGTAAGAGAAACACAGATGCACGAAGATATAATCTGCCAACAAGATCTGAGGTTGCTGCTCTTATTATTGGTGATATTGACACAGATTTAGGAAAGAGAGACATCGTACTTCACACAAGGAGTGGTCGATTGCAAAGAATACACGAGTTGCATCCTTCTTACCTTCCTCTTCAGTATCCACTAGCATTCCCGTATGGAGAGGATGAATACAGACCTGATATTTCTCTCAGTGATATTTCAAACAACCCTTCAAGAAAGAGGTTGAGGATTACTATAAAAGAGTTTGCTCAGTTTAGAATCCATGAGCGGGAAGGAGAATCGCCTGCTCTAAGGTCATCCAGAAAATTATTCCAACAGTTCTTGGTCGATCTTTATACAATGGTTGAATCAGAAAGGCTTAGCTACCAGAAAGCTAACCAGCAGAAGCTTCGGTCTGATTTATACAATAATCTTGCTAGAGCAACTAGCAAGGGCAACATTGAACCATCTTCATCCGGAAAGCGTACAATATTAGCATCTACATTTACAGGTGGACCGAGATACATGAGGCAGAACTATCAAGATGCAATGGCGATCTGCAGGCATCATGGTTATCCTGATTTGTTTATAACATTCACATGTAATTCAAAATGGCCTGAAATTACAAGGTTTCTTGAAGAGAGGGGTCTACATCCAGAGGATCGGCCTGACATTGTATGCAGGCAGTTCCACATCAAATTGACCGAAATGATTCAAGATTTCAGAAATGGTAAAATTTTCGGAAAAATCAAATCAGGTAACTAAGTCGTTATATTTTTAAATTACTCCCAATACATTTAATCCCTACATATTGAATTATCGTTGATATTTTTGTTGTGAATCTTTAATTTCTGAAACTCTAAGTTATTATTGCTTCTATCTTTGTTGCAGTAGTATACACCATCGAATTTCAGAAACGTGGTTTACCACATGCCCACATTTTGTTGTTTCTAGATAAGGAACATAAGTTGCCTACTACAACAGATATTGATAGAGTTATATCAGCTGAACTTCCTGACCCAATACACGATGCTGATTTATTCAAGGCAGTCAGTGAATTCATGATTCATGGTCCGTGTGGAGTTTTTAATCTGACATCGCCGTGTATGAAAGAATTGAAGTGTACCAAATACTTCCGGAAAGAGTTCAACGACCTGACATCTATTTCTGAAAATGGCTATGCTATTTATCGAAGGCGTCAAGATGGGAGGACGGTAGAAAAGAGTGGAGTTGTACTAGATAATCGGAATGTGGTTCCTTACAATGCAACTCTTCTCTTAAAGTACAATGCCCATATAAATGTTGAGTGGTGCAATCGGACGGCCACTATTAAATACCTGTTCAAGTATGTGAACAAAGGTCCAGACCGTGTCACAGCTGCATTCTCAGAAACAAAGCAGAATTCTGAAAATAACGGTGTTGATGAAATCACAGATTACCTCAACTGTCGTTATATATCTGCGTGTGAAGCATCTTGGAGGATTTTTGCTTTTCCCATTCATTATCGGACTACGCCAGTTGTACGTTTGAATTTCCACCTTCCCGGTGAGCAGAGTGTTTTATTTGATGATGCTGATAATATTGATGAAGTCATAGATGATCCAGACATAGCAAACACTATGTTTCTGCAGTGGATGGAGTGTAACAAAACAAATGAAACGGCTAAAACTTTGACATATTGCCAGTTTCCGGAGAAGTTTGTATGGGTTGCTGAGAAACGAAAGTGGAAGATTCGGGAGAAGGGAACTGCTTCTATTGGAAGAATCTATCCCGTGCTTCCTGGTAGTGGGGAGAAGTACTATCTCCGGATTATGTTAAATCATATTAAAGGGCCAACTTCTTTTGAAGCTTTAAGGACTGTTCATGGTAACCCTTATCCTACCTTCAAGGAAGCATGCTTTGAGATGGGATTATTAGATGATGACAAAGAATATGTTGAAGGGGTCATTGAAGCAAGTTTTTGGGGAACAGGAGACTATCTTAGGAGTCTCTTTGTATTTCTTTTGATTTCTGATAGCATGGCAAGGCCTGAATACGTTTGGCAACGAACATGGAAACATCAATCAGATGATATCATCAGGAAACAGAGGAGGATACTTCGAATTGACGGTATGTACTTTATTTCTTATATATTTTTTATTATGCCATATCTATATTTCGAGCTTTCCGTTTTTAAATTATATGCTTATCTCAATTGTTTAGTTATTTTGTCATATTTTTCCATTAACAACTATGTGTTTTTATATGCAGATTTGAAGCTAACAGACAATCAGTTGCAAAACTATGCTCTTGCAGAAATTGAGAAGTTATTACAGCGAAGCGGTTATAGATTGAAAAACTATAGTACTATGCCTCTTATTGATGAAAATCTCTTATCAGAAGGTTCAAACAAGCTTATACAGGATGAACTTAGATACGACAAAGCAGCTCTATCCGATGAACATGTACGATTGGTTTCTAGCTTTACAACTGAGCAAAAAGGAGTTTATGATGAGATCATGAATTCTGTTTTAGAGGATAATGGAGGTGTTTTTGTCTTATATGGCTATGGCGGAACTGGGAAAACATTTATATGGAGGGCACTTTCAGCTGCTATACGATCTAAGGGAGAAATAGTCCTCACTGTTGCTTCGAGTGGAAATGCTGCTCTCTTAATACCCGGAGGAAGAACTGCTCATTCAAGATTTAAAATACCTTTGCAAGTCGACGAGGCAACAACATGTCATATAAGTGCAGGTACAAAACTCAAACTATTTACGATAATTATATCTAATGTGTTGTCATATAGCAGCTAACGAGTCTTCGACGTGTCATATACGTTCAGGTACAGATCTGGCGGAGTTGATATGTGCTACTAAACTTATCATCTGGGACGAAGCTCCGATGACAAACAAGTTATGTTTTGAAGCCTTAGATAAGACTCTAAGAGATATCTGTCGTGCTACAAATCCAAACAGTTTACAGCAACCGTTCGGAGGAAAAGTCATTGTATTTGGTGGAGACTTTAGGCAGATTCTTCCCGTCATATCAAAAGGAAGCAGGCAAGATATTGTTTTCGCCACAATTAATTCTTCTAAGTTGTGGGAACACTGCAAAGTCCTTCATCTGACAAAAAACATGCGGATTCAACGAGGTACCACTGAATCCGAAATCCAAGAAGCAAAGGATTTTGCAGAATGGGTATTAAGCATCGGAGATGGTACTATAGGGGAGGACAACGATGGTGAAGCACAAATTAAGATTCCTGATGAACTTCTGGTCAAGAACTATGAGTTAGAACCGATTCCAGCAATTGTTCAGTCTATATATTCGTCTATTTTGGACAATAGATCAACCTCAAATTACTTTGAGGAACGAGCAATTCCTGCACCAACGCATGAAGAAGTTGATAAGGTTAATGAATATGTACTGTCTAAATTACTTGATGACGAGACAGTGTATCTCAGTTCTGATAGTCTGTGCAAGACGCGTGATCCCAGAGACAATGAAGACAAGGTCTATACGCCAGAGTACTTGAACAACGTTAGGTGTTCTGGTGTGCCAAATCATGTGCTGAAACTAAAAGTTGGGGTCCCTATAATGTTGCTTAGAAATATTGATCAGACTTCGGGTTTATGCAATGGGACGAGACTGATAACTACTCAACTCGGGAAGCATGTTATTCAAGCTAGAATCATTTCAGGCAACAATATTGGCCATATAGTTTTGATTCCTCGCATGGTCATGACGCCATCAGACACTACATTCCCGTTCAAGTTTCAACGAAGACAATTCCCGGTGAGTGTGTGTTTTGGTATGAAAATTAACAAAAGTCAAGGTCAATCTTTGGCTAATGTTGGTTTGTATCTTCCGCGCCCTGTTTTCTCTCATGGTCAGTTTTATGTTGGAACGTCAAGAGTGACTAGCAAAAAAGGTTTGAAGATTTTGATATGCGACAAAAATAACAAAAGATCTGATACTACAACGAATGTAGTATACAAAGAAGTTTTTAGTAATTTGTACCAGTACTAGAATTTCTTAGTATATTTGTCTTTTTAGAGTTACATTTTTTTGTTTAAATACTTTTGTTTTTATTGTTTTAATGGGATTAACTATCCCGTTTTGATTTAATGTTGTCAAGATCTTCTATTTGAGAAAGATTATTAGACAGAGTTGCATTTCTTTCTGCCATTATAATATGTCATTTAGTTATGTCAATCTAAATGGTGGCTTTATTATATAGAGATGTAACTTTTGACGTTTAAAACTTTTTTAAAAATACAAAATATAAACAAATCCCGTGCAGGGCACGGGTACTGATCTAGTGTCTTCTACAACTAATGTAACAAACTTCAAACAATTGAATGCTATAAATGAGGCAACGAAATCACATATCAGACTAGGGAGAAGGCGCTCCCGCGACGCGCGAGCTTCATTGCGTCGATGAAACATAATTAATAAAGAATGGAGAATCGATTATAATTGTTTCTTTCAACATGCGGTATAATCACATACGTTAAAGAGTTGAACCGTCGTAGACGACCTCCAAGTACTCTTCTACTATGTGGAAATATGTTATAGATTACGATGACAATGACAATTTAGTTTGTGTTGTGATTGTATGTATTAGTTTCATATTGGGCTTCTATATTAATGGGTCACAAATTGACCTGTAGATTGGGTATCACATCCTCACAAACACTAAGAAGAGACAATAAATGAGATGAATATTAACCAATCAAAACAAAGGTAATAAATGCATTTAGCTCTCTAGATACGGGTTTCGCGCTACGCGCGAGGAAATTACGTATTCACGTATGAGATTTAATATAGTTACACATTATTTGTTAATATTTTTGTTATTGTTATTAAGTTTGTTAATGCTTGTAATTATAATTTTGTCAGGAGGAAGCTTACTGTATTTTATTTGACAAAATGTTTTTCTAATATTACACTCATTAATTTCAACATGGATTAATGTAGACAATACATGTGAATAGATTGAAATAGGATAGGATTATGAAATTGAATGCATAGATTGAAATATGGTAGAATTATGGAATTGAATGCAGTACCATTTACATTTACTTTTGGCAATAGACAACCAACCTTTATATAGATAAGATTATATTAGCAATCTTATTTACAAAAGATTAAAATAATTAAACTTAAAAATTTGAGAATTAATCACAAAATAACACGTAGGATAGGCGGGGTCAGAATGAATGAGAGAGTTCTAAATAACTTTGTTTTAATATATATATATCTATATATATAGATTCGATAAACATCATTCATACTCTACGTTCTCATTATAAAAATTGTTCTCACACATTTTTTAATATAAGTTAGTTTCATTTAGATATGTTTAGAATTTAAAATATAGCTAAAAGTTTTTGGCATAATTCAATTTTAGAGAGTTAATTAATGACAAAATAACACGCATGGTTTGTGAACCCATAAAAACCCTTTTTTAATATGTATATATTATAGATAGATTTAATCAATTTTATGTTACAAACTATGCAATTTGTTAAGATCAATCAATTTTATAATTTTATTAACCTCAATTTTATAGTTTCGTTAGCTAAATTTTTGAAATTTGTTGCTACAACATTTTGTTATATGGTTAATCGATTTTAAAATTTTAATTATATTTGTTATTTTTAATTGTTGCTACTAATCAATTTTAAAATTTTGTTAGCTAAAATTGTTGATAGGAGAAACGTCCGGATCTACAACAAAATCTAATTAGTGAAATCATTTTGTTAAGATTAGTTAATTTAATTTAGATTTTTTAGAGTCTAAAATATATTTAAAGAGTTTTGTATAATGTATTTGTAGAGGATTAATTAGAAATTAACACCTAGGATTTGCGGGCCCGGAGTGAAGGAGAGAGCTCCATTTCATTCTGTTTTAATATATACTAGTATAGTCCCCGCGCCATGCGCGGTTAATTATTTAGTGTTTATATATAATATAATTTATATGCAATAATTTATGATATTATAAAAAAAATTAATCTCACTTGTATCAATTTTCTTCAACTAAAGTTTAAATTGATTTTTTTTATATTGAAATATATTGGATATACATTTCAAAACAAAATAGAAACATGTGAATTAAACATGTCTTATATAAACCATGGAATAAAAGATTATAGTATATTTGACTTATAATTAAAATGTTTTGGATAAAGTTTGGAGCCTACAAAATAGTTAACAAAAAACTATTTATTGAGAATTTTTTTAAAAAAAACAAAAATTAAAAGTGATTTATTTTTAGAGGATTAACCACAAATTGACACATAAGCAACTAAAACCTAAACTTAAGGAGAGAGCTTGAAATAACTCTCTTTTAATATAGATACTAGCATAGTGCCCCGTGCATGGCACGGGTATATATTTATAAAATTAGCTAATAGTATTTTAATAATCGGTTTTGACATATTTCATATATAATTTCTATTATTTTGTATTACTACGACCTCAATAAGTTTTTATGTCAAGTAAGTTTGTTTTTCAAAATTATGTACTTGTAAAATAGTTTACTATAAGCTTTTCAATAGATAAATAAAATATTTAGACAATTCAAGATATTAAACTTAACAAATAGTAGTATGTCACTTTATTAATAATTATTACATTTAATGGTTGTTAAATTTTTAAAATTAATAATTATTTATAAAAAATAAATAGCTAACAACATTTGCTAAAATCACTCTCAGGGCTAAAAAAGTCTCAGCTTTAATATATAAGATAGATATAGATATATAGATTAATTTTCATATAGAGTTTACCATCCTTGAAAAATACTCCCTCCGTTTTCTTATATAGGTCGTTTCAAGTTCATACACAGATATTAAGAAAACTGTTAATTACTCTGTACATGCAGATGCTCAATTGTTAATATAATTTTACATTTTCATTTTTAATTAAT
Source organism: Oxyria digyna (assembly GCA_029168935.1). Classification (NCBI taxonomy): domain Eukaryota; kingdom Viridiplantae; phylum Streptophyta; class Magnoliopsida; order Caryophyllales; family Polygonaceae; genus Oxyria; species Oxyria digyna. Next base: position 476,469 of record JAPVLV010000017.1, read on the forward strand.
AATAATAAAATATTAAAACAACTCTACGTTAGCTAGTTTTAAGCCAATTACAATTTCTAAAAAGTAGAGAACTCCTCCATCAATTGCAGACCTATTACCCTTTTTTCAACAGGCTACTCCTGCAAACCTATGCTAAAAGCAAGTTCTATCAAAATCAAATATTATAAATACTAAACGACTTATAAAAATGAACTTCAAAATTGGGTTGAAACGACTTATATAAACAAACGGAGGTATATAAATCCGTTTTTTATTTCTAGTATGATGAACACAAGTTTATTAAATAGGTAAATTCGTCTACTTCATGACTCTAAACTACTAGAAGTATATGTACTTTATTACTTTCATAGATTAAGAGGTTTTCATATAAAATAATCAATGATTATCAAATGTAAACAAAAACAAAATTCATAAGTGAGTGATGATTTTGTAAATATAGAAATAAAACATTTTCTTATGCATCTGGAACGCAAAGGTATAGACATGTGCAATTGTACTACGGATGTGCAAGCATGTGCATCTATATTGGGAATGCGTCTATCAACTCTTTTTAACTATTATAAAAAGTTGCATTCGCGTTCCGGACACATATGCATGAGTATATGTATATGAAATATATATATAGGGTGCATATATTAAAAAGTTAAACTTGACTATTCCGAGAGCGAGGACTTTTAATGGGCCAACTGAATATGACCCAACCCAACCAAAAACAGCCCGATCTGTCATCATGCATCAACCCGGATCCAAAATAAGTAAAAACCGAAATGACCCGAACCACCCGAATACTCAATAGTCAATACTCAGTAGTGTAAGCGAAAATTGCCTTAAAAACAGCCAGTTTCTTAAGAACCAATATTCAAACACTCTCAGCGCACATTTCCCTCGACCTGCGGCGGTAATTCTCTTCGATTCATCATAAACCTTACTGCATTTTTTTAATTTCTGTTCTTCACTGGATTGTTGATCTCCAATCTCACACTAGCTTAGGCATTTTCTCTTTAAAATGCGCTTAATTTCACCTCTAATTTTGTTTAGTAGATCCACTGTTATTGCTCAGATCTGAGCAGCAATCTAATGTTATTTTTTATTTATTGTTAATCGAAAGTGGTTTTGTGTATATGTGGTTGCAGATGATTGACGATCAAGACCTAGGATTTTTCGCCAACTTTCTCGGGGTCTTCATCTTCGTTTTGGTAGCTGCTTACCATATGGTGATGGCTGATCCCAAATTTGAAGCCAATTGAGGACAATATTGAAAAACCTCCAAATTTGTTGAGATACCATGTAGTTTGTACTCTCATGAGGTTTGCTATTCGATTAACTGCAGTTGTTAAATGTTAGTTTGATGAATTCTCATAATAGTTTGATGGTTTAAACATTACGGTTCGTAATAATATTACATTTTGATCTTGCATTCTAGCTTACTTGTTTGTATAGTTCGATCTGCATAGATAGATGAGTGAGAGTATGGAGGATTAGTTTGAAAAATGTTGATTTAAGGGGCATACTTTTTCTTGGGTGATTTTGTGGAGAATGCATGTTCTATTCTTTGAACTGGATTTCTTTGCAAAGTTGTCTAGAAATGAATTACCTTCTTGGTTTATTTGGTTTCCTTTTGTGTAATAGCATGTAAAAAATAGAAGTCCATTAGTCCTGGGTTTGATCATAAGGCCTGTTGCAAGCTAAATCTCTTTTCTATAGAAATGGAGAATTCAATATGCTATTTTCTATTGTATTGACTTGTACAAATAGTGTAGGGATCAGCTAGTTACAGTTAGCGTAGAGTATTCTTGACCATTCAGTATCATTACAACTTGTTGATTCGAATAATTTTGATCATCAAACCTCTAGAGGTTCTCCCTTCGAATAATTTCTCGTACCATCTTGTCTATCTCTGCTGTTTCTGTCACCAAACTTTTCATGCAGAACACAATGGATCCCACACTCAGAACAATCTGGTTCTTGATCTGCAGATTCTCAATCACTTGTCCACTCTCAGTTAGATCCCTTGTATGCTGCAAGAAAGAACCGAGGATGATGTCAGCATCTTCTTTGTTAACTTGCTGTACGGCGATTCCCGTCTCAATATCACTGCAATTTTCATCTTTTGCACCACATTTTTTCAAGCTCAATCCTCTCTGAACACTTTCAATTGCAGCACTTATCTGTCTCTTAAATAGCTCAACATCAACTCCTAGTTGAGCTCTGTATCCTTTCAACTCGGATTCTGGTCTCTGCAGATTTAAGCATAGTGCCTCCACCGAATAGGTCATGAAAAACAAGGTATCATCCATCTTTTTCAAAGACTCAAGTACGGGAGTGTAGCAATCTTCTGGAAAAGGAGTAAACCAGAAATTCGGCTCCTCTTTTGCTTCTCGTACCAACCTCTCCAATTCACGAACCAAAACTCTCATCTCCGCTCTCTTTTCTTGCAGTGAAGCTGATCCTAAATCCGACTTGACTTCGCTAATCTTCAAACCCATTTCCTCTAATAAGCCACTAACAGCCCTTAAGCTCTCTGACACCTGAGATTTTACAAGTACAGCCGCTCTTTCAGGTCGCATTAGTATCTCAACAATGATGAAGCAAGAAAGCCCAATGAAGGCCTCAGTCAACCGAGCAATGGCGAATTCGGCTGGTGTCCCGTAATTTCTTCGACCCAGAATCAGCAGCGCTGCAATGATTGCTGACGTGCTTCCTGCCTCCCCATACATTTTACTGTGCCTTAGGAAAGTTGTGAAGATGACCCACGGGATAAGGCTTATAAGCTTCAATGCTCTATATTTGTGGCAGATGAAGTACATGATAATTCCATAGATTGAACCGAGGGCTGTACCCTGAGCTCGAGCGTTTGTCACTGTGAAAGTCGCTTGTCTGCTTGTCACAAAGCTGATGGCAATTGTGAGCCCTGACCAATACCCGTTCTTTTTGGTGTATGTCAAGCCGAGCAAAACAGCCAGACCGAGAGAAAGCGAGCACTTTAGTGCAAATATCACGTTTTCTCTAGCTGTGCTTGGAAGCCAAGTGGTTAAGAAACTTCTTAGTTTGCTCACACCCTTAACGTCTCTTTTAGGTACGGTTTTCGGTTCAGCTTTGACGAATTTTGAGCCTTCTTTGAGGTAATTCATGCACTGTAGAATGAATAAAGCCGGGATCTCTTTTAGGGTTGTGTTAGTTTCAATATCTGCAGTCTTCTTGAGCTCGGGTGCAGTGGAAGATGCTGATGGAGAAGAACATGTTATCTGCATAATTCTTGCTTGAAGCTGATCTGCTGTTGTTTGTATTTCGTTCTTGAGTTGTTCATCCATTGTTTCTTTCGGGTTTTGTGAGTGGTACGAAGACATGGCCATCTCCATCCCGTTAAGAATCAGCTCCACTTCTCGTAATCTTTCTGACGGGTTCTTGGGTGCAGATGGCAATCTCAGTTGAGGCTTTTCCCACAGCATAGCATCCTAGTAAATGGAATAGAGGTAAGTTTGATGTGGGATAGTAATATTTCTTACAGTAATAAATAAATGTGTTAGGTTATCAATTTACCTGAGAACGATCTATGCTTTGTAGAATCCTTGAGGCTTTTTCTGATAACGTCTTGATCAGAACTAGCGGCTCGGTTGCTTCGTCGTCGTCTACAATGGCCTTGGCGAACAGGTTTAATCTCTGTGTTGCGTTTTCAGCGTAAGCTTGACTTTTTCTTTTGATCTGTCAACACAAAATGACGAAGAAGAAACGTTAGAAATTGGTGGTTACATTTGAGCTACGAATTTTGTACTAGGAAGCTCTAGAGGCTATGCGCCTACATTCCATAATGAATAAGTTAATTGAAGTCAGATATATGGTAAACGCTTATATTGAAACTTAAAACTAATAGCTGTTTGATTTAACTAATTAATTCTCTAAGTTCCCCCAAAATTTGACTATGTCAAGATATAAAATTTATTAGGTAGAGTAGGAAATGAATTAATTTTCCACTCTAAATCACAAAAAAAATAAAATAACATATTACTAATACATAAACATGATACGTGAGTTTGGAGAGCAATATGTGGTAACTTCAACTTTATATATATTTAACGAATTTTTTCTCCATCCATTTCAAGTTCAACTTCATATTAACTTGAATGGTAGATCAGACAGGTTTTAACATAACGTTGTGGTCTAATATAAATTCTATAAGAATGTGTACATAGTACCATACCGTTGTCTTATCAGTTTATTTTAATAAATTTTATCATCTATACGTGGTGTATATAAGTTAGTAAAACATAAACAATCTGATGTTGATAGAGTTTTTGATGTATCAACATGATGAGGGCATTAAATTCGATCTGTAGTTTATGAAAGAGGGTTCTAATGCAAACCTCATGTATATTCATCAAGTTCTCCAAATTGATTACGGTGTCCTAAGTTTGGTTGCACGTCGTTTTATATCAACCATGACTCGGAATTGTGTTTGGCATCAGATGTTGATAGTGTTTTTGGTGGATAGAATGAGATATATTATATAAGTTTTATATTCGCGTACTAAATGAGAATGTTTATGATAATGATGAAAAAGCACCAAGCTTAATTCCGAAAAATATGAATGATCTTGTGGAGGATTCCTACTTAACCTATCTCTTTCTCCATTTCTAAACTATATAGTATAATATTTTATATGTTCAATATATGCATGTACATGGTGAAGATTTCATATTCCCTAGCATGCAGGGCAAAATTCTAAGCCAAAGGCTATACATATGGCCGGTGTCATTCCATTGGCCCCACTATTTTCACTTTTTCTTTTAAAATGGAAAGGGATTCACTAAATACTTCCTCCCTTCCATAATGTTTCCTCCCTTCCATAATGTTACTCTCATTTCTTTTCGTGACACTATTTATAAACCGAGAGAATCTTGTAGATTTCTCCTAATATATAAGAAAAAATATAGTCATGTAGGGTCTTGTTTGATTCGTCTTAATGAGTACTTTAACAATATTAAAAAATTATACAATATTAAAAAATTATAATTTTTTAATATTGTTAACTAGAAATATTAACGATGCATAACATGTCTCGGCATATGTGCCTGATTGAAATGGGACTAACAAAATGAGACAGAGAGAGTGATGGAAAATAGCTCTACTATATATCAAGAGACCTAGTTGAAACACGGAAAGAAAACAGCCAAAAAAATGAAGATCAAATTTTCGATCACCCTGAACCTGAACCGTTTTATGTCCAAATGCATGCTTAATCACATTTTGATTTGCTTTATATGATTTATATCATGATTTTTACGTAACAATCACATTTTTATAGTTTTTACATAAAGACGACTTGGCTAATTGGTGTGATATAAAGTTATTCATTTATATATTTGCATGCATATACATTACTTTTATGTTATTAATTTGGTAATGAGAAGTCAAGAAAGACTTATCTATCTTATATATTAAAGCTGAGACTTTTAGAGCTCTTAGAGTGATTTTAGGATTAGTTTGTTAGACAATTATTATTTTTTATCTTTTATTTCAATTATTAAAAGATTGGATAATTATATTAATAAATAAATCTTAAAAAATTATCATTTATTTCAACAACAAATATTCAAGCTATTTTATTGAGAATAAATATTATGTTGAAGGTTAATATATATTTTTACGATAAAATTAGAATTATTTTTGATAATAAAAATTAAGTCAAACTACGTACATAACCTTCATGAAATAAAATATATTTTTATAAATAGTTTTTACAAGAAAAAAGTTAATCTTAATTTTTTGACGAACTCGATTAAAAGGATATACAATTTTCATACGAATAATATGAAATTTCTCGTGTATGGCACGAGTCACTACACACTAGTATGATAATTAAACCCTTGTGGGCCAAAATTAACAAGTTGGTTTTTACATGAAAAAACAATTCTCTCATTCCATGCGTTATTCTTGATCAATTGAGGAATTTCTAGATACTTCAAGAAACACTTATATGATAATTAAACCCATTAAATTGTTAGCTATTATATTTGAAAGAAAATATAAATAATATAACATATATATGACTTATTAATAATTTACTAATAGGGAGTATAACATAATAGATATAGGAGAAGAACACACATGCAAGTTGAGAATGATGTAATTATTTTTGCAGTTCAAGTATGCATTTTAGATAGTTTTGTTTCGGTGGGAACAATTCTTAACGTAGGAAGAGTTGGCGCTTAATGTATGTTATGATCGAGAATTGTAATTACCTGATGGGAAGCAAGTCTAGGAAAAGGGAGCAACATAGCGAGGAGCGCTGACATGGCACCGACAGCTGTACTGGCGGCGACGTGGAAAGGATGCATAACAACCCCGGCATTCTCCCCCAAAACAACAGCACCCACATACACAATCACCATCTGCCCAAACGCGATCCGCTTGGCCAGAATCGGAGCCGACTCCGCCAACGCCACCGCGAACGCCCCCACCGCCACCGCCACCCCCGCCATCCACGCCGTGAACCTCTCGGGTCTTATCACCCACAGGCTCAGGATGGCGGGGCCCATCACCAAAGACGTCCCCACCACCACGTTCCACGTGCCACGCACCACGTCACCCAGAGTCGACTCTGATACCATCAGTACCGCTGTTACGTACGCAAACGCTGGGAACACTAGCTGCCCACGGATCGGGAGGGGCGCGTATAGCGTCGTCATTGCCACCGTCCCGCATGCCACCAGTATTCGTAGGGCCGCTCCCACGCGTTTTCGCCATACTATGCTGCTCCGGTTTCGTCTCGCAAATAACATCATCATATAATTATATATGAATACTCACAAATATTGACAATCAAAAGATTGAACAAAAAAGGAGGATGAGTTGAGTTCTTACTTCTGAGGTTGGATGGTTGGACTGGTGTGGGTATTTATACAACACGATTTTTCATTATTATTTATTAACCTAACTTATCATATTAAATACAACTATTCTGTTTATTCTATTATGTTATTGCTCTCAATATTTAATTCCCGGACTCACCATTAACTATTACCCTTGAAATTAATTTTGAACACAATAAATAAATAAACATGGTTAAACATGTGTATAGGTTGAGTTATTATATTCAGAAAGGTACGAGGATTTAGGTTTGTTATCCCTAACCAATTTGTTATAATTGTCATTTCAGCTCGATGAAAATTTAAGCTAGCTTATGATTTTGATAACGTTGAAGTTAGGGATGAGACTATGTACTCGAGGAACCGATCCGAACTGTGGATTTGGTGCGGTTTGATTCGGGTATTATAGGATCATACATTTATCGTAGTTCGGTTCCTGAGCCAGAATTGCGGTTCGGGTACGGTTACTGAAATTGTGCTTGAACAAGGAACTGAAACATTAATAAAAAATTAAAAATAATAATTAATATATACCCTAATTTAAATTTTTGCCAGATTTGAATTCTAAACCTACTGTCATCCTCCATTTCTCTCTCGACCCTAACCCTAATCTCTTAATCAATCTCGATCTCTCCCAATTTAATTAAAGTCCGAAAAACTCTAACTGTTCATTCTAAATCTAGATTCAAGCCTTGTTTTCATTCATAATTATTTCAAGACTTAGTTGATATGAATTTTTTTATTAATGAGTAAGAAATAATAGTAAACTACAAAAAGTTGGATGGAACCTAATTTAAAATCCCAAAATCGAATTTTCAGCCCTAATGGTGTCTTCTCAATCTCAAGCCTCAAGTATGAATTGTTTAATCTATTTAATCTTAAGTTCAAAATTTCAAATTGCAAATATTGAATGAATCTTGGTTGATTTGTTGAATTACAATTGAATTTATTGTTGGAATTTTGTTATTATTGTTGAGTGAATCTTATTGAGTTGTTGTTCAGTCTTTTTTTGAGATGGGGTTTTATTGTTGTTGAAGAGTTTTATTTCTATTGAATTAAGGTCAGTGAATCAACTATCAAGTATCAAGTGTTGTTGTTGGATTTTTTCTGCTTCATGTGAACTGTATATTGTTATTTTGGATTGTTTTAGATTTTTAGTTGATGTATTAATGTGTGTCAATATATGTGTGGAGTTTGAGTAAAGTCTTAAGAATATGTTTATGATTGAGCCTGAAACATGGCACAAATGTTCAATTTTATGCAATTTCAATGATTTGTAAATTAACAAAGGAATCGAATACAGGAACCGAGAAAATATCGGTTCGGGTATAGTCGGGTTCATATGAAAAAAAATCAGGAACGAAACCCGAACTAAAAACAAAATTACTCTACGAGTAGGCTAGAAAATCATCAAGAATCGAAAGTTTCCGGCCCTACTTGAAATGTTAGTTTATCAACACAATAAGTTAGCTTAAATTTTGGCAAACCAAAGGCAAAATATTCATTGCCGAACAAAGCCTAAGTCTCAATTAAAAAATTATAACTCGTGATGATCTTATAAGTATCAATAAGTATTGTTTTTTACATTTGCAAGGTATTCTGAAGAAAAAAGATCTAGGACCCGTTCAGATCGTTCAAATTTTCCACTTCAACTGGTTTTTTGGGTTGAATTTCGCTGATTTCAGCTGGTTGATGCTAGGTGGGCATGTTCAGCTGGGCAAAATCACGGTGGTTGAAGTTGATCCTTGTGGTTGACAAATTCCATCAACTTCATCTCATTCTCACTGATTTGCATAAGCTTGTGGGTAGCTTATTGAATTTTGTCAACTAAATCGAACTGAAGTTGGAGAAATTTTCCAAATGCCCCTGAAATGGGTATTTGGATTCATTATTTTTCCGATCTGTGTGTCCCCAATTTCTAGGGTTCTCGGATAAGCTTTTTGTTCTTCGTTTTTGACTTCGATCTCTCTGTTCTTCATGTTTTTATGGTAAATCTTCATCTATTTTTTCAGTTTGCATCACAATTAACGCCTAATACAAGGTTGAAGTTGTTAACATTTGAAGATTCCACACTTAGAAGGTAACTTTCCCAAAAATTCTAGCATTTGAAAACCTCAGATCTTTCATGTTATTTGTGTTTGAGTTTACTGATTGCATTTGTACTTTAATGTTGATGTGTAGTAACATGACTTTGGTGCTGGATTCATAATCTTATTGTGATAATAGTGGCTTTTGTTTAGTGCCCTCTACGTGTTTTGATGAAATGTCAATATTTTATTGTAAATATTTTATTGTAAATATTTTAACCTTATCTTTTCTTAAAATCTTCATGCTAGTAATAATAACAACTATATACTACTTGATGATCAAACAAACAATACTATAATCTTCTAGTTTTTTGCATGTTTTTTTACATTGTCTAGTGTTAGATTTGTTTGCAATATCATAATTATTTCCCCCTAGTTGTTTGCTGACAGCTGAAAGTGTAGTAAAGAATAGGTACAATCTTGTCATGAGGGCTTATTCATTTTTCTTTCTTAGATATTATTAAAGTCTAACTTGACTTTGAGTGATTCTTTATACCTCATTCATGCCTTCAATATGAGCAGGGACAACCTTAATCTGTGAAAATTATGAAAATTGTATATCTCTGATGCAATATTGGATTTTCAGTCTGTAGGTATAACATGATTTCTATTTCGTTCATCTAATTTTCATTTTTTCTACTCACATTTTTATTGTTATACTAATGTTGGTTTGGACTGTTTATATTGCTATTTTTGTTTGAACTCTGAAGTCTGTTCTTGGTTGTTGAAAATGTGAATATTATGAGGTTATATGACTTTAAATTATCCTCAATTGGTGAATCTATAATAAAAATTATGTTCTAGGAAGGAAGTTCATTTTGAGCCATTGCAGCATAACTACTCACTGTCTTTGTTACTTCAGACTATATATCTCTGATTATGCTCCTTCTTTCTGTGAGATATGGTTTGTTCACAAGGGAAAACATATTTTGACAAGAGAAGCCTCTGATGACTTTAAACTTGGATGTATTTGTTGAAACATGAAGCATACATGAAGTCCATAAGCGTGAACAATTGAAAGTTGAAGTTATGCACACTATAATCAAGGTGAGTGGACAGTATGCAGTTAAGTTGATGATATATATATATATATGTAACGAGTATTGTGGTGTAATGGGTAACGAGAACTTATCCTCAATGATATTCGGGTTTGTTAAGGTTGATATTCAACTTTATATAGATTTAGGTTATATATGCACTAATCGCATTCTCATATGCTTGTGCTTATATTCAATCTTTTACGATTATTTGTTCATGTTTATTTAGTTGAATATCAACCCTATATTAATATAGGTAAATTAAGTTGAATATCAACCTTAACAAAACCTGAATACCATTAAGGGTGAATACTTGTTACACCGTAAGAGGTTGTTACACCGGAACCTAAATTTATATATATATGTGTATATATATTTGTTAAGGACTTGCAATTATTTTTAAGTTTATGATATATTGACAATTTGCTGCATTTTTTTTATCTCATTTCTTCTTATGTTGTTAGGTCTGTTTGGCTGTCGAACTTTGTTAATTAAATTTGTTGCATATCATGACGCCCTTACGTTCAATTGGCCTATGCGTCGGCCTCTGAGCTATTTCAACTCATCTTCCACGTCACCGTCATTAGTTTTTATATTTTGTTATATATATCTTTGAAAAATAGATTAAATAATGAAAACAAAAAGATATCTAATAGACTATAATTTTTATCTTTTACCAAATTATAAAATTAAAAAGATATCAAAGATATTATATTATGCCCTTTTATATTTACCATGTTATTTTTTTTCCTCTTATATATATCTTATTTATTTTACTAGCAATCTACTGAAAACTTAAACTATATATACTATCAATCTGATTAGAACTTAAATTACAAACCACAAATTATAAATTGTAAATTACTGGTATAAAGTACTACATGATAGTCTAAATATATTTATATTATTAAAAAAAATTAAATATATGCAATCCCGTGCATGGCGCGAAAACACGTGCTAGTGGAGTACTATTTATATCTTACTTCAAAATCACTTTTTAAATATTCGTACTAGTACTACATCTTATAAATCTCTTTGAATCCAAATTATTTAAATAAGAGAGCGATTAATGTATATGAATTTCATATATTCCTCCCTATTGAATCTCTATATAATTACTAAAGCAAATCTCCTTACTCTCATCCCAGCTATGCCACGTGTAAAGAAGGCTTTTTAGCCACTCCACCTGTCTGCCACATGTCTTTACACAATTCGTTGGTTTTTTCTTCTTTTTTCAAGAAAAAATTAGTGTAACACAACTGTATGTTTGCATATCTTTGGCTAGTGTACACCACCGAAAATCCGTTATTTTTGGTAAATTTTATGGAAACTGACGTGTGAAATTTTGTTTGCTAATTGATTTTTTAACCAATTGCCCTAAAAGATTATAAACAATTGCACTAAAAGGTTATAAACTCACACGTAACAACCCACTTTGATGATATGAACCAAAACAGAAAATGCCTTAAACCTGTAATGCAAAAAAATAAACTGAAAAACATAAAACTGAAGACATTATTACATTTTAACCTAGTTGAAGAACTGATATGAACCAGCATAAATTACACAAATATAAAAATGCCTTAAACCAAAAGATGAACACACTACTACAATTATTTCTGCATAAAAAAACTGAACCCTGAATCAAAAAAAATTGAAAATCGTACTCTTCACCTTTAAAACTTTCCAGCTTTAGAACTTGCCTCTAGAGAATCAACTCAGCACATTCACCATAAGTGTTATCATTCGCCATGCATGAAAAAGGAAATTAATAATACATAACAAAAACTGAACACATGAATCTGCAAGCTGTATAAACAAGTTCTAAAGCAAGAAACTTACAGTCCATTCGATTTGAACACCTTTAAAACCCTAATTACTGCAACCAACAAGCCATATTTTCTGTAAACCAAGAAAAGGAAATTAATGATATTTTGTACGCAATCTGCAGGCTGTTTAAACAAGGAGAATATATCATACATGAATCGAATCATGGCTGATATCTTTTACCTAAATTATAATAATTTATTTCCAGAAATAAGACGCAGCAGTATTCTGCACAAAATGAAACCCTAAAGTTTCATTATAAAATTGGCGTTCTTCCCTATTCTCATCTTCCTATCATAAACCTAGAGTCATTCTTCCTACCATACACCATGGATAATATTCAACGTATTCTCGATATTACGTCTTCAAAACACACTCTTACTATGAAGGTTAGATGCATAAGAATGTTCAAAGTTCCTATGAAGGCAGATCCCTCTAAATTCTCCACCACCAACATAATTTTCATGGATGAAACGGTATATATTTTATTTCAATCCTGTTTTATTGTTTCTATATTTCTCTATCTAACTATAATTGTTTCTATATTTCTCTATCTAACTATAATTGTTTCTATATTTCTCTATCTAACTATACCTAATCTTATATTCAGGAAGAACGAATCCATGCAGTGATAAAGGAGTATTTGATGATCAACTTTCCACAATTAAAAGAAGGTGAAGCTTTTCTAATCTCAAAATATGGAGTTGCGATCTACGATACAGAGTACAAATTTACAAATTTACAAATCACAAATTTCAAGCTATTGTTTTCACGCTTTACAATAGTAAAGCCCTGCATGACTGAAGATATTCCTACTCATGGCTTTAAATTCATAGATTTTGAGGAAGTGTGTGATAATTCACTACATGAGAATACCCATTATGGTTAGTATTATAAGCTAAATCAACACATTTTTGCAAGAGTTATTCTCATACCTAACTGATCTGTTGTTATTTTTATTTATTGTTTCAGATCTTATTGGGTTGTTGGCTGGAATAGGAGATATTGTCAATTGGTTATGATGGAACTAGACTATTTCTAGATGATGACTCAATTGCAGAAATTTCAGATTTTAAGAAGAGGTAAACAAACATTCGAATTTTATCTATTTAAAACTATTTATTTTTAAACTATTTTATGTGCAGAAAAATAGTAAAAATGTTATGTAATCCTTTTATATATTAGAAACTACTACTATTTGATATTGATATGCAGAAAGCTATTAAAACTAAACTATGTTCTTTAATTCTTTCATACAGTTTAAAAGAAATAGAAGGGCTACAAGTTGAGAAAATTGTTTAGCTTTCAAATGAGGCTTCAAAATTACCGGCTGAAATTTTCCTAAAGGACAATATAGGAAAACATTGGAAGAACTTCAAGAGCATCTATTTGAAAATAAAACTGTAAGCTGTACAAAAATTATTTCCATTTTTTTTACAATTATTAATTTCGAATTATTTTATAGGTACTGAGAGCTGTCACAGTTGCCACCATAGAACATATTGATAATCCTACTGGTTGGTACTATAACTCATGCAAAAAGTGCAAGAGTAAAGTTAAACCTCTTGAGGATAATCATCGGTGCAAGAAATGTGAAAAAATAGTCATTTTTCCAATACCTAGGTTTGCAATACAAGTTTCAGTAATTGATAGAACAGGAAACGGTCAGTTAACAATTTTTGATAAAGAAGCTTCACAAATCGTACAAAAAAGTGTTATTGACATTCTGGAATCAAGAAAAGAGGTGAATTTATTGCCTTCTTCTAATATATACAATCTTGAACTTCTCTAATATTTTTATACTCTATTACAGGAAGACGATGATAATGAGATTCCTGAAGAATTGAAGATATTCTTAAACAGGAAATTTCTATTTAAGGTTCTCATTTCTGAATACAATATACTTAACCTACCAACAATATCACCATATACAGTGACACACATCTCAAGTGATGCACGTTTGATTGAAAAGTTTGAGACCTTATTACCATCATTAGTGTCTACTTTTTGGATTCAACTTAGTTTTCCAGTAGCATTGGAGATGGATCTAAATTATATAAAATGCAGGCTCTTTATCCCCCCCAGATGTGATGAATGCTACAAACAGGTGATTAAAACAATCTAATTTCAGAAAGATATATAAAAAAAGTCAACATGTTTGCTAAATTTCAGATCTAAGCAACTAGATTAAGAGCAGTCAACATGTGACTCTAAAACTTACAACATCAACTTTTTTTCACAGATATCATGTACACTAAAGAACATCAACTTATAAGGCACTTGAGCAAGAAAAATTAGATAAAGCGAACAACTCACAAAGATATCTAAAAAAAAGTCAACATGTTTGTTAAATTTCAGATCTAAGCAACTAGATTAAGAGCAGTCAACATGTGACTCTAAAACTAACAACATCAACTTATTTTCATATGTTATATATATAATATGTGTGTGTAATGGTGGGAAATTTCAGATCTAAGCAACTAAGCAACAATACTGTATACTATGCAAAGATTAAAAACACTCACCACTATGTTCGGATGAGATAGATTCTTAAGAAGCTTAACTTCCTCCTCAAGCTCCTTTACATGAGCCTATTTAACTTTCATCTCTACTGCCTTGGTCATTCAACAAAGTAGAATTCAGCCTTTTTAACTACCAGCTAAATCCAACTATTCAGTCTTACCTCCCCATAACTCGAATAGCACCATTGCAATAGGGAGCTTCACATTGTCTCTTGATCCACCACCAATTTGTCCAACTCTTCCTTTCGCAATTCTTGTGCTTCTGAAGTAGATTCAAAGTCACGAACCTGACACATATAATAGAGTTAGACCCATATTAGGAAAATTAAAAAGCATCCAATACATTTTGTGAAAGGTTTTCAATATATCAACAGTTTGATCTATTAATTACTTAGATGTTTCTTAGAAATTTAACTACAAAACTCATGTATATAATTGTTGGAACCGAATTTTCCGGGCACCGTTGGTGTCGGATAATGGGAGCGTTGGCTTCGTCTCTGCGAACACTATTTCGTAGTATGCTCATTTGTATAATTCGGGTTCCGTTTGAATGAGAAATAAGGGAGTTACATTTCATGTAACTAAGTTAAACTTTTATGAAAATGTGTATCCCACATTGATTAGGAGGAGATAAAACTCACTATATATAAACTAGGAGTGTATTGTAATGGATGTGATTGAGCCAGAGGAGGCTATCCTGGTGGGCTTGGGCGTTCGAAGACCACACGCGCGCGGTTCGGTTCGGCTCGTGAGCTTGTGGGCTCGTTGGTCTCATTGGATGGAGGAGGTGATCTTTTTGGGTCTCACTCCAAAGTCTGTCAGACTTTTTTGGGCTTCGTTCAAATGAGTTTGTTCAAAAGTCAAATCTAACAGTATTCATTACACGCGGACTGGATTAATGGCACGCGGAGAATCCGAGGTATTTATGTCACGCGGTGAATCTGGGCATTGAAGTCACGCGGATCAGCCCATTCAATCCATGCGTTGGGCTTTATCTCTCCCGAGAGGCTCCTCCAGCAGTCTATAAAAATGCCTGCAGAGCTCTCAGTTTAACACATAATTCGAAAGCTTTCTACATCAATCTCATTCTCCTTCTCCCACAGTTTTCAGTCTCTATTCACTTCTTCTCTTCTCTTGTTCGAGTCTGAGAGTACACACAGTTCTAGAGTTCGTTGGCTTCTTCTTTTGGGTTGTGCAAAGCAGAAGTGATATCGGTTTTATCCTGAGATTCGGAACGCCGGTAACCGTCACACTACGCGGCGTTTTCAGAATTAAGGAAAGAGATAATATCTCGACTCCGTTCAAGTTCCACCGTTCGACTTCAGTAGTGGTTCATTCGTTTTTCCTTACCTTAATTCTAGTTTATTCTTGTATTTTATACATATTTATAAGTTGTAGAAAATAGGTTTCCTACAATCTTAATTCTGAAAAAAATTTCCTACGTTTCTACGACTAACAAATTTGTTTTTTGAGTAAACAGGTTAAGGCGAATTGGAAATTTGTTCTCGTTTTAGTACGAGAAAATCCGGAAAAAATATTAATTTATTATTTCGAATTTAATCTGAATTGATTAAATTAATTATATATTTATTCGAGTTAAATATATTGTAAAACGGTTTTTAATTTATTAAATTAAATTAAATTCGTAAATAATTAATTAATTAAATTAAACTCGGTTAATTAATTAAATAAGAAACGGAAATAATTTTTATTTTATTTTCTATTGTTTCGTTTTTTGCATTTGTTCTAATCTGTTTCAATTTAATTTGGTCTCAGATTTGAAAAATGACTAACGGAAACGACAATGTTGTGGATGCTACCGCTACAACTAAGAGTGGTGAGTCGACACTCCAAATTCAGTTTGGAGATGGTCTGCCATTAGTGACTCTGGAACAGAATACTGTTCAGAACTCTGAATTGACTAAGGTCAATGACCCACCTGTGGTCGAGAACCAGGCTCCGGTCATGATGTGACCCTCCCCAATATGAGTGCATTAGAAGAAGAGGAAGCATTGAGCCTAAAGTCCGAGGGTCCCATCACTCGAGCTCGGATCAAGACCATCACTCGAGCTACTCAATCATTAGTGTCAAGAAGCTATGCCAACATGAGTACACAAGACACTAATTCAGCCAAGCCATGCCTCATGACAAGTCTTAGTGACTCGGCGCCCGGGAACGCTCAACCAAGCCATGACACGAGCGCCCTAGCAATCCAAAGAGGTTCCACGCGCGCACATGGGTCCAACAACCTTCAAATGAACCATCTAGACGGTCCAAGTCAAGAACGCTCGGCCAAGACACACTTGGTCCGACCAAGTTGATTCATGCCACCAATTTCGCCTAAAATGGTGCCTTGTGTCCCTCATTCAATTCCAAGCTGAAATGCCAAGTCATCAATCCGTGTGAGGCTCACAAGGATCACCATTTTCAGCCATTGGATCGTCATCATAAGTGCCTAGCACATCCCACCATTTTCTCCTTTAGATTATGCATTTATTTCCATGATTTTCGCCTCATTTATGTTGATTGGAAGAGTGATCCTTTGGTTGCAGCCTAAGGACGTCTCCATTAGTATAAATATGCCTCTCAAGGCTCATTGTAAGACACGTTGAATTTGAATACAAAGCTTAAGTTGAGAGTCTCTCCTTCCTTTGTAATTTCGACGTCAAACACTATTTTTCCCTCGTTCTTGGTGTGATAAAGATCTACCAAGTACAAAAACCTCAAACCCTTCTCAAACACTCGTGTGATAAAGATCTACTTGTGTTTGATTATCCAAAGTCTTCCGCTTACACTCTCATTCACAATTCCGCCAACACTTAGTCTCGTCCGAGGCCACAATCCATCACTTTCAAGACGACTTAGCCAACTTGAATGTAGATCTGAGCGCGTCTTAGCATCCACGAGGAGGCTGAGTTAACATTTGGTATCAAGAGCATCAGGGATTCAAGTAAGTCATCTTGTTTTTCATTCAAGCACTTATCACCTATCCATCTCGTTTTTGGCTAAAACTCCATTGTTGAAGCCTTAAGCATTCGATCACCATCACCATCACCATCATCAAAATCAGTCAAGATCCACAAATTCCGCCCCATTTAAACCCACCCTTCCCGCCCATTACACACATCTTGACCGATCCACAAATCACTCCATCAATCCCACAAATTTCGCCATCTTATCCTTGATTAAATTGCTGAAATTTTTTCTTTGTAAGATCGATTTAAAGTGCATTTTAATCTTGAATTTATTTTTGAGATCATAGTGGATTGAATTATTGCATGAAATTGATTAGGATTAACTAGTAAGACGAGATCCCTTTTTCTAACTACTTCTTCTCGCATCAATAGTATTGCATGCTTATCTTTGCTCACGTTCAAGTTTAGTATAGCTCTCGACTTTGAGCACAAAAATCAAAAGAAATAGAAATCTGAAAATTTGAGAGGGGAAATGTCAAAATAAGGCAAGTCTTCTTTCTAGTCAAGACCATAGCCAAAATAAGGTAACGTACTTGACATTCACTTGAGCATTCTTCCATTTTCCCATCTCTCATCGTCTAGTTCTCACTTGCAAAGTTGTTCTTTTCATTTGAATGCATGATAATTGAAGCTTTTCAATCTTAGAAGTTCAATATTGCATGCAACTTTGAGTTAATTTTGCAAAAGAAATATTTGACGGCAATTGAACTTGGATTTGATAAACACTTGACCAAAAATCAGCCTTATACCCTAAGTGCTTGTTTGATAATCAAGTGTGACCTATCTTGTTTTCTTGCCAACTCTTGTTATCTTTGTTCTCTTTGATCCTTGTGCTTGTGCTATCTTGCCCTAGGAAAAATGGAGCGCAAAGAAGAAACTTCGGTCCAACATCTTGGACTTGTGACGAGGCGAGTCCTTACACTCCATGAGACACCATTACAAGACCAAAGAGAAAACCTTTTTCAAACAAGATGCAGGTCCGACAACGATGGCTTGCATGTGATTATAGACGGAGGAAGTTGTTGCAATCTTCTTAATGAAAAAGTGCTAAAACACTTCAACCTTGAGACGATTCCCCATCCTCAACCGTATTCCCTTCAATGGATCTCTACGGGTAATGGAAACAAAGTCACCAAGCAGTGTAAGATCTCTTTTTCTATTGGTCCATACAATGACACTATCCTTTGTGATGTTGTAACCATGGACGCTACACATTTGTTGTTAGGCCGTCCATGGCAATTCGACAAGCGAGCTCTCCATGATGGGTATCTTAACACATACATGTTTACCCACCATGGAAGACGCATTACTCTTCAACCCCTTTCTCCTAGAGAATTTTTGCAGGACATGGCAGAAAATAATAGGAAGAAAGCGATTGAAGCCGAGGAAAAACGTCTAAAGCAAGTAGGAGCCGTCATCAAGTGCTTACCAAGGCCTCAAAAGCAAAACTTGCACTCGACAACTACTACTTCAACAATTGAACCACAAAAGGTCCATATTGACCAAGGAACAAAAGAACGCTCGGCCATTTTGCCCACGCCTTGCAAAGGCATGCTAAACACAATGGCGCACGACGTTCATCCAACCTCAAAAGGTAAGATTACGAACCTTTCTAAATCAACTTCATCTTCTACCAATAGTTCAGATATTGTCCAAGATGATGTTGGAACAAGAAAGCGCTCGGAGGAGTGGCCTTTAGCTAGCAAAGGGCCGCTCATACTTCCTCAAGCTAGCAATGGCACCAAGCGCCAAGGTCAAAATTTCGACCATGGCCATTTGCCTTCAAATTTGGGCACAAGGTCAGAAAATGCTCAAAAAGATGATTGCAATTTGAGTGGCACAAAAATTCAAAGAAACGCTCAAGAAGTGACGAGCAACATTGAAGAAGCCCGAGCGCCAACCATTCCTCCTCGCCATTCGGAAATTGGTACGTGCGTTCCCAATTCTTCTTTGAGCAATGCTATTAATTTGTCTAGTGTTGCATCCACAGAAAATATAGCTCGAGGGAATTCCACAAGCGCTCGGACGAATAGTGCACACAATGACTTAGGCCCCGGCGCACGAGAACCATTGTTGCCCAAGGCGTCCAAGCCCTTGCCAAGCTTCAAACCAAAATCCATTCCGAGCGATCCTATTCATATGTCAAAAGATGAGGATTCTGAGCTTCGTGCTCGAGCAAAGTCATCAAGTGTCCGAGCAAATCCGGGCATCCAAGGAACTTGCGAGCGCCGCCTCCTTTTGGCAAGAACAAGTGAGGCGACATCCGTGATTCAAGGAAGAAGACCATGTTTTATCCTTTTCCCTAAATTATGTGCTAATGTTGCCAAAGAACACGTTGATCTCCCTTCTTGTATTTCGTCTCTATTGCAGGAGTTCAAAAATATGATGCCCGACGAGCTCCCAAATGGATTGCCACCTATTAGGGGAATTGAGCATCAAATTGACTTCGTTCCAGGATCATCATTGCCAAATAGAGCTGCATATAGAGCAAGTCCGGAGGAAACAAAGGAGCTTCAACGACAAGTTCAAGAGTTGATTGACCGCAGCTATGTAAGGGAAAACCTTAGTCCTTGTGTCGTCCCGGTCATTCTGGTTCCGAAGAAAGACCGGTCTTGGAGGATGTGTGTAGATTGCCGCGCCATCAACCAAATCACCGTCAAGTACCGTCATCCAATCCCTAGGCTCGATGACATGCTCGATGAATTTCATGGAGCCACTTTGATCTCCAAGATTGATTTGAAGAGTGGCTATCACCAAATTTGAATGCAAGTCGGGGATGAGTGGAAAACTTCATTCAAAACAAAGTATGGTCTATACGAGTGGCTTGTAATGCCATTTGGATTGACGAATGCTCCATCCACTTTCATGCGCCTCATGAACCATGTCCTAAGGAAGTTTTTGGGCAAGTTTGTGGTGGTATACTTCGATGACATACTGGTCTATAGTCGAAGTATGGAGGAGCATGCGCAACACCTTAGGCAAGTGTTTGAGTGCCTAAGAAAAGAGAAGCTCTATGCAAATCTCGCCAAGTGCACATTCTGCACGGACTCCACGGTCTTTCTTGGCTATGTAGTCTCCAAAGATGGAATCCGAGTAGATGGGGAGAAGATTCGTGCAATCAAGGAATGGCCACAACCGACCACTCCAACCATGGTACGTTCATTTCTTGGCTTGGCTGGTTTTTATAGACGCTTTGTTCGTAATTTTAGCACAATTGCCGCACCTCTACATGAGCTCACTAAGAAAGGGACGACATTTGAGTGGCTTGAAGCTCATCAAAAAGCTTTTCAAGCTCTCCAAGATGCTCTTTGCAACGCCCCTTTACTCCAACTTCCGGACTTTGAGCAAACTTTTGAGGTGGAGTGTGACGCCTCCCACTTTGGAGTGGCCGGTGTATTGATGCAAAATAGGCAACCAATTGCCTACTTCAGTGAGAAATTGAGTGCAGCTACGCTGAATTATCCAACATATGACAAGGAGGTCTATGCACTCATTCGGGTTCTAAAAACTTGGCAACACTATCTTTGGCCAAAGCAATTTGTGATTCACTCGGATCATGCGGCCTTAACTTATCTCAAGAGCCAAGCAACTTTGGGTCGGCGCCATGCTAGATGGGTGGAGTTCATGGAGACATTTCCCTTCACCATTGTGCACAAAAAAGGTAAAGAAAATGTGGTCGCCGATGCATTATCTAGGAGGTACATACTTCTTACTCATCTCCATTCTAAAATTCTTGGTTTTGCTTTGATTAAGGAATTATATGCTTCAGATCCTTTCTTTAAGCCAATCCTAGAAGCTTGCTTGGTTAAGGGTGAGTGTGATACCTACTTTTTAGTCGAGGGGTTCCTTTATAAAGCAGGGAAGTTATGCATCCCTAGTTCTTCCATTAGGCAACTCCTTCTTCAAGAAGACCATGACGGTAGGGGTCACTTTGGGGTAACCAAGACCTTAGCAGCCCTTAGGAAGCACTTCTTTTGGCCTAAAATGACTAGGCAAGTGACGAGATATTGTAGAAGTTGTGTGACATGCCAAAAAGCCAAATCTACCTCACATCCACATGCCCTTTACACACCATTTCCCATTCCAGAATATCCTTGGGAGGATCTTTCTATGGACTTCATTACGAGGTTACCGCCTTCTAGAAGGCATAATGACTCCATTTTTGTAGTGGTTGATAGATTCTCTAAAATGGCACACTTCATTCCTTGCAAAACCACACAAAATGCTACGGACATAGCTAACCTTTTCTTTGAGCATGTTGTGCGGTTACATGGGATTCCTAAGACAATTGTGAGTGATAGGGATACCAAATTTGTGAGCCATTTCTGGAGAACACTTTGGGGGAAACTAGGTACCAATCTACTCTTTTCCACTAGTTACCACCCCCAAACCGACAGACAAACCGAGGTGACCAACCGTACCTTAGGTAACCTTCTTAGAACCATGCTTAGGACCACCCCAAAAAGGTGGGAAGACTTACTTTGCCATGTTGAGTTTGCTTATAACAGGTCTCGACATTCGGAGACTAAGATGACACCATTCGAAGTGGTGTATGGAAGGAATCCTCACACCCCAATGGATCTAGTGCCAAGGCCTTTCAAGGACGGTGAGCATGTACCGGCCAACAAGAGAGCTGAATTTGTTCAAGAATTGCATCAAAGAACAAGGATCCAATTGGAGAGGAAAGCTGACCAATATTCAAAGCAAAACAACAAGGGAAACGACGCATGATCTTTGCCCCAAGAGACCTTGTTTGGGTTCACTTGAGAAAGGAGCGCTTCCCCCAAAGAAGAAAAAGCAAGCTTGATGATAGAGGAGATGGCCCTTTCAAGATACTACGAGCTTTTGGTGACAACGCCTACCAAGTATCTTTGCCGGATGGGTACAATGTCCATACTACTTTCAATGTGGCAGATCTCTCACCATATATAGCTCATGAATTTGACGAGCTTGAAACGAGGACGTTTCAAAGCCAAGAGGGGGACAATGATGTGACCCTCCCCAATATGAGTGCATTAGAAGAAGAGGAAGCATTGAGCCTAAAGTCCGAGGGTCCCAGCACACGAGCTCGGATCAAGGCCATCACTCGAGCTACTCAATCATTAGTGTCAAGAAGCTATGCCAAAATGAGTACACAAGACACTAATTCAGCCAAGCCATGCCTCATGACAAGTCTTAGTGACTCGGCGCCCGGGAACGCTCAACCAAGCCATGACACGAGCGTCCTAGCAATCCAAAGAGATTCCACGCGCACATGGGTCAAACAACCTTCAAATGAACCATCTAGACGGTCCAAGTCAAGAACGCTTGGCCAAGACACACTTGGTTCGACCAAGTTGATTCACGCCACCAATTTCGCCTAAAATGGTGCCTTGTGTCCCTCATTCAATTCCAAGCTGAAATGCCAAGTCATCAATCCGTGTGAGGCTCATAAGGATCACCATTTTCATCCATTGGATCGTCATCATAAGTGCCTAGCACATCCTACCATTTTCCCCTTTAGGTTATGCATTTATTTCCATGATTTTCGCCTCATTTATGTTGATTGGAAGAGTGATCCTTTGGTTGCAGCCTAAGGACATCTCCATTAGTATAAATATGCCTCTCAAGGCTCATTTTAAGACACGTTGAATTTGAATACAAAGCTTAAGTTGAGAGCCTCTCCTTCCTTTGTAATTTCGGCGTCAAACACTATCTTTCTCTCGTTCTTGGTGTGATAAAGATCTACCAAGTACAAAAGCCTCAAACCCTTCTCAAACACTCGTGTGATAAAGATCTTAGAAGATGCAATTCTCCCTGAGCACCATGGGTCTGGACAGATTTCTGACGGAGGAGAAACCAAAGTTTTCCCCGAACAACACTGATGCCCTTGTTGATTGGGTCAGGGGAGATTATTCATGCAGAGGCTATGTCAAGTGCCGCATGATAGACTCGTTGTACAAGGTCTATTGAAACCATGATACCGCCAAGGAATTGTGGGACACTCTGGAAAAGAAGTACAAGACTCAAGATGTCGGGTCGAAGAAGGCAGCAGTGGCTAAGTTCCTGAACTACAAAATGGTAGATTCAAGATCGGTAGTGGAACAAGTTGAAGAGCTGCAACTTATCATCCATGAAGTCCTCTCCGAAGGCATGAACATCTGCGAGACATTCCAGGTAGGTGCCTTCATCGAGAAGCTTCCTCCATCATGGTAGCAGTTCAAAGTCTACTTGTTGCTAAAGCAAAAGGCAATGAGGGTGGAAGACTTGATTGTGAGGCTCCGGGTTGAGGAGAACAACAAGAGGGCCAATGGCTATGGACCTTCGAACAAGGCAAACCTGGCAGAGCATCAAGACAAGGGGAAGAAAAGGAAGTTTCAACCCAACAGCTCCAACAACTCCAACAACTCCAACAACTTCAAGAAGCAAGGGCCTAAGAAGTTCAATGGAAAGTGCCACAAGTGCAACAAAGTTGGACACAAGGCGGACGAGTGTCGAAGCATGGTCGACACAAAGAGGGACAAAGGCAAGTCCCAAGCCAACCTAGATGAAGGGTCGCTCACAGAGGACGACTTGTGTGCAGTGACTGAAGTCAACATGGTAGGCAGCAACCCAAAGGAGTGGTTCTATGACACCGGTGCAACTAGGCACATATGCTCGGATAGGGGTCTCTTCACGACCTACAAGAAGAACCACACCGAAGAGCATCTCTTCATGGGAAACTCCGCCACTTCTAAGGTGGAAGGATATGGGAAGATCGTGCTGAATATGACTTCCGAGAAGGAGCTGACGCTGAACAGCATCCTTCATGTGTCGGACATCCGCAAGAACCTGATTTCGAGAACTCTACTCTCTAAGAACGGGTTCATGATCAAGTTCGTGTCTGACAAGCTGGTTCTCTCTAAGAAGGGGGTATATGTGGGTAGGGGTTATGTACAGGATGGACTGATCAAAATGAATGTAATGACAGTCCTCCCAAAAGCTATTGTAATTGATGTTTCAATGAATAAGAATAACCCTATTGCTTATGTTGTTGAGTCTTTTAATATTTGGCATGAAAGATCGGGACATGTTAACTATAAGTCTATAAGTAGATTGATAAGTTTGAATATGATTCCAAAATGCAAAACAAGTAAAGACAAATGTGAAGTATGCGTTCAAGCGAAACTCACAAAAACACCATCACCCCATGTAGAAAGAACAACCGAACCTCTAGGATTAATTCACACTGATTTATGTGATTTAAAGTTTGTACAAACTAGAGGAGGTAAAAAGTATTTTGTGACCTTCATAGATGATTGCACAAGATATTGTTATGTATACTTGTTACGTAGCAAAGATGAAGCTTTAGAAAAGTTCAAAGAGTACAAGTTGGAAGTTGAGAACCAACTTAGTAAAACGATTAAAATCGTAAGAAGAGGAGGTGAGTATAGTGAACCTTTTAATGCGTTCTGTAGAGAACATGGCATTGTTCACCAAACTACCGCTCCTTATTCGCCGGAATCCAACGGAGTAGCGGAACGAAAGAACCGAACTCTTAAGGAAATGATGAATGCAATGTTGCAAGAATCTGGGTTAGCCCAGTTAATGTGGGGGGAAGCGTTGCTTACCTCAAATTATATTCTCAACAAAATACCACATAAGGTGACTGGAAAGACGCCTTATGAGTTGTGGAAAGGTAATGTATCTTCGTACAAATACCTCAAAGTGTGGGGGTGCCTAGCAAAAGTAGCAGTACCACCTCCTAAAAAGGTCTCAATTGGACAAAAAACCGTTGATTGTATTTTCATCGGGTATGCACATAATAGTAGTGCATATTGTTTCTTGGTATACAAGTCAGATATACCGGATATACATGCTAATACAATAATGGAGTCAAGAAACGCATCTTTCTTTGAAAATGCGTTCCCTTGCAAGGATAAAGAATATCCTAAAAGGACTCGTGAACAACGAGATGCAAATGAAGTTGCTCAAGAAGCAAGCACATCTATGCAAGAAGCGAGCACTTCTATGCAAATAGTGAGTACTTATGTCCAAGAAACAGAAGAAGAAAATGATGAACCTAGACGGAGCAAGAGAGCTCGAAAGGAAAAATCATTTGGCTCAGATTTCACAATGGCGTTTCTTCTAGAAAACGAACCTCGAACGTTTAAAGAAGCCATGTCAATGCCATACACACCTTCATGGAAGGAAGCGGTCAATCCATTATGCAAAATCATACATGGGAGTTACCTGATTTACCCCCGGGAACAAAAGCGTTGGGATGTAAATGGATTTTCAAACGAAAGTTGAAAACCGATGGCTCAATAGAGAAGTACAAGGCAAGGCTTGTAGTACAAGGATTCAGACAAAAAGAAGGTCTAGATTTCTAACGAGAATTACTTCTATTTGAGTACTAATAGCGATTGCGGCTCTACGTAATCTAGAAATACATCAAATGGATGTAAAAACGGCCTTTCTAAACCGAGAGTTAGAAGAGGAAGTTTATATGAAACAACCCGAGGGGTATGTTGTGTCTGGACAGGAACACAAATTGTGTAGACTTGTGAAATATTTATATGGGTTAAAACAAGCACCTAAACAATGGCATGACAAATTTGACAGTGTTATGATGTCAAATGGTTTCAATATAAATGAATGTGACAAATGTATTTATGTCAAAACAACTCCAAAAGGATATATCTTGTTGTGTCTATACGTTGATGACATGCTCATTATTGGTAGTAACAAAGATATGATCCAACAAACTAAGAACATTCTTAGTGGGAAGTTTGACATGAAAGACTTGGGACTAGCGGATGTGATTCTAGGAATAAAAGTCATAAGACATTCTGAAGGAATCATTTTAACTCAAGATCATTACGCTGATAAGGTACTTGAACGTTTAAAGAAATACTCAAGCGGGAATGCAAACTCGGGTGATGGCATATCTCAAGTAGAGTATGCACGAGTGATTGGAAGTCTAATGTACTTAACAAATTGTACAAGACCAGATTTAGCACATGCGGTGAACGTTTTAAGTCGTTACACCAGTAATCCAGGACATGGTCACTGGAAAGGCATAACAAGGGTATTGAACTACTTGCGATATACTCGAAATTATGGGTTACACTATGGACGATATCCAGCAGTGATGGAAGGCTATAGTGATGCTAATTGGATATCAGACTCCAAAAACTCAAAATCCACAAGCGGGTATGTTTTTACTCTAGGTGGTGCGGCGATATCCTGGAAATCCTCCAAACAAACTCTACTGGCTAGATTCACAATGGAATCTGAATTCATTGCCTTGGACAAAGCAGCAGAATGGCTTCGAAACGTTCTGGAGGATATACCAATGTGGGAAAAACCGGTGCCGGCTATGAGTCTCCATTGCGATATTCAATCGGCAATAGCTCGAGCACTAAGTTCAATGTATAATGGCAAGTCTCGTCATATTAGAAGACGACATAAAACCATAAGACAATTGCTCTCAAACGGAGTGATCAATGTTGATTACATCCGATCGGCTGACAACCTAGCGGATCCGTTTACAAAAGGTTTGTCTCGAGGGCAAGTTGTAAAATCATCAAGAGGAATGGGTTTAAAGCCTATGACATAAGATGAAGTTTGATGGTAACCCTACGTACGTGATTGGAGATCCCAAGATGTAAGTTCAAAGGGACATGCAACAAAATCAAGCTAAATCTAAAGAGCACTTGGAGATTAACATCTTCTCCCAGTTCCTAGGATGATAAAAGTGTGTTGGTAAACTATAGGTTAAGTCATAAAGTGTTGGCTTTTAATGATTCCATAAGCTTTGAAAAGCAAAGTGAAGTATAATGGTATACTACTTATGGTAAAATCACCTTATGAGTGTGAAATGGGGCTGTTTCTAGGAGAATTAACCGAGGCTGAATTCTCTAAGCTCACTCATGAATAACCAGGGATGTTCACGGCCAAAATGAACACAATCAGAGAACCTAGTTCTGTGAGAAGATGAAACTGTGTGATAGTCGTTGTCTAGGTTTACATCAAAGTCCGGGTGATTCAAGACATCACGTTCACTACCTGGTCGAGTAAATCTGATGGCTACTCTCTATGGGTGGTTCAAGGCTGAAAAAATGCTACCAACCCAAATGCAGTGATTCTTCGACGTACTCTCAAAAGTCTTTCTGTCGAGTCATTTTTCACGTGTTTTAGAGTCATTTCTATTCATGTGGGGGATTGTTGGAACCGAATTTTCCGGGCACCGTTGGTGTCGGATAATGGGAGCGTTGGCTTCGTCTCCGCGGGCACTATTTCGTAGTATGCTCATTTGTATAATTCGGGTTCCGTTTGAATGAGAAATAAGGGAGTTACATGTAATGTAACTAAGTTAAAATTTTATGAAAATCTGTATCTCATATTGATTAGGAGGAGATAAAACTCACTAGTATATAAACTAGGAGTGTATTGTAATGGATGTGATTGAGCCAGAGGAGGCTATCCTGGTGGGCTTGGGCCTTCGAAGACCACACGCGCGCGGTTCGGTTCGGTTCGGTTCGGCTCGGCTCTTGGCTTGTGGGCTCCTTGGGCTCATGGAGGAGGTGATCTTTTTTGGCCTCACTCCAAAGTCTGTCAGACTTTTTTGGGCTTCGTTCAAATGAGTTTGTTCAAAAGTCAAATCTGACAGTATTAATTACACGCGGACTGGATTAATGGCACGCGGAGAATCCGAAGCATTTATGTCACGCGGTGAATCTGGGCATTGAAGTCACGCGGATCAGCCCATTCAATCCATGCGGATTGGGCTTTATCTCTCTCGAGAGGCTCCTCCAGCAGCCTATAAAAAGGCCTGCAGAGCTCTCAGTTTAACACACAAGTCGAAAGCTTTCTACAACAATCTCATTCTCCTTCTCCCACAGTTTTCAGTCTCTATTCACTTCTTCTCTTCTCTTGTTCGAGTATGAGAGTACACACAGTTCTAGAGTTCGTTGGCTTCTTCTTTTGGGTTGTGCAAAGCAGAAGTGATATCGGTTTTATCCTGGGATTCGGAACGCCGGTAACCGTCACACTACGGGGCGTTTTCAGAATTAAGGAAAGAGATAATATCTCGACTCCGTTCAAGTTCCACCGTTCGACTTCGCTAGTGGTTCATTCGTTTTTCCTTACCTTAATTCTAGTTTATTCTTGTATTTTATACATATTTATAAGTTGTAGAAAATAGGTTTCCTACAATAATTTAAGTGACAAACCTAGAAACTTCACATGATTGTTAAAATTAGGGCTCAGATCTTAAATTTGACATCCACATAGTGTCAAAATTAACCAATAGCACAATTCTCACAAGATGCTTAAACTTAAAATCTAGATCCAAAAACTAACCTCAATCTGTGGAGGAATCACGAAGGCCGCCGCCACATAGCTACAAAACTTCAATCAATTCTGACACATTTCAATCAAAATCTTGCATTAAGTGTTTCCCCATTAGACACCGTGTGCTTCCACCTACATATGGAAAACTGGTAGAAAACTAACCTCTCTTGACAAAAAGATTTTTCTTAGCCATCTCAGTATGCAGCACAGTCTTTGATTCGGCATCAAAAACCAATTCCTAGAACAAAGATAAAAAAGATACATAATTCAGAAACCTCATGTCATGAGAAACCAAACCCTAGCAAATCCCTGGTAGAAGGACAAACCTGTGAGAAGGACGGAGGTGAATCGATGACGGTTTGAAGGCTTTTCAGCCACTTTGGCCTCTTTGAAGTGGTTGTGAACTAGGGCTTCGAGCTGGGGTTTAGTGAGGATTTCAGTGGCGTTTTGCCTCGAGAAGGTTGGGTTAGTGAGAAGGGAATGCAGAGGAGGATGTGAGGAGGGAGCTATGGCGGCCTCACAAAACGGGAAGGCTGAGGTCGGGAGGAAGGAGGAGATCTGAAAGTTTGGTGAAAGGAGAGAAATGGAGAGTGGAGGTGCAGGAGAAATGAGATCTGATATGTTTTCTAGGGTTTCTTAAACGAGAGGAGGAGTGCATCAAAATAAAATAGGAATTTTCTATATATATTTATCTTCACATAAAATAAATAATAAATAATTAATATCATTTCATTTAGCTTCTTTGGTACAATTGAAAAGATGATATAGAATAATATATCGTGAGGGTTATTGCTGACACATGTATGTTTTTAAGATGTATATGTAATACATGTATTTTTGTTATTTTAGAGTTACTTTGTACCAGTACTACAATTTCTTAGTATATTTGTCTTTTTAGAGTTACTTTTTTTTGTTTAGATACTTCTGTTTTGATTGTTTTAATGGGATTAACTACCCTGTTTTGATTTAAGTCGTCAAGACCTTGTACTTTCAAAAAATTATCAGAGAGTGTTGTCTTTCTTTCTACCATTATAATATGTCATTTAGTTATGTCAATCTAAAGGTACTACATTATTATATAGATATTAATTTCATTTAGTTTATAATTTTTTTAAAATAAAAAATATAAATAAATTTCTTGCATGGCACGGATAATGATGTAGTTATTTCTAATCAGGGCGCGACTTGAACATCTCCGACGTCTCGTTTGGTTTTGCCATTTGCTCCTTGTTCAGTTGTTCATTATAGCCAACTTTGTTAGCATTTTGTCTGTCTCTGGAACCCTTTAAGTTTTTTGTTCTTATATAAATTTAAGAAACAAACGGCTAAGTAATTTTAGATTGATATCATTAATTAAAAATATGAGGTTAGATTAAGGTTACACAAAAATATCCAAGCCAACATGCTTGATCGAAAGTCGTTTCTCGATCTATGGAGTTCTAGTTTAATTAGTTTTAAAGTCAGAAATGTCGATTTGGTCGAAAGACTCGAAGGTATATATGATGAATGCAAAAGCCAGTACTTTAGTTTTGCAAATTGCAGTGTCTATGTACGTAGGTAGTTCTACTTGTCTAATTTCAAAACTCTACAACTAGAATATAATCACACACTTCTGGACTAATTAACTACGAATGGGCCAGGACGACATCATACCTAAAAAATGTAACACCGGATCTTATATAAAATAATACTCCATAGCTCCTAGGTTTACGCATATAAACATTAATTTCATTTCACATGTAATACTAGTATTATTATTTATTTAATATACGTATGTATATATGCAGTATAATCATACTGGATTAGTGATGTAATTCTATTCGTTGGTCTTGCATGTTCGTGATGAAACCAACAATGTTATCAGTAGCTAGCCCATTTGCCCCCAATGGCTGTCAACTTATAAATGAGACTTTCTTTAATCCATATTATTTGGAGATATTTACAACAAATTTAGGCTTTCTTTTCTCATAAGTAAGATGGGGTATACGGAAGGATCATCTCTTAAAATTATTTATCAAAACTTGATCAACGGTCGATTAATAGTCATATCATCAACTAATAATTAAAGAAAAAAAATTAATGTGCGAATGATTTTTATCCTACGAATTACAAATATATTAATATTTTTCTATATTTACATGCATATTTCTTTACATTTACCTGCACATTCGCAAATGTGTGCATATCTTTGACAATATATAAAAAATACATCTACATGCATTCGTATGAATGTGAATATAAAAGGATGTGTATGTATTCGTATATTCATAGGATAATTAATGTCATTCTCACCGGATCCAACTCCATAATTAAATGGACTAAATAAGCTTACTTAATTTAAAAATTATTAATTGTAACTTCTTGTAATTATTAAAAAGTCATTTACTAAAGTTGGTCATGAATAATTTTGTCCTTTCTACGTCCTTTATTACATTTGACTTCGTTCATTGGCCGTACCCTAATCCACGTGAATATATATTATACAAGTATACAACGCAAAGTTTTATTTTGTCCTCTCGATCTTTAAGTATACTAGTCATTTTCTGCCCGTGCGTACTCGATTTTTAAGTATACTAGTCCTTTTCTGCCCGTGCTACGCACGGGCCAAAGTCAAAACGAAAGAAAAAATATATATTATTAAATAATAACTTCATATTACTATAAAGTGGATTATTATTAATATAAAATAAAAGAAAGACAAAATAAATATAAGTTAATGGGGCTCTTAATATCGTTGATCTCAGTATATTAGTTAATGAAGTTCATAGGTTGAACAACTTTTCTTAATTAGTACTTACTGCATATTGAGTCACTCACTGATTTAAAAAATTACTAAGAAAGAGTATATATGTGTAAATTCTAGGTGACATCAAATAATGAATATCAAATAATGAATACGTACAACAAAATAGTAAAGCTTTGGTTACACTAAATTCAATCATTTTTTCTCCTCCTGTACTTTTCTCTTTGCTTCACGATCTCCTCTTTACTGTTGCTTTTCTCAGACCGTGTTTTTGTCGTAGCCCGCCCGCGTAAATTCTAGGTGTAAATTCTAGTCCTTCACTTATTTAAAAAATTACTAAGAAAGAGTATATATGTGTAAATTCTAGGTGGCATCAAATAATGAATACGTACAACAAAATAGTAAAGCTTTGGTTACACTAAATTCAATCATTTTTTCTCCTCCTGTACTTTCCTCTTTGCTTCACGATCTCCTCTTTACTGTTGCTTTTCTCAGACCGTGTTTTTGTCGTAGCTCGCCCGCGTTGATCTTTGTATGACCCCCCGCCACTCTTCACTTCATTTCATTGTTTCTATTTTGAGGCCGTGTTTATGATCCTTCTTGCTTCACAAATGAGTTGTTGGCGGGGTTGAGTTGTCTAAAGAAGCGCGAAAGCTCCTTCTAGTACTCCCGTTGTCAATTCTCTATTGAATGAAGCAGACAACTTTCAGAATTAATTATTGCGTACTAAGAATACCTTCAATCGGAGTTGCTAGAGAAAAAATTGTTAAAGGAGGCTCGATTATTCCAGTGCTTGCGAACAAACACCGGGTTACCCTCTTTGTCCTCCTTTGCGTTTCTACTGATCTACAATGAGTTGAAGATTCTGATGCATGTAAGATGTTTGACAAAATGCCGCTAAGAAAGTTGGGGGTGAAAGTTGATTTTTTGGCATTTGATTAAGTGCTATGGAAAATATTACTCCGTGATTGGATTTTTGACAAGTTTAGGTTCTTTTTGCACATTTTTTTTGGTGACCTTGATATCAATTTTTCAGTCCCTTGCAGCAAATGCAGGACCAAGAGATGGTTCATCATTTTCACCTCTTTTTCGGTGATGATGCTCATATTTGATGGTGTGATGTTTCTCTTTGTTAGATGTGATACAGAAGATGGTGGAGGATCATACACATCAGGAGCTCATGACACGTACAGATCCCTTGGAGGTAACCCTTCTTTCTCACGGCCTCCTTTCATGGCAGAGATGACCTTTCGTGCCACCTGCAATGCATTAGAACTCTTTGAGCTTAAGCAAAATGAAAGAGATTGATACAAAGTACAACCAAAAGGCAGACAAATTATCTTAATCTCTCCACAAAAAAGACATCAGATACACAAAAGTGATGACAATCATATTGGAGTTGGATTGGATTTTCCAGTAAAGTTTCATGTTTAGGAAATAGAACTGGAAAGTGAAGACCCTTGTTGAAGAATCTATATTTTGTTTCTAAATAAAAGTACTATTGCTTGCTTCCGTTAAAAGGTTGAATAAGTTTGTAATACGGATTAAGAGTCAAGAACTATGATCTTATTTTTTTAGTCATGGTATTGGATGAATACCTCACACACAATTAAACAAACTTTTATTGTTAACATGGGGGATCAGATCCTTACTTCCATTAGGCTCCTTCATTTGTGTGCTACAACTCCTCAAACTGAGCCTCGTTCAACTTTCTGTCTCAGAGATCTCAGTCATATTGGTTATCAAGTTACTTATTTTATTGATTCTGGGTTGACATTTGTTTTCTTTTGATTTGCAGGAACCTCTGATAGTGAATAGCCTAACTCTTATTCAGTGGAAGAAGTCGCTGGGATAAAAGAAGGATTTGATCTCATGGTTATTGAAGAGCTAAGGTTCTGTTTGATTAAGCCCAGTCATCACATTCTAGATAGTGAAGCTCAAATCCTAATGGAAGCTGTAAGTTTATTTGGTGTGTTTTTGCTTTGTCTCAGTTCATTCGTAGCTGCTAGATTTTCAGATTAGTTAATTTATAAAAGGGTTTAAAAAATGAAATTGTTAACTAATATGTGAATAATCACTATGTTTATTATTACTTTACTTGAATGTTATGCCTGTAGGGAACAAAACATTACTTGAATGCTAAGCTTTCATCTGATATGCAGTATCTTGTGGTTTGTCTTGTAGGCCTTCTGTGATCTTCTTGTTGTTGTTGAATGCTATGCCTGTAGGGAATAAAACTTAAGATACAATGATCCAAAATCTACAGATTTGAAATGTTTTCTTAGCTAAAAATTCAATAGAAATAGGAGTATAGTGGTTTAGTGTTTGCTTCTTACTTGCATATGTGATGTGACGTTGTTGAAAGCCTCGTGGAACACTATATTTTGAGTTGAACTCTTAGGCTGTTTCCCCCTCTGCAACAACATTATCTTCAGGCCCTTTGGGTCTGTTACTCTTGAAATTTCTATATGGAGTTGTCAGTGGTAGAAAACCGGCTTGGGTAAATATAACCCTACATGCTTTAGTGATTATCCCTGGTATTTGTTGATAGTCACTGTAAAACATGGTTTTATATGAAACTAACGACGTTTCATAACAAAAGGCAACTTGGATTGGGTTGAACATAACGTTATTTTGGGAATTAACACTTTGTTTCCAACACACGTTCTCGTTATTATTTCAGCTTAAGTGACCCATTCACCAAGGCGTGTAATTATCAGTCGGGTTCCGTTGAACAATCCTTGAGAAGGATTCACATTCCCGAGAAGCATAACAGGTAGCCCTACCTTTAACTCTAGGATATGAAGGGCATTCATGTAATAGGTAAGAGCATTAGTTACTATCATTTAGTTATTGGTATTTGCAATTTTTAAAAAAAAATAAGAAGCATCTATACATGGTAAGTCGAGGTTGTTTAGGTATTTAAGGGGATACATGTGTTGCTATGGGTGCCAAACATATACCGTCTTATTAGACAGGATAAGTCTGTGCTAAGGAAAGTGCCCTCTAAGTTGGTTGCATGCCACTTTCGACACACCATTACCTTGATGGTGGATCTCCATTAGGAGACAATTTAGCGAATGGAACGCAAACCTCGTCTAGTTCAAGAGTTGATTTCTTTTGAAGCTTGTCTCGTAGCCTTAATTGAAGACATTGTTGAGTATAATAATTTGAATTCCTGTGAGTTGATTTCTACGGCTTTTGAGTTGATTCCTTTGAGTTGAGTTGAATTGAATCCCAGTAGAATAATTTGAATTGATTCATTTTCTATTCGTAGTTTCAATATTATATAGTAGTACTAATATTAAAGATGGAAAAGTTGTTTAATCTCATCGTCATAATAACTTATCTTATTGTATATAATAATCTATCTTTTTTTTTATCAAACTTATCTTATTTCTATAGATAATAGAGTAAAGTTATCTTTTTTTATTATCTAGTTATCTTATTTCTATGAGTCAATTACACCGTTAGTCCTTAACCTTTCTTATCTTTCCAAAATCGGTCCCTAATCTTATATATTTTCTATTTTAGTCCTTAACGTTTACAGGTTTTGACGTCGTTGGTCCTTCCGTTATATTTATTGTTAACTTCTTGTTTGTGTTATATTATGTGGCATTATATGGTTAGATATATGTGAATGTATTTGATGACAAATTGGGCAATTATAGTCTTTAACAAGCTAGACATGATTTACTTTTAATTGAGATAAAATTTACAATAGAAACAAATTCTCTGTAAAATTGTTTATAAGCTAAATCGAAGAAATTGTGTATAAGGGAGAAATACTAACGAATTTTGTCAAAAACGATTAATAACAGTTCCTTTAGGTATATTTTTCCTTTTTTTCTTATTTGTATACTCCAACTAACAAGTTTAGAAAATTATAAACACACTGCCCACTAATTAATGTCTTGATATTAACTTCTTCCACATTAAATTTCACTACACATCATATTTTGGGTGATCTGATACAATTTTTTTGTCCCCAATCTTTCTAATATCATCCAGTTTTTTATTCCTCCATTTTGTAAACCTTAATTTTTCAAAAGAAGACATGATGCTCAATAATTTTAAGTTAGATCTAAGTTATTTAACCTTTTTTTTATAAAACTATACTGTATAAATTTATTTATATGGATGCCTTATACAATAGTGCATAATTGTTTTAATAAAAGAAGTAAAATATATAAATATGTTGCCACGTACGAATATTGACGGCAAGTTAACAGAAGGATCAATAATGTAAAATTTGTACACGTTAAGGACTAAAATAGAACATATATAAGGTTAGGGACCGATTTAGAAAATGTATAAAAGATTAAGAATTATGATATGAAAAGTCTTTTTTGATTAAGGATTAAAAGATTAAGATTAAGGATCACTAATGTAAAATCTTTTTTGATTATCTTGTGTGAATATCTTTTGTCATTATCTTGTGTGAATATATTTCAACCCCAAAAAATTATATATATTAGGATTATGATATGATATGATGATTGATTATTATAAGATTATTTATTATAATAGATTTGTTAAAAAAATATGTGAAAATTTCTTTTAGAAAGATGTGAACTTTAATATTGGACTTTTTTTCCGGCGGGCCAATATATGTGAAAATTTCTTTTAAAAAGATGTGAACTTTATTGTTGGACTTTTTTTTCGATGGGTCAAGCAAAAGCTCAACTCAAGATGAATATATTCATGAATATCTTTGCGAATATCTTGTGTGAATATTTTTCAACCACCCCTAAAAATTATATATATTTACATCTAAGTTATTTAACCTTTTTTTATAAAACTATATTGTATAAATTTATTTATATGGATGCCTTATACAGTAGTGCATAATTGTTTTAATAAAAGAAGTAAAATATATAAATATGTTGCCACGTACGAATATTGACGGCAAGTTAACGGAAGGATCAATAATGTAAAATTTGTACACGTTAAGGACTAAAATAGAACATATATAAGGTTAAGGATCACTAATGTAAAATCTTTTTTGATTATCTTGTGTGAATATCTTTTGTCATTATCTTATGTGAATATATTTCAACCCCAAAAAATTATATATATTAGGATTATGATATGATATGATGATTGATTATTATACTAGATTGATATGATGATTATTTATTATAATAAATTTGTTAAAAAAATATGTGAAATTTAATATTGGACTTTTTTTTCGGCGGGCCAATATGTGAAAAATTCTTTTAAAAAGATGTGAACTTTATTGTTGGACTTTTTTTTCAATGGGTTAAGCAAAAGCCCAACTCAAGATGAATATATTCATAAATATCTTTGCGAATATCTTGTGTGAATATTTTTTAACCACCCCTAAAAATTATATATATTATGATGATACTCCAACATGCAATGAATATGTTAAATATGTGATTATTATTTTTGTTTTTCCAAATTATGCTAACAGCGGAGTATATATTTACATTAATTCAGAATAAAATCGATATTGAATTAATCTCCCACTAATACTATGTAGAGTGTATCAAGTTGATACTAAAATATTCCGTATCATGACCGGCCTCCTAATCTAATTTATAAAGCTAGGTAGACATATGTAAGTACTCTAAATATATCCTCAAATAGTCCATTATATATAGCCCGCCTTTGAATCTAATAATAATATCGCGTAATTTTCTTTGTGGGAACAAATATGGTATTCTGTTTTTGACCGATCAACTGGGTTATGTAGCTACATTTTCAGGATATTTCATTACCAATGTTCAAACAAACGATAAATCCGTTACAAAATTATAAAAGTAGACTGGTTGTGTTTGTGTTTGTTAAACTAGTTAGTAAATTAGCTAGTAAATTAATTTGAGTTGTAGTTTAAGTTTAAGTTGCTCAACTAGTTATGAAAGGAGTTTATCTTACTAAAAAACAGTAAACTGCGTTTGTAATGCTTTAACTAGTTACTAGTTATCACTACAGTGTAAATTGTTAACTAGTTACGTAAATTATTTTAGAAAATAGGGTTATTTTTGTCAAATAATTAGAAATAACTACTAGAAACTAGTTGGACCTCTTGTTTTTTCTAGTTTATGATTTAAACTAGTTTAGTAGCTGTTTTTAGTTAAAATTAGTCTACCAAAGAATTTATAACCAATAACTAGTTAAAATGACTTTGCATGTGTTTTAATAAAAAGGGTATTTGCTCACAAGAATTGTTTTGTTGTAGGGTTTCATGGTATTTATGAAGAACTACATTGACAAAAAAAAACACATGTCCGTTAACACAATTCGTTACGAAATGATCATTTTTTCATAAATGTATCTCAACAATGTCTTTGTTCATGTATCATGGTCGAACAAAACGGGAATGGCTTTTGTTATAAGAGTCGTTCCTCTTTGGTTTGCCTTGTTGTGAGGCCAATCTACATAAGCTCAACAATGTCTTTGAAGCATGTTCAAAGACTGAGATTCCAGAAACAGTGAAGCTAGATCGAAAAATATAAGAATGTGTGGCTTCTCGTAATTCCCCTTTCTGAATTACTCTTACTTACCCTTTGACCCAATTCACATTAGGTAATTCAGTCCAATATTGGCAATTCTGCTCAAAAAATTATAATAATATTGGCAATCCTTTAATACGAGTAGCCACACACATATTTTTACTGCCAGTGATGATAATATGATCATAAAATCACATGTTAATTATTTTTTAGTTGTAAATTATAATGGCCTAAGTACATTGTACGTTTAGTTTATTTAAAAAAATTACAAAGTTTAGTTTTTTAGATCATGATTGTTCAAATTAAAGAATCGGTCTTCATCTAGAAATTTTGCATGACAAACTCATACAGTATCTTTAATTGGCACTCGAGACAAATTGTGTGCATGCGAAATATCGATCAAGAGAACTATACACTATACATTCTATTAGGCTGCTATTTAATTTAATGCTGCATGTACCCTTATTATACTTTCACTGTTTAATGTATCTTTTCTATTTCTAGTTTTTTTCTGTAAATTTTTTAGATTTAATATGGCATTTTTAGTGTTATAAAAAGTTGGATGAGAGACGAAAAATAAGATAAGCTTCCACCCCTTTTCTAATTTAGTTAGATACGTCAATCATCTAACTTACCAACGACTAGACGAGCCTAAAGTCTCATGTTAAGCGCGGTTTACATATATTCTCCACCCTGGGTTTGATTAAGCAATGGATAAAAAACAAAGCTTCTATTTGACACACCCCAAATTGCTATTTAATACAGTGGTAGGTTCGTCACGAACCAAAACGAGACTAGGTTCTCTGTTTAATGTATTTTTTTCCAATTTTTTGGTTCGTGACGGATCCAGTCTTTTGGTCTTTGATAAACCTGTCATTTTTTCGTCCATGACAAACCTACCCATGTGTTAAATAGCAATTTGGGGTGTGTTAAATAGAAGGGCCCTAAAACAAATTCACGAAACTGTGTTTTTTGTAAAGACTTACTGTTTCAGCAAAAAAGAAAAGACTTGTTGCATCTGTATGTGGAGGAAAGTTTTGATGTGAACAACTCTTAACGTAGGAAAAACGAACAGTTCACGTTCACATATTACACGTTATATTCTGGGTCATGAAATTCTTGTAATTACTGCACTCGGTTGTTTTTTTTCCTCTTCAAATGACCTCAAAAAAATTTCAACGCCGAAATTATAAATAATACCGCCCAAATTATAAACATTAGCTTGTTATCTATGAACGGATTACGTAAAATTTGTTCTCACCCAAACTTTTATTGTGTATGTGTGCATGTATCGATAATTTGTATTGGAATTATTATTAGTAGTAGTATACCGTTTACAAACTAATAACAACCTTAACCATCACCAAAGGTCGTAGTTGCATCGATCAAGTGACTCTTGCCAATATTAAATTTTTGATAATATCAGAATGACAAAAGAGAGACTTTGCGATGCTCAGAAGTGCTAAACAGTGGTTGACAATTTGACCTAAATTTTTTGTAAATTGCAATGCAATGCGATGTATATTATATACTCCAATTCCCTTTTACAGGCAAAGCTAAGGAAGTAATTAATCATAAAGAGTTTTAAAAAAATTGAAAATTGAAAGAGATGATTTGGTTGTACTTAACACTAGATAGATTGCTATTAAACATGAAAACTACATTCTTATAAGTGTGTATATGTTTACTGAAAATGTGTGTCACCCTGTATGCATATAAATTTTCTTAGTAAGTGTGTACATGAAGAGTACATATCTACAAGACTACAAGTGTTAGTTGTTAAGTTTGTTACTGTGTGACGTCAGCATTCAGTTAGACACATGAGCAGCTCCTAAAGCATCTTTGTTAGTTAGAGTGTGAGGGAGTATAAGTCTTGGTGTTAACATCTATTGTAACTTGTTTTACAAAGTAATAAAATTCTAATTATGAGAGGTTTTCTTTTCTCCTTCTCTTTCTCTAAGTGTTCTTGAGTGTGTTCTTGATGATCTTGTCTGATCAACAAGGTATCAAAGCACTGATCGAAGATCATGATTGTGCGATGCTTCTGCACTATTCTTCCCCATCGATCTGTGTAGTTTCTCATCTCTATTGAGAAACTCATATGGATTTCTCTTTTCTCGTAAACCTAAATCGGTGATTTAAGATTTTCTTCTCTGATTCTATCCAAACTTCTCCATTTGTGGCTTATATTTTCTTTTGGAATGCCAACTAGGATAGCCAATAACCTCCCAACATTTTCAGTAGGATGATTCCCCTTACAATGCTCACTGGATCATTCTTGTTTCGACTTTCACTCCTTGAATTCATTAAAGCTGTAGAGTCCACCTTAGGTATGCCACTAGTCAATTTTTTACTTAGTTCATCTTGCAACAGAAGAGAATGATCATGGCTAGCAGAAGGCAAAGGTGTTGATAACAGAAACTGTCTCCTAGCAGCTGAGAATTGATCTCCAAGTCCCTTTTGAAATTTCATGAGCTTATCTTCATTCTCAGTAGCATCCTTCTTCTTTTTTTAAATTTAGATTGCATTCACACTTTCCACATGTACATCATATAGAGACTGTTGTCAATAGCCTTTAAGTTTGGTAAAGTAATTTGTGACATAAGATGTACCTTAATTGCAATCTGAAGTTCTTTCTTGATCTGAAATAGAAGAGGACCATTCCTTTGCACATTGCTTTCCTCAAGATCCTCCCACATTTGCTTCGTTGTGTCAAATTCATCAAGAGTAGCATATATATCTTTGGAGATTGTATTTATGCTCCAAGAGCTGACCATATCATTGGATTTGTGCCATAGAGCAAAGTTTTCTGCAGTTTACATCACAAATCCTTCCACTAATCCAAGCCATTTCTTGACAGGCAACGCCTTTCCAATTGCACGCTTCCAGCATCTGTAATTGTCTCCTGTGAGATGAATAGTAGTCAAGATCATCCCAGAGTTGTCAAAAGGATGAATAAACAAAGGATTTTGCAAATCCATTGCATTGATCAACTCGCAACGTCGTTCACCAGATCGTTCTCCAGATCGATCACCATCCATAGTCCTGATGAATCACTCTGACAACAACAAGAGATAGAAAGAAGATCGAAACATCACAGGAGATCAGAGGAGATTAGAAGGAGAAACACTCCAAGGCAAATGCTAGTAACAACAATATGAGTAAGGAAAAACAAGAAATGATAAGCAATTTCTTGAGATTTATGGAACATCAAAAAGAGAGCAATTCTGAATCTAGCCATGCAGGTATGATCTCTTCTTGCTGTAATGTTTCTGACTACAAAAATATTTAGATTCTAGATAGTGGAGCTACTGATCATATGACTTGTGATATCTCCTTCTTTACTAAACCTAAACCTATAACTCAAAATAGAAATATTCACCTTCCTGATGGAAGCATGAGTAAGATCACTCACTCTGGTAGTGTTCATCTCTCTAAAACCTTAAGCCTCAACAATGTTCTCTTTGCCCCAAATTTCAAATTCAATCTTATCTCTCTAAGCCAACTCATTCATGACACCAATTGCTATATCTTCATATTTGATGACATTTGTGTTATTCACGACCCTGTAAGGATGACAATGATGGCAGCTGGTTGGGAAATTGGTGGCTTGTACTACGTTGTTCCTGAGTCAAGAATGAAGGATGCTTTGAAGAAAATTCTTCAAGTATACTTTGATAATTATGGTGAAATTGCACCTGTCTTACCAATGTTTTTACCCAACACTTGTAACTTTGAACCTAATGCCCTATGGCATCTTAGACTTGGTCATGCTTCTATGGAGAAACTTTCTCATGTTCCTAGTATTGATTCTATCATAAGTAAACAATTTGAGTTAACTTGCATTATGTGTCCTCTGGCTAAACAAACTAGACCTCATTTCCTAACAATACTTCTCATGCTAGTAATGTGTTTGAGATTATACATTGTGATCTATGGGGGCCTTATGTCACTGCTACTTACAGTGTACATAAGTATTTTTTAACTTTGGTTGATGACAAGTCTAGAAGTGTGTGGGCTTTTCTGATGAAACACACAACTGAAACTCCAACTCTCCTTCAAGATTTTATCCTTAGAGTTCAAACTCAATTCAAGGCCAATGTTAAGATTCTCAGGACTGACCAAGGCACAAAATTCTTCAATTCTGATGTCTCTTCTTTCCTCAGTGATAAGGGAATTCTTCATGAAGGCTCTTGCACTGCTACCCCTCAACAAAATGGGAGAGTTGAGAGGAAACACATATACATCCTTGAAATGGCAAGAGCCTTGAGGTTCCAAGCCTCTCTCCCAATCAAATTTTAAGGAGATTATGTTTTGAGTGTTGCTTACCTTATGAACAGACTTTCCTCTTCTGTTTTAAGTCATAAAACCCCTTATGACATCTTCTTCAACTCCCCTCCTCTTTACTCAAACTTAAGAATTTTTGGGTATCGTTGTTATACTTCCACCTCCACTGTTTCCAGGAAGAAGTTTGACACAAAAGTTGAACCTTGTGTGTTCATTGGATATCCTTATGGCTTCAAAGGTTACAAGGTGTATAATCTCAATACTGATCATAAAACTAGTATTAGTAGCGATGTTAAGTTTGTGGAACATTGTTATCCTTTCTCTCAAACTTTTCTCATTCCTATTTCTCGTACTCATGTCAACACACCATCTCAAGTGTGTGATAACTCTTCTGATTTTCCTATATTCTGTTCTATAGAACCATGGTTCACATATCAAAATGCTCTCTCAATCCTCCCTCTACCACTGAATCCTTGGACACATATTCTTCATCTCATGCCCCTCCCTTTTTTTATCCCATACCACAGATTACCAGTCCTCACCCATCTACAAATAGTCCAACCTCCTTTGTCTAACAACCTAGAGCTTCTTCCAGAGCAACAAGACCTTCTGTATGGTTCAAGGACTATGTATGTACAACAACATCAATGAACTCCACTGTCTCACTTCATTCTCGTAAGACCTCACCATATCATATTTCCTCTTACATTGCTTACACCTCTTCTTCTTCTTGTTCCGCTGCCTATCACAAGTTCATAGGAAATGTTGCTACTCTATCTGAGCCCATGTCAATAATAGAAGCATTGCAACAACCTGAATGGTGTAAAGCTATGCAGACAGGGTTGGAAGTTTAGAAAGTAATGGAACTTGGGAGATTATGGATTAATCATCTAGGAAATCTATGGTGACTTGCAAGTGGTTGTTCAAAGTCAAATGTCACTCAGATGGTACACTTGAGAGATATAAAGCCAGACTCGTAGCTAGGGGATTCTCTCAAATAGAGTGTGTTGATTATGGGGAGACATTTGCTCCTGT
This sequence comes from Oxyria digyna, assembly GCA_029168935.1. NCBI lineage: Eukaryota > Viridiplantae > Streptophyta > Magnoliopsida > Caryophyllales > Polygonaceae > Oxyria > Oxyria digyna. Next base: position 519,643 of record JAPVLV010000017.1, read on the forward strand.
AGCAAAAATGATCATTGTGATGGCTCTTCTTGTTAATGTTGCAGCAAAGATTGGAGTGTAAGTTAAATGGATGCCACAAATGCCTTCCTCAATGGTCATCTTGATAAGGAAGTGTTTATGGAGCTTCCTCCTGCTTACACTACTCTCAAGTCTGGTGCTTGCTCTCAGTGGGAGAAGGTGAGTGAGAGCAAACACAAAGATAAAAATAGTGTTGTTTGTAGACTAAAGAAATCCTTGTATGGCCTAAAACAGGCACCCTATGGCAATGGTTTGCAAAGTTCTCTAGAGTGGTGAAAGATGCAAGTTATGTTCAGTGTAAGGCTGACTACTCGTTACTCACCAAGAGAAAAGGACAACAATTTCTACACTACTGTGTATGTTGATGATATGCTTATTTCAGGAAATGATCTGACTGATATAAAAGAGTTGAAGGCTCATTTGCACAAGAGTTTTCAGATGAAAGACTTAGGTGAACTAAGATACTTCTTGGGTATTGAAGTTGATAGAACTGAGCAAGGGTTCCATTTGAATCAAAGGAAGTATGTGCTAGAGCTTCTCAAAGAGACTGGTATGACAGATTCTAAACTTGTTGCTACTCCCCTTGACCCCAGAATTAAGTTGGATCTTAAAGGAGAAACAAAGATTGTGAATGAAGGAACTTATAAAAGACTTGTAGGTAAGCCCATATATCTCACTATAACTAGACTAGGTATATGTTATGCAGTTCAAGTGCTTAGTCAGTTTATGCATTCGCGTAATGATGAGCATTGGAGAACAGCCAAGCATGTGCTCAAGTATCTTAAGAGTTTTATGTGATGCTGATTGACAAAGTTGTCCTATGACCAGAAGATCTCTCCCTGAATTCTGGATTCTCTTAGGAAATTCTTTGATTTCATGGAGAACTAAGAAGCAATCCTATGTTGCCTCATCCTCATCTGAATCAAAGTATAGAGCTATGGCTATGACATGTTGTGAGATAACTTGGTTATGCAAACTGTTGAATGATATCAGTATAGAGTCATGAGAGGTGCAATTGACATGTGATAGTCAATCTGCTATTCATATAGCAAGGAATCCGTTTTTTCATGAGAGAACTAAACATATTGAGGTTGACTGTCACTTGGTAAGAGATAAGGTCTTGGAAAAAGAAGTAGATCTTGCTTACATTTCAACTCATGAGCAACCAGTTGACATCTTTACCAAAATTGCCAGTCATGATTTGCATATGAAGAATTTGAGCAAGCTTGGAGTTGTAAACTTGTTCAGGAACTCCTCACTTGAGGGGGAGTGTTAGTTGTTAAGTTTGTTAGTGTGTGACGTCAGCATTCACTTAGAGACATCAGCATCTCCTAGAGCATCTTTATTAGTTACAGAGTGTGAGGGACTATAAGTCTTGGTGTGAGAAGATCTTGATGATCCAAGATCTTAGTGCGGAAAAGAAAGATTGGAGGGGAAGAATAGTAATTCTATTACAACTGAATCAGGTGAGTTGTTACAGCTGAGAATTCTGTTTATATAGAACAGGAGATATAAAGACTAAAATGCCCTTCAATATCTAGCTATATTACATAGAGTATAATATCGCATATCCTCCCCTCAAGTTGGACTTGTTAGATCATGAACAAGTCCTAACTTGGAAGACAAGAACTGATGTGGTCTTTCTCCCAATGGTTTAGTCATGAGATCAGCTAAGTTGGTAGCTGAAATAACATGTACTGGCTTAAGAAATCCTGCATGCACATGATCACGGACATAGTGGCAGTCCACCTCTAGATGTTTAGTTCTTTCGTGGAAGACTGGGCTCTCTGAGATGTGTCGGGAAGACTTGTTATCACACAGCAAAGGCACAGGAAGTGGAGCACGAACTTGCATATCAAAGAGTAAGTGTAGGATCTGTATGTTAGTATCAAGGGAACTGTGACAAAGAGTTGTCCAGTTCCTACGCACAGCGAAAGTAAAGTAACAGATTATCAACACAATTACTTTAGGTGGAAACCCTGGATAACCAATTAGTTATCTTAGGATGAAAACCACCCCTCTTTCGAGGATTTGAAAGGTCTACTTGTATATTCAATCAGTGAGTTTAGAGACGAACGAGATTACAAACTTATTGCTAAGTACTAACCTAGTTCCTATCAGAAACTCTCAGATGATAATACCAGTGAACTTACTTGATATTCTTGTATGCAAGAACACTCTTCTTCTTCTTCTTAGGCTGATACACTTCAAACTCAGACAAAATGCATAAACCCTAAGAACATAGAGGTGACCATATATATAGGGAATTAGTTCGGCGTATAAAGATATTCTAGGGAATATATTATATGTCGTACTTATTTCCTAATATGTGATCGAATCTATGTGTTTCAAGTTAACTTAAATTAACTCAATAGTTACCATAAATTACAAAGACCGAATTACAACCAACTCTAGCAATATCCTAACAAGGAAAAGATCTTCTACAAATCTTCTCGGCTCGCCGCCCACGCTAGGGTTAGGAATAACTTGGATGTAGTCACAGTTCCTTCTGACTTCCCTTGTTGCTTCATCAGTCTTCAAATCTTCAATCTTTTCAACTGAAATAACAAGATAAACTATACCATAGTATATGCTAAGGTTGTCATCGTCAAAACATAGAGTAATGGAGGAAAGGAACCTGTTAAGGAACTGGAGTTCCATAGGTCCCTATTCCAACAATTTCCCCCTTTTTGATGATGACAAACTCATGTAAGTGTAAGCACAGAGACAATAGACAATATATCATACGAGTCTCAGAACAAAGATACTTGAATCAAAAAGCTTTAACTGGTTCCCCCTTAACCTTTGAAGTATCTAACAAGTTCCCCCTAAACATGATGCCAGTCCTATTGGTTCCAAGATTTCAGAGTATATTCCCCCTTTTGACATCATCGAAAATATATGAAGAGAATATGAGTAACCGAGATGCAATGCATGAAAGACAAGACTCACAAGTGATAGAGGAAGAAACTATTGTTATCATTCATCATGAGCCCAAATACAATCGCGACTCATACAATCAAAACACAAAAATTAAACAGAAATCATGAAGCAGAGAAATAACAAAAGAACACAAGGATTGATGAGCTGGGGAACCCTAGGGGAAAGCTATGCCAATTACATCGGAGGAACTGGTAGAGAGACCCTATCCTCTCTGTGCAATGAGAGCTTCAGCGAGCTTGGTGAAAGCGGAGCTTCAGCGAGCTTGGTGAAAGCGGAGCTGAGGGTACGAACAGCAGCCGAAATTTCTCTCAGTTCCTCAACAATCTCAGAAGAAGGCGCCTCAGAATCATCTGCAGGAACTGGTCGAGCAGGTATATGTCGGGATGGGCGAGACTTCTTGGTGGTTGTTTCCTCCACCTTGAGACTGTTGATGTAGGAGCCATCCATATTATGGGAGAAGGATGTTTCCTCCTCAGCTTCCGGGTAGATGTCAAGTCTCTCCAGGAGAGCCTTGATTATAGTTGGGAACGGCAGAGAGTGAGATGGATGGCTGTGGCAGGCCTCCATGTGGTGCATGATGATTTTGGGCAGGTCAAGCAGGTCCCCAGAGACGATCTTAGCCATGAAGACAGCATCAGCGATCAATACAGTGCTCCTCTTTTCTTGGCGAGGAACGACATTGTTGATGAGGAAGGCATGGAGTAGCTTCATGGACGGGGAGAGGAACCTGGTGTTGAGTTCCTTTAGATCAGGGTTCTCAAAGACGGTTTTGGCATACTCGCTTTTCTTGGTGGGCCAATGCTTTTTGTGAATAGCAAAGAACCCAGTTCCTGTTGGGATGCCAAGGACCGACGAGATCATCTCCGTTGTGATCTTGTACAGCTTACCGCGGATGGTGACCACAATGTCCTGAGGGTGTTCAACTTCCGAAACAGAGACGAAAGACATGGAGGAGTAAAAGGATCTGATTACCTCCTCATTTACACTCTGAGGCACAGTGAACAGAGATTCTCATCCTTGGGAAGCTAGCAGGGTCCGGAAAGTGTCGACTTCACTCAGGTCCGAGTTCCATAGCTCGGGGTCCACAAAGAGAGGACCGAGGATGCGCCTCTCTGCAAATTCTGGTTTGAGGGAGGTTGTAGCAGTGGCGAGAGAGCTGGAGGAGGAGACAGTCGGCTTGGCAGACCGGGTTCGAGTGGCGACAGAGTTAGGCTTGGACTTCTTAGCTTGACAACCACCATGAGTGGTGGTCTTGGTGATTAGAGGCTGATCGTCGTCGGCCTCGTCCCTGAGGCACTTCAGGAAAGCGTTCCCAACACTCTCTGGTTCAGGGATGGAGAGATTTGAGGGGTTCTCTGGTGAGTGAGGGGAGGAGTGTTGTTGGGATTTTGAGGGGGAGTGGATGGAGTGGTCGCTTTTGGTAGGGGATGGTGGTGCGGTTTGTGGAAAGGTTGGCTGAGCGGTGGAAGGAATTTTAGGGTTAAGGCAATAAAATCTATCAAACGGTCACAAGATAATTTTCCCCAATTACCGCAGATCCAAACGGCCATAAAATCCCGAGTTCCTTGGCCATAGTTTCCATAAGGATAAATGCTCCAACGTTCATATTTTCACTATCAAAATTTACCACAAATAAATCATCATTACTCTGCAAGAATTCGGCACAAGGAACTGAGCAGAAAAGGTGATTTGACAGACGGTTCGCGTGTTTTTGAGGCAGTGACGAGTGCAACAGAGGAGAAATAAGAGTTCCTTTTTCCAGTTCCCTTTTTGTAGTTGGCAGGAGAGGGTTTGGATGCATATATGTGATAGGTAATAGAAAATAACAAAAAGTACACATCCAAACAATAGAAATCAGGGAGGGCCAATTTGACACAAACATAAATGCGTTCCAGAGTGGTGTATATTAAAAATAAGATCATAGGAACACTTTATGTAAGTCAGGCAAGGGAGGGTCTATAATCAATCTTCATTTCGGCTTATATTGCGGGTTCAAACCGATTGATTATTTTGAGATCAAAGAAGTACGATTTTGTCAATTTATCATGAATGAAAGAAGAGTCTGTATATTATGCACGTCACAAAGAAGATAACATATTTTGAATGACTATGACTATAGAATCAGGGAACATGTAAGCAAACAAGGAACTATAAAATCAAGCAATCATTTACTAGTCAAGACAGGGAAATATACAAGGGAACTCAGAACCTCTAATCGATAGCAATCATGCCCAGAAGTAATCGAAAGTATTCAAAAGGCTCTCTATTTAGAGCTTTTGTAAAGATGTCAGCTATTTGATCTTCAGTACGACAGTGTTCCAAGAGAATAATACCTTTTTCCACATTATCTCTAAGAAAGTGGTGCCTTATGTCAATGTGTTTAGACTTTGGGTGAAACACAGGATTCTTAGATATACTGATGGTACTAGTGTTATCACAAAGAATTTTTAAGGGACCATAGGACTTACCAAAATCGGCAAGTTGTTGCTTGAGCCATAGGAGATTTGCACAACATGCAGCGGCTGCAATGTATTCTGACTCGGTAGTTGAGAGAGAGATTGAGGATTGTTTCTTAGATGCCCATGAGACAAGACAAGGACCAAGGAACTGAGCCATTCCAGAGGTGCTCTTCTTGTTCTTAAGATAACCTGCATAGTCAGGATCAGTGTATGACAAAATTTCAAAATCATCACTCTTTGGGTACCACAAGCATAAATTCTCAGTTCCCTTGAGATATCTAAGGATAAGTTTGACTGTGGCCAGATGTTTGACTCTTGGGTCTGCTTGAAATCTAGCACATAGACATACGGAGTACATGATGTCTGGACGACTTGCAGTCAAGTAGAGAAGAGAGCCAATCATTTGCCTGTAAAGAGATTAATCGGCCTTGATGTCTGTGGGAACTAGAGTCAGCTTGGTTGTGGGGGATATAGGAGTTGCAAAAGGCTTGGAGGAGCTCATCTGAAATCTGTCGAGGAGTTCCTTGACATATTTTTGTTGATGGATTTGAGTTCCTGTAGGAAGTTGATTTATTTGCAATCCCAGAAAGAAGGTCAGTTCCCCAATCATACTCATTTCGAATTCGCTGCTCATGAGATCTTTGAACTTTTCTACAAGAGACAGGTTAGTTGATCCAAAAATAATATCATCGACATACACCTGAACAACCAGGATGTCTTCATTTTTCTCAAGAAGAAATAAAGTTTTGTCAATCAAACCTCTTCTGTAACCATTTGATATCAGGAACTGAGCTAGTCTGTCATACCAAGCTCGAGGGGCTTGCTTGAGTCCATATAAGGCTTTGTCTAGGAAGTAAACATGATCCGGTCTGCTTTTGTCCTCAAATCCAGGGGGTTGCTTAACATATACCTCTTCTTGAAGAAACCCATTCAAGAACGCAGTCTTGACGTCCATTTGAAATAATTTGAAGCCTTTGTGAGTGGCAAATGCAATCATGAGACGAATGGCCTCCATTCGAGCAACAGGGGCAAAGGTCTCATCATAGTCAATTCCTTCTTGTTGACAATAGTCTTGTGCAACAAGTCGTGCCTTGTTTCTGATGACCATGCCAGAGTCATCAAGTTTGTTTCTGAAGATCCACTTCGTGCCAATGATGGTTCTGTCTGAAGGACGGGGAACTAGACACCATACCTTGTTTCTCTCAAACTGGTGAAGTTCCTCATGCATGACATGTACCCAGTCGGCATCATTGAGAGCTTCTTTGTAGTTCTTGGGTTCCAGAACCGACAAGAAGGCAGTGAAGGCACAGAAGTTGTTCAATGAGGAGCGAGTTGAGGGACCTGTCTTATCAAAGGGAGAGATAATATGCTCAACTGGATGAGATCCCTTATACTTGTAGTTGACATTAGGAATTGACGATGAAGACGGCTCATCCAGAGGAGTGGATCAGGAATGGGGACATCCCTATTCTGAGCAAAGGAACTAGGATCAGGAATGAGAGTTTGAACTTCCTCAGATTGAGCTTCATCAACACCAGTAGGTTCTAGTGAAAATCTGGACATTGTAGAGGAGATGGGATCTGAAGGATCCTCTCCTTCATCATCATTGATGTCGTCATTGTGGGGAACCTGTGAAGACACATGAAAGGCAGATTCATTGAAGACAACATGAATAGATTCCTCAAATTTTGAAGTCTTTGTGTTGTAAACTTTGAAGGCCTTGCTGTTAGGAACGTATCCCAGAAATATGCCCTCATCACTTCTTGGATCGAACTTTCCTATGGGAGATTTCCCGTTGTTGTGAATGAAGCATTTGCACCCGAAGACTTTAAGATGGGAAATGTTGGGAACTCTTCCATGAAGAAGTTCATATGCAGTCTTCTCAATTTGAGGTCGAAGCATGGCTCTGTTTAGAATATAACATGCTGTGTTGACAGCCTCCGCCCAGAACCGTTGAGAGAGACCGGCGGAAATCAGCATTGTGCGAGCCATATCTTCGAGAGTTTGATTCTTTCTTTCAACTACTCCATTTTGTTGAGGGGTTCTGGGAGCTGAGAAATTAAGAGTGATCCCCTTTTCCCTGCAAAAGGTTAGGAAATTTGCATTCTGGAATTCGGTTCCATGATCGGAACGAATTGCTTTAATTTTGTTTCCCAGAGACATTTCAAGAGTGGGAGCTATTTCACAAAATCGGTCAAACACTACGTCTTTAGATTTTATGAAGATAGTCCATGTGTATCTCGAGAAATCGTCAACAATCATAAGAATGTATCTATTACCTCCGATACTTTGAGTACGCATGGGACCACAGAGATCCATGTGTATAAGTTCCAGAGGTTTAGAGATGCTTATGAACGTTTTTGGTTTAAAAGAACTACGTACCTGTTTACCTCTAACACATTCTGAGCAGAATTCAGTTTCATCTACCTTTATGGAGGGTAGACCATGGACAAGTTCCTTTCTCTGGAGTTTGTGAATGAGATTAAGACTTGCATGACCAAGTCGTTGATGCCACAGGGTGGATTTGTTCATCATGGTGGCAAGGCAGAGTTTTTCTTTAGGAGAGTAGTCATGGTCCACAATGTACACATTATTGAACCTCTTACCTTTCAGGAGAGTTTTCTGGGATTCAGGGTGAATCACAAAGCACTCTGAGGGAGTAAATAGGACATTGTCCCCTCCTTGGTCACACAGCTGTGACACACTTATTAGATCAAAACCAAGATTATCTACGAGATGAACATCACTTACCTTAATGTTTTCTGAGAGGTCTACGGTGCCAGTTCCCAAGATTGCACCTTTCTTTTTGTCACCGAAGGAAATCTTTCCTCCGTTGTATCTCTGAAGTGAATGAACCTCCTTGGTCACACAGCTGGCAAGACGCGCCACTGTCTATGTACCATTTAGCATCATTCTTCACTTCAGCCTGCAAAGGAAAATTAATTCTTACGAACCCAGGCCAGCCAAGCTTTTCTGGGTAAGTTAGTGTTCAAGTTCCTTTGTGGGATATTTTTGATGACATTCTGAACTTTGGACTTTGATTCATTGACCGTTTCATAGTATTGAGGGTCGTTGATGTCATTGATTTGAGTGTATCCATTTTTGAATTTTCTATAGGCTTTTTCTTCTTGTTTCCTCTTTTTCTCACAGTCATAAATAAGATGTCCTTGGTTCCCACAGTGCCAGCAAACACGATTTGCGGGAATCCATTGATACTTATCCTGAGTCTTGTAATGGGATTTCTTTTTACCTAAGTCAACCTTTTTCCTGGGAGATCTTCTAGGTTTACCCCTGGCCATGTTTCTATACATATCATGAATGTGAGGACTGAAGAAAGGGGCACAAGGTGTTTCTTGAGTGGGAGAATTTTCCATGACCTTGATTTTCTGTTCTAGGAACTCATTCTTACTATTAGAGGTTTGAAGAGCAAGGTCAAGTCTTTCATTTTTGGCCTCAAGAGTTTTGGTGAGTTCATCAAGGTTGGAGTGAGAATCACAAGGGAGTTTTGACTCGTCATAAGGCTTATACCCTAGACCTCTACTAGGTTTAACAAAGACAGTCTGGTTAACAGTTTTCTCATGGATGCATTCAGTAAGACAATCAAGTTTCTCAATGATAATTTGCAAGGTAGATTCCGAGTTATGAGTAGAGGAACTGTTTCCCAGATTTAATTTTTCATGCAAGTCACATGTGGGACATTTAGTGATTTTGTTGGCATTTTCATATTTCTTGCACCAAGCCTCACTCTCTTCAGACAAAATAGAGTTTTCTTCTTCACTTTCAGCAAGTTTTTCCAAGAGGTTGCTATTTTCTTTACTCATAGATTTGATAAATTTAATCAATTGTTTCTTATCATATTTGAGAAGAGTTTCTGAGAGTTCAGTAAAGGATGATACCTCAGCTTTTGGTGACTCATTTTCAGATTGAGCCATTAGGCAGACTTTGGAAGAGTCTTCCTCAGAGTCACTGTCTCCCCATAAGGCATTTTGCTCAGAGACGGACATGAAGCATACCTTAGATGGGTTTAGGTCCAGTTCCCTATCAGAGTCGTTGTCCCCCCAAGTGGTGGTAGCAACAAGAGCCCTTTTCTTGGGAACCTCTTCCTCTTTGGTCTTGTCTTCATTTTTGGGACAGTCTTTAGCACGATGCCCTGGTTGATCACATTGATAGCATCTCAGTTCCCTTTTCTCCTTACGAGTTTCATTTCTGGGGAACTTTCCTTTATGAAATTTTCTCACGGTGCTAGTGAGCAGTGCAATCATCTCACCATCATCATCATCATTTTCAGAATCAGCACCAGTGGTGAGTCTTTCCATGACTTTGGTAATGGTAAGAGCAATTCCAGCTTCAGTGGAACTTTTCTCATTTCCCTTCATCTTGTCTTCATGACGTTGAGCTTGCCCAACGAGTTCTTCTAAAGGGAGTTCCCTAATGGCAGGGGTCTGAAGCATGATATCTTGAGTAACAACAAATTTTGAGTTCAGTCCATTGATAAAAACCAGTGATTTTGACCATTCTTCAAGTTTGACTCCACATGCGCGAAGCTTGTTGCACAGGATCTCTAATCGACTATGATATGCAGATATATTCTTTGTTTCCAGCATCTTGAACCTGTGATATTCACCTTGAAGATCAAACTTTCTGCTGTTTTGGAGATCTTCACTTCCCAAGTTGAAAGTCTCAAGTGCTTTCCACATATCCTTAGCATTATCAATTCCCATGACTTTGTCTTGATCAGATTTAGTAAGAGCATTCAGGATGTATTGTCTAGCTTTGGCATTTTTCTCTTGTTGGGAGAAATGTTCAGTGGTCCAGCGTTTGAAATCAAGCTCAGTCTTTTTGTCGGCTGGATCCAGGGGAACTTCGAAGTTTCCATTCTCAACTATTTTCCAACATAACATGTCCTTGGTTTGGAAGAATCCAATCATTTGTTCCTTCCACCATTGGAATTGACCGGGTTTCAATAGGTATGGCTTGTTCGTAGAGATACCTAATTCTTGTTCGTTTGGACGAGACATGTTGACAACCTGCAAGTAACACACAATCTAGAGCACTAGCTCTGATACCAATTGTAGGATCTGTATGTTAGTATCAAGGGAACTGTGACAAAGAGTTGTCCAGTTCCTAGGCACAGCGGAAGTAAAGTAACAGATTATCAACACAATTACTTTAGGTGGAAACCCTGGATAACCAATTAGTTATCTTAGGATGAAAACCACCCCTCTTTCGAGGATTTGAAAGGTCTACTTGTATATTCAATCAGTGAGTTTAGAGACGAACGAGATTACAAACTTATTGCTAAGTACTAACCTAGTTCCTATCAGAAACTCTCAGATGATAATACCAGTGAACTTACTTGATGTTCTTGTATGCAAGAACACTCTTCTTCTTTTTCTTAGGCTGATACACTTCAAACTCAGTCAAAATGCATAAACCCTAAGAACATAGAGACGACCATATATATAGGGAATTAGTTCAGCGTATAAAGATATTATAGGGAATATATTATATGTCGTACTTATTTCCTAATATGTGATCGAACCTATGCGTTTCAAGTTAACTTAAATTAACTCAATAGTTACCATAAATTACAAAGACCGAATTACAGCCAACTCTAGCAATATCCTAACAAGGAAAAGATCTTCTACAAATCTTCTCGGCTCGCCGCCCACGCTAGGGTTAGGAATAACTTGGATGTAGTCTCAGTTCCTTCTGACTTCCCTTGTTGCTTCATCAGTCTTCAAATCTTCAATCTTTTCAACTGAAATAACAAGATAAACTATACCATAGTATATGCTAAGGTTGTCATCGTCAAAACATAGAGTAATGGAGGAAATGAACTTGTTAAGGAACTGGAGTTCCATAAGTCCCTATTCCAACAGTAAGCCATATAGCCAATAGATCTCTGCTGCTGTGTGAGACATGGCTCTATATTCAGATTCAGCTGATGGCTTTGACACAGTCTTTTGCTTTTTAGTTTTCCATGAGATCAAGGAATCTCCTAGAAAGACACAGTAGCCAGTTAAGCTTCTTCTAGATAATTTACATCCACCCCAATCAGCATCAGTAAAAGCTTGAACATTCATGGTAGACATTGCAGAGTAAAAAAGTCCCATGTTCAATGTGGCTTTGAGATATCTGACCACATGTTGAGCTGCTTGCATATGAGGAAGTCTTGGACTGCTGAGAAACTGAGACAAGTGTTGTGTGGAGTAAGATATATCTGGTCTTGTCAAACCAAGATATAATAGTCTTCCTACCAATCTTTTGTAAGCCTCTGGATTAGGTAGAAGTTGTCCTGTATTAGTGGATAAGGTCACACGAGTTGGGAAGGGGAAAGAAGTTGGTTTGCAGATTGTCATATTCAGATCAGAGAGGATATCCAGAATATATTTTCTCTGATGAAGCATTGTCCCAACTTTAGATCTACCAACTTCAATGCCAAGAAAAAATCTGATCAAACCAAGATCCTTAATAGTGAATGCAATATCCAAATTTTTCTTAAGGGTTTGGATCACACTATCATTTGTTCCTGCTATTAAAAGGTCATCAACATAAACAAGGACTAAAGTAGTGTGACCCTCATTGACCTTAGAAAAAACAGAGTAGTCCCTTTTTGACTGAATAAAACCTTGTTGCAACAGGAACTTTGTCAACTCCACATTCCATTATCTAGAAGCCTGCTTTAATCCATACAATGACCTCCTTAATCTGCATACTAACCCTTATTGTGGCAAAGAATAACCCAAAGGAGGTTGCATATAGACTTCTTCATCAATAAATCCATGCAAGAAGGCATTATTTATGTCAAGCTGATGTATAGGTCACCCTTTGGCTGTAGCCACTGCAATAAAAGTTCTAACAGAAGAAAACTTAGCCATTGGAGAAAAATTTTCTTTATAATTTGTGCCTTCAATTTGGTTATAGCCTTTGGCTACTAATCTGGCCTTGTGCCTTTCTATAGTTCCATCAGGTCTATATTTAACTTTATAGACCCATTTGGAACCTATAGTTTTCTTTCCTGGCGGCAATGGCACAAGCTCCCATGTGTGATTGTTTTCTAGAGCACTGACTTCTTTGGTCATTGCTTCTTGCCAGCAAGGATGTACTTTGGCCTGAGTATAGGAAGTAGGTTCAGGAGTCTTAATGACATTGAATAGGGAGGCTATATATGAGGGAAAGAAGGCAGTTAAATCACAGTGGTAGGTTAGAAAAGATTTAGACAAAGAGGCATATTTTGCAAAATTAGGACAAATGTAGTCAGTGTATTTTGCTGGGATTTTTTATTCTCTGGTTGATCTTCTTAATTTTCAAGAAGTCTCAACAGTGGTTTCTTGTGGTGTAGGCTGAATGACAGAAGTGTCATTCATGATAGGTGAGGGCTCAGTAGATGATTGATCAGTGACCAATGTAGGGTTTTTTGGTGTCTGGGAATTTTGAGGTGTGAAATCTAATGGTTCCATATGAGGAACATCAGATAAGGCTAGATTAACCAAGGGAAGATTTTTGGGTTTGTGGAGATATCTGGCTATTTTGAGTGGTGTTAAAGGGAAAAATACGCTCTTGGAAAATTACATCCTTACTGACAAAAACTTGTTTAGTAGCAAGTTCATGTAGTTTGTATCCTTTCTGCCCTGGAGGATACCCAATCATGATGCATTTCCTTCCTTTAGCCTGAAATTTATCTCTGTCTTTTCTTTGCTTCAAAGCATAGCACAAAGAACCAAATACTCTCAAGAAGCTATAGTCATGAGACTTACCCATCAGTATCTGATAGGGAGACTTCCAGTTGAGCAAAGATGTAGGCATTCTGTTTATCAAGGTTGTAGCACTAAGAACTGAATCACTCCCCCTCTTCACTGTAAACTCAAGACACAACAATTGATCGATTGCAACGGTGGAATTAAAGCCAACCTGGCTCTGATACCATGAGAAGATCTTGATGATCCAAGATCTTAGTACGGAAAAGAAAGATTAGAGGAGAAGAATAGTAATTCTATTACAACTGAATCAGGTGAGTTGTTACAGATGAGAATTCTGTTTATATAGAACATGAGATATAAAGACTAAAATGCCCTTCAATATCTAGCTATATTACATAGAGTATAGAAAATATTGTCCCAAATACCCCCTTTTTCGTACCTAAATTACACATATGCCCAATTTCAAGCGGATATTACTGTTATATCCATTTGAGGGTTATAATAGTCCAAAAAAATATTTTTGCTATTAAAAAGAAAATATTTATTATAATTTAATTTATCTTTATTTTTTTAACTCAAATCATTATTTTAATATTTTCTGAAATTAAGAAAAAGGATAATCAAAATAAAAAATAAAAAATAAAAAAAGGGAAAAAAAAATTTAAGCATTTTGTAGACGTTTTAAGAAAAGTAACTGCTTTTCTAAGCATACTTAATTAACTTCTCATTAATTATCCTCAACCTTCACCCATTTCTCTCTCTCGTTCAATTGTTCGTCTTCACCCCTCCTTTTACCATTTTCACCATTCCCTCTCAACTGGTTTCAAACGCCGGCAACCTCTCGCAACTGCTTTCAACCGCCGGCAACCACTCGCAACCTCCGACAACTCTTTCTCCCAATCATCTACCGCTCCAGTTATGGCCGTGACCAGAGCTCCCCCCCCCCCCCCCGCACCCTAGAAAAGAAAGAGAGACTGACATGGAGACTCTAAAGGAAGAAAGAAGAGGCAAACCGAGAAAACCCCCAAATCTAATAAGGGTTTGTTGGCGAAGTCGGAGCCGAAAGGGGAAGCCACAGTCTCCCAGAGGAAGAAGGAGGTCTTGAATCTCTTGGAAAAATGGAGAAGCATGGAGCCTCTGGCTTTTAACGACAATGTAAGTGAAATTTCTGAAATTTTGTTATTCAATTCGAGTATATGAGTTAAATTGGTGAATTTAGGGTTCATGACTGAAGCCAATGCATGTAAATTTGAGATTATATGTACATTTGCACCTGTAAGTGGAGTTGAGAACAAAGTTGTGAATAATTTGATTATTGTTTAGGGTTATCCAGACATCCTCCTTTCTGTGTTCGGGCATCCTCTTCTCTGTGTCCTGACATCCTCTTGTCTGTGTCCTGACACTTGAATTTTGTTTTTGTGTAGCTTATGTGCATTTAGGAGTTTATGTAGTGGAAGTATTTGGATTTGAGTTTCTGAATATTGTTAGTTTTTAAGGAATTTCATTTCTTCATGTGTATTATGAATCTTGACACCTCTAAAAATACTTCTTGTCATGTGCATTGTGAACCAGTTTATGTAGTGAAAGTATTTGGATTTGAGTTTCTGAATATTGTTAGTTTTTAAGGAAATGCGTGTACATGCTCTTCTCCTCACTGTGTCTAGATTGTTTAGGGTTATCCTGACAGCCTCCTCACTGTGTCCTGACATCCTCTTCTCTGTGTCCCGACACTTGAATTTTGGTTTTGTGTAGTTTATGTGCATTTAGGAGTTTATGTAGTGGAAGTATTTGGATTGAAGTTTTGTGAAAAAAATTTGTTTGTAAGGAATTTCATTTGTGCATGGGTTAGTGAGATTATGTGTAGTTTGCATATCTCTCCACCTCTGAATAATGTTTCATGTCATGTGAAGTGTGCATCCTGACATCTTAATAATATTTTCCTGCCATGTTATGTAGGTGATGTATGCTTACTTCAAGGGAGATGCATTGCATGGTCGTGTGAATATTAACTGTAGGAGGCAATATCTCAAAGACATAGAGTCTAAGCTAACATGTCAAGATTGGAGAAGAATATGTGGCAGCCCTTTGGGGATGTTGTGAAAATGGTCAATCAAGTGACCTTCTCTTCTCAAACCGTGCACTCAGTTCTCTTCAAGCAGTTGAAAAGTGAAAAGAAGTGGGAGACATGGTATGAGATTGTTGGTCAGCCATTGAGATTTTCACTGGAAGAATTTGCTTTGATAACTGGCTTGAACTGTGGCCCTCTTCCCAAGGAGATTAAATCATCTAGGAAGCAAGACAACCAAGTGATGGACAGTTTTTTTGGTGTTCCTGATGGTTCTAAAACTTCAGTGCAAGACCTTTATAAAAGGTTCATGAAGCACAAAGTCTTGGACAACCACAAGTTCAAGTTAGCATTATTGCTGATTGTGGAAGGGATTCTTCTTGGAGGTGATAAGAAGAGGCTTGTAAAAGTTGAACATGTGAGGTTAGTGGAAACCATTGACAAGTTTTGGAATTATCCATGGGGAAGAGTTGCCTACATGGAGTTGCACATGGCACTGACCAGATCAATGGCAAGAAGAATGATATCCATGGAGAAGTCTATAAAAATCTCAGATGATGGTAGGATACCATACAGCCTTCAAGGGATGTCAGTGGTGTTTCAGGTATAGTAGTACATCCCTGACAGGATATATATTGAAGGGTGACAAGATTACTAATGATTTTGTTTGTTTATGTGTAGGTGTGGATTTGGGCTCCAGCGGCAGATAGTGTGAGGGACATCAATTGGCTAAGAGGACAGCTATAGACCCTCAACAACCGCCAGAACAACACACATTATTTCTTTGAGATGGTTCATGCTCATGGAGGGAGGAACACTATAAGAGCCTTGAAGCACTCACGTAATGCCCATGCCCTTGCAGATCTAGGAAGGTCCGTTGCTCTAATCAAAATCTTCATTGTCATCGATCAACACCCCTTGGAGCTGAAAAAGAGGTGGAGGCGTGACTTCAAACCCCCAACCAGGGACATGGACTTTCGTCTCGACATACCATGTTATGGAGACTCTAATGTTGTGTAATCTATGTAGTGCGACAGGATGTGTGGGAAAGGGTGGAGGGATATGTTGTAGTTTGTGATCTAAGTGCAATTATTTATGCTTTTCAGTTTCTACGCTTTAATCTTCTCTTATAATGAAAATTATCTCTCTTCAGTGTGACTTATCATATCAAAGATTTAATTTGTGGTAGCATTGAAAGGCATCGGGATGTAAGTGAATTTGTGACAGGATAAAACAGAATGGGTGGCGGGAAATTATTACCAAATTCATTGCATGGTAAACACAATACAAGACACAAGGAAACAAAAGACACAAAGAAACTGAAATGATTGAAATAACATGAAATGATACAACACCAATAGTTGTACACTTCAATATCGTACACGACACCATTTGAATTTGCACTTTGTAGGTCGAAGAGGCACTCATCCTTATACTTGAGCTTATTGTCTTGAACAAAAGCTCTCCAACCCTTGCCCAAGCGGTAGCCTTTTTTTAGTGTGTGAGATGAACTTCCCAAGTGTGAAGTCCAACTTTAAGTGTTATTTCAAAGTTCTTGTAGTCTTTCAAAAACTTGTCTCCATGACCGATGGGGATACATAGATGGCAGTCCCCCTCTACATATGACCGTTTCATTTCAACGAAGAAACTTTTGATTTGGTAATCTTCGTCGAGAAATGGGTCTACCACGTCATAACCAGCCATGAAGGAGTTGAGAGAAAGAGAGAAAGAAAGGTATGGTTGTTGAGAATGAAAGGAATGAGCAGAATACGTTGTTGAGAAAGAATGGCCTATATATTGAAGCAAAATTTCACAAAAAATGAGTAAATGTGTTAGGTTGGGTTGGTTAACGTGTTGGGTAGGTAAATATGTTTGACTACTTTTTGCTTGAAAACATGTACTGACGTTAGTGCAGAGAGTAAATGTGTGCTTTGAATGCATTTATGTAGTGGAGTTAGGTGGCGGGATGTTAAAAATTATGTGTGACAGGATAAAACAGAATGGGTGGCGGGATAATACAATACAACTTAACAAAGCAAACTAAAAGCATTTCAACATTCATACTAATAGAATTTCAACATCCAACCCAAAATAATATGACTTATAAAATTACGGGTGACAGGATAAAACCTGTATGTTGGTGGGATAAAACATCAAACGTGGCGGGATAACAAGTTACAATTGTTCATATACCAAAAAGTTAGCATTGTTCATATACCAAAAAGTTAGAACCTTGTTGTCTTACCCTTTTACCCTATGGTCTTCGCCTTGACTGTCCTCCCCTTGCAGCCCGGGAGCACGTGTTGTGAGTATGGCCAGACAGACCACATCTTGCACATCTCGTGGACACTCATTTGTAGGGCCTCTCCCACCTAGCCTTATATCTATTCAACCTTGGTCTTCCAGGTCCCCTTTTCCATGGTGGTGGCAAACACGGAAGAGAGGAGGCTGATTGTGGAACATCCCATTGGTTGGGTGGAGGGATCAAATGGATGGTTTCCTTGTAAACTTCTTTCAAGATGTTGTTGGTGTAAAAGTGACTAACAAGAGTAGAAATGTCAACTCCCCTGTCCTTTGCTAATGTCAAAGCCCCCTTACAAGGAATCTGATCTCTCTGAAACACGTTGCATTGGCAAGTTTGTTGGCGAAGATTCACCTCATACTTGTTCCTTCCATCAGTCACCTCTGCTTCAATATCACTAAGCCTATTGATGCTCATGCTCACAGATGCCGCATACCTATTATCAATGGTCTTGGTCACTGCCCTAGTAGTCACCTCACACCATGTAGCAGCCGACTCCCTCCTTTCACAGAACCAGGTGGAAAAGGTAAGTAATATAACATCAAACAATGCTACAATAGGCCACATACACTCCTGTTTAAACACCTTGTTCAGACATTCTGCATTGTTTGTCGTCATGATGTTGTACCTCTCAGCTGTGAAATATGCCCTAGACCACTTTTCAAGAGACACTTTGAGAGCCATATTTGCCACAACAGTAGTTCTGTTTTGTAGGATCTGAAGCTCAGTCCTATACTCTTCTATAGTGTACGCCTTTGCAACCTTAAACCATTGGTCTTGCAAACCTCCTCAAGTGCACTTTTGCTTGAAGTTTTGCAACATATGATAAATGCAATATCCATGTTATGCAAGAATGTAAACTTGTCTCAGAGCGGCTTTAATAGCCAAATGACGATCAGACACAAAAACCACATCCACACTATCTGGTACAACAACCGTCTTCAACTCTTCAAAGAAGAAGGACCAAGAATCATTATTCTCACTGTCTACTACAGCAAAAGCCAAGGGATAGATCTGTTTGTTTCCATCTTGGGCAGTAGCAAGAAGAAGATGGCCATTGAATCTCCCTCCTAAGTGTGCTCCATCAACACAAATCACCTGATACATCATATAACCTGTCACCCTCTATACTATATCCCGCCAGGTAATTATATCTATTCTTCTGAAATCATATCCCTCTGCCCATAAGTTATTATCTCTCCACCCACTACCTATTATCTGGACAGGAAAAAGATATAGTTTAAAAAGTTATCTTTCTCAAATGAGGAACAACCCTGATACAAGCACCCAATGCCCAGAAACAGTACTTAAATCGGTTTTGAGAATCCAATATTAAGGTTGTATGTGATCCAGGATTGACTTCTTTCAACATATGAAGCCATGAGTGAAGTTGACTATAACCTTCCTCGGGAGACCCTCAAATAATGTCCTCTGTCTTTTGTCTTGCTCTGTTTGCTTTGGCATAACTGGTATGGACTCCTAGATCTTTCATGATAGCTTGTATCTCTTTTGCCCTTGGTGCGTCCTTGCGACCTTTGAACCTGTTACATGTGTTCAAAAACATTCGGTCACCCTTCGTACTCTATCCCGCCAGGTTAAATATTTCAACAAGACAGAAACAATACATATCTATCAAGAATACTCTTGGAAATGAACAATGAATTGGCATGCCTGCTGTGATTGTTCTTGAACAGCATCGCACATGTATGAGATGGTTCAAGCCTTCGGATCCACCACGGACCAGTAGCTTTACCACCCCTCGTTGAAGCACGAAACCCAAATGAACATGCTCCACCATTTTGGCACTCCACCACATAAGTGCTCTTATCAGACTTCTTCACACGCATTTCTATACATTTTTCCACAGCATATGAGACTAAAGACCGTTGAACCTCCTCCTTGGTTTGAAAGACATCTTCAACCTTGATTGCCAATGGCTGAGAGTTTAAGCACAATTCTTCTTCCTCCTCCAGATTTTCAATATCAGTGGGAACATCATAATGGTAAGACCTCTGTTCATGTTCCTCAGCATCTCCTCCCAGATATTCGTAGTCCTCTAACTTGACATGATCATCATCAAATTCTTCGTCAGAAATGTTGACAAGGTACAAACCTTGTCGCTTGGTTGCAGAAATAAAAACATCCTCCTCTTCATCGTCACTGATTAGTGACACAACATCAGGTTCACTGCCTTTCTTAGCTTTCTTAGCTTTCTCTCCACATTCCACAGATATCCGGACACCCTTATCATATGATCCTGACATGTCTTCTTCTTCTCTCAGCTCATCATCTACTATGCTACTAAACATGTGATCTGACATTCTCTTTAGGACTCTTACATGGTAAGAAGGTCCACCAACATTTTCAGCCTGAGAACAAGGTTGAGGTGCACTACCTTGAACATTCATCATCTCTTCTTCTTCTTTTGGAATTAAATTAGGGTTTTCATTTGAACCAAAACATTTAGGCACCACGACAGAATGCAAAGGAATTGACCATATTCTATCTTTGCAGTTTAACATGTTCAAGAAGAAGAATGCGTCTACATCATCATTATCAGAAATATCGAAAGGAGGAAGATGAACATTTTGTGGAGGCATATAGCTGAGCTTTAAGTCAAACCTCTTAAGATCAATGGCCTAGAGTATAATATCCATTTGAATTTAGATAGGTTTGTAAGATACCCCCAAGAAGGATATTTTTGTAAATTAGCCTAGAGTATAATATCGCATATGGTGTTAGCATCTAGTGTAACTTATTTTACAAAGCAATAAAATTCTGATTACGAGAGGTTTTCTTTTCTCTTTCTCTGAGAGTTCTTGAGTGTGTGATTGAGTATGTGATTGATGATCTTGTCTGATCAACAACAAGTTCTACTTATACTTCATACCAAATAACACTTTTATGTGAAAACGACTTGCCATATTAATTCATTTACACTCCTTTTTATTTAAAAAGCACCGGATTATGTGAAAACTGAATGTAAATGAACTACTAGTATAGCAACCACGGAAATCCATGTTATCAAATAGCACTTTAGCTTGAATGGATGAAGAAGAGAAAATCATTAACCAAGACCAACAACTTTCCCCAATAAGATTTGTTCTGATAAGATCCTTGTGTCACCATACCAAATTTGCAACGTCGTACGGTGCCAATAGAACACAAAGCTTTATTAATGACGATGACCCTTTTCCACAATTCTGACCCCCAACCAACCAATCCAGTTGTTCATCATGGGGTTTACACAGCATGCAACAACATCATTTTAGTGCTCATCTACACATTTTCTCATCAAATATCAGATGAGTCTTTCTTTTGCCTTTTACTCATTTCCCCATTTCTACATACAAGTCCTCACATCTATCAATCAATTAGTTTTGACATAGACAAAGCACTTTCTGTTTCTACTATAAGTTCAATCCCTAGACATTTTGTGTCTTTTTAACCTACGACAAGACATATTTCGAAATTGCATTATACTACAGTAGTACTGTAGTTAATTGATGATGAATGAGAGCGTGTACTTCAATGTGTCCTATTATAGAGCAGAGGCCCCATGAAAATTGAGCTAGTCCATTATCTTCTCATGATGGAGACAAATCCTAATCTTACAAGGAGTAGATAATACTATCAGGCAGAAAGAGGTTTCCTAATTCTGTCGTAGGATAACCACTAGATGAGAAATTAGCTCGGTGTAAGACACTCTAATGACACAAAAGCAAAGACTATATTTCCAATTTAGTCACTGACTATCTCCAAGTTTATCCCTTGAATCAACATACCAACAAGATTATTCGTTACATTATATGATGGCAGATAGTACCCTTACCTCAGTTTCACTTTTCAAACCAGAAATCATCAAAAGGGAAAACCATTGCAAAAAGTGTGCAGGTTTTTTCAGTAAAAATGATCAAGTCCAGTTGGAATCAGCCACTTGCATCCAACAATATACTCATCCAATGCGACATTGTGAAATTGAAAATTTGCTAAATACTTGACCTGGAAAACACCTGCAGTTCACCTATCACAAGTCTGGATATCATATTCAAAAGTATATATACTAATATAAGAGGTTCCACATATTTGTATTCTGTAATTTAAAAAATATATATATGCATTTATGTGTGGACAGCTATGTCATTTGTATACGTGTGTACACAAGATTATGTCATTTGTATACATGGACCCAACAAGCAGGAGCTTTAAGATTATGGTAAAAGATATACAATTTGCAACATGGCTAAGGTGCTAAATAATTTGTATAATTTAATATTTTATACTGAATTGTAGTTTTATAAACAGTTTAATGCATTTGTTCTATTTTTTTTTCCTGACTTCAACCAACCAGTAACATTCTTGCAAAAAAGGTCGTTTTATAAGTACATTGGAGTTCTTACAGTGCTTGAAATTGAAACACAGTATTGTCCAAATTCAAGTATAACTTCGATCAATAAAAATAAGAAAAAGGAAATAATGTTTCAAGAAAAGAAAAGAGAAAACTGTTGTCAAAGAAAGCTCCACCAGCAAGTTTCATGGAATTGGATGACGAATGACCTAATTTTAAATTGATCTATAATTAGCATCAATTGACGTAATTTTTTTTTAGATCTTCAATCACTTACCCAAAAGTGCAAAAAATTCCGCAAGTAGTTTTCTTCTCTGGTCCACTGAGATCAGAACAGGAAAAATTGAAAGGAAATAATGCGTTATCTAGTTATCTTACTTTTATGATATTTTATAATTTTCTCAGCAGAGTGGATGGATATATGGAAGCTCCTATGATACAGAATTACAGATAAAACTATTAATTTAATCAGGGTTCACTTTTCAAGAAGAGAGAAACTAAGCTTTTACAATGGTCTAATTTTTAAAGATCAAGTTGCACTTAACAACTAATTCATGTTGGAACTTGGAATTATTAGTGATTGGCCCGTGGATTGCTGTATCTTGTACTCAATGTTCACTCTATACAGCAAAGAATGACTACATAAGAAAAATTCAGTTTAGGTTAAATGAAAATGTTCTTCATCACAACAATTATCTGAATGAAACTCTTGATTCCTAGATATTTTTCATTTCCCCCGTTAACAAACAATTGGCGTAAGAACGATTCCAATAGCAGAGTAGAAAGGTTACCATTGTGCCAGAGCTTCAAGACTTAGCTTCTGAGCGAGTGCGAGGAAGCAGACTAAGTCGTGGTGAAGATCGTGAAGGCGGATGTTTTATGATATTTGTTCTCTTTTCTTTCATACTACTATTCGCTTTCCCTGGCACTTCACCTGCATGATAGGTAAATCAAAGTATAAGTTTAAGCTTCACAAATAAGTTTTCTAACAATGCTCACAAAAAAAGAAAAACCTAAAACCAGTCCATTGTATTAAATGGTTGAGTTAGGCCCAGGATATGTGATTTGTGTAAGTTGTAGGCAACCATATAATATTTTGCCAAGAAACTGAAACCAGTAAATGATATTAAGAGATTGAACATTGACCAAGAATGAGACCGAATGAGCAACACGTAATTTTTAAGAGATTCTAGTACTATAACAGATAATTTGGAAAAATTACAGCTCTCTGCTAGATAAACTAAGCAAGAAAAAGACCAACTATATAACATGCATAGTGATGAACTAGAACGTAAAACAGACAGTCACCTCACTGCAGGCATGATGACAGAAGACGAACGAGCTGATATGACCGTACATGCCAATATTATCATCATATCATTGTCATGGCGAGTTGAAGACTACCACATCAATATACGTAAAATAGCTTGCTAATTGCTAAGGAAGGGCAGGTCACAGGCATATAACAAAATTATCAGTAACAATAGAAAAAAGAAAAAAGAGCATGATCTAGTGGTATGCACATTTAGAAACTGAAACAGATTATTGGAAGGAAAAAACTACTAGCGCACACGTTGATAAACAAATATAAACTGAATCACATTAGAAAGAACTAGAACAAATAAATACACAGCTAGGTGGAAGAGAAATTGAGTTCAGGTAACTGCACCTTCATTTCTTTTCTGTGCCTGGTCAGCACTGGAAATCTTTAGTTTCTTATTTTTCTGAACTAATTCACCATTGATGAAGGCATCTTTCTTTTTCGATCCCATTGCATGTGGTAAAAGATGCTTTCTGTGGGATGAATGGTGATCTGCACCTGTGTCGCGTCGTAGTGCAAAAACAACTTTATGAATCGAAGTTTCTTCCCGTTCCTCTGCTAACAAGGTCACTGGTTTTCTGCTTTTAAAGTCTCCCCAATTCATATCTCTGTCCAAATTTTCAAACTCAACATTTCCATTTAATGTTACACTCTCATTTCGTACTTCTACATGGGTTAAGGAACTAGTAACATTTGATTCTAACCCCACATCTTTCTCATCTCCATAGAAAGAAAAATCAAGCTTTTGAGGAAATTTTGAAACCAATGAAGCCAAAGCAGCTCGAGCAGCAAGTGGATTAAGAGGTGATCTGTTTTCAGCTAGATCTTCCTTGGTAGAGATGTTTTTTGCAGAATCTTGAAGAGATAATGTCATGACGGGTTCATGATCCTTCTTTTCTGTAATCGTTTTGCTTGTATTTCTGTTTGACCTCCTAAGTGGGTTCCCCTTGTTAGTAGTTGAGGGTATTTTGCTACAAGATCCCTTGCCATAACCTGCATTAATAAATCACGAACAATTACCAGATTGTTAAATTGAATGAAAATTAACATAATTCATCACTAGGTAGATCACTTATAAGTAACAAAAAGAATTGAGTGGTTGACTCAAAAACACATTTTTGTCAAGAGAACTTCATCCCAGTATCTTTCAACTCCTGAGCATTTTTATTCCATGAGTTTTTTAAGTGAACAAAGACAGAACAAAGAAGACTAAAATTCACAATGAGAATAAGTCAACATTAAAGTACACTTTCAAATATAAGATTCTGAATGAAAAATTAAACAATTTCAAATCGCGATAGTGCACATTTCAGTCGTTAGTTTTTATTTTACACTTTTAAGATAAGGGGTTCAGTCTTTTCATTCAATTACATTGAGATACACTCAGAAGAGGCCTCAATATGAGAATATCTCTCTCTTTTTTCAAGAGGAAAAAGAAGTTCATATCAAACGGATAAAGGGACAAGGACTAGGCTTCCATTTCTAATGTTAATTCGAACAGATTAATGTCCTTCACTTACTATTTTAGTGTATTCCAAATTTTTCCATTAACATACCAGGCTGTACTCTGAAAATGTCTTCTACAAGCTCTATTGTTACTCCTTCAGCCAGATATCCGATTTCTTCTATCTGTTTTCCAATGGCTCCATCGAAATCATATTCATCATAAGGTTCATCAGAGATAGTAAAAGAACCATCAGACAGACTCGTTTTTTTCATAGAGTTCAGAAAGGCAGCAACAACTGGATGGATCGTAACACTTTCACTGGATAATTTCATAACTAAGCTAGACGGAACAGCAACATTTTCACTGTCAGGGTCCTGCATCCATTTTACCATGAAAATGCATCTACAAATAATCCTTTTTGAGTGCCTGACCAGCTGCACCTAAAAGAGAGAAGAGTAGATGCACCTTAAGCAACATTACTTAATCTAATTAGGGGAGAACAAATGAATAAAATGACAAGTAAAAGTCAGACCCCATTTTCAAATTTATACTTCATTTTTCATTTAAAGATAACTCGTTTTACTATACTGCTTCAGCAGCTAGCTCTTACAGATATCAATAGTGATAACCAGTTTACCAAAGCCTGGTGTTAGAGCAAGGTAGAAAAATCAGCATATGTGAATCAATTTACAAAATCTGATCACCATCATATAAAGATAAAGATGATTAAAGAATATGAAAGATTAATGCAGCTCCATCAGGCACGTTGTCTTTTAATTATTATAAAACTTTTTTTTTGCATAAATAGATTCATATAACATGTATAAATTATAATGAAAAAACATGTATCAGACAACTTTAGAAGGGGTGAGCACTCAAGTAGCAGTTTTTCCCAATCAGATCTATAAGTGCCAACAACTATGTTAAACAATCCTACCAAAGAACACTTTTTAGCAGTCAAGGCTATTGTAGCATTTTCTATCAAAATGATAGATCAGAAGAATTTTTACCTCTTGTACCACAGCATCAATAAAAAGAGAATTATAGTTTGACTTAGAAGCAGCTAGAATGTGTTCGCCTTCTTTAATATGATGACAATCAATGCCATCAAGAGGAATAGAACGAACTCGAACACGGGCATATAATTCTTCCACGTTTTGTATGTCATCTTCCAAGTCCAAGCTTTCAAAATGCACTACCAGGTTTCCTGAGGAGCTACTTCAACAATTAAATTAGATTTTTAGAGCTGACTGTCATTCATTCCGATAAGAAGGTTTTAGTTTTAGCAAATAATGCCCCCAGAAAGCACATGTAAGGCAGTAGTTTCATAATATATATTTAAAAATATATAACAGATATTGATGTTTTGATATGATTTTCTATTTTGAAAAAAATAATTCAAGGATCCGAAGATAACACAAGAAGTGGTCGTCTAAATCTTTCCAAGCTGAGACGATACCAAATTAATGCTGCAGGAGTGCCAGGTACTTCACCAAACATCGATATATGTCTCCTTTATTGAATAAATGGAATTTTGTAAATGACTTACCTTCTAAACCATGATTTATATATAAAATCTGAGAACAACTTATTATCTCCAATTTCCTAGGTATCAGTAAGGAAACTATGGCTAAAAAAATGCAATGAAACTTGCATATTCTGTATATATTCTCATCATTTTTAACCGCTCTGCTTTCCACTTTCTAGAACCTAATATGGAATCATTAATAGATACTACTTAAAAGCATTTCAAATCTGCAGTTCAAGCTATAAATCTTATAAACTCTACTCAAAGCCAGGTATTACACTACAACATTAACTGCGATAACTGCAAAAGCTAAAAAGAGTGTATACTAAAACTATGAAGAAGAGAAAAACGAGATCTCAACAAGCAACCTATTACAATCACTATACCGAGTCCGATCACTGCAAGTAGAATCTGTAATTGAATCACATGCCTAGCAAAGGCGTGATCAAGCTAAATGTACACGGAATTTTTGGGGGAAAGAACATTTTCTGCCTCTTTGAAGTTATGGCTATCAAGTTTATGCTAAAATTCGGCAATAATAAATACTGAATAATTGGATTAGTAGGACAATAAATTGCATAAACATGGGAATAAGTTTACCAGAGTAACAAGTGTAAGTTTCACCTGAGAGATACTTGACATGGATGCCAAGAGCAATCGGAAATGCGCATGGCTTCGAGCTGCACTTCGGGAGTTCGCGATGTATCCGCCATTGATTTCTGCTTTACTGTGTGACTCAAGACTCTGGATGGAGAGAGTAACGCAAATTGTGCGAGACAGATATGAGACTGAAAGGGGTTTATAATTTAGGAAAAGGGTGATCTAATAATACACTTAAAATGATAAATGAGAATGAGTGTGGACTATTGGATCAAGAGAGATCTAAGAGCTCATATGATACACGTGACACCCCTTGTCATGCCTTCACCTTCGCCGGACCACCGCCGAACCACCTTTGGGCCTTGCCGGAATAAAATTGCCACAAAGATATAAAATTGTTCACAAATATTTCAAAATTATTTATTACTAAATGTTCGTCACGTTGTTCATAAATGTTCATCACAATGTTCATAAATGTTCATTTGTATATACTCTACTGAATGTTCATCACATTAGACTTTATAGTTCACCAACTGAATGTTCATCATATTCTACTTAAATGTTCACCAACTGAATGTTCATCATATTATACTTAAATGTTCATCAACTGAATGTTCATCAACTGAATGTTCATCACATTATACTTAAATGTTCATCAAATTATATTTAAATGTTCACCAAGTTTAATACACTTAAATGTTTATGTTATTTGGACAAACGGCGAACCACCACCGCACCACCACTGACCCACCATCAAGCCATCACCGGACCACCACTTATGTGAAACACCACTTTAATATAATTTCTTTTAAAAACACACTTAATTTTCAACAAAAATCACCTAAATGTTCATCATCTCATACTTAAATGTTCATCATTTTATACTTCAATGTTCACAAGAATTTAATAAAATGTTCATTACTCAAAGTTCATTACAATCGGCTTAAATGTTCATCACATTGGTCATGAATGTTAATCAAAATGTTGATAAATGTTCATTTGATATACTCTACTGAATGTTCATCACATTATACTTAAATGTTCACCAACTGAATGTTCATCACATTATACTTAAAAATGTTCACCAACTGAATGGTCATCACATTATACTTAAATGTTCATCAACTGAATGTTCATCAAATTATTTTTAAATGTTCACCAAGTTTATAACACTTAAATGGTTATGTTATTTAGACAAACGGCGGACCACCGTCGGACCACCACCAGACCACCACGACCGCACCACCACTAACCCACCATCAAGCCACCGTCGGACCATCGGACCACCACTTATGTGGAACACCACTTTAATATAATTTCGAGTAAAAAAACATTTGATCTTCATCAAAAATTACCTAAATGTTCATCATCTCATACTTAAATGTTCATCAAACATCCTTAAATGTTCATCAAACATCCTTAAATGTTCACGGACATTTAATAAAATGTTCATTACTCAAAAGTTTATTACAATTAGCTTAAATGTACATCACGTTGTTCATAAATGTTCATCAAAATGTTGATAAACGTTCATTTTGATATACTCTATTGAATGTTCATCGCATGTTACTTACATGTTCACCAACAGAATGTTCATCACATTATAATTAAATGTTCATCACATTATATTTAAATGTTCACCAATTTGAATTAGACTTAAAATTTCATTTATTTTTATACTTTAACTTTTTCATTTATTATTGGACCACCGTCGGACCTCCACCGGACCACGCCGGACCACCGTCGGACCGTCACCGGACATCCGTCGGGAGGTCACCGGACCTCCACTGGACCGTCGTCGGACCTCTACCGGACAACCACCGGATGGTCGCCGGACCACCACAACTACCCCCACTTGTAGTGGGGGTTCATTCTTATTTATCTCTATAAGAGATTTTATTATGGGATTCACACCCTATAATTTATTCAATGAGCTGATCAGAAAATTAGTTGGAGTAAAAATGATAAGAGAAATTGCATCTCATATCCCATTTCAATAGTTTTTTGTAAAAATACCTACTTGTTTTAATGTTTGTAAATATATCCTAGTGACATCAAATTTTAAAAGGGTGATATTTTTCCTTCAGTACTTATGTTTTTGCAAATATACCCTGATATTTTATTTAATAAGACCGACATTTAAATTAATAAGCCCGACATTTTTTCTTCTATACTTATTCATTTGCAAATATACCTTATTTGGTGTATTTTTACAATTCTAAAATAATTTGGATATTCATGCAAATCCATGTAAAATTATTTTTAGCAGTTATTGTAAATTTTATTGCTTCATTTTTTTAATCTAATATATACAATGTTAAAGTTGAAGTCATGTCTTCCCAAACATTTGCGCACTTGGCAAAATTTGAGTGGTGACATATATATTCTTTTTTTTGTGAAATGTATTAAATAAATTTTATTTAATTCACTATCTCACTCTAACATGTGAAAAACTCACTATTCCACTAACTCAACTAGTTAAGCTCACCATTCCACTAACTCGAATGATAATTATGTATGATCGAACCATAGGTAGTTAGTTATTGTATAATATATTTATATATATATATATATATAAAGAGGGAGGCTCCGATAAGACGGTTTCTCAGGAGCCTAAATCTATATATAAATATATGCATATGATGTACTTAATAAAAACAAAGCAATATTGAAAGTTTATTCTGACTATCTGATATAGATAGTCAGTTATTATATAATATATTTTAAATTTAGTTGTTACATAATAAACGTTTCATTACTCGTACGTGGTACGGGACGATCACTAGTTTAGAATCAAAACAAGTGAAAAACTTAGCAAATTTTTCTTGAAACTAGCGTAGTCCTCGCGCCTTGCGCGAGTGATTGTTTGGCGTTTATTTATAGTGTAATTTATATGCATATATATACATATATAAAAATTGATGGTTTCATAAAGTAATTTTATCCAAATAGACAAAAATAAAATGTGTTTGGCTCGCGCGAAGCACGGACAATAACCTAATTAAAAAAATATATAATTGTTAATTTCGTAGTCTAATAGAAATTATACCACCTCTCAATCCAAATATATTCGATAGAATTCAAAGATTTTATACAAACAATAAACTATTATATATATATCTTATAGTGATAAAGTGTCATTATAGTAAATGGAAAAGATAGAAACATACACTTGAGGAATGGGGATGGGGCACAAAAAATTCGGAAATTTAATATGGACACAAAAAGCATGGAAAAAAAGGCCAAGCCCAAGCCTATATAGTTACCACCACCAACTTTATGGAAAAATTTGTGCCCAATGCTCTATTGGGCACTATAATTGTAATAAGTGCATTCCCAAACTAAGTCATTAGTTTCTACCCCACACCCACACACCTACACCTAGCGCAGAACACCAGCACACCTCAACTACACTATTCCTCCCCCAACTCAGATGTGGCCATTTCGATCTCATCGTCTCGTCTCTCGCTCTCGTCTTCATCCTCCAACCACGACCACAATGATCTACCTCGCACATTGCTCGACGCGATCCATCCCTAAACTATCCTTCAGCCACGAATCAAAGCCTCAAGCTCCGCTGGAGGATCCAGATCCTACGAACGACAACTGCGACTTCGAGTTCCTCCTCAACGATCCGGTCACAATGCTTCCAGCCGAAGATCTCTTCTTCAACGGAAAGCTTATGCCTCTCCAGTTGACAGTGAATCGTTCGGATAAGGCAGAAGTGATGAAGCCGCGAATCGAAATCGTCGGAGATCCGTATCTGCAGTCGCCTAGAGCGCCGATATGCTCGGTGCGGTGGCGAGAGCTTCTAGGTTTCAAGAAGAACAAGGCCGAAGCAACGAATACTTCCTCGATTCGCCAATTTCTCCACAGAAACTCCAAATCAATGGCGTCAGAAGCTTCTTCGGAGTCCGATTCATCGAATCAATGGCGGACCGAGGCATCGTTATAGAGGTATGGAGAGATCTTACTCGCTTCTTAACATTCATGTTTGTTCTCTGCAATTCGGATTTTGACCGAAGAAGAAGGAGACCAGCACAAGATCGAGTAGAAGATGAAGGTTAATATCTGTTTTACTCGCTTCTTAACGTTCCTTTGTTGCATTTTTGTGCTGATTTTGATATTTGGTTGGTAAGTGAATGACAGAATTATGAGTTTCCAATTGCTACTGTGCTAAAACATCAGTTCATTCGTTCTGAATAATTGGCAAGTAGTAGATGTATGATGATTTTCATATTTGAGCTCAATTTTGTGAGAACCAAGGAGATATAGATTATTAGTTTTGCTTAAATGTTAAAAGGATGCCCTTTCTTTTGAGCTGATGCTAAGTTGATTACATTTGAATAGTAGTTTAGCTGTCAGCAACATATAAGAGTACATCCTATACTTTTCCTTGAAAGACAGTTTACAAATGAATAAATTGCCTTTGGATAGAGTTTTTATTAAATGAAACTAATGTCTCTTTCAACTTTTATCTTGCTTTGCTTTGTTTGAAACCTATGCAAATGTGCTATACTTCTCCATTTATCTTCATAGACAACTAATGTCTTCAATTTTGTCATATTATTTACATGGCTTTTTTCTTCTGGTGTTTTTGACAGTTCTACAAGTGTGCAGTGGATCCGTATCAGAGCGATCTACTTTCTATTGTCCATTCTCTTCCAGTGTCTATGAACAACCGGGATATCCAACTTGCAAAGTGTTGACAAGTTTTGTAAAGTGTTGACAATGTTGACAATTTTGTAATATAAGTAGTGTTGTATGTTGTTGACCATTTATTAGTCGTGTAAACAATTTATTTAGTTGGGTTGACAACTTATTTAGTCGTGTTGACAACTTATTTAGTCGTGTTGACAGCTCTGTTAAAAAAAATTGTTGACATCTTTGTTAAAAAATTTGCCGACAGCTCTATTAAAAAATTTATTGACAGCTCTGTTATAATTTTTCACGTCAGCAAAGGGTTAGTGTTGACAACTTATTATTCTTGTTGACAGTTTTGTTAAAAAATTTGTTGACAACTCTGTTAAAACATTTGTTGACAACTCTGTTAAAAATTTTGTGACAGCTCTGTAAAAGAATTTGTTGACAGCTATGTTAAAATTTTTGTTGACAACTTTGTAAAAAAAATTATTGACAGCTCTGTTAAAATTTTTGTTGACAGCAAAGGGGTATTTTCTTATAACTTAAAAAAGTGATGCAAAAACTTAAAAAAAGTTACAGTTTTGGGGGTGTTTGCACTGGCGTCAACTATTCTCCAATCGAATTAAAAGAAATCCAACGGTCACTACGGTTCTAAGCTGGCGTGCTATCAAATCAAGAATCTATAAAAACAATTTTAACTTAAATAACCGTCCTTTATAATATTCATCCAACGGCCTATAATCAGTCCCAAGTCCCCGAAGCTTCTGGAACCGGGAAAATTACGAGAAACCCTAATTTGATTTTCTATTTAAACTTTCTTCACAATTGTCTCCTCTGTCTTACTTATTCTTCTTCTCTGAATATCTCTCACGCCGCTCTTCTAACATTCAATATCTTGTTCCATTTTGTTATCGACGAGCTTTTCTTCGTGTAAGCAACAACAATGGCAGGCAAGGGAGAAGGTCCCGCTATCGGCATAGATCTTGGAACAACCTACTCCTGTGTTGGTGTCTGGCAGCATGATAGGGTTGAGATTATCGCCAATGACCAGGGAAACAGAACAACCCCGTCCTACGTCGGTTTCACGGATAGCGAGAGGTTGATCGGAGATGCTGCCAAGAACCAGGTCGCCATGAACCCCATTAACACTGTTTTCGGTAAGCTCTTCAGATCTATGTTGATACTCCTGCTTAAGTATGTATTGCTTTTGTTCACGTGTGTG
Source organism: Oxyria digyna (assembly GCA_029168935.1). NCBI lineage: Eukaryota > Viridiplantae > Streptophyta > Magnoliopsida > Caryophyllales > Polygonaceae > Oxyria > Oxyria digyna. The sequence goes on from JAPVLV010000017.1 coordinate 552,243, forward strand.
TGTGATTCGGTTTCTGGTTGATTGGATCTGAATTGTGGATTATTTTCTGGTTACTTAATCTGGATCTTTTCGGGTAATTGAGCTAGAGTTGGATCTGTAATGCAATTGAGACGTTATTTAGGTTTTTGTCTTTCTTTAGCGTTTCAATGTTACTGGCTCCAGCTTAGTGATAGGACGAGAAACAGTTTTTCCAGTACTTGAAATTAGAAAATTGTTGTCTATGATTAAAGAAAAAAGTATTAATTCATCTCATTGGGTTTACTTAATAAGATTAAATACTGTAATGGTTGAAGTATATGGATATGATTGGGTGTAATTGATATCTCGAGTTGCTGACTGGAATCTAGTTAATTGGAATTAGATGACATAAGATCTGATAGATATGCATCAAAACTCAGTAGGAGCTCACTTAAGCTTACAAGTAATCTGTTGATTAGAACCTTGTACATTTTCTGCATCTCCGTTTAGTGGCCTTTGTTTCTTTAAACAACACTTATATAGATGCTGCATCTGATGAATACATGCAATTTGGGTTTTTTGTCTTGTGATTTATGAAATCCTGTTATGTAGTTTTCAGATTCTAAAAAAACCTCCTTATGTTGTTGCCAGATGCAAAGAGGTTGATCGGTAGAAGGTTCAGTGATGCCTCAGTTCAAAGTGACATCAAGTTGTGGCCATTCAAGCTCATCCCTGGACCCGGTGACAAGCCCATGATTGTTGTCAATCACAAGGGTGAGGAGAAGCAGTTCGCAGCTGAGGAAATCTCATCCATGGTCCTCATCAAGATGCGTGAGATCGCTGAGGCCTATCTTGGTTCCACTATCAAGAATGCTGTTGTTACGGTCCCTGCCTACTTCAATGACTCTCAACGTCAAGCCACAAAGGATGCTGGTGTCATTGCTGGACTCAATGTCATGCGTATCATCAACGAGCCCACAGCAGCTGCTATTGCGTATGGTCTTGACAAAAAGGCCACCAGTGTAGGCGAGAAGAACGTCTTGATCTTCGACCTTGGAGGTGGTACTTTTGATGTCTCTCTTCTCACGATTGAAGAGGGTATTTTTGAAGTGAAGGCTACAGCTGGAGACACCCATTTGGGAGGTGAAGATTTTGACAACAGAATGGTTAACCACTTTGTTCAAGAATTCAAGAGGAAGCACAAGAAGGACATCACAGGAAACCCTAGAGCTCTAAGGAGGTTGAGAACCTCATGTGAGAGGGCGAAGAGGACTCTGTCATCAACTGCCCAAACCACCATTGAAATCGATTCATTATACGAGGGTGTCGACTTCTACTCCACCATCACCCGTGCCCGTTTTGAGGAACTCAACATGGATTTGTTCAGAAAGTGTATGGAGCCAGTTGAGAAGTGTTTGAGGGATGCTAAGATGGACAAGAGCACTGTCCACGATGTCGTTCTTGTTGGTGGGTCTACCAGAATCCCAAAGGTTCAGCAATTGTTGCAAGATTTCTTTAATGGCAAGGAGCTGTGCAAGAGCATCAACCCAGATGAGGCTGTTGCCTACGGTGCTGCAGTTCAGGCTGCTATCTTGAGCGGTGAGGGTAACGAGAAGGTGCAGGATCTTCTTCTTCTTGATGTCACTCCACTCTCCCTCGGTCTTGAGACAGCTGGAGGTGTCATGACAGTTTTGATCCCAAGAAACACCACCATCCCGACAAAGAAAGAGCAGGTCTTCTCTACTTACTCAGACAATCAGCCCGGTGTGTTGATCCAGGTATACGAAGGAGAGAGAGCAAGAACAAAGGACAACAACTTGCTCGGGAAATTCGAGCTTTCTGGAATCCCACCTGCACCTAGAGGAGTCCCTCAGATCACCGTCTGCTTCGACATTGATGCTAACGGTATTCTGAACGTCTCAGCTGAGGACAAGACGACAGGACAGAAGAACAAGATCACGATCACAAACGACAAGGGGCGTCTCTCGAAGGATGAGATTGAGAGAATGGTGCAAGAGGCCGAGAAGTACAAGTCTGAGGATGAAGAGCACAAGAAGAAGGTTGAGGCCAAGAACGCTCTCGAGAATTATGCCTACAACATGAGGAACACCATTAAGGATGAGAAGATTGGCGGGAAGCTCGACTCAGCTGATAAGGCGAAGATTGAGGAAGCTGTTGAGTCGTCCATTCAGTGGCTTGATGGTAACCAGCTTGCTGAAGCTGATGAGTTTGAGGACAAGATGAAGGAGCTTGAGAGCATCTGCAACCCCATTATTGCTAAGATGTACCAGGGTGCTGGAGGTGATATGGGTGGTGCCATGGATGATGACGAAGCTCCTCCTGCTGCTGGTGGACCTGGGCCTAAGATCGAGGAGGTCGACTAAGCTTCTTCTTCTCGTCTTTTTCTGTTATGGTATCTGATCTATTTTCTGTTACGGTATTTGTTGGTATGAACATGGTTTGACTTTGTGCTAGCTAATTTTGGATATGGTATTACTGCTAGCTGCTTATATGTTTGTAATTCTCGAATCATTAGTTTCAATATATTGCAACTGTTGCATCAAATTTTGTCAACTGTTGTTCACATCATCAGCACAGAAAACGTATTTCCAAACACCAATGGTATTTTACAGATTCACAGGTGTCCAAAACCAAGCCAAAAAGTCTATCATCACCCCAACCTAACTGGGGCCACCTTTCACCAGCATCCAAATTTTAAAATTCAAATATCTAATCATCTACTCAAATCTCATGGCACTTGTAAACTCAAGAGCTAATCATGTTCATTCTTTCTGTATGCCTCATCCTCGTTCTCCTCCTCGTAATCATCATTCCCATCTTCATCTACACTTTCTTCTTCCAGAAACGCCCACAAAGCCCTAACAATCCAACGTCATCATCCTCCGCCCTCAACGACAAGTCGGATTTGGCGACGGTTGTGGTGGTGGCGGAGAACGGAGGAGAGTGTCCGATTTGTTTATCGGTTTTGGAAGAAGAGGAGGAGCTGTGGCGTCTCAACCTCTGCAATCACCTCTTCCACGCACCCTGCATCGAACGGTGGCTAAACGCTCACTCAGATTGCCCCGTCTGCAGAGCCAACGTCAAGCCGCCTCCTCCGCCCAAGCGCAGCCTCGTTGTTCCTGCACGTGAGGCCCGGGATGATCGCTGGCAAGGCATGCCGGATTCAGCAGGATTGGTTTGAATTGAAGTATAATTGCTGTCATTTTGTGCAGTATTGAAATCTGTCTATGTGGACCAAAGCGAAATTGTTTGTGTTCGTTTATACACTGAATGGGTATTTATCACTAGGATTTCTTTGCTTTGTGAAGAGCTTGGCTATTCCTGATTTGTTCTAAGATATTCAACCAAAAGATAGATAATGTAATCTTTTTAATGTTAGAACACTGAACAAATATATACAGCCCTACATAAATTCTCTTACCCTTGCTGGTGGGTATTGTTTAAATCTTAAAGGGCGAACTTCTACAAAACACTCTATATGTACCACGAGTCTGAATCTCCAGTAGGAAACAATAGACAAATACCATAGACGGGCAGTAAAGACATCAGCAAAAATCAATAGCAACATTCCATGAAGTCAACAAGCGGGTATTAAGAGAGACCAAAGCCAGCCAATAAACCAGCAGAATAGCTCAAATTCAGCAGCAGAGTATTAGGCAAGCAGCAACACCAGCTAGCAGCAGCTAAACAGTAATACCGTTAAGATTTACTAATAAATTCAGGATCAGAATCTCACTACACACCAGCGGCACAACATATGAAAAAATTCCATGCAATTTGAAACACCAACACACACTTGATGTACCCCTTCCCTCTCTTACAACTAGAGTTGGGCATAAAAAATTGAAACCGATAAAACGAACCAATCAACCATTTTTTTTATTAACCGTACCGAACTATTATTAGTTTTGGTTACAATTAACCGAACGATATTATTTGCGGTTATATGGTTAGAAAAAGTTTAATTAAATTGTGTTTGTGGTATATAAGCCTACGTGACATGTTTAATTTTCAGCCATTAGATCGTCAATTTATAACATCATTGCATTCACTCTGCTTATAATAGTTCGGATTATGTAATTGAGATTGAGGTTTTTAACGTCTTTGAACTAATTCTTTTTAGTGTTCTTTTAGTTTTTATTATATATGATTATCGTTGTTCTTTTTTCTTAACAATTTTAAGAGCATATTTTTAAATTTTTATTATATTGGTTAACCGAATTAACCGATTTATTTGTACAATAAATTTGGTTAACTGATATTGGTTAACCTTGAATTACGGTTAGGTAAATGGTTATAAGAAATCACTAACTGAACATTTGGTTAACCGAGCGACGGTTAACCGACCACGCTCACCCCTACTTACAACCCTAGAAGAAGAGGATACCCTCACCATGCCTCCTAGTGCGCCTATGACTAGACAACGCGCCACATCCATGACTGAGGCGGTTCAATCCTTTGTAACTAAAGCCATGGCGAGCAACTACACGAGACAAAGGACGCCTAAAGCTCTTCTACTATCCATCCTTGAGGACCAATGCCAAGCCATATCCGCTGACGTCGCAATCCATCATTATCTAAGTGCCCTCAACACACATCGACACTCTCCCGGGCGTCAAGTCATCTTGAGGTTAGCTTCTCGTCACTTTCGAGCCAACGCACTCCATCACAAGTGTCGCGCCCGGAATAGAAGTCATCTTGAGGTTAGTTTCACTCACATTGCGCCAAGCATTACCAGCGCCCGACGTCGTTCCATCCATCTCCGCAAAAGCACCACCGACGAACCTCCTCCCTACGCTTCTTGGTCCATTGTAAGCGTGACGCCCTGGTTGTCGGAGATGATCCTGTCGCGTCGTCCAGAACCTCCTCCAAGATGCCCAACATCGGTCCTTCACTTCTGGTTGAGCGCCCTCTATTAGGATTTATTGTCTCTACTTGAGATTTGTTGTGTTTTCTTCTTTTGTTTTGTTGTACTTTTGCACTTGCGAATTTTTGTCTTTATTTGATTTTGTTGTCTCTATTTGGGATTCGATTTCTCAATTCTCATGTTCGGAGACATCGGTCCCAAATATAACCCTCTATTTCTAATTCATACTCTTTGTACAAACAAAACTGGTCTAGTAATAATAAATAATTAAATCTCTTAGAACAAAAATAACTCTAAAATTGGGCACAAATCCTTCGTACAGCCCACTTGAGCCTTGATCAGCCAACCTCTTCTTGTGGGCCAACACAGTCCAGATCTTAGGAAGCCCAAGATATCAGCCCGCTTATCAAATGTAGCTTCCCTTCTTCTAATGTGGGCCGGCCTGCTTCATTAAATGTGGACTGCAAGAGCTAATTCACATTACTCTTTATTCCCGAATTGCATAATCTACCGGACGGAACAGTCCTACTGTAAACTCTCGTGATACAAACTCCGGACGGCTGAACGTAGCTTTCCTTCCACCTCTCGATCGATCTCATACTTCTTTGCCGCTCTCGACCCTTTCATTCACTAGCTTCCTCTCCACACTTCACAAACCCTAATTTCATCGGTAAGATTCTAATTTCTCCTATCTTTATTTTCTATCTTTTCTTCCAATCCTTAATCATTCCAACCGACGATTCTGGAAGTTGCAATTCATTGTATAACTGTAATGGACCCGATCATATTATTTTCTTCTTTCCCTGCTAACTGTTGCATAATGGAAATCTTTTATACTGATCATTTCATCATTTCAGTGAATGTCTGTTTTCCTCCAACTGATTGTCAATTTGTCATCTGTAACTCTGCTAATTCATTCATTCCTTGTATTGATCATTATTCCTGGTTCTCGCGGTACATGTAGTGAGATGAAAATTTGCGGGTTGAATTTCCCAGTTTCATCTCTAGAGTCTATCAATCCGCAGAATATATTTGAAACTGCAAAACATTGTGAACATATCAATTTTAACATGGTGTTACCTGGCAGCTGCCCAAGAGATGTCAATATTGTGGGAGAAGAGTGGAACATGGAGGTGGATAGTGAGGCAAACAAGAGACTCAAAGCCCTTCTTCTTTGCCTTTGCTACTATATGTGGTGTAGTCCCTGGCGTGATTGGTTATGGTGTTATGCAGGTCACCAGCTCTCGTAATGAGCAGCTAGAAGCCCAACTTCGAAAGACTGCTCGTCCTGAATCCCTGGTAATGAACTTGTTTTAGTATTTAGAAGAAGAAAAGGAGACTATGATGTCTGTTATCTTATAACAGAGTTAATGCACTACATATGGAGGTGCTAGTCTTCTCGGCTACTCTATATATCCCCATTACTAGTATAATTCTATTGTAATTACCATGTATTTTATGCCTGTGATGATGAGTATAACTTGCAACACAATTTTTAATAAGTGTATGTGCCAAAGTAACATTGGTATCAACAAATACAAGTTCTGGACAAACTGGCTTAAAGAAAGTAGCCAGTAGTTGGGAGTTAGGTATTTAGAAAGATCTCTAGCACCAGTAGTTATGTATGCTCGGCTAAGTTTAGGTTTAGGCACCTACTTTGTTGACATTTTCATTTAGCTTGTTCAGTTTAGCTCGAGCCATAAGTCCATAACCTAACTGCATTTACTTGTTCTTTTCTGGAGAATCCATTCAACACTTTCTTCACGTAAAATGGAAGCAGTACATGGTTCAGACTGGTATCTTTTTGGTAATCTGAACTCTGGTCCGGCGGAGTTGTATTAATATCTTGAAAATTGTAGAGTTCCTTTAACGCAAAACAAGTTGTTGTTTTTCCATGTACTAAACTGTCTTTTCTAGCCAGGGTTAGATGAATCAATGGCATTTGATGTTGTTTGTTGAGAGTATGAGACGCAGTGCTTTTTATGCTGATCCTTGATTCCCAAATTCATATTTTAGCTTGTAAATTGGGCAAAGAGGTTATCATGTAGCTTTCTCGTGAGTCCTGAATAAGCATTATCTAAAATTCAAACACAAAAGCTGAGTTATCATCTCATTTATATGTTGATGGCCGACCATTATATGAATAATGATCTGACACTCCTTCTCCACATTTGATTTAATTCTAGTTAAGGCTCCTAAATTAAAAAAGTGTTTAGCTATGTTGTTGTGACTATTGTGAGTTGGGTTGACAGATGATGGGAAAAGTGAACCAGGAGAGACTTGCTGAGTATCTTGGGGAGCTTAAGCGTAAAGAAGACACAAACGACAGGTACGTAGCTGCTCTCAAAGGGGAGACCCTCGTTAGGAAGCCCTATGTCAGGATCCAGCCCACTCCTCCTGTGCCACAGCCCCCTGTGTCTGTCCCTGTGCCACCCCAAACCAATGGAACAACCACCTAGCTAGGAAGCTAGGAACAAGAAAACTTCACTACTATATCAATATCATGGTGCAATGGAAGAGTCATGCTGTGCTCTCGATTTTACCTGTGAATTGTGATGGGTTTTTTGTTTAATCCCCATGGTTGCGGTCTACTGTATGCTTATTATGATGTGATGAAAGCGTTACTCAGGGATTTTGATTGATGTACTTGCTTAACTCCAATTAACATTTCTTTTCTTTGTCAAAATCAACATTGAATTACTGTTACTCTCTATATCCAAAATAAGATGTTCAGTTGTATATCCTAATTAGGGTGGCAGTTGGCACTCTAATCCTAAGTTGACTTCCTAATCCATGCCCGCTTCTTAATATAGTGCAATTTGTAGTTGGATTATGAATCCAAAACGATAAAAATAGGAATTCTTGAGCTTAATTTGGCTGTAGGAATTCTTGAGCTTAATTTGAATAGGCCAGCAGCAAAGAATGCCATTGGAAAAGACATGCTCAGAGGCCTGCAGACCAGTTTCGAGACAATAGAAAACGATCTCTCTGCAAGAGTTTTCTACTAATACGCAGTTCAGTTCCCAGGGTTTTCTGTGCTGGAGCTGATTTGAAGGTTGACATTTATGGTTTACACTTACCAACTACACTAATGGTCTGTGGATCTATAAACATTACTGTTAAAATCATTTTCCATTTAATCATCTTTGAGATTAAACAACTTATAGCTGTTCAGTTTTTGGAGTTTGCAGGAAAGAATGGAAATGAGTGCCTCTGAGGTCCATTCCTTTGTCAAATCTCTTCGCTTAACTTTTGCACATTTAGAGGTTTGTAAAATATTCTCTTGTGTAAAGAGGGAAAAGTAGGATTGTGCTACAGATAGTTATACCGCTTGTTTAGACAATGTCAGCTATACACCGATGGAACTCTGAAGTTACCCTTAGTTACTGTGTAAAAAATTCGACTTAAATGTTTGATTAGTCAAGTATTGTCGGTTATTTTTCTACAATGTGTTTTTTTTAATTCTAACCGTCCTTTTCTAGTAGTTGGATACTCAAAATGAATTGTAGTGTGTGCACCTCGTGTTGGTTCTAGTCTGCTGGATAATATGAAATGAAAAATGATCCACATTTACTTATAAACATTTTTTTAAGAAGATATCCTGCATGTTATTGTTATGTTGTTGGACAGACTGGTTCTCAACATTTTCTGAGGTTATTCATTTTTTCTGGGTATCTTCACCTTTGAAGGGTTAAGTAGAAATTTAATGCTTGTTTTTATAGAGTAATCAGTAGGGATAACATCTCACTGAATAACTTGAATTTAGTTTGCCAGAATCTTCACATTCCTACAATTGCTGTAATTGAAGGAGCAGCTCTATGAGGTGGTCTTGAACTGGCCTTATCATGCAGTACTTCCTACATGCAGCGCAGGTGGGACTCAAAAACTTCCTCGACTGGTTACTGAATATCTTAGCTTGTTTGGATTAAGGTGAAAATATCTGGTTCTCTTGAGCATGTGATGGAAGTCATTGGCTCGTTAACTACTGTGTTCCTGCTGGTGAAGCTCATCAGAAGGGACTGCAAATTGCAATGGAGATAAGCCAAAAGGTCTTGGATATGAATTACATATTTCTTTGCTTACACTATTTGTTCAATGATCAACTAACCAATGAAGTGAATGATATCAGCATTTATGTCATGAAAATGATGTTGTTACTTACTGTTGAGGGTCGCCAGTGAAGGGGAGTTTTCCGGTCAACAAACAGAGAAGGGTGACGCCGGTTCTGAACAGAATTATTTACGCCATATGTACAAGTGAGGTAGAAGGAGATGATTGTAAATATGAGTTCAGTTTGTTTGGAGAGAAGTTGGAGTTTCTCTGTCTAGAAGTTCCTTAAGTTCATAGTTTCTCAATCAACAATTCTGCAACTGCATGTATCATGCCTAGCATAAAAAAAACTTACTTCACAGTCTTCACCACACTCCAAAAAAGTTTAAATCACATCAAATCTTCTACATCTAAACTCTAAGGACATTCTTTCAAAAAGAGTACATATGAACATAGCAACATTGTATTATCTAATAGGTTCTCTTTGCAGCCAAGATGAATTTCACATTGGTCCTCTCCGATACAAATTTCTGTTTGGAATCCATCTATACTATAGTAAGAAATGTGGATTTGAAGCCTAAAATTCGGTATAGACTACCATAAGAAGAAGCATATTACAGCCATGGCGCTTACACAATCAAATTTCAGCACATAAACCCAGAAATCGTATGATAGACCAGACAGCCACGAGAAACAACAAACCTCTTCAAGTTCACGCGGTGCAGGAAGCGAACTTTATCAGATTAGATTTGATCTAGAGAACACTAGGGCAAGATAAAAGGAAACTAAAATCCTAAATTTGAAAGGGTAAATCCATCGCAACAAAGATTCATAAGATCTTAAAACAATATTACTCAAATTCTTTCTATGTTTAGACGCTTAACCTATGCATTTAGGGCACATGTTAGGAAAATCGTACTACTAATATTACAACGGTTTTTCTGTCCTGGTTAAGTTTGCTTCCAAATAGAAATTGTTTTCCTACATGGTAAAAAAATAAACCCATCACAATAAAAAGTATAACTCAAAATCAAAATGTATCCAAATTCTTTCCATTATGAGGTTCTTATATCAGAAAACATATCAATCAGATAGATTAGTGTAGTGGTTTCACTCACATTACTTGCCCATGATATTTCAAGTTCAACTCTTTCCACTTTCCTCTTTCAATCATTTTCACAAAGATACTGATTACCCAACGTATACAAAAATATTATATATTTTTTGAATTTTACACGTATTGTGTAAACTTTTTGCCTATACGTTGAAAACCAACGTAAAAAATAATACAGTGTGAACAGTTATAGTGCATATATTTAATTAATATGATATAATGAGATTATTATATCAATTAAACATGGATACAGAGGGACCCGAGATCCTTTTTCCGAAGATGGATATTACCAAAAACATTAGAGTTTCAGTCTTGAAGCTTAGTTCTGAGGGACCCGAGATCCTCCATAGTAGGACAAGAGGCATTCTGGGAATCTTTGACAAGGGCTTTGAACTCAGGATGCTTAAGCCAAGGTGCAAGGAATTGAAATGGTCTCCTACTTGGATTGTGGTGCAGAGGAGGTTCCAGTCTGAGGAGAAGGGGCGTGTGATCAAAAGAGATAGCCTCCAGGTGAGTTACAGAGGCATCATGCCAGCGGAAACGCCCAAGTGTGCAGACAAAAACTCTATCGAGGCGTTTGTCAAACGTAAAAAACCACCGTAACCGAGTTTTACATAAGCAATCTCGCAAAAGTGTTAAATAGACTATAATGACGTTTTTTTTCTTGGTCAAAAAGAGGCGACACCTACGCATGGCGATTAATTACACCGTACAACAAAGTGGAAGAAACACAATCCGACGTCGCTTAAAACATGAAAGCCAAATATATAAAAAGGAAAAAGCTCGTCTAAAAGTGTTGAATGAACTACGATAACGCGTTAAATGATTTTCGGAAACATCACATTTAGACATTGCGATCGAGGTTAAATTGCATGTTTTCTTTTGAGATAATTGCATTTATTTTTTCATTATCGTGCACTTCAAATTACGAAAAGTTCCATACTACTTTCTCCACGTCCACGTCCACTATTTTTATATATTTTGACATAATTCATACATATATATAATATACTAATTTAATTACTAAACAAAGTTCATATATGGTAGCTAGTGAACTTGTATATAAATGAGTAAAAGCCGGCTGATCTCTAGCCATGGCTTCGTAGTTCATGCATGTTATCACCCACTGCTAGCTGCAATCATCGATCATCTTTTTATAAAGAGAGATCAAAAGGGCTAGGGCGTGACTCAACATACACCAGAAAAACAAAAGGACGATCCCATTAAACATCCAAAAAAGTTGTATAAAACCAGGCATGGTGTTTCCCTCCATCCCAGATTATCTTCATCCCAACTCCAACTTCCAACAATACCAACAACAGGTCAGACCTCTTTCCATTGATTAAATTCTTGTTAATTATATGTCTCAATTCTTACTCCGATCCAAGCTTTGATTCATCTTTCCCCATCTAAACGTTTTGCTTCAATCGATCTCTTCTTAGTTTTGCTTTTGATGTTCCGCCTGATCCGATGCCTTTTTTTACTTTCGGATGATACTCGGGACAAGGTTTATGTTGCTTTATAGTTTGTTTAATCTTGGTTCGGGTAGGAAGAAAGCTTAACGTAGGAAAAACAAAGGTTTGCGTAATTGCGTTCACAATTTACTCATCAATGTTCATATTCTTGATGTTCATGTTCATAATCTGGGCGGTGATAATTTTGAGCTTTTTAAATGAGTCACGTAGTGACAATTTTGTAATTTCTGTGAATATTGTATTTTTTTTCTTTGAAAATTCGGAACGGACAGGATCGTCAGATCATAAACATTATCATTCAGAATATGAACATTATTTTTTTATCCGTTTAGAATTTTTTTTTCCTATATTAAATTTTCTTCGACTTGTCTCATCTAAATCAATACTTGTTTCATAAAGTTTTGACCTAGCTAGCTAGCTAGCTAAGAATCTGGTTTGGTATATAACCTAGTTTGTAGAGCAAAATGAGAGCATTCTTGAGCATGGAAACAGCATCAACATCAACTCTAATCCAGCACCAGCACCAGCACCAACAGCCAGACGCGGTTCTATGACGGAGTTAGCCCAGATATGGAACATACCAAGGCCAACGAATGGTATGACATGCCCTAGATGTGGGTCAACCAACACCAAGTTCTGCTACTATAACAACCGTTGCTTTTCACAGCCGCGTCACAAATGTAGGACCTGCTTACGTCACTGGACTCATGGGGGCGCCCTACGCACCATCCCCATTCGCGGGACCCGACGCCCTAGAAGAGCCACTCCTGTGGCGCCACCTGTACCCTCGCTCCTAGGGTTCGACGAACTCGAACAACTCATCGGGTTAAACGGGTTCGATGAAATAGGGCACCATGAATTTGGTCACCTCTTTTAACTCATTAATATGGCATCTTGTTTGATCTCTACTATGTACTTGCTTGTAAGGGTTCGTTAATTTAACACAAAATCATTGTCAGTTATAACATCCTGTGTGGAGATTTTATAACTAACAATGACTTTGTGCTAAACTGACAGCTTGTACGTGTCTTAATTGGTGCTAATTAATGTACGAGCTAGCTAGGTTGCTAGCCTAGTTAATCCAATATTGTAATAGACTTTTAATCACGATTATGTTTAAAATTTGAATCCAATGTAACGATGATCTACCCCGTAAATGGGTCTACTATTACGTGAATGATCTTGAGTGTGGCTCCTTTGGTTTGCCTCTAGTATTAGATAATACTCTAGCTATGTCTTTAAGATCAGTTTAAGCTTCTTCACTACAACTACCTATGGAATTTGGAATCCCCATAATTGCATCTTTAAGATCAACGAGACAATCTCAACTGATGATTGCACAAGGGAAGCATCGATCGACCTCGCTAAAACTCGACTTCTCGGTTGAATCAAGTTCCAGACACCATGATCGCCAGTGCATAGCCATGCCCCTTGATTATTATAGTTGTATGAATTTTTTATCGTGTCACCCGGGTCTATTTTAAATCCAGGATACTACCCTTGAATCTCATGTAATTCCACATTTTGGTCACTAATCAAAATTTTAACTTTTTCCAAAAAAAATATCTTATTTTGTCTGAAAATATTTGGAAGTCAATTATTACTGTACAAAGAGAGTATATTTAAAAAAAACTCATACAAGACGCTGAAATTCGGAAAATACTAGGCTCAATAACTCTTTCGGGACAAATTTTGTGGTTTTTAACCCTAATTGATAGATTTTGTATTTGTTAACCTATTAATACTTGATGATGACACTTATTTTCATCACTGTGATAACTTTTTAATATTAGGCGATGACATTATTTTGCCATCATTTAGTGATAGTTATTGTCATTAGTGCAATCATCATCAAGTACTTAATAAAACTGTCGTAATGTGTTATAGAGTCAGTTTACACCCTATAATATTTTAAGAGTTAGAAAACACAAATTAAGTTATAAAAAGGATTATTTACACTCCTTGGAGTGTGAAATTCAAATATAGAAAAGACTTGAAAAATCACCATGTGAGACATTTGGGAACTGAGAGACTGCAAACTCTCAAAAGTGTTGCAAGAGAATCAAATCTTCAATTACTAAGTGAGACTTCGACCCAAAAAAAATTACTAAGTGAGACATTTGTAAGACTTTCGGATCACCCCATGATTTTTCCACCACCTCTAAATTAAGCTAGCTCCTACGCATTGTGATTAGGGCATTGGACACATATCATGGTATTACTATGGTCTATTATATGTTATGAAATGAATTAATGTGGCATATAAAACTTAGGAAATCGATATGTGTCTATGTAACATTCCCCTTGGCATATGGAAGAGACGGCTTAATTTGATGATACGCATATGAATGTGACAAATGGTGGTCACCTAGCTTTTTGTGTGCGTTATGATCCATAACAAGACAAATGGCCGGTGGTCCTCTCTTTGCTTCTCCAATTTAATTATATCTATCAAATAAATACTAGGTAAAGTAATCTGAGTCTAATATTCCCTCCGTCCCATAATATAAGCAACATTTCTATTTTGAGCGTCCCAAAATATAAGCAACATATTCCATTTTTAGTATACTTTTTACATCCTTTATCTTTTTTCCAATACACTTTTCACTCTACTTTTTCCTCTATTCATTCAATTTTCTCTTTCATCTCTCATTCTTCTCTCTATCTCTCATCTAACTATTACACCTTTTTACTTTTCATTCTCTTTTAATCATTAAACTCACATTTTCTTAATTCCCGTGAAATCCTTCAAATGTGGCTTATATTGTGGGACAGAAGGAGTAGATTTTACTTTTGATGATATATATAGATATAACTCCGTATTTCATATAATTTGTAATTATTTAGTGATTTTTAACATAAAATATTAATACTGGAATTTACAATATGTTATTATTATTTTTTGCTATCATAAAATCATTATCTAAGTAATAGTCTATTTGAGTCTATTATCATAAAAAAAAATCTATAAGGATCGGAGATTTGTGGCGGAAGCGATCGTGGCATGTGCGATTGACCAGTGTTCGGGTTGCTCTCCTTAGCTATAAGGATTGCAAGAGAAAAGAAAAGATTAGAGACGAAGGAGGTGAAAAAGGATAACCTGATATAGAATTTATAGGATATTTAATTAGTTTCAATTATATTTACTTTTGGCCAAAACTCAAAAGTTAGTATATAGATGAGAATCCTTAAAATGAACACTACTAAACAATATTTTCATAATATATGTTGTTTGATTATTATAAGAAAAAGACAATAAGTTTTTGTTTTTTGTTGGAAAATTAAAGACGAATACGTTGAGGTAAGCCAATTTAGCAATAGAGGAATACGTAAGCTTAAGGTGTGGAATGTGGACTCTTTTTTTTTTTGTAGCACGCAAACACCGGAGCGCCATGTCTCAAGACAATGGCCGCCCCTGATCATCCTGCTGGATGATCCGAAGAAAGTTAAACAAGGTTGAGGTACAACCATGTCTATTTAGGAGAAAACTGAAATTCCTGATATTAGCATCAGGTAGAGCGGAACTAGAATGACCGAATAAGCCCAATTTGATATTCATAATGTTGATTTTTTTATCATCGAGGAAATCGGCAGCTTCATTAGCTTCACGGAAGCAGTGTTTAAATGAATAACAAGGAATATGCTGCAGTAAGTACCTTCAGTCTTGAATGATGTTTTTTATTTCCCATGGAATTTTCTATATTTGTTTAATAGAATTAATAATTGTTAGGTTATCGCCCTCGAAAATCACTTTATTTAAGTTATGAAAGAGTGCAAATTGAATTGCATGTAAGAGTGCTAAGGATTCAATTTGTAACGGTGAAGTAGCGTTGATTTCCTGATTATTAACAAAAATTATCCTCCCATTATTCATTCTGGCAATACTGGAGACATATCCTATATTTGGTGGTTTGACTGAACCATCAAAATTAATTTTTACCCAATTGTCGGGTGGGTGTTGCCATTTCCTATTTCTAGTTTTCTGTCTGTTTCTTTTATTATTAATAGTAGGTCCAGTTTGTTTAAGTTGTGAACTCTCCCAATGTTTAAGGTTGAAGAAAGCAATATCGACGGGATCTCTTTTGTCAGACCATTATTTACTAAATATTATTTTGTTTCTGTAATTCCAAAGCTCATACAAAAGGAAAATCAGAGGGTTAAGTATATATTTATTATGCGGGCTCATTCTTAACTGGTTTATGAATTGATTAAAAGGTTGGTCTGTAGGTAAGAAAAAGTTGACTTTTAGTAATTTAACTAATTTTGTAAATGATTTCCTTGTATGGAAACATTGGAAGAAAAAATGTTGAGTATCTTCATAAATGTTGTTGCATAATGAACAATATGAGGGAACTCTGTTATAGTATCTGTTTAATCGTTCAGTTGTAGGTAGATTATCTGACATTGTTTTCCAGAGGAAGTTTTTGTATCTTGGTGGTAATTTAGTTCTCCAAAGCCACTCATAATTATCTGCGTTTGGATTATTATTATCATTAAGTAGGAAAACTCGTCTAGCCGAAGTTGTTGTAAATTGTCTTGCGTTGTCTAAAATCCAGGTAATAGAATCTGATTGAGGTGTTTTTGGGATGTAGAGGAGATTTATTTGGTCAACTATGTTTTGTAATAAGGATATATTCCAGGTTTTATATGGAGTAATATAATTATTCACAGTTTCATTTATATTAGCAGTTGCAGGGTTGAAAAATTGTTTCAGTTTTATATTTGGCACCCAGTTATCTGTCCAAAAGCGAATAGAAGTTCCATCTCCAATCTTCCACATTATGCCATCTTGAAATATTTTGTGTAAATGTAGTAACCGCGAGAATTGCCAAGAGTGACTTTTACTTTTTTTCTTATATTGAAGTAGAGGTTTGTCTTTTAAGTATTTCTGCATTATAATCCTAACCCAAATATTGTCTTTATCAGTTAATAATTTCCAGAGTAGTTTCATTTGTAGTGCATCGTTAATGTGTTTGGATTTGTGCAAACCTAGACCGCCCATATTTTTAGGTTTGCAAATGTTATCCCCAGAAGTTAAAGGTCGATAATTAGGATTGTCATTATTCCAAAAGAAATTCTTATTAATCTTATCAAATTTAGAACATATGTTTTTAGGTAGGGAGAAACATTGCATTAGGTGATTCGCTGTTGAAAGTACGTTAGATTGAATGAGAGTAGTACGTCCAGCTTGTGAAATAGAGTTAGCCTTCCATTTCGAGAGTTGTTTAAGCATATTTTGGACGGCGTATTCAAAACATTCACTTTTAACTCTACCTCTTACAATAGGAATGCCCAAATATTTTTCTAATGAGGAGGTGGTTTGAAGGTTAAGGATTGAGGCTATAGCTTGGCGTTGGGTATTGGTAATATTAGGGGTCGTCTGAAAGGAGCTTTTGTGGTAATTGATGGATAGGCCGGAAAGGCTTGTCAATTTGTCTAGAATTTTCTTAATGTATTTCATATTTG
The DNA here is from genome assembly GCA_029168935.1 of Oxyria digyna. Taxonomy (NCBI): domain Eukaryota; kingdom Viridiplantae; phylum Streptophyta; class Magnoliopsida; order Caryophyllales; family Polygonaceae; genus Oxyria; species Oxyria digyna. Next base: position 569,194 of record JAPVLV010000017.1, read on the forward strand.
TCATATTAGCATTTGCGAAGATAAGTATGTCATCAGCAAAACATAAAAAAAGAGTGCGAGTACCATAGCAATAATAAATAAAAAAGGAGCAATAAAAAAGGTGTGGAATGTGGATTTGAAGACGACCTTGGTCTCCCATAAATAATACGTAGAAGGTTACGTTATAAGATGATCCTATATATCTTCTTATCCCTTTCAAAAGTAACGTGTCGGTTGGTCCCTGGAGCCGGGTCAAGTAAACTTCCATTATTATTCATTGGTTTTAGACATCATTTTGTATATATATGCATGAATATGCAATTTTAACGATGACCTTATGATAAGCGGTGTTTTACATACCGCAACTATGGATTATTAGCTAGTTTTGTATAGGATTATGTTATTTGTTTCTATGTAATCTGTATCATGGAGCTGTTCGAAAGAAGATTTACATACGAGATTCCAAGAGATGATACAAGCATTGGAAGCATTGAAGCATAAGGAAGAAGCTGCTGAAGACGAAGACGAAGACGAAGACTTGAAGAAATCAGCAATTCTGCCTCAGACAACAAGCCGCACCCGCGGGTCTCAAGCCGCACCCGCGGGTTTCACCTTCAGCCAAGGCTCTCGAAGAAGCTCAAGCCGCGCCCGCGGGTCTCAAGCCGCGCCCGCGGCTCTCACCTTCAGCCAAAGGTTTCGAAGAAGCTTAAGCCGCGGCCGCGGGTCTCAAGCCGCGCCCGCGGCCCTCTGCCATCCAGAAATGTCTGAAGAATCCCAAGCCGCACCCGCGGCTCTCAACCCGCGGGTGCGGTTCCTCGACAGAAGAATCAAATTGAAGTCTTTGCCATTTGAAGTAATTTGTGTTTAATTTTGTAACTTTCCATACGTTTTTAGGATCTTAATTGGGCTGTTACATCAGCTAATACTATATAGGTAGTGGATGATCATTCTTGATCATCTTGACCTTTGTTTTTGCTTAAGTTTTTGGAAGAGTTTTCACAAACTTATGAGTTGCTAAAGTTCCTTTGTTTCACTTGGCGTTTGAAGCTTTTGGATTCAACAAGTTGTGAGTTTATCCTTTCCTTTTGTCTACTCTTTGATTGTCTCAATTCTCTTGTTTGTATTGTCGATGAACTAGATTTACTACTTTAGATTGATCACCTAAGTTAGTTGCGTCTTGTTCATATTGCTAGAGTTTGATACTTCTAGTTGAATTATCATACTTGTTGTGTAGCACAATCTACTTGCATGAACTAGTTGTGATTGTTAGTAGAAAAGAGAGTTGAGTACATGTCGAGTATCCGACTAGTTGTCCATGATATTGCATGTATCTATCTATTCCTGAATGCATTGCTACTTTGTTATTGAACTTTGATAGTTTCGAGGTTATAATCGAGTAAGGGTTATTAGGACTAGTTGGACTAATAACTATTCAAGAACAGGAATTAGAACGATCACTTGAGAACTTGACATAGGGGTAAAAAGGATTCTAAGATCAACTTGTTAATCTAATTGTGGATAATCGCTAAGTGAAACACTTCGCTTAATCTTATTATAATCAAGTTGACTTTCGATACTTCGTATCAAAACCACAAAAAACCCCCCTTTGGTTACGTTTATTGATTAGTCATTGTGATAACTTAAGAATTTGATAAACTGATTCTCTTGGGATTCGACCCTTACTTGCGTACTATATTACTTAGTTTGCATGTTAGGATTACTTGACTTGGCACACGACAAATTCGCCTCGTCAAATTTGGCGCCGTTGCCGGGGAATCAAATTTTCTTATTTTTAAGTTCTTATCTTGACTAACTTTAGTGTTGACTAGTGAATGGTCAACACCCGTCCTACTAATCAGCCTCTTTCTAGTCTTGATTCAGAGATCGAGAGAACTTTTCATCGGAATCGAAGAGAGAACAGAGACGGGACTGAGACAGTAGAAATGGCCGATCGAGAAGCTCTTGCTGAAGTGCAACGTCAGTTGGCTGACATGCAGTTGGTCGTTAATGCTCAACGAGAGCTAATTGAGACAAGGCTGCCAGGAGGTGGTGTTACTCGCACTTTGAGAGAGCGGCAAACACCGAACCTGACACAGCAACCTCAAGCTGTGGTTATTCCACCCCTTGCTCATGGGGTGAATTTCGAGCTCAAGTCGGGGGTGATCAATTTGCTCCCAAGTTTCCATGGTTTGGCTGGTGAGGATCCAATCATGCATCTGAACCAATTTCATGACATTTGCATGACAACCAAACCGCCAAACGTCACGGAAGAGCAGATTAAGATGAGAGCCTTCGGGTTCACTTTGAAGGATGGCGCTCGTTCTTGGTATTACCATTTGCCAACCGGTTCGGTTGATAATTGGGAAAAGTTGCACAAGGTGTTCTTGAGCAAGTATTTTCCAGTGAAGAAGGCAAATGCTCTCAAGAAGGAGATAGCCCATGTCGAGCAAAGTGAAGACGAAACGCTCTATGACTACCTTGAACGCTTCAAGGGGTTGTGTGCTTCGTGCCCTTTTCATGGGTATGATACCGAGGATCTTGTGCTCTACATTTGCAATGGTCTCCTTAACCAAGAAAGGAGGATGGTTGATGCTGCGTGTGGTGGGAATATTCTCAACATGACGCCGGAGGATGCCATGGAGAAATTGCAAGATATGGCTGAGAGCACAAGGAGTTTTGGTAGGATATATACCAAAAAGGGAGTGCATGCAGCAAGTTCAGGGGATCCCGCTCTTGTAGCTGAGCTTGTAGAGTTGAAGAAGATGGTCTCTCAGCTGCAAAAAGGACAACAACAACAAGTAAAGGTATGTGGTATTTGTTCTGACCCTGCTCATTTTACAGATAAATGCCCTGAGCTTGAAAGTGAAGATATTGCTGATGTCAATGCTGCTGCTGGTGGGTATGGACCCCCACGACCTCGAGGTGATCAACAAAATAACTACAACCCGAGGTATAGAGATCATCCCAATTTTCGGTGGCGTGATCCAAATGAGCCCCAACAACAAGCCCAAGGCCCTCGACCCAATGCTGGACCATCTACTGCGGAGCTGCTGAGGTCCTTGACTCAACACTTCACAACTCATGTTCAAACGACTGAGTCGAGCATCAAGAACATGGAGAAGCAAATTGGGCAGTTGGCTGAAGCTGTTACCACCATTGCACAACAAAATTCCAATTCTCTACCGTCCCAAACGGTGGTGAATCCAACCAGAAATGTGAGTGCAGTGACAACAAGAAGTGGTAAGATTTTGGGGGAAACAAAAAAACTTGTCGAGGCTTCAGCAGAAAAAGAAGATTCTGAGGACAGCCAAGAACCGCGCCCGCGGGTTGACAGCCGCGCCCGCGGTTCCCCCACTGCGCCAGAAGCCAGTTATCCTGAGGAGCCGCGCCCGCGGGTTGAAAGCCGCACCCGCGGCTCATCCACCGAGGTAAAAATTTCTGGTTTTCCTTCACAAAATGCTGAACTCGAAGTGGAGGATCGGGGGGATTTCCAGTTGAGACAGGACAACTACGTTCGCCCCAACTTTCCACCTCTCCACTCCACCAAACCTCCCGCCCCGTTTCCCGATGCCCTTAGGAACACCAAAAGGCCGGAAAACGACAAGGAGTTGTTTGAGACGTTCAGCAAATGTGAGGTAAACATCCCCTTGCTCAAGTTAATTAAAAGCATTCCTCGATATGCAAAGTTTTTAAAAGAACTTTGCACAATCAAGAGGAATCAAAAGTTGAAAGGGCGACAAAAGGTGACGGTAAGCGAGCATGTCTCCGCTGTATTTCAAAGGCGAATGCCTAAGAAGTGCAGCGATCCGGGCATGGTCAGCATACCTTGCCGTATAGGCGACACACATTTTGAACGAGCCATGCTCGATTTGGGTGCATCGATAAATGTGTTGCCTTACTCTCTCTATAAGATTCTCGGGTTAGGTCCACTTCATGAAACCGGAATTGTTATTCAACTAGCCGATAGGTCCACCGTGTGTCCTAAAGGCGTAGTTGAAAACGTTTTGGTTATGGTAGATAATTTGTTCTTTCCCGTTGATTTCTTTGTGTTAGACATGGAACATGATGGGCAAGCTGCTCCTATTTTGCTTGGGAGACCCTTCATGCGAACCGCTAACACAAAGATTGATTTGGCTAGTGGATCTCTTACTTTAGAGTTCGATGGGGAAATAGTTCAATTTAACATTTTTGATGCTATGAAACACCCCGTCGAAGATGCTGCGTCTATTTGTTCAATTGATGTAATTGATCCTATAGTATTCAAACACAGCATCGTTCACTCACCGACAATTGATTTGTCTCTTCCACCTGAGAATCAAAGTGTTCTAGCTCGTCTAGACGCTTCGGGTAAAATTTTGGCCGGTCGGCCCATGCTACTAACTTTGGAGAGCGAAAAGCTTCTTCCTTCTATTGTGCAGGCACCGGTTGAAGAGCTTGAAGAGATACGCCGGGATGCGTATGAAAATGCGGTGATCTACAAGGAAAAGACGAAGGCTTGGCATGACAAGAACATCTTGAAGAAAGATTTCAAGGTGGAAGACAAGGTCTTGCTCTACCAATCTCGTCTTCAACTTTTTCCAGGTAAGTTGCGATCCCGGTGGAATGGCCCGTATGTTGTTGCTCGCGTCTTTCCTCATGGCGCCGTTGAGTTGTTTGACAAAGACAACCACAACGTCTTCAAGGTGAATGGTCAAAGGTTAAAACCTTACCATGAGGGATTCACCAAAGTGTCTTTCGATGAAATGGCTCTAGAAGAGCCAACTTTGGAAAATTGAAGACGGGAAACCAAGTCGAGCCACGACTCTAACCAAGGCGCTGCTTGGGAGGCAACCCAGGGTATTCTTCTTTTTCCCTTAAATTTCATTTTCTTTTTAATTGTTTTGTTTTCTATGTTCTAGGAAGTCAAGACGAGAAGACGATGGTCGTTTGCTACTAAAGGAATTGACGGTTCTTCTTTTCGTTTATAAAAAAAAAAAAAAAAAAAAAAAAAGAAAAAAAAAAGGAATTGACGGTTCATCTTCTACCCTTCTCCATATCAAAATTCATTTTCTACCCCCTACCACATCAAACTCCCACCACATAAAAGCCTCTCTTCCCACTTCCCACCACATACCCTACCTCTAAAAAATCAAAAACCTCCCACCAAACCCCTCTCTCCCAACACCAACACACCCCCAACAAATCCTCCTCACCAACCGCACCCGCACCCGCACCCGCGCCGGCATCCAACCGCAACCGCGGCTCAAACGCTCCCACCCGCACCCGCACCTTCACCTTACGCAGAAATTTTGTCCAGACGAAACCGCACCCGCGGCTACAAACCCGCACCCGCGGCCTCGCCCTGTCAAAAAAATCTCCAGCTAGCAAAAACCGCACCCGCGGCCCACAACCCGCGCCCGCGGTTCCCTCCTCGCCAGAAATCAGACAAAGGCTAAAACCGCACCCGCGGCCCCCAACCCGCGCCCGCGGTTTCCACCTCTGCGTCCATTTTACTGATTTCAGTAAGTTTTCTCCCAACCGCACTAATCATTGTTGATTTGCTTACGCCTCGGGGAGGGCTTTTTGCTATTGTGCTGCTGCTGCTGTGTGGTATATTTGTTGTGTGCGGATTTGTGGTGGCATTTGTTTTGCGTATACAATCTGATGGCTGCAGCAGGAACATCCCGAGGCCACAAAAATGATCTGTGGCAACAACAGGTTCATACCAACTTAGCTTATTTAAGGGCTAAGCAGTGTGTAGCCACGAGATTTTTTCATCCACGTACCCTCGATGATTTGGGTATGTCTGCATGCACTGAAGCCATGCTTGAGCACGCAGGGCTGCAGAGTTTCGTGTACAGGTCAGCTCCTACTCATGCCGAGGCTACCTATCAGTTTCTGGCAAGCCTCAAGTCCAAGAACGTCTCGGAGACCACCTCCATCTCGGCTATCCAGTTCATTTACAATGGACGGTCCTTTACAGTTCAGGCTGAACAGCTGCGCCACATCTTGGGAATCTCTCAGGTTCCCTCTGCAGATTATGATACTATAGTTGGTGCCAGCCCTACACAGGTCTGGTACACATGGACGGGACAAGTTCGGGATACACATGGTAATGATTATAATGCAAAGATGTCCCATCCATGTCTCCGCCTGACACAGCGGGCTCTCTCTATGGCCTTCTTTGGGCTTTCTGAGGTGAACAAGGTACCGGCCTACCAGCTGAAGTATCTGTATGCTCTCATGCCGGAATGTCAGGTAATTCCGGATTGGCTCTCACTTTTTGTTCACTCTTGTAAGACAGCCCGCTCAAAACCGAGGGGACAGATTACTTTGGGTGGCATGATCACCCTCATCCTAGAGGCTGTCGTCCCCGACTGGGAGACGCTTGACTGCGTAGGTAGTCCGGACCCCTCAATGGGTCCCTATTTGCTGGATACCACGTTTCTGCAAACCCGACTTAGGTGGCTCAAGTCGGTTACAGTCAATGAAGACGAGCGGATGTGGGTTTGGCTCGGTCCTCCCGAGATTGCTCTCACCGAGGATTTTGCTTATGGGCCAGCCCATACTTTTAGGCTCAACCCAGCACCCGCTCCCCCTCGTGCAGCTGCTCGACGACGAGCTCGCGGTGGGATCAGCATACAGGAGCCGGTTCCGCAGCTGGATCAGCAGCCAGCTGACCTTGAGGATGATGATGATGACGACTTCCAGGAGCCTGCCCCTCATTTTCAGCCTCAGAGGCAATGGGGCGAAGGCTCGTCTTCTGCAACTCCTGCTGACATACCTTGGGAGCAGCGTCTTTTCGAGCGGATTGAGTATGTTTACCAGTCGGTTCAGACGGTGAACCAGAATGTTGAGAGGCTGCAGCAGACGGTGAACCACAATTTTGAGAGGCTGCAGCAGTCGGTGGATGACTTACGGCTCGACATGCAGGCTCGTTGGCCCGAATATCCAAACCGGGATGACCCGGATCAGTGAGCTTCTTTCTCTCTTCCTCATTATTTTTCTATGTCTTACACACTGAGGGCATTGTGCACTACAAGTATGGGGGAGGGAAATTAGTTCATTGCTTATCCTAGAGTAGTTTCATTTTCTTGTTATTTCCCTTCGGTTTTTATTTTGTTGTACTTTGCATGGAATTAAAAACAGAAAAAGCCACAAAAATACGAAAAAAGGCAAATGAAAATCCTGGGATGGAAAAATCCATGCAATAAGCAGGTAGTTCGGCTTGCATTAGGCTTGGCAAAAAAGGACTTGAGGGCGGTAAGGAATGGTGAGATTGAAAATGAAATGAGTGGCTAGGTGAAAACCTTTTCGAGGCGCCTAGGCAAAATGAGTGACATGAGTGTCTTAGGACAAAATTTTTTGCATGATAACCACTCTGGAAGACCAAAATTGATAGATTTCTTTCTCATCATATTGTTTGTATACTAAATGTGTTAGTAATTTGTAGTTTCTTTCTTTTTCATACTTCCTGAGATCTTTGAGTGATTATTGTAAAGAGTAAGTTTCTTTTAGCTTACTCGGGGACGAGCAAGGTCTAAGTATGGGGGAGTTTGATAAGCGGTGTTTTACATACCGCAACTATGGATTATTAGCTAGTTTTGTATAGGATTATGTTATTTGTTTCTATGTAATCTGTATCATGGAGCTGTTCGAAAGAAGATTTACATACGAGATTCCAAGAGATGATACAAGCATTGGAAGCATTGAAGCATAAGGAAGAAGCTGCTGAAGACGAAGACGAAGACGAAGACGAAGACGAAGACTTGAAGAAATCAGCAATTCTGCCTCAGACAACAAGCCGCACCCGCGAGTTTCACCTTCAGCCAAGGCTCTCGAAGAAGCTCAAGCCGCGGCCGCGGGTCTCAAGCCGCGGCCGCGGGTCTCAAGCCGCGCCCGCGGCCCTCTGCCATCCAGAAATGTCTGAAGAATCCCAAGCCGCACCCGCGGCTCTCAACCCGCGGGTGCGGTTCCTCGACAGAAGAATCAAATTGAAGTCTTTGCCATTTGAAGTAATTTGTGTTTAATTTTGTAACTTTCCATACGTTTTTAGGATCTTAATTGGGCTGTTACATCAGCTAATACTATATAGGTAGTGGATGATCATTCTTGATCATCTTGACCTTTGTTTTTGCTTAAGTTTTTGGAAGAGTTTTCACAAACTTATGAGTTGCTAAAGTTCCTTTGTTTCACTTGGCGTTTGAAGCTTTTGGATTCAACAAGTTGTGAGTTTATCCTTTCCTTTTGTCTACTCTTTGATTGTCTCAATTCTCTTGTTTGTATTGTCGATGAACTAGATTTACTACTTTAGATTGATCACCTAAGTTAGTTGCGTCTTGTTCATATTGCTAGAGTTTGATACTTCTAGTTGAATTATCATACTTGTTGTGTAGCACAATCTACTTGCATGAACTAGTTGTGATTGTTAGTAGAAAAGAGAGTTGAGTACATGTCGAGTATCCGACTAGTTGTCCATGATATTGCATGTATCTATCTATTCCTGAATGCATTGCTACTTTGTTATTGAACTTTGATAGTTTCGAGGTTATAATCGAGTAAGGGTTATTAGGACTAGTTGGACTAATAACTATTCAAGAACAGGAATTAGAACGATCACTTGAGAACTTGACATAGGGGTAAAAAGGATTCTAAGATCAACTTGTTAATCTAATTGTGGATAATCGCTAAGTGAAACACTTCGCTTAATCTTATTATAATCAAGTTGACTTTCGATACTTCGTATCAAAACCACAAAAAACCCCCCTTTGGTTACGTTTATTGATTAGTCATTGTGATAACTTAAGAATTTGATAAACTGATTCTCTTGGGATTCGACCCTTACTTGCGTACTATATTACTTAGTTTGCATGTTAGGATTACTTGACTTGGCACACGACAAATTCGCCTCGTCACCTTAATAGCTTTTATATACTACTTTACTACGTACATGTAACTATCGGTATAAATTTGGGCACCATAACAAACCAAACATGCTTCCGGCCTTAGAATATGCTAGAGTTGATATTTATCATCAGTTACATACATATTTACATATAGTCTAATCTTTAAAAGGTAGGGTGTCTAGACCGTTTAGATCAAGGATATTAGTAAGTCAGTGATATACCACACTGTCCCGTTTTGTACAAATATTAGGATTTTTAGAAGGCCACGAAAAACCCTTCATGGACGGCTGTCGTCTAAACATCAATCAGATCGATATAAGAATTTGACTAGTCAGATATATTGATTGGAAAGTTAGAATTCCTATTAGCAGTCTTCAAGCACCTAGACAACTGAGTAATCGTCTAGACAATACACGGTAACTGGTATCCGCAAAAAGCGCTTCATGGACGACCATCTTCTGCCGTCTAGACGCCATCAGATACAAGAATTCGTCTAATAAGATATATTGATTGGAAAGATATATTCCAATTAGTAGTCTTCAAGCACATAGACGACTGTCTAGCCGTCTAGACAATACACGATAACTATAGTTATGTTTTATTTGATTATTTATTTCATATTAAAAACTCGGAGTTTATGTAGATCTATTATTTTTATCAATTATTACTAGTTGGTAAAGATGTGGCTGAAGATTAAGAAGGTTAAGTTAAGCCTTATTTTTCTAATACTAGATACGCCCCCCGCGCTTCGCGCGGGGAAATTACGGGGTTTTCTATGCGATTTAACGTTCCTGAATATATGTCCGGAAATTGAAAGGCTAATCATATTCACAATTTTCCAATACAAAAAGTAGCATCAACGAAGTACAAATTATTGACAGAATTGATCAAGAAAATGATGAGTACACGTAATTACTTCTTCCAACAACAACAACAAAAAAAGCAATCACTCTAGCCTATGTCAATACCACAACAACAACAATCCCCATTATATCCCGAAAAACGGGGTATGAGGTGGTCGGGATTGGTACAATACTTCACAATCAATATATAATTTGTGTCCTTAATATGCAAGGTAGATGATGATTAAGGCTCACCAGTATTGAGTATAATATCTGTATTTTTGGCATGAAAAAATTCAAACCTTCACGGAGCTTTCAAGTTCATCTTTGAGTTGCTTACGTGATCATCCCGCTAAGATATCTCCTTCAAATGCTTAGACATCTCGGATTTCTTATTATCCAACATTAAATCATATTGGTTTTAAGCACTAATGAACTTCCTTTCTACTGTGACTAACAATGCATGAATCTGCAAAATAAGATAGAAGAACTCTAGAAACATGTGAGTTATAGCTTACTAAGTCTTGTTTCTATGACATCTTCAATAAGAATAAAGTCAATATTAAATTACTATATTTCATAATCGTTTCTATTTCTTCTTCTTACATTTCTATTTCAGAAGGAGTTTTTGCAGGGTTTGTTCCTCTTACATGCTTAATTCGGTTTTTTCTGAGTTGGTCTTTGGAGGGAGTGTCCTTTGTCTTCGTCGTAGAAGCGGTGAGGCTGCCTCCAGCAGAGTCTGTCTCTTCATGTTCATTTTTTTTGCCCTTTTTTGTCTTTATTTTTCTGTTTTTTAGGTTCAGCCAAATTGAGTTGTTACTGAGTTTTTATGTTCAACCTCCATAGCCATACTTATTCCATATTTCCTTGGTCTACTACTATTACTATTATTACTGCTTACATGTGAATTACTACTCTCATAATTTTGGATAATGGTGGGAAAGAATGCCTTTCTCATGACAAACACAAACTCAAGATTCGATTTTCAGATCCTTAGCGCTTAAGATCAAGGTACACACATAGTGCTTAAGACCAAGGTACACAAATAGTGTTTAAGACTTATGTTTCTAAGGGGAAAAACAAATTTGTTAATTTAGATTGTATTATTAAGTTTCTAGAATTTGATTGCACACTGCTGATAATTGTTACTTACTAATGAAGAATCAGACATTTGTTTTGAGACTATATAGTTATGAGAAAGAGATATCATGTAGAAACGGGAAACTAAGTTTAACTAATCGGAGGAGCAAAGTGTATAAAAATTCAACCAAAAGGGTGCAGTCGGAGTCGTGCGTCAAATCGAAGAAGGGGTGAATACCTCTTCATGGGATTTAATATAGTTACACATTATTTGTTAATATTTTTTGTTGTGATCAAATTTATTAATATTTGTAATTATCGGTATTTTTTGTTTCCTTATAATTATGTTTGAAGTAGTTTTAAAACATAATATTAGAATAGGATTGTCATAAAAAAAGTTTTAATTTGTGACTTAATTAAGTTTTCAACATAATAGAGAAGCCCTATAAAAAGCTAATAATACATGTTTCTATTATTAAAATAAATGTTATAAATTTATGACTTAATTAAGTTTCTAAATAACGCAGAGACCTTATAAGGAGCTAATACTATAATTTATTTATTTTTACTATAATTCTAAGATATATTAGATTAAGTTAGAATTAGAATAAGATAATTAATTAACAAAAAAAGAATTAAATGGATTTAGAATCAATTAGGTACAAGAGATAATTAATTAATAGAGACAAAAAGGGTTTAGATGAATTTAGAATTAATGATAATTAATTAATAAAAAAATTAAATTGATTTAAAATTAAATAGATACCGATTACATTTTATTCGTTTAATAATAAGACAAATTTATATATACGAGCAATCCTAGAAGTGCACGTCCCAAACAACAATTTTGTATATCCGTGTTCTTCGCAGTCTATAATTTATGATCATACGGGTTAGGAAAATCCACCTTCTAGATTAAAGCTCAAGTATGTGAAAAAAAAGTTTAGGCAAACCTTTTGCAAGGATAACATGCGTAAATACAATATAAGATCTCATCTCCCCGTGACATCAGTAGTAGCACTAAGCAGCTCCATAACTCCATAAGCCAGATAAATTGGAAGAGTATATACATTCAATTGAAGCAGCATGAAGCTTCTTCTGCGGTGGGGACAATTCTGAAACAACTAAACTCATCTGTTTAGCTGCTCTGTCCATTTCACCTCTTGCAAATCCATAAGTTGAGCTCTCATCGATAAAGTCAATCCCAACGCCAAATACATGCACTGATTTATCTCTACTGGCTTCAAAGTTCTTTTGTGCTTTTTGTTGCATCTCACGCACAAACTGCAGAACTACCCTATATAGAAAGTAATTCACTTCTTAGTTCTTCAGAAAATCCAACTAATAAAGATTTCACATATTTGTAATTTTGTATTGTTAGTATCACTTTTTATTTGCAAAAATGATACTTGGAGCCTCTTTTCTAAAAATACGGTTTCCTTCCTAAAGTAAGCTAAACAAAGTTTCGATAAGAAGATACAAAGACCCGAAGAGAGAAGGAATTGCATACCTGATTTCATAGCCGAAGGAGGAGGAGAGGAAACATTTGGTCTTCTCGAAGCAAAGCTGCAAATCATCAACAATAATATGATTCATAACAACAAATCAGTAGATGATAGTAATAACATTATTGACTCACCTCTTAGCGGGAGTTCATACCCGTGAGCATCTGATTTCCCTTTGGAAATTAAATCACATTGTTCTTAGTGGACTCACTTTCTCGTTCTTCTATAATAAATGCAGCCCTGCTTCTGCTCGACAGCACGGGAGAATTCCGTCCCATAAGATAGGTGGATGATAACCACGTCATCCAACAGAATATTAAATTCCTAAGCCCGGTAATTACAGAAGCAAAAATAATTGAAGTTATGGTTCTCAAACCAGTATTTCCGACCAAAGAATTTCAGTGTCATATCAACCCTATGCTTGTATAAAGAATCAGAGTAGCATATATCCTAAACTTTATGTATAATCCAACTAAGATACAGTTTATTTCTATGTAAGTACATTTTATTGCCTATTACAAACAACCACATTCAAAACCAAAGAAAAACAAAGCTATCACCCAGGCAATTCAGAAATCACAACCCTTACAACAGGAGCAACATATATATCTTTGTTGGTAACTAAAATATGAAGTTAGATCATAATCTCCACAAACTCATTCAATTCCGCCCCTATTGTTCCTAGCTAGCTCAAAATGTTGTAATAGGCAATAGAATTTCAAAGTGCTTCAATATTTATTACATGAATAATATGATGATAAAAATATCAAATTTTTATACAAAAATCATCCTATAAAGGAATCATTGAACTGCTTCACATGCTTAAACAAATACATAGAGATTTTCCCTCATTAACCTTGCAAGAGGTATACAAATTTAACACATTTTTATTTCTATTAAACAATTCAATCAATGATTATGGAGTTTTTTACTCCAACAGAGCCTCTTGCCAAGAAGGTTCCAAGTAGAAGCAGTAATTAAGATCCAAGTCTTTAAGGATTGTATTTTCATCAATTTCTACTTGATTTGTTGAGTGGCCAAGTGAAGAACCTTTCAAATCAAATCTTTTGTGGATCTGTAGCTTAGTACAGAATATATTTCCCATCACCACAAAGTGAAATTGCAAATCATAATCTTTTCATAAAGAAATATCAAGTTGATTGAGTTCAAACATATTTCCCAATCAGAGTCTTTTCATAAAAACGATCATTATGAGTTGATTGATTTCAAATTACATATATGAGCATATCAAGAAATATCAAGTTCATGGATTTGTTAACCTACATGGAAGAAATTTGCATAATCATAAACATAACCAATCTAACAATATATACCTTTTTCCCTCTCAGCGGCTGCGGCTTGATTATGTAAAGACCAAAAAACTTGGTTATGAGTGTATTATCATAATTAGACACATTACTATAATAATCTGGAAGCATCCGCAAAAGAACCTGCAAAGAGTAGAAAAGGTTTCAATACCCCCATTGTTTTCTAACTGCAGAATAAAGGGAGAATTATATAACCCACGCAAACTGATCAAGCAGAGTGCATAGTAAGAGGAGCACAAACCTTCATCTTGAGACATGAAAAAAACATTGTCTCTTTTTCCCAGTGATGACAATTCCCTCAAAGTATAATTTCCTCAAAGTATCATGTAAGTAGCAACATCAAATTTGAACATCTCCCTCAAATTTCTACAACACGTGAAAAAACAGCTATCTCAACTACAAAATTAGTGGATACTGCTTCCTGCTATAGCTTTTCTTTTGTGGTTTTGCAAGATCAGATCCTCATGGAAAAAGAACTGATTCTCTATGTATATGTTACATTGGAAAACAAAAGCTGAAAACCATACTTGAGTGGAAACTAAGTACTACATAAAATCACAACGAATTAAGAACAAGATATGCAAAACAGAACATATAGCATCCTATTTGATTCGAATCTACCTTTATTATAGATGCAATCTCTGCAGATGCTTGGATCCACTAATATCATCCAATTATGCATATCAGAAAAAGAAAGCAACAACCAAGAAGCGAACATAATAGAACAAACTGCTTATTTCATTATCAATCATCACTCTAAGAACAAGAAGTCAACAAAGGAAAACGTATTAGGATGAGCTAAATAAGAGAAATAATTAAATGAATGATTCATAAATATATAAATTTATTAAATAAGTATACACTAACATCAGTAATTCCAATTTTACCAAAGAAAGATGTTACTGTATGAAAGAGAAACCAAAAAGAAATAACAATGTCAAACTTGAGATACAAAACAGAAATCCAATCACATAATAATCATCACGAACCATAAGCTAAGACAATTAGATGAATGAACTGCTTAACTAAAATATTACCAAGATTATGCCTTCTACAACTTATTTGGAGTAGCTCCAGGCACAACAACTCATTTAGCACAGCACCACACCCACCAAATTATTACAGCATCACAGTCACCAACAGAGAGCGCTTGCATGTCAGTGGTAGATCTTCTGATGAATAAGTGATGAAAAATCCTGGAAAAGCAATGAACTGAGAATCAACTATTAAATTTATACATATGTACATAAAGTAATGGTTCCAAATTAGGCATGGAAGCCCAAAAAATGTTTTATCCTTTTATCCTGGAACAAAATCTAAGTTCTCAAGCCATATGGCAATTAAGAAAAATTCTGCAGACGCTAAACATAGACTCAATAAAAATGAGCATGAGCACCAGGCTTCATGGTGAAAGAGATGCTGAAATCAACTAGTTCTCAATCAATCTCAATGTATAGTAGTAGCTTAAATTGAAACAGAAACAACATATTAGCTTTTGAATTCAACACAATCACACACAGATTTATTTACTCTGTACACACCACATACCTTTCATTCAGCAGGTGGAATTCCATCATTTGAGATCCATTCCTTGTTGCCTTGACCTTGCCCATATTAATGGCAACCCCATACACATCTGCAAATTTTTCTCCATTATATATAACACAGGGAAATGGTGATCCAAAAATTGACTTATATAAAGCAACTGTATACAAACAAACCTATCAGGAATTTGCTTCCATTCAGTTCCACCTCCTCAATAGGAACCAAGGATTACAAATGCAGGGAACACAAAGTCTGGACAACCACATTTTGAGAAGAAAAGTATTATAAAGAATCTCAGAAAACAGGTGTTGGAAAAAATAAAAGTACAGTAATCAAGATTATTACCATGGCATCCGAAAGCAGGAATTTCGTGCTAAGATACTTGCCGTTTATATTGGAAGCATCCCATCTGCGGCACACCATTGCGTTGACACTGCGAACATCATTAGGAAATAGATCAGGAAAAGAAGTAGACCCCTTCCCATCCTGTGGTTCCCGATCCACATTTGGAGAAACAGTTTTGCCAATCTGCTTAGAGGTGAGAGCCATTAGAGTGTTGATAGGAAAAGGAGAAGAGTGGGAGCAACAAGATGGAAGATATGGGAGGGAAAGTTGGTATATATAGTTACAGTTGTAAAAAATGGTTGACGTAAGAGTGAAAGAAACTTGCATGCCAAGCACAAATAAAGGTAGGTAATTTAACACCATCAATGACAATGAAAACAAAAATGAAACCGCTGTCATAAAGACGGAGAGTAAATGACCACCATAAATGTCATTAAAAGGAAAATTAAACCGCCAACATTAAGACTTGGAAAACAAATAACAAAATAGGAAAGAAAAGAAGGATGGCATGAATCATATGAAAGTTTCTTTACATTAGTATAGAGCCACTTTCTTCCCTGTAACATTCAACACCAAAATTAGCTATGTCTCAATTAAAATGTCAGAACTAAGAGAACTAATACTATGAAGGGACATGAGCACACCAAAATGATTTTAGCCCAATAAGTTCAGATATGACCTATATGAGAAACTGAGTGGAGAAAGGGCTAACTTAGTTTTAGGATGTCTCACTTGTTTATTCTTTTCTGTTCAAGGGAATGTAACACCTAATTGATCAAATTAGGGAAGAACAGTTCTGATCTTCTTCCTGTCTGCACCAAAACTCTACAGATCATCAAAAATCAACATTTTATCAGAACTCAGAACGAAATTCTTACTATGATAAACCTTGGCATAACAGAATGGATAAGGAAGAATCATTTGATTTACCTCGGTACCAAGACCTTTGACATAGACATCCTTGAAAAGTAGTGAGGAATGGGGCATTGGACTCTCCTGACAATTAAAGAGTAAATTTATCATTTAAACTGCATAAAAGAAACTTTCCACCTTGGATTATTCAATTACTTTTCAAGGAATTTTCTTCCCTTTAGTTCTTAAATGTTATTCTGAATGTGACATCTACTTTAAAAATATAATGATATACCTAGCTAATCTAAGCTATGAATGAAATATGAAATGGAAACGGGGACTTACCAGTAGGAGAAGCGAGAAGTTTTTGACGATTGGAAGGACGGGTGCAGATGATCGGACGGAGGAATGAATGCTTCGATTGGACGGAGGAACGAAGGCAGATAGCCGGCTTCGATTGGACGGAGGAACGAAGGCAGATAGCCGGCTTCGATTGGACGGAGGAACGAAGGCAGATAGCCGGCTTCGACTGGACGGAGGAAAGAAGGCAGATAGCCGGCTTCGATGATGTCGGCACCACGACGAGCAGGAAGCCGGAGCTTCTGGTGCGGAGACATGACAACGGCGGGGATTGCTCGTCATCGCGTTGAAGTAGGTATGAGGCAGAGAAGCCATGAGAGAGTAAGAAAATGCGGGAGTAAAGAAGAAGGGACAACGACCATTATGCAGCCCATTAATGTAAGAGGCCCATTTTGCCTTTAAAGCACAGCAAGCCCGTGACCCGAAATTTAAATGAGCGGCCCGAAACTGGCCCGGTACCGATTTCATTCAATTTTGGCAATGGGCAGCCAGCCATTATATAGATAAGATGTCTAAACTCCCATCTAGCGCTGCTCCTCCTCCCTCCATCTCCTTATCAGGTATTCTAAAAAATTCTTCCTACTTTATTTTTATACGGAGTAATAATTATCTTATTACTAACATCTCATCAAATTACTCTCTTTTTCCTTTTTTTTACATCAAAAGTTACACCTAAATTAATTTTTATCTTCTCCTTCTCACTTTCTCTTTCCCATAACTATAACTTTCCTCTATACCAACAAACAGGAATTGATTAAACATATATATGTAAATTTATATGCAACTATCTTTTATGAGTATTTTCTCAGCTTAACTGAGACAAAATATTGCAATGATTCCCTTATACGCAATTAACATTTGTGCTAATTCAACCCCTTATACATAAAGATTTTGGATCTGATGAAACAACTTTTTTGTGGTGAAACGAGAGTACGAATCAGAGAGTCATTAGATTAGAAATGAATTAACATATTTGATTGGTTTTGAAAAATGTATTTTTAAAAAGAAAATTTTAATACCTAATCTATATCGCATCTCTTGATTTTAGGGATTTTTTTATCCAATGATAAAATCAAAAGAATATTCACTTCTCCTATCCTCTTCTTCTTAATATACGTATATCTTCTAACTTTTTTCCTCCATCTCCTCTTCTCCATTGACATCCACAACTCCTTCTTCGTCACATCCATGTTGCGTATGTTGCGTACGATAACATGAATGTCCATCCATATACAAA
The DNA here is from genome assembly GCA_029168935.1 of Oxyria digyna. Classification (NCBI taxonomy): domain Eukaryota; kingdom Viridiplantae; phylum Streptophyta; class Magnoliopsida; order Caryophyllales; family Polygonaceae; genus Oxyria; species Oxyria digyna. Next base: position 587,152 of record JAPVLV010000017.1, read on the forward strand.
CACCGTCATGCATACCTATAATAAATTGAGCATAACGAACAATGGTTATTCATGTATGTTGTGCATTTTGTTTTGAAAAAAAAAGTTATACGTTGACAAATATCTACCCAAAATTATGAATATATCTATAACATTGATATAGTTCTTTTGAATATCCAATTATTCTTGATGAATATCAATGCAATTTCTTTCAAGCACACACAAATTCAGAATAATCAAACCTTAAAATATGGTGGATTAAGAATTAAAACCATTCAAACACACGGTGAATTTCTACAAAAACCTACGGTGAATATCTACAAAACGTTAATGAATAACACCATGAATATACATCTATAATGCACGAATATCAATATTCCATATATACTATATATTCAAGTTTGTAAAGTAGAAAGATACGTTGACAAATATCTACCTAATATTAACGAATATCTACGCAACATCAAAACAATTTGTTTGAATATCAATACAATTTCATTCAACACACAACTACAAAATCGAAGTAAAGTATTAACGAATATCTACGCAACATCAAAACAGTTCATTTGAAAATCAAATTGGAGTTCATGAATATCAATACAATTCCACTCAACACAATTTCAAAATCGAAGTAGAAGAACAATATACTAATAATCGACTAATATACAAGAATAACAAACAAACGTTTTTTCCGTATTCAACGAATTCAAAAAATATACTGGGGAGGAGGCTAAAGATGCTAAAGATGAAGAATGTTGGTTTGATTATGGAGTGAAGAGAAAAGATGTTCGATAGTTTATTTATTAGGAAACAATCCTCTCTCCTATCTTTACTTATTATATTTTTTGTTTTTCTAATAATTGTTATTTTAAGGAGATCTTGAGCACTCATCCAACCGTCAATCACATTTAGGTGGCGTTTGTTTATAATGTCGAAAACGGAAACGGAAAGGAAATGAACCTAGTCCATTTTAGTGGAATTGTTCATTGATCAAAATTGTGATTTTATTTCCTTTCCCCTTTCTCCTAATAATAATGTTGGAGTATTTGTTAACCTCCCTTTAGGAGGGGTTTCAAAATCCCCTTGCCAACTCACCTCCCCTCCTCTTCTCCCTCTTTTCTCTTCTCTTGACATATAAATTTTAGAATCCAAAATCAAGTTGTCAATGTATCATCACTTCTGGAGTAGTGTACATATAACCCGGTTTATGTAATAAACCGGTTCAGTATTTATGTTGAGCATTAGTACTTAAGCTGATGAAGGTGTGTCCTAAAAACACAATTCAGTTGTAACAGAATACTGTATTCCTTTTACTCCAAGATTTGATGAATGAAGTTCATGCTTGTTCTTCTGTAATTCATCTATTTCACATGGTATCAGAGCCGAATCACGTTGTTTGATTTGCTCATTCGTTGTTTTCGCATTTGTTTTCTGGGATTCTGTTACTTTTGGGGATTTCTTGAGCTCGAGTGGTTGAAGATTCCGATCGGAGAAGATGACGGCAAGGCCAGAGGCTCTGTCACTGTCCAATTCGGATCATCCCGGAGCTACGTTGGTGGCTTCGTTGCTCGATGGCCTCAATTATCTCAATTGGAGTCGTCATGTCAAGATGGCGCTGGGATCGAAATTGAAGCTAGGGTTCATCTCTGGAGAGTGCAAGAGGCCCTCGCTAGATTCTGAGGATTGTGAGAAATGGATGCGTGCAGATTACATGATTCGTTGTTGGATCTTGAATTCGATGGAAAAATCGATTGCCAACACATTCATGTATGTTGAATCTGCAAAGCATCTTTGGGATGAGATTGCTGAAAGATTTGGTCAGGTTAATGGACCTTTGTTGTACCAATTGAAAAGAACACTCGCTTCAACAGAGCAAGGTGTTTCTTCAGTTTCCGAATATTATTGCAGATTGAAGGCAATATGGGATGAAATTCATAGTTTGGATAGTTTGCCATACTGTGAATGTGGAGCATTGTCAAAATGTAGCTGCGAGTTTGTCAAGAAAGCCTTGGAAAGAGATGCTCGTGACAAGGTAATTCAGTTCTTGATGGGGTTAAATTCTGAATTTGATTCCATTCGTAGCAGTATCTTGTCAATGGATGTTATGCCTACAGAGAACAGGGCATTTTACTTGATTCAACAGGTTGAGAGACAAAAGTTGGTTACTCACTCTATGAAGAGTGAGGCTGATAATATTGCTTTAGCTGTTGGTAGGCATCAGGAAAGAAATAATGATAACAAAGGTTATGATAGGCAATCTGATAATAAGGATTCAAGAAAAGGTCGTGTTGAGAGAAAGTGTGATCATTGTCAGAAGAAAAGTCATACTCGTGAGTATTGTTATCAGTTAGTTGGATATCCTGAGAAAAGAAAGCCTGCTTGGAAAGGGAAATATGCTTCCAATGTTGAAATGGAAGAGGATGACTTAGATAATCCTTTGGATTCTTCAGAGAATGATGCTGGTGTTGATTCAGCATTGCTCAAAGCATTATGCAAAGAAGTATGCAAGATGTATAGAGGAAAAGATGGGGCATCCAGTTCAGGAAACTTTGCAGGTAAAATTTCATCATCTAACTCTTGTAATATGGTTAGTGGTGAGATTTCTTGGATAGTGGACACAGGTGCCACAGATCATATGGTTTATGATCCTGCTTTATTTGTTTCAACAAAGTCTCTTACTAAGCCAATAAGAGTAGCTCTGCCAGATGACAGAATTTTGCTTGTTGATACAGTAGGAAGTGTTCAGGTTAATGCTCATTTGTTGATTGAGAATGTGTTGCTTATACCTGGTTTTAAGAAGAATTTGTTGTTTGTCACGAAGTTGCTTGATGAGAATGGAGTTCAAGCATTGTTGAAACCTGATAAGTGTGTTTTTCAGGACCCTATCACTAAGCAAAACGTTGCCATAGGGGAGAGAGTTGGAGGCTTGTACATTCTGCAGTCTCCAATGGAATCTGGAGCAGCTGAGAGAAGTTTGCATCATGCTTCTAATAAGCAAGAGTTATCAGATGTTGGTGCCATCATTAATGCTAGATTAGGTCACTGCTCTCACATCAAACTTAAGCATTTAGATTGGTCCAAATCTGTAATTAAGAATGAATTCTTTTGTGAAAGTTGTGTTTTTGCAAAGCAATGTAAAGACAGTTTTGGTAGAAGTGAATCTTTAGCTTCTAACCCTTTTGATCTAGTACATCTAGACATTTGGGGTCCTTACAAAACCGTGTCTTCAAATGATTCATCTTATTTTCTTACAGTACTTGATGATTGTACTAGATATACCTGGGTTTACTTACTTCAGCATAAGCACCAGGTAGGAATTGTTCTTCCAAATTTTTTGGCCTATGTGGAGACTCAGTTTGGGAAGAAAATAAAGAAGCTGAGGAGTGATAATGGCACAGAATTTTTGCAGCACAAATGTCAGATTTTATTTGCTTCCTTAGGAATTATACATGAGACTAGTGTGGCTGGGAATCCTCAACAGAATGGGAGGATAGAAAGGAAGCATAGACACATTATTGAAACTGCCAGAGCTATGAGGTTGCATGCCAATCTGCCAGTGAAGTTTTGGGGTGAGTGTGTGTTAACAGCTGTGCATTTGATCAATATGTTGCCTAGTTCAGTTTTGCAGTGGAAAATTCCCTATGAATTGTTGTTTGGAAAGATACCAGATTATGATAAGCTCAGAGTTCTTGGTTGTGCTTAGGGGTGAGCAAAAATATCTGATCCGGCCGATCCGATCCGATAATCCGCCGATCCGATCCTTAAAAAATCCGCATCCGAAAATATCCGATTAAGTTTTATCCGAATCCGGTCCGATCCGGGCGAATTTTCCGGATATTTGGACCGGATACGGATCGGGATATTTAGCTTACGGATATCCGAAAATATCCGGTACTATTATTATAATATATAAATATATTTTTATAGAACTAAAATATACTTTTATAAGTGTAGATAAGTGTAGATGATTCAATAATTATTTTTATACATTTTTAAACAATAGGATATATTCTCTCAACACAAAAATTCTCTTATATATAACATAACTTTTATTGTTGTTCTCAAAATTTTATATTTTAATTGCTTATTTAAATTGTTGATTCGCTAAATGAATCAAATGTATTAATTTTCACATCTTAATTCCTCTATATAATATATATAATTATATATTTAACATTTATTTTATATTTTGTGAATTTTAATTTTAATAAAAATAAAAAGTTTAATTTAATTTTCATATACCTTCTAGAAATCGGATAATTCGGATATCCGACTCAAATATCCGATCCGATCCGGACAATATTTACCGGATATCCGCTTCAAAACGGACCGGATACGGATCAGGGTTTTGTGGAAAAATGTTTAACGGATATCTGGCTTACCGGATCGGATCGGAACGGATAATCCGATTGCTCTGCCCTAGTTGTGCTTGTTATGGAAAAACACTACAACCAAGAAGGGACAAATTTAGAGCACAGTCTAAGAAGTATGTGTTCATGGGATATCCATCAGGAAAGAAAGGTTACAGATTATATGATTTGGAGAATCATAAATTTGTAACTTCCAGAGATGTGCAGTTTAGAGAAGATATTTTTCCTTACAAAGAAAAATATGCACAAGTCAAGGAAAAGGTTACTCTACCTCTTGTATCTCCAGATATAGATGAGTTAACTGATTGTGTTGAATCTGGAGATAGGATTGAATCAGTAGCACCATTGTCCATACAACCAGCTAGCTCAGAGACACCTGTAGATTATGTATGTCCTGCTTTACCAAATAGTGCAGAGAACACCTTACAATCTTATTCAACAACAAAATTAGTTGATCTATCTAACTATTCTCCAGAATATGTGGCTTCTTTCTATAATGTTTGTTCTCAAGTAGAGCCTTCTACCTATAAACAAGCTCAAGGAATACCTTGTTGGGAAGAAGCAATGGCCAAGGAAATAACAGCCTTAGAAGACAATCAGACATGGATTCTCACTGACTTACCCAAAGGAGTAAAGCCAGTAGGATCCAAATGGGTGTTCAAGGTGAAATATAAATCAGATGGCAGTGTTGAAAGGCATAAAGCAAGATTAGTTGCAAAGGGATATACACAAGTTGAGGGCAAGAATTTCAAATACACCTTCTCACCAGTAGCAAAGCTAGCAACAGTGAGAATTGTCATTGCCTTAGCCACAGTAAGGAAATGGAAAATACATCAATTGGATGTAAATAATGCATTTCTGCATGGAATGCTTGATGAAGAGGTCTTCATGGTGCCTCCACTTGGTTACACAAAGGCAAAGACTGGCCAGGTATGTAGATTACAGAGATCATTGTATGGCTTGAGACAAGCAAGTAGACAGTGGAATAAGGAACTAACTTCTTTTTTACTGAAGTTAGGATCTGTTAGATCATGGAATGATTATTCATTATTCATCAGGCAGAAAGATGGATTAATGGCCATAGCACTAGTCTATGTAGATGATCTATTACTTACAGGAGATGATGTATCTGCTATTGTTGAAACTAAGGCAGCTTTACACAAGATGTTCACCATCAAAGATCTGGGTGAAGTTAGATTTTTTCTGGGCATTGAGGTTGCAAGATCAGAAAAGGGTACTGTGTTGAATCAAAGGAAATATATTCTAGATATCTTGAAGGATACAGACATGCTAGAATGTAAAACCACTGCTTTCCCATTGCCTAAAGGTCTTGGATTGTCTACTGTGAAAGGCAAAATTTTACTTGATCCAGAAGTATACAGAAGATTAATTGGAAGATTGCTCTATCTGAATATCACAAGACCTGATTTGTCCTACACAGTACAACACTTGAGTCAATTTGTGGGTTGTCCTAGAGTCCCTCATTTACAGGCTGCAATGCATATGCTCAGGTATTTGAAAACCACTGTTGACTGGGGTTTGTTTTATGATGCTTCTTCTGATCTTCAATTAGTTACCTACAGTGATGCAGACTGGGCAGGATGCAAATTCTCAGCAAGATCTCTCACTGCATATTGTGGATTCCTTGGCAGATGTTTAGTGTCATGGAAAACTAAAAAGCAAGCCACAGTCTCTAAATCATCAGCTGAGTCAGAATATAGGAGTATGTCTGCCACAGCCAGTGAAGTAGTATGGATTCATGCTCTACTTAAAGATTTAGCAGTGTCTCCCACTCTCCCAATCACAATGTACAGTGATAACAAAGCAGCAGAGCACATTGCAACTAACCCAGTCTTCCACGAGAGAACAAAGCATCTCACTATTGATTGCCATTATGTCAGAGAGAAGGTTGATGAAGGCTTCATCAAAACTGATCATGTCAGTTCTGAAGAACAATTATCAGACATTCTCACAAAACCTTTAGGAGATGATGCTCATAAGTATCTGTCTCTCAAGCTTGGAATTGTGTCATCCTTACCTGATTTACCACAAATTCCAGCTTGAGGGGGGGATCTGGAGTAGTGTACATATAACCCGGTTTATGTAATAAACCGGTTCAGTATTTATGTTGAGCATTAGTACTTAAGCTGATGAAGGTGTGTCCTAAAAACACAATTCAGTTGTAACAGAATACTGTATTCCTTTTACTCCAAGATTTGATGAATGAAGTTCATGCTTGTTCTTCTGTAATTCATCTATTTCACATCACTTAATAATGGTCTAGATTCATTTATATTTCCTTTCCGTTTCCGAACACTAGCTACAAACAAACGGACCCTTAATCTAACGATTCTGATTAATACACATATTGCACCTTAATTTTTATTTTACTTGAACTTTCTTCTATACATAAATATACATACTAATCCAAAGCCTCTAAATTATGTTCATCTAAACAAAACAACATTCTAACTTCTACCTACGTACTATAAAGTTGAAACCGTACATATTTTTGAGATTTTCCCAATCTATCAATATACTACTCCTGCATCAAAGAACTTGGGTAAATTATTATATATGTTCCTGCATCAAAAAACTTACATGCATGAATGCACGAATGCATGACTGCATGAATGCATGAATGCATGATGCATGTATGTAAAACAAAATGTTATTTTTCTGCCCACTGCCTCAAAACACTCAACTCAATATTGTATTGGAGTTTTTCCCGAAACAATCATATACGTTAAAAGTTCTTTTTTACAATTATTCACCCCACCATATATTTCCAAATACATTATCGTATCGTCGATTTATATATCTTCGATCTTACTTACATATAAGACTATTCTCTATATAAGTATATATGATAACGATGCGTAACACATGCCCCTAAATTGACCATTAGTTTATGATCTAAGCTAACTTGACCGTAATAAATCTGCATGTCCACATTGTGTAATATATGGTCCGCGTTATTCTATCTTATTCCAATCTGTCGTTATAAATAAAGAACTTTTTTTTTTGGCCGAAAAACAGGGCCAAGGCCCCTGCGGATTGGTAAATTACTGGAAATTTAGTTTTGCCCCGGAAGAGCTACAGAGCTAATAATTTCTAAATCAATTAAAACAGCTAGGAAATTGAAAGCATCAGGAAAAACATAGAAAACATTCGGGAGACGGATGGCATAGTTGGCAATGTAGTCTGCCACCTGGTTTGTCGAGCGATGGACATGGCGCAACCTGATTACCCACGGTCTCGAAGACAGCAACATTTTGCACTGGTTAATTACGTGGAAGTCCCTATGGGGTGAGGATGTGGTGTCATTGAGTAAGGAGACGGCAACCGAAGAATCAGACTCCACCCATAACTATTGCACCCCCAGTTCAGCAGCCATCTGAAGACCATGTTTGATCGCGCGGAGTTCTGCTGTAAGAGCGAAACCAACACCGCCCTTGAAGCAGTAAGCCCGAACAAACTGACCCTCAGAATTACGAAGAATTCCCCCTCCACTGATCGCACCAGGGTTGCCCTTTGATGCGCCATCACAATTTAGCTTGAGCCAACCTGTGGGCGGTCTGATCCAGGTTCGTGGAGACGAATGGGTAGGAGGAGGAACAGAGGCCGTGATCCCGACAATTCTTACTGAAGTGTCCCTATAAGTTGCGACCAGAGAGCAGACAAGAGCAGAAAGCTTCGATGATGTCTCAATACCCTCAAATGCGAGCTTGTTCCGACATTTCCAAGTGTGCCACACCATGACTGCGAAGACAGAGCTCCAGTGATCTTCGGCCTTGATGTTGTTCAAGATCCACAATTGAATATTAGCCTCAGTGAAAAAATCAGTCGGCATACGGTTGCCAGTGAGAGCCAACCAAATATTGGTTATTGCCTAACAGTCCCGGATTGCATGGAATGGCGTCTCATCCAATCCACACCGTGGGCAAGCTGTTGAATCTGTCAAGCAACGTCTTCTTCTGTTAACATTGCAGAGAAAGCCGTTTTTAGCCACCATAAAAAGAAAGTGTCGTGCTCTTTGCTGAGCAGGCACACGCCAGATATGGCGCCACAGAGGACTCGTTATTTGGTTTGAAGGGGGCTCGACCAGGTTATATGCTGAAGTCGAAGTGAATGAGCCAGATTGGGATGCGCCTCAATAAACCTTATCTTCGGCCAATGGGTCGTCAACAATACTCACGGCCATAAGAGCCTGGACAACATCAGCAGGGAGTAAAGGCGTGATGACACCAAAATTTCAGGCCTCTCCATTCCAGAGCTCAGCAACGGTAGCGCCTAACAACTCGTCAGGGATGACTTGGGTGGCAATGCTAGAGAGAGGGCCATCAATCAACCATGGATGAGACCAGAACAGCGTCGACTGACCATTGCCCATCGAGATACGAATGCCTTTCGATAGCGTTTCAGCACCAGCCATAACACCTTTCCACACATGAGAAGACTCGGCCCGATCCTGAAACATATCAATTTCCACTCGGCCATGACAGTATTTCCCTCGCAAGACTCTGCACCAAAGAGACTGAGGCTCTTGAAGCATCCTCCAACCAAGCTTTGCCATAAGAGACGTGTTTGACTGTCTCAACGAACGGAGCCCGAGACCACCATGCTTTCTAGGCTTCGCTATTTTCTCCCACGAGAGAAGATGAATTTTCCTACTGTCGTCTGTTGAACCCCAGAAAAGTTGCGTATCTGCCTCTCTATTTTGTCTGACGTGCCAACAGGAATCATAGCCGACTGCATCACATACATAGGAATACTTGTGAGGACTGAGTTTGCCAGAGTGATCCTTCCTGCCATTGACAGGTATTTTCCTTGCCATCCGCGAAGCCGAGCAGCCACCTTATTCAGCAAAAAAGTGTATTTGTCATTGGTCATACGAGCACAAGCAGTTGGGACCCCAGATAATTGCCAAAGTCGGAGGACTCGGGAATGGAAAGGAGAGAACTAGACCGAATTTTTGAGCATTTTAAAGGGGAAAAAAAAAAATTAGGCGCATTTAAGGTGCGCCCAGAACCGACCCGGTTTGTATAGGCGCGATAAGGATGCGTCCAAAACGGGTGTGGGGTTAAACACCCTAAATTTAACATCAAATCTGATATTATAATGTCGAATTTGATAATAAAATGAGTATTCTTTATGTAATCAAACAAACTCTAATTCACAAAAATAAAAAATGTTTTCACTCATAAAGGAGTTTTTTTTTTGTTAATATGAGGTTATCTAAGAGGTCATTTTCGGTTATGGAATAGCATACTGGGAACGTGTCTTACAATTCTTATGTTACTAACTCAACATAAATTAAAGATACCTTATGTTTCCCTCTAATAATCAAGTAAAAAAATGAAGACAAAACTAGAACATTAATGGCTACATGATCCTTGCCAGACTCATGTCACTAATACTGAGACAATATTTTTTTTCTTACTAGCAAGAAATGCAAAAAATCACATAGAAATTGATAGTTTGTCTGAAGAATTGAATGCATATGCTTGTTCCATTAAAAGGCATGAACACAAACAACATAAAACATCATCAGTTCTAACCTTAATCCTTTGCTAGTAAATTAATCTCAGTACCATTGCTATCTGATATTCTGTGAATGTTTCATAGCCCTCCTCTCTTCTTCGAGCAAGTAACCGAGGGAAAGCAGTGGAAGCATCTTCGTCATTCTAACATTATCCTCGTCATCAGAAGCCGGCTTTGAGCACAAAGAACATAACCAATTCTTAAGGTTCTTCTTGATTCTGTGACTTGATTGTTGTTGTTGTTGTTGTGGTGGTGGTAGTGGTGACATTATTCCAAATCCGTCATTAACACCACTTATTACTCTAAATGATGATGTAAATAACCTTCTGGAAAGGCGTCTTGTTCTTCCAAGAGTGGCCCCTTCTGTTTCCTGAAACCATACACACAATTTAAGCTAACTACAAAAAAATTAATAATTTGTTTCAAACCGTAAAGCTTAAATGTGAACCTCAGTGTGAAGATCAAAAGAACACAAAGAAGAAGAGGTGGTGGGAGAAGAAAGCAATGTGCTAAAGGAAATTGATCCTGACAAATTAAAACTCCTTGCAAGACCGAGGCTTCTATTCAGACGTTGTAGACCGAGAGGCCATCCTTCTTCCTACACGACCACAAATGAAAAAAAGTATAACCATTGAGAATAACCATCCAAAATGAATAATTGAGGTGAAGTTAATTTCTTAAAAAAATTACCTGTTGAGCTTGAACCATAGTAAAGTTCCAAGGAATCATTTAGAAGAGGATCAAAGTGAACTCAGCCTGCAGACAGATTGCCAAGCACAGAGCAGAAGTGTTTTTTTTGGACCATCATATGATTTGTGATATGATGAATTGATGAGTACTTCACATGTCATATTAAGCTTCTGCAATAGTTAACATTTATACCCATATGCTGAAATTTCAGAATATAGTAGTAAATATAAATGTCTAATAAGAAATGGGCTTAAAGGTCTCAAGAAACAAAGGTACATTCTTGGTAATTTAATTGCCTAAAATAGGGTGCAGTGACTTTTTTTTTTTCTAATGCGTGCTGCAGTAATTGATGAATCATGAATGGTTGTGGCAGTGCTAAACATGAAAGATGGGCAGAAAATACAGACATGATTTCCCCAAAAACAATAAAAAACACAAATTCTCGAATTCAGAGTACAGACTACAGAGACTAACATTTTTAAAGTATTAATTTCACATGCAGCACAGCCAAGTCTGTCATGTTTTGCTGGAAATTGTGTCACTCTGTATTGAAGAGAGCAAGGCCTAGAGAGAAAGGGTGAATCTTTGCCGATCTTTGTAGCCAAAAATAGATGAAAAGACAAAAAGTTAGTGATGCCAAAACTGTAAAAAAGATAAACTTTGGCTTTTGTGGATTATTTATCAGCATCAATAAATTTTCTAGAATTCACAAACAATAAGCAATAAAGAAAAATTTGTCCAAAAATAATTTGGTTCTAAGCATTCTCTATGAATAAATCAAAAGATAGAACTTGTTTAAGAAGTGTAATCAATAATTACTCAACTCATACAGACTAATCAATATTGAATTCCTCATGACATATTGTGCCCTGACTAAATTTAGAAGAGGGAATTGACCATACAGTTTGTGTGTTGGATGATTAACAGTGTATCATGCATTCCTATCACATCTTCTGTCAAGACTGTCTTTGTAATACTTTCTTATGTGGTCCAAGATTCATACCTGTAGCTTATCGCGCAACACCCCTGCATTCCAAGTTTGGTTGGTTCCTGTCTGGAAAGGATATTAAATGACTAACAAGGGAAGCACCTAACTGCAACAATCATCAGATTAGACCAAGCAATGAATTCAAGGTGATACAACATGATTCTGGAGGCAGGAATGTGGAAGAGAAACATTAGAAAATAATCAGGAGTAGAAATCTTAAGGAGAAAGATATACCATGAAAGGATTTGCATCAGAACACAGCATGAAGCGAGGTATTGACGTATGCTCAATTTCTCGCTTGAGGCAAGCTCTTCACCCTTTATGAAAAAATAAGAATCCAAGTTCAAACACAAGTACACAAAATAATCACAACCTTTTGATAGATATGAAGTGGATTTTCATTGAAAGTGTAAGACTACATCTCCTATTACAACTTTGAGGGTTTCTACAGCCTCTAATGGACACACATAATGTCAAATCTTAAGAATGTTGGCTTCAGTAAAAATCACATTCACCCAGAGATGATGAAAAATAAAGATACTCTGAGAATGGAGATCTTCATCAATTGGCCGCTAGGATCACCTTCCTCACCAATATCCCCTTTTTGGCCTTTGGCTATCCAAGATGTGACCAAGTGTGGCTAAAGCATCATGAAACTTGCGGATTTTCAGATAACCCTTGATCATGGAAACATCATCTTTTGAAAACCTGGCTACCCTCATAATCATATCCACGAGCTTAGTCAATGTATCCTCCATTGACAAAGCACAAAGCCCTTCTGCTAGCATCTGAAAAGTGGAAAATTCCGGCAAATATTCCGCTTCTAACATCTCAATTAAAAAGTCAATTGCTTCTCGAATTGGTCCACCGCTACTACAAAGGCCTCGAAACACAAACTTGTAGCTAAGTGCGTCTGGAGGATCAGCTTTCTCCATCATTTCCCTAAATAACCTCATAGCTTCTTTTGATCTCTTCCTTTTAAACATAGCCTGAATGACTGGATTGTAGGCATGTGGCGTTATAGCTATTCCTTTCGATGGAATGCTTCTAAGGAGCCTAGTAGCAACTTCAACTCTACCTGCCCTACAAAGACCCTGAATTAACGTCCCGTACGTAACCTTATCTGGTTCGCAACCATTTGAAGCCATTGTCTGCATAATGTCAGCTGATTTTTTGATGTCACCAGCCCTACAAAAGTGAGACAGCAATGAGTTATATGTATACTTGTCAGGCTTTAGTCCTTCCATTATCATCTGGTCCATGAGCAGAGCAGCTTCATCCACCCTCTTGCTCTTTGTAAGACCGTCGATAAGGGTATTATATGTCACCAGATTTCTTGAAATTCCGTGCAGCTCCATTTGATCAAAAATCTCCTCCGCTTCCTCAATCCTCCTGTTTTTGCAGAGTCCATCGATAAGAGTATTATATATCACCACGTTTCTTGCACATCCAACTCTCTCCATATCCTTTAGTAGATTAAGTGCATCATCAATTTTGCCTCTAGAACACAGATTATCAATCAGCATATTATAAGTGAACTCATCAGGCTGACATCCATTACTCTTCATATCATTGAATACGTCCATGACCAAAGTGTGATTCCTCGACAAGCAGAGTCCTTGTATAAGAGAATTGAATGTGCAAACATCAGGAAGCACGCCCATAGCCGTCAAACCACGAACAAATTCAGTAGCCTCCTTAACTTGATTCTCTTTACACATGGCGCTAATCAGAGTGTTGTAAGTGACAGTGTTTGGGGCACATTCTCTGGAAATCATCTGCTCAAGAATATCCATGGCCTCTTGAAACTCACCCGTCTTGCACAGACCTGAAATAAGCGAGTTATAAGTGTAGACATCAGGATCAAAACCTTCCTCGAGCATTGCATCCAAGACCTCGAGAGCATGCTTTACATATCCTGTTTTACACAAACCACCCACCAGGGTGTTGAAAGTGAATTGATCAGGTAAAAATCCTTCGGCCACTATATCTTGGACAAAGCTCAAAGCTTCTTCTATCTTCCCCTCTTTGCAAAACCCATGTACTAACACATTAACAGTCACATTTGTCAGTTCACATCTCGCCTCAATCATCTGCTCTTTCACTCTCAAAGCACCAGTCAAATTCCCTTCTTCAATATAGCCCTGCATAATCGTGGTATACGTCTTCTCGTCCGGGACCAAACCATATCCCACCATCTCCTCCATCATCAAAAGGGCAGGCCTAATTTGATGCGCTTTACACAATGCCTTTATCAAAATATTAAACGTGGAAACATCAGGTTTCACCCCAATTCCAAACATTCTCGAATGCACAATTTCCACAAGCTTCAACTTGCCCCCATCAACAAGCACATTTAACAGGAAATTGTAAGCATGAGTACTGCATTGCAACCCAAATCCCCCCTCCATTAAATCAAGCACACCAACAGCTTCATCATACAGGCCAAACCCAGCATAGCTTTCAATGAGAATCGAGAAGATACCTTCATCCGGCGGGAAACCGGACTGTTTCATCTCCTCCAAGACCCTCTTCATTGTATCAAAGGACCCATCGGCGCCGAGCTTTCTCAGAAGCTCCTCATAGACGAGTGAACTGGGTTTAAAGCTAGGCTGCTTCTGGGCCCAATCGAACACCCAAAGAGCCATTTCAGCATCTTTTTCTCGGCGAAGGGTGTCAAGAAGCTGCTTGGGGGTGAATTCTGGTGGAAGTTGGTGCTGATGCTGAGAAGATAAAGAGATATTGGACTGTTGTTGCCCTTCATGGTACTTTGTGGATGTAAAAGCGAGGAGAGTGGAGGGCTTCGCGGAAAAATGGAGGAAGGTTCGGTTTCTAGATGGAAGAGGTTTGGTTATGGGGTAAGGGTTTAAGTGCGCGAAGGAAAACGCCATTGGAGCAATTCAATAAACATGTGATGTGCAACAAGGATTTGCCATGAAGATATTTGGCAGCAGAAAGAAACCGGGTGGCGAGAGAAAAGTGCTTCTTTTTATTGGGCCTGAAATGTGTCAAAATGATAGCTCTCTGTCATTGGGCTTGAATAGGTCCAATAACTAGATAGGCCCAACAAACCCTGGGCCCAATAAATCGCACGTGTTAGCACATGAGAGGTCAGCCTCCATAAACGAAGGCAAGGTATCCGCGTGTCTAATCGTACGATTCATGACGGAAAATACGGGGCCCACCTTAAACCTAAACCAGTCCTGAGTACTCCACCTCAGCAAAAACCCCATCTTATCTTTATTTTCTTTTTTCTTTGTCTTAATTTTTTTTATTTATTTAAAATTCCTTCCTTCCTGTATCTTCTTTTTTCCTCTATTAAAAACCACAGTTTCTCTCTCATTATTTTCTTCCTCTTTTTTTGGCCGTTCCTCTTTCAACCTTTTCTTCCTCCTAAAAATCTCGACCGCGAAACGGGTTGTTTCCTTCGTCTTTACCGCTCTTTCTTCCATCTTCTTCAACCTCTTCTCTAAAACCCTACTCTCTCTATCTACTTTTCCCCCTGCGCTTTAAAAAAAATGAATCTCAGATCTGTCTGATTCATTTGGAAATCAATTTCAATTGTTTTCGTTTATGAAGGAAATTTGGTAACGGCTTTTCCGCGAGATCTGTTATTCTTCTTTCCCTCACGAGAATTAACTTTTGCTTCTTTCTGGATTCAAAATCTCCGATTCAAGGTTTGAACAACCCAGGTATGTTTCATTCTCTATTTCAGATTTAAATTCGAATTCCAAATATATCTAGTTTGGATTGAATTTGCGATTTTATGGACCTATGTTCTTGAGCTTCTTGATTTTTTTTTAATTAGAAACTTTTTAATTCGATGTGTCGTTCAGATTCAAGGTACCTTGGTTGGTTGGTTGTCACTGGCGGATTGTCTGATTTATCTCATTAGGACGACAAATTGGAAATTTTAATTTGAAAATTTACGTTTGGACGCCATTGGCATGTTTTAGGGTTTGCTTGACAGTGTATGTGAGTTGGCGGGAAGCTGTGTTGATATTGTAGAGGATTGAAATGGGTGAGGTGGATATTTGTGTGCCAATGCTGTCAAATGGTGAACTGGACAGTGAAAAGAGTCCGAGAACTGAGCTGAAACGGGACCTTCAGTGTGTGGTGACTGATTCAGAAGAAGAAATTTGCAAAAGACGAGCAAAGGATGCGTCAAATGATGATGTCTGCTCTGTGGTTACTGACCCAGTCACTTCTCCTCAAGAGAATGAAAACACCTCGAACATGCATGTCGATGGTTGTACTAGTACTAGCAAAGCTTTGGAGGCGGATAATTGTCCTAATAATAATCAGGACAATTCTGGAGAAATAACTTCCTTGAGTGCAGAGATGTGCAGTGACGAGGATAACGATAGGCTGACGACTTCTCATGTTATTTTGGAACTCCCTAAAGATGCTAGCTCGAATGGAATTAGGAAGATTACATTTAAATTTAGCAAGAATAAACAAGACTATACTAGTAATTTATCCAACCAAGAAGCTCAGCAGTCTCTGCCTAGTGGAATTCATAGGGATGAATTGCCTATAGACGATTCCTGTAGCCACGCATCACGTAACATGGACTTGAAGATGTCAAAGAAGGTATCACCAAATAGCTACCCCAATAATGTCAAGAAGTTGTTATCAACTGGTATCTTGGAAGGAGCTCAGGTGAAGTATATAACCACATCACGGGGTGTAAGCTTGCTCACCATAGTACTGATAATGCTTTTTTTCGGTCTTCTGTATTTTTTGGGGGGATTAACTTGTTATAAATATGACAGGTAGAGTTGCCTGGGATTATTAAAGGGTGTGGCTATTTGTGTGGTTGCTCAGATTGTAACCTTGAGAAAGTAAGCTTCTGCATGATTATTTCCTCTCTACACAATAAATTATTTGTTATATAAAACAAGGAGCCATTTCATGAACCTTTATACTGTAATGCTGTTCTTGTTGGTTTGATTTTTTGAATTATGTGAGCAGGTCCTCAGTGCTTATGAGTTTGAGAAGCATGCAGGTGGTGCTAAAACTAGACATCCAAATAATCACATACATTTGGAGAATGGAAAACCAATCTACAGCATTATTGAAGAATTGAAGACTTCTCCACTTGGCTTGCTTGAGAGTGTTGTTAGAGATATTGCTGGTCCATCTGTTAATGAAGCTTGGAAAGGTAACTGTATTGCAAGTTATAGCATGCTAGGTTTTTCACTGTAACTGGGATTTTTATTTTTCTTGGTTTTAAAATTGCAGCTAATATTCAACAATGTGACATGGATTCACTTCTGAGGTACAGAAAAGTCCTTATATTCTTCATGCTTCTTTTAAAGCTTTCTTTTTCCTGAATTTGCATTGTGGAAATATCAGTTCAATTAGATTCCACTCTTGCTGAGAATAGCTCTTGTTAATCCATGGATGTTGTCTTCCAATTGTTTACCCTCCCCATGCCACGTAAATTGATTTTGTTCCATTTTTAAAGCTGGGGTTGGTTTTGACCCCCTTCTACTTGCTTCTGTGTGTTTTCATTCATACGCAAGAGCATGTGTTGGATTGACAAAGTAGGGTTCATAAACCTCATAATAGATGAGTTTGATGTGCATGATAGATACATCTTGGAGGAACACTCAGTAACTGATTTGTGGCTCTTATTCTGCCATTTGACTCTAGGCTCTAGCTATTGTATTGAAAGTTATGGTGCTTAAAAATAAGTGCCTAGCATTTAGCAGATAAAACATCTTTTAATTCTGTGTGCAATACCTAGTTTTTCTATGGATAGTATGCTGCAATCTCTTTGCTGGCTTTTGTAGTGATCCATATTTTTTTAGGCCAATTGTATGATTAGCATTATGACCATCAACTATTTCATCATTGTTTATTTTAGGCACATAGGGTAAACGCAGCATTTTTACTAAAATATGGTAATATTATGAGGATATGGAACTGAGTTTTGTCACCTTTCCTTTGATTCTTCTGATATAACTATTAGTGCTTTCTCTTCTTCTAATGTTTGCAAAATAAAACTTTCAGCCGTACAAACATGGAGACAGGGTTTCCTGATCCTACTTTGTCTTCCCAAGGTGTGTCTAAACAGAAAAAGCGCGATAGACGGAATGGAAAGGAAGCGAAGAAAACGGGGAAAAGGTTTAATCCATACTTGTGTATTGTTATCATTCATTCTGTACCACTTAGTTTGATATTTATATTGATCAGAAGCCACTTGTTGTGTGCAGACCCAAATCATCTGCAGCAAAGCTCTCTGCATCAAAGAAGAAGGGGGGAGAAGGTGGTAGTAAAAAGAGGTTGCCTTTTGATGCTTTCCTTCATTTCGTTTCAATTGTGAATAACTGTACTTTACAGGTTGTTTTAAGTTTTTCACAAAAATCATATGGCAGGGATAATGACCTACATCGTCTTCTTTTCATGCCTAATGGACTTCCAGACGGGGCTGATTTGGTTTATTCTGCAAAAGGACAGGTTACTGCTCTATAATTTGTCTTACTAAAGGACAGGCTACTATAGATTTATTTTGTTATAGTTCGGTGTAAAGTTTCATATCTTGTGTTCCTTCATAGCATAAAATGAGAAAGGTTTCAGTAGGTTTTTTCTCTTACTTGACAGAAAATACTCCATGGTACGAAAAAAGGGAATGGAATATCATGTGATCACTGCAACCGTGAGGTAATAATACTGTGGTCTGAGTAGTTCAATCTTTTCCAAAGATTAGAAACTTTTCCCTTAATCTAAGTAAGTACATTCTTTTTAATGTGTTAATAGATCAGCCCATCACAATTTGAAGCTCATGCAGGATGGGCTGCCAGGCGCCAACCGTGAGTTTTTTGTAATCCTTTGATGATGTTTGACTATATATAATATATGTTAAATATCCCTGATTTCTCTATGTATTTGCCTTTTACTTTCAGTTACCGTCACATCTTTACTTCCAATGGGCTTTCACTTCATGACATAGCTGTTTCTCTGGCAAATGGTCAGAGCCTGACCACTGGCCATAGTGATGATATGTGTACAACCTGTGGCAATGGAGGACAGCTTACTCTTTGCTCTAGATGCCCAAGGGCTTATCATGCAGGTAGAGAACCTATTTTCCTTTCTTTTGTTGTAAAGAGTTTGCACTTACCTTGTGTTCCATTGGTTAACCTTGAATTATTGTTTGGTCATTTAAACAAAATGTCAAGTTGCTCCTTTTTACTTTAAAAAAAATCTACATTTGATGTATCTTTGTCGTGTGTTTCCATCAGGATATTCATTAAGTTCTTACTGTATGTATGATCTCGAGGGATCTTGTTTATGTCCTGCATTTTTCATGATTACAATGTAACTTCAGAAACTTGTTATTCGTTGTATTCGTGCTAATTCATCAGTGAATTGTTTTTTTCATGTTAGTTGCAAAAACTGTGCTACTGTTCAATGTAGCTAATCCTATTTTTATCTTGTGCAGATTGCCTGGGATCCCAGTATGTTGCTGGAGATGACTGGTCTTGTCCAGACTGCATTATTAAAGCTTCTTCTGGAGACACCTCGATCAACAATACTAAGCCAATTATCATAAGGATGACCCGGGTTGTCAAAGAAGTAGAGTTTGAAAATGGTGGTTGTGTCATTTGCAGGTGTGTTGATTTATATGTCTCCTTTTTTTCTTTTCCACTTCTTTAATACCTTAACTGCTTTTTCCAATAGCTTTTTGTAGTAGTGATATGCTGATAAGATGAAATATGATAAATGTCAGTTTGTTGGCCAGTAATCGTAGCATTTTCGATGCACCACCTTCTTGATTGTTGTGTGTCTTTATATTTTAGATTGAAAAGATGGGGCTTCGTATTTTGTTGCCTGGATAGTTCTCTTGGTTTTCTTGTGGTTAAACCTATGGAATTGACACAAGAGGAGAGTATATTTACTATGTTTACTATAGTCAGGGTATTTTTTCTTTTGTAATAGCTGGCTATTGCAAAGGTTCGAGGTCTTGCCACTCGATATTCTGGAGTATAGAGATATTCCTTTATTTTTGAATTTTGGGGAATGGATTTTAGATCATTTGATCATAAATTTGTATGAAGTATGATCCTCATTGCCTTAACTTACTATCTTTCTCTTATTTTGTATCAGGTCTGATGATTTCAGCTCTGAAACATTTGATGACCGAACAGTAATAATCTGTGATCAAGTATGTTTCTTACCTTCATATACTGATGATTGTCAAGTGCATTATATGTGTAACTGGATAATAGCTATAAAAAAAACATTAATGTGATCTATTTTGTCTGTAGTGTGAGAAAGAGTATCATGTCAATTGTTTGAGAGACAATGGACTTTGCGATTTGAAGGTAAAATTGGAATCCTTCCATCTTGACTTTCTTAGTGCTAGATCTTCGTGTAAAATTCCATGATGATTGGTTCCTGCAGGCGCTTCCTGACGGTGATTGGTTCTGCTCGGGGAACTGTAGTAGAATCCATAATGTTTTGTGGGAGCAGTTTGTCAAGGGCATGCAGATGGTCCCAACCTCTGTATTTAGCAGGACCCTCCTGCAGAAAGGATTATGCAATATTTCCGGAGATGACGTGCAATGGCTAATTATAAACGGGAGCAAGCGCAGCAATGAGCATCTGCCACTGCTTTCAAGGGCTACTGCAATATTTCGAGTAAGTGTTTTGGTTATGCATTTGCTCTCTAGTAGATAATGTAACATTGAATTTTAGAGATCTATGAGACTATGATACATAAATCATTTCTTATCTTTTCCTTATGAGTTTTTTTCTTCAAAAATGTTCAGCTGGTTTTATTGTTCCAATTATTTTGATGCTCTAATGGTGTATGAACAAATTAACTAATAATGAAAATGATCTACTTAAGACTCTCACCAGCATCAGCTTATACATAGTATCTATGGAGCAAAAAGAATAGGCGAACGAGTTTGTTTTATCTTTTCCTTTATCCCTTCATATTGGCAGAATGCATGTGTCCAGAACACCAATGTAAAAGGGGTCCATTGAAATTCTGCTAAATTCATTTTTTCTCTTCCCATTTGATTTCTTTTGGATGACGTGTTTACTTTGTTTTATCTTTTCCTTTATCCCTTCATATTGGCAGAATGCATGTGTCCAGAACACCAATGTAAAAGGGGTCCATTGAAATTCTGCTAAATTCATTTTTTCTCTTCCCATTTGATTTCTTTTGGATGACGTGTTTACTTTGCTTTCCACAGGAGCAATTTAATCCTATTGTATCAAGCTCTGGTCGTGATCTCATACCTGTTATGGTCTATGGGTGAGTTCCTTGTACCTTTGAGTTTTCTTTAGAAGTATCAGTAATCCGCAGCTTCATTTTTGTGATATGGTTAAGTTGGCTTTTGTTCTAGGAATCCTTATTAGCAACTCCCATATGGAGTGATATTTTCTTAAAGATCTAGTGTTGATGAAAACAAATAGGAGTGTGTAATTAAAGTTGTTCATTCTTTTGAAATTTGTGTAACTTTGTAGCATTACCCAAAAATAATGTACTGTTTATGATATCAACAACGTCTGTACCGGAAGTGAGTGTGACTTGAAATTTGAAATTTGAAATTTCCAAATGGTAAGCCTGTACCGGAAATCAATGTTATAGGTGCTTGACGAATCTTCCCAATTTCCTTTGCAGGAGAAATATATCGGGCCAAGAGTTTGGGGGGATGTATACAGTGCTTCTACTTGTGAAGTAAGTTATCTGACTCAACTTGTATCATTCTCTTGTGCATGAATTGACTTGGTTTATAGCTTTTTTTTCTTGTTAGTTATGGTCCCACATTTCTGCTTTGCTGGGTGTTGCAGGTCAGTTGTAGTGTCAGCTGGCCTCGTAAGGATTTTTGGACCTGAGGCAGCTGAACTTCCTCTTGTTGCTACTTCCAAGGAGAATCAAGGGAAGGTAATGAAATATTACTGTCTTGGTATTGATGTCATGAGACTCATTTCGTTCTCAATGATATATTAACATCTGTTTTTGCTGTTCATTGTTTTTTTGTTAGGGTTATTTTCAAGCTTTATTCTCCTGTATCGAGGGGCTGCTTTCATCGTTGAACATAGAAACCCTAGTGCTTCCAGCAGCCGAGGAAGCAAAGTCAATTTGGACGGACAAATTCGGGTTCAGAACAATGAGTCACGAGCGAGTAAGAATTTACTACAAGCAAGCATGATTTTTGGTACCTTGTGTTGCTTAATGGTTATATAAAGCTATTGCTGACAAATTCATTATATTTACACCCCAGGTGTTCAAATACCGAAAGAGTTACCAGCTGACAGCTTTCAGTGGGACTTCATGGCTGGAAAAACCAGTGCCAATTGCAGCTGAATAAACATATTTCCCGTGTCATTGAGCAGCAAGCAAACTTGATCACAGAATGCACTAATGAAAAGTGAAACAAACCAGCGCTTGAAAGTGCGATCACAGAATGCCAATGGATATTTCATGAGGCTGCTGCTGCTGCAAGAAATCAAGAGGAGGATTGCAGAATGCACTGCAGGCAGTTGAGAAGGTGTGGGGAAATGCATGCTGAATTTTTTTTTATACACATGCATGCATGCACATGTTTAAAGCTTTGGTCTATGCTTTTCCTTTGTGTTTTGACTTGATGTCAAAACCCCTTGTTTTATTTTCTGAGTTTAGATCCCTGCATAATGAGGCCTTCTCGGCCCTGTACAGTTTATGCCATCCCTATGTTCATTTCAAAGTGGGAGTCTGGCTTGTGGGTTCGGTTTAGCCTTTACCCGACCTAGTTCTGCTGCTGTCAGTGAGTCATTTTCAGGCAGCAGAAGGCGTCTTTTTTCTTGCCAGACTAAGACCCTATAGTTTAGCATTCAAGTTCCTTTTTCTTTCTCTGTGATAGATTTCATCTGGTTTGTCAGTCTTTGTTTGTTTTGTTGAGATTAATATAGTTGCGGATTATCCAAAATGATACAAGGCTTTTTCAGAGAACTAGAGAGTTGTGTTATCAGGAACTACATATTAAGTGTATTAAGAACTTCAGAACTTGTTTGTTTTTATCAAAGATGTATTTCTTTCTCTCAGCCAAGCAATACTTGGTATCCACATTTCTTATAGCCCTCTTGAGTTGTGTTTGATGCTCTTTACCATGGATACACCAACACTTCAGCACCTCTACACTTTCCCTGATGTTCGGCATCGTCTTTCTCTGAAACCTTGCTATTCATAAAAACGTCCTTTGTTTCTACCCTATCCTTTTAGCTAATGGTCGAGAACTCAATACTGCGGGGAACCTTTTCCCCAAGACGAACGCGATTAGGGTATGAATCCAGCAACTACAATTGAACTTCCCGACGGATATGAAGTCGACTATGACGCAGTGTATGAACAAAATTGGGTGTCATGGTGGTCCTCTAGTATCGCCCCTCCAGTGCTAGAGTACTCTCTACTAATTCATTCCCATGCAGGAGCAATTCTATCCATAGTTCATTCTGGACCCGATTACGATGGGCATCATCAATGTGCACCATCATGGCGTTGAAGCTCACTATCAATCCATTTTCATTGGCTCTGCTAAAATGATGATAGGGGTTCGATACAAATTCAGTCTTCGTTTTAGCTCCTCTTGTCAATTTCACTCTTTGAAACCCTATCCACTGCTTCAAAGGACCGCCATTAGTTTGCTTGGATGGCCTAAAAAAGAGCAGCACAGGTTGCTCACCAACCATCTTCCCCTTGTTATGTGCTTCTATCACAATTGAGATTTGCATTTCCTCACAGGATTGAGATCCCAACTCATAAAAAATTATATTGTGGTTCAAACAACAATTGACCCAATTGGCTTTGACCATAAGTCCCGGTAAAGCGGAGCAACAACACCAAACTGATCTCGCAATTAGCAAGGGTGGAACTTAGACAACTGTAATTGACACTTATACACCATTTTTACTGAGTGTGATTCATTCCCTTGCCACCAAACTTCACTCTAGAGATGCATCCTCCTCATATGTTTTTCCCACCTTCAACAACATATGACCTTTTTACCTCCCCACATGATGAATATGAACCCAAGGATGATCATACCTCTTCTTAGGACTCCACCTGGTATTTTCTTCACTCCACATCCAAGTTTGGACCAACATCAAGACTCTCCTAAGGTTTCTGAGAAGTTCACAACCTCGTTCCAGAAGAAGATTGAAAACATCGACATATCTTCCCAAGTTGATGAGTCCTCCACCATGGTTCATATGCCAAAGAAGAAAGAAGATGAAGAAGTCACTCCACCAATGCCTCCCCAGCCTAAGAAGCAAAAGAAACCTAGAGGCAAAGACATGGCATATCAAGAGTAATCCATGATTAGTAAGTCTCATTTTGATGTTATTTCCTTGTTCAATTTTGAAGTTGACTTTACCTCCTTCCCCAACTCCTTGACAATCTATTGATAAGCTACAATATTGACATTTTGCTTAATCTTTTGCCTAAACATTTGCTCTTACTGTTGACTCATCATCTCTGGATGTTATGTAATGAAACTTTACTATGTAATTGGACTCTCAGTTCAGTAACTTGTCCTATTGTCTCATATATATTGTGCCTAAAAATTGCTTCCATGGAAATTTTTGTTGCTCATTACAACATGATACTTGACAGGCTTGATCATTACACTTATTATCGACATGGTTCTAGATTTCATAGCAGTTTTTGAGCTCCCTCAAGATAAAACACTTGGGTCCGGATGGCTTCCCCGTAGATTTCTTCCAAACCTCATGGAACATTGTGGCCCCTTCCAAATGGTCCTAAATTTAAACCAAAATATGGAATTCGACAAGGTGACCATATTGCCCCTTTATCTTTATCCTTGATATGGAATATTTAGCTCGCAAATTGACCTTATAATTTATCACTATAAACAACAAATTTGGTATTCGTCTCACCCAACACGGTACACCCATCCACCTTTTCTCCTTTAATGATGATACCATTCGCTTGGTTGACGCCTCTACTTCTAATATGCAATACATCTTTAACTTTCTCCGTGACTTCTCCCAACTTAGTGGCCTTAAAATCAACTTCCAGAAAAGCTCTTTCTAAGTCTCGAATAACGTCTCCAAAGCTTGGAGCCTAGCTAACATTATGAGCATCCCTCTCACTACCAAAATGGAAAAGTATCTAGGCATTCCAACCCTCAAAGGGCGCATCACCAAAGACGCTTTTCAAGAAACTCTCTTGGACCTTAAAAAACAGCTTTCTTCTTGGAAAACTATCTCCTTATCTCAGGAAGCCAGAACTCTCCTTATTCAATTCAATCTTGCCTCTAGAGTCAATTTTTTAATGCAAAGGGGTGTGTGATGAAATTGATGATATTTACAAAATATTCTTATGGAACAACTCCAAGCCTAATCATCATCCCCTTCTCCGTTGGGAAAGTATTTGTAAACCTAAAAATGAAGGTGGTTTTGGATTGCGTCTTTCTAGAGAAAATAGTATTGCTCTTCAAATGAAGCTTTTATGAAGAATTGTCTCTAACTCTCGTAGTATTTGGGTCCAAATTGTCAATGAAAAATATATCTGGAATCATAACTTCTTAGAGATGGACCGAGTTCCAGTTAGTCTTGGCATTTGAATAGACTTTTCTCAATCAAAGACTAATTCCGCTTTGCTCTTTTCTGGAAAATTGGTACTGGTCACAATATCAATTTTTGGCGAGATACTTAAAACCCTGGACTCCAAAATCTTCAAGCTTACAATCACGTGTCCTTTACTAATAGAGTTTCTGATTTCATTAATAATGATAAGACTTGAAATCTTGACCTTCTCAACCATTATCTTCCCGAAGCTGTTGTTGAAGTAATTCTAAAAATACGTACTCCCAATTCTAATATTCCAGATTCTATCATTTGGACCCCCTCCTCTGACGGAAAATTCAGCACATGTTCAACCTTCAATCTCATTAAAACTACTACTTCTCATTCACTTACTCCAACCTCTTGGTTCTAGAGTAAACCCATCTATCCTAGAATTAAAAATTTCCTTTGGAAAGCCACTTCAGACTGTCTTTCTACTTCTGAAAGATTAAATCGATTTTATATCGTGTTTACGATACATGTACTCTTTGTAACGAACATAATGAGGACTCTAATCATATATGAGATTGACAATTTCAATTCATTTCTGGATATTTTTGGATGCTTCTCCTTTAGTCTTGTTAATTCTGACATAGTCTTTATGGCTTGGTGGAATATTTGAAAGATCCGCAATAAACTCCCAATGTTGCTAAATCTAATAAGAAAAAGTAAAAACCGACCTAAAAAAATTCCTTCTAATACTTTCAAAATCAATACGAATTCTTCTTGCAACCCCTCTTTCCCTTCTTCCATTAGCATTATTATTCGTAACTGTAATAGCAGTATTATTCATATCGACAAAAAATCTATTCCCTCAAGTTCTATCCTCACGGATGAGGCCTATGCTATTCTTGAAGTCATTTGGACGGCAGGTTCTCTTGATCTAAAAAAATGTTGTTATTGAATGTGATAACCTCATGGTTGTCAACACAATCAAAGGAACCGAACCTTGGGAAATCAAGACTCCAGTCCTTGACATTAAAAACCACTTTTTTCCCTCTATTTCACATTGTTTTAGGGAGTGTAATGTGGTTGCTAACTTCTTAGCCTCCAAAGATCTTGTCATCCAAAATCTCCAATCCTTCGTCGCTACTATTGAAGAACTTCAAACATCAGGTCATGTCTAAGACGTTCGACATTTGGCGTTTTGTAATTATGCTTGTAACTCGTTGTATAAATAGTTTTATAAAATCATCAGAGCTAATGATATAGGTTACCTTGATCTTGTTCAATTCTCTATTGTTTATATGTTAAATTAAATTAAGAAATAAACATTTAGACTCTAGCGAGAAGAATACTAATTATTATTCAAAATTCAGCTTAAAATAATAAGTAGCTTTTAAACCAACATTCAATCTTACTGTTTATTCAATTTAATCTTCAATTTCAGCTTGATATAGGAATAAAGCAATAACATGATTCCTTTCGTCAATAAAACTTTACTTTATTTCCTATAAAACTATTTTTCTAGTGAACCATCTTTTTTTTTCTCTATTAAAAACTCCATTGGCTAACTCCTCCTCTTTTGTCAGAACTCCATTGGCTAATTCCAACATGACACGGATTACTACTTCAAACGCCTCACAACCGTGGATTAAAATCTGAATCCAACGGCCAAGATCCATTTCTGGCGAACGTAAAGTTCCTCCATTACCGAATATAAAATACTCACCGTCCACACAACTTTCCTTGTCAGCTCATTCATCTCTGCTCGATTAAAAACTTCTTCTTCTCCGGCGACTTCAACATCAGAAAATGGATACCACAACGAAGGGGAAGAAGGGCGCAGCCGGAAGGAAGGCTGGTGGACCCAAGAAGAAGTCCGTTTCAAGGTCAGTCAAAGCCGGTTTGCAGTTTCCCGTTGGTAGAATCGGAAGGTATTTGAAAAATGGAAGGTATTCCAAGCGAGTCGGCTCTGGTGCTCCCATTTATCTCGCCGCCGTCCTCGAGTATCTTGCTGCTGAGGTAATTTCTCATCTCCAATTTCCCCCCAAATTTTCTAGGGTTAGGGTTTGCAGCATGGAAATGAGCTAGATCTGACGAGTTAGGGTTTGTTTATTGTGGTGATAGGTTCTTGAGCTAGCTGGGAATGCGGCGAGGGACAACAAGAAGAACAGGATTACACCGAGGCATCTGCTTTTGGCTGTGAGGAATGATGAGGAGCTTGGGAAGCTTCTTCATGGTGTGACCATTGCTCATGGTGGAGTTCTCCCAAACATCAACCCTATTCTTCTGCCAAAGAAGTCCGAGAAAGCAACTGAGCCTAAGTCGCCTTCCAAGGCTGCTAAGTCACCTAAGAAGAAGGTTTAGGAATGGTTTGTGTATGGAGTCTGTTAAGAAGGATTGCATCCAGTTATCTGTGTTCTTTTTTCTTTGTATGTAAGAGTTTCAGGAAGATGTTTTCTGTAATTGTGGTGCCGTAGGGGGAAGTTTCAGGTTGCTGAAAATTTAGATCTCAGATTTGCAATTCCTTATTGCTGAATGAAAGAGTTTCAGACATGATTGTTTGTTGTTGTTATGGTTTGGTTGAGAACTGGTGACTTTGATTATTCACTTTGCACAACAAATAATCCATCAATAAACAATCTTGTTGAAGCATTGATGGGTCGTGTAATTCCTGTAAATGTAAGCAGTAAAGTGAGAAAAAACAACATGAAATGTTTATTATAAGACTACTAAATCTGATTAAGGAACTATACTCCCTTTGCACACATCACTGACTGTTGCTATCAAGAAGCTTCATCTGTTTCTAGTGTTGTTCAATCAAAACCCTAATCTCATCCTTACCAATCTGTTGCAGCCATTTCAAGAATAACAACAACAACATCGACCCAGTTTGTTCCTGCCGAAACAGAAACAGGGTCTGGGGAGCGAGATGAGATGTGGACAATCAGCCATTTCAAGAATATGAATCAACAAACTGTGATACCCATATGCAGTACATTGCCCCATACATACAGGGTAAGTTCATTGCTATTCAATCATCATTCACTTAAAAAGAAAGTAAAAGAATCCAGATACTGTCGCAATTTCACAATGTATGTAGCCAAAATATGTATTTTCATTTATCTTATTGGGGAAAGAACACCAAAACAGGATTGAAACATAAATGTTTAGGAGCTGGTGAATTTGGTAACAGCCTTAGTACCCTCAGAAACAGCATGCTTAGAAAGCTCACCAGGTAAAACCAATCGGACTGCAGTTTGAATCTCCCTGGAAGTGATGGTAGGCTTCTTATTGTATCGGGCCAATCTAGAAGCTTCCTGGGCAAGCTTCTCGAAGATATCGTTGATGAAGCTGTTCATTATACCCATGGCTTTGCTGGAGATTCCGATGTCAGGATGAACTTGTTTCAGAACCTTGAAGATGTAGATTTTGTACGTCTCCACGCTCTTCTTCGCCTTCTTCTTCTGCTTCCTCTCGGTGCTTCCGCCTTCCTTTGGAAGCTTCTTCTCCGCTGATGCTGATGGGGATTTCTCTGCTTTTGGTGCCATTGGAGTGGGGAAGTTGGAGAGATTGAGAATACAGAGGAAGGAATGCGATTAGCCGAGAGAGTTTTGGAAGTTTATATAGGAATTGGAGGAGATTTTGATTGGATAACGTGGAGGAAATCCAAGCGTTGATTAAGATTTCCCAAAAACTGAGGCCAAGAATTCCATACATCATAAATGTCATACTACAAGTACATGAACATGAGGAGGCAATGATCACACTTAACACAACCAGCAAAGTAAACTATCAGCCGATTATTATAACTAAAACAAATATTGATCAACTTCTTGAAATCAAGATTCTTGAACAAATGAATTGTTTTGTTACTTGAAGAAATTGTTTTACGTTGAACGATCCTTGGCCGCAAAACTTATCAAGCTTGAACGCCTATACTAAAGAGTTTGAGCATAAAGTTCATTGTACCAACCAACTTACGCGGAAGAATCATTCGCCAAGACTTGGTGAAGAGACGACGACCTCTTTTGCGTGCACAATCATCGTGCATATGCAAAAAGTGTCGGCCCTCCATCAGCCATGGCGAAGAATTCTTCCGCATAAATTGGTGGATGCAATAAACTATATGCTTAACCCCGAGAAATATATCAAATCTTTTGTTTCCTGTTCCGAGTCGATCTGAGTCGAACCTTTGGTTTTTTCGGATCATAGCCTCAATCTGTCAACCTACTCATTATTGTTATCATCCTAAGTAATCTTACTCCAAGAAACTCATTTAGCAAGAAACAATTTCGTTTAACAAATTAACCCTTACTCGAAGAAACTGATCTAGCAAGAAAAAGAAATTGGATTGCTTGTGAAAAAAGAAAAGGAGGGATGCATTTATATAACGAGGGATGGGATATCTTGGGCTTCAAGTTTCTTATAATAATATACCGGTTTTACAGAAGATATTATTCTCTTTTTGGTATCCATTTATAAAAGATATTATTCTCTTTTTTGTTACAAAGAAACTATTTTGTGTTGGTTTAACGAAAACAATTATAAAGTAAAAGTTAAAACAGATTTGTACGTAGTTGATAAGAGATAATTGAAACGTTAAATTTTTGTATGCTTATAAGTAAACCTGGCAAAAATCAGAAGAAATTGAACTTCTTTTAGTTTAGAATCACGTTAATACCTGAACTAAAAGCAAATATTTAACCACCCATTGCTTAAGAATTAAGTTGATTATATAGCCATCAACCATCCCAAATAATTTCAAACTTGTCGATGTGGGACGATAAAAATGATTATTGAGTTTAAGAATTGGCCTTTCATTTTCTTAAAGGATACGGAGTATTTCTTTATTGTTTATACAGTATACTATAGTAATATTTAAGTGAACATTATGTATTCTTTTGATATACAAATATACAATTATACATGCATCCAATTCATCTATATTTCAATTAATTGATTATTGAGTTTAAGTTGAAAGCTTAGAGATTATATTATAAAAGTTTATGCAATCTACTATAAATTTATGAAAGATTAGTTAGTAAATTATACGAAGTATATGTTTATATTATAAACTAGATGGTTTTTAGATAAAAAAAAATATAAAGTATACTATATATTTGTATAGTTTGAATGACACAACATAAGGTTAATTTAAATATAAGAAATAAGTCATTTTATTTTAAATCGTACAGATTCCGTCTAGATGGTCGTTCATCTGTCTATACGCTAGACTCTCCATTAAAAAACTCGAGCCTAATGGACTTTTAACCCAATATAAATTAGTATATACGTTTGTATAATTTGAATAATAGAAAAAAGGACTTTTATATTGGACTTGTAGACTGTGAATTTTGTGGATTATTATTTATATTATGAATTATATAGTTTCTAGTTAGTGATATTACATACAATTATTTGTTTATATAGTTTGAACGGCATGACACATGGTTGAAATAGAAGAAATAAGTCATTCTAATTTAAACTGTCCTGGAATCAAGGACATTCAGTCGTCTAGACGATGGAGTCGCTCGTGCTCTAAACGCTTGAATGTCGAAGTCTATGTCTCTTGTTACAGTTTGTTTTTCAAATTCATGGAACTTTGATTTTAAGTGGAAATTTTAGATGCATTTTATTTTTTTAATTGTACTCTCTTTGTCCCGGTTTGATCGTCCCATTTGGTTTTCTGACACTATTCACAAACCGAGAGAATTTTTGTATATTTCTTCCAATATATAAGAAAAACTAGTCATGTGAGATCTTGTTTGTTTCGTCTAAATGAGTAATTTTACAATATTTCTATTGAGTTTTTTCGAGACGAGAAACTTTACATCTTGACCCCAAGAACTTGCTTATACGAGATGAGATAGCAGAGTCAATGTTGTTGGATCATCACACGTTTCATAAAAAAAGTGATGTTGGTTCTCCGAAACCATCAAACATCATTTTCTTTACCAAAACCACCCTTGGGCTAAAATCCTTTGGACAAATGTCATGAAAGTGAATGGCAATAGCCTTTTCTAAAACTGTATTATTCATCATAGAAGCTGGAAAAGCACAGAAGATTGTTGTTGGTAAATAACCAAAACCTACAATTGTTCCTTTCCATGAGATGCAAATAATGATATGCCACAACTGCAGGCTATCTCCCTTGAAAAAACCTTTGTATACCGGTACTACTTGGCTTGTTAGGCCCCATCAAAGGGTGTCTTCACACTAGATCCTGCAGACAAATTGCTTGGATGATGAGTACTGTGTGAAATATTGATGACAGTAAATGAACAACCGATTTGAAATGACAGGCTTCGAAGAGTCCTAGCGATTTAAAAGAAGAAGCTGTCCATCATATATAGGAGCCAAAACAAACTTGCATGGGATTCTTGGAGCACATTTAGAGCATTATATTAGCATCTGATCTACAACAGTTTTAGAACAGTATGCCTCAAGTGAAAATACAGGCACTCATGAATAGAAGTTGGAATCACATGTAGGAGGTAGGTTACCAGCTAATACAAGAAAGAATGGTGATCTATTCTAATAGGCTCATACTCCAATTTGTATCATTCAGATATGAGAAATATCCAAGGACTTGCTAAATACTACAATCTACAGATGAGCTAAGATAAGATTATCTTACACATAGAACCCTTTCATAGTTTTCATACCTGTTTATTTTTTCCTGCAAGGTGGATTTTTAAGTACACCTCAAAAAAATTATCTTATTAAAAATGTTCCCTAGGAGTAAGTGACTTAAATTTCGTATTAACTTTCACGATATATTAGGGTAAAGTACATACAACATTAAGCTTTTTAACTAATTTCACGGTCATTTTGAGTAAATGGGTCATTTTGAGTAAATGGGTCATTTTCAGTGCATAAATAGAATAAAAGTAAGACCCTATGGAGTATGGACATAATTCCAAATTCTTTACCATAAGTTCCCTAACATCACAAGCATCACATGTGAACATCCTACCATGTGAAAACTGCTCAATTATCTATTTGATGCTACAATATAATCTATAGGAAGTAAATGCCCACTTCAAAAAAGAACTCCAAAAGATACTTCACAAAAATTATGACTAGTGTCTTTCTACTTTCCTCCAACCCCAACAACCAGTTCCATCCAATGCAAGCATCTTGCTTCGCAACAACAAGCTCTCTCTGGCCCAATTAAAAGCATGCTTCTATCTAACTAGACAGCAACAACTAAGATCAAAGATAACACCAGCTAAATTACCTAGCAGCCACAAATAATGATATTCATGATTCCCCAAAGTAAAGTAGTAGCAGAAAGTCACCTTCCAAAGGAGTTTACAATACAGCCTGGCATTTTCTTAAGCATAAATTGTGAACTAGGCATGTAAACTATCAGTTTATTACAACCAAAAACAATTCTAGCCAATAAAACGGGTGAGACGAAAATGAGTGTTTCAATAAATAGGTTCAATTTTGAAGCATAGTCTTATGACTATCAGTAACTCAGTACACCATCCTCCATCTG
The DNA here is from genome assembly GCA_029168935.1 of Oxyria digyna. Taxonomy (NCBI): domain Eukaryota; kingdom Viridiplantae; phylum Streptophyta; class Magnoliopsida; order Caryophyllales; family Polygonaceae; genus Oxyria; species Oxyria digyna. The sequence continues at coordinate 619,757 of JAPVLV010000017.1, forward strand.
CTATAAACTTCTGTACAACACTAAGCTATCAGTTTTAACTTCCCAAAAGCTGAGGGAAAGAACTTCATACATTATAATGTCATACTACAAGTACAACTAAAGACTGTCAACAAGGGCAACAATATATAGGTGCAATTTTGAAGCATAGTTAGCTTATGAGTATCAGTAACTCGGTACACCCATCCACCATGTGCTGTATACTTCTGTAAATCACTAAGCTATCAGTTTTAACTTCCCAAAAGCTGAGGCAAAGAATTCCATACATCATAAATGTCATACTACAAGTACATGAACATGAGGAGGCAATGATCACACTTAACAGAACCAGCAAAGGGCATGAATCGTGACTTTGGCATGTAGACTATCAGCCAATTATTACAACTAGAACAATTCGAGCCTATAAAACCGGTGAGAGGAAATGAGTGTTTCCATATATAGATCAAAATTAAAGCATACTACATATGCTGCAAACTTGTGTATAATCAATTTTAACTTCTGAAAAGCCGAGACAAAGAAGATCATACATCATAATATTATACTAGAACTAAAGGCTGTCAACATGGGCAATGAAAAGAATAGATTAAATTTACATTCCAGCAAATTAAACAACAAGGAAAAAGTGATATCAGGAGGAGGTTTCAAGATCAATACTTGGGAGAATTGGCGCTGAAATTCCGATGAAGAATTCGGCTATCACCCGAATCCGGTTGTTCAATCAACTCCCTTAAACCCAAATTCCCAACTACCTCTTCACTTTCCTCCTCCTTCTTGTGCAACCCAACTTCCCCTCCCATAACCCTAACTCTCTCAAAGTAATTCCCATAGATATACTCAGGAGTAAACCCATCCTCCTCATCAAACAACATAATATGTCCATGCCACTCCCAAACACGATAATCGGAGCCAGTTTCCATGTGAAACCCAACGCAGATATGATGCTCCCCAATCGAAACAGCCTGACCAGAATTAGGTTTAAGCGAGTCAGTGTTTCCTGTGAGGATGACCTTTATGATCTCCTTCTCGAGCTTGGACTCCTCTCTGGCGAGCTGGGTTCTGTCGGAATTGAGGTTGTCGGAGTCGGCGTCTGAGTCGGCGTCGGAGAAAGGGAAGTTGGAAGCGGCGGCGAGGAGGATGTCTTCGAGGGATTGGTTGAGGGAAGTGGAGAGAGGTGGTGGTGGTGGTGGGCGGATTTGGAGACGGCCCATTAGGTTTTGGAGGAAGAGATTGTCGAGGTTAGGGGAGGAGCCATTGAAGGAGCTCATCTTTGCGAACGAGGGTTTTCGATTTGTGAAGGAAAGGGTTTTAGCCTCCGGAGGAAGAAAGGGTTTATGTATGTGGTCTGTGGATAGAGGCATTTCTTTATTTAAAAAAATATATGTTTAGTATATCTATTTTATAAAGTTAATAAAAAATAATCTAAACTTTTAATTGTAAGTTAAAAATAACATCAATTTTCATGTCAATCACAATAATCACAATTTTGAATTTTATGAATAAGAAATGGTTTAATTGACATCTTCGTTGAAATTTTACTTAATTTGAAGATTTGGATATTTTCGAAAACCTTTCCTTAAATCATTTTCCAAAATGGAAATTATCAAATTCATAAGAAAATGAATTAAGCTACTAAGAAAATAAGTAGTATTTATACGTATCTATAGTGACCTCGCCAAGTAGAAAGTCAATGTTAAACACACACTAGAAAAATCGCACAATCATATTGTTATTGAATTAACTGAGATTTTAACGGAAAAAATTGTTTATACGATTTTAGTTAATGAATTGTAGGTTAAGATTATTTTTTGTTGATATCAAAGTTTGAATTATTTTTAATCCAGAAAATTGAAATTATTTTTTGTTATTTTTCTTTTTATTTGACGAATGTGATTAATTATCGAAAAAGATTTGGAGATGATGAATTTTTAGGTTAAGACACATGACACTTTTGTGTTCGTGTGTCGTAATGTATGTGTTCATATGTGTAAGAATATTTGAATGTCGTAGTGTGTTCATTAACCTAAATGTGTTCATTTTCCAACCACGTCCCCTTATTAGAGTCGACTATCAATCTGGGCACAAGAATGGAGAGAAATGAGAGAGGGAAGGTGGATGGAGAGAGATTAGGAGAGTGTGAATTTTTATGTAGCAGAGATACAGATAAAAACTGAGTGAGTGAGTTTTGATGAAGAAAACGAAGAGATAGAAGATATAGTGTGTTTGTTAATGGGGAAAGTAGAATATAAATGGAAAGTAGAATTAAAATGTCCGAAAAAAATACGGAATCTAAAATGAGAACGGAAGGAGTATATTATAAAGTGTTGTTCATGCGTCACAATATTTGTGCTCAATGTCTTTCGTCCTCACCTAAAATCTTATCTTCACCGGACGTTAATCCGTTAATTATTCGCACAATTCTCAAATTACCACATTCAAAACATCAGGTGATTATTTGTTATTTTTATATCAAAGTGTTTTACCTACAATTTCCAGTTTTACTTCTTAACATTTTTTTTTTTGGTCAAAAGTTTTACTTCTTAACATATGGAGATTAAAAAAATCCGAACATCAAAATACAAAATACACCAAACCAGATATAAGCTATTGTAATAACAATAATATTTGTATAATATAATCTGACGGGATAATTGAAATTACTTATATGTGTAGTTCATGAACAAAGAATAAGAAAATGAACAAATATTGCAATGCAAAAAGAAAACAGAGAAGTAAAGAAGTATATAATGGATGTACAGATCCACCTTCACATATTACACACATGAACTTGTACGGACTTAAAATTTGACAAAAAAACTACTACAAACTACTCCAAGTATTGCCAGTAGATCCCTGCTGATAGCAACTTTTTTTTCTCACTTAACTTGGCAACATTACAAGGAGGACAATGTCATCTTCTTCTTCCACAGTATTTTAAAAGAGGCTACGCATATACGACAGTTTGCAGATGTGAATATGGCAGTAGAAAGAAACTGCAGCTACCGCCTCAAGGTCTCAACAATGTAGTCGGCATAAAGATCCCTGTATATTTTAAGTCAGAACAGAAGCTCATAATAAGATTGCAGTAAAGTGATATTTACTGAAATAAGCTTGAAAAAAAGAGCACATACATGGAATTCTGGACTACTACATGGGCAATAGGGGCAGGCAAGAAATCATCGACAGCAACCTCCTTGTTCTCATTTTTCTTGTCTGAAGAATACAAAATGTAACATTTAAGACTGGTATAACAGCAGAAACAATGTAAATGGTTGTAAGAAAAACTTACATTCTTCAAAGAAACGACGAATCTCAGCTAAGCGATGTGGGGGAAGATCCTTGATGTCATTGTAATGACGGTACTCGGGATCATCAGCACATACAGCAATAATCTTGTCATCTTTCTCCCCCTGTGATCGAGAGGTTAGTTGTTTCAAGACTTCACAATGAGTAAACAAAACCAATTATATATGTACCTGATCAATCATAGGCATAACCCCGATAGCTTTGGCTCGCAAGAAGCAACCAGGAATGACAGGCTCCTATTAGGATGTGAAAAGACAAATTTAGGAACAAAATTAAATGCATAGTATTTTATTTAACTCATAACTATTTGAGGTTTCATACATAATGTATGGAAAATGTGTTTAATCTGCATACCTGCATGATAACTAAAACATCCAAAGGATCATTGTCCTCACAGAGAGTTCGAGGGATGAACCCGTAATTGTGTGGGTACACGACTGAGGAGTAAAGGATCCGGTCAACCTACACATGTACCAAATTTTAGTACCCAGACTAAATCTTATTGACCAATGATAAATTGATAACAACAGATAAAGGATTGCACTCATTTCATTACCTTGATAAGTCCTGTTTTTTTATCAAGTTCATATTTGACCTTGCTCCCTTTGGCTATTTCAATCACCTGCATGAATGAATTACAATTGACTTAGAACCATATTGGTGGTGTGTTGAGGCTAAAGCATACTGGAATGTATTTCTGTCTTAATCATCAAGAGGCTATCATAAAATGCATTCTCAAAGCATAAAAATATCCAAAAGCAGATATGAATAAAAAAATAAGGGAAATCGACAAGATCTGAGTAATCAACAGAACAGCATAGAAAGAGTCTTGCAACAACTGTATGCTACAATAATTTTAATTCCTAGCATCTGGGGGGAATACTGATTCAACCTTGTAAGTTGGTAATCAAATTTCACAGAAGTTTCAACAAAATCAAAATCAAATCAAAACATCCTTTTCTCCATCCCATAATCTAAATTTAGACTCTTGTATTATCTATTCAGATCCATAGAGACTTTTCAACATATGTCAGAGCTGAAAGCAATCAGATCATGTTATTATAAACATAAGAACAGGATACTTACACAGTTGAAAATCTTTGGAGCTCCAGGTCCTGCATCAATAAAACCAAAACCAAAACACATTTAAAGTCAATTCTCAAGATTAAACTTCTGCAACAAAAGATAGATACAGAAATTAACAAGCCCAAAGCAGTACCAATCTCCAGATCATGCCATGGGTGTGCAGCAACAGATCTGCTCTTCATAGATGACAGTATTCTTTCATTCAGAGGTGGATGTGTAGCGTATTTTGTCTGCATAGTTGCCTTCTCTGGTGTCTCAATCGGTGGCGCCATTTCTGTTCAAACAATATATCACATTTCAGCATTATAATCACAGATTGCGAAACAAAAAACATGAACGCGCTTTGAACGGGAGTGATTTTCAGAAATCCAGCAGAAAAAACATAGCAACATTTGAAATACTGAAACCAAAAGAGCTGGAAATCAACAGAAATCGGCCAAAATCAGCAGTAATTTCAGATCCAGTGACGGGAATGAAGCAAAGGCATAGAAATGTACCTGAATCTGAAACGGAGGAGAAGCTTAAGAAAGAAGAAACGTATAGATCTTGCGGAATCGCAGAACGTGTGAGGAGAAAGAGAAAGAGAGAAGCAAAACCCTAGCAGAGAAACAGTCTACACGAGTTTTTACGCGTTCCCGCTCTCCTCCTTGAGCTTCACTGCCATTTTAAAGGCCAGAAAAATAAAGGAACGATGAATTAAATTAAAATTCCCAAAATTAAAGGAGTCTGAAAAAGGAAATAAAAGGGTCAAGTTTCCGATGTGTAACGTTAACGCTTATTGCGGAAGCGAAGAAAATGCGAGTAGAGAGAAGCCGGAGATATTTGGGCTTCGTCCGTTTGGTGAATAGGTGGATACAGCTGTAATAATATGACACGTGGGGAGTTGTGATTGGTGAAAGGTCAGAGTAAAATGTGGAGTGGGGACCACTGGAATGGATAAACTACGGAGTTATTAACGCCGGCTCTACTGTACGATTGGTGTCACCGGTTTTGGAAACAAAAACGAACCGGTTCAGATTTTAATCCAATTGTAATGGAACCGACAGATTTCGGTCGCATTTTTGTTCAACAGAATCTTAACAAATCAACACATATATTAGTATCAGAATTGTTACAAGGTACTCTCTTCCGTCTCTAAAATAACTTTTTGATTTCTAACTATTGAATAAGTTTAAATATACTATTATGAGTGATTTTATTAATTTGTAATAAGAGATATAAACGATATAAAATGTGTCTCGATAAAAGGAAAATATTTGAAACTCTACAAATCATGACCTATTCTTTTTTGTAAATCGGGTTCTTGCTAATTGTTGTAAGGTAGACATTGCAAACCGGTTGAACGGGTCAGGTTAAGATCGAAAATGGGTTCGGGTCAATCGGGTTGACAAAATTATCGGATTGAACAAGTTCGGGTCGGGTCGACCCAACGGGTTTCTAATGTTCGATTTTCTTTATTGTTATTTAATAAAATAAAATATTTGAAAAGTGGGTGTATCCATGAGTTTCAAGAAGTTCAGGTCGGTCCGGATTTGACCCAACGGATTCGGAACAAAAGCGGATTTGACTCAAAAGGATTCACATACTTTTCGGATCGGGTTGGGTCGAATAGTTTTTGGGTCGGATCGAGTCGACTCAAATTTGGGTCAGCTTTTAAGAGGTGTGCCGTAAGTTATTTGAATAATTTTGAATGAAACCGTTTTGAATGAAAACGTTTGGTAACTTTTTTTTTTTGTGAGAAAAACGTTTGGTAACTAATGTATGTATGGTTGGAGGTATTTATGACAGTATGACACGTATGGAAGTAAATAGAGGATAAGGATAACGAATGGTAATTAAATAAGCTTTTAATTAATGTCCCGATTGATCTTAGCTGGATTACAGTCACATGGTACGGTGTTATCCATTTGGACGGAAGAAAATTGACAGTAAATTCTCACATAATCAAAGGGACCAATTCAAGCGAAACTTGTTGCCTTTTATCTCACACAAATTGCATAAAAGTCCATGTATACAATATAAACTTGTAGATGCCATATACTTTTATTTACAAACGCATTGTCATTCTCACATTTGAATTAAAAAAAGAGTGGAATGCAAGATAGATCGATACATAGAAAAAGCAGAAGATTGCGTGCAGAAATAGAGTTAGAAGCGTATATTTGTTTTCCCGGCCTTTTGATAATGTTACGCAAACTCATCAGCTTATGAAATTTGGTACTTAGAATTCAAAAGGAACCGACAATACGACGCCGTTTAATGCACCAACCTGGCTTCAATGTCGGTGTCGGACTCGCTAAACACATAAACCTAACAGTCTCATCTTTTGTACTATTGTTTATTAATATACTCCCTCCGTCCCGTCCCCTATTGATCTTCTCATTTGCTTTTGACATATTTGTCGAGACACGTTTTGTAATATCTCTAAATATACGATGATAAAAATTATAATTTTTTTATATTGTCAAAGTACTCATTGAGACGAATCAAACGATATTTTACATGCCTATATTTATTTCTATATATTGGAAGAAAACGAGAAGATTCTCTCGATTCGTGAATAGTATCGAAAAAACAAATATGCCTTATATTAAGGGACGGAAAGAGAAGTAAAATATCAACGTGAAATGTGAAAAAGGAATATTCTTATAGAGCTGTACAAATCCGAAAGAGGTGCGAAATCAACGTCTTAGTTGCTCCTCTTTACTTATAAGTGAATGCGATTCTCTTCATCAACATTACTTAATAGTTAATGGGTTAGTTAATACTTGGCTTAATAAGCCAAACACTTTGTAAGTTTTTATATTAAAAATTGTAGTATTGTGCTTTTTATCATTTTTTGTGCGTAACGGCTATATACACTCATTTTTTTGTCTATATACACTCAATACCCCACGCAGTTGCGACGCGTGGGCGTGGGTATTACCCACGCATACACAACGCGTGTACGAGACCATTTTATGGATATCCGAAACATTTAATCCACGGGCACGCAAAGCGTGTGCGTGGGTATAATTTTTTTTTGTCAATCTCACGCTTCATATACGCGTAGGTCATAATCGGAAAAAAAAAAAAAACTTAAACTCAAGACCCACGCGTTGCGTGGGCGTGGGTCTTAAAACCAAACAAAAAATGTTATGCATGAAATGAATGAAATGAATACCGATCAGCCGGAGGAACATGATGAAAATATACCCACGCACACGCAACGCGTGGATGTGGGTATATTTTTGAAAAAATCCTTGCACACGCGTTGCGTGCACTACAAGAGAACTTCTATATAGCCATAGTTATAAGTGTAAGAATTAGCTACATCTTTTAATTAAGTGTGGCTAAAACCAACACTTAATATTGTAAACATGAAGTGTGACTATATGGACTGTCGATAATTAAACAACATTTATAATTGTAGAAAACATCCACACTTATATCTATAGAAGAATAGTAATAAAATTGAGTGTTGCAAATTCCAACACTTTAGGTAAACACTTAATTACTATAAATATATTAAATGGTTGCCATGTCATATTTAATACAACTATTTAAAGTGTGGGTAGATCAAAAGTGTTGGAAATCTATCCAACACTAAAATGTGTGGATACTATTAATATACAAATATAAATATAAATTTAATTATACATTTTTATATTTTATAAATGAATTTTTTAGCTTTATTAATAATTCTTATTATTTACAACTACCAAGACTAAAAATGAAATTTTATAGCAAATTAACCGAACATATTTTCCATTAGAAATTTAGTCACCTACAACACAAGTCATCATCTAACAAGTTCCTCTAAATAAAAAAAGTTGCTGCAACAAACAAGTTCCTCAAAAAAGAAAAAGGGCAGAAAATTCACACGTCACATCTAACACTTCATCTACTTCTGATGGGCATAACCAGGAGGCATATAGTTGGCACCTAGTACAGGAGCAAGAACACTTGACTGGACAGGAGGATAAGTCATTAAAGGATTTGGAGTTGAGCTCAACAACGTCGTTAAAGGAATTTCAGTTTGTAGCATCGGATCTATATGTTGTGTCGGTTGACCAGTTTGTGTGTACCTTTGCATTTGTTGAGCGTGTCGGGCCTGCAATATCAGTACCTCCTCTTGTTGTCGGGCTTGTTTAAGTTGTTGATGAACCTCTCGGTGATCGTTCTTCGGAGGTCCACTTCAAGTGATTTCCGGACGTCGTCTTCAATTGACTTGCGGAGGTCCTCCATTTGATTAGCATCTGGATTCATACTTTGTGTCGAAGAAGGAAGACCAACTCCTGGATTTCTGAAGTCTCGTGCCATCTTCTTGAGAGATCCTTGAGCATACATTTGTCCTTTGCTATTAACACCCGCTGCTTCAGCCCATAGCCTCTTTTTGTCTTCCTCCGTCATTCCCTCTGGATGGGTCTCCTTAAAAGCACTGATTGACTCATTATAGCGATCCTAATTACCAACATCAACAAACAACAATCATTTTAAAGACAGTGGGAAAAGAAGGAAAAACAAATAAACAACTAGTAGAAGAACAGTTAGCAGCAACAAATTGAGCTATTGAATAGCACTACACTGAAAATTTATCTACTGTGTAAGAGATGAATGTAATAAAGTTAAGCTTCATAAAAGGGAATCCCATCTGTATTAATTAGCACTACACTGATTTCTACTGCTTCAAGACTAGCATTATCCATTTGATCCATGCTAAACAGCTAATGGTGACACGCTGAATAGGAAGATGTTAGAGTTTTGGTGTAAGATGGTGAAGAGGAAAAAAAAGTTTCTAGTAAAATCTCAACTCTGCAATCATCAGAAACATACTGAACATTAAACACAGCAGCTTAATCCACAATGTCAACTCAATTGAACATCTAAAAACTCTCTAAGCTAGCAAACTGAACATTAAACATGACAAATGTACCAAAAGGTACTCACACCAATATTAAGGCATAGACAGACTTTAAAAACTAGGGAAATTCCATACACGACTGAAAATTAAGTGCCTGAAAATATAACACATATATACCATACATGACTGAAAATTAAGTGCCTGTAAATTTAACACATATATACCATACATGACTGGTAATAAAAACCCTCAAATTACTGTATCAGAATAATTCAGTCTATACAATCATATAAGTCATTTAATTTGTTGATCAATCTTGCATTCATGTATATATCTACACAGCATCAAAAAACATAGACCAATTCTTTTTTTGAGATTAAGAGTAGCAATTTAGTGCAACGAGTTAGCAAGAATAACTAAATATGCCATCATGAAGAGTACAAATTTAGGGAAATTACAAGGTAATGTAGTAGCTAATAAGTGAAGAAAAGATGAGCAACATGAATACTTGTTTAAAGCATAGGCAAGAGGAGAAAGGGACAAGACAGAGAACCTGTAAGAACTTGTGTGCGATGTGGGATGGAAGCTGCAAATTTGAAGGTGTGATATAGAAACCGTAAAAGCTGATGGGATGAAGACGTGATAATTTATAAGGGTTGTGCGGTTATCTAAGTGGGATTCAAAAAGCTTAACATTTGAAAGCGCGCTTAATTAATAGAGTATAAAAGAAAATGGAACCTAACCCAGGGATGAGAACAAATCCACCCAGACAAGAACATAAATCGTATGATTTCTCATCACACAAGCATTTTATCGAGCAGTTGGAGTGCAAACTTCTACTTATATCGAATAATAAATTAGAGTAGCTGATTCACACAAATTTGTTTGCACTCGACTTCAATTAGAGCAGCTGAACACTTGAACCAAATCTGCAAACTTAAAGCAAGCCCGAAGAAAAATTACCTGTTGCGGGTCGTCGGTGACTGCGCGTAGGTCGTCGGTGACTGCGTGCAGATCGTGGCTGACTCGGGGTGGAGACGCCGACTCGAGCGCAGTCTGCAAAGGAGGTCGTCTCGTCGGGTCTTCGTGGCAGAAGCCTAAGTTTTCACGGTCTCACCGTAGAGGTATGCACGCGTGAAAGCGCAATCTGCAAAGGTCGGGTCGTCGTGACTTATCTGGGCGTGAATTGTCAGTCCGGATCCTCTGCTTCATAAGGCTTGCTTCAACTACTGCTTGATTAGTTTAATTGGGAGAAATTAGGCCTAATTAATCAAATCAATTTCAGTGGAAGAATTTGAGGGAAGAAGAACGAACTTGGGGGAAGCAATTTCACAGGAAGAGCTTGAGTTTGAGGGATGAAGAAAGAACTTGGGGAAGAAAATACAAGTTTCTCGTGAAGAGGAATGCAGCTCAATTTTATTTTTTACAAAGAAAAGAAAATTAATAGGTGGACTGGTGAATTGAAACGGAAGCACAAGATCTGGACCGGTGAATTGTATGTTAGTCTGAACCTGAAGTAGATAAAATTTTATTATGATGTGTTAATTATCAACATTTTCATGTGTGAGTATTTAGTGTGGGTATTTATTCTACTCACTATTTAAAGTGTTGAAATCATATATATGTATTTTCCCACACTTGTTTAACACTTAAAAGTGTGAATGGTGGAAATCAACTATTTAAAGTGTGGGAAATTCTGTCAACAATATAAAGTGTGGGGTATAATAGTGTGGGCATATTGAAGTTCTCTTGTAGTGGTGTGGGTATATTTTAAAACACCCATGTCCACGCGTTGCGTGTGCGTGGGTATATTTTAATATTTCCGAAATTGCCCTACGTGTACAGTTTGCGCAGGCGTAATATTTTATCAAAATACCCACGCACACGCGTTGCGTGGGCGTGACTTTAATGGTCGGATATCCGTTTTAAACGTACGCCTATGCGTTGCGTGTGCGTGGGTACCTAGCCACGCCCACGCGTTGCGAGTGCGTGGGTATCTGAGTCTAAATAGACAAAAAAATGAGTGTATATAGCATCACCCTTTTTGTGTGTGCTTCGTATAATTCTGATAAATTGCACCTTGTAATGACAAGCTTTCTAAATTAAAACACGCAAGTAATGATTCACGATGAAGAAGTTGACATTCAAACTAGACCAACAAACAATTGCAAAAATCAACAACCATTTCGATTTACACATCTTAAAAGCTAAGACTATAGGGGTTGCATAACTTATTTTTTGACATTTATTTTTATGTTAAATAAAATTAAAAAACACTATTAAATTAACTACCAAATAAAAAAAGTGTGATGCAACTCTTATTTGGGTTGGGTTGCATGAGTTTCATAGCAAAAAAACACTTTTTACTATGCAATTAATTATTAAAATAAGTTATGCAACTCCATCGTGGATAGTCTAAATACATTAAGGTGATCAGCTACCATCGCTAGCTTTATTTTATGGGTCTTAATTAATTATAATATACTCCCTAAGTGGTAGGAATAGGAGGTTTCCGATCTCATTCTCAAGAACAATAAATACTTTATGATATATTTGGATTTTTCTAATGTGCATTATGATACATGTTTAGAGAATAGGCTAGACAAATTGATAAACTAAGAGTTTAATTCTCATGAAGTGTTTCGTCAAGTATCAAATATTCATATTCATATTCATACGTACAATGGAAGAGCCGTAAGATATGAAAAAGTTAAAGATCCTATTATTATATAACTTTGGTATAACGCATACCATTCTCATGCATATATTCCGTTTGACGTTTTTTCTACATGTCTTTAATAATACGACAATATTACTTTTGTAATGTCGTAAACTGTAAGAACATTTCCATCTCCTGCAGGTGTTTTTTTTTTTTTTTTTTTTGAAAATAGGCACAATACTTCCTTTACTTGAACTATTTTATACACTTAAAAATAAAATGAAAATTGTAATTATTCAAAATCCTACTATATTTCCACACATATTCACACAAGTTGTTAGCAATGATGAAAATATATGATGTTAGAAGGTTGTGTATCAAACTCCTACAATTGAAAGTATATCTTACTCTTTTCAGATGCTTTCTTAAAATTCATTTCGTATAGTATACATCATTAAAATAAAAAGCGACATGAAAACTAAAAGAAAACAACATTTTAACAAAGTTTCTCTAGGAATACACCTAACAGTCATTATTGGGCTTATTTATTCTTAGCCCACTTTCGACAAAAATGAGCTCAAATGGGCTGGTCCATATCCAGTATCAGAGCCAAAACAAAGAGATGAAGGCCCAGAAAGCGAAAGTTTCCCGGACAAATATCGATTCTCCGGGTTGGAAAGTATTAGGCCCAATTGCCCTTCCAGGACAAATTTTGTAGTTTCTAACCCTAATTTATATAATTTGTGTTTTTGACCTTTTAACACTTAATGATGACAGTTTTTCGTTATCATTTGATAACAACTTTCTATCGTTATTTGATGATAATATTTTGTCACCATTTAATGACAATAACTGTCATAAAATCGTCGTCAAATACTTTATGAAAGTGTCATCTTTTGTAGGGTTAAAAAATATAACTTAAAGTGTAAAAAGGGTTAATTAGGCCAAAGAGTTCTCACTTCTGTTTTCAGTTTTGACGTGCAGAATTGAATTTGGGTGGTGCTGTAGATGTGGATAAGAGTGTATTGTTTACCACAAGTTTGTTTTTGTGAGACCTATTATCATAAATTAAATCCACAGATATGATTGTGGTGATACTGAAACTATTGGGACAACTGACGAGACATCAGTAGGACACAAGATCCTCTATTAAAAAGAAAAGTAGATCTTCAGATTGCAAGTATATGATTTTAGCTCGTATATGCATGAACAAGTGTTGTAATAGTTTCAGATTGCAAGATCTTCAGTACAAAGTATTACTACTATTTTTTATTCCTATGTTCGCTACGCTATAAATGAGATGAAATCTGAGTGATTACTCATTCATACTCCATCATATTATGCAGATTATTGCTGAATGAAAATCAGGAATAAACAAGCTTTTTGTTTGATCGCGTTACTGTGCATGTTATGCGTGTTTCTTCTCTGACTGGTGGATGTTGAGATATGCAAGAATAACTAATTAATATTTATGAAAATCAACGAAGTTATATGATCTACAAAGTTTGGCCATGCGTATTGAATAAGAAGTCACTGGTCGGAAAAGGTCGACAGAATTTGCACAAGTATGGGCTTTTTGGACCATCTGAGTTCGTATCAGTCCCCAAAACAACATTTTAACTAGCGTAGTGACCCGTGCATGGCACGGGAAATTCCATATTATTCGTATGAAAATTGTATATTCTTTTAATCGAGTTCGTCAAAAAATTAAGATTAATTTTTTTTCTTGTAAAGACTATTTATAAAAATATATTTTATTTCATGAAAGTTATGTACGTAGCTTGACTTAATTTTTATTATCGAAAATAATCCTAATTTTATCGTAAGAATATATATTAACCTTCAACATAATATTTATTCTCAATATAATAGCTTGTATAGCTGTTGTTGAAATGAATGATAATGTTTAAAGATTTATTTGTTAATATAATTATCCAATCTATGAATAATTAAAATTTAAGTTAAAATATAATAATTGTGTAACAAACTAAGCATAGAATCACTCTAAGAGCTCTAAAAGGCTCAACTTTAATATATATATGATAGATATTTTCTCAATTTCTCTTTTATTTATGTTTCAGATATCTTTACATTTAGAGTTTCTTTTCAGTATTTAAATACTTTTGAATATTTTCTCTTTCTGGTGGATTTCAGAGTTGTATCTGACAAATTTATATTTGCAAACTTGTGTTTTCGTTCTAGTTTTGCGTTGTTAATCCTTTGTGACTCCAAACGCGCATTAAATTCGATAAAGAACTTATCAAATTCATTTACAAGTGTAGAAACCAAGAAAGACTAGAATAATCCAAACAATAGAAACATGACTAGAATAAGCATTTTTGATATTATCCTTGTACATCACTATATGCTTTTAAGCCCATACACAAGTATTCTAGGACGAATTGTACATGCCCAAGTCAAAATTTGAATTGCAGCTTTCAATTGTGTGTATGTATAAAGGATGTGACACTAACAATGCCACAATGGGAAAGAAGGCTACAGTTATCTTATGCTATTATTGAAAGAGGAAGAAAATAAAAGAGATAGAAAGATAAGGCTAAATTATTGCAATTTTTTCTGCATCAAAAGCACAATTACCACAATCATATTGTGGTCACATAATTGTCCGCTACTTGCGCGCAGTTCATTCACACTGAATCGATATGCATAAATTTATACTTGGTGCAAATTGGTTTGCATGAATGTGGTGATTAATGTAATTTGATTTGTAGATATGACACTAGATGCATATATTCCATGAAAACATAGTGATACGATGACAAGTATAGATGTGATACGAGATGCGGATATAAAATGAAGAGAATATTATAAACATTCCTTGTTATTATAATTAGAATTTAACTAGCCTAGATCTCGCGAGTTTATATAACTCGATATGGTTAATAAGTAGTACGGAGTATTATGTAATTATAATTTTATATGAAAATGAATTGATATCTTAAAACTATATTGATATATAATTAAGTTTTAAAATTTTAAATATAATAAACAACGAATATAAATGAATCTTTTCTCTTACTTATTAAGAAATCAATCTTTTTGTGATATGTCATATCATAAAAATAAAATTATAAATTTGTAAAATAACATACTAGCATATTTGGAGTTCAAAATCTGAAAAAATTAACCCTTAAAATCTTTTGAAATCTGAAAGATCTTAAACAATCTTTTGGTGATATTTTTGCACATGATTTTCCAGATTTAATCTTTTTAAATTTTTTTTTTACAAAAAATAGTAAAAAATAAAGCCTGAATGAGGAGTATGTCACGTGACATAGCTAGAATTGAAGAAATATATTTTGCTCTAGTAGTTATATAGAGATTATAAACAAGTATACACAAAATTTTAGAATTTGATTCTGATTAATGTTTAGATGTGCACTCAAAATAATACACACATAATAATCTTAATAATCCTAAACCCTAACAAGGCATTTGTAAACTTAACAATGAAGGTAAAGTGTCTGACTCGTTATTTTGCCGGGAAGGCCCAAATGTGTGATCAAAGGGGACTGTTATCCAGGGAGACGTGCAATCATCGTTATTTTCATCATCATGCATTTATTGATACGGAGTATATTATTAAGCAAAACAAGATTTAATAACACTAGTTCATCCCCGTGCTTCACGCGGGCCTAACACGTTTACTTTTATCGTATTTATATATTTCGTTTTATTTTCACATAAGTATTTATGCAGTAACTTTTAATAAAAAATAGTCGTTTTTAATTAATTAAATATATAAATTTTAGAATATTTATTAATAACGGAATCTGAAAGATATAATTACTAATTAGTGATATTTTAAAATCATTATCTAACATAATAACAACTTGCTGAAATAGAATATCAAAAGACAACTAAAATGTCCAGGGAGAATCTCAAAAGACATACGCATGAAACATATAAAAATCGATGAGAGAAATACGATACAGAAACGAACATACACTCAAAAACATAACTAAACGACTCAAATTAGGAGATTAAATGAAAGGAAGGGCAACTGACAGAAACAAACAAACGTGAGACGACAACTATAGGAGCCAACAAAGAAATCTGGTTCAAGGGAATCTTTTTTTTTGATATTTTTTAATATATTAACTCAATTCATTAACCTTTAAAAAAAATCAATGAATTAACTCAATAAACTAATTAAATACCAATTGACATTACATCATCAAACCCAATAATTTTTATATATTTTTATATATATAGATATAGATAACTTATCAGTGACTCCATTTATGAAACAAGTAGCCACGAGGAATATATTAAGGATCATATTTTGATTATGTAACCATGCATGAGCCCTTTAATTAGTCATAAAATACAATTCCGTACTTGATTCATATGCATTAATGAAAAGTTGCTCCTCTAAAGTTGGCATTATCTTTTATAAGCCCCACTGATTAAATTAGGATTATAAGATCATTATGTGACGTCTAACCATATATTATTATGTTCATTATACCAAATTGATTATAATCACTTTCAGGTACATTTGTTAGTGGATCAACTAATCTACTTTAGATTATAGCAACGTGCACCAATATTTACTTATTAATTACATAAGATTTAAGATTTTTGTATAAACTTATTTATATTTGTTTTTATTATATTTAAAATTTAAAAAATTAATTTTATAGCCATATCATTTAAAGTTATCAACTTATTTTTCAGATAAAATATATAATATAGAGTATGAAATTATATTAACTCGCGTATGGCGCAAAATCTAGACTAGTTTTATTTCAAAAAAGTGTGGAACGCCGCCGCTTCCCTTCCTAAAAAATTACTCCCTCCATCCCTTATTGATCTTTCTATTTGCTTTTGACACGTTTGTCGAGACACGCTTTATAACGTTAATATCTCTATGTATACGATGATAAAATTATAATTTTTTTTATATTGTCAAAGTACTAATTGAGACGAAACAAACAAGATCTCATATGCCTATATTTATTTCTATAT
The DNA here is from genome assembly GCA_029168935.1 of Oxyria digyna. Taxonomy (NCBI): domain Eukaryota; kingdom Viridiplantae; phylum Streptophyta; class Magnoliopsida; order Caryophyllales; family Polygonaceae; genus Oxyria; species Oxyria digyna. Next base: position 636,637 of record JAPVLV010000017.1, read on the forward strand.
ATTGGAAGAAAACAAGAATATTTTATCGGTTTGTGAATAGTTTCGAAAAAGCAAATGAGCCTTATATTATTTTCGTTATTTGTTTGGAGTAGGAGGGAGGGAGTATTCCTTTTTAGAGAGAGAGGCGTCACTCTTGCACACTTTATTGAATAGAATAAAAGATTAACAAAATATCATACGAGGCAAGGCAAGTTCTCGCAAATCATCTAATTAACAAAAAACAATTAACACTAGAAACGGGACTATCTAAAATATGAAAACTAGACAAAAATCAAAAGCAATTGTGGGCAAGTGATCAACAACTCTGTTGGCCTCGTGATAGATGTGACGAAACTGACAATCCAGTCTCTATTGATAAAGCTCTCGGAAGATAAAACCAGGCTAGCAAGTGGATGAGAATGCTCAATCTTCTTAGAAAGAAAGTTAATGGAAACCACATAATAATATCCAATCTCCAATTATCTTAGACCCACACATCACATCTTCTCTTCTTAGAAAGAGAGTAGGATTTGTATGTTAGTACGAGGAGAACTGAAACACAAATGAAAACTAGCAAGAATATTTATCAAAACAATAACTGATACGCTGTACTTTGTATAGCGTAATTAGGGATTATTACATTAGTTTAGGAGTATTATCATATGTGTTTCGAGTCATTATTATGTTCTGAGATATTTATTAAGAAGTGAAGAAATGAAGATCAGAACCGAAGAAGAAGAGATCAAAGATTGAAGACATGAAGACTTGAAGACTTGAAGATATTCTGCGGAGCAGCGGCGATCGCCACTACCATCCAGGCGATCGCCATTCTACAACAGAAGAGTTATGTGAGTTCGAGAGATTATGGCGATCGCCATGACTCTACGGCGATCGCCATGGGGTGACAGAGGCTACGGCAGACGCTACATGAAGACCACGATCGCCAGACATCTATGGCGATCGCCACAACAAGGCCGAAGACATTCCAGACTTTCCTTATTTTCCTTTGTTTATTTTATTTCCGTTTCCTTATTTTATTATTTCGTTTAGGATATTTCTTTTACCATATTTTTTAGGGTTAGTCTGTATTTAAGAACCCTAGCCATCATCATCTTTTCCATCATCTTTTCCATCAGACAATTTAGTTCTGCAACCATGAGCAGGAACTAATCCCCATTGTTTTACTTAGCGGTTGAAACCTTCAGTTATTAAGTTGTGAGATTTCTAAACTCTTGTTCTTTTCCTATGAGTTTGTATTAATTCTCTTGTTCTTCATTTATTGATTTCTATTAGTTTTGCTAGCTTGATCACCTAGTTTGATTGATAGTTTTCTATTGCTAGACTAAGAATATACGGTGGAATTCCTTGTCATTGTAGTATTCATATCTGCATGATGTGATAGTTGATTGCTTTTATGAAAGAGAATTGATTGCATGTTAATACTTGACGGTTGTAAGTTATTGCATGCATCCTTATGATTCTTGTGCCCTTTGCTGCTATTTCATCTAATCTTGAGAGGTTTCCCTGATTGTTGAATAGTAAGTATTATCAGGACCGGTTGGCCTGCTGATATATTAAAGATTGGAATAGGAACATTCCATAGGATTGAATAGAACTTGAGATAAATCTATGATCAACTTGATTGACTGTTGTGTGGATACTTGCTAGGTGAAACCCCTTCTCATCATATTCTCACCCAAACTTCCTCTGCTTGTTACTGGTTACTTGTGTGTTCTTGCAATCAAACCCCCTCCCTTTGGTTACTTGTTACTAGTTCACTTGACTGCATTGATTTGGTGTTTTGATTCCCTTGGGTTCGACCTCTACTTACTTGTTATACTCTAGTTAGTGTTTAGAGTTTATTTTGATTTGGCACTACGACTTTAGCCTCATCAATAACTTAAGTGCAAACCCTAGATAACCAATTACCAAGTAATTATCGTTAGATGAAAATCACCCTTCTTTCGAGGATTTAAAATCTACTTCTATATTGAAGTTGCAGACAAACAATAGGCTACCGTTTACGTTCTTAAGCAAGAACACCTTTTTTTCCTCTTAACCAGAAACTACATAGTAATAACCGATCTTCATTCCATAAATATCCATTTCACACATTTTACAAGTTCTTAAGATAAACTCGTAATTTTTTTCTTAACAAAATTACAACCGAATATATTAAACATAATCTTCCATGATGTTGAACGATAATATCTAATATTCAAATATCATACACCCATGCATCATATCTTCTCTTCAAGATTCGGCGATTTGCAGTGTCCTTCCACTTTCCTTGATCTTTATCCTTGCATATATATTTTGGATCTAAAATTAATGATAATAGTAGTCAATATATATATCTAATATAGTTATTATCTTCAAACTAGAAAAACCGAAGAAAGAAACTCAAAAGTAGTGAAGTTTCATATATTTCTATTTCAACAAAAACTAAAGTACGTATTCACAATTCTTCTATAACGGTGTTTTGATCGTCACTTTGCTTCTTAAATAATTTCGGATCCGTTTGGATTCCCTTGTATTAAATGCATAATGCATTATTTTGCTTTAAATTTTAATTTGCATTATATGAAATTTAAGGTTCATGTCTTATATATAACCTGTGTTTGATTAATAACCGATAAAATACTTTTTGTAGGTTCTCTCATTGAATCTCACCCTCACATGCCTCTCATATTTCTTTTATATGTAATACATTAAACTTTTGTTCAACCAAACACCGTTTAAATATTTAATGTATTATTTTTAACATAATACATTTTAATGCATTTTTCAAGAGAATCCAAACACACCCTTCCTCTTTATTTTTCTCCAACGATGAATTATTTTGTAAGTGTTGGAGCCCAGAAATTGCGATCACGCGACACAACACTTCGCGTGACACAGGGCGTCTGGACAATCAACTTATGTAATACTATTCGTCGTCTTCTTCCTCGAAATTAACGTTGCTCTCGACGCCTGACACTTGCGTAACTTAACCGAGAAGGAAACCGGCTCCGGCTCTTTTAAGCTCCGATGAGAAAGATTAACGTAAAACCGGATACACCGAAACAACGCAAGTATACACAAAGGTAAGGAAAAGCAACGTGAAGGAAGAGTATATTATCAAAAACGTTTCAAGCTTACAATAAACCGAGTAACTCAGATACCATTCATAACAACACTAAAGCTTTACAACAAAACTATAAGTGATACAACAAGTGTTTTATGCCTAAACTCCTCTAGGAAATGACTGTTTTGGAAGATTGAAGTTAGGGTTTGCTCTTGTGCTTTTCTTCTTCAAAGGGAGGTGAAGCGTTTTTCTCTTATGACTCCGGGTTCCTTTCCTTATCCATAGGGTTGCGTTTTTATACTATCACCTGGGACCCACGCGAGTCTATTACCGTTTTGCCCCTCGATACTTAGTCCCGTTGTATCCTCTTATTGGGCTTCACCTGTTTATGGGCCGCTTTATTCTTCTGGGCTGACTTCCTGGACCGACCCGGCACGCGATTCATGGGCCTGACCCAACTCTCCATGGGCCTCGCGAGCCCATCGAGAACCGGCTCCAACATCCAGCCCCCCCAAGCTTTCATGCTGAATAGCTGAAGGCTTGGGCCTGTCCTCTTGAAGTCGCGTTCTCGATGTAAGCTTGGCTCTTAAACTTTGCACGTTCCCATCGCGTGATAGGGTCGCGTGTATTTCTACTTCGTTTTCTCTGGGCGACGTTTTGAATTCAAAAACTTTACGAATTCCCGCGCCGAGCGCATGTCGTCCACGTGTTGACTCATTATTGCACCCTCTTTCCCTAGATTTTTTCTTATATATACCCGTTCTCGTCTTCCTCTTTCCCTTTTCCGCCATAACCTCCTCTTTCTCTGCAACTTCTCAAACCCGCCGTAACCTCTATTTTCTCTGCAACACTCTTCGCCGGTGCTTTCCTTCCTTCTCCATCGTCATCTTCGCCGTCGTTCGCAGTCGATTCTTCATGGCAGGTTAGTCTTCCGCTCTCCTTTCTCTTTTCTACTTCGTTTTCTTGATTTTTTTAGGGTTTCTATCGTCGTCCCATTTCTTCTCGCCCGCAGAGATTTCACTCGGTTCTTTTGAATTGAGAGGCTTCTGAAGGTCACTTTTTGTTCATTGGGTGTTTTTGCGTCGTATCCCATTTCGACTCTTATTCCTTGATGCGCTCGTTTGGGAAAAAACGTGTTTTGGTCAATTTTTGCCATTTTCGACCTTCGTAATGTTCTTCGTGTTCTTGGGCTTGGTCCACTCTGATGTCGTTTTGGCTTCCCTTTTGATTCTTGAGTTTCAGCTTTTCCAGGGATTTCTTGTTTGTTTACTTTCTATAGCCTCGCGTTAGTTTCCTTAGACACGCGTTGTTCCTAATTTTGATGTTCTACTTTCCTTCTTTCCATCCCTGGAAAACTGAAACTTATTTTGCCCTTGCTTTCAGGTAGCGATGATTTTTATGAACGCTCAGCTCGGGCTGAGTATTCAGGGCGTACCACGTCCGGATCTGAAGGGGGTTCTGGTGATCGCGAGCCAGACTCTCGTAGACGATCTCGCGTTTCTAGAAAATCTAAGAGGAGCAAAGCGAAGACGCCCAAAAGATCCAAAACCAGACTCCCGTCTCGCGTCATTCAAGAGCGAGCCGAGACCAATTACGGTCAATTCGCCAGTTTTTTCTCTCACAAGGGGTCTTTGCCCCACGTAGTTATAGAGAAACCCTTTCTCGCGGGCCCCGGCCGCGTGAGTATCCTTACAAAGAGAATTACGCATTCTCGCACCCTAGTTCCCAACACCGCCCAACGTAGCAGTCTTACCTTTGACGATCTTCGTCGCCTTGCTACGCGATATCCCTTCCCTGAGGGGACCGTCTTTGCCCTCCCCGATCTTGAAGGCACTTCCCTCGACCAGTATGGGTCTTTCTTTGCTTTGAGTAGGCAGTCTTTAGAAGCCGGCTTCCGTCTCCCTTGGACGTCCTTCCAGACTGAAGTAATGGCAGATCTAGGCTTCAGCCCTTCTCAGATGCATCCAAACTTCTGGAGCTCTCTGATTGTCTACATCATGCGATGTCAGGACATTGGGATAGTTCCTAATACTCCTCACTACGCGCTCATCAATTCGTATAAGAAGAACTCACGCGAGGATGGGTTTTACACTGCTCAAGCCAAGACTCCTAGCGCCTTTCGATTGCCTTCGAAGATCGAGGGGTGGAAAACTTGTTGGTTTTTAGTCTGTCCCCCTCCTGGCTCTGAAATTTCCGTCCAGGTACGTGAGCCCACGGCGAGAAGGGCCCCATGCTTTTTCCCCAAGGAGACTCGCGACAGATTCATTCGTGATTACAAGGATTACCCCGACAAAGCAGTTCAAAAACGTTTTGAGCTGGCTATCTCGGACTCTTTACTGGTCGCCAGGGGACTTAGTCTCAAGGCTCATGCCTTAGGTTTTTGTTTGTTTTTGTTTCGACGCTCGCGTTTATTACGATTATTTACACTATACTCACTTGTGGTGGCTTTTGTAGATGCTGACTTTTTCGCCGATCTTCCGGATCTGGGGGGGTTGGCCCTTGACGAGTCGGGCGCGCTAACAACCATCGAGGCGCCTACCCGCATTGTTTCATCCGTCCCCGATCCGACTCCTACTCCCCCAGCCGCTGCTTCGGAAACACCAATGGAGCTTGCGACGACAGTTTCTGAGGACGCTCCTCCGGTCCAGACGTCTCGCGTACTTTCGGTTCGCGATAAGGGGAAGCAGAAAGTTGCCGAGAAAAAACGCAAGAGGACGACGGAAGTGGAGTTTGTCTCCTCTCCGGAGCCTACTGATACCCCTGTCGCGAACCCGACCTTCATCCATAGCTTATCCGCGACGCGTGCGTTCGTTGAGACGATACCGACCGTTTTCCCTCCTGCACCTAGCCTCTACGAGGAAATTTCGGAAAGGCCTGGCGGCTTGTCCAAACTTCTTTTCGCCGTAAGTCTCTTGTTTCTACCTATTTCTTGCTTTCTTGGGGTATTTCTAACTCTTCATTTTTGCAGGGGATGAATCTCATCGCGAGCGCAACTCAAAAGGTGCTCGCTGCTGAAGATGAACTTAAGGAGCTGAGGGCAGATGATCAGTCCACCCGCGATGCCCACAGAGCGGCCAAGTCTAGGCTTATGGGAGAAAAGAAAGCCTTGGAGGAGGAGCTTTCGAGAGCTAAGACGACGATGAAGGAGATGGAGGGCGAGCTCGCGTGCCTGTCAGTCAAAGACGCGAGGATAAAGGAGCTGGAAGCTCAGCTTGCGTATGAGAGGTCCACCCATGTCAACATCGTCACTGAGTACAATACGCAAGTGAGCGACCTTAAGCAGGAAAACGAGAAACTCCACGCGACTATGTCTGAGAGAATTGCTTATGAGAGGAACATGGCGGTGGAGGAGTATTGTGGGGGTTATCGTCAGCGTGCTCGCGTCGATTTTTACAAGAATGCCGCCAACACGCTTCTCCTATGCATGGTAAAGATGCAGATGCTGAAGTTCAAAGTTAAAGACTTCCCCTTCAACGCTCAGGACCTATGCGGGCTTTCTACTGACCTTCCTGAGTACCAGCCCCCGCTGCCCGGAACTTTCATTGATGACGGGGAGACTCCACTCGAGGCATGGGGGATTACGCGTCTTGCGCCTGAGAGGGGTATTGTTAAGGGCAAAGAGAGTCAGGTTCTCAGGCCCCCTCTCCCGAAGGTGGTCGCTCCTCCTCCGCTTCCGAGCCCTCCTTCTCCAGCCCTCTCGTCTCGCAAGAGAAAGGTGTTCACGTCTGACGCCCTTCTCGACACCGTTCAGCCTTCGAAGCGTTCTAGTTTAGATCAAGCGGGGGGCTCAGGCTCGCGAGTGTCTGGTGTTCGAGATGTTGTGGATCTGGAGGTGGATAGTGTCGAGGACGCGGGGACTGCTGCTAAGACTGTTTCTAAGTGATGTCTTGTCTTTGAACAATGTTCTGTATTTAGGAATTGTGACATTTTGTAATCAACTTTTGTATATAACGCGGGTATAATGGTCGCGACCTTTATGCTGTTTTTATATTATTATTTTTGCTTTTGTTTGCTTGTTTCGTACATACTTATCTCGCCTCGTTCCCCCCGTTTTTCGCTTCGGAAAAATCAGAAAGTTTTGCGAAAAAGGAAAACGCAAAGAGATAAGTCACAATTACGGTCCATCCTGTATAGTAAGGCAAAACTGACTTGTTACATAATTTTGTGAGTGAGCATTGCAAACTATTCTTTTGCCTACTGTTGCATGATCTTTACACGCGATCTCTAAATGACGGTTGATACTCGCGAGGTTCATCTTTAGCCTTTGTTAGCCGCGGCGCAGTAGGATAGCTTTTCCTTGGTGTGCTTGTCACGGAGTATTCTTGGTCTTTGTAAAGCATTTAGTCATGGTGCACACGGTCACTGCACATGTAGAGGAGCATTTAGTTTTTGGCTTTTTATCCTTAGGTAGTAGCACTGCACATGATGTAAACCCGCCCATACTTTCGCGACCAAGGGGAGTTTTCTAGCTCAGCCTTGGAAGCTGGAAGCACGAGCCGTCCTCACTTTCGCGACCAAGGGGAGTTTTCTAGCTCAGCCCTGGAAGCTGGAAGGAGGACACGCGACTGGGGGTTTTTTTTAGCCCAGCCCAGCCGTCTACGCTTTCGCGACCAGGGGGAGTTTTCTAGCTCAGCCCTGGAAGCTGGAAGCACGAGCTGTCCTCACTTTCGCGACCAAGGGGAGTTTTCTAGCTCAGCCTTGGAAGCTGGAAGGAGGACACGCGACCGGGGTTTTTTTTTAGCCCAGCCCAGCCGTCTACGCTTTCGCGACCAGGGGGAGTTTTCTAGCTCAGCCCTGGAAGCTGGAAGCACGAGCTGTCCTCACTTTCGCGACCAAGGGGAGTTTTCTAGCTCAGCCTTGGAAGCTGGAAGGAGGACACGCGACCGGGGGGGTTTTTTAGCCCAGCCCAGCCGTCTACGCTTTCGCGACCAGGGGGAGTTTTCTAGCTCAGCCCTGGAAGCTGGAAGCACGAGCAGTCCTCACTTTCGCGACCAAGGGGAGTTTTCTAGCTCAGCCTTGGAAGCTGGAAGGAGGACACGCGACCGGGGGGGTTTTTTAGCCCAGCCCAGCCGTCTACGCTTTCGCGACCAGGGGGAGTTTTCTAGCTCAGCCTTGGAAGCTGGAAGCAGAACACGCGATCCGCCTGCGTTACCTGTGTTTTTCATGTTATAATAACCACAAGTATTGTGAACGTACCTGAGTTTACGGGAGGACTAGGTGTAGAAACAACGAAGTCGCATCACGTTCCAGGAGTTGACAATGTGATTTCCAGAGTGGTCCTTGAGGCGATAAGCCCCGGGCGCGACTTCGCGATCTATAATGTAAGGTCCTTCCCAGTTGGGGTCGAGTTTTCCCCCCTCTGTTCTACGTAGCACAAGGTCTCCTCTGGCAAATCCCCTCAGTTTTACGTGCTTGTTATAATATCTTGCAACGCCGGCTTTATGATTGGCTGCTCTGATGGTGGCCAGGTCGCGAGTCTCTTCTCGCATTTGCAACTCTAGCTGCATTTTTTCGTCATTGTCGTCCGGACTATACTGAATCACGCGGTCCGTAGGCACAATGAACTCGACTGGTACTGTGGCCTCTATTCCGTAAGCGAGAGCAAATGGCGTTTCTCCAGTTGCTTTCTTTACTGTGGTCCTGTTTGCCCAGAGTACTAGGGGTAACACTTCGGCCCACATGCCTTTGGAGCCTTCTAGCCGTCTTTTCAAGTCCATGACAATGCTCTTGTTCACCGCTTCTACTTGGCCATTGCAATGCGGGTGAGCGACTGAAGCAATCCTTAAAGTGATCCCTATGTCTCTGCACCATGTAAACAATTGCGGCGAATTGAATTGTGGTCCCCTGTCGGTTATGATCTCGTGAGGGAGGTCATACCTGCAAATGATGTTTCTCCAAAGGAACTTTTTAACCGCCGGAACGGTAGTGCTCGCGAGGGCTTCGGCTTCGATCCATTTGGTGAAATAATCAACTGCTACAATGATGTACTCTAGTTGACCAGGCGCTTTTGGTTTGAAAGGTCCTAATAGATCTAGCCCCCACATCGCGAAGGGACAAGGGCTTGATATTATCTGTAACTCCACGCCTGGTTGATGAGATGCCGGGGCAAAGTACTGGCACGGCTTACAGCTCTGAGACTCGCGTTGTGCGTCTTGCTTCATGGTGGGCCAGAAACTTCCCTGCCTTAATGCTTTATAGACCATTGGTCTCCAACCCGCGTGAGTTCCGCATAATCCCGCGTGAAGTTCCCTTATCAGCACGTCACTTTCTATCTTAGTCAAGCACTTGAGCTCGCGTGGTCCGTACCCCCTTTTGTAAAGTTCTCCACGACACATGTAAAAGCGTGCAGCCATAGAGACAAGCTTTCTCATCTCTTTCGGATCCGAAGGCCCTGTTCCGCTTGCAAGATATTGAATTATAGGTGTGCGCCAGTCGCTGACTGGCTCGCTTATCTCCATCAGTTCCACCTGATTGCTTATGGCGCTCTCAGACTTCACGAACCAAAAGTACGGGGCCTTTCCTTCTTTGATAATGCCAGTGGGACCTTCGTTAGTACATTCTATATTTGCATACTGAGTTTGGGAACCTCGCTTCGCGAGTTCATCAGCTCGCGTGTTTTCCTCTCTGGATACAGCTTCAATTTCAAAATGCCCGAGCAACGAAATCAGGGCTGCGGCCCTCGCATGGTATCTGGGGAGATTGCCTGTTGACGAGGCGATTGTCGTGATGCCTATCAAAGAATACCTAACTCAAATCCACTAGTATAGTGGGAAGCAAGGGTCGAATCCCAAGAGAGTCGAAATACAGTTTAAATCACAATTTTGTTCCTAACAAGTAACCAAATTGGGGGGGGGGGGGTTTGTAGTAATTGAGATCAAGGAAGTAAACAAACACGCAATTGTTGAGATTAAGTAGTTTGATGGAAAGAAGTTCACTTCTCGGTTATTAGCACATCAATCATGCAAGGAGAATTGATCATGGAAACCTAACACCATATATTCATACACATTCAATTGGTTTATCCTACTCTTTGTTCATATAAAGTAGCTAGTCCAACAAGTCCTAGAAACCCTTATTTGATTATAACCCTAGAACAACTAAGATTCAATAACCAAATAGCATTGAGCGCAAAGATATGTAGGCTTGTGCAATACCATTGGCGACAAGCCGATACTTGACACAAGTTTATAATCTCTACCCTATAAACACTCACAACAAGTTCATGTAAATAAGGATTGCTACCAAAAGACAAGACTCTTCAACAAGAATTATCAAGTCTAGCAATATGAAAGATAGAAATCAAACCTAGTTGCGCACCTAGATAAAATCAATATCTCTCAATAGCAAATTGAGGCACAAGAGATTATAAAATAAAACCACAATTGAAATAGAATATAAGATGTAGGAAACTCACAATCCTCCAATGAAAGAAGGCTTCAAACCTCAAAGTGAACAATAGAGATTTAGTTACACATAGTCATGGAAGCTCTCAACAATGGAGTTTTCTTACTAAAAACCAAGATCCAAAAACTCTAGGGAGAAGGAGAAGAGTTTATATAATTTCTCCCTAGAAAAACCAAGAAAAATAAATAAAAACCAAGTCTTAATGCAGCAAATTAAAGATAGACATAACTAATTTCGGAGTTACAAATCAAATGGAGAGAGGAAGGTCTAGCATCCAATGCCATCAATTTCAATGCTGATTTCGGGTAGAAATCTCGACCGAGATGTTGGAAATCTCGACCGCGATTTGCACATGCTGACGTGGAATGACGTGGAATCAACAGAATCTCGATGCTGGAAAATGGCAAAATCTCGACCGAGATTTTGGGATCTCAACCGCGATTTCTTGTCTGCAGCTTCTTCTCTCCGTCTTCTTCTGGTCTCGAGGCAGCTCGGCTTCGCCTCTCGACCACTCCTCTGGTGCAAGTGTGGTGTGTACTCCTCCTAAGCTCCATCCCGCAAGTACCAATGAAGGATACAAGCGGAATCTCCTAACTCCACCACCAAAATCGCTTTCGAGCTTCCCGCAAATCCATAATAACAACTCCAACCGGATTCCGGAAATAACACTCGACAAGCACCTAAACTCCTCTAATCCTATGCTAATAGTCGCTAGTTATCACCATATAACATGCTCCTATCACCTGTTCTGGCCTCGTAGGTCCCATTGATCTGATTCACGACGATCTGGGAATCGCTCATGCATTTTACCACATGAACACCCGCGTTAATGGCAATTTCCAGCCCCGCGATGAGTGCTTCATATTCTGCCTCATTGTTCGTGGCTTTGAACCTTAGCGCAATCGCGTGATCTATCTTATCCCCAGCCGGGGAAGTCAGGACGACTCCCGCCCCGCAACCATCTACGTTTGCCGATCCATCAATGTGCATTACCCACGCGGGGTGTTCAGGAGCTATAATATCTTTTTCTAGCTCTCTGAAACTTGTTTCAACTATGAAATCTGCCAAAGCTTGTGCCTTGATGGCGGGTCGTGGTCTATAGATTACGTCAAACTCTGTCATTTCAATGACCCATTTAGCGAGCCTTCCAGAGGTTGTTGGTTTACTCATAAAAGACGGTAGTGGTAAATCTGTCAGTACTTCGATGGGATGAGCATGGAAATAAGGTCGGAGTTTACGAGCGGCTGTTATTAACGCGAGCACTGCTTTCTCAATGGGCGAATATCTGGTTTCGGCCGACAGAAGTGCTTTGCTGACGAAATAGACGGGGACCCGTTGTTCTTTAACTAACACAGCGCTAACAGCACGCGTGCCTGCCGCGAGGTACAGTTGCAAGCTTTCACCTGGTACTGGGGACGCAAGGGTTGGGAGTCTAGCCAGATGCTCTTTAAGACTCATAAACGCCCTTTCACACTCTTCAGACCATTCGAAGCTTTTTGGCTTCCTTAATATGTCGAAGAAGGGAAGGTTTCGCTCCGCGAGCTTTGCGCAAAACCTTCCTAAATAGTTGACCTTTCCCACGAACCGTTGGACGTCGTGAATGGACCTTGGTGGTTGCAGATCTATCACGGCCTGGACCTTGTCTGGATTGACTTCGATACCGCGTGCACTGATCTGAAAACCTAGGAATTTGCCTTCGGTGACTCCGAAGACACATTTCTCTGGATTGAGGCTCATACCGTACTTTCTTAGGGTTTCAAAGACTTCTGCCAGGTCGCGAGTATGATCCGCTTGCTTTTTGCTTTTAACCACTATATCGTCAACATAGGCCTCTATAGTGTCACCTCTTTGGTCGCTAAAGATCATGTCCACCAATCTCTGGAATGTAGCCCCCGCGTTTTTCAAACCGAACGGCATTACTTTATAGCAGAAGGTTCCTTTGTCTGTGATAAAAGCAGTGTGCCCCGAGTCGGCTGGGTTCATCATAACCTGATTATATCCAGAGTATGCGTCCAGGAAGCTTAGAGCTTCATGACCCGCGGTGGAGTCTACCAACTGGTCGATCGAGGGTAATGGATAACTGTCCTTGGGACATGCTTTATTGAGACCAGTGAAATCTACGCACATGCGCCACTTCCCCGTCCCTTTGGGATTTTTCTCTACCATTACAACGTTTGACAGCCACGTTGGGTATTGCACTGGTTTTACAAACCCTGCTTTAATCAGCTTCGCGAGCTCTACCGCAGCTGCCGCGTTCTTTGGTCCTGCTTGTTTTCTTTTTTTCTGCCTACGCGGCTTAACCTCTGGACTAATGTTCAGGGAGTGGGTCATGACACTTGCCGGGATCCCTCTTAAATCCTTTGGCATCCACGCGAACACATCCCGGGAGCGGGTGAGTAAGGTCTCGATCTCTTGTACGACTTTTTGATTCAGTCTCCCCCCTACGTAAAGTTTCTCCTCTTTGTTGGGGAAAGGAGTGATTACCTGTTTCTCAAACCCATCAAAATGCGGTTTATGCCCTTCTCCCTCTCCCTCAGTATCTCGCGGTCTAGGTGAGGCGCGAACTTCTAACTCAGCTTCTTCCAGGACGCGTGGCAACCCTGGAATAAATAACTGGTTGGCAAGCAAGGTCTTGGTACTGCCCTTTTCGGACGAGACGTAGCAGATACGGCTCTCCTCTTGGTTTCCTCTCGCGACCCCTACTCCTGTCAATGTTGGAAATTTTAAACAAAAATGGCAGATCGATACGACCGCCTCGAACCTGCACAGCGTCTCGCGTCCCAGTATCGCGTTGTAGGAGGATGTTATTGGGGTCACCACAAAATCTATCTTTTCTGACCTTCTTGACCCTTTCTCTTCACCCAAGATGAGATCTAGGGTGACGACGCCCAAGGCCCTTACGCTGTCACCCGCGAAACCTACCAGCGTGGTTTTAGTGGGCCTGAGTGTAGACTGATCAATTCCCATTTTCTCGAACGCGTCCCAGTATAGTATATCGGCTGAGCTCCCAGTGTCCACGAGGATTCTTTTTACCAGCTTGGTTCCTATCTGAGCATGGATGACCAGTGGATCAGCGGCCTCGACAGCCCAGGTATCTACCTCCTTGTCACTGAAGGCAAGCGTGTAAGGTTCAGACTTCGATCTCGCGACACTATAGATCGGTTTTCCCTGAGGCTTGGGTGCGTTGTTAACGAGTCTTTGCTCTCGTTTGCCCAGGGGCATGGGTTCATGGCGGCCCGCGATCGTGCCTACATGGCCGTCCATGCGAGGGAAGTTCTGGGACGGGTGGCGATTAGGCCCCTGATTCTGGTTATTTCTTGCGGGGGTTTGTTGTCTCGTCTCATTTTGCGTTCTACTGCCTCCCCCTTTACTCCACGCTCCTCTGTACGTGACGCCGTGACCTGCATCAACGCTTCCCCTCCGAGCAGTCAGGACCTCCTGCTCACTTGGGTGATGTTGTCGCGACCGACACTCCAATGTAGAGTGAGTATTCACTCCGTGGTATTCGCACCAGGTGGTAGGCCCCTGGCGGTTATGACCGCGACCACCTCTCCCCTCAACATCGCGTCGGTTGTCTTGTTCGGCCACAAAATTCTGCGATTGAAATTGATTCTGATCGTGATTTTGGCCCCTGAACTGTCTTTGACCCTGATTCTGATCTTGAATCTGTAAACCGGGTGCTCGCTAATCGAACTATTCCTTCCCTTGATTACCCTGATGGCGCTTACTCCCCCAGTTCGGGTTTTCTTTCTTATGACCCTGAGCGGGCTTGTTCTGATTATTTCCCTTCAAAGCGATTCCTGCGTGTGCTTCCACATTAATTTCTGTGTATGCTCTCTCGAGCATGCCTTGGTAGTCTAAATCTCTCTTGCGGTATAGGTATTGCTTGAAGGTGCTTCCATCATTGAGCCCGTCAAGGAACGCGACCCGAGCGGTTTTATCATGGAAATCTTCAGCTTCCAAGATCTTTTCCGCGAACCTCTTAACGTAATCCTCTAGTGATTCATGTGGCCCTTGTTTGACCCCTACTACTTCTTGCATTGTCACTTTTCTCTTCCTCGAGGAGCCGAAATGCAACAAGAAACTTTTCTCTAGATCGGCGAAACAATGGATGCTTTCTGACGGTTGGTTGAGCATCCAGGTCATGGCGGGTCCCGCGAGCGTGCCTGGGAAACCTTTGCACATTGTGGCCTCATCAGGGCACCTCGCGAGCATAGCATACTTGTAGCGTGCTAGGTGCTCGTTGGGATCTTCTTTACCATTGTACTCTTTTATGATAGGAAATCTGAAATTAGGCAGAGGGACTGACCTGACTATATGCCCCGCGAAAGCAGTCGGGCCGAACAAGAGTGTCGGGTTGACGGACGGATAGGCCTCAAAGGCTTGCCGCGGGTGGGTGGCCTGGTTGCAAAAAGGTTCCCCCTCGTACCGGCGGCGGGAAGGTCTTTGTTCGGCGTGAATCCCCTGTCCTCTTCCTTCGGTTCTCCCCCTATAAGATTGATCTTCCGCGTGGCTCGCAGGGGGTTGATTCAAATCGAATCTACCAGGGTGACAAGGCCTTTCGCGTCCTTCGACCCTTGTTCCATGCGACACTGAAATTCCGTCGTCAGGTACGTGTTCAGCACTCTCTTTCGCGACCGACTGTTCTCGTCCGCTCTGATTCTGTTCGTGCTCGCGTGATCGAGTCCTTGGTTGCCGCTGGTTTCGGCTTCCGCCCACACTTTGTCCCATCGTCTGCAGGAAAGCACGATACTGTACCAGTGCGGGTCCTGCCAGAACAATTTCCTCCTCATGTACATGTGAAAAACGTGGTCGCGTGCTACTTATGTCTTGAGTTCTCATCTGGGGAGGGGTGTTGTCGCTTCTTTCGCCACTAGTATTCATCTTCTCAGATAGTTGTATTAGAAAACACTTCGCGAGTATAGATAGTAAGCCTTACTTGTGCGAGGAGGTCCCCACGGTCGGCGCCAGTGTTGGAGCCCAGAAATTGCGATCACGCGACACAACACTTCGCGTGACACAGGGCGTCTGGACAATCAACTTATGTAATACTATTCGTCGTCTTCTTCCTCGAAATTAACGTTGCTCTCGACGCCTGACACTTGCGTAACTTAACCGAGAAGGAAACCGGCTCCGGCTCTTTTAAGCTCCGATGAGAAAGATTAACGTAAAACCGGATACACCGAAACAACGCAAGTATACACAAAGGTAAGGAAAAGCAACGTGAAGGAAGAGTATATTATCAAAAACGTTTCAAGCTTACAATAAACCGAGTAACTCAGATACCATTCATAACAACACTAAAGCTTTACAACAAAACTATAAGTGATACAACAAGTGTTTTATGCCTAAACTCCTCTAGGAAATGACTGTTTTGGAAGATTGAAGTTAGGGTTTGCTCTTGTGCTTTTCTTCTTCAAAGGGAGGTGAAGCGTTTTTCTCTTATGACTCCGGGTTCCTTTCCTTATCCATAGGGTTGCGTTTTTATACTATCACCTGGGACCCACGCGAGTCTATTACCGTTTTGCCCCTCGATACTTAGTCCCGTTGTATCCTCTTATTGGGCTTCACCTGTTTATGGGCCGCTTTATTCTTCTGGGCTGACTTCCTGGACCGACCCGACACGCGATTCATGGGCCTGACCCAACTCTCCATGGGCCTCGCGAGCCCATCGAGAACCGGCTCCAACAGTAAGAATCGGTGTAGTGTGCGCACTTGATTATTTGTTTTTTTTAACTATTTTTCTTACGTAATATTTTTTCGTATGTTTCAAAAATGTTCATGTAGTATCCTCTTGACTTATTGGAATAATATGTATGTCTTGATCCCTTAACCTTTCTTAATTATACTAGATTGATTATTATTATTGTCCATATACATTTAGTTCAAATTTAACTACTCAACATCCTGTTTCCGATATAAAAATTCTCATAATGCTAAAACGAACTTCAATACACACCAAAATCATTAACAAACTCAATCTTGATCGTGATGTATTTCAACAAATATAACTATCATAGAAGGGGGAATTTGGGGGAATATGTCAGTCATTTATAAAAAAAAATCTACTCAAAATTATAGAGCATTTCCTTTTTATTGTATTGTACATGTCACATAGCAATATAGTAGTGTTGTATTTTGATTATAAGGTTCATGTACGTTACATGGATTCCACTTTCTAGTATAAAGGAAAAGGGATAACATATCATCCATCAAATGACACTCCCTATATAAGAATAACTTGGAGCTTTGGTTTATTGCATCTCTCTTCACACATTTCACTCAAGTTTAGCTAAGTAGCTATACCATTTAGCTCTCATTATCTTATACCAAAACGGAAGTTAAGATGTCTCTCAACTTATCTATGGTTTGTTCACCTAAGTCTTACAATAGAGCAAAACCTTTCTTAATAGTTATATTCCTTCAATTTGGGCTCGCCGGAATGGATATCCTTTCTAAGGTCGCCTTAAACCGTGGCATGAGCAACTACGTTCTTGTAGTCTACCGTCATGTCGTTGCCACCCTTGTCACTGCCCCTTTCGCCGTTTTCTTAGACAGGTACAAATCTTGTTGTATGATCTTTTGAAAACATTTCACATAACTAAATCTTGGTAATTTATTGCATGTGTAACAATTACATTCAACTTTGTTACATTTGCAGGAAAGTAAGGCCAAAGATGACCTTATCTATCTTCATCAAAATACTTCTCCTAAGCTTGCTAGAGTAAGTAGCTATAACCCGAACACCATTTTTTTTCAATTTTAAATTCAATATTGATTGTGTTAGGATGCCTACCTTATAAGACTTTGTACACATGTTTTTACCTATCAATAACTCTATAAGTAAAGAAAAAAGTAGGGTATCAACAATATGATTATTCTCCTTGTTATAAATAAGTATTGATACTTATGACATTAAGACCACTAATTTCAATTTCTAATACATTTATGATTAAACTTTTTGTACTTATTAATGATGTTATAAGTAAAAAGTATGACATCAACAATATGATATATGTACTTGTTAGAGTTTCAATATATTAACAAGGTTTTTCTTATAGGCCAGTGATTGACCAAAACTTGTACTACATGGGGATGAAATACACATCAGCGACGTTTGCTGCCACAATGATCAACATCTTGCCCGCCATAACCTTTGTGATGGCTTGGGCTTGCAGGCTAGAAAAGGTAGACCTCACCAACATTCGTAGTCAAGCAAAGCTCTTTGGGACCGTGGCTACGGTTGCAGGGGCTATGATCATGACCCTTGTCAAAGGCCCCGGGATTTCGATGCTCAACTCGAGTGGCAACTCGGCCCATGAGGTCAAAGGAGTCGATATTAGCTTTCATGATGCAATCAAAGGCTCGGTCATGATCACCATTGGTTGCTTCAGTTGGGCCGCTTTTATTATCTTACAGGTATGTGTTTCATACACTTATAGTATATCGTAAACTAGTAGTTATGACAAATGCGTAAGACAACAGAAAACGGTAAGGTAAAGAGCGAACGCATGAGTTTTAAATACGACCACATACAAAGGATAAATTATTTTGTTGATGGAAGTATAATTGAGACTACAAGTAGTGAATGAAAATAGACTTTTATAGTAGTCTTTTGAAGTTAAGATCCCACATCAGAAGTTGAGATTAAACAAGCATAGTATGTAAACCTATGGATTACTCCTCTTATTGTCTAATTGAATCTTTTCTGGTAGGCAATCACATTGAAGTCATACCCAGTAGAGCTTTCTCTCACAGCTTGGATATGCTTCTTGGGAACATTGGAAGGTACCGCGGTGGCAATAGTAATGGAAAAGGGGATATCATCCGTCTGGAGAATTGGATGGGACTCGAGGATTCTAGCCGCTACTTATAGTGTAAGTATACATTAGCTTATAGATCTATCATCAAAGAACTTGCAACTAGTTATCTAATGCAAATATTTGAATATAGGGTGTGTTTTGTTCTGGCTTAGCATACTACTTACAAGGCGTTGTCATGAAAGTAAGAGGTCCGGTTTTCGTCACTGCTTTCAATCCTCTTTGTATGGTCATTGTTGCCGCCTTAAGCTCATTTCTTCTCTCTGAGAAAATGTACCTTGGAAGGTATACTTATCTCTCCATAAAGTATTCCAAGAGAATTTGTTATGACATATATTATCATGTAAAAGCTCTTCTTTGGTAGGGTAATGGGCGCGGTGGTCATCGTTGTAGGGCTCTATATGGTGATATGGGGAAAAAGCAAGGACTATAGCGATGAAGAGTCCTCTTTAGCGATGGCAACGGATGTTGAAATGGATGGTGATAAAGAGAATTCGACTTGCTTCATACAAGATAAAGAACACATCGTGGTTTAGTGTCTTCTAGTTTTGATTTAGTTAGAGCCTAAGGGACGGTTCCAAGTTTAACCCAATTGATCCTAATTTGGTTAAACATCCACTACATGTCTTCCATTGATAAATTTTGCGCAAAAGAAGATGAGTATCAAAATTAAGTTGAAGATCTATCATGCATGATTTTTGTTATAATATACATATGAGTAATAATACAAAATTGATACTATTGGAGCTCGGGTTTTTTACCTCGCGCTCAACACCTCGCGATGTAGGCCACCTTCCTCTCTTCTTCTCTTAAGAGGGACTCTTCTCCGCAGTTGGTCAAACACCTTAATTAGACTCCAATCTCTTTTGGATCAAACTCCTTCTCTTCCACTAGTTCTTCTGATGATCTTGAGCTCCAAAGTCACCTGCACAACCAAACCAGAAGGGACTGCCTTTGGATCTGGCTCTCCGACGTCCAAGTCAATATCAACAAAAGCAATTGAGTTTAAAGACCCAAAACATAACACCAAATGAGATCATTAAATGTAAAAAAAAGGAAGGATGAAACCAAACCTCTACACGAATAATACGTTATGAGAATTCTCTCACAACACTCACGAACCAACCTTGATAAAGTTGGTTTTGACGTCAAAAGCACAGATTCGGCACCGAGAGGCAGAATTTAGGTATCGATCATCCAATTCTCCACGAGAAGGGATGAACTAGGAGTAAGAGAAGAAGGGTAGAGGTGAAGTCTCCTTCTATGTGTTTCTCTCGTCTTGCTAGAGATGATTTCTTGTGAAATGGCCAAAGATCCCTTTCTCTCCTTTCTGTTAGGATTTATCGCATCATTCGGTCCCACTTTATCCATTCAATAGGTTATAAGCCATTTTGCCCGTCTTGGACCTCAAAATGGGCTTCTCTTCATAAGTGGTGTTGTGTTTCTTATATGGGCCAACCTCATTCCGGGGCTCACGAGCCCATGGCCTTAGGCTCGAGAATAGACTCCAACACATACTTGCAAAGTGAATCATGCACAAAAAATGGTTCCAACACATTATAATGTGTGACTTGGTCGTTTATGTTGCAATACATATACTTGTTACATCTACCTATATCATCATTATAGAAAATGGAAATAAAATAAATGCATTGTGCCAACGGAAGAAAGTAGTTGAGAAAGAGATTTTTATTAAGATTAATCTCACATCCTAAAAGTGATATCGGCCTCACGGGTTAAACTCATGACTCACGATTAGACGCATGCATGTCTCAATCTCACCCGTATTAGATGTATCCTAGTTAATTATTAGGAACTACACATATCTCAATAGGCTCAAAATGATCGATAGACAAAAGTGTTGACGACGAATGAGATTCTCGATGAAGAAAAGCGTTAATTTATAACAAAAATTTTGACGCTTTTCCAAGCGTCGAGAATAAAGATTGTGACGCTTGTTTTTGTCGAGAATGGTTAAAAAAAGCGTCTGATAATGACATGATTTTAACCTAATTTGGTTAAACATCCACTACATGTCTTCCATTGATAATTTTTGCACAAAAGAAGATGAGTGTCAAAATTAAGCTGAAGATTTATCATGCATGATTTTCTTTAGTTGTTATATATACAGTACTAATATGCAAATGATCGATGGACAAAAGTGTCGACGATGAATGAGATTCTCGATGAAGAAAAGCGTTAATTTGTAACGGTGAAAATTTTGACGCTATTCTGAGTGTCGAGAATAAAGATTGCGACGCTTGTTTTCGTCAAGAGCGGTTAAAAAAAGCGTCTGATAATGACATGATTTTAATAGTGGACCTTAGAAAAAAGAAATACGGAGTAGAAACGGGTGAATGAATCCCTCACAACTCCAGTGGAGTATGGCTCCGTTCGGATTGGTTTTTTTTGCCCTGTTGAAGTTGTTGAAGTTGAAAGAAATAGGCGTTGAAGGAAAAAAAGGTGTGTTCGGCAGCTTTCTGGTCGGAGTTGAAGGGCAAGAGATGAAGCAACAATGCGTTGAAGTTGAAGCTTTTTTTGTACCCTTGGGGGGTATAGGGTAAGCAAAAAAATCGAGTTGAAGCATTGGATGTTTACGATTTCTACCCCTGAGAAATCTCATATCTCCCATTCTCATATATCAGAGGAGGAAGCTGTTCATCGAGGCTGAGAACGATTGCTTCGATTGTGAAATTGCTTGAACCAGGTAAACCTTAATTTTGAACCCTAATTTTTGCAAAGTGTGAAATTGGTTCGATTGTTTCCATAGTGTGAAATTGGAACTTCCTTTTCATCAAATTTGCATCCCCATCTTTTCATCAAATTGGTTCGATTGTTTCCATAGTGTGATATTTCCTTGAACCCTAAGTTTTGCATCCAGAAATTAACTTTCCTTAATTCAAAATTTGATGCTCCAACATTTAAAAACCGAGAAGGAGTTATCAATTTCTGTCTTTTCCTTGAACTTGCAGTGGGTTTGATTTGTCTTAGTAATGGAGTTGTGAATTTAGGAAAACTTAGCAAAGAAAATGGACATTGTAAAGGTGCACACAAGGTGTTTGTTAAAATGTCAATGTGATTTTTTGTGCATTTTTTCAGAAATTTTTTAGCAATTCGAAATTTGATGCAAAGGTGCATATCTGTGCTAGGAAAATGAATAAGGTTTATAAACATTGATTATGAGAAGCTGTGTGAATGTAAAATGGCTTGGAGTATTGCTGCTGCAGCTCAAATGCATATAATTGGTTTGCCACATAAATATGGAGTTGAACATATTGTTTATTGTTCTTCTCTAGGTCATCAACATGGATGAGTATTCTCCAAATAGCACTGAGCAGATGTTAGCTAATGAAGAAGACTCCTATGGTTACAATCCAGGGCCATTCGATCAACTTCCAAGGGAGGTGCGACGCACATTGACCGATTACACATCCAGTGGCTCGGTTGGAGATGTGGATCCTGAACCATGGTGGATGGTAATCTTGATTGACCTGAATTTCTGGATTTTCTTAAATAGCATAACTGATAGTTATGGAATAGGGGTTGTTATAATTGAAATTCTTCATTTTCCTTAAGTTATTGCTGCTGGAATATGTTGTTGAATACTTGTTGATTTTTTCAAATTGGTATTAGTGTTGCTTTCTGTTTATAGCAAAACTGATAGTTATGGAATAGGGGTTGTTATAACTGAAATTCTCCATTTTCCTTAAGTTATTGCTGCTGGAATATGTTGCTGAATACTTGCTGAGTTTTTCAGTGATAGGAAAGACTGCTGCTTTCTGTTTATGTTAATGGAACTCAGCTGTTTCACCTATTCAGATTGGGCTGAGTTGATTTTCTTTACTGTTGCTTTCTGTTCTCCAATTGGGGACATGTATTGGTATAGCTGAGTTATTATAGTTGTTTTTCTTTATAGCAAAACAACTATAATAACTCAGTTTTTACACAGTCAAAAGTTATTGGTATTATAGTTGCTTTCTATTTACACAGTAGACAGTTATTGATGTAACTCAGTTAATTCTTGTGAGTTGTCATTGTAGGAGTTTGATGTGTCTAGGTTCAATAGGCTTATTAACACAGTCGAAAGCAATCCTAGGGTCCAGCTTATGCAAGATGCTGCTAGAAACTTAAGAAATCATGTGACAGAGTATTCAGAGATGTTAGACAATCAAAGATTTCGGTAAATCAACTCACCAATGAGCTCCAGGAACAACGTGATGAAATTTATCAAGTCCGTAACGAAAAATGGAGAACTTTTTGACCAAGTTTCTGCACTGGCTACTACCAATGTAAGTTTGTCGTTACAGAAGGACAATCTCTTGAAAGCAAACATCAAACTATTTGATAGGTCAAGGAAGACTACCATTGTTGCATGTAGCCTTGGTGTTGTGCTATTGCTTCTGGGAATGCAATATATATTTGGGATATGCCCCAAGAACTAGGTTTGAATGGTTGTTGTCTTTTGTAGACGCGTAATGTTGGTAAACTTTGATATGTAATGATCGAAACAATAATTATAAAGTTCTCTAGCCTATGTACCCTATGGATGTTCATTTCTTGTTGGATCCCATTGAGCACAGTCTTACTACTCATATTATTATAAGCAAGGATTTGAGTACAATAACAAAATACCAGATAACTTCCAACAACAACAACGAGGTGAGCTAAGAAGCTCATACCAAATAACTTCTTACAACAACATACGAAATGAGCTATGACATACCAAATAAGCTCATACCAAATAGCCCGTTTGGTTATTTATATGCAAAGTTTTATGTTATTTTACTACAACCTAACTTCATTGAGTTGTCATGCACTCTATAAAATACAATGACATGCATGCTGTATCAATGGGACGTAACAAAGCTGAATCAATGTGATGTTGTGCTCTCTGTGTCGTATTGCATGCATGTCATTAAATAAAATGCAATGCCATGCACTGTTTCAGCAATCCAAAGCTGTATCGATAGGCTTATTAAATGTTTTTCTATGCAAACTTCCAAACTACCATTCAATGGGTCATACATGTAATATTATTTAGATTCCCAGAGGCTACCATCTTAAACTAAATGTTTCTCTTTTCCAGTAGCTGAGCTGCTAAGTTCTCCCTCCAAAAGAGACAGAATTTTCTGACCGGTTTCTCCAACAAACTTCATGTGCTCATTGAATGCTAAAGTTGTAACTGAGGGCCTCTTCTTACGCTTCTTGACCACTTCTTCTGGTGAGGAAAAAGATAACATGCCAGCTTTTCCTTTCGGCATTGATGGACCACAGTCCAAATTTCCAGTCACAGTTTGATGCACTTGAGCTAGATATGCATCATAAGGCAATTCAACATTTACCCTAGCAACAAGGGCTTGCAAGCTAATGGAGTCATCCTCTAAATCTTTGCTTAATATGGCATCAAGAGAATCTTCTTTATCTGAGCAAGAAAGACCATCATTTTCAGGTAAGGCAAGAGTAGGAACATAACTTGGCTCCATGCTAGGTGATACAACATGCTTTCCAGTCGCAACAATTTGGCCAAAAACATCGTCCCACAAATCACTAAGCTCTGGATGAACCCCTTTTTTCCTAAATTGGGAGAACTTGTCGTTCTTTGTCTGTACAAAAAGAACAAAAATGATTATTCAGTAAATGCAAACACATCAACAGAATTAGTAACTGGAAACAGAAACTGCAAAAAAGGATCATTTTATCACAACACCCTGTAAATAGATGGCAGAAACTGCAAATAACTAACTGTAATTCAATGCACTAATTGTAATTCATACAAAATAACTAAGTCAGTACCTTCTTTTGCCTATCCTACCATTCATCATCCATGGTGAATTGTC
Organism: Oxyria digyna; assembly: GCA_029168935.1. Lineage (NCBI taxonomy): Eukaryota > Viridiplantae > Streptophyta > Magnoliopsida > Caryophyllales > Polygonaceae > Oxyria > Oxyria digyna. The sequence continues at coordinate 660,744 of JAPVLV010000017.1, forward strand.
CAGTAGATGGATCCCAACCGCCACCAGTGACATGGTTCCTTAATGCACACCATGGTTTCCACAACTTTTTCATATGTTCAATCTTGTTTCTTGCACAACTCTTACTTGTAAGCTTCATTCCAGATTGTTTTTCAAAATTGTCATTAATTATATTCCAGGAAAAACTCTGATTGTATCCGTGAGATGACTGATAATCCTTGCATATCTTCATCAGTAGGATAGTTAGTTCATCATTCCAAGGAAATGTTTCCTTGGCCTTATCCTTACCCTTATCTTTCTGACTGGAATCCATCTCTACTATTTTTGTAACATGGAATACACATCAAAAACCAAAAATCAATTGAATGCTCAAACTATGGTAATTACTTATAAGGAGACTGTTTTACCTTCACTGTTTCTTCACAAAATCGATTGAATGAGAACACAACAACTTCTGGTTCAGAATTTGGTTCAGAATTTGCCTACAAATTGCAAAGAAAAACAAAAAGGCAATGACAACATCAGTAAACTTAGCCTCCTACAAATTGCCTACAAACAGCATCAGTAAACTTAGCCTCCTTAACTGAACACATAACCTCAGTACACTTATTGTACGACCAGAAAAGCATGTCAACATCACTAAACTTAGACCAAAACCCAAACAAATAACCTCAGTACACTTATTGAACAACCAGAAAAACATGACAACATCAGTAAACTTACCCCTAAACCCATACAAACCTCAGTAAACTTATTGAACAACCAATAAAACATTACACCATCAGTAAACACACACAGGAAACCAGAAAAATGATGAACATTGCTATGAAAACATGACCACATCAGTTAACCTCAGTAAACTCAGTAAAAATCAGAAATTTACACACAATGGCTGCCTCTAGGTCACGAAGAACTACCTCTGTAAACTCCATTACATGAGAAAAAAAACTGATAACAAAAAAAAACAGAGAAATTTAAATACCTAACCCTAGGTCACGAAGAAATCAACCAAAACAACTACCTCTGCCCTAGGTCAAGAACATCCAACCGACAGATACAAGAACGCGAGCCCTAATTTGAATCCATGCCATAATTTGAACAATAGACAAAGAAATATTACCTGCGAGGTGGAGGAGAGAAATCGCCATTTCAGCCGGCTCCCTTTCTACGCACACTATCGGGGCACACTATCGGGAAAGCTGAGTTTCAATTTGGGGAAGAAAAGGCACGTGAATGACACATGGTAGCTGATGGTAGGATTTAGAAGAGGGCATGTGCAAGTCACGTGACAAGAAATCAGAATTTTACTCGTACCCTTTTTCGTAATTTTACATACCAATATCAATTACTTCAACTCGGTTCAACTCGTTTTACCGAACACTCCATATCGAACTTCAACTCCTAAAATCTCAACTTCAGTACCAACTTCAGTTACCTTCAACTTCAGCTCACTTCAACTACCTTCAACTTCAGCTTATTTCCAGTTCAACACCTACTTCAACTACCGCCGATCCGAACGGAGCCTATGTGTAACCCACAAAGCTATAAATTATGGCAATGGTATAATCCCTTTTCTGAAGTTGAATCCTACTATGAATATATCGAATTAAAAAAGCAAAATAAAGATATGTTCTTTGCTTTTCCCACAAAAAGCAGACATAAAGAATCACCTGGTTCTTCCTAAGTCCTAACCCATCATTCAACATCATATATAGGACACATAAGGGGTACCCAGATTAATCGTGACATAAATGAGTTATTATCTATATGTATAAACACTCTTTAGGGAATCGCTAAACCATTCGAAAGATTACCAAGAAATATACTACTCCCTCCATCTCATAATATAAGGTTCATATGTTTTTTCGACACTATTTACAAACTGAGAGAATCTTTTCGTTTTTTTTTCAATATATAAAAATAAATATAGGCATGTGATATTTCGTTTGATTCGTCTAAATGAGTATTTTGACAATATAAAAAGAATTATAATTTTTATTATCGTATATTTAGAAATATTAACGTTACAAAACGTGGGTCACCTCATTGTACCTCGCATAATTGAGTTTGACCCACCTAGCCCAAATAACTTTGTGTAATTGAATAAGAAGGATTTGTGCCCAATGCCTTATAAGCCATTTTAATTTAAGTTTCGGCATTCAATAATTAAATCATAAGTTTCTACACCCACCTCACCCACCCACCCCTTCCCTGACACACGCCATTTTCTCCTCTGCACTCCCTTCACTTTCCCTTCTCAATTTCTCATTCATTCCCACCTCCTCCAGATCTAGGTTTTCCAAATTCCATCTCTTCTACTCCGATTCCACACCGCCATTGTCATTTCCAGCGCTGCAACAGTCATCACCATCACCACCGCAGACGCCATGAAAGAAAGGTCTTATTCAAAGACTCGGAGGTTTGTGTGGCCTGGGATCTCATCGTCTCATCCTTCTTTCGCTCACACCAATCGACGACGCTTCAGATCTGGAGGGATATCTCATCGGGCTTTCTCCTTCCTCCATCGAGACGCCTCTGTCTCCTTCCCGGCTTCCCCCCATCGAGACGTCGAACTTGATCTCGTCGTCTTCATCTTCGACTCTGATCCTCCGTCATCTATGGCGTCAGGCTCGACATCGTTCTTCTTCTACTGATTTCGTGTTCAATGCAAACACGGCCTAAAATCTCCTTCCAGTCAAGGTCTCCGCGTTGAATAACGGAATCCGCGTTGTTGCCGTGTTGCTACTTCTGAAGAACTTCATATCTCATACGGTCTCAAAACGCCATATTATTTTCACATCTTTTATATTTCAGGAATTTTACTTCAACTCAATCTTTTTTTCCGCTATGATAGTGTTGTTTACAGGTGCTCTCTGGAACATATGTGCTGCGCGTTTTGCAGTTGGAGCTCCGTTGACTGAAGCCAGACACGTAAATGCAGCTTGGAAGATCTTGCAGGATCATGCTGCTTTGCTACTGCAGAGCTCTCAGCCTTGAACAAGTTTGAATTTCATCATAATCTCTTGATCCATTCTTAAAACTCGTACTCTATTTATACTACGTACAATTGATCATTGACATATATATATTGGACATTTGTTGATATTTAACTAATTTGTACTCCAATCCAACTTCTTTGATTTGCAACTTTTTTTTTCTCTGTTCATTCAATAGGTTGTCAACACATAAGGGGAAAATATAAAACTGCCAGTTTTTTGGAGCAATGAATATTGGAGAAGTGTTGTTGACAAATTATTAATAATATTGATAGTTTTATCTCATGTGTTAGTTTCTTTTGGTGTTTTGAAATTTTTATGTTGTGTGTTGATAATTTTTAGTGTTTTTTGGTGTGTTGGCAGTTTGTTTTAGTGTTGACGGTTTTTTAATGTGTTTGACAATTTTGTTAGTGTGTTGATAATTTGTTTTTGAGTGTTGACGATTTTTAAGTGAGTTGATAACTTATTTAGTCGTCTTGATAACTTATTTGTAGTGTTGACACTTATTTGTTGTTTAGTTGACAAGTTATTAGTGGTGTTTGACATATTATTATTTTTTTTGACAAATTTTTATTCATGTTGACAATTTAATTACTCGTGTTGACTAATTATTATGCAGGGACAGTTGACAAAAAAGTTTGGCAGCGTTGACAAGTTAATGTGTGTAAAATTTGACAGTGTTGACAAAGACTATGCAGGGACAATGCAGTTTGTTTTAGTGTTTAAAAAAAATTAATGTGTTTACACGTTTATTAGCCGTGTAAACAATTTAATTAATTGGGTTGACAACTTATTTAGTCGTGTTGACAACTTATTATTCTTGTTGACAACTTTGTTAAAAATTTTGTTGACAACTCTGTGTAAAATTTTGTTGACAAGTCTGTTATAATTTCCACGTCAACAAAGGGTTATTATTGGCGTTGACAACTTATTATTATTGTTGACAACTTTGTTAAAAAATTTGTTGACAGCTTTGTTAAAAAAATTGTTGACAATTCTGTTAGAAATTTTGTTGACAAGTCTGTTATAATTTCCACGTCAGCAAAGGGGTATTTCCATATAACTTAAAAAAGTGATGCAAAAACTTAAAAAACATTACATTTTTGGGGTATTTACCCAAAAACTGGATTGAATAATTGGATAAATGGGCCCTTTTAATTAACCAAACGTATTGGGCTAATAATAAGTCCATTACTCAGATTGACCAGTTCAACCCGAGAAGCAAACTGGAGTCAGAATGGTGGAGAAAGTATTGGGCCATTTGCCTCTTTCGGAAAAATAAAAGGAGTTTTTTTTTTATCAAGATTTTGTGTTTTATCACTATTAACTATACTATTAATATTTGATGATGATGTTTTTTTCCCTTGATAACATAACATTATTTTATCATTATTTAATAATAATAACTGACATAAATCAATGAAATGATCGTCAATTGCTTAATAAAAGTTTCAACATGTGTTTATTGTATATTATTTAGTAATAATAATTGATATTAATGAATATAATTTTCCTTAGATTAAAAACATAAATAAGCCTAGATTTTCGCTTTTATTTTGGTTCTTACTCTTGCTAAAACTATAAGATAATTGTTACATTCCTTAATTAATATGTAAATGTTTAAGAATATCATAGGAAAAGAAAGAATATATTTTCTGAAATAGGCCTTTTTTCAAAAAAAATTCCCGATGTATGCTCATTTTAAAACCAATTCCCGTTATAGGCACTTCTGAGAGGTTCGGAATTTTTTGATGTGTGAGAGAGACCAAAACCAACGTCTCTTATATATGTATTTTTTTTAACCCCACATACGAGGGTAAAAAAAAAGTAATTTGCTTTAAAAAACCAGCTCCAAAATATTTTTTTTTTAACCCTCGTATGAGAAAACCAACGTCTCTTGTACGTGGGGTTAAAAAAAAAATACATGTATAAGAGACGTTGGGAGCATAAGTTTTTTTTTAAAAAAAAATTCAGCTTCGGATGAGAGACGCACATAAAAAAATTTCGAACCTCTCAGAAATGCCTATAACGGAAATTTGTTTTAAAATGAGTATACATCGGAAACTTTTTTTGAAAAAAGGCCCATTTCAGGGGAAAAAAAAAAAAAAATCTATTTTCTTGCAACTATATCGCTAACTTTCTCGACTGATATGATTATATGAAGAGACACACTTCGGGAAGTTTGGTAGAATCATTTAATAAATACCCATAAGTCCATAACAATTAAAATTTAATGCCCCAAAATATACAAATATCATGTCGGCAGGGTGATAACTGTTGGTTACTTTCAGTACTGATGGAATGGTTCGTCCGTCCGTGAATATCATGCCTAAAAATACATACTTTCTATTTAACGCCCATCCATTTTGCTATTTGCCGCCCAGGCAATCCGTGCGTGACGCACGGATTGAATATTCATGAAAACGCATGGATGGTATCCGTACGTCACGGATGGATACAATCCGTGCGTCACGCACGGATACCATCACGGATTGAATATTCATGAAAACGCATGAATGGTATCCGTGCGTCACGCATGGATTTTCGTATGTTTTTTGTTGCTTTTGTGAGCCATGTCAAATGTATTCAATGTATTTGTAGTTATGTCACGCAAAATAATTCATTTTCCGTGTTGGTTTTAAAGGCTTTAAAACCACAATTCGCCATAACGTCGTCGAAACTACATCAGAATGGAATGAAACTTGTTTACAACGCATATTAGAGATATTTAACCATGTAGATAACTTTTCATCAAAACCTTTTGCTTTTAGTGTAATTCTCTCTTTGTAAAACATCAAACTACTCACCACAAGCTTAACTTGTTGCAATATATATGGTTGCAACATTGATGTTATCGTATGTTTGAACAATTTATACACAAATGTGTTATAAGGCATATAAAGTCCCAATAATGTCTCACACATACAAAACGGGATTCGAAACTATGTCAAAACGCTAAAACCACTAAAAACGCCTTAAATGGACTTAAGGCGGTTTTTGACGAAACGACACTCGAACGATGTCCGAATATAATGAAACTTGTTTTCAATGGATATTATGAATATTTAACCATGTGGGTAACTCCCAATCACAACTTCTAACTTTTAAAGTACCGCCTCATTTGTAAAAAACATACTAGTCGTAACTCTCTAACTTGTCGCAATATGTATATTCTACAACATGGACGGTGATTATTGTTGAAAATACTATACAACTTACTCTTATTAGGGATATTTAGTAGAAACAAGGTCTCGCTCACACGAAATGAGGCACGTAAACGCTAAAACCACTAAAAACGCCTTAAATGGACTTAAGGCGGTTTTTGGCGAAACGACACTCAAACGATGTCCGAATGTAATGAAACTTGTTTTCAATGCCTATTAGGGATATTTAACCATGCGGGTAACTCCCAATAACACCTATTAACTTGTAAAGTAGCATATCCTTTGTTTGGACTTCTTACGTGGCCTAAATGTCCAACCTTTGACAATATGTAATTTTATTTTGATTGGAAATCATGCACACATCAGTGTTACTAAGAATCAAAGGGATCATGTGTCATTTTGTGCGTCATGCATGAAAGAGAACCGTGCGTGATGCACGGTTCATATCCACGCGTGACGCGTGGATTAGATCCATGCGTGACGCACGGATTTTCTTTTCAGAACTCATGCAACACGTACGTCTTGTCTCACCTACTGTAATAACTCCATTAATTTTTTTACTATTTCCGTAACACCTACATTAATCCCTATTATCTTCCTTTCTTTCCATATTTCAAATGTCAAAAACCTTTGAACACCATTGTTGAACATTTTTTAGAGCAAAACACCATTTTTAACTATCTTCCTTTCCTTCTATATGGAGAATGAAGAGGAATGCACCAATGAAAGAGGTGGAGAAGCTCCATTTTCAAGTTACAACCTTAATAAGGTAACATTTCTTGTTCATAATAATATTTTTTAAGGTGTTGACTTGTTTTAGGGTTTGTATTAGTTAGGTTTAATGGATTTTACACGTTCAAGGTATTAGTTGTATGACTAAACATGTTGATTTGTGAATTTATGTTGATTTATGATATTTGAAATGTATTATAATATTACTTTTTAAGGTTTTGACTTGTTTTAGGGGTTTGTATTAGTTAGGTTTAATAGATTTTACATGTTCAAGGTATTAGTTGTATGACTAAACATGTTGATTTGTGAATTTATGTTGTTTGAAATGTATTTGAAATGTATTATAATATTACTTTTTAAGGTTTTGACTTGTTTTAGGGGTTTGTATTAGTTAGGTTTAATGGATTTTACATGTTCAAGGTATTAGTTGTATGACTAAACATGTTGATTTGTGAATTTATGTTTTTTGAAATGTATTATAATGTATGACTTGTTGCTTAAGGGGTTTGAAATGTATGACTTATGACAATTCCACACGTCACACATGGTTCAAGACCGTGCGTTACGCATGGAATGGATCCACACGTGACGTGTGGATTTTCCATACAGAAGCTTAACTGGTTTGTTATCTGTGTGTTTGTGCATAGATGAACTTTTCTGTGTTTACTGGATTAGACAAGATTACTCTTAATGACTGTCCACCTCCGTCATACCTCGACTACATACCTTCGTTTGATTTGGGAATTGATTTTACAACATGGGAGCAACCGCAATCACAGTTTGGTGATATCAACACTGGATCTTTTGGAACCAGTTACGGTTTGTCGCATTGGCCTTCGCATTTGATGAGGACACTTTCAGACACAAGTAGCTTAAATGTGTTTCATCCTTTGCGTACTGCACCACAATTTGATATTGAAGTTCAAGAAGAACAATATGTCTCTGTTGATTACTCAGAGTTGTTTGCAAATGACTTGGTATTCGCCTCTAGACAACAGGGAGTGAGTTGGGCCGTTAACATTGCACAAGCCAACAACTTTTGCATAGTCAATGGAAGGAGTAGAGCACCTACCGAAACAAAATCTGGAAAACTTCAGCTTATCTGTGATAGAGGACGAGTGAATTACTCAAAAGCTAAGGGAGTGAGGAAAAACATAAAGACGAAAAAATGTAGATGTTGGTTCGAATTAAAGCTTCGAGAGGAGCATAGAGGGGCTTGGAAACTTACTGTAATGTTAGGTACCCACAACCATCCTATTGGTAGTAGCTTGTTTGGGAATGCGTTTGCAGGCAGATTGACGCCTGATGAAGTGTGTACAGTAGTTGAAATGACTAGGGCTCATTGTAAACCAAATGAGATTTACACTATGCTCAACAAGTCTCCCAAGAACCTTACAAAAAAAAAACAAGTTTACAATTTGATGGCCAAGACGAGGATCGAAAACAGGGAAGGAAGAACTGTTATCCAAGAGTTTTTCTACAAATGCAAACAGAGCGACTATTTCATGGAGTATAGGACAAGCAAAGATGATGCATCTATGATTGGTGATATATTCTTTGCGTCCCCTGAATCAATGAAGCTCTTGAAATCATTTCCCTATGTACTTATAATGGACTCCACATATGCCACAATCAAGTAAGTTTTGTGTGATTATTGACCATTACATATGATTTTCCATAACATTGCAATAATAATATTTCAAATTATTTCTTTACAGGTACAAAATGCTATTTTTCGAGATTGTTGGAATCACGTCTACATGGAGGAACTTTGTAGTTTGTGAGGGCATTTCTTGAGGGCAAGACTAAAGAGCATTATTTGTGGGCAATGCAACAACTTCAAGAGATGTATAGAAGAATTGGAGCAACGCCGACTTGCATTGTCACCGACCGTGAACAAGCTTTAATGAGTGCAACGGATCTTCTTTTTCCAAATGAAAAGTTTCTTCTATGTAGACGACATATAAGGAAAAACATAGAGGCCAAAGCTTCCCTCGAAATGAGATCGAAACTAAAGGGAAAAAACTTATCCAACAACTACTACAACTTGTTCGAGGAAACCACCGTAGAAGGATATGAAAAAAAGTTGGATACTATAGAGAGAGATTGGAACGCGCATATTCCCGTACTGCAATATGTTAGAGACAGTTGGCTTGGTCCTTTCAAAGAAAGATGTGTGTCGGCATGGACGGATGACGTGTTTACTCTTGGAAGCAACACGACGAACAAGTAATTTATCTATAATTGCACTTACACAACTATATTCAGTTTTCTGTGAATTTAAACAGTTTCTGTAAACTGCACATTTATACATCACGCGTGGATTACATCCGTGCGTGATGCACGGATTTGTTCCATGCGTCACACACGGATTTGTTCCATGCGTCACGCATGGATGTGCAGTTTACAGAAACTGCAGAAGCACATTCCTGTTTGAACACCTTAATAAAAATGCAGAGTGGAAGGAGCACATTCTTGTTTGAAGTCATATTTGAGTGGTGGACAAGGTAGGCTCGACACAGTGTTTGAGGAATACAGTGACATGGCACGAAACTAGCTGAAAGAGATATTGGGTTCATTTAACGAGAGCCTAACAAAGACGTATAGACTTGTTCACCAAACATCTTTGTTTGTACATTTGAAGTGCAAAGTTTCGTACAAGGCAATGGAGCTCTTAATTAAAGAATACGAAAAAGGTGTACAAGGCATGTACAATCCACAATATTGCGATTGTGCAACCAAGGTCAGAGACGGGATGCTGTGTGTCCATGACCTTGCGACTTGTGTGAAGAAACAAATGCCAATTCAGCCCGTGTCTTTGCATCCTTTTTGGAGTACGCTGTCTTTGGAAGAAGTGGATACACAGTGTCATCTTGAAACTAAGAAAAACGTGGCAAGACGTTTATTTGATGAATTTTATGAAGAAACATGGAACACCTTGTCACGACATGATCAAGAGAAGTGTATTGAATCTGTCAGAAAGATAGCTAAAGTGGATACACCTCTCAAAGAGCCGCCTATTTCGAAACACACCGGTGGTCGTCCCCAAGGAGCTCCTAACAAAGTGCCTAGATCTACACAAAGAAAGAAGTCAGCATGGGAATACACCGACCAAGAGATGAGGTCTAGAGCTTTGGAAGAAACACCTCCCAAGAAGCAAAGGGTTCCTAAACCCTTTGGTACACCTCCCGCTCCACAAAAAATGTATGCGCCTTCTAAGTACATTAGAAAGATACCAATGTGCATGCGACCATATGTGGAGGGTTGGTTTGACATCAGAGCCGATGGAAACTGCGGGTTTAGATCTATTTCTATGGAAACAGGTGACCGATATTATCTTCACTCTAATGTACACTTTATCCAAAATATTCCGTCACTCAATCTGTTTTTGAGAGTCATGTAACAGGTGGGACCCAAGAGCATTGGAAGTTCATACGAGAAGAGATGATAAGAAAGGCTAAAGAGATTTGGCATTTACTTAAAGGCACGTGGATTGGTGGAGAAGTAAATCCAACATTGGAGTCCGCTATACATCAACTTACATGGGAAAGAGATTACTACCCAGCTCCAAGGGATAAGTGGCTTACCGTACCAGAAATGGCATGTTTGGTGGCTTTGGCATGTAATTGTGTCTTTGTGTGTCTAGGCGAGCAAATTAAACAGACATTCCTACCTCTTAGACTTCCGACTTGGTATGGTCAATCTGGAGCCAAGATGCAAGTTGTTTGCCTATTACTACTTACACAGCAGGAACATTTCATCCCGGTATGTTTTTTTCAATTGCTATTTACCTAGTGCATTACATGTAAATTTAATTATGCAATTCCATAAAATCTATCTCAGATTCGCCTGAAGGATGGATGTCCACTACCACCTGTTTATAATCTTTGGGAGCGTAATTGTGAAGAATCTGCTGCGGACTTGTATGACGAAGTGTGGCAAAGATGTGGGGCTTACACACCCCCGAAAAGAGGAGGACATCAATCGTCCAAACAAAGCATCACAATTCCAGACGATGATGAAAACGATTACTAGTTCAAGAGTTATTGTCAGTCCTGACAATGTTGTAATGTGTATTTTATTTCGAGTTTCAAATGACCTTCTAATGTTGTAAGGTTGTATCTTTTGATGCACATTTCAGTCTTTATGTGGTATTTCTGGGTTACATTTCACGTGAAACAGGTGCTTTGCATCTGACGCACGGATTTGTTCCACACGTGACGCATGGAATTGCATTTTTCCTACAGAATGCAGAAATTCCATTTCAGCTTTACTTGTCAAAAGCAACACTTCCGAATTGTCTTGTCAAAAGGAGACATATGAGTTGTCTTGTCAAAAGGAGACATATGAGTTATCTTGTCAAAAGGAGACATATGAGTAGTCTTATCAAAAGGAGACATCGGAATTACAACATAAAACAGATATATTACAACATAAAACAGATACGTTACAACAAAAAACCGATACATTACAAAATAAAACAGATTCATTACAGCATAAAAAAGACTCATTCTTGAAACGTAAATTAAAACGAACATAACAAAGACAAAACACCAAGACACTTCACATTACATCTTAAAAGGAACGAAATACTAAGACCACTACGCATCGTCAGAATCAGCTAGTTTGTCTTCGAAATCCTCATAGAGCTCCTTGACCCACCATTTAGCCGTTTCCAAATCTTTCTCTTCGTTAAAGATTTTCAGTTTCATGGCTTGTGTCCGGTTTTCCTCCAACAATTTCGTCATAACACGGAGATGATGGCGGTCATACTCAAGATCAAGAAACACCCACCTGAAGTTACATTGGCATGTAAAAAACCTTCGGCCATACTGGTCTGGTCTCATCTTGTCATTAGCGCTGAAAACCGTGATAGACTTCCTACACCTCTTATTTGGACACTGAATGGTGCTGCCTTCTCGTGGTATTGAAGATGATGATGAGGATGATGCCATGTTGGTTTCCAATCTGTAATACAATGTAAGAAAACAAGTGAGAAAGTAAGGAATAAGATGTGGAATATGGAGCTTCAATGAAGAACTTCAAAAATCAACTTACAGGCTGATGGAGTGAAAAGGAGAGATTAATGAGTGGAAATGGTATGCTGAGGGAGTGAATTTATAGGCGATTTGAAACTAGGTTTACACTTCCATGCGTCACGCATGGAAGAGAACCGTGCGTGACGCATGGAATGCATCCGTGCGTGACGCATGGTTTTGCATTTGACCAACAGAATGCAGATTTATGTCTTGTGCACCCTAAGAAAATAATCCAACAAATTCAACAACGCTAACCAGAAATGAAAAGTTCAACAACGTCATAACAAACAATCCTTACGAAAAACGGACAATCCTGAAAATCTGAAAACAAACAGTTCATAAAAAACAATCGAACCCAATCCAACAAGATCACCACCGATGTTGTTGATACATAGTTGTCCACGGCTCAATATCTTGAAGGACCTCGGTTATGGCTCCATGCATTGCAGAAACATCATAGGGATCAGGCAAGGTTGCATATGGCGACAAGTGATTGTAGACCCTGTCAAAAACCTACAAATAAAATTAAATATTGAAATCAGCTATTTGCATAATGTTTACCTTAAATCAAACTTAAAGAAAAATCAAGATCTCAAGTTACATGAGATAAATGTAATACCTGCTGTGCTTCCAAGCTAGCGTGTCTTCCGGGTATCAGAAATCGATGAGTGCGGGGGATGTACCACACAAGATACTCCGGAGCTTCTTCAAAACCTGTCTCCGCAGGTGGTCCCATCTGCTCAAGGGTCGCCCTGTGGATATCCATCCCCTCCCAACTCCACGCCATTCTATCATAATTCACCACATATGACCTAGGGCTGATGAGCCTATGGGCTCTAAGGGGTGAAATTGGAGGCCTGAGAATCATCTGCACCCTACCAAACTGCCTAGGCGACCTATCGGGATGGTGGGGCTCAGTTATGTCCATGCAGCTCAGCACCCCGAAAAAGAGAGCAGGAGCATAGGCAGGATCATTGAAGTTGATTTCACCATACGGGTTCCAATTAACCTAAAAACGATATCAACGTCTTGCATTACTCAAACAGTAATTTTACGCCTTAAGGTACCAAAACAGAGGTAAAAAATAGTACGCAATTTTTTTTGCAATTCCATTCGCCACGCATAGAATCAAGCCATGCGTCACGCATGGAATTGCAAAAAAAAACTGAGGCTTAAAAATATAAACAAAATGCAACACAAATACCTGATCCACCCTCATTGCATCTAGTTCAGCTCTGTAGTTTCGTGCTTCAGGGTCGTAGTTCGGCAACGCTTCCTCTGGTAGAAACCGAAACGCATAAGGATGATCAACTGACCAATCAGGATTAAGCCGAACACCAGCTGCTAAGGATGGGAAGTATGTGTATATCCAACCCTACCATTTAAAAAATATAGTTAGCATTAAAACCATAGAAATAAGTTATGATTGCTAAAAAATGTAGTTCCTAAATAATTAAAAACTTACTTGAAGGAGAGTGAAACAAAATGAGATCAAACCACAATTTTGGCGTGTAGCGATGCCCATTTGGCGATAGAAATATGCTAGCGCCGCAGATCCCCAAGACATACTTCTTGCCTCTTCAACACTCCCTAGAAATGCACCAAATCTCACCGGGAGCTTATGTTGTGACTTGTCAGTGAAGATTGTGGAAGCCAACAAGTGGAATATATAGCCCATTCCATGAACTACGGGATCATTTAGGCCCTCAATGTACGCCTTAAACTCTTTCGCTCTAATCCAATAACTATCGAGCTATTCATTTTGAAGATGAAAATTTTGTCGTCCCTTTTCACCAAAATAGTTCTTGTTGGTAGTTCTCCCGACTGAAGCGGTGGGGTCGGTCACCATAGGTTTCCCCTGAATAGGAAGCAACATCAGCTTCTTGATGTCGAGCAACGTCACTGTCATCTCAGCAAATGGCATGTGGAAGCTGTTTGTTTCAGGATGCCACCTTTCTATAAAGGCGCAGATGAGCCGATAATCAATCACATCGTACATCAATACCCTGAGATGAGTCAGCTCCGTTGCAACTGCGTGATTACCCCATGGCAAGTTAGAATTAAGTTCCCAATCTTTCAGCTGTGATTGTCTAGTCTGGTAAGGGAGTACGCCTCTATCCTGTAAATTGATTACGTAACACAAATAATTTCAATAACGCATAAATGTTTTCCACAAACTGTAGAAACTTGACATTCTGTGTAATGCAATTCCATGCATCACACATGGTTCTGCTCCACACGTCAAGTATGGAACAGAACCATGCGTGACGCATGGACATGAACCATGCGTCACGCGTGGATTTGCATTACACAAAATGCAAAGAAACCAGTTTCTGCATTCTGTACAACACACCTTAACCAAATTTTCAACAAAACTACAAATAGTTCAACAAATAATCCATCAATTTAATCAAATTAATTCATACATTAACAAATTTAATATCACAACACATTTACAATTCATAAATAAAAATAAACATACTTTATCTTTCATATAATCAAATAATGAACTGAACGTAATTTTTTCATTTTTTTCAACCATTTTCCTAACATTAAATTAGTTATGATAAGTATTGAATCTATAAACCAAATTCTAATTACATACCTTTCCTTTTTGCACAAAAAAGGCTGTATGAGCTTCAAAGCTTATGAGAAGCTCCGGAATTTGTGGACCTCCAGGAGTACCCCCCTGTAACTGAGGGACGTATATGTTTCTGACCGGAGGTTGTCGTCGTCGTCGTCTTCTGGGTTGTTCCTCTCGCTCCTCTTGCTATTCCGCTTCTTCATGTTCTTCATGAACATTCTCATATGTCTGATCCTCTTCCTCACCCTGTTCCTCATGCTCATGTTCTTGCTCATAATCAGAATCAGAATCAGCATTTGCACCCCCAGCTGATGGCCCTGCACTGCTACAAGCAACCAGTGCGTACTGGTCATCACCCGTCTGAGGGTTCTGAAAGTTATGAGAACCAGTAGCTTGTCTCATCATCTCCACAAATGATTGCTCTTGTTGTGGATAGCCCAGATAGCCTGGAAACTGTGTTTGTTGTGGAAACAGTGTTTGATGTGGGGTCAGAATGGGGGTTCCAGGAAAGTAATGAGGGGAACCCTGGGGATCAAAACTTGCAGCAGACAAAGCTAGCTGTTGATGTTGCTGTTGTTGTTGATGCTGTTGTTGATGCTGTTGTTGTTGCTCTTGTATCTGCTGTTGTTGCATCTCACCAGAAAACTCTAAACGACGAGGAGGCGATTCTTGTCTATTCTTCTTCTTCCTTGGTTTTGGAACTATGAGATCTTTTTTCTTCAGTTCTCTGTTTTTTTGACGAGTATCGCGTCCAGGTCGACGACCACCATCCATATCTGCATCAGAAAATGTGCAATTCCACAAAATTAATCAGTTTACTGAATTTAATCAGCACATCATCAAAAACTCAATCAGTATATTATCAAATCCAATCTGAAACTGCAGAACACAATTTGTGGAATGTGCAATTCCACACGTCACGCATTGCTTCAATCCATGCGTGACACATGGATTCCATCCATGCGTGACGTGTGGAATTGCACATTCCACAAATTGTTCGTCAACAATTTCTTCATGTTTCAAACCCTAATTCAACAGTTTTTCCAAAATTCTAACAGTTTTTCAATAATTTCATCAAAATCATACCAAATTTCAACAACCTAATTCATAGCCCTAATTCACAAAACCCTAATTCAATATCAAAACCCTAATAAACTATATACACATGAAAATATGAAATTGGTCAATAAATTATCAACAAAGTACACAATCCATTCATATATTACAAGTTTAATCATTTCTAATCAACTAATTAACATACACATTGGATTTTGAAGTAAATATCATCAAAACAACATGAAAACCTCATATATACATCAATATCATACCATAACAATGAAATCTTAATGTTTACATACCTTATATGCAAAAAAGATGATGAGAATGATGGTTTTTGGGTAAAATGGTGCGTTGTGGAGGTGCAGCCGCCGTGAGATAAGTTGGGGAAGGTGACAAAATGGTAGAGTTTGATGTTTTTGGGCTTTTGTAGGTAAAAAATCCATGCGTGACGCATGGTTTCTGTCCATGCGTCACGCATGGTTTTGTTCTGTGCGTGGCGTGTGGATTAAAACCATGCGTCACGCACGGATTTAATCCATGTGTGACGCACGGCGCCTGAGCGGTAAATAGTAAAAAGGGTGGGCGTTAAATAGTAAGGCAAATACTCAACATAAAATGAAAAATACCCATTAACGAGCATAATTTATTAAACATTTCAGGTAGGGACTAGACTACACAACGAAAGGCAAATACTGCATGCATTGCCCTTAAGCTATAGCATGCCCACATAAGTTAACATTAAATTACAAAAACCAACCACATCTTAAAAACTAAAACACGTACAATGCAGCTGAACCATGCATTACACCTTACGGATAAGCTTCATGTCGTCGCTAAAAAACCCAATAAACTCGACGGCGAGCTTCATACAATTGTATGCAGCTAGGTATTTGACGTCGAGAGTGGAGTTGGAAGTGGTGGTGTTTTCCGTAGAAGCGCCTCCTAAGTCAGAAATACCCCTGAAAACGACGATAGGTTTGTTGTTTGAAACTGACGTCTGGATAATAGAAGTCGTCTCCTCGTCAGCGAACGAGAAGTTGAAGTTGCGGAAGGTGAAATCTCTAAAGGCGGTGTTGGCTACGAACACGTTTGAGGTCGCGGCTTTGTATCCGTAGTACGACTTTGGCTCCTTCGTTAGACAAACTTCTGCTGTCCCGTTGCTATAACATGTGTTTAACTCTACATCCTGCGCGCAGAATCCAACCGGTTAGGATCAGATAATTCATTCGTATCAGATACTATCCCTTTTTATATTACCTTAAGCTTGGTAGCCAGATCCAACCAGTAAGGATCAGCTGGGATCCAAAATGTCTTGTTGACGCGACTTGCATTACCAACTTGGTTAGTGTAGACTTCGACGGTGTTGAATATGATCTCTCCGAGTAAGCTCTCCCCTGCTTCAGGGAGATTGAATTTTCCAAAATCCATAGTCCATATTCCCGATTCCTCAGTTCCGTTATTCTGGATCCATTGCATATACACATTAATCCCGATCATAATCAAGATTAATATAAAGAAAAGAGGATCTTACAATCCAATGCCAAGAGTTAGAGTATGCAGCATAGTCGGGGGCGACGACGTCACCGACGTTCAAAGACGAGTTGACGGCTCCGGCAATGCCGTAATGTACAGCTCCGATCACGTCAAATGTGTCGTACAACATTTGCATTGTCATTGCTGCATTTGCCTGCACATTTGTATTTTTTAAATGTATGTTTTCAATAAAAGAGGTGCTAATCAACTACTAAATCTTTTTACAAGATCTCTACCAATTATTGAGTAATAAATAATTAGCTGTCACTTTATCAGCCAAATATAAATAATTAAATACCTTGATCTGTAATGTTGTAATTATTGTCTCCGTAGGTACTAATAAAATATAAAACGATAGGGAATATTGGGTAAACTAATTAGTCAAAATTACTTATCTGCAAATGATTTTTAACAATATTTTAAGTCTAAGAGAACAACTAATGAGAAGATGTCACGAGTAGTATAAAAAAGAATGTCATTTTTAGTTTACTACACATATTAAAGAAAATTTTAACCAAAATAAAATATTTAGGAAAATAACAAATGTAGTCCTTATTAGATATTGTATTTGTTATATTTTCAAAGTTATTACTAACAAATGTCTCTTTTATTAAAAAATTGCTAAAAATTTGAAGGGTATATATGTAAAATAGATATAAAAAATGTTAATGACAAACATTATGGAACACTAAACATTAATTAGAATGACATCTTATCTATATAAAGGTTGGTTGTCTATTGCCAAAAGTAAATGTAAATGGTAGTGCATTCAATTCCATAATTCTACCTTATTTCAATCTATGCATTCAATTCCATAATCCTATCCTATTTCAATCTATTCACACGTATTGTCTACATTAATCCATGTTGAAATTAATGAGTGTAATATTAGAAAAACATTTTGTCAAATAAAATACAGTAAGCTTCCTCCTGGCAAAATTATTCCATTATTATGTTTTAAAACTACTGGTACTTCAAACATAAATATAAGGAAATCGAAAAATACTTATAATTACAAGCATTAACAAACTTAATAACAATAACAAAAATATTAACAAATAATATGTAACTATATTAAATCTCATACGTGAATACGTAATTTCCTCGCGCGTAGCGCGAAACCCGTATCTAGTTTTGCAAAATGGAGGAAGTATCGTTTCTTAATATTTATACGTTATCAATCAGTTTTGTTCAACCTTATCGTCTGGTTCGATCGATCATAATAATGACGGTAGATTTTTTCCAAGATTATTGTTTAATGAATCTTACGATTTGCTCCCCAGTCATCACGTAGATGGTGGGTACACCTTTTACTGTTCCAATGTTAAATATCCTCCCTGCACGTACGTACATTATATAATTAGCATGCATTATAACACATATATGCATAAGTTAGCTATATTGTATAGTATATGTACCAGCAATTTCAATGGAGGGAACGTATGTGCTAGCGTTGAAATAGCCAGAATCAACGAGGACCAACTCCTCTTTCCCAAACGCCATAACGAGTCCGATGAACGGTCCTTCCTTCTGGTTAATCCGGTCTACCACCTTTCGTAAAGGGTGGTTCCATGACAACTGCACGCTCTGTTGCACTTGCAGTAACACCAGCACCGACACCAGCACCAACATTCGCGACGGACACACCATCTTGGATATAGTATGTGTAATGTTGTGAGTGTTTGTTGATGGATGGATGATATGTTGATGTGCTTGTGTAGTGCTATTTATAGAGAGGTTTGGAAGATGCATTGGTGTTGTCTTAATGCTTGATCATTGACGAAATTTGATTAGGTGAGGATGTGATTTTACTGTTAGGTTTGCTGTGGGACCTAACTTTATATGGACTAATTCACTCGTGTGTTTCATGCTTGTGTTCCCAAATTTCGATATGCCTTCAACTGCTATTCAACCCTTTTTCCTCTATACGTACTGATTCATATCTGTGGTTCCTTTCTTTCAATAATTCGTCTTCAATTAAAGGACAAGATTTACAATGAGTGTTGATCTATCAATAGTACGAGTACTCAATAGGGTGTATCATCATTATCATGAACAGTATTATGTATGCGGAGATAAGGAAAAAAAATAGAAGCCCATATTGAAAAAACTGACAAATTAAATGTTGATAGTTTATATATTGTAATTTAATAAGGAGACGCACTCATACAAATCATTCAGGTACAAAAAACGTGGCTAAGATAAAATGGTACAAGAATTAGTCACAACATGTTATTAGAAGTGAAACTCAAAATGCAAGTTATGAGGTTACGTTAAAGCATATAAAGTCTAGAAATTAAAACATCCTTCGTATAATGCTATAAGACTACCTCATACGCGAATTATGAGATCTATTAAATATGACAGATTTGGTTAGTCGTGTTCTTAAATAAAAGCCAAGGTTAACTAATATTCAGGAACGATTTATGTCCAATACCCTTAATCTATTACAATATTAAACTATTAAAGTAAATCTCCCTTTATGTCACATGTCATTCTCTCTTTAACCAATGTCATGTGGCAACCCTCTAATTCAATTTCTTAACTTTGCTTTCCCCCGTACATCTGACTGCCACGTGGCATCTCTAAAAATTTCTGTAGAATATTTTAAAAAACGTTTAGTCACTGTTTTTTTTCAAAATCTCCTAATGTATGGATACAATATTCTGGCTTTCTTTTTATGGGCTGACAGATTACCTAGATAACCATATTTTTACCATATTTCTGCACAAGATCATATTTCTGTACATTCCAAAAATCATTAATTCACTGTTTTTTACCATAAAAAAAAACATTAATTCACTGTTTCAAAATCTCCTAACTTCAGATTTTTAAACTTTGCCTTAAAATATTTGTTGTTGCTCACACTTACGGTAGTCGGATCTTCTGTTTCAAGTTTGTATTCTAAAACTAGTCTTTAAGTTATGTTTGTATAGGATTAATTTGTATAGGATTTGTTTTTATAGGATTAGGATCAAGTGAAAATATTTTTTTTTTTATCAATAAGGGGATTATACCCATTTTATTTAATAGCAATGCATAAATTACATAGGCTGAAAAGTCAAAAGCCATTCTATCAAGATCAAGTGAAAATATATCTTAGAGTGCAAAATGTGAACTATGAATGTCACTACCTTATAGGTGAATGTATAGTACTAATTCGTA
Organism: Oxyria digyna; assembly: GCA_029168935.1. NCBI lineage: Eukaryota > Viridiplantae > Streptophyta > Magnoliopsida > Caryophyllales > Polygonaceae > Oxyria > Oxyria digyna. The sequence goes on from JAPVLV010000017.1 coordinate 680,995, forward strand.
AACGTAAAATAATTGCAGTTAAATTTACAATTAAGGTTTGTTCACATTTGAAATAATAATATTTACCGTTAAGGTTTATTCGTGTTTGGCGTCGTTTGTAAATTTAACAAACACTACCATTAATCCGAACAAACTTTCCAATAAATTATGAGAATGGCTTTCTCATCTTAGCTACATAATTATTGCTAATATTAACACACAATCCACAACTCGACATGTCATCACCACTTAAATACATAAAATGGCCCACCAACAACACCAGCGCAATAGGTCCAATGGAGTCCAATATTTCTCACCTTGACTTATCAATGGCATGAGTCAACTTATATCTTGGTCCATGCACTTTGGATTCATCGATCGAGCCGGTCATCTCGAAGTACATCTCGACTCGAGTTGGGTCAAGCATGTAGAGGGACCTACATCCCACACCATGCATGTATGAGTCTGGTCATTTCACGTATAAAGTCAGATCACGTCGAATCTAAATCAAGAGCTCCTGAGCCTGAACTTTAGCTTTATAGGAAGACGACGATAAAGAACTCATGACTCTAACACCTGTAATTGGTGCTAGAGGCATCTGAATAAGAACAGAGAAGAGAGAGGAAACAGGACGATGATCAGAGAACTTGGATTCTCCTCTGGAATAAAACGATTGCTTCATTCCTTCTCCTTTCCACAATATCCTATCACACCTGCAATAGATTATTTCATGACAAAACTATGTTTATTACTACAACATGAAAAGAAATCAAAGCCTTAATACAGTAGAGTACGTATATAATTACCATGCAGGCGTTCGCTTCTTCACTTTGGAGTTGGAATGATGCACAATTGCGTAACGGTCGGAATTTGGGATGAATTTGTAAGTTGGTGTGAACTTTATTTGTCCTTCTTCCCACCCTTTAAATACTCTTCCTGCCTTTTGTTCTATCATCAACTGTCGTACATACATAAAACCAACCATATATTATGATTTTTTCGTTATAATAATTGCTTGGCTTATCTTTGTACAACTTCACACAATCATACACACTTTTTTACCACCAAACTTATCAATTCTCCTTAAACATAAATGTGAAATATATGTTACAAAATCTTACACTATATGTAGGTTACCTGATCTTTCTCCAACAATGCATTCCAATCACGTTTCACCAGGAGCTTAAGTGTTTCTTCCCATGCAGATGCTAGTCGATAGTTAAGATCACCCGTCCAAATTATCTTACTACATAAAAGATATTACAATTTTGTATTACTAAATTGCTTCATTATTTTACTAACTAACGTTGATTAAGAAAAGAAGAGTATAAAGGGAAGGCGTAGAGCTTACTTGTGTTCCAAGATACTAGTTGGATGCAATGACTTCAACCCTAAACCTGACCTATAAGGTCGATAAAACCTCGTCCTTTTTAAAATTTCCGCGACATCTGAATTCCTCTTGATTTCATTTCCTTCCTTTTCTCCCGATGTTAAGTGAGTGCACACGAAACAAAACGTTGTGTCGTACAGTGTCATACTGATCGATACCGAGCCCTGAAAGAACCATAAAAAAGTTAGTTAGTGACATATGTTACATAACATTTATTTATTGATTTGATCGTTATAGGACGCACCTTGTTTCCAAGGTATCCCATGATGCCTGTCCCAACACAAGACACCCTCAAGTCACTAATGTGTGAACAAAGATCCGCTCGTACCCACACACATAAGAATATCCCGACCATCTGCTTACTAGCCGCCAGACGATATTCTTGTCTCTTCATGGCCAAATTACCATTTTGCCCTAGCCATGACGTGGAACGAGAGTTCGGGGTAAATCTCTCGCTCATGGACCGAAGGTTCGAGTATGAGTTCATCGAGATCTCAAGCTCGTCTTTTGGAACCTCACCTTTACTAGGAAGGAGGTTTGGAAGGCTTAAATTTGGCTTGCTAGTGAGAGTACAAGTAGTGGCATTTTGGTAATTTGGGTGGAAGTCATGGTTAGTTTGATTTGGGGTAGTTCTGTTTAGGGATTGACGTATCAACTCAAGCCACTTGGCGGCCGGAACATTGTCCTCAGATCCCAATACGTTTCCTGCATTTAGTGGGACGATCTCTTGGAACCTATACCACCATTTAGTGGGACGATCCCAATACAAATCAGCATATGACTATGTTTTTTTCTTATATATTGGACGAATATTGAAAAATTCTATTGAATTATTGATAGTGTCAGAAAACTATTTATGAGACGGAGGGAGTAAGATTTTTGGACCCGCTACACTTCAAAACAGGGCGTTGAGGATCAAAAAGTGGGAGATGACAATATGTTTCATATGAATCAATTTACTATGTACATGTATTGTTGGATATAAATCTTTAATTGACTACCTATCCAATGAAATATCAAAATAAAAAATCAAAAAAACATTAAATACAATGCCCTAGCTTTTGTATTGTTAAGGGAACAAACCTAGTGTTTTAGTGCTAATTGAAGATAGGAAAAGTTTTTAGAAAAGAATTACCCAAGAACATAAATGTCAGCTGGAGCAGAAATTGTTAGCCAATCCGCCAAGTTTAATTCCTCGTGAGGTGGCTTCCCTCCAACATTCCACGTGCTCACCAACATCCTATAATTTTCTCCAATTTAAAATCAGTTTAAACCCTTAAGCCAACAAATTAAAGGAATCAATTAGGAACATCTAAACCAACCCAAGACTAGGTAAAGTTTGTTTATTTATGATGCAGATAAAAGTTGTCATGTGAATAAATTGTAGCATACTAGCATATGCATATAAAAGACTCATCATTCATCACCTAATACACTATTTTCACCAAATCTTTCTCAAAAACTAAAATACATAAAGATTATAAGAGGTACATACAAGACCAGTTAACTAAACACATGATTAGTATAATAGTATACGCTAAACGAATTACTTAACTAGTTACCGTTGAATTTTGGATCAACATCGAATAACAACGTATACCTAAGTTGAAGTTTAAAAAATTATTAATATGTTTTTGAATATCAAAAACTACTTTTAACTAATTAAAATTCCCATTTCATACTTTTGTAATAACAGTATATTGATTCTGTTTTTTTTTTCTATTTTAACCAATTAACATAAAATAACTCCAAAGAAATAATTCAAACTCCTTAATTTTTAAGTTTCTCAATTAAACTAGTTCTAGCATATAACCTATGAAATAGTATTTGAACTAAATTTCATTTTAAAATGAAATTTCTGTTTTTTAGGTTTCAAGATATAATTAATTAAATAACTAGTTAACTAACTTAGTAGAACATAAACTCAATAAATAATGTTTAGATTACCTTAGATCTATATTGTCATTCGATCCATTTCGCCTCATCTTGGGCGCTTTAAGATACTCAGTGGATTCCATCATTAAACCTAAAAAAGACTATATTAAATAGATTTTTTAAGGCATAGAAAATGAGTTTAAATGTAAAACACACACGTTAAAAAATACTCCCTCCGTTCCCTATTGATCTTCCCATTTGTTTTTGACACATTTGTCGAGACACGTTTTATAACGTTAATATCTCTAAATATACGATGATAAAAATTATAATTTTTTTATATTGTCAAAGTACTCATTGAGACGAATCAAACGATATTTCGCATGCCTATATTTATTTCTATATATTGGAAGAAAACGAGAAGATTCTCTCGGTTTGTGAATAGTGTCGAAAAAACAAATGAGCCTTATATTAAGGACGGAGGGAGTATACCTGAAAAATCTTGAGGAATGTAAACGTAGCAATCTTCATCAGAGCAACTCTTCCTTCTCTCTGTTGTGCCTTCAAAAGCTAATTCAAAACATGAGCCAAGTTTCTATAATTAGACCAAAATTAGGTACCTTATAAGAATTCCATTTGGGGAAAGGTTACCTTTTGATGGATAATCCGATTGAAACTCATGGACACCACTCTTTATATTTAACCATTTTTTAACCACAGTTTTTGGCCATAACATCTACAAAATTAAGACAAAAAAAGGTGGTTAATATGGTTAAAAATAATTTAATCCGCGCATAAAACCATAATAGTTATTCATACCTTTTGCTTCATACGGAGTATTACACTGATCAAATCGTCGTCAAGAAGAAAAAGTCAATGCGAAAAACGGAGGCGAAAGACAGAAGACGAGTAATCAATACACAAGCATTAATGGAGGAGCTTATAATCAATACACAAGCAGTTTGACAAATCACATGGAAGCTAATGATTTTCGTGTCTATATATATTGTAAAAATGTGATATTTAGTGGTATGAACACACAATAAAATAGCTCAAGTGGGTAGACAAAACTGAGCATTCATAGGGGAGGAGAAGGTTTAAAAAGTACAACAAGTTGATGAGGAAGAAGATGGAGACAAGCCAGATGATTAGAGCGACTAATCTCGAATTTAAGGAACTGAGATTCGAGAAGAAAATAGGTGAAGGAGATTTGTTTAAGTAGATGATTTTGGAGGTAGCCTTTATATATTGAGGATGAACATTGAATACTGAAACATTTTTTTAACTTTTTTTTTTTTTAAGAAAGAGAGACAGTACTCTCGAGAATTTTATAAAAAAATCCTACTTGGCCACCAGGTGGGGTGTAGAGAAACCCCTAACATCATCCAAAATACAAAGAGACACCCAATCGGGCGGAAAAGCAATAAAATGAAAACCTCGCGGAAAATGAAAAGCAAAAGAAGCAAGGCGGTCGGCCACCATGTTAGCCTCCCGGAAAATGTGACGAAACTGGATAACCCAGTCTCTACGAAAGAAGCCTAGCGCCAAAGAGACGAGGCTAAAGAGGGGGTGACAACGATCCATAGGTTTATTTAAAAGCTGAAACGCAAGCAGCGAGTCAGTTTCTAAAACAACCCTCCTGTAACCCCTATCCCAAGCAAGCCTGAGACCCGAAACAATACCCCAGAGCTCAGCCATCAGGACCGAGCACAAACCAATATTCTGCACAAAACCTCCAAGCCAGGCTCCTTTGTCATCCCGAATGACACCAGCCGCAGAGGCCAAGCCGTCCACCACCGAACCATCAGTGTTGAGTTTCACCCAAGAAGCAAGCAGAGGGGACCAATGAACCCAAACCGTCTCCAGAGATCTGGTCGCCTTCTCCAGATTACGCCTCAACGCAAGCTCATACCCCTCCGTTAAATGGACAATATGGGCCGCTTTGTCACCGACAAAAGCAATATTATTGAAAACTCAGTCATTGCGCCATTTCCAGATACTCCAGAGAGCATTAGAAAACATACAAGCCCACTTCATACCACCATTCATGACCATCCTATCAGACAAATTGTGACGCATCCACTGCGCCCAGTTCCATCCAAAAAAGGCATCCCAAGCTAAGGGGGTTGAAGAACCGCCCAAATTCCCTGATTCGCAGGACAGTCCCTAAACAGGTGTAAAAGGGATTCCGGAGCATTATGACAACGGGGGCACACGTCACAGGAGCTGATATGACGTCTAGCCCGCTCCAAGTTAGTCATGATCCCACCTCTGATCGCCAGCCAGGTAAAATATCTCACATGTTCCTGAACCCGAAGCCTCCAAATGATTTGGAAGACTGAGGAATCAATGTCAATAAGAGAGCACCTAGCATGGATGAGAGAATAGGCCGAGGAAACGCTGTAATTCCCGACACTCGACAAACTCCAGGTCCGAACATCCTCATGATCACCCTCATTCAAAACCACAACAGTATCAAGCTTCAGGAGCACCCCAGCAGGTAACAAACTATCAAGGCGATTCCAACACCAACCCTCATCATGGGTCCAAAAGTGCTCCACAAACACCTCCGCCTGCGTACCCAAAATGGTTTGCAGAGCAACCTGTATCAGCTCGACATCCATCAACCATTTGTCTTTCCAAAACCTAGTGCGCTTCCTATTCCCAATAAGCCATTTAGACTCAGCTTCGATGACTGTCGTCTTAGCTTTCTGAATGCTTCTCCAAGCAGGCGAAGGATGACCATGGATAGCCTGAGACGGGCGGACATACTTAGCCCTCAACACGTTTCCCCAGAGACAGGAATCGTCCTTGAGAAACCGCCAGGCAAGCTTGCCTGTGAGAGCCAAGTTCATATCCTCCATACTCTTCAAACCCAAACCACCACACTCCTTAGGCTTAGAGATTTCTTCCCAATGCAACAGGTGGATTTTCTTCGGGTCACCCAACTCCCCAAACATTTTTTTAACTTAGATTATACATCAAGGAATCAACTTATGTAACGAAACTCCAGACAAAAAGGAGTAGATAAAAAGATTGGGATTTTAGCTTTTTGCATTGAGATGAAGGAAAATTACATTGGGTTGCTTATTTTATTAAACTAGATCTTCCATCAAAGCTTAGGAGGGATGTTTTTAGGAAAAAGTAAACTAATTTAAAAAAAGGTCAGTTCAAGTACGAATAATATGGATCTCAAAGACTAAGAAAATACTTATAGAAGGATTAACATATGTCTTATCTCAAGGAGACTAGGAAGAAACAAACCTAAAATCCCAGCTTTTATAATGCACATATATATCATGATCACATAAAAAGAAGAAGTTAAAGAAGAAATAACTTACATTAAGAAGTGGATTAAGATTATGGCGCGATCCGAGGTAAACAGAAGGAATTAAGATCAAAACGCTTCATAAGAATTTTATGAAGAGTCTCGAGATGATGAAGAAGAATTTTATGCATGTAGGGTTAAAAAGAAGCAGCTTCGAAGATCCATGAGAAAAAGGGCAATGGAAAAAGTTGGTTTTTGGTAATTGCAATTAAAATTCATGTAGATATATAGATGTAGATTGTAGAAGTAGTGTAATGGTGGACTGTTCAAAGGAGACAATTACAAAAGAGGTGCAAAGTAAACGAAAGTCATGCTCATGGCTGGGCATTTTCGTCCACGCATGAAAGTTACTGTCTTGACCTTCTCTTCTCGTCTTCTTCCCTCCTACTATTTCTTATATCTTGCCAAAGTTTTAATCCCAAATTGGACAATGAGAGTGACATAAAAGTTTGAATGAAACAAAGTTTAACGTAGGAAAAACGAAGTTATTTGCGTTCACAGATAACAAACTAATGTTCGTAATTTGGACGGTAATGTTCATAATCTGGTCGATGAAATCTTTTGAAGTCGAAAAAAAAAAATGTCACTGTGTCCCTCACTGAAAATGTTCAAAAAGTTTCATGGTCCAAATTATAAACATTACTATCCAGGATATGAACATTAACGTGTAATCTGTGAACGCGATCTGTTCATTTTTTCTATATTAAGAGATGTTCGCACCAGAACTTTCCTTTGAGAATGAATCTGAATTATTTTGGTCGGTCTCTTAAATGTGAGGGAATTTTTTTTTTTTATCAAGATTGAATTTTTCTTTTTTTTTTGGTTTCTCACTGTAGTTCAGCGGGTGAGGGACTTCCCTAATACCCTTACATCTAGAGTTCGAGCTGCGTGGGTGACTCTCCCAACAAACAATTTTTAATCTCCACCAAGTCTCGAACTCGAGACCTCATGTTGGGTGGTTGGGGTCACTCAAGATTGAATTTTTCTTAAAGTGATAAATTTTGGTGACTTTTTATACTAGTTGTGTTCTCACTTTTTACCCCGGTGTTATTGTTGTAAAACATAATTTGGATTAACATTAATAGCAAAAAAAGTCGAGTTGGACTATTTATGAGTACTCGAGACTTTTGTATGGTTCATATTTATTCAGGGGAAATATATAGCTAGATTTTGATAGGTCAAACCGTGTTTGGCTAAATATGACGTCAAAGTAAGCTTTTTAAAGTGATATCAAGCATTCAAACTTTTTTTATCCTTTATGAAACAAGCATTCCAACTTGAACTTGTTGAACTTACTTGCGTAATCAATCAATTTGCATGGAAGAGCTACATAGCCTATAGGGAATTGAATTTCATAAAGGAGTAATGTTTTGATTTACAAAGATTCGGATTTGGTAAGAATAATAAATATGGTGTGATTACATAACCTTCAATATTTATAACCACAGCCTTTAATATTCATAAGCAGAGTCTTTCATATTCATGCACATGCACATGCATGCATGTATTTTTCATATATTGTCAAAAACATACACATGTACGAGTATGCATGTGAATGTAAGAGAATGCGCATGTAAATACGGAAGATTGTGCATATGAATTTTCCATTCGTATATTTTGTACAATGATTTTCATCTGAATCTTTTCTTAACAAGAATATCATAAATTCATAATTCACTTAGTTCTTAGATTTGCATCTAACTTTTTGTAAATATTATATTTATTTGTTTATTATTATAAAAAAATTAATGGCAAATAAGATTATATTTAAAACTCATTTGAGTATATTTGTCTTTATTTTTTATAAGAGAGAAATATCTATGAACTACAAAAGTTAATTTATAAAGTTGAGAATTGTAACAGTTGGTTCAATAAAAATTGCATCTTTTATTACAATAGAATGCAATCTTTTTATTTATTTTTTTGAAAAAAAGAAGAAATAAAATTCAAAATCGACTGCAAAAATAACATCCTTAATTACGAGTGTGTTGTGGTATTTCTTTGGGAGATGTAATTCCAAAGTTTAACGACAAAATCAGTGACTCTTGATTAAACGATGAGACTCAAAAGATGAATTCGGTTAATCTTGTTATCGTTCTTTCAATATTTTTCGTATTCTTTATTACAATTCTGTTCAAGTTATAAAACAAATTAATATACTTTTTCATGTTTCATCCTAGAGATGGAAATTGTCAATTTTGATAAATAATATTTGAATTTTTCTTTTAGCTTCGAAATATTACAAACAATTATATATGCTGAAAGAATTCCATCTTTACTAGCTAGTAGCTATATTAAAATATAATAATTAACATATTATAGAGTTTTATAAACTATAATCGACACAGACCCCCTTGACATGAAAAAATGAACGTAATAGTAGATCTTTTTAAGACGAATCCATGCAAATAAAATTCAACAAAATCGGGCATCGTTTCACCTCTGAAAACCACGCCGCCGCAATACAAAACTAGGACCAAGAGTACGTGTTCCAAACCATTCGAGGTCAGGGACACAACACGAGATCTAATTTTTTTTACTCGTTTTTCATGTATTGTTTAATTTTCAAGCGCCAGAAGCTAATTTTTTTTTTTTGAAGAAGGTTAAAATATATTAATAACAAAAATTTACAGCTCAGAGGTTCCAACAAGATCAAACAGACCGCAAAAGCAAATGCCAACACATAAGCTTAACAAGAACAACCAACAAAATGGCGAAGAAATCACCGGGAACTCAACGGATGTTCAAGTCACGAAGCCAACGGAGAGACCTCGAATCTGTTTTCTTCCAAAGCACATGGACCCTCAAAGTAGTCAGCCTAATAATATCATCAGCACAATCAGTAGGGGAAGGTGAAGGCGGGGTGACGGAATCAGAGAAGACAATGTCATTTCTAGTCTTCCAACTGCTATACAAAAAATTGGTCAAGGCGAGACTACGCGTCTGGAGCTGGAATTTGGACTGACCAGACCAGGAAGACAAATGGGAGAAGCAGCCGTCAATAGAGGCGGGTGGATTCGACCATTTGACCCACAAAAGAACCCGACGAAGGGCGCGACGAACAAACGAGCAGGAGGACCAAAGATGGGAATTAGACTCATCCTCCTCTCGGCAAAGAACACACACATTACTCAAAAGGGGGACCCATCGACCAACACGGTCCATAGTAGGTAGACGACCAAGTAAAGCAAGCCAAGAAATAAACGAAGCTTTAGGTTGGTGCATACCTTTCCAGACAAGATGATCCCAGGAAACAGAAGCACCCGAGACACGCAAGAGATCGTAAGCAGCAGAGCTACAGAACTTCCCAGAAGGCGAGACAAGCGTAGCAAACAACTGAGCGGGGTCATCAAGGAGAAGAAGAGAATCACGAATGCGCAACAAATTCTTCCAAGTCCAACTGTCCAGCAAATGCATCTGAACATCCCAAATATCATCCGGCGAGGCATAGCTAGTAGAGACCCAAGACTTCCATAGACTATGCGAGTCAGGGGAGGCCACATCAAAGATGGCCTTGGCCATAGAAGCACGATTCCAAGAAAGCAGTTCCTTAAAACCGAGACCACCCTCACTCTTCGGTTTACAAACCGTCTTCCAAGCAACAAGACAACGCTTGGAATCAGTGCAGCCAGACCAGAGGAAAGCACGAAGAGTCACAAAATAGAAGAATATTTTGATTAAATTGATCTTTGTAGAAGATTCAACTAGAAAAATTTATGTTAAACTGTGTTGTGTACGCTGTTGAACTGATATAAATATTTTATTCGTGTGTTATTGATTTTTAATGCGAATAGTATTTAGATGATTAGTAATTTTGCTTATGTATACGTTTGATTACAATTATGTTAAATCTTATAACATCAATATTTTTTAGCCAAACAAACCCCTAGACCGTAGAGCTTTCAAGTTGTGGGTGTGTTTTGACCTTTTTATGGTACTTATACTGCACTACTGTGGCTTACTGCATTTTTTATTGAATTTTGTTACCAACTTATAGCATCTAAAAACCAAAGTGTAACGTCTCATTTCTCATGCATGCATCAGATGCATATACAATGCGTGTGATGATGTGCACGGCACATGCTTCACAGCTCACATCCAATTAAGCACCAATATGAATTTACAAATATTGCATAAGTAGATGCATAATACGTATGACTGTATATTATAAGAAAATTTTATCTTGACATTAAACTTTGACCAACTGTAGCCCAGTGATATGGAAATCATATGATCTAAATCTAATGGATGCTACTAAGAAGATGTGCATTTCGGTTTTTTCAGGTGCAATTTCAACTCCTAACTGTATGGAAACTATCATGATCGGTCCATTTCCTACAAAAGGATATGCATATTACATGTTTTGATCTCTTAAGAGACTTATCAATCTGTAAAGTTTGCATCAAGCTTGAACAACGTCGTCATATGCCGTGTCACAAACTGACTCGATCGCTCCTTGTTCCTCGCCTGATCCTCGTCAAAGATTTCCAGAAAGCTCGTGTCTCCAACACGTTCTCCGACGAGGAATTCTCCAAGAAGATCCAGGAATTGGCGCAAAAATTCCAGATCTCAAACGAATCGACAGATTCTCACGAGGAGAGGAGGGAGATCAAGGATGGGAATGAAATCCAAAGGACGAATTCCAAATTGAGCCCGTCATCTTTGCATTTCGAATGAGTTGAGCCTAAATCCTCAAATCCCCAAATCAAGAACTCTAAATTCCCAAACCAAGAACCCTAAATTAATTGACGTGGTAATTTTGTAAATAAGTTGAAAAAGCAAGGGCAAAATAGTCTTTTTAAACTTTTGATGGAATTGCTAACTGAAGTTAATCAGGTGAGATTTTGTAATAGGGCTGCGTTCGGATAGGTAAAATTGAGGAGTTGAAGGAGTTGAAGTGGAAGAAAAAGGGAGTTGAAGTACATTTAAGCCTGTTCGGTAATGTTGTGGGTGGAGTTGAAGGATTGGAGTGGAAGCAAAAATGAGTTGAAGTGGAAGAAAATTGCTTACCCTTGGGGTGGGTAGGGTAAGCAAATTTCTGAGTTGAAGTTATGTAAATTGACAAGTTCTACCCTTGTGTTTTATTTTCATCCCTTTCCAAAACTCCCGGTAGAAATTCATTGCTGAATTGTGAAGGTAATTTCGAACTCCATTTGTTGATTGATGTTTGAATCTGTTCCTGTTTGTAATGGATTTAGGCTTTCTTGATTTCTCGACATAGCTATTTGGCCTTGATTTGGAAAAATTGAGCAGTTTCTATAAATCCCGAATTATGTGCTCAGAACCTTAATTTTTGAATTTGTAAATTTATGTTGCAATTGATTCAAATTAACACTTGATTTGGTTGATAAAATGCTACTGTGAGATATTGTATGTGATTTAGGAGTGAATGAAGAGATGATTATGGGAGATAATGAAACTTTTGGATAGTGCATCTAAGGTGTTTGATGAAATGCCAATTTGAGATGATTCATGTTTTGATTTAATTTGATAGCTTATATTGTTGTCTATGGAATTTGTATGTTCTTATGCTTATGTTCATAAAAAAATTTAGTTCTCTGCTTATGTTTCAACTGGCCACTGGGTGCTACTTATCTTTGTTTAAGATTTTGGTATATTTTGCTCTTACCTCTTACTGAGTGTCATAGTGCCATATGAGCAAGAGCAAGGTAATTGAGACTTCATGGTAAGAAACATTAGTGGAAATTGAGGAAATTTGTGTGTTCTTACCATGTCTCTACTTGTCCTTTGATTTAGAAACCACTTCAACATGGAATCTATTGCATAAGTTTCCCCCGCGACTTCAGTTTTTCAAGATGGAAAAACACCCTTGTTTTTCAGTGTCTGAGTAAGATAGTTCATAGTTCGATGGTTTGTGTTTCTTCAGCTTACTTGAATTTAAGCTACCCGTGTGGCTTGTAATATTTGGGCTGCTGGCCAAATTTCCTTTCATGTTTATTTGGTGGAGAAGCTTATTTATCTAGAACAGGAGAGGTATAATTCTAGAAATTAAAAATGTAGACATAATGCATATACATTACTTGATCTGTTTTGGTTAATTCTGTCTATAATAGACTTGATATGAGGTTTTTTCTTTGAAATATCCATACGATGTGTATCTTTACTTCAAATCGTACAATTGTAGAGCTTGTTATCTATTTACCTCATTTCTGCAAGTATTTGGTCTACCTCAGACACACATGCCAAAAAAAATTTGAGTGCCATTCAATATTGACTTTCCACTAAAAAAACAACCCTGCATGGAATTCTTAGACTTAAATGTGAAGGCAAAACAATTTGTAAATCATAGTTAAGGTTTATAAACATTGATTATGACAAGCTGTGTGAATGTGCAATGGAAAGGCTAGTTTGATGTTGTCTTATCTTTGGGGCAAGACAATTTATATTGTTTCTTTGGCTCTTGCCATTTTCACAGCCATCCTTTTTCATTAGTATTAGGTTCAAATTGTGACAGTTCTCTGAAAATATTGAATGGATATAAATGGCAAGATATCTATTGCCTTCGTGTGTGCATGTGGTAGTGGCGGTGTCGTATATTCTTTTTAACTGAATCCATGTATGCAGCTGCTGCTCTAAATGTCATGTATACCACTATGAATATGAACTCACCATCCCAGCTTTCTGGATGGAGCTCATCTGGCAATGATCCATGTGGCCAGAAATGGGAAGGTGTTAGCTGCTCAGGATCAAGAGTCACACAAGTGTGAATCTAAATCTTTATTCTTGTTATATGATCCTTGATGATTGTCATTTCTGACTAAATAGATTCTCCATATCTTCTTGCAGCAAAATACCAGACTTAGGCCTTAGTGGTTCACGGGGTGTGAAATCCATGGAGGGATCTGATGAAAACAAGAAACTCAGACGAAGGAGGAGTATTCCATTGATAAGAGAGAGCTTTGCTCTAACTGATTACAACAGAATTACAGAAGTGTCTAAAGTGACTTAACAACAACAATAATAAGAGGCTGTATTTATAGGCTAGCTATATTCTCATACGGGGTTATCAGCTGACAAGTTTGTCACCAGTAACTGAATTGTAAAACCACTGTGTTGTTTGACATCACCTAACCCGTATAGTTAATCTCCATGCTCTAACTGAAAGTTGTAATTGCAGTGATGTCAATGGCAACAATCTTGACAGTGCAATTCCTTACCAACTCCCTCAGAATGTGCGATTGTTGGTTATTGCTTGCCATGTCTCATTGTTGACGAAAGATTACACTCATCTGCTTGCAAAGCTTTGTCATTTGAAGATGAGATTTTCTTGGCTGAGATCTTCTGTTACTAGTTGTAAACTCTAGCATTTAGTATTGCCATATGAATATGTAAAATGTTTGTGATTCCTTTCAACCTTATGAATCTTGTTTTGTGTGAAATAATATATATATAGATTATTAATCAATTCTCTTATTTACTTAGAATGTTGATCTATGATAGCTTGATCATGATTGAGCCTTGGATTTAGATTTTTCCATTCATTTATGTCTCTTATAAGCTTGTTTACACCCCCATCGCTCGTTGTAATGATGCTAGATTCATTCCTCATATACTATAGTCTTTGAATTTAATCCATTAATGTTGTGTGTTTAAAATTTTGAAAAAACAATGTAATATGCATTGTTAATTTTAACACATCAAAGGGTTTATTTTATATAAAAATTGATTTATAAATTTTAAATATATCAATCTTATGTGGACAAAACTAAATAATAACCCATAATATTACTCTAACCTACAATCCAAAAACTAATTATATTCATGTCCTTTTTCGTCATTTTGCATCTCAATATCACTTACTTCAACTCAGTTCAACTCGTTTTACCAAACACGCCATATCGAACTTCAGCTCCTAAAATCTCAACTTCAGCACCAACTTCAGCTACCTTCAACTTCAGCTCACTTCAACTAACTTCAACTTCAGCTTGCTTCCACTTCAACACATACTTCAACTCGTGCCGATCCGAACAGACCCTAGAAAGGAAAATAAGAGATGGTTTTAAAATTTAAATCTATAAGCGAACGAATGGCGGTTCAATGAAGATTAGGCAAAATAAAGGGGCAATTCTATGAAAAACCTCTATTTCTTAATAATATAATTTCCTTCTCATTTTTATTAACTTTAAAATCGTACTTTTGGTGAGTCAGCAACCAGAGGAAGGCATACAGGCCACAAATTTGATTGGTGGAATACCCTTGCATGATTCACAAAATCTTAATACTAATAAGGATTTCCAATTGGTTGTTATAGACGAAGATAACAAATTTAGCAAATGATAAGAATATTTTGTTAGAGATGCTTCATTTCTCCGTCTTGATTGTTAAATTTGGCAATTCAAATAGCAAATGAAGTATGTTTGGTCCACTAAATTAATGATATTTCTTTAATAAATTGAAAATTGAAAGAGTGGAAAATTGGTATTACACTTGAAAATGACAAAATTATACCAAGTGTTGTTGGTGTTGTTGGTGTTACACTTGTTTGCTAAAATAACATTTGTTATAATATGTCATTTCAATTTGCTATAATCATAGTTGATTTGCTAAATTTAACAAGCATTGGAAATGCCCTAAGCTTATCCTCTAATTATTTATTTAATCAAACCAAAAATAATAATATAAATATATCTGTTGAAAGCTCCCAATTTCTACTTTTCTTATGCAGCATAATTTTATATCCACTTGACAAAGAATCTGAGTTCACAAATTTCTTAAGCAGATCATTATCCTAACAGTAAATGTGTACTAACATACCTACCGTAACCTACCAAATCAAAATAGAAAGGATTTTACTGATGCAACGAAGTAAAATGAAACTGGTTAGAGTCATGGTGGATTCAAGGTCCCTGCAATTAGATTCTTGTGAAGCTAACTGTTGGACCCGATTCTCGCGGTGAATAAGAACCCGGTTCGCGACGGTCTGGTGAACCGCGAGCCCAAGAAGTCATTGAAGAGATCGAGACGGAAAGGCCCAATGAGAGGCCCAATATGTATAAAGAATAACACCGGATTGTGTGGGGCCCGCGACCTGGATATAAATCCTAACCGAAAAGAGAGAGAAAAGGGGCAGTGACAATTAAGAGCATTCCCCTTGAGCAAGAGAGAAACACAAGAGACGAGCCCTCATTCTCGAGATCGTCTCATTGGTCCCGATTTATCTCTACTCATAGAGAATCGGATGATCGGTACCTGGATTCTGGCTCTCGGTATCGTAGTCGTGCTTTTGAGGTGTGAATCGTGATGTTTGGCTGAGTTTTACTACTTTACTGTTCCAATGTGCTGGTTCGTGAGGTTTCATTGTTTTGGTTGTATACTTGCTGCATTCTAGTGTTATTTGAGGCGTTAATCTCGTTTACCTGTGATCGTTACTGACTTGGGCGTCGGAGAGCCAAATCAGGGGGTCCAACCTTCCGATTTGGTTGTGCAGGTGTTTTTGGAGCTGAAGAACACGAAGAACAGCGTTGAAAAGCATATTTTGATCCAGATGAAGATGAATTACAAGTTGTTCCAGTTGACGTAAAGGAGGTCTCCGGTACTTGAAGACTTATTACTGGTCAGATCTCGCGAGATGTTGATTGCGAGATCGCGAACATCTGGGCTCCAACACTAACAACCAACAAAAGGTGGAATTTAAGCATAGCTGATTAACTCCAACAATCTTCTTTCTCTAATGTCTAAAGAAAAATATGAATAACGCAAGATTACACTCTAATCTTATATCTTCTGCACTATACCCTTAGATGATTCCGATCTTGTTGGCAATGTCCAGAGCGTCAAAATCCGGAGTCAACCTGACATACGCTTTCTTTGTTCCGTCAGGCCTGCAAATAGCAAGAGAAGATTTACATTTTAGTCCCAACTGGTTTAACTGTCACTTTGCAAATAAAAACATAAGGCATTAAGTAACTCTGTCATAGTTTCCATCCCGATATCTACATCAATACAGGAGAATAAATTTTCCAGGAACTCTGATGATCAAATAAAGTTGAGGTGGAGCTTTTGAATTATACTTCACAATAATTACGCAAAGTTCAACTGAAGTTGCACATGATACAAAATTAAACAATTCATGCCCACGATGGATTAATTAATTAATTTACACTTTTGACAGAAGAATGACTTTTAATTGTTACCTGATCAAGGTATTAACTTTCTTGGCCTGGATTTCATACATCTTCTTGACAGCATCCTTGATCTTCTTCTTATCAGCACGAATGTCAACAATAAAAACAAGAGTATTGTTGTCTTCAATCTTCTTCATGGCAGACTCTGTTGTAAGTGGATACTTCAAGATCCGGTACTGGTCAAGCTTGCTCCTTGGAGTTGCACTAATCCGGGGGTATTTTGGATTCCTTTGCTTTATCAAGGTCTTGGGACGATGAAACGTCACTGAAGTTCGGACCTTCTTGGTCTTCTTCTTGATGGTTGTTGCACCTGATTTCACAGCCTTTGCAGCCTTCAGGGCCTGAGCCTTTGGGTCGGTCTTCTTTGACACGTCAGCTGCAACCGTATCAGAACAACACCCACTATTTTAATAACATATTATCAACATGCCTTATCTTGGATCTTCTTTGTAGTATGCTCACTAATTAATATTTCGTGGCTACTAGCATCCAAGTTATTCTTCATACATCCAAAATGCATGTTGTTGCAGATGTATAGCGCAAATTCAGTTGCATTCTTGACAGCAAGATTAGATACCGTAGGCATAAGCTTAAAAATGCAGGTCTACTTTTTTATATAAGAAGATAATAATGCAAATAATCTATTTCATCACAAGGTTATGGCAACACATTCAGAAGCCTAATGGAATGCCAGCAAAGGGATTAACCTAGCACCCAAATCACAAATAGGACTTCCATGTAATTTGAGGATTCCCTTACAATTCCAGCTCAAGACTTTAAATTGTTACATGAAGCCTAACAAATCTAAAACCTTTTTATAATGCTTGCAGAAATGAGTACCTAAACCTCTCCTTCTATCAGCTTCGGACATTGCTCTGACTTATAGTCTATGTGATGATTCAACAAGAATATAAAATTATTTTCAAAGTCTACTCCCGAAGCTCATTAGCTAGTGAATACTTATATACAACAGTGAAAAGCTACGCCATTTTCAGGAAATGCAAACAACTGTAAATGCTACACAAGAAATCTATCAGCGAAAAACATTCAATGCACAGAAGAGAAAAAAAACACATACCCTTAGGTGTCATTGTTGATCGTCCCTACCTAATACCTATACTAAAACACACCTGTGAAAATTTTTCAAAAAAACGAAGCGATATTAGCATAACATCCACTCATTTCATAAATCAACACATAATTCAGTCGATTATATACAAGGAATCAGATTTAGTTATCGAATTTGGCACCTGCGAGGAGAACGAATTTTAGGGTTTTGGGGGTTCTTGGGAAGAAGAACATATTTCTAATTTCCTTTTCCTAAAATAAAAAAGCATTTGTCACGTGAGGAGCACGTGGAATTTAAGCCAGTTTTGGGCTTGGGCCGATTGTGAATACTCCTTTAAGGCCCAGTTACTAAACCATGGTTGTGCAACTCCGACTCGGCGGTTAAATTTTAACGAACTCTTGGTTAGAGTTATCTCCCTTGTGTCCCCAACGTCTCGTTTTGCTTTCCCTCTCAGATCCGCTTCTCGAATTAGGGTTTCGCTAAATCCTAATTCTCAAGCTGATTATCGCTGTTGGTATTGAAATTAGCGTTGTTTGGAAGACGAATGGGTCTTCGTATCGTTGTGTGAACTAGCAAATCATGGAGATGCAGCGAATTAGAGACTTTCCTCGCACGAGTATGGACAAACGGCCTCGGAAACGGCCTCGTTTGACGTGGGATGTGGCACCTGCCATTCCTCCACTTCCGAGGGTTTGTGATCTCCTCTGTATTCTGTCAATTGTGCAATTGTGATATAGATGCTGATCAAATCTTATTTTATGACGATTGCCATTTTCATTTAACTATAGTTTGTTGTTAATTTTTAGCTCATTAATATCGTTGGTATGAAAGTAGATCTGCCCCAATTTCATGCGTCACCGCAGTTTAAGAGTATTATTTCTTGTTTTTCCACTCACTGCAAAATAGGTGTGATTGATTCTTTATAATCATGGAGTTCAGGAACACTGTTTAGGTAGATAATAGCTTAGGTCCTTAAAAGCCATAGCTGTACCTGTGAGTGGCAAATTTTTTTCTCAGTTTGATCTGGTATTAAGGTGGAGTGTATGATAGCAATTGTGCTGTTTGTCTAATGAACACTGCTGGTTTTTCTGCTGTATGATAGGTTCTTCCAGCAGTATACTGCCTGCAGGAATTTACAAATGGAAATGGAACAATTCCGAACTATGTTTATTCGTCTATGTTCTATCCCGCTATTCCTCGAGCTAACTCCCCCCCATGGAGACCAGAAAACAAAGAGGGACATTACGTTTTTGCTGCTGGAGAAAACTTGACTCCTAGATGTAAATGTTCATGAAACCGTTTTAAGTTTTTTTCACTTCTGTCATGTACTCATATTATTATTCATGTGACTGTTTCTATATTTGTGTTTAAACTTGCTAATGTGAAAGATGAGCATGCTTCATTCAATTATTTTAGTCTTGATTATTTAGGTATGAATATTTAGTTTCTATTTGTTTTCTTATTTTCATTTTCTGATACTAGTGCATTATCTGATATGCAGATCGGATTATCAGAAAAATGGGTGAAGGTTTGTTGAGTTGGATTCAGCATTTAGTTTCTATTTGCTTACCCTTCTAAGTTATTTGTGTGGTGCCTAAGACACATCACTATCCAATTCATGTTTCAGGAACATTTGGACAAGTTCTCGAATGTTTGGACAACCATAACAATGAATTTGTTGCAATTAAAGTTATCCGTTCAATCAATAAGTATCGCGAAGCTGCCATGATTGAGATTGATGTTTTACAGAAGCTAGCAAGGCATGAAATTGGTAGTTCCCGGTAAGGATCTTATACGCCATTTTGTTTTCTCTGAAAAGATACCATGGCATTGGTATAAGTGGTTTTATTCTTTGCAGTTGCGTTCAAATACGGAATTGGTTTGACTATCGTAATCATATTTGTATTGTAAGTATTTACTTTTTTAACAGTTTGAAATGGCATAATAAATGCTAAAATATTCTGTTAGTTGGAAACTTGCGGATGAATCTAAATGATGCCAACAGGTTTTTGAGAGGCTTGGACCAAGCTTATACGATTTTCTGCGCAAAAACAGTTTCCGTTCATTTCCTATTGATCTTGTTCGGGAGTTTGGCAGACAACTTTTGGAGTCTGTTGCATGTGTGTGGAGTTCTCTTGAACCCCTTTATTTACGTATTATCATTTCTTTGAAAAAGCACTTTGGAGATCTGTTGTAAAATCCATATCCCATGTTTTTAATAGACTCTAAAATGGCTCAACATGCTGTGCATGATATTGTCCTGTAGTTGTTATGTTTCTGAGACACCCGTGTATGTGTAATTTTGCAGTCATGCATGACTTGTGCCTGGTTCACACTGATCTTAAGCCGGAAAATATACTTCTTGTCTCATCAGAGTATGTCAAGGTTCCAGACTACAAGGTAATATTCTTCCAACATACTATGAAGTTATATTGCCTTTTCTAGAGTTTCAACATGGAAAGTCTTTAATGAGATAAGAAGCAACAATATCATTGTACTTTGTTAACCAAGTACTCTAATTTTGAGGCCCAACGCCATACAAGTACTCCAACTGTTAAGTTAAACCAAAGAACCTGTACCCACAAAAACATAATACAAAAAAGCAACAAAATTTCGAGGGACAACACTATCTTCTTGAAACTTACTCGGATGCTACAAATTACAGTGTAAAATTCAGCCACATGGTTTAGCCTTATTTGGGTGGTATTTTTAGCATAGGAAACCGTAGCATCTGAGCAAGCTCCAAGAAAATGGCTTCGTCCCTCAAAATTTTGTTGCTTTTTGTTAAAGTTTGTGTATAGGTTCTTTGATTTAAATTAACAGAGTTAACAGTGGTGTAAAGATTGCCTGCTATGGTTTCATAGTATAACTCGGATGTTAATACATTGTTTTTTTTCTTCTTAAAATTAATCAGTTTCTTTCCCGGCCTTCAAAAGAATGTTCCTATTACAAAAACCTGCCCAAGTCAAGTGCAATCAAAGTAATTGATTTTGGTAGTACAACCTATCAAAATCAGGATCACAATTATGTCGTGTCAACTCGCCATTATCGAGCACCTGAGGTTATCTTGGGTACGACTACTCATGCAGTAATTTTACATACTGTTGGGCAGGGGTCCTGCTATGTCTGTCTATTGACAAAGTTTTCAATTCTTCAGGCCTTGGTTGGAACTATCCTTGTGATATCTGGAGCATTGGCTGCATACTTGTTGAGCTTTGTTCTGTATGTTTTTTCTGTCTCTATTAACTAATCCTGTAGTTGTTATCACTCTTCTAGAAAAATAAGATATTAGACTCAAGTGGGTGCATTTTCTGCTTGTTTTGTCAGGGTGAAGCTCTATTCCAGACGCATGAAAATCTAGAGCATCTTGCTATGATGGAGAGGGTATTGGGACCACTACCTCAACATATGATTCTCAGAGCTGAGTAAGTGTTAATCTTTCATAAAATTTCTTCTTGTGTACGCTTTCCCAGTTTGGTATATGCAGTATAGTTCAATCCTTTTTCCAAGTTTCTGAGTAGGATTTTATATTTTACAGTCGCCGAGCTGAAAAATACTTTAGGAGGGGTACCAGGCTAGATTGGCCAGAAGGCGCTCCTTCAAGGGAAAGCATGAGAGCAGTGCATAAGTTGCCTCGTCTGCAGGTAATTTTTCACATTTACTAGTGTTCTTGATAAAAATACTTGTTTTTTATGTATTCATCTCTCATTTATTCATCTGTTATGCAGAACTTGGTTATGCAACATGTAGATCATTCAGCTGGAGATTTGATTGATCTCCTACAACGACTCCTTTGTTATGAGCCATCACTCCGGTTGAGAGCTAGGGAAGCTCTAGGACATCCCTTCTTTATGCGTGATCTAAGAAGGTAAAAACGAATAAATCATCCCCTGTAATTGGTATTGTCTCCATATTCATAGTGAAACACTCCCTGCTATAAACTTACCGAGGCCCTTGAAGCGGAGTTTACAGTGATTTTATTGCAACAATATACAGTTCATGTCCTTTCACTTTGTGCGTTGTCTCGACGAGCTTCCAAGTCGTTTCGTCGTGTTTTCTAGTTAGATTTTCAAGGTCAAGATTGAATCTTCTCCAGTTCATCATGTCTTGTAACTTCACTATTTTCTCTGTATGATCATACCATTTAAATTTCTGTCAAATATAATAAGTATTTCCTGCTTCCTTGTACATTTTCAATAATATAGAAAGTATTTCCAGATTTCAGCGCTGACACCGGAGGTTGAAGAAGCTCCGACTGACCATTCTAACCCGTTCTATTATGGGCCGTTGAATCACATGCCTGGGCCGCAATTTGGGCTTCTACTTCCCAGGCCCATATTACAACAAAAAGGTATTTCTATTTCAAAACCTTACCAGCAGCACGTAGGGTTTCTTCTTCTCTGCAAACAAGCTTTCTCAACAATGGAGGCTTTGTCTAATCTAACTTGCAAGCCGCAGCCGCACCTCCGATTCTCCCTCCCTCGTGGCTGTTCTTCCATCTCCGGCTCCGCCTCCTCCGTCTTCTACAAAACTCCACTCCGATACTCCACTCTCTCAATCAAAGCTTCCATTTCAAATTCTCCCCCTTCTTCTTCGTCTTCCTCTCCTTTCTCTGTCCTTAAGCTCCCTATCTGCATAGCCGCCGTCTCCGCAGCTCTCTTGGTCTCCCGTTTATCCCCCTTCCGTCCACTCCCAGCTCTAGCCGAGCCGCCTTCCGTTGAGACAGTCTCCGAGGCAACTGGAAACGATGAAGCGGAAGCAGTGGAGAACGATCTTCAACAGAAGCTCGCCTCAAACCCTGACGATGTCGAATCTCTCAAATCTCTGTTGGAGTTCAAAATGAGGAGCCGCGATCTCCAAGAGGTAGTCGAGATTGCCTCCAAGCTAATCGAGCTTGAGCCAGATGAGGTAGAATGGTCTCTCCTGAGAGGCCACACTTACTGTTACATGGGAGAATTCGAGTCGGCTAAGCCTCTATTCGAGGAGATTATCGCAAAGGATCCAAATCGAGTTGAAGCTTATCACGGATTGGTGATGTCTGCTGCACAGTTGGATCATGATGACGGAAAAGATCTTGGAGAAGTGGAGAAGAGAATCCAGGAGGCGATTGAGAGGCTTAGGAAGGAGAATAAAAAGGCTGATGTGAGAGATTTCTACCTCCTGATTGCTCAAATTCGCGTGATTCGAGGCGAGTATTTGGATGCTTTGAATGTTTATGAGGATTTGGTGAACCAAGAGCCTAGGGATTATAGGCCTTATCTCTGCCAAGGAATTATTTACACTTTGTTGAGGAAGAAGAAAGAGGCAGATGAGCAGTTTGAGAAGTACAAGAGGCTTGTGCCTAAGGAGCATCCTTACGCTGATTATTTCGACAACAATGTGAAAAACACGGCTAAGGTATTCTCTGATGCTGTGGAGAAGTGAGATGGTGAGGATTGCGATTATTTTTTGAGGTATAATCAGGTTGGGAATTTTGGTTCTGTGTTAGATGTAATTCCTATTTTGGATGTTTGGTTTTAATAGGTTATTCAATCAGCTTGCATATGCTTTCCTATTTTGTTGCCTCTAACCTATTTAGCTCTTTACTCTGTGTGTTAAGTTTGAACTTTGAAGAATAAGCTAAACCTAGTATAAAATGTTTGCTTACTGTTCCATTTCTTACTTTTACAATAACTCCTAAAACTAATGGCAACCCTTTACCCTTATTGGTGTGATAGTGATGTCATAATTTCTTTTTGAATATGTACGAGTATGGTTGTAAGCATCGTAATTTATTTTGATTCTCATGGTGCATGCATCCCTGAGCGCTTGAGACTGATTGCCTATTTGTTGTTCTACTCTGCTCTTTTGCATGCATCCCAGTTCTCAAAACTTGGATTTTTATTAAGGGATTTGCAGCTTTGCTGTCTCAAGAAAACAAATTGTGACCTGCTTTCCAATTTCAGCTGGTATATATTTTGCTATTCTGAAATTGGTGTTTGTTGGGAGTACCCAAATTAGCAGCTGGCCGAGTTGGATGGTGCAAGTATACCATCTAGCAAGTTAACAGCGGCTTACAGTAATTGTTTGAGTTCAATAACCAGCTCTCATCTGTTGTAGTATTTGACTGAGGAGATTGATAAGTGCTCTACATTCTTCATAATGTGTTAAAAATCTCATTTTTAGCTTTTGATCTATTATTTGAAGCTAGCTTACATAATATTTCTGCCATTATTTTTAAAACTGAGTTTGTGTTTATATAGGCGTTATTACTTAATCCATTTGATTGTTTTTTCCAAGCTTCATCTCATGCATCCTTACAACTCAATGTGCATTCTTGTTCTAGTAGTAGGTTAGTGTTATATGTGCTTTGGGCTTCATATTGCATTTTTTCGCAGCAGCTGACCGAGTTGATTGTATAAATTTGTTAACATTTATCTGATCTCTTGATGTTATATCATGTGTGCTCGGTGTGTTCAAATTCTGTTTTTTCTTAGCAGCTGGTCGAGTTGATTGGATACTTATTTAAAAAACAAATAACACTTGGTTAAGATTTATCTGATCTCTTAATCAAAGAAATTGATTTGTAATTAAGATTATTGTTGCTTATGAGAAACACAACACCCCCAAAATGAGATTAGGATAGAGATAAAAATTCCAAGTCTTGAACAACTGTTGAAATAATGTGTAAAGCAATCTTTGATTTCATGCACCGAGCATCTTTATATGCACATTAAGGTTCACAGATGCACACAAGTATCTACATTCCTCATCTTTGTTCGTTCTTTACAGAAAACGTGCAATATATATTTTGTTAATATCATATGTAAGCTTCGGATAATTTCGATATTTGCTGCGTTTGTAAAGTTGTAATTGTCCAAAAAAAATTCCTATATTAAAAGTTTATTTTTATTTTTTTACTAGAATCAATCACTTGCACTTAACGTTTGCGTTATATGAATGACTGTATGGTTTGGTTAGATTAGAATAAGATGGTAGGATTTATAATTAATAAAAACTAGTATAAGTTCCGTGAATTTACAGGTTTTTTAAATAAAAACGTAATTTCTTATGTAATTCTTAAAATTATATATAATTATATTTGCAAAACATAATTGATAATTGGTATATAGTGAGACATGAAATTAATAGAGTTAATACATCACTTGGTATTAGATATATCGGCCAAATTGAATTCATATTAGATCATTAAATTGAAGAAAGCATTATCATAATAGAAGTTATATGGATGGACCACTATATCTAAGTAATTCTAAAAATATGTAGAGCTAGTCTTTTTGGCAAACTAGATGAAGCTAAATCGAAAGAGATTCAATTGTTGAAGATGGAGCTAAATTTTTAGAGATCTAGTTGGAATTTTGCATATATTAGTTTCGTGTTATATATTGGTGAATTACTTAAAGGATGCATGACTTATTGACTTTATATTATGAGGAATATGTAGTAACTATTGAGAAAGACCAATTTGAACACATTGTATTTACAATTTTTTGTCAAAGGGTCCTAACACAACATGTATCGAATATAAACGAATACAATTATATAAACATATTCACTGAGCCTTGAAAAGCTTGTCAAATCCCGCAAATTCAGTAATGGGTGAAATAAATTTCAATCCTGATGATAGTGTAGTAGGAGGAGCAGTTGAATTTTAGTCGGTGGCTTTCTTCTCAGATAAGTGTTGAGACAAATCGATTTGACAATGATAATTTCATTGGGCCCACGGTAGGTCCATGACAATGACGGACTGAGATCGTGCCGGCAAACGCGTCTATGCGCAATTGGGCCTAGTACACAAGTCCATGGGGTTTCATACTAAAACCAATTGGTGATAGCCTGATAGGAGGAATAGCTCATGTGCTTATATATACTAGACCACCAAGTTTCCTACTTCGTGAGGGGTATACCTTAATCATCGAATTTGTCTAGAATTTACTTTGCATAAGATTGTTATCTAGCAAATATTACAGCTTTTGTAATTTTTTCTATCATGGTTGGGTGTTACACTAGGTTCAAGAGTTAAAACTAGTTGATCTGTTTTAGTCCATGAATACACGTGATTGTGGTGATAATTAAGTTAATACGCTAATAACCAGTACCGTCAAAACTGTGCAAGGCCTTGCAGAAATGCTCACACGGTAATTGAGGTGTTAAATATAATCAAGAAATTGAGTCATGAGTTGTTAAATTTGTAAGTAATTTGTTGTTTTTATATACACAATGAGGGTATTTTTCTTCTTCTAAATTTCAATGTCGAAAACTGTTTTATTACCATCATAAAATATTTAAAAACTTCTCACATTGAAAACTATGAGAGGTTGAAATATATATATATATTTAAAAATGAAATTCTAAGCCATCTACTCAATTTTGTATGTATCTATTTTTATATTTTTTGGTGTGAACTGACGGTTAACGGACGGTTTAAGTTTCGGACTGGTTTATTCGGTTAACCTTCGTTTAAACAGTCAATTCAAGGTTCCAGCATGAACCTGGTACCCTTCATATCTTGCACAATTTTAACAAGCAACAAAAGCAAAATATCAGAAAGACAACCAAAACCAAACGAGATTGAAAAGGAAAATTGATTGTAACAAATTGACCAACAATAGAACACTAGCAAGAGGACTGGGTTTCTGAACTTGGCAAAAAGAGTCTAAAAAAAAGAGTATCGCTGAGCAGTGGAAATATAGTTTCAAAAATAACATCCACCGACCGACCATTCTAGTTGTTACTAAAATAAATCTATACAAAGAATGCCTCAAATCCACAAGAAAATGATTTTTGTAAGGAACAACCCTTATTATTTCACCTTCAACAACTAATTTCCCCCATGAAATCTGCAGTGTCAAATGTATTCCCCTTCAAGATGACTTCGATTTCGAGCGCGATGCTTGTGATGGAGTGCGTTGGATCAAAAGTGACGAGAAGCTAACCTCAAGATGACTTGGCGCCCGTGAGAGTGTGGATGTGTGCCAAGGGCGCTTAGACAGTACGTGATGGATTGCGGCGTCGAAGGAGATGGCTTGGCATTGGTCCTCAAGGCTGGATAGTAGAAGAGCTCTAGGCGTCGCTTGACTCGTGTAGTTGCTCGCCATGGCTTAAGTCGCAAAGGATTGAACCTTTGGCGCGTTGTCTAGTCATAGGCGCACTAGAAGGCATGCTGGTCTCCTCTTCTTATGTGCTTGTAAGAGAGGGAAGGGGCACATCAAGTGTGTGTTGGTGTTTCAAATTGCATGGAGCATCCATCTAACAGGGAGCTGCTCTCGTGTGACCTTGGCATTCGTTTTGGTTATACCCTCGAGAATGTCGATGTAATGGTCTGGAGGATTAACACGATCAGGCACAATGATACCAAGGCCTGAAAAGTACTCTTCAAGTTTCTTCACCCATCCATGGTACACGGTGAGGCCTCCTTTTGCGAGAAGGATTAAATCATCCAACATCTTAAACAATGAATAGCTGGTGAACAAGAAAATAAAAATAAATCATATGATAAGAAGTGAGAAGATATACATTTAGCAGATCAAGCTGCTAGAGAAAGAAGTGCAGGATTGAATATTGGCATTACCTAGGTTGGTGAATATAGAACAATTTAAGTGTACATCTTCGCACATGCCATCTTGGCATTACCTAGGATTGAATATTGACTTTTAAGTAGTAAGAGATAGATCTGTTAACTAGTTGGAGCCCTAACCCTCGATCGTTATGTGTTGGTTCGAACGTCAGTCTTCATCTTCGCACATGCCTTTCCTCTCGCCGGAGTCAAGGTACAGCTCTTTTCTCTGCTTGCTTTCAGCGGCTCTTTTACTTCGCCGGCCTTTACTGCTTCTTCTTTGCTTGCCTGATTGCCTCTTGCAACGTGACATAGTATTTGAATCCTAGCTTAATGTAATATGTTGCTCATACATTTAGCCCCACTTGGGGATTAAAGAAAGCGTGAATGATTTGATTCTTGTGATCAACTTATCAGAAGGAGGAACTTATCAGAAGAATGGAGGTTCCTTTGGCCTATCTCCCACTCATCTCACGCGTCGCGACAACTCTTCTTCCTCCATTGGCCCTCTCCTTAATTCTATCAGTAGCCTTAAACTTACAATCTACCTTCTTACATACACATTTCTTCGTAGCATGTCTCATATCACAATTTCACTTCTTCTTACGGTAGGCAGAAATCCTTTTCTTATCATTGTGCAAATAATAATAATCCCCTCCATTCCCTATTGAAAACTGTCTCAAAGCTCTCCTAGAAAAGTCATTCCTACCAAATATCATTCCAACTTTGTGATTGACTTTTTTCTTAAAGTCAACAACAGGGTTAAACTCACGCCGGGCCGTTCCAATCCAATTGGAGGCCCTGTTACATTGTTACATTTCATACCTGTACGAAACTGTACATAACACTTTACCAAAAAAAAGTATATAAAAAAGACCATATATATTATGATAAAAGATTAAAAGTACTACAAATTCTGTTCTCAAATATCCCTTAAATTTAAAAATTTTAGAAATTAAAATCACTTAAAAAGGAGAATCCTCTTGATATTCTTTGAAACAAAGTCTTCAACCAGTTCTTCATAATCAACTTGCTCCAAAAATTCATTCTCAACTGATATCAAAGCTAGATTGTTGAGTCGATCTTGTGTCATTGTGGAACGCAAGTAGTTCTTCAATAGCTTTAGTTTAGAGAAGCTCCTTTCTGCAGAAGCAACAGTTACAGGAATAGTCAACATAATTCTGTAAGCAATAACTGCATTAGGGAAGCAATCTACACGCTTTAAGTACTGTAAAATATCAGCAGGTCCAATCTCTTTATCAGGCAAAAATTCTTGAAGCAACTTCAGTTCCACATATAAATCATTACCATCAACATCATATTGGTCTTGTTTCCTAAGTGCACTTTCAAAATTAGTACAACATGATAATAAACATGCATCAGTCAAAGAACACAACCTTTTAGAAGAAAATAAAAACCCAAAAACTTTATCATATTCTTGATATTGTTCAAATCTGGTCTCAAGTGAAGATACTGCATGATCAACAACTAAATCAAAATAATGAAATTCAAATGCTTCTTCAGGAGTCCTTGAAGTTATTTCAGATTCATCTCTAGGATTTTCATCAAAATGCTTTTTTCGTCGAATTACACGTCTTTGACGAAACGAAGGTTCAACACCCAACTCAATAGCAATTTTCTTTGTTGATTCTAAGGGTTTTGATAATCATGTATGTCTATATCCCTTAAAATAAGAAATCAGCCCTTTAACTTGTTCAATTGCTACATCAATTAACATACTTTGTAATTGCAATTTTTTACTAACCTCATTTACAACACTTAAAATATCATACCAAACAATCATTGACACTAGAAACTCAAAATCACCAAGCTCATTGTGTGCTAAAGATTTTGCTTCACTTCTGATTTTTGAATCATTATCAGTTTCAGCAACTTGAAGTAAGGCTTCTCTTATTTCTAAGACTTGAAATCTTATAGATTTGACACTATTAATCCGACTCTCCCAACGAGTTGTAGACAATGACTTGACTGTCCAGCCTTTTACATTCTCTTTAAACACTTGCCATCTCTTAGTTGAAAAAGCAAATATTGTATAAATACGTTGAATTATTCCAAAAAAATCTCTAGCCTTGCCACAAGTGTTGCCTATGTCACACAAAGTCAAATTAAGACTATGAGAAGCACAAGACGTATGAAATGCTCTAGGATTTATATCTAAAAATATTTTCTGCACTCCTTTATGCCTTCCCTTCATGTTTGAACCATTATCATAACTTTTCCCTCTCACATTATCTATATCAAGACCAAGACACTCCAGTTCAGATTTTACAGCATCAAACAAACCTTGTCCAGTGGTATCATTTACCTCTATAAATCCTAGAAAAGATTCCTCAATAATAACATTCTTAACAGAGACATCTACATATCTTAAAATTAAGGACATTTGTTCTTGATGACTAATATCAGGAGTGCAATCCAGAATGACAGAGAAATACTTAGCTTCCTTTACTTTGTTAAGAATTTCAGTTTTGATACTCTTAGCAAGCAAAGTTATTAACTCATTCTGAATTTTATTACCAAGATAATGAAAATGAATATCATCATTTTTAATACGTTTCACATGCTCCTAAATACATGGATCAAATTCAGCCAACATATCAATTAACCCTAAAAAGTTTCCATTACTCTTATCATACAAATTCTCATTAGTACCACGAAAAGCAATATTATATTTTGCAAGAAACTTCACAGCAGAAACAATTCTAAGCAATACTTTTCTCCAATGTCTTTTTTCTTTCCCTATTTGTTCAAGAGCCACTTTATCAATAGTTTGATTTTTTTTTAGTCTTAGACGCAGATCATACCAAATTTTCATATTTGTAAGATGTTCAGAACTTGTTTCATGCAGTGCTAAGGTGTGACCAATCCCTAAATCCATCAGTAGTTAAAGTACCCTTTCCATGCCTTTTCCTAAAGAATTTACAACAAAAACAGAATACTTTATCTAGCTCTTTCGAATAAACAAGCCAATCTCTATCACACTTCTCACCATTTGATAAAATTCTAGTATACCATGCAGAAGAAAATCGTTTAGATAGCTTATCTTTCGGACCTTTTTCAATGGACAGATCTCTCTTAGGACCTTTTACAGCTAAAACATCAATCATCTTTGAATCCAAAGCATCCCAATTTCTTGGGTCAAAAATATCAATATTATTAAAAGCATCATCAACACCAACAACATTTTGAGTACCAACATTATCAGGAAGTATATGATCACCACTATCAACATCAATATCAATTTCATTTTAAATGCCAAGGAAATTTGATAAATCAGGAATTTCATTAGATGTATTACCATCAACATAAACAACATCCACATTTGTAGTAGCATCAACATCAAGATCTTCATGGACCTCATTCAAGTCATTTTGAGAGTCATCAAAACTTGGATTTTCATTAAAAACATTAGCATTATTATCATCCATACTTAGATTTTCATTAGAAACATTAGCATTATTATCATCCAGACTAATATCAGCATCAACTTGTTGATCATCAAGGGAAGCTTGTGATTCTTTAGTGAAAAACTTATCAAGTGCTCCTTTTTGAGATTGAATTATCTCATCAGTTTTATTTTTCTTTTTGCGCTTTTGATATCCAGAATCATATTTTCTAATCCTAGAAGACATGAAAACTGCTAGACAATACAAACAAAAATCAATGAAATAAAATAACTAACAAGTAACAAAACAACCTGGATATTAGGATGATGACTTATTGTTGTATGCTCACTGTTACAAGCTATTGTATCTCCTGGAGCTTTTCCACCACACTGTAAAAGTGTAAATCAGACTCAGTTAATCAACACAAGACAAATAAAGGTACAATACTCAAAGTCTCAAAAAAACAGAGAAGGAAGACATTAAAATAATACCCAATGTTCAATCTCTCAAAACTAAATCAAGACGAAATGAACAAAATAGAACTAGTAGAATAACTAGATAATGGATAATTAACCAAACCATAAATTGAAGCAAAAGGGGGCCTATACACTCAGCCAATACAAGCACTTCGTGTTGAGAACTTGAGAAGAACTTCAGATCTGAGATTGCAGAACCCAGATGCACAAATCTGAAATCTGCTTGCTTGATTTGAGAATTTCGTTGGAAAGGTTTGATGAACGAACAAGTCAAATAAAACCCTAACTGAGGAACACAAAAATTGCAATTCATATGTGGAATCATTGTAGGATTTGTAGCTGTAATTTTGGTGGTTGGAGAAATCAAACGTTCAATATTGGAAAGGGAAATATTTTAATTGAAGAAAAATTGGGAATGAAAAAATGGAGGAGGAAATTAAGTGATTATGGAAGGAATTGATTGAGGAAGAGGGTAGATAGCAGCATATACGGCTACTATAAAGAAGGGTTGGCTTTTTTTAATTTTCTTTTTTTAATGGCCTATGTAAAATTTGTATATTTGGGCCCTAAAATTTTGGGG
The DNA here is from genome assembly GCA_029168935.1 of Oxyria digyna. Taxonomy (NCBI): domain Eukaryota; kingdom Viridiplantae; phylum Streptophyta; class Magnoliopsida; order Caryophyllales; family Polygonaceae; genus Oxyria; species Oxyria digyna. Next base: position 712,800 of record JAPVLV010000017.1, read on the forward strand.
GCCCTGTTCAGTAGCCCATTCTTAACATGCTTATGTCCGGGCCTGACGATACCTGAAGTGAGTCTTACCATCAGATTCACTTCCACTAAGCAACACTTCATAATCATCAGACTTCTCATCATCTACGAAGGCCTCTGTATCACGTGCTTCAAATACATAATCTTTTCCCTCAAAATCCATTCCCCCATAATCTCTTGTGATTATAGCACCTACATCTTGCTCGACTTGTTCCCCAAACAAGTCTTCATCATCTTCATTATCAGTTTCTACAAGATCCTTCTCACTCCCACCTTCAGTGTTGATGTTAGTACATCCAGACATCTCTTGTGTAGAGCAAGATGGGCCTCCTAACATTAATTGCTTTGGACTAGGCTCATTTGACTGTAGAAGATACACATGGACCATTCTAGATCCACCACACATTCCAACCATATCTAACACATCTTTGTACACACTTAGAAGCCTTAAACCATTATGTATGCTTCTCCCTAGTTCTAAAAACCGCATTTCAATTACATCCAACTCAATTTCCCTTTTCACATTATCTTTCATGTCACCTATTGATACATAATCTGGATCCACGTCTTTGTATAAGTAGACTTGACCTTTTCTATAGCAAAGTTCCCCTTGACTTGTCAAGTAAAATTCACCCTCATATTGAAATCCAAATGTGAAAGAAATAAACATTGATTACTCGCGGACCCAGAAATCCCCTCACTTTCGATTGCTCGAACCCTAAAACACAGATCTTGCTCGAGCCATATTCCTCAAACCCCAACATTAATCTCCATTCGGATGAGCCCTATTCCCCCAATCAATCGCTCAAGCACGTACAATATCGCAACCCAGAGATCGCACGATTGATCGCAATATCACAAACCCTAGAAATCTCCAGATCCCCAATTCCAAAATGGTAATGGACTCGGGTCGGGTTAGGATATTTGAGTTGAATTAAATGAAAAAGAAAAATAAAATAAAGAAAAATATTTAAAAAATGAGTTTAACGAATATGAAAAGGAAATGTGAAAGAGGCGGTTTTTTGCAAACGAAGGTAGCTTAGAGGTGATTTTCGCTAAAAATATTTTAAGAGGTAGTTTATGACAATTTAAACTATTTAAAAAGTGATTTTCGATATTTTAGCCAAAAGAAAAATCATGACATCCCATTACAAAAGGAATAATGAATAGATATAAGGAACAACGAATTAAATTGATCTTGGACTAGTGTACAGATACTATTGATCTCGACTGATCACCACAATTAACATATGGACGGAGATGATCTTGTCTTTGACTGATGGAGTTCGTTGATCTACCATTGTACAGATTTCATATACTAGAATCCATAATCATCAATAAAACAAGTTAAATTAATTTTTTTTTATTTGTGTCAAATAAGGTTCTTATTATATATACTCGTGGACAACTAATTATTGTTAATTAATTTTAAACACTTTTTCTAATATGAAGTTAAGGTTTAACAAAAGAAAAAATAGAAAATTCTACTCTTTCACATCGATTGAACGACATAATATCGTGATTAATAAGAGTTTAACCCGAGTCTTATGAAAATGAGATTATAAAATAAATAAAATGGATTTAAACTTCGAGGATCACGTTTAATTCTTAGCCCTCGTTTGACAAGATGTGTGAATTTAAGTGTCTGGAAACTTACTTATTTCACACAGGAATTGTAAGTTACCACATTATGAAAAATCATGTTTGATTTAAATCGATATAATTTGAATTAATGTTGAAATTAAGAATTTTATTACTTAAAAACATATGAAGTTAAATTTACCTACTTGAACAAGATATAATCAATTCCCATAATTTGGATGAATTACAACTTCCTCATAAATAAGTTTTAATATTTTTTATTAAATCAAACACAAGAAGAAATCTACTCCATGGTTAGTTGTACTCCTTGGAAAGTATAATATAAATCAAATGAGAGCTTATATCCCGGATTTATAAAACCCGAATTATAAAATCCTTATGTAATGCTATTTCTAAAACTGTTGCGAATTCAAAAAAATTCAAAAAAATTCAAAACAAACAAAATCCCCCCAAAAGAACATCCTCACAAAACCGACTTAAATCTTCACGATACTCGGTATTAGTTGCTATAGATCCCCACTTTTAGATATAGTGGAAATACAACTCATCAAGAAATGACTAATAATTACGTACCATGCACATAACAATTTATGATGATCATAAGTATCCTGGATTTTTAATTCATTCCAAAATTGTATATACTCACTGATACAGGGACATGTACTTACACACATTGACACATACATCAGAAATTTTATGTACAAGAAAAAACAGTATATGGATGAAACGATTTGATGCTAAATTGAGGATGAATACATTAATAACCATTTAAATCTAGTTTGCTCACTATAAAGATGATCATACAAACAACCACAAACCACACAAAACAACCAATCCACAAATATGAAGCACACATTCAGCCTTGTTCTAGTCTTCCTTTGTGTTAGTTCACCATATGTTTTAAGCTTAGTTGTTCCTGAGAGCACGATATGGTCAGATAACGGAACTCCGCATATCATCCTTGAGTCAACCACTAGACCAATCGACCAAGTCGACCGTTTGGTGCCAACTGGACCTAATCCAGATGAGCCACCCGCTACATCGATCACTTATCAGGTTGATCGTTTGGTTCCATCTGGGCCTGATCCAATTGAGTCTCCTGCTACACCAATCGCTTATCAGGTTGACCGTGTGGTGCCAACTGGGCCTAATCCAGATGAGCCGCCCGCTATACCGATTGTTTATCGGGTTGATCGTTTGGTTCCATCTGGGCCTGATCCAATTGAATCTCCTGCTACACCAATCGCTTATCAAGTTGACCGTGTGGTGCCAACTGGGCCTAATCCAGCCGAGTCTCCAGCTACACCGATCACTTATCAGGTTGATCGTTTGGTTCCATCTGGGCCTGATCCAATTGAGTCTCCTGCTACACCAATCGCTTATCAAGTTGACCGTTTGGTTCCAACTGGGCCTAATCCAGCCGAGTCTCCCGCTACGCCGATCGCTTATCTGGTTGATCGTCTGGTTCCATCTGGGCCTGATCCAATAGAGTCTCCTGCTACACCAATCGCTTATCAAGTTGACCGTTTGGTTCCAACTGGGCCTAATCCAGCTGAATCTCCCGCTACACCGATCGCTTATCAGGTTGATCGTCTGGTTCCATCTGGGCCTGATCCAATAGAGTCTCCTGCTACACCAATCGCTTATCAAGTTGATCGTCTGGTTCCATCTGGGCCTGATCCAATAGAGTCTCCCGCTACACCGATCGCTTATCAGGTTGATCGTCTGGTTCCATCTGGGCCTGATCCAATAGAGTCTCCTGCTACACCAATCGCTTATCAAGTTGACCGTTTAGTTCCATCTGGGCCTGATCCAATAGAGTCTCCCTCTACACCGATCGCTTATCAAGTTGAAATTCCTCCTCCATCATCCCCCCGAAACTTCAACCGACGTTTGATGCGGTTTGGGTCTGATTGAGATGTAAGATGCTCTATCTAAACCAACATTTATATGTAATAACGGATTTGTATGTTGTTTCTCGGCTATAAGCTCACGCATAGAAATATTATAAATTTCCAAAAAGAATTGAGTTTTTCTACGCACTCAATGATGTGTGATGCGTCCATGCCAGTATGGTTATTTTATATTGTTAGTATTATTTAATGGATGAAAGATGATTAACTAATTTAATTCAATAAAAAAAAACAATACTTTCTACGTGTATCATAAATTCAATATAATCACGATTCACCTTCGTGTTATTCTTTAGTTTAAGTTTATTATAGGATTGTATAACTTGTATAATTAAGTTGGTTATATGTAAAAGTCATTTCACCTTTGATGCTCGAAGATTTATATGCTGGTAAACGGATCAAACTCATCCAAAAAAAAATCTATGAACTTTGGTCGAGGGCTCTCGTAGCAAACAACCTCTACATATATACTTACATCACGTGTGTTATTATGTTGTTAATTAGTCTTACAATAAATATTTCAATGAACTTATGTTGTTGTTGTTGTTGTTATTTGTTAGACTACATTTTTTTATCGTTATTTACAGTAAGTGATATGCAAGTACTTCAAATCATAGAAGGCTTTGATTTGAAGGCGCAATAAATGTTAAAATGTGACACAGAAAGATGTCATACATGTTCCATCAGTGAAAAAGATGTCATATTTTGATCAAGAAAGAAAGAAAAATCATGTCATACTTGCTAAATTGAGATGTCATACTTGCTAAACTGAGAATCCGTAGCTAAGATGGAACCAAAGAAGGGCCATCATCAAATAGATGACTATGAGGAAATAAAATGGAACTTCGTGTAAACCGAGTAGTTAGTTTTCCTTAGATATTTTGTACAAACTTCACGTAAATGGAATAACATTTCTGCTGCTTTCTGCACCAATCACATCTTAAATCAATCTTTCGGTACATATACTAACACAGAACGTTGTTTTGCCACATGTCGTCCTTATATTCAATTCGCCTATGTGGCGATCTCTAAGTTATGCTACATCATCCACCATGTCATCTTCCACATCATCCGACTTTATATTTTGATATATATCTTTGAATTAAATAAGTAAAAAAATCAAAAAGATATCTAATAAGTTATAGTACAAAAAGAAATATCGATTTTTATCTTTTATCATATTATATCTTTATCTTATATATATACGGAGTATATATATATTTATCTATTATTATGTTATCAATCTAACTAAATTGAGTTATTAATGCACTTAAACTATAAAACATAAATCGTAAACTATAAACTATAATCTATAAATTATAAACCATAAAGTATAAACTACAATATAAAAACTAATTAATAGTATAAAATAAATATATTATTAAAATATTTATTACATGTGACCCCGTACATGGTACGGGAACACACGCTAGTTATGGAGTATTTTAGATCAATTTCCTCCCAATATATTATACTAGACCTAGGCACAGCGCGCGCTTCTAACACGCTTTACTTTTGTCGAAATTTGAATACTTAGATATTATTTTCATAATAATTATGTAATAAAAGAATAGATGTTTTTATTTTAACTAAATATATAAACATTAATTTATTGATCTTTGTTTTTTAAATATTAGATATATATAATATTTAATTACTAATTAATGTTATTATAAAGTCATTATCTACATAATTAATAGTTCATTGAAAAAATATAATTAGTCGATTTGACGAGTTGGGAGAAGAAGAGATTGAATAGAGCAGAAAAGATAAGGTTTTAACATTGATTTAGTATATATTGTATTCTTGGGATGAAAAACCCAAAATTTAATGACTGACCCGATATTGGTCTGATACCAATTGTCATTATTTTCTCAATCGATGAGGAAAGTACGGCACAAAAATGAACAGACGAACATACGCTCAAAACATAAACAAAAGCCCCAAATTAGGAGATTAAATGAAAGGAAAAACAACTGGAAGAAACGAACAGACGTGAGACGACTACGGTAAGAGCCCAATTAAATTCGAGAAGTTAAAAGAAAGAGTAAGTTTCAACATTAATTAGTCTCAATTGACATTACTTTATCAAAGAGACCAATTTTTAATTATATACTAGAATTTAAACGCCGCGCTACGCGCGACACTTAGGCAGTATAAGATACGATATTATATTATATATTTAATTTTTAAAATGTCCTAATTTTATGCTTAGTTTAATATATGAATGGAGTTTATTGTTTGTATAATATCTTTGGATTGTATCAAAGATATTTGGACAAAAAAGGTGATCTAATTTCTATTACCCTGTAAAATTGTCAAATTTTTTTCAATAGGTCAATCAACATTTAAAAGATAGAGTTGTATTTGAATGAGGTGAGGAGAAAGATGAATTAAGAGAGGAGAAATAATTAAATTCTTCAATAAATGTGATCAATGAGGAGCATTCAACTTTTTTGTACCATGCCAATTTTATATTAGATTTAGATAGATGTAGATATATAATATAATATTCCGTATATATTAAAGGAGAGTTATTTAAAGCTCTTTTGTTAAATTTAGCTATATATATATCTATTCCCTGTGTTAATTTGTTATTAATCCTCTAAAATTATATCATTTATAATATTTATTTATTAAAATTATCAATAAATAAACAAATTTCTATTTATTTTATAGCCTCCAAATTTAATCCAAAATATCATAATTAAAAATCTATAGTATTTTGTAATTTTTATTTGATGGTTTGTTTCGGTTGGAGTTTATGAAGTCGGCCGTAAGATTTCAGCTGGATGCTAATCCAACCAAGTATCCATCGGATACACGGTTCTTATATACAACCCGGTGCTTTATTCAAACAACGCCGGGTCACTCGCGTTCTGCGAGGACACGTACACTCGCGTTACGCGAGATTAGCAAAAAATTAGGTTAATTACGTGCATGCTAATCTCGCGTTCCGCGAGTGCACGTGTCCTCGCAGAACGCGAGTGTCACGTCCCTCGCAGAACGCGAGTGTCACGTCCCTCGCAGAACGCGAGATTAGCATGTCAGATGGACGTTGTTGTGCGTCATTACTACATGTATTGTCCCCACCTAACTATAATAACTACCCCCTTATTTTAAGTATTCCGTAACACCTATTAACCCTACCCTAACACCTCTTTTTATCATCTTTCACCTCTTTCACCTTCCATTAAAACCCATTTTCAAAACCTTAAAACTTCAAAACACTCTAAAAACACCTAAAATAATGGAAGATGAAGAGGAATTCAACAAAGGAGGGGATGGAGATGATGGTTCATCAAGTTACCATTCAAATGAGGTAATGTTCTTACTTAATTTTTGAATTTTAATTTGTTTTGCACCATTAAGAGCTAAAATGAAGTTATTATGTTGTATTTCATGTTAAATGTAGTAGTAGTAAGTGTTGAAGATATGACTTTTGCATATAATGTCAAAAACTTAGATGTGTTCATGTTTTTAGGGTTTTTAATGTAGAAACTCATGTGATGAGACGAACACGTTGAATGACTAGTTTCAGGAAATAGCAACTTCCCGCGTTCTGCGAGAGGATGCCACTCGCGTCACGCGAGTTGTGCCCCCTCGCAGAACGCGAGAAGTTGCACATTACAGAGTATTAACAGAAGCATTGTGTATAGGTGAATTTTTCTTTGTTCACTGGATTGAATGCAATCCAGTTGAATGACTACAACTACCCCTCCCGGAATACAAGGCCATGTTCGCCACCGTCATTTGATTTAGGGATTGACGAATTTGGTGATTATCATCAACCATCTTTATATGAACAACATGTGTCATCTACATATGAATTGCCTGTGTCATCTACTTATGAGTTGCCCGTGCCATCTACTTATGAGTTGCCCGTGCCATCTACTTATGAGTTGCCCGTGCCATCTACTTATGAATTTCCATGTACATATGAGGTGCCATCAAACTATGATGCGTTTGATTCACAATTTGCTAACCCACCAACAAACGTAGGAGAGGAGATGTGTTTTCTTCCCTCTTTACGCACTGCACCAAAGTTTGATAGTCCCGTATGTGAGGAAGAGGTTGTTTCTAGGGATTATTCGGAATATTTCACTACGGAGCAAGTGTTTGCCTCTAAGGAGAGTGGTCATTTGTGGGCTTTGAATGTTGCAAAGCAACACAAGTTTATGATCTCTATTGGAAGGAGTGTACCATCTAAACCGGGGCAAAGTGGTAAGATTCAAATCATTTGTGAGAAAGGGGGAAGCCATAGGCCTAAAGGTGTCGGTGTTAGATCAAACACAAAGAGCAAGAAAACAGGGTGTAAATTTCAGTTGAAGCTCATGGAGAACCGGGTTGAAGAGAATTGGAGATTAGTGGTTGTTTGTGGTTTGCACAACCATCCTATTGGAGATAGTTTGGTCGGGAATGCATTTGCCGGGAGGCCAACCCCGGATCAAAAGAAAAAGGTTCGTGAGATGGTACTTTCACATTGTTCTCCAAATCAGATTTACACTGAGATAAACAAGGATCCCGGAAGTTGCACAAAGAAGAACCAAGTGTACAATTTGGTAAGACATATAAGGGAAGAGGAAATGGAAGGTAGAACCGTGGTTCAAGAATTCTTTCACCAATGCAAAGAGAGCAACTACTTCATGGAGTATAGGCCAAGTGCAACGAATCCTTCGATAATAGGCGACTTGTTCTTTGCTAGCCCCGAATCAATGAAACTCTTAAAGGCGTTTCCATATGTCCTTTTGATGGACTCAACTTATAGCACGAACAGGTAAGTATTTATCATTCTGTTTTTATGTTGTATTTATCTTACTGTATTTTGGTTTAAGGTACAATGTTCCCTTCCTGGAGATAGTCAGTTTGACTTCTACATGGAAGAATTTTGTTGTGTGCGGGGTATGGTTAGAGGCTGAGAGCGAGGATAGTTATTTATGGGCTTTGCAGCAGCTGCAGACGATGTATTTGAGAATAGGAGCATCGCCTACTTGCTTCGTCACTGACCGTGAGATGGCTCTTATGAATGCAACAGACAAGTTATGGCCAAATGCAAAGTTTCTCTTATGTAGGCGACATGCAAGGAAGAACATAGAGGCGAGAGCGAAGATAGCTATGGGCACACAAGCATTGGGGGTTCATATTTCAAATGATTATTATAACGTGTTCGAACAAACCACTGAAGAAGATTACAAGAGTACTTTGAAGAAACTTGAGGACGAATGGCGAGCTTATCCAACCGTATTGAAGTACGTGAGAACGAATTGGCTAAACCGTTACAAAGAAAGACTTGTTTCAGCATGGACGGATAATGTCTTCACTCTCGGGAATAACACGACAAACAGGTATGTTCTGTTATTTATGTCTACCTTCTACATATGATAAAAAGAGCTTCTGTAATGCACACCTCGCAGAACGCGAGTAAATTCCTTGATTCAGTGTTGATGCATTTTCGAATGCAAAGATCCTGGAACAATCAATGAACTCGCAGAACGCGAGGTGGACAGACCTCGCAGAACGCGAGGAGTTGCACATTACAGAAGGATCCACAGGTTCTGATTTGTATTTGCATTTTATTGTTTTTCGAACATTTTAGAGTTGAAGGAGCACATTCATGTCTTAAGTCATACTTGTCAAGTGGAAATGCTAGGCTAGACACAATGTTCAAAGAATACAAAACAATGGCGGAGAACCAACTTAAGGAGATTACTGTGTCTTTCACCGAGAGTTTGAATAAGAGCTTCACAGTTATTGAAGGGGCGGACTTGTTTAAAGTCTTGAAGTTCAAAGTCTCTTACAAATGCATAGAATTTTTGCTTAAGGAATACACGAAGGGGGAGAGATTAGGTGCGCACTTTAATATGTTTTGTAGCTGCGGGATCAAGATTAGAGATGGGTTGATGTGTGTTCATCAGATTGTAAGACATTGGAAGGAGCAAAGACCACTAAGAGTATCAGAGTTGCACCCTTTCTGGAGTACTTTGAGTTTGGAAGAAGTTGATGTTCCCGGCATACTGGAAGTTAAGAGTAAGGTGGCAAGACGTCTTTTTCAGACTTTCTATGAGGAAACGTTTCCGAAATTGTGCCCCCATGATCAAGAAAAGTGTGCACAAACTGTTTTAGACATTGGGAAAGTAAATACTCCTCTAAAAGAGCCGGCTATTTCAAAGCACACCGGAGGTCGTCCAGTCGGAGCTCCTAACAAACAACCTAGGTCAACGCAAAGAAGACCGTCTGCATGGGAGCACACTAATGTTGAGATGGATGCTAGAGATTTGGAAGAAACACCCCCAAAGAAGCAAAAAAATGCTTCTAATTCTGAAACATTCAAGAAACCAAACATTAAGGTGATTGACAAGTACAAGTCTCACATACCCGTGTCAATGCGCACCCATGTGAATGGTTGGTTTGAGGTAAATGGAGATGGAAATTGTGGATTTAGAGCAATAGCTCATGAATTGCATGACAACCAACACTTATGGAGGGAAGTAAGAGATTTGATGATAGCTAAGGTCAAAGAGATTTGGCACCTAGTTCAAGGAACTTGGATTGGACCTCCACAACAACCAAATTTGGAGAGCGCTTTACACCAACTTACATGGGAAGGAATAGGAAGGGCTCCAGAAGATCACTGGCTAGCTACCCCGGAAATGGGATGCCTTGTGGCATCCACATTCAACATAGTGTTCGTAACGGTGGGAAAAAATGCTAACTACACTTACCTTCCTCTACAACGTCCTACTTGGTTAGAAGATGGTGACACACTTCCGACGTTCTGCTTATTCTATATTCAGAGTGAGAGACATTTTGTTCCAGTAAGTTTTTGGATCTACTTATGAATTACTATCTAATATGCAACTTCCTAACATTGTTGTTTTCTTGTAGTTGCGTCTTGAAGAAAACTGCCTATTACCTCATGTGTTTACTCCTTGGTGGCGAAACGCTGAAAGAGATGCTTTTTCTTTGCACGATCTTGTGTCACATCGATGTGCCGCCTTTGAAATGTAATGTTGAAGTTATGTTTTATTCGCTGAATTTGTAATGTAATGTTGAACTGGAGATGGTTTTTTAAATTCTTAAACAGGAGGAATGACATTTTCCAGAACATGTCATTCCTCGCGTTCTGCGAGTAGCATGACCCTCGCGTTCTGCGAGGGGTGTAGCGTTCTGCGTGAATTTGCACTATCATGAGTTTCCGGCAACAGTTTCCGGCGAAAATTCAATATTTTAGCTAAAATACCTATCAATTTAAGTAAATTACCAAATAAACATCAAAACCCTAAATAAAATCAACAACCCTAATCAAAAACCCTAACCCTAATGAATTTCAACATAAAACAACATCCACTCATCAACCATAATTCAAAATCATCATCTTTCATCCATTATACAACCATTTCTAAATCAACATTCAATATCAAAACATCATATAATATGCAATTTCCTATACTAACAACATATATTCATCTAGAAACAACATTAGAAAGCATAAGAGTATAAGAAACATACCTTATATGGAGATTTGTAGTGAAAAAGAGGAAGAAAAACTAGTTTGAACCGAGAGAGATGGTGAGAGGCGGCGGTAGAAAATTGTGTGTGATGTAAAAAATGGGCCGAGTAGGGTTTTTCCCCTTTTATAGGGAAAAACACTCTCGCATTCTGCGAGGTGACGTACCCTCGCGTTCTGCGAGGATGCGCTCCCTCGCGTAACGCGAGGGACCAGGCGTTATTTAGAAAACGCCCGGGCTGTATTTAGCAAGGGCCATCGGATATCCCACTTGCCTATTGGGCTGATCGTTGTTTTATACTGCATGACGCAACAACGTACTCTTGATCTGCTTTTTCACTTGCAAAAATAAACTATTGCTTCTTAAATTAAAGTCCACATATTAACTACTACTCCCTCGTCCCTTTCCAACATTAACGGAACGAAACAATATTTAAGAAAAGTGAGATGAGTGGAGAGAAGAAGAAAGAAGAAGTTGAGTAGATGGTTGATTTGATTGATAAAATGTTTTTAGATAAAAAAGAAGAATAAAATATTGAGTAAAAGTATTAATAGTGGAAATTAGATAGAAAAGATGATATAGATGGTTGATGTGATTGATAAAGTGTTGTTAGAATATGAATAAAATAAATAAAGTAAGGGTATTATGGGGAAAAAATAATGAATAGAAAAGGAATGTTGCAAATATTTTGGGACGCCCGAAAAGGAAATATTGCAAACAAGGGACGAAGGGAGTACTAGTTTTTTTAATATGTGTCTGAAACACATTAAACAACTAAAAAAGAAAAATATTATATTGAAAATGTATTTTTTTTTTTATGAGTTTATCCCATTTTCCAAGAAGATAGGGTCTAGTTTTTTTTACCTCTTTTAGTTGTTTATTGGCCCTAGACAAACCCATTAACTAAATAGGCGCGGCTAACAACTCCAAGCTTAGTATATACTACCTCCGTCCCCTTTTGATCTTCCCATTTCAAATGGGCACATTTGCCGATGCATGTTTTGTTTCGTCAATATCTCTCGTTACAAGTTAGTGAAAATTGTAAAATTTTGATATTGTTAAAGTACCCATTGATATGAATCAAACAAGATCACTCATGACTATATTTTACCTTATACAGTAGCCCGAAATCGAAAGATTCTCTTCGACCGTGAGTAGTGTTAAAAAACCAAATGGGCCTTATATTTAGGGACGGAAGGAGTACATGTAATCAACCCGGTACGTACATAATAAAAGTTGGGTGAGGAAGTAGACACTCGTAACTCCTAAGTAGGTAATTAAACACTCTTAAGTACGTAGGTTATTAAACACTCCTAACTCCTAAGTAGGTGATCGAATTAGCTAGAAACTGTGAAACTTCGTAGGCCCATAGGGACAACCACGGACTGGACTGGGGGCACGCACAACACAAGCGCATATGCGCATTAGGCCCAATAGATAAGCCCAACGGGGTTCCACCCTAAAATCAATTGGCAATAGGGAGAGTAATCCATTAGCTTATATAGTGAGCAATCTTTATAACTCAAACCCGATGTGAGAATCCTTTCTAACAGAAACGACGGCCACCACAGCCTCTCTCACGTTGGCAGTTGAAGTAGACGGCAGCAACTGGAAGATCGAGATTGTAAAGCTCTGCAAAGTCGTGTGTGTTAAAGTTCTGACGCCACCCTGGAGCGTACACAGTTTGTCGCCCGAGCTGCCTGAACAACACCAACACGAACCTATGGATTCCCGCCGTCGGTCGAGGGCTCTCGTAACAAACCACCTCTTCACCTAGACATATAAAATGTGACACTACAGTAAGATCATAAAAAAAAAAGCATGGATTTAGCCACGGATTTGACCATGATCGAGTGTTGGCCACGGAATCAGCCACGGACAAGGATGCCCTGGATTAAAGTGATGTGTCGCTTACCAAATGTGGCTTCAGTTGTCGCTGGAATATCAGTTACCAACCTATAAATATTCACATACAATTGCAAGGCATTAAATGTAGAATGAACAACAACAGGAGAATTAATTCTCAAGTAAACTTACCAATGCAGGTATTGTCCCAAATGTGGATTACTTGGGCTAGGAGCATCAGGGTCCACCATAATCTACACAAACATCAACCATATATGATAACATTAGGAAAAATATGCATAGTTATAAGAGTACAAATTAAGTGGCGAACGACTTACAAGAGTGTAGAAAGTATGAGGATCAGTGCCACCGATTTCAACTCGAGGTTGGGTGACGACCTGAGAAGGCCTAAACTCGCATCCGTTGGTGATATCTCTAGAGTTGTAGGCGACGCGTAAGGGTATACTCCATGTGAAAGGATCCAACACTTCTCCTATCACTCTCCCTACACATAAAGCGTTACTTGTCTCTCTTCTTGGAGGCATCTAGTCACAAGCTAAGTGAACAAAAAAAGAAGCTGTTTTGTTTTGTGGAATTGATCTATCTGAACGAATGGACACCATTTTTATAGAGCCTTTCTGTTTTACGTACCTCCCGTGAAACAACCAAATTATGAATTGTATGCGTTGTCACTTGTCACAAGCTAAATAAAAAATGGTTCTTTTCTCGACTGAAGCCCTAGTGACGCGGTCCGGATCCTCTGTTTCAAATCAATATATCATCTACTATATCAGGATTCTCAACCGTCCACGTACTCCTCTTTTCCTTCAACCTCTTACACCTCTTTTTCCATAAAATTCAATCTTCTTCCTATTTTCCTGAATTGAATCTTCTAATCACACACCAACAGTCACTTGTCTTTTCTCTGAATTGAATCTTCGGCCTCGAACCACTCCTTTCTTTTCTGTATTGGGCTAGCTAGCTAGCTAAATTTCAAGTGAATAGTTTTAGAGAATAATTTCTGTTTATAAGCAGTTGTACGGAGCTCGAATACTTGCTGTATTTGTTCTGTTTTTAGCTCGAATTTAACCCGTTGTAGATGATGAAGAGGCATGCATGCTAGGTACGTACGTAGCGAAGTCGGTAATAACGTACGTACTCCTTCTGCATGCTAGGTACGTACGTAGCGAAGTCGGTAATAACGTACGTACTCCTTCTGCATGCTATAAGCCAAGAAGAAAAAGGTAATGATATGTGGAAAAGGAAAAGTGGGAATCTTGATTCAAACACCACAAAAGGCCATTTCCTTGTGTTTTTATCATTGGCTTTTTCTTATGGAAAATAATCTCAACTTTTACTTATGAACAAAAACTAGTCTCAACTTTCATATCAACCAAAAATAATCTCAATTTTTAATCTACGAACAAAAAATAATCCAAATGACTTTTTCAATTGAAATTTTGCTTAACGAAAAAGTATTAGCGGGAAAAAATCGTCTTGTTATAAGATGTCGTCTTATTATAAAACTACCTTAAATTTTAACGAAAAAAATCGTTTGGACCATTTTTGGTTGATGAATTGAAAGTTGAGATTATTTTTTGTTGATATGAAAGTTGAGACTATTTTCGGTTCATAAGTGAAAGTTGAGATTATTTTTGATATTTTTTATTTTCTTATTGAGGACTTGGTAAAAGTCTTGGTCAAGAGATTATGTACCGACGACTATCATCGTACATTCAACTTTCCTTTCCTCAAATGGTGTTTAATGTAAGTTTGTTGTAATGTCCACTGCTCCTTTGTTCCTAAATGTTAATCTAATTTGACTTGGACACGTGTATCGATGTATGTTTTATATATTAAATAGATTAATTTTTGTATCATGTACGTGATTTGTATAATTTCTTAAAATTTAAAAATATTATATATTAATTTTATCTTAATAATTGATATAAATTAGTATTTAGCCAAAATTGGATTAAACCACCGGTTATATAGACGATATAGCCCTAAGTCATCAACTTTATTGAAAATTAATTTTAACCACTCATTAAAACAACCCAGTAAACAATTAACCACCCATCGTCGCCGTCAATATTTTTCGTAAAAAGACCCCATTATATGTGAGGATGGGTCCTTAGATGAAGACTGAGGATGATGCACACAAACGTACGTTATAATTCATGCACACACGAGTTATACCGCATGCACACACTGTGTGCATGTGTCACAGATGGTGTGCATCACAAAATACTGTGTGCATGAGTTATAACGCGTGTGCATTGATTATAGCGTTTGTGTGCATCATCCCCAGTCCTCATCTAAGGATCCATCCTCACGAGATCTTTTCCCCGTTATATGTGGGAAAAATAACTTTCAATAGAACGGGTGGTCTGAGGTAATATCGCATTTACTTCAATTACATTTAGAGCAGTCAATCATATCAATCAAATAGGATTCAATCATTTCAGATTCAAGTTGAAAACGTATAGGGTTAACAACACTATTTTTTATTTTTTATTTTTATTAAAGCACAAAATATATTAAAAATAAATAAATATACTTAATAATTATATTAATATACTCTACTTTTGTTAATCAAGTCAGATTCGGGGCGCATGTTCTCGTGTTAGTTCCAGTTCGATAATTTCAAGTTTTGAGCATTTTCGATCAGAAATTAAAAAATGTCATTTATGTATAAAATCTAGATAAATTATAAAAGTAAATTTATGTTATAAAATTTATAAATTTATAAAATATTATCATTAGACATATATAAATAATAAATAATAATTTATATTGAAACAACACGAGAACATATTTGTTTATATTTTAATCTTTTAATTATTTACTATTTTTCCATATTTGTTACTTTTTATTTTATTTTTTAGCGTATTTAAGACTATAGAAAAGATTTATGCAATCAATTGTTAAAAAATTAGTGATATAATTTTATTTATATTTTTTTTTTACTTATTTATTATATTAATGGATTATAAACTAAATTTGGCACATAATAATACCTTAAAATATTGCATGTAATATCATTGTGATATTTTTTTGCCCTGATTTTACTAAGTTTCCATATGTGAGAGATTTTATTGTGATATTATTTCTCTATTTTTCTAAATTTAACATATATATTATTTTGAAAATAAAAACGGTAATCAATAGATAACCGACAAGTGGGTTTCTCTAATGAAGATTGCCTACGTGGCAGAGCTAGAATGAGAGGAAGCAATTATATAGAGATTAATAAAAAATTATAAAATTTTGATATTGTTATAATACTTATTAGAGGTTTTTGCATAGAACCACCCCTTATTTGGGCCAATTTGCATGGAACCACCCCTTATATCACTATTGATTTAAAACCACCCACTATTTTACTTTTTGTTACAAAATCTCACCCCTGACTAACATCCGTTAACAATTCCGTTAAAAGTGTGAGATTACCATTTTGCCCTTGTTTTTTCAAAATAATTACACCCAATTACCAGATTGTTTAGCTTAAATTACCGATTAATGGAAAAGTTGATTGAATTTGGAAATTAATTGAAGATTAGGGTTCATGTTCAAATTGGAATTTGGAGTTGTTTGTGATTCGGGGATTTAGGTATGCCACATGGGTTCATGTTGCATCATTGACGGAGCTCGCAGAGACGATCAATGAGAGAATCAAAGGCGTTCTTCCTGGACATCCTTGACGGAGCTCGTAGAGACGATCGGTGAGAGAATCAAAGGCGTTCTTCCTGGACAACCTTGAGGGAGGAGGGCAAGGGATTCGAAGAGTGGGTCGAAGATGGAAATGGTACGTGTTGAAGCAGTCGGCGTAGATGCGGTCCGATAGAGGGCGGAAGAGGAGGTCGGGGTCACCTGGTTAAGCAGTTGATTTGACCATGGAGTCATCTTCTTCCTCTCTCTAATCTCCTTCTCCTCCGTATCCATAGGCTCAAGCTCGGGACAAGCCTTCCTCAGAGCAAGAGAAATTAATGTCCTTAGAGGCAAGGAAATTTACAAGAGTTACATTTGTTGGAGCCCAGAAATTGCGATCACGCGACACAACACTTCGCGTGACACAGGGCGTCTGGACAATCAATTTATGTAATACTATTCGTCGTC
Source organism: Oxyria digyna (assembly GCA_029168935.1). Classification (NCBI taxonomy): domain Eukaryota; kingdom Viridiplantae; phylum Streptophyta; class Magnoliopsida; order Caryophyllales; family Polygonaceae; genus Oxyria; species Oxyria digyna. The sequence continues at coordinate 729,804 of JAPVLV010000017.1, forward strand.
TTCTTCCTCGAAATTAACCTCACTCTCGACACCTGACACTTGCGTAACTTAATCGAGAAGGAAACCGGCTCCGACTCTTTTAAGCTCCGATAAGAAAGATACGTAAAACCGAACTCACAAAAACAACGCAAGTATACGCAAAAGTAAAGAAAAGTAACGTGAAAGGAGAGTATATTATCAAAGACGTCACGTTTCAAGCTTTACAATAAAACGAGAAACTCAGATACCGCTTATAACAATACTAAGGCTTTACAACGAAACTATCAGTGATACAACAAGTGCTTTATGCCTAAATTCTTCTAGGAGATAGAGTATTTCGGAAGTTTGTGGTTAGGGTTTGCTCTTGTGCTTTTCTTCTTCTTTAGAGGGAAGTCTAGCCTTTTTCTCTTATGATCCGGATCTCTTTCCTTATCCATAGGGTTGCGCTTTTATACTATCACCTGGGACCCACGCGAGTCTATTACTGTTTTGCCCCTCGATACTTAGTCCCGTTGTATTCTCTTATTGGGCTTCACCTGTTTATGGGCCGCTTTATTCTTCTGGGCTGACTTCTTGGACCGACCCGGCACGCGATTCATGGGCCTGACTCAACTCTTTATGGGCCTCGCGAGCCCATCGAGAACCGGCTCCAACAACATTCATTATATCAAGAGAAAAAACAATGACGAAACTGAAGCAGTTCATTAGGAAAATGTTCGTAAGAAAAAAGACCAGTTCTAAACATAGGTATTCTTAACATGTTAATGACCACTAGATCATCACCTTCAAGGCTTCAACAGTAATCTTTTTTGCATCAACCAATATTCTGTCATTGTATCTTTCTTTCTCCTTTTTTTTTTTTTTGTACTTCTTTGAACCCCACCATCCAACATAAACATACTTTTACTAAGAATTCAAACAAAGAGTTAATAGTATATGAGACTAAAAATGTAGGTATGGAGTGAATGAATGAAGTAACAAAGATAAATAGCCGTAGTTTCAGATATAGGAAAAGAGTTGCAAGAAAGCAAATGCCTACCAACCTCTGCACTATGCCACTATATGACTCTTCTACCCAACAAATCAATCTTCAATTTCTAGGTTTTGTATATCCAACAATGGTGGATCGGATGATCACAATTCAATTTTATTTATTTATTATTGTACTTGTATTTCCTACAGCGAGCATATTCCGGTGATGAGTAGGAGTTAGTTGTAGTGTTGTTGGTTGCGTTTGGGACAGCAAATGGTGTTAGCTACTTATGGTTAATCCCAATTTGAACATGAACCCTAATCTTCAATTAATTTCAAAATTCAATCAACTTTTTCATTAATCGGTAATTTAAGCTAAACAATCTGATAATTGGGTGTAATTATTTTGAAAAAACAAGGGCAAAATGGTAATCTCACACTTTTAACGAAATTGTTAACGGATGTTAGTCAGGGGTGAGATTTTGTAACAAAAAGTAAAATAGTGGGTGGTTTTAAATCAATAGTGATATAAGGGGTGGTTCCATGCAAATTGACCCAAATAAAGGGTGGTTCTATGCAAAAACCTCTACTTATTAAAATAAATAAAAAATATATCATAGTGATATGACTTTTTTTTCTTATATATTGAAAGATATTTAGAAAATTCTCTTTAGTTGTGAATAGTATCTGAATTATCAATGAGACTAACATTTAAGGACAGAGGGAGTAGAAAACGGAGAGTGTACAAATTAAAGTAAATCTTATTATAAAACTAGAAATAAAGTCTTATAGAAAATACTACATAGACAAACTACCTAGCCATTTAGCCTAACAGAAACACTAACAATTTGTTCTGCATTAATTTGAAAGAGCAGATCAATAGATGCACATGTAAGTCATGTACAATGTTGGTTGTTTCAAAATAGTTGCTCCAAGATTCAGTGATGTTTAGCCATGGTGAGACGAGGACGTCTCACAACAAAAGAGGGGTAATGACGTGCTCTCACCCACGGACTCGAGTCCATCAAGTCAAAATCCAATGCACCCGACTCAAGTGAAGGTTTTTTGTTCAAAACAACACTCTGAAGCCAGTTAATGTTCACATCAGACGCCTAACCTTGTATCTTTGTTCAAAAGATACGAAGGATTAAACAATATATGCTCTTCTAATGATTTGAACATCATCCCTTCACTTGTCACTTACCATGACAATAAGCTCCTACTAAAGAAACCTACCTTTGACGAAATCAAGACTGCAGTCTTTAAACTCTCCCAAGATAAAACGTTTGGTCCAGATGGTTTTCCCATTGACTTAATTATTGCTCCTACCCTTTGCCCGACAATCCGTTCCTTTTTTTTCACACTCGTAAAATGCTGAAATCTTGGAATCACTCATTTGTTGCCCTTATTTCCAAAAATGATTCCCAACTAACTATCAATCACTTTCGACCCATTAGCCTCTATAACATTTCTTACAAAGTTATCACCAAAATCATGTCTAATAGACTCAAGACCATTCTCCCTAGAATCATTTCACCTATGCAAGGAACTTTTGTTAAGGGTCGCCTCATAGAGGATAATATTCTTACCACTCATGAGATTTTTCAATCCTTTCATAAAAAGACTAAAGGTAACGTGGGACGGATGACTATTAAAAATGATATGGAAAAGGCTTTTGATAAAATCAACTGCCATTTGGGCCGCTGGGTCTCTCAATGCTATTAAAGAAATCCGGAAGATTTCCTGAGAGATCCGGACCATTGTCCTTGATATTAAAAATCACATTCCGTGGTTCGACTCCTTCTCTATTTCACACAGTTTCAAGGAGTAGTTATTGACTTCTTAGCTTTAAATGACCAAGCCCTTCAAGAGTTTCTCGTCAAGATCAGTGACGCTAAAAACTCCGCATATTCAAGACTTTCGTAGTTTAGAGTTCTATAGTAACCGTTATAACTCATTAACTCATTGTTTAAAGAGTTTCTTAGTATCATTGATGATTTAGATAGCTTTAATCTTGTTCAAGACTCTATTATTTATATTATTTATATTTATATGTAAAGTCTAAACTAAGTCGGTGGACTATAAGGCGAGTATTTTTTTTATATTATAATAAAGGTATTTCGGTGGCGAACACAGACAGGAAACTCTCCCGACTTGTCGGCCGGAACCCTAATCTCTTTCATCTGTATTTCCTTCAATCTCGCCGCCGAATCACCTCCAGATTTCGCTGAGTCGCCTCCGAATCACTTTCTCACCTTCCATACGGTACAAATTTCTCCCTTTTTAGGCAATTTGCGATGTTTGAAGTTTATGCTTGTGTGGATACCTCTTGTGAATTCAATTGTTGATTTGCAATCTACCTTGTTTATTATTGAATCTTGTTGCTCTTACCTCATCACTAGTGTCATCTGATTTGTTCCTCCCCTGAAGCTTATATAGGTAGAACGATTTTTTTTTCTGTTCCTTTATTAAAGAAGGTATATTATTTCGTGCTTGACAGCAGAAGAGATGGATGATGATCAGGAGATGGAGCGATTTGGGATGGAGAATGATTTCGATGATGGGCAGTGGATAGGTGGTGAGTTCTATTACAAGAAGAGAAAGGCAAAACACATGCAAACCAAGGAAGATGTCCTTTATGGTGTATTTCTCAGTTCAGATGATGATGATGATGAGGGTAGTTCTTCTAGGAAGAAAAAAAAAGGGTTGAAGAGTAAGGCAGATTTCACTAAGCCTGTGCATTTTGTGTCCACTGGAACTGTTATGCCTAATCAGGAGATAGACCGACAAGCCAAAGACGAGAAGAATGAGGAGGAAGATAGTTTCAATCCTGGATTAGGACTAGGAGCTGGATCTTCTGCTGGCTCGGGTCTAGGATTTACATCCTCTTCTGCTAAAGATGAAGATGAAGATCTTGGAAGGGAAGAGGAAACAGGCGGTTTTTTATTTACAGAATTTGGAAAGAAAATCGAGGAAGGAGTTGAAAAGAGAAGGAAAAGCTCAAAGTCATCTGGTAGAAGTAGTTCTGATGCAGGAGGCTCGAGGAGACGCTCTGAATTCCTTGGGAGTGAAGCAGGCACCTTTGAGAAACATACCAAGGGGATTGGAATGAAGTTGATGGAGAGTATGGGATACAAAGGTGGTGGTTTAGGTAAAAATCAGCAAGGTATTGTTGCTCCACTTGAGGCCAAGTTGCGTCCCAAGAACATGGGAATGGGATATAATGACTACCAGGAGAGCAAGAATCTGCCAACGCTGCAGGTTGCACAACAAGAACCAGAGGAGAAGCAGCCATTAGCAAGAAAGAAGGAAAATCTGTGGAAGAAGAGTGTAAATGCTCGTTCAAAGAAGAAGTCTGATTATATAACAGCTGAAGAATTGCTAGCCAAGAAGCTAGAACAAGAGGCTGAACCCATCCGACAAAAGGTTTTGGACATGAGGGGACCACAGGTTCGGGTTTTGACTAATCTGGAAAACTTGAACGCTGAAGAAAAGGCAAAGGAAAGTGATGTACCGATGCCAGAACTACAGCACAACATTAGATTGATACTGGACCTTGCAGAAGTCGACATACTTGATCTGGACAGAAAATTAAGGAACGAGAAGGAGATGGCTCTTGCATTACAGCGAGAGAAGGAAAAGCTTCAGAAAGAAGCAGTGTTCCAGAAACAGCAACTAAGCAATATAGAAGAGATTGAAGAAGTTCTAGATCATGTAGAGAAGGAAAGTTCATCTGGAATTTTGACTTTGGACTCGCTAGCAAAGTTCTTCGGAAATCTACACATGAAGTTTGCTGACGATTACAAGATTTGTAACTTGTCATCCATTGCATGCTCTTATGCACTTCCCTTATTCCTCAGAACATTCCAAGGATGGGACCCGTTGCGAAACCCGTCACATGGAAGTAATTTAATTTTACCGTGGAAGAAACTGCTGCAAGGAGAAGAGCAGCTTGATATTTTTGGGGATTCATCACCTTATGCCCAACTGGTTATGGAAATCGTGCTTCCTGCTGTCAGAATAGCTGGAATCAATACCTGGCAAGCTAGAGATCCTGAACCTATGCTTCGGTTTTTGGAGCATTGGGAAAAGTTGCTACCATTTTCAGTAAGACAATCAATTCTTGACATGATTGTGATGCCCAAGTTGTCTGAGGCTGTTGATTCGTGGGACCCATGCCGAGAAACAATTCCTATTCATGCTTGGGTACACCCTTGGCTACCGTTGCTGCGTGATAAGCTGGAGAATCTGTATCAGGCTATACGAACTAAATTGGGGTTTGCTCTACAGGCCTGGCATCCTAGTGACAGTTCTGCCTTCACCCTTTTGGATCCTTGGAAAACGGTTTTCGATCCTCTAAGTTGGGAGAATCTTATTGCCAGATGCATCCTCCCGAAGCTGTATACTGTCATGCAAGAATACCAAGTAAACCCTGCAAATCAGAACCTCGATCAGTTCAAATGGGTCATGACTTGGGCATCTGCAATTCCGGTCCATCACTTGGTGAATCTGCTGGAGCATCATTTCTTCACAAAATGGCACCAGGTTTTGTATCATTGGCTGACATCAAACCCGGATTTTGAAGAGGTGACTCAGTGGTACCTTGGCTGGACGGCTCTTCTTCCACCGGAGCTTGCAGCAAATGAACGCATTCGATTCCAGCTTAATTATGCACTCGACATGATGAATCAAGCTGTTGAAGGATTAAAGGTGGCTCAGCCAGGGTTGGAGGAGAGTATAAGCTTTCTTAGGGCACGGGAACAGAGGCAATTTGAAGCTCAAAAAGCAGCAGCAGCTACTGCATTTGCTCAAAAGAAAATATCTCAAATGGATGAGCCTGAAATGAGCTTGATGGAAGTTATTGCCACCTATGCAAAAGATAATGAACTTCTATTTATGCCTAAACCTGGGAGGTCTCACAATAATCACCAAGTCCATGGGTTTGGCACAGTGAGCATCATTGTAGATTCTCTGAATCAGAAGATATATGCATGTTCTGGTGAAAGATGGTCTCTTGTATCTCTTGAACAGCTCTTGCAAATGCAAAGTATTTCGCGTTCGAGACAGAGGTAAGTCTCTTTTAAACTCGTATTCAAGAGTTGTTTTTTCGGAGTAGAGAATCTGTCGTTTTTAATGTCTCATGTAAACACACTGGAATATATAAACTTGGAAGTAGGATATGTTTATTTGTCAGATTGTGTGAACCACTTCTTACAGTTCAGTTGGTTTGGTATTTTGTTTAGTATTGATGTTGCTGGTAAGGATGGCCACTGTGGTTAGTTGAGATTTTGTTAGCCGGTAGTTTGGTGAACTTTTAGGATAAACTCTAACCCATTCTTAGTAATTCAAAGATTTGGGAAAAACCCCAATTGGGTTGTGTGAAGCTTGGAGATTTTGGTTTTAAGGCAAAATCTGAAGCTTGATTGAGGATGAAAGTGAATTGCAACTTTAAGCTGTATGCGATGTAGTGGGAGTAGATGGATTTTGCAAATTTCAGCTCCTGACAGCTATGAATGGGCGTTTATAAGAAATAGTAGTACTGTTTCATATAACACATCATAATTATCCTATCAGAACTTATCCTAGGATATGGTTCATAGTATATGCCAACCAGAGAATGAATCAACCCATTCCATCCACCATTTGCCAAGTAAAATTGATTCAAGTCATTCACATGAACCCTATTCACAGTTTTCTGTAATTTTTGAACATAAAAGACTCAAAAAGACCAGTTGATGCATCCGAAGTGATTCAACAGTTGCAAATACACGAATGTGATTGTGTTCCAAGAAGTGCCTCAATTTTTAAGTTGTACAACAAGAAATCTTATTTTCCAAGGTGGATGAACAGAATGATTGCTCGCAAGAAGGGCAACTGATGTTGTTTCCCTTTATTTGTTTTGTTGCAATATACTGTATAGTGTTTTTTTTTTGGCCAGCAATTTATCGGCCGCTCGATCGAAAATTTTCATTCTTTAGACAAAAAAAATCGGAACAGTGAGAAGAAAGGGAACAAGTCATAACCATATATAATAAAAGCAATATAAATGACAACAAAATGTTACTTCAACCAGCTTCATTCACTGAAATTAAAGGAGGGGGCTCACAGCTGCTGTTTTCAATCTCTATCTTTTGGGAACAAGTTATTCTACAAATGCTTTTCGAACAAACGTATCCATTAAAGGTGTCTGCATCTTCCAGGATGGAAAATTGTATGACTGCTAGATTTTAACTTGGGGGCAAAATGAATTTTGAACATAATGCAAGAGAACAAGAAGAAAGATCTTTCCCACACTATACAATATATTGGAACTCATCCTTACTTCAGTTATAATCCTTTACCTTCATTCTCATTCAAGATCCGGTTTCTGAAATCAGCCACCATTAGTGGAAGACCGTCTCTCAAGGATACCTTTGGCTCCCAGTTGAGTAATTCCATTGCTTTGCTTATATCAGGTTTCCTCTTGTGAGGATCATCAGCAGTATTTGGTTTGAAAGCTATTGTTGCAGTTGGATCAATTGTCTCTTTTACAACCTTTTCGAAAGAAAATAGTTATGTAATTAGCCGATGACTAACGTAAAATAATTGGACTTAATTATAGTCAGTAGCAAAGAGGAACTTACCTCAGCAAGCTCCAACATGGTGAACTCTCCTGGGTTACCTAGGTTGAAAGGTCCAATGTGTTCGCCTTCCATCAACGCCATTAGTCCATCAACCTGTTGTCAAACAAAGCCATTTGACTATCAGATACTCTCTCTCCTAGAGATTGTTTTCAAACATAAAAAACTGAATAAAGCCAATAAGGCCTTACTGATAAAAAAAAATGGAACAAAGCGCAAGAAAGGAAGATCAGAGCATTTTGCAGGAAAATAAGTTCTAACCAAAATTTATGACATACCAAGTCAGAAACATATTGAAAACTTCGCGTTTGCTTCCCATCCCCATAAACAGTCATGGGTAATCTTCGAATGGCCTGGCAAAGACAAAAATATGTATAAGAACTTCTCTTCCAAACCAAGCAAGATGCTTGGCCATTAATGTTTTCTCTTTTTTGAAGTAAGAAATCAAACCTGAGCAACAAAGTTGCTAACAACACGTCCATCATCAAGACACATTCGAGGCCCATAAGTATTGAAAATACGAGCAATACGAACCTGCAAAATAATGGGAGGAGCTGAATCATTATACAGCACAATAGAATACTAAAGCAAAGGAGAAATGAATTCATCTAGCTCATCAGCCAAGAAATTTCTGTTTGATCTCCATGCAATTTGAGATATTTGTTCATTAAAAATTTACGCTAAAAGTTCATACTCTTCAACCACTTACTAACCAGCTGCATTGCATGAACCAACTACAGACCCAATACTAACTACTCCATATTCAATACAAAGAAAGTACAATATGGTTTCAAGTACCCTGACCGTCATGTATAAAACACCTAGGGTTTCATGAACAATCCCATTACACAGAAAACTTGATTAATTAGCCTGACTATAACACCGTGTCTGGCACATCCACACAGCTAGTCATAGAGTGTACACTTATAAACTGATCAAAGATTCCTACTGAAATTAAAAAACCATTTATAATATGCAAGGCTCATGGGGATCATATATCTGGATACAAGTACGAGTTGACATTACATAAGAAAGTGCAGAGTAGGCAGCAAAAATTGAGACTGAGCTCTTTATCTAAGATCAAATTCCCAAGATGTTAGGCTATTTACCTCAACTCCATCACCTCGATGGTAATCCATCGTTAAGGTTTCAGCAGTACGCTTCCCTTCATCATAGCAACTCCTTACACCTAAACAGTAATGGGTATTGATATTAGTAGTACTACTAGAAGTAAAACAAAAACAAACAAAAAAACTTAACAAAAAATTCACAATAAACAAACTGCTTCTCACCAATAGGGTTCACATGTCCCCAGTATGTTTCCTTCTGTGGATGTTCAAGTGGGTCTCCATACACCTCACTTGTACTAGTAAGGAGAAACTTTGCACCAATTCTCTTTGCAAGGCCCAACATATTAAGTGTACCCATCACATTTGTCTTGTAACAATCAGTTAAGGATACCAAATTCCCAGCATAAGTCACATTCACAACCTGCATTATTTATTTTATACTCCATATGGTAAAAAACAATAACTTAAAGCTTCAACATAGGTGTTTCGTCAAACACTAATTCTCAGCTGAAAGGATATGATTGTCTTGACAGGATTATACTTGTAATGCACAGGGGAAGCCGGGCAAGCCAAGTGATAAATCTGATCCACTTCCAACAGAATGGGCTCAACAACATCATGACGAATCAGCTCAAATCTCGGATTCTGGAAATGGTGAGCAACATTCTCCTTCCTCCCTGTGAAGAAGTTATCAATCACAATAACCTCATCACCTCTAGCCATAAGCTTATCCACTAAATGACTCCCAACAAAACCAGCCCCTCCAGTGACCAAAATCCTCAACCGCTTTATTCCAACCCCAGCCGGAACCCTGCCGACTTTCGCAGACCAGTTATTCACCGATCCCTGATACGAGACATGATCACGCACTGTAATCGATCCAGGCATGTTTGGATCATGAGGTCCAATACCAGACAAGATCGGTTGCAGTATGAAGAAGGTGGATCCAATCAGAATTCCTACAAGTATGAACAGCAATCTCTGTTCTCTGAAGATGTAATTGATGGATCTGGGGATAGATTTGGGGTGTTTTAGGGTTTTGGGAGAGTACTGCGAGTTGAGCGACGTAGGAATCTCCTCATCCCTCCTAGAGTTCACGTTCACACTTAATTGCTTGTGAATTTGTTTCATGGTGAGAGAGAAATCGTGAAACTATCCGAAATCCAACTCACTTTGCTGTGATCTGAAACCCTAATATATCTTTTCTAGAAATTGGATGAAAATATTTCAGGAATCCAGACGAATGATAAAGTTTTAGCAGGGGAGTTAAGAAAAATTCATGGATAAAGCGAGAATTAAACGAAATCAGATCTGGAAGAAAGTGTACCTGTAGAAGATTAAGGTTTGATCTTCATCAAATGGATCTTGCTAAGAAGCCTTGGGAGGATTGTGAAGGTCGAAGGGAAAGTGGTTAGTGGAGCGAGCAAAGACAGCTGGCAAAGTAAAATCTTGGTCACGAGCATCGCACGTGATGCTTATATCCTACTCGAGCGTTGAGAAAAAAACAACCGTAGAGATAAAAAGTTTAGACCTCTCAAAAGAGATTCGAAAAAAACTCGATTCAACCCGTTTCGAAAGCTCATGAAATCCGTTGGGTTTAAATCCAAGACCCGTTGAATTAGACCCGAACTAACCTGAACTTCTCGAAACTCGTCGATGAATTCATTTTTCACATATTTTATTTCATTTAAATTAAAAAATAACAACATATTTTATTAAATTAAAATATTTTATTGTAAAAATATTATTTTCTTTATTTCAATAAAAAAATCGAACACTTGAAACCCGATGGGTTGACTTGAATAGGAAAACCCGGCCAACCCGAAAATCTTATCGACCCGTTTGACCCGAACCCGTTTTCGACCCGAATTCGATTGATCCGAAGCCGACCCGTTCAACCCGTTTGCCAGGTCTAGAAAAGTTACAAAATAATGTAAAAATATTGATTTTCTTACCCATATTATATAACTTTTTTCATGACTAGTGTCCGGGACCCGTGCTTCACACGGGATATATAATATTATTTTATATACAAGAATTTGTATTAGAAACTAAGATTATATTAATGCTTGAGAAGTTACAAAGCAAACACACCTATTAGATTTCAAATGCACATGAAAAACACGCATGCAAACTGAAACAAACCTAGCAATTTGGGTCCACACTTTGTATTCATGATTCTTATATACAGTCCGGTGCTTTATTCAAACAACGCCGGGTCACTCGTGTTCTGCGAGGACACGTACACTCGCGTTACGCGAGATTAGCAAAAAATTAGGTTAATTACATGCATGCTAATCTCGCGTAACGTGAGTGTACGTGTCCTCGCAGAACGCGAGATTAACATGTCAGATGGACGTTGTTGTGCGCCATTACTACATGTCTTGTCCCCACCTAACTGTAATAACTACCCCCTTATTTTAAGTAATCCGTAACACCTATTAACCCTACCCTAACACATTTTTTATCATCTTTCACCTCTTTCACCCTCCATTAAAACCCATTTTCAAAACCTTCAAACTTCAAAACACTCTAAAAACACCTAAAATAATGGAAGATGAAGAGGAATTCAACAAAGGAGAGAATGGAGATGATGGTTCATCAAGTTACCATGCAAATGAGGTAATGTTCTTACTTAATTTTTGAATTTTAATTTGTTTTGCACCATTAAGAGCTAAAATGAACTTATTATGTTGTATTTCATGTTAAATCTAGTAGTAGTAAGTGTTGAAGAGATGACTTTTGCATATAATGTCAAAAACTTAGATGTGTTCATGTTTTTAGGGTTTTTAATGTAGAAACTCATGATATGTTAAATTATCCCGTTCAATGACTAGTTTCAGGAAATAGCAACTTCTCGCGTTCTGTGAGAGGAAGCCCCTCGCGTCACGCGAGAAGTGCCTCCCTCGCAGAACGCGAGAAGTTGCACATTACAGAGTATTAACAGAAGCATTGTGTATAGGTGAATTTTTCTTTGTTCACTGGATTGAACGCAATCCAGTTGAATGACTACAACTACCCCTCCCGGAATACAAGGCCATGTTCGCCACCGTCATTTGATTTAGGGATTGACCACTTTGGATATTATCATCAACCATCTTTATATGAACAACATGTGCACTAGTAGAAAAAACACCTGTTGCAGCCCCCCTGTTGAGGCGGTCACCTTAAAAACCGACGCAAAAAGTCTTATTCTACTATCTGTTGAGGCGGTCAGTCGTTTAGTTCGCTGCAACAGGTACTTTAGAGGCGGGCAAATATCCGTTCGCCTCAAATAATATTTGTGTTTTTGACTTGTTGAGGCGGTCAGTAAGGCGCCCGCCTCAACAGAGCCCAAAAATTAGAGGCGGGCAGTAAGGCGCCCGCCTCAACTGCTTCGTCAAAAAAATTAAAATTCTGCCAAGCATTACTACTTATCCTACACATGTCCACGGATCACCATTTTCCAACGTTGATTAGGTGTAAAAAATTTAATCTAACGGTTTGAAATTCTTTGTGCTTCTTTATTCTCCCTCAGATAAAAAACGATCTCCATTATTATCATCCCTTCCCATCAAACTCTTCATTCACCCATCAAACTCTTTGCTTCTTTCCCTCATCAGATCTCATTCACCCATCAAAAAATCAGATCTCGATTATTCTCCGTCTCGAGCTAGTGTTCATATCGAGCTGGTGTTCTAAAAACAGATTTGCAGCGTCTCCATATCTCTCGGCTGAAGCTTCGACTTCTCCGTCTCCATCTCCATCTCCATCAGATTTGGTGTTCATCTTCTCTGGAACCCAGATTTGCAGCGTCTCCATCTCTCTTGGCTAGAGCTTCAACTTCGCCGCCTCCATCTCCATCAGATCGGGTGTTCATCTTCTCGGCTTCACCGTCCCATCGCTCTTGTCTTCGGCTTCACTGTCTCCATCTCTCTCGGCTCGAGTTCGACTTCGACTTCGCCGTCTCCATCTCCATCAGATCTGGATTAGTTTGTTGAAGATTGTTTTTGTTTGGGTTAGTTTTTGCAATTGTTTGGGTTAGTTTTTGCAATTGTTTGGATTAGTTTGTTGAAGATCGCCGACTTCACCGTCTGGATTAGTTTTTGTTTGGGTCTAGGGTTTTTTATACAGAGATCGGTTTGTGGGTGTTGTTCGAAGTTGCTGGACTGTGTAAGAAATTTTACAATTGTTGCTCAATATTTTGATCGATGCTACAATTTCGAAGTTGTTGGATCTGGTGTTGTTCTTATATAGTGTTCTTGTTTTTGTATTCTGATATTACTGTTCTTGTTTTTGTATTTCTTACACACTTGTTCTTGCTGGAATCGGTGTTGTTCTGATATAGTTGCTAGATATATCGATGCTACTTTTTTTTTTAGTTGGCTCATGTGTTTTTGAGGCGGGCGGAATCAATACGCCTCTACAGATAAAAATTTTTTGAGGCGGGCAGGCCTTTTGAGGCGGGCGGTCCATTTATTTGGGCATAGATTTTTGCCTACTTGTTGAGGCGGGCACCATTTTGACCGCCTCAACAGACCCCCTCTGTTGAGGCGGTCGCCCTTCTGCCCGCCTCAACAGAGGTAGAACACGTTGCATCTGTTGAGGCGGTCACCCTCCCGACCGCCTCAACAGACCCCTCTGTTGAGGCGGGCACTGTCCGCCTCAACAGCTCATGACCTGTTGCAGCCCCCCCCCTGTTGCAGCGACCCCTGACCGCCTCAACAGGGGGGTTTTTGACCGCCTCAACAGGTGTTTTTTCCACTAGTGGTGCCATCTACATATGAATTGCCTGTGCCATCTACTTATGAGTTGCCCGTGCCATCTACTTATGAGTTGCCCGTGCCATCTACTTATGAATTGCCATGTACATATGAGGTGCCATCAAGCTATGATGCGTTTGATTCACAATTTGCTAACCCACCAACAAACGTAGGAGAGGAGATGTGTTTTCTTCCCTCTTTACGCACTGCACCAAAGTTTGATAGTCCCGTATGTGAGGAAGAGGTTGTTTCTAGGGATTATTCGGAATATTTCACTACGGAGCAAGTGTTTGCCTCTAAGGAGATTGGTCATTGTGGGCTTTGAATGTTGCAAAGCAACACAAGTTTATGATCTCTATTGGAAGGAGTGTACCATCTAAACCGGGGCAAAGTGGTAAGATTCAAATAATTTGTGAGAAAGGGGGAAGCCATAGGCCTAAAGGTGTCGGTGTTAGATCAAACACAAAGAGCAAGAAAACGGGGTGTAAATTTCAGTTGAAGCTCATGGAGAACCGGGTTGAAGAGAATTGGAGATTAGTGGTTGTTTGTGGTTTGCACAACCATCCTATTGGAGATAGTTTGGTCGGGAATGCATTTGCCGGGAGGCCAACCCCGGATCAAAAGAAAAAGGTTCGTGAGATGGTACTTTCACATTGTTCTCCAAATCAGATTTACACTGAGATAAACAAGGATCCCGGAAGTTGCACAAAGAAGAACCAAGTGTACAATTTGGTAAGACATATAAGGGAAGAGGAAATGGAAGGTAGAACCGTGGTTCAAGAATTCTTTCACCAATGCAAAGAGAGCAACTACTTCATGGAGTATAGGCCAAGTGCAACGAATCCTTCGATAATAGGCGACTTGTTCTTTGCTAGCCCCGAATCAATGAAACTCTTAAAGGCGTTTCCATATGTCCTTTTGATGGACTCGACTTATAGCACGAACAGGTAAGTATTTATCATTCTGTTTTTATGTTGTATTTATCTTACTGTATTTTGGTTTAAGGTACAATGTTCCCGTCCTGGAGATAGTCGGTTTGACTTCTACATGGAAGAATTTTGTTGTGTGCGGGGTATGGTTAGAGGCTGAGAGCGAGGATAGTTATTTATGGGCGTTGCAGCAGCTGCAGACGATGTATTCGAGAATAGGAGCATCGCCTACTTGCTTCGTCACTGACCGTGAGATGGCTCTTATGAATGCAACAGACAAGTTATGGCCAAATGCAAAGTTTCTCTTATGTAGGCGACATGTAAGGAAGAACATAGAGGCAAGAGCGAAGATAGCTATGGGCACACAAGCATTGGGGGTTCATATTTCAAATGATTATTATAACGTGTTCGAACAAACCACTGAAGAAGATTACAAGAGTACTTTGAAGAAACTTGAGGACGAATGGCAAGCTTATCCAATCGTATTGAAGTACGTGAGAACGAATTGGCTAAACCGTTACAAAGAAAGACTTGTTTCAGTATGGACGGATAATGTCTTCACTCTCGGGAATAACACGACAAACAGGTATGTTCTGTAATTTATGTCTACCTTCTACATATGAAAAAAAGAGCTTCTGTAATGCACTCCTCGCAGAACGCGAGGTGTACAGACCTCGCAGAACGCGAGGAGTTGCACATTACAGAAGGATCCACAGGTTCTGATTTGTATTTGCATTTTATTGTTTTTCGAACATTTTAGAGTTGAAGGAGCACATTCATGTCTTAAGTCATACTTGTCAAGTGGAAATGCTAGGCTAGACACAATGTTCAAAGAATACAAAACAATGGCGGAGAACCAACTTAAGGAGATTACTGTGTCTTTCACCGAGAGTTTGAATAAGAGCTTCACAGTTGTTGAAGGGGCCGACTTGTTTAAAGTCTTGAAGTTCAAAGTCTCTTACAAATGCATAGAATTTTTGCTTAAGGAATACACGAAGGGGGAGAGATTAGGTGCGCACTTTAATATGTTTTGTAGCTGCGAGATCAAGATTAGAGATGAGTTGATGTGTGTTCATCAGATTGTAAGACATTGGAAGGAGCAAAGACCACTAAGAGTATCAGAGTTGCACCCTTTCTGGAGTACTTTGAGTTTGGAAGAAGTTGATGTTCCCGGCATACTGGAAGTTAAGAGTAAGGTGGCAAGGCGTCTTTTTCAGACTTTCTATGAGGAAACGTTTCCGAAATTGTGCCCCCATGATCAAGAAAAGTGTGCACAAACTGTTTTAGACATTGGGAAAGTAAATACTCCTCTAAAAGAGCCGGCTATTTCAAAGCACACCGGAGGTCGTCCAGTCGGAGCTCCTAACAAACAACCTAGGTCAACGCAAAGAAGACCGTCTGCATGGGAGCACACTAATGTTGAGATGGATGCTAGAGATTTGGAAGAAACACCCCCAAAGAAGCAAAGAAATGCTTCTAATTTTGAAACATTCAAGAAACCAAAGATTAAGGTGATTGGCAAGTACAAGTCTCACATACCCGCGTCAATGCGCACCCATGTGAATGGTTGGTTTGAGGTAAATGGAGATGGAAATTGTGGATTTAGAGCAATAGCTCATGAATTGCATGACAACCAACACTTATGGAGGGAAGTAAGAGATTTGATGATAGGTAAGGTCAAAGAGATTTGGCACCTAGTTCAAGGAACTTGGATTGGACCTCCACAACAAGCAACTTTGGAGAGCGCTTTACACCAACTTACATGGGAAGGAATAGGAAGGGCTCCAGAAGATCATTGGCTAGCTACCCCGGAAATGGGATGCCTTGTGGCATCCACATTCAACATAGTGTTCGTAACGGTGGGAAAAAATGCTAACTACACTTACCTTCCTCTACAACGTCCTACTTGGTTAGAAGATGGTGACACACTTCCGACGTTCTGCTTATTCTATATTCAGAGTGAGAGACATTTTGTTCCGGTAAGTTTTTGGATCTACTTATGAATTACTATCTAATATGCAACTTCCTAACGTTGTTGTTTTCTTGTAGTTGCGTCTTGAAGAAAACTGCCCATTACCTCATGTGTTTACTCCTTGGTGGCGAAACGCTGAAAGAGATGCTTTTTCTTTGCACGATCTTGTGTCACATCGATGTGCCGCCTTTGAAATGTAATGTTGAAGTTATGTTTTATTCGCTGAATTTGTAATGTAATGTTGAACTGGAGATGGTTTTTTAAATTCTTAAACAGGAGGAATGACATTTTCCAGAAAATGTCATTCCTCGCGTTCTGCGAGGTAGTGCCACAGACCGTGCATCTCAACTGGGAGCACCCTGTTTCCTACAGGTTCGTCTCGCGTTCTGCGAGTGATGTACACCTCGCGTTCTGCGAGGTTATGCAAAAACCGAACATAATTGAAGCAGAACCAAAATTATCCAAGCAACAAAATTATCCAAAACACAAAACAAAGTAGCAAATTGTAGCAAAATTATCCAAGGCTACTCGTCTTCTCGTGGTCGGAAGGGAGCGAGATTTGACATACATAGTAGCAAATTGGCGTGAATTGAAGAAAAATCCCCTGGAGTGGCAAACCGATACCGGTCCATGTCATTGTACACCCGGCCATCACCTATACGCAAGTAAACATTCATTCTATGTTAATATTAGAGACAAACAAAGACTAGAAACGCAAGATAAACCAAAACAATTAATATTACCTGTCTCTCAGTAATCATCCCAGGGATTGCAGGACGGATATACCTATGGGTCCTCTTGATGTACCAATCCATGTAATCATGGGAGCATTCATGTGGTGCAAAGGCAACTGGCCCCATATCATCGAGAGACAAAGAGTGAACATCTCTTGACTCCCAAAGCCATTGGCTGACGTCATAAAAAACACTATAACACCTAATGTTTTTCAACCTATGAGCTTTGAGCGGTTCGATGACTGGCCTAGGAATACGCTGCACTCTCCCAAATTGTCCCGGACACCTATCAGGCATGTGTGGTTCGGTGATGTCACAGCAGGATAGCACCCCGTGAAATAGAGCGGGAGCAAGCTCAGGATCGGTGAAGTCTTGTGCTCCATACGGGTTCCAACATACCTAAAAAAATGACAGAAAAACGCCTGGTCAAGTCTGTAAAACAGCAGAAAATGCAGAAACTTGGACAAAATGCAGAAACTTGTATTTTCTCGCGTTCTGCGAGTGTGTGCATCCTCGCGTTCTGCGAGGAGCCACAAACTCGCGTTCTGCGAGAAAATGTTGCATAATCAAACAAATGACTGCTGCGTACTCAAAAATGCAGAAAGCCCAGAAAATGCAGAAACTTACCATCTCTGACATAAGAATATCGAGCGCTCCCCTATAGTCCCTTCCGACTTGCCCCTTCTTCAGCTTTACATTCTTAGGCATCCACCGGTATGCCCATGGTTGCTCCGCTCTCCACCGAGGACGTTCAGTAGGTCGAAAGTGTGGGAAGTAGTTGTAGATCCATGCCTAAGAAATACAAAGTACGTTAAATATGAAAATATATATAAGTATGTAAATTAAACGCTTAGAAAGTATAATACCTGCAACAAGGTGTAACAGAAAGACATCTGGGCACAACCCTGTCGTGTGCATATCCCCAGCTGCCTATACAGATGGGCCAAAGCAGCTGAACCCCACGATATGCCCGTAGCATGGGCATAGGTTTCCAAAAAAGGCCCATATCTAAGCCGAATCAAGTTCTGTGACTTGTCCGGAAATAAGAGCGAGGAAGCAGTATACAACACCCAACCTAAACCCTTTCGCTCTGGACCTAGGTTTTCACAATGCCTTTTAAACCATTCAGCTTTCACCCTCCCAGAATCTAAAGTATGAGGATCTATTCCAAAAATTTCCGCCCCCTTCCTACCATAGTATTTTACAATCTCATCATGACTAAACTTGGCACCCAGTTTCTTACATGTCGTCATTGCTTTCCCTTCTATAGGTAGGCCTAAAATCATATGTACATCAAGAAGGCCAATAGTGATCTCACCACAAGGGAGGTGGAATGAATTTGTCTCCGGTTGCCATCGTTCGATGAACGCTTCAATCAACGGAAAGTCGATTTCTTCGTACATCATGTCAGGTAGATCTGACAGTCCAACTGCACCGGGAATCTCTGACCAGTCATTGTTGTCCAATGGCCAATCACTGCTTTGCTTTGTCCGTTGTTGTGCCTTCATCGAACCTTTCAACTGCAGAAAAATACAAAAATTACACACTGCAGACCAAATTTTCAAAAAATTCAGTTTTTGCAGATTTATCAGGAAATGCATAATATGTGCATTTCCTCGCGTTCTGCGAGTGTGCCACTTCTCGCGTTCTGCGAGAAGATGCATATATCTTGCATTTTCTGATAATTCTGCAGAATATGTGCAATGTATTGAAAATGCAGAAAATAAATAAATAATTAAATTACCTCCCCTTTCTGGATGTGGAACGCAACATGTGCTTCAAATCCCTTAAGCAACACGGGATCTTCTGGACCTCCAGGTGTGTCATGAGTGAGCTCAGGATCATACTTTGGCTCATTCTTCTTGGACTTCCTCTTTCTTTTGCGTTTCTCGACCACTTCTTCTTCTTCTTCTTCTTCTTCTTCTTCAACATCATCACCTTCTTTTTCTTGTTCCTCTTCTTCATCCCCAAAAAATTCATCCTCCATTTCTGCTTCCATCGGTTCTGGGGCTTGATTGTGTGAAGAAGAACCAGCTTGTCCACTTCCCTCGGCATATCCACCGCCCCAACTTTGTCCAACCATCCCTTCTCCACCGCCCCAACTGCCTCCCGCCCACCCCTGTCCGACTTCCATAACTGCATTATGTTCAAAAAACTGGTCCCAACAACCCGGTTGTCCAGTAGAATAACTATCTTGGGAAACAAGGTCCCAGCCAACTGGGTATGACTCCCAACTACTACGCGGTTGTCCAGTTGAATAACTACCTTGGGACCAATTGGGATTGAGACGTTCTTCAACGTCGGGGAGTCCCTCTGGGAAGAGCTGTACGGGGTGACTCTTCTTTGCTTTCCCCTTCCCCTTTGGTTTTTCAACCGGGGGTTCTTCCCTAACAGCATCTCTGTTTCTCCGACGAGTCGAACGACCAGGACGATACATTGCCTAAAACAATACAAAGTAAAATCAATAAATAAACGAACGCAGAAAATAAAATCAGAAAATAGAACAAACAACCAAAAAACACAAACATATATTCTGCAGAACAAACAGAATTGCCAGTTATGGCAACTCCTCGCGTTCTGCGAAGGACATGACTCTCGCAGAACGCGAGGGACATGATTCTCGCAGAACGCGACGGATGTAGCGTTCTGCGTGAATTTGCACGCATCAACCAGGCAACCCTAACCCTAATGAATTTCAACATAAAACAACATCCACTCATCAACCATAATTCAAAATCATCATCTTTCATCCATTATACAACCATTTCTAAATCAACATTCAATATCAAAACATCATATAATATGCAATTTCCTATACTAACAACATATATTCATCTAGAAACAACATTAGAAAGCATAAGAGTATAAGAAACATACCTTATATGGAGATTTGAAGTGGAAAGAGGAAGAAGAAGAAGTTTGAACCGAGAGAAAACGCGAGAGCGGCGGTAGAAAATTGTGTGTGATGTAAAAAATGGGCCGAGTAGGGTTTTTCCCCTTTTATAGGGAAAAAACACCCTCGCGTTACGCGAGGTGACGCACCCTCGCGAACATGAGCGTGGAGCGCTTCAAGATTAGCTTTCATATCCTTGGGTATTTGAAAGGTAAATCCATTATTATTACGAGCCCAGTCTTTAGCGTATTGCTTTAGGAGTTTTAGCTTTTGTGATAGTCTGAACATATAAGAACCTTTGATTTTGTATTTCCAAATTTTCGAAACAATTTTATTAAAAGAAGGTGAACAAGCCCAAACATTTTCATAACGGAAGGGGATCAGAATATTGCGAGTTGTATTTCCCAAGGAGAGGGTAATGAGACAATGGTCCGAGGAAGTGAAGGGGTGATGATGAGTATTTGGGTTAAAGACCATAGAAAGGCTTGAATGAAAAAGAGCGCGATCAAGCCTTTCCATGATGTTGTTGCTGTTATTGCTAGATTTTCTCCAAGTGAAAGGAAAACCTGTAAACTTGGAATCAACTAGGTCGAGAGAGGAGATGCGATTACGGAGTCTTATAAATCTAGAAGAGCGAGGAGTGAGACCACCAATTTTGTCACTAGTATCTAGGATGTCATTAAGATCACCAATAATAATAATAGGGAGATTTTTACTAACAGATAAATCTTCAACTTGGTCCTAGAATTCATCTTTCAGTTCTTCTCTGGATGGAGTATAGACAAAAAAGATTAGGAGCTCAATTCTATTGTAGGTGTATTGCATGGCTATAAAGTTGTTTGTATTAGCTATATGGGTTAACGTATTAGTGGCTTCATTAATCTTATACAGGAGCCAGAGTCCACCTTTAGTGCCAATAGCTGGTACCAAGATTGCAGCGTCGAACCCCATTTTCCTAGTTGCGTTTTGAGTGGGCGAGTTTTGAGTTTTGGTTTCACTTAGACACAAGATATCCAGCCTATTCCTTTTGGTAATATAGGAGATTTCATAAATAAGTTCAATTCTTCTAGAGCCTCTAACATTCCAATAGCCTACATTCATATATAACCATAGTTGAAGTAGAGGACATTGTAGTAGTTAGTGTTGAATACCGGGTTGTGCTTGCAGTTACTGAGGAAGGACTTAGTGTTTATGGTAGTGTTATACAAGGAGGCATATAAGATTTTAAGCAAGAGATTGTAACTGTAAGATATGTTCAAATGATGGGCATGATCAACAAAAGAGATAATATGGAGGAGATTGTTGACAGTTTCAGCATTCATATATTGCAAATAAAGATATAATGGAGATGCAGTAGTATCATATGTAAACAAGAAATAGAGGTAACTGCAACTTGTAATGAACTTCCATGTCTTAACAGTTCTATTACATTTCAAAAGACTAACCCCAAGGATTAAAGAGTTCAAACTGTCATACTTAATGTCTAAGCAGAGTGTCACAAAATATGTCAAAGGATAGTAGCAATGGTCATTGTCAAAAGTGGGAAAGGAGCAAACTGTAATGAAAGGCTTACTGATCATAATCAATCCTGGAGAGCTTTGCCCTTGCCTCTGGATTTCTTCTGTTTCTTGGGCTGAGGTGGGGCAGGAGCAGCATCATCTTCTTCTTCTTTCTTACTAGGCACCTGAGCAATGTTAGAGGATTCTGCTTGGGCTGATATGTCAATATTGTCGATCTTCTTCTGTATGGAGCTAGTGGACTTCTCAGAGACTTTTGGAGAGGCAATCTTGGACTTCATGTTGACAGGAGGAGAGTAGATCATTGCTGAGGGATTGCGAAGGAGTGGTCTCATCATTCTGGGGTTCATTGCCATCATATGAGGAGGCATATAGGCAAGCTGCTGCTGGAAATGTGCAAACATATGGGGGGGGGGGGATAGAGATCTGGACTCATGTTAGGAGGCAATGGGTAAGCTGGGAGGACTTCAGAGGTAGAGCTTTGGGATTTGGCATTTGAGTTGCTGCTTGTGGTGACAATGGGGAGATATGGATCTTTGCTCTTGAGGGGCTTCCTATGAACATTGAACTGAGAGGATTTGGATGAGTTGGCACTTGTGCCTTGCTTGATTTGGAAGCTTGGACCCGGGGCAGCCTTAGGATGAGCACCAATTCTTCTGGAGAGGATATTGTTGAGGATCCTAGCTCGAGTCATCTCTGCTTCATTAGTTTCCTCAGCAGTCATACAGATTTGAGCTTCAAAGATGTTAGGCAACATATTGTTTAAGAAACAATCCTCAAAGATGTGATCTTCAGCACCACAACATCCACATCTGGGTGAGAAGTCCTCATACCAGAGTTTCATTATGAGAATGCTATTATCAATGTGCTTAATTCTAACAAAACCAGCAGTGACATGAATTCTTGTGTTCATACAAATCCTAGCAAAAAATTTCTTGTTTTTGTTGTTGGAGTTCTCATCAGTTCTAATGTAGGAGCCAACTCCATTGCCTTCAATAATTAAACGAAGAGCTGCATCAGTATATAAGTGTCTAGGTAAGAGAGGGATGCGTACCCAAATATCAACAGACAAGATTTCTTCCTTCAGTGGCTCAAATGTTGGTGTGAATGGTCTGATCACTACAAGTTTGCTGAGCACATGATAGGGCCTATTGTCCCAGACAAAATCTCGAGACTCCTTGTTAGCAAAGATGAGTAGAGTCCAAAAGTTACCAAGCTCTTCAACCTCAATCATGCCCTTGACTCCCTTCCAGTGCTCTTTGATCTTGCCTAAGATGACTGAAGTTTGGACTGGATCACTTGCCATACGCATGTACAGAGCAAGAGAGTTCATGTTGTCAAGATTTGCTTTGACACCAGGAAGATTGTTAGGATCAGGAATATCCTGAAACTACATATCTTCAGGAGTGCCAACAAAATCCTCAAAGGTGTAGTTTGCAGTGGTAAAGTTTTGGTTGTTTAGAGGAGGAAGATTGTTGTAGTTTAGGGCATCTTGGTTGTTTTGGAAAGTAGTATCCATTGGGACAGAGTTAATGGGTTCTGGATTGGTAATGGCTAAGAGGGTTCCTGTGTTTGAGTGTGGCTCATTGCTAGCTGGGATAGGGTGATCAGTAGTGCAATGAATTAAGGCATTAGCATAGGAGACGTCTTCAGCCATAGGGACAAAAGCAGGAGAGTTGTGTATGAAAGTGTAATCCGAGAGGTTTTGGAAGTTGATGGTGCTTTGGATATGGCTCCAAAGATCTGAATATATAGGGGTATTGAGATGAGTTGGGGAGGTTGAGGAGTTGCGGGTAGTTTTTGGGCTGTAGTTGAGGTTAAGGGTAAGATCTGTAGGATGATCCATGTAGGCGGAGGATAGGGATGATTCAGTTGGAAGTGTCTTAGTATACAGAGAAGAAATGGGGATATTACAGTTGGGTTTATATGTGGATAAAGGATTTTGGGAAGACGAAAGGATGCAGTGAACATTGAGCTTGGGCGTGCAGGAATAATAGTTAATGCAGTGCTATTTGCAGTAGGAATAAATGGCAATGATGGGTCTCTTGGAACCAAGAATGCTCCTCAGTACCTCGATCCTCACAGGAGTCTCAAGAAGATGAGACGCCAATAGAGAGGAGAGCAATCCAAGTCAGCACAAGAGCGCCACATCGATTTATCATCAGGTGTCAACATAGTTGTCAATAATGGTGTCAAGTTTGAGTTCAAGTGGCCAAAGGCCTTGTCAGAAGCCCGATTATAAGCAAGCAGAGGCCTAGTAGACCAGTAGCCACATACAATCTGATGTGTCAAGGACACCATCAAAGAGACGCAACCATTGGCCCACAGACACCTCGAGCCCAGAATAATCAAGCAAAAGGGAGAAACTAGGAGGGAGGAAGCGTGTAATATACCATTTAATGGATAATCGTCCAGAAATAGGGCGAAAACTAGGTGGATGATTGCATCTGATGCATAGTCTGAGGCGTTTCTGATGTGGCTGCACAAAACCAACCAATAATCAGTGTCGTAGCTGTAAATTAAATTCAAGAGGAGATTAAGGAGAAGATTCACCAGATTTGTTCATCCAGGAGCCAATAGCAACGTCTGAGAAGTGATCGAGTCGAGTTTTGTCCAATTTAGTGTCATTGATAGGTGTAAGTGTTGGTATCTGGGTTGCTAGTGAGAAAAGGGAGGAGAAGGGAAGATCAGAGAGAGGGAGGAGGAAGACGATGACAGGGCCGAAGCTCCAAGGAGAAAAATCAGATCTGGAGAAAGGGGAGAGAGAAAGAAGAGAGAAGGGAGAGCGTTTTCCCATTGTACCATTTCCCCTTTTTAATGAGGTGATGATTGGTGCACCCCAATTTTTATTCACACTTTTGCATATATATCCTATCAAAATTCACAATAATTGATTTGCATGAATACCGAAATTATTTTAGAGTTGCAAAAATGCACCAAGTATGGTATATTTGTAAATGAATAAGTATAGAATAAAAAATGTCGGGCTAATTAATTCAAATGTCGGGCAAATTAATTCAAATGTCGAAATTATTAAATATAATGTCGGATATATTTGCAAGTAGGGTATATTTGCAAATGGTGTATTTTAGGCAGTCAACAATCCCTTTGGATAGGTCTACCAAAGGAACTTTGAAAGTCATGTCTCAATCTTAGAATCCACCAAGAGCTTGACAAGGAGGTGACAATTGTGGCAAAATACCAAAACTAAAATGAAATTGCAAGGAGAACTCACGATGCCCTCCTTGATTGCAACCTTGAGAACATACGAGGCCTTCTTAGGTTCATGGGGCTAAAAAAGAGAAATAAAAAGAATATAAAACGAGACAAGAGAGTTCACACTTTCGTTCAACTTGTCTATCTAAAAAGATAACAAAATATCGAATATATAGGACAAGTATGCAAAAGAAACTCTTCACATGTAAGGCATTTAGGAGGGTAGATATCTCAAGGGTCTTGATCATAAACACATGACATCTTGAATGCTGAAATCTCTTCATTTTCTGGAATGACTTCTGAGATGATTGACAGTTTTGAGTCCGTTTAGAGGAGATTTGGCTTCTTAGATTTTCACCAATGTTGTAGCCCTTGAAGTTAGATTTTCAATGTGTACTCATGGACCGCCACTGGACATTCGTAGCTTTTGAAATGATCAAAATGTTGAGTTGTCGTCTGAAAAATCCGAGAAGAACAAAATGAGTTAATACTTCGTGATTGCTCTTTTTTTCAACTCGAATCACATCAGTAGGAGCATTGTTGGATCGAAGACCTCTCTTGTATCGACCAAGCAATTTTTTGTTACTGAGGTTGTCCGTCTTTCAGACTCAGTTGCCTCTTCAGTCTTGCAATGTGAGCTTGCACCTGAGGACTAAGGCAATGGATGAGATCAAAGAGAAAATTAATGTATTCTGTATGTAAAGATTCAAGGCAATACTGTCTGTTACAATACTGTGTGATACACGAAGGCCTAGCACCAACTATACTATTTATTGAAAATTAACCTTGATTTTTGTAAAGCGGAGACTAAAAAATACAAGCAAAAATAACCTTGATTTTTTTAGCAGTACTAAGTGTAACTGCAAGAAGAAGTGATAAAAAGTGCAAGTTGGAGAGCTATAGAGTGCAAATCAAAGTGCAATAAAAGGTCCAAGCAAAAAATGCCACAACTGTTTTAGCAAAAAGTGTAAGCCGCAAGTGTAAGTTGGTGTAATAAAGAGTACAAGTGAGATTATTAAAAGGTCAAATTGCAAGGCAAAAAATGTCTTGGTTGTTGTAAGAAGTACTTACAAAAATGCAAACGGAGTGGTAAAAATTATAAAGTGCAACTAAAAAAATATCTTTAGTTTTAAGGAATACATAAAAAAATAAGAGATTGTTGGCTTGCTTATACATTTATTTTGTATCTTTTAATCTTATCCGTTTATTTTAAACGGATCTAACGAATAAAATTGTTTTGTCTTTTACACTATTAACTCTATTTATACTCAAATTTCAACGCGTGTGAATATTAATCATAGTCATAGGTGACCTTTATATATTAAGGTTTTTTTACTAATTTAATATAATATAAATTTGACCTCTTGGTTAAGCATTTAGTGTTTTTAGTATTGTAATTGTGTGAGTCATTTGATTTTCTTTTCTTACCGCACAATAAATATAAACATGAAAAGTTCATTCTTTCCCTCGCCCCCACCTATCTCTTCTTCTTCTTTTCACAGATCAATTTATGGTGAAATGTTACGAGTCTTTAGATAGTATTTGTAACTCCTTTTTTGCATAGTCTATGAGTCGAATTTGTACTATAAATAATGGTTCCCTCATCTTTTCTCCCTCTTTCACGTTTTTTATCAAATAGTTTCGGATAAGACCAAACCGAGTGGAGGTTCCACCAACCACAGTCTGACAACTAAACGCGAAGAAATTCATGGATTCGATCTCCTCCTCCAAGTACAAATTTCTTATTTTTATTTTAGATTTCTTGCTCAAGATTCAATCCTTAATGTTCTAATTTTATAAAAAGAATTAAGGTAGTCAATGCTTTTTTCCTCGGATTTTAATTAAACGCTTTGTTCCTCGATCGGATTTGCACGACGATGATTTCCATGCAACAGGTAGAAGTTGCCGTAATCTTGAAAAACTAGAGCTCTCAAACTGACCTCTTAGGTGATAATAATAGAAACATTGTTGTTGAAATGAGATATGATATTTAATTACAGATATTATGAAAGTCCATGTTCTATCGCTTTCTCGTATCAAAACAATGCGGACAATAACACAACTAGTATTAATATACATAACAATTACATTCGGTACAAAACCTAAAATACTAACATTAAAAATCGGACTTTCGCTGAAGCACTACCACACTGTATCGCGCACAACCTATTTAGAGCTATTACTATAAATAAATAACATAACAGAAATAGGAAAAACATATAGAATCAAATGTGGATGGTGTCGCTTTATTATTTGATAATCCAACATGAAATGAAAATAATACACTTCCACTCTTGACGTACAACGAAGCTGAATATTTGTAGAACATAATTATTGCAATAACTACAAAAGGCAAGAACTAATGTTATTCGAACACCAGGACAACATAGTAATTCTGAGCATGTTTAGCTTGGGCTGCAAAACACTAACACAACTTCACCGACCACTTCCATTTGCATAAAGATGCATATATATATAATATATATGTAAATAGAGAGATATAACTTGTTCTACATTCCTTGAATTGCTCCTCCGTCACTCCTACATTCCATCAATTGCACATCAACAAACATGTTAAAAAAGTAATTAGATTGAAGGCAAGGTAGCCAGAAATTAAGCAACAACATTACATACCTTTGCCCATTGCGGCCGTGGAGGTGATCCCTCCTTGCACAGTTCTGAGGACGCGGTCATAGTAATGAACTGCCAACAGAAACCAAGCTTGCCGATAGTGGGGATGAAGTTCATCATTTGGGCGTCAGTCATCCCGGTGGCGTCCTAGTTGAAGGAAGGAGACAAGTTGTAGGCCAACATAGTCTCGGGATGCTTGGCCTTCATCCCGCGGGAGAACTCCTCGCATTCGGCAATGTCACGGCTGTGAGTCTCCATCCAGATGGAATCACAATGGGGTGCAAAAGCCCATCCTCGAAGCACTTCGTTCCCTCAAAAAGAAGGTGTGCTAGGCTGATACCAGCATGGGCAGGCGAGCTGCGATCAGGCGGTTCACTTGCTCTGATACAGGGACCAACACCTTACCAGCCATGTGCCCACACTTCTTGGTGATGGACGACTGGTCCTCTATGTGGACTCAGCAAACAGCTTGCACAACTTCACAGTGGCCGTGGCACCACCGAATCCGGTTTCCCCGTCCGCGATGATTGGAGTCAGGTAGTCGATGAACAGAGTGCGAGCACGCTCTTCTTTGCTCATGCTCATCCTTGCTTCTCTCTGCTTTCTGTCATGGAATTGTTGCGCCATGAAAAGTTGTTCCACCTGCAACAACTACAGATCCCATGAATTACTTCTCCTATTATCAATTGGTTTTAGAATGGAATCTCATGAGCTTGTTGGGAACGGTATCATAGGGGTAATCAGCGAGGTCCGGTCCAGGCTCGTTGGTGGTAGTGTGGGTAGAAGAACACTGCCAGCCAGAGACGTAGATGGAGTCCAAGTGCTTAGCCATCATGGACACCTGAACTGGGTACAGTGCTCCGAAGGTTCTTGAAGCAGTCCCGTTCGCTTGGTGCGTCTTCAACACTCTCCACAACTTCTTGGCGGTCTCGTTCGAGGGGTAGTTCGGCTTCATTGTCCCACGTAGGGAGACCACATCCTTGGCGGTGTAGGGGAGGCTTGTGTGCCTGAACCTCTCCGAGCCCCACCAAGCCTCCACCTCTCCCACCTCTGCCTCGAACCTCCTATCTTCCTCACTCAACTGTAAATTATGTTTAGATTCTCATCATTAGTCCACTATTATCAATTCTTTGTTCTTAGATGCAAATAAATATAATTTTTATTATTAGACATTAAAGTAGCTATCAAAGTTTTCAATAAAGCAAAATGCAAAACTAATCTACTTTTTACACTTGGATAAAATTATGAGGTTTTTGCATAGAATCACCCTTTATTTGGGCCAATTTGCATGAAACCACCCCTTATATCAATATTGATTTAAAACCACCCATTATTTCACTTTTTGTTACAAAGTCTCACCCCCGACTAACTTTCGTTAACAATTCCGTCAAATTATTGAAATTACCATTTTACCCTTTCATTTTTAAACTAATTACAGAAATACCGAATCACTTTTTTTTATTTGGGAATTAGGGTTCTTCACAAAATTCAATTTCTCATCAATCAAATTTTCTACGCCATCTTCAACAACTCCAACCCCCAAATCTTCCCTTCTCTCCCCCTAACTTCTAACAAATCCAAATCCCAATCCCAAATTTCTGACAAATCCAAACCCAATCTCAGAGAATTTCCTCCAGAAGTAGCAAACAAACCTCCACTGGCCTCCGTCTGCTCGACGCTTTCTTCACCGGCTTTTCCTCAACCGCTTCCTTCACCGGATTTTCCTCAACCTTCTCAGTCATGGACTTTTCCACAACAACCATGGTCGTGTCCATATGCTCGTCGTGCATCTTGCAATCTCTTCAGCACTTGGAGCAGAAATTCATCGTTGATGTCGTACCGAAGAAACCACAGTCGTTTGCGCACAAGATTGGAGAATCCGATTGTTGGAAACTGGTAGCGTCGTTCATCTTGTTCTCAGAAGACATGGTTTTTCGTCTCTGCGTCCCAAATCAGTTGGAAAATCGAACGAATTGAAAAGCTAGGGTTTTGAAGTTTTTTTGCGAATTGAAATGCTAGGGTTTTGAGAGGGAAGCGAAGTCAGTGGCGGCGAAAAAGTGGGGAAGATGTCGACGGAGGCCTAATATTTTGGCGTCAGGAATTTGATTGCACGAGAATTTGGAAGGAAGATTTGGTTGTGGATGAGAAATTGAATTTTGTGAAGAACCCTAATTCCCAAATCAGAAAAAGTGATCCGGTATTTCTATAATTAGTTTAAAAATGAAAGGGTAAAATGGTAATTTCAATGATTTGACGGAATTGTTAACCAAAATTAGTCGGGGTGGGACTTTGTAACAAAAAGTGGAATAATGGGTGGTTTTAAATCAATATTGATATAAGGGGTGGTTCCATGCAAATTGGCCCAAATAAGGGGTGGTTCTATGCAAAAACCTCTAAAATAACGAAACGCCTATATACACGCGACTTTTTCACTATATGCACGCCAATCTGTGCGCAGTTCTTAAGCGCATAAGTCTATGCGCAGTTGTTCAGCGCACAAGGATATTTTGGGGATAAAAATGAAATTGTTGGCGTCGTCGGACAAATTGATGCGCTGATGACACGCGTACTGCAACACCTGTGCGCAACACATCTGCGCACAACGTTTCGATTTCTAAAATCCTATGCTCAGACATTTTGCGCATAGGACATGTGCAACGTTAAGTTGCGCAGATATATTGCGCACAAATTTTTAACGTTAAAATGTGTGCGCATTGGATCTGCGCACATGGATTTAACGGTAACTTATTGTGCGCTTTACAACAGCGCACAATAAGTTATAGATTGATAAAGTTACAGAATAGGTGCGCATAACCTTGACGCATGGATGAAATCCGGTTTGAAGTAGTTGAGATATGAAGGGTCTAGTACATGGATGTTGATTATGTTTCAAAAACTTATACAATTATGTGTTATTAGGCATATAAAGAGTGTATAAGGTCTCCCCTTCACAAAAATTTGATCGAAAATACTCAAAAACTCAAAAACGCCTTATCGGTCCTCATGGCCTATTAAGGTCGAGAATAGGCGGTTTGGTGCCCAAACGACGTCGGAATGCAATGAAACTTGTTTTCAATGCATATTATAGCTATTTAACATTGTCGGTAAGTTCGAGTCGAAAACTCGAACTCTTCGAGTAACACCTCCTTTGTAAACCTTCACTAGTCATTCTTCGAAATAGTCGAAGTAGTTGAGATATGAAGGGTCTAGTACATGGGTGTTGATTATGTTTCAAAAACTTATACAATTATGTGTTATTAGGCATATAAAGAGTGTATAAGGTCTCCCCTTCACAAAAAGTTGATCGAAAATACTCAAAAACGCAAAAACGCCTTATCGGTCCTGATGCCCTGTTAAGGTCGAGAATAGGCGGTTCGATGCCCAAACGATGTCGGAATGCAATGAAACTTGTTTTCAATGCATATTATAGCTATTTAACCTTGTCGGTAAGTTCGAGTCGAAAACTCGAACTCTTCGAGTAACACCTCCTTTGTAAACCTTCACTAGTCTTTCATTCTTCGAAATAATCGAAGTAGTTGAGATATGAAGGGTCTAGTACATGGATGTTGATTATGTTTTAAAAACTTATGCAATTATGTGTTATTAGGCATATAAAGAGTGTATAAGGTCTCCCCTTCACAAAAAGTTGATCGAAAATACTCAAAAACGCCTTATCGGTCCTCATGGCCTATTAAGGTCGAGAATAGGCGGTTCGATGCCCAAACGACATCGGAATGCAATGAAACTTGTTTTCAATGCATATTATAGCTATTTAACATTGTCGGTAAGTTCGAGTCGAAAACTCGAACACTTCGTGTGTGCGCAGAACCTAAGCGCACAAATTTACATTTAACGGCTACTTTTTTCAAAAATTTCAACGGCTACTATGTTTGAACAGTGCGTAGAAACACGGCGCACAAATTTTCAACCTGTGCACAGTATTTAGGCGCACAAGTTGTTACAGACTCTGAAAATTTACGAAAAGTACCCGTAATACCTCGTAAAACACGTATGCGCATAAGAACTGCGCACAGATGCGTGCGCATAAGTTGCGCGCACAGAATCACGTGCATATATACCTCGATTCGCGTGCATATAGCCATTGCCTAAAATAATTGCATAATTAGTTTGAGCATCTCATTTAACCTAATCAAATCGATAAAAAAAAGTTAAATTATATTCGAACATCTTTTCAAAGTTAAGGTTGTTTCTTTGTAGTTCTTAATACACCCCCATATGATTAAAATACCCTTTTTAAATTTCAAAATCAGTATCTCATCCTCTCAACCACCAAATGATCACAACCAAAACTAGCAAAGTCTTTTTTGGAATTATCGCACTTGTAAATCAACCATATATGTAATGCAACACAATTATTCGAAATGTATATATTAGCAGCAAAATTAAGTTGTGAAGAGTTTGATAACTGAAACTGAAAGGAGTAAGTAATGTATACCATTGAGTATGAAGAAGCCATGTGAGGAAGCTAGTAGAGGAAGAAGGAAGAGATGATAGAGAAAGTGAAGGAGCTAGAGGATTGTGTTGTGAAGGAGGAAGATATGATGCCTTTTAGTAGCTCTGCAACACTCTTTATATAGCCATACAAATATACAATAAACTAAACCGCGGTAGATGTATGCAGTAGAATCGAAGTTACACACCACGTGCTGCTGGATAATGATCTAGTAGAGACAGAAATTGAGAAATCCCCACAGAAATTTCCCACTGGTGTAAAGGTCCATTCTGGGTTTTGGACGTAATTTCCTTTTCTTTTCTTTTTTCCACTAACAACGGTGTGTGAGAGAAGATTCGGGTTATAAAAGTTTAAGTTAGTCGTATACCTTAGAAACAGATATCCTTGATTTTCACTCTTTTATGTTTGTGTAGATTAGGCCTTCTTATACATGCTTCTATGCTTTTGGGTCATATGGAAAAAACCAATCTCGACCCCCAGACTCTCTTTATCGGGATATAATGAAACATGTTGTAGTTGTTGTTGTGTAAAAACTAGACCTGGCCAAACTAGGGCCGGCCCGCCCGGCCCTCCCAGCCCGCCCTAAAATATGGGAGGATCTGGGTAGGAGATTTAGCCCATAAGGGCCGGCCCTGCCCGGCCCTTTTTTAAAGTGGGAGGATATGGGATCGGAGTAGGGCCCTGGGGGCCGGCCCTACCCGGCCCATATTATATATATAATATAATATTAAGGTTATGAGGATTTAGATGCGAGTACTATTACCACGACATAATTTTTATATTGTGTTTTTGGATTTTTTTTGTTGAATCGGTTATGAGGATTGTTATTTAAGCATGCATTTTGGACCTTTTTAACATGCGTTTTTGGATGGTGAATTGTTTGTAAGCACTAAAAAGGTTTTGAATGTTTTAGTAACACCATTTAGCTCGGTTGTAAGTAGTCGAGGGCCGCCCTGAGGGCCGCCCTTAGGGCCCTTATGGGAGGATATGGGTAGAGGAATTGGCCCATTTTAAATGGGAGGGCTTGGCCCGGCCCTGGTAAATGGGTAGAATTTGGAATTTGGCCCTGCCCTGGCCCGGCCCAAGCCCTAGTTTGGCCAGGTCTAGTAAAAACTGAGAATCCAGCTCAAGTGGATGACATTCCTACATCATCCGAATGAATGATCCGAAAAACACTAAAATATTAGCGTACAAATTAGAACAATCAAGCCATATCTGAACATTCTGATATAAACATCAGGTATCATGCTCCTCCGGTTACAACTATAGTGTGCTTGATCCAGTTAAGGTCACATTCCTTCGATGCTAGAGCGAACACCTTGACAAAAGCAGGCAAATTTTTGCGATAGGTATTTGTCATATTTTTCTAATAATGTTAATTAGTGTTAAATTATCAAGCAAATTTTTGGACGCAATTTCCTTGTACTGTGTTTTTTCTTAATCTTATATATAAATTAATGAACAATGAGAAAAGGAATGTTATCTTGAGAAATGAACATGGGACATTGAATATCATTAGTAATTTATTAACACGTTAATGGTGATTGACCAAGAAGTTATTAACAAAACAGTAGTGTATAAAATAATTGAGAGATGGAGTATAGTATCTGTTTGAGATACGTATAGCATGAAACATGGCATATATTGAATTCTAGGGTTGAAGATTAGTTGGGTGTTTTTAAACATAACTACATAGCTTGTGGGGGTTTATTGATGAACTGTAAGATAAGTTCTATTCGTTGGATATGATAACAAATAACTCTACCTCTACCCATCCATCATCCATCTACTTTTTATCTTTCTTTTATTTTTATACATTTTTCTGTTTGATAGTTTTTCCGGTGAAAACATATCTTACAGTACATTACTATCTTATATGTGAGCTGTAAACCTCATATGTAAATTAGTATTATAGGTTCACATATAAGATAGTAATGTTCATTGTTCCCATTTTTCACCATAAATACTATTTTCAAGTCATCCTCCCTCTACGTTTGTCATGGAACATTGACATCCGTCTCTCACAAACCATTTGACTTACGTAAAAAATCAATTAATCGTTCGCAAACCTAAACTTTATTTTCATGTTACAAACTTCTAATCCATAATTTTGTTGATTAATTTTATAATTTAAATACGAAGTACCTTCCTATTTATGAAATCAAACAAAAACTCTCAAAAAAACATTTTGAAGATATGAGTAATTTATTTGGTGTGTATATGAATTTTGAATCTGGTAATAAAGGGGCCTTTAGAGATAAATGAGAATGAACGGGAACCGTTCATTCGAATTGATCGGACGGTCCAGATCAATCCTACTCGCTACTGGCTACTAACTCTCGCTACTGGCTACTCGCTTGATTTTGTGTGCAACACACGCGCTCGCTTCTATCGTGATTCAAAATTGGAGCGAAAACCGTCTCTTCCCATTCTTCTCAAAACTTCCACAGAAACCTCTCTCGCAAAGGCGATCAAACCCTAACCTCCTACTCGCTTGCTTTTTCTTCGATTTCTCAACGAAATCACTTCGTTTTCTCTCGCCGATCATCAAAAACAACATACTCCTACAAATTTCGCGATGTCTGGCTCACAGAAGAACAACGAAGGAAGAGGTATGGTGTTTAATCCCTAATTTTAGCTTATACGATGCTTTTTCCTGTGATTTCTCACTGATTTCTCTTCATTTCACTCCGTCGTTCACCAAAATCCATCAACTCGCTACTTAAAATGGCAGAATCTCAGAGAAGCCAAGAACCAAGAGGTATGGAGTATAATCTGGTATTTGGAGTTAGGTTTTTGCTTTGACATGTTAGATTTCGCTACATGCATGTTTTGTTTTAAGGTACTGAGTGTGAAAAGTATATTTGTATGTACTGAGTGGTCATTATTTTGATCATGACTGTGTTTTTACTCTATGTTCACCAGATCTTGAATATATGTTCATCAAAGTTCCTAACAAAGTTCATCAAAATACATGTTCATCACAGTACATCTAAATGTTCATCAAATATCTTGTATTTGTTCATCGTATCTTGTATATACGTTCACCAGATTTCTTTTCAATGTTCACCAAAAATTTTGTGATTGTTCATCTCATTGCCTATAAAAGTTCATCATATGTCTTAAGATTGTTCATCAGATTTCTCTTATCTGTTATCATAAATCTTGTTATTGAATATTGTCCTCTTTATAAACTTTGTATTTTTGCACAATATATAACTTGTATGTTCAATATTACAGAGATAAGAAGCAAAAAATCAAATGACAGATCTCAACGAAATTTGTCATCCCAAGAACAACAACTGGAGGAACAAACAGTTCATGGTAACTAATGTTCATCAACTCTTTTTTCTTTGTTCATCACAATTCTTCATAATGTTCATCAGAATGTTTAATAATGTTCATCATTCCTCTCATATATAGTTCATATGTATGTTTAATAATGTTCATCATTGTATTTCAATATGTTCACCATCTTGTTTGATATTGTTCACCATGATCCTTAATTTTGTTCATCGGCTTTGTACATGTCTTTATACTAATAAGTTACTTTTAATGTTATAGCATCCCCTCAACTTAAGATGGCAAAATCCAAGAAAGTAGTTGCTACAACAAGCAAGAGAAAAAGAAGTAGCCAAAGGATACACAGTTCTCAGAGCAAGGGAAAAGAGATTCAGTTGTACAGCCCAGAAATCCCTGTAACACAAATAATGAAGAACTTGAAAAGGCCTAGCGGGGGAATTGTAATAAGAGATGTTGAAGACCAACCTGAACAAGCTTCCAGGACAAACAAGTCTGAAATTGTTCAGTCAAGGAAAGGGAAAGAAAAAATGACTGAAAGCATCAAGAAGCAGTTCCCAGCTCAAAAATGTAGAAGTTCTCCAGCGCTTCTGGTTTCAACTTTGGCTAGAATGAGTCCAATTCAAAAAAGCTGCATAGTAGAGTTGGGATTTGGATGCTTGCTTAAATGGAAAGTGGACAAACTTCCAGCTAAAATCAGTCACTGGTTGTTGAAGAACTTTAATGTCGTATCCTGCACAATGAAGCTTGCCAAGTCAGTGAGGCACAAAATTACAACGCAAGATGTTCACGACTACCTTGGAATTCCTGTTGGTGGGATGCAAATAGAATTGAAGAGAACATTTACTGAACATGAGGATTTACAATATCAAGATCTTCACCGACAGTTCAGGAATCAATTTCCACTGGAAATCGACAATGAATTGCATGATGTCAAGTTGCGTGACGCCTCAAAGATTCATGCATCACATGTCGCAGAGCTTTTGATAAAAACTGTAGTACCTGGAGAGTGGTTCAAGAGAAATTTCATGATGTTGCTTGTTGCAACCATTATGGACAGTCAGCCAAATGGTGGATTGAATTATAATATTCTTCATTACCTTGAGTGCACCGAGATGATTAATCACTACGATTGGTCAAAATTGCTAGTTGACCTTCTGATAAAGACAAAGGAGTCTTTTGATAGGACAACAAATGCTAGTTTTTTCAGAGGACCAATCCTTCTAGTACAAGTTAGTGTTCACCAATTTTAGTCATTTTGTTCATTATCATATCATTATATGTTCATCAAACTAATATTTACTCATTTACTTTATTTGCTTGCAGTTGATATATTTTGATCGTGTTATTCTCAAGAATGTTGAACATGAGAGAGAGTTTCCAATAATTGTTAATTGGGATGCAGCCATGCTGAGGGCTAGGGAGGCAGAAGAGATCAAGATTGGTGGATTTGGAAAGGGTTATGTCAGAGATCCTCCAATTTTTGCAGAAGATGTGGGTTATGTCAGAGATCCTCCAATTTTTGCAGAAGATGATGTGAACAATGCTGCAAACATAAGAGACAGTCCATCCGCCTTATATCATTCACAAGAAGAAGCAACTGAAGATGCAAGTTTACTGGTAAGATTTCAAATATGTGTTCATCAAATTCCTTATGAAAGTTCATCAACATTGTTTTATATGTTCATCAGATTGTCTCTATCTGTTCATCAAATTTTGTAATAATGTTCATCACATTTCTGAACAACGTTCATCAAATTCTGAAAGACGTTCATCAAATTCTGAACAACGTTCATCAAATTTCTGAACAATGTTCATCAAGTTTCTAAACAATGTTCATCAAATTTCTGAACAATGTTCATCAAATTTCTGAACAATGTTCATCAAGTTTCTGAACAACGTTCATCAAATTTCTGAACAATGTTCATCAAATTTCTGAACAATGTTCATCAAGTTTCTGAACAACGTTCATCAAGTTTCTGAACAACGTTCATCAAATTTCTGAACAATGTTCATCAAATTTCTGAACAATGTTCATCAAGTTTATTGGTTCACTATTATTTATTTTCTTGTTCATTAATGTTTCATTGTTTAATATTGAAACAGGGTTTCTTAGAGGACCATATAAAAGAGGGACAAGAACTTGCTACCAAAATTAGAAACTTCTTGGGAAGAATTGAGCAGGCTCCCTCACGTATAGCAAGTAATAGCTTGTTCAAGAAGGTGAATGAAGCTATTGAAAGAATGCTAAATGTGAGGGATGATGAAGAAAATGCAGAGCAACCACATCAAACAGAGGAAGACGAAGAGACATTGACCCAGCAACAGTTTTGGCGCGAGGCATCTAAATGTTTGGAAGAAGTGGAGAGAACTATGAAGGCCAAGAAGAGTTATGTTGTGAAAGCTGAAGATGAAGTTCCAGAGAAGACACCAGATGAAGTCATTGGTGAGACTTGTCGAAGCATTGCTAGAGATTACATTTCAGATATTCCATCTTTCTCTTTGGGAATATTCTCCCAATCACCTGAGAGGCCTACAGTGGTAGTTGATCCGCCAGAAGAAACTACAAGATCACCTGAGATGCCTCCAGTGGTAGTTGATGTGACAACAGAAACCACAAGACAGTACAAGAGGAAAATTTCATTCAAGGTAATATACAAGGCTTCTTAACTCTCAGTTACTATCTATGCTTTTATGTGTAATAACTTGTTGTGCTTTATTTAAATTGTAGATTCCTAAATCTGTGGTTGAAAGACAAAAGAGGTTGGATGCAGCTACCACGCACTCTGAAGATTTTGTTGAAAGTACTCCTGTTGTTAACAGCAATGCTGATGAGACAGTCGAGGAAATTGATCATATAGGTGATGAGGTGAGGATGGAAGAACAAAGAATTGAGAAAGAGAATGAGGTACATATTTTGCTTATAAATGTTCATCAATTGTTCTATCAATGTTCATCAAATAATTGAATTATGTTCATCATTATTTCTAATTACAGATAGAGAAAGAACAAGGAAAGGAACCAGAAAGGGTGGAGGTGGAAAGGATGGAACAAGGGAAGGAAATGGAAACACAATCTGAGGACAGGGGCGGGAAAGAAGGAGTTGAGGAACAAGTACAAGGGATGGAAATACAATCCAAAGAGGTGGTTCCTGAACCACAACTAAAAGAAAAGGAAAGTGTACAAGTTCAAGAGGTGGTTCCTGTTCAAGAGGAAGAAATAGAAGCCCAAGATGTGAGGCAAAATGATGAGGAGAAGAGGAAAGAAAAGGGAAAGGACAAGGTGGAGAGTGAAGGAAAACAGACAGAGGAGCAGGTTGAGAAGGTGATCTTTATCATCATTTGTTCATCAACTTTCTTATACATGTTCATCAAACTTCTCACTTATGTTCATCAAACTTCTCACATATGTTCATCAATCATATTCAGGCACAAACTGAGAAAACAATGTTTGTTTGGAAGACGGGGAGTGAGAATGACCCAGAAGTAATCAAAAGAAAGAGACTAATTTCTTGGGCAAACAAATCTCCATACAAGCAAAGGATTGTGGACATCAAAGAGAAACCAACTGCTCTAGAAATGAAACTCAGCAGCTGGATGTTGGAAGATTTAACACACCTAGAGTAAGAAAAGTTTAATTAGTTTTCTTCTAAAGTTCATCACTGGTTTTATAAATGTTCATCACCTTGTCACATTTTGTTCATCAATTCTGTTCTAGATGATCTTCATTTTTTGTTTCAGGGACATTGTTTTCAGCGTGGGGCATTTAAATTTCAAGAAGAATGACTTTCTGAGCATGCAAAACAATCAATATGTTGAAAGCAATGTGATTGACGCATGGGCACACTTGCTTAATCTCAAAGAGGAAGAAAGAGATGAATCAAAACCTCTTAGATTCTTTGCTTCAATTGATACAACGGTAGGAATTTTTTATATGAACAATTTTGTCATTAACATGTGGAAACATAACTAACGGAATCTTTTGATATTTTATAAAAGTCTGTCCCGACTATGGTGGGTTTTGAACTAAAAGATTCAATCACATTCTTCAATGGTGAAATGGAAACTCAGTTAGCAAGACTGCCACTTCACAAATTGAATGATATTCAGTTGGTAAGTATTCTATTAAACTTATCTATAAAGGTTCACCACTCTATAGACAAATGTTCACTGTGTTGTTTAAACTTGTTCATAAGACTATCTATACATGTTCACTATATTTTTTAAACTTGTTCATCAAACTAACAAAGGAAGTTCACTGTGCAGTATGTCTTCCCAATATACCAGAGTGAACACTATTACTGCATTGTTTTCAATCTCAAGAACCCAAGAATAGATATCATTGATAACTCCAGTGTTCAAGGCAAGAAGCTTGTGAAATATAACAACGTTCCTAAAGTGATGGTAAGTTTTAATACTGTATATTGTTCTTCTGTTTATTTGGTAATGTTCATCATTATTTTTCAGTATGTTCATTATCATATAACTGTATGTTCATCATCATATAACTGTATGTTTTAAGTATGTTCATCATTGTTTTTCAATATGTTTGATATTATTGTGTTTTTATTTTACAGAGAGCAGTGTTTGTGGAATTTCTAAGGAAGCATGGCATGGAAGCCAAAGCAGCTCTATTCGAAGACGAGAAAAAGGTCAAAGCTGAACGTCTTTCAATGTACTGGAGAGATGACAAGAACAAGCAGGATTGTGGTATATATACCATGCGACACATGGAAACGTACTTTGGGGAGGGGCTGACAAATTTTACAACTTCTTTGAAGAAAGGTGACAATAAGCAAATGGACATGATAAGGGTCAAGTACATTTCAGAGTTGTTAACCAACAGATTCAACAATGCTTACCCACAACTTATAGAATGGGTAAATGGAAAATGCACAATGTAGAAGTTTGACAATGAGTACAAGGATTCTTTTGTTCATCTATATATTACAGAATGTTCATCAAATCACAGAACAATGTTCATCAAATCACTGAACAATGTTCATCAGCTTAACTGTGAATGTTCATTGAATATTTAGCCAAAGTTCATCATATTAACACTGAATGTTCATTGACGTTAATCTCAAAAGTTCATCAATATGATAAGTAATTTTACATGTCTTTTTCACAAATATTCATAATATTTATAATGAATGTTCATCGAGCTTAAATACAAAGTTCATCAAATTAACACAACAAGTTCACCACATTAACAGAGAGAGTTCATCTAATTTGAAATCGATGTTCATCAATTTTACCCATGTTGTTCACCAGATTATATATAATTGTTCACCTATATATTACAGAATGTTCATCAAATCACAGAACAATGTTCATCAAATCACTGAACAATGTTCATCAGCTTAACTGTGAATGTTCATTGAATATATAGCCAAAGTTCATCATATTAACACTGAATGTTCATTGACGTTAATCTCAAAAGTTCATCAATATGATAAGTAATTTTACTTGTCTTTTTCACAAATATTCATAATATTTATAATGAATGTTCATCGAGCTTAAATACAAAGTTCATCAAATTAACACAACAAGTTCACCACATTAACAGAGAGAGTTCATCTAATTTGAAATCGATGTTCATCAATTTTACCCATGTTGTTCACCAGATTATATATAATTGTTCACCAAGTAGATTACAAATGTTCACCAAAACTAGATTTACACATAAAGACCTAAATGATAGTTTTAGAATTATATCTAACTTCAAACACTGGTTGAAGTATTCTCAGGACATGTAGAGCGATTGTGTCCGGATTTCAAACATATTGAACAACACTTCTTCACCTTGTTAGAATTCAATCTAACTTTCTCAATTGTACTTTTCAAACGTGATGTTTTTGGCCTTCCTTTGTTCTTTGATTGTGGAGGTGGAAGGACAGATATTGTATTTGGTAAAGGACCAACAAACTTCTCAAATCTTGCCTCTCTGCTTTTTGTAGGAGTCTTGATGTTACTCATAGAAGACGACTCAGCCTGAATGGATGAACTGTACAACTCACGCTTCTCCTTTAGAACAATCAACAAGTCTTTCAATTGATCAGAATCATGCTCAATTTCATTGATAATACTATGTATCTCAGACATAACATCATACACTAAAAGCTTCTTCTCATCCATCTCAACAGATTCTTTAAATACTAAACCATCAATCTCAAAAGTTGGCTTCAATGTTGTGCTCTTACTCCATCGTGGTAATATATATTGGTCAGGTATTTTCACATCCAAAGGTGGACCAACACATCTGATTACCAATATCATGTGACAGCATGGAAGACCTATCTGCAAGAACCTATTACAAGAGCACTTATATTCATTTGTGGATGGTAAGTGCTGAACCACAAATGATTTCTCAAAATGTCCACGAACACGATAGTAATGGACATCACCCTCTGTGAGAGAATTAACCAAGGCACAATCATAGGCAGATGAGAGAAGTTGAGTTTGCAAATCATCAAAAATA
The DNA here is from genome assembly GCA_029168935.1 of Oxyria digyna. Lineage (NCBI taxonomy): Eukaryota > Viridiplantae > Streptophyta > Magnoliopsida > Caryophyllales > Polygonaceae > Oxyria > Oxyria digyna. Next base: position 771,333 of record JAPVLV010000017.1, read on the forward strand.
GGCAGTGTATAGACGTCACAAAGCTGAACTTCCATTTGGGTCGGTGTCTTGAGAGAAGGACGGCGAGTGGAAGATTCAAAGTCATGCTTACGATGAGTATGTCTTTGAGAATCAATTGCATTTTCAAATTGCAACATGAACACTACAAGGGATGATGATGAGCCAATGAAATGTGAGAAGAAGAAGTTCTGAGATTCAGACCTCGAAGTTGTTCTAAGCAGGCCACCCATATGGACATTTTGAAAGAAAGCGGGAATCCATAAGTGTCGTAGATCAAACATTGTCTTGAGCCAAACATTGTCTTGAAGATTGAAATCATCTATAATACCATGCCAAAGCTCCTCAAAATCCACAGGAGTAATCTCATCACTCCAAACAATAGCATTGAATCTATCCCTGAAATCTTTATTTTGCTCTGGTTCAACCTTAATCTTACCGGGCACTTTGAACATTATGTGCCACATGCAAAAACGATGAACACTTGAGCTAAAAACCTCCTCAACAGCAGCCTTGACAGCAGCATCTTGATCAGTCAAAATAACAAAAGGTTCATGTCCCATTGCCTTTTTGAAATGATCAAACAACCACACATAAGATGGAATATCTTCGTTCAACAATAAGCCAAATGCAAAGGTGATTGAGCACTTGTAGTTGTCAACTCCAGTGAAAGGAACAAACACCATATCATACCTGAAAACAAAAAGCGAAAACTCATAATGTTCATCAAAACTGTATTATTTGTTCATCAAATGATTGAACAATGTTCATCATTACTGATAACAATGTTCATCAAAACTGGGATAAGAATGTCCTCAACTGGTATGAATGTTCATCAATAAATTTAACAGTGTTCATCAAAACTTGTATGAATGTTCATCAATAAACTAGCAATGTTCATCAATAAATTTTTATATGTTCATCTATAAATAAAACATAGTTCATCACATCTACAATGATTGTTCACCAAAACAAATAGGAATGTTCATTAATAAATTTAACATTGTTCAACATAACTACTTAGAAAAATTCTCCTAAACAGGTAAGAATGTTCATCAACATACCTATTTGATTTGTATGTTGCATCAGCAGTCACTACATCACCAAAGAATGAAAAACTCTTGCGTGCAATCGGATCAGCCCAGAATAAACGAGTTAGTTGATTATGCTCATTGACATAGTATTCAAAATAGAGAGCCTCACATCTCTCTTTCTTGCGAAAAAGGCTATCAATTACCATTTGAGCATCACAACCAACCATATACGCATTGAGATCTCGGTTAAAATTCTTGAAGTCAACCAGCGAGGCACCAACATTTGCGTAAGATCCAACAGAATTCTTGAACATCTTAAATGCTTTGCTAGTCCCAATATTGGACTTGATACAATTCATAATAAAGTCTTCATGGAATGCAGTCAATTTCCGGTTACTCCTGGCAAGATGTCGTTGTGATTCATCAACCATATAATGTGTATGACGCTCCTCAAAAATCTTAACAGAATAGCCATCATGACTAAGATAGCGAAGTGCTAATTTAGCAACACAACCACATCTATCTGAATTCCTCTTCCTTTTTGATGAAGTGGAGTCATCTGCAGTATTTCCATCTACTTTCATATATCTCTGCCTACTGCAACAAAGATACTTCCAAATTGGAACTTTGTTCACATCTTTAGTGCTAGTCCCTGACATGATACGTACACTAAAGCCTGCCCTGATGGCATATTTTTTATAGAATTCAATACCATCTTCAATTGAAGCAAACACTTGACCAACATATGGCTTGTAAGAATCTTCACATAATGGTAAAAAGTATTTCGTATTTCCAGGAGAAATAGAAACTACACCATTGGCATTGGATTGATCAACACCTAGAAAAATGTTAATCAGATATTAAACATATGTTCATCAAACTACTTATCAATGTTCATCAAACTACTTATCAATGTTCATCAAACTACTTATCAATGTTCATCACAAATCCTGAAAATGTTCATTACACATTAAAATGCTGTGAATGATCATCACATCTAGAACAAAGTTCATCAAATCAGTATTAAAAGTTCATTAAGACTGCATTCAACGTTCATCACATGTCTTATAAAAGTTCATCACAAATACTGTCTATGTTCATTATATGTCCAATAGAATGTTCATCACTTCTATTACTGTTGTTCATCAAATCCGTTATAAATGTTCATCAAATCCGATATAAATGTTCATCACAATTCTTCTAAATGTTCATCCCATCACTAAAGATTCATCTTCAGTTTTTAAAATGTCCAATATATGTTCACTAACAGTATTATTAACGTTCATCATATGTCTTGTACATGTTCATTAATTACCTCGGAAGTATGATATTAAGCTTTTTCAAAGCTTAAACATAATCAACAATAGTTCATCGATGATGTTCATCAAATTTGAGATAAAAACTGCTTCATTATACACGAATCATCGTAATACTTCAACAAATAAGCTCAAATTGGAGAGAAACAGGGGGATGAAGGAGAAACAAAGAAAATAGAAGCAAAACCTAGATCCATAGGTAGAATGAAGGAGAAACAAGCTAACGAATGATAATCGACGTGTTGGATTAGCGAACAGAGCAATCAAGAGAACAAGAACACCTGAATACAAAAAATCAACAAAATCATCTCACGCAAAAACAAAGGATATAGAAACGTAAACAAGATGAGGAAAACAAAATAAAATACGAATGCGAGAAGAAGAAGAATGAATTACGCAGCAGAGAAGAGAAAGCAAGATCCAAGAAGTTTTGTTGAAAAAACTTGGGGGAAAAGAAAACGAAGGCGAGAAGAAGAAGAAGGAAATTTAGGAGATCTGTTGAACGCGCTTGTACACGCGCCCAAAAGTGAATTATCCACATCCGTCCGATCTGGCGAAATCAAACGGCCCATAATCATTCTCATTTATTACTGTAGCAACTATTATCACCGGACACTTTTCCTTTACGGAAACCGGAATTTTTTTCGACAATCAATAAACAACTAAATTATACAGTATGATAATAAAAATCTCAATACATACACACTTAATAAAATTGAGTCATGGAGAAAGGTTAAATCATAGCTGCACCACACACTAAAATATGCACTCGAAACACAAGGACCAGAAATTTGAGATGGAAAAAACCTCCAGATACAGATACAGTAATCAAAATTAATGTGGATGGATCTTCCAAAATTAAGGGAGACTCTACAATTGGTTTCGTCTTTAGAAATGAAAAGGTCGGAATTCACACTGAAAAATACGAAAAACAACCGCGGTATTAGATCTGAGGCACTAGCAATTCAAAATGCTCTAGCAAAAGCTAAGGAAACGTTATTCCAAAATATTAATTTCAAAAGGGGAAAAGATCTCGTAATGATAAATCTTTAGATAAGGATTAAGGATGATGCACACAAACTCTATAATTAATGCACACACGTTATAACTCATGCACACAATATTTTGTGATGCACACAATCTATTACACATGCACACAGTGTGTGCATTAGTTATAACTCGTGTGTGGATGAGTTATAGCGTTTGTGTGCATCATCCTCAATCCTCATCTAAGGAACCATCCTCACCGGAACCAAACACTTTAAAAAGTGATAACTTAACTATGGTAAATATTCTAAAAATGATTTGGGCTTGTCCTTTGGATATCGAGATTATTTTCTCAGAAATCCAAATTTTGTTATAATATTTTGTGACAATCAAAATCACTCATATTTTTTTGAGAAATTAACACAACTGCGGATTTTATTGTTAAACTTTGTTACTACTTCTCTCTCGAAGATATCAGAACTCACCTAGAACTTTAGGTTCTCGTCCGCAAGAATGTTATAGTTTGATATTTAAGTCGTTATTAATCCAATCTAATTCTTTGAAGAAAAAAATTGACACTACTTTTAGTTTGGTAACTTAGCTTCTTTTTCAGATAATAATATTTCTATAAATATCTCTATTATCAAATAACATTTTACTAAAAAAATTATTGATAATAATTAGTCTATTCATGGGATTTATATATTAAAAATAGAACTTAACTATAAATTAATATAAATTGTGTCCATTATTAAGATAAAGTTTAATATAAAATATGTAAATAATAATTAATTTGTTAATGTAATTTTTTGCTACAAATTCCGTGTATGGTGTAAGAATTAATCTAGTAAAAGATATTTTAAGTTGTTAATGTAGACAGGTATGATTATTATTAATCAAACATGTGATTCCCATATCTAATTTTATAAAATACATAAAGACAAGTCTCTTTCAGTCGAAATATAATTACCATATTCTCAAAAATAGAATATAGTTGGCATGATTTATTATGAACTTATAATATGAATACATTATAGGCGGTCATAACATTTGATCATCAAAGTGGCTAGTTATATTTTTTTGGTTTCCCTACTAAACTTACATCTAGAGTTCGAGCTGCGTGGGTGGCTCTTCCAACAAACAATTTTTAACCTACATCAAGTCTCAATTTTTAACCTACACCAAGTCTCGAACTCGAGACCTCATGTTGGGTGGTTGGAGTCCCTTACCACCCGACCACATGCTTGTTGGTATATAAATTGCATTATTGTATAAGCAATCATGTTTGGGCCTGTTTAGAGTGTGTTTGACTGTCATTATAGTAAAAAAGATATTTTAAGAATGGAGCAACGATGGTGCTGTCACGTAGAAACTGGGATTTTTATGATACTCTCATTCTCTTAATGTTTGCAACATTTACTTTTCGGTCGTTCCAAAATGTTTGCAACATTTTTTTCTATCCATTAATTTTTCTCCATAATACCCTTACTTTATTTATTTTATCCATATCCTAACAACGCTTTATCAATCAAATTAACCATCTATATCATCTTTTCTATCTAATTTCCACCATTAATATCTTTACTCAATATTTTATTATTCTTTTAACACTTTATCAATCAAATCAACCATCTACTCAACTTCATTTTTCTTCTTCTCTCCACTCATCTCACTTTTCTTAAATATTGTTCTATTCCCTTAATGTTGCACGGAGGGAGTAGACAAGTTTTTATTGTAAGGGATGGTGTTGCAAAACATCACTATTTCAAATAAACACATGATAATATAAAACTCATCACTGAGAAAACTGTACATACGCAGCTGCTGGCATGTGGTCCCTCTCGTAACATGGTTAGGTTATGGAAGACGAGACAAATGTGAATGATTGTTGTAACACAACCGATTAATGAAGTTTGTATGATCAAATGTGAAGTTTTTATCATAACATATGAAATAACATATGATCTAGACTTGACTGATCCGTAACACAACCGATTAATAAATGAATGTCGTGAATTAGTAGAGTACAATATAACATATAAATAATGTAAATATGCTAAAATATTCTAAAAATCGAATATGATTGTCCTTGCGTAGTTTTTTTAATTAATTAATAAATTGATATAAGGTGTCGGATAATTATCGAACCTCGGATGACGGATGCTGAGCAACAAGGGGTTGGGTTATGGTCCGGCAGATTTGCAACAAGGTGTTGAATAGCCCTAATTCTGAACATGTTGCGTCAGACAAAATTACACGATTTTCAATCGAGTCTAGCGCTAGCTCTTGAGGCATGATTGATTCCTCAACTCCAAGCAAGTACCCAAAATCAAGCAGGCATATATCGTCAGTCCATTCGTTTAATTTATTACATGGTCGACGCATTCCATCACACGTTTCAGTTCTTTCCTCCATATTTTTCGTCTCATTAAAATCCCCTATCAAGAGCCAAGGATGCTCAACGGAATTGCAGAATAAAAAAGTCGACCCCAAAGCTCATCACACGTCTGAGGCGTAGGGCTAGCATAGATGGGCGAGAACAACCATTGACCAAACCCAACTTTTGAAACACAAAAAGTCACTACCTGATTATGCATATCCATTTGATCCAGCGTAACTCTGTCTTTCCTCCACGGTACTCAAATCCCACCTCTGAATCCAAATGACGATTTCTCAAGCAACCACGGAACCCAATTTGTTTGCAAATCTTATCAACTCTATTCCCGCTAGCAAATCTTAGCAAAATGAAAAGCTTCGATGAATCCTCTCTTCATTTTTTTTTGTGAATCTTTGTAGTTGGGCTGTTTCTTCTGTTACAGCCCTAGTGGGAGCTTCGGAGTTTGACGTGGCCGGTAGTTTTCGGTGAAGGCATTGAGAATTTTTAGTTAGAAATCTATTTTAACAGTCTCGTAGGATAATTTTACTTATAATTTTGTTTGACAAGTGTATCATAATTTCAGTTGATTTATGGAATAACCTAACAAAATTTCAAGTTGAGATGATATGTTAATTGAGTTCTTAATAATTATTGAGAGTGATAAGTGAGAAAGAAATATGCAAAAAAAGGTAAGTATGTAGGGTTAATACTTAGTAGAGCACACAATGGAGCAAATGATGTGAGGCCACTTTCCACGACCGATTTCAGCCACTAGCAACAATATGGTGGACTTTATGGTTCTAGTGTTTTTTTTTATGAGACAAAAAATATATAATATCCACTAATTCATCACGCTACAACAACAAAATTGAAAACTTGCCATTAGGAAATCCAAAGTAGAGAGTCTAAGCGAAAAAAGTTATACAAACAAAACCACCACCAGAAAACGAAACAATCTCGGATGGATCAAACCACCACTGAACTGGTCCAAACTCAATTTTAACGCATCCAAAACAACCAACAACAAAGCCTCGATCGAAATTATTATCCGGAATCACTTAGGAAAACCCATAGAAAAAGCTTCTAAAAATGACTAAAAAAGCTTCTAAGAATGACACTTAAGTATTTTATTTAATTAAGACATCTCAACAAAGAGCCGTTAAATTGGCGCGAACCTTTTCTTTTCATTTCAAAGGAAAAAAACACACAGTATATATTGAACGCCATTGTTTCTTCGTTGTCAACCTTACAAATTACGCAGCTCCAACTCTCCGGCCATGCCCCATAATCCATCGCCGGGCTAACCTTTCTCTCCGAATTCCAAAACCTGAATGCCTCTAACATCCTTATAATCTAATTCCTTCAACTTCTCAATCATTCATCATGGCGATGTCACCGATCGATGAAGAAGGTACAATTTCCCCAAAATTTTCAAATTCTGCTTTCCCCTTCCGATTTTGTTGGTTTAATCGATTTTCTTTACAGGTAACGAGAAAGATATGAAGAGCGCATTTGATACCGTTTTGCTTTCGTCAAACCCTAACCCTAACGGCGGATTAGAGATCCCGCAGCGGACAATGACTCCAATTACGCCTAGGAGGATCATCACAAACTCCGGAAAAACCCTAGCGTTGTCGAATTCAGCGAAAAGAGGCGACTTCTCGAAATCCCTAGCGAGCAGATCATGCTCCAACCTCCAAGAGCTGGAATCCGAAGCGTGCTCCGACACGAGCTCGCCGAGGTATCTCCGTGTGTCGTGCTCCAGTAAATCTATGGCGTCGCCGAGGTTTCTGGTTTCAAACTCCGGGAAAAGATTCGACCAAAACCAGAGGAAGATGTATGTGAAGCAGGTTACAGGAAAGCACAATGATACCGAGCTCCATCTGATGGCGAAGCGTGGGGATTTGGAGACTGTTGACCAGATTCTGAAGGAGATTGATGAACAAATGACAGGGACGGAGAATGGGGCAGAGTTTGATGCCGAGCTGGAAGAGATCCGAACCGCTATTGTTAATGAGGTTAATGAGCTTGGGGAAACACCCATGTTTGCTGCTGCTGAAAAGGGGCATCTTGATGTGGTGAAATCTTTGCTTCCTTACATGACAAAAGAGGGGATTTTGGCTAAGAATCAGGCTGGGTTGGATGCTTTTCATGTCGCATCCGTTCAAGGCCATGAGGGTATGTTAATTATTAATCAGAATGCTTGGTTCCATTAAGTTTAGTATTCTTTGGCTTCGGAATTACATGAAATAAAGCAAAATTGCTCATTTAACTGTCTATGCTTATTTTGTGAATTAGTAGTCAAACTATGAAATTTTTGACGCAATCTTCATTTTGAGTCATCTGAAACAACCTCTCTGTTCTTTTAACAAGGGTTAAGGTTGCGTACATCAGACCCCGCCTCACCCTGCTATAAGCGGGAACCTTTTCAAGGCATTGGGGTATTGTTGTTGTTTGTTGTTGGTATCAAGATTGATTCTCATTGACAATGGCTTGTTTTCTAGTATGTAAATTACTTGGTGGGAGATAAAAGGTTTTGTCTGGGTATGTATATGTAGTTAGAGGATGGATACAGCTGCTTAAACTGCTTCAGATATTTCATATGCAATCTCGGTTAACTGTGTTTTGCACTTTTTTATACAACACTTATGTATGAAGCTGAATCTTAGAGTGCAGTATTTTTTTACTGCTAAAAATCAGCAATGGAAAACTTAAAAGTTAAATAAGTGCAAACAACAGAGAAATTATATGAGCATTGTCATTTATGGTTCCTGAACGATACTAATGCTTACTGTACCTGCTCAGCGATTGTTCGGGTTCTACTAGACTACGACCCCGGTCTCTGTAAGACGTTTGGTCAATCAAATGCGACTCCTCTTATATCTGCAACTACAAGAGGCCATCTAGCTGTAGTTCACTTGTTGTTGGAAAAGGACTCTGACTTGGTAGAGGCCACTAAGAGAAATGGAAAAAATGCACTACATTTTGCTGTTAGGCAGGGACATGCTGATATCACAAAGGCCTTACTTAACCATGATCCTCAACTTGCACGGAAAACTGATAAGAAAGGGCAGACTCCTCTGCATATGGCTGTAAAAGGGAATAGCTCTTACGTGGTCAGGTTGCTACTCAAGGTGGATCCAGCCACTGTGATTCTTCCTGACAGGTTTGGTAACACCGCGTTACATACAGCAACCAGGAAAAAGAGGGTAGAGGTAATTACCTGCACTACTTGTAAGTTGCAACTCTAACTTGTAATGTTAAACTTGTTTATAATTCATATTCATCTTCCCTTTCGGTTGACACAAGTAAATCTTTACCAGCTATCTATAAAATGTTTGTGGTATATCTTCGGGACATTTCAACACTGCAGTTACCAAGTTACATTGATTTCAACTGTGTTTATTTTTCACTTTTTTTGAGACAGATCATCAAAGAATTGTTATCAGTCCCAGAAACCAATGTCAATGCTTTAACCAGCGACAAGAAAACTGCACTTGATATTGTTGATGGCTTACCATTCTCTGAAGAAGCTTCAGATATAAAGGTTACTCTATTAGAATGTGGCGCCGTCAAAGCAAATGACCTGAATCGGCCAAAGGATGAGCTTAATAAAACTATGAATGAGATCCAAAGGGATGTTCAAACTCAGCTAGAGCAAACTAGAAGGACCAATAGGAATGTGGACGGAATTGCCAAGGAGGTAAAGAAACTCCATAGGGAAGCAATCAATAACGCTGCCAATTCAGTAACTGTGGTGGCTGTGCTCTTTGCAACTGTTGCATTCGCAGCACTTTTTACAGTTCCTGGTGGTAATTATCCCGATGGGACAGCTGTGGTAGCCAGCTATAAAGCGTTCAAGATTTTCTTCTTTTCTAATGCTGTTGCACTTTTCACATCTCTATCGGTGGTGGTGGTTCAAATGACACTGGTTAGAGGAGAGACTAAGACCGAGAGAAGAGTTGTGGAGGTGATCAACAAGATGATGTGGATGGCTTCTGTCTGTACGACTGTCGCTTTCATGTCTTCATCGTACATAGTTGTTGGAAAGAAACATAGTTGGGCTGCAACTTTTGTTACAGTCCTTGGTGGTGTAATAATGGCTGGAGTTCTTGGTACTATGAGTTTCTATGTGGTCAAGACTAAAAGAGTAAGGAAGGTTAGAAGGAAACATAAGTCTGTGAAGAATGCAGGTTGGGTGCAATTGTATCACGATGCCTCTGAAGGGGAAGTCGAAATCAATCCAGTATATGCAATTTGATATTCTTGGGCTCTTTCCACTTTCTGTTAGAGGAAATTCGTAGGAGCTGTGGCCATTGAATCAAATGTGATTAATCGCCAAGGACTGATTTGAAATGAAGAAGTGGAAATATAATGAAGGGTAATCACAGGCGATGTTTTCTCTAGGCATGCAGCGTTCGTATTCATGTTGCTTTCAGGTGATCTGGATGCGAGCCATGTTTTCAGAATTCCTAACATGAAATGCTTTAAACTTTGATTAGGTAAGTAATACTAAACGCATAGTCTTATTCATTTATCAGTTTTACATACTACATGCTTCTCATTGAGTGCTCTTAAGATTTGTACATCTATATATAAATCTATAATTCATTCTTCCATATCATATATGCCAATCTGAATGTCATGCAATTAAAAAGGCCATTAATTTGTTTGTTAATCCTAACACTGCTTCTTTGCTAAGCTAAATCTTCTCTCTTTTGGCTGGTGATTTTTCTATAATAGAGCTGAGTAACGAATGTGTAATGCTGCCTTATTTTAAGATTCAAGTATCCCGAGTTTTCCATTAATATTGTTGCAAAAGATCGTGAAGAAATTTGTTGCTTGTTGCAGGATGAATGAACAGACGAGTAAACTTGACTCTCTTCTTCTCGCATGAAATACATTCCTATCCCCAGCAAAAGTATACGACACTTGTGAATGCCTCATCTAAGAGGGTGATATCTCGAGCAAGGGATCAAATCTGTACATGTGTAAAAAAATATACTATTATATGATGTTATAAGGTACAGTTTAACCCGGGATCCACTTTGTAAGTGATATGGGATGATTTTTCAGGATGGATATTTTGTAACACTGAAACAACTTTTCTTTAATTGGTTCCTGTAAATTGGGATTAATGAAACATGCTTATTTTGCCTGTTCCTGTGTCATACTGGTTTCAGCTTCCAGTATTCACAGATCTCCTTCGTTTGCGGCACGTACAAGAAAATGTCATCTGCTTTGGATTTGCTTAATGGCATGAACACAATCTAGTTGGGCAAATGCATTGACTAATGGATCAAACTTGCTCTCAAGAAGGTTCCCATCCAACCATGCCATAGTTTCCTACAATAAAAATCTTCTTTTTTCCGGTCTTTTTCCGGTCGAAACAATAAAAATCATTTCTGAGGTTACATTAAAGTAGCTCTCTTGTGCTATTGATCTGCTTACATAATGTCTTTCCCTTACAACTCTCATTGAAATGAGAATGGCTAGAAGTGAGGAGATGTACTCTTCTTCAATCATTTTGTTTCTGTTGATATGAAAGGAGATTAACTCCAAAATAGTCCAGTATTTTAGAGAAAGAAGAGATGGGGTAACTTGTTACTGGTGGCCTTACTTTCCTTGGCCTGACACCATCCACATGCTTCCTTGTTGTAACAGGACCCATAAAATTGCCACAAACAGTATTTGTGACAGTATGTGCAATTTTGTGTTTGGTCCTTATTTTTACTTGAAAAAAGCAAGAGTTTTCTCTGTGTGCTGTGCTTGTGAACGTAAAAAAGATCAGTTTTGTTTGAAGGGTAAGGAAAGCCACTAAGACACAGTGGAAACTTGGAGGAACGACAGTTCAGTCTTTTCAAAAATATGTTTCATTATGCTGGAGAATATTCATCTGTTGTGACAAATTCTCTGGTTTGTTGCAGGATTACCTGCAAAAAAATGATGTTTATTTGATTTACATCTGATCAAATCAATAGATCTACCGGTGAATCCGTTGGGTGAAATAGAACAGCAAGGTGAATGATTGATGATTCTCTTGGCATTTTCCTGTTGAGATTTGTCTTCTTACTCTTGGCCTTGCCCAGCAGAGGTTTGGATAAAGATGTTTTTTACTATGGTATATACTGCCATATCAAATCAACTCTTATCCCAGATTCTCTTCCCAAAGACCTTGGTCATCTTTTAATTTATAATATGCTTTTGATTTCAGCAGTGGTCAACCTAATGTTTGTGAATCAGTTGGATAAGACAGGAAAGATTCTTACCCACTTTTCTTTGTGATGTTTTGTAGGTTCACTTGCCTTCAAGAGTTCAAGTCATCAGATTAAGGATAATGAATGTGAACAAGGTAACAGAATTACAAGTGGGTTTATGACTATTTTACAGTCTTACCCATATGGTGATATAGATAATCCAACAACAACATTACCCCCAATGTATTAAAAGGCCCCCCAAAATGATGATTGCGTCAAAAGTTGCAAGTCTGACTACTATTTCACAAAATAAGAAAAATAGACGGTTAAATTAGTCATTTTGCTTTATTCCATATAATTCTAAAGCCAAAGAATAGTGGATCTTTGGTTTCATAATCCCATTTTTATAAAAAGAACTCACTGTAATTTATTGGCACTTCATTTTACAACTCCTTCCCATAAAAAATTACAGCTTCAGCATTTACTTCACCAAAATTGAAGCGTGGATTATGGTCCTCAATCTCATGCTGTAAGAGGTACCACATGCTCAGTTTCTCACCCCCAAAGGAAATAGCAATAAAGTTTGGGGGTTAAAAGGCTGAACCCAAAGTTTTTTAACTAGTAAATCTAGTTCAGGGGAGAACTGTCCACAATAAACTACAGTATAAAGAAACTGTTGAAATGGCCTTCTGTTTTTTTTTACCTATTTATCTTTTGGAAAAGGGGTTAAGAAGGGTGAGTTTTTTTTCCACTTACCAAAATAAAGGTGCCTGCTTTGGTGTTGGCTTTACTATGTGTCTGCTTGGTGGGTTTAAGCTAAGTGTCTTTTAATTGACCTTATAATATTCACCACCTTAAAAGTAATGCAGAATCTTTTAGAAGCAATTACTCCCTCCGTCCTCCGTCCCAAAATATAAGGGACATTTGGTTTTGTGACATTATTCACTAGTTAAGAGAATCTTCTCGTTTTCTTCCAATGTGTAGGAACAAATATAGACATGTGAGATCTTGTTTGATTCGTCTCAAAGATTACTTTGACAATATATAAAAATTATAATTTTTGTCATCGTATATTTAGAGATATTAACGTTACAAAACGCGTCTCGACAAATGTGTCAAAATCAAATGTCCCTTATATTATGGGACTGAGGGAGTATTTATTATCAATGCAGAAAGAGAGAATGAGAGATGAGTTGAATTTAATCAGCATTGCTCTTATAATCTTTTTGACCAAGGTCAAAGCTCTTTATTCTCTCTGCTATCATCCTCTGAATATCACAGAAAACAAACTACCACTAAAAAATTGTACTCCCTCTGTCCCATTTTGATAGTCCCATTAGATTCCGACACATACGCCGAGACACGTTTTGTATCGTTAATAACTCTAATTGTATGTCACTAAAAATTATAATTTTTTAATATTGTTAAAGTACTCATTAAGACGAATCAAATAAGACCTCACACGACTATGTTCTTTTTTATATATTGGAAGAAATCTACAAGATTATCTCGGTTCGTGAATAGTGTCAGAAAATCAAATGGGACTATCAAATTGGGACGGAGGGAGTAAAAAACTGACTCTAATTCGAAATACAAAAAGCTAGAATCACATTTTAAAATACAATCTTTTGACATGGAATGTCAATTTATCATAGTTTTATTGAAAAGCTTTATTCCCTTTGTTTATTTCTTGCATCAAATTATCCCATCCCTGTCTGTCTCCTTCTCATACAGTATATGTTAAATAGTTGGCTGATCTGCTCACCAATACACGTGACACTCCCCTAGTCAAACACCCTTAAAGATTGTAAAAAGGACCATCAGTAGAAGTGGGACCTTGCCTTTAAAATTTTGATCAGTAACTCATGCAACATATGAAGAATGGGGCGGCTTTCACCCCTATGAATGAATACAAAAGGAGGGATCCTGAAGTAAGTAGGCCTGTAGAACTCACTCTACTTCTAACCCTACTTGACTACAGCTAGAGATTGATGACAAAGGACAAATGCTTGGAATTACTACAGTGACAAAACCCACATCTATCATTGAAGAACAACTAATGTATTGAAGCATCATTGGCTGCTAATTTCTGTTGAGACTTTTTACAGTGAGCGATTGCACCTTCAATTGAGTTGTCATCCTCTGTATTGACTCCATTCTTCAACAGGTTTATCTCATAAAATCCATCTGTGGATTTCAATGAAAAAGAAGATGATGAACATGAGCAGTTAGATGAAGCATTAGATGTTGTTGTTGTTGATGATGAATCCTTCTTGCTTGTAGAATTTCTCTTTACCCCCCCTGAAAATGACAACCTGTGACAAGTGAAGCCAATTTGTTCATCTTCATCCATCTTGGCTTCAACTGTGCAGGCTGCAGGTTTTGTGAAAAAAGACTTCATATAATCCCTTGAAAATTTGAGTTTTTGGGTCAAGGCAGATTTCTTGATCAGCTTCATCTTCTTTGACCATGGCTTTTTTGAAAGGTGGGCATCAGAATCACAACCACCTCCAGGTAAATCACTCACTCCTGTTGACCATGGGAAAAAATACTCATCTGGGTTGATCTCACAGCTGACTCTACAAGAGTCTGTTGGTGAAATACTGCAAGATTCCATTGGGGAATTTGTATTGGATTTTTGGAGGAGATTTTGAAGCATTTGCAGCCTAGGAGGGAGATGTAAGGGAAGAAGTTTGCCTTTATAGAAAAGCTCATCAGCTGGAGAGATTGTAATTGCATTTTTCTCAAGGGAGGTTTTGCACATTTGGAACTCAAACTCTCTGTTTTCCATCTAGCTAATGTGTGTTTGACTCTCTCTAAAAATGAGTGAGTTTGAAAGTCTGAGGCTTGGAAGAGAAGAGAATAGTAGTATAAAGTATAAAGTGGGGTTTGGAGATGGAGCCAAACTTGTAATGAATTTTAAGACAATGCAAAAAAAATAGTAAATGCAAGGAGTTGTCACTCTTGGGATTTTCTTTCCAAGCTGGAGAGCCAGAAATGAGAAAACACATATTGGAAAATGCAAATGCAATGCCCTTCTTTAATTTAAACTCTTCTGTAAAATGCAGAAACCTCTAGTAGTTTGAAGGAGACTAGAGGAGTCTTTTTATGTGATAATAACAGATAATGGTCATTAAATTTAAGTTTTTGTTTTACTTTTCACCTTTTTAACCTTTGATCTTTTCACTTCTTTTAACTGTTACTCACAGGACTCCTCGTGGCCAACTGTAAGTAGACTTTCATCCTAAGAAGTAGGAATACAAAGTTATATAGGTGGTGACTGGTGACAAAGATAAAATACTTTTTATGATAGTCGAAGTTAGAAAAATCTAAGGTGCATAAATTTTACTTGTAAGGTTGGAGATACTTGTGAAATTCTTGTTTTTGAACTCTGCTCTCTACCATTTACAAGTAACAGATGTTAAAGACCCGAGCAATATCGTGATCCACTAGACCGACCTCTTTATAAGGTTGAGTTTGGTAAAGTCAAAATAATAGCGTTTAAGATAGAGTTTAGCTTTTAAAATAATTAATTGTGTTTGAATTATAGCGTTTTAAGTAGCTTTTAAATTTTCGAAATAGTTTTTTTTCCATGCTGCTCTCATTAGTGTATCAAAAACCGCTAGTTTCAACCGTTAAACTCTACCACTACTTTAAAATGCTATGTAACATAATCTAAGTAAGTATGAATATACTAGACTCGGCACAAAATAACCCGACCGACCCAAAATTTCTGGGTCATAACCCGTCAAATTGAACTTGTGACCCGTTTTTCATCTAACCCGATTGACTCGAAATTTCTGGGTCAAAAACGGGTTGACCCGCTCCAACCCGTTATTTACCCGAAAAATTGGGTAAAAAAAAAGAAAAAGAAAAATGAACCCGTAATATCCCGGTCTTTTGGTAGGTTTTGACCCAAAGCGACCCGACCCGACAATAAACATGTAACAACCCGACCTGTTTTGACCCGGTAATTTAGACCTGAAACCCGATCCGTTATAACCCGACCGTTTTGACCCGATCCAAAAAATACTGGACCCAGGACACTCTTACCCATATCCGACCATCCCGACCCGATTGTCAGGTCTAGAATATACACATGCAATTGAAATTCATAAATTGGAACGGACAATTCTGTTGCATTATCACATCTTTAGCATACTTTACCTTGCAGTTACAGCAAATGACACTATTGAGTATTGAGAGCCACTATGCTAGTTCATACGTATGATATTCCTATGACCATAACCATAAGATGATAAGATCATGAATTCACTTCAGCTTTCTATTATGTAGTGTAAAAAAGTTGTTATAAACCCAAATCCTAGCTTGCAAGTGTACCCAATTTTTCTTATATATGCTAAAACCTTAATCAGAATCCATCATGATCTTTGTTCTTGGCTATTAGACCTCCCAATCATTCAGCTCGTGGGCTGTATGATCTCTGATGACCGTAACAAATTCCGCCTCGAAAGCCGTCAACTCATCATCTGATTCCAGCAACTCCTGTCCATCAACCACAGGCGCTAGTTCATACTTGTTTTTCTGATGATCCGCCATTTCTTGCAGTTGTTGTGGTTGATAGAGCTCTAAAAGGTCAAGCCTTTCTCGGGTCTCCTTAGACGCCAATTTCTTGGTTAACTTTTTCCATCTAGTTGTGGTGGGCGTCTCGACACTCAAATCTGGCCTCTCAATGGATTCAAATTCATCCTTCATCTTTTGGAGATCATCAATTAGCTTATCGACATTTTGATCATGTTTCCTGGCCAAACGTGTCCATATTCGAGGCATTAGCTTAAAAACAACACAACTTTAAGAGTTCAACATGGCCTAGATCATGATTCAATGCACCTGTAGAATTCTTTACTTTGAGTGAGCAATTGCTTGATGTTTTCCACCACACTAAAGGCAGATTGTACCTGACATGGAAGTTTTTCCATACTATAATTCCTTTGTAGGGATAATTACAATATAACAAAAAGTCATAGTGGCAAGTGCCTCTTATCGATCAAAAACAAAATATGGTTCTGATATAAAAACAAGCATACTTAAAAGAAACTAGAGCACAAAAGATCAAGTTAGACTATATTGCACCTAATAAATTGAGCTCAGAACAGAGTGGCAGAAATTTAAGACATGAGCCTTGCAGAAATGGTATTTACTATTTAATTATCTATTATTTAAAAAATGTTGATTGTAAATGTCGAATCTGCCATACAAAAGACATGTCAACGACGATATTCTGGAAGGATGAAAGATATTCAACCGAAAGATGATGAATCAGACATTTAAAGTACCTTTCCCTCCAAATCATGATACTCTGCCTCAAGTTTCTCTCTCTTTTTGGCTGATCTACGACTTCCTCCGCCATCCAACGATGAGGAACTATCATCTGACCTGGTGGACAACAAGAATTAGACGGCAAACTGTAAGAAAGATGATAGGGTGTATTTATTGGAAGAGTGAATCATACATACATTTCATGCAGCTTCTGCACGACTTGGTTGAAAATTTTGACTGAAACTAGCAACTCATCCTGCCAAGGAATGTGAATTTCAGGCTTGAATGCATGTCAAGTTTGGAAGGATAGTATTTGAGCTGAGATACTTGAGAGAATGAAACCTTGTACTGTGGAAGAACTTGCATCAATATGCACTCAAAACGTTGGGCGAATTTTCCTAATTCAGCACTAGAAAATACATATTAATAAGGCAAAACTCAAAAGTTCTATCAACAATAATTCTAATCGCATTTTATTATGTATATGAGATATCATTTGGTCAAAAAGAAAAGAAGCACATTTTCATACTTTATAAACTCCTCCCTTCGCTTTGTGAAATCACATTGGAATTGCCAACTAGATTCTATGAAGCTAATCCAAGCCGAAGCAACTTCGGTTTCTGTTTGCCCCAAGGATATAGATCTTAACAGCTCCTGTTCCTACAGTACAGAAACAAATTGTGGACGCGGTTAAGTGATGTATTAAGCAACGTTCTCCATTAAATATCAAAAGGAAAATATGCATTGAGAATCGTACTCTGCTTTGGAAATGGTGAAGAATATCACTACTAGCTTTATCAAAATGATGCTTTTCTTCTCTAACAGTATTTACGCGTGCATTTGCAATAGCTAAGGAGGTATTAACCTGCACTGATTGATCAATCATAAAATAGAACATTCAGTCAAAGAATGATCAGCAAAGCCGTCCATACTCGAAGCCACAATGAAAAACCAAAGTTAATAGTTTACCTTTCTCAGTTCAGCTTCAAGTTCATCCTTACGCTGCTGCAGCTTTCCAATATCTACTAGCAAATCCTGGGCAAAGAAGAGCAACTTGTTTAGGAATGCTTTTCAGCTTATCTTCTTCTTTTTCTTAGGGAGCTTATAGAGTAAAGACATAGACAAATCAATTATATTTGCAAGATCATTTATGAAATCTTGGAATCAAAGAATAAGATTGTGCCTATGTAACTAGCTCCTGGGAGGGCTTGATAAATCAGTTCCTATCATCAGGGTTGAAGTAATAAGATACCGAATTTGTTCAGATAATTCACCTTCTCTACTTGTATAACTTCGTTGACTTTCACCAATTGAAAGCTCATTGTTTCCTCTCCTCTACGTCTGCATCAAAAGGAGATATAAGAAGGATCAAGATTCTACAGATAAACATTCTAGGAAATACATGTTATTTTCATGTAGTTCTTGTTAGAAATAGAAGTTATAATACTACGAGCAAGTTGAATTTATAAATTTGATTTTGCGATCGGTCCATTTGTCTCAATACTAAGGGATTTATGTTGCTGCATACTATAATCTTCTACTGTAAGGTCCATAATAGTCTGCACTTGTGATCATGCATAAAACGCTCCACCTTAGGACTAGAAAAGAAAATAAAGAGAATAAGCATATGACATGGGAAATTAATCTGTGACGAAGTAACAAACAAAAGATGGAAAAAGATAAGTTAGAACTCCCAATACTAAATCAACTGACAGTTAATTACTGCTAAATCATCTCAATTGCCATCATCAAATTTATGTAGTGAAAAGAGATCCTTTCTTCATAAGAATGTGTCAATATAAGAAGGCTAAGTCACAAAACCTATGGTCTTTGATCCTCTTTTGAGCTTGCGAGGTAGAGTGAACCAGAGATTGAGATAGAATATTCAACTTGTCAAGCTGCATTTTGATCAAACATGAAAAGTTTAGACAAATGTAGGTCCTAGATAAAAAGAGGATCCCATGGCTTAATTGTTTTTTATTTATGAAATTTTAGTTACTTAATTCCCAGTGATTTGCACAACCTTTTGAGCGTGAACTTCTGGAGAATCTCCATGACGTAAATCTTTCCTTTTCAACAAGAGAGCCTTCAACTTGGAATAATGTCTCACTCGTAGCAGTGCTTCTTTCAACGCCTACAACATTTGAAGATATATTATTTGATATGCAAAAAATCTTCAACAACCAGGCTGCTCTCTTAGATAAACTACAAAGCTTATGCAGTTATAAGTCAAGCAAACCTGTGTCCTCGCAGCATCTAGTTCTTCAGACAATTTATCATGAGATTTACGTGAAGGTATAGCAATTTCCTTCATAATTTCTGTTTTCAAACTAGTAATTTCCGCATCTATCCTGGGAGAAGATGGCATCATAAGAGACATGAAATGATTTAACTGTGGATTTGATAAAAAAAATTTAAGAGGTATTGAAAATAAAGTATTACCTAGTTTGCTCAGCACTAATTTTCAACCCTGATATCGAACTTTGAGCAAATTGAAGCAATTCTTCCTGTTTCATCTGAAATAGGTGAAGAATGTCAATGAGTACATGATGAAAAGTACGGAGTATCTAATTAAAGAAAATCAAACTAATGGCCCATGAACTGAAAAGGAAAGGAACAGAAATTGAATAATTTTTGTATTATGACACTAGAGGAAAAACAAGCATTAAAAGCAACCAATTCCAGAGACCAGAAGATCTCTGGATTTGAGTATAGGCAATGTTTGATTTCCCAAAAATGTTAAGTATGGCAACGCCAAGCAGGCTTTGAGCTTTGACTTCATATTAGAATATATATTTTATTTTACATGCCTTCATATCAGAGAAGTAGTTTAGTTACAAAAACCGATATTTTGAAGGAAATACAAATATCGACTGATCGACCATATATTCTTACCAGTAATTCTTCACGGTAGCACGAGAAAACTCCTGCCAAGTCTTTTATGCTGCGAATTATTGCATAATGAACTTCCTTTCCTCCAATGAGACAATGCCTATCATACAATATTCAAGAAATTAAATGGAAATATACAATACTAATTACAGGACACTATCAGATTTTTTGTTTCAGTAATAAGTTCCTCAAATGCATAAACTTAACCTTAAGAAGCTACAATCCTATTTTAAACAAAACAGGACAATAAGAATCTACCCAAATATCTCCAAAATTAGAGCAGCTTCTTCATCATTTGGTTCTTCACGAATCTGGTTCAGACAAAAGAGTTAACCTGCGGTTAACTTCCATGATCAGCAAGTTCAAAAAAACTGCATTTAACTGATAATTTTAACGGATGTCTATGTCATTCTTTACTAGAAATCGGGAAACTTCTACAAGGAGAATTAGACAATAACAAGCACATCAATGACTTTCAATTGGAAGTGTAGTTTCAACAAAAAATTGGAAACATTCTCCACAGAACTTATTTGGTGTCCTGAATTATTCTGTAAAAATTGTCATTACCAGTATAATAGCTATATTGGGAACTAATTTTAGAAGATACAAGTACAATCTAGATGTTATCTATTGCACAGAAACAGAATAGAAATTAAAAAATTAAAAATGGTCGTGATTTGTCACGCACCATAGACAATGCAATGCCTTCAAGAGCTTCACTATGCAGAAAGACAGCAAGAAAGGTTACAGGTTCACCTCTTTGATCAATATCTTGATAAAAAACCTGCACATAGGACATTTTAAGATTAACTTATGCAAATGGCGATATCAAAATTTTGAAACTAGTTATTTTTCCGTGGTCAATGTCATGGCAACAATGTTGTTGCATTTTCCATAAAAGAGACTAAAAACGCTGAAGACCCACCATTGACTGTTGGCTGGATTCATCTGTTTCTTTGCATATCTGTTCATCATTTGCAAGGCTTCTACTATAAGCCTCAGCTTCTTTAAGTGATTTCAACCACCTTCTCAAAATAAAAACTCTATCATTCCCTCTAGAAGAATTAGCAAGTGTTTCCAATCTCTTCACAGTTTGCTGGAAGCTTTGTATATGTCTATTGCCCTGCAAGATGCAAATTACTTCATCATAAGTGAAATATGGAGTTGCCTCTCACCAACTTATAAATGTAGATTAGTTTTCAGGTAGGAAGCCCATCAATTTTTCAAGAAACATAAAATAACAATCAAAACACTAACTCATTGTCAATTTTCTGAAGCTATAAGCCTGATATGAACTTATAACCCAAATTCCCCAATTGAATTGAACAAATGTCAATACTGCTGAAAATCTGAATTCAATCGAGATCGAAATGGTTTCACATGACGTAAATTTCCTTCTAGTCCCCGAAGATTATAGCATCAGCAATTAATTTTAGATTAGAGAATGAGAGATTACGATACAATTTGGAAAAGCTTAGCGCCGCCGACAACGGCTTGGCCGACTGAATCGGCATAGCTGCGGATTAGATTCCACGGCATTTTCCTTTCGATTGATTTTCAAATCACATTTACCAGACAGCAACGCAGAGCCCTAACAATTCATACATTGCAATTCAGTTGAATTCTGCGATTGCGATCGTCTTCCAAATATACATCCAGTTGTCGCGCGCATCAGAATCAAAAGCATTCATGTCAAAATTGAACCGCTACAATACATTAACATTAATCGCCTCTGGTTAATCGAAGGTCGAATGAGAAAGTAGGAGGGAGAAGAATAGAAGAGGAAGGAATTGTCCATGCATTCAGAGCTCTAGGTTTTTGCCCTTAGTTGGAAGAGAACTTGGCGGGGAAGGACGAAGAAAGAGTCAGCGCTACGTTTTTTTACCCTTTTATAGGGATCCGTTTAAGACAATTTTTTTAAAACTTTTCAAATTATTTACAATGTTTATAAATTCTAATCTACTGCATCGAGGAAGGTTTCACTAGAAAATAAGTTGCGACACAAAGTATTGCGTTCATAAATTATATGTGAATGTTGAAAATAAGTTGCGACATAAAATATTTTGTTCATAAATTATATGTTAATGTTTATATTTTGTGATATTTATAGTATGTCGATAACAATTTTAAACTTTTTAAATGAGTCATGCGGTGATTTTATAATATGGTGATAATAATTTTAAACTTTTTAAACTAGTCAGTGACAATTTTGTAATTTTTGTGAATTTTTTTTTGATGACCTGAATGGAGACTATCAAACATAATACATTTTAATGTAAACAATATATTGAAATACATTATTATTGGAATCCAAACGGCAAAACTGCCAAAGGAATGCTAGTAACAGCTTTATTATATAAATCTAATGCATAGTATTAGTGATACAGCCACAATGAACAAGTTTCTTAACTACATTTTGCCATTTGAGGATGTTATACATTATGCTGATACAAACTACAAAGATCAACGCTCAAGAATCAGCCTTTCTGACCATATTCATCCTTGATCATGAATGTGAATGGCGCTATCCGGGTATCTCAGATTCAGGCCAAGTTTTTACAAGTCATCATCAATATCAGCAATCGGCATCTTCCAGTAATTCCAATGGTTATAATCTTCCTGCTCAATCATTGATGTAGGCGGGAACATGTCGTTCACAAGGGTATGTAATGAGGTGTATGATTTCACATCAATTCTATGGCTGATGGCTACCTCGCCCTGTTATAAAAGGAGTTGTAATTGTAAGGCTAAAGAAAAAAAAGACGGCTTAATGTTGAAGTATAGATGAATACCTTTTTTCACCAAAAAAAAAATAGATGAATACCTTAGGGTTAATTATGAATATTTTTCCCTTGGGGATTCCAATCTTTCTGTAGCTGAGCTCGTCTGTGTCTCTGTTCCCGAATCCAGCATAGAATGGATTGTAGTCAGCAGGAAAGAGTGCTTTGATGTCCTGAGATTCATTTTTTTAAGATTGTAAGGATATTCATCTAAGGTGTAGAATTAAGAAAGCTAAGAAATTAGCATTCATGTGAATTTACCTGCAAACAAGCTATCTTGAATTCATGAGGTGCTCTCCTTATTACTGTAAAGTGTCAATAGACCAATCATGAGTTAAAACAAAGAAATTTGATGCAGTCTCTCTCAATCAAGAAGTTTCAACAGAAACAAATTGGTCTACCTTCACGAAACAATGAAGGGAAAAGACCATCAGGTGAAATGACGACAGGTCCAGCAGGTAAACTATTCCCGTCCTGCAACAATTGAGAGCACAACCTTAGAGCCCAGACGAAGAGATAACCCAACGTAAATCTATATTTGGTGGATTCTTTTTTATCATTTATCATAGTACTCGGTAATTCAAAAAATATAAATTAGAGCATAGTTGCATGATAAAGGTAGAGGAATGAGGACCTGTTTGAGGTTAAGCAAAAAACTTCGAGTTAGGTAAGCCTGGACAATTGCACGTGCACTTAAAAAGAGCAACTGGTATCCATTCTCCTGTTGTACACAAAAAAACAGTCGATTATTCAGTAAACCTCCTCGACTAGAGACCACTTACTAATCAAACCAACCAAAAAGAACGTTCGGAAATGAAACTAATCCAAATACCTTAATGGCTGAGAAAAGTTTAGCTACACCAGATTGTGACCAGTCTCTTCCAACTAGAGGCATGAATTGCCCAAGAACGTCGGATCTGAAAAAGTATGCATGATAGTACTCAATATATAAGACTGAAAAAGAACTCGTATGTTTATGCATTATCATTCTACATTTTATTTAGCTGCAGCATTCTTGCTGGAAAGAAGAACACGTATAATCTCCAATGATCACAAAAGGGATCCAACTTTTGCATGATAACATCATGCAAACTAGACCAAAGCTTGAAAAGCAGATAACATGGTGAAAGAAGGTAAAAAATCATAAGGTAAAGAGATCCTTAATCAAACTTTGAGCAATCAATATATAGGAAGTGAAGGATGGTTAATATCCTTTTTCTTCATCAGAAGAATCTGTTTAAATTTTAAAAGCTAATGTGCTACATATAACACTCCATTGGCATTAGTTTAATCAAGTCAACTACAAAACGAGCTGTATAAAGCATTGTGTCACAAGTATTTTTAGTACGAAAAATGAAACTGCATCCTGTTTACATCACATATGCAGATATAGGTTCAATGGAGATGTTCATGATAGCTTACTTTGTGATGGTTCCATCAACATCAGATATCACGATCCGGGCATTCCATTTCCACAAGTATATATGAGCTTCTACCTGATGACCCAGAAAGAAAATTTAGATACACATCAATAAATCAGAAAGGTTATCAACATAGACAAATATTACAAAAAATAAGAATAGGATACAAGGTTTGGGTAACAAACCCGTTGCAATCCCCAGACTCTCGTACAAAAACTAAACGTGACCACATTTTGACCATCTTTTAGATTCAAGGATGCAATTTGCTCACTGGTTGGGATGTTAGTCCGAACAAATTTCTTTTGCAACGACTTGCTATCGGCACTCAAATGTGGTGCTGCTTGTGACTGGGAAGTTGGAGTTCCATCAAAAGACGGACTAGGGGAAGCTTCAGGATCGAGAAAAATGTCCTCACTTGATACATTACTGGTTGATGGCTCAAGAGTTTTGCTCCGTCTGAACGACATAGGCCAAAGGCTCCATCTACGTCCAGGTGTAGAAACGCCATCAGCTTCAGTATCTTTCAGTTTCACTATTGCTTTATGCTCGACTGGAATAGCATCTTTTGATTCAACTGGTAAATCTAAGCCAAAGGCAGCCACTCCAAGGACTATATGAGCAGCTTTATCCCAAGGTAAGTAAGTATCATCCAATCTGACAACAAGATTTTCATCTTCAATGATGGATGGTGCAGAAAGTTTAAATTCCTCTGCAGATATACGATGTTCGTCGAACGCCTCAGCAGCAGATGATAATCCCATACCAGGATGTAGTAAGTGCCTGCAAATAGATAGCTCAAACCCTACAAATAACATAGTTGGGAACAGATGTCAGTTACATAATTTCAAAGCATCAATATAAATAAAGTTTCTTAAAAAAGTCCAGCAGCAATTAGATCCTTACGTTCATGTCTATGACTTTCAGCTTCAGAAGCATCTCCACTTAGATTACTTTGAGAAGCCTCAGGTGTAGGAGATGTGGTACGAATCGTAAGATGTCTATCAACATTATCAGAATCACTATCATCAGAGCCAGATTCAGTAACTGTAAGTTCCTTAATAATTTCAGCTTCAGCAGCATCTTTATTCGGACTACTCAGTGAAACCTCGTACGAATCAGATATGGTAAGATGTTTATCAACAGTATCAGAACTAAAACTATCAGACGTGGAGTTGGAAAAAACAGGTTCTACACCAGTTGAAGTTTCCTCTCCAGATTCAACTCTCCCGTTTACAGCAGATGGCACATTTTCAATCCTAACTTCATCTTCATACCTTACTTCGACTTCCTCTGAAGTTTGTATTCTTTGAGTAAGATTATCTTGAGGATGTTCAGCATCAGTATCAAATGCTTGAAGATTCTGTGCAGGTTTCTCTTGAGCTACTTCATGAATATCAACATAACTGGCATCTGCATGAATGTCTACAACAGAATTCTCGCTT
The DNA here is from genome assembly GCA_029168935.1 of Oxyria digyna. Lineage (NCBI taxonomy): Eukaryota > Viridiplantae > Streptophyta > Magnoliopsida > Caryophyllales > Polygonaceae > Oxyria > Oxyria digyna. The sequence continues at coordinate 797,056 of JAPVLV010000017.1, forward strand.
TGCACCTTCTCATCTCCATTTTCGGTGCAAAATGGTGCTCCTTCAACACTATTATGAAGATAAACATCACTCTCCTGATTTAGGGCATCATCTACTTGATTTTTATTTTCATGTTCTCCACCAACTTCAGAAACTTCTAACTCAAGCATTTCATGATTGCCTTGGTCCTTATCCACAAATTTCATATCTACCTCACCAGATTCCTCCATCTTTTGCTGACACACATCTTCTTTATCCTTACTATCCTCCGTGTGCTTCTCTACAGAACTACCACCATTGTTATCAACACACTCCGCGTTGACAGTGTCAATCTTTCTTGGAGAAGTTCGTACAGCAGCCCAGATATCCTCACTAGTATTAACCTCTGTGTTCCCTTCACAGAACTCAACATTTTCACCTTGCCCCAAATGAAACTGGGGGATAACCGGATCTACATTCTCAGTATCCTGTTTAAATGATAAGATTGGTGCTGTCAAAATGTGTCCATCAATGCTTACCAAAATCATTTCCGAATCAGAACTCGGCGCTTCCATAAAATTGTCCAGACCATCTAAATTGTCGAACCGGCTCGAGCCATACTCCGATGAGAATTCAATAGAACCATCAATGGATCCCTGATCATCTTGAAAATCATAAAAGTTACAAGCGTCGGATTCAGACCTCTCTAGCCTATCTTGTTTCAGTGAACAGAAAACATCAGTGGCCACTCCAGGATCAGACACCATGCTTTCCAATCTGTTCCCTTCGAAATTTTCATCACCTAATATATCACTATTATCTTTACTTACATCGCCTCTTCCATCCTTGACAACCCCATCTCTCTCACTGTCTTCACCAGGATCAGCTTCTCGACTAAAATACGCCTCACCAGAATTATCGAGATACATATGGAACTTAGATTCAACACCATTTACATTTATCCGCACCTTCTTCTCAGAGCGCTTTAGAACGCCCTGAAACTTACCAAACCGAACATACCAAGGGGTACTCCTAAAGCTTCCATCTGGCTGTTGAACAACAATTATATCAACAGCACCACCAAATGGGTGAAATGGAGTAGCCACAGTATATACCCCTTGTGAAATCAAGTTCCCAACCTTAGCCACAACACTCATTGTTTCAATTTTCAGTTAAATCTCAAACAAATGTGCAGTCAAATCCACAAAAACCCTAACAATCAATTAGACACCTCACTGCTCTAATTCAGAAGGTAATCAATCTAATCCGGATAAATTAGACCCAGTTCTTGAAACAGTATCTTGAACTTGTTGTTCCAGCAAACTACTGCCAGTGAATTCAAGAATTTGAAATCAATGCATGGTCAAAGAACAAAGCTCAAATCAAAATAACACCATCACAAACCTAGAAATTAAACAAACTTACAGATTATTCAGCCTGAACTGAGATCTTTCGGATAAGCAATCAAGAAAGAATGAAATGGGTTCAAAACCCCACTGAATTTGGGGAACGGGTTTTAAGAATTGAATTGAACACACAGAACAGCCTTAGAGCTAAAGAAAGAATCGGTTTTTGATTAGTAAAATCTTCGTCTTCCTCAGATGAATTGGAATGGAGGAGTAGGAATGACAAAGATGAGAGAAATGGTTGCTTCGTTGAAATTATTGACTAACCTGGGTGGTGCTGGAAGAAGATACATTGTATGGTTTTGTATGAGAGAATAACTTGACTAATATTCTCATATTCTGATCTGTTTTTATTTATTTCGCCCTCATTTCCCAAAATCTTTTCTTTTCCACTTTCAATTTTTAAAATAAATAAATAATGACAAAACAAGAAACCTCAGCAATTGCTCAACTTGACAATTTGTTATTTTTCTGTCTTCCTTACCTACATTCATTTACTTTCCATGTTGTAGTGTTTATTCCTCACAATTATGTGTAGTATAAAGTTCAATACCTTTCCTCAAAAAACAAAAGAAGAGTCTAGTCATTTCCACAAATAATTTATTATGATCAGTGTTTAAATCTCTTTTCATGATTGTCTATATCATGTTTATATGTTTGACGGTCATTTTTGTCTAAGACATAATTTCATAAGAAAATCAATGTATATTGAAGAATATACTCGAATGATCACATAATGCATAATTTTGTTTATGTTGATTGATTAGTTCTTCAGATAATTAACTTATGATGAAGGTCATTTTAGGTATTTTGATAATACATGTGCAGCATTTTCACCTACCTCCTCAAGGTGGTTGTTTGTTGATGTCTTGCCTTAATGGTACTTTTTCCTATCTAACACCGTCAGCATCAATATAAAAATGAAAAACTCAATTTGTTAGGAGTTAGCATCACATTGTAAACAATGATTCAAAACATTTCCTGATATAAATTAACATATTTCAGAGGTTATCAACTAGTATGATTATACATTTATAAAAGCAAGACTTACAAACTTCCTATATTTATAATCTAGACTAGGTGGAAAACGTGGATAAGGATTAATGAGTCATCTAATTTCTTTTAGTTTCACGTGAAGAGATAAGTAGAAAAGTAGTTGGGCCATGGAATGCCAAGTTAATGGGCCTAATCCAACCACTTACCATCAAAATGGGCCCATCACATTTCCTAAAATTGGCCCATTTATACCCCACCGCCATCTTCAGATCAACTCTTGCTCACCATACGATGACACTATTCACGGTTGAAGAGAATCTTTCGATTTTTTATAATTGTATAAGGTAAAATATAGTCATGAGTGGTCTTGTTTGATTCATGTTAATGAGTAAGTTAACAATATCAAAACTTACGATCTTTACTACTTGAAATAAAAGATATTGACAATACAAAACGTGTCTTGACAAATGTGTTCATTTAAAACACGTAGATTAAAAGCGGTCAGGGAGAGTATAATGATACTTTTTTGTCGTTCAAAATGAAAGACAAAATACTGCTAACAAGTTTAAATAAAACATGAAAATCAAAATAAAATACTGGCTAAGTAGTTGAGAGAAAATGAAATGCAGAAAGAGAAAACGAATTTGAGAGCTTTCTATCTACTTGACAAGGGAGATTACACGACTTAGATAATCATAACAAGCCACATACGTGACGTTACTACAAGCTAACAAACATATCAAGTTGATATTACTTTCTAAACCCAATTTTCCAATGGATTGCTTGTGACAAACACCAGGAAGTGGTCAAGTTGATTGTGAGTAGATAGTAAGAGAAATTAAACCATCTTGAAGTTTATCCCACACATAATGATAATCAAGCTCAGTATGTCTAGTGCGCTATGATAAATTGGATTCTAGGCAATGTAAATGGCAGTCTGGTTGTCACATTTGAGAGAAATTAGAACATGTAAAGCAATATGGTTAACCAAGTCAACTCAGTGAAAACCTCGCGCATTGACATGAACTCTGATTCAACTAGAAAGACAAAGCAACATTTGTTTGAATCTTTGATTTCCAACGGACAAGAGAGCATCATCAAGATGTTACCTCGAATTGCAATGTATGAGGAATTAATCCCCATAAGAAACTACATAAGATGATTAACATGTTCGTTTATGTAAAATTCATGAACAACTCCACAAGAACACAAAGGCAAACCGTGTGAACTGAAAAATTCCTTCCACATATGTTTTATTTTGGTGAAATATATAGAAATATTATCCATACCTTGAGAAACGTTTTTCAAATCCTTTTAAGCTGAAATAAACGAGCTCCATTGGATTGAGAGAATCTCTACTCCAATTCATCCCAAATTGTCTTTGGTATGGATTAAATAGATTACATTGGAAGTGATGTTTGATTGAAGCGAGCTTCAAAATCCAAGAGATAACCATACCTTTGGCGTGATCCCAATCGCAAAGACTTGGAGAGTCCAACGAGGGACGAGACTAGTTGGCGTGATCCCAAGCGTAAAGACTTGGAGAGTCCAACGGAGGACGAGACTAGTGCAAGATTCGTTGATGAAGTCGGTCTTGTTCTTAGAAGAGAGAGATAAAAACATCGCTCACTTCCGGGCGCTAAATCCATTTTCGTCGAACAATTTAGAAACATAAATCATGATGGGATTGTCAAAATGATACAGATAACATGGATTCGAGTGATTTGGATCAATCAACATTGATGAAGCTTCGAAGAAAACACATAGATAATCGAAAAACAACGATCACAAAGAAAGATCTTAGGGCGGAAGAAAAAAACAGATTTGGGAATTTTTTTTCTGCTAATCTCAACAAGGGGGATTACAAGGCTTACATAACCATTACAAGCCACATCAGTATCGTGACTACAAGCTAACAAACATAATTGCAAGCTAATTAACAAACTCCTAATACAATGTACATGTAGGGAAATTAGTGTTGCAAACCGTGCACGGTATGCCTCGATGTAGATGTGACGTAACTGGACACTCCAGTCCTTATTGTAAAAAGTGGATGAAAAGAATCAACTTTCTTGAAAAGAAGATTGACAACAAGAGCAGAATTAGTGAAGGATCACTTAACGACAACTTAAGCGATTTGTAAACCATGATGAATACCCCAATGTTCTCTCATAAAAACACTACAAATACCAGTATTTTTTAACAAAACCAACCACACAACAACCATCAATCTCTATTAACGCCACATGTCGTCGCCACACCAAACAGATACCGCTTAACGAGTCCATTTGTATTAAGCTTTTTAGTAACCCTGTGATGCGGGAGCATTCAAGCTATCATCAAGAGCATCCAAGCTAGAATCAAAGACGCCTCGTCCCAAAACAAGAGATATTCTAACAACTAGAGCGAGAGCTAAAGATCGCTATGAGACATCATTGGAGTCGTTGTTAGTCAACCAAGCTCGTATAGTAGGCATCCAAGCTCGTATAGTAGGCATCCAAGCTCGTAGAGATCCGGTTCGAGTCAAGATGAGAGTGTGAAGACGAAGTTTCTCCAGAGCCCAAAACTGCGACCACTTCCTCCATAACCACGACTGCGGTTTGACGACAAAGAAAATAATAGCCTCTGGAACGAAACCACGATCGCTTCCTTAAAACTGCGATCGCTTTATTGCCTCAAACAACTTTTCCAGGTTTTTTTCGTTTTTTTACTATTTCAGGGTTATTTCTTTTAATTACGTTATTACCTTTATTTTGGCATTCTTTTGAACTCTATTTAAGGTTTGTCTTAGCATTGTTTTAGGTTAGCAAAGATGACCATTATGAATTGAGAAACGTTGTTTTCCGTCCTCCAAAAGAGAGCTTTGTGAGAAGAGTGCGTGAAAGCATTATTGTTGAACTCGCCTAGTTGTTCATGTGTGTGTCAATCTCCACCATAAGATTGGGGCTATCGAGTCTCCATAGAGCATCCTCCAGGTGCGTTGGCCTTCCGTAGCCATTGTGTTTGGTTGTAATCAAATGGGGTTTCGTCATCATTCGATAAGGTTCTTATTCCTAAGTTCAAGAGTTTTATCGTTGTTTGATTTTGTTCCATTTGGCCTATTATTCAACTTATCTTTCTATCATCTTCATTCTAATTCTGCATATCTTCTTTGTTCGAGTTTCTATTTGAGTTTCTGTTCAGATCGTCATCAACGGCTTATTCCACATCAAATAGATACTGCTTAGCGCAGTCCATTTGTATTAACCTTTTTTGTAACCCCGACTGGCCTAAACCATGCCACCATACTCCCGTTTAGCTCCATATGTGAAATGGACGTCACAACAACTAACTCATAACTCACAAGCCTTCATAAATAGCTGTAGTTTATAGATCGTGAAGAATTGAAACTGTTTACTTGGATTGTACTTGCCTTTCTCTTAACAAATGTTTAGGAGAATTAAGTCTAACTCATTGTCACCGTAATTATTATATTCTCCTTATGCATGTCCGAAACTCATTAGTCATCATTATCATCAATCATGTACAGTAATGAGTATATTCATACAACTCAAATCCTCGATGCTAAAGAAGGCCTCTTTTCATCATAAAAGTCAATACTCAAAATAAAATTTAGATCTCGTATCTTCCCTACACAAATATCGCGTTATGTTTTATTTCATCAAAATCTCTAATTATACATAAATAAAAAGTATAAAATTTTGATATTACTAAAGTACTTATCGACATGAATCAAACAAAACTCACGTGACTATATTTTTTCTTATATATTAAAACAAATCTATAAAATTTCCTCAAATTGTGAAAAGTATAAAAAAAAATGGCACAGAACTAGATATTGGGACGAGTAGAATATATGGCAACTGCTTTATTAAAATAATACTCCCTCTGTCTCATTTTGATAATCTCATTTGAGTTTTTAATACTATTCAGTATTCACGGTTCGAGAGATACTTGTAGATTTCTTGCCATATATAAGAAAAAATATAGTCGTGTGGGATTTTATTTTATTCGTCTTGATGAGTACTTTAACAATATTAAAAAATTATAATTTTATTAATATATATTTAGAGATATTAATGATATAAAACATGTACTGACATATATACCGGAATCAATGAGACTATCAAAATGAAACAAAGGGAATAAAAGTTTCTAAAAAATGTAAGGTTGGAAAAATTATAATATTATACGAATTAATTTTATGGTGTGAAATATTAATGTTCAGTGTGTTAGGACACACAAACTTAATCTATATATGCACTTAATTTTAATCTATACATTCGGTGAGGATGAATATTAAGGTGAGGAATAAGGACGATTGACACAAACATTGTTACGCATGAACACATACATTATACAGTATGAACACACAATGTGACATATGAACACATACTATGACATGTACATACTCTGGCGTATGAACACATACGTTATAGCTGATGAACACACACATTATAATCCATGAACACAAAAATATTCTGAGTCTTAACCTAATAACTTATCAGATCTTTTTTCATATTTATGTGTGTCCGTTAGTAAATTGAATATTCGTAATTCACACCTACGGAGTATAATTTATTGGTATCAGATCACCCTCATAACTAGAGATGTCAAACAGGTCGGTCAGGTCGGGTTCGGGTTCGGTTATCTCGGGTTCGGGTTGAGTTCGGGTTCGGTAATTTCGGGTAGCAGGTCAAGTTGGGTCGGGTCATACAGGTTAGCGGGCGGTTCGGGTTAACCAACGGGTTTTTAACGTCAATTTTATTTTTAACTTTGTGTTCATTATTTTTTTGTGTTTTACTATTTTAAGTGTTAAAATATATTATAAAAAATATATTAGATTTATATGATGGTGGCTATCATTAGAGATGAAGAAGATACAAGAATTGAACCTTAAATACATTTACATATGAATGATGCCTTTCTCTGTCTTAATATTTTCAGACATGATGCCTACTGTTCAAGGGAAATTTCACTTCTAACATGTGCCTATCTTCAACATATAAATTTAGAGTTAATAATTTTTCAACAGAAATATAAATCAATTCTCTTTTTGAAAAAAAATCAAGACATTAATGGTATTTACTTGGCTTGTAGAATATGATTACTGGAGCTGCCCAAATTGATGGATTTCCTGCATATAATGATCAAAACGTAATATCTGAGCAACACCAGCAAACAACCTGATTTAGCATAAGAGAACAGCCAGAAATATGGCACCAGAAAATAGTACAAGCAAAGCCAACACACTAGTTCAGACATCCAAAAACATCTGCAAACAGAGACAGATTTGACACTAGAGCCAGCAAAAGAAAATACAATACCAACTATTTATCATTCTAGATTCCTAGTCCTAGATGAGCAAAAATACAACATTTTGAAACTCTTTCGATTCTTCCAAGTTCAGTCCTCCAACTCTACACCTTCATTGTTGTCCTTGTCCACGGAAAGTGGAACTTCAAGTCCATGTATTTCTTGGTTTGCAGCATCTGCTCAATTATATGAAAATGTCAATAAACCATTGTAAATTAGAACTTGGAAAATAGTCCACAAAAAACTAAATTACAGTTACCGTCTGGTAAATCAAATCCGAATAAACCAAGAGCGGGTTGATATGAGTGCATCTGCGGTATCACAATCAAGAGAAGGTCTCCATTTTGTTAAGACTCTTCCACCCATGCTAAAAGCCGACTCTGATGTTACCGTAGTGATGGGAATGGCTAATATATCTTTTGCCATCTGAGAAACTATAGGATAATTGATTGCATTTTCTTTCGACCAAATGAGCACATCTATATCCTGTGTAGGGCTTATCCTACCTGTTTCTAAATACGCATCTAGGTCTGACTTATCCTCAGAAATATCACTAAAAGAGTAAAAGCCCTACAAAGAAAACCAAATTTGTTAATAACAAAATCAAATTATTACTGCATTCAAATCAGCCAGCAATCCAACTGGTGATATCAAATTATTGCTCCATTCAAAAGTCCTACAAGAGTAAAAGCCCTACAAAATCAAATTATTACTACATCCAAATCAAATTATTACTGCATTGAAATCAGCCAGCAATCAAATTATTACTGCATTCCAATCAACCAACAATTGTTATTGTATTCAAATCAAATTATTACTGCATTCAAATCAGCCAACAATAAAAAATTACTGCATTCAAATCAGTCAGCAACTATTACTGCATTCAAATTATCCTCAGAAATATCATTTCGAGCAAGAAAGCAAAACTGTACAGATTATACTATATATCATGTAAAGAACCAATTATCAATTCAACAATCCAAAGTCCAAACACTTCATAAATTCAGAAATCCAAAAATTAAAATAAGAAAACTTCAAAACTTAGTTGTAGCTTACCTTTAGAGCATCCCCGCCTCGTTCTCTACCCTCACTCAAGCTTCCTCGTTGTTGTGTACCAGATTTCATTGCATACTCATCATATAACTTATAGAATTCAGCTTTGACATGGTTGGCCTTCGAGACGACTGTTGTAGCATCCAAACTTTGAAAGCAATATAGAACAAGCTGGAACTTATAACGAGGATCCAACATTGCAGCAAATGAAAGAATAAGGCTATACGACTCCCAGTATTTGTCAAACTTCACCTTCATCTTCAATGCCATATCTTTCAGAAATGCATCTTCACTTGAAGTGTATTTCAACAGTAAAAGCTCAATATTCCAGACACTCTTCAAATATAGATTGGTTGTAGGATAGTTTCTCCCAGACATAAGAGTTGTAAGCTCATCAAAAGGTCTTAGAAGATCACAAATCTTTTCTATTCTACACCATTCTTCTTTAAGTGGAAGCGGAGGATAACTAGAGTCAGATCTGTCCACACCTCTTTCAAATGCAGCGCGATAAATTATTGCCCTATCCAACATCTTGTATGTAGAATTCCATCTAGTAGGGCAATCCAGCAACAAACCCTTAGAACAATCAATTCCAGCATAAACAGCAGTTTCTCTAAACCTCAATTTTCTACGTTCTGAACCAACTGTCCAGACCACTAACTTTTTTACCTTAGTTACTGCAGCATCAATCACTTTCAAACCTTCTTGAACAACTAAATTCAGAATATGAGCACTACACCGCACATGGAAATAATCACCACTACAAGGCAAAGAATTTTGCATAGAAAGACTCCTAGTTAGCATGGCCTGCATATTATCATTGCATCTGCAATTGTCTAGTGTGATAGAAAACACTTTGTTCTGAATTTCCCAACTACTCAAGAGACCCATCAACCTATCATGTAACTTAGCTGCATCGTGTGGTGGTTCCACATGACAAAAGTCTAAAATTTTTGCATGCAATTTCCATTCATCATCAATGAAATGTGTTGTGAGAGAAATATACCCTTGATCTACTGCAGATGTCCACATATCAGAAGTCAAACAAACCTTTCCATAAACTTTCAGCATAAACTTCCTAAGCTTGTCTCTCTCTCTTGCATGGATTTTCATAATATGGTTCTTTGCTGTATTTCTACTTATTGGTTTACACCCTTCATGCAAGAACCTATTAATATTCCTATTCCCCTCATGTTCTGCAGTCATAAAACTATATCCATGTCTGATGATAGCAAGTGAAACCAATTCCTTGTACATATGCTTATCAAATTTTCGTTGCAAAACCCCATCTCTAGACTCTAGTATATCCACAAATTCACAAATTTCATGGTGTCTTATGAAATTAGAGGTACCGATTTTAGAAGGAGCTTTGATTGGTCCTCCCTTACAATACTTGCATACTGCCCTTGGCATACCATCCTTAAACAAGTCTCCATCATAGGTATCATACTGTTTCCAGATTGCAGCATTCCACTTCCTTTTTCGGGTCTCTAAAGTAGCAGAAGGTGTTGGAGATACATACTCATCTTCAGCTGGATTCGTAGATGAATACAAAGATGGTACTGCAAATCATTATTGAGAACTAAAGGTGAGTAACAACTAAATGAGTAATATAAAGCATCTGAATTAACAAAAAAGAATTTCATAAAATAATAAGTACCTTGTGCAACTGATGATGGAGATGATGGTAAGGAAACAGAAGCAATTCCACATCCAGGCAGAAACGGCAATATTTCTAAAGTACGAGGGGCTCGATTTTTTCGTGGCATGTCTTAGTTGAGAATATATATGAAAACCTGAATAAATACAAAAACAATCAGAAAATGCACTAAATTCTTTCTTGGACTAACTATATAACTAGAAAAAGAAAATGCACTAAATCAGCCAGCAATCTTTGATTTGATTAAAGAATTAACCTTATTCTTGGACTAACTATATAACTAGACAAAGAAAATGCACTAAATCAGCCAACAATCTTTGATTTGATTAAAGAATTAACCTTATCTTTGTTTGGTAAGCACCCAGCACAACATTAGCTATATTATATCGGACAATAGTGCATATATATATATATCTGAGTATATAAAAACAAGCAGGATGAAGTAATTAATAAGAGTAAGATTTAAGAAGGAAGGGCGAAGTGGTGGTCAAGCAGTGCAGTAACAGGCGTAGCCAACCTGGGCTCATAAGCAAATCCATGCACGAAGAAGAACTGAAATTAAGACGACCTTAATGAAACAGCACATCAGCAGACAACCATCGCATTAGACATACATCACCAGAAAAATAGTCGAAAAGATGTACGCAAACAGCCACCGCATCAGACATCCAGAAACAGAACCAAAACAACACCAAATTATGTTGCTCCAATGCTAACAGAAAATCAAACCATATGCTGTTCATACACATTCGAATGCAGTAACAAAAACATGTTCATACCATATACTGTTCATACACATTCGAACGCATCAGACATCCTGAAATTGAAAGTAACTCCATCTAACAAAAACATATTCAACCACAACTCATATAAATCCATATACACCCAACACAGAGCAACTAACCCTAATTAAAAATACATCTTTTATTTGTTTTCACATCAGCAAGCTGAAACAAAGCTAACAAAAGCCCAAATTAAACACAACAAAGAAGTGGTTGTCGAATCCTAAACCAATCTCACACACAAACAGATTCAGACTTATGAACACGATCGAACAAGATTTAGTTGAAAGTACCTAATCGATCAAACAACTCCTTCGTGAAGGTTGGAGAGCTTGGATTAAAGAGTGAACCCTTGGTGCAAGCGATGAACACGATCGAACAACAATGAAGACTAAATGACTCCTGGATGCAAGCGCTAGAGAAAATACGAGATTCCCTGTGCCTTGCTTGAGAGGTACAGAAATTTCAGAGAAGCCATGGATGAGGTATTGAGGTGAGATTGAAGAGCCGTGTTTAGATATTAGGGTTTAGACTCTGTTTTGTGCTTTCTCAGATTTTACCCGCCAATTATTTCACCTTTCCCGGGCATCGACGCGCAAAAGTTGCGCTATTTCCTTGACCCGCCGGGTTAACCGGACCCGAACCCAAAAAATTACGGGTTCAGCGGGTTCGGGTTTATTCGGGTTTTCGGTTTAATTTTTCGGATTTTAACCCTGAATTTTTCGGTCGGGCTCGGTCGGTTTTTCGGGTTCGATTAACTTTTGACAGCTCTGCTCATAACTCATTGTATATTTTATTTGTCTATTTTTGACACTAGGCATCGGCCTCATTATTAAACCTATAATTAACTAGACAAGGGAACCTGTATGAAATTAAAGGTTTTATCTTTTGATAAAAAAAAAGAAGGTTTTATCTACCAAGACAAGTGCAACCCAGGACTTCAATATTTCCATGTGTTTAGTAATTGATAGCTAGACTCGAAAGCCTCATCAAACTTAAACAAATGCGACATGATCCATCCAACCTAGTTGTCAACAGAATCAGCATATACGTACAAATTTATAAAAATTATATAGTTGTCAACAATGAGACTTTGCGAAATTGACAATGCCTTAGAGTTACTGCATGAAAAATTTCAAACTCAAAATTACGTTAGCAAATCGCATAAAAATTAACTTAAGTTTATCATGTGAAGTTACGTCATTATTACCAACGAAGACCAAAAATTCAAAATCCCAAACCACTGATCGTATATTTACGACGGGTCATGTTTAAAACCTTTTTTTTCCACCGAATTGGAATCGCTATAATGTAACGTTAAATTTTTTATTTTTTAAATAAAAAATTTATACCACGATTTTCAAAATTCTGGGGCATAAAGTGTTAATACGCAAAGTTTAAAATCCAACTTTATAACCTCTATTTCAAACCGTTCATAGACTTTATAGCCCCGAGTTTTCGGAACCGAAGTAAAAAGTATATCTTGTAATCCGAATTTCACAAAACCGTGATATAAAGTCAATTTTAAAACTAATATCGTTTTATATCAGCGCAAAAATCAAATTTTTCGGCTCCAAATCCTATTCCCTATTTATTTATTTGTATACAAGTACGTAAATAAATGATCACATCTAGAATTGATACTTAGCTAAACCTTAGTACCGACTGTTGGATATATTACTCTTTCAATTTCATTTACTTGTAAGAAAATTTATTTGAATATGTACGTTAGGAACAACCAAATTAAACCAATCGTCTATGAACTCACAAACTTTCACAATATTCTTAAAACATTGCGCACACTTTACCCTAGCTAGCTAATAACACCATCCACAACAAACAGAAGATCATTTGAACCATAACAACCTAATTCTGGTGTAAAATCTGAAAGTTAGTCTTTGAAATCAATCCACAACACCATCACTAGCAGAACAAAGAAAAAGCTTCTTAAATAAGGACTTGGAAGCAGCAAATAAATTCTCATCTCTCTTCTTGCTCTTGTTGTTACTAGAGTTGACCATTTTGTCTTTCACCTTACCAAAACATTTAACTTTCCTCTCATTCAAACTCTCCTCATCCCTAGTGAAGGTGTAGCTTCTTAGGTACATTTGTCGGCATGAGATGCTGTCCACTACCTTCGGCCTCCTTCGGACGAAGTCGACGTCGGATTCTGGCCATCGATAGGTGGGCCTCACCCTTGAATTCACACTTGATCTTGAGTTGCAAGCCGAACTCGTGATGATATGTATGCAATGATATGAGGAAGAACAAGATAGGGAAGTGTTTTGAGTACTCTTGTTATATGTATAGCACTTGCTTTGTGACATATATATAAGGAGTGCATGGAATGTTTTGCAATAAATAGCTTGCATTTATCCACAAGGTTATAGAAACAATGTAAGGGATTTGTAAGTGTACGAGATAAATTTGGCCACGTCCCTTTTGATCTCATCTTATATGCATAATCACAATGTGTGTATTGTCTTCGGTTATCATCTAAGCTTTGTGTACGGATACGTTATGGACAATGCACAATGATGATAAAACTTAGATGAGAATGAAGACAGTATATACGTTGTGACTCATACATACATTTGTTGTTCACGATGTACAATGTATGCATTGTTCACGATGTACAATGTATGCATTGTTAACGACGTAGATCCGATATTATCCAACCAATTAATACAAGCATAGTCAATTCAAAGTTGAACTTGTGATCCTCATCAACTACAGTAGCAACCCAACTTTAAACAAATCTATGCAGTTAATTCGTAGCAGTAAAGTTTGTAATGAATGTTCAATCCGTGCCAAGAATTACAAGAGTAGAGTATAAAATCCATCTAATTGTTCAGCTAACTGATTTTGTGTACATCCCAGGAGTAGATGAAACTATGCATCTCATTGCATTTAATTATACAGTAGTATATTGACACAAAAAACCCTAAACATAATAATGTACCTACATGTGTAAACATTTGCCTCTTCAAGGATTCTAGAGAGAAAGGGAAAAAATGATCATACCATCTCAGTGAGGCCCAATTCACCCTCTATGTCATCATCTTCCTCAAAGAGCTTCAAGAATCTGGCTTGGTCTTGCTGTCTTTTCTTCTTCCTCCAGTACTTGTATGCTGCCACCGAGATAAAGGCCACAACAGCAACAACAACAATTGTTACTAGTATTGGTATAACAAAGTGCTTCTTTCCTCCACCGCCTTTCTGTGAGTCCTCATTTGGTGAAGAATCTGTAACATGTACAACTTACAATAGTTAAGGAAGTTAAATTAATAGGGTTTTGACAGGTTACAAATTCTCCAAGCCTATGTTACTATCTTCCAATCCTTTTTTGGGTATTCACACATCCACCACAAAAGAGAGAGTAAATGAATGTATTAGATACAATTGATGTTTGAACAATTTGTAAGTTGTAAATGACGGGTTAATCTATAGTAAGAGTTTGTGAAGACATACCTTTAGCAAGGCCAAAACATTCTTTACAGAGAAATGTCGCATTAAATTCGTTCTCTTTAAAATGTGTATAGTGCCCATGAGCAAAGTCAGTTGGGCATAACTCCCACTCATCAAAGACGTGATCCGACACAAGTAATTGCTCATAGATCCCACATCTCTTGCACTTATGAGTGACAAGTTCAGTCAAAGGCTGAAATTGGAAGAAAATAAAGGGAATTAGCTAAGAGCTTCCAAACAAGATCAGCTTCCAGTTTTAGCACAGAAATTATTGCACAGTTAGCATTTCATAAGATCAAGGGAATGCAATGATCGGCACACAGTAGCATAAAGTGAACAAACAAAGTTGCACCTTAGACTAGAGTATAAAAACTGTAGTTTCACTTTTCAGTTATTCCAGTAGTGAAGCATGAACTAACATCTTAGACATAGCTCCCCTTTAAAAAATTAAAGAACACAAGGAGACAGAAAGTGAGAAAATTGATGAAGACACTGTAACACAGAGATTAATGTGCAACGAATAGGCTATAAACATAGAAGGAAAGCATTTGTCGAGATGAAAAAAAAATACAACATCAGAGAGCAAACCTGCCAAGATTCTTCTCCTTTAAAGTTATAGAGAACATCCGCTGCCTGCACATCAGGCAAGGATATTCTGTTCTCACCATTGCATTGAAAATAAACTTCAGGTTTTCTCTGTATCCACTCATGTGTATTATATAGTTCAAAAGAGTTTAGTGTGACAACCGCTGACAATACCGATCCTGATAAAAGACATGACATATATCATTTAGAAAATCTCTTAGATACGAACTGCAAAGCTTCTTAATGAGAAAAGACATACTCCAGCATTCTTTAGCTGGAACAGAAATGCAATTACAATTTACAACAATACTAACAATCCACCTAGTATAATCCCACCGTAGTAGGGTGTGGGGGTCAGATGTAGACATGCCTTGACAAGCTAATGAAGAAGGTAAGAAAACAAAGCTAAGTTAAGCAACAACAGAATGTAGAAATAAGGGGAGGCAAAAAGCGCGAATAAGGAAATTCTAATAGATAATAAACTACAGGTATATAGCAGAGTGTTAGATACTTGCCCATCAACGCTACTACTACATGAACATCAATAAAATCATAAATCAAAACTATCAACATATGTTATCATCATTCATCATACCTCATGTATCCAGATTTGTACAAGTTGTAAAGATGATTTGGAGAATGACTTCTACCATTGGTACATTGAAATTTAGGAAGAAATAATCCAGACACTACGATTCTAGGGTTTATTTTGTGCAAATGGAACATGAAACAACATGAAACTGAAATCATCTTGAATGGTAGATCTAAAACACCACTCAATTGATTATAGATTACCAGCTCATAGCATGTTAACCAAATCAGCAATAAAAATTGCACCGTATCTTTACCTGGAAAAAAGCTGAAAAAGATTAGATACGGAAGAACGACAACCGAAACCCTAGAAATCATGGATCGTCGGCAGCGCATGATCAAACGCCTATCAAAACACACACACTCGGTATATCTAGTGAGAGATCAAGCACGAAACTGCGATTTGGGGAAGGAAACGCTCGCACCTGAGTAATCTTAGAGGTGAAGGCACGTCAAAAGCGATGGAGAGGAGAAGCGAGATTGAGAAAGATGCGTTCGAATCTGGAAGGAAAATTCCAGAAAAGGAAGAGAAAAAGTTGAAGGAAACTAGGCAGGAATATGGAGGCTGAAGAGTTAGTGCAACAACGCGGACGCCATTGTTAATTGACTTTGGTCAAAATTTACTCGGTCTTCTCCTTCTACTTGTTCCAAGGTTCTTTTTACTCTTTCTATTGTTTAATGTTTGTAACATTTTCTTTTCAGGCGTCTTAAAATGTCTGTAACATTCATTTTCTATCCATTAATTTTTTTCCACAACACTCTTACTTTATTTATTTTATTCATATCCTAACAACACTTTATCAATCAAATCAACCATCTATATCATCTTTTCTACTCCCTCCGTCCCAATTTGATAGTCTCATTTGATTTTGTGACACTATTCACAAATCGAGAGAATCTTGTAGATTTTTTCCAATATATAAAAAAGAACATAGTCATGTGGGTAGGGATGGCTCCCGGTCCAGTCCGGTTCCGGGAAAACCCGGTTCAACCGGTTACGGTTCTGGTTCCGGTCCGGTTCCGGTTTCGGCCGGTTCAGTCCGGTTCGGGCTGAACCGGACCGGTTTTGTTTAAAAAAAATATATATAACCGCCGGTTAACCGGCGGGTTTTTTTTTTTAAAATAATTTTATAAATTTATAAAACTGAAAAACAAAATAAAAAAATGTAAAAATAATTTTTAAACTTAAAAAAAATAATTATAAAAAAACGCTATTAAAAAAGAATGTTTTGTCATTGTTTTTAAGTTTAAAAATTATGTTTAAAAAACTTAAAAAAAATGATTATAAAAAAACGCTATTAAAAAGAATGTTTTACAAAACATTCTTTTTAATAGCGTTTTTTTATAATCATTTTTTTTAAGTTTTTTAAATTAAATATGAAGGAACAAAAAAATTAAAAAAAATTGGGCTTGCACTTAACATTGACTTACTTGTTAAGTTGCCTACGTATCCTCTCGGGTTCGAGGAATCAAAGCCCACGTAGTTCTTTACCTTTTTTCAAAACCCGTTACCTAAGTCGAATCTTCGGCGGATGAATCGGTGCGTATCGTAATAGAATCTCCAATCCACTCGTCTTCCGATGACTCGATAATGTTACGTTGTTGCCTAATTGCGGCTCTCTTCCAATCGCAAACACAACATTGCGCCTCCAATGACTCCGGTGCCAAATTTGATCTTTTCCTCGTTAAAGTGTAGCCTCCTGCACTAAAAGTTTGTTCCACCGCCACGGTTGATGCGGGGACGGCAAGAACTTGAGCCGCAATCTTCGCAAGCGTTGGAAACATGCTCCTATGATCCTCCCACCACTTCAAAACATCTAAAGTATCACAACTAACAAACTCAAAGTTGGTGTTAAGATAGTTATCAATTTCCGCATTCGTGTTTATAACTCTTGGTCTTTTACTAAAATACTTAGCTCCAAAGGCCCCCAAGCTAGAGCCCGAAGAAGCCGGAGGTAATTGTGAAGTAGTCGGAGAATCAGAAAAATGAGTAAATAAAGTTTCAATGTTTGTTCTAGTTCTAGAAACCAGACCTAAAATATCCTCTAGTTCACCGTCGGCTAAAATATATCCATAATAGTCATCTAAAAGAGCGTGTAAAACTCCTAATTTAAGTCTAGGATCTAAAACACAAGCAACAAGAAAACAATCGGGAATATATCTATAGTATTGCAACCACTTACTCCTCATGCTTGCAACGGATTCCTCAATGCCGGGAATTTTAGCTCCCTCACTTAAACCACACATAACATTACAAGCTTCCAAGACAAAAACATTACTACTTGGTGTATAAACATGACTAAATCTCTTTGTTGCATCACTAAAACATTTTAAAAACGTTGCAATACTTTGACATATATCCCAACCTGATTCGCTAAAATAGAAAGTAGAGCCGGAAAGGTTTTGAGAAACAAAAGACGTTAAAACTTGTTTATATTCTATACATTCACATAGTAATATGTAAGTAGAGTTCCATCGGGTACCCACATCTTTTTAAAAACGTTTTGGGTGCACCCCGTTAGTTTTACAAAAGGTCATCCAATCTCTTGTAACTTTAGGATGCCCCCAAATATACTTAATAACGTTCTTAATTGGCTCAAAATGATAACTCATAGCACGTAAACCATCTTGAACACATAAGTTTAAAATATGACAAGCACATCGAATATGAAAAAATTTCCCACCAAATAAAGGTTGACACATTTCTTGTAAATCTCTAATAGATGCGGTGTTAGCAGATGCATTGTCGAATCCAATTGAAAAAACTCTATTAAGTAGTCTATATTCTTCTAAAATTGCACGAATCATCATAGCAATATTTTGTGCGGTATGTGAATCATCAAAGACTCTAAATGCCAATAAACGTTTTTGCATTGTAAAATGATGATCTACAAAATGACATGTAACACCCATGTAAGAATGGGTTTGAGTATTATCACTCCATATATCACTACAAATAGAAACATTCATATCATTTTGCGAAAAATAAGAAACTAATTCGGCCTTGCGTCTTTTATAAGCCTTAATTACGTTTTTCTTAATCACTTTCCTAGATACGGATGTAAAAGCGGGTTGTGTATGATCTTTAATGTACTCATTAAATCCTACATTTTCACTAAATCGAAATGCTAAATGATCAACACAAATAGCTTCGGCTAATGCTACACTATTAGCTTCATGATCAAAACGAAATAAAGGGTTACCGCTAGTAGAAGATGCAAATCCGCCGGAAATTTGCGTTTGTCCCCCTAGCATTCCCATCTCGGTGACGTGTCTGTGCTCCATGTGTCGTTGAAGGGTTCCATATCCTCCACTTTTCTTCCATTGGAATGTCGCCTCGCAAAAGTTACAAGAAACAATAATTAGTCCGGGATCATAATCCTCGGCCTCGAGTTCCTCGATACCGGGTTCTAATTTAGTAAACCACTTTGTAAAAACAGGAGATGTTAGTTTCCGGGATTGGTTCCCGGAGGACCCGGAAACGGTCCCGGTCCCGGTCCTCCCCCCCTACCCCTAGCCGGCCTCGAACCGCTAGCTTGCCCTTGAGGCCTAGCGGTCCTACCCCTAGCGGAGGACCTAACTTGGGAGGTGGGAGTGGGAGAAGTGACATTATCACTCTCTTGGGTGTCAAAATGTTCCGCCATATGATTAAGAACAATTAAATAATATGATTAAAAGCAATTAAAACAATTAAAACAATATAACAATAAAACAATAAAACAATAAAACTTAGAACAATATAATAATGTGATTAAAAATGTAAAAGCAATAAAATATTAAAAGACAAAAGCTAATTAAAAGGAAGAGATTAAGAGAGATTGTTGATGGAATTTGAGAGATTATGAGATTGAGATTTGAGAAAGAGAAGAGAGATTGTTGTTGTTGGATGTGTGATTTGAAGATTGTATGGTATGATATTTATAGGGGTTTGATATGGGTTTTTTAATATTAAAAAATGAATTTTTTATTTTTTTTTTAATTTCCTAACGGCTAGGAGCCGTTAGGACCGCCGGTTAACCGGCGGTTCAGCTTATTTTTTTATTTTTTTTAAAAACCGCCGGTTAACCGGCGGTTTATTTTTTATTTGTTTTTTAAAAAAACCGGCGGTTCCGGTTAACTGTCGGTTAAAAAAAAAATTTAAAAAAATAAAAAACCGGCGGTTAACCGCCGGTTCGGGTTCGGGATTTTCGTGAACCTGAACCAGACCGTGACCAAACCGGTTCCGGTCCGGTCAAGCCATCACTACCTGTGGGGTCTTATTTGTTTCGTCTTAATGAGTACTTTAACAATATTAAAAAAGCATAATTTTTAGTAACATATAATTAGAGATACTAACGCTACAAAACGTGCATCGGAATATGTGTCGAAATCTAATGGGACTATCAAAATGGGACAGAGGGAGTATCTAATTTCCACCATTAATATCTTTACTCAATATTTTATTCTTCTTTTTTTATCTAAAAACATTTTATCAATCAAATCAACCATCTACTCAACTTCCTTTTTCTTCTTCTATCCACTCATCTCACTTTTCTTAAATATTGTGTCATTCCCTTAATGTTGCAGATGGAGGGAGTAAGAAAAACTAGCGTATTTAATATTAATAATGTTTATTAGTATCTATGTATATGTATTTATGTTACATTATGAGAAATAATTTATTAAATTTATTCTTATAAAACTGTCATCATAATCATAATCATAATATATATAATTTTTGGGGGTGGTTGAAAAATATTCATCCAAAATATTCAACAAAATATTCATCAATATATTCATCTTTAGTTGGGCTTTTGCTTGGGCCGCTGAAAAAAAAGCCCAAAGTTAAAGTCCGCACAAATGTTTTATTATAATAAATGACTAAACTATATCTTTTAAAAAATTTAATTGAAAAAAAATGTTATCAAAATATTCATAAACACTATTTAGGTTCCACCTTGCTTTATAAGGGAAAAATATTACACCGAATTTTGTTAAGTTGGTTTGTAAGGTTTTTCATATTATAATTATAATATCATAATTCTAATCATATCATATCATAATCATATCATAATCATAATCATATCATAATCTATTTCCTAATAAAGATTTTATCTTTTAGTAAGTTAAAAACGAAATTATATTTTATAAGGATTATATAATTGAAAAAATATTTTTGGGGTGCTTGAAAAATATTCACACAAGATATTTTAGAAAGAAATTTCCACACATATTTTTCAAACAAATCTATTACTATTAAATAAAGATTATCTTTTAAGAAACTATATCAATCTATTTCCTAATAAAGATTTTATCTTTTACTAAGTTAAAAATGAAATTATATTTTATAAAGATTATATAATTGAAGAAAAAGTATTTTTGGGGGTAGTTGAAAAATATTCACACAAGATATTTTAAAAAGAAATTTCAACATATATTTTTCAAACAAATCTATTACTATTAAATTAAAGATTATCTTTTAAGAAACTACATCAATCTATTTCCTAATAAAGATATTATCTTTTACTAAGTTAAAAACGAAATTATATTTTATAAGGATTATATAATTGAAAAAATATTTTTGGGGTGGTTGAAAAATATTCACCACAAGATATTTTAAAAAGAAATTTCCACATATATTTGTCAAACAAATCTATTACTATTAAATTAAAGATTATCTTTTAAGAAACTACATCAATTTATTTCCTAATAAAGATTTTATCTTTAACTAATTAAAAAACGAAATCATCTTTTATAAGGATTATATAATTGAAAAAATATTTTTAGGGGGTGGTTGAAAAATATTTACACAAGATAATCACAAAGATATTCATGAATATATTCATCTTGGATTGAGGTTTTGTTTGACCCATAAAAAAAAGGTTCAATCAAAAATAAAATATTGCCTTTTATAATGGAAAATATTAAAACTAAAGGATATAATAAAAAAAATAACAATAAATCAAATTAAGAAAAATGATATTTTATGAACATGATAAATCATATTTTAATAGAAATAAATTTTTTTTAAGGCTCATATAATTGAAATAAATTATTTTTCACAAATTGTTTTACTAAATAAAAGAATTTTATTTTTTAAGGGTCATATAATTGGAAATAGTATCAAACTAGCGTGTGTTCCCGTACCATGTACGGGGTCACATGTATAGAAATATTTTAATAATATATTTATATTTTCTACTATTAATTTGTTTATATATTTTAGTTTATACTTTATGGTTTATAATTTATAGATTATAGTTTATAGTTTACAATTTATGTTTTATAGTTTAAGTTCATTAATAAGTCAATTTAATTAGATTGATAACATAATAATAGATAAAGATAAAGATATATATATATATATATATATAAGATAAGGATATAATATGATAAAAGATAAAAATCCATATTTCTTTTTGTCATATAACCTACCATATCTTTTTGATTTTTTTTACTTATTTAATTCAAAGATATATATCAAGGGTGAGAATCCCATAATAAACTCTCTCTTAGAGATAAATAAGAATGAATCTAAGCCATTGGATGCCTTAGCATCCAATGACTTAGATTAAACTAGTTACCCCACTACAAGTGGGGGTAGTTGTGGTGGTCCGACGACCTCCCGATGACTTTCCGGCGGCGGTCCGGCGGAGGTCCGGCGGCGGTCCGGCGGAGGTCCGGCGGCGGTCCGGCGGAGGTCCGGCGGCGGTCCGGCGGAGGTCCGGCGGCGGTCCGGCGGAGGTCCGGCGGCGGTCCGGCGGCGGTCCGGCGGAGGTCCGGCGGCGGTCCGGCGGAGGTCCGGCGGCGGTCCGGCGGTCCGGCGGAGGTCCGGAGGTCCGGCGGCGGTCCGGCGGTGGTCCAATAATAAATGAAAAGGTTAAAGTATAAAATGAAAATTTTAAGTCTAATTCAAATTGATGAACATTTAGATATAATGTGATGAACATTTAATTATAATGTGATGAACATTCAGTTGGTGAACATGAAATTAAGATGTGATGAACATTTACTTGAGTATATCAAAATGTACGTTTATAAACATTTTGATGAACATTTATGAACAACGTGATGAACATTTAATTATAATGTGATGAACATTCAGTTGGAAAACTTTTAAGTATAATGTGATGAACATTTATGAACACTTGATGTTCATCAAAAATTGGTGAACTCTTAAGTATAATGTGATGAACATTCAGTTGGAAAACTTTTAAGTATAATGTGATGAACATTTATGAACACTTGATGTTCATCAAAAATTGGTGAACATTTAAGTAGAATGTGATGAACATTCAGTTGGAAAAATTTTAAGTATAATGTGATGAACATTTACGAACACTTGATGTTCATCAAAAATTGGTGAACATTTAAGTAGAATGTGATGAACATTCAGTTGGAAAACTTTTAAGTATAATGTGATGAACATTTATGAACACTTGATGTTCATCAAAAATTGGTGAACTCTTAAGTAGAATGTGATGAACATTCAGTTGGAAAACTTTTAAGTATAATGTGATGAATATTTATGAACACTTGATGTTCATCAAAATTTGGTGAACTCTTAAGTATAATTTGATGAACATTCAGTTGGAAAACTTTTAAGTATAATGTGATGAACTTTTAGGAACACTTGATGTTCATCAAAAATTGGTGAACATTTAAGTAGAATGTGATGAACATTTAGTTGGAAAACTTTTAAGTATAATGTGATGAACATTTACGAACACTTGATGTTCATCAAAAATTGGTGAACATTTAAGTAGAATGTGATGAACATTCAGTTGGAAAACTTTTAAGTATTATGTGATGAACATTTACGAACACTTGATGTTCATTAAAAATTGGTGAACATTTAAGTAGAATGTGATGAACATTCAGTTGGAAAACTTTTAAGTATAATGTGATGAACATTTATGAACACTTGATGTTCATCAAAATTTGGTGAACTTTTAAGTATAATGTGATGAACATTTAGTAGAGTATATACATTTGAACATTTATGAACATTGTGATGAACACTTGATGTTCATCAAAGATGGTCCGGCGGTGGTCGGAGGTGCTCCGGCGGCGGTCCGGCGGAGGTCCGGCGGCGGTCCGGCGGTGCTCCGGCGGAGGTCCGGCGGTGCTCCGGCGGCGGTCCGGCGGTGCTCCGGCGGAGGTCCGGCGGTGGGGACAAGGAGGGACAAGGGGTGCCACGTGTCATCATATGGGCTTTTGGATCTCTCTTGATCTAAGGCTCTACATTCATTCTCATTTATCATTTTAACAAGTATTATTACATGACTCTTATAAAATAAGATGATGTGGAGGATGACATGGTGGATGATGTAGCATAACTTAGAGGTCGACACATAGACGAATTGAATATAAGGGCGACATGTAGCAAAAAAAAATTAATTCTTAACCTATTCATTTTTCCGTCACATTTTTTCACCTCTTATTTGATAAAGGGAAATTAGATCTGACAAACGGGTCAAACGAGTCGGGTTTGGGTTCGGATGGAAAACGGGTTTGGGTTAAGCGGGTCGACCATTGGTCGAGTTCGGGTCTGGTCAACCCAGTGGGTTTCAAATGTTCGATAGTTTTATTGTAATAAAGAAAATTAAATTTAAACAATATTTTTATTTATTCAAAAATAAAATATGTGAAAAGTGAGTCCCTCGAAGAGTTTCAAGAAGTATGGATCAGTTCAGGTTTGACCCAAACGGCTTCATTGTTTGGTAAGCTTTTGACAAGTTTACTTAGGATATAATAACATATAAATTCAATATTTTAATATAACTATTTGATCTGTTTCCCTGTGCTAGAAATATCTATAATTACAAAGAACTTTATCAGTAAATATTTGACGCTAAAAAGATTAATTTTTATAAATTTTAATATTTCTCCTTTTGTAAAATAAAATTATATGATGATTATATCATTAGACAATAAATAAAAATATATCCTATGAAGGTATTCTTTAGTAGTAACCTAAAGTTACATAATACAATACGAAAATAAAAAAAAATCTCAATTTTACTTTAGATAAAATTAATCTCAACTTTTAAATCAATAAAAAGTGAAGAACCCCAACTTAAAATTTATAAACAAAAAACAACCAAATTACAATTTCAATTAAATATTTTTAAATTCGAAGATGAAAATTTTGCAACGTACATAAAACTATTATTATGTGCCATGCTGTTATTCAATTTTTTTAATTTTTAATGAAAAAAGTCGTTTGATCTACATTTTTGTCTTCTGGTAAAAGTTGAAAATATTTAAATTAGTTTTTTCCTAAACAATTTAAGTTTAAGCCTATATTTCTCGTGTCGTGTGTGCATTTAGTATGTTTATGTACATTATTATTTAATTTTTCAAATTATATTTAATTCTTTAAAAGATATAACAAAATAGTTGAACACAATAATAGATTTAAAATTTATTATCCGCATTCAAAGTAAAATATAAGTGAAACATACGCGACAATATTACACAATCTAATTCATATTTATAGAGTACTAAATTTTTATTTTTAAAATTCATTTGGCCCGTGCGTAGCACGGGCAGGAGGGACTAGTATATATAATTTTTTGGGGTAGTTGAAAAATATTCACACAAGATATTCATGAAGATATTCATGAATATATTCATCTTGGGTTGAGCTTTTCCTTGGCCCACCGGAAAAAAGTCTATTATTAAAGTTCATATTTTTTTCTAAAACAAATTCACCTATATTTTTCAAACAAATCTATTATTATAAAATAAAAGATTATCTTTTAAGAAACTATTCCACCTATATTTTAAACAAATCTATTATTATTAAATAAAAGATTCTCTTTTAAGAAACTACATCAATCTATTTCCAAATAAATTATCTTTTATTAATTTAAAAACAAAATTATTTAATAAGGATTATATAATTGAAAAAATATTTTTGTGCTTAGTATTTTATAAATGTATTAATTTTATAAAGATAATATTCATCATAAAATGGGAAAAATATGTTATTAAAGATATTTGTATATTATATATCAACAAAGATATTTATCAATATATTCACAAATCATATCATATCATAATCCTATCATAATCATTATCATATCATAATATATATAATTTTTGGAGGTGGTTGAAAAGTATCCACACAAGATAATCACAAAGATATTCATGAATGTCGGGTTTTTCCTTGGGCCACCGGAATAAAAGTGTAATATTAAAGTTTACATTTTTTAAAACGAAATTTCCACATATAATTTTCAAACAAATTTATTACTATTAAATTAATATTATATTTTAAGAAACTACATCAATCTATTTCCTAATAAAGATTTTATCTTTTACTAAGTTAAAAACGAAATTATATTTTATAAAGGATTATATAATTGAAAAAATATTTTTGGGGGTGGTTGTAAAATATTCACACAAGATATTTAAAAAAGAAATTTCCACATATATTTTTCAAACAAATCTAATACAATTAAATTAAATATTATCTTTTAAGAAACCACATCAATCTATTTCCTAATAAAGATTTTATCTTTTACTAAGTTAAAAACGAAATTATATTTTATAAGGATTATATAATTGAAAAAATATTTTTGCGGGTGGTTGAGAAATATTCACACAAGATATTTTCAAAAGAAATTTCCACATATATTTTTCAAACAAATCTATTACTATTAAATTAAAGATTATCTTTTAAGAAACTACATCAATCTACTTCCTAATAAAGATTTTATATTTTACTAAGTTAAAAATAAAATTATATTTTATAAGTATTATATAATTGAAAAAATATTTTTGGAGGTGGTTGAAAAATATTCACACAAGATATTTTAAAAATAAATTTCCACATATATTTTTCAAACAAATCTATTACAATTAAATTAAATATTATCTTTTAAGAAACTATATCTATTTATTTCCTAATAAAGATTTTATTTTTTACTAAGTTAAAAACGAAATTATATTTTATAAGGATTATATAATTGAAAAAATATTTTTAGGGGTGGTTGAAAAATATTCACACAAGATATTTTAAATTGAAATTTCCACATATATTTTTAAAACAAATCTATTATTATTAAATTAAAGATTTTCTTTTAAGAAACTACATCAATCTATTTCCTAACAAATATTTTATCTTTTACTAAGTTAAAAACGAAATTATATTTTGTAAGGATTATATAATTGAAAAAATATTTTTAGGGGTGGTTGAAAAATATTCACACAAGATATTTTAAAAAGAAATTTCTACATATATTTTTAAAAGAAATCTATTACTATTAAATTAAAGATTTTCTTTTAAGAAACTACATCAATCTATTTCCTAACAAATATTTTATCTTTTACTAAGTTAAAAACGAAATTATATTTTGTAAGGATTATATAATCGAAAAAATAATTTTGGAGGTGGTTGAAAAATATTCACACAAGATAATCACAAAGATATTTATGAATATATTCATCTTGGATTGGGGTTTTGCTTAATCCATACAAAAAAAGGTTCAACCAAAAATAAAATATTGTATTTTATAATGGAAAATATTAAAACTAAACGATATAATAAAAAAATAACGATAAATCAAATTAAGAAAAATGATATTTTGTGAACATGATAAATCATATTTAAATAGAAATAAATTTTTTTAAAGAAAATTTTTGTGAACATGATAAATCATAATTAAAATAAACAATTTTTCACAAATTATTCTACTAAATACAAGAATTTTATTTTTTTAAGGGTATGCATAAATAAAATTTTCTTTAGATAAAATGTATTATAAAGAAAATAAGCCAACATAAATCATATCAACTTATTAAAATTACGGGTTAAGATAGAAAAATGATTTATGAAATGTATAAGTAACATGTTTTCTAAATAAATAAATAAAAAGAAGATATATTTAATTAGCAAACACTTTTTAAATCTTAACCTCTTCATTTTCCGGTCTCATTTTTTACCTCTTATTTGATAAAGGAAAATTAGATCTGACAAACGGGTCGGGTTTGGATTCAAATGGAAAACGGGTTTGGGTTAAGCGAGTCGACCATTGGTCGAGGTCGGGTTAGGTCAACCCAGTGAGTTTCAAATGTTCGATATTTTTATTGTAATAAAAAAAAACAATATTTGTATAATAAATTATTATTATATTATTATTATTTAATAAAATTCATTATTATTTTTAATTTAAATGAAAGAAAATATGTGAAAAGTGGATCCCTCGACGAGTTTCGATATGTACGGATCGGTTCAGGTTTGACCCAAACGGCTTCACTGTTTGGTAAGCTTTTGACAAGTCTACTTAGGATATAATAACATATAAATTCAATATTTTAATATAATTATTTGATCTGTTTCCCCGTGCTAGAAATATCTATAATGACACAGAACTTCATCAGTAAATTTTTTACGCTAAAAAAGATTTTTTTTTTATAAATTTCAATATTTCTCCTTTGGTAAAAATAAAATTATATGATTATTATACCATTAGACAATAAATAACAAAATATCCTACAAAGGTACGGGAAAAGATCTTATGAGGATGGATTCTTAGATAAGGACTGAGGATGATGCACACAAACGTTATAGTTAATGAACAAACACGTTATAACTCATGCACACAGTATTCGGTGATGCACACCATCTGTGACACATGCACACAGTGTGTGCATTAGTTATAACTCGTGTGTGCAAGAGTTATAACGTTTGTGTGCATCATCCTCAGTCCTCATCTAAGGATTCATCATCACCGGAATCAAAGTAGTAACCTCAATTTACATAATACAATACGAAAATAAAAAAATCTCAATTTGTACTTTAGATAAAATTAATCTCAACTTTTAAATCAATAAAAAATTAAGAACCCCAACTTAAAATTTATAAACAAAAAACAATCAAATTACCATTTCAATTAAATATTTTCTAAATTCGAAGACGAATGTTTTGCAACGTACATAAAACTATTATTATGTGTCATAATGTTATTGAATTTTCTTAATTTTTAATGAAAAAGTCGTTTGATCTACATTTTGGTCTTCTGGTAAAAGTTGAAACTATTTTAATTAGTTTTTACTAAACAATTAAAGTACATTCTAATTCATATTTATAGAGTACTAAATTTTTATTTATTAAAATTCATTTGGCCCGTGCGTAGCACGGGCAGGAGGGACTAGTATATATAATTTTTGGGGGTGGTTGAAAAATATTCATCCAAAATATTCAACAAGATATTCATCAATATATTCATCTTTAGTTGGGCTTTTGCTTGGGCCGTTGAAAAAAAAGCCCAAAGTTAAAGTTCGCACAAATGTTTTATTATAATAAATGACTAAACTATATCTTTTAAAAAATTTAATTGAAAAAAATGTTATCAAAATATTCATAAACACTATTTAGGTTCCACCTTGCTTTATAAGGGAAAAATATTACACCGAATTTTGTTAAGTTGGTTTGTAGGGTTTTTCATATTATAATTATAATATCATAATTCTAATCATATCATAATCATATCATAATCATAATCATATCATAATATATATAATTTTTGGGGGTGGTTGAAAAAATATTCACGCAAGATATTCATGAATATATTCATCTTCGATTGGGCTTTTGTTTGGTTCAATCAAAAATAAAATATTTCCTTTTATAATGGAAAATATTAAAACTAGGGGGGCGGGGCTCCTAGCGTAGTGGTTTGTGGGGCATGCGATCTCCGTGTGTGTTAATTCCACCCGGGTTCGATCCTCCACGGCTGCGTGCGAGAGGAGCTTCATTTACCATATCTGGATGGCCAGCCCCCAGGCCTGCCCAGGTCGGTGGACTAGTCGGTTAGCTAGTAGCTGCCGGACACCATCGTTAGCCCCGACAAAAAAAAAAATATTAAAACTAAAGGATATAATAAAAACGATAAATAAAATTAAGAAAAATGATATTTTGTGAACATGATAAAAAATATTTGAATAGAAATAAATTTTTATATTTTTGGGGATGGTTGAAAAATATTCACAAAAGATATTTTGAAAAGAAATTTCCACATATCTATTTCCACATATCTTTTTCAAACAAATCTATTATATCATAATCATATCATAATCATAATTATATCATATCATATCATATCATAATATATATAATTGTTGGGGGTGGTTGAGAAATATTCAGAAAAGATATTCATCATATTTTTTGGGCTTTTTGCTTAGTCCGTCAAAAAATAGTCCAACGTTATAGTCTGCATAACTTTTTTATTATGATAAATAAACAAAATTATATCTTCTAAGATTCATATAATAGGAAAAATATTTTACCAATAATATTCATAAAAATTGTCATCATAAAATTATCATATCATCATAATCATCATATCGTTATATCATTATAATCATAATATATATAAAATATTTATAATTTTTGGGGGTGTTTGAAAAATATTCACACAAGATATTCAAGAATATATTCATCTTGGGTTAGGTTTTTTCTTGGGACTTGGGTCACCGGAATAAAAGTCTAATATTAAAGTTTACATTTTTTATAACAAGTTTCCACTTATATTTTTCAAACAAATCTATTACTATTAAATTAAAGATTATCTTTTAAGAAACTACGTCATTTTATTTCCTAAAAAATATTTTATCTTTTACTAAGTTATAAACGAAATTATATTTTATAAGGATTATATAATTGAAAAAAATATTTTGGTGGGTAGTTGAAAATATTCACACAAGATATTTTAAAAAGAAATTTCCACATATATTTTTCAAACAAATCTATTACTATTAAATTAAATATTATCTTTTAAGAAACTACATCAATCTATTTCCTAATAAAGATCTTATCTTTTACTAAGTTAAAAATGAAATTATATTTTATAAGGATTATATAATTGAAAAAATATTTTTGGGGTGGTTGAAAAATATATACACAAGATATTTTAAAAAGAAATTTCCACATATATTTTTCAAACAAATCTATTACTATTAAATTAAATATTATCTTTTAAGAAACTACATCAATCTATTTCCTAATAAAGATTTTATCTTTTACTAAGTTAAACACAAAATTATATTTTATAAAGATTATATAATTGAAAAAATATTTTTGGGGGTGGTTGAAAATATTCACACAAGATATTTTAAAAAGAAATTTCCACATATATTTTTCAAACAAACAAATTACTATTAAATTAAATATTATCTTTTAAGAAACTACATCAATCTATTTCCTAATAAAGATTTTATCTTTTACTAAGTTTAAAAACGAAATTATATTTTATAAGGATTATATAATTGAAAAAATATTTTTGGGGTGGTTGAAAAATATTCACACAAGATATTTTAAAAAGAAATTTCCACATATATTTTTCAAACAAATCTATTACTATTAAATTAAAGATTGTATTTTAAGAAACTACATCAATTTATTTCCTCATAAACATTTTATCTTTTACTAAGTTAAAAACGAAATTATATTTTATAAGGATTATATAATTGAAAAAATATTTTTGGGGGTGGTTGAAAAATATTCACACAAGATAATCACAAAGATATTGATGAATATATTCATCTTGAATTGGAATTTTGCTTGACCCATACAAAAAAAGGTTCAATCAAAAATAAAATATTGTCTTTTATAGTGGAAAATATTTAAACTAAAGGATATAATAAAAATAATAACGATAAATCAAATTAAGAAAAATGATATTTTGTGAACATGATAAATCATATTTTAATAGAAATAAATTTTTAATTAAAATAAACATTTTTTCACAAATTATTTTACTAAATAATGTTTTTTAAAATTTTTAAGGGTCATATAATTGGAAATAATATCAAATATATGCATAAATAAAATTTTCTTTACATAAAATGTATTATAAACCAAATAATCCAACATAAATCATATCAACTTATTAAAATTACGGGTTAAGATAGAAAAATGATTTATAAAACGTCTAAGTAACAGGTTTTCTGAATAAATAAAAAAGAAGAAAATATATTTAGCAAACACTTTTTAAATCTTAACCTCTTCATTTTTCGGTCACATTGTCACATCGTATTTGATATAGGGAATTTAGATCTGGCAAACGGGTCAAACGAGTTGGGATTGGGTTTGGACAGAAAACGGGTTTGGGTTAAGCGGGTCGACCATTGGTCGAGTTCGGGTCGGGTCAACCCAGTGGGTTTCAAATGTTCGATATTTTTATTGTAATAAAGAAAATAAAATTTAAATAAATTTTTTATAATAAAATATTATTATATTATTATTATTTAATAAAATTCATTATTATTTTAATTTAAATTAAAGAAAATATGTAAAATGTGGATCCCTCAAGGAGTTTCGAGAAGTACGGATCGGGTCAGGTTTGTCTCAAACGACTTCATTGTTTGGTAAGCTTTTGACAAGTCTACTTAGGATATAATAACATATAAATTTAATATTTTAATATAACTAATTGATATGTTTCCCCGTGCTAGAAAAATCTATAATGAGAGAGAACTTCATCAGTAAATATTTGACGCTAAAAAAGATTAATTTTTATAAATTTCAATATTTCTCCTTTGGTAAAATAAAATTATATGATTATTATATCATTAGACAATAAATAACAAAATATCCTACAAAGGTATTCTTTAGTAGTAACCTAAATTTACACAATACAATACGAAAATAAACAAATCTCAGTTTTTACTTTAGATAAAATTAATCTCAATTTTTAAATCAATAAAAAATTAAGAACCCCAACTTAAAATTTATAAACCAAAAACAACCAAATTACCATTTCAATTAAATATTTTCTAAATTCGAAGATGAATGTTTTGCAACGTACATAAAACTATTATTATGTGCCATGTTAATACTGAATTTTCTTAATTTTTAATGAAAAAGTAGTTTGATCTACATTTTGGTCTTCTGGTAAAAGTTGAAAATATTTTAATTAGTTTTTACTAAACAATTAAAGTTTATAAGGATTATTTCCTAACAAAGATTTTATCTCTTACTATGTTAAAAACGAAATTATTTTTTATAAGGATTATATAATTGAAAAAATATTTTTGGGGGTGGTTGAAAAATATTCACACAAGATATTTTAAAAATAAATTTCCACATATATTTTTCAAACAAATCTATTACTATTAAGTTAAAGATTATCTTTTAAAAAACTACAACAATCTATTTCCTAATAAAGATTTTATCTTTTACTAAGTTAAAAATGAAATTATATTTTATAAGAATTATATAATTGAAATTTTTTTTTGGGGGTGGTTGAAATATATTCACACAAGATAATCACAAATATATTCATGAATATATTTCACTTGGATTAAGAAAAATGATATTTTGTGAACATGATAAATCATATTTTAATGGAAATAAGTTTTTTTAAGGCTCATATAATTGAAATAAAGAATTTTTCACGAATTATTTTACTAAATAAAAGAATTCTAATTTTTTAAGGGTCATATAATTTGAAATAATATCAGATATATGAATAAATAAAATTTTCTTTAGATAAAATGTATTATAAAAAAAATAAGACAACATAAATCATATCAACTTATTAAAATTACGGGTTAAGATAGAAAAACTGAATTATAAAATGTATAAGTAACATGTTTTCTGAACAAAGATATTTTATTTCACCTCTTATTTGATAAAGGGAAATTAGATCTAGAAAACGGGTCAAACGGGTCGGGTTTGAGTTCGGATGGAAAACGAGTTTGGGTTAGTCCAGTTCGGGTCGAGCCAACCCAGTGGGTTTCAAATGTTCGATATTTTTATTGTAATAAAGAAAATAAAATTTAAACAATATTTTTATTTATTCAGAAAGAAAATATGTAAAAAATGGGTCCCTCGACGAGTTTCAAGAAGTACGAATCGATTCAGGTTTGACCCAAACAACTTCATTGTTTGGTAAGCTTTTGACAAGTCTACTTAGTAACATATAAATTAAATATTTTAATATAACTATTTGATTTGTTTCCCCGTGCTAGAAATATCTATAACGACAAAGAACTTCATCGGTAATTATTTGACACTAAAAAAGATTAATTTTTTAAAATTTCAATATTTCTCCTTTGGTAAAATAAAATTATATGATTATTATATCATTAGACAATAAATAACAAAATATCCTGAAAAGGTAATCTTTAGTAGTAACCTAAATTTACATAATACAATACGAAAATAAAAAAAATCTTAATTTTTACTTTAGATAAAATTAATCTCAACTTTTAAATCAATAAAAAAAATAGAACCCCAACTTAAAATTTATAAACCAAAAACTACCAAATTACAATTTCAATTAAATATTTTCTAAATTTGAAGATGAATATTTTGCAACGTACATAAACTATTATTATGTGACATGTTGTTATTGATTTTCTTAATTTTTAATGAAAAGTCGTTTAATCTACATTTTGGTCTTTTGGTAAAAGTTGAAAATATTTTAATTAGTTTTTCCTAAACAATTAAAGTTTAAGCATATATTTTTCTGGTGTCGTGTATGCATTTAGTATGTTTATGTACTTTATTATTTAATTTTTTAAAGATATATCAAAATAGTTGAACACAATAATAGATTTAAAAATTATTATCCGAATTCAAAGTAAAATATAAGTATATTACACATTCTAAATCATATTTATAGAGTACTAAATTTTTATTTATTAAAATTCATTTGGCCCGTGCGTAGAAGAGGCAGGAGGGACTAGTATATATAATTTTTAGGGGTAGTTGAAAAATATTCACACAAGATATTCATGAATATATTCATCTTAGGTTGGGATTTTGCTTGGCCCACCGGAAAAAAGTCCATTATTAAAGTTCATATTTTTTAAAAAAAAATTCACCTATATTTTTCAAACAAATCTATTATTATCAAATAAAAGATTATCTTTTAAGAAACTATTCCACCTATATTTTAAACAAATTTATTATTATTAAATAAAAGATTATCTTTTAAGAAACTACATCAATCTATTTCCAAATAAAGATTTTATCTTTTATTAATTTAAAAACGAAATTATTTAATAAGGATTATATAATTGAAAAAATATTTGTGTGCTTAGTATTTTATAAATGTATTAATTTTATAAACATAATATTCATCATTGTTGAGGGGTAAAATTTCATGAAATTTTAAGTATTTATGATTTTCTAATAAGTCATAAAAACGGATGCTTAAAATAAAAACAAGATTTATATATTGAGAGTCTTGTGACATATATTCTTAGTGCATAGACTATGTACATAATATATGCGACAATCTACTAAGAAGTATATATACTCTCACTTGGCACATCTTATCTTATCTTATCTATATAAAAGTTGGCTCTCCAATGCCAAAATTGAATGAAATTGGTACCAATTTAATGCATTACTTATTTCTTAATTACCTCTTATTGGACTTTTGGGCATGTCTTTAAATATCCTTCTTATATCCTATGTTATATTTATTTATAGTCCACTTGATTAAGTCACAAATTAAATTAATGTGTGAGCTTCTCTTATGACAATGCAAACTTATTCTAATATTATGTTTTAAAACTACTTCAAACATAAATATAAGAAAATAAAAAATACTTATATTTACAAATATTAATAAATTTGATAACAACAACAACATATTAACAAATAATGTATAACTATATTAAATCACATACGAAAATCCGTAATTTTCTCGCGCGGAGCGCGAGGCCCGTATCTATCTAGTGATAAATACAATTACCTTAATCAACCAAGGTTAATGTCATTAACATGGTTTGATCGGTAAGTTTCAAATATTATTTATCTTGGTCATATTGTAGTGAGTTTAATGAGAGAAAACGTGCTTATATCTATCTATCTATATATATATGTAAAAGTTGATGGGTTTGAAGAAGTAAAAACAACATGTACCTAATAAATGTTACTCCAATATTTTAAATCTTTATTCTAATTACCTATTATATTAAATGTTAATTTCATCATCAACTAAGAACGCACCAACTTCGTCTCCTTCATCTACCACAATCTCCAAACTCATTCTCATCTCTATCCCGTTCATTAATTCCTTCGTTTCATTCCGACGCCCCCTCCTTGCCCGATTAAAAAATAATCTGGATTAATTAGATAGTTTTATCTATATATTGACAACACCTAAGATTGATTCATATGCGCCAAAACATCTAACACACCAAACAACATTGGCCTCAGTAAAGCATGAACATCGTATAAATACTTTATGTTGCAGATTTCGGTTATAACCAACTGTTGCAATAGTTGTATTTGCATTTTACGAGTTTGTACAATTGTATTATATCATTGTTCACTCATTTTGAATTTAGGACCTATTAAATGACTAACTGCCTCAGGAAAACGGTAATTTCTCCGCGCTTCGCGCGGAATTCCGGATCTAGTGGCCAAATAAATTGCCATGTTTAATAGCCCACATTAAAGAGTCTTGACCATATGAAAATGGGATTTATAGGCTGACTTTGCTCCCTACGTTTATAAAGGTGATGATAAAAAAGATCAAACGATGGAAAAACTAATGGCTAAGTTATTGCCCATTAAACAGTAATCAAGTAAAAGAACGTTACCTACCTTGGGCTGCACTGCTGACCGCTGAAGTCTTGTAACGGGGGAAGGTAATTGATTACTCCAAGCTTTCTTCAAATAAAAAAGGAGGAGAACAATACGAGGAGAGGTCTTGGACGGACAAAAAATAAAAGGTTGGAGAGTGACTTCTGTTCTCTGCAAGAAGAACGAGAAGGAGAAAAGAATTTCAAGGAAATCAATATAGGGTATATCCTTTTTCTTGATCAAATTCTCTCATATGCTAATTTACTATAGCTTGTGTTGGATTGAGCAAGAAGATGTCCATCGGAGTTTGTTCGAAACTCTATGTTTCGTCATAACAAGAAGACCCGAAGAAAGGATTCTAATGGATCCAAAGTCCTTATCTCAAATCGAACCAGAGATGTTTCTCATTAGATTTATGATGTTTTGCTAACGCGAAACAGAGATCTTTCTAATGTAGATTCATGATGTTTCACCGAATTGAAACGTGTTCGTTTCTTCAAACAAAACAGAAATGTTTTTATATAGACTCACGATGTTTTGCTAAAGCGAAACAAAGGTGTTTTTACGTAGATTCATGATGTTTTTTCACCAAAACTGAAACGTGTTCGCTTCTTAAATCAAAACAAATGTTTTACTAAAGCGAAACAGAGGTGTTTCTATGTAGATTCATGATGTTTTTTTTCTCAAAGTTGAAACGTGGTCGTTTCTCAAATCGAAACAAAATGTTTCTCATATAGATTCATGATGTTTTATCAAAATCGAAACGGGTTCGTTTCTCATACCGAAACGGGTTCGTTTCTCATTCTGAAACGGGTTCGTTTCTCATTCCGAAACGGGTTCGTTTCTCATTCCGAAACGGGTTCGTTTCTCATTCCGAAACGGGTTCGTTTCTCATTCCGAAACGGGTTCGTTTCTCATTCCGAAACGGGTTCGTTTCTCATTCCGAAACGGGTTCGTTTCTCATTCCGAAACGGGATCGTTTCTCATTCCGAAACGGGATCGTTTCTCATTCCGAAACGGGTTCGTTTCTCATTCCGAAACGGGTTCGTTTCTCATTCCGAAACGGGTTCGTTTCTCATTCCGAAACGGGTTCGTTTCTCATTCCGAAACGGGTTCGTTTCTCATTCCGAAACGGGTTCGTTTCTCATTCCGAAACGGGTTCGTTTCTCATTCCGAAACGGGTTCGTTTCTCATGCGATTAACCATGGCTTTACATATTATAAACATGGAGGTCTCTTTACGTTGTATATGATCTCAAAGTTACAAGCTAAAAAGGTTAATAAAGCTTGTAGACAAATGAAATTCATGACCTATGTGAAACCCATAAATTAATTGAGTTCTTCCAAAAATTCAATGTGTGCAACTACATGTATATGCATGTCAAGTTATTCATATGCACACTGGAAGTCTCGTTTAAAAGTGTTGTGGTCAATCAAATTCATTTTTAAAAGCTCAACTGATAAAAGAGAGTTGTGTTACATTTGATCGGCTTCGTGAAAGAGGAGCAATGAGAAGGTCACAATAGAGATCCGTTGGTTGGGGATGAGCAATGAGAAGGTCATGAAGTAATGTGCGCAACCATGTTAATTCACAACATGTGTTAGCCATGGAATGGTATTCTGCTTTAGCACTCGATCGAGACACAGTACCTTGTTTCTTGGTCTTCTAAGAGATTGGGGCACCACCAAGAAATATGATGTAACAAGTTGAAGACTTGCGAGTGTCTCGACAACGTGCCCAATTCGCATCACAATAGGCTATCAAGTGAAGACGATCATTGTGGCATGAAAATGCCTTGTCCAGGTGAAACCTTGATGTAGGGGAGGATGTTTTAGGCAGCGTTGAAGTGTTGGTCTCTTAGGGCAGCCATGAATTGGCTGGGGATGTGGATTGAATAGACTAAGTCCGGACGTGTAATGGTAAGATATATGAGCTTGTGAAGACATACCTTTAGCAAGGCCAAAACATTCTTTACAGAGAAATGTCGCATTAAGTTCGTTCTCCTTAAAATGAGTATAGTGCCCATGAGGAAAGTCAGATGGGCATAAATCCCACTCATCAAAGACGTGATCGGACAAAGGTAATTGTTCATACATCTCACATCTCTTGCCAGTGGCGGAGCCGGGGGTGCTTGAGCACCTCCTTCGCCACCCGGATCCACGGTGTATACCTTCGATTTTGAAGATCCGCCATTAAAGCACCTGCTATACACTAGGGCCGGCGGTTCTGTTGAAGAGGAAGGTGATTTTAATTTTTGTTTAGATGAGTTAAACTGAATCCGATTTTCAATTGGGCCATACGGCCCACACCACTTTACCATGGAGAATATCTTTCAGATAACCTGATTTTTTATTTGGGCCTAGCCCAATAACTCTTTTTTCATGATAGTAATTAATTGGACCTGATTTTAAATCAACCATGGAACATTATCACGTGATTATTTTAAACATATAAACAAAATAAAATTTATCCTACTATAACTCTTAAGTGTATATCCATTAATAAATTATAATAATAATATTAACTATTATTTTTTATATATATATAGCAAGATTTGGCATAATTACTTAATATCGCTTGGCATAATTACTTAATATTAACCAGATACTAGAAGCATGAAATTGACTTCAATTGTAGATCTAAAATTCCTAGAAACATGAAATTAGTATCTCTAGAGTACCGAACAATTGATTATAGCATGTTAACTAAATCAACAATCAAAATTGTATCTGTATCTATCTTTACCTGGAAAAAGCTGAAAAAGATTAGATAGGGAAGAACCATAACCGAAGCCCTAGAAATTATGGATCGTCGACAACGCATGATCAAACGCCTATCGAAACACACACACACACTCGGTATATCTAGTGAGAGATCAAGCACGAAATTGCGGTATTGGGAAAGAGACGCTCGACCTGAGAAATCTTGGAGGTAAAGGAACGTCAAAAGCGATTGAGAGGAAAAGCGAGATTGAGAAAGATGCGTTCGAATATGGAGGCTTACCAATACCAGTTAGTGGCTTAGTGCAACAACGCGGACGCCATTGTTGATTGACTTTGGTCAAAATTCACTCGGTCTTCTCCTTCTAGTTGGAAGTATTTTTTTTTTTATAGAAAGCCATGCTGCACTCTCGTGATTGTATAAACTCGCGTGGAATGTCCAAAGGAAAAAAATCAAGCTGAAAATTGAAAGCGAAAGAAGTTAGACGGTCAGCGACCATGTTAGTTTCCCGTAAACGTGACGAAACTAGACATTTCAATTTCTACCAATGAAGCCTTGCGCTTTAGCGGCGAGGCTAAAATGGGGATGACAATGCTCCATAGGTTAGGAGAGTAACATGAACGCCTCAAACGAATTTGTTTCTATCCAAACCCTTATGTGCCCCTTTTTCGAACCGAACGAGAGACCCGATGCAATGCTCCATAACTCCGCGACCAAAACCGAGCAAAGGGCAATATTGTGCACTAAGTCGCCAACCCAGTCACCGGGCATGTTCCGAACAACACCTCCAGCGACACCCAAGTTGTCACACATAGAACCGTCAACATTCACTTTCAAGCAGGCGGGAGTAGGCAGGGTCCACTTGACCAACACATACTTCAAACCCTCATGGCCAAGCACCCGAGTGGTCTTTTTTGATTTCTGATAATCCTCATACACCCCCAAAATAAAATCCACTTTGTTAGCCTGGAATTTCTCTTTATGAAAGACCCAAAGGTTTCTCTTTCCAAATATACCAAATATCAATAGCAAAGAGACTCGCCCAATCTTTACCATCATGAGTGGGCTAGTTATAGAGGAAATTGGTTCTGATCCACTGATCCAGTTCAACTTCAAAAAAACTCGGACCAACTAACAGGTGGATTCAGAGCCGTCTAAATTTGCACTGAATCACTGCAATCCCTGAAGAGGTGTAAGTCAGATTCGGCATCCAACTGACAACACAGACACGTATCGGAGTCACTGAGATGCATGCGCCGACGCTCCGAATTCGTGAGGACCCCTCC
Organism: Oxyria digyna; assembly: GCA_029168935.1. Lineage (NCBI taxonomy): Eukaryota > Viridiplantae > Streptophyta > Magnoliopsida > Caryophyllales > Polygonaceae > Oxyria > Oxyria digyna. Next base: position 837,408 of record JAPVLV010000017.1, read on the forward strand.
CCGCACAAACAACCAGGCGAAAACCCTAGTCCTTTCTTGCGTTTGCACTTTCCAGATTTTCTTGAACAGAGGCCCATCAAAACCCACATAGGAGGATAATAGATTGATAGTATGATAGGCAGAGGCAATTGTTTGAAGCTAGATTATCAACGAGATGATAACGAAGCAATTGTAGGACAAAGATCAAACTAGACGGTAACAATATTAACACTCAAGAACACGATAGGATAATTAGGGTTAAGGGCTTGTACTTGTATTTTTGCTCGAAGTGGTTATCTGATTACAAAGAAGGCGTTAGCCCTTTTAAATAGGCTAACCTATTTTTATCTTTAAGGAAATAAAATAATATCTTTTTCTTCTATCTAATGACGATATAAAATATGGTAAAAGATATTCTTTCTAATATCTTTCACTATTTACATTAGGAATATACAATAAATAGACATAATATGCTCGACCGATGATAAGCGGTGTTTTACATACCGCAACTATGGATTATTAGCTAGTTTTGTATAGGATTATGTTACTTGTTCCTATGTAATCTGTATCATGGAGCTGTTCGAGAGAAGATTTACATACGAGATTCCAAGAGATGATACAAGCATTGGAAGCATTGAAGCATAAGGAAGAAGCTGCTGAAGACGAAGACGAAGACGAAGACTTGAAGAAACCAGCAATTCTGCCTCAGACAACCAGCCGCACCCGCGGGTCTCAAGCCGCGCCCGCGGGTCTCATCCTCAGGCAAGGATTCGGAAAAGAAAGAACCGCACCCGCGGCTAGAAAGCCGCACCCGCGGTTCTCACCTTCAGCCAATCCATTCGAGAAAGATCAAGCCGCGCCCGCGGGTCTCAAGCCGCGCCCGCGGCCCTCTGCCATCCAGAAGAAGTTGAAGAAATCCAAAACCGCGCCCGCGGCTCTCAACCCGCGGGTGCGGTTCCTCGACAGAAGAATCAAATTGAAGTCTTTGCCATTTGAAGTAATTTGTGTTTAATTTTGTAACTTTCCATACGTTTTTAGGATCTTAATTGGGCTGTTACATCAGCTAATACTATATAGGTAGTGGATGATCATTCTTGATCATCTAACCTTTGTTTTTGCTTAAGTTTTTGGAAGAGTTTTCACAAACTTATGAGTTGCTAAAGTTCCTTTGTTTCACTTGGCGTTTGAAGCTTTTGGATTCAACAAGTTGTGAGTTTATCCTTTCCTTTTGTCTACTCTTTGATTGTCTCAATTCTCTTGTTTGTATTGTCGATGAACTAGATTTACTACTTTAGATTGATCACCTAAGTTAGTTGCGTCTTGTTCATATTGCTAGAGTTTGATACTTCTAGTTGAATTATCATACTTGTTGTGTAGCACATTCTACTTGCATGAACTAGTTGTGATTGTTAGTAGAAAAGAGAGTTGAGTACATGTCGAGTATCCGACTAGTTGTCTATGATATTGCATGTATCTATCTATTCCTGAATGCATTGCTACTTTGTTATTGAACTTCGATAGTTTCGAGGTTATAATCGAGTAAGGGTTATTAGGACTAGTTGGACTAATAACTATTCAAGAACAGGAATTAGAACGATCATTTGAGAACTTGACATAAGGATAAAAAGGATTTTATGATCAACTTGTTAATTCGTGGATAATAGCTAAGTGGAACACTTCGTTTAATCTTGTTAAAACCAAATTGACATTCGATACTTCGTATCAAAACCCCAAAAACCCCCCCCTTTGGTTACGGTTATTGGTTAGTCATTGTGATAACTTAAGAATTTGATAAACTGATTCTCTTGGGATTCGACCCTTACTTGCGTACTATATTACTTAGTTTGCATGTTAGGATAACTTGACTTGGCACACGACAAATTCGCCTCGTCAAATTTGGCGCCGTTGCCGGGGAATCAAATTTTCTTATTTTTAAGTTCTTATTTTGACTAACTTTAGTGTTGACTAGTGAATGGTCAACACCCGTTCTACTAATCAGCCTCTTTCTATTCTTGATTCAGAGATCGAGAGAACTTTTCATCGGAATCGAAGAGAGAACAGAGACGGGACTGAGACAGTAGAAATGGCCGATCGAGAAGCTCTTGCTGAAGTGCAACGTCAGTTGGCTGACATGCAGTTGGTCGTTAATGCTCAACGAGAGCTAATTGAAACAAGGCTGCCAGGAGGTGGTGTTACTCGCACTTTGAGAGAGCGGCAAACACCGAACCTGACACAGCAACCTCAAGCTGTGGTTATTCCACCCCTTGCTCATGGGGTGACTTTCGAGCTCAAGTCGGGGGTGATCAATTTGCTCCCAAGTTTCCATGGATTGGCTGGTGAGGATCCAATCATGCATCTGAACCAATTTCATGACATTTGCATGACAACCAAACCGCCAAATGTCACGGAAGAGCAGATTAAGATGAGAGCCTTCGGGTTCACTTTGAAGGATGGTGCTCGTTCTTGGTATTACCATTTGCCAACCGGTTCGGTTGATAATTGGGAAAAGTTGCACAAGGTGTTCTTGAGCAAGTATTTTCCAGTGAAGAAGGCAAATGCTCTCAAGAAGGAGATAGCCCATGTCGAGCAAAGTGAAGACGAAACGCTCTATGACTACCTTGAACGCTTCAAGGGGTTGTGTGCTTCGTGCCCTTTTCATGGGTATGATACCGAGGATCTTGTGCTTTACATTTGCAATGGTCTCCTTAATCAAGAAAGGAGGATGGTTGATGCTGCGTGTGGAGGGAATATTCTCAACATGACGCCGGAGGATGCCATGGAGAAATTGCAAGATATGGCTGAGAGCACAAGAAGTTTTGGTAGGATATATACCAAAAAGGGAGTGCATGCAGCAAGTTCAGGGGATCCCGCTCTTGTAGCTGAGCTTGTAGAGTTGAAGAAGATGGTCTCTCAGCTGCAAAAAGGACAACAACAACAAGTCAAGGTATGTGGTATTTGTTCTGACCCTGCTCATTTTACAGATAAATGCCCTGAGCTTGAAAGTGAAGATGTTGCTGATGTCAATGCTGCTGCTGGTGGGTATGGACCCCCACGACCTCGTGGTGATCAACAAAATAACTACAACCCGAGGTATAGAGATCATCCCAATTTTCGGTGGCGTGATCCAAATGAGCCCCAACAACAAGCTCAAGGCCCTCGACCCAATGCTGGACCATCTACTGCGGAGCTGCTGAGGTCCTTGACTCAACACTTCACAACTCATGTTCAAACGACTGAGTCGAGCATCAAGAACATGGAGAAGCAAATTGGGCAGTTGGCTGAAGCTGTTACCACCATTGCACAACAAAATTCCAATTCTCTACCGTCCCAAACGGTGGTGAATCCAACCAGAAATGTGAGTGCAGTGACAACAAGAAGTGGTAAGATTTTGGGGGAAACAAAAAAGCTTGTCGAGGCTTCAGCAGAAAAAGAAGATTCTGAGGACAGCCAAGAACCGCGCCCGCGGGTTGACAGCCGCGCCCGCGGTTCCTCCACTGCGCCAGAAGCCAGTTATCCTGAGGAGCCGCGCCCGCGGGTTGAAAGCCGCACCCGCGGCTCTGCCACTTCGCCAGAAGACAAGTGCACTGACGAGCCGCGCCCGCGGGTTGAAAACCGCACCCGCGGCTCATCCACCGAGGTAAAAATTTCTGGTTTTCCTTCACAAAATGCTGAACTCGAAGTGGAGGATCGGGGGGATTTCCAGTTGAGACAGGACAACTACGTTCGTCCCAACTTTCCACCTCTCGACTCCACCAAGCCTCCCGCCCCGTTTCCCGAAGCCCTTAGGAACACCAAAAGGCCGGAAAACGACAAGGAGTTGTTTGAGACGTTCAGCAAATGTGAGGTAAACATCCCCTTGCTCAAGTTAATTAAAAGCATTCCTCGATATGCAAAGTTTTTAAAAGAACTTTGCACAATCAAGAGGAATCAAAAGTTGAAAGGGCAACAAAAGGTGACGGTAAGCGAGCGTGTCTCCGCTGTATTTCAAAGGCGAATGCCTAAGAAGTGCAGCGATCCGGGCATGGTCAGCATACCTTGCCGTATAGGCGACACACATTTTGAACGAGCCATGCTCGATTTGGGTGCATCGATAAATGTGTTGCCTTACTCTCTCTATAAGATTCTCGGGTTAGGTCCACTCCCTGAAACCGGAATTGTTATTCAACTAGCCGATAGGTCCACCGTGTATCCTAAAGGTGTAGTTGAAAACGTTCTGGTTATGGTGGATAATTTGTTCTTTCCCGCTGATTTCTTTGTGTTAGACATGGAACATGATGGGCAAGCTGCTCCTATTTTGCTTGGGAGACCCTTCATGCGAACCGCTAACACAAAGATTGATTTGGCTAGTGGATCTCTCACTTTAGAGTTCGATGGGGAAATAGTTCAATTTAACATTTTTGATGCTATGAAACACCCCGTCGAAGATGCTGCGTCTATTTGTTCAATTGATGTAATTGATCCTATAGTCCAAGATGTTTTCAATATATTTGGCTTAGATGAATTACAAAGTGTATTAGAACACAGCATCGTTCACTCACCAACACTAGACTTGTCTCTTCCACCTGAGATTCAAAATGTTCTAGCTCGTCTAGACGCTTCGGGTAGAATTTTGGCCGGTCGGCCCATGCTACTAACTTTGGAGAGCGAAAAGCTTCTTCCTTCTATTGTGCAGGCACCGGTTGTAGAGCTCAAGCAATTACCCGAGCACTTGAAATATGCTTTTCTTGGGGAAAATGATACCCTCCCGGTAATCATTTCAAGTAAGTTGACAGGTGAACAAGAGAGAAAGTTGGTGATGGTGCTGAAAGAACACATTACCGCTCTTGGGTGGACCATTGCTGACATCAAGGGAATTAGCCCTTCCACCTGTATGCACAGGATCCTTCTTGAGGAAGGTGCTAAACCCTCTAGGCAACCCCAAAGAAGGTTAAACCCACCTATGATGGAGGTGGTTAAGAAGGAGGTGCTGAAACTTCTTCAAGCTGACATGATCTACCCCATTTCGGATAGTCAATGGGTAAGTCCAACTCAATGTGTCCCTAAGAAGGGGGGCATAACATTGGTAGAGAATCAACAAGGTGAGATGGTTCCTACCCGAACTCAAACAGGTTGGAGAGTATGCATTGATTACCGCAAGCTGAACGCGGTAACCCGAAAAGATCATTTCCCCCTCCCTTTTATTGATCAAATGCTTGAACGACTTGCCGGTCGGCCATATTATTGCTTTCTAGATGGGTATTCAGGGTATTTTCAGGTTGCTATTGCACCCGAAGATCAAGAGAAGACGACGTTTACATGTCCCTTTGGCACTTTTGCATATCGTAGGATGCCTTTTGGATTATGTAACGCGCCCGGGACCTTTCAACGATGTATGGTAAGTATCTTCTCGGAATACATTGAACATTTCATAGAAGTCTTTATGGATGATTTTACGGTACATGGGGATAGCTTTGATGCATGTTTAAATCATTTGTCACTTGTGCTTAAAAGATGTGTAGATACTAATCTAGTATTGAATTCTGAAAAGTGTCATTTTATGGTTGAACAAGGGATAGTATTGGGGCACATAATTTCAGCTAGGGGTATTGAGGTCGATAAGGCAAAGATTGACGTCATTCAATCGTTGCCTTATCCTACTAATGTGCGTGAAGTGCGTTCCTTCCTAGGCCATGCAGGTTTTTATCGCAGGTTTATCAAGGACTTCTCTAAGATCTCCACGCCCCTATGTGAGCTTTTGAAAAAGGAAGCTACTTTTGACATGTCGAATGTGTGCAAGAAGGCATTCGACACTCTAAAAGCCCACCTCACCGAAGCACCAATCATCCAAGTACCCGATTGGTCTCTACCCTTTGAGATCATGTGTGATGCTAGTGATCATGCGGTGGGAGCCGTTCTTGGTCAAAAAGTCGGAAGAGCAATGCACGTCATCTACTATGCTTCCACGACTTTGAACGGAGCTCAGAGGAATTACTCCACCACGGAAAAGGAGTTGCTAGCCGTGGTGTTTGCCCTTGAAAAATTTCGGCAATATCTTTTGGGCACGAAGGTGATTATCCACACGGACCACGCTGCTCTTCGTTATCTCATGACGAAGAAGGAATCAAAGCCAAGACTCATCCGATGGGTTTTGCTCTTAAGCGAGTTCAATGTGGAAATCCGGGACAAGAAGGGAGTCGAAAACTCCGTAGCTGATCATTTGAGCCGGATTGTAGCAGAGGACGGTAAATTACAGGTTCAAATTCAAGGTACGTTCCCGGACGAAAACTTGTATCAAATTAATTCTGCAATTTTTGATTCTGCTGAGTACGAGCCGCACCCGCGGCTAGGGAACCGCACCCGCGGTTCATGCTCTCAGGAGTTTTCGGCAAAGGAAGAACCGCACCCGCGGCTAGCAAGCCGCACCCGCGGTTTGTGCTTTCCAGAAATATCACTGCAAGGAGAGCCGCGACCGCGGCTCAATAACCGCGATCGCGGTTTTCTGACAGCCGAGTATGCAGAAGTTGACCCCGAATACAAGCTTTTCGCCCTCCGGTCTTTCAAACCATGGTTTGCCGATATCGTGAACTACCTGGTTCGCGAAGAATTCCCGCCAAACTACACCAAGGCTCAGAAAGATAGGATCAAGCGGGAATCACGTTGCTACGTTTGGGATGACCCCTACCTTTGGAGACATTGTGTTGACAAGGTAATCCGACGATGCCTCCCGGATAACGAGGTACAGTCTGTCCTTACTTTTTGTCATTCTTATGCATGTGGGGGGCATTTTGGGGCTAATAAAACGGCTAGGAAGGTATTGGACGCCGGCTTCTATTGGCCACACATCTTTCGGGATGCGTTTGCCTTTTGCAAAGCTTGCGACCGATGCCAAAGGGTCGGGAAAATTTCTAAACGAAATGAGATGCCACAAACACCATTAGTCTTTTGTGAGATTTTTGATGTTTGGGGTATTGATTTCATGGGACCCTTTCCTAGTTCGTTTGGGAATTTATACATTTTACTTGCGGTGGACTACGTTTCCAAATGGGTGGAAGCGAAGGCCACCAGAACTGATGATTCCCGAGTGGTAGCAGGTTTCTTGAAGGAGAATATCTTTTCTCGTTTTGGGATTCCAAAGGCTCTTATAAGTGACCAAGGTACTCACTTTTGCAATAAGACGGTGAGTGCACTTTTAAAGAAGTACCATGTCACTCAACGAGTCTCAACTGCTTATCACCCCCAATCCAATGGACAAGCTGAGGTGTCCAATAGGCAAATCAAGGGGATTCTGGAAAAGACGGTGGCTCCTAATCGAAAGGATTGGAGTTTAAGGTTGGATGATGCACTTTGGGCATATAGGACTGCCTACAAAACTCCAATAGGAATGTCCCCATATCGACTTGTGTTTGGAAAGGCTTGTCACCTTCCGGTGGAGTTAGAACACAAGGCGTGGTGGGCGGTGCAAAAATGCAACATGGAGTTGGATGAAGTAGGCGACTTTAGGAAGTTGCAAATCCAAGAGCTTGAAGAGATACGCCGGGATGCGTATGAGAATGCGGTGATCTACAAGGAAAAGACGAAGGCTTGGCATGACAAGAACATCTTGAGGAAAGATTTCAAGGTGGGAGACAAGGTCTTGCTCTACCAATCTCGTCTTCAACTTTTTCCAGGTAAGTTGCGATCCCGGTGGAATGGCCCGTATGTTGTTGCTCGCGTCTTTCCTCATGGCGCCGTTGAGTTGTTTGACAAAGACAACCACAACGTCTTCAAGGTGAATGGTCAAAGGTTAAAACCTTACCATGAGGGATTCACCAAAGTGTCTTTCGATGAAATGGCTCTAGAAGAGCCAACTTTGGAAAATTGAAGACGGGAAACCAAGTCGAGCCACGACTCTAACCAAGGCGCTGCTTGGGAGGCAACCCAGGGTATTCTTCTTTTTCCCTTGAATTTCATTTTCTTTTTAATTGTTTTGTTTTCTATTTTCTAGGAAGTCAAGACGAGAAGACGATGGTCGTTTGCTACTAAAGGAATTGACGGTTCTTCTTTTCGTTTATAAAAAAAAAAAAAAGAAAAAAAAAAAAAGAAAAAAAAAGGAATTGACGGTTCATCTTCTACCCTTCTCCATATCAAAATTCATCTTCTAACCTTCTCCACATCAAATTTCATTTTCTACCCCCTACCACATCAAACTCCCACCACATAAAAGCCTCTCTTCCCACTTCCCACCACATACCCTACCTCTCAAACACCAAACCTCCCACCAAAACCTCCCTCTCTCCCAACACCAACACACTACCACCAAATCCTCCTCACCACCCGCACCCGCACCCGCACCCGCGCCGGCATCCAACCGCAACCGCGGCTCCAAAATTAACACCCGCACCCGCACCCTCACCCCGCGCAGAAATTCTGTCCAGACGAAACCGCACCCGCGGCTACAAACCCGCACCCGCGGCCTCGCCCTGTCAAGAATTCTCCAGCACGCACAAACCGCACCCGCGGCCCCAAAACCGCACCCGCGGTTCCCTCCTTGCCAGAAATCAGACAAAAGCAAAAACCGCACCCGCGGCTCCCAACCCGCGCCCGCGGTTTCGCCTCTGTCGCCCACTGATTTCAGTAAGTTCATCGTTGTTGATTTTTCTTACGCCTCGGGGAGGGCTTTTTGCTATTGTGCTGCTGCTGCTGTGTGGTATATTTGTTGTGTGCGGATTTGTGTTGGCATTTGTTTTGCGTATACACTCTGATGGCTGCAGCAGGAACATCCCGAGGCCACAAAAATGATCTGTGGCAACAACAGGTTCAGCCCAACTTAGCTTATTTAAGGGCTAAGCAGTGTGTAGCCACGAGATTTTTTCATCCACGTACCCTCGATGATTTGGGTATGTCTGCATGCACTGAAGCCATGCTTGAGCACGCAGGGCTGCAGAGTTTCGTGTACAGGTCAGCTCCTACTCATGCCGAGGCTACCTATCAGTTTCTGGCAAGCCTCAAGTCCAAGAACGTCTCGGAGACCACCTCCATCTCGGCTATCCAGTTCATTTACAATGGACGGTCCTTTACAGTTCAGGCTGAACAGCTGCGCCACATCTTGGGAATCTCTCAGGTTCCCTCTGCAGATTATGATACTATAGTTGGTGCCAGCCCTACACAGGTCTGGTACACATGGACGGGACAAGTTCGGGATACACATGGTAATGATTATAATGCAAAGATGTCCCATCCATGTCTCCGCCTGACACAGCGGGCTCTCTCTATGGCCTTCTTTGGGCTTTCTGAGGTGAACAAGGTACCTGCCTACCAGCTGAAGTATCTGTATGCTCTCATGCCGGAATGTCAGGTAATTCCGGATTGGCTCTCACTTTTTGTTCACTCTTGTAAGACAGCCCGCTCAAAACCGAAGGGACAAATTACTTTGGGTGGCATGATCACCCTCATCCTCGAGGCTGTCGTCCCCGACTGGGAGACGCTTGACTGCGTAGGTAGTCCGGACCCCTCACTGGGTCCCTATTTGCTGGATACCACGTTTCTGCAAACCCGACTTAGGTGGCTCAAGTCAGTTCCAGCAAATGACGACGAGCAGATGTGGGTTTGGCTCGGTCCTCCCGAGATTGCTCTCACCGAGGATTTTGCTTACGGGCCAGCCCATACCTTTAGGCTCAACCCAGCACCCGCTCCCCCTCGTGCAGCTGCTAGACGACGAGTTCGAGGTGGGATCAGCATACAGGAGCCGGTTCCGCAGCTGGATCAGCAGCCAGCTGACCTTGAGGATGATGATGATGACGACTTCCAGGAGCCTGCCCCTCATTTTCAGCCGCAGAGGCAATGGGGCGAAGGCTCGTCTTCTGCAGCTCCTGCTGACATACCTTGGGAGCAGCGCCTTTTCGAGCGGATTGAGTATGTCTACCAGTCGGTTCAGACGGTGAACCAGAATGTTGAGAGGCTGCAGCAGACGGTGAACCACAATTTTGAGAGGCTGCAGCAGTCGGTGGATGACTTACGGCTCGACATGCATGCTCGTTGGCCCGAATATCCAAACCGGGATGACCCGGATCAGTGAGCTTCTTTCTCTCTTCCTCATTATTTTTATATGTCTTACACACTGAGGGCATTGTGCACTACAAGTATGGGGGAGGGAAATTAGTTCATTGCTTATCCTAGAGTAGTTTCATTTCCTTGTTATTTCCCTTCGGTTTTTATTTTGTTGTACTTTGCATGGAATTAAAAACAGAAAAAGCCACAAAAATACGAAAAAAGGCAAATGAAAATCCTGGGATGGAAAAATCCATGCAATAAGCTGGTAGTTCGGCTTGCATTAGGCTTGGCAAAAAAGGACTTGAGGGCGGTAAGGAATGGTGAGATTGAAAATGAAATGAGTGGCTAGGTGAAAACCTTTCGAGGCGCCTAGGCAAAATGAGTGACATGAGTGTCTTAGGACAAAATTTTTTGCATGATAACCACTATGGAAGACCAAAATTGATAGATTTCTTTCTCATCATATTGTTTGTATACTAAATGTGTTAGTAATTTGTAGTTTCTTTCTTTTTCATACTTCCTGAGATCTTTGAGTGATTATTGTAAAAGAGTAAGTTTCTTTTAGCTTACTCGGGACGAGCAAGGTCTAAGTATGGGGGAGTTTGATAAGCGGTGTTTTACATACCGCAACTATGGATTATTAGCTAGTTTTGTATAGGATTATGTTACTTGTTCCTATGTAATCTGTATCATGGAGCTGTTCGAGAGAAGATTTACATACGAGATTCCAAGAGATGATACAAGCATTGGAAGCATTGAAGCATAAGGAAGAAGCTGCTGAAGACGAAGACGAAGACGAAGACTTGAAGAAACCAGCAATTCTGCCTCAGACAACCAGCCGCACCCGCGGGTCTCAAGCCGCGCCCGCGGGTCTCATCCTCAGGCAAGGATTCGGAAAAGAAAGAACCGCACCCGCGGCTAGAAAGCCGCACCCGCGGTTCTCACCTTCAGCCAATCCATTCGAGAAAGATCAAGCCGCGCCCGCGGGTCTCAAGCCGCGCCCGCGGCCCTCTGCCATCCAGAAGAAGTTGAAGAAATCCAAAACCGCGCCCGCGGCTCTCAACCCGCGGGTGCGGTTCCTCGACAGAAGAATCAAATTGAAGTCTTTGCCATTTGAAGTAATTTGTGTTTAATTTTGTAACTTTCCATACGTTTTTAGGATCTTAATTGGGCTGTTACATCAGCTAATACTATATAGGTAGTGGATGATCATTCTTGATCATCTAACCTTTGTTTTTGCTTAAGTTTTTGGAAGAGTTTTCACAAACTTATGAGTTGCTAAAGTTCCTTTGTTTCACTTGGCGTTTGAAGCTTTTGGATTCAACAAGTTGTGAGTTTATCCTTTCCTTTTGTCTACTCTTTGATTGTCTCAATTCTCTTGTTTGTATTGTCGATGAACTAGATTTACTACTTTAGATTGATCACCTAAGTTAGTTGCGTCTTGTTCATATTGCTAGAGTTTGATACTTCTAGTTGAATTATCATACTTGTTGTGTAGCACATTCTACTTGCATGAACTAGTTGTGATTGTTAGTAGAAAAGAGAGTTGAGTACATGTCGAGTATCCGACTAGTTGTCTATGATATTGCATGTATCTATCTATTCCTGAATGCATTGCTACTTTGTTATTGAACTTCGATAGTTTCGAGGTTATAATCGAGTAAGGGTTATTAGGACTAGTTGGACTAATAACTATTCAAGAACAGGAATTAGAACGATCATTTGAGAACTTGACATAAGGATAAAAAGGATTTTATGATCAACTTGTTAATTCTAATTGTGGATAATAGCTAAGTGGAACACTTCGTTTAATCTTGTTAAAACCAAATTGACATTCGATACTTCGTATCAAAACCCCAAAAACCCCCCCCTTTGGTTACGGTTATTGGTTAGTCATTGTGATAACTTAAGAATTTGATAAACTGATTCTCTTGGGATTCGACCCTTACTTGCGTACTATATTACTTAGTTTGCATGTTAGGATAACTTGACTTGGCACACGACAAATTCGCCTCGTCAACCGACCTTGTCTTCTCTACGCCGACGTCTTCTTCTTCTCTTCTCCACGTCGACGTAATCCTTCTATGCGTAGCCTTCGACGCGTTCCTTACTCGTCGTATTTTCAGGCACAAACAATACCCCTAAGGCGTTTTACAGAGCTTAACGCCTCACAGATCTGGGAAACGCATTCTTTCTTCATGGAATACGTCTTCATTAAATCTGGGACGCGTAGATGATGAGTTTGAACACCGTACTTCTTCGGCTTTGTATTAATCCTTTCGAACTTCACATTGCTCGCATTTAATGTGCTTAACTGATTTTCTCTAGCTTCAACGGTCGTTTCCTAACGTTCGGATTTCTTCCAACGGTCACAAGGCGGTTCTTCCTTGAAAGATCTTGGCCGAGATCTTCTTCTTTCCTTATTTAAGCTTCGCTTCCAATCTTTTCTTTTTCACTCCATTCCCTGATTGTCTTGCAAATCATGTTCTCTGCTTTCTCATCTTGTTAACCTAATTCTTCGTCTTGCTCCTTCCGCCGCCATATCCATTCGATGGCTCTCACTGACTACGATCCCAAGATGATCCTTGACGATGCTAATCGGCGTTCCTCCTCTGCCCGTAGCGTCGAACACTTCCGTTCTATTGCGGGGCTTTCGACCAACGTCGTGATCGCCATTCCTCCTTCCGACGTATTTGCCGACGCACTTCGTCCTGGATGGATCTGTGCTTACGAATACCCGTTTCTTGTAGGACATGCTTTCCTTTTTCTCCCTTGGTCGGGTCTTTCTTGTCTTGTCTAGGCATCACGATCGGTCAAGTTCTTCCTAGTGTTTGGAGAGGTTTGGCGGTGCTAGACCATATCTTAGCTAATTTTGACGTCGAATTTACAATCGTCGACTTTATGCATTCTTGAATGCTCTCTACCCCTTCCGCGGGTAGAATCAACATCAAATCCCACGTCGGAGCGACTCCTTTGGTGACCGAGGGGACTTCGTCCGATCGTGGTTGGGCAGACAAATTCTACTTCATCAGGAAATCAACTTTGGGGGTGGATTGCGCCTTTTTGCTTGAAGAATGGACTCCTTAGAGTAAGTTTTCTTACTTTCAAACTTCTTTATCTTCTTTGTTTTATACGCGTTGACGCCTTATCTTACGCATGACTTTGTGTGTAGTTGATATTCATGCGATCTTGGAGCGTGAGGAGTCGGAGGAGATCACGAAAAAGATTATGGTGATTCCTCTGGTTGAGCGTACCTTTACTGGTCGTGGCGGGAAGGGATATCGTATTGCGACTCCTACTCCTTCTCGAGGTAGGGTTTCTTGTGTATGCTATGCGTCACTTCACTTGATTCTGCTTTTCCTTTGTCTCACAACTTTATTGTTTGCTATTTTTCAGGCGTCGCGTCTCGTACTCGTCAAAAATCTGCCAGCGACTTGATCTCGGCGAAAAGGAGGTGTATCTCGGAGAACAAATTGAAGGCTGTGAAGGAGGAGGGTACCCCTATTGCAATGAAAGTGGAAGAAGTTACTCCTTCAACTGTGGAGGCGAAGGCGCCGTCAGACGTCCCATCGAACGCGGAGGTGAAAGAATCTTCCGTGAATCTTTCGGTCAGAGGCGACAAGGGTAAGGGTAAATCTCCCAATGCAGCTTCCATCGAGTACGTCGAGGTTAACGACTTTCCTTTTGTGGTGTCGCGTCCTATCACACCTACGCGTAACTTTGTCCCGACGATGCAAGCTCTGGCATCTTCTTCTTCGTGGAACCACTATCTTCCCATGCCGGTCATGGATGTGTTGGGCGAGTCTCTCGTTGCGCAGTGGCAGGTACTATTTTTAGCTAAATTGTCAACGAGATAACAATGAAGCAATTGTAGGGCAAAGATCAAACTTTACGGTAACAATCTTAAATCTCAAGAACACGACTATGAAATTAGGGTTCAAGGGCTTGTACTTGTGTTATTGCTCGAAGTGGCTAGATGATTACAAAGAAGGCGTTAGCCTCTTTAAATAGGCTAACCCTAGTTTTATGTTTAAGGAAATAGAATAATATCTTTTCCTTCTATCTAATGACGATATAAAAATATGGTAAAATATATTCTTTCTAATATCTTTTACTATATACATATGGAATGCACAATAAAGATACATAACATATTCAGCCGACCTTGTCTTCTTTACGCTGACATCTTCATCTTCTTCTGTTACGTCGACGTGATCTTTCTACGCGTAGAACTCGACGCGTTCCTTACTCGTCGTATTTTTAGGCACAAACAATACCCCTAAGGCGTTTTACAGAGCTTAATGCCTCATAGATCTGGGAAACACTTTTTTTCTTTATGGAATACGTCTTCATTAAATCTGGAATGCGTTGAGGATGCCATCATCTAGATTTTTTACTTCGTCGTAAGGCTTTGATCGTCGTCTCTCTTCATTGTTTCTGCGCATCTGACGGGCTGCTTCGTAACTTGTACCGGTAACGTCTCTTTTCTCCAACGGCTATATTCATAACGGCTATAATGCCGTTACGGCTTGATTTACGCCATATCTTACGCAATCTTCTCCCTATATAAGGCTGAGATTTCGTCTTCTTTTACACTCTTTCCACAACTTCATCTCTTCCGAATATTCTCTGCTTTCTCATCTTTTAACTCCGTCTTACATATTTTTTTATCCTACGTGTTCTGACTCTTCTTTTGGCGTTCTTGTTCATTAGTCGTTGCTTCTCGTGTTCGTGGCCGTGGGGAATCTGCTTTCGATCTCATTGCGTCGAAACGGAGATGTCGGATTGTTCAGACGTCCACTTCCCCAAAGTTCTCGTCCGAGTTGAGCCCATGATCTCGTTGGTCTCTTCGTCGTCTCCTTCTCCATTCAAGGCTCCTAGGTCAAAGAAAGGGAAAGAGAAGGTGTTTGAGGCGTCTGAGCCTATGTACGAGACCGTCGATGATTTCCCTGTGGCTGTTACCCGTTATGTCATTCATGGGAAGGAGTTTCTCGATGCTCTATTGGCGCTTCTTTCTCCTATGACGCATAATCATTACGCGTCAGTGGACTCTGATGATATGAGGGGAGAGGCCTTCGCTGCGCAATGACAGGATAAGGAGTGTTTAGTTTTATTTAGTGTCTTATTGACAATTTATTTGTATCTTGTTCACAATTTTATTTAGTGTCTTGTTGACAATTTATTTGTATCTTGTTAACATTTTACTTAGTGTGTTGAAAATTTTATAGAGTGTCTTGTTGACACTTTTATTTAATGTCTTCTTGACATTTTAGTTTTATTCAGTGTCCTGTTGACAATTTATTTAGTGCGATGCAATTTTATTTAGTGAGTTGTTGACAAATTTATTTAGTGGGTTGGTAGTTTTATTTAGTATATTGACAATTTTATTGTTGTGTTCATAATTTTTTTAGTGTGTTCACTATTTTTTAGTGTGTTGACAGTTTATTTGGTGGGGTTGATGTTTATTTAGTGATGTTGACAATTTTATTAGTCTTGTTGACGATTTGGTTAGTTGCGTTGGCAACTTAATTAGTCGCGTTGACATCATAATTAGTCGTGTTTACAATTTATTTAGTTGTGTTGATTACCTGTCGCGTTGTCAATTTAATTAGTCACATAAACTGTTTAATTCATTATTTCGACAATTTAGTAATATGTTCACAATTTAACTAATCACGTTGAGAGTGACCTACTCAGGTTGACGGTTTAATTAGTCACAATCAAGCAAAAAATTCACTCCTCTGTTAATTCTATTGCTTTTGCGGCTTGTTGTTTTGTGTGTTGAACTGATATTCTCAGCTTATATGAACGAGCGTCGGGGCAGAAAATTAACTATGCTAAGACGGAAGTCTCCTTTAGCAAGAATGCAAATGCGGTTACAAGAGCTAGTATCATTAATCTGCTGGGAGTCGCTGAGGTTGACAGGCAGTCTAAGTACTTGGGTTTGCCAACTGTTATTGGTCGATCTAAGAATGCGGTTTTCTCAACGTTAAAGGACATAATATGGCAGAGGCTGAATGGATGGAGGGGTAATTTCCTTTCAAAATCTGGGAAAGAGGTGCTTATTAAGGCTATATTGCAGAGTCTTCCGACCTATTTGATGGGTGTATACCATATTCCTGATACGCTGCTTGATGAGGTCCATTCCATGATAGCAAAATTTTGGTGGGGCTCCACTGATCTCCACAGAACAATCCACTAGAAGAGGTGGGAGATTATGTATCTTCCGAATAAGCTGGGTGGAATGGGATTCAGGAACTTAAAAATATTTAATCAGGCTCTACTTGCAAAGCAGGGGTGGCGCCTCATTACTCAGGAAAACAATATGTTGTCACGTGTGCTAAAAGCAAGATACTTCAAGCATCAGTCCGTTCTTACTCCTCCAATGGGATATAATAGAAGCTTTTCCTGGTCGAGCATCTGGGGAGCTAAAGAATTGTTGTGTAAAGGGCTTGGTATGAGAGTTGGGGATGGCCACAATATTTTGTCTGCTTCCAATAGATGGATTCCGGATGGGCTGTCTCTGCGCAAGCCCATGGCCCAATCAGGGATATCTTCTTCTATCTATGTCTCAGACCTATTTATTTCAAGGACTAGGGCTTGGAACCCTAATGTTGTGCGGAGTTTCTTTTGTTCTCAAGATGCTGATGCAATTTTATGAATCCCCTTAGCTTGGAGACACCAGTCAGATTCGCTGGTATGGTGGCCGAATCGAGAGGGAATTTTTTCTGTACGCTCTGCATATTGGTTGGGCTCGTGTGAAAATATTGATGGTTGGCAAGGTCTGTTGGATGGATCTGGGAATGATATTTGGCGAACCATCTGGTCTATGAAGGGTCCTCCAAAACTCAGAAATTTTTCTTGGCGTGTTTGTTCAGGTTCTCTTCCTGTTAAAACTAATCTTCTTCAGCACCAGGTGGTTGATAATGCTTTGTGTGATCGTTTTCATAGTGAGAATGAATCAATTTGGCTTGTACTGGTTGGATGCCCTGAGAACGATCTGGCTTGGTTTGGTTCCCCCCTCTTGTCTTGGGCTCGGAGCCAGTCTTTGCAAAATATTAACCAAACCTTGCTTGATCTCAAAGAACAACGTGGGTCTTCTGCAGTCAAGGAATTCTTTTCATGTTGTTGGTTTTCTTGGAGTTGTCGTAACAACATGCTATTTGATGAGGGGTTTGTCAATGGTGAAGTCATTAGAATTGGCCTTCTGAAGTTTCTACATGACTTTGATCAATTCCCTGCTGGACGATTTCAAAGTGCTACTCCTTCCATGATTCATGTCAGTTGGACTCCACCACTGTCTCCCTTGTTGAAGATTAATACTGTTGCTGCTGTAATCAATGGCAATATAGGCATGGGCACGGTATGTCGCAATTCCCTTGGTTCTATTATTTTGGTTGCTGCAAGCTGCATTCCTGGTGGTGATTCACCTCTCCTGTCCGAAGCCTTGGCGTGTAGATGGGAGACCGCCCTTCGCTTGGGTTACAACCAATTGATTATTGAATCAGATTCTGCTGGACTGATTTCCCGCTTACAATCTCCGAGACATGGCCTGTCTTATGTGGATACTGTTATATTTGATATTTTACAACTATGTAAATCTTGTAATAGCTCGTCTTTCTCTTCTATACGCCATTCAGGCAATACCGCAGATCACTTAGCCGCTAGATTATCTACTAATCGTGGATGTGAACTTGTATTTCTGTGTAATTTTCCTCAAGGGGTTCTTAACCTTGCGGAAATTGATATGATATAATATATGACATGGTTTTCCTTTAAAAAAAAACTTGTCCTGCAAGTTTTAATTTGATTGCACAGTGTTTTGGAGTATATCCTTGATCTAAATTTCTAATACGTTACGTTTTCCAAAAAAGAGACTACAAATATAAAAACCGAAAATAGCAAAATAACACGCCCTCTTCCGGGTGTGGTCCCCTTCCTTCGAGTGTGGTCCCCTCCACCACTCCCTCTGTTTGGGTCTGGTCAAGTGAGAGTGTGTCTCAATGATCACTTTAAAGGTTTTAATTTGGAAAACTAGTCTCAATTTTTATTACATTTTTTAAAGAAAAAACTAACTCATTGAGTTTCTCCTTTTCACTTGGGTAAATGAATTAGTGTCTAAAGGGTGATTTTCCTAATAAAAACATATAAAAGAGTTATTTACCCAACTTACCGGTCTGGTCCGCCTCCCCTCCTTTAAGTGAAGTGCATGTGATGTGATTTCTATAGGATATAAAGCAAAATTTCATTTCCTAAGGTAAAAACCTAAAACAACAATAGTGTTTTTGGGTATGTATCCAAAAACTGAAATACTACAAGTCTAATTCTGTACGGACCCCAAAGATTTATGGGCCTTGGGTCGACGCCCAGGATGCCCTTGCTCGTGGACCGGCCTTCTCATACTCAAACAAGTAACTAAGGCCACGTAGCCGAGAAACGAAGAAATCCGACAAAACATCGTAACGCAAAAAAACACAAATGGGAGAGAATGAACACCCCCGACTATCCCAACGTTCACAACATAAGATAGGCACCCATAAACGAAGAAAATAACAGAAACAAAAGAGAAACTAAAAGTAGGATAGGGAAATCAAAATTCATCGGAAGCCAGCAACTAACACAACAATTCATGGAGACGAAACCACACAGTCATAGCCGTTGTCTGCAATTGCAAAGGCACCTGATTCGTGCTAGCACAAAGCATAATAGAGTAAGCGATCCCCAGACCGCAAGCCAACGCTTGAGGATAAACAAAAAATACACCCAACAAAAAGCTAGATAAACTCAGACTGTCCGTAACTTTCCGGATTGCAAACACAAGATAACGTTGCTTTCCCGGAATCTGAGCTACAACAACCCACGACAAAATAAACAAGAGAAGCGAGAACGATAAAGACAATGCCAATCAGCGAAAAAGCGCGTGAGGTACCATCGAATCAATACAATAAACACGACAATAGGTAAAGCAATAAATGAATTAGATCCGCGCAAATCAAACCCATACATCTGAAACTAAAGGCAAAAGAACACTTGCATCCAAAGAAAGAACAAAAAGTGGACATCCATCTTGCGCGAGAAAAAAAACCAAGATCTTTCACTATAGAATAAGGGAGTCCTCGACGGCAAGCGAATGCCTGAGAACAAAAAAATACCCACAACAAAAGATAGATAAACCTAACGTCCTGGATAACAAACACATGATAGCGCTGCTTTCCAGGAATCTGAGCTATAGAAGCCCAAGAGAAAATAAACAAGAGAAGCGGGAACGATAACGACAATACCAATTGGTGAAAAAGAGCGTGCGGTATCGTCGGATGAATAAAATAAAACGACAATGCATAAACCAACATATGCATTAGATCCGTGCAAATCAAACCCTATGGGCGAAACTAAATGTAAAAGTACACATGCATCCAATGAAAGAACAAATATCGGACATTCATCCTGCCTGGGCACACAAATCAAGATCTTATCCAAATCTACTGATGGAACCAAATGATCGCACGCCTTAAAACATCTCGCTCACACCATCATGGAACATGCTGAAAATGGATGAGATCGGCGTCCGTACACCCTAACAACGCGGTCTACCCTCAAGAATCAGCTGTTGTATAAGCACTTCCACCTCCTGTGTTGGAATAGGGACCTATTGAACTCTGGTTCCTTAACAGGTTCCTTTCCTCTATTACTCTATGTTTTGACGATGACAACCTTAGCATATACTATGGTATAGTTTATCTTGTTATTTCAGTTGAAAAGATTGAAGATTTGAAGACTGATGAAGCAACAAGGGAAGTCAGAAGGAACTACGATTACATCCAAGTTACTTCTAACTCTAGCATGGGCGGCGAGCCGAGAAGATTTGTAGAAGATCTTTTCCTTGTTAGGATATTGCTAGAGTTGGTTGTAATTCGGTCTTTGTAATTTATGGTAACTATCGAGTTAATTTAAGTTAACTTGAATCACATAGGCTCAATCATATATTAGGAAATAAGTGCGACATATAATATATTCCCTGGAATATCTTTGTACGCCGAACTAATTTCCTATATATATGGTCGCCTCTATGTTCTTAGGGTTGATGATTTTGACGCAGTTTGAAGTGCATCAGCCTAAGAGAAGAAGAAGTGTGTTCTTGTATAAAGAACATCAAGTAAGTTCACTGGTATTCTCATCTGAGAGTTTCTGATATGAACTAGGTTAGTACTTAGCAATAAGTTTGTAATCTCGTTTATCTCTAAACTCACTGATTGAATATACAAGTAGACCTTTCAAATCCTCGAAAGAGGGGTGATTTTTATCCAAAGATAACTATTTGGTTATCTAGGGTTTCCACCTAAAGTAATCGTGTTGATAACTTGTTATATTACTTCCGCTGTGCCTAGGAACTGGACAACTCTTTGTCACAGTTCCCTTGATACTAACATACAGATCCTATATCCTGCTTGATGAAACTAATCAAAATTACTTAGGTAACACATTTTAGAAGCAGTTCGACTACTATAAATAGGGACCTTGACTTTCTTCAGAGGGGTCGAAAAAATTCTAAAAAAGGAATACTCGATCTGTTGATGATCTTAGTGTAAAGTGTTCCAAAAGAGAGAGAAATACAAACCGCACCATTTCTTTACATAGAAACATCTTCCAACACGTTCTTTAAATCCTTCTTTTCTCATCTCCTTCCTATCACGTTATAATACACGGAGTCATCATCTATGAGCAAATACGACACAACATGGCCTGGATTTTACCAATCGCAAAATTAATCTAGAAAACCCAGTAATAACGCCCGGAAACACAACCCAACCATCACATTCGAAAACACACCCAAAATCTATACAACACACAGAAAATAATGCAAAAGCTCAGCGGGAAATTATGGACAACGCAATTTACGCACGACAACGATAACAACAAAAGGTGAGGCAACAACAACCAACAATGGGAAACACACAACAGTAGCAAAAAGTTGGGTGTTTTATGCCCAAATCTCAACATCACAGTGATAAGAAATGCAACATACTAACCATGTTTTGCGGTCAACACAACTAATGTAGTATAACGATAACAACCACCAGTGAGCCGACCTGAAGAAACAATGATGCAGTAAAAAAGCAGCCAATTGTAAATACACAATAGGAGCAAAGAAACATGCCTTTATAGAGAGATGAGGCTTGTAGAATACTCAAACACAAGTGGAAGACAACTAGAAGTGATGCATTACAGTTGTGCAAGATGATCTCAAGCATCCATTATGCCTTGGAGCTAGGCCTGACCAAACTGGGGCCGGCCGACCCGGCCCTCCCAGCCCACCCTAAAATTTAGGGGGATACGGGTAAAAGATTTTACCCAACAGGGTTGGCCCTACCCGACCCTTTTTTAATACAGGAGGATATGGTATCGGAGTATGGCCCTGAGGGCCGGCCCTACCCAGCCCATATTATATATAATATAAAAAATAGTGATATAAACTTCTGAGATTGCTATGTAAGCATGCATTTGGACGTTTTTAGTATGCGTTTTTGAATGATGAATTGATATGTAAGCACTAAATAGGTTTTGAATGTTTTAGTAACGCGGTTTAACCCGATTCCGACATTAAATTTCTTTGTGTAAATAGTTGAGGGCCGCCCTGCCCGCCCTTATGGGAGGATATGGGCAGCGAAATTGTCCCATTTTAAATGGGAGGGCTTGGCCCGGCCTTGGTAAATGGGTAGATTTTTGAATTAGGCCCTGCCCTGACCCTAGTTTGGCCAGGTCTACTTGGAGCCTACGGAAATACAATTGCGATCATCCCGAAATACAAGAAATTCAAAGGGATGCAAAGGAGTTCAGAGCAGGACAACAAATTAAATGTATTCAGGCAAAGGATCTCAATCGTTCATTACACCTTGTAAACTACGAATACACGATCCCTTGGTACATCGTGGAGCCACGAGAATAAAGCGATATAGTATAATCGACAAGTGGACATATAATAAGCTAAAAGACATAAACAACCCCTTCCATGTACGCGTGGAATGCAATTCAACCATATAGTAATTAGGAAAAGATAACAATTCCAAAAAAGCCTCGCAACAAGTGGACGTCCAACTGTAATCGGCAAGTGGACGTAAGGTAAAAAACCAAAGCAAACTCTGTCATTTAGACGTGGAATGCAATTCAGCCGTATAGTAATTAGGAAAAGATAACAATTCTTCTGGAGGAAAAAACAAAAGGAAAAAAGACTTCGGTTGCGGGGACATGTGCCGACCCGAGAATAAAAGCAATAAGAGAATGCGCAAGTGGAAAGTTGGCAGAGTATGTGGACGGTTCGAGAATAAAAGTTATAGAATAAGGCCCAAGTGGAAGCGAAGTAAAAAAGAAAAGAATAAGCGAGAACACCAGAGTAAAAATATATGATAATAACTATAAAATCGTTACGCCAATTATGTTTATACCATAGAAATAAGCTAGTAAATTAGCAAGATTACATGATCACCAAATTACGCCTTCCAAGTCGATTATTCCGTTAATCAAATTAGGCCTGTCCAAATCGATTCAAGCACAATTGTTCTTTTGAAGATTGATTTCTTCAAACAATCATTAGCTCCCAGTCAACGCATATATATGTTTGATTAGAATAATCTGCAGATCGACGGTTCAACAATTATGTCATTAAACTAGGCCGGGTCAAAATCAACTTTGCATATTCAGATTGATTTTCTTGGTATCAAAATCAACGTTGCAGGTGTCAGATCGCGCGAACCCAGGCTCCGTCCGGAGTTCGGCTTCGCACGGAGTCAAAACGCTGGCGGACCCATAACCCGCCCGCAATTTAAAAAATTACTAAGGGAAGTGAGCGGATCGTATTTCCGCCACAGTTGAACGGGTAAAATTTTAACCCGGTTATGAAATGTATTTTGTAGACCGATTCAGGGTAATTTGAATTAATTAAAATGGACCGGTCGGATTCCATGTAAACCGGTTTATTTTTTAAAATAAAATTTATTGAGTAAGTGAAAGGTCCGGTTTAGGGTTTGAGCAAGGGCTAGGTGACGGATCCATGATCCGACAGGTAGGGGGCGAAAAGTTGGTGAATGTAGGGTTAGTGGGCCGACGGATTGTAGATCCGACAGGGTGGCGGCGCAGGTGAAAAAGAAGATAAAATAAGGGTTAAAAGTATCAGGCGGGTCAAAGATCCGTCAGGTTTTGTTTGTGGTAAAAAAAAAGCGGTACTTTTGAAACTTGAAAACCGCATGAAAGCGGTAAATAAGGCTGACGGATTACAGATCTGCCGGAATGCGAAGAGCGTAAAAAAAAAACAAAAAAGTTTACTATAAATAGACATGGCGGTTCATACATCCGCCCAAACGCTTCTTCACCAAAAAAAGAAAAGAATGACGAACGCCAATAATCCTCCGCCACCTCCAGCAGATGCGTTCAGGTAGGTGAATGTAGGGTTAGTGTGCCGACGGATTGTAGATCCGACAGGGTGGCGGCGCAGGTGAAAAAGAAGATAAAATTAGGGTTAAAAGTATCGGGCGGGTCAAAGATCCGTCAGGTTTTGTTTGTGGTAAAAAAAAAAGCGGTACTTTTGAAACTTGAAAACCGCCTGAAAGCGGTAAATAAGGCTGACGGATTACGGATCCGCCGGAATGCGAAGAGCGTAAAAAAAACAAAAAAGTTTACTATAAATAGGCATGGCGGTTCATATATCCGCCCAAACGCTTCTTCCCCCAAAAAACAAAAGAATGACGAACGCCAATAATCCTCCGCCACCTCCAGCAGATGCGTTCCAGGAAGACCTTAATCGGATTTTGGAAGATATCGCTTCGGATGAAGAATTGAGAAGAAAAGAAAGATATGAAATTGGGGGGGAGCCGTCGTTTTTGCCTTCGCCTGGAGCATTGACAACTTGGAGTGGAGCAGTAGATCCGTTTCTTGGGGGGAGCCGTCGTCGTGGAGAGCGGTTGAGCCGTCGTCTGGATTACACGGGATTATCTTCTCGCCGTCGCCTGGAGCATTTTTGGGGTGGATCGGAGCAGCTGGTCCGTCGCCTGGAGGGGAGACGTCGTCGTCGGGAGCAGTTGAGCAGTGGCTGAGAGGAGCGGAGACCCCTGGAGAGGTGTTGTCGACGGCGGCGGATCCGAACGTAATGGCCACCGACGACGTATTTTTGTCCGCGACGGTGGCTGATGTGGGCGGGGGAAATGGAAATGGAGAGGAAGGGGGAGTTGTGGCTGAGGGAAATGGAGAGGAAGAGGCAGTAGGTGAGGCGGGAGGGGATCTGAGAGAAAAGGCGCCGGAGATGGGTGACGAGGAGGCGGCGGCAGATGGTCCGGCAACTCCTCCCCGGAAACGCAAAGCGAAGAAACTTACCGCTGAGGTAATTTTCGTTTCTCTAATTACTATTAGTACAAGTTAGAATTACATTAATTACGTTTATATTTAAGTGTAAAAAATGAGTAAAGAGAAGTTGATTTGGTTATTTAGTACTATAAAATAAGATTAATTAAATATAATAAATTAATAGGTAAAATAGATAAAAAAATGTTTATAATATGAATTTGAATTTGCATGCTTAAAATAAAACGGAGTTAAATAACTTTATAATGAGGAATTGAAAAAATTAATTGTATTGCATGGTTATTTAATTGAATATTCGAAACAGATTTGAAAAGAAGTGTATAATATGAATTTGAATAATTAAGGAATGTATTGCATGAATATGAGTTAACCTTGTATTAAGAAACGTATACTAGAAATTGTAAAAAATAGATCGGATGTGTAGTATGTTGATATAGATTTTCAGAAATAATAAATAGATTGCATTTGTAGTATGTTTATCTAGAAATTGTAAAAGATATTTAGTGAAACATAAGGTATTAAACCGGAAAAATAGAAAACTTGTTTAC
Source organism: Oxyria digyna (assembly GCA_029168935.1). Classification (NCBI taxonomy): domain Eukaryota; kingdom Viridiplantae; phylum Streptophyta; class Magnoliopsida; order Caryophyllales; family Polygonaceae; genus Oxyria; species Oxyria digyna. The sequence goes on from JAPVLV010000017.1 coordinate 862,292, forward strand.
AATGAATTTTAATAGAAAATTTGATCGCTATAAATCGAGAAGTTAAGAAATAATCTATGAATTTGTAGGAAGTCTTGGAAAGAATTAAGAAACTGACCAAGCGTGGTAGACATGTGGCTGAACGTGGAATCACTGCATCCGTTCGTAAAAAGCGGGGTAGAGTGTCAGTACGATGCGCACCTAGTGAGAGTCATGTTGTTGATTTGGGTATCGATGATGGTGGGCGTAGTGGGGAAGCTGTGACAGAACAGATCGGTACGAGTGGAGAGCATGTGGGGAGTTCTGTTCGACTAGACGATTTAGAGTGGACCACTCCGTCTCTTGCTGTGCCGACCCAGGAGCCGGCGGCTGAAGGCCAGCATTCTGCGCAGGCGCCCCGAGCACAGGAGGCATCGACCTCTGCTCCCCCACCTGTTGTTGATGATTCCCCTCCGTCGCACGTGTTACTTAGCTTTGATGCGCATGTGGCCCACAGGATTCAGGAGACGCCTCCCACCGGCAACCCTCCTACGAATGAGTACACCCGGCGCACCCGCTGCTACACCCGTCCACATGATGTTGCACGGTTCCGCCCCTATTATCCAGAGGATCCTCCAGAGGGATCGTGGTTTTGGATTGCTGAGCAGACAGGATTGACTCGCAACAGGGATCTTCAGTACGGCTATGTTGATCATAACCTCATGGGTGCTTTCATCGAGAGATGGCATCCTGAAACCAACAGCTTCCATTTTCCTTGGGGAGAGATTACAATCACTCTGCATGACGTCGCTCTCATTTTGGGTCTTGCAATCGAGGGCTTTGCGGTTTCGACGGGACCGTTTGCTAACGTCATGGAGGAGGGCACATTGCAACGAAATGTTTGGATACATGTTTGGGGTGGACGTGGATTATGTGTCTGAGTTGGACAAGTACAACATGACCAAGTCGTTGAAGAAGGGGAAGGTAATGTCTGGTGGTTTCTTCAGTCACGTGCTTAGGATGATTGAGGAGGATGCAGATCCAGGGTGTATTGCTGCTGGGTACTTGTGGTACGCTATGTCCAGTAGTCTTTTTTTGGACAAGACCACAAACGAGTTGCAGACGCGAATGTTGTCGTTGTTTGATTATCCGACAAGGGTTGTGGAAACTGCATGGGCGACCGGGGTCCTTGCTCTTCTGTACCGTAACTTGGGAGAGGCATCTAGGAGTGAGGTTGTTGGTCTTGCTGGGTGCCCTTATCTTTTACAGGTATGTCCTCGTGTTTATGTGTTTATAATCAAAATAACTTTAACGTTTAACCTATTTCCTTATGTATGCAGATGTGGATATGGATGTATTTCATCTACTTTCCCACCAACCCTAACTACGGGCTTCGAGCGAGGGGGAGGCTGATGAGAGACGAGCTGCACGGTATCACACAGATCGGACAGCTACGCAGCAGACTAATAGGCGGGCTCATTTTCGTCGTATTCTCGATGAGTACCTCCCTGAGGACGTAAGTAATGTTAGGTTATTAATAATATACAATTTGTTGTATTATGTTAAAGCTTGTTGACTGATTAAACCCGGATTTGTGTATAGGTACGTTGGATGCCTTATGGCAACTTAGACTTTGGTGGGAGATATAGGGTGTCGACATATCGAGGGACTATTCGGTTCCTCGATATTGTAGAGCCATACATACCGGACAGGGTGGTATGGCAATTTGGACGACAGCAGAGCAGGCCTCTAGACCCGATTCGACCGATACAGGCCTCCCGTCCTAAGAACTTTCGAGGCAAGAATAAGTACACATTGAAGTTTGCTCCTGAGTGGGATAGGTGGGAGCGGATGGAGGAGAACCTTTGTCCCTATATTTTGTCCAGTCCACCGGCATCGCCAGCTTGGGATGTGGACGCTAGCTATTTGGATTGGTTCTTGCAGATCTCTCATCCATATGTTAGCCGGTTTTCAGACAGACATGAACGGGGTCCTCCGTCTCTTGTACTCGCACCTGTGAGCGTAGACCTGAATCGGGTATGTTTATTTAAGTTGTATGAGTACATAATTGAGTCAAATATCGTTACTTATATAAAGTGGAAAATAACATTGTGTGTTAAAAAAATGTTGCAGCGATTGTCTTTGATGACCACGTACATTGAGAGGATGCTCGCAGAATCATGTGGTCAAGAAGCTGTCCCGTGGAGAGAAATGTTGGAACTCGCGACTAGTGATAATCCGCCAAATGCTCCCCCGTTTGCTAGGGCATCCCAGATGGGTCCATCGATGCCCTCCACAGCGAGACCCAGCGTACCGTCCATCCACGAGAGGGGAGAGTCGTCTCGTATGGCAGAAGAGCGTGCAGCGGCTGAGGCTGAGGCTATGGACATGTAGGAGAATCCCGAAACCGATGGAGGTTTAGACAATGGTCATGTTGGATGATGTTCTATCATGTACTTTTAATTGATACTTTCTTAGTTTGACATGGATACTTGGTTTTGTTGTATGAGGGTTAACACATCTGTGGTTGGCCATTATAGCGGTATTTGTGTATTTGAGAAGTTATGTGTTTTTTCAATGTGTTTGAACTTAGAGTAACGAAATTAAACACTATAAGAGTTAGAAAATAGTAAGCGTTATGAATTGATAAGAGTTACGAAAAGTTATATCTACGTATACGAATTTTACATTTAAACACGAATCAAGTCATAAACAATACAATAGTAGATTCAGGATCGGAATACGAGTAACGATGGGTAATTTTGTAATTAGGAAAATAAAACAAATATAGTGGTGGAGAAATTACCTTCTCCGTATCGACTCCACCTTCTTAAGGCTTTGTGTTTTGATTGATCAATGTATAAATGTGTATGATACATTTTTTTAGCCCAACATATATTTATTAGCTCAATATAAGTCCACGTGATATAATAAACACATCATTCGTCCCTCTAAAGTCATATAGGCTAATTATCCGTTTTTATAATAACCTAAATGTACTCAACTATAAACCCTAAATAAAAAATATATATACTTGAGTTATGTAATCGTGAATTTATCGGATTTAGAATATGATTATTATAATGATAATATAGCCTTCAACACTGGATTTCACATACGTTTGAACTTAGGATTGTTGTTCGGATTCAACTTTGGATTACAACTACGAGATTACAAATACGAGATTACAACTACGATTACAACTTCAATTACAACTACGATTACAATTCCAATGACCAAAATACGTACGATGTTCTGCAGATTTTAGTTACGTTTAAACATACTACAAAATACATACTATATACCCTACGACGTTGACACACGTCCTTACGCAGAGGACTAATAATAACCTGATGCACTACATAATCATATCAAACGGTGGTTCATACAGGGCCAACATCTCCCTTAAGTTTTGCATCTCAACCTCCAGCCCTCTGATTTGTTGTTGAAGGTCTCGAATAACGTTTTGAGAGTACGCTACGTGGGGTGGATCGATCCAGCGCACATACTCGCATCGGTACATCACCTCCGCTCTAGGGCAAATCCAACAGCGTCGACCTACATTCCTTGTGGACCGTGATAAATGAAGTAACGCTACTAGCCCACATAAGCAAAATGGAACGCCATTGCTTCCGGATGAACTTATTCCGCTCGACATTGGTAAGACGCTCCAGTTTGTATTGGGTTGTAATGTGTACGGTTGGATGGAATGAAGCTAAACCCGTCGGTGATGATCATATTTATAGGCAAAAAATTTCTGGAAAACACCTGGCGGATTAATAACCCGTCGGAATACAGACACATTTTCAAACTTTGGGGGAACCTTGATCCGCCAACGTTTGTAAAATGTTATTAAAAGCGGGCGGTTGAATAACCCGCCGTATATGAATTACTGAACACGAACCTGGCGGATGTCTGAGCCGCCGGGGTGACGGAAAATGGATCCGCCGGAGTCGATGTATGTACATCTCAAGCCTCGTCTTAGGGCCCTATATATATTGGTGCATATATGGAGGTCGAACTCAGCCGCCGGCCTCACCCAAAAACAGAAAATGGGGAGGGCACAAATGGAAGTGAAATTACATCACGGAGGGCATATTGTTTTCAAGGATCGTAATTATCCAAATAACATTTGGAATTACCAGGGTGGTTATTCAGAGAACGTCCCTATGTGGGTCGATATTACTAACCCTGGTTCGTTTGAACGTTTTTCTTCTGTGTTGCTTAGTTACCGACCAAGAATTGATCGGGGCCATTTATTTTACTTTCCTACATTGTATAGTAAGAGTCGTATGCAAGAGGCAACGACTGCTGCTGATGTTAAGAAAATAGTGAAGCTGTGCATGCGATGTTCATCGGATTGGCGTGTCTCAATTTTCACCGAGGTTAATGTTGAAGTCCCATCGTTTGAAGAAATAGACAAAGAACATGAAATCAAAGGGTACGATGCTGATGCAGAAAAGGATAAAGTCGAAGAATGGGAAGATGATGAAGAAGGTGCAGAATTTGGCGTAAACAAAGAAATTGAAGATGTTGAAGCCATTGTGTATTACGAAGAAACAAGTGCTGATTCTGTGTAACTGGCAGAATCACATCTGAAAACTGCATAAGTTCCACTGATTATGGGGGGGAAATGGTAGATGAACTTGGTCGTCGTTTTGTAATGCATTTTGTTATCCATATTGACTTAGTTTGGTGCTATATTATATAAATTGCGATACAGTAGAGTAATTTTTGATATACTTTTATTCGGAGTCATCAGAATACGAATTATCAAAGCTCTTTACATACGATCTTAAGGACGCAATATCGCTATCACAGGTCAACATAATATCTAATTGCATCTTGATCTTCCTTTTTTCATCCAAGAGTTTAGTTATTATACGCAGTACTCTATCGTTATGTTTTGGATCAATCCACACGATCTTTAAGTTGCAACAACAGGTAATGAATCTTCTTCCATACGTAGAAGGACTACTGTCGTCGTATTGGGTGTACACTTCGAGTCGTTTCTGTGAGCACCTTCTTACCGGGCATGGTAGGTATTGGACATGTGCTGAGGAGGACGCCGCCATTCTTTTGTGCAATTAAAGTTACAAATACAAATAAGTTGTGTCATTTTGTTTTGTAAAATAAATAACCGAATGAGGTGGATTTGTATATGCATGCAGTATTTATATGCATTGGGAGGGAGGGAGGTTTACACGTTTCCATGCTGGCGGCTAGTACACCCGCCAACACAATAAAAGGTTTAAGACAAGTTAGCGGGTTATTAATCCGCCTGGTTGTCAATCATAACGGCGTTGCAGGGACTCTGCAATGGAAAGGACCTCTGGCGGATCTATGATCCGCCGTCTGCTGAACATTTGTATGGATCAGAATATCAGATGCTACGGTATTTATAAGCACTTACTACAACACCGGGCGGATACCTAATCCGTCACGTATTTAATACTCCTTAATGAGGTGGATTTGTATATGCATGCAGTATTTATATGCATTGGGAGGGAGGGAGGTTTATACGTTTCCATGCTGGCGGATAGTACACCCGCCAGAACAATAAAAGGTTTTAAGACAAGTTAGCGGGTTATTAATCCGCCTGGTTGTCAATCATAAGGGCGTTGCAGAGTCCCTGCAACGCATGCAGCGTTGCAGGGACTCTGCAATGGAAATGACCTCTGGCGGATCTATGATCCGCCGTCTGCTGAACATTTGTATGGATCAGAATATCAGATGCTACGGTATTTGAAAGAATTTACTACAACACCTGGTGGATACCTAATCCGTCGGGTATTTAATACTCCTCAAGTTACACTGGTAACCGCCGGAGCAGTGAAAAGATGTTTGGCGGGTTCCGTATCCGTCCACACAGGCGGATCAGTAACCCGTCCATCCTCTTCACCGTTTCGAATGTTCCCTTACAAGTGGGGAAAGGGTGTTAATATGCCGGCACAATAAATGGTTTAAGACACGTTAGCGGGTTATTAATCCGCCTGGTTGTCAATCATAAGGGCGTTGCAGAGTCCCTGCAAAGCATGCAGCGTTGCAGGGACTCTGCAATGGAAAGGACCTCTGGCGGATATATGATCCGCCGTCTGCTGAACATTTGTATGGATCAGAATATCAGATGCTACGGTATTTATAAGCACTTACTACAACACCGGGCGGATACCTAATCCGTCAGGTATTTAATACTCCTTAATGAGGTGGATTTGTATATGCATGCAGTATTTATATGCATTGGGAGGGAGGGAGGTTTATACGTTTCCATGCTGGCGGATAGTACACCCGCCAGAACAATAAAAGGTTTTAAGACAAGTTAGCGGGTTATTAATCCGCCAAGTTGTCAATCATAAGGGCGTTGCAGGGACTCTGCAATGGAAAGGACCTCTGGCGGATCTATGATCCGCCGTCTGCTGAACATTTGTATGGATCAGAATATCAGATGCTACGGTATTTGAAAGCATTTACTACAACGTCTGTCCCATACATGTAAAGCCGACAATCTCCATCAATGCCATGTTATACCTGCAGCAATGTGATCATACATCTCCATCAGTGTACGCTTACGCAAACAAAAAGTTAAAATAATTAAATCACGTGTACGAAGTTAACCTACTTGTTCGTCTTGTAGGTACAGTCCATGACGATGACATGGAAATAAGCTCAGCAAGTACAACGACTTTGGGTTTGCCCAAAAAAAATCCTGTACTATGGGGTTGCTGTCTGACACAGGCCGAGATCTTACCATATAACCCTTGTCTACCAAATAGTCGCGTGTAAAAATAGCTACATCCTTTCCCCCATTTCTTCACGATGATAGCTATACGTAATATTCTGCTTCTTTGATGTTCTATACACTCCTCCGTCCGTCTCCTCCCTACATTTCAAATACATACCTATGGTCGCCGGCCTCACATGAGCCTTTACAAGCGACATTACATCTGCTTTTTGCCTCTCCTTCAGTCTTCCTATATATGCATGCCCCTTAAGATTCTCTGGAAGAGGGTGATTGTGCTGGCCACAAACAACTCTCAATGTCCACACATTGTCCCCATAGTTACAGTGGAGGTAAAAAGGACAGTTACTCTTTTTTGACCGCACTTTACGAGTGAGCTTTTGTAAAACTCCTCTACGACGCCCATATTTCTCACATGTTAACTTAACATATCCAACTCCAGATTTAAATGTATTTATGATCATCATGTGCGTTCTGCCAAGTTCTTTCGCCCACTCCAACATCTCTTCTCTTTCATTCCATGCATAATTGTTTTCAAAAATACTGGTAAAATCTTCCTAACAAGTCAAAACTTTGTTTTTTTTAAAATACGCATACGTGCAAACAATTATAGATATACGAAACGCATCAAAACAAAACAGTACTATTAACGACCATCCTATCCGTATTTATTATACACTCTAATATAAATACTCCGATTAGCTACGGGTACATCAAATTAATTGATGAACAACATATACTATAACAAACAATAATATCCATTTTTCATGATTAAAATGTAATTTTACAAATATATGTATTCTTACCATAATTCTCGCGGTCTTCTCTTCGTTTCCAGTTTTCAGGAGAGAACAACCTTTCTTATAAAAGACGCTTTCTTCAATAGATTTAGTGGATACAATGTTTGGGGTGAAGATTTCACTATCAACCCCATCTATATATACATAGCTTCGGAATTCATTTTCTGCGGACGGATTTACGATCCGCCATACCGACATCGATTTGACATACCACTGAACAATTGGCAGACAACATCCAATCACACCCGGCGGATGTACAATCCGCTATGTGTTTGGGAAAAAACAACGGCGGCTTTAAAACCCGCCAACCTGTCGGATGGAGCACCCGCCAACGGGTATATATTTTCTTAACCGAACCAATTTCTTCTTTAAACCGGTTTGGTTTACAACCTAAACCCGTGAACAAATTAAAATTGTTCTAAACCGGTTTCCTTTCATATAAACCGGTCCAATATTTTCTTAACCGATTCAAAATTAAAAACAATTATCCGTTAAACCATTTTTTAACCGCTTTTCATTCCAAGCGGACGGATCTATAATCCGCCCACTTCCCACCGGAAATCTAACTCCGCGCGAAGCCTCCCTCCGGGCGGATCTTGGGTTCGCCGGAAAATCGAAATGGTCATTCGACCTGAATTCCCGTCAACTCGGAGTGCAAATAGGATCCCCCTATTAATATTGGCAGCGTTTATCAGACGTCGCGTAAAGCATACAAAGTATGGTCTAATTAAGTTAAACGTATCAAAAGTGTACATGCGTGTAATTTCGTGTCTATATAGACATAAATAGCGTCTATATATTCATAGTCAAATTATATATATATTATGATATGATAGAGTTGAATTCGTTGAAAATTGCCTTATTTTATAAATATACGAATATATGCACATCCTTTTATATCACATGCACATTCATTTACATTCACATGCACACGTAGGAATATGAATGTATTTTTCATATATTGTCAAAGATATGCACAAATCGAAGAGTAGAAGATGATGATAAGTTTCATACAGAACCACTTAGACATATGTTGGTGGGTCAAAATTTTCATTTAAGTGACATATTCGTAAACGTAGGAAAGAAATAAGAAAAAAAATCAAGAAAATACATAAATTAGAAACAAAACATTAAATGAAGTGTGATGAATTGGAGGAACCCCTAATTTTATAGTATATACTAGACTTTTTGGGCCCGCATTACGCGCGGGTTTTATGGCCTATAAAATTTCACAATAAGCGGAATCGAAGAATAGAAGATGATGAAATGTTTCATACGAATTCATTATAGACATGTGTTGATGGGTCAAAATCTTCATTTGGGCAATATATTAGTAAACGTGGGAAAGAAATGGGAAAAGAAACAAATTAAAAAATTAAAAATTAAAAACAAAGCATTAAATGCAGTGTGTTTTATTTGAGGGACCCCTAGTTTTATAGTATATAGATTTTTTGTGCCCGCGCTACGCGCGGGTTTTACGGCCTATAAAACATCACACCTTGCGGAACCGAAGAGTATAAGATGAGGATAAGTTTCATACGGATCCACTATAGACATATGTTGGTGGGTCAAAATCTTCATTTGAGTGACATATTCGTAAACGTAGGAAATAAATGAGAAAAGAAAAAAAATCAAGAAAATACATAAATTAGAAAAAAAGCATTAAATGCAGTTTGATTAATTAGAGGAACCCCTAACTTTATAGTATACTAGGAAAAGAAAAAAATCAAAAAAATGATAAATTAAAAACAAAGGATTAAATGCAGTGTCTTTAATTTGGGGAACCCCTAATTTTATAGTATATTAAGATTAAGATTAAGATTAAAGTTTTATTTTCGCGCTATGTCTGAAGTCTATATAGATTTTTATAATTACGTATATAATTTAGAAATACATAGAAATAAAATTAAGAAAATGATATCATTAAAATTAGATTAATTATTTCTAAATAAAAGTAATTTTTTAAAGTAAACCTCTATTTTCTCCACATGTCATCTCTTCACTAAAATCCGCAACATATCATTTAATTTTTATTTTGCCACATGTAATTTTTTAATCATTTTCTTTTTTTATAAACAAAATCATATAATAGGAAAATTATAAACATGTGTATATTAGGATAAATAAGATGTGTAAGATACTATGCTTATTTATTTATTCCTTCAACCTTTTAAACCATATTTATTCCTTTAACCTTTTAAACCCTATTAAGAATCAATTATCTTTTTATTTTATCCATTTAGATAATAATTTAAATTAATAATTATTTTTAAAAGTTATATTAAATGTATATAAGGTAAATGAAATAATCTATTTCATAAAATTATTTGAAATAAATTATTTTTATTTAAATTAAATTTATTATTTTATGAAACTCTGGAGGGTACGAGAAACTAAATCAGTTGATTAATGTATGCTCAAGCAAAACAAATTACCTAGGACAAGTTATTATTTTGCGTATGAGGCTTGATTTCAACAATCTCTATATAAAAAGCAAAACTCATTTCTTCAATTCTAGCTATACCACGTGACATACTCTTCATTCAGGTCATTCACTTGTCGTCATTCCATTGGTCACAATTTTTTACTATTTATTGTAATTTTCTTAAAAATTAATTAAATTTGGCAAATCATGTACAAAAATATCACAAAAAGATTGGTTAAGATCTTTCAGATTATAAAAAGATTTTTATGTGTTAATTTTTTGAATTTTGACCTCCCAATATCCTATTATGTTATTTTACAAATGTATAATTTTATTATTATGATATGACGTATCACAAAAAGATTATTTTCTTAATAAATATGAGAAAAGATCAATATATTTAAATTTGTTAAAAATTGACCTATGATAATTTGATCAAATAAGTTTTTTGGTATTAAACTCATTTATATTCGTTGTTTATTATATTTAAAATTTTAAACTTAATTATATATCAATACCATTTTAAGATATCAACTTATTTTCATATAAAATCATATATTACATAATACTACTTATTAACTATATCGAGTTATATAAACCCGCACATGGTGCAGGAACCAGGCTAGTTTGCAACTAAATCAGTTGATTAATGTATGCTCAAGCAAAACAAATTACCTAGGATAAGTTATTATTTTGCGTATGAGGCTTGATTTCAACAATTATTAGATCACATTCAACAGTCAACAATCAACAATCAACAATCAATATATATACGTTCAACTTGATTAGGTGATCAGGGAAATCGATGCATGTGCAATACTCCCTCCGTCCCAAAATACAAGGGACATTTGATTTTCTGACACTATTTATTAGTTAAGAGAATCTTCTCGTTTTCTTCTGATATGTAGAAACAAATATATGCATGTGAGATCTTGTTTGATTCGTCTCAACGAGTACTTTGACAATATATAAAAATTATAATTTTTGTCACCGTATATTTAGAGATATTAACGTTACAAAACGTGTCTCGACAAATGTGTCAGAAAATCAAATGTCCCTTATATTATGGGACAGAGGGAGTATTTAATTCCAAAATTATGTTTTTTTCTCTTCTAGTCAAGGCAAGAAACGAGATTCTATGACAATTCTATATTATCCTCGATTATTCTAAAAAAGAACAAATAACATCCGGATAGTCAAAAATGAAATCTCGAATTCCTCATATTACCATCATGTAGGGATGACAATAGATCGGGTGAAAGATGGATGAACTACATCCATCATTTAATCCATGGGCTGGATGAGTCATACAATCCATCCGCATCCGTAACGGGACGTCATCCAATCCAATCCATCCGCATTCGTAACGGGTGAAACGGGTGATTTTGGGTGGAATTTATATAAAAAAATAAAAACAAAGCTGGTATATAATTATGCTAAAATATAATCCAAAATCCAAATCAAACAAAGTAGTAAACATAGTTCAAACACATTAAATATCTAGTTCAGTTCATGAATGAAATTGAAATACAAGTAGTTAACGTGGTAATCTTGTTTCTTCTTCCGCAAATCCGTGTAATCCCCATTCCTCTCCTTCGTATTCAATGAAATAGTGTATCCTTTCATACATAAAATAGAGATGATACTATAAGTTCAAATTCAACAAATAAATATATATATGTAAATGAGATGATTAAGCTACATTATTAAAACTTCTCTTACATTGACAACTTCACTAGTTGCTGAAGACGCTGTGTTTTCTTCATCATCGGTACAAGTACCACAAGTTTTAGGATTATCAATTTTCAAACCTACCAAATAGAATATTTCAATTAGAGCATGAAACAAAAGATACGAAAGCACTTAATCAATTTTGACTAGAAAGTGAGAACTATTACCTGCAAACTCGTCATTCATCCAATTTTGGAAACATGATAACGCTTCAATACTTTTACGATGAAGCTTGGATCGATGAGCACTCACCAATATACCAGCTGAACTAAAGGCACTCTCAGAAGCAATTTTGACTAGGGTTTAATTGGGTAAACGGGTGAACGAGTGTAAATGGATGAATACGGATTGGGTGGAGTGGGTCGGGTGATCGGGTCGGGTCGGATGGGTGAAAGTGGTCATCCACATCGATCCAATCCGCTCACCCATCCAGTCATCCATCATCCAATTTCCACCCACGTTTTTTCGGATTTTCATCCGTTTTTTCGGATCGGGTGATGCGGGTGAAATTGTCATCCCTGGTCAGTGAGAAAAATCTAATAAGAATAATATTCACGCTTTTAGAAGCTAAACAATCTACAACTTTATTTGACTCACGAAAACAGTGATAAAATCTATAATTTGGGAAAGATTTTATTTTATTGCAAATATCTTGAATCTCGGAATTGATGTCCCAAGGAATTTTTCAAGCATGTTTGATAGAATTAATAACAGTAATATTATCTCCTTCAAAAATAACGTTTGTTAGATTATACATATGAGCAAGTCCGATAGCGTTGAGGGCAGCCAAATCTTCGGTTTTGAGGATAAATGCTTGGGAGATCTTCTTATTATCAACGAAAATGATCTTGTTGTCGAAGTTCCTACATACACATGCAATGTATGCTTCATTCGATAAATTAATTGATCCATCAAAATTAATTTTGTACCAACCTTCCAGTGGACGAATCCATGTACTATTTTCCCTCAATTTTCTATTTCTTGCGTTGTCATCTTTGGACCTTTAGTGTGGAGGCAAGTGGTTTCCCCTTGTTTAAGTGAAACAATGCAACGTCTTCAGGATCACGATTGTTACTAAAATCTCTTCTTTTTTCTGGCTCTAATGATTAACTAGTATAAGCCCGCGCTTAAAAGGCGCGGTAGCCTTTAACATTTTGTATTACTTGTTAAGTTGATTCGAAACATGATATTAGATATTTTACATTTATATGTGTGATTCGAAACATGATATTAGATATTCTACATTTATATGTAATACGATCAAGATAGTTGCACTAAAATATACACGTGTATATTTTTGTGTTTGGAAAACGGGATATAATTACACGGTTCTTATATACAGCCCGATGCTTTATACAAACACCGTCGGGTCACTCGCGTTCTGCGTAGCAAAAAATTAGGGTAATTTCATGCTTGCTAATCTCGCGTTCTGCAAGTGTATGTGTCCTCGCAGAACGCGAGTGTACGTGCACTCGCAGAACGCGAGATTAGCATGTCAGATAGACGTTGTCGTGCGCCATTAATACATGTCTTGTCCCCACCTAACTATAATAACTACCCCCTTATTTTAAGTAATCTGTAACACCTATTAACCCTACCCTAACACCTCTTTTTATCATCTTTCACCTCTTTCACCCTCCATTAAAACCCATTTTCAAAACCTTCAAACTTCAAAACACTCTAAAAACACCTTAAATAATGGAAGATGAAGAGGAATTCAACAATGGAGGGAATGGAGATGGTGGTTCACCAAGTAACCATGCAAATGAGGTAATATTCTTACTTAATTTTTGAATTTTAATTTGTTTTGCACCATTAAGAGCTAAAATGAACTTATTATGTTGTATTTCATGTTAAATCTAGTAGTAGTAAGTGTTGAAGAGATGATTTTTGCATATACTGTCCAAAACTTAGATTTGTTCATGTTTTTAGGGTATTTAGGGTTTTAAATATACAAAATCAACAAGTTCTCATTTTAGGGTTTTAAAATATCCTGTTTCACTGAGTTTCCTTAAATAGAAAGTTCCCGCGTTCTGCCAGAGGCAGTCACTCGCGTGACGCGAGGTGTGCCTCCCTCGCAGAACGCGAGAAGTTGCACATTACAGAGTATTAACAGAAGCATTGTGTATAGGTGAATTTTTCTTTGTTCACTGGATTGAATGCAATCCAGTTGAATGATTAGAACTACCACTCCCGGAATACAAGGCCATGTTCGCCACCGTCATTTGATTTAGGGATTGACTTTGGTGATCATCATCAACCATCTTCATATGAACAACATGTGCCATGTACTTATCAATTTCCTATGCCATCTACATATGAATTGCTCGTGCCATCTACTTATGAGTTGCCCGTGCCATCTACTTATGAATTGCCATGTACATATGAGGTGCCATCAAGCTATGATGCGTTTGATTCACAATTTTCTAACCCACCTACAAACGTAGGAGAGGAGATGTGTTTTCTTCCCTCTTTACGCACTGCACCAAAGTTTGATAGTCCCGTATGTGAGGAAGATGTTGTTTCTTGGGATTATTCGGAATATTTCACTACGGAGCAAGTGTTTGCCTCTAAGGAGATTGGTCATTTGTGGGCTTTGAATGTTGCAAAGCAACATAAGTTTATGATCTCTATTGGAAGGAGTGTACCATCTAAACCGGGGCAAAGTGGTAAGGTTCAAATCATTTGTGAGAAAGGGGGAAGCCATAGGCCTAAAGGTGTCGGTGTTAGATTAAACACAAAGAGCAAGAAAACGGGGTGTCTATTTCAGTTGAAGCTCATGGAGAACCGGGTTGAAGAGAATTGGACATTAGTGGTTGTTTGTGGTTTGCATAACCATCGTATTGGAGATAGTTTGGTCAGGAATGCATTTGCCGAGAGGCCAACCCCTGATCAAAAGAAAAAGGTTCGTGAGATGGTACTTTCACATTGTTCTCCAAATCAGATTTACACTGAGATCAACAAGGATCCCGGAAGTTGCACAAAGAAGAACCAAGTGTACAATTTGGTAAGACATATAAGGGAAGAGGAAATGGAAGGTAGAACCGTGATTCAAGAATTCTTTCACCAATGCAAAGAGAGCAACTACTTCATGGAGTATAGGCCAAGTGCAAAGAATCCTTCGATAATAGGCGACTTGTTCTTTGCTAGCCCCGAATCAATGACACTCTTAAAGGCGTTTCCATATGTCCTTTTATTGGACTCGACTTATAGCACGAACAAGTAAGTATTTATCATTTTGTTTTTATGTTGTATTTTAAAATTCATGAAAAATTGAAGATCTTTGGTAAAAAACACTACTCGCAGAACGCGAGGACACCCCACTTAGCGTTACGCGAGGAATGTCCTTGATTCAGTGTTGATGCATTTTCGAATGCAAAGATTCTGGAACAAGGTACGAACTCGCAGAACGCGAGATGTGGTGCACTCGCGTGACGCGAGAAAGAGCACTACAGATGCTATTTCGCATCAATTTGAATGAGGAGCTTATCTTTCTGTATTTTGGTTTAAGGTACAATGTTCTCTTCCTGGAGATAGTCGGTTTGACTTCTACATGGAAGAATTTTGTTGTGTGCGGGGTATGGTTGGAGGCCGAGAGCGAGGAAAGTTATTTGTGGGCGTTGCAGCAGCTGCAGACGATGTATTTGAGAATAGGAGCATCGCCTACTTGCTTCGTCACTGACCGTGAGATGGCTCTTATGAATGCAACAGACATGTTATGGCCAAATGCAAAGTTTCTCTTATGTAGAAGACATGTAAGGAAGAACATAGAGGCAAGAGGCAAGATAGCTATGGGCACACAAGCATTGGGGGTTCATATTTCTAATGATTATTATAACCTGTTCGAACAAACCACTGAAGAAGGTTACAACAGTACTTTGAAGAAACTTGAGAAAGAATGGCGAGCTTATCCAACCGTATTGAACTACGTGAGAAAGAATTGGCTAAACCGTTACAAAGAAAGACTTGTTTCAGCATGGACGGATAATGTCTTCACTCTCGGGAATAACACGACAAACATCCCTTCTCCACCGCCCCAACTGCCACCCGCCCACCCCTGTCCGACTTCCATAAGTGCATTATGTTCAAGAAACTGGTCCCAACAACCCGGTTGTCCAATAGAATAACTATCTTGGGAAACAAGGTCCCAACCAACTGGATATGACTCCCAACTAGTACGCGGTTGTCCAATTGAATAACTACCTTGGGACCAATTGGGATTGGGACGTTCTTCAACGTCGGGGAGTCCCTCTGGGAAGAGCTCTACGGGGTGAGTCTTCTTTGTTTTCCCCTTCCCCTTTGGTTTTTCAACCGGGGGTTGTTCCCTAACAACATCTCTGTTTCTCCGACGAGTCGAACGACCGGGACGATACATTACCTAAAACAATACAAAGTAAAATCAATAAATAAACGAATGTAGAAAATAAAAACAGAAAACAGAAAACAGAACAAACAACCAAAAAAACACAAACATATGTTCTGCAGAAAACAGAATTGCCAGTTATGGCAACTCCTCGCGTTCTGCGAGAGTCATGTCACCCGCGTTCTGCGAGGGACATGACTCTCGCGTTCTGCGAGGGATGTAGCGTTCTGCGTGAATTTGCACTTTCTTCAGTTTCCGGAGAAAATTCAATATTTTAGCTAAAATACCTATCAATTTAAGTAATTTACCAAATAAACATCAAAACCCTAAATAAAATCAACAACCCTAATCAAAAACCCTAACCCTAATGAATTTCAACCTATTCAACATAAAACAACATCCACTCATCAACCATAATTCAAAATCATCATCTTTCATCCATTATACAACCATTTCTAAATCAACATTCAATATCAAAACATCATATAATATGCAATTTTCTATACTAACAACATATATTCATCTAAAAACAACATTAGAAAGCATAAGAGTATTAGAAACATACCTTATATGAAGATTTGAATTGAAAAGAGGAAGAAGAAGTAGGTTGAAATTGAGAGAGATGGTAAAATGAGAAGAGAAGCGGCGGATTTTTTTTATGGTGGCTGTAAAAATGGGCCGAGTAGGGTTTTTCCCCTTTTATAGGGGAAAAACTCTCTCACGTAACACGAGGGTCTGGGCGTTATTTAGAAAACGCCCGCGCTGTATTTAGCAAGGGCCTATAATTACGGTTTCGCGGAGGGCTGCATGCACAAAGCCATCAACACATGCAACAACAACAACATTTGGTTTAGTCCTCAACTCATCTTGTAGTTGTAACTGTGGAGGATCGATGCCCAAGGGGGAATATTTATGCATACGAAAGTCAAGAAAAACATAAACATTGTTTTATGATGAAGGAGGTTAGGTAAAAACACACTTGTATAGATTAAGTGGAACAACCACATTAAGGGAAAAGATAAGGATATTCATCACCAACCGAATTGGTAATGGATTTTGTTGCCACGGCTTCTTCTAAGGCTTGAGTTGCAGCCATCATATTCCCTTGCATAGCATCCTGCAAATGTAAACAAACAACCATGCTGATAAGATTCATTCGTCCAAATCCGACACTTTACAGCTAAAAATATAGAGAAGTAGCTTACCTTGCCAAAACTGGCTAGTTTGGATGAGAATGAGTCTAGAGGAATGCTACAATCACTCCATTTCTGGTCATGAACACACTAACCTTTTTCTTCTCATAGCTAGGTATCATTCCATGACGGGACGCATGGATTAAAACCGTACGTCACGTATGGATTTTTTTTATTTTTTGTTTGTTTTTTTCCATAATCTTGTAGATAATTTCAATATGATCGCGTGCATATAAAATTCGTCCAAAACGGACATCGTTTGCCCCTTCAAAAGGCCAAAATACAAATTTATCACACATAATTTCTTGTATCAACAAGTCCGTTAAAACTCAACACACCATTTTTCAATTTTTTTATAATATGGTAGATAACTTAGCAAATATTTTATTTAGTGATGGTAATACTTAATTTCTTTGTCGAGATGTGGTGTTCAAAGTTTAAAGATCGAAAAAAAAAGTGCTTTCTTCTTTAAGTAAGTTAGTTGATCGAGGAACCTCCGCCCAATAGAGCAACGCCCGAGAGACGAGTTCTCCAGTGTGGACCGAAAGGGTCTCGCGAAAATAGGGCTTTCGGAGACCTTCTTCCGTCTACCCTTCGCCTAGCGGCTAAGCTCGGAGACCAAAATTCGACTAAGCGCTTTGAGACGGCCTAAGAGAATGAGTGGCTTAACGCTCTAACGGCCGGGACAAAGCCATATCTTTCAATCTCCTATCTGACGGAAGTGCCTGAACTCCTTCTTTGGTTTGGAGAAAATCCACAACTACAATTTATAAGTACGAAGTAGTAGATTTGTTACACTTAATCATAATTACTCCACTGTTCTTTGTTTTTTGACTCTTTGAAGGGGCAAACGATGTCCGTTTGGACGAATTTTATATGCACGCGATCGTATTGAAATTATCTACAAGATTACGGAAAAAAACAAGCAAAAAAATAAAAAAATACATACGTGACGTATGGTTATAATCCATGCGCGACGCATGGTTTTAATCCATGCGTGACGCACAAAAACTGGACGGTAAATAGCAATTTGAGTGGGCGGTGAATAGAAACTATGTTTATATACGCAAAGGTAGGATATTCTACACAAGTTGGCTTTAGTAATACAATTTTTTTAAAAAAAAACTCAATTAAGTTTGTCGAGATAAAACGAATCACATCAAATCTAAAATCTATAATTAGGGAAGATCTAAGGACGTAAGAATGACTATTTATATGGAGAAGAAGGATCTCACATAAAAATATATTCTCATGAATATATTATACGGAATACTTCTTTTCAATTAATAATCACACTTACGGTTTTGAGTTACCTTAAATAAACTCAAGATCTTATTGTTCTCTTCAATAAGTGATTACAACTTAGCAATATTCTAAACAAGGGAAAATATCTTCTACAAGATCTTCTCTTCTTGCCGCCCACGCTAGGTTAGAGTTGTAAAGCTGAAGTGACGCGGTTTCCCTTCTGCTTTCCTTGGACTCCAATTACTTGTTGTCTTCTATCTTTCCATCTGAAATATCAAGATAAACTATGTCATAGTATATAATGAGATTGTCATCTTCAAAACTAGAAAAACAATGGAATGGAACTTCATAGGAACTGTCGCTCCTTAAGTCCCTATTCCAACATATAGGCTTCATGAGATCTCAGGGTGTTTTATTCAGCACCTCTTGCAAAGCAGGCCTGGAGGTTAGTTATAAATGATGATTCTCTTATTTCCAGAGTTCTACGGGCAAGATACACTACAAGAGAAACTCAATATAACCACACTCAAAAGTAATGGTATTAGTTACACTTATTCCCCCCGCCTGTAGGGGGAATTTCCTTAATGCTGGGATTGGTTATCAGTCCATCTATTCATGGAAAAGTGTGTGGGGTTCGGATGGAGAGTTTGGGACGACAAGAATATCTTAGCATCCTCTTTGCTATGGATCCCGGAAGGCATGAATTTACGCAAGCCCCCCTCACAATCAGTGTTGCCTCCTGGTGCTATCGTTGCTGATTTTATGATCCTTGGATGTCAACTATGGAACCAGGCTCTGATTGCAAGTTTCTTTTGTCCTGCTGATGTCCAAGCAATTCAAACAATCCCTTTGTCACATCGCTTCCAATATGATGTGCGTGTGTGGTGTCCAAATCACGAGGGTTTTTTCACTGTTCGATCGACATATTGGCTGGGAACCTGTCAAAACTAAACTGCCTTGCCGGGAGGGCATGCTCTGCTACTTTGTCGGTGAGAGAATTCTTGTTCCGTGTCCGGATCTTCCGTAGCAAATTACGTAGCTAATTGTGTGCCCAAGGGTAAATTTAATTTTTAAAATATTAAAAACCATCATTCATACTCCCTACACATATTGCTAACGAGATATTGTTGGTAATTTTAGTAAATCAATGTTCGTTTTAGTGTATTCGTACTTTCATATTGCTAACGAGATATTGACTCGTTTGAACGTGGGTTAGGAATGTGTGGAGTACTTACCATATAAACGAACTTGGATTCTAGATGCATATTTTGGAGTATAAGGTTTGAGCACATGGTTCAAGATATTAATCGGGTTGACAAAGTTATGAACATGTTATTTGATATCAAGGTAACATGTTAAAGCAAGGTATACAAACCGGACAAAGTGTATCCGTGCTATTTATGCACTAGAGGAACAAGGGCTTATAACCTCGTCCTACAAGCAAGGATAATATCATGTGTTTGTAACTTGTAAGTAACTGTTTCAGAATATACTCTGGTTGAGAGAAGATCTGGGTTATAAAGGGTTAGCGTTTGATATTCCAGAAATATGCTCTATTGGCGGTTGTAATCATTTTTAACCTCCATTTTGTCTTCTCCGAGATGAGTGGATGATCCATACTCTATATATAGTATAAACCCTATAAAAATAATAAATAAATAAATTTTCTCCTTTGACACACCGCCGGCTACACTTTCCGCTGCAGAAGATCCGATTTGCCTTGTTCCGCCGAAACATTATTGATAGTGGTGAGTGCATTAGGAGTGGGCATCCTTGTGAATCTTTATGGCAACTTACATTGACTCGCTTGTTGGTGATGTAATTTCGTTATGTAATTCTTCTAATAGTGCTCGTTTCTCCTTTGTTCGCCGCTTAGGGAACACCGTGACACACTTAGGGCATCTCTAATGACTTGTTATAAATGGAGATAACAAATTTATAGCAAAAATCAAACGCCAACAATAAGCTAAAATGACAAATAATAAGAATATTCTTTTAAAAATGTTTTATTTCTCTATCTTGATTGTTAAATTTGGCAATCTAAATAGCAACCCAAGTGTGTGTGGTCCACTAAATAAATGATATTTCTTTAATAAATTGAAAGAGTTAGAAATTGGTGTTACACTTGAAAATGACAAAATTATAGCAAGTGTTGTTGGTGTTACACTTGTTTGCTAAAATATATATCATTTGCTATAATGTGTCATTTCAATTTGCTATAATCTTACTTGACTTGCTAATTTAACAAGCGCGCTAAACTTCTACACTAGTGCTTAATTACACCAGTGAGTGAATTTGTGTAGAACTTTCCTCAGGATATAATAAAAGAAGCATGAACTCCATGCAGACTTATTATTATATAGTAGAAGTCGATTAGACCTTATATATATATATATAAAGAAGCATAGGGAAGACGGATATACAGCTAAAATGGAGTTAGCATTATCATTTATGGTTTCAATGATCATCTCCATAGCCGTAGTGTTTGTGATTCACCTTGTTTTCAGATTGGTACGGTGCACAACCCAAGTAAAAAGAAAGCGAGTTGCGCGGCACCAGGAAGCAAGGGCCTTCCGTGGGTGGGGGAGAGCTTGGACTTCTTAGCCTGCCTCAAAGCAGGCAACCCGGAGAAGTTCGTTCGGGACCGCATTTCGAGGCACTCTTCTCGAGTATTCCAAACTCGCATTATGGGCAACACGTTCGTGGTGATGTGCGGCTCTGATGCCGCCAAGTTCTTGATGTACAACGACAATCGGTGAGTTGGGTAAATAGCTAGTTTTTTTAATTTAAATTTTTTAAGAGGTCATTGTGACAAACTCTCTCCAACACGACAATAGGTTGGTCGGATCGTGGTGGCCGAGGTCCATCCACCGCCTCTTTTCTTCCACCTCCAAACCTCCGTAAGACTCAAGAACCTCGCCTCCGTCTTTTTCAAGCCCGCTGGATTGAAGACTTATGTGCCACACATGGATTCCATTGCTCGCACCCACATCCATTCCCATTGGGAACGAAATCCTCAGGTCGTTTTAATTGTCAATCTAGGTGTTCTCTTCAATAGGATTAAATTATCGGTTTACTTATTTTCGCAATATTGTATAGTATTTGTCCGGTGTTTATTAGTGATTTTTTTTATAAAGTAGGCTTTTTTTTAGAAATTTTTTTCGATATGGGCTCGTTTTGAAATTAATTCCCAACATAGGCACTCTTATGAGGCTAAGAAAATTTTAAAATATTACCAGCGTCTCTTACACGTAAAATTTAAAAAAAAAAATGTTTGCATAAGGCGCCTTATACAAAGGAATTGAAATGAGGCTTCAATCCGTACCCCCTACCCAATGCAAATCAAATTGAATTGAGGATTTAACTCCTTTGTACGTATGCAAATATTTTTTATTTTTTTTTTGAATTTTACGTGTGGGTTAAAAAAAAATACATGTGTAAGAGACACTGGTTTACTCAGCGTCTCTTATACATAAGTTTTTTTTTTTTAAATCTACTTCGGATGAGATATGCTGGTTTTACCAGCGTCTCTCATACGTGAAAATTTTCCGAACCTCAAAAAAGTGCCTATGTTGGGAATTAATTTTAAAACGAGCTCATATCGGGAATTTTTTCTAAAAAAAGCCTAATTTAGAAAAAAATCATTTATTAGTATATAATTATCATTTTGACATACACTAGTGTGTGTTTTCGCGTCGTGCGCGGGATCACATTTATTAAATATTTTAAACGATGTGATTATATTTGTACTATTAGGTGAGACTTTAAATTAGTAGTTTATAATTTATATTTTGTGATTAATAATTTAAGTTCTAATCAAATTGCTAGTAAATATATAGTTTAAGTTCTAATTAGATTAATAGTAAAATAAATAAATATATATATATATATATATATAAGAAAAAAATATAATATGATGAAAATATAAAAGGATAATATAGTCTCTTTGATATCTTTTCAATGTTATAATTTGGTAAAAGATAAAAAAGATA
Source organism: Oxyria digyna (assembly GCA_029168935.1). NCBI lineage: Eukaryota > Viridiplantae > Streptophyta > Magnoliopsida > Caryophyllales > Polygonaceae > Oxyria > Oxyria digyna. The sequence continues at coordinate 884,738 of JAPVLV010000017.1, forward strand.
TAGTCTATTAGATTTTTTTTCTTACTGAATCTATTTTTCAAAAACATATAACAAAATATAAAATCGAGTGACATGGCAGTGATGTGAAAGATGAGGTCACATAGCTTAGAGGCCGACACATAGGCTAATTGAACGTAAGGGGCACATGTGGTAAAACACTGCTCTATTTTGGTATATGTATATAGATATAGATATAGATTCCCGTTATAGGCTCATTTTAAAATTAATTTCCACTATAGGAATTTATTTAGGTTTGAAAAAGAAAGAAGGAGGAGAGACGCTGACTCCGAAGCAAGTTTTATTGAAAAAATATATATATATCTATCTAATCTAATATATAATATAAAAATCGCGGAGAGAGAAAATTAATGGTTGTATTAAATACCGTTGCATTCTTAATGGTTAATGACACTCCTCAATTTAGTACTATTATTTTCTAATTGGTGGGTTTTATACATTATAAATGGATGAAACTCTATAAAAAATAAAATATGTGAAGGTTTAAAGAATTTAAATTTTAAATTTTAAAATATGATTATTTTTCGAGTTTACACTTTTTTTTGGAGTAAGAAGACGGCCCATTACTTTGGACTAAAACAAAATACACAAAATCCTACCCGTTTTAAATTTCTTGCTCTATTTCAGTTTTGAATTTCAAAATGGATTAATTTGATGATAAATTCAAATTCACCTTTTCCCTATCTTGCTCTTAAGTTATGTAATTGAGTGATTTATGTTGTTAGTTTTATTGGGTGTAAATATACTAATGAATTAAGCATTGTTTCCTCAATGAGTAGGTGAATGTTTTTTTTTGTAGTTTTATTATAAGTTGGATGTTTGATATTCTTTATTATAGTTTTAATTATATATTGGATGTTTGATATTGAACAATACTCAAAAGGTCAGCATATACTATGATTTAACTTCTCATTTAGAATTATGGAGTCTTAGAGTTCATAAAAAGATAAAGTGGAAGATTTTTATAATCAAAATGGATTATCATCTCCATCTAAAAAAATTATTTCCTTAGATATTACTCAAGAATGTTAAAATTACAAAATATGTCTATCTAATATCAACCTATGTAATATCAGCATGAATCACATATCAAAATTATCTTTCTAGAGAAACACAAACAAGACGAGAAATCAAACAAAGAACAATCAAGAAGACGGTCAATCAAGGGCTTATAACCTTTTATATCACACAACATTGATTTTTTCTACAAATCTGTAACACTTATATAGAATAATATAAACCCGTGCAACGCGGCCCCCAAAATGCTAGTATATATATATATATATATATATATATATATATACATATAGTGCCTAATGTTCAATAATCTCTATATAATTACTAAAACAATACCGCTTTCTCCCAACCTAGCTATGCCACGTGGAACCCTCTTCACTTAAGTTATCCACTTGTCTTCATTTTATTGGTCACAAATTTTTACTATTTAATGTAATTTTCTAATAAAAAATCGATTAAATTTGAAAAATCATGTACACAAATATCACACGAGATTGCTTAAGATGTCGGATTACAAAATTGACTTCTAACAATTTGATCACATAAGATTTAAGATATTTGTAATCACTTATATATTAAGAAAATAAGTTAGCTTAATTATAAAATAATAAAAAATATTCAAAATTTTAAAAATGAATTATGTAGCAATATCATTTGAACTTATCAACTTCTTTTTTAATAAAATATATATAATACAGAGTACTACTTATTAACGGACTATCAAAGGAATAGTTTAGGGACTTTATAACCCGGAATTTTACAGAACTGAGGTAAAAAGTATACCTTATAACCTGAATTTGACAGAACCGTGACATAAAGTCAAATTTGAAACTCCACGTCGTGGCGTTTTAAGTCAGTGCAAATCTCAATTTTTTCCGGCTGAAAGCAGTGGCGTATCCAAACTAATAGAAAACAATTTAATTCTTCAAAATCCTAAATTTATGTTATTTTATATTTTTCAATATCTTTATATACCTATATTTAACAAAATTTGGAGGGTTGATTATATTTATTCTATCATCATTCTTGTCGTTTTCAATATCTTTATAATTCTTACCAACGTAGTTTGTGTTCATCGTCATTATTACTCACCTTAAGATTCATCTTCACCGAAACTTATCCCTGTATAATGACTATATCCAGGTTACAGTACTTCCACTAGCCAAAACCTATGCATTTACACTTGCTTGTAAACTATTCCTATCAATCGAAGATGGTGAGGTGATAGCGAAGCTAGAGGCCCCGATGAACACGCTAGCATTAGGGATGTTTTCTGTCCCGATAGACCTTCCGGGGACACCATTGAATCGGGCTATCAGAGCTGCAAAAGAGGTGAAGCAGCTACTGGCTGAGATAGTCAACCGAAGAAGAATACAACTTTTTGGGCCAACAAATCCAGCCCAGTCGGATCATGTCGACGTTTTGAGACATATGTTATTGATAACATATGATGGTGGGAAGCGTATGACCGATATGGAAATCGCAGATAGAATCTTGGGTATCCTTGTTGGCTCACATGACACTGCCAGCACCGTCATGACACTTACCTTGAAGTATCTCGCCGAGCATCCGATAATTTATAACCTTGTTTATCAAGGTACGTACGTATTGCTATTAACTGCCCATCGTTTTTGCTATTCACCGCACCTCCCATTTCGGTGCGTTGCGTGTAAATTCATTTCATACGTGATGCACCGATGACATTAGTTTCATACTCTACGAAAGCTAATAATTAATTTGGCTGGTGTAGAAAACGCAAAGGTAGCAGCTGGGAGGGGAGGGGAGGAACTCCTGGGTTGGGAAGACATTCAAGAACTGAAACACACAAGCAACGTGGTCCGCGAAGTCATGCGTCTTCACCCTCCCGTGCATGGGTTGTTCAGACAAGTGCTAACCGACTTCACCTACGAGGGCTATCGCGCCACCCACAGGGACTCAACATGCTATCAGAACCCGGAAAAGTTCGACCCGTTTCGGTTCGAGGGGGAGGACGGACCCGGGAAGTACTCGTATGTGCCTTTCGGCGGGGGTGTTAACATGTGCCCCGGGAACAACTACGCGCATATGGCCATCTTGGTCTTTGTTCACAATGTTATTAAGAATTTCCGATGGGAAGCTCTCCAACTCCACGAGAAGATCGTTGCTTATCCGATACCCAAACCTGCAAATGGCTTTCCTGTTCGCCTTTCTCCTATTCAACACTAAACCCGTGAGTCTTTGCATCCTTTTCTCCTTCCAAGTACGCTCGTGTGTCATATCTTTGCATCCTTTTCTCGTTTAAGCCATGCGCGTAGCACGAGCCTTAAACGAACAAATTGTAGTAATAATGTGTTGTTGTATAATTTATGTCTTGCTTTAATTGTAATATGATTGATAAGTTATGGGTTTGATTCTGGTGAGGACTTTTCTTAATGTTATGTGTTTAATTGGAATTGATCCAACAGCACACAACATCCCATCAGTCCAAGCAGACGCGTGCCATCACGCTCACAAAAACTCCCCACTCGCGCACTCCAAATTATATGCGCCTATAAAAGTCTTCACACTACTTCTTCACAGAATTTGGAAGAGCACGATCACAAAATCTAGAGCATTTTCAAAACTGTTTGGAACGGTTTCGAGAGATTTCTCACACACTCAAACAAGATATATAGAAGATAAAGATAGAGATCAACAAACACTATCACCAAGACAGATGAGATACATACCTAAAAAACAAGAATTGCAGAAAAAATCTCAATCTCCACTTGAAATCGCATGTACAATCTATAGGATCCTACGCCGCAAGGGGCAGAAGGATCCCAAACGTCACCGACGTGCAGGCCAGGCTGAAGTTGGACGATGTCGAGATGTCACCAACCACCAATCAGCGATCCCTGACCGGTAACGCTAAACTCAATAGAATTGATCCAGATATTGCTAACACTGTTACCTTTGCTACTCCCACCGGTTCTGTTAGAAACCGAGTGATTGAAGCACAGACAATCCCGAGATTAACGTCCAGATGCTCATCGATCAAGCCCTCAACGAGCGTCTACTAGCTTTCGACGAGCGCATAGAGAGAATCCTCGGCGTCCCTCAACCTTTCGAGAGAGAGGCCCTGGATGGATTCGAGAACTCACCTTTCATAAACTATTCTTTCTATTACCAGTTGGTTTTAGGATAAAACCTCAGCGAGATTGTACGATGGGCTTATCACGCTTGTGCCCTTATACAAGCATGACTCCTGAGTCTATCGGGCCTGCCTGATTTTATGAGGGAACACCATCAGACTAGTATGGTGGTTTATTGCACCCACACGCTCGTATAAGCACGACCACCTAGTCTATTGGAACAACATAGGTTAGACAACTTATTATGAAAATGTTTATTAGATATTACTTATTTAGAGAATTTAATTCAAATTAATTATTTATTTTTCAATCATATGCTCTAAGGTAACTTGTAATGAAGATACTTAATAGATATTATTAATTTTTGAGATTTCTTGTTTTATCGTGATGCATTTGAAATTTGCAATTTAGTGTAAAAGTTCAATTAATCGCGGTAGGTGTCTCTTTCATAATTCTGAGATGACTCTAGCTCGCATATTCATCATGGAGACTCATCCCTCCTTGTTAGCCCCATGGCATCAACTTAGCGCAACGATTAAGAAAGGCCAAACCACTTTTGAGAAGGCTCATGGGTGTACACTTTGGGAGATCGATCACTAGCAAAATGTTAGAAAGGATTCTCACATCGGGTTTGAGTTATAAAGATTGCCCACTATATAAGCTAATGGATTACTCTCTCTATTGCCAATTGGTTTTAGGGTGGAACCCCGTTGGGCTTATCTATTGGGCCTAATGCGCATATGCGCTTGTGTTGTGCGCGCCCCCAGTCCAGTCCGTGGTTGTCCCTATGGACCCACGAAGTTTCACATGGTATCAGAGCGGGTTCTGTCCCGGGCCATCTATTCGGGTTTGTTGGGATTTGGCTATAAAGAGACTGAGAAGTCCACCCACACCCATTTGTCCAAGTGTCAACGGGTAGAGCCGTTGCACTTGCGGGGGCGTGTTAGAAAGGATTCTCACATCGGGTTTGAGTTATAAAGATTGCCCACTATATAAGCTAATGGATTAATATGCGCTTGTGTTGTGCGCGCCCCCAGTCCAGTCCGTGGTTGTCCCTATGGACCCACGAAGTTTCACATGGTATCAGAGCGGGTTCTGTCCCGGACCATCTATTCGGGTTTGTTGGGGTTTGGCTATAAAGAGACTGAGAAGTCCACCCACACCCATTTGTCCAAGTGCCAACGGGTCGAGCCGTTGCACTTGCGGGGGCGTGTTAGAAAGGATTCCCACATCGGGTTTGAGTTATAAAGATTGCCCACTATATAAGCTAATGGATTACTCCCCCTATTGCCAATTGGTTTTAGGGTGGAACCCCGTTGGGCTTATCTATTGGGCCTAATGTACATATGCGCTTGTGTTGTGCGCGCCCCCAGTCCAGTCCGTGGTTGTCCCTATTGACCCACGAAGTTAACACTATGTTTAGTACTGCCATGACATCCATTGCCAAGGTTTTCGTTGAGGCTATCTTATCGGTGTACAAAGACGACTTTCAAGGTATCGAAATCGTGGTGGATGTGGGCGGAGGCAATGGTGACTTGGTGACGAAGATAGTCAAGGCCAATTTGTCACGTATTAAAAGCGTGAACTTTGATTTGCAACATGTTTGTTGAGAGCGCACCAAAGTATCCTGGAGTAACCCATGTTGTTCCTCATGCTAATACAATCATCATGAAGGTAATAACATCTCGATTTTTCTACAAATGACAAAGAAATTGTTTAGAAAAAGATAGATTTAGTTTCCGAATAAATGTAAGTATATTGATTGAAGAGGGGGTTACAGCTGAAAACATCAACAATAGATGTGCGACATGCTGCAGTTCAAAAAAACAAAATGGATCACAGGACAAGCAAAATCAGTGATCATACTAAAACTCCACCCCTAGGAAGGACCAGTTTCAACCCATGAGCACTAACAAGATGGCGAAGATGACAAACAATGCTACGGGAGCACGAGCAAGCACATGGGACACCATTGTTGAAGATAATGTCGTTACACAAGCGCCAAATAAAGTAGATGTAAGACGAGAAAGCTACAACATATAAGTAAAAAAGCCTTTGATTTCGCCAACGAATATGGAGTATCCTCTCAAACCAACTGTGGATAGAAGTCGTCGGTGAATGATTTGAAGCCAGTCAAGAATATCTCCCAAGATATATTGAGCAAAAGGGCAAGAGTTGAAGAGATGATCCGAGGATTCGTTGCACTGTTTACAAAGGAAACAGTCCAGGTTAGGCCATGACATCCACCGAGATATCCGGTCCTTAGTATAAAGCTTGTTGTGCAGCGCCATCCATGAGATAAACGAACATTTGGGAGTATGCAAACGAATCCAGATGATGTTCCCCCAAACCCAAGGAGTCCTCAAAGAGCGGAGGAGTTTATACACACTAGAGGTGGAGAATCGGCCCGAAGAATCAACAAGAAGGGGAACAATAACATCAGAGGAGGAGCTAGCCAAGAGGGTGTCACAGACACCAAGGAGGCATCGCCAACTCCAGCTATCATTAGTCCTGCTATTGACTAGCCAAAAGTTCTCCCCATTCAAAAGGTTAGCAAAAACCCAACGAAACCAGACATTCGACGTGAAATCTAGGAGCTCCTTGATAGATCGGGCAAAAAACGCCTGGTTCCAGGAAAGAAGCTCTTTGAAGCCCAATCCACCCTCCTCTTTAGGACAAGCAACTACCTTCCAAGCAATAGCACATTTTTTAGAGGAGACGGAATCCGACCATAGAAAAGAACGAAAAATAACCTGGAATTTAGAAATCACATCAGGGGGCAGGAGAAGAGCACATCACCAGAAGTTGGTGATACCACACAGAACAACCCTTACCAATTCAATTCGCCCGACATACGAGACGTCCAAGACTGAACTTTAGATGTCATCTTAAGCACCAAATCAGAAAAATCAGAATTCTTGAGCTTCCTAGACCCCAACGGAACACCCAAGTATCTCATAGAAAGAGAGCCCTCAACAAAAAATGAGATTTTGTGTGCCTATGACATAAATTGAGATTTTGTTCAATAAAATATTAAAAATGGATTCACCTAATATAAAAGGTGGAGTAGGTAAGGGGCAACACTAATAGTGTTAAGTGGATATTATACGTGTAGGAACCTATATTTCTACAACATATAATTTGTATAAAATACAATAAACAAAACAGAATTAAGGTAAGAATTAGTCGATCGAACCACTACCAAGACGAGAATGGTTGGACTTGAACGGAGTCGAGATTATAATCTCTTTCCTTAATCCTGAAAATGCCCCGTAGTGTGACGGTTACCGGCGTTCCGAATCCCAGGATAAAACTGCTAACGCTTCTAGTTTGCACAACTCAAGACAAGAAGCCAACAAACGCTAGACTGTGTGTACTCTCAGACTCGAACAAAAGAAGAGAAAGAAGTGATAGAGACTTGAAAAACGTGGGAGAGAGCAGAATGAGATGATATTGAGTGTGTTAAAATGAGGAGGAGAAGACTCCCTTTTATAGCCTTTCAAAGAGGATCCCGGTTTAATGCAACCCATTAAAACCGAATCTTTGACAAAAATTAATTGGAAGATCAACCTATTCAAAATCAAATCGAGAGTTTAATATGATAATATTTGACCAATTTAAACCTCCACATTTATCCACTTAGTGCACTTCAAGTAAGCCACTTTGGACCTCCATTTCTCATTCAAACGGAACCCGAATTTTACAAATGAGCATACTACGAAATAGTGCTTGCGGAGACTAAGCCAACACTCTCATTATCCGACACCAACGGTTCTCGGAAAATTCGGTTCCAACAATCCCCCACATGAATAGAAATGACTCTAAAACACGTGAAAACGACTCGACATAAATACTTTTGAGAGTACGGTCGAAGAATCACTGCATTTGGGATGGTAGCATTTTTTCAGCCTTGAACCACCCATAGTGAGTAGCCATCGGATTTACTCGACCAGGTAGTGAACGTGATGTCTTGAACCACCCGGACTTTGATGTAAACCTAGACAACGACTATCACACAGTTTCATCTTCTCACAAAACTAGGTTCTCTGATTGTGTTCATTTTGGCCGTGAACATCCCTGGTTATTCATGAGTGATCTTAGATAATTCAGCCTCTGTAAATTCTCCTAGAAACGACCCCATTTCACACTCATAAGGTGATTTTACCATAAGTAGTATACCATTATACTTCACTTTGATTTTCAAACCTTATGGAATCATTAAAAGCCAACACTTTATGGCTTAACCTATACTTTACCAACACACTTTTATCATCCTAGGAACTGGGAGAAGACGTTAATCTCCAAGTGCTCTTTAGATTTAGCTTGATTTCGTTGTCCCTTTGAACTTGCATCTTGGGATCTCCAATCACGTAAGTAGGGTTACCATCAAACGTCATCTTATGTCATAGGATTTAAACCCATTCCTCTTGATGATTTCACAACTTTCTCTCGAGACAAACCTTTAGTAAACGGATCCACTAGGTTGTCAGCCGATCAGATATAATCAACATTGATCACTCCGTTTGAGAACAATTGTCTTATGGTTTTATTTCGTCTTCTAATATGATGAGACTTACCATTATACATTGAACTTAGTGCCCGAGCTATGGCCGATTGACTATCGCAATAGAGACTCATAGCCGACACCGGTTTTTCCCACATTGGTATATCCAATCACGCGTGCATACTCTACTTGAGATATGTCATCACCCGAGTTTTTCTTTAAGTCGAGGTGAGGGTCCCCGGGACTCTTTGCATTACCACTTGAGTATTTCTTGAAACGTTCAAGTACCTTATCAGCGTAATGATCTTGAGTTAAAATGATTCCTTCATAATGTCTGATAACACCCAAGTATCTCATAGAAAGAGAGCCCTCAACAAAAAATGAGATTTTGTGTGCCTATGACATAAATTGAGATGTTGTTCAATAAAATATTAAAAATGGATTCACCTAATATAAAAGGTGGAGTAGGTAAGGGACAACACTAATAGTGTGAAGTGGATATTATACGTACTTTCTTACTAATACTAACAAGAAAAGCAATTGTCTAATTTATGCATGTTGAAGTGGATACTGCATGATTGGAGCAACGAAGACTGTTTGAAGATCCTTAAGAATTGCAAGCTCGCGATGTCGGGGACAACTGGGAAGCTTATTCAGGTGGAGGTGGTTCTTGAAGCGGAAGACGAAGGAATATTCAACGACACATGAATAAGACTTGATCTAGTGATGATGGCTCATTGTTCAGGTGAGAGAGAAAGAACTCAACTCGAATGGACTAACTTGTTGAAATATGCTGGTTATTCACGCACTAGGTTTGTCAAGATTCCCGCTCTACCCTACATTACTGAAGCATATGCATATTGGAGAAAAGATCTCGTAAGGATGAATCTTTAGATAAGGACTAAGGATGAATCTTTAAATAAGGACTAAGGATGAATCTTTAGATAAAGGCTAAGGATGATGCACACAAACTCTATAATTCATGCACACACACGTTATAACTAATGCACATAGTATTTTGTGATGCACACAATCTATTGCACATGCACACAGTGTGTGCATTAGTTATAACTCGTGTGTGCATGAGTTATAACGTTTTTGTGCATCATCCTCAGTCCTCATCTAAGGAACAGTCCTCACCGGAACCAAACCCTGCATATCGAGGGCATATATGTTGGGTCAATCCGTATTCAAATATTGTTGTATTTGATTTTAAATTAATATATGCGTACTAGCGTAGTGCCCCGTGCACGACACATGGATATGTTTATAAAATTTGTTTAATAATCGATTTTTACATATTTTATATATATTTTATATTATTTTGTATTACTACGACCTTAATAAGTTTTTATGTCAAGTAAGTTTTTTTTTTCAAAATTATGTACTTGTAAAACAGTTAACTAATAGCTTTTCAATAGATAAATAAAATATTTAGACATTTCAAGATATTAAACTTAACAAATAGTAGTATGACACTTTATTAATAATCATAACATTTTTATTGGTTGTTTAATTTTTAAAATTAAAAATTATTTGTAAAAAATAGATAACTAACAACATCTGCTAAAATCACTCTCAGAGCTCAAAATGTCTCAGCTTTAATATATAAGATAGATAAGTCATGTGTATTGATTAATCATGCATAAATTATAATAATTGGAAATTGGAAATAAAAGATGTAGTATTATATAGAGAGAGGTAGGTTTAAGTAAAACAACTATTGTGGTAAAATATAAATGCCCAAGTACTTGATTTATGTTGAAATTAGATTTTTTTGGGCCCACGCTACACGCAGGTTTTATAGCTTATGTTTCATACAGATAAATTATAGACATGTGTTGGTGAGTCAAAATCATCCTTTGAGCGACATATTCGTAAATGTATGAATGGAATAGGATTAGGAAAAAAAAATCAAGAAAATGATAAATTAAAAACAAAGCATTAAATGCAGTGTGATTAATTTGGGAATCCTAACTTTATAGACATTTCTTGTCTTGTTTCTTGTACCTTTACTTGTGCTTCTTGATCCTCGTGCATGTCCCATATTGTAATAGGCACAATGGCTCCTTCAGAGGAGGAAAGAGAGGAACAAAGAACAAATGAGGTTTTTCCCACGGCTCATGACCAATCCATGGCGGCTGTCTTGGCTAGACTTGATCGTCTTGAAGCCGAGTACCAAGTACAAAGGGCTGAACAATAAAGAAATGCTACGGCTCCACCAACCAATTCCATTCGCCAAGTGCCCGGATCCAATGCATCGCAAGACGCCCTTGCGCAAAGAGCTAGAGAGAAAGGGAAATGAGCTATGCCCTCAACTTCTCAACAACCAAGTAAGCTCCAAAAACTCTGTTCCATTCGTGAGTCATATCTTGATAACAGGAATGTCCACAAGGAGAAAAGACATCAATCCCGCCGACAACTTTCACCGGCGACTACGGATGACGATGAAGACTACTCCTCCGGACGTTCATCAAGATCCACCGGCGTTCCACTCCCCAAACCTTACCATGTCCATGCTTGACTACAAGAACTCGCAAACCGACGAGCAGAAATTGAGGAGGAGGAAGAACGCCTAAGGAGACATGCTAGGCGAGATGAGAGGCGAGAATCACAGCGCTCGGGCACTAACCATGATTCCGGGTATGTTTCTCGGCGCAAATCACGCCATCATCTTTCTCCTATTCCATTTAATGTGCAGGAACACCTCATCCATCAAAGCTCCACGAGCCCTCAACAAAGCCACTCTTACAACTCATACAGCCAAACACGAGATGATTTTGAAGAGTATGACGAGGATGGTATGGAGTATGTAGGTGTCCCTACCCCACATGATATGCCCCCCCTAGAGGACCCTATTGACCTACAAAATCGTCCATCCGATTGGATCCCCGAGCCATATCCACCCCAAAATCCAAATGTCCCTAACCAAGTTGTCCACAACCAACCACATGGTCAACAAGGTTACAATGGAACGCGCCAAGATCCTCAAAACAGAGGCATGCCACAAGCCCCTAGGGGCCAAAGAGAGGACAACCAAGCCCCACCACAAGAGCCTCAACAACGCCATACTTCTCGGCGTGACATTAAGGTAAAAATTGACAATTATTAAGGCATATATGACCCCACTTTGTTTCTTGAGTGGAAACAGGGTACGGAGCATGTGCTCAAGCATTGTCACTATGAGGAGCATGAGAAGGTAAAAGTGGTGACTATCCACTTCGTGGGAGGGGCGAGAGCATGGTGGCATAGACTAGTGGATGATAGAAGAAGGAGGAACTTGCCTCCAATTGTTCAATGGAACCAACTAGTATACGTGATGACCACCAAGTATGTCCCTCAAAACTACAAAGACAAGATGAGGTATGAGATTGCAATGGCAAGACAAGGTACATCCTCACGTCAAGAATTCTTTGCTAAGTTAGAGGACATGTACTACAAGACCGGCGTTGGATTAGCCCCAACAACACTTAGAACTCGTTTCTTGAGTGGTCTTAATGCAACAATTAGAGACCAATCGGAGATACTTCCCATCTCAGACATCAACAATCTTGTCCATACGGAAATGCAATTGCACAATCAACTCATTTGCAAGCGCCAATCTCCATGGTCATCTACAACTAACTCAAGGTATGGTTCTACCCCTTTGAATAAAGCTTTACCTACTAATTCTAGTGCTACCAATGTGAAAGGAAGAGTAGGTACATCAACTGGTTCAAGGGCACCCACAAATCCAAAAGAAGTTCCAAAAGAACAACCAAGACAAAGAGCTAGCCAAATGGAGTGCTACAAGTGCGGCGGTCATGGACACATATCTAGAGAATGTGTCAACCCAAAGTGAGTGCTCTTCTCTCACAATGAGGGCTATGTCTCGATTTATGAAGAAGAAGAAGTACAAGAACTTCACCAAGACGAGAAAGAAGAAGAGGAAGCCGACCCCTATGCTCCTATCAATGGGACTCCAACTCTCACCTTGATGCAAAGGCATTGCTAATCAACTTTTGATAATCATGTATATTGTTGCAGCTTCTCCCTAGTCTAAGGGTGGTTGAGTGTAATTTATCACAATAGCAAATGAATTGGTTGTTGTACAAAGATTAGTCTAAAAATCAATATGAAAAATTATCCTTTTTCATTTTGAAATGGAGTTGAATTTATTTTGATTCGAAATTCGAACCGAACCTGATCAATTTGAACTTGGTTCTAATCATCCCGATCTTCAAAATTCCCGAATCCGCATCGATCTGGCCCGAATTTGAACCAGTGTTCAACCCTACTTTTTTTTATTGTGCTCTTAGAAGAAAACAAAAAAGTATTTGGGCACATCATGTAATTTACAAAAAATGCGGAGCATCAGAAAGAATTTCCTTATTTTGTAATCTACTACAGTATTAAACTATTAAAGTAATTCACCCTTTCTGCCACATGACATTTTCTCTTTTAACGAGCCACATGGCAGCTATTTCTTTCATCTGCCAATTTTTCTCTTCTAATCTCTTAGATCGCCACGTGACAAGCCTTAAGCTTAATCTCTATTTTACCTATTCTAATAAATAAACAAATCACATGTATTACCTTTCTGTTAACAACTGCAAGTATCACTTGACAACTATTTCCAAAAACTGTATAAACAAATCACACGTATTGCCTTAAAACTGTATAAACAAATCACACAATAATCTTCTCTTTTGCATATTAAACCTATTTTAATTAATACCTTGTGGTTGTAGAGGTAAATTGTGGAACAATTCACATATGAAAATTTTTAACCTACGAATTTACAATTTGCTTTTTTTTGGGGGGTGAAAAGAATCTACAATTTGCTAGCACATACAACTTCGTCATATGTCATCTCCTCAATAAACCAATCACATTTTATTTCAATATTAAGTTTGTCAAATGTTATTTTTCAATTATTTTTCTTTTTGATAAACAAAATCATAAAATAGGAAAATCATAAATATGTGTATATTTTTATTTTAGGATAATTAAGATTTGTAAGATTGTATGCTTATTTATTTATACTTTTAACCTTTTATAAATCATATTTTATGCGCTTTAACAGTTATGTAATAATTATATAAAAAATATTGAATCTCATAATTCAAACATTTAAATGCTTTAAATTAAAAATTATTAAAATATTTAAACAACGCTTGAATAACCCTCTCTTTATTAATTTTTTTTATCATACTAATTCAAAAACTATATATTAAAAGACTTGATTATCTTTTTACTTTAGCTATTTAGGTAATAATTTTAATTAAACATTATTTTTTAAAATTATACTAAATTTGTAGGAGTAAATGAACTAAATATATTTGATTAGATATTTTAACTTAAGTTATTTCTTTATTTAAATTAAATTTATTACTTTTTAAAACGTTTCTAATGCCTTGCACGGAAAACTAGTAGAACATTAAGAGACAGAGAGAGTATATTGTTGCGGCTTCTCCCTGGTCTAAGGGTGGCTGAGTGTAATTTGTCGCAAGAGCAAATGAATTGGTTGTTGTACAAAGATTAGTATAAAAATCAAATAATTATTTTTGAAAAGTTATTCTTTTTCATTTTGAAATGGAGTTGAATCTAAGTATGATTCGAAATTTCGGACCGGACCTGATCGGTTTGAACTTGATTCTAATCAGTCCCGTCTTCAGAATTTCGAATCCGCAATTTGGACCAACCTTACTTTTTTTATTGTGCTCTTAGAAGAAAACAAAAAAGTATTCGGGCACAACATGTAATTTACTAAAACTGCGGAGCATCAGAAAGAATTTCCTTATTTTGTAATAATGAGAATAAAAAAATAACGACTCTTTGCGGGCCCAACCCTCACAGACACAGTTTCACGACTCACACACTCACTGCAATTTTTTTGCCTATTCCCACCATTTCTCCTCCTTGCTGCTTGCATTCTACTTTGGGACGGTTTCTTCTAGAGAATTCGATTCACAGAAAACGAAGCTTCCTGGAAATCTGGTGAGCTTCTTTCGTTCGTTGATTTTCGATTTCTCATTTTCTAGCGGTGTGTGGGTGGTTGATTCGTTGCTACCTTTGCATTTCTGCTGACTACAAATGTTGTAGAGCTCCGATTAGGGTTATTTCTCGCCAAACTTTGATTTTTCCTGTGCAACCGACTTGCATATACCCATAATTCTGAGTCTATTCACTCTGATTTTCGTCCTTGCTCAGATTATCGTTATTAGTATTGATCACTTGTTTTCAGTGGTACGGTTTGCGCAACGAAATGTGTTTCTCCTCTTTCTTTAGTTTGAAATTCATGATGTGAAAACCGAATGAGGGACTCTCTGTTATCTGCATGTACACTGAAGCGTAAGAGCGATGTGAAAACTGTAGGTTTATCAGGTGTTACCTGTCGTATACTCTCCTCTTTTTTGTGATTATTTGAGATTCAAATCATCGCCTTAACAACGATTTTTGGGATTCCAGTTTGGTGAAGATTAAGCATTAGGTTTTTGGCTTAGGACTTCATGTTTTGTGTTTATGTGAAAATGTTACTCAAATCATATGGTTTCGGGAGCGTATCTTCTATGTTGTAATTTTGTTCATAGGAGTAGTTCAGATTCTAGCTCATAACCTATATGTTCTGAATTCTTGTCTTTCTTTATGTTGTAATATGGTTTCATGAATTGATTATGAATTTAATGATATGCATTATCTAATCTTATTTCATTTATGCTATGTTCACTATTAACTATATATAAATATATACAGATGAAATGGCATCTCTACTAGGCATGGAAAGTGGGGGACATTCCTTGGTTTTTGAGATGCCAAAGTATAAGTCACGCAGAGTTTCTGCTCTTCGCGATTTTCCACCCGGGTGTGGACCAAATGCACCGAAAGCTGATTTTGGAGGCAATGGAGCGGTATGCTACGGTGAAAATGCTCAGAGTGCTGAGCATTCTGATGGTGGCTATCTGGAAACGGAGAACAAAGAAACTTTGTTTCCTGCCGATAGCCCTGGTCCGTTACAGGGTGCAGATAAGTCTGTGGACTTGGTGCTAAAGGCTGCTGAGCTGGAATTGATTAGTGAACAACTTGGTGTAGAGGAGTCAGTACACGTTGCTCTACAGGCCATTGAGAATGAATTGATGAAGGATGAACATTCATTTGATGGGCTGGTGGACCTGTCAAAGAGATTGGGTTCTAATGATATGTCGGGAGAATTGCTTCCAGGATCCTATCATTCATCACCAACTTTGCAAGTGAATGCTGAGTATATTACCAAACAGTTTCTGCAAGAAACACAAGAGCAGTCCAACGATTTGACAGAAAACAAGCTAAAAATATCAACTGTATTGAGGAATGATGGCAAGAAGATCTCAGCTGATGTCTGTAATGAGATAAATTACCCGCCTAGAAGAAGAGTTTCTGCCATAAGAGATTTCCCCCCTGGTTGTGGGACAAATATTATGGCTGAACTGCAGAGCAGCATATGTATTCCAAGAGAAAACCTGAATGTGGCATATGACAGGAAGATGGAGAAAGGAGCATCTGAGGTGAGAGATGGGAAAGAGGCAGTTCTTTATAGAAAAGACAAAGAGGATAAGAAAAGGAAAAACATGCATACTGGACTTGCTACATCATCCTGTATAGGTGCAAAGAATAGCAGGCGGGAAAATGGCATTGTTGGCAAGAAATTGAAATTCAAAATGAAGCCATACTATATCGGTGCAAAGGATAGAAGGCGGGAAATTGGTGTTGTTGGCAAGCAAGTGAAATTCAAAGTGAAGCCATTTTTAATTGAAACCAAAAAGGATACTGAAGTAACTGAACAACTCAAAAAATGTTTTGATCCAGATGAACCGCCTAGACGGGATGCCAGAAACTCCTTTGAGAATGACAGAAGACAAAAAGATCTTCCATTACACGTAAGATCGCGCGAGGTTGATGCAAGTCTTCCTGTAAAGACTGCTTCTTGTACGGCTGATGGCATTGCTCGTAATAAGGTTAGGGAGACACTGCGATTATTTCAGGTTCTTACTAGAGTGTTTTTGCAAGAAGAAGAATCCCACAGGAGAAATATCAGGAGAGTTGATCTGCTAGCTTCAACAGCTTTAAAGGAAGCAGGCAAATATAGTAATGCAGGAAAACAAATTACCGGACACGTTCCAGGAGTAGAAGTGGGCGACGAATTCCATTATCGTGTTGAACTTATGATAATTGGACTTCACCGCCCTCCACAAGGTGGAATAGATTATGTGAAGGAAGGTGATACGACTTATGCAACAAGTGTTGTAGATTCTGGAGGTTATGACAACAAGGTGGATAATTACGATGTGTGGACATATACGGGTCAAGGAGGAAACGTGACTTCTCGAAATAAGGTGGCTGCAGATCAGAAACTCGAGCGGGGAAATCTGGCCCTGAAGAATAGCATGCAAGCAAAGAGAGAGGTACGGATCATACGAGGAGTCAGAGATACAAAGCCTTGTGAAGGAAGACCTAAGGTTTCCATGACGTACACTTACTACGGATTGTATACAGTGGAAAGATATTGGCAAGAGATTGGGCAATATGGTAAAAAAGAGTATAAGTTTGAGTTGAAGAGAATTTCTGGTCAACGAGAGCTCCCATGGAAAGAAGTGAAGAGATCCAAGAAACTAAACCTTAGAGAGGGTCTTTGTGTCAGTGATATATCACAAGGGAGGGAAAAATTTCCTATTGGTGCTGTCAATACCATAGATTTTGAAAGACCCCCTCCTTTTAAATATATCTCACGAATGGTATACCCAGCTGGCCATCCATTACGTCCTCGAGGGTGTGACTGCAAAAATGGATGCTTGAGTTCCACGGAGTGCTCTTGTGTTGTCAAGAATGGAGGGTCGATACCATATAATTATGATGGGGCGATTGTTGAAGCAAAGCCTGTTGTATACGAGTGTGGTCCATCTTGCAAATGCCCTCCTTCTTGTTATAATAGAGTCAGCCAACATGGGGTTAAATTCCAGCTGGAGATTTTTAAAACCGAAAGGAGGGGATGGGGAGTCAGATCACTCTCTTCCATTCCTTCCGGCAGTTTCATTTGTGAGTATACTGGGGAGCTTTTGGAAGACAAGGAAGCAGAACAGAGAACTGATAATGATGAATATCTGTTTGATATTGGCCAGAACCGCAATGATCACTCTATCTGGGACGGTCTTTCGGGTTTGATTCCTAATGTTGCATCAAACTCGCATGAAGTAGTGTCAGATTCGGGGTTTACCATTGATGCGGCAAAGTATGGAAATGTTGGAAGATTTATTAATCATAGCTGCTCTCCGAATCTATATGCTCAGAACGTGCTTTATGATCATGGTGATACAAGAATGCCCCACATAATGCTTTTTGCTGCTGAGAATATTCCCCCTTTGCAAGAGTTGACTTACCACTACAATTACAAATTAGGCCAGGTTTATGATAAAGATGGGAATGTCAAGTCAAAGTACTGCCACTGTGGTTCTTCAAACTGCAGCGGTCGTATGTACTGATTTAGTGTCTTCACCTTAACGGTAAGTAACTTGTACTTCCACTTTATTTGCTTCGCGTATCATTTGATTTTCATTTAATAGGATACAAGGAGTTAAAATGATTAAGATGCACTCTTTTCTATTCTAGTAGCATTCATGAAATCCTATACACTAGGTTTTATGTATTAGAGTTTTTTCTCTAATTGTACTCCTGTTCTCGTCTTTATTCAATGACTAAACCTTCACTTCAGTGATGAATTACGTAAATCTTGCCATCTATTTTTTCCTTGGCATTTTTTCTTACAGAGATTTCTTTATAGATTAGACTTTCTATTCTAGTACTACTTCTGTTCTGATCTACATAAGCCAGCATGCATAAGATTCTTAGATATGAAAGTGATGAAGTGCATTAATTCTGTTCTGAGTTTCAATATTTGGGTTATTCATTTTGAATGTGTTTCCTTTATAAAACTTCATTTTGGATATGCAAGAATGACCACTTCATGGCATTTCCTTGCTCAGTCAGTGTATTAGTATCACATTTCTATAGCATTCTCATTATATCTTCACTGATGTTATTGACATATTGTTTAAGCTGTGAACTGGGACTTGATTTTGCAGGCTTATCAATTACACGGCGACTACGACTGGAAAGGGAATTTACCTTCTTGCTCTAAAGATGGTAGGAATTCTGAGCTTGCATCTTTTGCTTGCTAATGGCAATGTCACTTGTGAAAAACATATTTGCCAAGTTTTTTGTGTCTATTAAGGGTTTAGCTTGACATGGCATTGTAATCCAACTTAGGTTATCCTTTTGGATGATTTAGGCAGATTACATAATTAGCTCAATGAAAATAGTGAATTGACTTTGCTGGCCACCACCTTGATCACTCTAAAAGTGATAACTTAGTAGTTAGTACTAGTGCAATATTTTGTGATGCAGATTTCGTCTATACATAGATTCTCTTTATATTAGCTTGTGGGTCATTTAGTTCCATGAGACTGATTATGATGATCATCGGCCAAATCATCATGCTAAAATCATTGGCCAAATTTACTTTCAGTCAATAAAATCTTGTTATTCTACTTGGTGGCTTGTAAATGATATGCATAGGATGTAAACCATAAAAATTTAACAGGTTTATAAGCTGAGAAAATTTGAACTTCGGAAATATCAAAACCTGAACTTATCTATTTCACTCATTCCCAAAATCTAAAAAACAAACAGTTGTCAAACAAGTGGGAGATCATATAGGGGAATCCAGAAATCTGTCGAAAGTAATTTGAGACGATTGTTCAAGTCCAGTTCCTTGAGATAATGCTAATAACAAATACTCCTCATTTTATAAAATACAAATAAAAATAACAAATTTTTGTATAACAATTATGATATTTCCGCTATTGCACAACTCCGCCAAAATAAATAGTTAAAGACCCACATGTAGCAGGGTTCCGATTATAATGTTTCAAACCTTCGGTACTTTATTCGTGAAACATTATAGAAACCCCCTTTGGTTACTTTTACTAGTTAATCATCTTCATTACTTATAGAATTGATAACCTGACTCCCTTGAGATTTCGACCCTTGCTTACCTAGTATACTTGTTAGTGAGCTTGTTAGGATTACTTTGACTTGGCATACGACAATTCGCCTCGTCCATCATTCCGACTTAACATTTTATTTTTTGTCAACCCTCAAATTATGTCTTGTCAAAGACAAAACATCCATGACACCAGTCAACCCATCAACTTGGTCACGAATCAAGATCAATAATTACATGCGAGACAAATTGAAAATCTAATACATGCCAAATTGACTAGGAGGAAGCACAACTTCTTTCCCTACGAAATCCATTGATGATCCTCTCTTAATGAAGTAATCGGGTTTTTTTTCCAGTCATCCTTGTAATGTTTATCTATCACCATAATATTTCTTTTAGTGATGAGTTAATCTTCTTCACGCTGGTTATATAAAAGATTCCACTTTTTACCTCAGATAAGATAAGATTATAACAATGATAATATGAAATGATTAAAAAATATTTTTAACCTCAAGATAATTAAAAGATAGAAAGTAAAGATCTTGTGAAGATAGGTATATAATTTTTTTATCATTCTTTATTAATTTCATCATTACTCTCTTTTAATCTAATCTAAAATGCATTCATCATTTATGTTTTGTTCTCGTCTGATCTCTATTAAAGGATACATGAATGAGAATTTTGGTTTCTGTTTTCATATTGTGTCCTGTCACAAACAAGTGGCTAGATTCAGAAGCTGCATTACAGAGGAGGCAGGTTGGGTCATTGATGATGCCCCATTAATGCAGGCGGCGACGGGTAGGTAGACGGTCATGGATGGTGATAGAGAGTACTTCATACATATTATCTAGTGATTATTAACTTAGGTTAGGATCATTTGGGAGTTATTTTATATGTAATTGCATGATTCGGAGTTGACGAGAAGAAGTAGTGAACTATTAAGATTAGTGAAGATTGAAGATGTATTTCGAGGAACAGAAGAAATCAAATAAGAAGACGAGAGAAGACTCAAACAGAACAAAAAGACGAAGTGACGCTGAAATCCACGGACGACCCGCGGGTGACCCGCGTCCGCGGGTTTGCAACAGAAGCCAGTCCGCGCATGCGGAGAAGAGTCGAAGAATGGCTAAGTGTTGAGACCTGCGGGTGAGCAGCGGATGGCTTTAAGTCCGTGCCCGCGGGATACGTGCTGAACACCGGATTTGTTTTCGAGTTTTATCCTATTTTGTATTTTCTTTATTTATACTATTTCCTTTTATTTCGTATTTTGGATTTATTATTTTCTAGGAGTATTTAAGCCTAAAAACACTTTAGTTTTAGATTCATATTACTTTCTGAAGAACCCTAGTTTTGCCTCCATGTTGATGTTGAACTAATTTTCCTTTGTTTCGCTTGACGGTTGAAGCCTTTGACTGTATGGTTGTGAGATTCTAAACTCTATTTCGCTTTTTATTGATTGTATTGATTCTTATGCTTTTATCTTATTGAATCTTATTGATTTGTCTAGTTTGGCCAACTAGGTTTATTGATATTGTTCATAGTGCTAGGATTTGGAGGTCTTCATATTTGTTTAATAGGAAGTTATATCAGGGCGGGCTGCTCTAATATCTGTCTGAACATGAATAGGAACAACAATACGATTGCATGTGTAAGAGATATATATGATCAACCTTGCATGTCATTGTGTGGATATTTGTTAGGTGGAACGCTTTCCCAATCATATTCCCACAACTCTTGCTACTTATTACTTTTACTTGTCTTAGGTTATAGAACAACAACTCCCCCCTTTGGTTCGTTAGTTGGTAATAGTTATTTGCTTAAGAATAGACTACTTGATTCTCTTGGGATTCGACTCTTGCTTTCCTGCTATACTAGTTGGTTAGTTAGGATTTCTTTGATAGGCATCAACAATTTTAGCCTTGTCAATTTTGGCGACGTTGCCGGGGAATCAAATTTTCTATTTTTGTGTCATTAATTGTTACCCACCTTTGTGTGGACCTGTTGTATGGTCCACACCCGTACTACTGATTCGCTTCTTGTTGGTGTTGACCCAGAGATTAAAAAAAAACCATTTGCCGCAACCGAAGAGGAACTCGTGAGATGGATGTCGTACCACAAACTATGAGGCAGTTAACTACCCCAAATCTGACGGAACAACCGCTAGCCATCACCTTTCTCGAATTGGGAGATGGTGTGAACTTTGACTGAAGGCTGGCCTGATCCATGAATTGCCACACATCCATGGTTTGTTAGGAGAAGATCCAAATAAGCATTTGGAGCAATTTCATGTTGTTTGCTCTAGTATGAAGCCAAAGGGTATAACTGATGATCGGATCATGTTGAGAGCATTTGATCTCTCTTTGAAAGATGTAGCGAATGATTGGTTGTACTATCTAGCTCCGGGAAGTATCACTACATGGGCTTAAATGAAAAAGATATTTATGGAAAAGTACTTCCCTGCTATTAAGCTCAACATTTTGAAGAAGGATATTGCTACCATTGAACAACATACTAGTGAGACGTTCTATGAGTACTATGATAGGTTCAAGAGGTTATGCTCGAGTTGTCCATATCATGGGTACGCAGATGAAACACTCATCCTCTATATTTTCAATGGACTTCTTGATGATGAGCGTCGTATGGTGAATGCAACCTGCGGGGGTAACATCATGTATTAAAACCTCAGCCCAAGCTAAAGAGATTTTCCATGAGTTATCTGAGGGCTCTAGACAGTTCAGCAAGAGAGAAAGTTTCAAAGTAGTAGAGTCTCAATCAACATCTAGGTTGGAAAACGAGATGAAAGAGTTAAAAGAGATGGTGAAGTGCTTAATGGTGAAGAGTGGTGCTCAACAACAAGTAAACGCATGTGGAGTGTGCACTGATACATAACATCATACTGATGCTTGCCCACAACTTCAAGATCCAAACGCTGAGGTGAATGCTATAGGAGGGTGGAAACAGAGACCGAGATATGATCCATATGCCAATACATACAGTCAAGGGACAAGAGATAATCCAAATATGAGGTGGGGGAACAATCAAAATGTGCAAAACCCTCACCTCTTGCAACCACCACCACAACAACAACCACAACCACAAGCCCAAGGTTCATCTTCATTCCTTCAAAAAATGGTTGAGAAGCTTGCTGCAGGCCAAGCAGAGTTACAACAGAACTGTATGCAATTTCAAAAGAATACGAAGTCAAGTATTCAAAATCTTAAAGTGCAGGTTGGACAAATGGCTCAGGCTTTCAATGAGTTTAGAGCAAGAGATTCAGGAAATCTACCATCTAAGACGGTAGAAAACCCGAGAGCAAACGTCAGTGCTTTGACTCTAAGAAGTGGTAAGCAATTGGAAATTAGCCTCGTAGCTGAAACAGGGTCTGGAATTGAGAGAGAGGAGCGAGACGAAGAGAAACCGCGACCGTGGATTGGGACCCGCGATCGTTGAATGCCTACTGATGAAAACGTGCCCGCAGTTGGAAATCCGCGACCGCGGTTTGGATCCAGAATATGACCATGCAATTTCGCGGACCCACACCCGCGACCATGAAAAAGTCGACCCAAATCTGAAGGTCCGAATGAACATTATAGAGTTGCGACTCCATGAAATGCTCACCAAGTTGGAACTTGGAACCCTGAAGAAAAGCACGACATACCAGCTAGGTGAGTTGTATCAGGACTTGGAGCATCTTGAACGAACTACCTTGAAAGAACCGACAAATGTGAAAAGAAAAGGTAGGCCAAAGGGTGCAAAGAACAAGGATAAGGAGGAGGATGATAGTGAAATGACAAGGAGGATGACATAGAACATGAAGAGATGGAGCGGTATGAGAAGGAGAAGGCAAAGCATAAATCAAAAGGGAAGAAGAAATCAAGCGGTACAGGAGCAAAACGGCCAGGTCGTCCTAAAAAGGAGGAGGATGACACTGAAAATGAAAAGGAGGAATCAGGAGAGAAGAGTTAATTTGAGCACGGAAAGGAAGAGCTTGAGCAGTATGAGAAGGAGGAGGCAAAGCAGAAATCAAAGGGGAAGAAGAAGGCAAACAATACAGGAGCAAAACGGCCAGGTCGTCCTAGAAAGCAAACAACCACATCACTTCCTGTGTTTATTGAGGCCGATGAGTTGCATTCTCAACCCCTACCTGACCTATCACAGCCTAAGTATCCAACTATACTGACTTCGATGAGTGCCCTGAAGAACATGGTTTTCCTTTCATTCATAGGGGGATTGACTTTGGCATTGACAATTTGGATGATTTTTGGCTTCCGTACATCACATATGTTAGACAGGTACCTTCTGACGAGCATTGTGGTTATAGGTCGATGGCCTCACCAATCTCACCATTTCCCTCTTAACACTCGATAATGTCGCACAGTTCATCAGCAAGCAATGCAATTCTTTATTCGTTGTTGCGAGTAACAAAAGACAAAGAGATGGTGAGGAAGACCAACCGTTAAGATCCCTAAACCGATGATTGGTTTCGGTGTTCCGAGTCAGCCAAATGTACGAACTAATAGGAGTTTGGAAACTGATTATTAGTTGGTACATTTCGCTGACTCCGAACATCGAAACCAATAATCGGTTTAGGGATCTTAATCGGTTTGTCTTCCTCACCATCTCTTTGTCTCTTTTTAGCTCGCAACAACGAATAATTATTAGTGATATGACTGTTTACTTCGGATTTATATTTCGTTTTCAAGTCAATATAGTTTTTCAAGTCTTGTTGTTATAATTTGTAGTTGCATCATTGTTCCAATTGTTCGTAGTCATTTTCGTGGTCGATACCTTATTCGTTTTCGACATTCAAACAAGCAAAACATCAAAATTAAGACCATCACACAAGCAAACAAGATACATAAAACATCAATCATACATAAAATATGGTGTATCTAACAAGCAATCCATCAAACAAAAACATAAGTGCAACGTCTAATCCCGAGTCTCCTGAGTATAAGGCGGAGCATCTCCTCGAGGCACATCATCCTGAGTCATATCATCCCGAGACGCATCCTCCAGAATCGTATCATCCTGAGTGTCACATCCACTCCCCTGGCCTCTCTCGTGAACAGAGTGTCGGAAAACATGAGGTGGTGGTGCCATCTGCGATGCACGTGGGGGAGATGGTGCCAAAGGTGCCTGAGGTGCCTCTAAGACTTCAAGCCATAATCGAATCACCTCTTCAGTGCTCCAAGGTCGATCCGAGATAGGGGTGTCTAGAAAAGAGTGCATCATGGCTTGAAGGATCTGACAAATGCATCGACAGACACTGGGGTATATCCATAGCGAGGCGGACGATCATGTCTTCCAGAGGATGGATCGACGATGGGATGTGAGAACTCGTCCAACCAATCCAGATATTCATCAGGCATCTTCCATGTTGGTACAACAATCTTCCCATCTAGATCGATCATAGGCCTCGAATCTACGTCCCATGCTCCTAGAAGCTCAGTTGGATAAACGACCTCATACTTCGTGATATCCCTGTTGCGTACCCATGACACCGGCTGAATGGGAGGGTCAGGAACGGGCTGAGCCAATCCAAACTGCCGCAGGACTCTCCTAGGGTTATACGCCTCATGGACTTTATCTGGAATTTCCAGATAAAGTCCAAACCTCTCCATGGCTGCCAGTTAACCTGAAACAAATAACAAACCAAATTAGACACGTACTAAAATAATGAAATGAAAAATATAAGAAATTAAATGCAAACCTGCTCATATCTCATGTTGTCGAGCATGCGACGGATGGAAACCAAACACCCACTATTTGAGCTAAGTGGTGTATAAAATCCTGCAGCAGCTTCTCCTAGGGCGAATTCAGGGTTCGTGACAAAGTGATCACGAAAATGGGGAAAATAAGCCCAGATCCAGCACTACATATCAACAATTACACATTATTAGTAAAACTACAAAAATAACTAAAAGTTATTCACCAAGACGTTAAAGACGAGATCTTACCCTCAGAAGAATCCAACATGAAGCAATACCCATCGCCTCGACTCTAGATGCAGACCCTAAATTGCGATACACTAACGCAAGTATGTCGGCTCCCCATGCAATGTCCCCTGTATGCTCATGGTTGATAACAAGCTTCGCGTACTGGACCTTGACACCCTTTGTCGACCTGTCCACCAAGACAGTCGAGCAAAGATGCAAGAGGAGATAGATAGTGGCAATGTGACTCTCATTTCTGACTGGTGCAACAAACAAATCTTCCAACCGAGCATTGAGGTCATCGAAATGAATGCCACTGACACTATATGCTTTCTTCATGTCCTCAGCCGTCTGACCCATAGCCTCCCCAAGCAGAGCATAGATCTACTCATCTGTCATATCTGAATTGCAGCTACAATCATGTATACGGACTCTGAGGATCTGCATCACATCATGTAGGCAGATGGTCATCTCAGCAAATGGCATGTGGAAAGTGTTGGTCTTCAGGTTCCACCTCTCCACAAAAGCATATATCAAAGAAGCATCGATCTGAGACGTTATGCCCACTCGGCGAAGCTCCGTCAGCCCAGAACGCTCAGCAAGCCTAAACCATGTACCCTCCTCCGCTGAAATATGATGCTCATACTCATGACACTGTGCAGCTCTGTAGTGTACCCTCGGGAGCTTCCTAGCCTAAATAAGTACAAAAAAAACAACAACTCAGATTGGTAAATATGAAACGTTAAGTTATATAAGCATACATAAATGTTATTGAACATATCGGATCAAACGGAGCCGCATCAGCCTCGGGCTCATCCTCTGGTTGCTCATCAACAATAGCCTGAGGTGGCTGATCATCTCCTACTCGTCGTCTCTGCCTGGGACGACGACCACCTCTAACTAGAGCAACAACCTCCTCAACAACAGCCTCCTCAGCAACAGCTCCCTCAGCAACAACTCCCTCACCATCAACTCCCTCATCAGCACCCTCCTAGCCTCTGCCTCTCCCTTTGCCTCTCCCTCTGCCACTGCCTCTGCCTCCGCCTCCGCCTCGGCCTACAGCTTCCCCCCGCAGGGGCACGCCTCCTAGTTTGCACTGGAGGCACCAATGGTACATCGGGAGGGGGCCCTGGAAGAGCACCACGTGACCATATATACCTCGCTATATGCGTATCATAAGAATACAGTAGGTGAGGCGCACGTGGACGGCAAATGTCCTGCATCGACTCCCCGAGCCAAGGAAAATATGTCGGTGGGGCATGGTCATCGTCGTCTAAATCTCCCGTCACTGGCTCTGAAGATGCGACCGTAGGTGGAGAAAGCGATACTGCTGCATCTATCTCCATATGCTCACCATCTATCTCTTGCTGTTGTTGTGCCTCGTCGTACTCATCCTCTGGCTCACGACGGTCAGGAATCCTATCGCCTGTCATGCGTAAAACGTGCAGATCATGGAATAGTCGCACACCGGATGCCATATCATGACGACGTGGGAGTCGTTCGGGTACTGGTGCGGGCATCGTAAAGCCAGTCCGATCCATGACGGCTTGTATAGTCTACATGTTTTTACATTTTTAGTATGACTATACTAAAATAATCGTAAAAATATTCGGAAATATTTTGCAACTTCATAATCAAATTCTTTATATCTAACTGAGTAAAAATTAATTATAATGGGAATAATAGGAATGCTAAGAAACTTAACAATTAAGTCATAACTAATTATGACCGTTAAGTTTCTAATATTTAATTCATACTAAAAATTCATAATCACTACTAATAGGAATTCTTACAAATTATTAACAATTCATAAATATTAATAATTACAATTTAGAGGTTTTTGCATGGAACCACCCCTTATTTATGCCAATTTGCATGGAACTACCCCTTATTTCACTATTGATTTAAAACCACCCTTTATTTTAGTTTTTATTACAAAATCCCACCCTCGACCGATTTCTGTTAACTATTCCGTCCAAATGCTGAAATTACTATTTTTCCCTTAACGTTTTTAACTTATTACTAAATTTACCAAGTAACCTTACCTATTATTACAAGTTTTTACCATTTTTAATTATTTTTTCATCTATTACCTTTGAATGGGGGAAATTTTATATCTTTTAGGGTTTTTGGGTTTGGCAGCCACAATCTATCTTCTTCTCCGCCACTTCTTCTTCTTCTCCCATCAATTTAGTCTCATATCCAACCACCTTCTCACCACCATCACATCCCTCATCGGTCGCCGAAAATCCTCCTCCAGATTCCCCGACGCTCTCAGCACTGCGATACAATCCTCTCTCTACTCCGCCTTCGCGCCTCTGACGCTCAGATCTGATGATGTCGTAGAGTTGAACAAGCTGCGAGAATCGCTGAGATCTAGACCTCCAGGCGTCAGATTCTCCTTCGTCCTCTTCCTCACAATCGCATTCACACTTTTTGCAGTATAAAGATCTGAAATTCTCGATGAAAAATTGATCTATATCCTCCAGATCTGCAGTTGTGGATACACAATAGCTTTCAAGGTTGTGGTGGAGGTGATACGCTGGATTGGGGTTTGGCTTTGATTTTGTGAATCACATGGGAGGAGACTAAATTGTGCTTGTGTAGTTTTTGTTGATAAGAACAATTGTTTATATTACTCCTTTGAATATGAATTGATACTGAGATTTAAATGCTTATTATTGTTTGATTCAAAATAAGTTTTCAAGGATATAAAATTTCCCCCATTCAAAGGTAATCGATGAAAAAATAATTAAAAAATGGTAAAAACTTGTAGTAGTAGGTAATGTTACTTGGTAAGTTTAGTAATAAGTTAAAAACGTTAAGGGAAAAATAGTAATTTCAGCATTTGGACGGAATAGTTAACAGAAATCGACCGAGGGTGGGATTTTGTAATAAAAACTAAAATAAAGGGTGGTTTTAAATCAATAGTGAAATAAGGGGTGATTCCATGCAAATTGGCCTAAATAAGGGGTGGTTCCATGCAAAAACCTCTACAATTTATTATGAATCCTAAAGGCCCCGAATCTCTATTACATTATTTACGAAATTATATAATAAACACAACAATTACTAACTAACGTTAACGAATCATAATTATTACTAAAAATGAATGATGCCTAATGTGCAATAATATATCGATGCATATTAGTCGATATATTAGTCGATATATTTGCAGTTGTTTGTTTGCAGTTGTTTTCATTCTAAAGGCCCCGAATCTCCAATAATATATCAATAGTGAATGATGCCTAATGTGCAATAATAAAGGCCCCGAATCTCTATTACATTGTTTGTTTGCAGTTGTTTTCATTCTCTTAGGAGAAGCACGGGTTGTATGCATATTGGTCGATATATTATTGCACATTAGTCAGTAAATTGATGCACATACAGAATAATATTAATGCATATTAGGCTGTAAATTAATGCCCAAACTTTTTTTGTTAACTAAGTCTCTTCCTGCAACTCAGTTCGTGGTGTTACGATCCAAACTCGTGGATCTCCAATCGCTTCAGGTCGAGATTTGGAATATACTTTTGTAATATAACATGTCGTTTTGGATAGTCCATAGAAACAGCTAGCACTCTACCCTTTAGTCTATATATTGTAAATGATGTCCCAAGGTGACAGCCTCATTTCATCCTTCAGCAGGATGAAACAATTATTAAATTATTCTTTCATAGGCCAAATATAATTTATTATGTACGTACCACAAGCTAATATTTAATTCTATTATAAGCTTTGCAGAATCGTATAACCCTATACTATTCACAAATTAAGTCGATGCATATCTGTTAGAAAGGATTCCCGCATCGGGTTTGAGTTATAAAGATTGTCCACTATATAAGTTAATGAATTACTCTCTCTATTGCCAATTGGTTTTATGGTGGAATCTCATTAGGCTTATCTATTGGACCTAATGCGCATATGCGCTTGTGTTGTGCGCGCCTCCGATCAAGTCCGTAGTTGTCCCTATGGGCCCACGAAGTTTCACACGAATTATAACGTGCATATCATCAAGTCACGTGAATTATCACGTGTATATTGTAGTAATGTGCATAATGAAGATTGTATCACATAATAAAATCAATGACGATACGAATCAAATCACCCTTTGTCAGTCTGGGGTAGTTTAATGTCAAGGCTTCCTTCTACAAAGATAGACCATCCAAATCCGTCCTCTAAAATCTTCATGAAAGTGAATATGTCTACAGGGATTTTGTATATATAGCCCATCTTTTTTTTCTTTTTTTTCCTTTAACGCATGAAACAGGCACTATCGAAAAAACAATTCATGCGTAATGCATCAATATTGTCTATGCGTTACATGCATGAACTGTTTTCCAATTTTTTCTTCGTAATCTTATAGACAATTTTAATAAGAGCGTGTACATATAAAATTCGCCTAAAATAGACATCGTTTGCCGCTCTAAAAGCCAAAATAACAAACAATATATCGACAATTATGCTTAAGTACGTGTAATAAATTTATTATTTATATAATATAGTTATGGGTTAAAACTTTAGTATTAAAATATTATCTCATAAACTTGTTGATGTAAAATTATGTATGATATATTTGTTGTTTGACCTTTTGAATGAGCAAACGATATCCGTTTTGGACGAATTTTATATCCATGCGCTCGTATGAAAAAATTCCACAATGGATAGAAAAAAAAATCATGTGTAACGCATGAACCATATTGTTACGTTACGCATGAACTTTTTTCGATATTGCAATCAGTGCGTACATGTTCATGCGTTACGCACCGAGATGGGGGACAAATGAAAATTTGGATGGACGGCATATAGTAATTAAGGGCCTATGTTTACCAAATTTCTTGGTCTTTTTTTGCATTCTCTTGTCTTATTTGTTTTTATATTATTGACTCCTTTATTAAATATATATTGTGTATATTATTATGGTTATATTTATAAATAATATCTCTAGGCTTGATAACTGTATTTCTGTAGATATATCTTTTGTATTGTTTATACTGCTCTTTAGGAAGCTAATTAGATTAATCAGAAATTTCCAGAACACTCTCGTTACATGGTATCAAAACTATATTTGATCAATTTTTCCGACTTCAAAGTAGCCTGTTGCTAGCTCTTCACCTGAGCTGTTATCCTCTCCCGACGACAAGGGGAGTTCGACTCTGTCTGAGACGATTGTTCGTCGTACCACTGGTACTCGACAAGCGACAACCTTCCGCTTTGCTTAGAGATTTTATTTGCAACACTATTTGCAGAATTGCTACCACACCCCCCTCTTCATCAACACGTACCCGGCGAGGCAGTCTATCAAGCCCCATGGAGAGAGGCAATGCAGAGAAAAATTGACGCTCTTGAGAGGAATGTCACATGAGTTCTATACGAATTCCATGCAGACAAGAAAGCCAATGGATGCAAATGGGTGTATAAAATCAAGCATCGGGCGAATGAGGACTTTGAGCGCTACAAGGCGCATCTGGCTGTATAAGGTTAGAGACAGGTGGAAGACATTGACTTCACTGCGAAATTTTCCCAAATGGTTATTGTTCGTGTTTTTCTCCCAGTAGCTGCTATCCGTGGTTGAGATTTGCATAAGATGGATGTCCATAATGAATTTCTTCATGGTGACTTAATGAGGTGGTTTATATGTTCCCTCCTCATGGATATGATGTTTCTTCTTTACGGAGAGTTTGCAAGTTGCAAAAATCTTTGAGGTTTTTGCGTAGAACCACCCCTTATTTAGGCAGATTTGCATGGAATCACCCCTTATATCACCCATTATTCCAATTTTCTTACAAAGTCTTACCCCGGGCTAACTCTTGTTAACATTTTCCTTAAAGGTTTGAAATTACCATTTTACCCTGGTATTTTATAATTATTTACCACTTTTACCAGGTCAAAAATCAAATTAAATTTCTGATTTGGGGATTTAAGGATTTAGGGCTCTTGTTAGTTTTTTGGGATTTAGGGTTCTGACAAGCCTAGCTTATCCAAAACAACCTCCAGCTCCCTGGCAGATATGAATTCATCGCCATCTTCATCGAACACCTTGAAGGCCTCGGCCATATCTGTCTCCTCCTGCGAAGATCCGGCTTGGTCTTCGGCTTGTGCATCGCCTCGAAATCGTCGAAGGGGAGACCGGAGGTGTGAGGCTTGGCAAAGGATTCGATGATGGATCACAGAGTGGATTCGTCGGTTTTGGTCTCCATTCCGAGGCGCTCAAGAGCTCTCTCGATCTCCTTTGTTCTGATTGTTCCGTCTCCGTTCTTGTCAAGCAGATTGAAGACGCAGCAGAGACGACGTTCATGCTAGGGCTGCGGAGCCGGAACGAGGAAGGTCTTCGAGAGCCATGAGAGGAGCTCCTTACTGTTGGATCTCCCATGTCGATGTTATGTCGATGTTGTATTGTTGTGAGATCGCCAATGTGACGATGGGATTGTTGACTTTGGGAAAATCACATCATGAACCCTAAATCCCAAAAAACTAACAAGAATCCTAAATCCCCAAATCAGAAATTTAATTTGATTTTTGACCGGGTAAAAGTGGTAAATAATTAAAAAATACAAGGGTAAAATGGTAATTTCAAACCTTTAACGGAAATGTTAACGGAAGTTAGCCCGGGGTGGGACTTTGTAAGAAAAATTGGAATAATGGGTGGTTTTAAATCAATAGTGATTTAAGGGGTGGTTCCATGCAAATTGGCCCAAATAAAGGGTGGTTTTATGCAAAAACCTCAAAATCTTTATATGGTTTGAAGCAAGCTCCAAGGGATTGGTTCTCAAAGCTTACTACAACTCTACGTGCTTTTGGCTTCCTTCAGAGTAGAGCAGACTAATCTCTTTTTCCCTTGATTCGAGGTGACATCGTTGTTCATGTGGATGATCTTATTATATATTGTTGGCAATTCTTCTAGAGGTATTGATTGTTTCAAGGATTATCTCAACATACATATGTTTCTATATGAAAAATTTAAGACTTCTAGTGGTATTGATAGTTTCACGCTTATTTTAAAGCTCAAATTGTCCATGTTGTTACCCGACTTACATCTACTCTCCCCCTTTATGCATCTCTCT
This sequence comes from Oxyria digyna, assembly GCA_029168935.1. Lineage (NCBI taxonomy): Eukaryota > Viridiplantae > Streptophyta > Magnoliopsida > Caryophyllales > Polygonaceae > Oxyria > Oxyria digyna. Next base: position 917,404 of record JAPVLV010000017.1, read on the forward strand.
CGTGTATATTCATCCTCGATTTCCCAAAATTTCATTCAAACGTGCTCAGAAATCACAAAACCTCTTAAAGCAATGACATGCATTAAACTCATATAGTTTTGAGACTTAAGTTCATATGACTATAACTTTACAGAGCCATTTATTGTAAACTCTAATAATTAAAATTTCAAATATTTATTTGTATTTGTATTACACAACATTAGCATTTTAATTTTTAAATTAAATTTTATTAGACTATAAAATCTTAGGATCTTACGATCCGATCCAGAGGTTGTCTGTGATTTGATCCTAAAATCTCGATTTTAATAACCTTTCTTGAGATTGCTTGCAATTCTTCTAGTATTTTTGTTGCTCAATGTAATTATATATGCTTTGGAGATATTAGTTGATTCGGTACTTCTCGGTTCCAAACATTGCGAGTTTCCTATGGAGTCTCGCCGTCAACTGGGAAAGATCAATGGTTCGCCTTTGGAGAACCCTGAGCGGTATCAACGATTGGTAGGTCGCCTCATCTATCTGACTATCACTATACCTTAGCTTTCCTATTCTGTGCAGGTATTGTGCCAGTTTATGCAGCATCCACTGCTTGATCATTTTCATGCTACCTTACGTGTGCTATCATATCTGAAAGGCCACATTGTTCAGGGTCTTCAGCTATCGTCTTCTATCTCTCTTCGTCTATCTGCTTTCTGCGATTCCGATCGAGCCCACGACCCATCGTTCCATCATTGTCTACTTCGTCAAGCTTGGTGAATCACTTGTTTAGGAGTTCGACAATCGACTATTGTTCATCTCTTTTGTGATTGTCAGACATCCTTCCATATTGCTGCAAGTTACACATTGAGATTGACTTCCACTATATTCATGACATGATTGTTTCTGTCCAGGTTGCTATGTCTCACATCTCTACGACTCAGCAACCTACATATATCTACCCTAAGGCTCTCGGCGCACAACAAATCAGGTTTCTATTGGGCATTGTTGATCCACACGCTCCTACTTGAGGAAGAGTATTGAAGAATATTGTGTGTATCTTTATGGTTATATGATGTACGTAGGATCCCAACTATTCATATCACAGACGTTACGGAGGAGGAAAGCACGAGTCAGGCATTACAAGAAGCAAAACTGGTCGACCAAGGAGAAGGGAAGGACTTAATCAAGTGGGTCAGGCAGAAGGAAGGTCCATGAAGAGCATCCCTTTAGGATTTTTAGTCTTTACAGTTTTACCCTTAGACAATTAAGTTGTTTTTAGAGCATGTGGCTCAGATTTGACAAATTTGAGCCACATGCTCTAAAACGTAGACGTTTCATTTTGATTTTTTTCTTTTATCGAGTGGGATTTTATCGAGTGGGATAATAAATCACACAAGAAAGGATACAGTGGGACACTAGGAATCGACAAGGCCCAACCAGCAGAGCCCACACATCGGCCAACCGCACCCGCGGCCCAGGCTCGCATCCGCGGTCTCCTCGGTCAGCCTTATCACCTGAATTTTCGGCATAAATAAAAAAAAGGGGGGGATATTCTCTCCTAAATCTTGCGTCATCTTTTTTTTTTTGAACGAAGATATTTACAAGATGTTGCTTGCATATGAAGTTGTTTGGAAAAATCTTATCTTGTTAGGAGGTTAGAGATAAATCATAATTTGTGATTTTGTTGATTCATTTTTATCTCTTGATAAGATCTCATAGATTACCTTTGAATATTATTCCTTATTTCCTTTTATCTATTGAGATACTCTTGAATTTTATTTCTTTTCCTTTAATTCTTGTAGAAATATATCCTTGGAAAGAAAGTAAAGGCAACTTATTTGCCATAGTTTTTTGGCCAAGCAAACCTAGCTGAACCACCCAGCGCACCGCCAATCAAGCCTTGCTCGAGCCATTTGTGTTCGATTCGACCCTTTTGCAGTCATGGTGAACTCAGACAATGAACAACTTAAGTTGGTTTTTAGAGCATGTGGTCAGATAAAAATTGAAGAATATTCCTAAGTTTCTGTTTTTCTAGCATTTTGTTTTACATTCATTAGTTGTAGTGGTTGGATTAGTTCAAGTGAATTCTTTTTTTGACTCAACTGTGAGTTATTTGGGTATTTGGCGGATTTCTTATTCAAATTGCTTACTCGAATTCAAGAAGCTTTGGTGGATTCCATCGATTCGAGGATTCAAACCTCGAAGAAACCTTAGGTGGACTCCGAGAGTTAATTTGAGTCAAATAAGCCTTTTTTAGGTGGATTCCTTGATAGACGTAGTTTTCTTATCAAATTTGTTCGATCGTCTTCCGCAACGACCTCACGAATCCATCTCTACATTGACTTCCATCTCCATTGTACTCAAGGGAACGTTTGCAGCCTCTTGTATTTGATTCTACAGATTCGCATGCTATCATTATATTTGTAAATAATATCTCTAAGCTTAATCTTTTATTTCCTTAGATATATCTTTTGTACAGAAAAGTTCATAAATAACAAGCTAATGTTCATAATTTGGACGGTCATGTTAAAAATCTAGCGATCATGCCCGTTCAGGTCATTTTACAAAAAAATAGTGTTCACATAAATTACAAATTGTCACCGCCTGACTCACTTAAAAAGTTCAAATATGCCACCGTCCAGATTAAGAACATCACGATTCAAATATGAACTTCGACGTGTAACTTGTGAAGATGAGCGTTTCGCACTTCGTACCTAACTTATTTCCTACCAAAACATCTCTCATATAATCAATACAAAAGAGAGAGACGTTCCGATGAGAACAAACCTTACAGGAAGAAGTGCTCGTGTTCACAGATAATAAGTTAATGTTCATAATTTTGGCGGTCATGTTCATTATCTGGTAATCATGTCTTTTCAAATACAAAGTTTACAGATATTATACAATTGTTACCACGTGACTCACTTAAAAAAATTAATTGTCACCGCTCAAATTATAAATATTATAATCTAGAATATGAACATTAACATTTAACTTGTAAACATAATTTGTTCGCACTTTACATGGTAATTTATTTTGAGAAAGTGTCCGGTGAGAATAACTTTTAAAATACGAACGTGAGAATCACATTAGTAGTAAATTGGTGCACATTTAGTACTAATTTGGTGCACATTCATTGACAAATTTAAAAACATCCAAAATTTGAAAAATATTTATTTTTTAAAGAACATTTATGGAGAAATTGAAGAACATTAGGTAAAAATTGTATATGTGCATCACTTTTTAAAAGAATGTGCATCAAAAAATTTAATGCATATTTAAGTATATTTTGATGCACATTTAAGTATATTTTTGTGCACATTAGTCATTCTCACGTTCTCATTTTAAAAATTATTCTCACCGGAACCGTATCCATTTATTTTCTACCGCATTCCTACCCCACCTGTTAAAACTTAAAAGGGCTAATCAGATCCATGTGAAATTTAGAAAATACTCTAAAAGGGCTAATCAAATCAATGAGAAATTTACAAAACACTCCTCATTTAAAATGTCTCTTTTCTTTACTCTGAACGATGTTACAGACCATATTCCCACTAAAAAGTCTTGGATTTATATTCTACACTTTTTAAAGAGAAAAAAAACAGAATCATATAAAATCAATGTTCAACGAATATGCATCACAATGGATATCATTATAAAATCACTGTCAGTAACTCACATGGGCACTTCAATACGGATCAGTATTTAACATAATCTTTGTTTTCTATCTGAAGCCAATAAACCATGCATCTATACGTGTATATATAATTGCACAAGGAACAAGCCACAAGTGCATATCATCATCATCTAGCTAGCACAATTTGTAGATCAATATGGCAGTCCACCTCCTTCTAATTTTTATCATTGTCCCAATCTTCCTATACATGTGTTATTGCAAATCAAAAGAATCCCACACCCATCATTCTGCATGCGTATCACTCTTCACCACACACAATCTCCCCAACATTTTTTCCTTGATTAGACTAAACCTCATCGGTGACGAAGGCCGACGCCTCGCTTTCACGTCACGCATGTTGGCCGCCTCTCCTTCGTCCACCGTCATCCTCCACGTACCGTTTGGAGGCGGCGACTTCCTCTTCACTGCAGATCCAGACAATGTTCGTCACGTTCTTAAGACTCAATTCTCAAACTATCAAATGGACCACACCAATGTTTCCGCCTTCAAAGAAGTCGTTGGTCGTGGTTTGCTCAACGTACAAGGAGACGAATGGCGGTCTCAACGTCAGTTTATGTCCCACACTCTATCCAAGGGATTTGTGAGAAGTGCGGTAGAATCGGTGCTCGATCCATGCATCGCCAATTCTCTCATCAAAACACTATCCATTGCTTCCAAGAAGGCTCACGTTGTTAACCTCCATGACGTTTTACAACGCTTTAGTTTTGACACCGCGTGCAAGATGGCATTTGGATATGAGCCCGGATGCCATCTTTTCGATGAAAAAGTTTTCCAAGCTTACAAACAAGCGGTCATGATGAGTAATCAACGCGTTAAAATGGTGTTCCCTTCGTCGGTTTTCTGGAAGATCGAGAGGCTTCTTAACATCGGGTCACAGAAACGATTGATGGAGGCTGTGGATAAGATTCGAGGATTCACCCTCGCTATTGTTGAACAAAGGCGAGAGAAGTTAAAGCTAGGGTTCATGGGATCCAACGACGACTTCTTGTCACGAGTTCTCCAAAACTATAGGAACGATGACTCCATGATCCTCGACGTAATGGTCAACTTCATTTTGGCAGGCTATGGCACGGTGCCTTCTGCTCTGACTTGGTTCTTTTGGAATCTCTCTACAAATCCTGAGGTGGAGGATGAGATTCTGAGAGAGATAAGGAGAGTCGAGAAATATGATAATCCAATCGACCAAGTTAAGTCTATGGTTTACACACACGCCGCCTTGTGTGAGAGCATGAGGCTTTATCCTCCGATTCCCGAGGACTCGAAGGAAGCTGCTAATGATGATATTTTACCAGATGGGACTCATGTGAAGAAAGGGACGAAGATCGTCTACTCAATCCATACCATGGGAAGATCAGAGAGGATTTGGGGTCTGGATTCGGCTGAATACAAACCTAAGAGATGGCTGAAGTGGGATGATACGAGCGAGACATGGACCTTCATTCCTCGCGATCCTTACACATATACTGTTTTCCATGCTGGGCCAAGGATGTGCCTTGGAATAGACTTGGCGCTTTCCCAAATGAAAATCTTGGTTGCTCGTTTCCTATCCAAGTTCAAGGTGATACCTTGCAAGAATGAGGAGCCTGCATTTAATTGTGAAATAATCGGTAAGATGAATGGAGGCTTTCCAGTGAGGTTGGAAGAACGAAATTGCATATAATGTCACTCTTTACTCGATCGATTATGGCTCTGATCGGACACCTGATTTTTTCTTTTGCTTGCAAATAAGCTACGCGTTCAACATTATTTCAACAATAAGCTAGCTTATTCACTACTACATTTCAGACCTTTTGTAGCGGATAGAACCGCCACAATAGAATGTCAAACCGCTACAAAAGGTCTTTTGTAGCGGTTCCTCTCCGCTACATTTGTTGTCGCTACATAAAGTCTATTGTGGCGGTTTTTTTCTCTTGTGGTGGTTATATTTCTTTTGTAGCGGTTTACCTTTAACAATTAAAACCGCTGCCAAAACATACATAACCGCCACATTGAGCTACATTTTGTAGCGGTTTGTTTGTTTTTCATTTAAAAAATTTGTGGCGCTACTATATCTATTGTAGCGGTTTCATGTTTTTTATTTAAATATTTTGTGGCGCTAATACACCTATTGTAGCGGTTTTATCATAAAATTTAGGCTTCATATTTTTGTTTCTTATGTTATCGACCAATAATTCATGTAATACATCATTTCCAGAAGAGATACCATAAAACCAATATTTATAAAGTAAAATCAAAATGTTTGATGGGAAATGATTAGCATTTGGGACATAGATTCCATAAAACCAATATTTAACTAAACATGTCAATGTTTGATCATATATAACTGCATTAATCTAAAACTAGTCATAGAATATATAAACATCAACTAGAATGTTTGATCATCCAGAAAGTTGCTTGCCTCAAAATGGCTTTCCTAGCCTATTTAATAACTTCAAGCTAAGTGCTGCCAAAATGTATGAAATTGGTGTAGTACGTTACACCTACAAATAGATAAAAATAATTGTTAGTAGATGAATTTATTGATTCTCGCAAACTGGCTTATAGCAACAACAACAAAAAAACAGCACAAACAGTAACCAGAAGACCTTTTCAAAAGACCTTTTCAAATCATCCATCAACAACAACAACAAGCCAAAATCATATTGTTGTGCACATCCAAAGAGGCAATGTTGTTACACACTTACACAGGCCATAACTTTACTTTTTGAAGCACGTAGACGAAAGAAGCAATTAGATTGGTCATAGCAAAAGCAGGTAGATACGAATTTCAATCACAAACATAACTAGTCCACCTATCTAAGCTATCTACTAGTGAAATTAGACGGTAATGTGAGGTTAAGACATGCGTATATTATGCTGAACCAATCTAGTAGCAGACTAGCAGTAGAAACAACAAGCCAATACCAAAAATTCAGAAATAGAAGAAACAACAAGTCAGCAAGCCAATACCAAACCAGAAACCAATACCAAAACAGAAGCCAATACCAAAACAAAAAAAATTCAGAAACAACAGAAAAGCAACCAGAAAAAATTGCAAAATTGCAGAAGCCGATTTATAGCTTAATGTCCCTTTGCAACCAGCAAGTCAACAATACCAAAACAGCATAAACAACAAGCCAAAACAGAAACAACAACAACAAGCAACCAACAAAATTGCAGAAAAAATAGCAGCAAAAATTCAGAAAATGCATGAACTAGAAAATGCAGCAACCAGAAAAATGCATCAGGAAAAGAAATCATACTTCTGAAGGGCCTGCTGATTCAGCAACTTCTTCATCACCTTGATTAGACATATTTTGATAGTCTATTTCGAAGTTTGGAATATTAAAACCACTACCTTGATTGGCTTCTTGGATCTTTGATAGAATATAAGAAATTTTCGTAAGGAGGTATCTTCTCTATTCCACCAGATGGTATGCCCTTTCCCATTTCTGTAAGACTAGTTGCCTGAAATTAAAAAGAGAAATAATATATTAGAATTCCAATTAGGCAGAATATCTAAAATTTACCAAAACAAAGTCAAATCAAGCAATAATGATAACAAGCAAAATAAAATTAAGCTTTGTAACTAAATATGCATAAAGAATAGAAACTTATATACATAATAAAAAACTGGCAGAACTAGGAGTCATACCACAATCAGAGGAAATCCACAATCAGTTTCAGAGTCATACCAGGCACATCCAAACTAGACGACGCTGAAGTGGTCTTCGTAGAAAATCTCAATATTTTCTTCAATTGAACCATAGTAAGTGACGTCTCCCACGATAGGACGTTGATCCTTGGAACTAGCAAAACTAGGAGTTAAGGATTTTAAAGTCACACCACTATTTTCAGTGAGTAATTCAAATTACTTCAGCAACAAATTACTTCAACAGAAAATATATACATCTTTACGCGTCTATTGGTCTATGAAATCTTATTTGTGGCTTACAGATGTAAGCTAACCTGCACATGGGACAAGAAAAGAGTTACAACATAAAACATAATTCTGATAATTGGCTGAACTGGTGCATTCAAAAGTTAGGCTGTCAATATATAAATTGACAACTTGTTAACATTATGATTCCGTAAAGTTTAACATGACCTGGTTTCCAAGTCTATAATGAGGAAAGGTCACATCACACTAAGAGTATATTAAACATTGGCCATAGACTCTGAAACTTTATCCATCCTCACCTTAATTCAAGTCACGGTAATAAAATTACTAACTTTCAAACAAACTAATGTAAGATTAAGTCCTTTTGTCCATTAGTTAGTAAAACCACGTGGCTTAAAATGTAGATAATGAGTATCAAAGGCAGATTTGTAGTTAGATGGAGTGAAACAACATTGATTTCCTACAATACAGAAATAGGTATTGGTAACATTAATGTAAAACTGGATAAACAGAAGGGTAATTGATCTTTATGCATGTAAGATTTGAAATTTTATGGAAAAAAGACTAATAACCTTGCACTGGTTTCCATAAATTTTAGGACTCTATAAACATCAAAGTTCAGAGACCCTCTTTCAAATAAAACTTGTAGAGGTTTCAAAGTCAGAATGCAGTTTTCCCTTTCAACAAATCATCATATTTATCAAACTCACTGCATGGGGAAAATGGCAGGCACGTTATGTGCTAATAGCACAAAAAACACCATCTACTGAACATCTAGCCTCTCATGGTAAGCTGATATTAAAGTCAGAACCTATAAATAATCAGTTTTATGATGTTCAATGACAACCGACCTGTTCATACAACACATCCGTCTAATTTTTCTTGTCAACACCATTTATCTTCATTTGAAAAAGATTGAACAGCTGAATCACTTTTGTAGAGAAAATAGATTTTCATTTGAAAACCCCCAAACTGTTCATACAACACATCCATCTAACCGGAAACGAATAATCTAGCCAGAAGTTCTCACCTGTTTTTGGGGGCGTAGATGGTAAATCCGACTGGAGCGAGCGAGCGAGCAAGCTGAGATGGAGCGAGGAGGTCCGCCAAGTAGTTCGAGCGCACAAGCTGATTTCTCTAGTTAGTTCAGTCTGAGCCCACAAGCTGAGATGGAGCGAGGAGAACCCTAAAACCTTCGAGCGCCTGAGATGGAGCCACTGTCTTTTTTTTTTGGTAAAGATGGAGCCTCTTCCGAATGATTTTGAAACCCTACAAGTCTACAACCTTCAATTTCCATGAATTTTTATTTGGTATTTCGGGATAATATGCGAGCTGATTAGGCGCTGAATTTTGGCGGTCTAATTTAAAAACCGCTACAATAGTTGTTAATTCCGCTACCTAAAAGTACGAAAACCGCCGCAAAAATTTATATACATAATTAGCACTTATCAATATATTAAACCGCTACAAAAACCGCCACAAGATAACAAACCGCTAAAACAAACCGTCACAATATCAAGAACCGCTACAAAAGTCGTCACAAAATCAAAACCGCTACAAAGATCGCTACTATACATAAACCGCCACAAAAAACGCTGCAATACATCGGAAATGTAGTAGTGATTATTTGAATTCATCGAAGAGGCTGTATATCTGTTTATTTAAACTTAAAATCAGTTTTTTAATACACGTCTCTAACATGAAACGTATGTACGGTCTATGTGAAAAGTACTTGTGGTATTCTAGGAGTAAACCCACTGGAATATTGGTTGTGTATGTCCCTTTTAAGCAAAAATGTGTGATTGCATTGTTTGTTTTAATATTAACTACTATATTCTCGCGCGCCTTAAAGGCGCTAGAAGCTTTAACAATTATATTATTTTATAAAGACAAAATAGAATTGAATTATACCTATGATTATCATAGTAAAGTGTAATCCATTATCATAGTGGCAAAAAATCGATGTGACGGGACAACATAGAATTGTACTTGGACTGTGGCAAAATTACGGCCGTATTATGCAGTTGGAGCAAGCATTACATCAATTTATGAAAATTTATGGCCATAAACGTGCTGAGAGATTGCTTTCTAAAAATGCACATACACAAGGAGACTCCATAAAAAGACATTCACATTTTTGTCAAACTTCTTATACCGAATTTCAAATGTTGCACTTCTCCCTCATTCTCTTAATTAGCATAAGATGGTCCACCCTCTAAGCCTCAGTATCATCGATATCCAAATGATCTAGAGTTGCATTTTATTCGTATGTTTTCTTTTTAAAATCTCCTACTTTTATATCTAAACTATTAACATTAAGTTTCACAATGAGATAGAAGGAAGGAAGAGAATCTCGAACGTGTTTGACCTCATGACGCTATGAATTTATCTTCATTCTCAACGTGAAACCAACATTCTCTATAAGTATTTTATCACTCCCTAAAAGGTGAATACCTTTTCAATTTCTCTTGAAACCAAGAGATCTACCTTTGAACATATTACGAAACATGGGAGAAATAGGAGAGGAGAATGAAAAAGGTTAATACCTTTTCAATTTCTCTTGAAACCAATAGATCTACCTTTGAACATATTACGAAACATGGGAGAAATAGGAGAGAAGAATGAAAAAGGTTAATTTTGCAGGCAACATTGTATGCTTAATTCTCAGTGGAGCTCCTTAGCTGCCTCAAATGATTATTAAATTAGGTACTATTTTCCATATATGACCGTATATCTTGTTGGATTTTCCATGCCATTCTCTTAATCTTTGTACTTGAATTACAACATATAATTTCTTTACAAAAGCAATATTACGTATCAGTTATATTATACCATCACAAAGGCACTAATTTTATTTATTTACATTAAACATTTACATAAGCACTAATATTTAACAAAGTATACTCAACAAAATATTTAACAAAGAACTCCATGAAATTGTCAGTTAAATTCCTTGTCTCAAGTGATTATAACTGTATATACTCAGCAAAATATTTAACAAAGAACTCCATGAAATTCGCACTGAGAGACGCACTGAACTACATGAAATTCGCTTATGTTCAGAAAACCTATGCAAAAAATGAGGAATGCAAATAACTTAGCTAAACAGGGTAGATAATCTGCATGTACATCACCTGTGTATCCATCCCATTGTGTAGCTTGATGCCAAATTGAAAATATAATGCCTGCAAAACAGAGACGAGGGATAGGGAATCAGAAAAAATGATATGTACAATGGTATCAGCATGCAAAGAAAGATGTATTTCAGATTTTTCAGAGCCTCACTGTCACGTTTGCAGTCATGAATAACTTTTGTGACAAGGTCAGACTCAAGCACAGGCTTGCAAGCTTGCATGCGTTTGTCTCTACCTTTAAAAGCATCAATTATGTATACAGCGTCTTGTGATGCAATCTAGAAAGAACAAGAAGTTGTTAAGAAATTACCATAACCGTCTGATTCACATGAAGCAAATTGAAAATATCATATATCTGCATGATGCAAAGAACTCCATCTCGACCAAGGTCAACACCTTCACAGTCAAATCCAATAACTTATTCCTTATCAGTAGGAGGGCAAAGAATTTCAGGAGGAAGTTGAGATGTCACATATTAAGATTGTGTATCCTGGGCAAGACAATGTAATAAAAAAACTTACAAAGATACTAATAACTCACAACTTAATGGTTTTATGCTCAGTGCAAGTACCTCTCACATTCATTAGTGCCTAAATAAGGTGGAAATAAACATTGAGATACATGGTAGCATTCACGGTTCAAATATAAGATCGATTTTATTTATGCAATCAGGAGCAAAACTATATAAGGCAATAGCAAAACAATGAAATAAATCTCTCACAAACATCAAAACAACTTACCTTGAAATTTTTGTTTCTATTGCTACTCAATATCTTAGACTACATTTCATAATGTCAATTAGACAAAACAACTTACATTGACCCTTGTTTGAGGACAACCACAACCTTCTAAAACCAACTCTTCAGTATACTGCAACTTCAAAATTGCAGGGAAACACTCACTTGTAATCCACACAAGTCATACACCAGAAATCAAACTAATTCTACAAAGTTATCAAGTGAGAAACATTTCAAGGCTTTGAAATTAAGCAAACAGAAGCTTCGGTTCACAGTATTTAGTTATGAACTCATAAACTCAAATTCTCAAACACCATTATTAAACTTATTTTATTTTAAATGAAAACCAGCTAATACTAAGAAACCAAGTTCATTTTCTTTTTATTTAAAATATAGTTAAGTTAGTAGAAAATATCCTCAAATTCTCAAAAACAACCTCTCAAGACACATCCACCTTTAATTCAAATATTTCTCTGAGATAGCTAGTACACACAACACATAAAATTAATATATGTATCAGTTTGTACTAATTTAACTAAACTTTATATCTATAACATGAGACAAAAGTTGAGGTCCTTTACCTTGACACTTTCTACTCCTTAGAAGGAGCAAGAGCTTAAAAATCAAGAAGTGAGTACTTGAAAACATCAACAATAAGTTGGGTTACATTTCCACACATCAAGTTGAGAATCCCTCTAGAGTGCACAAAATTCATTAGATTTCAATTCAACCTATGAGGGATGGACAAAATATAAGCACTTAAACGAAAGATAAAAACCACCTATTGGATGCAAATATTATAGTTTCAAAGCATACTTAAAAAACCATGAAATTATACTGGAAAAATATTGACTAACTCTTGATAGTCATATAGTTATTGATCAACAATTAAACTTGTAATATCACATGAACCCAGAAATTTGACCACCTTATGTGCTCAAAACACATACAAGATGCAACCTAAGCAAATTCACACATACATTACAAAAACGAACCTATCCCAAGGTTTATATAGCACAATTCTAGAACTAGGATCCATTAGAAACCAATTAAAACATGTAAGTGCAGTTTGTAAGAGAATAAACTAGCACATTGCGAAGTAGGGAACCCTCAATATTTTCAGGTATCCTCGTATGCACCCACATTGAACCAAGTACAATAAGATGTTTACCTGACCAAAATCTATCCAAAGATTCCAAACATAATACTTCTGCAAAATAGACAACATAATATAGTGGTGACGAATCTTGAGGAGGTAAGTTTTGAATATTTACAACTTACAACATATGAGGATAATAGGTGACAAATCTAAATTTGTACCCTTTATGGTAACCGATATTTTATTTTCCCATCCACATGCTTTTTTGTTGGAATTATGAAATCATCAAATCCAGGCTTCAAAAATTTGGAGTACTGCAGATTTGAGCAGGGTCAATTTTTCTGGATGTGAAAATGAAAATAGACAAAGAGAAATAAAATCAGTATGAATCAAGAAAAAGTGGATAACCTGATCAAGAATCAGACCTTCAAATTCATCAGCTCATGAAGACGGGGATCATGGAATACAAGTATTCCTTTCAAAATGATTACATACGATAAATTGACCTGCCAAAAATATGGAATTTTGAATTAAAAGAATATGTAAGTGTTGCATAAAGGCCTTTTATGTACAAAAACATATTCTTTGTAGAGATAAATACCCTTTGTGTATTTTTTATGACTCTAAGCCAGTGATAGTTCATTGACAGGCTCAAGATTGCAAAGAACTATATACGCAACATTGAAGAACACAAGCGATTTCACTATGTGTACCAAATTTATCCTAAGTACAATAAATTTCATATATTTACATGAAGTCACAAAGTAAGCTAAAAAAATGCTTCATATGTGGAAAGAACAAAAGCAGGGGTATAACATGACAATCTAAATCATCTTACTGTTAGATTTCAATTTATCCAAGATTATATACCTAAATGGATGAAAATTATCTTATCAACACCAACAAAAGAACACACAATAAGAAGAATTATATTCAACAACGGGAGATCTAGTCAAGTGTGCACAAGCGAAGAAAGCTGAAGATGAATTCTTCTATCACAAAATATGATGTTAGACCAAGAATTCTTTTCTAATTACTGAACAAATGCATACATAGTCTAATTACCGATCAAACATAAGCTAAAGAAGCAATCCATATGCATTAGTCTCTAATATCCATTAAATTCAAGATTTGTTACTCTAAGTGAACTAAAATGTTGTAAGCATTGCAGACACAAAGAATTATCTGATGATAACAGTGAGTACGTGAAAATTGCAGTACAGAAATAGCTAATTACAGAATCAACTCCTTATGTTTGAGAAAAAGAATTTTAGGTCGTGTTTGAGAAGTGAAGAAATTGTTACCTTTCATAAGTGAACACCAAGGCTCTGAAGAATACTTTATGATATTTGACGCAGTTACTCTAGAATGAAGCATTTACAGATTTGGATCCGAAGAAGAACAATATAGAACATGATAATTCTTGCCTGATAGCCTTACAACCTCTGTTAGTGTTGGCCACCAGGCAACCCTCCATGGTCGCCATTGGCACTGAGTACTCCTTGCCGTCGAGAAACAGAGGGCCGACGATTCCCATCAGGGCTCGTTTTAATCTTTTAGTAGATTGTGTGATCTTCGTTAACATGGTTACGTTGTATATTGTATGGATGATGCAGTTTTTCCTTGGCTACTAGCTTTGTGTCCCGATCACTTTGTACGTGTGGGGACTCTTTTATTGTCGATCAAATCAGGCAGTCAAGATCCATAAAACAAAGATGAGATTTCGGACGAAAGGTCTCTATATAGTCTAAAATACAAATAGTTTTCAATAATTAGATTTGGTGTAGTCCAGTGGCTATTATTTGACTTTTATTAAATGTCATGGCACATGAGCACATGACTTTTAACGACTTTTAATGGAAGGTGTTCCAACTCTACCGTCGACCATTTCGTTTGCCCCCGGACCTCCACCCATCGTCATAAAAAAATGCTCAAAATTGAAACTGAAAAAAGCAAATAAAAGTAGATGCGAAAGGCAAAAAATATCTTCGTTATTTTAGTCGTGATTAAAAATGCTCAAAAGTATAAGCCAAAGTTATAAAAGTGAAAACCAAAACGTCAAAAAATGAAAGTAGGAGTGATAAAAAGTGCAATTGCAACCCAAAATGCTTTAATTTTGTTTAGGCTTCAAAATGTTGAAAAGTGCAAGTGAAATGCAAGTGCAAGCCAAAAATGATAAAATGCAAGCCAGAATACTAAAAGTGGAAGTGCAAGAAAAAATTCATTAGTATTTTTAGAGCCTTGCTATTTGGCACTTCCATTTTCTTTATTTAGCACACCCGAAGATTTTTCACGAAGGTATTATAGATGATCTTCGTCACGAAGGTAAACAGGAGTTTCGTCACGAATGAAAAATAGTTTTTATATTTTTTCATCATTTTGTAGAGATTTTCAATACGAGTCCGTGCATATAAAATACGTCCAAAACGGACATCGTTTGCCCTTCCAAAATCCCTAAAAACAAAAGAATTGTTTCTCTTAAGTTCGTAATATGTAATATTTAAACATAAGGGTGTGAATCCCATAATAAACCCTCTAATAAAGATAAATAAGAATGAATCTAAGCCATTGGATGTCTTGGCATCCAATGGCTCAGATTAAACTAGCTACCTCTACTTGTAGTGGGGGTAATTGTGGTGGTCCGGCGGCCTTCCGGCGACCACCCGACGACTTCCCGACGACCACCCGGTGGTTGTCTAGTAGAGGTCCGGCGGTGGTCCAATAATAAATTAAAAAGTTAAAGTATAAAAATAAATGAAAATGTAAGTCTAATTCAAATTGGTGAACATTTAAATATAATGTGATGAACATTTAATTATAATGTGATGAATGTTGGTGAACATGTAATTAAAATGTGATGAACATTCAGTAGAGTATGTACAAATGAACATTTATGAACATTGTGATCAACATTTATGAACACTTGATCTTCATCAAAAATTGGTGAACATTTAAGTAGAATGTGATGAACATTCAGTTGGTGAACTTTTAAGTATAATGTGATGAACATGCAGTAGAGTATGTACAAATGAACATTTATGAACATTGTGATGAACATTTATGAACAACGTGATGAACATTTAGTAATAAATAATTTTGTAATATTTGTGAACAATTTTATACATCTTTGTGACAATTTTATTCCGGCGAGGCCCAAAGATGGTCTGGCGGTGGTCCGGCGGTGGTCGGAGGTGGTCCGACGGAGTTCCGGCGGTGGTCGGAGGTGGTCCGGCGGAAGTCCGGCGGTGGTGACAAGGGGTGTCACGTGTCATCATACGAACTCTTGGATCTCTCTTGATCCAAGGCTCCACATTCATTCTCATTTATCATTTTAACAAGTATTATTACATGACACTTTTCCTAAACATAATGCATAATTATATTTGAAGTAATAAATTTGTGATATTAAATAATAATATATAATTATAGTATATGATTTTAATTGGATGATTTTTAACAATAATAAATCATTATATTATACAATTAATAAATTTATATAAGTTTTTGTTTTTACGAACTTAACGCATGCAACTATTTTATTTTGGAGGCTTTTGGAAGGGCAAACGATGTCCGTTTTGGACGTATTTTATATGCACGGACTCGTATTGAAATTCTCTACAAGATTCTGGAAAAAAAACTAAAATATATGTTTGATTCGTGACGAAACTCATGTTTACCTTTGTGACGAAACTCCTGTTTACCTTCATGACGAATCTCTTATGTAATACCTTTGTGACGAAAATCATCTATAATACATTCGTGACAAATCTCCGGGTGTGTTAAATAAAAAAGTGGGTGTGTCAAATAAAGGCTTAAAAATGCTCAAAAAAGCAAGGCAAAAGCAAGTGTAAACCAAAGTGATAAAACTGCATCTATATTCCTGTGAGAATAGGCTTCTCACATCGGAAGTTGAGATAATAATAGCCCACTATATAATACCATGGATTACTCCTATTGTCAATTGGTTTTAGGATGGAACCTCATGGGCTTGTATTGTGAGCTCAATGCGCATATGCGCTACTATACACGACCCCCGTGTTTATCGGTCTACCGGACTTTATCATGGTATCAGAGCGGGTTCCGGATCTGGGTTCGTTTCTTGGTTTATCTGAGCTTAGCCCGCCATGATGGCTTGTTATGGGCGGCTCCTTTGGCTTGTCGGCCTGAAGACATAGTTTGGGTTTAGCCCGCCATGATGGCGCGATATGGGCTGACCCGTTTGTCAAGTGGCTACTGGGTCAGGCCAGTTACCACTTGAGGGGGCGTGTGAGAATAGGCTTCCCACATCCGAAGTTGAGATAATAATAGCCCACTATATAATACCATGGATTACTCCTCCTATTGCCAATTGGTTTTAGGATGGAACCTCATGGGCTTGTATTGTGGGCTCAATGCGCATATGCGCTACTATACACGACCACCGTGTTTATCGGCCCACCGGACTTTATCAATGCTCATGTCCACACAACCTATATCTTCTCTCCCTAAAAAGGAGGTTTGCTTTTCGTTTGGGTTTGTGGGCTTTCTCTTCTTACTTTTCCTTTCTAATGTTGTGGTTTTGCCTATTTTGTAATAACTTGGCATTCCTCCTTATGACTTGTATCAGATTGCGACTGTTATTGCTTTTGTCGATGCTTCGATAACATTTCATATTGTATGTCATTCATTTAGGTGTAGTGTGTGCGGGTAGGATTGTGATACGTCATCGGGTTCAACATTCCTTTGTGGTGCATTCAAAAAGCCATGTTGCTCGGTTGTATTGTTACTCAAAAATTTCGTGTTGCCTTGGTTTTTTAAGTCGTACTTAAAATTCGGGGGTGGCAGGTGATCCGGTGAAAGTCCGACGGTGGTAGTCTGGCGAAAGTTCGGCGCCGTCAGGCAACAACACTGATGGTTCAAAGGCGGTTAGATTTCTACTGGTGGTTATGTGCTAGATATTAGGTTGCAACGATTTTTGGAGGAAAGTTTCGTTGCAAATAGCTCTTAACATAGGAATAATAAATAGTTCGTACATGTCAATGTTCATATTCTGTATAGTAATATTCATAATCTTGCACATGAAATTTTTTGAGTGTTTTCAATGAGGGACGCGGTGGCATACTTGTAATTATTGCGAACTTAGATTTTTTGTGTGTGTTTTTCTCAAAATGGCCTTAAAAAATTTCATCCAAAAATATAAAAATTACCGCCCAAATTATGAACATTAACTTGCTATCTATGAAAGTGAAAAACTTTACGTTAAATCTTATTATCGCCCTAACTTTTCTCGAATTTTTATGGTGGTTCATGGACAATTATTATGACAAAAAGGGTCACGGAACTTAACGTTATTCATCTCCATACCAAATACTTTATATTATTACTTTTTCTACATTATATTTAGAGGTTTTTGCGCCAAATCACCCCTTATTTGGGTCAATTTGCGCCAAACCACACCTTATTACACTTTTTGCAAGGAACCACCCATTTGTGTCACTCTGGTAACACCGAGCCACCCCTCGTTCAATTCCGTTAATTTCTCCGTCAGACCTGGTGAAATGTCATTTTTGCCCTCATTTTTTTCAAATATTTAAGGGCAGATTTGAAATTGCACCATCTGATGATATATTGCCAAAATATCGTGATATGTTGTTTTTACCATGAGATTTTCGTTTTACCTTCACATTTCACCATCACATAAATTAACCTAATTTTAACCTAAAACTCTCTCAAACTCTCTCTCTCGAAGGTTTGGCAATTTTGCGAAGGGCGATTCTGCGAAGTCGGGATCGAAGACGAAGGCGATGGTGGCGATTCTTTGGTGAAGGCGAAGCAGGAGAAGACGGAGCAGGCGAAGACGAAGACGGAGCAGGCGAAGACGAAGACGGAGCAGGCGAAGACGAAGACGGAGCAGGCGAAGACGAAGACGGAGCAGGCGAAGACGAAGACGGAGCAGGCGAAGACGAAGACGGAGCAGGCGAAGACGAAGACGGAGCAGGCGAAATCGAGTTTGAAATCGAGTTTTTTGGGGTTTAGGGTTTGAAATCGAGTTTTTTGATATAGGGTTTTCGAAATTGGGGATTTTTTGGTACTAGGGTTTTCAAATTTTGGGGATTTTGGATTTCTGGGTTTAAATTGAGGATTAGGGTTTTAAAATTGGGGATTTATTATTTCTGGATTTGAAATCGATATTTTGGGGATTAGGGTTTTCAAAATTGGGGATTTTGGGTTTATGGGTTTGAAATTGAGTATTTGAGGATTAGGGTTTTAAAATTGGGGATTTCTTATTTCTGGGTTTGTAATTGATAATTTGGGGATTAGGGTTTTCAAAATTGGGGATTTCTGATTTCTGGGTTTGAAATCGAAAATTTGGGGATTAGGGTTTTCAGTTTGTGTATTTCTGATTTGTGGGAGGTTTCTGCGTATTGTTTACTAATGTTTGCTGATATTGCTAGGGTTGGTGTGGAAAAAAGAAGTAAGAGTTGGGAGAGACTAAAGAGAAGGAGTGAAGATTTGCTGGAAAAGTGAAGGTAATGCTCTTTTGCTGGCACTGAATACTTGACTTGAATGGTAGTTGATGAGTAAAGTGTTGAAATTTCTCTATTCCCATGTGAGTAGTTTAAACTGTTTTATAGTATAAAGTGTAAACTCCTTTGCTGACATGTGATATAAACTTTTTTGGCATCATTATATTCTCTTGTTTTGTATGATATAGTGGCATGTGATGATGTCATCAAAACGATTCCTTTTTTGTAACTTAAATGTTTTATTATGTTAGTGGGAAGCTTAATTTATATATGTTTTTTTGTGTTGATATATGTGCACAGATGAGTGTAACTTTGAGATTTCTGTATGGGGGAAAGTTTTATTTGGCAGAAAATATGGTACAAGATAGAGTTTCATATAGGAGAAATTTAGTGCACTTAAAGGAAAAAGTGGACTCTGATCTGCTTTCTAGGATAGAGTTGGAAACATTTTTCAGGGAGGATGTTGGTGTTTGCAATGTCAAAGAACTGTGGTATTGTTTGACTGGCAAGACACTGTCTCATGGGTTAAGACAAATTAAGGTGGATAGAGATGTCATTCAGTTCTGCTGTTTAGGAGGAATAGTGAAACAGTTTGATGTATATGTCATTCTGGAAAATGATATAAGTCCTTCTTTAATCTTGGGTCAGTCTACAGTTAGAGGCCCAAAATTCAGTAACCAGTAGTCAGCAACCAACTACTTCTTGAAGGCCCACCATTGATCAGCCCAAAACCAAGTAGACCAGCCACTTACAAGCCCAAAATTAAAAAAACCTCACCTGGAAGTCTATCTCAGCCAACTTATAAAGCCAAAGCTAAAGGCATATCTAGGGTTTCGACCAAATCATCCTCACAACCCTCCTCAGTCTCTTACAATCTTCCACTTAATTATGTTTAGCTCTACGTAATCTGTATTTTTATATGAGATCTTATCTGGTGGTAAGAGTATCTTATACATTAAAGTAGATACTTTTTTAGTCCCTAAGAGTGATTTTAGCAGATGTTGTTAGCTATCTATTTTTTACAAATAATTTTTAATTTTAAAAATTAAACAACCAATAATTTTTTTTATAATTATTAATAAAGTGTCATACTACTATTTCTTAAGTTTAATTAATATCTTAAATTGTTTAAATATTTTATTTATCTATACAGAGGACATTTACAAAGACGTACGAACACAATGGAGGAGCGGATAGCAACAAACTGACCGCACCTTCCAAGTTTCCATTAATCAAGAATTCTAAATCTAAATGGTTCTAAATCTAAATGGTGTGTGGAAGTATAACATAACTCAACAAAAGAAAAATTAAAGTAGATCATCTACTGAGAAACCACATTTAAAAGATCTAATTAACTTCAGTTTTTCACAATATCCAAAACTGATTTATAATAAAAGAAATGTATTACCTTGAGACTTCCACTACAAGCACAAGAGCCTAGAACAGTTTTATAAAAAAATAAATGTATTACCTTGAGACTTCCACTACAAGAACAAGAGCCTAGAAGTTGTGAATTTCATGCTCATCTTGACAAATCGCAAACAATGGCAGCAAGCACATTAGTTGGCACAACCATTTCGTCCACATACATGCTCTCTCCTCCGATTATATATCAGCAAACAAAAGCCCCCAAACGACGGAATGAAATAGATTCACTGACTCCCTATTTAAAAAAATCAACAAATCAAACCAAACCAAGTGATTTAGCTCATTGATTCACAAAATTGAGTTAATTTAGCAATAAATGCAGAAATCAAAGGCAGTGGATTAGTAACAGAGAGAGAAATGTGTGTAGCCCGCCAATCCGACACAGACAAAGAAAATCAATTTAGCATTTTTACAAGTGATCTAAGTCATTTCACTCATAAATCCGACAACACTGTGAACTCTCAGTTTTGATAAACTTGATCAAATACCACCAAAATTCCTATTTCAATACAAAAATCAAAATCTATTATTATTCATCATTAACCACTTCTTCCATTCATAATCAAGCTGAAAGGCGTGTATTTACCCAATTAAGTTAAGAGGATTGTCGATACTGAGTTTATGGAGCCGGCATCCGACCCAGAGGGTCATCACGAGTCACGACAAATGTCGTGATTGTGTTGGAAATCGACGTCCACCTCCCACGCTTGTTGCAACATCCTAGCGCCTACCGTTAACGTCGTCGTCTCCGTTGATTCACAAAGAGTTGTCGAGCACCGGCTCCTCACCGCGTTCGACGATGCCTAGAAGACTAACGGTGGCTTTGGAGCACATGGCGTCATCGCGGACGAAAATTCATCAAACTTTGCCTACGGGATTTGAAAAGGAGGAGAGCTTAAACCCTGCAGAACACCTTCATAACAGATTCAAATATTTCAATTAAATTTATGTATAAAAGTAATATATAAACTAATTAAATTACCGACTTATAAGTTATGTAAACTCGCCCATGACGAGGAAATTACAATAATATATAGAGAGAGAAATTAAGATCAAGTGCATAGTGCTCGTATAGTAAATAGTGAGGAGTTTCCTTAGCCTTTAGATCAAAGTCATCCAACCATCTCAATTAAAACTTAATGAGTGTATATCAATCGACGGGTAATAAGGATGGTAATGGGGCGGGTATGGGGCGAGGACTAGTCTTACCATACTCGTTTAGCATTATTATCTTCATCCTCATCCCCGTTTTTTTCTAACATTTCGCCAGTCCCCGTCCCCACCTTCATCCCCGTCCCCATTGGGGGATCCTCATCCCCGTTAATTTTTATCATTTAAATTCTCCAATGGAGATTGTTCCCCTGTAGATCAAACTCATTCAACCTTCACAATTAAACCTTATTTAATTAAAAATAATTTAGAACATATTTTTGGAGTAGAATACAAATAATTGCTAAATAATATAGAAGTATTTTAAAAAAATTACATATTAATTTTTTTCCGGGATTCCCCTATAAGGAAGTTTGTGGAGACCCCACTCGAGATAGATGTGGATCTTGGATGGGGATGTGAGCATCCTCATCCTCGTCCCCATAACGTAGATTACCCGTTGTGGATGGGGATATTCCGTCCCTTTGTCATGTCTAACGGGTAATGAATGTGTAAATCTAGTTTTTTTTCCTATACCTCTATATGAATTTTTTGTTATTGTTCATTTGAATAGTTTCAGCAGTTGTTCATTTGAACACTTTGAACAAATATCTATTTCAACCATTTTATCAACTATTCGTTCAATTAATTTGTAACTGAATTTATTGTCATCTTAAATTTTTCACCTGTAATATTGATGACTATACTACGAATAAACCGAATAGAAAATTGATTCATCTAAACAACAAAATTTGAACAATTCAACCCGTTTACTTGGTCACTAGGATTTTGGCGCGGGTTTTTAGTCTTGTTAAAAAATTGTCTATATTCTAAATAAAATATTTTTATAAAATGACTTCTTATTTTTATAAAAGATTTTGGTTCCAAACGATGAAAAGTTTTGAAAAAGTTCTATAATTTTTGTTTAATGATTGTCATTTCTTTAAAGTGGCGTCGATTTCTAAAATACTGCTTATTCTATAAACAAAGAGAGTATTGGTTTATTTTTTACAATAACTAATCGAACTGTCGTGTTGTACAGTCTGGAGGAAAGACAGAGAGCATAAAATTGACTAAACGAATTGTCGTGTTGTACAGAATAAAAGTAATGAATTAGCCAAATATTCTTTTTCATGAATTTCTACACGTCTTCAAGACATGCTTCCGTTTCCGACGAAAAAACATAAATTTACCATGTTTAACAATGATTATTTGATTACATCATTGACAAATCATTGCACTTCAGAAACTAAATCAACTCAAGTAAAGAATTTCATAAGTTGGAAAGGAAAAAGTACCCAATTTGTTCAGTAAAACCACAACCCGAAAATAGGTCTGCATATTTAGGACATAAATATATTGGGTCGGGATAATAATACCATGTACACTTAAAACAGTCATGGATATTGAATCATTCTGAACTTCATGAATTTACACTTAAAACAGTCCGACTTTGTTTGTTGCTTCCGTTTCTCTCCTCCTCGTGTGTGTGGTGCCGTCGGTCACTACGGATTATAACACTGCAAAAAATTGGTGTAGCCAAGTAAACTCAGTTTCCCGTCAGAGACCCTAATCCAGTCCTTGATAATCGCATAAGCACTTGGCCCAAGATTCAACACTTGCATTCATCCGTATGGTAAGCTTGCAATAGCAAAATGCCACAGTACATTTATTCTAAAATTGCAGCCAGAATCTGATTGGAAAAACATATATGTCAGGAGTAGGTAAAGAATTTACTCCTGTAATCTCCTCTACGCTGATCACTCTATTTCCTTCATGCTCACAATGCTCAAAGGCAGTAGATCAAGTACCCGAAGACAACAACTTTAGCATACATCAATGTGCATATATACCAAAACTGCATCAAAAATTTATACTTCAGCTGCATTCTGAGCAGTAACTCACACTGAATTAAAATCAAAAGTATATACCTAGTCAAAAAGACTGATGGATATTGATTTGGTACCAAGATTGAGCGTCGATCCTTGTCCATGATAACCGACTTGATCAATAAAACCGACCCAGAATAAGCACAACACCACTAATACCGAAGCTATAACTCCACCAGCTGCAAATAAAATTTACAATTTTTATATATGAGTTTAAAAAATTTAATTCTACAACACATTGTATGGCAAAAATTTTGTGTTTTCTTACCAGATATGTAGCTCAGAACACTAAGATCTCTAATCCCAAAACACTTTAAAGAAAGAACCCATATTCTGGAAAGTTATGCAACTAAGCTTACAGGTTTATCATGGATGCCCAGGTGATAACCTCAAGCAACTCCTCAAGAGTTCCATACCCACCTGCTCACAAAAAGAGGAAAAATAAATCAAACCCTTGTGAATCTGTGTTTAGACAAACTAAGCAATGAATCATTACAATCCTAAAAAGGCACAACAAAGGGTTTTCACAAATTTCAGAAACCCCCAAATTCGTACCAAAATAAAACAGGAAAAAACCCAAGAGGATGATATAGTGAGATATAAACAGGAAAAGCCCCAAATTCCAGATGTCTAGATAAAGAGGAAAAAAAAGCAGCCACGTAGCAAATAATAATCAATTTGAGGTGATATATAGACAGTTCGTATTAGCTCCCATTAGAATTAAATACCTCAGGTCCAAGAGTTCCAATAAGCTCGAAGGTTTCAAGATCCCAGAATTTAACAGTTTTGTCAGCTGAGCCTGTGTATGCGCAGGAAACAATTTAAAATTACAGCGCAAGCACATCAAATCATAACAACTTACACATGTTAATAGATTCAGAATACTGAAATTGAATAATATGGATCAAATATAAAATTACGATAATGCATGTTGTGAACATGAACAATGTAATTGGAATTCAGCAGTACCAAACAATCAACCAAAAAGCACCAAACACGGAAAATTGATACGAATTCATCTGCTGACCTCACATCTTTGTTCTTGATGTATTGAACACGAAGAGCCTATGGTTTGCCTCTTTTGTGTCTCAAGTTGTAGTTTCTTGAATGATTATCTGAACAACAAACAGAAAAGAGTAGAAGAGACCGATGAGTTCAGTAAATCATAGTATTATTTAGAGAAAAAAAAACAAAATCACCAACACGAAATTCTTGAGCTAGAATTAGCACCAACCCGAACACAGTATTCTTGAAAATTAGCACCAAGTAAAACAGCAAATCATAACATGAACAAAGAACACAACTGTAACGTATTATGAAGCACAAAGGTAAGAACGAAATAAAAGATAAAAACATCTTTATACCCAAAAAACAGCAGCTAGCACCAATTAATCATCTACATTCCTTGTTAATTAAGAAGCAACTCATATATAGTATTTACACAATTCTTCATTGTGTGCTCGCCTCTGTTCTTTAAAGCTATTGCTCGTGTCTGATTCTGAATCTTCAAATCACAAACAACAAAGCGAAATAGAAAATAATAAATAGGTAAAATCAGAAAATTCCTAGATGATGTATACAATGAAACAAAATGTTAAAAAGCATAAGAACAAACAAACATCAATAATGAGACAAACTTTAGGAGACTACCTTCATCCTCCTCCATAGCATCATCTTATCTTCATCAGATGTCCAACCATGTGATTGCTTTGTTCTAGGAGAAGCTACATCAATCATTGGATGGTAAGGTTCCAAGTTTGAAGAGCAAAAAAAAAACAAATATGTATAAAAAACAAAACAGAATCGAGTGATTTAATAACTTTGCTCCGATTGACAAAAATCTCTCAAAATCCGCAATTCACAACAAAGAATCAATCATTTTAATGTGTAACTGAGAAAACTTAAAACTAATATGCAGGCAAAGCAATATTGATAAAATTAAGCCAAAAAGTGCCTATAGTTTTTTTTAATTTTTCCCTCTTTCTTGGAACAATTGGTCTATTATTAATTTGAATTGGATCCGGTGAAAATGTTTTTATCCTATGAATTTACTAATAAATGCATATGCACATGCATGTATATGTGATAATTTGGGGGTCCACGGGGTAGAGTGCAGTGTGGACCGGTTAGATAGACTGGGGGCGTGCATACACGAGCGCATATGCGCATCAGGTCCAACACATAAGTCCATTGAGATTTCATCCTAAAACCAATTAGCAATAGCGGGAGTAATCCATAGTCTTATATATACTAGACTTATTTATTCACAACTTCTGATGTGGGATACTATTCTCAACGGTATGTGTATGTAATTTTCATATACTGTCAAAGATATGCACACATCTACAAATGTGCACGTAAATATAGAAGAATGTGTAATTCCTTTCCTTACTAATTATCATCGTATTGAATGTACTGTACAGTTTAATAAATTCTATATATATAGATATATAGATAGAATAAACTCGATAAATCAGCTGGTGGAGGAGATGTTACCCTACAAAACTATAACAGAGGGTGAAGCAGCTCTGAACCGAAGCTTGACCTACGCAGAAAGTGTATGGCTAAATTACTCGAAGGACAAGTCGGACTACTTTCTCTACTGTCATATAATGATCATAGTCTGGATTGTCTACTCTACAGCTTCCCTTCCTTTCGTCTTCATCGAGCTTCTTCGATCGTCCAAGCTCGATGAAGACTACAAAATCCAGCCCAAAGTTCGCCTTTCTTCCCACCAAATCTTCGCCTGTTATGTTATCGTTATCAAGAGGCTTGTCCTCGTTAGCTGCCCTGTCCAGCTTTTCTCATGTCCTGCTCTTCAAGTAAGTACTCTATCATGTTAATTAGCTACCTAATATTCTATTTTAAATCAGGGCAAAGTGGCAAACATATGGTATGAATATATTTAACTATCATTTTATATTCTCATCCCTTTTTTCACATCTATTTTATATATTAAAGTTAAAGAAACGTATCGTGTGAGAATAAACTTTAAAATAAAAACATTTAGTACTAATTTAATAAACATTTGTTCAGAAATTTAAAAATATCAAGAAATTGATTAACGTCCATGTACATCACTTTTCCAAAGGATGTGCGTCAAAAAATTTGATGAACATTTAAGTACATTTTGATGGACATTTATGTATATATTGATGAACATCAGTCATTCTCACGTTTTCACAAAAAATATTGTTCTCACCTGAACCCTACTCTACAGTTAATGTTTTTTAAGTCTTGAAAGTGATTGTATTGTATGAGCACTTTATTAAGCTTT
Source organism: Oxyria digyna (assembly GCA_029168935.1). Taxonomy (NCBI): domain Eukaryota; kingdom Viridiplantae; phylum Streptophyta; class Magnoliopsida; order Caryophyllales; family Polygonaceae; genus Oxyria; species Oxyria digyna. Next base: position 944,176 of record JAPVLV010000017.1, read on the forward strand.
TTTTTTCTATTTAAATAACTATTAAAATTTAATTTTAATAATTTTTATTGTGGTCCTTTATTTAATTTGCATATTTTTTATTTGTTAAAAATTCTCGAGGCCCAGAAATACAGTTTTTTGCAAATTAAGAAGTAAAATCTATTTTTTTTATATCTAAGCAAATTAAAATAATTAATATATTTTAATTGTGTATATTTGTATTTTACATTAATTCTTAGGATAGATCATTGTTTTTTTATAGAGTCATATGACATTGTTATAAAAATGACTTATTTTTTATAATTACATTCAAATGCATGACACGGGTATTACACTAGTTAACATTACAGTTTTTCATACGATATTAAATACAATAAATGCACACATCAGCGAATATACATTCGAATAATAAAAACTATTGTATAAACAACAGTTGGTTGGCATAAGGACAGGGTTGGAGCTGCCGAGTGGATGGGAAATCATGGCTCAGTTAGGAGTCTATGCAATTGTGGAAGACTATACGAATTATTGGGTCCATAGAGGGTTACATTCCAAGTGGGGATACACAAACATCCATAGGGTTCATCATGAGTACACTGCTCCTATCGCCTTGTCTGCTCCTTATGCGCATTGGGCTGAGATCCTCATCCTCGGCGCACTTTCCTTCATCGGTCCTCTTCTCGTCCCTGGCCACATCGTCACTCTCTGGTTATGGTTCGCTTTCAGGAATATCGAAGCCATTCAAAGTCATTCCGGGTACCCACATTTTTTCTTACGCTATTATATAAAGAGAAAAGTTTGGGTGGGAACAAGGCTTTAACGTAGGAAAAACGAAGTTATTCGCGTTCGCAGATAACAAGTTAATGATCATAATTTGGGTAGTAATGTTCCTAATCTGGGCGATCAATTTTTTAGAGGTCGTCCCTCACTAAAAATGTTCAAAATATTTTATGGCCTTGATTATGAACATTACTATCAAGAATATGAAAATTGACGTGTAATATGTGGACGTAAACTGTTTGTTTTCCTACGTTAAGTCGCACTCGAAACTCGAACTTTCCTAACTGTATAGATACTAAATATACACTCTTTCTATTCATTGCTCACGGCAATTGCTATTTAGCGTTCTGGTCATCCTTACATCGCGTAAGGATTCCTTACGCGACGTAAGAATTTAAAAATTCTGAAGGATTTCTGAAATAGCAATCCTTACACGACGTAAGGATGACATTTCCCTACGCGACGTAAGGATTGCATCATCCTTACACGACATAAGGATGATGCTATCAGAAATCCTTCAGAAATACACAATCCTTATATATGTCACGTAAGGATTCCTTACGCGACGTAAGGATGTTCAGGGCGTAAATAGCAATCGCCCCTAGGCGAGAATAGTAACAACCTAAATATATATGTGTGTTGCAGTTAGAGTTTGGTTCGGTTAAATCTGATATTTTCATTTTAATAAATAGAATTTCTAATAGTCATAAATTATATTATTCAGAATTTAATATATATATATATATATATAGGAGTGTTAAGAAAATCATCTGTATATGGGAAATCTTGATTATATTAGATTTAGTCTTCGATTTATGAAATTTTGTAGATTTTTTTCCCATCGGTTTTAATCAATGAACATCCCTACAATATTTACTCAGAGATATGATCATATAGTAGGGGCCTTGCTACGTTATGATGAAAATTGGCTCACCGGACTACGTGATGGGAAAACCCGTATGGATCCCCATTGGATACATAATAACAATTTTAAAATATAGAATTATAAATTTTATATTGTTTTAATCTTTAATTAAATCTCATTTTTCTTATAACAATAAACCTAAGGCTCCGTTCGGCAGATCTTTCTTGCATATTACGGAGCTTAATTTTTTATTACACTATTCATCTAACTTAACAAGCTTAATGTAATTAAAGTAGCTTAATTTGTTTTTTTTTGTCTCAAGTAGCTTAATTTGTTAATGTTACACCCACTAATTAAATTAATCGAGCTTAACAAGCTTGATTTAATTTTTAATCCACTATTACCCTTTGTTAATAAAGATTTAAATAATTAATTATATCATTTTCCGTATTTTTACTAATATTATTGCAAATTCAGCTAGAAATACCGAACATTCAAGTAACTTTTTAAACAAAATTTTGATCTTTAGCTTCCGCAATTAATTCAGCTTCGGCACGAGTTTCAGCTACTTATCCAGCTTCAGCTACTATTTCAACTCAATATATCGAACGGAGTCTAAAGCTCAAAATATATACCTAGACTGTTAATAATATAATGTATGCAGTGACGGAGTCAGGATTTTTTTAAAGAGGGGACGAAATTTTTCTATAACATAAAATCAATTATTTAGTTTATACGAGTAGTATATAGGAATAATAAATTTTGCAACTGACGTATGAGAATGACATTAACTTTAGGCGGGTGTAGTTATATTTCGAAAGAATTTGCTGGTGTTGCATAGACTATATTATTCAGTTAATTTTATTTCAGGTATGACTTTCCATGGAGTCTTGATAAGTTCATTCCGTTTTACGGTGGTGCTAAATACCATGATTATCATCATTATGTTGGAGGATTAAGCCAGAGCAATTTTTCTTCAATCTTCACCTACTGTGATTATATCTATGGAACTAATAAGGTGTTGTATTCTTCAGTTTCCTCCTTTTAATTTCATGCCTTTGATTCAACATAGTAAATTCGATATGAACCCGGATCCGGTGCGGATGAATATTGTGCGAATCTCTCATTCGCATGCACGTTCTTCGGTAATGACATGCACACAAATCTGTCAAAAGTGCATGTCGCTGAATTAAATGTGTATGTCAATGGATTAAATGTGCATATTGACACGTTAATAATAATTCGCATCTGAATCTTTTCCATTCAATATAGTGGTATTAAAGATGCGTTTATGTATTATTATCAGGGCCATATATATCGGAATAAGCTCCTCAACAAGGTAAATTCAGATGATATTATGTACCTTCATTTTTGACAAATCGAATTCGAGTATTAGTATCGAACTATTTTTTTTTGGCATGCCAATCGAAATTATTATCTAGCTCATATTTCAATAAATGCAATTTTGTTACTAGCCGTATTTCTTAGTAATCAAAGTAAAAAAGCTTAGTGTTTTTTCAACAGACAGAGACCTTGAAAAGACTGACTCCATACCCGGCTAAAGTTGGAGAAGATGTTATTGTGAAGATTTTCTACGCATGGAAGGGTAACCTCTTAACAATTGGGTAAACAAAAAAAAAAGAGCTCGGTATTAATGTTCTCTGTCTCATAATATAAGTCTCATTTCATTTCGATACGTATGTCTATACACGTTTTGTATCGTTAATATCTCCAATTGTATGTTACGAAAAGATCTCATACAACTATGATTTCTCTAATATATCGGAAGATATCTACAAGATATTCTCGATTTGTGAATAGTGTCAAAAAAGAAAATAAGACTTATATTATAAGACGGGGAATAGATTTTTTCTATGTTATATTTTTCATGAGTGTTGTCGAAGTTAGGTTTTTTTTTTTTTGGTGAAAATGAGGGCCGAAGCCCTCCTAATAAATACCCTAGGCTACTTTGGGAAAACCCGAGATGAGCCCGCAACCCCGCACTACTTTGGGATAACCCGGGGTGTGTCGAAGTTAGGTTATTCAAAAAAAGCTAATTATTACTTTAAGGATAACTTCAAGTTGAGTAGACCCTTTTCTTCCTCAATTTTCATTGTTTTACTTTGACCTGGCTTGACCGGCTAACCGAATTAACCGGATCCGCTAATTTGTAAAGACACGACCCGGCTTGACTTGCTAATCGAATTAACCGGACCCGTTCTCTATCCGAATCTGAAATGACCCAATCTAAATCCGAACCCGACTTGACCGACCCAATTGACAACTCTAGCTTCTATGGATGTTTTAATTATCATTACTTACGTAGTAATGGTCGTATCTCTTGTTGCATATTTGTGTACGTTTTTTTTTTTGCAATTTAATGTATGTCGAATGAAACAACATATATTTTTTTGTAGATTTAATGTGTTGCTACAATTAAGATATACGGGGTAATTTATTTTAGGATTTTTTATGTATATGTGTATGTTTTTCAAGTGTATGTAGTATTAGTTTTAGGTGTATATTATATATATTTTATAAGTATGTTTATTATTTTAGTATTTGATAAAATGGTAAATATATTTACCATTTTAGATTGGTGGTATGTATATGTAATTATTAAGTGACGTAATCATAAAAGTTAAAGAAATTTTAGATTGGTTTTTTCATTTTGGAAAAAATTTACATAAGAGTTCCTTTTGTTGATGTGGCGGAAAGAAAAAATAAAATACTGTAGATATCGGGCGTGGGTATCAAGATATGTGTATGAGATATCGGGTATGTGTATGAGTACGAGTGATATCTTTGATATACTCCATTTTTTAGAGATATCAAAACAACAAAAACAGATTTAGCTCATTCTCATACCGATTCCATATAACCAAGGTATACAAACAAACAACCTATAACATCATTTCGATACCCATACCTGATATATTTGGCTCATACTAAACAACAATGATATACTGATTAACCCTAATACAACTATGAGTATGAGCGATATCTGATATTCATACCTGATATCTAGATACGGATACCAAATAGAACTAAAAACTTCATATTAAATATCTATTGTGGATGAACTTAGAATTTGATCGTTCACATTGCTGTACTTGATGTTTGGGCGTCTAGATGAAATTTTTTTTTGGTAGAAAAAGAGCCAGGCTAGATGAAATGTTATACTCCGTAATCACTAGGTCGAAGTTATCTGTACTTCCTGCTACTTTTGGCTAATTGAATTAAAAAATACTCCGTAATAAATACTACCAACTTACCCCCACATGGCCACATGATATAAATTTATATAGCTTGTCTACAAAATAAAATATACTCCCTCGGTCAGGGTATATAATTCTTGTTTCATTTTTAACACTATTCACCTTTTAATATATTTTGTCGTATAACTTTTAATATGTAAGAACAAACATAGTTATATGGGGTCTTGTTTGATTCGTCTTGATGATTACTTTAACATATCAAAATTTTAGAATTTTTTATTAACATATAGTTAGAGATATTAACGATACAAAACGTATATCGGCAAATGTGAAAAGTGAAGGAGGAATTATATTATGGGACGGAGGGAGTACATATTAACAATCCTCTCATTTAAATTACTTTCATCTTTGTCATTACATTGTACTCCCTCCGTCCCTAAATTTCAGTCACATTTCCTTTTCGAGTGTCCCCTAATTTGAGTCACATTTCTATTTCTATCCATTAATTTATTCTCATAATACCCTTATTCAATTTACTTTATTCACACCCAACAATACTTTTTAGGGGTAAAGTTGTCTTTATATTGTAATAAGTTTTCTATTGGTTGAATTTTATGGTTTGTTGTGCCATTATTTACACTTTTACCTTGATTAGACTTGTCTTAATATTTGTGCAAAGTACCAAATGTGACTCAAATTTAGGGACGGAGGGAGTATTATGCTTGGTTTGAAATGTTGTTTCGGATGAAGGGGACTACAATTGTGGTTTGCATTATTTGTTTGAGATGAAATAGTTTAAAAGTTATAATATTACATCCCACCTCCAGAAAATTGATTATTTTATGCTCTCGATATCACAACGCATGTGTTTAGTCTTGGTGCAACCCGTGTTCGTGTCAACCCCGATTTGTGAGCTTTTTATTTGATTTTTGTAATGATGTGGAAGACCTTATGGTTAAAATTTACAGGTGTAACAATTATAATACCTTTTCCAAATTTTATGATCTCAAACTTAGAAATAGATTTTATTCTGAATAGGCGAACTTCTAGTATCTTATCCACAATATGGCAAATGGAGTAAAAAACAAGTACTCCCGGCGATCAGAGATCATTTTTAGTATCTTATCCACAATAGCTTGTTTGACATATATGTCTCTCATTCCCTTAATCATTCGTTCTTTCACTTTATTGCAATTGAATACATCATCGCAACTTCTAACAATATCATTCATTCTTTCACTTTATTGCAATTGAATAATACAACATCCAACTTCTAACAAGATTGACTTTCAGCCCGTCAATGGGCTTAGAATTACATTTTCAATAAAATAAAAACTTCTAACAACATGGCAACTCAAAACAATTGTTTCTCTCTCTCTCTACTTGCTCACGTTACCAAACTTCATTTTAAGCATAAGATTTAGGTGAAAATATTTTAAATAACCTAATTTTGAAAAAGATGGATCTAGAATTGAGGATGATGCAGACAAACGTTATAATTAATGCACACGTTATAACTCATGTATACAGTATTTGGTAATGCACATCATCTATAACACATGCACTATGCATGAGTTATAACCCGTGTGTTCATTAGTTATAACCCGTGTGCATCATCTTAAGTCCTCAATCTAATCTTTGCATATGTATTAAAAAAATAACTCAAACTTTTAATACTTAAAAATAAAATCTAAACTTTTAATAGTTAAAAACATAACACAAACTTTAAAAAGGGTGTTAAAATTATGGGTGCGATTCAGGTGAGAATAATTTTTAGAACTAGAATATATGTAAATGTTAATCAAAATGTGCTCAAATGTTTATCAAAATATTTTATGCACATCCTTTGAAAAAAGTGATCCACATATACTATTTTTTTCTCTAAATCTTCCTCATTTTCTCAATAATTTGTTTTTAAAAAATGAATGTTCTTTAATATTTGAATGTATTTAAGTTTGTCAACGAATGTTCACGAAATTAGTAGTAATTGTTCACCAATTTAATACTAAATGTTCACCATTCTCACGTTTTCATTTTTAAAATTTATTTTCACCCGGTATTTTCATAAAATTATATAGGCTTGTATTGCTTCTTTTCATTATTATTATAAAATATTACGAGGTGTAAAGAAAATTGATGACTAAGCATTATAAAATGTGGATTTGAAAACAAAAATCTATCTTATATATTAAAGCGTGAGAAAGTTTAACAAACATTAAATTGGTTTAATGAGTTGGCACTAGGTTGTCTTAACTGTTCTATCTAGAGATCTTAATTTCGATTTTGCTTGAGGCATGTATGGAAAGATTGATGCTGGGACCCCGACCCATTAAACTGGGTAATGACCAAAAAAGAGTGTGGAAAAGTTTTACTAGCGCGTACAAATTTGTATTTTCCTTCTTCTTTTTTCCTTTTCACTCAATGGGTCAATCCGATCCGATTCGTTTTGGACCCAAAATGATTTGGATTGTCGTGTATCCATGGAAATTGGTTTCATATTTAATTTTACGGGTCATGATTTAGAAAGTTTCGAACGGTATGTGTCGACCCAACATGCCACGTCAATTTTCAACCGGTCTTAGTATAGAGTAATTTTCACAATTACAAATGATAATTTTATCTATACGGGAAATCCGGATATGTATTGACTATTAAGTGCTCGTTTGGTTAGAGTGCAAATTTAAATTCCCTGAATTCATTTAATGAGAAATAAATTGATGTGTTTCTATTTTCTAAAATTTGAATGTGTCTTTGGTTTAAAAGAAAATAAAATGTAAAGAGTAGAGAAATAGGACTAAATATCTCACCCACCCTTTCTAGTAGGGTTTGACATTTCCGTCCGGACCGGACCGAAGTAGACGGAACAAAATTATTCCGGTCCAGTTCCCGGTTCAAGAATTTTCCATATTTCGGTTCAGGTTCAAAACTCGGAAAAAATCGGATTGGACCGGTTTTGTTATTTTTTAAATATTTTTTAATATATGTAATATTATTAAAGTTATATTTTTAAGAAAAATAAACTAATATAATGATAAATTATACATTATATTTATAAAAATAAATTTTTTATTATATTTTTAATTATTAAAAGTGATAGAAATTACGATCCAAGACCGAAATCAGACCGGGTCAGATAACATCGGTCCGGTCCGGTCTTCGATCCAAGTCTTCATACTACTTTTATAAATAACTACTATAGGATATGTTTCTTGTAAGGGGATATACATATTTTTTAAAATATTATTTAGAATTATATTATATAATTTAGTTCAAAAACATATATTTATAACATCTAAATTTATAAGTAACAAATAAAGAACAACATTTGATAGCACATTTATTGTTATTTTGATTAGTGACATCGAATAATGATGAATGAAAGTGTTATAGAATGAAAACTATTTTATTTTCAATCTTTTATACGAATGGAATGAGCGAATGTTGTATACAAAATCAATTTCTTTTCGTAGCTTTGCTTCAAACAATCATTTTAATAATCATGTAGTAAAAAAAGATCAAGTTACGAATACTTGATTTTGACTGAAATTTTTCTAATTTTATGATTTTTATCAAATTATTAGAATAATAAATTAAATTATCAAATAGAGGATTATATCAGTTGAGATTTTTCTGGTTTGTTTTGTTCTAATAAATTATCTATTAAGTATTTACAAAAAAAAACTAATCCTAGTGAAAATATGTGGGCAATAGCATCCGACTCAGGAAGAAAAAAATTTGAAGTGCCACTAATCACTATTGAATATACGGTAGACATTGCTACAACTTTAATATTGTTAATTTATTGATATATTGAATTAATTGAATTGAAAAATTTGCAGAAATGTAATGTACTAAGGAAAATTCAATTATTTTCCATATGTCTGGAGCACAGCAGAGTTGAGGAAGATCGTATGAACAGCAGAGTTGAGGAAGATCGTCTGATTCTGAGAGAAAGAAAAAAAGAGCTGTCGTTTCACCGGTAAATTTGATTTCGAGCTTCTTTATTTTGCTTCTTAAATGGCCGGGGATTAACTTTCTGAATTGAATATCTTTAGTGGAGTGAGTATCTTTCATCTTCTTTCTCTTATAGCCTTTTTTGAGTTTATGTATGCTGTTTACATTACTACGGAGTATTATCTACTACTGTCATGCATACTTGATAAAATTTTACATCTTGTTATCGATTTCCTTTTCTAAATCTAATGAAATGAATCTGTGCATCTGCAACTGGGTTTGAAAATTGAGCTGATCAAATTATCAATGATCCTGGAGGTCTGCTGAATATTGGCTTTATTTATCAATTTTTTTTGCTAATAATGTAATTCAAATATACTTAACTTTGCAATGTTTTAATTACATAAATACAACTTAGTTTCTGACTGATAATGGGGTTTACACTTTCAGCAGTGATTGAGGACATTGCAAAGATGTCTGGGATAGAGGATGAGGCGACGACATTGGATTCAACTGCAAATGCAGCTCGAATGGTAGAAACTGACAAGAACACTAAGAAGGACGAAGCGAAAGAGACAGTTCCATTCTACAAGCTGTTTGCCTTTGCAGATTCCACTGACAAGATCCTGATGGTCATTGGTTCCATTGGTGCAGTTGGAAATGGTGTATGTATGCCTTTGATGACCATCTTTTTCGGTGAAATTGTTGATGCTTTTGGCCAGAACCAGAGCAGCAAAGACGTTGTGCATGTCGTTTCATTGGTACATACTAATTAGCTGATCATCATGGATTGCCTTTTTCTCTATTTGTGATGATTCTCACATGTTTTTTCTCTTCCATTAGGTGTGCCTCAAATATGTGTACCTGGCTATTGCAGTTGCGGCTGCATCGTCGCTTCGTAGGAGTTCTTCAACCTATACACTTAAGACAGGAGAAATATTAAAAATAATTCAATGTTTGTTGTTTTGTTTGTCAGAGGTGATTTGCTGGACGGTTACAGGAGAAAGACAATCAGAGAGAATAAGGTACAGGTATCTGAAAGCTATACTAAAACAAGATGTGGCCTTCTTTGAAAAAGAGACAAACAAGGGAGAAGTTGTTGGAAGAATGTCAGGTGATACAGTCCTCATACAAGAAGCGTTAGGCGAGAAGGTTGGAAAGGTGATACAACAAGCAACAACATTTATAGGAGGCTTTGTTATAGCATTTGCTCAAGGCTGGCTTCTTACAATTGTTATGCTATCATGCATTCCTCTACTAGCATCTTCTGGTGCAATTATGGCTATATTAGTTTCCAAGAGTTCAACAAGAGAGCAATCTGCCTATGCAAAAGCAGCTGTTGTAGTTGAAGAGGCGATAGGCCCCATCAGAACGGTGAATTTGTTTTGTTTGAATCAGGGTTTGTTTGGCATACTAGCTAGCTAGCTTTGTGAGGTCTTATGTGTCTTTTTTTCTCTAGGTTGTGTCGTTCACGGGGGAAAAGTACGCCATGGAGAATTACAACAAAGAAACCGAAAGTGCCTACTACTCAAGTGTACATGGAGGATTGGCTACTGGGCTAGGCCTTGGATCAATTATGTGTGTTGTCTTTGGAAGTATTGCATTGGCTGTTTGGTTTGGTTCTAAAATGATTGTTGAAAGAGGCTACACTGGGGGTATTGTCGTGAATGTGCTTAATGCAGTTTTCGCTGGGTCCATGTGAGTTCTAATTCAGCTTAGTAGAAGATAAGGGTTGATAAGTTGATTTTTGTGTACTCACAAATTAGTAAAAGTTTTCTATTTTACTCCTAGAAGGTATCATGAGCTCATCAATGGTTGTATTACTACAGGTCATTAGGCCAAATGTCACCTTGCATAAGTGCATTTGCAGCCGGGAAAGCTGCAGCATTTAAGATGTTTGAGACAATAGACAGAAAACCAGAAATAGATGTATCTGACCTGAAAGGGATGGTTCTAGACGACATCCATGGTGATATCGAGTTAAGAGACATTTACTTCAGTTATCCTGCTAGACCCGACGAGCCTATCTTCAGAGACTTCTCCATTTCCATTACTAGTGGAAGAACAGCTGCCTTGGTTGGACAAAGTGGGAGCGGTAAATCAACAGTTATCAGTCTCATTGAGAGATTTTATGATCCACAAATTGGACAAGTACTCATTGATGGTGTAAATTTGAAGGATTTTCAGCTCAAATGGATTAGAAGCAAGATTGGTCTTGTTAGCCAAGAACCTGTATTATTTGCTTCCAGTATTAAAGAAAACATTGCTTATGGAAAAGATGATGCGACCGATGAAGAGATTAGAGCTGCAACTGAGCTTGCAAATGCTACAAAATTTATTGATAAACTTCCACAGGTTAGAAAAATCTCTTATAATTTCTCTGTAAGATTTCAACTTACCTTTTTCATTTTGTTGCAGGGGATGGACACTTCAGTTGGAGAATATGGTACTCAGCTTTCTGGTGGACAAAAGCAGAGAGTCGCCATAGCCCGAGCTATTCTAAAGGATCCGAGAATCTTACTTCTCGATGAAGCAACGAGTGCGCTTGATGCAGAATCTGAAAAGATTGTGCAAGATGCATTGGACAGGATAATGGTGAACCGAACTACTGTCATTGTTGCTCATCGGTTAAGCACAGTGAGAAATGCTGATATGATTGCTGTTATTCATCAAGGAAAGGTTGTAGAGAAAGGTAACTTCATTGCCACTTCACATTCTTAAACTAGTACAAATGCTTATTGCAGTTTGAGTTGAATGATCAAATTTCTTTCATGATACAGGAACTCATTCAAGACTACTGGATGATCCAGAAGGAGCATACTCTCAGCTTATAAGATTACAAGAGATGAAGAAGGAATCAGATGAACCAGAAATGTCAAGATCGTTAAGCAGAGGATCTTCAGCGAGAGGAAGTAGTCGAAACACATTCGGTATAGGAATAGATGCATCAGAAAATGTGATTCCAATGTCAATTGAACAAAACAAAAACGATTTGCAACAATCGAGTGAAGAAGAAGAAGAAGTACCAATGAGTCGAATCGCAGCTCTCAACAAGCCGGAAATTCCAGTTCTAATAGCTGGAGCACTCTTCGCCATCGCAAACGGCTGCATATTTCCGATTTTCGGACTCCTGATGTCGAACGCAATCAAAATCTTCTACGAGCCACCGAATGAGCTCAAAAGGGACGCCAATTTCTGGTCTGAAATGTTCGCAGTTCTCGGTGCCGCTTCGATGCTGGCGTATCCAGGTCAAGCCTACTTCTTCGCTGTCGCCGGATCTAAATTGATTCAAAGGATCAGAATGAGGTGCTTCGAGAAGGTGATAAACATGGAGATCGGTTGGTTCGACGAACCTGAAAACTCAAGCGGCGCGATTGGATCTAGGCTTTCGTCAGACGCAGCGAAGATCCGAGGTCTTATCGGAGACGCGTTAGGGTTACTTGTTCAGAACATCGCGACTGCGATTGCTGGTTTGGTAATCGCTTTCACCGCCAATTGGATACTCGCTTTGGCGATTCTACTGCTCTTGCCTCTCATCGGACTCAATGGATACGTCCAGATGAAGTTCATGAATGGATTCAGCGCAGATCTGAAGAAGAATTTTGAAGACGCCAGTCAAGTTGCGAATGATGCAGTTGGCAGCATAAGGACAGTTGCTTCGTTTTGTGCTGAAGATAGAGTCATCAAACTGTATGAAAGCAAATGTGAAGGTCCGATGAAAGCTGGAATCAAGCTTGGATTCATCAGTGGTCTAGGGTTTGGAGTCTCGAATGCATTGCTGTTCTTGGTCTATGCTCTTTGCTTCTATGTAGGATCACTTCTTGTTGGCCATGGAAAAGCTACATTTGTACAAGTTTTCAGAGTAAGTCACTGCATTCATAATTCATTCATCTGCAGTATTTGTTCAATTTGATATCCACACAGTTTTATGTTTTTGTTTTTGTTTTGCAGGTTTTCTTTGCTTTGACAATGGCAGCCATTGGAATCTCTGAATCAAGCTCCTTCAGTCCTGATTTCAGCAAAGGTAAGAGTGCGGCTGCTTCGATATTTTCCATTCTTGATCGTCAGTCGAGTATAGACCCCAGCAAAGAATCTGGAGCAACTCTTGATGAGGTGAAAGGAGAGTTTGAACTTAGGCATGTCAGTTTCAAGTATCCAATAAGACCTGATGTTCAGATCTTTAAGGACATTAACCTGACCATTCGCGCTGGGAAGGTAAATTAAGATCCGTCTGTCTAGCGAAATATATGTAATTGAGACTGAAAATTGTGTACATGTTTTGGTTGTTTAGACTGTTGCTTTGGTAGGAGAAAGTGGGAGTGGAAAATCAACAGTTATCTCTCTACTTCAAAGGTTCTATGATCCTGATTCTGGTGTTATCACTCTTGATGGCATTGAGATTCAAAAGTTCCAGCTCAAGTGGTTGAGACAACAAATGGGTCTCGTTAGCCAAGAGCCTGTTCTTTTTAACGACACGGTACGTGCCAACATTGCTTATGGAAAGGGAGGAAACGCCACTGAATCTGAAATCATCGCTGCTGCAGAGTTGGCAAACGCACATAAGTTCATCAGCGCATTGCAACAAGTATGACATTAATTGTTAACATCTCTAATTTCTTTGTATGACTAGTTTTAGTACTGTTAACTCGAGATCTCTTGATAGAATACAAGATCGAACCTAGCTTTAAACTACTAGACCAACGGAATATTAATTTCTTCGAATTACAGGGTTATGATACAATAGTGGGTGAGCGAGGAACTCAATTGTCAGGAGGGCAAAAGCAACGAGTAGCCATTGCTCGTGCCATAGTGAAAAGCCCGAAAATTTTGTTGTTGGATGAGGCTACAAGTGCACTAGATGCGGAGAACGAGAGAGTCGTTCAAGATGCACTTGATCGAGTAATGGTGAACCGAACAACTGTCATTGTGGCTCACCGGCTTTCTACTATTAAAAATGCCGATGTCATCGCAGTGGTGAAGAATGGAGTTGTTGTAGAGAAAGGAAAGCATGAAACTCTCCTTCAAATAAGAGATGGTTTATATGCATCATTAGTGACTCTTCACGTAAGTGCTTCATCTTAAGTATCGAGCTATCCAAAATATGTACACACTGATATGATAGTAGGCTTTATATGAGTCATTTTCAATGTAATACAGAGTACTGTATAATTAGATCAGCTCTCACCGCGTCTGGTTTAATCAGAGGCGCAAAACGAATGGAAAGTGGTACATTGTAAAAATACTATAAAAGACGTGGCGCAAAACTGTAATAATTCACATCCAACCGTTCATTTTAAAAAAGGATAACACGTGTCGAAACAAAAGCGTGCATAAATATCCTTACTATGTATTAATGTGACATATTCTGAAACGTCAATTTCACAATAAAGCACATGCAAGAGACGACCCACCGTCCATTCGAAGTGTAGAGGCACGAAGAATAAGATTAAAGCAGTTACAACTTCCAAGGCATCCTAGTGCATCATGAGTACTTATATTAGCAAAAGAACCGTGCATAATAACTCACATCCAATTGTTCATTTTGAAAAAGGACAACACATGTCGAAACAAAAACGTCCATAAATATCCTTACCATCAAGTCACAGGTGCAGAGGCGCAGAGGATAAGATTAAAGTAGTTGCAACCCTAGCGCATCACGGGTACTTCAAATTGAGACGCGTTATATTAGAAAGAAAATGTTCACATTTTCGGCAAATGAAACACATCGCTGTGTATAGCGGTTGAAATGCACATCCAACCGTAATAATTCACATCCAACCGTTCATTTTAAAAAAGGATAACACGTGTCGAAACAAAAGCGTGCATAAATATCCTTACTATGTATTAATGTGACATATTCTGAAACGTCAATTTCACAATAAAGCACATGCAAGAGCCAACCCACCGTCCATTCGAAGTGTAGAGGCACGAAGAATAAGATTAAAGCGGTTACAACTTCCAAGGCATCCTAGTGCATTATGAGTACTTATATTAGCAAAAAAACCCATGTCGTATAAAACATCTTTATGAGTTTCTGATGTAGAAGATCCCGATTCGGGCAACTACATAGCATACTTTTCATACAACATGATTTCTTATACCATTTAATTATGGAGGATGAAAACGAGAATGATTCTACCTTAAGATCTTGCCTAACTCAGATGTTTTTAAAGCTCCCATGCTGATAACGCGTTGTGACATTTTTAAACAAATTAAGAAAATTGTGCGTTGATTTTTACACAATTAGATACATGCTAGTTATAGTAGTAGCTAGTAGCTAGGCTGAATCAATACAAACTTTTCCAACCCATGTCGTATAAAACATCTTCCCTTTAAGGGTCGTAAAAGAGGTATCTAACTAGTTACTAGTTACAAATTCATTTAAACATGGTTTGGTAGACTAATTTTAACTAGTTACTAAACTAGTTTAAATGATAAACTAGAAAAAACAAGGGATCAAACTAGTTTCTAGTAGTTACCTATAATTACTTGACAAAAATAACCCTAGTTTCTATAACAATTTACATAACTAGTTAATAAACTACACTGTTGTGGTAACTAGTAACTAGTTAAAGCATTCCAAATGTTGTTTAATGTTTTTTAGTAAAATAAACTCCTTTTATAACTAGTTGAGCAACTTAAACTTTAACTTTAACTTCTTTTTTCAATTTGTTAGTTGCTAGTATGCTTAGGGCTGAGCATGAGTTGGTTAAAATCGAAAAAACCAAACCAAACCAAACCAAAAAAACCGAACCAATCCAAACCAAATGTTTATGGTTTGGTTTGGTTATATTTGTAGTTCGGTTTTTTGTTTGGGTTCTGTTTGTGTTCGGGTTAACCAGATAATCTTTTTTTTATTAAAAACACTATATTTTGGCGCTTGGATTAATCTTCTTCTTTCTATTAATATAATATGTGAACCAACTTACATATTCAATCGCTCACACCCTTACACGACATAAGAAAGAACTGCCAACTTTTAACTCCGAAATCGCTCATTCACTCCTCCTCGTTCTTTCGTTGTGCATCTCGTCAGTCACCGTTGCGGTCACACTGACATACCTGCTTATCGAAATCGCATCCCATCCCTCTGTTGGTACGTTCCACAACAATTCTCAAGTCATCTGGTTTTTGCAGTCGCACATTCATTATCATTAATTAGTGTTCATGAGTAGTAGCACGTTCATTACTTATGTTATTATGGGCATTTGATTATATGTTTCAAATTTTTTTTGTAATCATATTCAGTAACTTTATACATATAATTTAAAAATGGTAAGATATCTCTATAAAATTTGGTTATTTCGATTTGGTTTTTGGTTTGAATTTTTTAGGATTTTTGGTTTTTGATTTTTCGGTTTTGGTTCGGTTTGGTTTCTTGACCACGGAGTATGCTTGTTTCATCCTTTCACAAGCCGTTTGTTTTGTTTTAACAAAGAAGCTCTCAACCAAATCTTACAAAATACACAGATTCATATTTAACTTCTAGACTTCAACTTCAGAACATATTACTCCGTACTACATATTTTTTTGGCGTTTTCCTCTAGGCTTCTTGGATTTGGTTTTGATTGCTCTTGAGCTAACATCTCCTAAAGCACTTGTTAGTTCAGGCTTCTCGCTCTTCTTAATGATCTTCAAAGCCAGATTTTTCAGAGGGATTGATATGTCAAGCGGCTCAAGCACGTTTTTGAGTTCGTGCCACTCAAGATCCTCAAAGTCACCGTCTTCATACACAACTCGGTACCAACCACTTTCTTTGTCAAATTCCGCGACAGTCCCGGAATAGTACTGCTCTCCAAACTGCTTTTTTACTTCTCTACCCTCCAGCCACTCACCAAAGCCCGTGCGTCTTGGTTGTTCGGTTTCAGGGGTAATATTGGAATCTGTAGGGAGGCCATGGCATGGAGGTAAATCAGGGACTCCATTGATGAGCACAGCTGGTTCTCCTGGGATTTCAAAGATCCCCGGTGTTAAAGATTCAGACTCTTCCATTGCAGAGGAGGAGGTCATAAGCCTAAAATATATGGATGCAAAAAAAGTGGATCAGATTGTAGCAGAAAATACTTCACTAGAAACTGAGTTTAAAAAGAAGAAGAAGACCGTATGCATACGGGATTATAGATTTATAGCACTATGCATTAGAAATTTAGAATACATATACAGAAGTACAATACAGTCAGTTAGACAAGACTCTTATACCCTAAGAATCTCATGTCAATTACTAAACTGGTCTGCAGAAACAAAATTATAACTGAACAGATGGACTAAAATGCATCAATGTAGCATACATGTTAATGGTGCATAACATAAGATTCGACGACCCAAATGGAAATCTTACACCTAATTAAGTGAAATAGTTTCATTGCAAAGGAGAGATAATCAGCCTTCAATTATGGATGCATGAAAGGTGATCAGAGTATCAGAATGTAGTGGAAATACATCACTAGAAACTTGGTATAAATGATGAGCAGCAAAAGCATCAAGCAGTACGGGATGATCAGCACTCTCCAATCAGCATAACGGGAAAAAGAAGAGGGTTTCATACAAAATTGTAGCAGTCTGTGTCTGACCGCATATAGACAAGTCCAATATTATATTATTCAATACCACACTACTGTTATACCCCAAAAACTCATGTCTATTCTAAATTACCCAACTTTTATGAACTGGTATGCAGAAACTAAATTCAAACCAAACGGATGATCCAATATGATCACTGATGATTAAACCATACGTGTAAATTATTCATATCACAAGGATCCATGACCCTAGTGAATATCATATCCCTATCATAACAATAAGAAACTAGGAAAACTAGTATCCTCCACTAACTGCATAAACTGGATATTATTAGAAGCTCAATAACAATTGAGGAAAAAGTACATTAATCCTATCCCTATCCATTGATTGCGAATGGAAGAAAAATATTTGAAGTCCTTATAATTGAGCAATAGGATATGCGTGCAGCAACTTGAGTAGGTTATTACTTCTCATGACCCCTTGATCTTCTTACACATCTAACAATCAAAAACTCCGTCCACAATTAGTATGCTAATAATACTACTTAATAGCACTGATTCACTTCTACAATCCCACAAATGCCCTGTACCAAATGCAAGTGGCTGTCACAGATGTATAAGCTATAATAATCAGATTACAAGTATGAATTAACATATATTACTTCATAAATTTGCTCAGCAGTATAGCATAAATAATCAGTCAATAAATATCCATTCAAGCAAATCCCCAAAAAGAAATCATCTTTCAAGAATAGCAAACACTACAAATGAGATGAACAAAATTAAAACCCTAGTTTCCATACTTTCGAAGTTACTTATGCCTCTTGGTGGAAATCCAAATCATTCCCCTATCATTACTAAAAATCTAGGGCCAAAAGTGATATTGATTTCTGTATAGACTTCCATTACAGCAATCACAGTCTCCGCATAGCGCCGATACAGAGTTTTGTCCGCAAATGAAATAGAAGAAATGAGAGGTTGAAATTATACGGAAGAATTAAGATGAAGACCAAACCTGAGAGAGTTGGTGATCACAGACAAAGAGTATAGAATGCGAAGATTGGGGTTCAGCGTAGCACTGCAGAGCAGACTCCACAAAGGCGAACCAAGAACAGTACTCTTGAATTATCACAGAAAGAATTCATATGTTCTCTTCTCTATAATACGGAGTAAGCTATACGGAGTATTTAGACTAGAAAAGTAAGGTTTGTTTGGCTAAACATTTATAAAGGTATTTTTCATTACGAAGGGCTTTACTTAAAACAAAGTCTTTTAAAACTTTGAACATTTCACCATAAAAACGTCATTATAACTTTGTTTTACCAAACGTCATTATACTAAAAATAGCCTTTATTCATAAAAACATTTTTATAATGGTTTTACCAAACACACTCTAAGTTAATAACCTGGCCAAACGCGGGCTTGGATCGGGTCTGGGGCGACTCATTTTTTCAGCGGGCTAGCCTGTCCGCGGCCCACATATAAGACCTATCACCTTATACATTCGGGCTGGATAGTCCGTTTATATTAAATCTCTTTATTTAATAAAATTTACACAAAATGGCAAGTAAAAATACTTCAAAACAATACATTAAAACTTTCCAAAATACTACATTAAACATGTCCAAAAAAATGGAGAAATCATGAAATAAAGTCTTAGAATTTGAGCGTGAAGGTTAGAGAAAATCTAATTTAGATTAGACTTTGTAGTATATATATTTTTTATTATTTATTATTTATGGGTGTGAATCCCATAATAAAATCTCTTATAGAGATAAATAAGAATGAATCTAAGCCATTGGATGTCATCCAATGGCTTAGATTAAACTAGTTACCCCCACTTGTTGTGGTGGTCCGGCGACCTCCCGACAACCACCCGGTGGTTGTCCGTAGAGGTCCGGCGACGGTCCGCCGGACCGTCGTGATGAACATTCAATAGAGTATATCAAAATGAACGTTTATCAACATTTTGATGAACAACGTGATGAACATTTAAGCTAATTGTAATAAACTTTTAAGTAATGAACATTTTATTAAATGTCCGTGAACATTTAAGGATGTTTGATGAAAATTTATGTATGAGATGATGAACATTTAAGTAATTTTTGATGAAGATCAAGTGTTTTTTATTCGAAATTATATTAAAGTGGTGTTCCACATAAGTGGTGGTTCGACGGTGGCTTGATGGTGGGTTAGTGGTGGTGCGGTCGTGGTGGTCTGGTGGTGGTCCGACGGTGGTCCGCCGTTTGTCCAAATAACATAATCATTTAAGTGTTATAAACTTGGTGGACATTTAAAAATAATTTGATGAACATTTAAGTATAATGTGATGAACATTCAGTTGGTGAACATTTAAGTATAATGCGATGAACATTCAATAGAGTATATCAAATGAACATTTATCAACATTTTGATGAACATTTATGACCAACGTGATGAACATTTAAGCCAATTGTAATGAACTTTGAGTAATGAACATTTTATTAAATTCTTGTGAACATGAAGTATGAGATGATGAACATTTAAGTATGAGATGATGAACATTTAGGTGATTTTTGTTGAAAATTAAGTGTGTTTTTAAAAGAAATTATATTAAAGTGGTGTTCCACATAAGTGGTGGTCCGGTGGTGGCTTGATGGTGGGTCAGTCGTGGTGCGGTGGTGGTCCGGTGGTGGTTCGCCGTTTGTCCAAATAACATAAACATATAAGTGTAATAAACTTGGTGAACATTTAAATATAATTTGATGAACATTCAGTTGATAAACATTTAAGTATAATGTGCTGAACATTCAGTTGGTGAACATTTAAGTATAATATGATGAATATTCAAATGGTGAACATTTAAGTAGAATGTGATGAACATTCAGTTGGTGAACATGTGATGAACATTCAGTAGAATATATAAAAATGAACATTGTGATGAACATTTATGAACAACATGATGAACATTTAGTAATAAATAATTTTGAAATATTTGTGAACAATTTTATACATCTTTATCACAATTTTATTCCGGCAAGGCCCAAAGGTGGTCGGAGGTGGTTGGCGATGGTCTGGCGGTGGGCGGAGGTCCGACGGCGGTCCGGCGGGGGTCGGAGGTGGTCCGGCAGCGATCCAGCGAAGATGACAAGGTGTGACACGTGTCATCATATGGGCTCTTAGATCTCTCTTGATCCAAGGGTCTACAATTATTCTCATTTATAATTTTAACAAGTATTATTACATGACACTTTTCCATTATTTATTACTCCCTCCGTTAAAAATTACTTGTCCCTGGAGCAATTTTAGGGAGAATTTATTTATCAAAATTTTAGACAAGTTTACCCTTCATAGTTTAAGTAATGACATAGAGAATAAAGGAAAGAATACTGAAAGAATAAATGAAAGAATCAATAATAGTAGGGTAGATTTGGAAATAAGGATGTAAAATTATGTTAAAAGATAAGTAATTTTTAACAAATGATTTGGACTACAGGGACAAGTAATTTTTAACGGAGGGAGTAATATATAATATGGGTTGGGACTGTCGGTCTTCAGGGCTTGAGCTCCATACCATACCCGGTCCTCATACCCTCATGGGTTGGGCCTATTGGACCGACAAAATTTTATCTTGTGTCCAAGTCGCAAAGTTAGAGGGTCGGGCGGGTCAACCCTCGTTTGGCCAAGTCCACTAATATCTCAAACTAATTGTGATAATTTATTTTAGAAACTAAGTAGAGTAAGTGTACAAATAATTCCTAATAATTTAAGGAAAAGATGCATGTGAGAACAAACAAACAAAAGATCTAATGTTACAAACAGTTCAAGCCTAAATCATCTACACAGATGAACTTGAAAAACTCCTTTAAGGGAAAGAGTCTTGAAGTCGGAGTTTGAAGCTCATATTGAATAGATACGCATTCTTGATGGGAAGAAACCATATTTCGTCGGCTAATGGAAGAACGTACAACATCTAAGTTGAAGTCTTTATGTCAATAAGTCAACAACCTTGTTACCATTTTTGGAAATATGAAAACAACGAAAGGAATCAAAATGATTAAGCAAATTCTTAGTGTAAATAATAATGGACCTAATTTTCCAAGGAACATTGACGGGCTTTGAGATACAACTGATAACACCCAAACTGTCACTTTCCAGAATTAAATTCTTGATAATCATACTAATAGCAGCACAAACACCTTCAAAAGCCGCAACAACTTCGAGGTTAAAAAAGAGGACATAAGGGTACAAAGTTTGTTAATAAAAACCGTCAGACCAAAACTATTACGAATAATAAAACTAATGTATGAATCTAAAATGGTGGCGTTTCGAACCATCAGTTTAGCTTATGAAACTTGGCACGAGGTTTATTCCAATATGTGCTACGCACATTGCTTTTGCATTGTAGCAACGATATTATATTTATTTTTTTAAGTGTGATTTTATTTTTAATTGAATCGTTCATGAGACCAATATCTGCACTATATGCATCCATATTCCATATAGTTACACCTAATCGGGCTCAATAACAATGAAATGTGGAAGATTTTAAAAAAAATCAATAAAAGAACAATATGAGGACATTTACTTTTTCTGCACAACTATTGAATTTATAATCCTAAAATTCTACTCTATTAGATACATAGATTTTTTCAATTTTAAAAAGTCTTCATTACATTTTAATGATTAAGTGTAATCGTTTAAGTGTTTTTAATGGATTCATTTATTTACTTGTAGAGATTAGGATTTTTAGGCCCGCGCTACGCGCAGGTTTAATGATATATAAAACTTCACGAACATTGTTCGTATAAAATCATTAAGAGTTTGAGCATGACTTTTTTAATCATCAGCTACTTGTCAAGACCTAAAGAAAATGCATTCAAGTTTAAATGTACATGTATATGAGGATCTAGTTTTCACTCACAATCACAAAATGAGTAATAGAATAGAAAAAATTATAATTAATTGATAATAACTTCTCACCGTCATTAATTCACCCCCAATCAACGTACCCTATAAATTAACTTGAATTTCAAGGAGCAATCTTTATACTCCCTTCATCACATATTATAAGTATCGTTTGTTGTTTGACAATATTCACAAACCAAGAGAATCTTATAGATTTCTTCCGATATATAAGCAAAAACATAAACGTGTGAGATCTTGTTTGATTCGTCTGGATGATTACTTTTGACAATATTAAAATATTATAATTTTTATTAACATACAACGATAGATATTAACAATATCAAACGTGCATCGACATACGTGTCAAAAGCAAATGAGACTTATATTATGAGACAAAAGTATATATTCAGATTCATCTTTAGTTAGAATATTCAAAAATTGTTATCATGTGTCTATGAACACATATATTAATCTTTTATTCTAGAAATAATGTTTTTTAATAAAAAAACAAACAATTTGTAAATTATTACCAAACGGGTCGAAGAAGCTATGGGGTTGTTTAATAATCTTTGTAACACAAATTGGCATCAATTGCAAGTGTTGGACGGTTGACGTCATGTCAGACACTTATTCCTTCCTCAAGTTGCACGTTCTTATCAGATATTCCGTATTACAACTTTCATACCTTTTTATTTTACTGCTTTTACCATTAGATCATACACCAGTTAAAATAATACTACGGTTCTGTTCGGCAAAATTGAGTTTATTGGTAGCGTATTGATAGCTTATGTAGTGGTAGCTGAACCTGAAGCTGAAGCTTATTTGATAGCTGGATTTAATAGCTGAAACTGAAGCTTATTTATGTAGCTGAATTTGATTAATAAAAAGTATGTGTTCGGGATAGTAGCTGAAATTTTATAAAAATATAAGGTAAAAATACCGAAAAGGGTATGAATAATAAATAAATAAAAGTTATTATACTCAAAATAAATAAATAAGAATATTCATATAGTTATAGTTACGGATGAATGATGATAATGTGGGTTGATATTGAGCCTAATATGAGCCCAATTCAGGCCCAAAATGAAATCCAAGCCCAAATTAATATTCAAGCCTAAAAAATGTTTACCCGTAAGTCTCTACTCTAACCGTCTAACCCATCTTCTCGATTCTTTTCCTGAGAAGCATCTCTCAAACCCTAATCGATTCAACCTGATCTTCTATTTCTCAAGCCAAATCTCATGCCTCTTGATTATTTGGATCTTACAAACTAATCACTACATCAGTAGGAAAGTACTCCTGCAAAAGATTCGACCTCATCGGGGCCAAATCGTCCGGATCCGACCTTTTATCACTCCCAACGCCAATAATCGAAGCCGTGACTGGCCACGCCGTTGCCGATGCCTCCGCCGGATTCATGATTGGCTCTCACGACTATGTTCTGATGAGGAAGAAATTCAATCGTTAGGCCAACTAATGACGGAATTGCAGAGAAGATCATGAAATTTGGTCCCGAACCCACTCTGATTGCCAATATATAAGACAGATTCGGGGTACATGGAGGGGGCGGAGGTTTCTTGTTTAATTTGGGTGTGGAATTTATGGTCTGGAATTTACTTCCTTTATATTATATTAAGATAGTTTCTTGTTTAACGATGTATATTATGTGTTAGAAAAATGATTTAATACTATATTTATCGTATATATTAAATCTGAGCCTTTTAGAGCTTAGAGTGATTTTAGACTTCGTTTGTTACACAATTATTATTTTTTATTTTTATTTTTAATTATTAATAAATTGGATAATTATATTAACAAATAAATCTTAAAAAAATATCATTCATTTCAACAACAAATATACAAGCTATTTTATTGAGAATAAATATTATGTTGAAGGTTAATATATATTCTTATGATAAAATTATGATTATTTTCGATAATAAAAATTAAGTCAAATTACGTACATAACCTTCATGAAGTAAAATATATTTTTATAAATAGTCTTTATAAGAAAAAAGTTAATCTTAATTTTTTGACGCACTCGATTAAAAGGATATATACAATTTTCGTCGAATAATATGGAATTTCCCGTGCATGGCACGGGTCACTACACTAGTTAAATAGTGAATTACGTAAATAATAATGGCATTATCAATAGGGGTGTTCATAATTATCCGATCCTGACGATCCGATCCATCGATCTGCCGATCCGATCCGTAAATATTCGTATCCAATGGATTATGTATCTGTATCCGATCCGATCCGGATAAATTTCCGGATCAATGGATCGGATACGGATCGGGGTTAGATATCCTGCGGATATCCGGAGGTATGTCACTTATATTAATATAATAATAAATTATATATATAAATAATATAAATACATTATATCTAATAAAAAATGCCAAAAAAAATATGTAAGTGGTCGTCAATACTCAAGTATTGTTTGGACTTAGCCCTTTGCATTTATTTTGACAAAGCTCATTAGTGATATAATGGTATTGGGCTAATTACTAATGGACTCACCAACATTTAATGACCACTAGTGGACCCACCAATGACTTGTATTGATATTTCGGATATCCGCCTCGGATATCCAATCCGATCCAAGGATTTCGGATCAGATATCCGGACGTTTCGGATACGGATAGCAATATTGGGAATTTTTTTTGCGGATACCCGATCCGAAACGCCGAATCGGATCGGATATCCGATAATGAACCGTCCTAATTATCAACCCCTTAATAGTTTATAGTGACACAATTTAGCTTGATTTTTCATCCGGATTGATCAGACTGTTCTCACCCCGATATGATCGACCCAATTAACATATTTAGTGAAGAGTCAATTAGTGACAATATGAGTAATAAACTCCTAATCATTTGTACTACCACGAAATTAAGGAGAAAATGAAATAGATGGGATTTGTACAAGAGGAAGCTAACAAATGGTGAAGACAAGAAGAGCATAACAATAGGGACATACCCAAACTACAATTCTAGCTAACTAACTATAGAGAAAAGGTTACACCAAATATCTTTGTAATGTATGTAGGGTTTGTGGTTAAATATGGACAAAAGGAGACATGTATTGCATGTGGCTGTAAGTCATCAATTCATGTTCCAATGCATAAAGTTTCTTCTTCTTTGTTTCTTTGCCATTATCTTTCTTCACCGATAGGGGAGACATAAAATCTCAATTAGATAATGTGAAATGCCAAAAAAATAGTACTCCCTCCGTCCCTTAGTCCCTTAATATAAGACTCATTTGCTTTTTCGACACTATTAACAAATCGTAACAAATAGAGAATCTTCTCGTTTTCTTTCAATATATAGAAATAAATATAGGCATACGAGATATCGTTTGATTCGTCTTAATGAGTACTTTGACAATATAAAAAAATTGAAATTTTTATCATCGTATATTTAAAGATATTAACGTTACAAAACGTGTCTCGACAAATGTGTCAAAAACAAATGGGAAGATCAATAAGGGACGGAGGGAGTAGTCAAATAGCATATAGAGGCTACTAGCCTAGGTCTCGCGTCATGCGCGGGTTTATATAACTCGATATAGTTAATAAGTAGTACGGAGTATTATCTAATATATAATTTTATATGAAAATAAGTTGATATCTTAAAATGATATTGATATATAATTAAGTTTTAACATTTTAAATATAATAAACAACGAATATAAATAAATTTTTAATACCAAAAATCTTATTTAATCAAATTATCATAGGTCAATTTTTAACAAATTTAAATAAATTGATTTCAACATATATAAAACTTCATAATTTAGAACACTACCATATCCCAAATTGTTAGAAATATAGTGTTTTAACATATACTCCTTCCGTCCCCATTTGTTTGTCCTCTTACGCGTTTACACACTTGCCGATGCATGTTTTGCGTCGTTAATATCTCTAACTACATATTATTAAAAATTATAAAATCTTGATATTGTTAAAGTATTAAATGAGACGAATCAAACAAGACCCTATATGACTATATTAATACACAAAGATTGAGAATAATCGAGCAAATTACGTTAATAGGTGAATAGTGTCAAATTCCGTCATAGGACAAACAAATGGGGACGGAGGGAGTATTAAATTTGTAAAATCTTATTTAATCAAATTGTCATAGGTCAATTTTAGCACACTTATTGTAAAATAGTGTAATTTGACTATGTAGACTGATGTACCATTAATTAAGTGTATTGAAATTTGAAATATAAATATTATTATCAGAAATTGTTAGAAATATAGTTAATTTCATACAAGAATTAAAGCTAAAACGACATTCTACGGAGGATGCATCTCATTTGAATTAAACTACACATATAGAGACATCTAGATTGAAGTATTGGACTAATTTAAGTGCAAAGACCAAAAACCAAAGTTTTTTGTTAGGGTACTTGTGCATTAATAGCTAGCCCATCACACCACACATCTAATGTACTACAACTTGCTAAGTATACAATATCTTATTATATGCTTAAACAATATGAACAAGGAGAATGAAAGGGAAGAAAACCGGGTCCATTCCTCATCATACAAATGGCCCATAAAAAGCCACATATTCCATCTAACTCAATCTCCAACACCAATAACAACAATTCCCACACACCTCATTTGCACATGATCCAATATCATTCCATGGAAGAAGAAGAAGAAGCTCTCATCTTCTCCCTCTCAACCCTCCCACAACCCACACTCTCCTCCTTCTTCCTCCACCACCGACATCGCGTCTCCACCATCGTCTCCTCCCCGACGCTCTTCTCGTCCACCCTCAACCGCCTCGTCTCCCTCTCACTCCCACAAAAATCCCTCCTCATTGCAAAGCATCTCCTCTCCATCCTCCGACTTGCTACTACATCGTCGTCTGTCGCCTCTTCTTCCACTAGAATCAGGCTTCGGGATCTTGACGCGGTTTTGATTCTCTTGCTCTTTTGTGAGCTTCGTCAGCACGACCCTTTAGCACTGGAAACGACGTCGACCAGGGATTGGCACCGCGTTTTGGTGGCTTATTATTGTGATAATGTTCTAAGCTTATCCGGTCTTAAGGTAAACCTTTTAACATTTTTGTGATAGAGATGGTTTTGCATATAGAATTGAAATTAGTTTAATTTGTAACCAACAACAATTATGTACTAATCTTGTGATTTGGTAAATTAAATCAATGTTACATACCTATATTTCTGAGAGCCGATTAGTCTGCAGCGACACACCATTATCTCGTTTCTTACATACTAAAATTCGTTAAAATAGATTCTCACATCACAAGTTGGGACTACTCAAAGCTCAATATATAAACTTGTGGATTACTGCTTCTATTGTCAAATGAATTTAGTATTGAACCTTATTGACTTATGTATTGTACTCGATGCGCACATTGTGTTAATCCATATTCTGAGCCCCACTCTATTTGGCTTTACTCCCGAACAATCTGTAGTTTTCCCATGTGCCCACATCATTTTTAACTCCACTCTAGACACTAGATGCTACAGTTAAACTTCAATTAGTCGTCTTCTAGCAGATATCCTCTAAATTTCAGTCTAACGACTTTTAGAACACTGACTGATGACTGACATACGATACGGTTGTCGAGCTAGCAGGTATCTCCTAACGACGTCGTGCGCGCTCTATTAGACGAGGTAGCCAAATGTCGTCGGTTCGT
The DNA here is from genome assembly GCA_029168935.1 of Oxyria digyna. Lineage (NCBI taxonomy): Eukaryota > Viridiplantae > Streptophyta > Magnoliopsida > Caryophyllales > Polygonaceae > Oxyria > Oxyria digyna. The sequence goes on from JAPVLV010000017.1 coordinate 972,062, forward strand.
GGGGTCGACGACCCGATGCGAAGCCTCGTCGGGAAGCGAGGTGGCGGCATCGGCAGCAGCCGTGGTGGCTCTTCCTTCAGTGGAGGTGAAGGCAGACGGCGACACGTGTGCGATATGCAAAGAAGAGATGAGCCAAGGAAGGGACGTGTGTCAGCTGCCATGTCAGCATCTATTTCATTGGATGTGTTTGCTGAGGTGGCTCAGTAGGCGTAACACGTGTCCTTGTTGTAGGCATAAGTTGCCGACGGATGATGTGTACGGAGAGATCGAACGGCTGTGGGAGGTGGTTGTTAGCAAGACAACTGTCAAGGTTATCCAAACTTGATGATCATTGGAATTCTTGTAGCTGTCCATTTTTTAGGCTTTACTCTAGTTGTGACCACTTCATTTATGCAAGTGACTGTAACCTGGCTTCGGATGTTTTAATGGTGTATATTTGATTAAAGGTTCGGGTGAGAATAAAGCTTAACGTAGAAAAAGCGAAGTTTTTCGCGTTCACAGATAACAAGTTATTGTTTAGAATTTGTTCTACAATGTTCACAATATGGATGATGAAATTTTTTGAGGTTATTTTGAGGGGAAAAAACAAAGTTTGCAGTAATTACAAATATGTCATCGCGTCTCTCGCTGAAAACGTTCAAAAAAATTAATGGCTCAAATTATAAACATGGACGTGTAATCTGTAACACGAACTACTCGGTTTTCCTACGTTAAGACTTGTTCTCACCGAAACTTGGGTCCGTTCGGTGTGAATGGTGTGATTGATATGGTGTTGATTTGGTTGTGATTAAGTGATTGTTCTCCTTATGGAGTGTTCGGTAACAGAAAACGGCGATTGATTTTGGGTGCTTGATGTTGAAAAAAAATAGAGAATCAAGCTGTTTCTTGTAAGGTGGGGTATATACTTCGATTTGTTTTAGATGATTGATGTGTGAGAATAGGCTTCCCAAATCGGCGGAAGTTGAGATAATAATAGCCCACTATATAATATCATGGATTACTCCTCCTATTGCCAATTGGTTTTAGGATGGAACCCATGGGCTTGTATTGTGGGCCCAATGCGCATATGTATTGTGGGCTTGTATTGTGGAACCCCAATGTGTTTATCAGCCCACCGGACTTTATCATGGTATCAGAGCCAGGTTCCGGATCTGGGTTCGTTTCCTGGCTTATCTGAGCTTAGCCCGCCATGATGGCTTGTTATGGGCGGCTCCTTTGGCTTGTCGGCCTGAAGACATAGTTTGAGTTTAGCCCGCCATGATGGCGCGATATGGGCTGACCCGTTTGTCAAGTGGCTACTGGGTCAGGCCAGTTACCACTTGAGGGGGCGTGTGAGAATAGGCTTCCCACATCGGAAGTTGAGATAATAATAGCCCACTATATAATACCATGGATTACTCCTCCTATTGCCAATTGGTTTTAGGATGGAACCCCATGGGCTTGTATTGTGGGCCCAATGCGCATATGCGCTAATATACACGACTCGTGTTTATCGGCCCACCGGACTTTATCATGATCAACTCAATAATTCTCTTTTTGTGAAACTTCGTGGGCCCATAGGGACAACCACGGACTGGACTGGGGGCGCGCACAACACAAGCGCATATGCGCATTAGGCCCAATAGATAAACCCAACGGGGTTCCACCCTAAAACCAATTGGCAATAGGGAGAGTAATCCATTAGCTTATATAGTGGACAATCTTTATAACTCAAAGCCTCCTTTCTAACACTTTTTACCTCTGAATTGTCCTAGTTGGCCTCATTTGATCGAGATTGAAGTTTCCACTTCCAGGTAAGCTCTTCTTGCCTCTTTTGTTGAGATTTTTGGAAAATGAGGAAGAATCATTGGATTAAAATGTGCAGGGCAATTTGTAGAAATCTGGATAATTAGCCCAATCTCAAGCAAGTGGAAGTGAGGTAAGTTGATCTAGGTTTGAATCTTTGTTTCTATTAGAAAATTATGCGATTTGGGGATAAAATTCGTAGAACGAAAGGTATTTGTGCAGGAAATTCGGTGGAAGCTTGTTGAGTTTTGTTGTGGTCATTTGTATGTTTGTTGAGTTTAGATTTGAAGTTGTGGTCATGTTTTTTGCATCCGAGTTATGGATCATAATTTGATCGTTTTTTGTTTGTTGAGTTGTGTTATAGGGTTGAGACTTGTTGAGTTTTGTTGCTAAGACATGTTGGTTCCGTTGTTTGCATGCACATTTTTCCAGATTAGTGGTGTTTGGATGTTGGTTTGTTTAGGATACATTCATCATAAGACAAAATTTCAGATTGCACACCATGTGTTTTTGATGAAATGTTGAGACTTTGAAAATGTATGCTTGGTGTAAATTCTGGGTAGTAATGTTGTTTTTCATATATTGTTGTTTAGATTATAAGAACTGTGCAATGTCGGAATTGTGAAAATTCCAAGACTTTGAGTTATCCATGAAGTTTTCGTATTATATATTAGTTTTAGTCTTGTTTCGATTTTTAGCGGCGTTGCTTATGTCTATGATTTGTAATTGGATTTCTTTGATTACATCAAGAGGCTAGTCTGGATGTTCATCTAATTGTAACAAAACAATGGAAAGTGTCGTATAGTTTTGTTTTGATTTTTTCCATTGCTAGGTTAACTTCCTTAGAACTTGCACATTAATTTTATACACATATCATATGTTCTCTTCGGAAAACTCAAAATTGTTTGTCTATGGCTGTCTTTGCAGAAAATGACCAACCCTAATCATATCTACTAAAAGATTAAAGCCAGCCCCCCTTCAAGCCCTCTATCTTGCAGCCACGTGGCAGCTTCTTACAGGCCCAGAAAAAAATTTAAAACCCTCTTTTTTCAGCCCAATTTTAAAGCCCATTAACCTTATCTCCATTTAGCCTCATATTGAAAACCGCCTCTTCTTCTCACACCTCTCTTCTCAGCACGCAGCTTCTCATCTCAACCTCCATCCTCAGCAGTTGAAATTTTCTCCCCCACTCTCCCCACTACTTCCACTCCTCCATAACCGCCTTCAACTGCCAACTACACTCCCTATTTAATCTCAATATGCAGCCTGCTAATCCTCTTTTTTTTCTCTCAATCATCATCTCCTTTCTTTCTCAAAACCGTCTCTTCTTCCTCCCCAAATTACAGCCTGCTAATCCTTTTTTTTACCCACTTTTCTTTCTCAATCATCATCTCCTTTCGAAATCTGCTGTCAAGTATCAACGTTGTAGCATTCGCCGGCAGTCAACATATGCAAACGCTCAGGTACTTTGTCGAATGATTTTGATAAATGTTTTCTATGTATTCTAGGCGAGTCTAGGGTGTTGCTGGTTGCAGTCCCCTCCTGTTTTCTTGTCTTATTGTTTTTCATGTTGGGCAGTTGCAACAGTTTTTTGTTCGTTTCTAAAATCCCTACTTTACTTATTTTCATGTAGATTTCCCAGAGTTCACTCAGTTAAAACAGCAGGTAAAGAAATGTTTTCAAAACATGCTGAATTTTTCATGCCATACTGACCTGTTTGTGAAATTTTATACGACCGTATAGCTTGCTGGATTTCCATGGCAAACTCTCTTCGTTGTGATATTTTATACGATCGTAGAACATGCTGTATTTTTTCATGTGTCTTTCTTGAAATTTTGACCACATGTATTTGTGGTTGGGTTTCTGTTTCTACAGATTCTAAAAAATAAATCTTGTATGCAGTATGAGCAAAAATATTTATAGAAAGTTTGGTATTTACTGATGCTCAGATAATCAATAGAGCAAAGGAGAGAAATGAAGACCCACTAGATTTGAGTAATTTTTTTGTGGTTGGGTTAAGTCCAATTCTCAAAATTCTTTTTTTGTGGTTGGGTTTCTGTTTCTGCAGATTATAAAAAATAAATCTTTTATGCAGTCTGAGCAAAAATATTTATAGAAAGTTTGGTATTTACTGATGCTCAGATAATCAATAGAGCAAAGGAGAGAAATGAAGACCCACTAGATTTGAGTAGACGATTTTGTGACGAGTTTCTTGCTGACATGGAAGCTCTTCAGTGCATGAATCCCACCAATCAGCCCTGTGTTACCGAGCACATTGAAGATATTAAAGAAATGATAGCACGGGTGAGCATTTCAAAACCATCCAACTCGTATGTTTCATGTTAGGTATAAAAAATCATTTACCTGGACCCGTATGTTTACACAAGTGATGGTTGCTCCTATTTAGTTGTTGTGTTGTGTGCTTATACGTTATACCTCTTACCTGATCATATTTCTGTTTTGTTTGACAGCATATGATTTCTTAAACTCAAATCAAAAGTCCTTTAATTCATTGAGCTTCTTCTCAGAGTTCGTTTTCCTATGAACAACAACTTCAATGTGAACCTGGTAATCTCTTCTATACTATCTTAATTAATTTCTTGATTGTTTACATGTTGGGCAATTGCAACAGTTTTTTGTACGTTTCTATAATTCCTTCTTTACTTATTTTCATGTAGATTTCCCAGAGTTCCCTCAGTTAAAACAACAGGTAAAGTACTGTTTTCACAAAACTATTTTTTGTTGTTCATCTGGTGTTTACTTAATAGTTTGAACCTTAAAACAGGTCACTGCTTCAATTTGCAGTTTACAAGTTGATTTTGTTTGTGCATCTGGTGTTTACTTAACAGTTAGGACCTTACATTAAGAGAAATTGTAGTTTTTAGGATAAAAATTCTTGAAACAGTATGCATATCTATTTATGAATTATTTACAAGCAATATGTTGTCTCTAATTTATTTAATTATTTTTCTATAGTATGCCCCCGTCTTCTCATTTATGCCAGGGATATCATTATGGTTGTGGAAACTATTCCGTCCGAATTACAGGTGGATATACCTCCCCTTTAGATGAGACTACAATTGTAGTCAAGTATTTCTGCAGTGTATTTACAACGGTGGAGGAGTATCTGACTACATATCATTGGAGGGGAGAACATCTATCAGTTCAAGAAATTGAATTGATTTTAGATCACGCTTATGTGCCAAGTGTTTTGCAACATGTATGTGTAACTGAAATGGTTCGTGATTATATAAATAGTTGGGTCATTGATGACCCTTTCTTCATTCAAAGGGGCATGGTACGATTTATCAATGTCGAGATTGAAGTTCATCCAGATGATTTTCCTGAATTGATAGATGCTCCCTCTTCTTCTGATTTAGAGACGGACACTGAACAATATCAAGGATCGCCAATTCGTTCAGAACCAGACATTGTAGCTTTGGAGAGTGTCACATATTCTGGTAATGATCGTGATTGCTCAATCTGCCTTGAACCATTCATACGGGGCACTGTAGTAAAACAAATGCCATGTGCTCACATATTTCATTGTTTATGCATTGAATCATGGTTGTTACGGAAGCAAATTTGTCCAAATTGCAGACGGGGTCTTTCTTATTCTGTATAGGGATCATGTAAAGTATGGGTTTGTATATACGTCTTTCTTATGTAGTTGAATGAAGATTAGTGCTTATGTAAATAAATAAAATTAGTGTATTTTGTAAAGAAATTTTATGAGGTAATTTCAAGTATAAAGAAATTTCACTTTCCTAGAGATAAAGAAGATGACATGGAAAATCCAGCAAGATATACGGTCGTATAAACTTTCACAAAGAAGAGATTATGGCATGGACAATCCAGCAATGTATACGGTCGTATAAAGTTTCACAAAGAGGAGAGTATGACAAGGGAAATCCAGCAATAATTACGGGCGTATAAAATTTCACAAACTATTAATGTATGACATGAGTATTACAGCAAGATTTACTGTCGTATAAAATTTCACAAAGAGATCCTTTACATTCTTGTGTTTTGGAACCAATTTATATTTATTTATTAATATATGGTAACAAACATTGAAGATAAGGTAACAAACATTGAAAATTCCAAAACTCTATTTTCTAAAAGATTTACCGTCGCAGCCACGTGGCACAACCCTATGATTTCACGCAGATCTATATACCGGTGTATAATATATTACAGTACGAAAGTCTATTTTCGATTATTTGATTTTATAGCTTTGATTTTTTGATAGAGATTATAATTTAAATAATCCTAATCTATTAAAACAGAGGGTGTGGTTGCAATCCCCTACCATATTTTCGTATCTCCTCCCAGGGAAAATCCAAGGGTGAAAACTTTTAAAATCGGGAGAGATATCAAAATGTTTTTATCCGCTGCTAGATTTATGGCTTCAAACTTTTAAAATTCAAAAACTGATATCTCTTGATATCTGTTCATTTTGTTATAAAATCTTATCTGTTACAACTACTTCAAATATTCTATAATCATGTTATCTACTATCTATCCATTATATGTTAACCAAATTTTAAATTTTAAATTTTTTGGATCTCTTGATATCTTTTTGGTGTGTGGCAGGGATAAATATTTTCTGTTATAACTACTTTACAGATTCTACGTATATTTTAAACCTCTAATATATATATATCATTCTTCTCATCCATTAAACCTGTTATCTACGATATATCCAAGCAAAGGGGATCTGTCCAACAAGCAAAGGTTAAGGTAGTTGTTATTGATACATGACGTTTTACAATTCATCCCTTGCCTCTACTTTTTACTAATGTTGTTTAATTATAGGGTTGAAATGGGGTCCAAATTTGACAACGTAGCTGATCTGGATTCATCCAAAGATTCATGGAAGATTCGGATTCGTGTCCTTCACCTTTGGACGAGATCCTACAATAAGGAGAGCGAACTCGGTACAATTGAAATGATACTTATTGATATGCAGGTATTATATTCTTGAAGATCCTTTTACAAATACTATCTACTAAACAAACGAAAACCTAAACCTTATTATTTTACAGGGACATTCAATTCATGCAACAATACCAACAATTTTAGTCAGCAAATGGATCTCTAAATTAACTGTTGGTCAGTCGTACACACTGAAGAGCTTCACTGTTATTCCAAACAATAATCAATACAGATATACTTCTCATCAATTCAAGATAAAGTTCTTGTATTCCACTACATTGACAAGTATGGCAGGATTAAAAATTCCTGTCAACGATTTTCATTTTATCTCTTATGAGGATGTGAAGTCTAATAGGTTGGATTTGAATTATTTAGTTGGTAAGTGAAATTTACATATCTTTTAATTTTTTGATGTATTTTTGTTCTTTCTATTTCATGATTATTACTTATATTCTCTTTGTTAAACCTACAGATGTTATTGGCCGTATTGTCACACTTGATCCTATTAAGAATAGAATATGCAACTTCCGACTCCAAGATCATAAGTATGTAATTTCATATTTCTTTTTTGTATTTATACAACTATAAAAGTAATCAGCATGGTATATTTATCATACAATTATTAAGAAATAATCACCTTATTTTGTTTTCTCTAGGAACGATATTATCCTATGCTCTCTTTGGGTCCCCCATGCTGAGGAGTTGCATAATTATGTCAAACAACATGAAGATTCCGGGGTTGTTATTATCATGAAGTATCTTAAGCCAAGTATAGTTGGAGGTATAATCATTGTCTTTTTCTCTATAATGTATATATTTTTTATAACGATGTTTTTGTTAATCTACAATAGGGGTCACAAAATTATGTAATGCACATTTTGGAACTCAGCTGATTCTCGACCAACAACATGATGAAGTGATTCATTTTAAGACTCGGTTATTTCTATAATCCCTCTATTTCTAATTCATAATTTTGATCTTTAAATGTAAATTATTTTGCTTAATTAGTGACAGTTAAACTTCTAAATTAAAACCTTTTCTATGATATGATATAGTTGGAGTCTTACTAACGCTGGTGATTCTATGACTTCTTGTACACCATCGTCAATTGAAAGTTCACTTCCTGCTACAACAGACTTCTTTGAGGTTGATAGGAAAGTATGTGTCCAATTCTTGAATGAAACAGATAAGGTATTTATTTTATTATAGTATACCCTGTTCCTTCAAAACTATACAACCCATATTAAATAAATCTAATAATTGTTTTTATAGGCATCTGTATATGTTGTTGTTGCAACTATTGAGAGTTGGCAAGACAAGTTTGGCTGGTATTACAATGCATGCAAACAATGCATGAAAAAGCTTGATTGGGATGGAGAACAATTTTCTTGTGGCACTTGTAATTCTGTTGTCAAATTTCCCACACTAAGGCATGTTTTTCTAATTTGTTATGCAAATTTTGTTTTAGATTTACATGTAGTTTCCATTATACATTGACCATGCTTAATATAAGGCTTGTATTTTAACTTTGTAGGTTGAGGCTCAAAGCACGAGTAAATGATGAGACTGGGAATACTTTGGTGACCATATTTCATAAGGAAGCCCTTCAACTTACTACAAAATCACTGGCAACTTTAATTGAAGGCTACCAGTCCGTAAGTATTCATTGTTCTCATGTGCTATATGTCCAAATGTATTTATCGGCCGTATGTATATTGTATGCATATCTCATAAGTATTGTATGCATATCTCAACAGGTTCAACCTCCTGATGTATTCCCTGATGAGTTCAACCAGCTTATAGGTAAAAGGACGCTCTTTGCAGTGCAGATCTCGAACGACGATATAGCCCATAGAAATTCCTCAAACATATCTTATCTGGTCAAGAAAATTAGCACTGACGAGAGCTTGATAAAAAAGTTCCAAACTGAAAATGTGGTGCAAGAGGTAAAATATTTTGCTTATTGTATAAACGTAAAGTTATATATAACTGTTAGTATCTCTCCTGTCCATTAACACATTGTATTTATTTATTATTTTTTTATGATTAGGGCGAAGCTGAGTCATACTTGGAAGTCGGTGTTCATTCGCAAATATCATCTTGTGCAGCAAGTAGTACAATACAGTCTCTACATGATGAACTTGACATTGATAGTGGTGATGGTACTGTTGGGGTAGATGCTAGCGGATCTACTCCTTTGAAGCGAATGAAGCGAATGCGTGATATAAATCAAGCTGAAAGTGAGAAAGCGAATGATGAAGTCGAACCAGATCGAAAGAAGAAACCAACGACAGTTGAAATTGAAAGTGATGTAGAGAAAGATGAAGTCGAAACGAATCCCAAGAAGAAGCCCGTGATAGTTCAAGTTGAAAGTGACGATGATAGCGATGAAGATCGCAAAATCAAATCAGTGACGGTGAAAGTAGAAAAAGACACCTGATCTCACAATGCTGTTATGACACATTTATGTTCTAAAATAAAATTGTTTGTTTTCATTTTATCATTTACTCTATTGTCGTAGGATTTCATTTATGTTGACGTTTTTTGTGATTCAGTTGTTTTGATTATAAAGTTATTATTCAATTCTCTTCACTTTTTCTTGAGGTTACACGACCGTACTTTATTTAACAGTTTTACACTACACTTCTTAGTTCTTACCCTATGATTTCACGCAGATCTTTATACCGGTGCATAATATATTACATTACTCAAATTCTTTGTTCTTACCCTATGATTTCACGCAGATATTTATACCGGTGTATAATATATTACACTACGCAGGTCTGTTTTCGATTATTTGATTTTATAGCTTTGATTTTTTGATAGAGATAATAATTTAAATAATCCTAATATATTAAAAACAGAATATTTCCCTCTTTATTTTCGGTCTTTCTCTGCCATCCTTTTTTTTCTCGGCATCGTGTATATCTCAGAACTTCTCCCAACTCTTCCACTCCTCCCACTTCGCCCACTCCTTCTTCAACCGTACTCCCACTTCCCCCACTCCTTCTTCAACCGTTCAATCGATTCAGTATTTAACATCATTATGCAAGCTTATTTGAATTATTTCCCCTCTCATTCATCTTCTCCTCCCATTCATCTTCATCTCGAAACCCTAATTTTTTGCGGAGGTATTGTTGTTCATCTACAACCAAATGACTCTATATTGCAACTGTTTTTTTCCCTTTTCTAATAATCTCTTAAATATCAACTGTAGGTTTTGCTTTCTTTGAGATTAAGATGTCATCCGAGTATGACTATATCTCAAACATTGATAAAAGTAAGATAACATGGAGAATCGTTTGTAGAGTGATTCGGAAACATAATCGTCCTTCCAAATCCAATTATGCAAATGATACAGTTCTCGTATTGATGGATGAAAAGGTAATGTTTTCAATTTGAGTTTTTTAGTACTTTAATGGATGAAAACTCTGCATCAATTCATATAATATGAATGCTTTTATCTGAACCTGGTATTCTAGGGTGGATATTCTATTATGATTTCACAGATTGAGATCAGTTAGTTATTATTTCTTTTGTACCTGTGTGGATAGTAAGTGTATTATATGTGCTTTATATTGTGGCTTTTGTATGGTTATAGTGTTCTAATTGTAATATTTTCAAACCAAGCCAATCAAGTATTTGTTCAAGTATATCAGCAAGGGACATGACAGAATTACTGCAATGCTTACCACTACTTCCGGTGAGGGTGAAGTGGTGGACGAGATTAAGAGATACTTCGATTTTAGGTATCTCTCGGGATGTGAGGCTGTATGGAGAATGCTTGCTCTTCCTATCCACTATAGAAAGCCTGGTGTTGTAAGGTTACACGTGCATCTTCAGGATGAACAGAGCATAATGTTTGAAGACGACGACTCACTTGATGTTGTGGCCGTCAACAGAGGATTAGGTTCGTCTAAGTTATTAGCATGGATGCGATGTAATGCTGTTGATATGGAAGCAAGGAAATTGAGATACGCTGATTTTCCAACAAAATATGTTTGGAAGCAAGACAAGAAAATGTGGGAAAAGAGAAGCGATAAATCGAATAAGACTGCCGTTGGCCGTATCTATCATATCCCACCAGGTAGTGGAGAGTTATACTATCTCAGATTGTTGTTGAATGACGTTAAGGGTGCAACATCGTATGAAGATATACGTACCGTAAATAAAGTGCCTTATGCAACATTCAGAGATGCTTGCTACAACTCCGGTATGTTGGATGATGAGAGAGAGTACATAGATGCCATTAAAGAAGCAAAATCTTGGGGTTCTGCTCAATATCTCCGGAGTTTATTCGTAATGTTGTTACAGTCCAAGACTTTGTCTAGACCGGAACATGTATGGGAACAAACATGGCAGTTTTTATCAGAGGATATTCTCTACACACAAAGAAGAAACTTGCAAATAGAAGGTACAAAAACCTCTTTCCACATACAATTTCATGACTGTCTCAATATATCTTTAATCGTCATGAACTTTCTGTAGATCTACATCTTTCCGATGAGCAGTTGCAAACCTATGCTCTCGCCGAAATTGATAAATTATTGGAAAGGAATGGAAGTAGCCTCAGTCAATATCCGGTAATGCCTCAGCCAGATTTCACACTCTTGAGGGAAGCTGGCAATAGAATGATACAGGAAGAGCTCCGTTATGACATCCCACAGCTGGCCACGGAGCATACGCAACTCACTTCCACCATGACTATGGAGCAACAACAAGTGTACGAGGAGATTTTGACCGCTGTGTCAATGAACCAAGGAGGCGTGTATTTCCTATATGGCTATGGAGGGACGGGAAAGACCTATATTTGGAGAGCATTGGCATCAGCTATCCGGTCACAAGGAGATGTAGTTCTTACTGTAGCTTCGAGTGGAATTGCTTCCTTGCTTATCCCTGGAGGAAGGACAGCACATTCAAGATTTCGCATTCCTTTGAATGTTGATGACACTTCGTGCTGTAGAATTGATGCCGGGAGCCCTCTTGCTGAGTTGTTGATCAAGGCTAAGCTGATCATATGGGATGAAGCGCCAATGGTCAGCAAGTATTGTTTTGAGGCCCTTGATCGCACGTTAAGGGACATCCTCAGGTTTTCGAACCCGAATAGTATGAACCAGCCGTTCGGGGGGAAAGTTATTGTTTTTGGTGGTGATTTTCGCCAAATATTGCCTGTAATTCCTCACGGAAGTCGCGGAGATATTGTTGCAGCTACCATTACATCTTCGTACTTGTGGCATGAGTGTAAGGTTAGAGCATACAACTATATCTTAATGGGTTTTATCTATTTTTGTTTGTCCATCTCTCATGTATTTGTACCATATGTAGGTGTTGCGACTCACAAAAAACATGAGGCTTCAACATAATGCGTGGGATCCTGATGCACAAGAGACTGAAAAATTTGCAAATTGGATACTGCAAATTGGCGATGGTGATATCGGGGAATCGGGTGACGGTGAATACACAGTAGAAATTCCTCCCGAATTTTTAATCACCGAGGTAAATAAAGATGATCCGATTTCTTCTATTGTTCATGCAACCTATCCCGACTTCATACAAAATCTGAATTGTCATAAGTACTTTCAAGAGAGAGCCATTCTAGCTCCGACCCATGACATTGTTGATGAAGTCAACGAGTACATGATGTCATTACTGGATGGGACTGCATCAGAATATTACAGTTTGGATAGCATATGCAAGGCAGATGGCGGTTCTTCTATCAATGAGTTGCTATACTCGTCCGACTTCTTAAACAGCATAAAATGCTCAGGTATTCCAAATCATGTGCTCAAGCTAAAGGTTGGTGCTCCTATCATGCTGTTGAGGAATATCGATCCATCGTCCGGTCTGTGCAACGGCACCAGGTTGTTAATCACTGAACTTGGGACGAGAGTCATTGAGGCGGTTGTAATTTCGGGTAGCAACATTGGTGATAAAGTTGCTATTCCGAGAATGCTTCTAAGTCCTTCAGATTCCACATTGCCTTTCAAGTTCCAAAGAAGGCAGTTCCCGATTATGGTTTGTTTTGCAATGACCATAAACAAGAGCCAAGGGCAGTCTTTGTCTAATGTAGGGATATTTCTTCGAAGGCCTGTCTTCACTCATGGCCAGTTCTATGTGGGAGTCTCACGAGTCACAGATCGTAAGGGCTTAAAATTCTTGATTCTTGACAATAACAATGAAGCTGTAAATCATACCGTTAATGTTGTTTACAAAGAAGTGTTGCAGAGAGTGTGATATATTGCTTCAAAATGTAAATAAAACAATTTGTTCTTTGATGTTTGATGCACTAATCTTCTTACCATTTTGTAAATATTTTCAATGAAACAGTAAGAATTTTTTTTCCAGAAACATTGTGCAGGTTTCATGCTTAATACAGGTGTAAAGTGTTTTACAGCTTGCTTCGTATTCGTCAAAACAGATATAATTACGGCCGTATAAAATCTTACGGTCATGTTCGTATTCGTCAATTTTAAACAGTAATGTATACGGCCGTATGATATTCTACAGTCAGTTTCGTATTCCTCTTTGTAACTATGTTCTGTGTTGACGAATATTTTATACTTTTTTTTATTTGGGAACAATATTATGGAAAATCCAACTTAGCAGGTTTTATATTTTTTGTTTTTAGATTAAATTTTGACTAATAATATTATACTTAATACTAATTAATTCAATTTTCCTAAACCCTAAATTACACCGATCTCCTTCTTTCTTTCTCTAAAACTCGATCTCCACTCCTGCCTCCATCTTCTCCACCACCTCCTCCATCTTCTCCACCTCCTCCCTCCATAATCGATCAGTGTCAATGGATATTAAATTGTTTATCATGGACGCTCATATTCTCTACGAACACTATACAAGTTATTGCAAATCCAATTCCGAGATCAACCTCCTGCTTCGATTTGTTAGGTAAACTTTAATCTCAAAACTCTTTTCTTCCTTACACGATTGATCTCTATTTTGTATCCTTCTTTAACCTTGGTTTAATGTATTTTCCAGATTCATTCATTAGATAACTGAAATTATAAATTTGATAAATGCTGCTTACATAGTTCCTTCACTTTGGCTTAGGGTGTCTTTTGTTTTAGCATCATTGTGTAGTATCATCAAAACAACAATGACATTAAAAAGTGAGTATATGAAACTATAGTAATCCTGAATATTATGAGCCTTAGTATTATATTCTAAGCTTCAGTTTCTCTTAGCAACTTTGCAATTACCATCAACCTTGCAATACCCTATATATTATTATTCGATTACATGATATTAGATGAATCGTGACTTGGCTGTGATGGGTAGATGTGTAATGCGTGATATTTGCATTTTGATGTGAATTCTTAGTTAGTTTTATGGTTGAAATTACATTCTATTCCTTTAATGCTTTTTTATATCATATTTTTTTCAAAACATCTCTAATTGTATATGTACAATTAGGTTAACTATGTCTCTAAATGACTCAGTTGATCTAAACGTGTTGCCTCCACAAATAACCGAGGGGATGTACCATCCCCTCTTTGGGGATTATATAATCACTATATCAACCCAATATGAAACTGTGAGAGATATGGAGGGATGTATCGTAATACGCTACCGTCAACAAGTCGGTACAACGGTGAAGAATTTCACTTTCTCTTCTGAATGGGGTGGTATTCCCATAAGTGAGACGCACGCAAGATTTGTTTTGGATGGAGCAGACAGACCTTTTTTTATACAGAACATGTGCGCTGTTGGCCTTGTACAGGACTTCGTCAGTAATTATCTGGCTTCACAAGCTCCAACATTGTATCCCCATAGATGCCCAAACATTATTGTCAATGTTCGATCACTTCAACAAATCATTGACTTGGAGCAAGATGACATGGTTGAACCTCCTGTTCCATCACCCGACAACATATCAGAGTCATCTTATTCTTCAATGAATCTTTTACACGCTTTGTTGGAGGTTGCAACCCTTCAACAAAGTGGGGGAGGTCACTGTGTAATTTGTTTAATTCCATTTGGGTTAGGTTTAGGCATGGAACTTTCGAGTTTGCCTTGTAGACATGTATTTCATTCCGATTGCATTCAGACCTGGTTATATTATGGCACTACATGTCCCACGTGCCGAAGAGACTACGCACGAAGTGTTTAAGATATATCTAGATTTGAGTTTAGTTTACAAAGTGTTGCTGATCAAACCATTAGTAGATAATATAACCATAAATGTGATTATATTTTGTTGCAGCAATGTATACGGGTGTATAATTAATTACATTTACGTTATGAATTTTGATAATTACATTGAACAACATTGCATCCAGGAGTATAACTGCAAAATAACATCATTGTTCCAAATTTCACATATATACAGGCGTATAATAATTTACACTAAACAATTGTATAATAATTTGATGTTTTCGCAAGTGTTGAAATTTAAGTCTCCGTGCCTTTTAAAGGCACGGGAACGAACACTAGTTGAGATACAAGAAATCTCGGGAAAACACACTACTAGTCATTAGTAGTGAAGACGATCACGACTATTGACTTCCTAGAGAGATTCTTTAGGCGGTTAATAGTGATTGGAGATCGAAAAGTTCAGACCGCACAGTCCTTGAGGAGCTTCAACTCACAAAACCCTAAAACGTAATTGTTACCAATTAGTTATAGAATGGTGACAAAGGACCATTACGAGTTCAAAAGAGTGAGTTCTTATTTTCTTAACCCAGTTGGGAAGATGGAGCTAGATTCCAAGCTCGAACACAAGAAAGAGGAAAGTGAGGTAGGAGCTACTCCCTCTGTCCCTTTTTAATTATTTGTATTTACATACCACTAGAGATATTAACGATATAAAACATATCTCGGCAAATGTGTCATGAAAAAATGGGAAGAACATTATGGGACAGAGGGAGTACAAATTTCAACTTTAATCCAGTTTTAAATCAACTTTATGTAACGAACCCTATATGTTTATGTTTGTATGTGACAATTTGTTTTCCATCTATGTGTATTCATTTGCCTTTATTGAATTGATATTGATACATTATATACAAGATATGGGGCATAATATATGCCCAATAAGGTGTGATGATAAATACGCCAATGATTCGCGCACCAACTAATTTTATTGGCGTATCCGGACGTTTGTACGCAATCAGGGTGGGGACAAAAATATTCGAAAAATAGCTGACTTTTGTCCTCCGCATGGTAGCGGCTAATTAATTACCTGAAAATTCTAAATCTAATATCTGGTTGAGCCAAAATGAACCCTTACATTTGCCCTTCGTGGGGTTGAGGACAAATGCAATATTCGGTTCATTTGTACTCTACTACGTTGAGGACACAATTTTTTTTTTTTTTTGGCCGCAACCATGTGCGATATCAAATTATACTAGTGCGCATATAAACAACCTGATAAATATTCAGATGAGATTTAATGATGATGCACATAAATATTAATGCTTCGAGATTAGGAAAATATTTAGTAACTTAGATATAATCTTTAATTTTATCATATTCTTCTAATTTGTGTTTATGGATATTTATCTCAGCAAATCCCATTACACAAATATATATAGAGAGAGAGAGAAAAAGGTGAGTTTCGGTGTAACGAGTATTGTGGTGTAACGGTGTAACGAGTCTTTGCCTTCAATGGTATTCGGGTTTGTTAAGGTTGATATTCAACTTTATGTAGATTTAGGTTATGTATGCACTAATCGCATTCTCATATGTTTGTGCCTCTATTCAATCTTTTACGCTATTTATTCATGTTTATTTAGTTGAATATCTACCCTATATTGATATAGCTAAATTAAGTTGAATATCAACCTTAGCAAACCTGAATATCATTGAGGATGAATACTCGTTACACCGTTACACCGTAAGAGGCTGTTACACTAGAACTTGAATCTATATATATATCATAATGTATATAATTTTTGGGGGTGGTTGAAAAATATTCACACAAGATAATCACAAAGATATTCATGAATATATTCATCTGTGGTTGGGCTTTTTCTTGTGCCACCAGAATAAAAGTCTAATATTAAAGTTACATTTTTTAAAAAGAAAATTTCCACATATATTTTTCAAACAAATCTATTACTATTAAATTAAAGTTTATTTTTTAAGAAACTACATCAATCTATTTCTTCATAAAGACTTTATCTTTTACTAAGTTAAAAACGAAATTATATTTTATAATTGATTAAAGATTTTTGGGGGTCATTGAAAAATATTCACACAAGATATTACAAAAAGAAATTTCTACATAATTTTTCAAACAAATCTATTACTATTAAATTAAATATTATCTTATAAGAAACTACATCAATCTATTTCTTAATAAATATTTTATCTTTTACTAAGTTAAAAATGAAATTATATTTTATAAGGATTATAAAATTGAAAAAATATTTTTGGGGTGGTTGAAAAATATTCACACAAGATATTTTAAAAAGAAATTTCCACATATATTTTTCAAACAAATCTATTACTATTAAATTAAATATTATCTTTTAATAAACTAAATCAATTTATCTCCCAATAAATATTTTATCTTTTTCTAAGTAAAAAATGAAATTATATTTTATAAGAATTATATAATTGAAAAAATATTTTTTGGGGTGGTTGAAAAATATTCAACCATTATTATTGGTATATTTATCTATTACTATTAAAAAATATTTTTTTTATTATCAAACCATTATTAATGATGTTTTTTGCAATTCTCGCACATGCGAAAAATATCATATAGTCTTATTACTTTGGAATAATAATGGTTTGATAATAAAAACAGATTATTTATAAGAAAAACTAATTTACGTATTAGTGTATTAGTAACGAAGAAATTAAGGTCTAAGTTATAAAATGAAAAATATACCAATAATATTATATTTATTAATTTAATTTAAAAAATATGATATATTTTGACTAAAGCTCGTGCACGTGCGAAAAAGTACTAGTACATATTAAAGGAGAATGATTTCAAGTTTTCTCCTTAATTTTAGGTTCATCAATCCCACATGTGATTTTCTCATTTTTCTCATTTTCTTTTGTTTTTAAAATTTATTTATTTGTAAATTAATATATAAGTCTATAAGTTTTAAATTCTAAACTTTTTAAAAAAATAGCAATATTTTTTCAAACTAAATAAAAAAAATATTTTGAATTTACATTTCTGGCTACTTGACTACATAAAAACAGGAGTTGATTTTCACACCGACTTTTTTAAGTCTTGAGCCGATAAACTAAAACTTAAATTTTATAAACAAAAAATTGAACTATGTCGTTGCGTTCAAAAAAGCCGGCCAAAATTTCACGAGAATCTGTTACCGTGATATGTTAATGTTGGTTATGCGCCGTATTGGCGGTATTGCCAGCATCATCCACGAACTCTCCACGTTTTTTTCTATATACTGTACTTTTTCCCCCTCGAATTTTGATTTTCTCTTCTCCAACCCGCCAACGCACAAACCAAACCTAAATTCTTCCTCTCTTTCTTCTCCATTTCTGCTGCTGCTGTTGTAATCTGCATTCGTCACATGATTGACCGCTCCTAAATACGCTTTTCTTTTGGATTCGATTCGATATCGGTTCAGGTAAAGCTTTTTTATTCTGCATTTCCTCATATTGTTCGAAATCATTTATTTCTCAATTGTTTGAGCTCTTAACGGTTCCAATCATTTATTTCTCAATTGTTTGAGCTCTTAACGGTTCCAATCATTTATTTCTCAATTGTTTGAGCTCTTAACGGTTCCAATCATTTCAAAATGTGCTTTATTGCTGAATTTGAGCTGCTGGGGACCTACATTGATTGTTTCTTGTGATGTCTGCTTCAATGTTTGGTTTTATTTTAACGATCAAAGCAGGAAACTGTTTTAAGTGAGATGTTTTCCATTTTCCTTCCATTTGATAATGCCCCTTTCAACTCTCTGATGCACCATATATTTTCTTGGAAACATAACATGTCTACTTGACATGAAAATTTGCACTCTTAGTTGATGTTTTGTCCTTTCAAGTCTCAATAGATGTTACAATATTAGTTTGGTCGAGGAAAGTTTACTCTCAAATTTGTTTCCCTGAACCAAAGATTCTCTATTCTTTAGCTTAAGAATTTTATGGAATAAAGCAAAATGACTCATTTAATTGTCTATGTTTCTTATTTTGTGAAGTAGTAGTCATGCAATTTTTGACGCAATCTTTATTTTGGCTCATTTAAGGTTGCGTACATCCGACCCCCCTTCACCCTGCTATAAGCGGGAACCTTTTTGAGGTATTGGGGTAACGTTGTTGTTGTTGTTTATATTTTTATTTATATATGCATTAAATGATTGTAGTTGTTCCTCTATCACTAGATGAGTGGATTCTTTACTGCTTATTTCAGGTATCCATCTGTGGAGGAGCCATGAATACGAGTAATTCATCTTCAAGTCCTAGGCTTAGGAATCGAAGACGCTCAACTGAGGTGTCAGCTCATGCATCTAATGTTTGAGATGTTTACCTTTTCCCCTTCTAGATTAAAAGTAATTGCTGAAGTTTTTCTTTGTCAGAACCTTACTGATGCTGCCAATGAAAATGGGAGCCACCTACTCCTTAATGATAATAACAAGTACAAGTCGATGTGGATTAGAACATGTTCAACCCTTTGGATGATGGGAGGCTTTGTTTTCATTGTCTACATGGGGCATCTTTATATATGTGCAGTGGTTGCAGTAATCCAGATACTCATGGCAAGAGAGCTTTTTAACTTCCTGAGAAAAGCTCATGAAGATCGGCAGCTTCCAGGATTTCGGCTACTTAATTGGTGAGCAGCTATATCATTTCGTATGCGACTCGATCTGTTCCACCCAATAGGAGAATTCTCCGAACTTAAGCACCGGGGGTTTCAGAAGGAATCATTGATGGACGTATTTGTAGCCATTCTTCCTGCAAAGCTAACACAAATAATCTAGAGACCAGACTCTGATACCAATTGTTGGATCGGTTAGCACAGTTACTTCCCAGGGAACAATAGGAATCGTTCCTCAGGAAGTGTAGCAGCGGAAATATAATGCAAGAAGAATATAATTGACAAGAGATTTAGAGTGGAAACCTGAGTAAAACCACTACCTTCAAGCTTCTCACTTGAAGGATTTAGAAGAGTTTACTTATCTTATTGATTTCTTGTTCGTTACAAAAGAGAGCTCGGATTACGATCACGAATCACTCCTCTCACTCGAGCCCGAACTCAACCTCTAAGCCTTGATGACTCTTCTTCTTCTCTAAATCTCTCTTAACATAAGAATCTCTCTACAAAAACGTCAACCTTATTCCTAGTCTAAGCCTTGCTTAAATACTAAGATAACCTAGGTTAAATACACAAGAATAATATCTTTAAGGAAAATAATATCTTTTCCTTATTTGAGTTGGTCTTGTCTAACCACCACTACTAGAAACACAGTATATTGCCTTGAATTTGGCCTCGAAAATAACCTTATATATAGGCACGAAATAAGCTTGGTATCGAATTAGACCTCGACTTTAGCCTCGAATCGGAATTCCACGCAAAAAGGACCGAGGTTAAATTTAGCCTCGAACTTTTCCCCTCAAAATCAAATATCGAGGGTAAATAACCATGAAATATATTTCAGGCTATTGTCGTGACTAATAGCCACGAAATAATTAGTAGCCAAATTCATTACTATATAGGTACGAATGTAACCTCAAATATGTATAGAGGTTATAATAACAGCTATTTCTTCCTAGCTAACTGGGATAGATTTTAGTCCTTAATTATTTTTAACGGTATATTTAAGGGTAAATAACTACGAATCTAACCTCGAATTTAGTCCTAGTTATCACCATTACAAAATCAATTTAGCCATATATTATTTTTCAAAGCACATTTAAGGGTAAATAGCCTCAAGCTTAACCATGTATATTCATGAAAATTTCAAAATTCAAATAAAAACATTTAATACATTCCGTATGACTTTTTCTATCAAAAAGCATCAAAACCATAAAAAGTAACACATTCACATGCTAGATTGCATAATATCATAACCATATAAGTGAAACATTCACCATAAAGAGTGGTCATATACATCAATTAACCTGCTTAAAAGTATGTAGTCATTTGCAAGACAATCCTAATCAAAAAGGTAATAATTGTATCTTGCAATACTAGCAAAAAAGAAACAAGTCTAAACTGATGAAGTCAATAAAGCTTGAATGTACTAGTTAGAGTTGGAGGTTGGATTTCCTTGAAATCTAAGGAGTTGCTCTAGAATTTTCATCTGGAATTCTTGTTGCTGTTGTTGTTGTTGTTTCTGCTGATTCATAAGCTCGACCAAGGTTGTTCGGAGCTCTTGAATCTCTTCTTTCAAGGGTTGAACTTGAGTCTCTTGAAATACTTGTGAGGATTGTATTTGGATAATAGAAGAGCTGTATATCCTAGTTCGAATAAGAGCTTTACCTTGTTCTCCCAAACCAAAAATCTTCTTCTTTTGATGTCCATCACATGCTTGAATCCATAATTCTGTCTCAGTTAGGCTAGAATTAGCTTCTCCAGAATCAGATGCATTAACTTGAGTGGTAGACAAACTATCAAACTTTTCCTAAAAAACGTAAATGCATCAATCAGTAGTAGAAATTCAGCAAAATGAATATCATTATTGTTGCCTGCAGAATGAAAATACAGCAAACATGCTACATAGTAGGTCAGCAAAATGAATATCATTACTGCTGTCTGCAGAATGAAAACTCAGCAAACATGCTTCTGTATTGTACAGCAAGAAAATTCAGCAAAATTCAGCAGAAAATTCAGCAAGCATTTCCAATATGACAATTTAGCAAACATGCTACAACAAAATAAATATTTTCACTGCTGTCTGCAGAATGAAAACTCAGCAAACATGCTTCTGTGTTGTACAGCAAGAAAATTCAGCAACTTCAGCAGAAAATTCAGCAAGCATTTCCAATATGACAATTCAGCAAACATGCTACATAGTAGGTCAGCAAAAAGTATATCATTACTGCTGTCTGCAGAATGAAAACTCAACAAACATGCTTCTGTGTTTTACAACAAGAAAACTCAGCAAAATTCAGCAAAAAACTCAGCAAAATTCAGCAAAAAACTCAGCAAAATTCAGCAGAAAATTCAACAAGCATTTCCAAAATCAGATTTGTTGTAACTTCAAAACATTTAGCAAACTCAAAACATTTATCGAAAAAATGCAGCAGAAAATCCATCAAAAAGTAATATCATACTAACCACAAGTGCAGCTGGTATTGTCCCTGTCCATGTCCCATCTTCCTTTTGCCAATACTTTCGAACCATATCAGAAATTTTAGGCCTTTTTCCAGATTTTTCCTCCTTGGACCATAAAAACAGTTTAGCTTAAAACTAGAATTATATGAAGTTAAAAAATAAAATGAGTTTGGATGTGGACTTAAAATGAGTTTGGAGTGGTCAATTTGCATGACCCCCCTCGATAAAACCCAGAATCAATAGCCTTTGGTGTGGACCTGTTTTGCTTATTTACAGCAGCTTGTTTCACCATAACAGGGTCATTTCTCTTATTCTCAATAAGAGCCCATTGTTGCTTAGTTACAAAGCCAGCTCTTGTATTTCTTTTACGGCATGACTTGAACACATTTGTAATGCTCAGTCCAGCTTGATGTAAGAAAGTCTTCTTCATTTCAGATGTAGAGACTGTCCAATAGAAGAATTTCTGCATTGAAATTGTTTAAGACATTATTAATTATTCAGTGTTTTAACAAGGAAAAAGATAATGTAATTACAAAATACATCATAAATGAAATTCACCTGAAACTCTTCAAACCACAAATCCTTAATATCAGGATCTACTTTTCTGATACTTGGCCATGTTCCAGTGAAGTGACTTTGAACAATTTCCTTCATCTTTGAAAATGCTGGTTCACGTGGAGAAAAATGTAAAATAGGTCAATTGTTCAGTTTTAAAGTAATGTATCCATTATAAAGTAAGCTAATCACTTACCGGCCTTTATCCGCAATCATCCCTACAAACTCCTTTTTTCCAACACTAGGGGATGATCCATCTACATTTGCAGTCTCATTAATCGAAGTTGGAGCTGAACCAGTTTCATCTCCCTCAACCATATCATCCAACCCTTCCTCGACGATATTGTTGTTTGACAATGGACTGTTGGAAACAGGTGGCGAATTAGAGTGTCCTCGCCCTATAGACACTGAAGGCGAAGAAACTGCACGTCGGGCAGTGTTTTCCGAAGGACTTTGGTTGCCTTCACCTCGAGCAGGAGTGGAAAACAGAAAACGTGCACAACGATCACGACTTGACACCATGACAATAATCCTAAAATATATTTTCGACAAGTGATAAAATGTCAATCCATTAGAATATATAATAAAAACTAAGAGCAGTGTTACTGAAGTATATACAGAAAATATTACACATGAAATGAAGATGAAAAGGATGGCCATAAAACCAAACAAAAGAAACATACAACACCTAGTTTAAGAAACCAATACGGAAGAATCAGGAAGAATCAGGGAAGAATCAGGGAGACTAATCCTTAATATATAAAACCAAACAAAAGAAACATACAGCTACAAATTCAGAGCAAACCTAAGGTTTTGGGGATCAGCCTAAGTAAAATATTGAGGGAGACTCAATCATATGGATGCCCATGCAGGATTGTTCTCAAGTACACTACTTAACATGTGAAGCACATTTTTATTGTAACTTAAATTTCTCTACAAAAAAAAAGAGAGACTAAAGTCTTTTACAACTACTCCCTAGTGTATTAAGTTGGATGATCACTTTACAATCACAAAAACTTCACATAGCTGGGATAAAGACAGTTGTTAGCTGCTCTCGAGAAGATTCGAACTAATTGATTAATAATGACAGATTAAGTAAGCTTAACCTCATACTGTACGTATTAAAATATTGTCAATACTAGTGCATACTCTTGTATTGATTAGGAGGGCCCTAGCGAGTTAAGACCAGATAGAAGACAAACTCAAAGCATTGACCATGGAGATTATATTGTTAATTAACTAGTTTGAATTGAAATCTCATGAGTCATGAGGTTGGTTGTATATTCAAGTAGAGGTTTTTGCATAAAAACACCCTTTATATGGGCCATATTGAGTTTAAACACCCCTTATATCAATATTTATTTTGTCCCACCCCTTATTTCCCCTCCGTTAACAAAGTCCCACCCCCTCCTCATTTCTGTTTGTTTTTCTGTTAAATACGTGGAAATTACTCTTTTGCCCCTCTTCTTTCACTTGAACTGTAGAGCCGTTGTGTTGAATTGCTCAGAAATAAACAACCCCACCCATAATCGATCAATCTGTTGCAATTGAACATGATCGAGATCGAAATCCTCCAAATTGGTAAGCATCTGACCCATAATCGATCAATCCCTCTCCTTTTCCCCAATTTAAACCCTAAACCCTAAATTCTCGCAGTAGTGGAAGTCGAAATCTGAGGAGGAAAAAATCACAGAAATCGCCATTGTTGGAGCTTCCATTGTTGTAGGTCCGAGGTCTGAAGGTAAGCATTCTATGAACTAAGTTAATTTTGTTTGTAAAAGGGAGATTTCGGATTAAATTGGGTGTACAGTGGGCTGACAGAAGCTCCCTCTTTCATCCGATTTTTTTAGTTAATGAAATTAAGTATTTGCAGCAATAAATTGGGTGTGCAGATGGTTGTTGTTGTTTTCAATTGCAAATGTGGGAAGAGATGTGTATTGTATGTGTAAAAATGGGTCGGATGGATTGATGTGGGGCCAATTAGGGAATCTTTCAACACTTGCATTATGTATGCTCATGTGCTTTGGATTCCATTTATCTCAACTTTAATATGATGTTTTTTGGATGTATGCAAAACTGATGACATAGACATGTGAGAAAAGAATAGTCATTTGCTGTTTTTTATATGTTTTTGACAGATGATTAGTATAATATTTCAACTCAGTGGGAAATTTTGCTTGGAAAATTATGTGCTTTGCTACAAGAAGAAGCATGAATACGCTGTCACTGACATTGATCCAGATAAGCTATCAAGGATAGAGTTAGTTAGTTTTTTGGGAGAAAAAAGCATAATAGGAGTGAAGGAGCTCTGGTTTTGCAAGGAACAATGCACACTGAACGAAGGGCTGCAAGAAATAGTGTGTGACAGAGGCATATTGGACCTGTGTGCCAATGTTGGAGAGAAAAGACAAATTGATGTTTATGTGGTGAGAGGAAAACAACAGAGCCCAAGGGCATTGATGTTGGGCCAGACCAAAGTCTTGGATAATGCAAAAGCCAGATCCTCTTTACCTTGTTCAAGTTTGGAGAACAAAGGCCAGAAAAAACCACAAAAGCCCAGGAAAAAAAGTGAGAGTGATGACTCTAGTGAATTTGGTGAAGAAATTGGTGGATCTGATTCTTCAGATCTAGGAGAAGACAAGTTGCCAGATCCATTTGCTGAGTCCTCAGAGGATGATGATCCAGTGAAAGAGGATGGTAGAAAAGGTGAGATCCAGATTAGTCATGGTAGCAAGGCTGGTAGCAAATCTGTGAGAGTGAATTTGGAGACAAGTAAAGCTCAGGAGGATGCACTGAAACAGGATGGTAGCAAAGCTGATTTGGAGGATGATACATTCAACATAAGGGTTGATGACAGCTATGGAAGCCAAGACACAGGTGATGAAAGTACTGGCAAACCAAGGTATCCTCAGTTCAATCCCTTGGTTGATTTCAATGGAAAAGTTAAGTTATCTCCTGGCATGAAATTTGGCTCAAACACTATCTTTAGAAAGGCATTGAGACAGTTTGCTATAGAGAATGGGTTTGATTTTTATTTCCTGCACAATGATGCTACAAGAGTTTCAATTTATTGTACAAACAAGTGTGACTGTTCTTTGAAGAAAGGGAGAAAAAAGTGCAAGACAGGGTGCAGCCAGAACTTGTGTGGATTTAGGGCAAAGGGTAAGAAGATGGATAAGGATGGAACTTTTCAGATGAAATCCTTTGTGCCAAAGCATGATTGTGGATGGCAACACAACAACAGAAAGATTACATCAAAGTGGTTAGCAGAGAAATACCTAGAACACTATAGAGATGATCCACAATGGAGGATTAAGGGCTTCATTTCAGCAGTAAGGAGAGATTACAATGTTCATATTAGCTACCACAAGGCATGGAGGGCTAGAGTTAGGGCTTTTCTGGAGACTCAAGGGTATGCCCCAAAGCAATATGCTAAAGTCTATGATTATGCAGCTGAGGTGATGAAGAGGAACCCAGGTAGCTCATTGTTTGTAAGACCAGAACAAGGGCCAGAGAAGCCAATTTTTCAAAGGTTCTATGTGTGTTTAGATGCATGCAAGAGAGGGTTTCTTGCAGGGATTAGACCTGTGGTTGGTCTAGATGGATGTCATTTGAAGGGAGCTTATAGTGGTCAAGTGTTCACAGCAGTAGCAATGGATGGTAACCATCACATATTCCCCATAGCTTATGCAGTAGTGGAAGCAGAGAGAAAGGAAACTTGGGTGTGGTTCCTTGAGATTCTGATGCAAGATATTGGAGGTAAACCCATCACATTTATGTCTGACAGACAAAAGGTTAGTTGTTCATATTTCTTATTCATCATAATTTTCAAGATATTGGAGGTAAAATTTGGTGTGATTGAAGTAATGTCAATGAAATCTTGTAGGGGTTGATGGAAGCTATAAGCACTGTGGCTCCTCAGGCAGACACCAGGGTTTGTGTTAGACACCTCCACAACAACTTCAAAGTCAAGTGGTGTGGGAGTACATACAAAGATGCAGTTTGGGCTGCAGCCAGATCAGCTACTAGGCCAGAGTTTGAGGCAAATATGGCTTTGATCAAGGATATGGATCCTACAGCAGAAGCTTGGCTAAGGAGGAGCAATCCAGAAACCTGGTCTCTACATGGCTTCAAGCACTATGCTAAGTCAGACATGCTACTCAACAATGCATGTGAATCATTCAACAGCTGCATACTTGAAGCTAGAGAACTACCAATCCTTTCAATGTGTGAATGGATAAGGAGGAAGTTAATGAAGTTTTTCATAAACAAGAGGAAAAAAATGGGTGCTCATCAAGGTGTACTCACTCCAGAAGTTGCAACCATTGTCAATGATAGGAAGATTGCAAGTGTTGGTAGTTGCAATTGCCTTGGGGAAGGACTGCAGTATGAGGTAGACTGTAGAGGGAAGACTTATGTAGTGGATCTTCAAGCAAGGACTTGTGGCTGCAACATATGGGCTATAACTGGGATCCCATGTGTTCATGCCATGAGCTGTCTATTGCAGAATAGGTTAGATGTTAATGCATATGTTGACCCCTACTACTACACAGCTACATTCATGAAAGTCTATGCATTGAGTGTCAACCCCATGCCTGGAGAGGATCAGTGGGAGAAGACTGCTTTCCCTCCTCTTGAGCCACCAAAGCTTGTGGTGCAACCAGGGAGGCCAAGGAAGTCAAGGAAGAAGGACAAAGGAGAGAAAGATGATCCTAACAAGGTAAGGAGGAATAGACATGGGAAGAATAAATGCTCCAATTGTCATGAGGAAGGGCACACAATGAAGTCTTGTAAGAATCCATCAAGACCTCCACCTCCAAAGCCAGCTCCAGGAAAGAGAGGGAGGCCAGCAAGTACTAGTACTGTGAAGTTTACACAAAAGAAGAGGAAGTATACCAGGAAGGATGTAAGATTCAATTTTCCATTGGTATTCATGTTGCACCTCTAACTGCACACATTCACTAATATCATGTTTTTTGGTATCACTAGGTTAGGGGATGCAATGAGAATGCTCAAGCTATGCCAAGTGGAGCTCAACTGCCAACTTCAAATCAAGACCAGGCCATGCCAAGTGGAGCTCAAGTGCCAACTCCAGTTCAAGATGCAGCTATGCCCATAGCATCTCAGGGCCTGGATGAAATTAGTGATGCAGATTTGCTTGCACATGTGGTGGAGCTGGAAGATAACAATGAAGTTGGAACCCAAGCCTCTCAGGTGACTGGCAATCCTTCACAATTTAGGATTGCATCTTCAATGGTTATCCCCTACTCTGCTCCTACACAATCTCAAGCATCATCTTCAATGCCAGCAAGGAAGTTTACAAGATCTAAGCTCAACAAGTAGTTTAAGAAGAACTCGTCCACCAAGACTCTTTTTTATTGCACTTTTGAAGTAGTTTAATTGCACTTTATGTTGTTGTTGAATCAATCAAACAAGTCTGGAGTGGTTTAGTCTCACTTTTGAAGTTTATTTTGATGTTAAGCTATGATGTTTTTTGGTATCACTAGGTTAGGGGATGCAATGAGAATGCTCAAGCTATGCCAAGTGGAGCTCAACTGCCAACTTCAAATCAAGACCAGGCCATGCCAAGTGGAGCTCAAGTGCCAACTCCAGTTCAAGATGCAGCTATGCCCAATCCAAAACCTTTTAAGTCACCTAGGATGAAGATGCCTGCTTTCAAGACAAAACTGGTGAAGGAGGTTCCTAGGCGTTCACCAAGGAAGAAGACAAAGAAGTAGTCTGCTATTTATGTTTGTAATGTTTGGATCAGTTTCAATGTTTGTTGAATGTTACTGTGTTGAACAGATGTTGCAAGTGGTTTTTGCACTGTTTTAGTTGGTAATCTATGGTTTTATTTTGAAAAGGCTTTGCACTGTTTTTTGCCCTGGTTTGGTCACTGGTTTGGTAACAGTTTTGGTCACAGATTGGTCACAGGTTTTTGCACAGTGAAGACTGTCATTGATGCAAGCTTTGCACGGTTTTTCAGCCTCATTACTGTAGTGTTTTACCATTGACCATGACCACATTTAATTTTGGTCAATTGTTACCTACCCCATGTCATCAATTCTTCACCTAAACCCTACACATTTCAAGCATAAATAACTCTATTTCTCAGCACATTTGCCATCACAGCCGAGCTTCCTTTCCTTGCAGCTCTTCATTTCCTTGCATTTCTTCCATGGCAAATCATGTCATTGATCTAACAGACATCTCGGACAGTGAAGACATCAGCCACTGCAAATGCGAGGAGTGTGAGGAATGGAACCAGGAAACACCCTTGGAGAAAGCTGAAAACTACCCTCACAAAACCAAATTAAGCTTTTATGTGCAAATGAAAGCATCATTTGTTCAAAAAGATTGCAGAATGGTAAGTAATGTTTTATTCTTGTGTTTTGGGCATGTTATTCTAATGACTAATATACATAAATTTTTTTATTAACAGCTTATTCCTTTCGAGTATGCAAACAACAATTTGAGGCCTTTCATAGATGAAGAGATTACACTTTTCATTGGTGAAACAACTTGGAAAGTAGTACTCAAATTCAGTGGGAACAAATTCAAGTTTGGCAAAGGATGGAGAGACTTTGTCCAAGACAATGACATAGAAATAGAAGATGTTTGCCTCTTTCAAATGGAGGAGATAGTTGGAAAACCCACCTACGAAGTCATCCTCTTCAAAGCTCAATTAACTGTCTATTTTGTTTGAACTGGTGTGTCTCATTTCCTGGTGTCTCATGTCATTTTCTGGTGTCTCATTTCTGTTTTTGTTGAATTTGTGTTTTATTTCCTAATGTCAATGTTAGTTTCCTGATGTCAATGCACTGTCTTCTCACTTTTGAAGTTTATTTTGATGTTAAGCTATGCTGTTGCTGTCTGTGACAGCAAACACTGTGACAGCAAACAAGTCTGGAGTGGTTTATTGCACTTTTGAAGTAGTTTAATTGCACTTTATGTCAAGCTTGTTGGATATGCATGTTGTTATTTTACTAGTCTTGATGCTCAACTGTTTTGACAGGAAAGGAACTGTGGAGAATGGATTTGATAGCTCAACTCATTTGCTGTCAAAGAAAATGTGGATGAAATCTTGGTTTTTTTTGCTATTATGACAGTGAAGGGATAAATTTAGGCTTGCTGCAAGGTTTTCTTCAAGAGGGTTTACCTGCCTGATAACATTGCACAATTAAAATACTGAAAATTGAAAATGCCATCAAAATGGATCAAAATATAACTTCTTCATTGACCAACTTAAACTCCATTACATCAACTGTCATAAGACTCCAAGAACAACCAGATAATTCAACAAAAAATTTCACAACAAACCCTACATGTTGGAGATCACATAAGTACCCAAGAGAACCACAACAAATCCTAATCCTAATCCTAGAAATAATTCAAGCCTATTTCCTTGGCCTTTTTTGCACATCTGAAATTCTTTAGCCTTCAAGGACTCCTCAAGTACTTTCACAGTTTCCTGCAAATCCATTTTTTGCTTCACCAATCTTTGAATAACACTAGATGCTTGAGGCTGGAATGGTGCATCAACCCAAGCAAAAAAATTGCACCTGTTTCTTGACTTGAAATTTGCACACCCTAGAAACCTTCTTCCATAATTTGCACTTGTGTGTGCAGTACTCATTCTGGCATCTTGATTACAGAAGCAAAGGGTTTTTATTGCACTTTGATAACAATTCGATGAACCTGAATTGTAAGACATAACCTGCATTTCGATTTGAAATCATATTATTCTTCAACCTCAAATATCCACAGAAATGGTCTAATAACAACCCCCAACAATTACAACCCCCAATTCGATTTAGGGTTCATAAGAAATAACATACCTTCGATTCCGGCGTTCAATGTCCACAGAGATCACCTCTTCTACTTCGAAATCGCAAGAACCCTACACAATAGCAACCACCAAATTCGATTAAAACCTCAATTAGAACACCAATTGAAAGCGAAATGGTGTAATATAACCAACCCCTATACTAATTCCTAGAACTATTGTGCCAGATTATACAAATTTCGAAAAAATCGTATGAACCCTAAACCTCTTTCACCCCCAATTCTAACCTCTTTCGCCTATTTTTCGAAGAGTATCCTCCACCTCTTTCACCCCCAATTCAAGTGAAAGAAGAGGGGCAAAAGAGTAATTTCCACGTATTTAACAGAAAAACAAACAGAAATGAGGAGGGGGTGGGACTTTGTTAACGGAGGGGAAATAAGGGGTGGGACAAAATAAATATTGATATAAGGGGTGTTTAAACTCAATATGGCCCATATAAAGGGTGTTTTTATCCTCCACCTCTTTCACCCCCAATTCAAGTGAAAGAAGAGGGGCAAAAGAGTAATTTCCACGTATTTAACAGAAAAACAAACAGAAATGAGGAGGGGGTGGGACTTTGTTAACGGAGGGGAAATAAGGGGTGGGACAAAATAAATATTGATATAAGGGGTGTTTAAACTCAATATGGCCCATATAAAGGGTGTTTTTAAGACATTATTAATTATTCAGTGTTTTAACAAGGAAAAAGATAATGTAATTACAAAATACATCATAAATGAAATTCACCTGAAACTCTTCAAACCACAAATCCTTAATATCAGGATCTACTTTTCTGATACTTGGCCATGTTCCAGTGAAGTGACTTTGAACAATTTCCTTCATCTTTGAAAATGCTGGTTCACGTGGAGAAAAATGTAAAATAGGTCAATTGTTCAGTTTTAAAGTAATGTATCCATTATAAAGTAAGCTAATCACTTACCGGCCTTTATCCGCAATCATCCCTACAAACTCCTTTTTTCCAACACTAGGGGATGATCCATCTACATTTGCAGTCTCATTAATCGAAGTTGGAGCTGAACCAGTTTCATCTCCCTCAACCATATCATCCAACCCTTCCTCGACGATATTGTTGTTTGACAATGGACTGTTGGAAACAGGTGGCGAATTAGAGTGTCCTCGCCCTATAGACACTGAAGGCGAAGAAACTGCACGTCGGGCAGTGTTTTCCGAAGGACTTTGGTTGCCTTCACCTCGAGCAGGAGTGGAAAACAGAAAACGTGCACAACGATCACGACTTGACACCATGACAATAATCCTAAAATATATTTTCGACAAGTGATAAAATGTCAATCCATTAGAATATATAATAAAAACTAAGAGCAGTGTTACTGAAGTATATACAGAAAATATTACACATGAAATGAAGATGAAAAGGATGGCCATAAAACCAAACAAAAGAAACATACAACGCCTAGTTTAAGAAACCAATACGGAAGAATCAGGAAGAATCAGGGAAGAATCAGGGAGACTAATCCTTAATATATAAAACCAAACAAAAGAAACATACAGCTACAAATTCAGAGCAAACCTAAGGTTTTGGGGATCAGCCTAAGTAAAATATTGAGGGAGACTCAATCATATGGATGCCCATGCAGGATTGTTCTCAAGTACACTACTTAACATGTGAAGCACATTTTTATTGTAACTTAAATTTCTCTACAAAAAAAAAGAGAGACTAAAGTCTTTTACAACTACTCCCTAGTGTATTAAGTTGGATGATCACTTTACAATCACAAAAACTTCACATAGCTGGGATAAAGACATTTGTTAGCTGCTCTCGAGAAGATTCGAACTAATTGATTAATAATGACAGATTAAGTAAGCTTAACCTCATACTGTACGTATTAAAATATTGTCAATACTAGTGCATACTCTTGTATTGATTAGGAGGGCCCTAGCGAGTTAAGACCAGATAGAAGACAAACTCAAAGCATTGACTATGGAGATTATATTGTTAATTAACTAGTTTGAATTGAAATCTCATGAGTCATGAGGTTGGTTGTATATTCAAGTAATAAGATAAGATAAAATTGTAGCCCTTTCATGTATGGGTGGCCACAAGTGGAAGGGAAAAACGAGCCTCTGATTCTTCCTGATAAATAGCACGCCCCCTCTGCCTCAATATTTTACTTAGGTTGTTCAGAGCAAACCTAAGTAAATATCACAAAACGCAAGTGCAGAGCAAACCTAAGAGTTCCATTATGAGTTATTTAATGTAAATAACGAAGCTACAAATTCTCAGTCAAGAGGTTTTGGGGATGAAGCTCGGTCAAGAATTGAATCAGAGTTCCCAGAGAGTTGAGGAGGAAGAAGAAAGACAAACCTGGCCGGAGAGGAGAGGCGACCTGAAGCGACAGTGGAGAGCTCGTTGCGGCGGAGAGGAGAAGAGAGACAATGAAGAGCTCGTTGCGGCGGAGAGGAGAAGAGAGACAGTGGAGAGCTCGTTGCGGCGGAGAGGAGAAGAGAGACAGTGGAGAGCTCGTTGCGGCGGAGAGGAGAGCTCGTTTCGGCGGAGAGGAGAAGAGAGGCAGTGGAGACTGGAGAGCTCGTTTCGGCGGAGAGGAGTGGCTGAGAAGCGCAACTAGGATTTAGGGTTTCATATATATTTATATGACATAGAGAAAATTAGTATAAAAACAATTGGAGAGCTCAAAATTTCAACAAACCGGGAAATTCTAACTTTCTACCGCCATTATTAGTGTTTTTCAATTCATACTGTTTTTCAATTTCACAGTCAAATAAAAACATTACAAATAGATAATAATAGTTCAATCATCATCTTCTTCTTCAAACTCATCTTCGTTCTCGATATCATTTCGATCATCCACTTCGGTATCTGTATCAGAAGGAAAATCATCCTCTTCATCATCAATTTCATGTTCATTCTCTTCTTCGGTGCTATCTGAATCATATCCATCTTCATCGTCTACATGATTTGGATCTAATAGATCTCTAGGTAACTCACCAATTGATGCTCCAGTGAATTGATTTCCTTGAAACTCGTCTTGTTGTAATGGCTCGTGATTAACTTCCTTTTCTATCCATCTCTCCTCTATTCTACTTCGAGGTTTTGTCTTACAGACAGCCCTCCAATTTGTACGAGCACCACTTGCTCCTGGATAGTCTGCATAGTAAACTTGGGTGCATTGTTGAGCTAGGACAAAAGGCTCGTAGTTGTTGTATCGTTTCTTCACATTAATCTCTTGCAATTGGTACTTTGGGTGAACATTTGTCCCAGTTTTTCTGGTGGGGTCATACCACAAACACTTATATAACACAACCTTCTTACACGGAAGACCAGTGAACTCAAACTCTAAGATTTGATTTATCTTCCCGAAAAAATCAGATTGAGAATTACCAATTGAAGCTTGAACACAAACACCACTATTCATGGATAATTTTCCATGACCACACTCCTGAGTTTCAAATTTATATCCATTTATGTAGTACGATGGCCATGAAAGCACTTTTCTACCTGGTCCTCGAGCTAAACTATATATCAGAGGTGTAATATCAGATCGAGGTTGATTCAATACCTACATTTGTAATATATATCCATATATATATGTAAGATAGATAGTTATTTCCTCTCAAAAAAATCATAAAACAAAACATAGTATGACATATATAAAACAAATTAAAAGTGTTGATATAGAAGTACTTACATCATTTTTGAACCATGGTAGAAATTCTTTGCCAAGAGCGTTTTCACCATATATGGTTGATTGTTGAAATCGCCTGCATATGAAACATACATGAATTAATGTTATTGAGAGAAAACTTACATACATATATGGTATGTACAATTACTTACTCGATATATGGGTCAACTTCTATGCAGTTGAGCAAGATGTTAGTATGTAATACATGTAGATCTCTTTCATCATTCATCCATAACACCTTAGCTTTTCCGCCAGGACGACCTGGATAGTTGAAGATTGAAATTTGAGGATAATTATCATCAAGTACTTGAACATCATTCATAGCAAGCTTCCGTCTCTTGCAAAGGTCTTCAGAACTAGGATAATGCTTTGTGAAATTTGTAGTCTCCTCCAGTAAATATGCCTCAACTATAGATGCCTCTACGCATTTTGGGTTGCTCATTTTCTGCTTCAAGGTAAACAAGAATCTTTCAAAAGGATACATCCACCAGTATTGCACAGGACCTGCTAATCTTGCTTGATTGGGTAGATGCACAATGAGATGTTCCATGCAATAAAAAAAAGATGGTGGAAATATTCTCTCCAACTGACACAATATGAGAGGCACGTCACGCTCTAGCTGATAGAGACGTTGTTCATCTAGCATGGATGAGCATATAGCTTGAAAAAACAAACTCAACTCTGTCAATGGACCCCAAACTCCAACCGGTAGAAGCTCCTTGAAAGCTATTGGTAAAAGTCTTTGCATGAAAACATGACAATCATGACTTTTCATACCAACTAACTTGCCTTCATCTAAATGCACACAACGACCAAGATTAGAGACATATCCATCTGGAAACCTTAAGCCCTTTAACCAATTAAACAACACCATTCTTTGCTCTTTACTTATGGTGTACACTGCTTTTGGTTTTGGACCATGATGATTGTCTTCAACTTCAAGCCCTCGCCTTTTGCAATATAACCGAAGGTCCTTCCTTGCATTCAAGTTGTCCTTTGTCTTTCCCTTGACATCCACTGTTGTGTTAAACACATTTTCAAAGACATTTTTCTCGATATGCATGACATCAAGGTTATGTCGAAGAAGAAGATGTGGCCAATAAGGAAGAATCCAAAATATACTCTGCTTAGTAAACTTATGAGTATAACCAAAACCTTCTGGTTTCTGCAAAGGTGATTCCATGGTGGTCGGCATATGTCGAACACGCTCCCATATGTCATGGCCAGACAAATATAAAGGAGGTGTATCATGATCAGCTCGTCCACGAGTAAAATTGTTCTTATCCTTCCTTAATGCGTGATCAAGGGGCAACATGCACCTGTGACAATCGAACCAAGAAGACTTTCGTCCATTCTGAAGTCTGAAAGCTTTTGTATATTCCATGCAACAAGGACAAGAATATGTACCAGCAGTGCTCCACCCAGATAACATACCATACGCCGGGAAGTCATTGACTGTCCATAATAAAGCAGCACGCATCACAAAGTTTTCCTTTGTATAAGCATCATACGTCAAGACACCTTCATTCCACAACACTTGTAACTCATCAATCAAGGGTTGCAAGCATATATCAATTAACCTTTTTGGATTTTTCGGACCTG
Organism: Oxyria digyna; assembly: GCA_029168935.1. Classification (NCBI taxonomy): domain Eukaryota; kingdom Viridiplantae; phylum Streptophyta; class Magnoliopsida; order Caryophyllales; family Polygonaceae; genus Oxyria; species Oxyria digyna. The sequence continues at coordinate 1,007,676 of JAPVLV010000017.1, forward strand.
GTACAACGGTGTTCAGAAACAAATAAGGAGATTGCATGCACATATTAGGTGGTAGGTTGTAGGGAGTAACAATGACTGGCCATGTAGAATATGTTTTTCCATTCATACCGAAAGGAGAGAAGCCATCTGAACATAGACCCAACCTCACATTACGGACCTCTGCTGCAAAATCTGGAAAGGTACGATCCAAATGTTTCCAAGCTTCTGCATGAGATGGGTGAGTCATGACTCCTTCTTGATCCGGTACGTACTCAGCATGCCAACGCATGTGTTTGGCCGTTTCCTCTATGGCGTATAACTGTTGCAGACGCGGGATTAAGGGCAAGTATCGTAATACCTTTCTCGGAATGGATTTTCCATTTTTTGTCAATTGCTCTTCATACCTTGGGCTTTTACAAAATTTGCACTCTGTAGCATCAGAATCCTCCTTCCAAAATAACATGCAATTTTCTGGACACATATGTATCTTTTGTATAGGCAATCCCAAAGCTCGAATTAACCTCTTAGCCTCATAAAAGTTATTGGGAAGGTTGTGGTTCGGTGGTAAGAGCTCCCCGACATCATGAATAAGCCGATTAAACCCAGCTTGTGACAAGTGATAATCAGTCTTCAAAGACATGAAATTGCTTACTGCAGACAGTAATGTAATAGCACAACCGGGATACACTGGGTCAACTGCTGCCTTTAAGATCCTGTAGAATCGCTCAGATAAAAATGAAGACTCATCATGGATAGGACTAGTTGTTGTTGGCTGTGGCATATGGTCATGACCCTCATTAACAGAATCAACTGAAGGGCCAGTATCGAACCATTGGGGTGGAACAAAATCAGGTCCAGCAGCATCAAAAACCATTCTTTGACAAGGATTCAGATTATCAAATATATCCATTCCAACTCCAAAGAGATTGAGATCATGATGGTATGAGCTAGATGACTCCTCTCTACCATAAACTTGAACTAAAGGTGTTTCTCCATGAGCAGTCCAACGATAGTAGTTCTCAACAAAACCTTTTTTGTATAGATGAACGCGCACAGTTTCTAAATCTTGAAATTTTGCATTCTTACACTTCACACATGGACACCTAATATTCTCATCATCCATTAAATGCACTTGAGTTTTTGCAATTTGATGAATTCTTCAACCCCATCAAGAAATTCTTCATTCCAATCTCCACCATTTCGAAGATGCCGTTTATACATCCAATGTCGACGACTATCCATCTAAAAATTACCAAGTAGGAAACTATTAGAAGCGTACAGATTATAAAAAATATTATATAAGCTTTCGAAAATTACAAAATGCTAATATATACCCAAGAACATACCCATGAGTATACCCACAAATTTCACAATAGTAATCAAAATAGCCACGAATACGCACTCAATATATGATTTCGAGACTAAATTTCACCCTAAATCCCCATCTTAAAATAATAAAATCGAGTATCAACAACATTGACCAAAAATAAGCCCTCAATATATCATTATCATGACAACAAAAGATATACTATAAGTTATTTTCGATCCTATATTGAAGCATGTAGTGAAGCTTTGTCCAAAAACAAACATCAACAACATGACAAATAATATACATATTACTCTAACTTGGATTTACTTATTCTAAATAACAAATTTATAATACAAATGTTACATACCGGTAATGGAGCTTCTTGAATCCACCAAAATTTTGTTAAAACTCACAAAAAAATGAAGAATGATTGAAAGAGGGTTGAGAAAGAGTTTTGGGAAAGAGGGTTTGGGGAAGAAGAATGAAATTTGCTCGTCAAATTTAGGGTTGGTTGCTGAAGAAAAGTACAATGTAGTTGGAAATGTGTTGTTACATTTATTGCGCAGGATAGCCTTAAATATAACCTTCAATTATATCCAAAGGTATATTCGAGGGTAATAGCCTCAAATATAACCTCGAATTTAGCATTGAATATAATGGAAAAGCATAACCTCGCATTTACCCTCAAATATATTTTAGGGTTAAATAACCTCGAAATATAACCTCGAATTCAACTTGGATCTAGCCTTGGATGTTATTCTAGTACCAAACATAGCCTCGAAGTTAGCCTCAATAAAAAATCGAGGCTATGTTCCCGCGAATATAACCCCAACAGAATTATTCATGGCTATATAGCATCGAAATTTAGCCTGGAATAATATGTGCGGTTAAATAACCTCGAATATTTGGTTCGAGGGTACAGTTGAGGCTAGATGGGCACAAATTTACCCTCCAATAATTTCGAAGGCAAAGTTTCGAGGCAATATACTGTGTTTCTAGTAGTGCACCAATATCACGTCCAACCCTCCAACAAACAAGATCTATCTTTAAGGAAAATAATATCTTTAAGGAAAAAGATATTATTTCCTTCCTTATTTGAGTCGGCCTTGTTCAACCGCCAAGATCTTCGATCTTTCTGGAATATCTTCGACCCTTATATAGATAACAACACATAATCTTCGATTGGACCCATCAAGCTCTCTCTCCGATCGAGCTTTCCTTATATAGATCACAGAGGCGTAACGTTCCTTTCAGAGTAACAATCCTGAAAACACTCAGACAGTTCATTAGCAGAATGTTTGTTACCATTCAAAACCTGAAGGGACCTCAACAGTTTTAATTCATGTTCAAGTTTCAGCTAAAGAATATTCCACATAATTAGACAAAAAATTCTACTATCTTCATCCCTAGTCCTGTAATAGATTTGCATGAGACGCTGATTTGGCTGGTACATTTTCATGTAGCTTGCAAATTCCATGGGTCGTTTTCAATGGTTAACATGCTCAAGGAAGGTTAGTTTTATATTAATTCAGATATCTATTCCAAAGTAGGTTGTGACTATTATGAAATCTGTAGGATCTATCAACTGGATGGCTCCAATGTGATCCTACACCATTGTTCAAGCCAGAGTACTATAGCTTACAAGGATTGGTTCCTGAATGGGTAAGCAAATATTTAGTCGCGTGATTTCTGCTTCAAATATTCTGCAAACTGACATGGAATCTTCGTCGTAGCTGAATGCTTGGTAGAACATTTTATTACATTCTGGTGTGAATTGTCATTGATTGTGCTGTTTCACAGTTTCCTTGGAATGAGATGTCCATTTTAAAGTGGCATGCTTTTTGGCTTGGCCTCTTTGCATCTATCATCGCGCCTTTTGGTGGCGCTTCTTTGCCAGCGGATTCAAGAGAGCCTTTAAAATCAAGGTTCAAATTTCTTACTACATTTTATGGCAAAATCATAAAAATACTTCAGAGAGTTACTAGATTGTGTTCTTTACATAAATATCGTCTCTGTGATGCAGGATTTTGGTGACAGTATTCCTGGATATGGAGGCATTACCGACAGAATGGATTGCCAGGTAATTTGATTCCAAGAACAAGCAAGAGATTATCTATTCTTTTTTCACTATTTTACAGTAGCTCCTTGCTAACTCGGCCTTCTGAATTCTGATAATCATAAACTATTATGATCAGATTACAATTGACATAAAACATCAAGCTGTAATAAATGGAATTAGCTCAACTTGAAGAAAATGAAATTTGATTAGGCTGAAACAATAGGCTAGCTGTCAATCTACATTAACCGTGAAATCGCCATTTATTCTCAAGAGAGACTCTAGTTCCTCTTCACTTTTGGACATTTCCCGGGATTTTCTTCTTTGTTCGAAATTCATCTTAACCTAATCATTTCTTGCCATCAATCACTGTAGATGGTAATGGCAGTGTTTGCATACATATACCATCAGTCATTTGTCGGTTCAGAGACGTTATCAGTGGAGTTCATCTTGGACCAGGTACATGACTCTAGTCTACACTTAAACAATCTCCATACTTTTTTATTACTATGCTTAATCTATATACTAAACCGTTTTCTTGTACAGATATTCGTAAACCTTGCCTCAACCGAGCAACAAGAACTATACACACGACTTGGCGAGATCTTGCAGGGGAGACAGCTCGGGCAGGCTTAATCTAATTTGGAGTTCTTCTTTGTAATCATGCAACTCCAAAAAGAGGTCTTTGGTTTGAAACTCTCTGTACAGTCTACATGGTATCAAGTTATCTTGGCTCTTGCTTTATCTTCTCGGCATTCTTATCTATTCTTTTGCTTCATGCAAGTTGATACTGCAAATGTCTCAATTGGCATATATTACAATTGTGTATTGATTAACGGGCAATTCTGAACTTGAAGAACAATCATAGCTAGTATGGTCAAGCATATTTCTTTGGAGGATTTTCAGTTGGTTGAACGGATTATTTGCTTATTAAAAATATTTGTGTGTAAAGAAATGTAGTATTATAACTATTTCATTGGTTGTGTGGTGTGCCACCTCTAAATCACACACTTGTGTAGCTGTGCTATATTGTACTCCCTCCGTGCCCTATTGATCTTCCCATTTGCTTTTGACACATTTGTCGAGACACGTTTTGTAACGTTAATATCTCTAAATATACGATGATAAAAATTATAATTTTTTTATATTGTCAAAGTACTCATTGAGACGAATCAAACGATATTTCGCATGCCTATATTTATTTCTATATATTGAAAGAAAACGAGAAGATTCTCTCGGTTTGTGAATAGTGTCGAAAAAGCAAATGGGTTTTATATTAAGGGACGGAGGGAGTACGTAATAACGGGGACCTAGCTTATAATAAAGTCCCTTAGATTGTGGACAGGCCTAGCAAATAACCAATAACAGTTAGTTTGTTCTTATCGTAGTAGGTACGGGGGTCTAGATGCACACAAACCATGCCTCGAATATGTCGAGAGGATGTGTATCAAGAGACCTAAATAAAAGCTATGACCGAACCAGAAATAAAAACATCAAAGAGCGATAAAAATAAGAACAGGGTAAGGCCAAGCTACTCATCAAACCGAGCTCACGCTATGGTTTTGCCACCTTAATCTTATACCTCATATGGTTTCTATCATGAGCAATGTTTTTTGTCAATGTCAGGTGTACGAAGTCATGCTTAATCATTTCTCTTCAACCTTCTTGGAATGACCTCTGGCCCTATGTACTACTTCAAATCTAAGTGTTCACACTTACGAACCAGCGTGCCAGGTTGTCTCCTCAGCACAAGCTCAAACCAACGAAGTCTAGTTTTTTGCAATTTGTTCATGATATTAGCAACCTCAACCTTCTCTCTAAAAACTTTGTTCCTGATCTTGTCCGTCTTTGTGTGAACCCACATCCAACGTAACATCCTCATCTTTGTCACCGCTATCTTTTACTCCCGAGCTTTCGCCGCGGGCCAACACTGTGACCCGTACAACAACGCTTAGTCGTTTTACAGTTCTATAAACTTGCATTTCAATTTGGATGACACTTTCTTGTCACATAAAAGCCCTGAAATGACTCTCTACTTTTGTTAGACCATGTGTATCCGATGTTGTAATGTTGTATACCTAGATTTCCCCAGACAACACATCTAACACAACTATAGAATGAGACGAGCTCAAAACTGATCTTTGGTGCAAACCTCCAACGATAAGAAAATACTATTGTGTCTCTGTCTCAGAGGTTCCGAATAGGCTAATCTTTCGATAATGAACACTGACACACTAAATTATATACCACATTCGTTCATCAAAGATTGTCATTTTAGACATTTACACAATAGACAAAGAATCAAATAATTATCCTATATTTTTATTAGTTTTTAAAAAAATTCACTCAACTCATTTTTTAACCAATCAACAATCACAACTTGCATAGAAAGAGTAAAAAACTACAATTTTCAATAAAAAAAACCTCGTTACTCACTACCTAAACACCTAAAATGACAATCTTTTCTAAACGAAAATTACACTAAAATGACATTCTTTGGTGAACAGATTAGTATAAGACCAGACCAATTAGTATAACACGTTTTAACTGTAGTTGTATTTGTATTTACAGTTTCTTCTGTATGCTTCACGAGAGCATGAGCTAACATTCAATCTTTGCCAGCACCACCAAAAGCCTTGTGAAGGAAAGAAACCCAAAATTAGGATTCCTTTTTGGAATTGCCCTAACAAACCATACACAAGGCGTGTGAATGTTCTTTACAAGAAACAGGTAAAGACAATGAGGAAAAAAGTGCAGGAAAAAAAATGGTAATGCCAGCATGGTAGTGCAAAAATTTCAGTAGTGTTAAACACTTTAACTTTTAACTATACTAAGACGACACCTAACTGGCTATCAACCCATCTTTGGCTTCACCATAATTAGCACAAAACAGTCAGCATTTCGATCCATGAGAAAACATCTTATAGAACATGACTAATATGATCAAGAACCTAATCAGTATTAGTCCAGGCTATTTTAGCCTTTTAGGTGATGTGAGATTAATGATGGCATGATAAGATTGAAGTGAAGAATCTAGACAATGCATGCAGCTGTAAGCTAAACCAAAACTTTACATTTCCCCATCCCTTCTGGACCACAAATCTACACCATTAAACAAAGGAATCAAGTAAATGTTTAATCTGCATTTCAGATTTGAACAAATATATAAAATATATATAAATGTTTGGAGATGCAGACAAGAACTGCAGGATAAACATAAAAAAGAAAGAGTTGAAATACCTTCTCTTCAAAGTATTAATATAAGTGCCAGCATCTCAGATCTCATCTGACATGAGTATGAAGATCCCTGTCAAAAAATTCCAAAAATCCTTTTTTTATTTTTGGATCTTCCGTAGATGTAATATAAAGGCAGAAAAAAAGAACAAAAAAATTATATCCATGTTTTTACAGCTAAGGCTGTTTGTGCATAGATAGCAAAGACTTGAAAAATGCTATGTATTTCCCAAGTTCCAACCCAGGTTCAAGGCACCACTCCATATTCTCTGAACTCTGTCAAAAACTACTGCTTTCTTGTCCTCTCAATACCATATCAATAAATTTCAGCCCATACCCATTTTGCAATTTTGCTGGAGATGGCCTTTGTGTACATTTATAGTGCACAATATCAGTACAGCAACAACTCTAAGGGTTGGTTGGTCTGTTCAGTCTGGAACATGAGCACATACTCTATTTAGCCTTGTTTAAGGGATCGGGTTTCCACAACAACATACCGACAGCTGGGGCAAGTGGATTATTGATGCTGTTATAAGCAAGTAAAAATAAGGAGAGTTTTAGTACAAGTAATTGTAAGGGAAAAAAATATGGTTAGGAGCTGTTGGAGACCATTGGTTGGTAGCTGTGAAGGCGGGTGCGAAGAGAAACGGCTTTTGTGGCATAAGGATTTAGGACAGCATATGAATGGTGAGTTTTCAATGGCTGTCATGCAAGCAAATGGAGTCATAGAAGATCAAAGCCAGTTCGAATCAGGGGCGTTGACTGCAAATGGAAATGGACCGTATGGGACGTTTTTCGGTGTTTATGATGGTCATGGAGGACCTCAAGCTGCACAGTTTGTCAACAGATGCTTGTTCCAAAATCTTAAAAGTACATTTTCTGCACCCTTTTTTTCTGTTTTTTTTTTCCCTTCTTTGTTTCATGGGTATCTAAATGTGATCAATGATGCAGAGTTAGCAACTGAGAATGAAGGGATCTCAGAAAATGTGGTGAGAAAAGCGTTCTTGGCGACAGACAAGGCTTTCTTGACGACGGTGAAGAAGAATTGGATTGAGAATCCATGTATGGCATCAGTAGGAGCATGTTGTTTGGTTGGAGTAATCTGCAATGGGAATCTTTACACGGCAAATGCAGGAGATTCTCGGGCTGTTTTAGGAAGATCAGATAAGGGTTCAAGAAAGATTGAAGCTGTTCAGCTGTCAAATGATCATAATGCATCCATTGAATCAGAAAGAGGGCAGCTCAGATCATTGCATCCGTTTGATCCGGATGTCGTCGTTCTTAGGCACAATGTTTGGCGCGTAAAAGGCATTATTCAGGTATATTAAACCTACAAAAAAAACTAGCAAACTACATTTTATGAGCTCAGTTCTGATATTTGAAGAGTTTTTTGTTACAACAGGTAACAAGGTCAATTGGAGATGCATATCTGAAAAATCCGGAGTACAACAAATCTCCTTTGCCACCAAAATTTAGGGTTCCTCAACCCTTTGACAGACCAATCCTTCGAGCAGAGCCAACAATATCAGTAAGGAGATTAGAAACAGACGATCGGTTCGTTGTATTTGCTTCTGACGGATTATGGGAGCATCTCACGAATCAAGAAGTTGTCGACATTGTCCATAATAACCCGAGAAATGTAAGTTTAACTGTTAAGACTCGGTAAGAAATTTAGGGAGCCAAAATCTTAATTTCTTAAACTGATGTCATGTAGGGAATTGCAAGGAGGCTTATTAAAGCAGCATTGCAGGAGGCAGCAAAGAAGAGGGAAATGAGATATTCGGACCTCGGAAAGATTGCGCCTGGAGTGAGACGACACTTTCACGATGATATAACAGTTATAGTTGTGTTCTTAGATCAGATTAATTCTTCTGCAAATCTTATAGTGCCTCTTTCTATCAAAGGTGGTGTTTGATTTCTGGTAAACTTGACAATAAATGTTGAATAGAGTGATTGATATTTGATAATAGAGAAGGAGCTGTCACTGAGAATGAATGTTCAGCCAATGCTAGCTTTGAACTTTGGGGAATCCTCTTTGCTGTTCTGAAACATGATTTAACTATGTCATTAACCATTATAAATTGAAGTAACAAGCAATAATGGAACATAATACTAATATTAAAATATTCAAACTGCAATAAATACACTATTCCCTGTCTAAATACTTGGACAACTCAGAGAATCTTTCAAAGATGCAATGTACAAGTAAATGGATCGCATTAACAAAAAGGAAGAGTAAATCCTACGTTCAGATTTTAGAATGTACTCCCAGCGAAAAGACAGTTCAATCACTAGATAAGCACAAGTTAAACCATTACCCATTGTCAATTCATTTCTAGACTTTGAATATCAGAAAAATCCACGGCTTGAATCCGGCCTAACCAATTCAGCACAACTCACACCTCAGAATTTGATCTATAACCCGCTCAAATACTTATAACAATACTCTTGGAATTTTGTACAGATCAAAATAACAACGAACCGAGCAAAGGTGCAAGAACACAAAGCTTATCAGTTAACTGTTAACATGGCCTTCTAAGATGAATTAAGAAATGTAGTCTAGACCTTTAAAGAATTTCAACCTCTAGGATATCGATTCATCATCTACTATTAGGACCAAGAAACTCAAACTATTCCAACAGCTACATAGTGCTAATTATTATCAGTTTTGTCATTTTTATCTATAATTTTTTCATCAATCAAGAGGGTTTTATATAGAAGTCATGAGCATATCAACAACTACCCTCACCCCCCAAATAAAAGAGAAGAAAAAGGAGACCCTAAAGAGACAGGATTTCTGATACTCAAGGTATTCTAGGTGAATTGACAATGGGTAATTTTAGGTTAAACTGAGCCTTTCTAGGCAAACTGCAGATCAAAAAGGGGAGAAGTAACATTTATCCAACGCAGGGCTCCATTCAGCATGCATCTTGAAGTTGTAACAATTTCTCGAGTGTCTGAAGTTGCAGGGGAAACCGCACCTAATTCTAACCTACACCTGGTCAAGATCAGATAATTTGAATATTCAGGTTGGAATGAGGGAAGCAAATAAAAGAGGCAACAAACAGTTATGAAATATATGATATTATTGTCACAAGAAGCCATCATTCAAAACAAACCTTATATTTTGATGGATAAAGCATCAAGTGCCTCCAATAGTACCGCCTATCACTGCAGTCTTCTTAGTTGTCTAAAACAATAATACAAAGAATAAAAGTAAGAAAAATAACACAGAACGATAGAAGATGTTAATGAATTAAGAAAAAGTGAGGGGATTAACAAAATAAAAAATTTGCATTACCAATTCTATATTTCCCTTGCAATCTGTTTTTGTTTGAGAATCAGCAGCAGACGAAGCAAACCTGGAGCAAACAAAGAGAATGACTTGGAGATAATTATAAATTCCACGGAGACAACGGAATAAATGAAGGATCCAATGAGATCAACAGTCATTTCATGAACCCTAGATCACGAAAAGAAGCCCTGAAGATTTTTACTAACCTGAGTGCCCTTGCTCTCTTTTTCTCCTCTTCTTGACTGTCTGCTTTAGCATTTGACCCAAACCTTGCAAGCCGAGCTTTCTTCTTTGCCTCATCATCAAAAGCTGAGTTTTTCTTTGCCTCATTATTAACAACTGAGTTCTCTACCGATCCAAACCTGGAGCAACATTTGAGAAAAAACGATAATCATGTGAAAGCTCAAGCATACACTACAGAAGATTAGAAAGCACAAGAATCCAACCTTTCTGCTCTAGCTTTTCTCTTCAGCTCCTCGGACGATTTTAAGGCACCCGATCCTGACAATGTGCCAAACCTGAAGTAAAATGGATAAAAAAACATCCGTTTAAATCCCATACACTTGAATAAAGATGGAAACAACTTAAGACAACATTCTTGTATTCTAACAAGATTAGAAAAAGAATAATGCAAAAGTAAGTTCCTTTTGTTGCAACATCCACCACCATTGCTATTATACATCCTAACTAGTAACTAGTACCACTATTAAGTAAACAAAAGCTCAAGGAAATCAATACAAGTCCCAAGCAACAGCAATGTACAAGTTAAAGCTCCGCTACATACTTACATGGCACCAAATACTAACAGTTTTGTGATACAATCTCATATCGGTGCTCAAACTAAAGACCAAAAGTACCATTATCAATTGAATACTCAGCATTTTCTAATCTGACCGTCAACAATTAGACAAATTAACTGTCGCATTAGGTTCTTGTCAGATAAAACCTTTTAAACACCTTGTACATCTGCCCATCATAATAGTTCCAAAAAGGTTCAACTTTTAACTTAACATTACTCCAAAGGGGCCAAAATCTGGAATGACCAACAAGGATAGTATCGAACAGACGCACAACACAAGAACAGTAAACTAAACCAAAAGCACAAAGACAAGGAAATCAATGCAATGAAATCAATGCAAGTATCCAAGCCAGTGCATCTTCAGTGTACAAGTTAGAAGTTTTCCTACATACTTACATGGCACCAAATACTAAAATTTGTGATCCAATGTCATACCGGGGCTGGAACTAAAGACCACTAGGAAATTATGTAATCCTTGCAAAGCTTGTGCAAAGTTCAAAACCGAAAGTACCAATATCAATTGAATACTCATCATTTTCTAATCTGACCACCAACAGTTAAACAAATTAACCAGTTCTTGTCAGATGAGCCTCGCATAGTCGCACATAAATGCTCATCTGTCCATCATAATAGTTCCAAAAGGGTTCAACTTTGTAACTTAAACATTCAAAGGAGTCGAAATCTGGAATGACCAACAAGGATCAACACAAGAACAGTAAACTAAACAAAAAAATGAACGTGGGTGATAACCTCTGAGCTCTAGAACTTCGCTTTTCGTCCTCAGACAACTGAAGAGGCACACCAAACCTCTCCGCGCGGCAAATCTTCTTGTGGGTATCATTCGCCGGCCCATTCTGCGACTTCTCTTGAGGCGGAACATCTGTAGTTAGGTTTTCAGAAGCGGGAGCCAAAGATTCTAGCGAGGTCGGTGCTAGGGTTTCTTCAGAGATTTCGATCTCGGAACTGTTAGTAGCAGTAGCAGTAACAATAGCAGTGCTAGCGGCGGGATTTTCCGTCTCCATCGCCATTTTGAGGGGGGTTCAGAGGGGTTTACGGAATACGGACAGCGTCACATTGACCTTTCTCCGTCTAAAATATATATCTCGTCCCTTTTCAAACCAATAGAAAAAAAGGAAAAACAAAACAAAAATAATCTCAAGTAGGGGCGGGTGTGGTCGGTTAAATGTTCGTTAGTGATTTCTAATATCCATTTATCTGTACAAATAAATCGGTAAGTTTAATTAACCAATATAATAAAAACTAACATAAAAACATAGCTTTAAATCAACTGAACCAAATAAGAGACACCTCGATAAAGGGATATGAACTTCTAAGTTTTCTTTTGCTATTAAACTTTAAAGTAAGAAATAAAAGAAGTGTCAGAAAAGCTCTTTATAGATTACCTCGACAAAGGGTAAGAGTTTGACCTAGTTAGGTTCAAACATGCCTCAACTAAAGCCCAAATGACACAGTCACTTAAGACTATGGGCCAACTAGGGCTGGGCACGGGTTGGGTAAACCCGAAACCCGGACCGGACCGGACCGAAAAACCCGGACCAAACCCGGACCGAATAAGTTTCGGGTTGGTCTTCGGGTTGGCTTTTAGTGGAGTTTGGGTTTCGGGTTGGGTTGGGTTCGGGTTCGGGTAAACCCAAATACCCAAACCCAATACCTAAATTTTCACCCGATTAACAATTACAGCCGTCCCTGCCCTGATTCCCGAATTGCTCTTACCCCCGACCCCCCGTCACTACACCGGCGTCCGGCGCGGCTCTCCAGCCTCTCCTCCCCGGCGCTCTCGCCCAGTGCCCTCGTCTCCGGCGTCATCTACACCAGTACAGCGTCGCCTCAGGCCACTTAAGTCTTAACAGGTAGGAGTTTACACAGTGTAACCATTGCAGATGTAATTGTATAAACCTTCGTCCCTTATTGTGTGTTTGACTGTTTGATAATCTGATTTTAGTGTTTGATAATCTGATTTTAGTCTTCAATTCTTCACGTGTAACTTTGAGCCCTTCGTCATTGCAAGTTCCTGATTTTTACAGGATAGTTTAAGCCCTTCTTCAATTCTTCATGGCTTATGTGACAGCTCCCTTCACTTGTCTTCATTGAATTCATTCTTATATAGGACAGTTTATGCTCAGATTCATTATACAACTCTTAGATTATTTTAATGGAAGCTTATAAATAATTGTTTATTAGAGTGCAAGTTGCTGATTTTTGGACTGTACGTATAGACCTAAATGGCTAAATGTAACTCATGATTCTTCAATTTGACCAAAAAAACTCATGATTCTTTAAGTTTTGTTCATTTTGTTTGTTGAACATTAAAATGTCATCATTTATAAGCTTTTGACTTTATATTACTTGTTTATTTTATTTAATGTTAGGTTGTTTGAATTTTTACAGAAAACAATTGATTAAATTTAGAAGCTAAGTGTAAATTGTAGAAAATAATTTTTTTAATCAGAAGTTCGGGTTTTTGCCCGGACCGGACCGGACCGACCCAAACCCGGACCGACCCAACCCGAAATTTTTCGGTCCGGTCTTCGGTCCGTTTTTTTTTTGGAATTTCGGGTTTTCGGGTTCGGTCCGGTCCGGTCCGGTCTCTGGCCCGTGCCCAGCCCTAGGGCCAACTTCTGAGTAAGTGTGGCTCATTGGGATGCTAGAAAAGGTGTAGGTAAGGTGTTCGACAAAATTCCTCAATGAATGTTGTTTATTTTTCAGGATTTAAATGGTTGGTTTGAAGCTAAAGAAAGAGATCTCAATGGTTTTTGATCGATGTTTGACGTAGAGATCTTCATTGACTCCAGATCTGGGCATGAAAAGGCCAATGCAAGCCAACATAGTTGCATATATATCACTACAAGCATATATGTAAAACAAATGCTCGTTTATAGACTTGTTCTGATTGTGAAGCTCGAATTGTGGGTTGGCAAGCTTGTTTATGGTTAGCTTGATATAAATTTTGACATACTGTGTTGCACTAACTAAATCACAATGCCTAAGGGACTGTGATTGCAGTATCAATGTAGTGGAGAAAACATCAGCAATACATAAGGGTGTGATGACTACAATCAAATTCTACCCAAGTGTCTTAATGACAGTTTCTTTTTAACAATTTCTTTTCTTTTCTTTTTTTAGCTGACTTATAATGTGTTAATGATACATTCAAGTGTCTTAATGACATTAGGTGTTTCATAATGACACTTTTTCAATAATAATTTTGTAATGACATTTTCTAGAATGGCAGTTTTATAATGACAATTTAGTATGATTTTCTATTGACACTTTGATAAAGAATTTTAGCAATGACACTTTTGTAACTATATTAATGATACTTTAATGCTATTCTCATAATGACATTTTAGTATCATCCACTTAATAACACTTTCGTAATAACATTTTAGTGTCATCCACTTAATGACACTTTCATAATGACACTTTAGTGTCATCCGCGTAATTGCACTCTTGTAATGAAACGTTACTACGTTAGTGTCGTCTGCTTGATGACACTTTCGTAATGACACTTTAGTGGTGTACGCTTAATGACACTTTTGTAATGTAATTTTAGTGTCACTTTCTTAATGACACTTTAGTGTCATCCGCTTTATGACGTTTCCTTAATGACACTTTAGTGTCGACCGCTTAATGTTACTTTTATAATGACACGTTAGTGTCATCCACAATCCGCTTAATGACACTTTAGTTACCTCAGCTTAATGATAATTTAGTGTCGTCCGTTGAATGACACTATCATAATGATATTTTTAATATTTTTTTGTAATGACATTTTTGGATAACACTTTCTAAATGATACTTTTGTAGCGATATTTTTTGAATAATTTTATAATGATATACTTTCATAATGACACTTTCGTAACTACACTTTCTTAACTACAATGACATTTTCTGTATTACCCTTTTTGAACGATTTTCTATTAACACTTTCGTAATGAAACTTTTTCAATGACACTTTATGTCATACATTTACGTAATGACAATTTAGTAACGACACTTTAACAATCCAAATCTGGATTTGAACCTTGAGCTCAAAATTTGTTCTCTTTCAAACCAATAGGAGCAGGAAGAGAATTCCAAATCAGGGACGAAAGCAGGGGCAACACTTTTAGCAATACTTGTTGTAGTATGAAATGATCACACTAACATTAAGATCTATCTAGTCTAGGCAATATGAATTATTAATTAACACTACATGTATTGATCTCCACTACATCTAATCAGACAATCCCACAAGGCAAAGCCAAAAAGTATAATTAGTTAGAGCAAGTGACATATAAACCACTAGCAGAACCTCTCCATCACGAGAATTAAGGAGAAGAGAGAAGAGAGGGGATGAAAATAGGAGAGAGTACTGGGATGAGAGAATGGTGAGAGATGAGAAATTAAAGGGTTAAGATTGAGTGAGAAAATAATATGAGAGAGAAAAATTAAAGTGTATTTTGGATTGTTGTGGTTTTGGGGGAATTAATGGGTTTTGATGAAGATATATTGATTAAGATTTGTGGTTAAAAATAGAAATGAGAACAAATTAGAACACTCAAAATGGGAAATGAGAACATAAAAAAGGATGGAGGAAGTACTAAGTTGTGACTTATTGAAAATAGAAACTTATTCAAAACTGAAAATATCACTTACTAAAATTTTGAGTATAATACTCGTATTCATGTTTGCGTTTGAATAATATTTTATTATTTAGAGAGTTTGATTTTGTTGATAACTCTTGATTATATTAAAATATCATTCATATGACACCCACTTTTCACATATTTTATTTCATTTAAAATTAAAATTAACAATATATTTTATTAAATAATAATATGATAATATTATTTAATTATATAAAAAAATTTATTTTCTTTATTACAATAAAAAAAATGAACATTTGAAACACGCTGGATCGACCCGATCCGATCCAGCCCCGTTCAACCTGAAAATTTTATCAACCTAATTGATCCGAATCCGTTTTCGACCCGAACTGACTCAAATCCGATCCGTTGGACCCGCAAACAAGCAATAAATCCTAATGTATCCCCAACGTATTCGTCCATCACAAAACCCAAAAACAAAAACCTTGTTGGCTAGTACCCAAAACTCATCAGCAACAACCCAAAAATGGTCACCAACTCCGACCGATCGTCCGATCTTTCATCCTTCGACGAAACCAAAGCAGGCGTAAAAGGACTATTCGACTCCGGCATCACGAAACTCCCCACCATATTCATCCATCCCTCGACCACTCTTCACGATCACCCCATTGCCCTCTCCCCTCCCGCAATTCCGATAATCGACTTAACCGAAGCGAATGATCCTCTGCTTCGCGGGAGCGCGGTAGCGAACGTGCTAAAGGCGGCCGAGAAGTTCGGGTTCTTCCAGGTGGTCGGCCATGGCATCACGGTTGATGTTCTTGATGAGATGATGGGTGGGGTTCGTGGGTTTTTTGAGCTGGATTTGGAGGAGAAGAAGAAGTATTTCTCCAGGGATTTTGGGAAGCCGGTTTTTTATGGGAGTAATTTTGATTTGTATTCTTCTAAGGCTGCTTCTTGGAAGGATACTTTTAGTTGTGTCATGGCTCCAACTCCTCAACCTCAAGATCTCCCGCTTGCTTGCAGGTACAAGTTAAATTAAATCAAACTACACTAACATTTCTTTTCGTGAAACTATTTACAAACCGAGAGAATCTTGTAGATTTCTCCTAATATATAAGAAAAAAAAGTCTTGTTTGATTCGTCTTAATGAGTACTTTAACAATATTAAAAAATTATAATTTTTATTAACATATAACTAGAGATATTAACGATGCAAAACATGTCTCGACATATATGTCTGATTGAAATGAGACTACAAAATGGGACAGTGAGAGTATTTATTACTAGCTTGTTTAGATATCTGAATCCGTTCATAGTAATGAATGTTCATATATGGCTAGCTGTAATGGTTAGATCTAAATTGTGGGTTTTGTTTTGGTTACGTATACGTGTTGTGTTTGTTCCATCTATTGATGGATGGATCGATTAGTTGATCATATCGAAGGAGTAAGTAATTTCCTTTCTTAGTACTCCTCCAAATGGAACAATATTTAATAAAAGTGAGATGAGGGGAGAGAAGAAGAAAAAAGAAGTTGAGTAGGTGGTTGATTTGATTTAGGGGTGAGCAAAAATATCTGATCCGATCCGATAATCCACCGAACCGATCCTTAAAAATCCGCATCCGAAAATATCCGATTAAGTTTTATCCGAATCCGGTCCGATCCGGGCGAATTTTCCGGATATTTGGACCGGATACGGATCGGGATATTTAGCTTACGGATATCCGAAAATATCCGGTACTATTATTTTAATATATAAATATATTTTTATAGAACTAAAATATACTTTTATAAGTGTAGATGATTCAATAATTATTTTTATACATTTTTAAACAATAGGATATATTCTCTCAACACAAAAATTCTCTTGTATATAACATAATTTTTACTGTTGTTCTCAAAAATTAATTTTTAATTGCTTATTTAAATTGTTGATTTGCTAAATGAGTCAAATATATTGATTTTCACATCTTAATTCCTCTATATAATATATATAATTATATATTTAACATTTATTTTATATTTTGTGAATTTTAATTTTAATAAAAATAAAAAGTTTAATTTAATTTTCATATACCTTCTAGAAATCGGATAATTCGGATATCCGAGTCAAATATCTGATCCAATCCGGACAATATTTACCGGATATCCGCTCCAAAACGGACCGGATACGGATCGGGGTTTTGTGGAAAGAATTTTAGCGGATATTCGGCTTACCAGATCGGATCGGATCGGATAATCTGATTGCTCAACCCTAATTTGATTGATAAAGTGTTAAAAAAAGAATAAAATATTGAGTAAATGTATTAATGATGGAAATTAGATAGAAAAGATGATATAGATGGTTGATTTGATTGATAAAGTGTTGTTAGGATATGAATAAAATAAATAAAGTAAGAGTATTATGGGGAAAATTAATGGATAGAAAATGAATGTTGCAAATATTTTGGAACGCCCGAAAAGAAAATGTTGCAAACATTAAGGGGCGGAGAGAGTATTATTTCCATAAGAGTATGAGTTTTTTTTGGGTAATTACATCAAAAATTTTCCCTATTTGTCCTTATACTTTTAACTGTTCTATTTTTATCCCTAAATTATCATATTAAATTGTTAAATGACCGTTCTTAAACTTGAGATAATTATGTTTTTGTTTCCTATTATTTTCTTCTCTTTCAACGATGGTACTCAACTTTTATAACATTTTGATTTAGTCATCAACTTATCAAAGTGTTTGATTAATACTCTCTGAAGTTAAATTAATTATGAGACGCATGGAAGCATACTTTTAATGAATACCTAGTTTTTTTAATCACTAGAATTTAAACGTAGCGCGACACTTTGACACTATAAGATACGATATTATATATTCAATTTTATTAATGTTATAATTTTATGTTTAGTTTAATATATGAATGGAGTATTATTGTTTTGTATAATATCTTTGAATTGTATCACAGATATTTGGACATAAGAGGTGATCTAATTTCTATTACCCTATAAAATTAACAATTATATTATGTTTTAATAGATCAATCAACATTAAAAAAAAAAGAGTTTCATTTAAATGAGGAGAGGAGAAAGATGAATTAAGAGAGGATAAATAATTAAAGTCTCTAATAAATGTGATCAATAAAGAGTATTCAACTTTTTTTGTACAAAACTAATTTTAGATTAGATTTAGATTAGATTTTGATGATTAGTTAGGTGTATGGAAATTTAATTTATCATGATTAGTGTCTTACACGACTCCCAATTGAGACTTTAAATACAATGTCCACTTTGACATTAGGGAGTATTAATGAAGCACTTATGCTAAGTTGATGACTAGGTAACAACGTTATAAAAGTTGGTACTTTCATTGAAATAGAAGGAAATGTTGGGAGCAAAATTACAACGTTCGATTGGACTTTAGTGCGCCCAATAATGAATGCGGGTTATAATTACAGGAGCGGGTTTTTTTCCGAGTTCGGCTAGTTTGAGAACAAATTCTAGAATTACGTTCGGTTTCAACTTAATGTTGGTAAAAGAAGGTCGAATCAAAGACGTTGTTATGAATAATAAATATTTGTAGAACGCTCTTACAAACAACGTTTATGTTATTCACAACGTCGTTTGCCCGAGTTTTTCCACACAACCTAACTAGGTGGTTACTTTTACTTTGTTCTATTGTATGTTTAAGATTAATGATATCGATGCAGAGATATTCTGTTTGAGTACTCAAAGCAAGTGAATAAGTTAGCAGAGTTTCTACTGGAGCTCTTATCAGAAGCACTCGATCTTCCTTCAGAGTATCTTAAGGATATGGGGTGTGGTGAAGGTCATGTCATAATCTCCCATTATAGCCCACCTTGTCCTGAGCCTGAGAAGACAATTTGTACCCCAAGGCATGTTGATAACACTTTCATAACCATTCTCCTGCAAGACCAAATTGGTGGCCTACAAATCCTTCATGACCGTCAATGGTTCGACGTCCCGCCTGTGCCTGGTGCATTCGTCGTTAACATTGGAGACTTTCTCAAGGTAATATACAACTCCATCTATATATCTATATTTTCGTGGTAGCATGAATTTGTACTACAATAATTGTTGATGACGACGATTGAAGACACAAGATTTGTTGACACCAGTTTGTCTAAATGGGTACATCTGAAAGTTGTTAAGCTAGGATTTATTCTTTATGAGAGAGTTGAATGAATGAATTCAATTTACAAGTAGAATGCCCTTGATTAGGATTAGGTATGACATATTTACGGAAGATAGTTTTCTCAAAGTCACGTCTATAAGAATAATAATATCTTTAATTATAAGATATATAAGTATATTCTTACTTTGGGTATATATTTATTGGATGAGATTCGGATAGAAAAGATCCTTATAGAGTAAAAGTACGAGGCCAATGTGTCGGGTCTAACAGCTGAGCGCCTGAGCCTAGAAGCTACAAGAAACAAAGTGCAACAAGTTGGGCGTAAAGTGCAAGAAAAAAATGTCTCAGTCATAATTTTAGCTTGCACTTTTTCTCGTTCCGGCTTGCACTTGTATCACTTTCGCTTGCGCTTTTGAGCATTTTTAAGCGCATTTAAAAAACGAAGACATTTTTGTACTTGCATCCGTTCTGGCTTTTGCACTTTTAATTGCTTGAGCTTGTACTGGAAAAAAACAAAGGCATTTTTGACTTACACTTTTTCGCCCAACGTGTTGCACTGGAATTTATTCGTATTTTGCAGTATAATATTCATTCGTACCTAATATTTTTCATATTTTTATATACAATTCATATATAGCCACCTTGCTAATTGAACTGACCATGCAAGTTTTGGTGGGTGTGTATATGTATAGCTCATGACCAATGGTAAGTTGAGTAGCGTTGAGCATAGAGTGGTGCCGAGTAAGGTTGGTCCGAGAGTGTCGGTTGCAACCTTCTTCAATGGAACGAGGCTGAACCCAAACCCGAGGATGTATGGTCCGATCAAGGAGTTGTTGTCGGAGACGAATCCGGCTAAGTATAAAGAAACTACGCTTAGAGAGTTTCTTCTTGCTGCAATTGAAAGGGGGGTTGATGGCACCTCTGGCTTGGTCTACCTCAAGCTCTAAGCTATATATGTTCTATGGAGTAATAAGGAAGTACGTACGTTCAAGCATTCTACTCTGTTCTGAATAAATTGATTGTACTTGTTTGTCAGTCCTAATGACATTTAGTTCTTGTAATCAATAAAGAGTTGGCGTACGTCCCTTGATTATGACCGCTATTAAAATATTTGTCGTTGTGATATTCGACCATGACATTACATATAAGAGGTTTTTATCGAAAACCACCTGTGAAAGTGTCTATATTGCTCTAAACCACCAATTTAATTGGATATTACCGGAAACCACCCGTTTAACCACCTCCGTTAGCGATTCACCACCCGTCGTCAACTTCTGTCAAATTTGTCCGTTAAGTTTGATATCACGCGCCATTACATTATAAAATAATGTTTTATTTAATTTACCTTTTTTAATCTGCATGTAAACAAAATTAACCTAAATTTTTTTACCTTTACGATTTGGGGGAAATTTCATTTCAGCTGAAATCGATTTGGGGATCTAGGTGCGATGGAACCCTAGGCGATTTCAAATCAATTTCTTCGACAGATTTGGGGGAGCGATTGAAGGGTGATTGCGAAGAGATATTGAGAGAGATTGAAGGGATTGAAACACATCTGGGAAGGGTGATTTCGAAGGCGGCGGCGAAGTTTTAGGGTTCGAGATTTGAAGGCGACTACGAAGGCGATTGGTGGGGCGATTGCGAAGGCGATTCCGAAGGCGGCGACGAAGAAGGCGGTGACGAAGGTGCTTGCAAAGGCTCTCACATCGAAGATTGAAAGGGCGATTCGAAGGGCGATTCGAAAGGCGATTGGAAGGGCGATTGGAAGGGTGATTGGAAGGGCGAAGGAAAAAGAGGGCTTTCTGGGCTAATCACCCCCGATTTCAGGTATGTCTCAACTGAAAAATTAGGGTTTCAATTGATAAGGGTTTGATTTGAAAAATTAGTGTTTGATTTGAGAAATTAGGGTTTGAATTGAGAAATTAGGGTTTTCTTAATTTGGGGGAAAAGGGTTTAGATTCTCTCTCGAGATGGTCCATGAAGATTGATAAGGGTTTGAATTGAAAAGGCTGTTAACATTGGATTGAATTGAAAAATTAGGTTTTTTTTTCTTGATTTGGGGGAAAAGGGATTAGATGCTCTCTAGAGATTCTCCATGTAGAAAACTGACATTATTCTTGTCCATATATTGATCGAATCTGCTTTACTTGGTAAAGGATAAATTTTTGGACAAAATTTATTGCAAGTGAGTGAGGACAATATTTTATGCTTAGTTTATCTCTGCGCATGGTAATAGTTTATATTTTTTTTGAAGCTTTATTGCTTCCTTGTTGGCAGATATGAACATTCATATCAGAGTGATGTATGATGGTCTGTTTTATTGTGGAGATAGTGATAAACTATTGTACAAAAAAGGGAAAGTGCAATACTATAGGGACTATGATCCAGATATGTTGTCCAAAGTAGTACTTGAGTCTATGTTGGCAGAAGATGTTGGGTTAGATGACATAAGGGAGATGTGGTTTTTAAAAGTTGGGTTGAATATTGATAAAGAGCTTAGGCTAATAGAAAATGACATGGTTATTATGGAGTGTGTGAACTCGGTTGGTAAGGATAACATGATGCATGTGTATGCTGTAAGATATGGGGAGGTGAGTCCAACTTCACTTAAAAACCAAAGCCCAACATCTCAGCCCATCTCTGAATCTGGGATAACTATTAACCCTTCCTCAAATACTTGTCGAACCCTATCAATCTGCCCACCACCATCATATCCCATAAACTCATCTCCAGAAAATAGTGAAAAAGAGGTGGTTGAGGAAGATGATGACCCACCAATAGTGTTTTGAGGATTCTGGATCTGAAGGTGATGTTGTAGGGAGTGAGAGTTCAGAGTGTGAGGAATGGTTCTCTGAAAGTGAAGATGAAGATGATGATTTGTTTAAGGAGAATGTGGATCCAGAAGTTGTAGATGTGAGATTTGGATCTGGGTTAAGAGATGGTTGTTTGAATCTGGGAGGAGACAAGGAATCTGTGTTTGTGGATGAGGATGAGGTGCTAGTTGATGATTCTGATGAATTGAAAAGTCTTAGTGAATCTGATGGGAAAGGGGGCACCAGGAAGAGATATCCAGAGTTCAATCAATTGGTTGATTTCAAGAAAAAGATAGTCTTGAAACCTGGTATGATCTTTTCTTCCAATGATGTCTTTAGGAAAGCATTAAGGCAATACTCTATTGAAAATGGTGGGGATTATTACTACTTGCACAATGATAAGACTAAGGTATCTGCATATTGTAAGAAGAAATGTGATTGTAGTATGAGTCACTCTAGGAAACAGTGTGTTTGCAAGAAGTTGTATTGTCAATTTAGAGCTTGTGCAAGGAAGATGGGGAGTGATGGTATATTTCAGTTGAAGTCTTTTAGGGGTAATCATGAGTGTGGATGGGGTGGAGGAGATACATTTGAGGCTGATCACTTTGGCAAGACTTTTGTGGTTGACATGAAGAACAAGAGATGTGGATGCAACAAGTGGGACCTAACAGGAATACCATGCCCACATGCCATGTGTTGCATAGTCAAGGAAAGACTTAAGGTAGAAGATTATGTGCATCACTACTACACCAAAGAGGCATACCTGTTGGCTTACAGTGAGATCATCAACCCAATGCCAGGAGAATCTCAGTGGGAGAAGACTGTACACACTCCACCAGGCCCTCCCAAGTATGTGGTGCATTCTGGAAGGCCTAGGAAATTGAGAAGAAAAGAAGCTGGAGAAGTACCATCTAGGAGTGGCAATCCCAAGAGAATGAGGGTTGTATCAAAGGTTACCTGCTCAAACTGTGGACTTAATGGACACTACACGACAAGTTGTAAAAATGCTAGAAGAGGTCCACAACCACCCAAGGAGCATAGCACTGGTGGAAGACCTAAGAGTGATAGAACTGTTCCTATTGGGTCTCAAAAAAGGAAGTACACTAGGAAGGTATAATCTCACCATAATATACAGTTATGCCTCATCTTTTCCATTCACTTAAGCTTGTCTTAATTTTTATGTCTTTAGGTTCCAACTTTTCCAAATGCTAGTGGGGTGTATGAAGTTCATCACAGTGTTCCCAATGTGTCTCAAGACCATTCTGTAGGTGGAAGTAATTTCAGACCTTCTCAAGCATCATCTCAGGTATGCCTCATCTTATTGCTTCAGTTTAATCCAAGTCTAATGAATAAAATGTCTAATACTTGTTTTTGTGCACTTTCTTCACAACCCACCATGAATATGACTCAAGGGGCTTGCAGCCAATCTAATCCAAGTGTAATGATCCCAGAAAGGAAATCAAAGAGGAAGATCACTGCAACAAGAAAGGTATTGGAGCAAGTTCTGAGAAGATCACCAAGGAAGAGAACAAAAAACTAAGCAATATGTCTTCAGTTTGGATTATGTGTCATATTATGTGTCAAAATGTAATGGTCTGTAGGATATTGTGTGTGAACAATGGTTGCTAAGACAGGTTTGGACAAGTTTGGTTGTTATGCAGGTTTGGACAAGTTTGGATTATGTGTTATGTTTGGTTTTGTAATGGTACATTATGTTAAGAATGATTAAGGCAGGTTTTATTGGTCAAATTCCACTGTTTTCTACCATTTATTGTGTCACGAAATGCAGCGAATCACAGAAATTGTTGCAGTTTGACCATCTCGTAAATGGGGTCTCACCTACCATGCTTAAATGCTAGAAGACCATTACAATTCCTACCCTAATCTCAGCCTATTTAAATCCCTTCTCTCCTTCCCTACATTCCCACAAGCACAAACCATACATTCATCCTCTCACAACTCCAACCCTTATCTCGGCCTAATGGATAATGAAGTGATTGAGATTAGCTCAACCACCTCCGATACCAGTAACACCACAAGCACTTACGCCACCACTTACACCACGACTAACACAAGTGCAACTATTGAAGTAAGCTCTGGCAGTGTTGCCAAAGTTGAAACACCACGACTCTCTGCATTTGAAAGAGCTACTAACTGTCCATGTTCCTATTGATAACATATGATCTCAAATCACAACTCTTGATCTCAAATCACATTTTCATTTCATTCATCAAATCAACAAGCTTACATTAACCACTGTCTACTTTGATAACATAACAACAACTCCAACATTGATAAACATGAAAAACACCATAAACACTATAAGTGCAATAACCAAACTATAATCACGATCCTTAGCTTTCCTAATCATTGCTTCTGAAGCAGCTTTGCACCCTTCCTTCTCCATCTGAGCAACTTTACACGACTCAAGCAGCTTCACATTTTCCACTTCCAGATTGTTTTTCTCTTTCACCAATTTCGTAATGACTTGGATAACATTGTGACTGTATTCATCATCCCTCCACATAAAAAAGTTGCATTTTGCATTTGATTGGTACATAGGACAACCCCAGAATCTCCTTCCATAGTTAACAGTGGTGTGTGCAGTTGATTCCTTAGCCAAAAGACCACACTTGCAAAGTATCTGTTGCATCTTCGAATTTTTGCTTGAAGAGCTTGAATTTGACATATTCGACATCGTTCTTGAACAATATCAAACTAAAAACCTACGAATGAAGAAGAAAAAGGGAGATTATATGAATCTGCAAAATTAGGGTTCTTCACGCTATGAAGCAAAATCGCAAAATACCTTGCTTCCTTCCAGAATCGCGACTTCAGCCTTCAAAGAACAATGGAATGACCCTCCAATTTCCCCAATTTGAGTTCGATTTCGCCAATTCGAAGATTTCGCAAATTAGGGTTCTTGCCCTAATTTGATTTAGGGTTCAAATTTCAGAAATAAGAGATGATCGGGGTAAAATTAAGTTATATAAACAAACTTCAAACAATGCCCACTCGCTCGACAGTCGCGTGAAGTACAAACATGACAGAAGTTGACGACGGGTAGTGAATCGCTAACGGAAGTGGTTAAACGGGTGGTTTCCGCCTTTCCGGTAATATCCAATTAAAGGGATGGTTAAGATAAATAATATACTATGTAGCACGAAAGTAGAAATGAAAACGAAAGTTTTGTGTCCCAAGTCATGTGACATATAGTTTTCAATAGCTTCTTCATTGACAATTATCGTTGGGAGATCCTTTTCTCCGAAGGCGCTTTAGGGACCATTATTTTGGACCTCCACAGATGATTGAAGGAACTACCATTTCGGATGATTCTTGATGAGATTTTGGAGCAATGAATCGGCTAATTGTCCAACAATGGACACTAAATTGCATGAATCGTGAAACAAAAAGATAAAAATCAAATAAGAACTTGAGTACAATTAGAATGAATGAAATAATGAATCACGAAAGATATAGACCTTAGCTATTAATCGAATGAATAAGATCGAAAGACGAATGAAGCTAATGGTTGAGTAAAGTGAAGCGATTGTCTTGATAACAATTGTTTCAAGTCAGAGCTTTCCAATACAAATTCGAGATCAAGTACTTGGTTTTTTCGTGTGCCTATCTTACATCGATCTTCTTCTAGCTATAAATGTTGGGAGAGCAGTAAAATCCGATCGTTAGATGAGATATGCGCGGCCTTACCTGCTTGGCGAGTTTCCCGTCAAATTTTAATTCTATTCTTTATAATTATTATTAATAAAATCATTTATAAAATATAAAGCATTATATATAAAATAAATGCATTTACATAATTAAGATATTGATATATGGCCAATAAATTAGCGACACGTGGTGTAAATTTTAACAAAGACTTGGTTTCTCCCTTATATTGTAGTTAGGTAGATGACTTGAAAGAAACTTGATTGTAGAAAAAGCCAAAAGATCACGGTATTGTCAATTATTGTACTTTTATAGATAGGAAAACAACTCAACGAGCCAAATTCATGACAATACCGTGATCTTTTGGCTTTTCGAGAATCAAAGCCATGAAATGATAAATAGTTCAAGTAAAATGGTAAAAACCAACTGACACGTGGACGGATCAGATTAAATTACAACAAACAGTGAAATGAAATCAGCCGTTAAAGCGAGTCCCTCATACTAGTCTTGGTCAAAGTCAAATATCAGGAAAGCTCAAACTCGAACAAGCAATCCCGCGCGCGCCACAAAGGACCGTGGCTTGCGGCGGAAGCCAAGAAAATTGCAACGGACCACGGCGAGGAGTGAAAGATCGAAAAGTCTGCTCGAAAATCTTCGATTTCCAGAAAGAGCGGTGATTATCAAGCCCTAATTCTCCGCAAAATTCATCGATCGATCGAGCGCAGCCTTTTATTCTTCCGATGATGCCGGACGAAAGGCTCGAACGGTAATAGATCTTCAAATCTTTGTTTCCTCCCCACGTGTTCAACACTGCTTGTTCTTCGCACTTTCCTTAGAGGTGAAATGTGTGTTTTAGATTCCCGACGCGGTTGATTTTGATTTTGGATGATTTCACAATGTTTTCAACTCTCGGTCTCCTTTTCAATTCCTTTTGACTTGTTTCAATTCGAGGAATTGTAGATCGGGAGTCGAATTCCATGCGTCTTTCGATGGAGTTGTATTCGCTATGAATAGCTCTGTCGAAATTCTTGTTTCGTGCTTGAATTGTCAATTCGTCTTGAGAATTATGTCTTGAGTTATTATGTTGCTATCGCTGCTGAGTAGGCGTATTCTGGAAGCTGATTCCAGGTAATGCCTGATCGTTCCAAATGCAGAATTGTTTGATTTCACCGTTTTGTTTCTTGTGATGAAATTATGTTTAACTTGTGTTTGCTAAAGATTTAGAGGTTATATAAATCGGTGATTCAGTTTTGACCTATATGCAGGGATGCCTATGGCTTTACAATTAGACCTCAGCATTTGAAGATATACCAAGAGTATGGTCGAATATACTCGGTAATTCCTTTTGTCATCTAAATAGTTTTTCAAAATATTTTTGGATTGTTGTGGGAGACTCATCCTTAGATTTCTGCCTATTGATTCCCATTAGAGCAGGCAAATATAAAAAGTATTGATGATATATCTTTTTAGGAAGCAATCTCTTCCTCATTTTCTAAATGGGAACTGCTCTTTGTGCATGGTACATGATTTTTCCTTCTTCATATGATGTACGTGGTATGAACAAGTATTGGCAGCTAAGGTTGCTTATTTGTAAGGAAGTAGAAACTATGCACTCGGATTAATTGAATAGGACTACAAGTTTTGACAGCTTTGTTGTTAGAGAATGGCTATGTTATAGTATATTAACCTGCTTTGATCTTCACAGGTAATTCAAGTTGCTTTTATAACTGAATATGACTTCAATAGGTAGGCATACTTTGAAGTTTCCCATCTTCCCGGGGATTAAAATATGGCACGTTAGGAGTATAAATGGAGTAAACCATAAAAAGATTTATTTGGAGGTTGATTAGGTCTAGAATGAATGTGCATGCTACAGTCTTACTTGAATATAAGTCTACAATAAACAGTATGTCTTTTGTGTTTCATGAGATTCAGTTGTGGGATATCACGTTGTGTCATTACAGTTTTTCTGGAATTTTTCCTTAAATCTTGTCATGCAACTCAGTTTCATACACAATGTAAATAATTTACCAGAATTACATGTGGCCTTCTTTGTTACTCTGAAAATTACTTCTTTTGTTATTGTTACTATGGATAAACATCACCAGCCATTTTTGGCTAACTAATTTTTCTTGTCATCTGCCAGAGTAACTATTAAATGTCCTAAAATAGGAAAAATATCATATACATTTGTTATTTAGGTCTAAAAATGATAATTATATTAGGTGGAGGAGCAAGAAAGATCAACAAGGTGGAGCGGCTTTCTTGAACAATGTGAAGGATCTGCAGAACTGTTTTCTTCAACTGTGGAACATAGTAAGACATCAGATGCTGACTTAGTTGAACAAAACACTCAATTTAAAGAAAGGTACCAGAAGGAAGATGATTCAAGTGCATGGCAACAAATCTCTGCTGATTCAGTTGTTGATCGATATGAAAAGCAGGAAGCATCTGTGGCAAACGGTTCAAGACACCACAAGGTCGAGTTTTGGATTCCAATCAGACCATCTCTGGCTCCCATAGACAAAATAATGGGTCACCGTGTCAACAAGACAGTCACAATAAAGGATGGCTACAATTCACATGATAGCACAACAGAAAAGTTTAAGCAGAACAATTTAAAAGAGTCATATAAAATAAATATGGAACCCTATTGTTCCAATGAACATGATGATTTATCTAGTATTGTTTGTCAAGAAGGTGAAATTGGTAGTGTAAGGAATGACAAAACATCTGAATCTTCCTTCCTCCGGAAAGAACTGGAGTCCCTTGTTCGTGGCGGTGTGTCCAAATCTCTTAGAGGGGAGGTACAGTTTTAATAATAATAAAAGAGTTTTTTAGGGTTTGTTATCATCAGTTTTTCTTTTATGCATACTTCTGTCATCCAGGTCTGGCAAGCCTTTACTGGGGTTACAACTCGTCGAGTAGAGAGGTATTACCAGAACTTAGTTTTATCAGAAATGGAAGATAGTCGTGATGTAAGGGGACCAGATGACAGTACCAAGACTTTGACTGGAAATGGTCCTGTAGTACCTGAAAAATTGAAGAAGCAGATTGAGAAGGTCAATTGATGCATGGGTCTTGGACCTATTCAATCCTTTCTTTTTAGGTGATTCTTCTTTGACTTCTGTTACTATCTGTACATTTTCCTAAGCTGAATTTTATTTTCTATTTACAGGACTTATGTCGAACTTTTCCTTGTCATCCTGCCTTAGATGAGGAGGGTAGAAATTCATTGCGCCGCGTACTTACTGCGTATGCTCGCCATAACCCTTCTGTTGGATACTGTCAGGTATTAATCTTTAATGATGGGTTCTTATTCATTAAATGGCTCTGCATCATATCATGTTGTTCTGCATAGTCAAAACCAAGTAAATAGTCTGATACAGTGGTATGACTTGGTTATCTGAATATCAACCTTCTCATCAAAAGCAGCACCTAGGTTCAGTTTCAACCCAGTTCTTTTCATATATGAGTTTATGTAAGGGAATCACAAGCAGTTAGGCATAGTAGTTTCCATGCTTCTTGATATCCTTTGATATTTGTTTTTGGCATTAATCACCCAATTGAAAATGCTCGCAATGATTGACCTGTGGTCAGCTGATGAATTACTGCAGCTTTACACTGTTGTATGTGATAGGAAGCAATTATTTTCTCAGGAGCTGGTAGGAAGCAAATATTATCTCAGAAGCCAAATCTTGTCAAAATCTTTTATTGTCAATATTCCCTTTTCTATTTATTGTTGGTGATTAGTGATTGTAGACTTGTAGGCTTTAGCTCTTGAACTCCGACTAGCATGCGTTTGCCTAATTCATTAACTGCAGATTTATTAGGTTTAGAGAGAATATCCTGCTGTTATAAAAAAATTGAACTCCTACCTTTTATTACATACATGACTTTTATGTACTACAGCAAAACCCTGACATCTTATTTGCCTTGCATGCTGATAATATTATTGAATACATCTTTGTCTTCTGATTTCGTTCAATGTCTTGATGTTTTGAGATTTGACTATGGAAAATATTCAGGCTATGAATTTCTTTGCTGGGCTATTTCTTCTTTTGATGCCAGAAGAAAATGCGTTTTGGTATGTCAAGAGTCAAGTTAGGGTTACAATGCATATTATGTATGCTTTCAATATTAACTGCTTCTTACTTCCTGTTTGGAATTTCACCAGGACTTTGGTAGGTATCGTTGATGATTACTTTGATGGATATTATACATATGATATGATTGAATCCCAGGTATCCAGATTCCACATATAATCATCTTCCATTATCATTTTGATGCATTTTCTGTTTCTACACAAGCATGACCACATGTACAAGGATCTACATTGGAGATACTTATGTAGATTCTTGTGTGGTGTTATTTCAATTGGCAAGAATGTCTTTCTTAGCTATTCCTTGTAAGTTAATCAATCGGGCTATTTTGTCAATGCAGGTTGATCAGCTTGTTTTTGAGGAGTTGATACGTGAAACTTTTCCTAAATTGGGTGGGTTTGTTCTCTTAGCTGATGACTAACTGAAGAAAAATAGTCCAAACTGCAAATCTACTGTATATTTGATCCTAGTCCTTAACTTATATAAATTTGTCGCAGTTAATCATCTGGATTACTTGGGAGTGCAGGTGACTTGGATTTCATCACCTTGGTTTCTTTCCATCTTTATGAATATGCTTCCATGGGAAAGTGGTGAGCTTTTCTGTTCTAAATTGTGAGATTCCAGCTTTTTCACTGAACTACTATTTAGAGCTTCTTATTTTCCTTTTATATATCATTGCTTTTTATTTATTTGATATGTTTTTTCGTCTTTGGGTTTTTTGTAACCAGTTCTACGAGTGTGGGATGTACTTTTATATGAAGGGAACCGTGTGATGCTCTTCCGTACAGCACTTGCATTGATGGAGCTGTATGGTAAGAAGACAAATAATCAGTCCTTGCTTATCAATGTCAAGGAGTTTTTTAGGAGACTCAGTATTGTAGGAGTTTAATATATGTCAACTCCTTATATCATCTTTATCCAGATTTTAATCTACTTCACTACTTCGTCATCTTTGGCCTTAGACTAAGGGTCTGTTTGGATGTCAGATGATAACACCTTTTACTTTCGGCATTATAATGCCGGATGAGGTATTATCATTTGACATCCAAACAGATCCTAATTTTGTATCAGCATTTGAGTGAAGAGTAGTACTGCTGTCTCAGTATTGACAAATTATACGTGTAGGTCCATCTTTAACTTCAAGCAACGATGCTGGAGATGCAATTACATTGTTACAATCCCTTGCTGGATCAACATTTGATAGCAGTCAGCTTGTAATTACTGCATGCATGGGTTTTCTTACTGTAACTGAAGCCAAATTACGAGAATTGAGAAACAAACATCGACCTTCTGTACTGGGAATAATTGAGGAGACTAGGACAGGCAATAAAGGGTCAAAAGTGTCAAAAACAATTGCAAGCAAGCTCTATAGTTTCAAGCGTAGTCCTCAAGGTGGAAAGAAAGAGACCAAAGCATTAGGTGTTAGACAGACTGAGAATGATATATCTGAAGACAAGTCTTCAGAAACAAGTCTCTCCTGCAGAACTCCTGATCCTGAAGAAGATTCTGCTCCAGATCTTGTGGAACAGGTGCTTTCCTTTCTTACTTTCTGTATTTCTCATCATGCCTCTTTTTCTGTTTATAGTTTTATATTTTATGATATTGGTTTAGAACCTCTGGACGAAGTAATATCATGAATGCATTTTTTTGCAGGCAGTTTGGTTAAAGCTAGAACTGTGCAATTTGCTTGAAGAAAAAAGAGTAGCTACTCTCAGGTTAATCTTTCTAAACAAGTTTATTGGTCATCTATCTAGGTAGTTACCAAAATGTTCCAGACACTATTACAATTATCATTCAAAGCCTAATTGATCTTTTCATTACCGTTTCATGCTCTTCACAATTTCTGAAATGAATCCAAGTTCAAACCTTACATATAGCTGTGAACAAGTTTACTATGGGTATGAAGAACATGTATTTTCACATGAATAAGCTTTCTATCTCTATAATTGCATCATCTTCCGGAACCTAGAATTTGAAACCATTACCTTCAATATACTTTGGATAATGTATTCTGGTCAAATGAGGAAATAAACTAATATTTGATAAAATATGTAGTAATCATCTATATCCCACATTTCCAAGACACCATTGTAAACTATCTGTTTATATCAGCCAAGACTAACTTACAATTACATATTCCATCTTTTCACAATCTTCTCAGAGCTGAAGAGCTAGAGACAGCTTTAATGGAGATGGTGAAGCAAGATAATCGGCGGCTGTTGAGTGCAAAGGTAAATCCTTGGTCCATTTTGACATACTGATGGCATGATCAAGGATAAATCACTATAAATGTCTCTCTGTTAGTTTGCATGAAATATATTTGTGCATGAGTGACTCAACAGGCTATAAATATAGTATGGTGCACATTTGCATTTTCAGCTTTACTTAAACCTGGGCTGTGGTCTTATGCATTTAAAATATCTTCCTGAAAAGTCATGCACAATAAGGGAAATCTTCTATGGATATACACTTAAATATCTAAGCAAAAAGAGCCTTCATATGTAAGTTATCAGTGGAGCTAAAAATTACTGAAATCTACAGCTTCCTTATGATGCTTAAACAACAAGGGCTTGTACATAATGTCCTTCTATTTTCAGGTCGAGCAATTAGAGCAAGAGGTTACTCATCTTCAACATGCTCTTGCTGATAAGCAACAACAAGAAAAGGCCATGCTGCAGGTTTGGTTTTTGCATCCCCTTGATTGATACGAAGTTTGTGCCCAACTTTCATCTCTGTTTTCTCATGCCAGTAGGTATTGTGCTTTTACAGGTCTTGATGCATATGGAGCAAGAACAAAAGGTCACCGAAGATGCTCGATTCGCAGCAGAAAGAGAAGCAGCCTATCAAAGAGATACTGCTCAGTTATATCAGGTACTTTTCATTAGACATGGTAGAGTTTGTGAAACTAATGAAGACATCATTTTGATGATAATATATTAAGTTCATTTTGTGCTGTTGGTGGATATTTCTGAATCAATAAAGACCAATTTTCTTGGCTGTCTAGATAAAAAATAAACAGTACCCTCACCCTAATCTTTTATGTGATTTTATATACAGGAGAAGTATGAGAAGGCGGTGTTAGAACTGGATCAGATGGAGGAAAGGGTTGTCATGGCAGAATCAATGTTGGAGGCTACAATGCAATATGAATCTAGTCACCCAAGACCGTTTAATTCTCCATGGTACTATACCAAACTCAATGTTTTCATTCTACCAAAAACAAAACTGAAATGCTTTCATGAGATTTTGGAATGTCTTTGGAAATAATTGATGAATGAATAGAAGAACATTTACGTATTGTTTTGCAGTGGGGTGCACCAAGACTCTCCAAGCTTTGCGTCTGTAAGTCCTTTCAGTAAGAAACCGGGTATACTTACCTTCGGAATGAATTGGCTTGACAAGAATAAGGTTAGTTCCTACATCTCCAATCATATATTTCATAAAATTTGATATTTTACTCTCTGGCGTCTTCTTTCCTTAATTCATATATTCAACAGGTAAAGTCATCGAACTGTGAAGAGCCTGGCTCTAGCCGATCAACTGGGTATTATGGTTCATAGCAACCACGAATGCTGCAAAAGAATCCCGTCTTTGCTAAATCTATGGTGTAGGTACGTCTCCTGACAATGCCGTGTTCATACAAACCCTGGGGAAAAAGTTTGGGTGTTATTAGATGTTCACAACTCAATTCTTTGACGAATTCTATGATATACAAAATCATGAAACATGTATTGTATTAAGATAAGGGAGCTACTAAGCACAGCTTCAGTCCTGATTCTTTGTAGTGGATTTGTAATGTACGAAGAAGTGTAGATATATGTTGTTGTTACTAACAAGACAAAATGTACATACAGGAGATCGAATTGTACTTTGCGTAGACTATATGGCACATATTTCACCTTCAAATGAAAGTAGGGATGTGGGGCGGGTCTGAGGCGGGGAGTGCTCTTAGTGTCCCCATTCTCGTCAAAATAGAACATGACGTAGAACTAAAGTCTAAGAATATTTCATTTAAAACATATTTTTTGGGTACAGTATAAATATTTGCTAAATAACTAGTGTTCGGGGCTCGTGCTTCGCACGGAGAATACAATTTTTTTTATATACAAGAGTTTATATTAGAAATGGAGATTGTATTTAGACTTCGATAGTTACATGACAAACACATGAATTTTATTTCACATATAAAACAAGAACACACGAACGAGATAAAAAAAAAGTACAAACAAGTATATTACAGATATAGGCCAGAGAAGAATTATGCGTTTGTACAAATTCAATGGTGCTAGGGAGAAATATGCTATGTCAAAGCTGGTCATTCTTTCCACTGGTTAAAATACGTTGGGGCATCCTAATTGGTTGCAATGTTCTAAGGGGTGTATCC
Source organism: Oxyria digyna (assembly GCA_029168935.1). Classification (NCBI taxonomy): domain Eukaryota; kingdom Viridiplantae; phylum Streptophyta; class Magnoliopsida; order Caryophyllales; family Polygonaceae; genus Oxyria; species Oxyria digyna. Next base: position 1,042,070 of record JAPVLV010000017.1, read on the forward strand.
GTGTATGTTAATTGTGAACGACCTTTATCCACATCCAATGAAGCTCGAATACCATATGACTCTTTTGCAGATTCATTCACTTCGTCTTCTTTCTTCGTGTTTGGTTGGAGAATCAAAATATGCGACTCAAATTTAGTCTTCTTTAAGAAATATTTAAGGCAATGTGGAGTAGCACAAATGAATATGGATCTTCTGAATACGACCATCACATCTGCAACAATTTCAGAGATTATTCACATGTGCATGTAATGAGAACCTAGTTTACAATATAGTACGAGCAAAAATATCTATACTTGATCAGATACACAAAAAATCTAATAAACTTACAAATAGCTAATAAACAATCATTCTCATATACCAAAGAACACATAATCATATGAACAAACGATTACAATATTAGAAACCAAGCTTCAGATGCTATGGAAAATTTGTCATAGGAAGATGAACATCTAAACTATAATTAATGGTTATTAATTCCATATATAGCTCAATCAAGTCAGCACATGGTGACAACAAATTCTACTCACATGTTAAAAAGACAAGGCAAGCCAAAAAACTTGATCTATTAAGCTTGAAATAAGTCACATCAAGCATAATTTTGGGTCAGTGTAATTAAATGTTTAACATGACAAGAAACAGGAGAGGAATAAAAAGTTCATGATGAATTTCAACCAAGCATAGCCATTAGTTGCAATCATTTGAACTGATTTATATAAAATAAAAAAATTAGTCAATCGTAGTCTTTAACAGATGAATGCACAAGTCAGGTCGAAATGATTCTAACAGAGTAGGAACGATCTGAAATCAAAGCAGTGTCAAATTCTAAAGGAACACAAATGGGTCACGTGGCAGAAAGTTAAGTAAAATAGATGCCTTTAACCATTTTCACAAATAGATGCCTTTAACAATGTCGTTCATGCTCTGGTATCTCGCTTCTACCAGAGCATGAACGACTGCAACAATCTTGTCAGCAGAAGGATCCATTCTAAACTTTTCTGTTCTTCAATTGATTGACCTAATTAAATTGATTTCATGAATTCTCATCTCATATACTTGATAGAAAAAACCTTTTCCGGATCAATATGAACAAATTGAGCAAAAAAATCACATACATAATCGAAATCGTGCAAAAAAAGACAAATCCATAAATCGTCATGATTGATTTAGAGAAGAGACCTTTTAGCGCCAAAAAGAGAGACAGAAAGCTCAATCATGAATCGACATAACAAACAACAACAATTGCATTTTGAATTAGCAAAGAGGAAAACTTTACCCTACCAAGGTAGTTCAGATGATCAAAAGATCTCAATACTCATTACACAAACAAAAGATGATTACTCTTATGATATACCTGGGAATCTGATCTGATGAATTTAATGCCCCTTTCAGGATAGATCTTTGACCTGCTGAATCGACATGAATAAATACTAAATGAAATAAAGAAGAACAAAATGAGGCATAGTGTGAAGTAATAAGCCCATTTTACACAAGACTTTGAGAATAGATATGCAAAGAATCTACCTATAACAACAACTTATGATTTTCTTTTTGAATTACCTTTCTTTTCAACAACACACACATTTTCTTTAGACAAACTTCACAACTTTGTGAAACTATAAGGTTTGGATCCTTATTGTTCAAGTAGAGCTATATGGGAAAGATGCAAGATATATGAATACAGGCTGATTAAACAATTTCAATACCTTAATTTTTGGAGAAAGATTACAATGGTAATAGAAAACCTTGAAAAATAATAATGAGACATTTCATCGAACACCTAAAGTGCACAATCCATAAAACCAAATGCTCACAAACAAATGATACTAAAGCAGAAATCAGTTTGAGTTGAGCTGAATTTAAGGAGTAGGCAGTGGAATTTTAGTTGCTATGATTGCAAATCAAATAACTAAAGCATGTAAATGAAACAAACACATTCCAACATTAAATTTCAGTTCAACAGAACTTCATGAGGAAGTAGTAACAAAAACAAATTACTCAGTTCTTACTTAAACAAGGACCCATCGTACACAATACCTACACAAAAGATTATCTTACAAATTAAGGAAGAAGCATCTAAATTGTTCAACAAAAGGAGTAGAAGTGAGAGTAAGCTATGTCCAGTCTGGGGCTTGCGGTTTTAATTTTCTGCACAAAAATATTGAAAACATGGGTTGCTATTACAAAGTAGAAATATCTCAATGGAAATTCTCTTGGCACAACTTACTGACACTGAATTTCACTGTGATGGGAACTTATACCATTTCAAAAAGAACACCATGGTTAATACTGACCCCCTAAATACATCAAGACTCATCAAACAATAAATGAAAATTGTTTGATATAATTAAGATTAAAATAAATCCAGAACCAATAGACGGGAATTTAGAGGATTTTTGCGTGTCCTCGTGAATTGGCGGGAAAAGTCCAGCTACTAAAGAGCATTTAGAAGCACCCAACAAATTCTGATGTTCAGGAACAACATAGTCTTTGTTTTTGTCTAGGAAATGATCAGACTGATATTGAACTTCTCCAGCATAATGAGCAATTGTGAAATCGGTACGAGATAGTTTGGGCTTGATGAATCTCTTGTGTTTTTGGAATGTCTGATATAGCTTGTTTGAGAATGTTTCATGAGTAGACTTTGGGAACATACTGAAAAAAATAATATTTACATGAAATAAAAATCAGTCATCAAACTGAAGATGAATCTGAAATGTTGTTTGAAATTCACTAACCAAGCTTCATCAAGCAGTGCAATTATTCCTCTTGGTTTCTACATCAATGACAAAAATTGAGTTGAGTTAATGCCTTAACATCCTAATTTTTCCCGCATTCTTAACATGAGTAAAATAAAATCATAAACTCTAACATAAAGAAAATACCTTCTCAATCAGATGCAAGACATCTTGGTTGTCGAGGAATTCGATATAGCTCCAATCGATTTTCTCTTTCGTGTACTCCTCCTGCTCCATCTTGAAGACATGATGTAGTTGACATAACAAAACTTATATTATTAATCAGAAAATTTTAAGTTTTCTGAATACAAAATCTTAGAAGCTTGCCTGATTGAAATGTTGTTGCAGCTTTTCATTGGTGAAATTGATACAGAACTGCTCAAAACTACAAGATAAAATCAATAGTAAAAAACCTAAATTTTTGCATGAAGCTAAACAGTAAAAATTTCTAATTTTTTGAAAAATTTACCTATTTGTTTTGAAGCTTTCAAAACCATAGATATCAAGAACCCCAATCAAACATTTTGAGTTAGGATCTTGCCCAATTGAAACATTAATCTTCTCCACCATAGTACCATACACATTTCTGAAATGTAAAACACTAAGAAATCAATGCAATTAGAGATATAAAGAAAAATCATGGATACACCACAAGATTGATGACACATGCTCACATGGATACATATAATCAGGTATACTCCTCGGGTATTAATTTTCTTAATAAATACAAAATCTCTGAGAAAGCCTTAAGCTATAATTTGACTTGCCACATAATGCTTGCTTATACTGGTTGCTAGTATTTCTTCATCTAAAGTTGTATCAGTGTTTAATTTATTGTTTATTATCTTGGAGATCAGTCATATTGATTTCTTAATAATTTTGATGTTTTTTATTATACTGATGGACTTCCTAAGCAGGGTGAATTATATTCACTGCAACATTTTACATGCAAAATTTGCTCAATTTTTTCTTCTGCAACTCATAAAATGTGCTGGTGATTTTTTTTCCAAGTACCAATCAACTTTGACAGGAATATAATCAAAGACCTAATTTGATTGCAACCTTCATGAACTACCAGGTAATTATTTTTTTTTTCTGTTTCACTTGCAACATTTTACTCAAATTTTTCTTCTGCAACTCATATAATGTGCTGGTGGATGTTTTTTCCAAGTACCGATCAACTTTGAAATGAATATAATCAGAGACCTAATTCGATTGCAACCTTCATGAACTACCAGGTAATTATATTTTTTTGTCATATCAAGTTTCTTTGATTCTGATTTGATTGTACCATATGTTGGTTTTTATAGATAAATATAAGGGTCAATTACCAGCTGATGCAAACACAACTCACAAATTGTACTTAAGATAACAAAAATTAAATATAACTAACCATTTCAGTCACTCGTTTCAGTTGCTCATCATGAGATTTCTGAATTTTCTCTGTCAGCTCTGTTAATTTTTCTTTAGTATATCCCTTTGAGGTATTCATCTCTTCTTTTTTCTGTGCAACATTGTTGCTTCCTGCAAAACAAATTGGAAATCAATCAACCCAGACATTTATTTCACTTCTAAAAACACCACCCCAATTCATACCTTATACGTAGAAAAGAAGTTGTTTGTATAAATATATCCCTCGTTTTCTCTATCACATTTTCTACAAGGCTCAACAACTGTTGGAGCTGAATTTTTTTGTTCTTCTCATCCTTTGTAATTTTGTCAAAGAGAACACTTCTATTTTTGCAAACTTGAAGAACATTCTGCAAAATTGCAAATAACAAGATCATAAGTGTAGAATGACCCGGGGAATAGCAAATCAACACAAACCAAAGAGATAAATGAATTTATAAATACCATAGTTGATTGATGCAAACACAGCTACATTACAAAGGCAACAACTTGAGATGAGATCTCAGCCCTTCAATGTTTTTTAAGCATATGTGGCATATTTTACAGCCATTGATAAATGTATTTCTTACACAAGTGCATTCTTACATTTATTGTAGTTAGGGCATCCACAATGGAGGTTTTATGGGTTTCTAAAACTTGAAAAATAAAAAGAAATGTCAGAAAATTGCAGTAGAAACCCACCTTGAATCTAGAGTGGTTTCTCTACTAAGAAACTCATTTCTTAATAGGAAACCCATAAAAACAATAAAAAAAGCTAAAAAATAAGTTAAGAAACCCATTGTGGGTTTCTCCATTGTGAATACTCTTAGGATTGAGTAGCATAGCCCATTTTTTTAATATTAAATGAGTTTTCATCCATATTCATGTTATTCATGTCAAATAACATGTATTTTATCTTTATTTTTATTATAAATTTAAATAATATATTACATAATCAATATAGATATCAATATGTAGATAAAAATAAATCAAAAATATTTGAAAAAGAATTACAATAAAATTTTATGTATTGTGAGTGTTATAAGATATTTACTAAAACCTAAGTAATATAATTTTATTATTGGTTCAAATGTTGATAAATGATTGGACATATGAAGTGATTTGTGTAAGAATGAGTAACACTTCTTTGTTACTCCTCTTCACTCATTACATTGGTTCTATCACAAAAATTGTCATGTCATTTTTATTTTCAATTTTTAAATAGAGTTTGTTACTCTAAGTAACACCAATGTAGATACTCTTACAAATAACACGGTTCAAGCCTTATCACATGCTTTTCAATGCTACAGCTTGGGTATTTAAACAAGCAAGGTGATACATGTTACTTCTAATCTTGAATCTTTCCGTTTGGTTGCGGAAAAGAGAATCGAAAAATCCAAAAACTGCAATTTTTTTTTGGGGAAAAATTATAATTCTCACCCTCTCTTGGGCGCAATAAGGATGTGCCCAAATCTTTTTTTTAAAACCCGGTTCAGTCCGGATTTTCGAACATTTTAAAGGCAAAAATAAAAAAATAGTATGGGTTATAATTTTTCGGGTGCGGGGTTAAACGCCCTTTTTTCCCCTCATGTCCAAAATTTATCAAATCCCATCCATGTATAGTGATCTCTAAATGCTAATCAAAGCACTATCTGAGACTCAAAACTTCTTGATAACATGTAAATAAATTATTCCAATAGAAAAACTGAATGCTTCCTAATATGAAGCATCAGTATTCAGTAGCAATGTAACATCCAACATTGTCTTTGTATAACCAAGAAAGATAAATAACAAAGGAGATGCTTCATTAAAATGTTAACCTTGCCAAGTTTAGCCTTTCTCCTTTCATCTTCAAGATGTCTAGAGTCCAAACCCAAAGATGGCCCGAATCTTATGGAATATAAGACCCCGCCACCCTCTCTCTGTGTTCTCTGCAACAGTCTCGTTCCTATATCTACAATCATACACAAAATAATCAATTACATGCTCCACCACAACAAAATAAGGATAGACAATTATATTTCACAAGCTTAGAGACAAATCTCCTCAACTAACTAACCTTTCCTCTGACACATTAGTTTGGATCAACTTAATAACGGTGACACCAGGTTCTGGCGCCTCGAATGTAAGCTTCACCTGAGACACTAACCAATCTAATGTTTCAATACTTTGATTCCATTATACAACATTCAATTACAAATAAGCTGCAGATATTTCAATATGCAACTTCTCACACACCACTAACTACCCATCACAGTTCAACAAACAATTCACAATCTATAAGGAACAGAATTTGGTCTAGAAAAGTTTAGAGTATTACCGTGGAGTAGATACCATCGCGCCAGCTACCAAATCTCCACTTCTGCACAATCAGCTTGCCCTCTTGAAGCTCCACATTAGTCCCAGTAACCGAGCCATCAAAGATGCTGAACTCACCTCCAACCTCTTTACTGATCTTCGCATTACTCTGAGTAAAGCCTTTCCACCGATTCTCATCCATTAAGATCTCGTGTAAATTCATAGCCCTGCAACTGAACTTCTCGGTAACCGAGCCATCAAATAATGTTTTTTAATTGTTCATAATACGTATCTTAAGCAAAGGAACTGAATATTTTATGTTCACAAAATCACACAACACTCAAATTCTATTCCGACACAACAAAAATGAATCAAAATCAAACCATACTTACATTGAGAGAGGGAAGAAGAGATGTATATATTACTATTAGGAGAGTTCAAACTCAGAAGCTCATCACTGGGCAAAACCTCCACAGAGTAAGGCTCAATCTCAATCTTGCTTCCAGCAAACACGGTCTCAACCGTGTACCAACTCTTAAACTTCATCATCGGACGGCCAGAAATCACTGCATCAACAAGATCTCCTCATCCCCAAATTTCATTATCAGCACAACAAAAGAAACTGACAGTAAAGAGAGATCTATACCAGTTTTAGTGGTGGTTTTGAGAGACCAAGCCCATATTATCAGATTAATAGCAACATTAGACATCAACCCATTAAACTTCTGTAAAAGAAAAACAAGAAACCTACATATTAGAAGGAAGCTCAAACAAGAGAGGTTCCCGGAATGGTCTGAAGTGACAGCATAGAAGTACATAAGATAACATGTGATGGAATAATCTAGGATAGATTAACAAAGGTATTGCAAATAAGGGAATTTTGATTTTTACAGCAGTGCTTTTGTCAGCAGAGCATGTTCCTCTTTTAGGCAAAAACTGAAAACCACAATCCATTATTGATGGATTTAATGATGAAATACAAATCCTTTAGAGACGTGGTCGTACCTGAATAAAAATTTACAAAAATACTTATGGGTCGGTACTCCTATGATCTTAGAGATGGTTCTGCCAAACGCAATGCAGTTTCATCCTAAGAAAATATGTTACCATAGACAATGAAACAATTCTTAGTATTAAACATTACTCTTTGCTACAGAGCAATGAAGGTATATCCGTAGACCATCTACAACATCCATTTGTATAGCTAATAAGCTAACCTGAAGCAGCAGAACAACTTCTGAAATATGTCACCCATGGGGAGAAGTTGTTTTACAACATCCTTACTGATGTTGAAAGGAATATTGGCTACCACCTGCAAACAAAAACATGCAGTGATTTTTAAACTCGTAACTAAATCTCAATACATGAAGTCAAGCCTTCCTGAGACAACAATATCAACAAGGTCCAAGTTGGTCCTATTTCATCTTTCAAACGGAATGGAAAATATTAATTTATCAATGACAAGGCATATGGCAGCCTGACTATCTTATATCCTTCTATCCTTGTTCGAATTAAATTAGATCAAGTGAGTATACTTGGTACTTATGTTGTTAATCACATCTAAGATCTATGCAATACAGGACCAAATTTATTATCATCTGAAGTTCAGTGAACATATGAGATTAATGACATGGAAACAATCCAAAAACACATGCCTTTGCAGGTCAATCCAGTTTAAACTACGATTCTCTATGCAATTCAATGAATTCAGAAAAAAACTTCTAAAGATCAACACCAAAAGCAACCAAACCTAGATGAAAATTCAAGTACAAAAAACCCTAGGAAATTGAATAATGAGGAAGTACCTTAGCTGAAGTGCAATTGGGTTTAGTGATTCGATTTGGGAACATAAATACAACTGAATCCATAACTCGAAACCAAATTAGACGATTAATCTCTTTCACCTCCTCCTTCTTCGCCGCAACCGGAGCTTTCACCGCCACAGATGCCGCCTGGGAAGCGGAGCTAGCCTTTGGTGCAACCTTCTTGACCTCCAAATCCTCCTTGCACGGCCCACTCTTAGCCATACTCTCCACATAAACCCTAATTTTCTCCAAAATCAAGGGTTTCCCCTTTGTGAACATCGCATCCTTCAGCCTCTTCCCAACGGGGCCTTCATCCTTGACCGTAACCCTAAGATCCGGATCCTCATCAGCGTTCTCATCGGCGAGATAGGGGATTTCGACAGCTCCTTCGACCTTGAGCAGAGAGGTCGAACTCGGTGAGCTTGACGCCTACATCGCCGTCGAGGAGGATAGGGTCAGGGAGATCTTGGAGCAGGATCTCCGAGGGAGGGATCTCTGTCGCCTGGCGATGAATTTCCTGGCGAAGGACAAGGAGGAGGGAAGGGGTGACAAGCGGAGGAGAAGGCACCAGGTCCATCGGGGATGACTGATGCGGGGAAGCGAGAAGGGAGAAGTGACATTCTTCCTAATTTCTACGGAAATCCAAGCTACCTTACAAAGGCAAAAACTTGATATGTAATCTCTGTCATTCATTGTCTTTTTTAGCTTATGTCCATTGATAAAAGTATTTCTTAGTCAATTGCATTCTCTCATTTATTGTAGTTTGGATATAGAGATTTTAAAGAAAATATTATATTAATTTTTCTTTTGGGGTTTCTAGACGAGGAAGGTTAAGGGGGTCCCCGATGGTGCGGGACATAATTTTCCTCATCCCACCCCGTCCCCGTATAAAATCTCCATCTCATTTCCCGCCCACTGTCATCCCTAAAGGAAAGGTCTGACTTCTTTTTTATAAAAATCGTAACTCTCAATGGTTAGATACCGTAAATTACTTTTTGATTGAAATTTTGCTAAAAATGTTTTTTTTTTGTAGTTGGATATCTTCAAGTGTTTCTCATTTGTTCAAAATTTCTTGTTAGCTCATGTTGTTATCAAAGAATTGTTGATAGATTGGAAGTTTAGATTATTTTTTTGTCACACTAAAAATAGTTGACACACCAAGTATTACAAAGAACAAACAGTATCTTAACACTTGATGTTTGCTTCATTCAATCATCCAAAACAAGTACTGTCCAATACATTATCTGTCTACTATTATCCACACCTATAAGAATTATACCATCTTGTACAAAAATCATAAAAAGAAGCAGTTCTCTTTCAAAAATACAAGTGAAAGTAAAGAAGAAAACACAACTATCCAGTGTCTACAGTGAACTTATAAGACAAACAACTTCTTCACAGTTACAGCTCTAAGTTTTTAATCTGCTGAGCTTATGATCACTGTGAAGCTAGAAAAGAAAGTGCAGACACGACGTCAGCAATAGCCGGGCGCAAATTAGGCTGTTCATGAACACACATTGCTGCTATATTTAGAGCCTGGTGTAGTCCCCTTGTAGGGTATTGTCCTTGCAGAGCTGGATCAGCCATTTGTGCAAACTTGGCTTTGTCTTTCAGCAATGGCCTCGCCTGCAATCACACGTAAAATTTTAATACTCTCTCTGTTAAGAAATAAATGTCCTTTTAGCTCTAAGAAAATTGCAGGAATGTCAAGCTCAATTCCCAACTGCTAGCACACAGAAGCATAAATCATGCACATACAAGCAAAAATCCCAAGTTGCAGTTTAAGATTCTTACCCAAGAAACAAGATGCTGATCTCGTCCAACTTTTGTAGTATCAACCGGTTTCCTGCCTGTGACAATCTCAAGAAGAACAACACCATAGCTATAGATATCCGATTTGGTAGTCAATTGCCCTGTCATTGCATACTCCGGTGCACAATACCCAAACGTACCCATAACTCGTGTCGAAACATGCGTATCTTCTCCAATAGGCGCGAGTTTAGCCAGCCCGAAATCAGACAACTTAGGATGGAATCTCTGGTCCAACAAAATGTTGGACGCCTTCAAATCTCGGTATATAATTGGTGTTTGAGCTTTGTTGTGTAAATACTCTAATCCCTTAGCTGCCCCAGCTGCTATCTTCATCCTTGTAGTCCAATCTAGAGGCTTTCTTTTTGGAGAAAGGTCTGAAAAGTGGCACAATCTGTAATTTTTTAGACATTCTGGCATTGGTTTTAACAGATTCTGTTTTGAGGCATCAATGAAATAACAGAATACAAACCATGGAGATGATCAGCCAAAGATCCATTAGGCATGTACTCGTATACTAAAAGGCGTTGCTCTCCATCAGCGCAATAACCGATCAGATTCACAAGATTAGGGTGGTCAAGTAAACTCAAAACGAGTACTTCGACAAGGAATTCGCGGTTTCCTTGCCATCCATTTGGGCTGAGTTGTTTGATTGCTGCAATCTACACCAAATGACGAGAAAATACAAACTTGGTGAATATTTTCTATTGAAAATTTCCATGAACAAAAGTAGGTAAAGAAGATTGGACATAGTATGATCAACCTGATTTGTTCTTTCGATTTTTCCTTTGTAAACTTTGCCAAACCCGCCCTCGCCAAGATAGAAATCTTCTCTGAAATTCTTAGTTGCTGCTGCCAATTCGCGGAATCTGAATGTCTGTGCAGGAGTGCTAGGATTTGGCTTTGGCTTTGGTTTTTCTGAGGAAATAGAAGGACATCAACAACTGAATTACTTGATAAAAAAGGCTAAGCAAGAAATTTAGCTAAGATGCGAAAATAAGTGTCATTAGGAATTGTTACCTGGATAGAGATCAGATGGTTCATCCTGCATATCATCAATTGTTGCACCAGGAGAGAAAAAACAACAAACCATGACTTTTTTGCTGTATAATGCTTGCTGTAAGGAGATGAAGAAAGAGTAAACAATAAAAGTTGGGGGTGGTTGTTGTTGTTCATATATATCTTACAAATACAAGCAACTTGGAGAGACGGATGGGTTTGAGTTGGACTTGAAATCTAGATGTTTGAATTGTCGCCTTTTTGAGTTTTTTTTTTATTGATTAATAAATACTACAGTAGTTGGATATATAGTCTAGTTGTAGTCTTTTATGGATTTTCTTTCAGTTTGTAATGTGACATTGACTTGTTCATGGTTGGTCAATGTCGATGAACTTTATCGGTGGGTCGATAAACACGAAGGTGGTATATATGCGCATTGGGCCCACAATATAAGCCCATGGGGTTCCATCCTAAAACCAATTGGCAATAGGAGGAGTAATCCATGATATTATATAGTGGATTATTATGATCTCAACTTCCGATGTGGGAAGCCTATTCTCACACGCCCCCTCAAGTGGCAACTGGGTCAGTTGCCACTTGACAAACGAGTCAGCCCATATCACGCAAGCATGGCGGGCTAAACCCAAACTATGTCTTCAGGCCGACAAGCCAAAGGAGCCGCCCATAACAGGTCATCATGACGGGCTAAGCTCAGATAAATCAGGAAACGAACCCAGACCCGGAACCCGCTCTGATACCATGATAAAGTCTGGTGGATCGATAAACACGGGGGTCGTGTATATTAGCGCATATGCGCATTGGGCCCACAATATAAGCCCATGGGGTTCCATCCTAAAACCATGGAGGAGTAATCCATGGTATTATATAGTGAGCTATTATGATCTCAACTTACGACGTGAGAAGCCTATTCTCTGACTTTTGGTATTAATTAATGCTTAGCACAAATTATAGAACTCTACCTACTACTCAAATTTGTACGGAGTAGTTCCCATGATCCAATCATATTATGATTTTGCTTTAAATCACTTATTTTATACAGTACATGGTACATATTACATATTGTATAATTTTATTTTTGGATTTTGCACCGTATAATTCGATCAGTCAAAACCGTCTTGCGTACTTACGAAGTGAAAAATATGTAAGGTGAATTAGTCCTTGAACTACTCACAAGTGTTAACGAAAGTACACATTATAATTGTTTTCTAGGTTTCATACCGTTTATAGACTAATTCATGTGATCAAATAGTAATATGGCAATTTCTCACGAACATTAATGAGTTGAAATGGCAACCATAAACTATAAACTATACATAAATAACCAAATAAAACATGCTACTAATTCTGCAATTATGAAATTTCAGATTGATTTTAGTATTGCTTAAGAGATTCAAACAATGTACAGCTCTAACCAGCCTGTTTCAATATCACAAGTTTTGGTGGGCTATATTAAATCAATAAATCATGCTTGACTTTCGAATTAGACAAATCACATTATAAACTGTGTTTGTTGAGTGCACTAAATCTGAAGCATCGAAATCCACAAATTAATGGTCGTCTAACACTGTCTTGTTGGTGAATAGAATTGTTAAGGAGGATGGATCAACTAACAATGGGTATTTGAGGTCAACTGAAGAGATTGAATTTTTAAGGGTTTTTTTATCGAAAATCAATCGTAAAATATAATATGTTATTTTATCTAAAATTAACCGTTTAATTTAATATTACTGAGAATCACTCAGGTAACAAATTTCGCTACTTTAACTATATATGCATGTTTGTTTGAACGTTAAAGTGTTACACTCGCCAATTAATTCATTTTTTAATCTTTTATTAGATTTTATTTATTTTAATTTTAATCTACTTGATAATACTATCACAAACGAATTCATTGATGGAACAGAAAGGGTCCACTCCTTTCTCAACCATGAAAAATCATGGAAAATAAATGGACTTTAAAAAAAGATTTGGATCAGGTTCGAAGGGCTTAACGTACGAATGTACGAATATAGTCATTTCACATTTGTCACTAATCACATGCAAACGCAGGTGTGTGCATGTACTTTTCACATATTATCAATGACATGCACAATCTGTCAAATGTACATGTCAATGGCTTAAATGTGCATGTCAATTTTTTCATTCGCACATTCGCTCGTTAATAATGCATTCGCACGTGAATCTTTTCCTTTTAAAAATACTTTAAAAATCACATTATCCAAGTACTAAAGTCAAATTCAATCATGACAAATTCTCCACAAAAGTTTTATGAATATGAGCTATTTTAACACAAACTTAAGCCCATCTCATAAATGAATAGATATGAAAATTAAACTTGGTTCCGAAATTTATGAATTTTCTGTGGAAAATTTTCAAAAAAAAGACTCCCCACCAAAGCCACACCCTACAAAAAGATATATCCCAATTACTACACAATGTAATAGATACAATAATTTTATAGAAGACTTAAAATGTTTCATTTTTAAAATGTCCCGAAACAAAACAAATAATCAGGAACTAAAACCCAAAATTAGCAAATACAACATGAACATTGATAGCTCTAACCGATCATCCATTGGCATAGTAAATGAAATAAAGGAAAAAATACCAAGAACATTACAAGGAGAACTAGCCACTATTTGGTAGACCCTATTGTTTTATCGAAACAAATAAATTTTTAACCTTGAAGAGCATCACAAAATACCAGACATCCACCATACATGCGACAGCAAATAAAAAATTAGAAGAAAAAGAAGAGAAAGAGAGAATGATGATAAGGAAAGAACAACAATAATGAGGAAGATGAAATTAATGCTGTGAGTGACCTTATCGCCAAACTCCATTATATATGTCACCATTATTCGATTTTGCAGCCTTTTCAGATCTTTTTGATCTCATATTTCGGGGTATTTTAGAACAGTTTCATTCTAGATAGATGGACCCGGCCCCTAAACACTTTCCTTATAAAAAAAATCCGTAAACATATTGACGTAGTCGGAATCACAAAGGTTAGAAAGCGCTAAGTTTGAATAAAAAAACACAATTCCGCAAGCGACGAACCTGACAAAATAAGCTCGAGACAGAAAGAGAAAACTCCCAGCTTTTATTATGAATAAAAGATAAGAATGTCGGTCACATCCTAAAAGTGCTTAAATATTGAAACGAAGCTCTGATTCGAAAAATATCCAAAACAGAAACAAATTCGAAACTGCAAAAAAAAATATTAAAATTATTTTCGTGCCTGAAACAAACTATAATAAGCTAAATTTGCGCGATTCCGTATCTGAAAAGATATAATAATTTTTACTTTCACATCGGGATCAAGTTTATGCAAATCCTATCAAATCTTATTGACAAACGACTTCTTCTTCATCAATACGCACGTCCAACATTCCAACATCACATATAGGAAAAACCCTACATAAAACTTCTTATATTCGCACCTACACGTCCATCCTAATGTGAAGTCAAAGAACTTTTGTGTATCATTCTATGTAATCAGTCGATAAAATTATACAAATCTAGTTGATATTCTATTTTGCAACCGAATTTTTCTTTCTTGGCGCCTTTTGCAATTGTGATGTGACCAAGGTCATTGGGAGCTTAACACCAAGGCCCCGTTCGGTAAAGATGAAGGTTTTTGGGGTTAAAGGTAGCTGAAGCTGAAGGTAACTGAAGTTGAAGTAAGTAGTTGAAGGAAGCTGAAGCTGAAGTTAGTAGCTGAAGTTGCTTTTTGGGTTGAAGTTGGAAAAAGTGGTGTTCGGTAAAGATGAAAAAAATGGTAGTTGAAGTTGAGTGATTGTAGAGTGAAATTACCAAAAGGGGTATGGATATAATTTTATAAATGAATTTTAGATTAAAGTGTTTGTGTTATATTTGTGTTTTGTTTGTATGAGATTTGGTTATTTAATTTAATAATTCGAACTTAATATTTAAAATAGTTTATTAAAATTTAAAAATTCATATAAACTACGGAGTATATTTTAGATTATAAATAAAATACGTAATTTATTAAATTCAATAAACATTTGATGCATATATATATAACTTTAAAATTTTATAATACAATATTAATACATTTATTTATATTTATAAGACTTCACCATATATACATAAGTCTATGTGGGATTCGAACCCACATCGATGTGTATATCACATTGCTCTCCCAATTGAG
This sequence comes from Oxyria digyna, assembly GCA_029168935.1. Lineage (NCBI taxonomy): Eukaryota > Viridiplantae > Streptophyta > Magnoliopsida > Caryophyllales > Polygonaceae > Oxyria > Oxyria digyna. The sequence goes on from JAPVLV010000017.1 coordinate 1,057,300, forward strand.
CTAATAGACTTCTTCGACATGATAGAAGATACAGATTCATTACACCACAACACCAGCAAAACGAAGAAAGTACCCGACTCTATGAAACATAATTCATTAGAATGATCAGTGCCCCAACGATTACAAAATCATAGTCTGAAGTACTGTATCTAGATTATAGATCAAAGTATATGAGATGGGCAATGTTAACTCTATACATGGACAATTCAGAAGCTATGATGGAAAGCCAAACATTGATATGCTTTATATATGAAGATACATCATATATACATGGTCATATGCCGTGCCCCAAGCAGCCTTCATCTCGGCTGACCACATCTCAGGAACTGCCTCCTTTATTGTCTCCACTAGTGGATACCTTACAACCTGAGATTAGGATTAGTTAAAACCGACTCTAGCACTTTACTCCAAATCTTGTTTTTACATGCCATTAGATAGAGTCTGAGAATGGGAAGTTACCTCATAATGCTCATCAGCAACTCCGTATTTGAAGTGGGTTGAACAGAGACACTTTAGGCTTGACTCTCTAACCGTCACTTTCCCTGTCTTCCTTAGCTGAATTGCTGATTCACAAGTCTGACAAACAATGTGTGTTTCTTGAGTTTACACATGAAAAACACATATATATATATATATATATATATATATATATATATTATTGCATTAGAGGTACGAGAAAAAAGAAGAGAGAGTGACCATGATGAGGACAGTCATGGCATGGGTCTTGAGCTTGGGATTCTTCTCAACAGGCACCTCTGAATTCTTCAGGAATGAGAACATCTTCTTTGTTGCTGGAGCTCAAATACTCTGCAGTTCATGCCAAATCAACAATAATAGGGATGATCACTGAGATTGAAAAAGAGAGCCAAGTTTGATTGTTGCTACTTACTTCAAGAACGTGAAAAACTTATTGTCTCCTATGGATTCAACATAAGGAATATTATCTCCAACTCACACCAGCCATCTCCAACTTACACCATCATTTGTATCTCCAAATTGTACTGAACAACAACTCAAGCCAAGTCCAACAATTTTACAAATGTTGCATCCTACTGCAAATGTTAAGTTATGCTTCATTCCATGGATTTTACAACAATAAAAAAAATTGGCATTTCAACAAACACATGGAGTGCACAACTAGCAAAGTCAATAAAACCCAATAAGGAATGAATTTCAATCCAGTTTGTATGAATATCAACCATATATAATGCCAAATCAACAATATTTACACCAAAACTGAAGCAAATGTAAATTATTTTGAAGAATAATCGAAATTTAGCCACTCCATGTAATGGCATGCAGCAGTGCAGCAAAATAGATGAATTCCCAATCAAAAGAAAGAAAAAGGGCAAAATACCTGAATCGTGTACATAGAACAAGCCAATCTAATGGAACTTGAGTTGGAGAATCAAGCTTCAAACTCAGAAATTAGGGTTAAAGTTTATCAAAATCAGAAAGTGAAAAGGGTGAAGAGAAATACTTTGAATCGGAATGGAAGAGGAGTAGAGAAATCACAAGGGCATTTGATGGAATATTACCAGCTTCAACTGGGTTGAAGTTGAAGCATTTGCTTCATCTTGGGGGGGCTAGATGAAGGAAAATTGCACTATTTGGTTGAAGTTACCCATTTCCTTCAACCACCTTCAACCAGCTTCATACAAATCTGCTTTTTTGCTTCATCTTTGCCGAACAGGTGAAATTTGCTTCAACCAACCAAATTCTTCAACTTCATACCGTTTTTTGTGTAACTTCATCTAATCCGAACGGGGCCCAAGTCTGCCTTTGACACGATACATTTATAGGGTTGACACGATACATTTATAGGGTTGACACGATACACCAAGTATGCCGTATGTACGTATTTGCAAGTTGCAATCTTATACTTACTCCGTATGTCTTTTCATGATTCATGTCTCACAAGTAGACCTCTGAAAAGCTGACCCGACCCGTTGGGTCGATCCAACCCGACCCGAAAATACTCGATTCAAACCCGACTCGAAAAGGGTTTGAATCCGTTTGAGTCAGATCTGTTTTCGACCCGAACCCGTTGGGTCGAACCCGGCTCGACCCGAACTTTTCGAAACTCGTGGAGGGTCTCACTTTTCACATATTTTATTTAATTTAAATTAAAAAATAACAATATATTTTGTTAAATAATAATATATTATTATTAAAATATTATTTTCTTTATTATAATAAAGAAAAGCGAACATTTGAAACTCGCTGGGTCGACCCGAACCCGCATTAGTGGAAAAAACACTTGTTGCAGCGCCCTTGTTGAGGGGGACAAAGTTTTGCCCGCCTCAACAAACATCTGTTGAGGCGGGCAAAACTTTGTTCGCCTCAACAACCTCAAAAAATCGGCCTTGTTGAGGCGAACAAAAATTTGTTCGCCTCAACAGGGGTCTGTTGAGGTGGTCAGAGTTTTGCCCGCCTCAACAGGTCTTGACTTTTTTAGGCGGACAAACTTCTTCCCGCCTCAACAGGACCTGTTGAGGCGTACATATTGTCGTGCGCCTCAACAAGTCAAGCCCCTTAGAAATAAAATAGAAATTTAATTAATACATGTCCCACAGATCACCATTTACAACCGTTGATTAGGTAATAGATCCAACGAACTAAAACAATTGTGTTTCCTCTCCCATATCTCTCTTATCTGACAACGTACATATCAAAAAACAATTCTCTCCCCTCCTCATTTCTTCCTCTGGTTTCATTCTCGATCTTTTTCTCCTCCTTCCTCTTCGATCTCTTCTTCATTCCTCCACAAATCTACATCTCGTTCACTTCCTCCACAGATCTACATCTCCCTCTGGTTTCCTTCTTCTTCCGTTCCTCTCGATCGCACCTCTTCCTCCATAGATCTACATCTCTTTGAAATCGAAGAGATCCACGAAGAAGAACCAACCCCAAGATCCCCAGAAATCCAACAACTTGAACCCATCCCCGAAATCATCCCAAAACCCAAGAAACCAGACGATTGCGGCCAGGATTCTTGGCTCTGCTCCGGCCTCCGCCGATTCTCCCTCCGAAGAAGGCTAGGGCTTGTGAAGAGCAGGCCGGAGAAGAAGGCGAAGGAGCTCAAGAAACCAGACGCGTCGACAACTGCGATGGAGGATTTCCACACTTCGCTTCGTGGGTTTATGGAGATGAGTTGCGACGAGTTCGGAGGCTGCGTTGCACCCTGTGACACCGACGCGTTCTCCTTCACCGTCTCCGTCCATATCTGGACTGATTGCGGCCAGGATTCGAGTCAGTGCCGGCGCAGGAGGAATGAGTTAGGGTTTTTTTTGTTTTTTTTGTTTATGCAGATTTAGGGTTCTAAGTCGTTCGAATTTTTTTTATGTAAATCGAGATTAGTTTGTAAATCTGAGTAGATTAGTTTGTTAGTTTGTAAATCTGTCGTTCAGATTTAGGATGATTTTGGTTTCATCTTTTATTTGGGTTATAAATCTGAGTTTGCAAATTTGTAAATTCTTCAAATAAATAGAGTTTAAATCCTGAGGCAATTTGCAGAGATTCGATAAGTGTTTGAGCATAAACTATTGAAATAAATGGAGGTCCGATAAGTGTTTTGAGGCGGGCAAAGTTCCTGAAATTAGAGGCGGGCGGATAAGTGTCCGCCTCAACAAGCCTAGTTTTTTAGGCGGGCACTTGAAATTTAAGGCATAATTTTGCCTATCTGTTGAGGCGGGCAATAGAGTGACCGCCTCAATAAGTCACTTGTTGCAGCCCCCTGTTGCAGCGACCCCTGCCCGCCTCAACAGGTGTTTTTTCCACTAGTGCCGAACCCGTTCAACCCGAAAATTTTGTCAACCCGATTGACCCGAACCCGTTTTCGACCCAAACCCGATTGACCCGAACCCGACCCGTTCGACCCGTTTGCCAGGTCTACTCACAAGTTGCAATCTTAATTCGGTCGTTAATTAATTTATACACGGCTTTTACGTTTCTTTGGCATCCCCAAAGTTTTCCTTTTTTTCAAAACAATATTATTATTTATGTCATCTCTTTCTCTAGGGTCTGTTTGGTGCCACAGTTTATAAACTGGTTTTAGTTTATAAACAGGGGTTTGGAAAAAAAACAGGTTACTCATGTTTAGGGATTTGTGCATATTTAACTTTTTTTTTCTTCCTTTATCTAAAAAAATATTGGTCTATCTTGAAGCCTCTCTGTTCTTCCTCCTTCCTCAACTTCAGATTTCAACCCATTTCTCACTCAAATCCAATTTTTGCCGACCATCTTTCCGACCATTCCCGTCGGCGACCTAAAACAACTTCCCTTGCTTCTTGAACCACCGGCTTCCGGCCTCTCCGACACATTTATTTTCGGTTTCCCCAATGTGTGGTTTAGGGTTTACTAAACGAATCCAAGTTCAATTTTGAACAGAATCTCTGAACTTTCAAGAAAATCAACCCGTAGAAACGAATCGTACCCTCACATCCTTCGATCAATTGCACCCTCATAGCTTCCAAGCGGCTCGAACATGCACTCAAGACAACCGACACGGACTGCACCATGAACAGCTTCAAGATACTCAAACCTTCACCCTTTTTTCCCTTCACCCTTCACAAAGTCGGACCACTCCCTCCTGAACCTATGATCTTGAACCCCCAAATATCATGAAAGCCTAGATCTAACTAATCTTAATTTTAGAGAGCTCGTGGAAATGGAGACTATAAGCCTCTTGGCCCTCTATTGCCAAACATGTTTATGCCTTATAAGTGTTCATTTTGTTTAAATATTTTTTATCCCACCAAACATATTTTTTAAGAAAACCTTGTTTATAAACTGAAACCAGTTTATAAACCAAGGCACCAAACATACCCCTAAACAAGCTCTTAATACAAATATAATAAGGGAAAGTGTCGGGTGAGAATAACTTTTATAATACGAACGTAAGAATGATGCACATTAGTAGTAAATTGGTGAACATTTAGTACTAATTTGGTGCACATTCGTTGACAAACTTAAAAACATCCAAAATTTGAAGAATATTCATTTTTAAAGAACATTTATTGAGAAGTTGAAAAAATTTCAGGTAAAAGTGTATATATGCATCACTTTTTCAAAGGATTTGTATCAAAAAATTTGATGCACATTTAAGTATATTTTAATGCACATTTAAGTATATTTTGATGCACATTATCTATTCTCACGTTCTCATTTTAAAAATTATTCTCACTGGAACCTCACCCATATAATAATAGCCTAAGTTTTCGTATTCTGATGGTATAAAACGTGTTCTTTTCATCTACATATTATGAGTTTTGACTCGTGAAAATAACAACACTGCCCTTACTAAATACAGCCCGCCTTTTTTACCAAATACCGCTCGGTTTCTCGCGTTATGCGAGGGAGAGACACGTCGCGTAACGCGAGAATTAAAAAAAGGCTCTTACGAGAGATGTACATCTCTCGCGTTACGCGAGAAGCGCGTCCCTCGCGTAATGCGAGATTAACATTTTAAATTTATGTTACTTTTTGCTAATCTCGCGTTACGCGAGGGACGTGTTTCTCGCGTTACGCGAGAAACCGGACGGTGTTTGGTATTTTGACCGGGGTGTATATAACATCCTTGTTTTTTTGGTCATGAAGAAGTGTTATTACTTCTTTGCCGTTCAAAAAGTACTCCGTATTAACAAAAACACAAATATATTAATGCAATTACAAAGCTATGGATAAGTGATAACATTCTAGAAAGGGAATTTGTAATAAAAATCACTACCGAATGTCAGTGTCTACTACTTCAGCTAAAAGTATATACTGTATTGATGTTTAACTACTTCTTACGAGGAAAATATGATAAACTCATCATTATAAAAAAAAATTATATTTTTAATGTAATTCATTTATCTTTTAATTATTTAATGTATGTCACTGACATATATTAGAAAATCCCATATTAATTCAATATACTAGTAAATACTTTTGCCATTAAATTTTTATAGTCTTAGAGCATCTTTATTCATGTTATTCATGTTGAGTAACATTGACTATTATTTTAATGTTAAATGAGTTTGAATCCACAATCATATTATTTATATCAAATAACATACATTTTACTTTTACTTTTTGTATAAATTTAGATAATATATTACATAGTTGATATGAATGTCAATATATAGATAAAAATAAATTAAAAATATTTGAAAAACAATTACAATAAATTTTTATGTATTATGAATGTTATAAGGATTAAACTAATAGAAAAGTAAAAGAACTTTATTATTATGTCATGTGTAAATATGTAATTGGAGGAATGTGTGGATTTGTGTCAGAAAGAGTAACAACTATTGATTTAAACAAAATTACTGACATTTTGTTTTTATTTGACTTTAAAATAAATTATATGTTACTTGAAATAAAACTAATGAAGTCTCAATGTCCTTCAGGCTAGGTAAAAAATGAGTTTCTTATGCTTTTACGTAAGCTTTAACTCACATCAATTTCATTGCTAAACTTTCATAACTACGGAGTATGAGTGTATGACACATGTTCATGAATGAACATCAGATATAAATAGTTTATTAATGGGTGTGAAAACCATAAATGCTTATGCTAGTCAATTTATTCGATAGTCAAACAATCTAACGTCCAAAAATACGATTCATTTTAATAATTATTTTTTTAATTCCTTGAATTAGGTATGAGTATTGATAGAGACACAAGAAAAATTACTTTGGTATGAATTTTTTATATTCTACTAAACTTCTAAGTACATATCTTAACAAAAGATATTTTTGCTCAACCATATTAAGGACAAAAATATGATGTTCTCCCCTATCACTTGGATTAGCCACACAAACACTTTTAAAAAGTCTCTATCACCAATTAAGTCGACTATAAAACGTGAATTAGACTCATCAAAATATTCCAGAGTCCTTGATCCCAAGCAACGGAGAGTCCATAGAAGATACCCCAAATGTTTTGCCGCCAAAATAGGACAAGGATACAAATTTTTGGATCAAACGTGAGGTTTCGAAGAAAATAAAATATGTCAACGGGACCCTCCAATAAGTATAAGTCTATTGGAACACTACTAGATTAAGGAGTTGATAGTCTTCGATCTGAAGGCTGAGCAATACAAAGTTGTGTGAGACAAGTAGTTTGAGATGCGGAGGACGAATGATTGCAGAAGTGGTAAGACTCGTCCACGTTAACCTTAGTGAACCCTTGATCCGTATATGAACACGATTGATAAAATGATTACCATTTCTCTTTCTTGTACAGTTTAAAGAGCATATTTTGATTAACCGAAATAACTGATTTACCATATCGAACAATTTTATTAACCGATACAATTAGATAATGGTTATTACTTATTAGAAATCAATAACCGAACATTGATTAACCGTTATTCACACCCACCTCTAGTACAAACTATCATCATAGGATATATACACTTGAGGATTGAGTTCGAGTGAGCTAAATACTTACACTCAACAAAGTACGCAAATCAATATACAATTACTTGAACACAAAACACAAATTACAATGACACAAACATACATATACTACAGTTTCCTCCATCCATCACGTACAAACACATTACTCATGCAACCTACCATTCCAAAACCCAACAACAATAAACAGCTTAAACTATTACAATTCTGAGATTAAGGGATACAAAAACATAAAGACAACTATAAACTACTACTGATTAAAGCTGGAATGCCAGTTAATTAGCAGTACGTTTGCAGTTTCTTATGATCGGTCGAAGATAAAATCCGATCATCTACTTCCTGTAGAAGGATCATGCTTGCTGTTAGCTCCAGTCCCGTCGTAGTCGTCGGTATGAGCATAACTTAGAAGCTTTCTTCCTCCCTTTTCTTTCCCCCAATCAATCAATCCCTCCTGCAACAAACATTATATATGATCGTTAATTTAGAGTAAGATCTATGTAGAAAATTCAGATCAACTAAAGAAGAATTCAGAAGAATTTGGTGTAAGAGTTTGGACAAGAATCGCATCAAATTCAGATATTCAACTGAAACCTTGTGAGATGCTATTTCAATTATGTGGTTGAAATTATATATGTGGTTGAAAGTAACTACAAGAAAATAGGAAGATGTTCAACAACAAAAGAATAAGAGTTTCTAATTTTTTTATGTACGGTGATTAAAGTTGTAATTACTGATATATAAGAGAGAAAAGAGAGGAGAAGAAATTATCTATCATTTTCAAAAACACATAAACACAAGAGAGAATATAATTCCATCTGCGAGAGGGAAGAGTAAAACACAAAGAGAGGTTTATATTTCTTTGTAAGGTACTTACTCTTCTACGACAAGTTTGTGGTTTGTACAAGTTGTCGGTTATTTCCTTCATATAGTAACAAACATATCACCCCGAGGACGTAGGCAAGTTGCCGAACCTCGTTAAATTCTTGTGTGTTCATACTACTTTTTTCGTTTCATATTAGTCGAAGTTTCCGCAGCTACTCAACAAGGTCATTAAAATCGAGATTATAAGATCAGATCGTAAGAGGTCATTTGAATCGTAAAATTGTATGTTATACGAAAAATGTATATTCACAACTTAATATTCTATTATTAGTAAGATTCTAAACTTCAGATTTTGAGTCTTTTACAACATAAGTCGGCAAAAACGCATCAAATTCAGCATCAACTAATTTCGAGTTATGTCTCAATCACAAAATTCACCAGCGTCGGTTCAATCAAATCGAAAAATCAAATGAAATCAGAGGCGTAAAAAAGAGATGACCTAACCTGCGCGGAATGATCCGAAATGACGCGAGGCGAGACCACAGATTTGATCAGGCTTCCTGCGATAGAAATTGAGTCAATCAGAACACGAATTGACCTCAAAATCATGAAAAACAACATGAATTAAGATCGGAAAAGCGGAATTCATTCTGAACGAAGCTTGATTGAGAGAGATCGGTGAACTTACTTGAAAGAGGAACGGCGGAGGCGGAAGAAGCGAGAAGAGAGACGATGAGCAGAAATATAATAGCGATTGTGGAGGCGAATGGATTTCTCATGATGATTGTTCTTCTGCGGCTGGAGATTGAGATTGTGTTGACAGAGGAAGTGGAGAGGAGAGAGTGGAGAAGATGGGAGAGAAGATGGGGGAAATTCTCAACGCTTAAATATTTAATACGAAATTAAAATATTATAAACTTTGGGATCCGTTTGGTTGTACATACTCCATAGTTGAAAATATAAGGATATGTCTGGACTCTGGATAGGCAAGGGTCATATAACTGTGAATATATTAAGGCTTAAAATTCATTGTAATTACAATATATATTTTGAAGTATAAAATTTAGGTGGGACTAGGTCACTGTTAATTAATTTCATTCGTTAGATTCACTTATATAAAAAGCTCAAATTAGGAGAAAAAAAAGTGTAAGACAGAGGTTAAGTGCAAAAAAAAAAGCGTTTGTTGAGTTTGAAAAAACTAAAGGCCCGTTTGGTATCCATATCTGCGTTTGATATAATTAGAATATCGATATCAAATTGATATCGGTTGTTTGGTATGAACCAAATATATCAGGTATGAGTATCAAAATGATTTTATAGTGTTGTTTTGATATCTCTAAAAAATGGAGTATATGAAAGATATTTTCTTACTTGCAATTTTTATCACTTTTCTTAAATTAACTTACATTTTTTTATCACTTTGACTTGCATTTGACTTGCTTTTTTTCTTATTTCGGTTTGCACTTTAATTCACCCCGATTTGCATTTGCACTGCTAAAGAAATCTTAGAAATTTTTTGCTCGCAATTTTGAGTCTTCGTTTTGCACTTTACATAGTCTTCAACTTAAAATGAGTGTTCATAGGAGCAATAACAAATGAATCATGCCTTTCTACTTGGAATTTGACTTTATGGAAGATGAGTATATAAGACCAAACGCGCCCTGTTGATTTTAATATTTCTACAAACATGATTGAAAAATAAAAGACAAGTTAGTTAAATAATAACCAAATAATGAATGTGAGGGTGGTGGCAAAAAAGGTCAACTGCAAATTAATGTGAGCGGGTCCTATATTTTAACGTGACCCTAATATTTGTGCGGCCCATAAACAACAAAATACGCGATTTTTAGGATTTGTTCGACACCACTATTTAATTGGGGCCCATTTTCCATATTTAGGAAATTTAATTATTATTTTTAAGATATGGATTTTGGAGTTATTCAACTTGATTAAAGTCTTATTTATACTAGTTTTTATTTTTAGAACAGTTTGTATGGTATCTAGCACTTTTACAAATGTGTTTTAAATTTATACCCTTTAATCATTTTCTCTAGAGTTAGGTTTTAAATTTTTCTGTCATTTTTTGAATTGTGTTAAATTTATTATTTTGGATGATGTATTAGATTTGGTTATTTCTCAATATTTTTTAAATTAGATTTTTATTTATGAATAAAGTTTAGAGACTGCCGCCCCTCTTTTATCAAAAATTAACCTATATCTTTGGATAAAATAATTTAATTATAGTAGATGAATCTATAACATATGATTCATATATGTTTTTTTCATTTCAATTCTGCTTTAAGTAATCTATTACAACAACAACAAAATTCACCCAGTGTGTTTCTGCTGGAGCAGGGGTCTGAGAGACTAGATGCGGACATCCATACCTCAACACATGTCGAGAGGATGTTAACCGACAAGTCCAAGACAGTTAGAAACAGAAATAGAAAATAAAAATCCGAGAGATTAGAAAGAAACGAGAAACATAAAACTAGTCAACTATAGTTTTATGCTTTAAGTAATCTATTCTACCTTATAAATCCTGTTGTATATGCCTACATATAATGATATTTAGAGTGTGCTTGAATTCTCAAAAATATAGACTAAGTGCATTGTCCTGCGTTAACTTAATAATTTAATATATACTCCAGTATATAATTGTTATAAAAAAGAAAAGAAAAGAAGAGAAAAGGAGTTTATTATAAAATGTACTAAATTTCGAACAAAAAATCTAATAAGGGGAAAACAAAAGCGCGGTCATTGATGTCTGGGCCTTATCTAATATGGGCTTGTACATGAACCTGGCCCATTTTGACAAAAAACAAAATGAACCTGGCCCATTGTTTACTTCCCGAGGAAATCATAATGGGGTTTAGTGGTAGGATGGGGTGCCCAATGTCCCTAATGACATTAGAGTGTAGGTTTTTATCTTTATCATTAAGTTTTAGGTTTCTACCATTGATTTCACCCCACATACTCGGCCCTCAATCCGGGCCGAGTAGCCCTTAGAGTAGCCCGTTTATATTAAACTTGTTTATTTAATGAAATTTAAATAAAAATCCGAATAAAAATACTTCAAAGCAACGCAATAAAACCTGTCCAAAATATTGAATTAAATTATGTCCAAAACAATGCATAAACCATGTAATAAACCTCAGAATTTTTAGTAAAAGTTAGACAGCAGCTTCACATTTTCCACTTCCAGATTCTTTTTCTCTTTCACCAATTTTGTAATGACTTGTATAACATTGTGACTGTATTCATCATCCCTCCACATAAAAAAGTTGCATTTTGCATTTGATTGGTACATAGGACAACCCCAGAACCTCCTTCCATAGTTAACAGTAGTGTGTGCAGTTGATTCCTTAGCCAAAAGACCACACTTGCACAATATCTGTTGCATCTTCGAAGTTTTGCTTGAAGAGCTTGAATTTGACATATTCGACATCGTTCTTCAACAATAGCAAACTAAACAACCTACGAATCAAGAAAAAAAAGGGCGATTATCCGAATCTGAAAAATTAGGGTTCTTCAGGCTCATATGAAGAAGAATCGCAAACTTACCTTGCTTCTTTGAAGAATCGCGACTTCAGGCTTCAAAGAACAATGGAATCACCCTCCTTTGCAGATTCATGACTCGATTTCGCCAATTAGGGTTCTTCGATTTTGCCCCAAATTGATTTAGGGTTAAAAATTGAGAAGGAAAGAGCAACTGGGTAAATTCAACTTATATAAAGATTTCAAACAAAGCCCACTCGCGTTATAGTCGCCTGAAGGACAAACTTGACAAAAGTTGAGGACGGGTGGTGAATGAGTAACGAAAGGTGTTAAACGGATGATTTCTGGTAATATTCAATTAAAGAGGTGGTTTAGAGCAATATAGACACTTTTACGGGTGATTTTCGGTAAAAACCTCTAAATATAATCATTATGTTAATTAATAAGAATAATAATTCATAAATTTATATACAAAGACTTAAATTAGTCCCAAGGCGAGAGTATACTTCAATAAAAGTTAACAATGGATGATCGATCTGTTCAGTTTTTCAGCGTTGGTCATATTTTAAGACCTCTAATCACAATAATGTCACATTATTAAGTCAGTGTAAGTAAGTCACGTGGGCACTTTGATATTTGACAGTAATACGGAGTATTAAAATATGCATCAGAAATACAATGGATATCACATATAAAATGACTCAGTAAGACAGTAAAGTCACATGGGCACGTTAATAATACAGTAACAAATTCTGACCAAAATATCAAAAATACAGTAATAGATAATATTATTTAGATTTTTTTTTTCATTTGTTTAATCTTTGTTTTTGATCCGAAGCTAGTAAGCCAATTGTACGTGTATATATAATTGTACATGGAACAAGCCACAACACAAGTGCATATTATCTTCTTCATCATCATCTAGCTAGCACAATTTGTAGATCGATCGGTATGGAAGTCTTCCTCCTAATTGTTATCCTTGTCCCAATTTTCCTATACATGTGTTATTGCAAATCAAAAGAATCACACACCCATCATTCTGCATGCGTATCACTCTTCACCACACACAATCTCCCCAACATTTTTTCCTTGATTAGACTAAACCTCATCGGTGACGAAGGCCGACGCCTCGCTTTCACGTCACGCATGTTGGCCGCCTCTCCTTCGTCCACCGTCATCCTCCACGTACCGTTTGGAGGCGGCGACTTCCTCTTCACTGCAGATCCAGACAATGTTCGTCACGTTCTTAAGACTCAATTCTCAAACTATCAAATGGACCACACCAATGTTTCCGCCTTCAAAGAAGTCGTTGGTCGTGGTTTGCTCAACGTACAAGGAGACGAATGGCGGTCTCAACGTCAGTTTATGTCACACAACCTATCCAAAGGGTTTGTGAGAAGTGCGGTAGAATCGGTGCTCGATCCATGCATCGCCAAATCTCTCATCAAAACTCTATCCATTGCGTCCAAGAAGGCACAAGTTGTTGACCTCCACGACGTCTTACGACGATTCAGTTTCAACACTGCGTGCAAGCTTATGACAGTCGGGTATGAACAAGATGTTGATGACCAAGTCTTCCAAGCTTACAATCAAGCCGTCTTGATAGGTAATGAATGGGATGATTGTGTATTTAAGTAACTTGAATTAGGTTATGAGGACACTCTTTTATGTTCTTTTGAAGCAACCAACCTTCCTCTGGAGCATTTAATCAATCCTGACTTGGTAGCCTTTCAGAATCAATCGTCCTCGTTACCAAATTTAATTTGTGACAACTTATGTTACCACAGGTAATCATCGCGTCAAAATGGTGTTCCCTTTGTCGTTGTTGTGGAAGATCGAGAGGCTTCTTAACATCGGGTCACAGAAACGACTGATGGAAGCTGTGGAAAAGATTCGAGCATTCGTCCTTGCTATTGTCGAACAAAGGCGAGACAAGATGAGGGTTGGGGGTGGGAACGACGACGATGACTTCTTGTCACAGATTCTCCGAAACTATAGCAAAGATGATTCAATGGTCCTCGATGTGATGCTCAACTTCATTGTGGCGGGCTATGGCACTGTGCCTTCTGCTCTGGCTTGGTTCTTTTGGTTAGTCTCCACAAATCCTGAGGTGGAGGATGAGATTCTAAGAGAGATAAGGAGAGTCGAGAAATATGATAATCCAATCGACCAAGTTAAGTCTATGGTTTACACACACGCCGCCTTGTGTGAGAGCATGAGGCTTTATCCTCCGATTCCCGAGGACTCGAAGGAAGCTGCTAATGATGATATTTTACCAGATGGGACTCATGTGAAGAAAGGGACGAAGATCGTCTACTCAATACATGCCATGGGAAGATCAGAGAGGATTTGGGGTCCGGATTCGGCTGAATACAAACCTAAGAGATGGCTAAAATGGGATGATACGAGCGACACATGGAGCTTCATTCCTCGCGATCCTTATACATATACTGTGTTTCATGCTGGGCCAAGGATGTGCCTTGGAATGGACTTGGCGCTTACCCAAATGAAAATCTTGGTTGCTCGTTTCCTATCAAAGTTCAAGGTGATACCTTGCAACAAAGAGGAGCCTGCGTTTAAGAGTGAAATAATCGGTAAGATGAATGGAGGCTTTCCAGTGAGGTTGGAAGAGAGATACTACGTATAATGTTGCTCTTTACTCGGATCATATGTATTCTGTTAAGTACATGTCTAAGTCATTACAATAAACACTTTATCATCTGTTTCGATTGGTCAAAGTCGCTCTACTTTCAACCCGGAATATTATTGGAGTTGTTCTACTTTGAGACCGGTGTATTATTGGCACGCCAACTTGAAGACTCCTCCTAATATCAGTGTTTCCAAACAAGCCTCCAACATGAATTTGAGCTTGCGACCTCTGAATAAATTGCTTTAGGCAGCCTATGACAAATCACTAATTCAATTAAATATTAGCTTTTTATGTTGCTTTCTAGCAAGATGTCTGATTGCATATTCTTTTGCTTTTTCCGGTTTGAGTCTTCCTAAGAATTTAGTTTTATGGTCTTCATTGAGCACCTTGTATCTATGGAGGAATGAATCTATCTATCTATGTGTTAAATTGATGTTTAAATCCTAAATTATGACTTTCGTATAATATTTCATATTCAACTTTTTTGAAAATTCTTGAATTCCTCAACATTTTCGTCATCGCCTATTCTACTGTGCTTGTTGATGTGTCTTTTCCAGCTATGAACATATTGACTCTCAACATGGATTAGAAAACCATTTCCGTCTTTTTTCAGAAGTTCTAACTTATCTTAACCCTCTAACACTAAAGTGCTTAGAATATGAAACTATCTCGCGAGATACGACAATTATCAAAACCAACGTTAACCGGACAATAACCATATGCATCAAGGCTCAACTTTTCTTCAAAAACAACAAAAATTAATACAGAACATAGCATCACACCAAACCAAAATTACGAGCATGTTGACAAACCATCAAAGAAGGTTCTCTTGAGGCCCTAAATGTGACAACACTTTAAATGGAACCTTGAACCACTTTAAATAAGAAAAAACACGAAAAAAAAAACAAAGCTTTGTCCCGTCGAAACAAGCATATCAGAACTATCTACCAGGACAAATGACAACGAGTCATGAACATGTATAGTCCTTTAAAAAACGAGCTATAAATACTATGTTGTATCTTTTGTACGTTTTTATTAGAGAAATGACCCTTTTAGAAACTAATTCCCTACCCCAAGAGGAAAAGAGAAATCCAAGAGGTTAGTTTTCTTGAACAAAAACTAATAAAAACTACTTGGGGCTAGTTTTTCTAATTAAAAACTTTGAAGGGGTCATTAGGACACACTTTCTCGAATAACGTCATACACGTCGAAAGTATCCTCGAATAGAGTCATCCAAACAGTATAACCTTGCAATAACATAGTACAAATCTCACAACCAACTGACTATAAAAAATGACGGGAGAACAATACCCAACCACCAAATACAGAAGCAAGAACCAAACAACAGAAAATGGTACTGCTACATTCTGCATAGCAACAACCTGAATCACTGACTAATCGAGTAGATCAAATAACCATACTTCATAAGGATTCTAACCCGCAAAAAATGATCATCCGAATTTATTGGAGGATATTATGCAGATCATATCTTGTATATATATTAGTATAGTTTGATATTCTATCCTTTGTAAAAGATATGGTAGATAATATCTTTAGCTGTAGATTTACCTTGTTGATCAAGGCTTAGTTTCCTATATATAGGACGTACATAATCAATGAAATCCCAAGAGGAAAACTTTCATATATGCTTCTTTACATGGTATCGGAGCCAAGACAACCCTAAAACACATACCCACCTTCCTCTTCACATTCGATCTCCCTCATAATTTTTTTTTTACCGGTCGTTTTCGTTCGGCTTATTAATCATTTTTTTTCGATTATCTGTGTTTGATCGTGTTTCGATCCACTACTCAAACATCTCATCCTGGGCGATGACAAAGCGTTGGCTGCGACATCTCCTTATTATTTCCACCCGTCGGATCATCCCAGCATGAACATCAGCACCGTCACTTTCAAAGGTGATAACTTTCAAGCTTGGGAAAAAGCACTACGTAATGCTTTTCGGGCGAAGCGTAAACACGGATTTCTCGAAGGAACCATTGCTGAACCAACGGTTACTTCTCCCGAATACGATGATTGGGCCAGTGTGAACTCCATGTTGGTTGCTTGGGTTCTTCAATCTATCGAACCCTCGCTTCGTGATTCTATCTCCTATTCTGACTCCGTCAAATCCTTATGGGACAGTATGAAGCAGCGTTTTTCGATTGGAAACGCTCCTCGGGTTCATCAACTGAGGACTGAAATTGCTCGCTGCACTCAGGAGGGTCAAGCAATTGCAACCTATTACGGTCGTCTTCAAAAGCTTTGGGAAGAATTGAAGAATTATCGAGCACCGCTTCACTGCTGTTGTGGTACTTTGACATGTCAGTTTGTAACCACTCTGACAAACGAACAAGCAGAGGAGCAAGTCCACCAATTTCTGCTGGGTTTGGACACTAGCACATACGGGTCTCTTCGATCCAACTTGCTGTCAATGGATCCTCTTCCTCCACTCAACCGGGTGTACTCTCTTGTTGTTCAGGAGGAGCGTCATCAATCGATGTCTATCCAAACTCCGCCGGATGCTCTTGCTCTTGCTGCGCGGAACTTACCCAGATCTCGCCCTCCATCTACGAAGTCCGGTGATTCCAAACCAGTTTGTACACACTGCGGGAAGCAAGGACATGAGGTAACTTCTTGTTTCAAAGTAATTGGATTTCCAGACTGGTGGGGCGAGTTACGTCAAAACCAGCCAACATCTGGTGGTCGAGGGCGTGGACGCAACTCTCCATCTTCAGGCAGAAACAATGGTCTTGCGAATGTTGCACAAGGAAGTTCGACTGCATCGACTTCGAATGCACTAACCGAGGAGGACAGATCTGCACTCAATCCTGCTCTTACTGATGGACAATACAATCATCTTTTCAAATTGTTCAAGGAGTTTAATGCCAATGAACAACTAATGGGTAAGCCTCTTGATCAATGGATTCTTGATACGGGCGCCTCGTTTCACATGACGGGAAATAAGGCTCTTCTTACAGATCTTACTCAGACCGCCTCAACGATTATTACATTACCCGATGGCACTCAGTCGACTGCTGCTCTCTCTGGCACAACTCTCTTTGGGGATCGTTTGAAAATTTCCAACGTTTTATTTGTGCCTAAATTCACTTGCAATCTTTTGTCCCTTGCTGTTTTATCGGCTACACAAGGTCTTTTAGTGTTATTGACACCCAGAATTTGCGTTTTACAGGACCTACACACGAAGATGGTGATTGGAGCCGGTGAACAAGAGGGTGGGGTTTATTGGTTACGCGTGGTCTCGTCATCGGCACCTACATGTTCAGCTGCTCGGGTCGCGTCTCCTCAGCTTTGACACAAGCGTTTGGGTCATGCTGCTTATCAATCTATTCAAAATTTTCCTAGCAATTCAGTTTCTAAGTCTAGTTTTGACAAAGTTTGTTCAATTTGTTTACAAGCAAAACAGTCTCGGGAGTGTTTTCCCACTAGTTTAAATAAAGCATCTCGTTCTTTTTAACTTATTCATGCTGATGTTTGGGGTCCTTACAGTACCACATCCATGTGTGGAGCTCGTTATTTTTTAACTTTGGTAGACGACTACTCTAGGTGTGTATGGGTACATCTCATGGTCTCCAAGACCGAGGTTGGGAAGCTTGTTCAAAATTTTTGTGCCTTTGCAAAGATACAATTTGGTCACCAAGTTCAGCGTTTTCGAACAGATAATGGAACAGAATTCTTCTCAGTCCGGGACTACTTCGATGCTAATGGCATTCTCCTTGAGACATCTTGCGTCGTGACTCCTCACCAAAATGGACGAGCGGAACGGAAGCATTGACATATTCTTAATGTGGCTAGAGCACTTCGATTTCAAGCATCCTTACCTCTCACTTTCTGGGGTGAATGTGTCCTCACTGCTGTCTATTTGATAAATCGAACTCCAACATCTGTTCTTCCAGGTAAAACTCCATTTGAGTTATTATTTGGTCATGCTCCAACATATGATCATCTCCGGATTTTTGGCTGCCTTGCACATGCCTCTGTTCAGCCACGAAGCTCAGATAAATTCGCCTCTCGTAGTCGTCGCTGCATCTTCCTTGGTTATCCATATGGGAAGAAAGGATGGAGATTGCTTGACCTTGATTCTCGCAATTTTTAGTGTCTCATGATGTTGTTTTCTCAGAAGATGTTTATCCATATGCTATTCCGGCAGTACCTACCCTGCATACCTATCCATCTCGTACTCCTGCAGCCACTGAAATGGCACCAGCAGCCAGCTGCACACTCAGCTGAGCCTCCTGCGCTGCTGCACACTCAGCTGAGCCTCCTGCGCTGCTGCACACACCAGCAACACCCTCCGCCGACCATACTGACTCGCTGCACACACCAGCAGCACCATTTCCTGCGCAATCTGAGCTGCTGCAAACATCAGCAATGTCATTTCCGGAGCAAACTGAATTGCTGCACACACCAGCAACACCTTCTTCAGTGCCATCTCAGCCGTTGCACACTTCAACAACTCCTTTCTCTGAGTCTATCGACGACAGGGAGCGTTCAGCTTCAGTTTATGAACCAATAACTCCCGCTCCAGCTGTTGTTCGTCGCAGTACAAGACCAAAACAACCATCTGTTAAGTTACAACAGTACATCTGTAACACCACAAGAATCATTAACCCCCCCCCCCTCTTCATCGACTCCTTCATCGTCGCCATCTTCAGGTAGCATCTATCATTTGACTAATTATGTGAATTGTGCACATTTTTCTGCTTCCCATACACAGTTTGTAGCTGCTGTTACGGCTACATCCGAGCCAACCCACTTCACAGAAGTTGTTCGCTCTCCTCAGTGGAGAGATGCCATGAAGGCAGAGCTCGATGCTCTTGCATCCAATCGAACGTGGGAAATAGCAGACCTACCCACAGACAAGCGAGCCATTGGGTGTAAATGGGTTTTCAGAATTAAGTATCGGGAAGATGGATCAGTTGAGCGACATAAGGCACGTCTGGTTGTTCTCGGAAACCGCCAAGTTGAAGGTGTGGATTACACCGAAACCTTTGCACCGGTAGCTAAGATGACTTCAGTTCGGGTGTTTCTCACTGTTGCTGCTATAAAAGGTTGGGCGCTTCATCAAATGGACGTACATAACGCCTTTTTACACGGAGATTTGGCCGAAGAAGTCTACATGAGACCACCACCGGGATTTCAGTTACCTCTCGGCAAAGTTTGTCGCCTTCGAAAATCCCTATATGGTCTTCGTCAAGCACCACAAAATTGGTTCGCAAAATTGGCACATGCCCTCACTCAGTTCGGTTTTCAGCAATCCTACGCTGACTAGTCCTTGTTTTCTCTCGAAAAATCAGGGACGGTGCTTCATGTTTTAGTGTACGTCGACGATCTTATTATAGCAGGTAACTCACCTTCCGCTGTCACTCGTTTCAAAGATTATTTGCACAAGTGTTTTCACATGAAGGATCTGGGTTTACTGAAATATTTCTTGGGCATCGAGATTGCACATGGCAAGGATGGTATTGTGCTCTGTCAGAGAAAGTATGCACTCGAAATCTTGCCAGAGGCTGGACTATTAGGCGCTCGCCCATCCAATTTTCCAATGCCTCAAAACCATGAGCTAGAAAAATCACACGCTTCCTTACACTCAGATCCAGAGAGATATCGTCGGCTAGTAGAGTGACTGATTTATTTGACAATTACCCGCCCTGAACTTTGCTACTCGGTTCACATAATCTCGCAGTTTATGCAAGCACCAACAGACCGCCTATTGCGACGCTGACTGGGCTGGTTGCTCGAAGACGCGTCGCTCTCTAACTGGATACTTTGTTCTGCTTGGTCATTCACCGGTATCTTGGAAAACCAAAAAGCAACATACAGTATCTCGTTCTTCAGCCGAATCTGAATATCGATATATGGCGTCTCCTTGTTGTGAGCTCGTGTGGCTTAAGTCCTTACTTCGATCTCTCGGTGTCCAACACACTCGTCCTATGCATCTTTTCTGCGACAGTCAGGCAGCTATCCACATCTCATCTAATCCGGTATTTCATGAGCGCACTAAACATATCGAAATTGACTGTCATTTTGTTCGCGATCTTCTTTTATCTGGTGGAATTGCCCTACATCATGTTAGAACAAATGAACAGCTCGCAGGCATATTTACGAAGGCCTTGGGGCGTCAGCAATTCAATTATCTTCTTTGCAAGTTGGGCATTATCGACTTACATGCTCCAACTTGAGGGAGCAATGTGATGGAGGCGCAACCGGCTGACACAAACGCCAACAACAATTTACAAGAAGGCAACAATGTGCACATATTAAATAAGATCGTGAAAGACTAACCAAAGAAGCAACACCTCGCAACAGACGCACAGTTACGATGACAACCACAACAGAGTTGACCCAAAAAAAGCATCTAGCAAACAAAAAGCAAGATAGAACCAACAAAGCAACTATCGAGGATACCCAACAAAGGCAGAACCAGGCCTTCTTATAAATGACTGTGATGAGGGAGGTGGTGAAAATCAATGCACATCCAACCATTCACTTTGTCCACAAACACATGCCGACATCAATCACGTTTGCCGATACGCGTTTTGTAACGTTAATATCTCTAAATATACGATGACCAAAATTATAATTTTTATATATTGTCAAAGTACTCTTTGAGACGAATCAAACAAGATCTCACATGCTTGTATTTGTTCCTACACATTGGAAGAAAACGAGAAGATTCTCTTAACTAGTAAATAGTGTCACAAAACCAAATGTCCATTGTATTTTGGGACGAAGGGAGTACACACTAATCAGTACTCCTCCGTCCCGTATTGTTCTTCCCATTTCGAATAGTGTACATTATTCACGGTTGAAGAGAATCTTCTCGTTTTGTCTTGATATATAAGAAAATATATAGTCATGTGGAGTCTTATTTGATTCGTATTAACATAAAACTAGAGATATTAACGATACAAAACGTACCTCGGTAAATGTGTCATGAAAAAATGGGAAGAACATTATTGGACGGAGGGAGTATAACAACAAATGAAAACCCTAGGGACCTGCACAATTCGAGCCATCCATACCAGTAGTGGGAACACGTGTCAAGAGCCGATCAAAGGTGTTCATACCAAAAACATCATCAAAGTCGTTCATGATGCATATTACCACACGCAAACACAATCGACACCTCCATACAAAAGAATGAAAACAAGCAAATGAATTGTGAGCAGAGCACATTGACAGCACTTAATGCAACTTTGTCACACTGACTGTGGCATCCTATGCCCACTGTCAACAAAAACCAAAATGCTTGCGCACACATTTAGAACACCTCGCTCCTTATTTATATAATTCAGTAGCAAATTTCAAGTCAAAGAGCAAATCTTCAATTAACTACAATAATAACTACATAAACGCATCCAAACTTGACCTCAGTTTTTTGATAATGAACTTTTTATGTCTCGCCAAGATCCCGTTTGAATCCCATCAATTACTCCCTCCGTCCCACAATATAAGTCACATTTAAGGTGTTTCACTGGAATTAAAAGAGAGTGAAAAATAAAAAAGTGTAATAGTTAGATGAGAGAGATAGAGAGAAGAATGAGAGAGAAAAGAGAAAATTGAATGATTAGAGGAGAGAGAAAAGAGAAAATTGAATGATTAGAGGAGAGAGGAAAGTGAAAAGTGTATTGGGAGAAGATAAATGAGTGTAAAAAGTATACTAAAAATAGAAAATATTGCTTATATTTTGGGACGCTCAAAATAGAAATGTTGCTTATATTATGGGACGGAGGGAGTATAAGTTAATTTTGATTCTATGGGTGTTTTATTCTTGAGAAAGTATTATCGGAAAAATAATCACTTCTTCTAGAACTCTAGCAAAGCCATCCACTTGATTGCCCATACAAACTCTCTCAAACTATACCGACTTCCTTACAAACAGTGGCGAACCCATGAATTCAGGTCAGTGGGGGCCTGTTTGGCTAATTTTTTTTTGATCGCATAATTTGTATGAGAAAAACAATAATACAAGAAATCACATTAAACTCTCTCAATATAAATCTCACAATACAAGAATTTTGTGATTCGACAATACAATAACATAAGAATTTAGTACAATCCATTGAATAAAATATATATCTCTAGCTTTTAAGTGAACAAGATTAAACAACACTAGAGAAAACGTAGCTAGAAAAAACATGTAATGAACTAAAAATAAAGACATCTGGAAACAATTCACTAGTGCTTAATTTATTTTATCAGCTATTATATCAAACATTCAATAACCCAAGCCTAAAAGGTAATAAATAAATCAGATAATTATATCTGATAGATGAAAAGAACAAGAGAAGAATAACAAAAAATTCTATTTTTTTCCGGAGACAGTGGGGGCACGTGCCTCCACTGGTCCCTTACTGGGTCCGTCCCTCCTTACAAACCGCCTGATCTGCAACCAAATTTCCGACCAGCCCTTCCCACTTGACCGTCGCCACCAGATCTACAACCAATTTGTCGCCTCCACTCTTTCTTGCCGACCACCTCCACACCCAAAATCCATGTTTCTTTGCCAATAAAACCCATTTTGAATTAGAACGACGACGAATTATGTTTGAGGTGGTGGTAGATTTACGGATGTTGATTGCAATGGAGGAGGTCGACGCTCGGCCGCCCTTCGATTCTTTCGCATAGTACATATTTGTGCCTAAAAATACGACGAGTATGGAACGCGTGGTAAGCTACGCGTAGAAGAATTATCTCGACACGACGAGAGGAATGAAAGACGTCGTCGACGTGGCAAAGGTCTCGTTTATCTTGAAGATTAGGTCGGCCGAGCATGTTTTATCCTATTCCTTATAATATTCTTGTAATTGGTAAAATATACGGTAGATAATATCTTTTACCTTATTTATTATGTCGTTATCTAGATAGAAGGAAGATATAAGATCTCGTTTTCCTTAAAGATATTATTAGGGTTAGTCTATATATAGAGGCTAACGTCTGCTTTGTAAGTATTCGACCTCCATTCGAATAATACCAAGTTCAAGCTTCAACCCTAATTTCCTACTTTGTTCTTGAGTGTTGAGATTATACCGTATTCTTTGATCTTTGCCCTACAATTGCTTGGTTATCTTCTCGTAGGTAATTTCGCTACAAACAATTGGCGCCCACTGTGGGGCAAGATCAAAAAGGTATCGTCTTTCCATACGAAAAGAGCTTCTTTTTTGCAGGAAATCATGACAAGTCCGACCAACAGCCCGCGTGATGGTGAAAAAAAGATCCGAAGAAGGAGATCATGTGACGGTTCCTCTCGTTCCGGTGGAAGAAGACGCAAGAAAAATTCTCGAAAAAACCCCTGGCACTCCAAAAAGAAGTGCTCCCGTGGAGAAACGAGGGGTAGACGGTGAAGTAACTGACGTGGCCGCCGTCCGAGCGCATTTCGAGTCCTTCGAAAAGGCCCAGGCTGAAGCCATGTACGTGAGCGAGAAAACGGCGTCGGAGTTCACTAAGGAAAACGAGAGACTGAACTCCATAATCAGGGAACTCAAAGCGGGTTCCACGGGGCCACATACCTACGTTCGCGGTCAAAGTGTCGTCCGACGCCTTGATATGGATGCAGCCGTCGAAGAAGACGACGTATACCAGCCTCAAGTACACCATGGTCACGTCCTTCCGAGAGAAACGATTCAGAAAAACAAAGCCGAGGAAAAGATGACGTCGGACGTCGTCGCTGCGCTCGTAGCGCAACAGGTCGGAGCCTTAAGAAAGGAGATGATGCTGATGCCTGGGGCTCCCAAATCCATAATCCCTGAGCATGAGTTCGGATTTCAAGAGAGTCCTTTTGTTGCCGCCATCGCAGCCCAGAAAATCGCCAAAAAGTTCACCGTCGCCGATCTTCCCGTCTACGATGGATCAGATGACCCGGAAGAACACGTCTTACTCTACAAGGCCAAGGTCTCCACAAGTCCAATTGAGCCAGAATTAAAGGAAGCAATGATGTGCAAGTTATTCAGCTTGACGCTGAAAGGTCCAGCCTTGACGTGGTTCATCCACTTACCCAAGGGAATTATCTCCTCCTACGCCGAACTCTCCAACTTGTTCCGACTACAATTCGCCAGCAGTAAGTTGTTTGCAAAGCAACCCTCAGATCTCCATAACATGCGTATGAACAGAGGCGAGACCATAAGAGCCTTTATGAAGCGTTTCAATGACGAGAAGATTACAATCCCAGATTGTAGCGAAGCCACCGCTGCCGACGCGTTCAGACGCGCACTGAATTGACGAAGACTCGCCCTGAATCATTCGTCTCAACTAGGGAAAGAGCCATGGAAGCCATACGCTTAGAGGAGGATCTCCTAAGATACAACGAAGAAAGTTCTCGATCTCCACATAGGCGAACTCCTCCGCGTAGGAACTCTCCTCGACGTCGACACAACGATCGACATCAGGAGCGAGGGGAACGTCACGACAGGAGAAATAAGCCGTTCCAAAGAGAACCACAAACGGTGCATGCTGTGAGCGAAGTTGATAGCATCTATATGGTGGAAAAAGGTATCTCTATGAAGACCGACGCGTTGCGAGTCATGAGCGCAATGGAAGGGTTACGCGACGTGCAATGGCCGAGAAAGCCAAATCCTAGAAGGAGGCCCGAAACGGGGAAGGGGTACTGCGAGTTCCATAACGATACGGGTCACATGACGGATGGTTGTTGTTTGTGCCTAAAAATACGACGACTATGGACCGCTAAGGAGCTACGCGTAGAAGCATAGAAGCGACGCAACATGAAGAACGAAGGATGGCGTCGACGTGTGTTATAAGTAAGAGCACGTCGTTCAACTATGGGAATTAGGTTAGCCGCCACTTAGTTACCTTGTTCTGTATTATATTCATGTAAATGGTAAAGGGTAAGATAAAAGAATATCTTTTACCATATTTATTATATCGTTAGAAGATAGAAGAAAAAGAAAAAGATCTTATTTCCTTAGTAGGATCCTAGGGTTAACCTATATAAAGGTTAACGCCAACCTTTTGTAATCATATGACGCTACGCCGTAATATCAATACCACAAGAAAGTTCAAGTTTCAACCTTATTCTCTCGTCTCGTTCTCTCAGTGTTAAGATTATATCGTTCTCTTTGATCTTTGCCCTACAATTGCTTAGTTATCATCTCGTTGATAATTTCGCTACAAACAATTGGCGCCCACCGTGGGGCTTGATCAAAAAGGTGTCATCTTTCCACACAAAGGGAACCTCTTTTTTTTTTACAGGAAGCCATGACGTCTCCAACCAATAGCCCTCGCAACAACAGGGATTCAGAGACCGAAGAACGCGTAAAG
The DNA here is from genome assembly GCA_029168935.1 of Oxyria digyna. Classification (NCBI taxonomy): domain Eukaryota; kingdom Viridiplantae; phylum Streptophyta; class Magnoliopsida; order Caryophyllales; family Polygonaceae; genus Oxyria; species Oxyria digyna. The sequence continues at coordinate 1,082,974 of JAPVLV010000017.1, forward strand.
GACCCTCTCAGTCTCAAGAACAAAGAACGAGTTACAAACCCCAACGATCCAATGCAGGGAGATTAGAAAGAAGAATTCGAAAACGTTTCCGACGTCGCCAGAGACGACAATGCCATAACCAAAAAGAAAGCCGACGATGACATCACCAACACGGCCTCCGTCAAGAATCACTTCTACAGCGTCCAAAAATCCTGGGAAGAGGCCAAAAGCGCCAGTGAAGAAAAAACGATGGGACTCGCCAAAGAAAACGAGCGACTACACTCTGTTATAAAAGAACTCAGGACAGAGTCCGCTAAGCCTCCCACTTACGTTCGCGATCGGAGTGTCGTTCGTCGTCTGGACATGGATGCCGTAGCCGACGAGGAAGAAGACTGACGAGGCTAATTTGTCGTGTGCCAAGTCAAGTAATCCTAACATGCAAACTAAGTAATATAGTGTGCAAGTAAGGGTCGAATCCCAAGAGAATCAGTTTATCAAATTCTTAAGTTATCACAATGACTAACCAATAAACGTAACCAAAAGGGGGGTTTTTGTGGTTTTGATACGAAATATCGAATGTCAACTTGGTTATAACAAGATTAAGCGAAGTGTTCCACTTAGCGATTATCCACAATTAGATTAACAAGTTGATCTTAAAATCCTTTTTATCCCTATATCAAGTTCTCAAGTGATCGTTCTAATTCCTGTTCTTGAATAGTTATTAGTCCAACTAGTCCTAATAACCCTTACTCGATTATAACCTCGAAACTATCAAAGTTCAATAACAAAGTAGCAATGCATTCAGGAATAGATAGATACATGCAATATCATGGACAACTAGTCGGATACTCGACATGTACTCAACTCTCTTCTCTAATAACAATCACAACTAGTTCATGCAAATAGATTGTGCTACACAACAAGTATGATAATTCAACTAGAAGTATCAAACTCTAGCAATATGAACAAGACACAACTAACTTAGGTGATCAATCTAAAGTAGTAAATCTAGTTCATCGACAATACAAACAAGAGAGTTGAGACAATCAAAGAGTAGACAAAAGGAAAGGATAAACTCACAACTTGTTGAATCCAAAAGCTTCAAACGCCAAGTGAAACAAAGAACCTTAGCAACTCATAAGTTTGTGAAAATACTCTCCAAAAACTTAAGCAAACACAAAGACTAGATGATCAAGGATGATCATCCACTACCTATATAGTATCAACTAATGTAACAGCCGAATTAAGGTACTAAAAAACGTATGGAAAGTTACAAAATTAAACACAAATTACTTCAAATGGAAAAGACATCAATTTGATTCTTCTGTCGAGGAACCGCACCCGCGGGTTGAGAGCCGCGGGTGCGGTTTTGGGTTTCTTCAGATTCTCAGGATGGCAGAGGGCCGCGGGCGCGGTTTGGGACCCGCGGGCGCGACTTGAGCTTTCTGGAAAACCTTGGCTGAAGGTGAAACCCGCGGGTGCGGCTTGAGCTTTCTCGAATCATTGTCTGAGGATGAAACCCGCGGGTGCGGCTTGAGACCCGCGGGTGCGGCTTTGTTGTCTGAGGAAAAACTGCTGATTTCTTCAAGTCTTCGTCTTCGTCTTCAACAACTTCTTCCTTATGCTTCAATGCTTCCAATGCTTGTATCATCTCTTGGAATCTCGTATGTAAATCTTCTCTCGAACAGCTCCATGATACAGATTACATAGAAACAAATAACATAATCCTATACAAAACTAGCTAATAATCCATAGTTGCGGTATGTAAAACACCGCTTATCAAACTCCCCCATACTTAGACCTTGCTCGTCCCCGAGTAAGCTAAAAGAAACTTACTCTTTTACAATAATCACTCAAAGATCTCAGGAAGTATGAAAAAGAAAGAAACTACAAATCACTAACACATTTAGTATACAAACAATATGATGAGAAAGAAATCTATCAATTTTGGTCTTCCATAGTGGTTAATATGCAAAAATTTTTGTCCTAAGACACTCATTTTGCCTAGGCGCCTCGAAAGGTTTTCACCTAGCCACTCATTTCATTTTCAATCTCACCATTCCTTACCGCCCTCAAGTCCTTTTTTGCCAAGCCTAATGCAAGCCGAACTACCCGCTTATTGCATGGATTTTTCCATCCCAGGATTTTCATTTGCCTTTTTTCGTATTTTTGTGGCTTTTTCTGTTTTTAATTCCATGCAAAGGACAACAAAATAAAAACCGAAGGGAAATAACAAGGAAATGAAACTACTCTAGGATAAGCAATGAACTAATTTCCCTCCCCCATACTTGTAGTGCACAATGCCCTCAGTGTGTAAGACATAGAAAAATAATGAGGAAGAGAGAAAGAAGCTCACTGATCCGGGTCATCCCGGTTTGGATATTCGGGCCAACGAGCATGCATGTCGAGCCGTAAGTCATCCACCGACTGCTGCAGCCTCTCAACATTTTGGTTCACCGTCTGAACCGACTGGTAGACATACTCAATCCGCTCGAAAAGACGCTACTCCCAAGGTATGTCAGCAGGAGCTGCAGATGATGAGCCTTCACCCCATTGCCTCTGAGGCTGAAAACGAGGGGCAGGCTCCTGGAAGTCATCATCATCCTCAAGGTCAGCTGGCTGCTGATCCAGCTGCGGAACCGGCTCCTGGATGCTGATCCCACCACGAGCTCGTCGTCGAGCAGCTGCACGAGGGGGAGCGGGTGTGGGGTTGATCCTAAAAGTATGGGCTGGCCCATAAGCAAAATCCTCGGTGAGAGCAATCTCGGGAGGACCGAGCCAAACCCACATCCGCTCGTCTTCATTTACTGTAACCGACTTGAGCCACCTAAGTCGGGTTTGCAGAAATGTGGTATCGAGCAAATAGGGACCCATTGAGGGGTCCGGACTACCTACACAGTCAAGCGTCTCCCAGTCGGGGACAACAGCCTCTAAGATGAGGGTGATCATGCCACCCAAAGCAATCTGTCCCCTTGGTTTTGAGCGGGCTGTCTTACAGGAGTGAACAAAAAGGGAGAGCCAATCCGGAATTACCTGACATTCCGGCATAAGAGCATATAGATACTTCAGCTGGTAGGCAGACACCTTGTTCACCTCAGAAAGCCCAAAGAAGGCCATAGACAGGGCCCGCTGTGTCAGGCGGAGACATGGATGGGACATTTTAGCATTATAGTCATTACCATGGGTGTCCCGAACTTGTCCCGTCCATGTGTACCAGATCTGTGTAGGGCTGTCACCAACTGTAGTGTCATAATCTGCAGAGGGAACCTGAGAGATTCCCAAGATGTGGCGCAGCTGTTCGGCCTGAACTGTAAAGGATCGTCCATTGTAAATGAACTGGATGGCCGAGATGAAGGTGGTCTCCGAGACGGTCTTGGACTTGAGGCTCGCCAGAAACTGATAGGTAGCCTCGGCATGAGTGGGAGCTGACCTGAACAAGAAACCATGCAGCCCTGCGTGCTCAAGCATGGCCTCAGTGTATGTAGTCATACCCAAATCATCGAGGGTACGTGGATGAAAAAATCTCGTGGCTACACACTGCTTAGCCCTTAAATAAGCTAAGTTGGTCTGAACCTGTTGTTGCCACAAATCATTTTTGTGGCCTCGGGATGTTCCTGCTGCAGCCATCAAAGTGTATACGCAAAACAAATGCTACCACAAATCCGCACACAACAAATATACCAAGCAGCAGCAGCACAATAGCAAAACCCTCCCCGAGGCGTAAGAAAATCAACAACGATGAGGGCGGTTGGCAAAAAAAACTTACTGAAATCAGCAATGGACGACAGAGGTGAAAACCGCAGGTGCGGGTTGGGAGCCGTGGGTGCGGTTTTAGCTTTCGTCTGATTTCTGGCGAGGAGGGAACCGCGGGCGCGGTTGTGTAGCCGCGGGTGCGGTTTGTGCGAGCTGGAGAATTCTTGGCAGGGCGAGGCCGCGGGTGCGGTTTCGTCGAGACAGAAATTCTGGGCAGGGTGAGGGTGCGGGTGCGGGTGCGGGTGGTAGCTTTTGAGCCGCGGTTGCCGTTGGATTCCAGCGCGGGTGCGGGTGCGGGTGTGGGTGCGGAGGAGGAGTTGGTGGGAGTGTGTTGGTGTTGGGAGAGAGAAGGGTTTGGTGGGAGGTTTTTTTATGTTTGAGAAAGAGAAGTGGAAGGTAGGGTATGAGGGAAGTGGGAAGTGAGAGAGTTTTATGTGGTGGGGGGGGGGGGGGGGGGGTAGAGAATGAAATTTGATATGGAGAAGGGTAGAGAATGAAATTCGAGATGGAGAAGGGTAGAAGATGAACCGTCAATTCCTTCTTCTTCTTCTTCTTTTTTTTTTTTTTTTTTCTTTTTCATAAACGAAAAGAAGAACCGTCAATTCCTTTAGTAGCAAACGACCATCGTCTTCTCGTCTTGACTTCCTAGAAAATAGAAAACAAAACAATTAAAAAGAAAATGAAATTCAAGGGAAAAAGAAGAATACCCTGGGTTGCCTCCCCAAGCAGCGCCTTGGTTAGAGTCGTGGCTCGACTTGGTTTCCCGTCTTCACTTTTCAAAAGTTGGCTCTTCTAGAGCCATTTCATCGAAAGACACTTTGGTGAATCCCTCATGGTAAGGCTTTAACCTTTGACCATTCACCTTGAAGACGTTGTGGTTGTCTTTGTCAAACAACTCCACGGCGCCATGAGGAAAGACGCGAGCAACAACATACGGGCCATTCCACCGGGATCGCAACTTACCTGGAAAAAGTTGAAGACGAGATTGGTAGAGCAAGACCTTGTCTCCCACCTTGAAATCTTTCCTCAAGATGTTCTTGTCATGCCAAGCCTTCGTCTTTTCCTTGTAGATCACCGCATTCTCATACGCATCCCGGCGTATCTCTTCAAGCTCTTGGATTTGCAACTTCCTAAAGTCGCCTACCTCATCCAACTCCATGTTGCATTTTTGCACCGTCCACCACGCCTTGTGTTCTAACTCCACCGGAAGGTGACAAGCCTTTCCAAACACAAGTCGATATGGGGACATTCCTATTGGAGTTTTGTAGGCGGTCGTATACGCCCAAAGTGCATCATCCAACCTTAGACTCCAATCCTTTCGATTAGGAGCCACCGTCTTTTCCAGAATCCCCTTGATTTGCCTATTGGACACCTCAGCTTGTCCATTGGATTGGGGGTGATAAGCAGTTGAGACTCGTTGAGTGACATGGTACTTCTTTAAAACTGCACTCACCGTCTTGTTGCAAAAGTGAGTACCTTGGTCACTTATAAGAGTCTTTGGAATCCCAAAACGAGAAAAAATATTCTCCTTCAAGAAACCTGCTACCGCTCGGGAATCATAAGTTCTGGTGGCCTTCGCTTCCACCCATTTGGAAACGTAGTCCACCGCAAGTAAAATGTATAAATTCCCAAACGAACTAGGAAAGGGTCCCATGAAATCAATACCCCAAACATCAAAAATCTCACAAAAGACTAATGGTGTTTGTGGCATCTCATTTCGTTTAGAAATTTTCCCGACCCTTTGGCATCGGTCGCAAGCTTTGCAAAAGGCAAACGCATCCCGAAAGATGTGTGGCCAATAGAAGCCGGCGTCCAATACCTTCCTAGCCGTTTTATTAGCCCCAAAATGCCCCCCACATGCATGAGAATGACAAAAAGTAAGGACATACTGTACCTCGTTATCCGGGAGGCATCGTCGGATTACCTTGTCAACACAATGTCTTCAAAGGTAGGGGTCATCCCAAACGTAGAAACGTGATTCCCGCTTGATCCTATCTTTTTGAGCTTTGGTGTAGTTCGGCGGGAATTCTTCGCGAACCAGGTAGTTCACGATATCGGCAAACCATGGTTTGAAAGACCGGAGGGCGAAAAGCTTGTATTCGGGGTCAATTTCTGCATACTCGGCTGTCAGAAAACCGCGATCGCGGTTATTGAGACGCGGTCGCGGCTCTCCTTGCAGTGAGATTTCTGGGAAACACAAACCGCGGGTGCGGTTTACGAGCCGCGGGCGCGGCTCTCTCTTTTCCGGAAGTTCTTGAGAGCATAAACCGCGGGTGCGGTTTCCTGGCCGCGGGTGCGGCTTGTACTCCGCAGAAGCAGAAATTGTAGAATGAATTTGATACAAGTTTTCGTCCGGGAATGTACCTTGAATTTGAACCTGTAATTTACCGTCCTCTGGCACAATCCGGCTCAAATGATCAGCTACGGAGTTTTCGACTCCCTTCTTGTCCCGGATTTCCACATTGAACTCGCTTAAGAGCAAAACCCATCGAATGAGTCTTGGCTTTGATTCCTTCTTCGTCATGAGATAACGAAGAGCAGCGTGGTCCGTGTGGATAATCACCTTAGTGCCCAAAAGATATTGCCGAAATTTTTCAAGGGCAAACACCACGGCTAGCAACTCCTTTTCCGTGGTGGAGTAATTCCTCTGAGCTCCGTTCAAAGTCGTGGAAGCATAGTAGATGACGTGCATTGCTCTTCCGACTTTTTGACCAAGAACGGCTCCCACCGCATGATCACTAGCATCACACATGATCTCAAAGGGTAGACACCAATCGGGTACTTGGATGATTGGTGCTTCGGTGAGGTGGGCTTTCAGAGTGTCGAATGCCTTCTTGCACACATTCGACATGTCAAAAGTAGCTTCCTTTTTCAAAAGCTCACATAGGGGCGTGGAGATCTTAGAGAAGTCCTTGATAAACCTGCGATAAAAACCTGCATGGCCTAGGAAGGAACGCACTTCACGCACATTAGTAGGATAAGGCAACGATTGAATGACGTCAATCTTTGCCTTATCGACCTCAATACCCCTAGCTGAAATTATGTGCCCCAATACTATCCCTTGTTCAACCATAAAATGACACTTTTCAGAATTCAATACTAGATTAGTATCTACACATCTTTTAAGCACGAGTGACAAATGATTTAAACATGCATCAAAGCTATCCCCATGTACCGTAAAATCATCCATAAAAACTTCTATGAAATGTTCAATGTATTCCGAGAAGATGCTTACCATACATCGTTGAAAGGTCCCGGGCGCGTTACATAATCCAAAAGGCATCCTACGATATGCAAAAGTGCCAAAGGGACATGTAAACGTCGTCTTCTCTTGATCTTCGGGTGCAATAGCCACCTGAAAATACCCTGAATACCCATCTAGAAAGCAATAATACGGACGACCGACAAGTCGTTCAAGCATTTGATCAATAAAAGGGAGGGGGAAATGATCTTTTCGGGTTACCGCGTTCAGCTTGCGGTAATCAATGCATACTCTCCAACCCGTTTGAGTTCGGGTAGGAACCATCTCACCTTGTTGATTCTCTACCAATGTTATGCCCCCCTTCTTAGGGACACATTGAGTTGGACTTACCCATTGACTATCCGAAATGGGGTAGATCATGTCAGCTTGAAGAAGTTTCAGCACCTCCTTCTTGACCACCTCCATCATAGGTGGGTTTAACCTTCTTTGGGGTTGCCTAGAGGGTTTAGCACCTTCCTCAAGAAGGATCCTGTGCATACAGGTGGAAGGGCTAATTCCCTTGATGTCAGCAATGGTCCACCCAAGAGCGGTAATGTGTTCTTTCAGCACCATCACCAACCTTCTCTCTTGTTCACCTGTCAACTTGCTTGAAATGATTACTGGGAGGGTATCATTTTCCCCAAGAAAAGCATACTTCAAGTGCTCGGGTAATTGCTTGAGCTCTACAACCGGTGCCTGCACAATAGAAGGAAGAAACTTTTCGCTCTCCAAAGTTAGTAGCATGGGCCGACCGGCCAAAATTCTACCCGAAGCGTCTAGACGAGCTAGAACATTTTGAATCTCAGGTGGAAGAGACAAATCAAGTGTTGGTGAGTGAACGATGCTGTGTTCCAATACACTTTGTAATTCATCTAAGCCAAAGATATTGAAAACATCTTGGACTATAGGATCAATTACATCAATTGAACAAATGGACGCAACATCTTCGACGGGGTGTTTCATAGCATCAAAAATGTTAAATTCAACTATTTCCCCATCGAACTCTAAAGTGAGAGACCCACTAGCCAAATCAATCTTTGTGTTAGCGGTGCGCATGAAGGGTCTCCCAAGCAAAATAGGAGCAGCTTGCCCATCATGTTCCATGTCTAACACAAAGAAATCAGCGGGAAAGAACAAATTATCCACCATAACCAGAACGTTTTCAACTACACCTTTAGGATACACGGTGGACCTATCAGCTAGTTGAATAACAATTCCGGTTTCATGAAGTGGACCTAACTCGAGAATCTTATAGAGAGAGTAAGGCAACACATTTATCGATGCACCCAAATCGAGCATGGCTCGTTCAAAATGTGTGTCGCCTATACGGCAAGGTATGCTGACCATGCCCGGATCGCTGCACTTCTTAGGCATTCGCCTTTGAAATACAGCGGAGACACGCTCGCTTACCGTCACCTTTTGTTGCCCTTTCAACTTTTTATTCCTCTTGATTGTGCAAAGTTCTTTTAAAAACTTTGCATATCGAGGAATGCTTTTAGTTAACTTGAGCAAGGGGATGTTTACCTCACATTTGCTAAACGTCTCAAACAACTCCTTGTCGTTTTCCGGCCTTTTGGTGTTCCTAAGGGCATCGGGAAACGGGGCGGGAGGCTTGGTGGAGTCGAGAGGTGGAAAGTTGGGGCGAACGTAGTTGTCCTGTCTCAACTGGAAATCCCCCCGATCCTCCACTTCGAGTTCAGCATTCTGTGAAGGAACCTCTGGAAAATTTACCTCGGTGGATGAGCCGCGGGCGCGGCTTTCAACCCGCGGGCGCGGTTCTCGGCTGTCCTCAGAATCCAATTTTTCTGCCGAAGCCTCGACAACGTTTTTGGTTTCCCCCAAAATCTTACCACTTCTTGTTGTCACTGCACTTACATTTCTGGTTGGATTCACCACCGTTTGGGACGGTAGAGAATTGGAATTTTGTTGTGCAATGGTGGTAACAGCTTTAGCCAACTGCCCAATTTGCTTCTCCATGTTCTTGATGCTCGACTCGGTCGTTTGAACATGAGTTGTGAAGTGTTGAGTCAAGGATCTCAGCAGCTCCGCAGTAGATGGTCCAACATTGGGTCGAGGGCCTTGAGCTTGTTGTTGGGGCTCATTTGGATCACGCCACCGAAAATTGGGATGATCTCTATACCTCGGGTTGTAGTTATTTTGTTGATCACCACGAGGTCGTGGGGGTCCATACCCACCAGCAGCAGCATTGACTTCAGCAACATCTTCACCTTCAAGCTCAGGGCATTTATCTGTAAAATGAGAAGGGTCAGAACAAATACCACATACCTTTACTTGTTGTTGTTGTCCTTTTTGCAACTGAGAGACCATCTTCTTCAACTCTACAAGCTTAGCTACAAGAGCGGGATCCCCTGAACTTGCTGCGTGCACTCCCTTTTTGGTGTATATCCTACCAAAACTCCTTGTGCTCTCCGCCATATCTTGCAATTTCTCCATGGCATCCTCCGGCATCATGTTGAGAATATTCCCACCACACGCAGCATCAACCATCCTCCTTTCTTGGTTAAGGAGACCATTGCAAATGTAAAGCACAAGATCCTCGGTATCATACCCATGAAAAGGGCACGAAGCACACAACCCCTTGAAGCGTTCAAGGTAGTCATAGAGCGTTTCGTCTTCACTTTGCTCGACATGGGCTATCTCCTTCTTGAGAGCATTTGCCTTCTTCACTGGAAAATACTTGCTCAAGAACACCTTGTGCAACTTTTCCCAATTATCAACCGAACCGGTTGGCAAATGGTAATACCAAGAACGAGCACCATCCTTCAAAGTGAACCCGAAGGCTCTCATCTTGATCTGCTCTTCCGTAACATTTGGCGGTTTGGTTGTCATGCAAATGTCATGAAATTGGTTCAAATGCATGATTGGATCCTCTCCAGCCAAACCATGGAAACTTGGGAGCAAATTGATCACCCCCGACTTGAGCTCGAAAGTCACCCCATGAGCAAGGGGTGGGATAACCACAGCTTGAGGTTGCTGTGTCAGGTTCGGTGTTTGCCGCTCTCTCAAAGTGCGAGTAACACCACCTCCTGGTAGCCTTGTCTCAATTAGCTCTCGTTGAGCATTAACGACCAACTGCATGTCAGCCAATTGACGTTGCACCTCAGCAAGAGCTTCTCGATCGGCCATTTCTACTGTCTCAGTCCCGACTCTGTTCTCTCTTCGATTCCGATGAAAAGTTCTCTCGATCTCTGAATCAAGAATAGAAAGAGGCTGATTAGTAGAACGGGTGTTGACCATTCACTAGTCAACACTAAAGTTAGTCAAAATAAGAACTTAAAAATAAGAAAATTTGATTCCCCGGCAACGGCGCCAAATTTGACGAGGCTAATTTGTCGTGTGCCAAGTCAAGTAATCCTAACATGCAAACTAAGTAATATAGTGCGCAAGTAAGGGTCGAATCCCAAGAGAATCAGTTTATCAAATTCTTAAGTTATCACAATGACTAACCAATAAACGTAACCAAAAGGGGGGTTTTTGTGGTTTTGATACGAAATATCGAATGTCAACTTGGTTATAACAAGATTAAGCGAAGTGTTCCACTTAGCGATTATCCACAATTAGATTAACAAGTTGATCTTAAAATCCTTTTTATCCCTATATCAAGTTCTCAAGTGATCGTTCTCATTCCTGTTCTTGAATAGTTATTAGTCCAACTAGTCCTAATAACCCTTACTCGATTATAACCTCGAAACTATCAAAGTTCAATAACAAAGTAGCAATGCATTCAGGAATAGATAGATACATGCAATATCATGGACAACTAGTCGGATACTCGACATTTACTCAACTCTCTTCTCTAATAACAATCACAACTAGTTCATGCAAATAGATTGTGCTACACAACAAGTATGATAATTCAACTAGAAGTATCAAACTCTAGCAATATGAACAAGACACAACTAACTTAGGTGATCAATCTAAAGTAGTAAATCTAGTTCATCGACAATACAAACAAGAGAGTTGAGACAATCAAAGAGTAGACAAAAGGAAAGGATAAACTCACAACTTGTTGAATCCAAAAGCTTCAAACGCCAAGTGAAACAAAGAACCTTAGCAACTCATAAGTTTGTGAAAATACTCTCCAAAAACTTAAGCAAAAACAAAGACTAGATGATCAAGGATGATCATCCACTACCTATATAGTATCAACTAATGTAACAGCCGAATTAAGGTACTAAAAAACGTATGGAAAGTTACAAAATTAAACACAAATTACTTCAAATGGCAAAGACATCAATTTGATTCTTCTGTCGAGGAACCGCACCCGCGGGTTGAGAGCCGCGGGCGCGGTTTTGGGTTTCTTCAGATTCTCAGGATGGCAGAGGGCCGCGGGCGCGGTTTGGGACCCGCGGGCGCGACTTGAGCTTTCTGGAAAACCTTGGCTGAAGGTGAAACCCGCGGGTGCGGCTTGAGCTTTGGGACCCACGACGTAGTGAAGAAATACATCCCTCTTGTAGGATTCAGCGGCGAAGTGGCCGACATGCTTGGAGAAATCACTCTAACCACCCTAGCAGAAGGGGTAAACATGCAAACCAAGTTCGTAGTAATGGAAGCCGAGTCGCCCTATAACATGATACTGGGAAGGCCATGGTTACACGACATGAAAGCCATCCCATCCAAGTATCATCAGTCCCTGAAGTTTCCATCCCCCTGGGGAATACAAGAAATTAAAGGCGAACAACAAGTAGCGAGAGAGTGCTATAGCGTAGGGATGAAGAACACCAACAACGCATCAATAGAAAGGTAGATCAAAGCATAGCAACGAAAGGACCACGGAGAACGCCTAAGATACGCCCGACGGAAGATTTGCAACATGAAAGAAGAAGTGGGCAAGATAGGCGATGAAGTATACGTTCTAGAAGTAAAGTTGCATACTATCCGAAAGATAAAGAAGAGAAAAGCTTCCTCATGGTCAGAACGCCCAAACAACAAGAAACTCAAGAAGAACAAGAAATTAGAGAGGAAAGCCAAAAAGAAAAAGACGCATCCCAAAAGATTAAGAAAAGATTCATCCCCTACGCTGAGCAAAGACGTTGATAAGAACAACGTATCCCTAAGGAAGTACAAGCAGAGTCTCCGAGTCCAAAGATGGAAAAAATTTATGGCGGAGAACCCCGATCTAAGCTACATGTTCCTGACACACCATCCGTCGTGATAAGTCATGGTCGAGAGAGTAATCAAGATGCTTTTTATGCGTCCATTAAATTACCCTTCTATTTCCTTTGCATGAGTAGTTTTTAAGTTTTCAATAAAAACATTTCGTTCTCGATTAGGTCAATACGACAGGGGGTCGTAGAGACTAGGGGTAGGCGTCAGTGTCACGTTTAGTTCAAGTATGATGCATCTTCTTTTTTATATACAAGTAGACCTTTCTTTCCGACTTGTCAAGCATGCTGATATGTTTCGTTTCCAATTACTTGCTCCATGTCTATTAAGAGAACGTGCCTCTCGAGTACGGTGTACCAAATAATAAGCAAGAAGGCCGCGGTGAAAATCCGCGACGGGGGAGAATTTCATTAGTTTACGCGTTCAAGGCCACATCTACGCGTAGGCAACGTTAGCCGAACCGCCTACCCCGAATCGACACTTCCCATCATTGTTAGCGACGTGTGGCAATGGTCATGGGGAATGAAGCCCGGTACCTCACGAAGCCGGCCGAATCCTCTGAGCAAACAAGGGAAACCTATTTGACACGATCATTCTCCAGGAACGCGTCTTAACGCCTTCCAGCCCCTCTGAGAGTCATGAATCCACAGGCAATTCGCCAAACCGACAGGGACGCATCCACCGGCATCGTAAGTCCTAAGAATCAATAAATCGGACGCCATACACGATGAATAGGCCCGTCGATTAAAAGAGTTCGACGTCGACCTAAACGCTAGCGTGAGGCAAAGGATCCACCTTTAAAGTAAGGGGTAACGTCACAAACTGATCAAAATCACACGTTGACCTACGTCCGCCACTCGCTTCTGGGTTCAGAGGAAATGTTGGACCCAAACCTCATGTAAGTCGGCAAATAAGCTAAAGTAAGTCGTATTGACCACACTCCTTGATCAAGTCAACAAAGCACACCTCGAGCACATGAGTTACGAACAAAAGAGTATCGAACTAAGGGGTTAAAAAGTCACAACCCATAAAGAAAAGAGAATCCTACGCATTCATAAGATAAAGACGTGAAAGACCAAAAGAACATTAGCACAAATTTCTTTGGTAGCTTCAAACCAAGCTCATGAAAAAGGCTTGGATCAAACCTACCAAAAGGGGTAGAGATAGAGATATAAGAAAGCACAAGTCTGCAGACAAAAAAACAAATGCAAGAAGAAAGACGGAGAAGGAACAAATAAGATTGAAGTTTCATTGAAAGAAAGCAAAAGGCAAGATAATAAAACCCAAGAAAAAGAGGGGTAACAACGTCTACACGTAGATATACGCGTCACCAAAAGAAAAACAAATACATAAAGTTACAAAGATCTGGATTCTCCTTCGGACGACCCGGAAGCACCATTCGCATCCTCCTCTCCTTTCTCCGAAGGATCTTCACCATCGACATCCATATCTTCAGGACGAGACTCCGGGCGCGTAGGACAAGAACCAACTTCAACACCTGCAGGGAGCTCAGGATAAACGCTATGGAACTCAGCACGTTCGCCAACAGGATCCCAGTCTTTTTGTTTGCCAGCAGCATACTCCTCGTAGACCTCAACCCGAGACATCCAAGACCAATAAATCCTTGCCTCAGACAAATCCCTCTCGTGTTGCATCGTCTTCGCCGTAACATCCATCTCCAAAGTACGAAGCTCCTGCTCCAACCTTTGGACGCATTCAGTAAACTTCAAATTAAGGGAAGCGGTGTCGTCCGCCTTCTTCTTCGCCGCCGCTTCTGCATTACGAGACTCGTCCAAAGCACTCTATAAATGAGCAATCTTAGAAGTAGCGTTAGCCATCTTCTTCTCCAATGCCTCCAACTGCTCTGGATACTTCGATAGCAACGTCCAAGCACACAGAGACACTTGAATCCCCTAGAGAGAAGAACAAAAGAAAGATAAATGACACGTACTAAAACTACAAAGTCAAAAGTAAAGCAAACAACCATAGTCATAACCCTACCTGCCACTGAGCAGCGAAAGCTTCCCCCATAACGTTAGCAGGATCCTTCGATGTATAATGTTCGAGAGAAGAAGAAGAACGAAGACCCATTAAAGCCTTCAAAAGGTCTCGTCCAGGAACAAAAGCAGCTGAAACTACACCAGGAAAGTCGTCAACCGAGACGAACGGCTCCCCAGAAACATCATCTACCTTCTCCTTCCCCTTTGTGGAACGCGTCGCCCTGACGAGTGGTGGAGACGGAGAAGACTCCAAACTCATCATAAGCTCCACGTTCACAGGAGCACCGAACGAACACCCCTGCAAAGCCAGACGCTTCTTCTTCGACATCACAAGTTCAGTAGCAGAGACAGAAGGCGAACGAATATGAGAGATCGACGCTGCAAAGAAAGAAACGACAAAAATCCTTAAGCACAGAACAAGAAGAAGTACAAAAAGAAAAAAAAAAAAGAACGAACAAGAAGAAGCCAAAGTTACCAGACGGCGTAGCAGGCCCAGATCGATGATCCTCTCCGTCATGACCAAAGAAGGTTCGGTCGGCTTCAGGAATCACCAAAAGTGCAGCCACAACCTTCTTAGACTCCTTACGAGCCTTAAGAGCTTTCTCATCAACTATAAGGCACAAAGACGTAAGGCTACGCTACATAAACGAAAGAAAAACATTCCAGGCAAGGGAAGCAAAGCTTACTCTTTGAGTTCCACTCCTCGATGAGCCAAGAAGATTCCTCTCCAAGAGAAGATTTCTCCACAAAATAAAACACCTCGGCCCAACCACGGTCGGCCGTACTCTTCTCAAAAGCTATCCTGGCCTTCTTTTGCCTAAGTTTGAAGTAAAAGCGACCCGCAGAATTGAGCGCCACCGCCATAGACTCGGCAAGATCCGCCACGACGAAGCTTAAGCCATGTTTCTCGATAGCGTCGTCTAGAGCCCCGAAAATCCTCCAGACGCTAGGCAAAAGCTGCCCCACAGCTACCCCCAAAGCAAGCATGAAAGCCTGGGTAAGGGGTGGGAAAGGGAATCGATGTCCCGCCAGAAATGGATATTCATAAACTGCTATCCATCCCGGGCGATAGGCATCCGCACTGACTCCCTCCGGAGGAATCTCGATCTTGACCTCCGGCCCTAGATCGGCAATAACCCTCAAGCGATTGGGGTCGCGAGCAAGCGAGGAGTTGCGATCGGAGTCGCGGAGTATTTGTCGAGGCTCGTAGATCACTGGAGTTGCCATTGAGAGAAGGGAAATAGAAGAAAAGAGTGAATGAGAAGAATGAACGAGAGAAAACGAAGGAAATGACGAGAACAAAGATTGCCAGAGAAGGTAAGAGTTCAGAATAAGGGCGTGTAAAAGAAGATACATTCGCCACTCATTTATAGGAGAAAATCGCGAGGATCTCGGGAAGAGATACTCTCTCCAACGACATTATCTTCTACCAAGAAGTAGCCGTTACGATATAGACGTTGTCGGCGCGAGAAACGAAGTCTTCCTCCCGGCACGTATAAATAATTGAAGAAAAATCTTGATTGAAGCTTAACGACGATGTCGAGAATTTTGGTGACGTTATCATCAACGCGTTCCAGTAATTTTGAAGACGTATTCTTCAAAGAAAGAAGGCGTCTCCCAGCTCTTCTTAATATCACACCCTGTAAGACGCCTTAGGGGTATTGTTTGTGCCTAAAAATAAGACGACTATGGAACGCTAAGGAGCTACGCATAGAAGCATTGAAGAGACGCGACGTGAAGAACGAAGGATGGCGTCGACGTGGCGTTATAAGGAAGAGCACGTCGTTCAGCTATGGGAATTAGGTCAGCCGCCACTTAGTTACCTTGTTCTGTATTATATTCATGTAAATGGTAAAAGGTAAGATAAAAGAATATCTTTTACCATATTTATTATATCGTTAGAAGATAGAAGGAAAAGAAAAAGATCTTATTTCCTTAGTAGGATCCTAGGGTTAACCTATATAAAGGTTAACGCCAACCTTTTGTAATCATCTGACGCTACGCCGTAATATCAATACCACAAGAAAGTTCAAGTTTCAACCTTATTCTCTCGTCTCGTTCTCTTAGTGTTAAGATTATACCGTTCTCTTTGATCTTTGCCCTACAATTGCTTAGTTATCATCTCGTTGATAATTTCGCTACAAACAGTTGTTACACCCTGAGAAAAGAGGTGTTAAGGTTGCTGAAAAGAGGAGATTTGAAAGATCTACTCTCCAAAGAAGGAAGGAACGCGTTTGAAGGGGTGAAGAGAGAAAAGAAGTCCCCTACTCCTCCTCCACCTCCGTCAAGTTATACCCGGACTATACACACCATCTTCGGAGGCTCTTCCGCGAGCGGCTACACCGCATCCGCCACTAGAAAGAACATTAAGATTCTACGCGACGATAGTGATATGACGCGAGTTTACCAAATCTGTCCTTCCAGAAGAAATTACCCGGTCACGTTCGAGGTGTCAAACGAGATGGTGGAGCATCACGACGGGTTAATTATCTCCCTCACCGTCAACAATTGCCTGGTCAAGAGAATCCTCATAGACAACAGGAGTTCCGCCAACGTAATTACTACATCCGCTATAAAAGAGCTCGGACTATCCAACGACGACGTCGTGAAGAAATATGTTCCTCTAGTGGGATTCAGTGGTGAAGTAGCAAGCATGTTGGGAGAAATTACATTGGCAACCTATGCAAGGGGTATCAATATACAAGCAAAGTTTGCGGTGATGGATATTGTTTGTAGCGAAATTATCAACGAGATGATAACTAAGCAATTGTAGGGAAAAGATCAAAGAGAACGGTATAATCTTAACACTGAGAGAACGAGACGAGAGAATAAGGTTGAAACTTGAACTTTCTTGTGGTATTGATATTACGGCGTAGCGTCAGATGATTACAAAAGGTTGGCGTTAACCTTTATATAGGTTAACCCTAAGATCCTACTAAGGAAATAAGATCTTTTTCTTTTCCTTCTATCTTCTAACGATATAATAAATATGGTAAAAGATATTCTTTTATCTTACCCTTTACCATTTACATGAATATAATACAGAACAAGGTAACTAAGTGGCGGCTGACCTAATTCCCATAGCTGAACGACGTGCTCTTCCTTATAACGCCACGTCGACGCCATCCTTCGTTCTTCACGTCGCGTCGCTTCTATGCTTCTACGCGTAGCTCCTTAGCGTTCCATAGTCGTCGTATTTTTAGGCACAAACAATACCCCTAAGGCATCTTACAGGGCCTGATATTAAGAAGAGTTGGGAGACGCCTTCTTTCTTTGCAGAATACGTCTTCAAAATTACTGGAACGCGTTGATGATAACGTCACCAAAATTCTCGACATCGTCGTTAAGCTTCGATCAGGATTTTTCTTCAATTATTTACACGTGCTGGGAGGAAGACTTAGTTTCTCGCGCCGACAACGTCTATATCGTAACGACTACTTCTTGGTAGAAGATAATGTCGTTGGAGAGAGTATCTCTTCCCGAGATCCTCGCGATTTTCTCCTATAAATGAGTGGAGAATGTATCTTCTTTTACATGCCCTTATTCTGAACTCTTACCTTCTCTGGAATGTTTTTCTTTCGTTTATGTAGCGTAGCCTTACGTCTTTGTGCCTTATAGTTGATGAGAAAGCTCGTAAGGAGTCTAAGAAGGTTGTGGCTGCACTTTTGGTGATTCCTGAAGCCAACCGAACTTTCTTTGGTTATGACGGAGAGGGTCATCGATGTGGGCCTGCTACGCCGTCTGGTAACTTTGGCTTCTTCTTGTTCGTTCTTTTTTTTTTTTCTTTTTGTACTTCTTCTTGTTCTGTGCTTAAGGATTCTTCTCGTTTCTTTCTTTGCAGTGTCGATCTCTCGTATTCGTTCGCCTTCTGTCTCTGCTACTGAACTTGTGATGTCGAAGAAGAAGCGTCTAGATTTGCAGGGGTGTTCATCCGGTGCTCCTGTGAACATGGAGCTTATGACGAGTTTGGAGTCTTCTCCGTCTCCACCACTCATCAGGGCGACGCGTTCCACAAAGGGGAAGGAGAAGGAAGATGATGTTTCTGGGGAGCCGTTCGTCTTGGTTGACGACTTTCCTGGTGTAGTTTCAGCTGCTTTTGCTCCTGGACGAGACCTTTTGAAGGCTTTAATGGGTCTTCGTTCTTCTTCTTCTCTCGAACATTATACATCGAAGGATCCTGCTGACGTTATGGGGGAAGCTTTCGCTGCTCAGTGGCAGGTAGGGTTATGACTATGCTTGTTTGCTTTACTTTTGACTTTGTAGTTTTAGTACGTGTCCTTTATCTTTCTTTTGTTCTTCTCTCTAGGGGATTCAAGCGTCTTTGTGTGCTTGGACGTTGCTATCGAAGTATCCAGAGCAGTTGGAGGCGTTGGAGAAGAAGATGGCTAACGCTACTTCTAAGATTTTTCGTTTACAGAGTGCTTTGGACGAGTCTCGTAATGCAGAAGCGGCGGCGAATAAGAAGGCAGACGACACCGCTTCCCTTAATGAGAAGTTTACTGAACACGTCCAAAGGTTGGAGCAGGAGCTTCGTACTTTGGAGATGGATGTAATGGTGAAGACGATGCAACACAAGAGGGATTTGTCTGAGGCGAGGATTTATTGGTCTTGGATGTCTCGGGTTGAGGTCTACGAGGAGTATGCTGCTGGCAAACATAAAGACTGGGATCCTGTTGGCGAACGTGCTGAGTTCCATAGCGTTTATCCTGAGCTCCCTGCAGGTGTTGAAGCTGGTTCTTGTCCTACGCGTCCGGAGTCTCGTCCTGAAGATATGGATGTCGATGGAGAAGATCATTCGGAGGAAGGAGAGGAGGATGCGAATGGTGCTTCCGGGTCGTCCGAAGGAGAATCCAGA
This sequence comes from Oxyria digyna, assembly GCA_029168935.1. Classification (NCBI taxonomy): domain Eukaryota; kingdom Viridiplantae; phylum Streptophyta; class Magnoliopsida; order Caryophyllales; family Polygonaceae; genus Oxyria; species Oxyria digyna. Next base: position 1,101,929 of record JAPVLV010000017.1, read on the forward strand.
TCTTTGTAACTTTATGTATTTGTTTTTATTTTGGTGACGCGTATATCTACGTGTAGACGTTGTTACCCCTCTTTTTCTTGGGTTTTATTATCTTGCCTTTTGCTTTCTTTGAATGAAACTTCAATCTTATTTGTTCCTTCGCCTTCTTTCTTCTTGCATTTGTTTTTTTGTCTGCAGACTCGTGCTTTCTTATATCTCTATCTCTACCCCTTTTGGTAGGTTTGATCCAGGCCTTTTTCATGCGCTTGGTTTGAAGCTACCAAAGAAATTTGTGCTAATGTTCTTTTGGTCTTTCGCGTCTTTATCTTATGAATGCGTAGGATTCGCTTTTCTTTATGGGTTGTGACTTTTTAACCCCTTAGTTTGATACTCTTTTGTTCGTAACTCATGTGCTCGAGGTGTGCTTTGTTGACTTGATCAAGGAGTGTGGTCAATGCGACTTACTTTAGCTTATTTGCCAACGTACATGAGGTTTGGGTCCAGCATTTCCTCCGAACCCAGAAGTGAGTGGCGGACGTAGGTCAGCGTGTGATTTTGATTAGCTTGTGACGTTACCCCTTACTTTAAAGGTGGATCCTTTGCCTCACGCTAGCGTTTAGGTCGACGTCGAACTCTTTTAATCGACGGGCCTATTCATCGTGTATGGCGTCCGATTTCTTGATTCTTAGGACTTACGATGCCGGTGGACGCGTCCCTGCCGGTTTGGCGAATTGCCCGTGGATTCATGACTCTCAGAGGGGCTGGAAGGCGTTAAGACGCGTTCCTGGAGAATGATCGTGTCAAATAGGTTTCCCTTGTTTGCTCAGAGGATCCGGCCGGCTTCGTGAGGTACCGGGCTTCATTCCCCATGACCATTGCCGCACGTCGCTAACAATCATGGGAAGCGTCGACTCGGGGTCGGCGGTTCGGCTAACGTTGCCTACGCGTAGATGTGGCCTTGAACGCGTAAACTAACGGAATTCTCCCCCGGCGCGGATTTTCACCGCGGCCTTCTTGCTTCTTATTTGGTACACCGTACTCGAGAGGCACGTTCTCTTAATAGACATGGAGCAAGTAATTGGAAACGAAACATCTCAGTATGCTTGACAAGTCGGAAAGAAAGGTCTACTTGTATATAAAATAGAAGATGCATCATACTTGAACTAAACGTGACACTGACGCCTACCCCTAGTCTCTACGACCCCCTGTCGTATTGACCTAATCGAGAACGACATGTTTTTATTGAAAACTTAAAAACTACTCATGCAAAGGAAATAGAAGGGTAATTTAATGGACGCATAAAAAGCATCTTGATTACTCTCTCGACCATGACTTATCACGGCGGATGGTGTTTCAGTAACATGTAGCTTAGATCGGGGTTCTCCGCCATAAATGTTTTCCATCTTTGGACTCGGAGACTCTGCTTGTACTTCCTTAGGGATACGTTGTTCTTATCAACGTCTTTGCTCAGCGTAGGGGATGAATCTTTTCTTAATCTTTTGGGATGCGTCTTTTTCTTTTTGGCTTTCCTCTCTAATTTCTCAGGGGGATGGAAACTTCAGGGACTGATGATACGTGGATGGGATGGGTTTCATGTCGTGTAAGCATGGCCTTCCCTGTATCATGTTATAGGGCGACTCGGCTTCCATTGCTACGAACTTGGTTTGCATGTTTACCCCTTCCGCTAGGGTGGTTAGAGTGATTTCTCCAAGCATGTCGGCCACTTCGCCGCTGAATCCTACTAGAGGGATGTATTTCTTCACTACGTCATCCCTGGAGAGCCCGAGCTCCTTGATTGCGGATAAGGTGACGATGTTTGCTGAACTTCCGTTATCTATAAGGATCCTCTTCACTCTGCAGTTGCTAATGGTTAGGGAAATAACTAAGCCGTCGTGATGATACACCGACCCGTTTGGCTCATCGAACGTGATGGGATAGCCCTTCTTGATGGTCCTCACGTGATACACCGGTAAGACGCTTCCTTCTCCGCGTAGTGTTTTGGCGTTCCTCTTGGAAGCTGAGACCGTATAGCCGCTAACCGGAGATCCTCCAAAGATTGTGTTAACTGCCCTTGACCGGCTTGATGGAGGCGGTGGCGAGGCGGATCTATTTGTTTCTCTGCCTCTTTCGAACGCGTCACGACCTTCTTTGGAGAGTAGGTCTAGCAAGTCGCCTCTTTTCAAAAGACGGAGAACTTCTTTTCTTAAGGTATAGCAATCGTCTGTTGGGTGCCCCGAGTCGTTATGGAACTCACAATATCCTCTTCCTGATCCTGGCTTCTTTTCGGGGTTGGGTTTTCTGGGCCACCTTACGTCGTGTAACTTCTCCATTGATCCTATGACTCTTAACGCGTCGACCTTCATGCATATCCCTCTCTCGATCGCGTAGACATTATTGATCTTGCTGACGTTATGAACCATGGGGAGTTCTCTATGGAAAGGCTTAGTCCTCCTATCATGGCGATCCCCCTCTCGTCTCTGAGGAGAGTCTTTTCGCGATGGAGAGTGCCTTCGTGGAGATCGACGCCTTTCTTCGAGGTGATTTCGAAGATCTTCCTCTAAGCGTATTGCTTCCATTGCTCTTGCTCTCGTTATCTCGAACGACTCGGTACATGTCCTTGTCAGTTCTTTATATAAATCTCTATCTTTGGGGAGGGCGCGTCTGAACGCGTCGGAGGCGGTAGCTTCCGTGCAACTTGGGATCGTGACTTTTTCGTCGTTGAAACGCTTAAGAAACTCCCTTATGGTTTCACCCCTGTTCATATGCATGTTGTGGAGATCTGACGGTTGTTTCGCAAAGAGCTTGCTACTGGCGAATTGTAGCCTGAATTGGTTGGATAGTTCCGCGTAGGACGAGATGCTTTCTTGAGGCAAGTGGATGAACCATGTCAAGGCGGGACCTTTCAATGTCGAGCTAAAGAATTTGCACATCATTGCTTCTTTAAATCTTGGGTCGATAGGACTTGTGGAGAGCTTGGCTTTGTACAGTAAGATATGTTCTTCGGGGTCGCTTGATCCATCGTAGACGGGGAGATCCGCAACAGTGAATTTCTTTGCGATCTTCTGGATGGCGATACTCCTAATAAAAGGGCTTTCCTCGAACGCATGCTCTTCTTCAGGTATTATGGAATTTGGAGCTCATGGCTTAAGCATCATCTCCTCTCTTAAGGCTCCGACTTGTTGGGCTACGATACTCGCGACCGCGTTGGGAGTTAGGGCTTGCTTTTTGGATGGCTCTCCTCGGCCCGCTCTCGTCGATGTGATCGGTCTTGGGCGTCTTGAGAGCTCAAGGTCTTCTTCCTCGTCGGCTACGGCATCCATGTCTAGATGACGAACGACACTCCGATCGCGAACATAAGTGGGAGGCTTAGCGGACTTTGTCCTGAGTTCTTTTATAACAGAGCGTAGTCGCTCGTTTTCTTTGGCGAGTCCCATCGTTTTTTTTCACTGGCGCTTTTGGCCTCTTCCCAGGATTTTTGGACGTTGTAGAAGTGATGTGATTCTTGACGGAGGCCGTGTTGGTGACGTCATCGTCGGCTTTCTTTTTGGTTGCAGGATCGTCGTCTCTGGCGACGTCGGAAACGTTCTCGAATTCTTCTTCCGAATCTCCCTGCATTGGATCGTTGGGGTTTGTAACTCGTTCTTTGTTCTTGAGACTGAGGGAGTCCTTTACGCGTTCTTCGGTCTCTGAATCCCTGTTGTTGCGAGGGCTATTGGTTGGAGACGTCATGGCTTCCTGCAAAAAAAAAAGAGGTTCCCTTTGTGTGGAAAGATGACACCTTTTTTATCAAGCCCCACGGTGGGCGCCAATTGTTTGTAGCGAAATTATCAACGAGATGATAACTAAGCCATTGTAGGGCAAAGATCAAAGAGAACGGTATAATCTTAACACTGAGAGAACGAGACAAGAGAATAAGGTTGAAACTTGAACTTTCTTGTGGTATTGATATTACGGCGTAGCGTCAGATGATTACAAAAGGTTGGCGTTAACCTTTATATAGGTTAACCCTAGGATCCTACTAAGGAAATAAGATCTTTTTCTTTTTCTTCTATCTTCTAACGATATAATAAATATGGTAAAAGATATTCTTTTATCTTACCTTTTACCATTTACATGAATATAATACAGAACAAGGTAACTAAGTGGCGGCTGGCCTAATTCCCATAGCTGAACGACGTGCTCTTCCTTATAACGCCACGTCGACGCCATCCTCCGTTCTTCACGTCGCGTCGCTTCTATGCTTCTACGCGTAGCTTCTTAGCGTTCCATAGTCGTCGTATTTTTAGGCACAAACAAATATCGGATCGCCATACAACATTACCCTAAGAAGACCTTGGCTACACGACATGAAAGTTGTACCCTCGACGTACCATCAATCTTTAAAATTCCCATCTCCATGGGGGATCCAAGAGATCAAAGGCGAGCTTCAAGTCGCGAGAGAATGCTATAGCATTGGAATGAAAAAAGCCTCTAAGTCATCATTAGGCAAAGAAAGGAAAGCGTAGCAATCAAGGAATCATGAAGAAAAAGCTAGGGATGGAAAGTCGGTCCTTGACACGATGAGAAAAGCAAAGTTTGACAAGCAAGAGGATACCAATCCACCAAGTAAGTACGAGCAAAAAGTCCAAGCAAAGAGCAACAATTTAAGATACATGTTCCTGAAGCACCACCCGACATAAAGTCGAAAGAAGTGATAAGAATTCCCAAATTCCGTAGTATTATTTTCTTTGTGTTCTTTCTTGCATTAGTAGGATTAGTTTCTTCCAAGAATTTCAATAAAGCTAGCGTCGTTATCTTAGCATCGAAGCGACAAGGGGTCGTGACGACTAGGGGTAGGCGTCAGTGTCAAAGTTTGTTAGTTCATGATGCATTCCTTTATTAATATATGAGTACACTCTTTTTCCTCCGACGTGTTAAAGTATGCCGAGTTGTTCTATTTCCCAATTACTTGCTCTCTGTCTATGACGTAACATCAAGCTTAATAAGGCCGTGGAGAAAATCCGCGCCGGGGAGGAGTTTCGTTAGCCTACGCGTTCAAGGCTCCATCTACGCGTAGACAACGTTAGCCAAACCGCCGACTCCGAGTCGACGCTTCCCATGATTGTTAGCGACATGTGGCAATGGTCACGGGGAATGAAGCCCGACACCTCACGAAACCGGCACGACCCTCTGAGCAAAGAAGGGAAACCTATTGCCACGACCACTCTCCAGGAACGCGTACTCGCGCCTTCCAAGGCCCCTCTGAGAGTCATGAATCCACGGGCAAAGCGCCAAACCGGCAGGGATGCGTCCACCGGCATCGTAAGTCCTAATAATCTAGAAATCGGACGCCACACGATGAATAGGCCCGTCGATTAAAAGAGTTCGACGTCGACCTAACGCTAGCGTGAGGCAACGGACGCACCTTAAAAGTAAGGGGTAACGTCACAAGCTGATAAAATCACACGCTGACCTATGTCCTGCCACTCGCTTCAGGGTTCGGAGGAAATGTTGGACCCAACCTTCATGTAAGCCGGCAACGTAACTAATGCAGCCGCGATGACCATATCGCTCCATCAAGTGAGTAAAAACCCTCTAACGCGTTCACCACAAACAAAGTATCACACTAGGGGTAGAAAACCACACCCTAAAAGATAAAGTAGCAAAAGCAAAAGCCAAAGGACCAAACCTACGTACTCACAAACGAGCTACGCGTAAGGGTCACGGAAGTTAAAAGTCAATAAGAAAACGGTTCTATACGTACGCAGAGCAAAATACGCGTGCCAAAGCGAAGTACATAAGATATCAAAGCCAGATAAAGGATAAGCTCCCAAAACGCCCCTGACGCATAAGATGCAAGGAACGAAGTATGAAATGCAACAAGTAAAGAAGAGTCTTTGGTAGCTCTAACCTAGTCTACAAGGAGCCTAATTCAAACCTACCAAAAGGGGTAGGACCACTCGACGAAACATGAAAACACACCCAAAGCCAAGGAATGTATAGGATGCGCGTGAAAACAAGACTAAGACCACCTGCCTGTAAAAGAAAGATAAGGAAGTCAAGGAGCACCCCCGAGGCAAAGAAATTGGAAAGACAAAGGTTGACTCAAAGGGATCCAAAAGTTACTCACGGACAAATACGCCACCGCCAACAAAAGCATACCTAGACGCAACGACATACTCAAAACATAAAAGAACTTTGTAACGTCTTCATCAACAAGTAAGCAATTCCAAAAAGTTATCTTATAGAGGCCCATCATGAAGGGCAAGAACGAAAGTATTTACAAGAAAACGCCCCGAAGGCCGGCTACGCATAAAAAAAAATATAAAAAAGAAAGAGGTTTTTACCGAAAATCACCCGTAAAAGTGCCTATATTGCTCTAAACCACTCCTTTAATTGAATATTACCGGAAACCACTCATATATACCTCTTCGTTAGCTATTCACCACCCATCGCGGAAAATGTTTGTTAAAGCGTTAAACGCGTGTGTGCACACGAGTTTTAATATTTTTTATTCTATTTTAACGTTAAATAGAAAAAAAACTCAATTTTTAATTCTATTTAAATAAAAGAAAATACAAATTGGTCATCTCCTACCTGGTGCCTCCTCCTTCGTGCTAAAAATTCCCCAAATTTTTGCAGATAAATTTGGAGCACACCAACGTCTGCAACCACATTTTATTTTGAACTTTCTACCTAAGTCAAATTGACCGTGCTTTACCAGCTAGGTCAAACTCCCCCAATACCATTTGATTTTGATATAATTTGATTGTATTCAACCTAGGTCAAATTTCTCCAAGTTTATAAATTTGTCTCATCAATTACACAATAGCATAAAATACAAGTAGGAGATGAACTTAATTTGATATAACTTGTCTGAATTCATCAAATTGACCTAAAGAACATAAATCTGCAAACCTAAATTCGTTTCATCAATTACACGGTACGATAACGTTGTAGATCTGAAATGGTATTTGTATCTGGATTGGCATCCCACAACCATATCCCTCGATTTCCAGATCTGATAAAAATCCTCCAGATTCTATATGTCGCTCCTTCCTCTTCCGCTGGCTTGTCGATATCAAATCTACAACATTGTCTTCTCGATTCAGCAAGAGCTTCGCAACCAGGGGTTGATTTTGAAAATTCGATAGATGCATAAGGGTCTTTTGGTCAGTAGGCTATTTAATTATTTTCTTAATTACAAAAATAGATAATCCTTTAACATATCTTATAATATTAAAAAACGTAAGGGTTAAAATGGTAATTTTCTGAATTTAACAGAATTTTAAATGGAAGTCAGGTTCGGTGGTGAATGGCTAACAGAGGTGCCTATACGGGTGGTTTTCGGTAATATTCAATTGAAGAGGTGGTTTTGAGCAATATAACGTATTTTACGGGTGATTTCCGGTAAAAACCTCAAAAAGAAATTTACAAGAAGTCCAAGGGAAGAATGACCCCGGAAAACTCACAAAGAATCGTTGTCAGACTCAGAAGAGCTCGATGAAGAGCCATCCGCGTCCTCATACTCATGCTCATCCACGCCCTCGTCTTCGGAGTCTTCCACGACAACCTCTTCACCAACATCCTCGTCATCTTCGACGCCGTCATTAGGATCAACTTCGTTAAGATGAGGAACATCATCCTCCATAACGTGAGGATTCGTCGGAGGATTCATAGGCGTAGGTCCTTCATCGACGCCTTCAGGGAGCTCCGCGAATGCTTCCTGAAACTCCCTCCGCTCCTTCACTGGATCTCAACCGTGGTGTTGACCAGCAGCATATTGTTCAATGACCTCCACATGAGAAAGCCAAGACCAATAAAGCTTCACCTCCTTAAGCTCGGAAGCAAGCTTCTTCTCACTGGTGGAAAAAACACTTGTTGCAGCTCCCTTATTGAGGCGGGCAAAACTTCGTCCGCCTCAACAAACATAAAAAATCGGACCTGTTGAGGCGGGCGGAATTTTTCCGGCCTCAACAAGCCCAATGTATTTAAAAACTTAACAAATTTTACCCCTTTAGTTTTATACAAGTCCACGGATCGCCATCTCAACCGTTGAATCACTAAACATCCAATGACTCACGTAAACAAAAAATTCCCTAATAAATTAAAAAAAAAGCTAACTCGTGAAAATCTGGAGAACCAGATTCAAGGGTTTCGTTTATACCCAACTTCTAATTCATCCATTAACACCACTTTCTACCCTCTCCTCTTCATCAAACTTAATCAATCTCCATCTATAATCGCTTACCCAACTTCTACCCTCTCTGTTTTATACAATTATAACACCACTTTGAAGCTTTCCTATCCATTATCACTGAACTCGGGTTTCCGCTGCAACAACCGGTGTTGGTTCTTCGTCGCCTCAGATCTCGCCTCATTCTTCGTCGTCGCCTCAGATCTCGCCTCTTTCGTTTCCTTCGCCTCAGATCTTGTCACCGTCGCTTCAGATCTCGTCGCCGTCGCCTCAGATCTAGTCACCTTTGTCGTCGTCGCCTCAGATTTCGCCTCCTTCATCGCCATCGCCTCAGATCTCGCCTCCTTCGTCGCCATCACCTTATTCAAGGATTTCTGCAGTCACCATCACCATCTCCATTGTTTTCATAATCCCCAAGGAGAAGACCGAACAAGGAGAAGATCCTTCAACGATGGCGGAACTTGAGATTGATACTGAAGTTCTCGAAAAGAAGAAGAGGGGAAGACCGAAGGGGAAATCGAACCAGAAATTGACGCAAGAAGAAGAAGATGATAGTCGTTCAGGTTTCGTTTCCAGATCTGGTTCTTTTGTTATTAAGGCTAGTTGTTCTTTCGTTTCCAGATCTGCAATTTCATTGTTGAATTTCCAGATCTGGTTCTTTCATTTTTCCTGTTGTAAATTTGATGTTCTTTCGTTTCCTGTTGTAAATTTCAGTGTTGAATTCCAAGAAATTCGATTGAAGATGAGTGCTATTGTGATTGTTGAATTCTAAGAAATTTCAGTGTTGAATTCTAAGAATTCGTTTCCTATTAAATTTCAGTGTTGAATTTCCAGGTCTGTTTTGATTCTCATGTTTCTAAAATTTTAGAGGCGGGCGCACAAATTTTAAGCCGTGTGAATTTAGAGGCGGGCGCACAAAAATCGCCTCAACAGAGCTACTCTTTTGAGGTGGGCAATGCCTTTTTTAGGCATATTTTTGCCTACTTGTTGAGGTGAACATTCGCCCGCTGATACGCTGCACTTTGTATAGCGTAACTAGGGATTATTACATTAGTTTAGGAGTATTATCATATGTGTTTCGAGTCATTATTATGTTCTGAGATATTTATTAAGTGAAGAAATGAAGATCAGAACCGAAGAAGATTGAAGGCTTGAAGAATGAAGAAGCTTCTGCGACGCCAACCGCGATCGCCACTACTATCCAGGCGATCGCCATCATTCAACAAAAGTCATTCGAGAAGACATCAGCGACCGCGATCGCCAGAGACGAGTTGGGGATCGCCATGAATCATGGGAAGTTACTGCTGATTTACAAGGTGGGCCGTACGTGGATCAGAAGCAAGGTGGGCCCACTGGAAGCAAGCAGCTCACTTTGGAAGCAAGCCTTTACGTTAGATTTATTTCTTTACCTTATTTTCCTTTTTGTTTTATTTCTTTCTTTTTTTCCTTTTTCCTTAATTAGTTTTAGGATATATCTTTTACCATATATTTTTAGGGTTAGTTCTCTATTTAAGAACCCTAGTTCAATCAATCTTTTCTATCATCTATTCAGCGTAACCCAATCCGCTCTCGGCTTAGCCCAACTAACATTCTTTTCCACCCTCTCCCTTCTATTGCTAACTTGCTTCACAATCCTATTATCGTCCCAATACTCTTTCGTCGTGCGTCTCACAAACTCCACTTTGTCTCATGTGTAATTCCTGTCCCTAAAAACCCTCTCATTCCTCCATTTCCATCCCCACCAGATGACAGTTGCAAAAGTCGTTGGCCATATACCCTCCGAACCGAAGTCCTCAACTTCATTCAAATTAATAAAGGGTCATTCATGAAGATTCATCGAAAAAAATTCAGCAACCTTAGAAGGTGTCACCAACTCCTTCCAAACCCATTCGATCTCCCTACAATCACGAAGAATGTGCAGCAAACTCTCAGTGGTCTGGCTGCAAATATCACATATGTCAGAGTCGCTGAAATGACGTCTAAATCTTTCCTTGTTCGTAAGGACTTTCTCGTGCACAATCAACCAAACAAAGACTCTTATTCGCTCAGGAACACAGATGCTCCAAATTCTATTAAACAATCGGCTCCACTGCTGTCCAAATTTCAGTTTCGTATTGATCAATCGATATGTTGATTTCACAGTATAAGTGCCATTCGTAGTCATAGCCCACGCCATTCTATCAATTGAACCAATGATTCCATCCGGAACAACTGCAGCAAGACGCAGACAGTGCTCCTCATCTATCCACCCTTGCATCTCGTCGAACTTCCATCTGACACCAGTTCGCCAAAAATCAGTAACCAGGCTCTCATTATTAAAGTTCAGCAGCACATTTAAACTTACATTCTCCAATGGATAATCTACAAGCCATTTATCTTTCGAGAAGCGAATATCTTGACCATTCCCAAGTATCCACTTGATTCCTTTGGCAATAACGTGTCTGAATCCCGCTGCAATAGCTCTCCATACAGCAGAGCATCCTTGTTTGTTTTTAAACTTCTCAAGTTCATGAACAACAGGGACGCCATATTTGTTGCGCAAAATACGAGCCCATAAACTTTTGTCATCAAACAACAGTCTCCAACACAATTTTCCAATCATTGCTAAATTCATGACCTTCGCCTGCCGGATACCCATTCCTCCTTCCTGTTTTGGTCTGCACATAATCTTCCACGAGACTAAGTGTATTTTCCTTTTCTCCGGAGAACTCCCCCAAACAAAAGTGCGACTGATCTTATCAAGAGCTTTCACTGTGCTCGCCGGAAGGAGAACTGATCCCATCGAATGTATAGGAATAGCCGTGAGCACCGATTTAGTAAGGGTTATTCTACCGGCTAAACTAAGACACCTGCTCTTCCATCCTGCAAGACGCACAGAAACCTTCTCAACCACTTAAAGAAAAGTGTTTTTGTTCATCCTTTTCTGTAGGATCGGCATCCCGAGATATCTTACCAAGTCTCTGGTGAACGGGATACCCGCCTCCTCACTGATTCTAGTGCATATCTCTCGATCCACATTCTCCGAGAAGAAAATTTTAGATTTTTCCAAACTCACCTTTTGTCCAGACGCTTTACAAAAATCAACAAGTACTCCCCGTACAACGCGAATTTGTGAAACAGAAGCTTCAACAAATAATATCAAATCATCTGCAAAACAGATATGGGACAGAGAAGGCCCAAAACGTGACAGTTTAATAGGCTTCTAGTCCTTCTTATCTACCGAACTCTCGATCAAGTGACACAATCTTTCCATACACAAGACAAATAAATAAGGTGAGAGTGGATCCTCTTGTCTCATCCCTTTCTGAGGAATAAACTCCTTAGTGCACTCACCATTCCATATTATGCGCATATGATAAGCGGTGTTTTATATACCGCAACTATGGATTATTAGCTAGTTTTGTATAGGATTATGTTATTTGTTTCTATGTAATCTGTATCATGGAGCTGTTCGAGAAAAGGTTTACATACGAGATTCCAAGAGATGATACAAGCATTGGAAGCATTGAAGCATAAGGAAAAAGCTGCTGAAGACGAAGACGAAGACTTGAAGAAATCAGCAGGTTCTGCCTCAGACAACAAAGCCGCACCCGCGGGTCTCAAGCCGCACCCGCGGGTTTCATCCTCATACAAAGATTCGAGAAAGCCCAAGCCGCACCCGCGGGTATCAAGCCGCACCCGCGGGTCTCACCTTCATCCAAAGCTTTCGAGAAAGCTCAAGCCGCGCCCGCGGGTCTCAAGCCGCGCCCGCGGCCCTCTGCCATCCAGAGAAGCTGGAGAAACCCAAAACCGCGCCCGCGGCTCTCAACCCGCGGGTGTGGTTCCTCGACAGAAGAATCAAATTGATGTCTTTGCCATTTGAAGTAATTTGTGTTTAATTCTGTAACTTTCCATACGTTTTTTAGGACCTTAATTCGGCTGTTACATCAGCTGATACTATATAGGTAGTGGATGATCATCCTTGATCATCTAACCTTGGTTTTAACCTTGGTTCCAACCTTTGTTCTAGTCTTTGTTTTGCTTAAGTTTTTGGAAGAGTTTTCACAAACTTATGAGTTGCTAAAGTTCCTTTGTTTCACTTGGCGTTTGAAGCTTTTGGGATTCAACAAGTTGTGAGTTTATCCTTTCCTTTTGTCTACTCTTTGATTGTCTCAACTCTCTTGTTTGTATTGTCGATGAACTAGATTTACTACTTTAGATTGATCACCTAAGTTAGTTGTGTCTTGTTCATATTGCTAGAGTTTGATACTTCTAGTTGAATTATCATACTTGTTGTGTAGCACAATCTATTTGCATGAACTAGTTGTGATTGTTATTAGAGAAGAGAGTTGAGTACATGTCGAGTATCCGACTAGTTGTCCATGATATTGCATGTATCTATCTATTCCTGAATGCATTGCTACTTTGTTATTGAACTTCGATAGTTTCGAGGTTATAATCGAGTAAGGGTTATTAGGACTAGTTGGACTAATAACTATTCAAGAACAGGAATTAGAACGATCACTTGAGAACTGGACATAAGGATAAAAAGGATTTTATGATCAACTTGTTAATCTAATTGTGGATAATCGCTAAGTGGAACACTTCGCTTAATCTTGTTATAACCAAGTTGACATTCGATACTTCGTATCAAAACCCCAAAAACCCCCCTTTGGTTACGTTTATTGGTTAGTCATTGTGATAACTTAAGAATTTGATAAACTGATTCTCTTGGGATTCGACCCTTACTTGCGCACTATATTACTTAGTTTGCATGTTAGGATTACTTGACTTGGCACACGACAAATTCGCCTCGTCAAATTTGGCGCCGTTGCCGGGGAATCAAATTTTCTTATTTTTAAGTTCTTATTTTGATTAACTTTTGTGTGGACTAGTGAACGGTCAACACCCGTTCTACTAAAGGAATTGACGGTTCTTCTTTTCGTTTATCCAAAAAAGAGAAAAAAAAAAAGAAAAGAAAAGGAATTGACGGTTCTACTTCTACCCTTCTCCATCTCAGATTTCATCTTCTACCCTTCTCCATCTCAGATTTCATTTTCTACCCCATATACGTACCCCACTTCTACCATTCTCTACCTCCCACCACATAAAATCCTCCCACCTTCCCCTTCTCTTTCCCAACACCAACACTCTCCCACCTCCCTCTTCCACAGCCGCACCCGCGGCTACAAACCCGCATCCGCGGCCCTAAAACCGCGCCTGCGGCTCCCTTCTCGCCAGAAGCAATGGGGCGATGGGGCGAAGGCTCATCATCTGCAGCTCCTGCTGACATACCTTGGGAGCAGCGTCTTTTCGAGCGGATTGAGTTTGTCTACCAGTCGGTTCAGACGGTGAACCAGAATGTTGAGAGGCTGCAGCAGTCGGTGGATGACTTACGGCTCGACATGCATGCTCGTTGCCCGAATATCCAAACCGGGATGACCCGGATCAGTGAGCTTCTTTCTCTCTTCCTCATTATTTTTCTATGTCTTACACACTGAGGGCATTGTGCACTACAAGTATGGGGGAGGGAAATTAGTTCATTGCTTATCCTAGAGTAGTTTCATTTCCTTGTTATTTCCCTTCGGTTTTTATTTTGTTGTACTTTGCATGGAATTAAAAACAGAAAAAGCCACAAAAATACGAAAAAAGGCAAATGAAAATCCTGGGATGGAAAAATCCATGCAATAAGCGGGTAGTTCGGCTTGCATTAGGCTTGGCAAAAAAGGACTTGAGGGCGGTAAGGAATGGTGAGATTGAAAATGAAATGAGTGGCTAGGTGAAAACCTTTCGAGGTGCCTAGGCAAAATGAGTGAAATGAGTGTCTTAGGACAAAATTTTTTGCATGTTAACCACTATGGAAGACCAAAATTGATAGATTTCTTTCTCATCATATTGTTTGTAGACTAAATGTGTTAGTGATTTGTAGTTTCTTTCTTTTTCATACTTCCTGAGATCTTTGAGTGATTATTGTAAAAGAGTAAGTTTCTTTTAGCTTACTCGGGGACGAGCAAGGTCTAAGTATGGGGGAGTTTGATAAGCGGTGTTTTACATACCGCAACTATGGATTATTAGTTAGTTTTGTATAGGAATATGTTATTTGTTTCTATGTAATCTGTATCATGGAGCTGTTCGAGAAAAGATTTACATACGAGATTCCAAGAGATTATACAAGCATTGGAAGCATTGAAGCATAAGGAAAAAGCTGCTGAAGACGAAGACGAAGACTTGAAGAAATCAGCAGGTTCTGCCTCAGACAACAAAGCCGCACCCGCGGGTCTCAAGCCGCACCCGCGGGTTTCATCCTCAGACAAAGATTCGAGAAAGCCCAAGCCGCACCCGCGGGTATCAAGCCGCACCCGCGGGTCTCACCTTCAGCCAAAGCTTTCGAGAAAGCTCAAGCCGCGCCCGCGGGTCTCAAGCCGCGCCCGCGGCCCTCTGCCATCCAGAGAAGCTGGAGAAACCCAAAACCGCGCCCGCGGCTCTCAACCCGCGGGTGCGGTTCCTCGACAGAAGAATCAAATTGATGTCTTTGCCATTTGAAGTAATTTGTGTTTAATTCTGTAACTTTCCATACGTTTTTTAGGACCTTAATTCGGTTGTTACATCAGCTGATACTATATAGGTAGTGGATGATCATCCTTGATCATCTAACCTTGGTTTTAACCTTGGTTCCAACCTTTGTTCTAGTCTTTGTTTTGCTTAAGTTTTTGGAAGAGTTTTCACAAACTTATGAGTTGCTAAAGTTCCTTTGTTTCACTTGGCGTTTGAAGCTTTTGGGATTCAACAAGTTGTGAGTTTATCCTTTCCTTTTGTCTACTCTTTGATTGTCTTAACTCTCTTGTTTGTATTGTCGATGAACTAGATTTACTACTTTAGATTGATCACCTAAGTTAGTTGTGTCTTGTTCATATTGCTAGAGTTTGATACTTCTAGTTGAATTATCATACTTGTTGTGTAGCACAATCTATTTGCATGAACTAGTTGTGATTGTTATTAGAGAAGAGAGTTGAGTACATGTCGAGTATCCGACTAGTTGTCCATGATATTGCATGTATCTATCTATTCCTGAATGCATTGCTACTTTGTTATTGAACTTCGATAGTTTCGAGGTTATAATCGAGTAAGGGTTATTAGGACTAGTTGGACTAATAACTATTCAAGAACAGGAATTAGAACGATCACTTGAGAACTGGACATAAGGATAAAAAGGATTTTATGATCAACTTGTTAATCTAATTGTGGATAATCGCTAAGTGGAACACTTCGCTTAATCTTGTTATAACCAAGTTGACATTCGATACTTCGTATCAAAACCCCAAAAACCCCCTTTTGGTTACGTTTATTGGTTAGTCATTGTGATAACTTAAGAATTTGATAAACTGATTCTCTTGGGATTCGACCCTTACTTGCGCACTATATTACTTAGTTTGCATGTTAGGATTACTTGACTTGGCACACGACAAATTCGCCTCGTCAGCATACCCGGGGATCTCACGCAACTCATAATCCAGTTCATCCAAGCATGTGAGAATCCCGCAACATTTAATGTATCCTCTAAGAAATCCCATCTGATTCTATCATATGCTTTCTCGAGATCTAGCTTGAGCAGCATCCACCCCCGCTTCCCTTTCTTCCTCTGCATGGAATGAATCGCTTCTTGCACAATCACGATATTGTCCGTGCTGAGTCTACCCGCTTTCTTCCTCTGAGCAAGGCCGATCAACTTAGCAATAATCTGCTTCATACGGTTCACCAAGGTTTTCGTAATGGTCTTAAACAGAACATTGCAAAGACTAATTGGGCGAAATTGCTCAATTCTTTCTGGCTTATTAATCTTCGGGATCAACACTAGAAGTGCGTCATTTGTAGTAGGCGGGAGTGTGCCATGCTCAAAGAAATCTCTAATGAATTTCAAAGCCGATTCCCCTACCATATCCCACCATTTCTGATAAAACACTGGCTGAAAACCGTCCGGCCCCGGAGCTTTGTAGGCACCCATATCCATAACAGCCTTGCAAAATTCATCATGTGTAAAAGACTTCTCCAATTCTCGTCTCTCCAAGTCAGACAGGACCTGAAATCCTTCCCGGGGAATCAAAAATCGATTTCCTGTATCATCCTCCAAAGAGAACAACGACTTGTAATAATGAACAACCAACTCCTCCAGTCTATCCGGTTCTGTTTCCCAGTTCCCATCCACACACCTGAGAGCTTCAATGCAGTTTCTCCTCCTTCTAATAATAGTCGAAGTGTGAAAAAATAGTGTTTCGGTCCCCCATCCCGATCCACTTCTCCCTCGACTTTTGGTACCATAACATCTCTTCTTGTTCCAAAGTCACTTCTAGCTCCTTTTGAAGTTTTTCTTCCTCCTCAAACAGATCCGAGCCGCTGACGTTGGTGATGCGGGTACGAATCACTTGCAGTCAGTTCACAATATCATCTTTCTGAGCCTGGATATTCCCGAAAGTTTTTTTATTCCATTTCTTCAAAGCAGAACTTAAAATTCTCAAAGCTTCGGGAGTAGATAGAGACTGATCCCACGAAGCCCTGACTAGTTCCTTAAACTCCGGATGCGTAAGCCAACAAGCCATAAATCTGAAAGGTCTTCTAGACGGATCACAATTTCTGCCCGGTTTCAACTGTAAGTATAGAGGCGCATGGTCAGAACACATGAACGGGAGATGCGTGACTCGCGCTTCCTGCCATTCAATACGACCCTGAGCATTACTCAAAACTCTATCCAGCCTTTTCTGTATCCTGTTCGGAGCAGAGCTTCCTCGAATCCATGTGAACCTGTTTCCCCTGAATCCCAGATCCACAAGACCCAATTCATTAATCCAATTACCAAAAGTCACAGAATCAGCCGAGAGCCGCCCATTACCGCCTTCTCTCTCGTCCAACCTAACAATCATATTAAAATCACCTCCTATAAAAACACCTTCCGAGATAGAATTCATGGTAGCTTTCAGACTATCCCAGAGATTACTTCTACGAGTCGGAGTAGGCGCAGCATAAACAATAATCAAGTGAAACTTTTCCTCATCTGACTCGAAAAGGACATGAATGAACTGAACGTCCGAGTTAACAATAGTGATTGTAAAGGCACCATCTTTCCAAAGAAATCAAACTCCCCCACTTTGACCAACCGCATCCACTCGAAAGCTATTCGGGTAGCCTAAGTCTCTGCAAATATTTTCTGCATTACTCCCTCCAGCATGTGTTTCAAAAAGTCCCAACACATCTGACTCAAACTTCCTTGCTAAATAACGCATTGATCGACGAAAATTTGGTTTATTTGCCCCCCGGCAATTCCAAAGTGTGCAATTCATGAGGAAACTGTAAGAAATTTGAATAACCGGGGACAACTGCTAGCAACCCAGTCTTCGTCTTCCGTCCATCATATCCTCCCTCGGATCCCTGCTAGCATCCAATCTACCTTGTTCGTAGGCTTCCATCAGCCTATCCTGCATGGATTCCTCTAAATTTCTTAGGTGATCCAGAACTGGTTTCGAAAAGCCCATACTGTTCTCAGCCTCGTCTAGGAGAATGTCACTCTCCTTTGTAAGATTAGCCCCATCAATCCTCAGCCTTTTTCCTGTAAGTTTTACATCCAAGTTTTCTTTTCCTATCAGCCCACTACCTGCACTCTGGACCCGAGTCGACGATGCTAGTGTAAACTGAACAATCTCTTCTTGGGCCGAATTAACCCCTTCCTTAAACAAAACTATGTCCCGATTACTGTTAGCCTTCAGACTGGGCCCCAAAATCTTCTTGTTATTCTGCTAGGATAATTCGGCTCCCAAATTCTTCTTCTCCCTAGATTTGGTAACGTGATCGGTACTTTCCTCAGAAGCCGCAACCGAATTTTCCTTAACCTGGATACTCTTCCCTTCCGTATCTTTCTCCTTACCATTTTTAATCTTCTCTAATTCAGCAAATCTATTCTTTATCGAAATATTGGCATTATTCTTGGGAATAAATTTCTGCGTAATCTTCGGAACAATCTTTTTGGAATCCTTCGTGATCTTGGATTTCCCTCTACCTTTCTTCGTCTGCCATTGGTGTCCCATCCAGTTACCGATGGTTTCCTTTCCTGTGACCGTCTGCGTATTTTTCTCAGTTGAACTCGAGCTCTTCTCCTCATCTGTTTGATTCTGATTCACTGTTGCAACATCAGTCATATTCTCAGTTCTGCATTCTGACACTTTCTCAGTAGCCTCCCCTGATTCATCTTTTGAAACATTCGACTTATCAGATGACTTCACCTCTCCCTGCACACGATGAGGACATTGAACAGTAATGTGACCATACCTTCCACACGTATAACATATGGTCGTCAGTCCTTCATACGTAACATAGTACCTAGTACCATTCACCATAACTGTCCCTTTAAGAGGATTCTTCAAGTTAACTTCAACACATACCCTTGCGAATCGTCCACGCTCAAGATTAAGAGTAATCATATCAACCTTCACTGGCCTTCCTATCCCTTCTGCGATTCCCATCAAGATTTGTCGGTGATAAAAGATCACCGGGATGTTGGCTATCCTAATCCATACAGGATTAGTGCCAATATCATCCGTAGCCGCATCAAATTCCGGTGACCATTTTTGGACGAGAACATAATTTCCAAAGACTCTACACGGACCCCCTGTCAGTACCTTAGTATGATCAACCTCCGACCCAAAGTAAACAACGAAAAAGCGTCTTGGCAGATCCACAATATCCATTGTTCCCTGTGGTCTCCATAACTCCCGAAGTTTCCTATCGAGAGTAGTTAGATCAACTACTTTGCCGAGAACCTTCACTATAACACATTGCTTCCACAACCCTTCCATGGCTCTGAGCAGTTCTTGATCAATAACAATTTCTGCCTCGCCCTCAACTCCATTCGGCTTTTCCACCCTCATTCGTGACGCCACAAACTCATCGTCGATTTCTTGCTCAGGGCATGGCATTCCTCCTCTTCCTCCTTGAGAAACCCTCTTTGCCGATGATTTTTTTGCCTCCGACAGGTCTGGAGGATCTCCCATCACTGTGTCCCTAGTGTCTCCATCCGCCATTGCTTCATCGGACTCCTTCGATTCCGGCGCTTGAAGAGTCGTCTGGAGAACCATTGGGAGTGTTTTGTAGATAGATAGGAAATCCTAACGTTTTAACTAACATATGGATAGAGTAACCTCTTCATTCCTATGTTGTAGCACTCCCTTGCTATTTGTGGTTCACCCTTGATCTCTTGGATTCCCCATGGAGATGGAAACTTCAGGGATTGATGGTATGTTGAAGGTATAGCTCTCATATCGTGTAACCACGGCCTTCCTAAGATTATGTTGTACGGTGATTCTGCCTCCATCACCACGAATTTAGTCTGCATGTTGACCCCTTCTGCCAGAGTGGTTAGGGTGATCTCTCCCAGCATATCGGTGACTTCGCCACTGAAACCTACCAGGGGGATGTACTTTTTCACCACGTCGTCGGTAGATAGTCTGAGTTCTTTGATTGCAGACAGGGTGATGATGTTGGCCGAGCTTCCATTATCGATAAGGATCCTTTTAACCTTGCAATTACTAATGGTTAAGAAGATAACTAACCCGTCATGATAATCTACGCTCCCATTGGGCTCTTCGAATGTGATCGGACAATCTTTCCTAACAGTCCTAACGTGGTAGATAGGCAAAGTACTTCCTTCGCCGCGTAATGCTTTGACGCTCCTTTTGGCTGCGGAGGCGATATAGCCACTTATGGGAGAGCCTCCAAAAATCGTGTTGACTGTCCTTGAACGACTCGACGGGGGGGGGGGGGGGGGGGTTGTGGCGTTGGAGATTGATACGCTACACTTTGTATGGCGTAACTAGGGGTTATTACATTAGTTTAGGAGTGTTATCACAAGTATTTGGAGCTATTGTTATATTCTGAGTTGTTTATGAAGAAGTGAAGAAATGAAGACCAGAACCGAAGAAGAAGAGGATCAAAGATTGAATACATGAAGACGAAGACATTCTGCGGAGCGGCGGCGATTGCCACCATCACTATGGCGATCGCCATTCTACAACAGGAGCATTTCAGGAGTTCGAGAGAGCATGGCGATCGCCATGGGGCGACAGAGACGAGGCAAAGTTTTACATGAAGACCGCGATCGCCAGGCATCCATGGCGATCTCCACAACAAGGCCGAAGATATTCCGGACTTTCCTTATTTTCCTTATTTTATTTTATTTCTTTTATCTTATTTTATTATTTCGTTTAGGATCTTTCTTTTACCATATATTTTGGGGTTAGTTCCCTATTTAAGGACCCTAGTTTCTTTCTTTCTAGAATGATCTTATCATCTTTATCATCATCATCTTTTCCATCAGACAATTTAGTTCTGCAACCATGAGCAGGAACTAATCTCCATTGTTTTACTTAGCGGTTGAAACCTTCAGTTATTAAGTTGTGAGATTTCTAAACTCTTGTTCTTTTCCTATGGGTTTGTATTAATTCTCTTGTTCTTCATCTATTGATTTCTATTAGTTTTGCTAGCTTGATCACCTAGTTTGATTGATAGTTTTCTATTGCTAGACTAGGAATATACGGTGGAATTCCTTGTCATTGTAGCACCCATATCTGCATGATCTGGTAGTTGATTGCTTTTATGAAAGAGAATTGATTGTATGTTAATACTTGACGGTTGTAAGTTATTGCATGCATCCTTATGATTCTTGTGCCTTTTGCTGCTATTTCATCTAATCTTGAGAGGTTTCCCTGATTGCTGAATAGTAAGTATTATCAGGACCGGTTGGCCTGCTGATATATTAAAGATTGGAATAGGAACATTCCCTAGGATTGAATAGAACTTGAGATAAATCTATGATCAAATCTATGATCAAATTGATTGACTGTTGTGTGGATACTTGCTAGGTGAAACCCCTTCGCATAATATTCTCACCCTAACTTACTCTGCTTGTTACTGGTAACTTGTGTGTTCTTGCAATCAAACCCCCCCCCCCCCCCCCTTTGGTTACTTGTTACTAGTTGATATTTCACTTGACTGCATTGATTTGGTGTTTTGATTCCCTTGGGTTCGACCTCTACTTACTTGCTATACTCTAGTTAGTGTTTAGAGTTTTCTTTGATTTGGCACTACGACTTTAGCCTCATCAAATTTGGCGCCGTTGCCGGGGAATTGAATTATTCCAATTCTGTGCTAATTGTGACTTATCAACTGTTTGGTGTGAACCTTTATGGTTCAGACCCGTGCTACTAACTCATCTCTTGTTGCTTTTGATTCAGAGATTGAGAGGACGTTCCACAGGAACCGAAGAGCAGCTTTGAACCAAAGTAGCGAAATGGGTGATCGAAATGGACCGCCACTGCCTACTATGAGGCAGCTCACTGCCCCGAACTTAGATCAACAACCTCTGGCAGTGAGGTTTCCTGAGATAGCTGAGGGTGTGAATTTTGAGCTAAAAGCTGGATTGATTCATGAGCTTCCACACTTTCATGGCTTAACAGGTGAGGATCCAAACAAACATTTGGCTCAGTTTCATGCCATATGTTCTAGCATGAAGCCAAGAGGTGTCACTGAGGAACAGGTAATGTTAAGAGCTTTCAGATTCACTCTGAAAGACGCTGCTAATGATTGGCTTTACTATCAAGCCCCTGGGAGTATTGATACTTGGGCCAAGATGAAAAAAGTTTTCTTGGAGAAATACTTTCCAGCAACTAAACTGAGCAGCCTGAAAAGGGACATTACAAATCTCCAACAACACGCAACTGAAAGTCTCTATGAATATTATGAGAGATTCAAGAAGTTGTGCTCAAGTTGTCCTTTCCACAGCTACACTGATCAGGATCTTCTCATGTATTTGTTTAGTGGCCTGATTGATGAGGATCGTCGTATGGTGAATGCTGAAGAGATGATTAAGTCCTTAGCTCAGTCTGTGATGCAACAAAATGCTAAAACGGAGTCGAGTATTCAGAATCTTGAGAAACAGATAGGGCAGATTGCTCAAGCTGTGAGCAACTTAGAAGCTAGAGATTCAGGAAATCTACAATCTCAAACGGTAGTAAACCCGAGAGAAAGTGTCAGTGTTGTAACATTGAAAAGTGGAAAATTATTGGTTGAGGAATCTAATGCTAAAAAGGGCAAACAGAAGCAAAATCTTGAGACAGAAACTCCAGAAGACCGACCGCGATCGCCAAACATTGGTGGCGATCGCGGGAACATTACAGAGAGTAAGCAGAATCTGGCCGAGAAGGAGCCGCGATCGCCACATATCATTGGCGATCGCCATATTTCAACAGAAGCTGAAGGGTCGCGACCGCGATCGCCGTCCATTAATGGCGATCGCCATGAGTCATCTGAGCCGGTTGACAATTAT
This sequence comes from Oxyria digyna, assembly GCA_029168935.1. Lineage (NCBI taxonomy): Eukaryota > Viridiplantae > Streptophyta > Magnoliopsida > Caryophyllales > Polygonaceae > Oxyria > Oxyria digyna. The sequence continues at coordinate 1,124,428 of JAPVLV010000017.1, forward strand.
GTTCGCCCCAACTTTCCTCCTCTATTCTCACAGAAGCTTGTGGCTCCCTTTCCCGAGGCATTGAAGGACACTCGGAGGCCAGAGAACGATAAAGAAATTTTCGAAACCTTCAGTAGGTGCGAGGTAAACATCCCTTTACTTAAACTTGTCAAGAGTATTCCTAGATTTGCAAAATTTTTGAAAGAAGTTTGCACAATTAAAAGGAATCAAAAACTCAAGGGAAGACAAAAGGTTAAAGTTAGTGAACAAGTTTTTGCTGTGTTCCAAAGACGTATGCCTAAGAAATGTGGTGACCCAGGCAAGTTTAGCATTCCATGTGTGATTGGTGAAACTAAATTCGAAAAAGCTATGCTAGATTTAGGAGCATCAATCAATGTTTTGCCTTTTTCTCTGTATGAATCACTAGGTTTAGGACCATTGCATGAAACAGGAAATTCAAGACAAGAAAGGTGCTGAAAATTTGGTGGCCGATCACTTGAGTAGATTAGTCAGTGCAGATGACAAGCCAGATATGCAGGAGCAAATTCAGGGAAATTTCCCTTATGACAATCTGTTCGGAATAGCTAATGTGGCCATGACGCGATCGCTACCATCTAGTGGCGATCGCCATGATTATTCTAATGTTTACAGGAGTACTGAGTCACGACCGCGATTGCCATTAGACTATGGCGATCGCCATAAATCCACGGAGAGTTCTCCTTCTCTCGAATTCCCACCGCGATCGCCACATGTTGATGGCGATCGCCACACTTCCACATAAGCATTCCTCGGTTCTGGACCGCGATCGCCATGTATTGGTGGCGATCGTCGTTGGCTCGCAGAGACTTACATTAACGTTGATCTTGAAGCTACGCTCCTCGCTCTAAAAACCTTCAAACCCTGGTACGCAAATTTAGTGAACTTTCTTGTCATAGGCGAGTTCCCCCCTAATTTTTCCAAGGCTCAAAAGGATAAGATGAAAAGCGAAGCTAGATTCTATGTGTGGGATGATCCCTATCTTTGGAGACACTGTAGTGATCAGGTGATTCATCGATGCCTTCCTGATAATGAGGTACAATTTGTCTTGTCTTTTTGTCATTCTTATGCATGTGGGGGTCACTTTGGGGCAAATAGAACAGCTAGGAAAGTGTTGGATGCAGGTTTATATTGGCCACACATCTTTCGGGATGCTTATGCCTATTGCAAAACCTGTGATCAATGCCAACGAGTTGGGAACATGTCTCAAAAGAATGAGATGCCTCAAGCACCAATCATCTTTTGTGAGATTTTTGATGTTTGGGGGATTGACTTTATGGGACCTTTCCCTAGCTCATTCGGGAACTTATATATTTTTCTTGCGGTGGACTACGTTTCCAAATGGGTGGAAGCGAAGGCCACCAAGACTGATGATTCTCGAGTTGTAGCAGGGTTCTTGAAAGAGAACATATTTGCTCGTTTTGGTATTGCCAAGGCTCTCATAAGTGACAGGGGTACTCATTTTTGTAACAAGACGGTGAGTGCATTGCTGAAGAAGTATCATGTTACTCAGAGGGTCTCCACTGCCTATCATCCACAGACCAATGGACAAGCTGAGTTGTCAAACAGGGAGATCAAGACCATTTTACAGAAGACAGTAGCTCCCAACAGGAAGGATTGGAGTCTGAGACTTAATGATGCATTGTGGGCCTACCGCACAGCCTACAAAACTCCTATAGGTATGTCTCCCTATTGATTAATTTTTGGTAAAGGTTGTCATCTTCCAGTGGAGCTTGAGCATAAGGCATTATGGGCTGTCAAGAAATGCAACATGCAAATTAGCGAAGTTGGAGAATTCAGGAAACTACAATTGAGTGAGCTAGAGGAAGCAAGACTCGATTCCTATGACAATGCTATCATATATAAGGAGAAGACGAAAGCTTGGCATGACAAGAACATTTTGAGAAAGAACTTCAAAACAGGTGATAAAGTTCTACTATTTCAGTCACGCCTGAAACTCTTCCCAGGTAAGCTTAAGTCTAGATGGGTAGGACCATATGTTGTTGCCCAAGTCTTTCCCCATGGAGCAGTGGATTTATATGATGGGGAGACTCATAAGGTATTTAAGGTAAATGGGCAACGATTGAAAGCCTATCATGAAGGTTTCACCAACGAGGCCATTGATAACACCTAATTTATACATATTTTAGGTGTCTAGTTGCATATTAGATTAGGTCATTCTCATACATATTTGATATATTTTATAGGTAATTTTGCATTATTTTGTATTCGGAGCCTACACTCGTATCTTTATGTGTTTCAGGTATTTTTAGGCAAAATAATACGAGACGGAAGAGAATCAATCTGCTGAATTTTGGATCCAAGATATATACCCATCTTATTGAGTAAACGGGCCGTGTTGTTTTGCTGAGCAAGATGAGTTCAATGAAGAATGGGGAATTGGGCCTGCTGCATGATTGAAGAGGAGAAGTGGACAAGAAGATAAACGAAGGCCCATGCCCAATTGGAATGGAGGAGCTGACGTTTTGGGAAGCTGGTGAATTTTGGTGACATGGAATTAATTAGGGAGGAGGTTACTTTGACTTTGGAGGCAAACTTTGGGGAGTTGAGGTTTTGGTACGGATGGGAGTTATTGTTTTTGGGGGGAGGTTTTGATCGGAGTTTTAGTTCTTGTTTTAGTCGTTCTTGTTTTTGAGAGTGCTCCCGGAGACAGATTTTAAAGAAGGAATTCTACCCCTCGTTTGATTGAAGATTGGTATTATCGTTCTAGTCTTTTGTCAATTTGGATTATTTTGATATTGAGATTTAGTTTTATCTCTTGTGTTTATTGCATAATCCATATATGTTGATGACTAGCTTAATCTGTTATATATCTTCAATCATGCTTGGCTAAATTCCTAGTTTTAAGGTTACGGTGATCCAAACAATGCGTATGTAAATAGAATTATATGTTTGCCTGAATTGAAATAGTATTTGATTCATTCCTAGATGCTTTATGCCCATAGTAGTTTATGCGAATTGGATCCTATTAGGGTTTGAGACTGAAAGGTGAAAACACTAATAGGTAATCAGGTAGAGTTTGAGACTGAAAGGTGATAACTTTTATCGGAATCCTAGGAATTGAACGCGAGTGTTATTTGTGCGAAAGCGACTTAATTACTCTTGAGGATACTAAGTCATCATAGATGTTCTAGGTTTAGATTGATTTAGCGGAGCGCGACAGCGAATGTTATTTCAGTTTATTCCTAGACTCTAAGAGCGTTAATGGGTTTGAATGAGATTAGCTCTGCGCGACTGCGATTGTTAATTAGTTCAAACACGTTCACTATCGTCTGAAAGAAGTTAGTAGATTACCTTAGATGACTTACCTTCAATTAATTGGACTAGATTCAGGCAGAGTGTGATTATATTTACTGAAGCATTGTTGCGGTGATCCTTAACCTTAGACACATTTATCCCATATACTTTTATCTGTTTTATTTATTTCTTGTTAGCTTAGTAGTTTATCCAATCCATATCTATTCGACCTAATTCACTGATAGCGTTTCAATTAATATTACATTGGTCTCTGTGGGATCGACACTTGACTACTACAACTGACCCCGTACACTTGCGGGTACGTTTTAGCCACATCAAGTTTTTGGCGCCGTTGCCGGGGACCAATTTGTTAATATTAGTTGTTATCTCTATTGGTGTTTCTAGGTCTTTTATTTTTCTTTTGTTTTATTTTCGGGCTATTTTAGAGTGAGTCAAAAAAATGTATTCAGGTGAGTATGAGGTAAATTCCTATCCTTTTCTTCCTTCTCGGTCTAATACAGGTTCTCAGAGGTATGATCATGTAAACTACAATTTGGGTTATGGCCAAAACCCAATATCTTTTAACCTCTTCTGTGAGAATTGTGGAGCTGAAGATCATGACAAGACTAATTGTCACGCTAGTTTTGGAGATATAATTGCTTGGAAAGCACAATCTTCTAATCCTAGTTGGATGACAACCCAACATATACCGCTTCACGCTGAGACATGCCCACCCATGCAAGAGAGTAAGCTTAATGAATTCATCCAACGACATGATAGGGAAGTGGAGAAAGTTCTTCCTGTTCTTACAGCTATGTTGGATGATGTGCTTAAACCTTTATTAACCCAATTTTTTTCACTTTCAGGATTGGTGGACTCTTTGAAGATTCAAGTAGATGATCTAACCAAAGAAAATCTAAAGATGAAAGATTTGATTGCTGAGTTGGTTATATCAAATTTGCCTACAGAGCCACCTGAAGTGCACTACTTAGAGCGATGCACTTCTATAGTGATTGGGATTGATAAACAATGGGATGAGGCACAAATTGATAGGAATGAATTTACCCAAGAGAACAAGGAGGACCCGGTGCTTCATGAGCTTAAGGTGTTACAAAGCTCTATTCCGACCTCTTCTTGCAACGAGGTCCTGAGTAGACGGAAGAAGAGAAAAAGACGCTCTGCTGACCGTGCTCTTGTAGAATTCAAGCAAGGGGATCATGTGATTCTCTATCATCATAAGTCGAGCATGTTTCCGGGAAGCAAGAGTACAAGATGGTCCGGTCCATACTACCTGAACCGAGTTCTTCAAAATGATTCTGTGGAGCTATGGCATAAGAACTCGGGGTATTTTATAGTGAGAAAGATTCGACTGAAGCCTTATATAGAGCCTGATCCGATCGAGTTGGGTATCACCGACCCGCCTGATCTGAGCACTTGACATTGGTGAAGGTCAAGCTAACGACCATAAACAAGCGCTTTTTTGGGAGGCAACCCAAGGTACGTTTTTATCCTCAATTTTTGTTTAGTTTTATTTTTATTTTTATTTTTTTTGGTGCACGAGGAGTGTTCGTAGAAATTGCACGAGAAAAAACACGTTCACTCTGCCTTTCAGAGAGTCCGCACGGTCAGTTACATACCGTGCGAAATTGTTCTAAACCGTGCATATTTTTTCGAATACTCCCAGTTGACTCGCACGGTTTGCAGCAAACCGTTCAAAAATGCTGCAAACCGTGCAAGATTCATTTCTTTTTTAAAAAAAAAATAAAAAAAAATAAAAGAAATAAAAAAAAATAAAAAAACCAAAAAATAAAGAAAGGGAAGAAGCGTTCTTTCCCGAGCCCTACTCTGCCTCCCGAATTCTCCATTACAGCCACCTTCACCATCGTTCCCTTCAGCCCTCACCTTCACCCTTTTCTTTCTTCTCTGTCGGCCTTCTCCCCGCTGCCCCGTCCTTCTTCTGCTGCTACGCACAACCCCGCCCCGCAGCCCAGCCACCACCACTCAACACCATCGCCTTAAGTTGCCGCCAGTAGCCTCCACACCGTAATGGAGACCGTGCTCCTAAATCCAGATCCGAAGAGCACCCTGCACACCGTCGCGAGCATCCAGCAACCACCTCAGGCGGTGATTCCGGTCACCTTCCCCTCCATTTCTATATTCCAGTGCTACTGAGATAGAAGAAGCTGCTGAAAAAATTCTTCTGCACTTGTATTTATTTTGGACAACCCGGAGTATAGAGTGAAGATGCCTGATTACCTGAGTTTATTTGGTGAGTTTCCTTTTCTCTTTCTTTTATTTCTACATTGGGGACAATGTAGAATTTAAGCTTGGGGAGGGATAATTCCATGTGTGGACTTCGTTTGCATTTTAGTGTCAGTCTTTCATTCCGTTTGCATTGTAGTGTTAGTTTATCATTTGCATTTTAGTGTTAATTTTTCATTTTTCTCATGACATTTCATACATCATGCATTGCATTTGCATTATATTTTAGGTGTTTGATATGATTCACGGGTTTTACTTTTTGTTTTTCTTTTTGCGATGCACAATCCATGAAATCCCTAATATGCTTTGGTTGTTGATAATGTAATGATATATGCATGGTAATGAGGGCTTAAATGTTTGACATTTGACTTGAGCATGTAATGTGATCGCCAAACTTGAATCTTGTTAGAACCGATACTCTAGACAAAAGCCGGTGAGGATTGACCTTTCTTGGACTAAATTCTATAAGTGTTCTCTCTTTTCTTTCATGTGTGTGAACTCTCTTTGTTTGCTAACTTTAGAACTTGCATTAATATCTTCTTTGAGACTACATTCACGACTTATGTGCATGACATAAATATGATTGAGGCATTGTTTTTGATAGCCTTTATCCTTGGCCACCCTATACATGTATTCTTTTCTTGAAGCCCTTTGAGCCTTAATTGTCCATTTCTTTGTAAACTCCACAAAAGCATACCGAGCCTATATGATCATCCTACCCATCCGGGGATTAGGATAGTTGAGTTGTTGTTGCTAGAGCGGATTTTAGTCAAGCTTGGGGGAGTTACATGTGTGGTGGTTGGTATGTGTATAAATTTGTAATGTGTCTCTTATCCTTGTTTCTTCTTATGCTTCTTCTTCTAAAAAAAAATGAAAAAAAAAAAAGAAATCAAAGGAAAAAAAATAGAAAAAAAAAGACATTGAAATAAAAAAAGAAGAAGAAGCAATCATATAAAAGGAAGGAGACACTATCATATGTAAGGGTTAAGTTGTATGGGTTGAAGGTTTGTAATTTAATTGAAGGGTATTTTCGTTTGGTGTTATCTTGGTAAGATCCTCTTCCCCGGATTTAGCTCCTCATAGCCTAAATATTCCTATGCCTTATGTTATACCTTGGCCTCATTACAACCTTGGAAAAGACCTCATGATTTTTGTTATGTGCATAGTCTATAGTAGTGGAGATTAAGAACACTGTTGCAAGCTTATGGTAGTTTAACATTCAAAGTTGAGGATTTATATTGAGTGAAACACATACCCAAACACATGAGTGAAGTGATCTCATTTCTTTATCCTTGTGAGGACTAGAGTGGAAGAACTAACTTGATTTAATGTATTGGTTGTGAGTCATGTTATGATGGTTTTGTCTAATGTTTAGTCCTTCATGAATGTTTTCAACCTTATCATATTTTGTCTAACGATTGAAAGCCTATCATGAAGGTTTCACCAACGAGGCCATCGATGAGCAATATTTTACTGAGCCTATTGATGAAACCAGATTGAAAGGCATGAGGTCGAGCCACGACGTTAAATAAGGCGCTACTCGGGAGGCAACCCGAGGTTTGAGTTTGTTTTTGTTTTTGTTCGGGGTAATTTTCTTGTTAGTTTTTCTATGGACAGGAGGAAAGCACCGAAGCTTAGGGTCCGCTACAGTCAGTAGCCAATCCCGCTGTAAGTCTTCTCTCTCTCTAAAAAAAAAAAAAATCAATCCGAGAAAAGAAGAATATATCGGATTCCGAGAAAAGAAGAATATATCGGATTCCGAGAAAAGAAGAATATATCGGAATGGTGACTAGCTGATGTGGAGACGATAAATTGATAAAGCTAAAGACATGGATCGACCAGTTATACATGCGGGCCGGCTGAAAATGTCCATGATAAACCAAAAAAGAGAAGCCCAAGCCCAATCCCATACCTACCCTCACCAATAAAATCCCAGCAGCCCCCTATAAAATCATTCCCACCCTCATCTTCTCAAACCCTAGCCACCCTCAGCTTCCATAGCCTCCATCCTCCCTCAAACCACCACAAAAATCAAGCCTTCTCCCTCAAACCACCCCATTCGACCTCAATCCACCGGATTCAAGCAGTAGTTCGCCGGAAAACTCCACCGCGACCGCCCCCATCTCAAGGCGATCGCCATCTGTTGACAAGAGCTCGACTTCGGAAAACCAGCGCGACCGCGATCGCCACTGTAGCACCGCGATCGCCATTGAACTAAAGAAGTTGTTCGTCCAGAATTCCAGCGACCGCGATCGCCATTCTGTTCTGCAACATTTATTTTGCTTCGAAAATTTTGTGAGTACACTTCGTTTCTCTCGTTTGCTATTCATTCCCTTATTATACAATGGTGAGAGGAGTCAAGAGATGTATGACTAAAAAGCAGAAAGAGGTTCGAGATTTTGTGGATTCTAAAGCTGTAGTTACTACTATGTTCTTTTGCGTACCCACTTTGCAATTGTTGGGTTTGGAAGAATGCACATTGGCATTGTTGAGCCATGGTGGTATAGGTGGACTTATGACCAAAAACGCTCCCACTGATGATACTTTGACACGAGACTTTATTGCTACTTTCTCATTCAGTACGGAGGAACGAAATATTGTTTTTATGCTGCAAGGTAAAGAGTATGTTCTTGGTTTTGATGATTTGAGTGTACTATTTGGGGTGACCAAGGACCCTAGTGAAGGTTGGAGTGAGCCTGATCAGAGGGCTGCAGATTTCTGGTTTCATGCTACAGGGCAGGTACTGAACCCTTCTATTACCCAGTACAATTACGAGTTCACTCATCCTTGCCTTAGGCTAGCTCACAAGGTGATAGCCATGTGTTTCTTGGGGCGTGGGGAGGTGAACAAGGTCTCTGCTCAGGATTTACAGTTTTTATGGAGCCTCACACCTGAATGTGGGACCGTTCCAGATTGGATCCTGCTATTTTGCCATAGTGTTGCCAAATACAGGAAGATGGGCAAGAAGGTGGGCAAGATAAGTATGGGAGGGATGGTCACTCTCATTGCCCGATTCTGTTTAGGAGATGATGCTATCCCTAGTGGTAGCAGCAACTCCAACTATGTTTATGATGTTCCAGGGTTGAGGCGTGCATTGCTTCTAGATGTGCGCCGGGATATTTATACGTGGTTGTCCAAGCATGAGGGCACACACAAGATGCGTCTACCTAGATTCATTCCCTTTGGTCCTCTTGCAAGGGATTTTCGACTATTGCCTGATGGTGCTGAAGCTGAGGAGTCTGACGAGGAGGCGGAGATGGAAGTTGACATGGGAGGTCATGATGGTGCTCCGGGGGCTGATCAGGGCGGTCATCAGGCTGCTGCCCCGGGATTTGATTATGAGCGGATGTACAGTTTGATGGAGAGTATGTCTCTTCAGCAGCAGGCATTCGGGACACAGCTAGCTGAGGTGAGCCGAACTGTGAGTAGCTATGACAGTCGGTTCACCAACATTGAGCAGACCATGCAGACGTTGCAACAAAGGCAAGAGGAGTTCTTTAGGGGTGCAAACCCCTACTATCCACACCATCCACCACCATCACCACAGTGAGTATTATCCTTGCTTCCCCATTTACATTTGTATGTCCTTTATTTTCCATTGAGGACAATGTTCCATTCAAGTATGGGGGAGGGGATGATATGAGTAGTTGTACATATTTACTTTCCTAGCATTTCATTTTTGCATGTTATAAATCAAAAATTAAACAAAATTAAAAAATAGAAAAAGCCAAAAATATTGAGAAAAAGGCATACAAAATCCTTGGATAGCAAGATCTATTCAATAAGAAGGTGGCTTGGCCGGCACTAGGCTGAGGCAACAATAAGTCTTGAGAGATGTGAGTTGGTGAGCTCGGAAAAATTATTGAGTGGTTGGGATGAAAACCCGAAAGGGCGCCCAAGCAAGATGAGTGTTATAAAAAAAAATTGAGTGTTTTAGGATCATTATCATCTTGGCGTTATGGTGACATAAGAAGGAGGCGTATAGGAGGATTCGGGTAGGCCACTTGGAGGAATAAGGTGTAGTTCTGAGTTTGTGCTTATTTTATCACATTTGTTCTTGATTGTTGTTGTTGCGTTTTGTATGCTTTGTGCTTATTGAGTATGTAATCACTAGGAGATATTCTTGTACTTCCTGAGGCTTTGAGCATTTCATTGTAAGGGTAGCTTTTCTGTAAGTTACTCGGGACGAGTAAAAGTCTAAGTATGGGGGTATTTGATACGCTACACTTTGTATGGCGTAAATAGGGGTTATTACATTAGTTTAGGAGTGTTATCACAAGTATTTGGAGCTATTGTTATATTCTGAGTTGTTTATGAAGAAGTGAAGAAATGAAGACCAGAACCGAAGAAGAAGAGGATCAAAGATTGAAGACATGAAGACGAAGACATTCTGCGGAGCAGCGGCGATTGCCACCATCACTATGGCGATCGCCATTCTACAACAGGAGCATTTCAGGAGTTCGAGAGAGCATGGCGATCGCCATGGGGCGACAGAGACGAGGCAAAGTTTTACATGAAGACCGCGATCGCCAGGCATCCATGGCGATCTCCGCAACAAGGCCGAAGATATTCCGGACTTTCCTTATTTTCCTTATTTTATTTTATTTCTTTTATCTTATTTTATTATTTCGTTTAGGATCTTTCTTTTACCATATATTTTGGGGTTAGTTCCCTATTTAAGGACCCTAGTTTCTTTCTTTCTAGAATGATCTTATCATCTTTATCATCATCATCATTTCCATCAGACAATTTAGTTCTGCAACCATGAGCAGGAACTAATCTCCATTGTTTTACTTAGCGGTTGAAACCTTCAGTTATTAAGTTGTGAGATTTCTAAACTCTTGTTCTTTTCCTATGGGTTTGTATTAATTCTCTTGTTCTTCATCTATTGATTTCTATTAGTTTTGCTAGCTTGACCACCTAGTTTGATTGATAGTTTTCTATTGCTAGACTAGGAATATACGGTGGAATTCCTTGTCATTGTAGCACCCATATCTGCATGATCTGGAGTTGATTGCTTTTATGAAAGAGAATTGATTGTATGTTAATACTTGACGGTTGTAAGTTATTGCATGCATCCTTATGATTCTTGTGCCCTTTGCTGCTATTTCATCTAATCTTGAGAGGTTTCCCTGATTGCTGAATAGTAAGTATTATCAGGACCGGTTGGCCTGCTGATATATTAAAGATTGGAATAGGAACATTCCCTAGGATTGAATAGAACTTGAGATAAATCTATGATCAAATTGATTGACTGTTGTGTGGATACTTGCTAGGTGAAACCCCTTCGCATAATATTCTCACCCAAACTTCCTCTGCTTGATACTGGTTACTTGTGTGTTCTTGCAATCAAACCCCCCCCCCCTTTGGTTACTTGTTACTAGTTAATATTTCACTTGACTGCATTGATTTGGTGTTTTGATTCCCTTGGGTTCGACCTCTACTTACTTGCTATACTCTAGTTAGTGTTTAGAGTTTTCTTTGATTTGGCACTACGACTTTAGCCTCATCAAATTTGGCGCCGTTGCCGGGGAATTGAATTATTCCAATTCTGTGCTAATTGTGACTTATCAACTGTTTGGTGTGAACCTTTATGGTTCAGACCCGTGCTACTAACTCATCTCTTGTTATTTTTGATTCAGAGATTGAGAGGACGTTCCACAGGAACCGAAGAGCAGCTTTGAACCAAAGTAGCGAAATGGGTGATCGAAATGGACCGCCACTGCCTACTATGAGGCAGCTCACTGCCCCGAACTTAGATCAACAACCTCTGGCAGTGAGGTTTCCTGAGATAGCTGAGGGTGTGAATTTTGAGCTAAAAGCTGGATTGATTCATGAGCTTCCACACTTTCATGGCTTAACAGGTGAGGATCCAAACAAACATTTGGCTCAGTTTCATGCCATATGTTCTAGCATGAAGCCGAGAGGTGTCACTGAGGAACAGGTAATGTTAAGAGCTTTCGGATTCACTCTGAAAGACGCTGCTAATGATTGGCTTTACTATCAAGCCCCTGGGAGTATTCATACTTGGGCCAAGATGAAAAAGGTTTTCTTGGAGAAATACTTTCCAGCAACTAAACTGAGCAGCCTGAAAAAGGACATTACAAATCTCCAACAACACGCAACTGAAAGTCTCTATGAATATTATGAGAAATTCAAGAAGTTGTGCTCAAGTTGTCCTTTCCACAGCTACACTGATCAGGATCTTCTCATGTATTTGTTTAGTGGCCTGATTGATGAGGATCGTCGTATGGTGAATGCTGAAGAGATGATTAAGTCCTTAGCTCAGTCTGTGATGCAACAAAATGCTAAAACGGAGTCGAGTATTCAGAATCTTGAGAAACAGATAGGGCAGATTGCTCAAGTTGTGAGCAACTTAGAAGCTAGAGATTCAGGAAAGCTACAATCTCAAACGGTAGTAAACCCGAGAGAAAGTGTCAGTGTTGTAACATTGAGAAGTGGAAAATTATTGGTTGAGGAATCTAATGCTGAAAAGGGCAAACAGAAGCAAAATCTTGAGACAGAAACTCCAGAAGACCGACCGCGATCGCCAAACATTGGTGGTGATCGCGGGAACATTACAGAGAGCAAGCAGAATCTGGCCGAGAAGGAGCCGCGATCGCCACATATCATTGGTGATCGCCATATTTCAACAGAAGCTGAAGGGTCGCGACCGCGATCGCCGTCCATTAATGGCGATCGCCATGAGTCATCTGAGTCGGTTGACAATTATGTTCGCCCCAACTTTCCTCCTCTATTCTCACAGAAGCCTGTGGCTCCCTTTCCCGAGGCATTGAAGGACACTCGAAGGCCAGAGAACGATAAAGAAATTTTCGAAACCTTCAGTAGGTGCGAGGTAAACATCCCTTTACTTAAACTTGTCAAGAGTATTCCTAGATTTGCAAAATTTTTTAAAGAAGTTTGCACAATTAAAAGGAATCAAAAACTCAAGGGAAGACAAAAGGTTAAAGTTAGTGAACAAGTTTCTGTTGTGTTCCAAAGACGTATGCCTAAGAAATGTGGTGACCCAGGCATGTTTAGCATTCCATGTGTGATTGGTGAAACTAAATTCGAAAAAGCTATGCTAGATTTAGGAGCATCAATCAATGTTTTGCCTTTTTCTCTGTATGAATCACTAGGTTTAGGACCATTGCATGAAACAGGAATTGTTGTTCAACTTGTTGATAGATCTAATGTGTACCCAAAAGGGGTGGTTGAAGATGTTCTTGTTATGGTCGGTGACTTGATTTTTCCTGTTGATTTCTTTGTTTTGGATATGGAGCATGACAAGCATGCAACACCTATTTTGCTAGGTAGGCCTTTTATGAAAACTGCTCAAACTAAGATTGATGTGAACAGTGGGACACTGACAATGGAATTTGATGGGGAGAAGGTTGAATACAATATTTATGATGTTATGAAACACCCCATTGATGACCATTCTTTATGTTCTATTGATGTGATTGAGCCTATTGTGCAAGATGTGTTTGATGTTACTTGTTGTGATGAGCTGAAATCGATCATTGAGAATGATGTGGAGGATCCACATGCATATATGTCTCTATCCACTAACATGCAGGTAGTCTTGGCACAATTGAACGCTGAAGGTAATCCTCCCTACACTTATGTGGGCAATGGCCCCTTAGAACTAATAGTGCCGAACGAGAAGCTCCTACCATCTATTGTGCATGCACCAGAAGTTGAATTGAAGGAGCTACCCAAACATTTGAAGTATGCTTTTCTTGGAAAAGGTAAAACATTACCGGTTATTATTTCAAGCCATCTTTCCAAGGAGCAAGAGGAGAAATTAGTGGCAGTGCTTGAAGAGCATAAGGTAGCTTTGGGATGGACCATTGCAGACATCAAAGGGATTAGTCCCTCGACATGTATGCATAGGATTTTGCTAGAAGGGGATCCCAAACCATCCAGACAACCCCAGAGGCGGCTCAATCCACCAATGACTGAAGTGGTGAAGAAGGAGGTGCTGAAACTCCTGCAGGCAGGTATGATTTTTCCAATCTCTGACAGTCAATGGGTTAGTCCTACACAATGTGTCCCCAAGAAGGGTGGTATTCAGGTTGTAGAGAATCAACAAGGAGAGTTAGTTCCTACCAGGTTACAAACAGGTTGGCGAGTTTGCATTGATTACCGTAAGCTGAATGCGGTAACTAGAAAGGATCACTTTCTTTTACCATTTATTGATCAAATGCTTAAGCGACTTGCTGGTCGCCCTTTCTATTGCTTTTTGGATGGATACTCAGGTTATTTTCAGATTGCCATAGCTCCAGAGGATCAAGAGAAAACGACATTTACATGCCCTTTTGGTACTTTTGCATACCGCAGGATGCCATTTGGGTTGTGTAACGCACCCGGTACGTTCCAAAGGTGTATGGTGAGTATTTTTTCTGAGTATGTGGAAAATTTCATTGAGGTTTTTATGGATGATTTCACAGTTCATGGTGATTGTTTTGATGCATGCTTAAACCATTTGACATTAGTGCTTAAAAGATGTGTAGAAACTAACTTGGTTCTTAATTCTGAAAAGTGTCATTTCATGGTTGAGCAAGGTATTGTGTTAGGGCATATTGTGTCAGCTAGGGGTATTGAGGTCGATAAGGCGAAGATTGATGTAATTCAGTCTTTGCCTTATCCTACTAATGTGCGGGAAGTTCGTTCTTTTCTAGGCCATGCAGGTTTCTATCGCAGGTTTATTAAGGACTTTTCAAAGACCTCATCACCACTGTGTGAGCTGCTGAAAAAGGAGGTTGATTTTGAGCTTAATGACGAGTGCAAGAAGGCGTTTGATGAGTTGAAAACTCGTTTGACAAGTGCACCAATTATTCAGGCGCCAGATTGGTCTCGACCTTTTGAGATCGTGTGTGATGCCAGTGACTATGCAGTGGGAGCAGTTCTTGGACAAAAAGAAGCAAGAGCTTCTCATGTAATTCATTATGCTTCTATGACTTTGAACGGAGCGCAAAGGAACTACTCCACCACTGAGAAGGAGATGCTAGCAATTGTGTTTGCCTTGGAAAAATTCAGACAATATCTACTTGGTACCAAGGTAATTGTTTATACTGACCATGCAGCACTCCGTTATCTTATCACGAAGAAGGATGCCAAGCCAAGATTGATTCGATGGATATTATTGCTGAGTGAGTTTGATGTGGAAATTCAAGACAAGAAAGGTGCTGAAAATTTGGTGGCCGATCACTTGAGTAGATTAGTCAGTGCAGATGACAAGCCAGATATGCAGGAGCAAATTCAGGGAAATTTCCCTTATGACAATCTGTTCGGAATAGCTACTGTGGCCATGACGCGATCGCTACCATCTAGTGGCGATCGCCATGATTATTCTAATGTTTATAGGAGTACTGAGTCACGACCGCGATCGCCATTAGACTATGGCGATCGCCATTAGACTATGGCGATCGCCATTAGACTATGGCGATCGCCATAAATCCACAGAGAGTTCTCCTTCTCTCGAATTACCACCGCGATCGCCACATGTTGATGGCGATCGCCACACTTCCACATAAGCATTCCTCGGTTCTGGACCGCGATCGCCATGTATTGGTGGCGATCGTCGTTGGCTCGCAGAGACTTACATTAACGTTGATCTTGAAGCTACACTCCTCGCTCTAAAAACCTTCAAACCCTGGTACGCAAATTTAGTGAACTTTCTTGTCATAGGCGAGTTCCCCCCTAATTTTTCCAAGGCTCAAAAGGATAAGATGAAAAGCGAAGCTAGATTCTATGTGTGGGATGATCCCTATCTTTGGAGACATTGTAATGATCAGGTGATTCGTCGATGCCTTCCTGATAATGAGGTACAATTTGTCTTGTCTTTTTGTCATTCTTATGCATGTGGGGGTCACTTTGGGGCAAATAGAACAGCTAGGAAAGTGTTGGATGCAGGTTTATATTGGCCACACATCTTTCGGGATGCTTTTGCCTATTGCAAAACCTGTGATCAATGCCAACGAGTTGGGAACATGTCTCAAAAGAATGAGATGCCTCAAGCACCAATCATCTTTTGTGAGATTTTTGATGTTTGGGGGATTGACTTTATGGGACCTTTCCCTAGCTCATTCGGGAACTTATATATTTTTCTTGTGGTGGACTACGTTTCCAAATGGGTGGAAGCGAAGGCCACCAAGACTGATGATTCTCGAGTTGTAGCAGGGTTCTTGAAAGAGAACATATTTGCTCGTTTTGGTATTGCCAAGGCTCTCATAAGTGACAGGGGTACTCATTTTTGTAACAAGACGGTGAGTGCATTGCTGAAGAAGTATCATGTTACTCAGAGGGTCTCCACTGCCTATCATCCACAGACCAATGGACAAGCTGAGTTGTCAAACAGGGAGATCAAGACCATTTTACAGAAGACAGTAGCTCCCAACAGGAAGGATTGGAGTCTGAGACTTAATGATGCATTGTGGGCCTACCGCACAGCCTACAAAACTCCTATAGGTATGTCTCCCTATTGATTAATTTTTGGTAAAGGTTGTCATCTTCCAGTGGAGCTTGAGCATAAGGCATTATGGGCTGTCAAGAAATGCAACATGCAAATTAGCGAAGTTGGAGAATTCAGGAAACTACAATTGAGTGAGCTAGAGGAAGCAAGACTCGATTCCTATGACAATGCTGTCATGTATAAGGAGAAGACGAAAGCTTGGCATGACAAGAACATTTTGAGAAAGAACTTCAAAACAGGTGATAAAGTTCTACTATTTCAGTCACGCCTGAAACTCTTCCCAGGTAAGCTTAAGTCTAGATGGGTAGGACCATATGTTGTTGCCCAAGTCTTTCCCCATGGAGCAGTTGATTTATATGATGGGGAGACTCATAAGGTATTTAAGGTAAATGGGCAACGATTGAAAGCCTATCATGAAGGTTTCACCAACGAGGCCATCGATGAGCAATATTTTACTGAGCCTATTGATGAAACCTGATTGAAAGGCATGAGGTCGAGCCACGACGTTAAATAAGGCGCTACTCGGGAGGCAACCCGAGGTTTGAGTTTGTTTTTGTTTTTGTTCGGGGTAATTTTCTTGTTAGTTTTTCTATGGACAGGAGGAAAGCACCGAAGCTTAGGGTCCGCTACAGTCAGTAGCCAATCCCGCTGTAAGTCTTCTCTCTCTCTAAAAAAAAAAAAATCAATCCGAGAAAAGAAGAATATATCGGATTCCGAGAAAAGAAGAATATATCGGATTCCGAGAAAAGAAGAATATATCGGATTCCGAGAAAAGAAGAATATATCGGATTCCGAGAAAAGAAGAATATATCGGAATGGTGACTAGCTGATGTGGAGACGATAAATTGATAAAGCTAAAGACATGGATCGACCAGTTATACATGCGGGCCGGCTGAAAATGTCCATGATAAACCAAAAAAGAGAAGCCCAAACCCAATCCCATACCTACCCTCACCAATAAAATCCCAGCAGCCCCCTATAAAATCATTCCCACCCTCATCTTCTCAAACCCTAGCCACCCTCAGCTTCCATAGCCAATATCCTCCCTCAAACCACCACAAAAATCAAGCCTTCTCCCTCAAACCACCCCATTCGACCTCAATCCACCGGATTCAAGCAGTAGTTCGCCGGAAAACTCCACCGCGACCGCCCCCATCTCAAGGCGATCGCCATCTGTTGACAAGAGCTCGACTTCGGAAAACCAGCGCGACCGCGATCGCCACTGTAGCACCGCGATCGCCATTGAACTAAAGAAGTTGTTCGTCCAGAATTCCAGCGACCGCGATCGCCATTCTGTTCTGCAACATTTATTTTGCTTCAAAAATTTTGTGAGTACACTTCGTTTCTCTCGTTTGCTATTCATTCCCTTATTATACAATGGTGAGAGGAGTCAAGAGATGTATGACTAAAAAGCAGAAAGAGGTTCGAGATTTTGTGGATTCTAAAGCTGTAGTTACTACTATGTTCTTTTGCGTACCCACTTTGCAATTGTTGGGTTTGGAAGAATGCACATTGGCATTGCTGAGCCATGGTGGTATAGGTGGACTTATGACCAAAAACGCTCCCACTGATGATACTTTGACACGAGACTTTATTGCTACTTTCTCATTCAGTACGGAGGAACGAAATATTGTTTTTATGCTGCAAGGTAAAGAGTATGTTCTTGGTTTTGATGATTTGAGTGTACTATTTGGGGTGACCAAGGACCCTAGTGAAGGTTGGAGTGAGCCTGATCAGAGGGCTGCAGATTTCTGGTTTCATGCTACAGGGCAGGTACTGAACCCTTCTATTACCCAGTACAATTACGAGTTCACTCATCCTTGCCTTAGGCTAGCTCACAAGGTGATAGCCATGTGTTTCTTGGGGCGTGGGGAGGTGAACAAGGTCTCTGCTCAGGATTTACAGTTTTTATGGAGCCTCACACCTGAATGTGGGACCGTTCCAGATTGGATCCTGCTATTTTGCCATAGTGTTGCCAAATACAGGAAGATGGGCAAGAAGGTGGGCAAGATAAGTATGGGAGGGATGGTCACTCTCATTGCCCGATTCTGTTTAGGATATGATGCTATCCCTAGTGGTAGCAGCAACTCCAACTATGTTTATGATGTTCCAGGGTTGAGGCGTGCATTGCTTCTAGATGTGCGCCGGGATATTTATACGTGGTTGTCCAAGCATGAGGGCACACACAAGATGCGTCTACCTAGATTCATTCCCTTTGGTCCTCTTGCAAGGGATTTTCGACTATTGCCTGATGGTGCTGAAGCTGAGGAGTCTGACGAGGAGGCGGAGATGGAAGTTGACATGGGAGGTCATGATGGTGCTCCGGGGGCTGATCAGGGCGGTCATCAGGCTGCTGCCCCGGGATTTGATTATGAGCGGATGTACAGTTTGATGGAGAGAATGTCTCTTCAGCAGCAGGCATTCGGGACACAGCTAGTTGAGGTGAGCCGAACTGTGAGTAGCTATGACAGTCGGTTCACCAACATTGAGCAGACCATGCAGACGTTGCAACAAAGGCAAGAGGAGTTCTTTAGGGGTGCAAACCCCTACTATCCACACCATCCACCACCATCACCACAGTGAGTATTATCCTTGCTTCCCCATTTACATTTGTATGTCCTTTATTTTCCATTGAGGACAATGTTCCATTCAAGTATGGGGGAGGGGATGATATGAGTAGTTGTACATATTTACTTTCCTAGCATTTCATTTTTGCATGTTATAAATCAAAAATTAAACAAAATTAAAAAATAGAAAAAGCCAAAAATATTGAGAAAAAGGCATACAAAATCCTTGGATAGCAAGATCTATTCAATAAGAAGGTGGCATGGCCGGCACTAGGCTGAGGCAACAATAAGTCTTGAGAGATGTGAGTTGGTGAGCTCGGAAAAATTATTGAGTGGTTGGGATGAAAACCCGAAAGGGCGCCCAAGCAAGATGAGTGTTATAAAAAAAAATTGAGTGTTTTAGGATCATTATCATCTTGGCGTTTTGGTGACATAAGAAGGAGGCGTATAGGAGGATTCGGGTAGGCCACTTGGAGGAATAAGGTGTAGTTCTGAGTTTGTGCTTATTTTATCACATTTGTTCTTGATTGTTGTTGTTGCGTTTTGTATGCTTTGGGCTTATTGAGTATGTAATCACTAGGAGATATTCTTGTACTTCCTGAGGCTTTGAGCATTTCATTGTAAGGGTAGCTTTTCTGTAAGTTACTCGGGACGAGTAAAAGTCTAAGTATGGGGGTATTTGATACGCTACACTTTGTATGGCGTAAATAGGGGTTATTACATTAGTTTAGGAGTGTTATCACAAGTATTTGGAGCTATTGTTATATTATGAGTTGTTTATGAAGAAGTGAAGAAATGAAGACCAGAACCGAAGAAGAAGAGGATCAAAGATTGAAGACATGAAGACGAAGACATTCTGCGGAGCAGCGGCGATTGCCACCATCACTATGGCGATCGCCATTCTACAACAGGAGCATTTCAGGAGTTCGAGAGAGCATGGCGATCGCCATGGGGCGACAGAGACGAGGCAAAGTTTTACATGAAGACCGCGATCGCCAGGCATCCATGGCGATCTCCACAACAAGGCCGAAGATATTCCGGACTTTCCTTATTTTCCTTATTTTATTTTATTTCTTTTATCTTATTTTATTATTTCGTTTAGGATCTTTCTTTTACCATATATTTTGGGGTTAGTGCTCTATTTAAGGACCCTAGTTTCTTTCTTTCTAGAATGATCTTATCATCTTTATCATCATCATCTTTTCCATCAGACAATTTAGTTCTGCAACCATGAGCAGGAACTAATCTCCATTGTTTTACTTAGCGGTTGAAACCTTCAGTTATTAAGTTGTGAGATTTCTAAACTCTTGTTCTTTTCCTATGGGTTTGTATTAATTCTCTTGTTCTTCATCTATTGATTTCTATTAGTTTTGCTAGCTTGATCACCTAGTTTGATTGATAGTTTTCTATTGCTAGACTAGGAATATACGGTGGAATTCCTTGTCATTGTAGCACCCATATCTGCATGATCTGGTAGTTGATTGCTTTTATGAAAGAGAATTGATTGTATGTTAATACTTGACGGTTGTAAGTTATTGCATGCATCCTTATGATTCTTGTGCCCTTTGCTGCTATTTCATTTAATCTTGAGAGGTTTCCCTGATTGCTGAATAGTAAGTATTATCAGGACCGGTTGGCCTGCTGATATATTAAAGATTGGAATAGGAACATTTCCTAGGATTGAATAGAACTTGAGATAAATCTATGATCAACTTGATTGACTGTTGTGTGGATACTTGCTAGGTGAAACCCCTTCGCATAATATTCTCACCCAAACTTCCTCTGCTTGTTACTGGTTACTTTTGTGTTCTTGCAATCAAACCCCCCCCCCCCCCCCTTTGGTTACTTGTTACTAGTTGATATTTCACTTGACTGCATTGATTTGGTGTTTTGATTCCCTTGGGTTCGACCTCTACTTACTTGTTATACTCTAGTTAGTGTTCAGAGTTTTCTTTGATTTGGCACTACGACTTTAGCCTCATCAGAGATCTTCTACCTTTCCTTGCTCCTTCGAATACGTCCCTTCCTTCTTTGGAGAGCAGATCTAATAGGTCGCCTCTTTTCAGGAGACGTAGCACTTCTTTCCTCAGAGTGTAACAATCATCCGTTGGATGTCCCGAGTCGTTTTGGAACTCGCAATACCCTCTTCCGGATCCTGACTTCTTTTCCGGATTTGGCTTTTTAGGCCACTTCACGTCGTGGAGTTTTTCCATCGCGTTCATGACACGTAACGCGTCGGTCTTCATATATACCCCTCTTTTGACCGCATAGACGTTATTGATCTCGCTTACGTTATGCACCATGGGCGGTTCTCTATGGATCGGCAAATTTCTTCTATCGTAGCATTCGTCACCTTTCCGTTGGGGAGAATCCCTGCGCAGAGGGGTACGTCTACGTGGAGATCGAGACTTTTCTTCAGCGTGACTTAGGAGGTCTTCTTCGAGGCGTATGGCTTCCATAGCTCTCTCTCTCTCTCTTGTCGAAACGAATGAAGTAGGACGAGTCTTTGTTAACTCTTTGTACAGATCGTTGTCTCGGGGGAGTGCACGTCTGAACGCGTCGGCAGCGGTAGCCTCGCTACAATTTGGAATTGTAATCTTCTCGTCGTTGAAACGCTTCATGAAGGCCCTGATGGTTTCGCATTTGTTCATACGCATGTTATGGAGATCTGAAGGTTGCTTCGCAAACAACTTACTGCTGGAGAATTGCAATCGGAACAGGTTGGAGAGTTCGGCATAGGAGGAGATACTTCCCTTGGGTAAGTGGATAAACCACGTCAGGGCTGGACCTTTCAGCGTCGAGCTAAAGAACTTACACATCATAGCTTCTTTTAACTCGGGTTCGATTGGACTTGTGGAGAGCTTGGCCTTGTGGAGTAAGACGTGTTCTTCCGGGTCATCTGATCCATCGTAGACGGGGAGATCGGCGACGGTGAACTTTTTGGCGATCTTCTAGGCGGTGATAGCGGCAACAAAAGGACTCTCTTGAAATCCGAACTCGTGCTCAGGGATTATGGATTTGGGAGCCCCGGGCATCAGCATCATCTCTTTTCTTAGGGCTCTGACTTGTTGCGCTACGAGTGCAGCGACGACGTCCGAAGTCATCTTCTACTCGGATTTCTTTTTCTGAATCGTTTCTCTCGACGGGATAGCGTTTCGATACTCCTGGGACTCGTAATCCTCTCCTTCTTCAGCGACGGCATCCATATCTAGGCGGCGAACGACGCTTTGACTACGAACATAGGTGAGTGGCTCCGCTGACTCTTCTCTAAGGTCTTTTATAATGGAGCGTAGTCATTCGTTTTCTTTGGTGAGTCCCGACGTGTTTTCTTCGCTGGCGCTTTTAACTTTTGTCCATGCCTTCTGGAGGGTATCGAAGTGGACTCTGACGGAGGCCACGTTAGTTACATCGCCGCTCGTCCCCTGATCTTCTGTGGGAGCATTGTTCTTCGGAGCACCAGGAGTGTTCTCGAGATCTTTTCCTGCGTCTTCTTCCACCGGAGCGAGAGGAACCGTTACATGACCTCCTTCTTTGGATCTTTTTTCACCATCACGCGGGCTGTTGGTCGGACTTGTCATGATTTCCTGCAAAAAAGAGGCTCTTTTCGTATGGAAAGACGATACCTTTTTGATCTTGCCCCACGGTGGGCGCCAATTGTTTGTAGCGAAATTACCTACGAGAAGATAACTAAGCAATTGTAGGGCAAAGATCAAAGAATACGGTATAATCTCAACACTCAAGACAAAGTAGGAAATTAGGGTTGAAGCTTGAACTTGGTATTCTTCGAATGGAGGCTGAATGATTACAAAGCAGGCGTTAGCCTCTATATATAGGTTAACCCTAATAATATATTTAAGGAAAACGAGATCTTATCTCTTCCTTCTATCTAAATAACAATATAATAAATAAGGTAAAAGATATTCTCTACCGTATCTTTTACCAATTACAAGAATATCATAAGGAATAGGATAAAACATGCTCGGCCGACCTAATCTTCAAGATAAACGAGACCTTTGCCACGTCTCGTCATGTCGACGACGTCCTTCATCCCTCTCGTCGCGTCGAGACAATTCTTCTATGCGTAGCTTGCCACGCGTTCCATACTCGTCGTATTTTTAGTCACAAACACTGATTCTTACCCACGACTTGATTTAGTTCTTCTTGGGCTTTCTTGAGGAATCTTGAATTCCTCAACATTTCTGCCATCGCCCATTCTATTGTGCTTGATGTTGTGTTTGTTCCACCTATGAACATATCCTACTAAATATTGAATTAAAACAGAAATTAGAAAAGAATTTCCACTTTCTAGCGGCTCATAAGTCATGACTTCTCTTAACCTCTGAGAGTAATGAACATAACTAACTTACCATTTTTTAAGATTTATTTGTTAATATAATTATCCAATCTATTAATAATTGAAATAAAAAATAATAATAATAATGTCACAAACCAAGCCTAAAAAAAGCACTCTAAGAGCTCTAAAAGGCTCGGCTTTAATATATAAGATAGATAATAAGTTTATACAAATTTGTACGTAATACTTAATCATAATTGTAGAGATATGCTTTGTTTCTGAGACTTTTGGAAGAGCAAACTATATCCGTTTTGGGCAAATATTGTATGTACGGACTCGATTTGAAATTCTCTACAAGATTATGGGGATACTATTAAAATAATTTGGCTCGCGGTGGACCAAGTGGTTTAGTTCGTGACAAACCTACGTCGAATTTGGTTTGTGACGGACCAACTCTTCTATTATGTGACAGACCAAGTGGAAAATGGTTCGTGAAGGACCATTTTGTTTTGTACGTGGCGGATGATCATTAAAATGGTATGTGACAGACATAACATCAATTTGACCCGTGACGGACCTGGGTCTGTGTTAAATAGCAATTTTGATGTTTGTTAAATAGGACAACCCAAAATTAATCCAATTTGTTGGGTCGATTCGTCCTAATCTGAAAAAAACATTTATCCCATTTGAAAAGTTCATCTGAAAGAAACATTTATCCCATTTGAAAAGTTCAGGTAACTTGCATATCCGAATCTGTCAAATTTGGGCCGACCCAAGCGACTCGAGGTCTTTCATTGACCCAATATTCACATTTTATCATATTTTATAATTATGGTTTATTTTAGTTTTAAAAATAAAACAAATTTTATTATAAAATAATATTTTAATTTTTCCTTATTACAATAAGAAAATTGAATATCTAATAGGATGTGATCTAGTCATCTGGATAATGTCAATTTGGCATTAAAAGGTCAAAAACATAAACTAAGGCCTCTGATTTTATAAAGTACTCCTAGAAAGTTCAGATATTTTTTATAAAATTATAAACATCTAACAAAAGATTTCTTAGAGAGGTGCTTAACCACCACCCACAGCCCTCCAATCTGATGTTATAGCAAATCTGGTTGTTGTTGTGGAATCACTAACAGTAGATATGACAGCCCTCAAAATCCAAGCGAACCGTACACAAACAGTCGACGGTAACCCAAGCGGTTCCTACCGTGGCAACAACCGCCTGCATAAAACCAGTTCGTTTGGAGGCCGCCCTCGTTGGGGAGATGAAGTTGAAGAAGACGAGAATAGCACAAGAGGGTTTGCAGGTCAGCATCGACCCCGTGCTAAGATCGATTTCCCAAAATTTGAAGGCGGTGATCCGAGAGGTTGGATTCTCAAAGCAGAAAAATATTTTCGTTATTTCCAGATTCCTGATGAGATGAAAGTGGAGGTTGCATCTATGCACCTTGATGGTGACGCCCTTGACCTGTTTGGATGGGTCACCAATGAAGAGGAGATCATCTACTGGGAAACCCTTGTTCGGATTTTTCAAGAACACTACGGGCCACCTGAATTTCAGAATCCTGATGAGTATTTAAGCACCGTCAAGCAAGTGGAATGGAATACCGCCAGGAATTTGCCCGGCGTGTCGCTCGTGTGAAGGAATGGCCAGAACACTGCTTGTTGGGTGTTTTCCTATCAGGGTTAAAGGAAGAATTAAAGGCAGAGGTCAAAATTCACAAACCTCGTTCTGTGTTTAAAGCTGTAAGTTTGGCTTTAGAATTTGAGTCTAAATTGGGCCACTCTAAAAACCTAAAGCCCACCAACTCTCTAAACAGACCAAACACAAGTAACCCTACCCATCCTTCCACTTCTGTCGCTGAAACATATGAATTTCTTCATCACCCTAATCCAGCCACCACCCAAGAACGTCCAGCACTACCCCGGCTAGGAGATCATGAAAGACAACAACGCAAGGACAAAGGGCTTTGCTTCCGGTGCGGGGAGAAGTTCTTCCCGGGTCACCGCTGCCAGTCCAAGAATTTTCATCAACTGGAGTTCACTGCTGCAGACGGACAGCCAACTGAGAACTTACTTATTGATCATGGTGATGGGGGGAAGAGCAGCTCTGATGGATTGGTCGAAATCTCTTTTCATGCTCTGTTTGGGACGACAAGTACTACCACTATGAAATTTCAAGGTACAATTTCTAGGGTACCAGTGGTGATATTGTTGGATAGCGGTTCAACACATAATTTCATCTCAAGCACCTTGGTAGAACAGCTAAACCTGCCCATTGAGTTGCTTCCATCATTCCGAGTTCAGATTGGAAATGGAGAGTTAATCAAGTGTGATGGTGTGTGCCCTGACTTGGAAATTCAGATACAAGGTTTCTCTATTACCCAAAACTTCTTTCCTTTTCCACTTGGGGGACCTGACATTGTGTTAGGTATTACTTGGTTGAAAACCTTAAACACCATTGAAGAAAATTGGAATGAAATGTTCTTGGCTTTCAATCTCAATGGGAGTCAGTATAAACTTTTTGGGATCAATCCCAAATCTGAAGCAAGTTCTCCAGCCACGTTCAAATATATCCAGTCTCCAACCAAATTCCCTTCACCAAATCCTCACCTTCTCCAGCAGCATCCTCACCTTCTCCAGCAGCAGTTTCGACTTGAGGATAAGTCGAGTTTCCGAGGAGGGTGCATTGATAGGAGTCCAACAAGCTGATATGTTATTTTATAATTCAGTATTTAATTTAGCAGTTAAGAGTCAAAGATCTTCCTGTTTTTCAGCATTAAGTATCAGTAAGTTAGGAGCACTAGGCCTATAGGTTGTTAGTGGCTTAGTGGGTAGTTTAGGAGGTTCTTTAGCCTATTTAAGGAGGAGTTGATATCTGTTTGTGGCAGCATGAAATTAATTAAGGAAAAGAGTCGTTGAAGTGTTCTTCAGCAAATCTATTGTGTTTGTGAGATTCTTGCTACACAATCATTTAGGTGAGATACTTACCTAGAGTGGATTCTATCATAACCTATATAATATATGCATAGATTAGAAAAGTTAGCTGTGATTTTTATCTCAACTATAATAGATCCACATTTTCTATACAAATCCGTATTAGACATGTATTTCAAAATAAAAGAATCACTACATCACAAGAAAGTCACAATTTTTCTTACAGATTTAACTTATAATTATCTCATGGGGCAATTATCACATGATAGAAACCGTGTTCAGTATCAACATTTACCTCATCTGCATAACCAAACTATCCATACATCATCACATCACATATTCTGTAGTATAAAATTGCACCTGTTGACTCTGAGCTTACAAGAACATAAGTACATGGATTTGCTCTTTGATACTACACTGAATCATCACCATACAATTTGCTCATGATTCCTATGTTGTGTTTATCATCCGGTCTGTTGCTTAACCTGATGCGCTCCATTGACGTTTGTTGATTCGAGTGCTAAATCTGAATACTTAACTTGTGCAGTATATGCACTTCAAACTAGTTTTCAACCTGTAAATTTCTCATTCTTCCTGATGAAACAAAATCAAATGCACAGTCAAGTTATCTAATAAATACCAACTACATGAAAAAAACAGGATATTAGTGTCTGTTTGGCAAATCATTTAGATCACCACATTCTCATGTCTTAACTTTGGATGACATGCCAAACAGACCATTGATGAAACCCAAGCTTTGTTTCATACCTTCTTTTTCTCTTGGGCTCACCACCGTCTACCTCCAATTTTTTGCTACCTTCTTCACAATCTGCAGCATTAGATACCGATTCTTCTCGGTTTACATGGATTGGTTCACTAATGTTGTTACTTGACTTGCTGTTGCTAGCACCGGATGCGTTATTTCTTTTTTGAGCTTGTGGCTTCGGATGGTTGTGCTCTCCTTCATAAACTATCTCAGCAATTTGTCCATCAAATGACCTCTCAACTTTCTTTTTCACCGGGCAAGTTGGAGACGTGCACTTGTAATAGCTTCTTGGATACTCGCTTCCTTTGACATGCTTTTGCCCGTATTTTCTCCAATTGTACCCATCGTACGAAGATCTATCCACATTTGCAAACGTTGTGAAAGCCGTCATATCTTGTTCTGGTGTCACTTTGGCAGCCTTTGTATGCTGCACCGGGTTAGTTATTTGAGGTTGTGGAGGAACAAGTTTTAGAGGTTGGTTTGTCATTTGAAGCTTATCCCGATTCATTTGTTGTGGATCGATATTCACCTGTTGCAGAACACTTGGTTGGGTGGTCTTCGGATTTCCCTGCTCAAAAACACAAACCATCATTTACACTGAATCCTAGCTAGTTTTCAGTAATCACTTATTTCAACATTTTCCATAGCCTAAATTCACTCAAACCACTCCATTTACCAACCCGACTCCATTATGGGACCAAACGAGCCCTAAGTATAATTAAACGGGTCATGTGGGAACTTACCATAGTGGCTAGAAGAGAAAGAGTTGCTTTGGAAACAACTTTTGCCAACGGTTTGTATAACACCGAGGGCTTGGCTTCAGATGACGAAGAAAGAGGAGCCATGGCTGATACTTCACCCTGAAATATGATATCAGGAAGATTTATACAGTAACAAGAAAGTAAGAAGTGACATGATAAGAAAACACGGTAATATAGGACCTCTATCTTACCGTTGGATTGCTAAATCTGACGGTTTTAGGTCTAATGGCACCCACTGCAGTATCTGGAGAACCACTAGCAGAAGGCGGTGATTCAATAACGCCGGCTAAAAGCTCTGAGAAGGATCCAAAGCTCGATGAACCTGGCTTTGAAGGAACTGAATTTGATATGGCTGTTCTGCCCACCTCATTAAACTCCATATTTCCACTAAATGAGCCAAATTTATGGGGATTTCTTACAGATTTAAATTGTAATGCTATGTCCAATGATCATACAATGTGTTAAGCTCTTTGAATCATATGCTATGGAGGTGATGTTCTTCTTTGGCAATCAAATCTTCGACACCCCTATAGATTTAGGAAAATCACGCAGATCAGTAAAAATAGCATAGTTTTCCACAACAGAAACTAACATTGTAAATAAGCAGCTTGTCAAAGTTCAATGGCACATAAGAACATCCTTCAGCTATCATTCAACTTAAACTGCAAACTCAAAAGCGTCAACAACATTTATCCAATTGCTGTAGGTTGGAGATGGGCCACAAATATGATTGGTACCAGATTCTTGTCTAAGTGTAAATTTGTACAGTTTGTACTAGCAGAGCAGTGGAAATCAGAAGTGCAAAATTAGGGTTTGTCCTTTCTATACAAACATAAGCAACCAAAATCAGAATCTCCCGAACTGAATATAGAATAGTATAAACAGTTTTACTGAACAACTAACAATTACGCAAACCCTAAAAAACCCATTAAAAGCCAAGAAAGGAATTACGAGTCTCGTTGACAATTAACGCAACCACCAATCCGAGGGGAAATTGGGTCAGAGGGCTTCCATGGAAACACAGTTGAGAGAGCATTTGACCTCATCTGAATCGCCAAACGAACCCATCAATTTTAGTAGAGGAGGGAAAAAAATAATAAACAGACTCAGACCCAACTAATCTTCTTTATAGCAGAAAATGGGTAATTGTTTGGAATGTTAATTTTATATGGTTGGTAAGTAAAATAGCAGGAAAATTATGTAACAGAAACATACTCTGATCGTCACTCATTTGAAAATAGTAGAACTCTATGATCTTTACTGGTTGAAGCTGAACCTGTGTGAATTGTGAATGAATCAGAAGAAGATAGGATGATAAGGAAGAAGAAGATGCGAAAATGGGATATTGTTTGGAATTGAAGTTGGAAAGTTAGTTGAGCTAGAAAGATCACGTGGGCACGTGACTCCATCGCCCACAGCTACGGATGACACAATACTACAACCACTACCTTGCGGCTTGACTGGCGGTTCAACAATACTACCACGTGCTCATAAAATAAACAATGATACTAGACAGGATTAAAGACCTAAAAACGCCATAAAGTTTTGTTGGCGACACAAAAGCAACAAAGTTTTGTTGCCTAAAAAAATCACGGTAATCTTATACTATGTAAATAGACCGATTCGAAAATGAAAATGAAGATAAACAGTGTTGGAAGATAAAATTTTATTATACAAATCTATTATAGTCATATTGTTTTATATTGAAAAGATATATATATTATATATTCGGTTATTTCGGTTAACCACAAATACAATTTAATTAACCATTTCCTAACCGTATAACCGCAAATAATACCGTTTGATTAATTGTATCCAAAACTTTTATTATTTCGGTACGGTTAATTAAAAAATCGGTCGGTTTTCCGGTTTTTCGGTTCGGTTTTTCGATTTCAGTTATTTATGCCCACCCCTAGTTGGACGTGTCAGGTTCGGTATGGATCAGATCATTCGGTCTCCGATTAAACATGGATTTAAATAAAATTTTGTCAGTCTATTTATCAGGTCGGTTTGGTTCAGTCGACCAACGAATTTTGTGCGTTCGATTGTGTACCTGATAGATTTCTGGTTGTTCCGGTCAGTCCGGGATCTATCCAACGAGTCTGAGGTCTTTTCACCCTTTGGAGTACTTACATCGTCGGATTTCATGAACTTTTCAGGTTGAATTTTTTTTCGAGTTGAATCATGTCAATTTTTTACAGGTCTAGATGATACATCCTATTAAAACATAAATGGCCTTTAACTCTTTAGTAAGTTTTTTGCACACCGATTAAATGATATATCATGTTTAAAAAGGACTTAATAGTTTGTCTTAACAAAATCAAATTATAAAATTTCTAATTCAAATATTTATAAATCTAAATTTCAATTCTACATTTTTAGCATGTTTTTACAGATAAAGTTCCGATCACAACAAACTTTACAATGTGAATTGTGAAGTATTCGAGTTCAAAGATAACAAGCTAATATTTATAATATCGGCGGTCATGTATATAATCTGGCGATCATGTCCATTCAAGTTCTTTTAAAAAAAAAACAAAGTTCATAGAAGTGCAAAATTATCACCATTTGCTCACTTAAAATTTTAAAATTATCATCACTCACGTTATGAACATTATAATCTAAAATATTAACACTAGGGGTGGCTCCCGGTCCGGTCCGGTTCCGGGAAAAACCGGTTCCACCGGTTACGGTTCTGGTTCCGGTTCGGGCTGAACCGGACCGGTTTTTAAAAAAAAAAACATATAACCGGTTAACCGGCGGTTTTTTTTTAATTTTTTTTTAAAAAACCGGCGGTTCCGGTTAACCGCCGGTTAAAAAAAAATTTAAAAAAAAATAAAAAATCGGCGGTTAACCGCCGGTTCGAAATTTCAATTTTCTCGAACCGGAACCGGACCGTGACCAAACCGGTTCCGGTTTTGACCCGGTCCGGTTCCGGTTCGAACCGCCGGTTCCGGTCCGGTCGAGCCATCACTAATTAACACTGACGTATAATTTGTGAAGACGAACGCCTCGAAATATAGAAACCGGATTTAAACCGGTTTGAAAACAAAAAAAATCGGGCAGAAATCAGAATATTCCGAAATGAGTAGTGACTATTGACCGCCAAATCCCTGGTGTGATTTTGAAGGCGCTAACTCCTTACCACAGAATGTGGGACCCACTCAAATTCCGTTAACAACACACTTCCTCATTTTCTCCCGCGAGAGAAGCTATTAAGGTAGCATCAATGGCGATCTCCATCTCCACCATCACCAAACACCACTTCCACCACCTATCTCTGCCTCCAACACTTCCTCTCACTCTCCCTCCAAAACCTCCGCAAAACCTCCAACTCGCCCCCAAACGCCATAGATCGATCACCAGCCCATTCCATCGCCCAATCTCCGTCTCCGCAATCTCCAGCTCTTCAGGTAAGCTCTGTGATCATGTGTTGTTCCCAGTCTTCTCTCAATTTTGGTTTCTAAGAGTGTTACGATTTTCTAGGGTTTCGAATTGATCTGTTCGTCCTAATTCTGAAACAGGAGTTGGTTCCACCGCCGTTGAAGCGTTGGATGGCATCGAAGTGCTCGATTTGGAGGGGAATGTGGTTCCGGTTACGGATTTGTGGAAGGATCGGAAAGCGGTTGTTGCATTCGCTCGCCATTTTGGGTAATCTGATTGTTAATTTGGGGAATTTTGTGCTTACAGGTTTATGCTTACAGATTTATGTGCTGTTTGTTATAGGTGTGTGTTTTGTCGTAAGCGAGCTGATTCTCTAGCAACCAAGAAGGTGATGATGACTTCTTTTGCTCATCTGCTTTTACTAATGTGAAAGTTGCAATAAAATTTTGACCTCTTTTTGTCCTTTCATTGAACTGTTAACATTTGTTTTGAAATGATGTGCGAACAGTGTTCCAATGCTTCTTTAAAAATCGGATTAGTTCCCAGAGTCGAATGTTTATGACAACTAGAGTTAGAGCCTAAATAAGAGGTTTTTTACATGGTACAAATCAGTAGGAACAAAATTTGATTAGAGAAGTGACCTCTTAAGAAGATTGTGGTGTAATACTCCCTCTGTCCCATAATATAAGGGACATTTGCTTTTGACACGTTTGTCGAGACGCGTTTTGTAACGTTAATATCTCTAAATATACGATGAAAAAAATTATAATTTTATATATTGTCAAAGTACTCGTTGAGACGAATGAAACAAGATATGACATGCCTATATTTGCTCCTACATATTAGAAGAAAACGAGAATATTCTCTTAACTAGTGAATAGTGTCAGAAAACCAAATGTCCCTTATATTTTGGGACGGAGGGAGTATAACACTGGCCTATTTTTCTCATCTTTAAATTTAAAAGTCATAATAATGCTTTCACTTTTTCTTTGTAGTTCAAGTCTAGCTCAGCATGGATTGCTTTATCTCTGTAATCAATGTCATAACTGGATTTTTCAGGAAATAATGGATGCAGCTGGTGTTACGCTTGTTTTGATTGGACCAGGAAATATTCATCAGGTACATATAGATGAAATCCACTCCAATTTGAGTTGCATATATGGGAGGCTTAATTTAATGATTTGGGCAATAGCCACAATATCCATTATCAACATTTATGCATTATAGACATGTGATATGCCACATTTGTTTTCTGTAAACACTAGGCGAAAGCATTTTCTCAACAGACGAAGTTTAAAGGAGGTAAGATATCTCACTATTAAATGGAAACTTTGGCACACAGATCAAATGGAAGCAATGTCTATATAATGCTCTTGTTTGTTCAATCTAGATGATGCAAGTTTACTTTTGTCCTTGCTGCAGAAGTCTATGCAGATCCTAACCAATCGGCATATGCTGCCCTGAAGTTTGTTTCTGGACCCTCAACCACATTCACTCCCAAGGTTTGGGAAAATAACGACCACGGTCACACCATTTTAATTGTGTAAAACATACATCTAATTATCCTCTTGACGTTCTAGGCTGGTTTGAAGATAATCGAGCTATACATGGAAGGTTACAGGCAAGATTGGGGACTTACATTTCAAAAGGAAACAGTAGAAAAAGGTGGCTGGTATGTTGCTTCTGAAACTTCACATTTCTTCAGCATCTTACATTTTGGCCTAGATGAAGCATTTCAAAAATGCAAGTATTTTGCAAAATTCATTCATCAGTGGTCCTACAATAGTAGTGTACTAATGCAGTCATTTTGTGCTAGCTTCTACTCGTTTCCATGAAAAGCAAGACTGCTGTATCACATTGCTGGTTGGTATTTACAGGCAACAAGGCGGAATCCTCATAGCCGGCCCTGGTAAAAGTAACATTTCATATGTTTACAAGGTAACCTTTTATTCCAACAGTTCTCCTGCACTTGATCTTGGTATGCACATTTGACAATTTTGTGGTGAACAGGACAAGGAAGCAGGGGATGACCCAACCATTGAAGAAGTCTTAAAAGCTTGCTGCGCGTAAAAAGTGAAGGAAGCTATGTTTCCCCTATTCCCATTGTGAAAGCATCTTGTTGTGCTTGTGATTTATGAACAGATATCTGTATAAATAGATTCATATGCATATCAACAAGGTGTATAGAAATTATAGTGGGAAACCTGGAGATTCTAGTATGAAAATATTATAATCCAACTGAAATCAAATGATTGTTTGCTCTATTGTAGAGTTTTGGGATGCTCAAGTCTTCCTTTGTTATTACCCACAGTCCCCGATCAAAGGCAGGAAATTATAAGGATTATTTGTCCTAATATATTCATTTTTAAATATGTGTTTTGTATATATTCAATTTTTTGCATCACTGTGCATAATCTCTGAGATGACATGACATAGCCGTTGAGTTATGTTTACAGAGTTTTTTGTTCAAGGAGTAAAGGTAACCTTCCAAGCTGATAGCTATAACATATGATATGTGCGTGTCTTATTCATCAGCTGGGCGCTACATTATCTGCTTCAGTCCATAACAGTATAGGCAAGGGAAGTTTTAAATAACGCATGAGGTATGTAACTATGAGCTGCACCCATAATTTATTTTCTTGTTATTTGGTGTTTCGGAATTAATTATGAATTCCACACAACTCAGAGGGACAATATGGTTGTAACCTGTGTATCATTACAAAAGAGAGGTGGTAATTACAAAGTCAGTCAATTCCATAGTACATAGCCCAATGCAATTATATTTAATAATCCTTATTTTATTACTAAATTTGAAAGAATCTGTCCAGGCCAGGCTAGCAAGTGGTAATCAGACATATTATACTCTGTATGAGGAGTATATAATACTGACTATTAATTCAAGAGTGCTCAAACTTCGATCTTTCTTCTTCAACCCCAAGGCTTTCAATCAGGTACGCTACCTACCTCTCTCTTACATTGTGCGTATATACTTGCGTGTGAATATTTGAACTTGTTTCAATATCTAATGCAGGAATGGATGAGCTCTGAAATTGTTGCGGTCATGGATGAAAATGGAACTCCATCTGCTAAAATTTGTTGCACGAATGATAGTATTCCAATGTTTTGAAATCGGCGGTGACGCTGGAGTCAAAGTTGATTTAATTGGCGGAGATCATCAAATGCGGCATTTCCTCACCCCAAACAAAGGCCATAAATATGTCAACCTCCTTAACCCAACCCTTGAAAATCTCAAGCTTCTACTTGAGGAGATGAAGGAGCCTTCAATACTTTGGCTTCGAGGTTGTCATCACTTGCTGCTTACAACTCATCATTTTCCTTTCACAAAATTCAAATCCTTAACATCCCTAGAAATCTCTGGTTGCACCCATCTCACCACTCTTCCTGCACAGCAAATCTCTGAAATGCATCAACTTCAAAGCCTCAATCTGTCTCATCTTCCCATTCAACAACTACCACATGACTTGTTCTCCAACCTTACTAATCTCCGCTCCCTCATTCTAAAAGCCTGCCCTAATCTTCAGTCACTTCCAAATCTTCCTCGATTGATTTCACTTCACCGCCTTGATTTATCTCATCTCCCTGTTGAAACATTACCGGAGAAATTCTTCGATTACCTTAGAAAGCTTCGTTGGGTGATTCTTAGAGGGTGTTTTAGATTAATTTCTCTTCCATCCACTGTACCATTGGAAGAACTTGAGATGCTTGATCTATCTCACTGCACCTCTTTGCAAGAGCTGACAACTATACGGTATTACAATCATCCTCGACTACGCATGTTTGATCTTTCTTATACTTGCCTGCATTCTAAACTTGATATGCCAAGAATTTCCAGCCTCACTCATCTACTTTTAAGAAATATAGTGTTGGATGAATTTGATTGTCTCATGTTTCCATCTAGACTTGAGGTGCTTGATCTTTCTGGAGCTCAAAATGTGAGACAAATGGATCAGTTACAAAACAATGTCAATCTTGTAGCTCTTGATCTTTCGAGAACTGGCATTGAATCCATAGATTTCATCTCTAATCTGACTAGCCTTCATAGCCTTTTACTCAGGGAATGTACTAGGTTAGTACAACTTCCTAGATTAATGAAAAGATTGACAACTGGAGGTTCTTGACATCTCAGGCTGTGAAATCCTCAGCAATTTGCCTGAAGATGTTTTTGATCGAATGCCCGAGCTTACTCTCAGTCTTCCACACACCTCAGTGGAAAACGTCAATCTAGTAGAGTCGACCCAGAATGAACTTCATCTTGTTTCCACATTTACTAGCTATTCAGGGTTTGACCGATTCAAACAAAGATTTGAGGATCTAGTTGATCTCATGTCCAACATCCAGAGGATTTTCAAAGCCACTAAGAACTCCAGCACCATTAATGATGTCAGGTATATACTAGATAACGTAGACCGCCTGGAGAGCTCCAACAATTGTATTAACAGCGAGGAGCTTCTACATGAGCTGATGAATGCTGCAGATCTTCACCAAGCAAATAACTTCCCACTTGATGATTCCACCTACACAAATGAACTCCTTCGAGTGGTTACCAAGCTGAAGCTCCTAATCCCTCGTAAACAACTGCATGGCTTGGAGAAGATGAAGACATTAAAGAAAAAGAAGCAGCCGCTTTTCAAGATTATGACAGACGAGGGAGAGTTTTCAGCTGATGTTAACATAGACCCACAGAAAATGGTGGGACTTCGTAGATTCTATGAGTCCCTAACAGATATCCAAAGGAAGTGTTTGTTGTATTTTGCAGCTTTCCCTTGCAGCCACTCGTTACAAATCAAGGAGAGGATCTTAATCAACTTGTGGTATGGTGAGAAATTCATTGATCCAGAAATTGGAAAACAGATTCTGCAGGTCCTAGAAGAGAAGCACTTCATAAAGAGATTAAACGAAACACCTCAGCAATCAAGAAACTGCAGCATGCAACCTGATGTACACTGTTTCGTGATGGAAGAGGCGAGATCAGAGCGCTTCTTTAATCTCGACGCCAGAAATGGCAAGATCATACCACATCCCACATTCACTGGCTCCACAAGGGCCTGTTTGGTGAAATCTCGACATGACATCCCGTCTTCTTGCAAGCTTTGGGCGAGCTACATGGATTCTTCAGAAAAGCTTGAATGCTTCAAGGAGGTACAGGTATTGTTTAACGTTGATGAGCCTGTCATTGATATCAAATCAAAATGGTTGTCAAAGATGAGGAATTTGTCCGTGCTTCATCTCGGGAGTTGGGGTTCAGAGAACAAGGAGCAGGTCGACGTGGTGGATTTGAATTTCTTGGAGGAGTTGAAAAACATGAAGCAGCTGAGGCTTTTGAGCTTGGAAGGGATTTTAGCACTTGTCAAGTTTCCAGAAGAATCTATTTGTAAGGTCACCAGTCTGAAGACACTCGACCTTAGAGATTGTAGTTACTTGGAGGAAATTCCAGCCGGTATTGGATATCTGAAGAATCTTACACATTTAGACCTTACAAATTGTCACACACTTTCTAAGCTACCAAAAGGAATGAAGTTGCTATCAGATCTTGAGGTGCTTAAAGGCTTTGTCATCAACTACCAGATCGGTGGCCAACAACATAGAGAGGCTTGCACGCTCAGAGATTTGTTGAAGCTGAAAAAACTGAGAAAATTAAACCTTGTTGTGAACTCACACAGATTTCCTTCCATTGATGATCTCGTCCTATTCAAGAAGATGAAAAATCTTTGCAACTTAAAGATTACGTGGCAAAGGAATTACAACGAGGAGCAAGAAACTGAGAGTCTGCAATACTCTAGATGGAAATGGAAGAAGCTGAAATGTTGGGAGCAAGAGACATGTGTAGAAGAAGTAAGAATGGATCAACTAAGCAATCTGAAGAAACTGGTAATATGTTGTTTCCCATCTGGAGCTGCACCGGATTGGTTAAATCCGAGCCAGTTGCAGAATCTTGAGACGCTTTATATTGAGGGAGGAGGGCTTGAAAGTTTGACTGAAGGAGACAACAATCAACACACTTGGAATGTTAAGTTTCTGCGTTTGAAGCATTTGCCGAAATTGCAACGACAATGGACTTCTACTGCAAAACTCAGAGACATTTTCCCAAATCTGGAGAATGTTGACATGTCCTTATGTGACAATATACCTTACTATTATGTTTGTATGGATTATTCAGGTAAAAATACATGGCATCAATCTTACGATATGTAAAGTATTTTTAGCAATAAATGTCTAAAAGAGATTTTACATAAATCTTTCCCTGTTTGCATAATATTTATTAGAGAATGAATCCAATATAAACAGAATTGTTGGCAGAAAAGCATTGCACAGAGTGTTTTTAATGACTATAACATGTGTTTTGTTGTTTAAGCTCTAAAGTAATCTGTCAAAGGTTGAGCTCAGTGCTTCTATGGAAACGGAACTATGCACTCACCAGCCAGGCACAGGAGGTACAAGAAATTCAGACCTCTATAAATGGTGATGGTAAGCTAAACATAAAATTGGATTTCGGAGTAACGTATATGGCTTGTCCTAATATGTTCTT
Organism: Oxyria digyna; assembly: GCA_029168935.1. Lineage (NCBI taxonomy): Eukaryota > Viridiplantae > Streptophyta > Magnoliopsida > Caryophyllales > Polygonaceae > Oxyria > Oxyria digyna. The sequence continues at coordinate 1,161,708 of JAPVLV010000017.1, forward strand.
TAGGTTTTTGATTATTACATTTGTGATTCATTACAAAAGATGTGCTAACAATCTGTCAGCAGAGCCCCTGAGATGACATGACAGAATAATAGCAATAGCATTGCACAAAGTGTTTCTTATGACTATAACATGTGTTTTGTTGTTTAAGCTCTAAAGTAATCTGTCAAAGGTTGAGCTCAGTGCTTCTATGGAAACAGAACTATCCACTCACCAGCCAGGCACAGGAGGTACAAGAAATTCAGACCTCTATAAAGTATATGGCTTGTCCTAATATGTTCTTTAGGATTTTGATTATTACATTTGTGATTCATTACAAAAGATTTACTAACAATCTATCAGCAGAGCCCCTGAGATGACATGACATACTCATGGGTGGAGATTTTTTGTTCAAGGAGTTGAAGGTAACTCTCCAAGCTCATATCTATAACGCGTGATATCCGAGAAGATGAAATATGTGCATTTCCTATTCGACAACCCATCAGATTTGTATGTCGTTGCCATATCCTCTTTCTTAGGGATGCACAGAGAATACAGCACTTGAATAGCTATCTCTATTCTGATTTCTTATTCTGACTAGGCTTCCTTCTTTGTCCTCCGGATGCAGCTTTAGCTATCTTCTTCAACAATGACTCCATGATCTTGACTTTAATCTGCCCTCGTGTAGGTGGAAGCCTCGTCTTCCGCTCCTTCGTTGGCTTCTCCTCGTATTTCTGTCCCATACTCATTCTCACCTTCTGTCTCTCTTTTCGTAATCTCAAATATCTATATTGCCTTGCACAAAAACTATGATGTCCATGAACTAATGAGATGATATATATAGAGACACATTAATGTCGCTATCTTGGATCAAAGAATTCTATCCACGAATCATAGTGTTTGTTAGGCAAGTCAATTGTGAAGTATTCAACACTCAACAGTCTTGGAATCTTGCCAAAAAACATAAAGTACAAATGTACAGGTACAATTGAGCTGGTCAAGGAAACCAAGGAAGGTGATAATCCAGCTGAGGAGGGGTGTTTACCCAAAAGAAAGTCAAGGGTAAAAGATCATGTCTCCACTGAAAACGACGTGCGAGCATCTGATTGGCCGAGCCAGCTTGCATATGGCAAATGATTGGTGAACCATAAAAACATCTTGTACTATATTGTCTCCTATGAAGAATTATGCATAGCTTCAAATCCTCTTCCTATGGATCCTGAATTGTCTTTTGGTCCATTTTTGTCCCTTAAATGCTCAGCAGAAGACCATATAGGTACATCAGCTGTGTTCGAACTCATTTCCTTGTGAAATTATGTGCAGATTTTTCAAAATGGCATTTGAGGAAAACTTTTTGTTAAGAGTTGCGTGCAAATTATGTGCGGATATCTGAAATTTTGTGAACTTTGAACACGAGTTGTGGAGTAGATAACTTCCAGCCACCATAATTGACCAACAAATTTAACATGTGATATGCGTGTCTTATTAGTTGGAATTATCTGATAATGTTTCCCCGACTTATCAAGATAAGCAGTCAGTTAGTTATATCCTCTACCACTGATGCTAAATCATGATAAGCACGAATGCACCTTAGAAATTGCTGTTTTTGCTAAAATGTTACATAAAAAATGAATCAAAGTTACATAAAAGAGTTCATATGAAGGGGAAAACTTTTTGTAGAAGCCTAGAAGGCTATAACCCCTCCTAAGCCTTATGTGAATCCCCATGTTCTTGTCCAAGAAATCAGAACCCAACTTGATCGGTTTGGTTCCGGTTCCGATTTTTATCGGTTTCAAACCAGTATCTTATATCAAATTCCAACATAATAAAGCTGATAAAAATAACACGAATTTAAAACAACGCAAAAAACTAACACTAAATATTGTAATTAATATTTCCATTTTTTGTTGTACAATAACTTTCTTAAACTAAAAAATATAGAAAAAAATGCACATCTTAATGTTAAATTATTTACAAAAATAGATTATACGAATCCAAATTAAACGTTTTGAACTGAATATGAAATTGCATATGTTTTATTTTTTAGATATCAATAATGAAAATAGGCTATATCTGTAATATGAGTGTAAAATATAAAGGTTATAAATTATTACCCAAGGATTCGTCGGTTTCACTTTTGCGCTCCAAATTGCGGAAATACCCCATTTTTTTGATATTGTAGCAATATCTATTGTAGGGGTAAAATGGTTCAAAAACATATTTTTGCAATTAAAAAGAAAATATTAATTCTAATTTAGTTTATCTTTATTTTTTTAATTGAAAATATTATTTTAATATATTCAGAAAATAAGAAAAAGGAAATCAAAATATTAAAACAAAAATAAAAGGAAATAAAAGGAAATAAAAAATAAATAAAAATGACATTTGAAATGCTTTTGCAAGTTCTGTAAACATTTGGCAGCATAATTAAGTTTAAGCTTAATTAACCCAACACTTTTAAACAACCCAATTACTTCTTCTCTCCCATTTCACGACACCAGCGAAACCGCCCTCAACCGCTTGGAACTGCTCCCAAATCCCATATATATTGCGTCTTGTCTCTTGTCTCTTCTCTCTCTGTTTCATTTTCTGGGTCTCTGTCTCTGTCTCTCTCTCTCTCTCTCACTGAGAAGACGAATATGGTTGTTACCAAAGGTGCCACACCACAGAAGAGGAGAAAACGTGACTTGGATGGAGAAAAACAAGGTCAAAAAAGGAGGGAAACTGCCTCTACGAAGAAAACCCCTAATCCAAGGGTTCGTCAAAATCAAAGGAGAAAGATGAAGCTACATACTCTCAGAAGATGAAGCTACATACTCTCAGAAGAAGAAGGAAGGCTTGGGTCTTCTGGAAAAAATGGAGAAGTATGAAGCTTTTGGCTTATGAGGAAAATATAAGTGAAATTTCTTAAATTAGATGACGAACAAAGAGCGGAAAAAAAGAAGAGAAAAGGTGACGGCCAGGATTAGATTGCTAGAGGAAAACATGAGCGGTCAGGATTCATCTTTATTCCTTCTCCAAACTCCTATCCTCACCGAATCTTTTTTCTAATTATTACATAACTCTTTGTTTATTAAAACACATAAAATATGGTTTATAAAAGGTTAAAAATATAAATAAATAAGCATAGTATCTTACAAATCTTAATTATCCTAAAATAAACAAATAAACATATTTATGATTATCCTATTATATGAATTTGTTTATCGAAAAGGAAAATGATTAAGAAATGACATGTGACAAAATTAATAAGAAAATGACATGAGATGAATTTGTGCGGAAGGGAAGAAGGAAATACATGAAGCGTTGGGTAATGAATCGGTCGTTCGGTGTAGGGAATAAATGTTGAATTCAAGTACCGAATTAATGGCGTAAAGAATCCAAATTAAGTAGAACAACCGTTGTTTCTCTCTCGTCAAATCCAGTCAAAGATTCTTAGTAAATCTGAGCAAAATCATGGAGACGTTGTTTTAAACAACATTTTGTTTTTTAAAATAGCACGAATAAGAGGCCTTGTTTTAAACGAAGCTTTTATACATATTTTTTTAAAAAATTCAATTCATTAAAGAAGTTGTAACAACGCCTCTAATGAATTTTTAAAAAAATATATGTACATAAGGGGCTTTAAGTCAGAAATTTGCCTTAGGAGAAAAATTGAATATAAACACACAAAGTAATTGAGCATTGTATATTAAACAATGAATTAGAAATGGAAAACGTAGTTCCTGAAATGTTGTGATCTGGATTGATGGGAGGTGTGGGTGATGGATGAATGAGCGAGCAAGCAAGCAAGCTATAGTTAGATGAGATGCTCATAGAAGTATCCCTTGAATTGGTCGACATCCTCTAGTTTCAAGCCGATGAAAACCAAAGCGGATCCGTCCCCTTGTTTCCCGGGCATTATGTTGGTGAGGCCTTCCAACATAGGGTTGGGGCTCATGTGGACGTAGTTTCCCCAACCAAAGTCAATAGCGAGCAGAGGAAGCGTCAACCAACTGATAACCCAGAGTTCCGGGATGGCTAACGACAAGTCAAGTGGGTTGCGTAAGCCCCTCCATACAACCACCTTCCCCGCTCTCTTGAGGTAGTCGATGTCTGTTTGCACATACTCGTCATTCACCTTCTCTATGCTCTCCCTTATCCTCCTGCACGCAAACCCGAGAGGTCTATGCACCAACTCTCTCGCTTTGATTCCTGCTGCCACCATCAACACCGCGTTTCCAAAGTACTCTCTTGGCAACGGTGGATTCACACGCGACCGCGCATCCAACGTTATTCCTAGCGCCTTTTCCTCCTCCCCCTCATGCCCCTTGACCTTGCACATACATCTACACCAATCCAATAATCTCTATATAATTACTAAAATAAAACACTATACTTGTCAATAAGCTATGCTACATCATCATTTGATATATGTCAATTAAATATATCTGTTTAAAGATAATTAACTCAATTCTAATTATATCATTCCCTCTTTGCACACAAATCAATTAATATGTATACAAAGATCACTATCTTAAATGTATTGATATCATTTCCTTATTTAAGCGCATATCAATACAAAAGATTATAAATTAATTAAAACGCCTTTTATTTACATAATATTAATTTAAAAATTAATTATTAATGCATACTTTTATTTATATCAATGTTATTTTTATGTGTTTATAAGCAGTTGGCCGAATGAACAACTAAAAAACAGATCGTTTAATATTAGCGAAACATGTGAAGTTGGCCGAATGAAGCCACATATACCTCCATAGATGAGCAGTCAAGACTTCGTAACGGCTAAAAGGGCGGGATTTGGGATTACTAGTGTCATCGGAAGATTCGTTTGCGATGCTCTTGAGCTTGTCCATCTGCAACTTTGTCAAGGGAAGTGTTATCACAGTTGTCTCCTTCATTGGAGGCATACCGCCATCCACCTTCGTAGATAGTGGATGATCCTCTAATACCGCGGGATCAATGAAACCGGGTCCTTTTGGTGGCTCCCCGGCTCTCAACAGCGACCGATCATGAACTGGAGGAGTCTGCAACGACTCGCCGCAAGCAAGCCTATACGTGCATTAATATATACGTCATACATCACAATAAAAAGTATAACTCAAAATTATATTATTTCAAGAATTGCAATAACAATGAATATTTAAACAATATATAGAAATACTTTTTATTTAATATATCTATGCACTAAAACAAATCAAATGAGAAAATTTTAACTAAGCCACATCATCTATCACTATGTGTCATATTTCTGGTATTTTAAGCTTTCGACAAATATAATCAATTGAACTATAGGAAATGAGATCACATCACAAATCGTCAAAATTAAGCTAATATTAACAAAAACAATTTGAGTAGCTAGACAACTCCAAATCGTATTCAACCCTGTTTTAAGAAAAGTTTAACCTTGATAGTACCCGTATATTTTGGTATCGAACGATTGTTAATATTTATCTACTAAAGTAATATTTTAATGTGATGATAGCACTATATTGAAATATATTTTCCATCAATTAAATTGATGTAGATCGGCCAATGTATTCATCATTCAAGAGTAGTATACCACGGAGTAGAGATGTTCACGGTTATGAAACCGACGGTTACAGTTTTATAATCGTCGGTTACGGTTTCACAAAATCATAAACCGAAATCGAAATAAGACCTAGGCGGTTTCATCCGGTTTGCCGGTTTCGATTGCGGTTTTGATTCCGGTTTTTAACGCTTTTGATACGGTTACGGTTTCAAACCGGAGAAAAACTTCTATACGAGAAAAAACAAAATATAAATAAAATTAATCGTCCGATCTTTTCAATAATTTAATATACACTAAATTTTTTAACTATTAAATATAATAATTATTTGTGTTAATAGATAAACTATAAGGAAAACATTGATAAAATAACGCGTTTTAGTCTAACGTTCAGTTTGTCTACTTAACTATTCAGATTTGAGAAATCAAAGACATCCCATTCTATAACCTATTTGCAGGTGGCGATTCTAAACCGGTCAAACTGCCTGTTCCATGGTTCTATGAAATCATAAACCGGAATCGAAATCTAACGGTTTTTCCCGGTTCCGGTTACGTTCGATTCCGATTTCGGTTTAAGACGGTTTTACACGATTACGCACCTGGCCCATTCGGTGATGAAGTGATAGGCAGCCATGCCGTCGGAGATTCCGTGGTTAGCAACCAACCCGATGGAGATCCCACCGCAGCGAAAGCGCGTGAGTTGCACGGACACCAAAGGCAGCTCATGAAGAGGCTTCACCATAGGATCCACAATAGGGATAAGGCTCTTAAACATGCTGAAGCAAGAGGAGAAGTCCCCGAAATCAGCCAACTCACTACTAGACTCGGCCTCGGTCACCTCGGCTCCTTGATTCTCGCATCGAAGCTCGGGGATCCCTGTCGGGCCCTGATGGACCCGACCTGCAAAGGGGTAAAAGTAGAACAAAGCCTGCGCCAAAGAGTCCTTGAGGGTCTCGACCAGCTTCGATGTGGTCCATTCGCGGCTCGGTGGGGTGTAGAAGTAGATGGTTGGGACATATGCTGTTGTCACCATCTTGTCCCACTCTCCTAGCTTCACGGTCCCTGTCCATGGTGAGCCGGACCCTTTCACCATGCACCTTCCTCTCATTTTCACGTCCGCCATCTATCTTAATTTAGTGCAGAATTCAACCTCTTTGATTTGAATACCCCATGTAGCTACGTTCTCTCTCTATATATAATACATCATACATGCAATATACTAAGGAAAATGGTGCGAAATACTAATACATACACATCTTTCATTACTCACACCCTTCTTCATTATTGCAGAGTTTACTATATTCGCAGATGTGTTCATATCTTTGACAATATACAAAATATAATGTGCATGTGAATATAGAAAATTATGCATGCGAATATAAAAGGTTAGGTATATATTCGTATATTTATAGGATAAAAATCATTCGCACCAGATCCTAACCTCCGTATACTAATATATATATACCTTACAATTGTGACCTGCCAACTTGCCACGAAGGTATGAGTTGCATTGCATGATCTTGAGTATCTTTTTTTTTGTTTTTTAAAGACGTTGAACATCATACATGTAATATACTATGATGATTGATTTCATGGCGTTGAATTTTTCATCCGAAATAGCATTTGTATCTCACTCTATTGCTTCCTCAATAAAATTTGGGAAATATTTTATAAGCTCTTACCTACTACTATGGCTACATATACATATATACATGTTTTCTATTCATCGCCATGGACGATGAATAATCCCTACGTCTTGCGCGACGTAAGGATTTCATATTTCTAAAATGTCATCCTTACGTTGCGTATAAATGATATCCTTACGCGACGTTAGAATGACATCTATACGCGACGTAAGGATGACAATTTCATACGTGGCGTAAGGAAGTGTCGTCATATGTTAAATGATCTTGTAGGTGTTAGGTTAATATGATTGGAGCATACGTGCAAAGATTGTAGTATAAATGACATGATTGGGAGTCTACGACGACTACAATTGTCGGAAAAGTGGTTAAATACGTGTAATACTACGAAGTGGTGGTTGTGAGTAACCCTCATGAAGTGATTGTATCTTTAATAGTCATTGACATAAAGTTTCAATCCATTCTGACATCGCGTTGGTTTGCCAAATTGGACCTTAAGGCATTTTAGTGTTTATGCATAGATTCGAGCCTCATTTTGTGTGAGCGAGACCTTATTGGGACTTTATATGTCTAGTAAGACTAAGTTGATTATAATTTTGAAACATAATCAATATCGATGTTGTAGACCATACATATTGCGACAAGTTAGAGAGTTATGACAAATTTGATTTTTACAAAGGAGGTGTTACTTGAAAAGTAAGAAATTTTAAGTTAACCAAAAAAAAAAGTAAGAAGTTTTAATTGGGAGTTACCCATAAGGTCTTTTAAAGTCTTTTAACGCTTACGCATAGTTTGAAGCCTCTTTTTTTACAAAAAAAAAAAAATAGTTTGAACCCTCTTTTATGTAAGCAAGACCTTATTAAAACTTTATATGCCTAATAACACTACGTTAATTAATTGTTTCATCGCATGTTGGCTTAGTCTATGATGATTGATTTCATAGCGTTGAATTTTTAATCCGATATACTCCCTCTGTCCCGTAATGATCTTCTTATTTCTCTTGAGCACATATGCCGATGTGCGTTTTGTATCGTTAATATCTCTAATTATAAATAAGTAAAAATTATAAAATTTTAATATTATTGAAGTATTCGATAAGACGAATCAAACAAGACCACACATGACTATGTTTTTATTTATATATTGGCCGAAATTACGAAAATTCCCTTAAATAGTGAATAGTGTTAGGAGAGAGAAACGAAAAGATAATTATGGGACGGAGGGAGTATCATACATCTAATATACGAATATATATAACTTACAAGTTACGATCGTGGTATGAGTTGCATTGCATGATCTTGAGTTTTTTGTTTTTGTTTTTTAAAGACGTTGAACATCATACATGTAGTATATACCATGATGATTGATTTCATGGCGTGTTGAATTTTTCATCCGATATGGCTTCTCTATCTCACTCTATTGAGGGTTTTTTTTATCGGAAATCACCCGTATAATGTCCTATATTGCTAAAAATCACTCGTATGTTACAATATTATCGGAAATCACCCTTATGAACCACTCTGTCACTCAACAACCATCATTCTCTAACTTCCGTTAAATACTTATGTCACGTGGCATATTATATAATTATTTTATTTGAAATTACTAAAATCACCCCTTAAAAATCTTTTAATGACATTTTTTCCATTCCTTCAAATATTCAGACCCTTTATATAATTTATAAAAAAATAATCAAACCCCTTAAATCATCATCTTCCCGAAACTCATTCCACATCAAAAAATCTACTACACCAATGAAGCAAATCGGTTCTGATAAATCTCATTACCAACTACAAATACCCAACTATACACACATCGTTTAGGGTTTGTCCAATCCAAATCCAACCCAGATTCCGGAAAACCCGGTGTTAACAATTAGGAAAAGCCTATGGAGGAGACGAAGCGAAGGATTTTAGAATGAAAGGAGGTCGAGATTAGTTCCAATCGAATAAATTGAGGAGCCGAAAACGTATCTGGGAATGGGTGCTAGGGATCGGAAAACGATTAGGTCGAATGGTGGGCGTCTCGCGGATGGCTTCGAGATGAGGGCTGAACTCAGTTGAGGAGTCGGTCGAGATGGTTTTGTGGTCTTGTTCGTCTACGGGGAAGAGTTTGTTTTCGTCGGAGGAGATGCTCAATCGGACTGGTTCGTCTTCGTCGTCCTCAGTGTTGTAGATTTTGCGGCGAGGGAGATCGGGGTCGAAGACGTGGCATTTGAGGTCAGAGGAGGAAGGGATCGGAAGAGAGATCTGGGTCGAAGACTCAAAGGATTCGATGTTTTAGGGTTTTCTGCTGAAGAATGGGTTCTGGGGGTTTGGGGGAAGATGATGATTTAGGGGGTTTGATTACTTTTTCGTAATTTACATAAACTGTTCAACATTTGAAGGAATGGAAAAAAATGTCATTACAAGATTTTAAAGGTGTGATTTCAGTAATTTCAAATAAAATAATATAATATAATATGTCACATGGCGTAAGTATTTAACGGAAGTTAGAGAGAGGTGGTTGTTGAGTGACGGAGTGATTCATAAGGGTGGTTTCCGGTAATATTGTAACATACGGGTGATTTTAAGCAATATAGGACATCATACGGATGGTTTCCCCTGAAGAAAAAAAAAACCTATTTTATATGCTCTTACCTACTACTACGGGGACATATATGGACCACTATTGCTTTCAAGTGACAAATTAACGTACCATTAAACCCTCCTATGGTTAATTTTCCTACATACATTCATAAGCAAAGCATACCTGCATGTGGGAGCCTAAAATAGCATTCAAAGATTATTAGTTTAAATAAAAGCGATAAAACTCGTTCGTGCCAGATATCCAAATCAACCTAGAATCTGAACCCGTATTGACCTGCAAAATGGTGTACCCCTTCACAAAACGGGTCAGATATCGGTTTGATGACCCAGAGACAAGTCTAGATGAGATCCCGGTTCAGTGCCGGACCACGTCCCGAGTTCAAGCAAAGACACATTTTGAAGCCAGACTAGACCAGTAGCCAGTTGGAGCACCATCAAAAAGGCAATTACCCTTTGATCGCCGCACCTAGCCTTTGACATGGATTACCGGCTCGTAACAGAACTCTTGTTCCCGAGCATACTCCCGCATACGACACGGATTACCGGCTCAGAGCAGAACTCCTACTCCCGAGCACACTCTCGCCTCCAAGAAGGGTCGTCGCCTCAGAACGACTCTCTTTCCTCCGGGAAGGACCCTACTCTTTGATCACCTCTCCCCTCCTCCGAAGAAGATAGCATGTTCAAGACTGTCTTCCCTCTGCCAATGAGCTAGATAGGAAACTTGGTCTCCCAGGGTAGTGGAAAGCAATCAACGACAATTAGCTTGAAGTTTCTTCCACTTGGGATCCAAGTCTTCACTCTCAACAACAGAAACCCCCTAGAATTGAGTTTCATCCACTTGGGCTCCATGTCTTCACTCTCACCAATAGAAATCACCTGGAAGTTTCCTCCACTTGGGCTCCAAGTCTTCACCCTCATTAGCAGCAGTCACAAAGAAGTTTCCTCCGCTTGCCTTATGTGCAGGAAAGCGAGGGTTATGGTCAAACCACTTCAGACCGTCCAATACCGAAGCTATCCAACCCGGAGCGAACGAGCTCGGAGTAACCCAAAGTATGAGCGTATAATACGCCCCGTCAGTTTCCACATCAGCATAAGCCCACGAGGGAGCATGTGATACCACCGCGCGGGTTTAGTTGTTGTGGACTGAAGCAATTCTGTTACAGCTTATGATAGCCTGTAAGTTGTATTTAAGAACACTTTCCTCATTCTGTACAGCTTACGATACTAAAATCTAATACAGAGAAAATTCTCAAATGCTTTCTTGTTCTTCGTTTCCTGCTATTTTCGTTTCTTCAAATGGTATCAGAGCGCAGAGGGATTGATTTGAGAGATTGAGTGTTCGATTTGTGTTCTTAGATCCACAGAATCGAAGTACTTCTCATCGTTAACCTAGCAGGACGCAATGGAAGCAAGAAATGGCACCGACAATGGCGGATTATGTGATAATCTTGGAGGAATGACCACTGGAAGTTATTCTGATCCATATTTCCTGTCCAATTCGGACAATCCAGGTAATCAGCTTGTTCCTACCTTATTCAATGGATCCAAATTCATTAGCTGGAGTAGAAGCGTGGCTATGGCCTTAGGTTCTAAAATGAAGCTTGGATACATTGATGGAACATGTACTAGACCTATTCTTGATGTTGATATGTCACGTTGGATACGATGTGATTATATGATTAGGAGTTGGTTGATAAACTCAACGACGAGTGAAATTTCTAAGACATTCACTCATGTTCAGTCTGCGAAGGAGTTATGGGGTGATTTGGTTGAACGCTTTGATGAGTCTAGTACGCCTCTAGTTTACCAGTTACAAAAGGAATTAGTGAATATTAAGCAAGAAAATTTGAGTGTTTCTGCTTACTATGGTAAGATGAAGAAGATTTGGGATGAATTACAGGTCATTGAGGGTTTGCTTGTCTGTAATTGTGGTCACATGGCTACTTGTCAGTGTGGAATCCTCAAGAAACTAGTGGATAGAGAGTCCAAGGCTAAGGGCTTGCAGTTCTTGATGGGTTTGAGTGACACATATGAGCAAATTAGGAGTCACATATTGTCTATGGATCCATTACCAAATGTGAATAAGGTTTTTCACTTGGTTATTAGAGTTGAGAAGCAGAAAGAAATCACTGGACATATTTCTTCTGGGAGTCCAAGCCATGAGGCTATGGCTGTTGATAAGTATGCAGGGAAAGGAGACAGAGATGGCAAAAAGAGATATAAGAAAGATAGAACTTGTTTTCACTGTAATGAGAAGGGGCATATTAAGGAGACATGCTTCAAGCTTGTGGGATATCATGTGTGGTACAACGAACCACGTGATGGGAATACTGATACAGGATCTGGAAAGTTCAGATCAGAAGGAAATAGGAATCCTACAGGCTATGACAGAAATGGTAGCAATGGGAGATACAGAGGCAGTGCAAACAACTTAAATCAGCAGAACTCACCCATGGATATGGATGAAGGCTCATCAAATCAGATTGGTCAGGCTAATCTCAGTGCTATGTTTCAGGAATTCTGCAAAATGGTGAAAGGCAAAGGGCTATTGGAGACTAGTTCAGAGGATCAACATGGTTCAATGAATTTTGCAAGTCAGGTTCATCAATCTAACTCAATATCATCTCTTAACCTTGCAGATTCTTGGATTGTTGACTCAGGTGCTACAGATCACAATACTTTTGTTAAGGAATTGTTTGTTGAGTTGAATTGTTTACAAACACCAGTGATCATAGGGCTTCCAGATGGGACTACAAAAACTATAACACATTCAGGAAGTGTTTATCTAGCTCCAGGGTTCTTGTTGTTGGATGTGTTATTCATGCCAGATTTTAAGCATCATCTATTGTTTGTGCCTAAGTTGCTTGATATACAGAATATTGGAGTATTTTTTCATAAAGATACTTGTGTGATACAGGACCTTATCAGTAAGAGGATTATGGGGACTGCAGTAAGGAAAGGAAACTTGTATAGGCTGCCAATTGATCACCAACATGGAGCATTATATAATGCAGGTTGAGAAATAAAGGAGCCTGCTATATTAGCTTGTAATAAACTAGAAAATATGCATTTATGGCATTCTAGGTTGGGACACTCTTCTGTTTCAAAAATTACTCATTTACATGTTTGTAAAGAACATGAATTAACACAGTTGCAATGTGATATATGTGTTTTGGCTAAGCAACATAAGCTTCCTTTTACAAGAAGCTTATCTTTAGCTAGTAAGCCTTTTGATTTGATTCATTCAGATGTATGGGGACCTTACAAGGTTGATTCAGCTTGTGGTGCTAGATATTTTTTTACTGTCTTAGATGATCACTCTCGATCCACTTGGACCTTTTTTATGAGAAGCAAGGATCAAGTTTTTGGCATCATTTCTGGTTTTTTGGCTTATGTTGGCACACAGTTTGGTTGTCAAGTGAAGTGTTTCAGATCTGAAAATGGGAGTGAGTTTACACAACACAGGTTGCAGAATTTGTTTGCTCAAAAAGGCATTGTTCATCAAAAGTCTACACCTTATGTGCCAGAACAGAATGCAAGGGTGGAAAGGAAGCACAAACACCTTGTGGAAACTGCTAGGGCTCTTAGATTGCAAGCAGGATTGCCACTTTCTTTCTGGGGAGAATGTATTCTCACAGCCACACACCTCATCAACATGTTTCCATCTTCCTCCATAGAATGGAAGATTCCTTCTGAGGTATTACATGGCACCAAAGTTTCTTATGATGATCTAAGAATTTTTGGATGCCTATGTTTTTCTCTTTGTTCCAAAGACTTTTCGAGATAAGTTCCAGTCTACAGCTAGACAATGTGTATTTGTTGGGTATCCATCAGGCCAAAAAGCTTACAAGCTTTATGATCTCCAGACAAAGAAGTTCTTTGTTAGTAGACATGTGGTATTTAGAGAATCTGTTTTTCCTTTTAAACAATTCAAATTTCTCTTACCACTCCTTCAGTATCAGAAAGGACCTATCTTCCTTTAGTTACTCCTTCAGTTGATGAAGAATTTGTTCCAGTATTTGATAGCCTCACTTCTGCAGAACCTGGTGAGGGGATAGAGATCACACAGACTACAAACAGTGACATTGTTTCTTTGGAGACTCCACAGGTTGTACCACCAGTTGTTCCTCCAATAGATTCAGGTAGACCTGTCAGGAATATTAGGAGACCAGCACATTTACAAGATTTTGTGTGCCAAAATCTTCCTACCAGGCAAGTACTCAACTCAGAAGATCTCTCCCACATTAATCAAGAGTATGTGCACTCTTTGTTTAATACTTTTCAGGTGTATGAACCATCTCTCTATTCACAAGCTTGTAAAGATCCAGCTTGGGTTGCATACCTGGGTTCTTACTACTCTTCCCTTAGGTAAAAAGGCAATTGGCTCTAAGTGGGTATATAAGGTCAAGCATAAGCAAGATGGCACAGTGGAAAGATTGAAGGCCAGGCTTGTTGCTAAGGGATATAACCAAGTTAAAGACAAGGATTACAAGCACACTTTCTCACCTCTGGCTAAGTTCACAAGTGTTAGAGTAATCTTGGCTTTGGCTTCTGCACAGAATTGGGCATTACATCAGTTGGATATTAATAATGCTTTTTTTCATGGTTTGTTGGATGAAGAGGTGTACATGGTACCACCTCAAGGCTATGAGAAAGCTTTGCCTGGTCAGGTATGTCTACTTAAGAGGTCTCTTTATGGATTAAAGCAGGCTAGTAGACAATGGAATTATGAGTTGACCAAGTTACTCATTAAGCTTGGTTTCACTCAATCTAAACAAGATTATTCCTTGTTTGTTAAGAGGCAACATTCCATGATCATTGTGGCTTTGGTGTATGTTGATGATTTGTTGCTTACTGGAAATAATGAGAAGGAGATTGTGGTAATAAAGGATGCTCTTGATAAGGCTTTTACAATCAAGGATCTGGGTCATGCCAGATTTTTTCTTGGGATGGAAATCTCAAGGAACAAGGAGGGTTTATTGTTGAACCAGAGGAAGTATGTGACCAATATTCTTAGTGATATTAATATGTTGAACTGCAAACCAGCTGCTTTTCCTATGCAAAGAGGTCTTGGCCTGTCTACACACATTGGGGTACCTTTGGCTGATGCGGAATCTTACAGAAGATTAATTGGAAGATTGTTGTAATTGAGCCTGACTCGTCCAGATATCATGTTCTGTGTGCAGCAACTCAGCCAATTTCTTGCTTGTCCACGTGAGCCACATATGCAAGCTGCCATGTCTCTTCTTAGATACTTAAGAGGAACAATTAATATGACTCTGTCATATCCTCGAGCATCTGTGATGAATTTGATTGCGCATTCAGATGCTGATTGGGGCACTTAAGTACTCTTCCAGGTGTATTTCTGGATATTGTGTCTTCCTAGGGAATTCACTCATTTCCTGGAAGGCTAAGAAGCAGAAGACTGTCTCTAAGTCTTCTACTGAAGGGGAATATAGAGCTATGTCATATGTGTCCAGTGAGCTCATTTGGTTGGAAGGTTTACTGCAGGATCTTGGCATCAAAGTTCCACTTCCTATACCTTTACATTGTGACAACAAGGCAGCTGAAAGTTTGGCTGTCAATCCGGTGTTTCATGAACGTACAAAACACTTACGGATAGATTGCGATTTTGTCCGTGAGCAGGTTCAAGAAGGTTTTCTTCAAACCGCCCATGTCAAGTATGCCCTTCAGCTTGCAGATGTTTTCACTTCAGCATTGTTTCCTTTGTGGCAAGCTTGGACTTTTGTCTACACTGCGTCCAGCTTGAGGGGGGGAATATGAGCGTATAATACGCCACATCAGTTTCCATATCAGCATAAGCCCACGAGGGAGCACGTGACACCACCGCGCGGGTTTAGTTGTTGTGGACTGAAGGAATTCTGTTACAACTTATGACAACCTGTAACTTGTATTTAAGAACACTTTCCTCATTCTGTACAGCTTACGATAATAAAATCTAATACAGATAAAATTCTCAAATGCTTTCTTGTTCTTCGTTTCCTGCAATTTTGGTTTCTTCAAATCAAAGCCATTCCGAATCGGACCGGACTAGGACCCGTTTGCGAAGGAGTGAAGGACGTGGCGCTAAAGTAAGCAATCTAGTCGTCGAGGTAAACGTAATAAGAAGGGTATTTTTCCGACCCTTTCATTGGCGCCGTCTGTGGAAACTCTCTCAAGTCTCACCCGACTAAGACGACATCCGTCATGTCCACAATCGATGCACCGAAGAGCTCTGAGAGGGACACTCTGCTCTACAATCCAAGCTGACAGCCAACAACCATCATTAGAAGACCACTCTTACCATCCCCGAGAGAAGATATATGAGGAGTACGTACCTGAGCATCCTGTTTGTAGCGAAAGTAACTACAAGTAGAAACTTAGGCAAAGATGTGAGTTAAAGAACTCTACGCTCAAGAACACGATGGTAAAACTCTTAGTAGTTGTATATTGCTCGAGGGGTCAAACTTGTTTACAATGAGGAGGAAGCCATTTATATATAGGCTAACCCTAATTCTTATCTTTATGAAAAGAATCTTGTCTTCTTCCATATATCTCTAAATAATATAAACTAGGTAAAGAGATAAATTCTTGGGGTTTTTGAAGGAAACCACCCGCTATTTGTCGGAATTTGCAGGTAACCACCCGCTATTAACGTATTTATACTAAACCACCCAAATTGTATCATTTTCTTACAATTCACCACCTCTTGACACTTTCCGTTAGATATTCCGTTAAAAATTGAGAAATTACACTTTTACCCCTCCATTTTTTCAGAAAACAACAAATTTAAAAATTATAGGGCAGTTTTTATAATTTTCTAAAAATGGATTGAAACCTAGTTTAGATTGTTCTTCCCCAAATTTCCCTAGTTCTGTTTGACAAATTTCCCCACTGAAGCCCCATTTTTAGCAAAAGCGTTAACCAGATCTCCATACACCTTGTCAATCATCCCCTTGAACCGAATCGAGACCTCCTTCTTCAACGTCAAGCTACTACCAGAGCCAGGCACGTCTGAGCGATACGCATCGCACGCAGACAGAATCGCAACAGCTCTCTCCCGGAAGTGAATGGCCACCAGTGCCTCGAAATTCGTCGGTGGCTTGCGAAGAAGACGAAGTGCAGACTTGCAGCAGAGAACGAAGACGTCTTCGTTGTATGCTACCGACGCCTTCTGCCATGCTAGATTTCCTCTTGATGAACCGTATCCCGGCTCGTTAAAATAGGGCTTCTCGTTCAAAACCAACGCTTGGATTGACAGTAACACCTACAAAGATTGGCAACTCAGAACAAGAAATTGAATAAGCTTGAATTTCAGGGACGAAAATCACCTGTAAAAGCGTTGATTGTTTGCGATCCCACTTCTCGGACTTGTTCCCGATCCAGGATTGAGAAGACATAGGGTTTCAATCACCTGAAAATCACCTGGACAGTTATGTTTCTATTAAGAAACATAGAGTTTCAATCCAATTCTGCAATGGCGTGGATGAGATTGGAGTAGGGAAGGAGGAGATTGAAATTTGGGGAAGAACAATCTGAACTAGGGTTTCAATCCATTTTTAGAAAATTACAAAAACTGCCCTATAATTTTTAAATTTGTTGTTTTCTGAAAAAATGGAGGGGTAAAAGTGTAATTTCTCAATTTTTAACGGAATATCTAACGGAAAGTGTCAAGGGGTGGTGAATTGTAAGAAAATGATACAATTTGGGTGGTTTAGTATAAATACGTTAATAGCAGGTGGTTACCTGCAAATTCCGATAAATAGCGGGTGGTTTCCTGCAAAAACTTATAACTTTTATTTATCTCTTTATGATATTAATTAAATAATGTAAGCTCTAACTACAACCGGTCACTCCTTTACTCGTAGGCTCTGCTCGTTATCGTCCAGTCCTTCTACGCGTAGTGTCCCTTGAACGTGTAACAACCTTAGTGGTATTTTTAGGTACGAACAAGGTGTTTTGTTGATTACTCTTCATAAATCAAGGAAACGCCTTCAATCTCTATAAAACACATGTTCATAACTTCGAACACGTTCATTCTCACTCGTCGTCAACTTGAAATTGCATCGCCGCTTTTTTGCATGCCTAGTTTTTCCGTGTAAGTCGTCTAATCACATTATTATCCCCATCATTCCCATCCCTAGATGTGGAAGAATAAGTTGTAGAAGGACCTCCCGTCTCCAAGAGGAAGTGGAGCAACATCATCTCAAGAGTATGTCCCAATCCAGTTGAAGACCCAGTTAGCTCATCCATGGTGGAAGGAGTAGGACCGGGAAGGGGAACAAGGTCAAACTGTGGGCCGAAGCAGAGCGCACACGACTACCACGAGTGTGAGAGAGCATGCGACATCGACGCAGATAGAAAATGTCAATCTGATGGTTGTCAGGGATTACTGCATGACCCTCCACAGAAACCTGAAAGTGGCGGATCAATGGAGTGACGATACCGCCAATGCTAATGATGCTCTTATTCTTAATAACCATTGAGGCCAGCTGATTGGCAAGAAAGTTACCAAAATTCACCGCTCGGCCTTCGAGTAGACATTTCAGAATGATGAGCTCATCACGTCGCATGTTTCCACTTTCCCCTCGAATAAAGATTGTTTCTGCAAAGAACTTCTGGAATACCCAAATTAGACGTACTAGTTTAATTAGTTTCCCTTGCATTGCACGAGATTCATATAAAACTTATTACGTTAGGTTTTTTTATAATTAACAAAGTTATATTTTACTTAAGTAAATAAAAAGAAATTTTTATTTTGTTAAATAAAAAATTTACCATTTAATTTTCTATTTTTAGATAAGAAAAAAATCTTAATTGATCATAATCTTATTTATATGGAAAGATTGTATAGATTATTACAAAAATCTTTACTAAGTAAATATATTTAGATATATTGAAAAAATCAAGAACCGTGGCGAAAATTTTGTAAATTTTTGTCATGGTAAAAACTTAGTTTGCTTTAATATATATATTAGATTTGTTTTTGTTTTTTATACTAAGTGGAGGTTAATTTCATAAATTTTACTGTACAAACTTCGTGAGCTCTTGCTGCAAACTCCCAACTGCACCGTCTCTATCGCAGAACAATTGTGCCGCAGCGATTCCCATTCTCCGTCTCCCGCTATTTGGATTCCGATCACCCTGCTTCCCCGCAGAATGACTATCTACTTCACTATATAGCTATGCTTTCCATAAACTCGACGCTTATCCGCGGCTTCTCTTCCTCGTAGCTCTAAGGTAAACCCTAAGTCCTAACGTTCAACGAATTTGACATTAGCGGAATGTATGGTTTCAGATTAGGTGTAGTTTATGCTAATAATGAATCGATTTTGGTTCATTAACGGTTCTTAAAGGATTTTAGGGTTTCATGATTAATCTAGGGTTTTTTGTTGGCTTAAATGCTTAATTGGAGACTCAACTAGTATGAATCGGACACATCAGGCCGGTTGTATTCAATTTAGAACTTTAACTATGTGAGTGAGGATGGTCAATAGTTCTCTTTATTGTTATATGAAATCACAACACCATTATGATGAAACCTGAACCTGAATCATTCTAAATCGATATGAGGCCCCTCTCTGATGTAAGTGTAGATTGTTTCTCTAATTAGCATCACTGAATTTCATAAAATGTAGCACTTTGTCACTTTCAGCTTCCAGGTGGAAGAGAACCATTTGTTTTTGTGTTTCCAAGTGCAACATTCTAGGGAACTGAGTTGGTACGAGTTATAGATCAGGGGGTTTAGTGTCTGGTTTTGTAAAGTCAAAGGACCATACATGTATTTAAGCCTCTTTGTTTTTATTTCTTTATGGTTTTAGGGATCATATGGATCTAGGAAATTTGGAGTGAGATACAACCTTCTTTCCTTCTAACAGAACGTCAATTATTGGAGTGAAATCATTTGCATCTGTATTTCTTTATGGTTTTTAGGGATCATATGGATCTAGGAAATTTGAAGTGAAATACAACCTTCTTTCCTTCTAACAGAACGTCAATTATTGGAGTGAAATCATTTGCATCTGTATTTTGTCCCACAAAAGAATGTTCTTCTTTGACGAAACTCTCAAAGAGGTGCAAGAAAAAAGTATTGGAAGCTTAAGCGCCATTTTCATATGCAGGTTCTGTCTTGATGAATAGAGGGTAAGATGAATTAAAGTAGTGGTGAGAAGATTGGGATTAATTTGATTGAGTCAAATAAATCAGAGTTGCAATCTGGTTCTAAGGTTTGCAGCTGTTTGTAGCTTGATTACTTGTTGAATTGGAGTAATTGGCTAAGCAGTTTGAATCGGAAAATCATTTTGTGATCTGATTATGTTTGGGTGGAAATGTTGTAGAGTACGGGTAATACAGTTTTTAATGGAGTTAGTTTGATATATGGCTTGAACATGATCGGGCAGAACATGGATACAATTTTCCAAGATACTACTTTGCTGCTGAATAAATGTTCAGGATTTTTGTATAGAATGACCCTTCGAGTGAATGATTTATATGTTATGGAAGTAGACAATTTCATTTTGCTCGTCTTAGAACATGGATAAGATTTGACATAACTATGTCTAGACTTTATATGAGTTTCTATGATCTGTACCATCTTTCTTGTATCATGCGTTCTAAGCATTATTGCGTATTTCAGGTGTCTGTATAATTCAACTGTTCAACATGCTGCAAACAGCTCCTCACCAAATTGTACAGTCACCAGCCAGACTTGGTCTTTCAAATCCTACTTCACCTGCAATTCCGAGTCCAAGTCCCTCAAAATTACCATCCCAAAACCCCCAATCCCAGAATGTCCATCAGCAACCGAATCTTTTAACATCTAAAATCACTTCACAGTCTCTTCTTACTCTCCTCCCTCCTCTCCCCAGAGCTCAAACCCTTCTTCTTCAAATGGCATCCCTCGCTTCTAAACTTTTTGACGTCTCTCCAAACCGTTCTCAGTGGCTTAGCTCATTCCGTGGCTCACTCCCCACGTTCTTAACATCCCAAAACCAATCATTAAGCCTCCCTCCTCTCGACTCCACTCCATCTTCCACTAAGGAAATCCTTTCTGCTTTCACATCTCTCCAAACCCAGTTATTTGAGGCCGTTGCTGAACTTCAAGAAGTTCTTGACCTTCAAGATTCTAAGCAAAAGTTAAACCGGGAAATCCGATCTAAAGATGTAGCAATGCTCGCCTTTGCAAACAAGCTTAAGGAAGCTGAACGCGTGCTCGACATGTTAGTCGATGACTATGCTGATTATCGCTGCCCAAAGAGAACCAAGCTCGGTGATGAGGAGACTACTGTCGCTTCCCGTTTGAATTTATCAGACGTATTATCTTACGCTCACAAAATCAGCTACACGACTTTTGCTCCACCTGAATTCGGAGCGGGACAAGCTCCACTTCGTGGAGCAATGCCGCCTGCACCACAAGATGAGCAAATGCGGGCCTCACAGCTCTACAATTTTGCTGATCTTGATATCGGTATACCGAAAACAGAAGAGGACAAGGCGAAGACGATCGAGCCGCTCATTGAGATGCCGCCACCTGGCAATGCCTTCGGTCTTCCGAACGTGGTCCCGCCACCAGGATGGAAACCAGGAATGCCGGTTGTATTGCCGACTGATTTCTCGGGAATTCCCGCTATGTTGCAAACCGATTTGCCTTTACCGCCACCTGGATGGAAGCCTGGTGATCCTGTGCCACTTCCGCCAATGAGCTCAGTTCCTGAACAACAACAACAACAACCTATGCAACATCCTGCACATGTTATGCAAAGGGGGCCTGAGCTGATTCAAGTGGCGCATGTTCAGCTGGATATTCTTGAAGATGATGATAGCAGTGATTATAGTAGTGATGAGGGAAGCTCGGATGATGATGCTTGAAGGTAAAGATACTGTCTGTTTTAGTCTGTCAAGTTCTTTATGTGTTCGTTGTCGTTTGAATCAAAGGATTGGTTACTTCAGTGTAATTAGAATGAGATAGATGTTGGATTCGTATTCCAAAATGGTTATGATTGACAAATCAGCCTTGAGTAATGTTAAGACATTTTTGTTTCATTATTAGTCATATCATACAGTTACAATTTGTACGAGGCAAGAACTGAAAGTTATATACTCAATCCACCTAACACATTCACGAGTGACAATTGTTTTCAAGTTATTAAAATCACAAGGTGGGCATAATTCTGGCTTCCTCAAACTATAAGTACCCAAAACAGTTAAATCAATGCCCCATTCACAATTTTAACAATGCACAAAACTACATTATGCAGCAATCTTCTATACAAACAGGGATACAGATTTTCATCAAGTATGTCTTGATGCATCGTCACGGAGTTCCGTCGTTCTCAAACTATGGTCATCCTGAAATAAAGATCCAATTGTACAAGTACCACGAAGAGGAAACTGCATTTAATCCACCATTTTTTATGTACTCACCTGCAAATTGTATGTAAAACTTGTGTGTGGTCGGAAATCCAAATGTCCCTGGAAATATAACCATGTAAGGAGCTGTATTACAACAAAGGTCTACAGTCACCAAAATTCAGAAAGCATACCATAGCATTTACACTTTGTTGAGCTCCGAAAAACTCGTCATGGGTTGGTGCTATTGAATGTAATTGGCCCTGAATATATAAGATATTGCACAATAAACTCAACTTAGTGTGAGTGATGTGATTTCATTCTAAGTTGACACATTATGACAGTCAAAACATACCAGCCCTTGACTAACGTAGTAACTATCATGAGGCGGTTCCATTAAATTCAACTGAACCTGCAAGAAATGTATAATCAGCTTAGAAATCAAATTTGGTAATTAAAAAACCTGAATAAAGAAATCTAAATGTAAAAAAACTAAGATAGAAATTCCAACCAATCCTTGAACATTATGTTGGGAGGCATAGAAGCCATTATGGGTAATTCCATCAGAGGTAATTGTTTCCTGCAAAGCAGCAACATCATTCCTAGTTAGGCACCAGCTTGACACTTCAGGCTTGGGAAATTAAGACAAGCCCAAAAGCTTTCCTCTCCATAAAGACATTGACAGTCACTATACTGATTCAAGTAAACTTTAACTTCATCAATTGGAAAATTAAAGTGATAAGCTTAAAATCCAAATGGTTGTACCATTTGTTGTAGGCTATCCTCCGTCTCACTGATCAATGTATCCGGCTTCAGAGGGACCTGTACATACAGATTCCGTCTTTACAGCTTAAGAGTTTGATGTTATGGCCTTCATATTGCTATAACAAGGTACAACATTATGTACAAGAGAATTGTAAAATACCTTTCTTCTTTTGGTGGCATTCTTTTTTTTACCCAATTTTCCTGATAAACTTCGTTGATATCTTGCTTCTACATCCTGGGCAGCACAAGCGTTACCACTGAGCTCTGCAGCACTTTCATTGGAGTTATTTACATTTACACTATTTTTGAGAATTTCCACAAGGGCGCGGAAGGCAACATCATAACTTTCTTGAGATAAAGAGCCAACTTCACTCAATTCAATGGCCATTTTGCACAATTCATTGTAACGTTGCACCCGAGTTTGTGGCTTATCTGTCCCTTCTACCTTCAACTGGTTATTTCTTGCGTCCTTTGTCCACCTATTCAATATATAGTGAGATGGGATGCTTGAGACGCCACAAAGTTGAAGAACAATCATGGCATGTCTGCACAGAAAGCCTCTGTATTCAAATGATTGACATAAACATGAAACCTCTGACTTTGCTCCATTCCATGATACCATGAAAGTTTCATTCTTTTCACAGTCTTCCACTCGGTAAACTGCAGAAGCATTGTCTTCACTTTGTTTTTTAGGATGACATCCGACAACGCCCAACACTTCAACTTGAAATTTCCTGAATATTGTATGTGTATAAACCATTGACATCTGTTTTTCCCATGGTGAAGGAGATTTCAGTGCAGGTTGTTTGTGCCATGTATCAAAATCAGCAACAGCCTCTTCTTCATGTCTGTTCTGTAGAATCGATCCATATTGTTTGACAAACTCCTTCAAAGTCATTTTCTTGTAAATAAATTTGTCAAAGCTAGAGCTGATGCTTTCAGAACGATGCGCAGTTGACATCTCAGCAAGAAAAGTACCAGCCATGTACAACGGTACCCACTTACTTCGATCTTCATACAGAAGCTGAACCCAATCTTCTTTCTGGAGATCAAATCTGGTGACCATTTTCCACCATCTCATTTCAAATTGATCCTCTGTCCATGATTTAAAAATGCATTTTTTGAACTTCTTGGGAAAGTTCTCATATCTTTTAATTACAAGATCGAGTTTTTCTGGGACCTTCTCCAGAATATTCCAAAGAGGAAAGCAATGACGTGACTTAGGGAAGACCTCCATAATTGCAGCACTCAGAGCAGAGTGCTGTTCTGTAATTACAACTTCAGGAATTTTTCCATTCATTGCTCTGAGCCATGTTTTCATCAACCAAATGAATGTTGACCTTGTCTCGTCTGCTAGTATTGCGCATCCAAGCAACATGGACTGTGAGTGATTATTGACTCCAACAAAAACTGCAAGTGGCATCTTGTCGGCATTTCTGAGATATGAAATATCAAAGAAAATAACATCATTAAAATAGGCATAGTCTGATCGACTCTTCGCATCAACCCAGAACATATTCCTAAGCTGCTGCACTTCATTTAAATCGATCGCATAGAAGAACATGGGACTCCTTTTCTTGATATGCATGAAAAAATCAAGCAACATCTGAGCATCTCCTTCTTCCAGAACCAGGTGCCTTCCTTTCTCAAACTGCCAACCAGTGTCATTCCTTAGAACCTCAATATTCTGAATACCAACGGATTGTCTGCTCATTTCTACATACATTTTCTTAGTTCTTTCGCTAACAGCATGCAAAATGTCAATGTTATTCTTCTCAGCCAACTTTACATTTCTGTGAATTCGAAAATGATAAGCAAGGGCTGGCAACAGTTCATGGTTATGCTCCTTTATAAATTCATGAATCGCCCATTTTCCATCTTTGTTTTTCTTTACATGCATGCTTGCCTTGCAATCTGTCTTCCTTGCACTGGGCCTGCGGCTGCTACCAGTATCTGATTCTGGTGTAACACCATATCTTGAACAAGCAAACTTTGCATCAATAAAATCTTTTGACTTTTTAGAACGACGGCTATTTTTAATCGAGGTAGTAAATCCCATAGATTTGGCATACTCTTGATAAAATTTGTATGCAAATTCATGCGATTCAAACTCGATACCGTTATGGGGCTCAATATCTATGTCTCCTGTAACTGGCACTATAGCCCTTGTAGGAGAATTAGTGGTTCCACCACTTTGATCTTGTGACTCGTTAAGAGTAAGCATATTCCTGTTGAGACCTTCAGTACCATGCACATTTTCTCCAGGATTAACCATGTTAGCAAGCAAGTTAAGGTTCCTTACTTTACAAGCATATCTCTTATTTATCTTTCTTCAGATTATGAATTTGTAGATATGCAAAGTATTGCTTCTCTCTTTCTGGAAAAAAAATGATACCAAAATCATAACCAAATACTAGGAAGTAGGAACCACAAATATAAACATGATAGCAGAAAAATGATATGAGGAACTGCAAAGCAAAAGAGGGGTGTAACTAACCACTACTGAGGAAAGAAATTTTATATCAAAACCTTACTTCTTGTTGAGACTTTTATAAATAAATTGAGCTAAAATGAGTACAAATTTCTCATCAAGATTTACCCCCAAACTTGACAGAAATGTTATCCACCCAAAAATACTCTTCTGATTACTGAACACAAAGCACGATATGCAGTATAATGATATCGCCTGATAGCATAGAAGTTGGCTTAAACCTTTAAATTAGGAAATTGCTCATACTCTTCTCGATTAGATATGGAGCAGGCTTGCTAGAAAGAATGCACAGATAGTAGCATCTAAAACTCAGACTAAGTCAAGTCAAAAAGATGAAACACATCAAGTGTAAACACATCCTTTGAGGTCCAATGCAAGGATTACATACACTTAAAAAATCCAGCCAATCACTTTATAAGTATAAAGTCGAAGAGTATCAGAAAATCTCTCAGCTAAAAGTGTTATATTGTACAAATTAAGCATGCTTATGAGCTTCAAAGAAGTGTTCTATTACACAATTAGCATCCACCAAAGCCTCACAGTGACATCCCATAATAACACAATCAGTGGTAATAATTCAAGGAAGAGCACGGATATATCTTAAGAAAGAAGTCGAATGGTGCAGAAGAAAATAAGAAAATCATTCAGTAAAGGGTAATTAAAAAGAAGCAAATAAGATGGGATAAAATCCAACAAATTTCTTAAACCTTAATGCTTGTTTAAAAAAAAGACAGAGCTTTTGCTGTGCCTTAACACTGTCTCAGACAAGATAATAGCTTTACGGAAACAAAAAGACAATTCAGCGATTGGCGACTAAACTCCAAAAGATACCTAATTCAACATATAAAACTACTTCCCCTGGACAATTAACCTCGATAATCCTTCTGAATCACCAAAAAGGTAGCTAATTCTGTGACAGAATATACTAAACACAAAATCTGAGAAAACAAACATCAAATTGCAGTAATAACAAATGAGTGGTGCAAGTAAAACTCACCAAGAAAGGAGTTAATCAGAGCTCGGCTTAAGAATTGGGGCTTTCTAGTGTGCAGTCAGCCATTTGGTAAAACAGACAATTATGGTGAGGAATTTGCAGAGGAAGAAGGACTTGAGGAATTTGTTTGGGAAATGTAGCGCTATTTTTCTGATGTTTAATGTGTTTTTGTTATATATTGGGAAAGCAATACGCTTTACTCATATACGGCTTTATCTATTTTTGGTTCTGAAACAAGGTAAACAAAAAAAGAAACTATTATCGAATGTGCCGATCATTTTCGGGTCCAGCCCATCAATCATTTATGGGCCGTCATATAGAGGAAGAAACAATACTTCTTAGGAATGTTCCTGATGCAAGCTTGCGAACAAAAATCTTGTAGAAGATTATGTTTAGATAAAGATCCATGTGCAACTTGCTTAACAAGGAAAAACAGATATTGAAGCTCGTCAGAAATTGGAGAATAGCATTAGAGACTGATATACATGGTTCTTAACTTGAATAAAAATGAACTAGGGCGCAGATTCTCGTGTCAAATTCAGGATCAAAGAGTACGAGACATTCAAAGCACAGTGGAGAAAGTCACATTGGGTATTTGCAGATGAGGAAGAATGCACATGAGTAAGCGGAGGAATCAGATTTTAAGTTAGTGGGGGGCCTGTTCGCCTAAAAAAAATTGATTGCACAAGACTTTCACATAATTCTAATCAAACGTATATACAATCAAAACTAATAATCATCTCAATACTATTCCCATCAAAGATCAAACATACACAAACAAAATATTTACATTAACTCAGCAAGCACTGTACACAACACAGTTCAACACAATTTTTTCTAGTAGAATCATTTACAAAGATCATTTCAATAAAAATATTATTCTATCTTGTGACTATTCAAAATTAAACAATACATGAAAAAAAATAGTTTGTGACTCTTCAAAATGAAACAACACATGAAAAAACGTGTAAGAAACTAAAAAGAAGACCTCGTGTTACGCCTCTGACCTGGAATAGTTCGGAACATGTCATCTTGATCGTCTAGTCTTGTATTAACGGCGTGGTTTGCAAGTTACGAGGGTTTCGTATTTTTGGGTTTTCAGAGGTCAAACGATGTCCGATTTTGATAAGTTTTATATGCATGGACTCATCTTGAAAAATCTACAATTTCGTTCATTTTTTCATGTCAGCGGGGCCCACTGGTCTCTATGTAGGTCCACCCCTGCATGGAGTTATGAAAAGCATGATATGTAATACTAGTTAGATTCTATAGAAAAGTGAGGGTAAGCATGGTATGCATAAACTGCTCAGTGTGTACATTAAAGGCATATTAGACAACCGTGAAGAGGATTTGGAATGTTAGTGCAATTCGTCGTTGAAAGTTAATTATTGTCGTTGTTGACAATTTTATTAGTGTTTTTAATAGTTTATTGGTATCATTGACAATGTTTTAGTGTCATTGATAGTTTAACTAGTGATGTTGACAGATTATTAGTTGTTAATACTTTATTTGTATGTTAGTTGATATGTTATTGATGGTGTTGATAGATTACTAGTTGTGTTGACAAATTTATTTTATGTGTTGCTAAATTTAATTGGTATGTTGACAAATTTCTTAGTGTTGTTGACACTCTTATTGGGTTGTTGAGAAATTATAAGTGTTGTTGACAAATTTATTAGAGTTGTGGACAAATATCTTAGTGATGTTGACACTCTTATTGGGTTATTGACAAATTATATGTTTTGTTGACAAATTTATTAACAATGTTGACAAAATTATTAGCATTGTTGACAAATTTATTAATATTGTTGACAAATTAGTTAGTCGTGTTATTTAATTGTGTTGACAATTTAAGTAATTGTGTTGTGTTGAAAATTTAATAATCTTGTTGACAATTTTATTTAATGTGTTGGAAATATACTTAGTGTCTTGTTAACCGTTTATGTAGTGTGTTCACAGTTTTATTATCTTGTTGACAGTTTTATTTAGTGTCTTATTGACCGTATCTGGTGTGTTGACAATTTAATAATCTTGTTTACAGATTTATTTATTATCTTGTTGATAGTTTAGTCAGTGTGTTGCCAGTTTTATTTAATGTATTGACGAGTTTTTTTAGTGTGTTAACAAATTTATTTAGTGTGTTGACAACTTTATTTAGTGTGTTGACAACTTAATTTAATGTGTTGACAGTTTTTTAAGTGTTGACGGTGTTTTAGGAGTGTTGTGTTGACAAAACAGTTTAAGTGTGTTGACAGTCTCATGTTCATAGTTAAATTAGTCTTGTTGACAATTTATTTGTTGTGTTGATAGTTCAATTAGACTACTAAAGAAAATAAGGTAAAAACGCATATCTGTTTTGAGACATTGAACATCAATAGTAGCAATTATTTGAAAAGTGATTGTTCAATTTCTTCTTGGCTTACATCAGAATCTCGTACGAATTTGGGGGTAAAATGTTGCGTTGTTATACGAATCTGTCAAGAATTTGGGGTTTTGATTAAATCAAAATATTAAAACATGTGGATCAATCAAAATTCTGAAACAACATATAAACAAAACAGTGAAACAAGAAGATCTGGACCGTTTCCACTGAGTCAGCATGAAAGGGGAGCCGACATAATCACATGTCGTGGAGAGGGGAGGGGGAGAGGGGGACCACTCCACGTCATCTTAGGGTATAAACATATAACTTAATTTCTTAAAGTAAAAGCCAACAAAATAATAGTATATATTTTGAGGCATTTATCCAAAAATCGGGCTATTTTATGCATTGCATTTGAAGTCCAATGGTTTTTTAAAACCTAGCTTGATTCTTGTACCATGGATGAAAAATATATTTATAAATTATAATTTTTATGAAACATGTTAAAAGAATAAAGATGTATGTGACATAGTTGTTTAAAGAGTTGTGTTATAATAAATACAGAATGAGTTGTGTTATAATAAGTGTAGAGTATGATTTTTCTAATGTATGTCCTTGGACACATAATAAAATAATTAGAAAAGGTAGGATATATATTAGTTGTTTTTTTATGGGTTTATCATACTTCTTTAATTAGGAATAGTTTAAAATCTTTTCTTTTTAGTCTTTTATTAGACACATACTAGACAAATTCTAATAAATATGTAGAGATTATGCATACAACAATATAATTCATATTTTGTTTTGGTCGAAGCAGCAATATAATTCATGAGTGGCTGCAAATTTCATAATAAGTGAACACTTTTCCCTTCAAAAAAATAATATAAGTGAACACTTTTGAACGTACTTTAACAAATAAAAAGTCAAGGTTACTTTTTTTTGGTTTTGATACAGGAATCACATTTAGCATCTCTATTATTTTTGAAGTAGACGAGTTCCACAAGCAACATACTGGCAAAGATATAAGAAACTAGAAAGCCTCATTAGTCATCCAATAAGGACTAGTTGGAAACCATTAACATATCTAGTTGGGTAACTTTAAGATACCAAAATGAAATGTCATATGTACTTTAAACTACTTAAATCATGTAATGTGGAATATTATTTAGCTTGTAGATTTAATGATGTAGAATATACAAGAACATATATTACAAGTTTTATGAATACTAGCCCTGCGGGGTCCGCACGACCCCTGTTGAGACTGATGAACCCGTTTTTTTTGTTATATCCTTTCCCGCCCGTGCTACGTACAGGTAAAAATTGAAATACAAAAGAAAAAAGTAGTTGATTGGCCAACATTTTATTCCATATACTTCAAATCTTAACCATATCTTTTAATTCTAACCAATTTACAATACATTCCAAGTTTGTAGAGTGAAATATTTAGTTAGGGAAGAAAATTCACAATTGAAAACAATGATTCATGCTTTAATTTGATAATATAGTTATACTCTTCTCATGCTTTATTGTTTTCCTATAATAATAGTTTTTTTATTGTTTGCAAAAAAAAGTTTGCTTAAACTCTAAAAGCTCAATAAACCAATAATATAGAACCAAACTAATATTATATCATGTTATATTATATTTTGATCGTATTATCGTAATGACATTGGGAGAAAAGCAAGAACTGTGACGATGAAGGCAATTAATAAAATTAAGAACATTAGCTTCTCAGAACCATTAAGGTAACTGTAATTTGGCACAATTAAAAACCAAGAACAAAATCTTAAAAAAGTCATGAAAAAATTAAAAGAATATCAACAAAGGTCTCAGGTAGCTATGATGGGTCGACCTGTTATTGGCCAACATGAAGATTGACAGAGACAGAAAACCTTGTGTGTTGTGTCTGATGGTTTAAGAGGCGAAATTCGTTCAAGTATTCTGGTCACTTCACTCCAATGGTGAAACGTTGCTTTTGTTCACACACTATAATTAGGAAGGTAAAGAGAAGCATTAGACTTGTTTGATTGTTTCTAGCCACACTCACACCCCATGGCTATAGATTATAAATGATGGGAATCAAACATACCTTGAACCAAAACATATCATGAACAACTTGATTTGCTTTTTTTCCAGATTCTATTGCACTGTCATATTCCACAATAACAGCTAACGCAATTATCAGGGAAAAAAGAGTTAAAAGAACTGTAACGATGAAGGCAATATATCAAGTTAAGAATTACCAGGGAAAATTTTACCTTGTTGATAGTTCATAAATTTTCTGGGAGTAGCAGCACCCGTTCGCATAGGTCTAGAAGAACAATAAACGTCGTTCATCTCAGTCATAGCCTGAGTCCTCTCACTGTCATCTCCAAACCTGACAAATCCATAACCCTTCGATATTCCCGTGTTAACATCAATCACAACCTTGGCAGCCTTAACAGATGGGTATTTTACAGAGAACGTCTCAAGCAATAAGTTATCAGTTACATCTGCAGCCAAATCCCCAACAAATATTGAGTGATCAGAGCCGTTATCAGCACGCTTATCCCCTGTGCTAAATGATGCCCA
Source organism: Oxyria digyna (assembly GCA_029168935.1). Taxonomy (NCBI): domain Eukaryota; kingdom Viridiplantae; phylum Streptophyta; class Magnoliopsida; order Caryophyllales; family Polygonaceae; genus Oxyria; species Oxyria digyna. The sequence goes on from JAPVLV010000017.1 coordinate 1,192,979, forward strand.
GTTCAATCTGAAAGGCTGCTCGGTATTAGGCATTGCTGAACCAGAATAAGTTTGGAGAGCCTTCTCAGCCATGGCATGTGTGTTTAATTCAACAAAACCATATCCCTCTGAAAATCCAGTCTGCTTATTGCGAATCACCTTGATATTTGTAATCTGCTCCATAAATGAATATTAAGAAGCTTGCAAAAATAGCGAAAATGTTTATGAATTTAATTGTACAAATTTTAAGCCTGATTTCTTTTTGTAACTTCATGCAGAAATCGGTAACAATTGTTTTTTTTTAAAAATGATCAGAATGGATATAGTTTCATCAATCAAATTATGAACCATGTAGAGTGAATAGGATATAAAAACATGTGGATGATGAAACTCCTGGCTGTCGAGGAAAGATTCGACTTTGACTTATATAAATGCAAATCATATGAGTCTCATGTAACTTAAAAATGAAAGAAGAGTATACATCTTCACAATGATACTCGTTCTGATTACGCAAAATGGAAAGTTCTCGGTAGCATAACAAGGCTACTATAACTGGACTATGACAAATATACAATTTTGGATAATCCCCCAAAAGTACTAAATGTATTTTGTTTGTCTTTCTTACCTATGCTACAAAGAATAGGTCAGACATGCTAAATTTTAAGTCAGAAAAACCTATACCTCAGTATATAAATAAAACCCGTCTCATATAGCAATTATGTGAAAGCAGATTTCAAAAAAATACAAGATTTGTCTCAAATCTGATCCTTACATACATGCTACCATATAGTTGAATAACTATTCAACAGTCTGATCATAGAACATGTAATAAATACACAATCATCAGATTCAAATCAGAAATTGAAAGCTCAAACTTTTTCTGCAAATCCACAAAAAAAAAAACAGGATGTAACCGATCTAAGGAATCTGAATAACAGAGCAAAAAGAAAGAAAGATTGGATAGGATAAGGATTGAATATATACTTGGTAAGAAGGAGCGAAACAAGAATGAATGCAAGACTGTTCCTGCAATGCCTGAGATGAACGGGTACCGTCATATTCCACAATATCACACATGTATTCTGAAAAACAGAATTCAAGTTAAGAATTACCTCAGCTTCACTACATAAGTGCATTTGTTTCTTGAGTCGCTCCTTAGAATCATTAATCTCTTTCAATAACTGTTCCTGGAATGCCTGTTCACGCCCTCTTGAAGCAGCAAGATCTTGTTCAGCTTCAAGGGAAGCAACGTCCAGAAGAACCGTTTTCATAGCTTGAGTATCTAAAAGCATCTGAAATAAAATGAGTGTTTCTAGAGTATGTCACTTCTGTAAATTGATGTGAACAATATTTGAAAAGAAGAGGGAAAAAGAAGAGCTTATCGTTCTTGTTGGGCCCCTCAGTTTCTGATATATGCTTGCACCTGGAATGTTGAGATAGAATCGCGGACAAAGGGATGAAGCCAACTGTAGAAATTAAAGGTAAGTTAAAATTCAAAACAAAATTGATTGAGAACCATACATAAAAGTCATCAAAGAAATATCACAACGACAATATGACTCCTGATTTTGTGTGTCACACTCTCCACAAAGTTGTTAGACTGCACAAATACATCCAATCTGAACACAATGAAACGCCAATCTGAACAGATTACATAACTTAACAGTGCCAAACACGTATTGTTATCGTAATAAAGTACACATACCAACAAAAAAACAAAGTTCAAACACTTGAAATACTGAGGAAATGAAAAACAAAAATGATCTCCTGCAGCACATACATTGCTTATGAGTCTGATGACGACATGTTGTCCGAGATTAACAGATTCAGTGATCCTGCGGTTCATATATATCCTTATTCCTGAGACCAAAAAGAAATCGGAATAACGGTTAGAAAAAATGAACAACGGTAAAGATATAGGACAATAACACAAATTCTTGATTACAATTCAATAATCAAATCTCCGTGTTTGGGTTCAGTTTGTCAGAACTAAGCTCGATGTCAAGTTCACTCATGATAACTTTTTCATCTGTGACAGCTAATTAATTAGGTTCCCTAGAACTTGCAGAATCTTTCTCAAACACAGTAGAATCAGTATTGTTGTCCTGTTAATACGTACAATTACAAGTTTAAAGTATTTGTAAATCAACTTAACAGAAGTAAAGTCAAATTAGCTGAGCATATGAATAACTCAATCACATATTATGAAAAAAAAAATCATTAACTCAAGCATTCCTAGGTTTCCACATTCTTGTAGGTACGTAAATAAAAGGTTCATCCATTACTTCCCACTATCAAATTAGAAGTTTAGAACACGGCATACACATAGAGAAGGCCATTTCTAAGGAGTTTATTCACCAGGGAGAGAAGTGTAAAACAAACTTCTCATCTTTGGTGCTTTTGGGAGTTCTACTTATCAGCATGAAACTTGTTCTTCAAAATCTCAGTCAAACGGTCAGACCCAACCATGAATGCAAGACCTGTTAAAAAGACCTTCAGAGCTACAATTGCTCCCTCCCCTCTAAGATGGTTCTTTCAAAGCCATACTAAATGCCACAAATATCCCATACAGTAGCAGATTGCATAATCAGTACAAGTAGAATGAATGCAAGCCAAAACATCAAATACCCATGGAATATCAAGTTCTTCGGACACTGAAAAATGTATTCCAAACCAAAAGATGCCAATCTATTTATATTCCTGCTACGATTGCCAATTCCAGCCATAAGATGTCTCACCTCATCTAGCAAACCTACGTACGTTAACTAAGATACATTACAACTGAGATGGCAACAATGTCACTCACCATCTTTGTAAATAGATATCAATCATCGTACAATACCTTAAGGACCGACGTCTGAATTAACTGAGAAATCGAGCCTCCCAATTTGGAATTGATGATCAGAAACTTCTTCCCACGGATCTACATCACAAATAATTCGTTTTTTAGAGGGGGAAATCATCGATCCTTGTCCCGAAAACAAGCAAGTGAACTCACATTTTTAAGTAGATTTACAAGCTTCTTCTTCGACTATTGTCTGCATCAAAAGAGAAAAAGGAAAACAATCAAACCTGGTGAAGTATGAAGAGAATTTAAGAAAGGCGAATCGGAAGGGAGAATAGACCTGGAAGAAGTTAGATTAATTGGAGCATTGTCAAGAACAGGGACTCGCGCTGTGGAGGTTGAAGTTGCGAGCAAGAATTTACGAATCCCATAGATGATCAAACATTATTCAAATTCAGGCAGCATATGATCATAATCAAACTCAATAGACACAATCAGATCGAAAAGGAAACAAACATTTTCGTTGCACAATATTTCTCACTCTAAGCTGCACATTACATTCACAAATCAATTTCACAGCCAAAAAATGCAAGCAAATCAACTTAAGAACAAGCAAGAGAGATACCTCGGATCCAAGAACTTTGGCGCCGCGCTGCAGCGAAACGGACCATGGAGACCTCGAGAGGAGATTGTTTGGAGAATGCGAATTCAATCCTCTGACCTTCGTAACAGTAATGAAACTTAACGTCTGCGTGGAGTCCAAACTCTCTCCTCGGCGTCGCGTCTTCTGCTGTCACGCTCAGGATTAACAATCGGAAGATAACCTAATTAGTCGCAGGTATACTCGCCTGAAATTGATTTTCCTTGTTTTCGGAATTTGAAAACCTAACGTCTGTTGATGATATTCGTGAAGGGAGATATTACTGAGCTCGCCACAATCGGCGCAATTTTCCAATTTAGGTATCATACTCTATCCCCAAATAGGTTTACAATCTGAATTATGATGATGAAATTTAGTGTTGTTGTGGAAAAATGCAGTGGAACAAAGCCGAATTACTTGGGAGTGCAGAAAAATCCGCCATCGTTGGCACTCTGTCCTGCTACCAAAAACTGTGTTTCCACCTCTGACAATCGAAGTGACCTCACTCATTATGCACCTCCCTATAAATTCCTCCTCATCCCCGCTTCTTCAACTCAGTCCAATTCAAAGCAACTGCAACCGATCAATCATCTCTTCAATTTCATACATTTCAGCTTTCAATCAACCGCAGTGCGCCCATTCCTTCAAGGTAATTTCACCACTCTGATTGCTGTTTGTTCGTGTATTTAGGGTTTCCTTTCCCCAGTTTCATTTATCCATGTTGCTTCTGTAGACTGTGAAAATTAGAATATGGATTCGCTGTGTTTGAGGACGATTCGGAAGAATGAATTGGTTTATCCGGATGATTTTAGTGGCAGATTTAATTATATGATAATGCAGATCTAATTGAACTTCATTCAGAAATGGAAAAACAATGTGCATTGACTGCATTTTGTAATTTGAGTTGACAGGAACTATGTCAACGAGGTACGGAGGTCAGATTAATGCCTTAAAGCGGAATTATAGTTCAGTGGATGATGACTTCAAGCGGTCATCAATGAGATAATCCAAACTAATGGGCATGCGAGTAGCCTTCTACGCCTCCTCAAAGTGTGGGAGGGAGTTGATGTGGAGATTGTGAGTGCGGTACTTGATAAAGCGCTGAAAAAGTACAAAAAATTTGACGAGCGCATTAGTTGTTATGGTTTTAGGTTTGGTGAGGTGAAGCTAAACATCACTCTAGAGGATGTTTTGTATCTCACCGGCTTGCCTATTGTAGGCAAGCCTGTGATCACCGACGACAACCATCTCCCGAATGTGTTTGAAGAGCTTTTTGGTTTTGACAAAAACACTTTATCGGTCACGATGCTGCAGTTGTTCGAATTAATCAAGGACAAAGACCGAGCAACGGATTTGAGGATCATGGCCCTTCTTATTGCCATAGTTGAGTGTTTCATCGCCACTGATGGAGATGACTATACATTAGACACCTCTTATATTCCATTTATTAGGAATTTAAAAGAGGTGGATTCGTATGCATGGGGTGCAGCACTCCTTGCGTTCCTCTATAATGGGTTGCAAAAGAAAAAAGACGACGACAGATGGGAATGAATGGGTTTTACTAGTAAGAATTTTTTTACCGTTGTTTTCTTTTCTTGTTTGTATGGTTTTTAATCTCAGGTTTTTTGTTTCCTTTTACAAGGGCTTTCTCCTCCTCCGTATTCCCGGCTTGTGTACCGCTTTGGGTATTCAAGTGAAGGAGGAGCCACCAAAACTGTACTTGACTTCAATAATCGAGGCATGTCAATAAGCGAATCCATATTCGATTATTGAAGTCAAGTACAGTTTTGGTGGCTCCTCCTTCACTTGAATACCCAAAGCGGTACACAAGCCGGGAATACGGAGGAGGAGAAAGCCCTTGCAAAAGGAAACAAAAAACCCGAGATTAAAAACCATACAAATAAGAAAAGAAAACAACGGTAAAAAAATTCTTACTAGTAAAACCCATCCATTCCCATCTGTCGTCGTCTTTTTTCTTTTGCAACCCATTATAGAGGAACGCAAGGAGTGCTGCACCCCATGCATACGAATCCACCTCTTCTAAATTCCTAATAAATGGAATATAAGAGGTGTCTAATGTATAGCCATCTCCATCAGTGGCGATGAAACACTCAACTATGGCAATAAGAAGGGTCATGATCCTCAAATCCGTTGCTCGGTCTTTGTCCTTGATTAATTTGAACAACTGCAACATCGTGACTGATAAAGTGTTTTTGTCAAAACCAAAAAGCTCTTCAAACACATTCGGGAGATGGTTGTCGTCGGTGATCACAGGCTTGCCTACAATAGGCAAGCCGGTGAGATACAAAACATCCTCTAGAGTGATGTTTAGCTTCACCTCACCAAACCTAAAACCATAACAACTAATGCGCTCGTCAAATTTTTTGTACTTTTTCAGCGCTTTATCAAGTACCGCACTCACAATGTCCACATCAACTCCCTCCCACACTTTGAGGAGGCGTAGAAGGCTACTCGCATGCCCATTAGTTTGGATTATCTCATTGATGACCGCTCTGAAGTCATCATCCACTGAACTGTAATTCCGCTTTAAGGCATTAATCTGACCTTCGTACCTCGTTGACATAGTTCCTGTCAACTCAAATTACAAAATGCAGTCAATGCACATTGTTTTTCCATTCCTGAATGAAGTTCAATTAGATCTGCATTATCATATAATTAAATCTACCACTAAAATCATCCGGATAAACCAATTCATTCTTCCGAATCGTCCTCAAACACAGCGAATCCATATTCTAATTTTCACAGTCTACAGAAGCAACATGGATAAATGAAACTGGGGAAAGGAAACCCTAAATACACGAACAAACAGCAATCAGAGTGGTGAAATTACCTTGAAGAAATCTTTGAAGGAATGGGCGCACTGCGGTTGATTGAAAGCTGAAATGTATGAAATTGAAGAGATGATTGATTAGTTTGATCGGTTGCAGTTGCTTTGAATTGGACTGAGTTGAAAAAGCGGGGATGAGGAGGAATTTATAGGGAATTTATAGGGAGGTGCATAATGAGTGAGGTCACTTCGATTGTCAGAGGTGGAAACACAATTCTTGGTAGCAGGACAGAGTGCCAACGATGACGGATTCTTCTGCACTCCCAAGTAATTCGGCTTTGTTCCACTGCATTTTTCCACAACAACACTAAATTTCATCATCATAATTCAGATTGTAAACCTATTTGGGGATAGAGTATGATACCTAAATTGGAAAATTGCGCCGATTGTGGCGAGCTCACTACTTCTCAGTAATATCTCCCTTCACGAATATCATCAACAGACGTTAGGTTTCCAAATTCCGAAAACAAGGAAAATCAATTTCAGGCGAGTATACCTGCGACTAATTAGGTTATCTTCCGATTGTTGATCCTGAGCGTGACAGCAAAAGACGCGACGCCGAGGAGAGAGTTTGGACTGCAGCGAAACGTTTTCCGTTTAGTCATTTGACAACAAGATTAAAAAAAACAGACATTATAACTATCTGCGTGGAGGAAGAGCAAAATGAGATTCGTATATCTAACTAATCTTAAACCTAGATATCGAAACTGAAATGAAGAGAAGTGATAGATATACATACCGGTTAATTGGAGAAATCAAACAACTGATGCATCTTGCAACCCGATCTTAAACTGCTCAGAATTCACAAGCAATCAGTACAGAGTAGAAGGTTGACGAAGAACGGAGACGGCGGTGACGCGGTGGTTGGGCGGAACCTCCAGCCAGATGCCTACGACAGATCCGCACTTCATTCTTTCTTCATCTCATTTCACAATCGTTGTCTTACCTCCGCCTTTCTTCCAGACTTCCAATCGGAGGATGATGAAAAGTGGAAGCAAAACCCTGACGTTGAGATATGGGAGACGATTTGCCAAAACCCTAAGCGAATGTGAATGTGAATGAAACCGTCGGTGCGGCGGAGAAGTAATGGAACACAGAAGAATACGGGAAAACAGGCTGCCCTAATAGCAAAGCTGTTAATGCCTCTACTTAAAATGTTGATCTAAACTCACTAAGGGCCCGTTTGTTTAGCCCAAAAGTGAGATTGGAAACGGACTGGTATTGCTTAAGCCCACCAAATCTGTTTGTTTGCTTTTCAAAATTAAACGATTCTCTTTTTGGCCCTAAACGCTTAACCCAATATGTTACCCTTCCTTTTTTCCGCTGCTAGATTAGGTTAACCCCTCATTTTCTCTCTCCCGACATTGAACGGCTCTCAACAATTTTCATGGAGATTTCCGAGCCACTCTTCTGATTTCCGAGCGAGATTTCCGAGCGAGTGAGCTTCCTAACGGCTAACATCTCCTAGTTCTCTCCATCAACAATTTCCCTCTGAAAGTAAGTTCTTCTCGCTCTTTTCTATGTAAGTTCCGCTGCTAGATTTGGTCATATTTGATTACTGCGAGATCTCCATCAAATATGACTCGTGGTTAACAGACTAATTTCAAGTTCTGCTAGATTTGGTCTTCAATTACTGTTTGCTTGTTAGATTTTGGTCTTCAATTACTGGTCTTCAATTTATTTCCGCATTGTGAAGGACTTCAAACCATTTCCTACACTCTATGATGAATTCTCAAGAATTACTTGAAACTTCACAGTAGGAAAGCATCAACTGGCTTTTGGGTTGTCTATGTGCAGAGAGGGGTTGAGACTTTGGTTCGGTAAGTGTACGTACTCTGGGTTATTCGTCAAGTTTCTTTTGCTGGTTTTGTTAAGATCAAAGTTGTCATTTCTATTTCTGATGTCATATCATAGGATGTGTTTCTACAGATGCATATAACTACAAATTGGTCTTGATGATCTAAATTTGGTGCTCATTAACCTATTCAGTGATGATTTATATTTTTGGTTAAACACTCGAGGATTTTATATTTTCCTGGTATATAATTAACACCTACTAAGACAAGTCAGTAAAATATATTTTCTACAGTTTTCCTAAACTCACATAAATCTTCTTCTATTGTTTCCCTATGCATATATGTTATCTATTCAAATCCTAATAGGAAGTAGATATTATGCAGTTTCTTGACCCTTCCATTTTGGTGAGACTCTTGCAAATATAACTTGGATTGATTGGGATGATAATTTCCATACATGGGATTTGCATTTGAGTAATTAGTTGTTGGCAAGAGATGTGTGTTAATAACACATATTCATATTTATTTCTCTGTAATTTGAAAAAAAAAATATGTGAAAATGTATTTGAGCCTATGATCTAATCATGGAAAAGAGTCTTCTGGTTTGTGAATTTCTGGGTGTGATTTATCTTCTTCTCTGTTTTATGTAACAACCTTGCATTGCAAAAATTCAGCTTCCTTGACACTGATTTTATTGTTTCACTACTTTTTACTGATTAGTTAAGTTTATAATTATCAGAATGGATGGCCTTAATCGATCACTTTCAAGGACCAGAAGGTTAAGACAACTCCATGTGGTATTTGTCATAGTTAGGGTAATTATGATGTTGTATTGGTTGTGGTATACCATGAACTTGACAGTTTCTAGGAGCATTAAGCCAAAACTGGGGAAAAGGGTTAAAAACAAGTTGAGACTTCAACTGTTATGTCGCTTGACAAGAGAAAGTGACGTGTATTGTCAAAATGAACTTCGTATGAATAGGAATGTGTTCGATGTATTGTGTGAGATGCTTACAGACATTGGGGGACTACGTTCCAGTAGAAACATGTCAATTGAGGAGATAGTTGCTACATTCGTGTATACATTAGCTCATCATCGAAAGAATAGGACAAATTCACAATATTTCATTCGAAGTGGGGAGAGTGTGAGTCGTCATTTTAACCACTGTTTAAGGGCTATGCTCAAATTGCATGAACATTTATTGGCCAAACCAACACCCATTGCTGATGATTGTGAGGATGATCGTTGGAACTGTTTTAAGGTATTTAGTTTGCTCTTTGTATTTCTATTAATGACTCAATCCTATATGCATACACTAACATGGATCTTTATTGTTTTTTTTTCTTCTAGAACTGCTTAGGAGCCTTAGATGGTACATACATTAGTGTAACTGCTCCTTCTGAAAAAAGGGGAAGGTACCGAACAAGAAAAAGTCATATTGCCTTAAATGTATTAGGTGTCTGCACGCCCAATATGGAATTTTCTTATGTGTTATCTGGTTGGGAGGGCTCTGCTCATGATGGGAGGGTTCTTAGAGACGCTCTCTATAGGGAAGATGGGTTGAAGGTTCCAAAAGGTAATTATAATAAAATATATATTACCAATAATACAAATAAGGTGCTTATATAACTCAATCTTTTGGACTTGAAGGTTGTTACTATCTAGTTGATGGTGGATATGCAAATTGTGAAGGGTTTCTCGCACCTTATAGGAACCAACGTTATCATCTCAAGGAATGGGGTAACAATCAACCCGGTAGTGCTGAGGAGTATTTTAATATGAAACACGCTCGTGCTAGAAATGTAATAGAGAGAGTCTTTGGAATCCTTAAAGGCAAATGGGCTATACTTAGAAGCCCGTCGTTTTATCCAATTCAAACACAAAGTCGTCTTGTACTAGCTTGTTGTCTCCTACACAACTTAATTAGAAGACTCATGCCTACTGATCTTGATGAAGAGCTCATGAGTGAAGAGGAAGAGGAGGAGGATGTAATAGAAGAGGAGGAAGAAGAAGAAACAGAGTTCATTACAACTATTGAAACTTCGGATTCTTGGACTAACTTTAGAAATACTCTAGCACAAGACATGTTTAATAGTTGGAGAGCCCGTCATGGTTAGACTAGAGCGAGAGTTTATTACAAAATGCACTATTTTGTTATATGTGAACCTTGGATAATGTCAAGGTTGATCGGATCTGTTTTGTTGGATCTTGTTTATTTGAGTAAGTAAAAAGTTGTATTTGAACCCAGTTTGTTGGTGAATCTGTATAATTTTGTTGGATATTGTTCATTGGCCTGCATTTTTTCCTGCATCAACAACTAGAGTTGCTGATTTGATTTGTTGACACTGATTTTATTTTTCCTGCATTTGTTGACATTGATTTTATTTGTTCTTGCAGTGCATTTTGTCTCTTTTTCTGAATTGGAGTCTACACAATAACTAGAGTTGCTTCGTTCATTGTTGGTAAGTATTTATAGCTTCTCTTTTTTCTTCATCAGTAGTTTACATATTGTCTCTTCCTATTGTAGTTTTGTGCAGTTTTGTGCATTTTGACACTGTTTCGAAACAATGTAAACTGCACAGGAAAATTATTGTGAAACAGTATGAAACAGTATAATACAAATATTTCTTTTATTTATTTGTATGCTGTTTCTTTTTATTGCAGAAAATATTTCATGATGGATGGTACTAGTCGAGGAAGAGGGAAAAATAAGAGGTTTTGGACTTCTCAAGAGGATGAGACACTACTAGATTCTTTGTTGGAGTTATCTAAAAATCCTAAATGGAAAAGTGAGAATGGCTTTAAGAGTGGTTTCATGAACAAATTGGAGGAGATGATCTCATCAAAACTCCCTAGTTGTGGGTTGAAGGCTGAACCAAACATTGAGTCAAGGTTGAAGCATTGGAGTGATAAGTATTATGCAATGGCAGAGATGCTAGGTCGTTCTGGTTTTAATTGGGATGATGAGAAGAAAATTTTGCAAGTAGAAAGAAGTGTGTTTATGGAATGGACCAAGGTGAGTTTCTCTTACCTTTTGGTAGGTTTGCATATTTTGAATCTTCTTTATTCAATTATGAATCTTGTGGTTGTAGTTTATGGTTTATCCATTTTTTCAGATTCTGAATCTTATGGAAGTTTGTGGTTTATTGCTTTTTTCAGATTTTGAATCTTGTGGCTATAGTTTGGGGTTTATTCATTTTTTCAGATTTTGAATCCTATGGCTATTTTTTTCCAGATTTTGAATCTTTTGTGTGAAGTTGAATGCAGTTTACCTTAACAGAGTCATTCAGTTTCAGATTCTGAATGCAGTTGAATGTAGTTGATATTTTAGCTGAATGAAGTTTACCTTAACAGAGTCACTCAGCTGAATGCAGTTGATATTCAATTTTTTTTTCCAGATTCTGAATGTTGTTGAATGCAGATTCTGAATCTTTTGTGATTGTACTCTGTCTGTCATTCAGTTTCGTTTTACCATTTTGATTTATATTGTCCTTTGCTAGATCTTGATTATTTTCTTGCTTACCTTATCAGAGTCATAAGAAGGCAAAAGGTTTATATGGAGTTCCATTTCCACAATTTGATATTTTAGGTGAGATATATGGTAAAGATAGAGCTACTGGAGAAGCCAGTGAGTCTTACATTCTAGCTACTGAAAACATTGATCTTGAGACATCACGTGCATCAATTACAGTCGATAGTGATGACGACAATGATACAGCAACAGAAGTTGATTCGATGCAATCTGCAAGTGGGGCAACTGCAAGTGGATCAAGAAAGAGGAAGGATTTTCTGTCTATTATGTCTCAAAGGAAAAAACAGAAGACTTTGAAGAAAAAAAATGATGTTGATTCTGACTTGTCTTCTTCCCTAAAGTCAGTGAGTGAAGATTTTGGAAAAGTTTTCCAAGACATGAATGCACATTTGGGGACAATGGCTGGGGTTTGGGGTAGTGAAGAAGACAGAAAGAAAAAGCTTGAAAATGAGACCAACAATATCTTGGAAGAAGTCCAAAAATTGGATATACTTTCTCCTTCTGATTGTTTAGAGGTAATCTCATGAGTCATGACTATTTTAGCTATCTGTGTTATTATTTATTCCATGCTTGTTATAAATATTTGAATCATCTTGATATGTTTATGAAATTGCTAGGTAGCAGGAATTCTAATGGCCGAGGAACACAAGCTTCGGTTGTTCTATCAAGCATCTACCTCGCTGAAAAAACAATACGTCTCTGATCTGCTCAAAAGACGAGGCTAGACAAGGATTTCGAATTTCAGTTTCTCACTTGTTTGAAATATGTGTTTGAGAAGTTGCGACTCTGTGTGTTTAAGAAGCTATGACTCTGTGTTTTGAGAAGCTATGACTGTGTTTTGAGAATTGAAAACCTATGACTCAATTTATGTAAGAGCTATAAGCTATGACAATCTATGACTGTGGTTATAATTTTGTTATTATATGATTGTGATTTTATCATTCAAATCAATTCCATTCCCTCAATAAACCAAACATATATAAAGAGTTATCCTTTATTCCATTTCCTTTCCCTAAATAAACCAAACATGATTAGAGATAACCCTTTCTCATTCCTTTCCCTCTCCTAAATCAATTTCATTCCCTTTCCTTTCCTCCTTGCACAACCAAACGCCACCTTAATGCTTAATTCATAGTTCAATTTTATATGTCTTCTGATATTATGGTTAAGGCCTCATCACTAGACGCAAAGTGTGAGCCTAATTAAGGGGTCTGTTCGGCATTTAGGTATTTTGCCTTGAGTTTGCATAAAATTAAGCTAGCTTATGATATCAATAAACTAGAGATTCAACTGTTTTATAAACTTAAGCTAGGCTTTTTGTTTACTGCCTCAAACATCTAAAGAAATGGTTACAATCATGGGTTGCCAATGTAATGTATATATTGACATGTATCGCAGCTCACAAGTACAAGTTATACTCATTATATAACAGGAAAAATGACAAAAAATAGTCTCAATTTTTATATCAATAAAAAATAATCTCAACTTTCAATTTATGAATAAAAAATGATCCAAATGACTTTTTCGATTGAAATTTTACTTAACTTGATGATGTTTACTAGAAATTTTTTCATAACTAGTCATGGTAATTGTTGTTTTTGTGCGTTAATCTTTATTATAAGTTGTCGTCTTATTATTAAATTACCTTAAGTTTTAACCGAAAAAAATCATTTGAACCATTTTTTAATTGATGAATTAAAATTTGAGATTATTTTATTTGATATGAAAGTTGATACTATTAAAGTTCAGCTTATTTTTAATCATTTTACTATACTCCCTCCGTTAAGAATTAATTGTCCTTAAAGTTCAAATCATTTGTTAAAAATTACTATATAATTGTCTAAAATTTTGATCAATAAATTCTCCCTAAAATTGCTCGAGAGATTTCTTTAAACAGAGTATATAATACGAATGCTTAATTACATGTGCTTCACCACTAAGAAATGTGTAGACATTGGTTGTACTAATGAAAAAGACAATGTAAGAGAATTAGGAACTGCCAAAGCCCAAAATGACAAGTGATTACGGACAAAAGTTATAAAAAAGCAGTTTGCTTTGCCTGCCTGTTTAAATGATTTTTTTTTATTTTGTCTTCCTAACTTTTTTGAAAAATGCTCGTTCACAAAAAGGACAATTTTTTGGTGTTATTATTCTTAGTTTAAATTAGATATTTGACTAAATTTGACGATTAAAAACTACGGTTTAGTTTATTTCTACTTCATCCGTCCCTTAAAAATTGTCTCATTTGTACTATACACAAAAATTAAGACAAGTCTAATCAAGATAAAAGGGTAAATAATAGCACATAAAATTATAAAATTCAACTAATAGAAAACTTATTATAATATGAAGACAACTTTACTCCTAAGATCAATGCAAAGAATAAGGAAGTGAGGTAGAGAGACAGACATCGGGATTGACTTAAGTCAAATTACTAACATATCTCTGCATCGACGAACAACTTTACGATCACTGGGGATAACTTTGGGTGTTATTTCCGCAACATTGTATATGCATTTGTGGCAAGACCTCTTCGGCGCCATTCAAATGCCATCAAACCTCTTCTAATGGAAGAAAATAAGCTTTCACGCTTAAAATTCTACAATGATATATGCTTGATCCAAGTAGCATCCCTCAAGAACCAAATAGTGTCGGTTTGTACAATATAGTGCATATTAATGAAAAGTAGTTGTATTTGACCAAAAAAAGTATGACTTATTACAAGCATCCGGTTGAAGAAGATGTCAAAGCAATTTTTTTTTTATTGAAAATGTGATGTTCTTAGTTGCCATGGCTCACCCGAGATTTGACGAAAACGAAGTTGAGGTTTTTGATTGGAAAAATTGGGATGTTCCCTTTGGTCACAACAGAACCAGCCCAAAGATCAAGTTGGAGTAGACTAGTTGGCAGCATAGAGATTAAGCCTATTACGTCGGTGAAGAAGGAGACAATAAGAGCTTATTTGATTGAACAAATCATAAATGCAATTCAAGCGAAATGGCACGCGGAGGACTCGAGAGATACCGTCTTCATTCAACAAGATAAAGCAAGAACACATATTGATGCAAATGATGAAGGATTTCGTGTAGCGGTTTCACAAAATGGATTTGACATCCCAATAGTATCAAACTCATCTTCACTATCTTGAACTACTATTTGTAAGAGATCATTTTCATCATCATTCATTATTTACAACAATTTGTACTTGGAAATGAGATGAAGTAGAAAGAATTATTGATGTGTTGAGAGGATTTAAGAAGAAGATGAAGATGAGAAGGAAGTAGATCGAAAGAATGTACATATATGTAATTGGAAAAAGAGCTATGTGATTGGACACCCTATATAATATTTTAATAAAGTTACCTAAAATCTTTAAAGTTTATCAAAAGGAAAAATTTAAATGAAACTATCCTTATAATGAAAACTCAATTTCTCCCTCAAACGATCAACATACAAAAATAAATGGTGTATATTATTATCTTTAATTTAAAAGAAATAAAAATGTGAAAAATGGATCACTCGACGAATCTCGAGTTGACCCTACAAGTTTTGGGTCTTTCGGGTTTTGGGTCACTGGGTTTACGAAATTTTCGGATTAGGTCTAGTCGATCTAACAGATTGAGTCAGTTTTTGACAGAACTATCTAAATATTTAATTTTATTTTTAAACTTTAATAATTCGATTTCCGAGTGAAATGAAAACCGTACCGAACCGAAATACTAACTAGAAACTGAACCACGTAAAACAAAAATATGCTTATCTAGTAACCGAGCCTAACTTAACCGAACCGGTATACATGTTTCCGGCCGATTACTCCGTTCATGCTACCGGAGCCATAAATTACAAAGTCCCAACCCTAATCATAATTAAGCACGACCTTCGAATTTCGAACCCTACTTTTAAATTTTGTACATGCTTCTGATTTTATTTATGACTTGAAACATTCAATTTGACCAGTGTCTACCCCACATGTTTACTCAGTCTTCCCAACTTTCATATCTGCAATAGTGAGTGAGCCATCACGACTAATAATTTTTTACTAAATTTTTTTGTAGAATTACTTCACTTTGCTTACCTGATTTCTGAAAATGATTTAAATACCCAATGAGTATATATCCTCGTGAGCTGCTTTGTAATTGGCTATATGTTTAACAATTAAAGATTTACCTTTTTGTCGTGGTGTAGGATTTTATAATAAAATATTAATTAATTAATAAACAACAAAAGGTAAATACCAATGGGGTGTCTAAATCACTCCCCTGATTTCACATTATATTCTAGTAATATCTATCCATTTAATAAAAAATGATAATCAAAGACTAATCCGACTTCAAATAAGATTTTATACGGATAGTTGTATGAGACATTTGTCCTTGAACAATTAAAAAATAGTCAAATCGCAATTAATTAAAAAATACGGAGTGTAAAGAGAAAGTGACTCCTCCTTATATCGCCTTCTTCGCTGGACTGGGCATCACTCAATGATACACACATTTCTCTAATTTTATCGCCTTTTATATTTTAATCATCATCAAAGACAACAGCTTTTTTTCACACTCTCCATCAGCCCATCTGCTCATACCTCTGCTTTTCAGTTTATTTTTTCATCCCTAAAATTAAATTTCCTTCAGAACCCCCTCTTTGCATGAAAAATCTTCATCTTAGCTGTTGATATCACCTTAAATGGAGAGAATATTTGCGTTCTTATATGCTCTCATGATTCAAATGTGAAGGCTTTTCCAGCTTTTTTATATTTTCTTACTTTACCTTTTGCGCTTTCCCCTCTTTTTCTTCTCTTCTCATCTAGCGACTAGTTACCAGTTTCTTTCGCTGGTCCAACGAAGATGAAGACATGGGTTTCTGGGTTCTTCTTCTTTGCTGCTTTTTTCTTATACTCAGCCGATGCTCAGACGCCAGGTTTCTTTCTATCTTTCTTTTGCTCTTTCGATTTGATTTGGGTGTTATCTCTTGTTCGTGCTAAAAAAAGAAAATTTTGAGCTCATGCTCTCTCTGAAAATTATTAGGTTATTTACTGGCTGCATATGTAATAAGTATGTTTTAATCTGAAGATTCATGTTGGTAGTTTTCCTGATATAGTATGCTCCAGGTGTTGTGTGTAGCTCAATTTTTTAATGGGTTAACTTGTTTTTGGGAGAAGTGATCTGTTTTTTTGAAGTTGCTTGAAAATCACACAATTTTGGCTTGGGTTTGTAGAAAAATCTGATGACCCTTTGTTCTTTTATTGTCAGTGGAACTGGCTGGTTGAAGTTTTGAGAAAAACGTTGCTGCTGGATTTGACTTTGAAAAATATGTGATTATTATGGAAACCTATTACGATTTGGCTATTCTAGATGTGTTTTTTGTTCATCGGTTGATTGTGAGTTGTTTAATAACCTGATAATTGGGAGAATCAGGAGTGGTGTAGCAATGCTTCACTAACTGGTTGGTTTAAACAGTCTGCAATTTCTTGCTTTAGCTGAAACTAAAATTATTTAAGTTTGTTTCTCTACCAAACAGTCAATTTTGAACGGCAGTGTGTTAGTCTTTGTATATTACTTGAAAGTGATGCTAAAGATTGTTAAATCTATATGTTATTTGTCTAAATTTGGTAAATTTTGTAATGCCTAGACACTTGGTTGTTCTTGCTCTAACTTGTTGGATATAACTGAACTTGTATGATCCTCCATCTGAAAAAGGAGTGCAGTTTCTTTTCCCTGTGAGGTTACATTAATCTTTTGTTGAATATAACAGGTTTTGTTAGCATTGACTGTGGCAGCACAGAAAGTTTTACAGATGAACTTGGTCTTCAGTGGACATCTGACCAACTTATGTATGGAGAGATAGCCAATGCGTCTGTTGGCAATGAGACAAGGAGACAGTACACAACGTTAAGATATTTCCCCCCTGATGACAGGAAGTACTGTTACACATTAAACGTCAAGAGCAGGACAAGGTATCTGCTGAGAGCAAGCTTCTTGTATGGAAACTATGACAGCAATAACGTTTACCCAAAGTTTGACATTTCAGTGGGTGCCACTCCATGGTCTACTGTAGTCATTTCAGATGCCGATGAAATGGAGGTCAGGGAGTTGATATTTCTGGCTGTCGAACCAACAGTTAGTGTGTGCTTGTCGAATGCCTCAACGGGAAATCCATTTATTTCTACCCTTGAGCTTCGACAATTCAATGGTTCCATGTACTATACAGATTTTGAGAACCAGTTTTATCTCGGTATCTCTGCTAGAATCAATTTTGGGGCAGATAGTGAAGACCCAGTCAGGTAAGCAAATCAACCTGCATCCGCCATGACTAATTGTATTTATTTGAAGCCATTATGAAAATTGCGGTGTTTTTTTGTAAGAAATTGTTAATGTGGATGGATTTCTTTTTTGCTTAATGAGGTTATTTATTATTGGGGTAATGGGTACTCAATTTTTTTTTTGAAAAGAATCATTTGGACCCACTTTATGTAACTAAATCTTCAGAATGAAAATATCATGTATACATAGTTGTCGAAATATTACATCAAGGCTTAATAGTTAAAGAAATTAAAGAATCTCTGTCTGGTTGATTTTACATTTCTTATACCAAGCCCCTTTTCTTTTATACTTCAGGTATCCTGATGATCCATATGATAGAATATGGGAATCTGACTCTCTGAAGAGAGCTAATTATCTGGTTGATGTTGCTGCCGGGACAGAGGCAGTGTCGACTGATCAGCCAATCTATACAGATGCAAAAGAGAGGCCACCTCAACGGGTGATGCAGACGGCCGTTGTTGGCAGAAACGGGTCATTAACATATCGCTTGAACTTGGATGGTTTTCCTGGGAATGGTTGGGCTGTCACTTATTTTGCAGAAATTGAGGACTTGGGATCTCATGATTTGAGGAAATTCAGGCTGAGGGTTCTTGGTTCACCAGATCTCAGCAGACCAGCTGTTAATATTATTGAAAATGCTGGAGGAAAATACCGGCTTTATGAGCCTGGATACCCCAACATATCCCTCCCTTTTGTATTGTCTTTTGGATTCAACAAAACTGCTGATTCTACTATGGGGCCTATCTTGAATGCCATGGAGATAAATAACTACATAGAGAAACGTGTTGGTTCTGCAGATGGTAAGCCAAATTGGCTGACCCATTTTTTTGCCTTTCCTGGATTGGTGCTCAAGGGAGTTAATCACAGATGATAGAAAATGATGTTGCTTTCATTTTTTCTTTATATTGTTTATACTGAATATTTGCAGTTCTTGATCCAGAGAGCTGATGGTGTATACTTTAAACTGCAGGAGCCGTTATTGCTAGTTTTGTTTCACAGTACTCATCAGCAGATTGGGCTCAAGAAGGTGGAGATCCTTGTCTGCCGGTTCCATGGTCATGGTTGAAATGTAACTCAGATTCTCAACCATTGATATCTAAAGTGTGAGTTCGTTTCCCAGTTACATCCTGCCTTACTTTCATGAATATAAAGAAGATCGTCTCTTTATTAAACCTGAGAAGATTTAGACCGTGGTGTTTTATTGATGTTAATCAAGCTCATTAGTCTAACCTTATCTTGTTCTATTCAGAAAACTGTCTGGGAAAAATTTGACGGGAGATATTCCTTCTGAACTCACCCAGCTGAGTGGCTTAGAGGAGTTGTAAGCAATATTGAGTTTTTCAGCTATATTAAAGGCGTGCTTAATATTTTTTTGTTTTTTTTTGTTTTTACTTTTTAGTCCTAATGTCATTTCTGGAGTTACTTTTGCAGATGGCTAGACGGGAACTCTCTGACGGGATCAATACCTGATTTCAGTGGATGCCCAAACCTAAAGATCATGTATGCATTCATGACTTTCCTTCATAACTTGTAAAAGCTTCGCCCACTTTATAATTGATTTCCTTGTCTTGTAGTCACCTTGAAGACAACCAATTGACTGGCAAAGTTCCTTCCTCCTTGGGTCAACTAGAGAACTTAAGGGAGCTGTAAGTTCTCTGAAATTGGATATAGCGTATATGATAGAAATCCTCTCTTGTCCTTATTAATATAGCTTTAACAAACAATTTGGATTTAAATTTTTGTTGATGTCCTTTGAAGAAAGAAGGTATAGAAAAAGATATGTTGCACAGCCACTTTAATTGTGTGTATCTTACTGTACTGAGACACTATAAGATAGATTTGTGTAGAACGCTGGGGAATTGCATCCGTGTCATAGTTCAAAACTACTTCATTAATAGAGAAGGATATATTTTGGTTTCAGGTACTTGCAAGACAACAAGTTGTCCGGAAAACTGCCGTCTGCCCTCTTGGACAAGAATCTCATTTTCAAGTAAGTTTATCATACAACTTTGCTGCCTATAGGATAATGGATACAATATATATGCGATTATGTGCTTCTCACTAGACTGAGAAATGTGGTATCCTTGAGTTAATGGACATCATTATTGCAGCATCATCTATAACGCGAATGTTTCAAACACTCTCTACAATTAAGAGGATTATAATTAAATATCCCAAATTCCCAATTTGTTTCGCTGCAGCTATACTGGAAATGTTAATCTTCATAAAGGAGGTGGTGGAGGAGCTCAACGTAATGTAATCATTGGAATATTTATTGGAGCTGCTGTTCTTCTTCTTCTAGGTGCAATTGTATCATATATACTACTATGCAGGCGGAAGAAGCGAGGGAACAAATTCTTTGACCATGGTAAAGGTACTAAATAATGTGGTCTTTTATCAGTTTCTTGTCTTATGATGCAGGCTCCTGCTGCAAATTACTCACTTTTTCAATATTTTGTCAAGCAGACAACCTGGCACATGGAGTATCAGCTCAAAAGTTTTCATCCTCTTCAGCAGATCCTACAAGAGAAACTGCACATTGCTTCACGGCCTCGGAAATTGATGAAGCAACGAGAAAGTTTGAGAGAAAAATTGGGTCCGGAGGATTCGGGATTGTGTATTATGGTAAACTTAAAGATGGTAGGGAAATAGCCGTCAAGCAGCTAACCAGCAACTCCTACCAAGGCAAACGAGAATTTTCAAATGAGGTCAGATGATGTGTTACAAAAAAAAAGTATTCGCTGCCTTATTTGGATGGAGAAAGGGATATTCCCATATAATAATTGGAACTTAAAATTTTTCCCTGCCTGGTAATTCATTGTACAATCTATCAAGTATGTTGACACAGATACTGCATACGACATTGTAAGAAAAAAAAGTTTTTTAAACTATCACTTATATCCCCCCTCATTTGATCTAGGTGACGCTTCTTTCGAGGATTCATCACAGAAACCTGGTGCAGTTTCTTGGTTATTGCCAAGAGGAGGGGAAAAGTATCCTTATTTACGAGTACATGCATAATGGAACGCTCAAAGAACATCTTTATGGTAATGTACTTACTGAATTTCCAATTGAGCTAGAAGAATTTACCAGGTTGGAGTATCCTGATTACATTTTATTAATAAACATCCTTTTCAGGTCCCCTAATCCGAGGACAGAACATCAACTGGGTAAAGCGTCTTGAGATTGCAGAGGATGCTGCTAGAGGTGTTAAACATAGGCTTACATTGTAAAACATTTTGTGCTATTTAGTATGAGTAGTCTTTTAATGCGTTTGTCGTATTGGGATTTTTGTAGGGATTGAGTACCTTCACACCGGCTGTGTTCCGTCCATCATTCACAGAGATTTAAAAACCAGCAACATTCTTCTTGACAAGAATATGAGAGCCAAAGTTTCAGATTTTGGCCTCTCTAAACTTGCAGTGGATGGTAACTCACACGTTTCCAGCATCGTTAGGGGAACCGTAGGCTATCTGGATCCTGAGTAAGTATCCCTTTTCTGTCTCTAACATGCCTTGACTCAAAAATAGGATTACTCCTAAAATCCAGCAAGTTGGTATGCTTTTGAACCAAACAAAAACAGGATTTGTTTTCCATTTTAGCTAATGCAAGTACTTTCCCAATCACAGGTATTATATCTCTCAACAGCTGACTGATAAAAGCGACGTGTATAGTTTTGGTGTTATCCTACTAGAGTTGATATCTGGTCAAGAAGCAATATCAAATGAAAATTTCGGTGCCAACTGCCGCAACATAGTCCAGTGGGTAAGTTAAGCTAGCTAGATCTTTATAACTTTCACGATTCCTTATAATTTATTGATGATGTTGGTGCAATCCGCTTATAATATTCTTGAAAGCTCACCGACTATAACCTTGACTAACATCATACTCGAAACACATTAATTTCAAATTGGTGCATGTTCTCGACTTGGCTTGGCTTTTATTCTTTTTCCATTTTCCTTTTCAATGCCATTTTGTGTGGCTACCGAATTTACTTGTCTCTCGATTTATAAGATATGTCTCGTACTTCGAATATCTACACTACTATAAACTCATAATTTAATCTTTGCAGGCCAAGCTTCATATAGAGAACGGGGATCTTCAAGGAATCATAGACCCAACACTACAAGGCGAATACGACATACAATCCATGTGGAAGATTGCAGAGAAGGCGTTAATGTGTGTCTTACCTCACGGCTATATGAGGCCATCAATGGCAGAAGTGCTCAAGGAAATCCAAGACGCCATCCTCATTGAACGAGAGACAGAAGCCATTAAATCGGGTAACTCAGACGACATGTCGAGGCATTCGTATCATTCTTCTGCCAACTTAGGAGGTTCGCTCGATATGGGCCCGGGAGATAATTACGTCTCGTTCGACGACTCAATTGGGAACCCGACTGCTCGGTAGCTTTTTCAAGAGTTCTCTAATCACTTCAATTTCTATTTATGGTATGTGGGAAGTTTGTGGTGCTGCATTGTTGTGGTGTATACTGTATAGCGTGTGATTCTTTTGGGGTATCGTCTATTTTTTTTACTGGGCTTAATTATTGCCAACTTGCTAAGCGTTTGTAGTAATAGGAATCAGGCTTGTGTTAACATTTACTAGGGTTTTGGTGTTTGAATCTTATGATGCATTTTAACAAGTATTTTAACTAATTTCTCATGCTTGCAAAAGCTCATAAAACCCATGTAGCGAAAGCTGACAATGGTAACACAGCAAGAAAATGCACAAGGAAGAACACTAAAACAGCAGGGAAAATACAAACACAAAATACACTAATCCAAAATAACAAGATAAGAACAACTGATCTTAGTTAGCAGGTTTCCAACAGGAAATTGCATACAAAAGCCTACCTTTCCATCCTTGAAGCATCCAATTGTTATCTTCATCCACCACAAAATCCTTATGATAGTTGGCTCTCACCATTGCCTTTACATTGCTCACAATCTCTGTATCCAACCTCACTTGCCTCAATCCCGCCCTTTGATTCCTAATCCCCCACTGCATATATGTTTCGGGCACGTTCAAAATCTCTCCCTCGTACATCTCTCTCTCAATCAGCTGCCTCTCTTCGTCTTCACGCGGCATTGTCGCCTCAAACATGTAAAAAATAGGCGAGTAATGGACCAGAGCTTCCCTGAACCTTGTAGTGAAGAAGGGAGCATTGTATGTTCCATTTACAATCCCGTGAATGAAAAGATCGGGTTTCAGATTCTTGATCAGCTTCAAGAAAGTGTCTCTTGGACTATCGACTTCAACAACGTCGTTTAGAAGAGTTCTACTCTTATATAAGCAATTGACAACAACAACTTCATCAGATTCCAATCCGAAATCCTCCACTTTCAAAGTGTCCCACCTGTCTATGATTGTCTGATATTCAAAAGGCACTCTGAATCTGTTACAGTAACAAGCTATCAGTCTTCCTGTCTCCTTAACACATTCAAGGAAATCAACAATTGTGATACGTAAAAGTGGCGGTCCATTAGCTCGGTTCGAGAGAGCTTGTATTAAGGAAGGCCATTGGAAACCACAGAGAATTCCGAAATCAATGATATGGACCCGTGTGGCGTTTACACTGAGCTTTAGTATAGTCTTGATTGCCAGAAAAAATGATGTTCTCTTAGCAAGTTATTCCACTAGAATTAAGGTCAGATTTAACGAAATCATCATCTGGGATTTCAACAATTGCATCAGAGAAATCATGCACTTCTGGGCTAAGCTCAGAAGAATCATGGGAAGGAATCCCCATGTTTCCATTATAATCCATTTTGCAGGCTTTGAACAAAAGTTCAATGGATCTCAATCAAGGAGCTACTTCCGAAATCTAAAGTGCAAAAGATCAAACACTTGGTAGGCAAAGGTTTAATAACCCTACATCCGAGACAAAAGAGAATGCAGTAGAAAAAGAAGAAAGCCTATGACAGAGAAATTGAATTCAACCAAGCTTACCTTTATAAAATAACCCTCTGAAGCTCGAGCTGGAATTGCAGCAGTGATGGCGAGATGATAATCCCATGAAGGTTCGAGGGAGGAGGAAGGAGATCAAGAGCAGTTGGAAAAGTGGGTAATTTATGGGAGTCAAAGGTATGATTAGAGGTAAGGATGGCAATGGATCGGTTTAACATGGGTTGGATAAGTCAACCCATTTAAGATGAAAACTAATACGGATCTCGCGCTCCGCGCGAAAAAATTACGGATTTTCGTATGTAATTTAATATAGTTATACATTATTTGTTAATATGTTGTTGTTGTTATCAAATTTATTAATATTTGTAAATATAATTATTTTTTATTTTTCCTTATATTTATGTTTGAAGTAGTTTTAAAACATAATATTAGAATAAGTTTGCATTGTCATAAGAGAAGCTCACACATTAATTTAATTTGTGACTTAATCAAGTAGACTATAAATAAATATAACATAGGGATATAAAAAAGATATTTAAATACATGCCTAAAAGTCCAATAGGAGGTGATTAAGAAATGAGTAATGCATTAAATTGGTATCAATTTCATTCAATTTTGGCAATGGACAGTCAATTTTTATATAGATAAGATTATTTAAATTTTTTTTGAAGGAAGTATGAGATATTATTATGTTAAAAGACAATAAACGAAAATATAATCAAAATTTTAAGTCTAACAAAACAGTAAACCTTGTTCAAATCCATCAAAGATTTAGTTCAGTTCATGAAAGAAATTAAAATACAAGTAGATATCGTGATAATCTTGATTCTTCATCTACAAATCCGTGTACTCCTCGGTCCTCTCCTTCGTAACTGCTACATTTATGTAAGCAATGCTTTAAGTGCATATACATTAACTAAATGCTATTACGGTACACATTTTGAACACTTCAGGAAGTTGAGTACACCAAGGTTGAAGGAGTGGAGGACGAAGTGAAACAGTTGAGTCTGAGGGGGAAGTAACCGGTGGAGACCGTGAAGTGGTGGGCGACTGAGGTTGGAGGAGTGGAAGGACGAAACTGAGGAGTGGAGGGATGAAACTAAGGAGTGGAATATACATAAACAATGAAGGAAGTCATGAAGGTTAATGAGGAGTAACCGAGTGAGATGTGAGAAATTAGATTTTTATATGTAGGGTTTTATACTTAGCGGGTGAGCGGGTGGATGCGGATTGGGTGGGGTGGTTTGGGTGATCGGGTCGGGTCGGGTGGGGTGGTCATCCACATTCGATCCGTTCACCCATCCAATCACCCGTCATCCAACGTTTTTCGGGATTTCATCCATTTCTTCGGATCAGGTGATGCGGATATCCGCGGATACGTATGAAATCGTCATCCCTAATCAGAGGAGACAAAAGAGATGGGATTGAGTGTCCGAATTATAATATTGTAGTAAATTAAACACATTTTCTGTTCATATCTGAATGATAAGTCGTGAAGCTTCGAGGAAGGAAATCAAGAGTAGTTGGAAAATATTAACAACACAAAAGAAACTGCACCCGACTCGAACAACCGATTCGACTTGACAACCCGATCCGACCACTCGACGAATCATTCGACTTCCACCCGACTATATATGGATAAGAATAATAAGATGATATAATGAAGCATACACTTGGTATAGTATGTATTTTTAGGTCAGTGTATGGATAAGTGAAAACAATATCGGCTCCAAATTCATAGTACTAGGAATGTGGAAACATAAAATATATGGTTTTGTTACATACATATATATATATATGGGTTTATAAAACAAAAATGTACCCTATCTGAAGTTTTATGTACAGATTGCTAGTATGCAGCTACTATAAGTCCTACCAAATCTTATAAATCCAAAGATCAAACGTACTAATTTATCAAGTTAAATTAGGGTTTTGTTGGACAATTCATTTCTACACAAATTAATATTCATTATCAATTTTTGGTTATCCATTAAAGGTTTTCTATTAGCGTTTCTCCATTTTCCATCTACATATATATAAGTTTGCAAGGGACTCAAAATAGACTTGTTACATTCTTAATGCATCGTATTATTAGTTGATACCACACAAGATAGCATCAAACTAAGCAAATCCCACTTTGTACCATTCTTACATCGATAAAAAATGTGATAATTCATTAAATACATTACTAAATGTACATGCATTTCATTTTCTAATTATACTTTCTTAATGCGTGGAAAAATACATAATGGAGTTGCACTCCGTATAGATATCATACGAAAAACTGAAAGCCTTCATTTTGCGTTCAGAATATTGCATGTTTGTTCTCTTGAAATCTGAAGTTGCACTCCGTATAGATCTCATACGAAAAACTGAAATTGTTAAACTAATACGGAGAGCAACTTCAGTTGCACTCCGTATTGCATGTTTGTTACACTGAGGGCATATAATGTGTTTAAACCCATTGGTGTTAGGAGATCTTTTTTTTGGTTGAAAGGTGTTAGGAGACTTTGATTAATGTGGTATGAAAAAGGAATTCTAAGAATATTCATACATATATATATATATATATATATATATATTTATCCCGGATAGGTGCAGAAAGCCTTCATTTTACGTTCAAAATATTGCATGTTTGTTCTCTTGAAATCTGAAGTTGCACTCCGTATAGATCTCATACGAAAAACTGAAATTGTTAAACTAATACGGAGTGCAACTCCAGTTACATTTCGTATTGCATGTTTGTTATACTAAGGGCATATAATGTGTTTAAACCCATTGGTGTTAGGAGACCTTTTTTTTTGGTTGAAAGGTGTTAGGAGACTTTGATTAATGTGGTATGAAAAATGTATTCTAAGAATATCCATACATACATATATATATATATATTTATCCCGGATAGGTGCAGAAAGCCTTCATTTTACGTTTAGAATATTGCATGTTTGTTGTCTTGAAATCTGGAGCTGCACTCCGTATAGATCTCATACGAAAAACTGAAATTGTTAAACTAATACGGAGTGCAACTCCAGTTGCACTTCGTATTGCATGTTTGTTATACTAAGGGAATATAATGTGTTTAATCGTAACCAATCCCTGTCGCCGCCTCACGTGCTCCTCTCGCCGTCGTCTCAAACCACCCTCTCGATTCGCCGCCACCTCAAACCACTGCGCCACCCTCTCGATTCACTGTTCGTGGTTACGTGTTTGAAGACGCTCCTCTCGATTCGCCGTCGTCTCAAACCACCGCGCCACCCGATTGAAGACGAGGTTGAAGAAGCTCCTCTCGATTCGCCGTCGTCTCAAACCACCGCGCCACCCGATTGAAGACGAGGTTGAAGACGCTCCTCTCGATTCGCCGTCGTCTCAAACCACCGCGCCTCCTCTACACTAATTAGATTTCTTCATTCCCAAGTACGCAGATTTATTCAACTTTTCATTGCTTTCTCTTTCAATTTCAAATTTTAGTGTTGTGCTTATTGAGCAGAATTCTAATCATGTGTGTGCAATTTGAAATGGTTGTAAAAATTCTTCATTGTTGTTGCTGATTGTACAAGCTGGCTGTAAAAATTGTGATTATTGCGCAGCCTATGCATTTGATTATTGAGCAGAATTCTAATCATGTTGTGCAATTTGAAATGGTTGTAAAAATTGTGATTACTGCGCAGCCTATGCATTTGATTATTGAGCAGAATTCTAATCATGTTGTGCAATTTGAAATGGTTGTAAAAATTGTTCATTGTTGTTGCTGATTGTACAAGCTGGTTGTAAAAATTGTGATTACTGCGCAGCCTATGCATTTGAAATGGTTTATTGTGAAATTGTACAAACACTGCATGATGTTCTAATTATTATTATTGTATATCTTGTTTTAGTTTGATTCACTTTGCATATTATTAATTGTAGGAAATGAGGGCAGGCAATAGAGTTCCTACGCTTTGCCAATACTATGCTGAGTATGATCAAGACTTTCGAGATGTTATAAACGATATTATTGAATCCAACAGCAATGGTAGTTGCCTTCTTCGACTCTTGAAGGTGTGCGAGGGTATGAATAATAAGGACAATTATTCTATAATTAGTTTAATTAAAGAGGCAATGTGTAAGTATGTCGTGATAGATGAAATAACAAAGGCTTATGGGTTCGTTTTTGACGATAATGATGGGCCGTCGATCAGATTGAACCCCCCCCCCCCTTAGAAGACGTTCTCTTTCTGACCGGATTGCCTATAATTGGCAAACCGGTTCTCCCTGAGAATAGTCGGGATTTGGATGCCTTTGCTCGAGTCGTTGAGGTCAATCCGGACAGAGATGTACGTTTACCTATGCTGCAATCAATCGCGAAGGATGTCAGTTCTCCGACATTGAAAAGGATCACTGCTGTCCTTTTGTTGATCATTAATTGCATGATCATCCCTTCGCAAGATGGTCATAGGAGCTCGAGCAGATATGTCCAGTTTGTGAAAAAATTGGAGGATGTAAACTCTTATGCATGGGGAGCCGCGTTGTTGGGATTCCTCTACAAGGGCATGAAGGCTTTTGCAAAGAACGACAAGAAATCCATTGACAGAAACACTCTGTTTCTTGTGGTAATGCAAAAAAAAAATTTAATCTTTTTCGTTTCTCATTTATGTTGATATATTTTTGATGACTTGGATTCTAATTGATATTTTTTAAAATATTTTTTTCTAAGGCCTTTCTCATATACCGCATACCCAAAATCCAAGAGGCGTTGAAGATTAAAGTTGAGAGGGTGGAGCAACCGGCGCTTTTCTTGACTCCGGTTTTGCGTGCTCTTCGCCCAATTTTCCACAACACAAAGAGCTTAAATGTTGTCGTGAACCCCATTCTTAACAACATTACTGATGAGGTAAGATTACTACCAGCTTCTAGTCTGCTTTACTGCCTGGTATTCAAAGGATGAGTGTAGAGTGTAGATGATCTTGTTATTGGGGAAAAGATTACTTATTCTCCCATTATATTTTGTACTAATTGTTCATTTATTCCCTTGTTTAAACAAGATATTTGTTGGCGTCCTTATGCCTCAAACATGTTGCTGCCAGACCTTCATCAGCAGCTCGTGTATAGGACCCTATTGGCCTCATTGTTTTGCTACAATTTTGTGGTGAATCATTTACCACATCTTGTAGCAAAACAATTTCATGAGTTTGAAGGCCAAGACACAAGCATGATTGGGAATTTTCTTTTGCCTATCGATGAGTTGGGAAACAGTGGGGCCAATCCTCAGGATTTAGAAAGCACTATTCAAAGGAGCTCAAGTTGTGGAATGAACGTTTGGTAGGAGGGACAAGGTGTTATGTCAGGCGGGCTCGGCGGGCTCGCCAACCCTCACCCGGAAACAACCACTTACTCTTACCACCTCCCCCAGTACAGCCACTGCAGCTACTACACCACAACCCGCCCCTTCAATCACCCTCACGAACCACCGAGGCCCCCAGCTCACAGCAGTCCTCTCATGAGAACCTGCAATTCTCCCCACTACACCGCAGCTCACAGCAGTCCTCTCATGAGAACCTGCAATTCTCCCCACTACACCGCAGCTCACAGCAGTTCTCTCACGAGACCCTCCAATCACCCCCCGAGGCCTCCAGCAGCTCACAGCTGCACTCCGTATAGAGTTGCACTCCGTATAGATATCATACGAAAAACTGAAAGCCTTCATTTTGCGTTCAGAATATTGCATGTTTGTTCTCTTGAAATCTGAAGTTGCACTCCGTATAGATCTCATACGAAAAACTGAAATTGTTAAACTAATACGGAGTGCAACTCCAGTTGCACTCCGTATTGCATGTTTGTTACACTGAGGGCATATAATGTGTTTAAACCCATTGGTGTTAGGAGATCTTTTTTTTGGTTGAAAGGTGTTAGGAGACTTTGATTAATGTGGTATGAAAAATGTATTCTAAGAATATCCATACATACATATATATATATATATATATATATATATATATATATATATATATATATATATATATATATATATATTTATCCCGGATAGGTGCAGAAAGCCTTCATTTTACGTTCAAAATATTGCATGTTTGTTGTCTTGAAATCTGGAGCTGCACTCCGTATAGATCTCATACGGAAAACTGAAATTGTTAAACTAATACGGAGTGCAACTCCAGTTGCATTTCGTATTGCATGTTTGTTATACTAAGGGCATATAATGTGTTTAAACCCATTGGTGTTAGGAGACCTTTTTTTTTGGTTGAAAGGTGTTAGGAGACTTTGATTAATGTGGTATGAAAAATGTATTCTAAGAATATCCATACATACATATATATATATATATTTATCCCGGATAGGTGCAGAAAGCCTTCATTTTACGTTCAGAATATTGCATGTTTGTTGTCTTGAAATCTGGAGCTGCACTCCTTATAGATCTCATACGAAAAACTGAAATTGTTAAACTAATACGGAGTGCAACTCCAGTTGCACTTCGTATTGCATGTTTGTTATACTAAGGGCATATAATGTGTTTAATCGTAACCAATCCATGTCGCCGCCTCCCGTGCTCCTCTCGTCGTCTCAAACCACCCTCTCGATTCGCCGCCACCTCAAACCACCGCGCCACCCTCTCGATTCACTGTTCGTGGTTACGAGTTTGAAGACGCTCCTCTCGATTCGCCGTCGTCTCAAACCACCGCGCCACCCGATTGAAGACGAGGTTGAAGAAGCTCCTCTCGATTCGCCGTCGTCTCAAACCACCGCGCCACCCGATTGAAGACGAGGTTGAAGACGCTCCTCTCGATTCGCCGTCGTCTCAAACCACCGCGCCTCCTCTACACTAATTAGATTTCTTCATTCCCAAGTACGCAGATTTATTCAACTCTTCATTGCTTTCTCTTTCAATTTCAAATTTTAGTGTTGTGCTTATTGAGCAGAATTCTAATCATGTGTGTGCAATTTGAAATGGTTGTAAAAATTCTTCATTGTTGTTGCTGATTGTACAAGCTGGTTGTAAAAATTGTGATTACTGCGCAGCCTATGCATTTGATTATTGAGCAGAATTCTAATCATGTTGTGCAATTTGAAATGGTTGTAAAAATTGTGATTACTGCGCAGCCTATGCATTTGATTATTGAGCAGAATTCTAATCATGTTGTGCAATTTGAAATGGTTGTAAAAATTCTTCATTGTTGTTGCTGATTGTACAAGCTGGTTGTAAAAATTGTGATTACTGTGCAGCCTATGCATTTGAAATGGTTTATTGTGAAATTGTACAAACACCGCATGATGTTCTAATTATTATTATTGTATATCTTGTTTTAGTTTGATTCACTTTGCATATTATTAATTGTAGGAAATGAGGGCAGGCAATAAAAATTAATACTTTGCATATTCACTTTGCATACTATTTAGTTTATTCAAACACGCATCAAGAGGTATTAATTTTTATATCTTGTCTAAATTTTAAGATATTGCATGTCAAGCATAATTTATCTGCATTTTTTTTTATTCTGTTTACGTAGTTGCTACATCTTCTTAACACCTCAAAATCACTCTCCACTCAATTGTTGAAAAAAAAAAAAAAAAAAGTTGAACGACACAAATTTCCTTGATTGGGAAATAAAATGAGAATTGTTCTCAAAACTGAGGGTCAAGAGGATCAAGAAAGGATTTACGTTACTGAAATCTTAACAACTAACTCCAATGATTGGGTATTAGATACCAGTTGTGGTTCTCACATTATTTCGAATGTGCATGGACTAAGAAATAGGAGAAGGTTGCAGAAGGGTGAGATAGATCTCCGTGTTGGAAATGGAGCAACTGTTGCTGCAATTGAAATTGGAGATTATAGTCTATCTTTACCTTCCGGCTTAGTTTTAGAACTTAATAATTGTTATTTTGTTCCTTCCATTACTAAGAACTTGATTTCATTTTCGGTTTTGCATCGTGAGGGTTATAAATTTGTTGTTGATGATGGTTTTTCCATTTATAAGAATGACATTTTTTATGCCTAGGCACATATGACTAGTACTGGACTATACAGATTAGTGCTCAAATCCGATGTATATAACATTAATACCAAAAGGCAAAAGTCGAATGATATAACCTAGCCGTAATCAACAAATCCACAAGAGTTGTTCACGATATTGATTTAGAGCAAGAGTTGTTCTTCGTTCGTGTTTTGTTCCTCGTTCTAAGGTTCTACCTTTGAGTTGCTCGGTCTAGCAGAAGAGACTTAAAGGTGATTCAGTTTATTGCTCGTGTGGACTAATTAGAGGAGTCACACTTGAGGCTCTAATCTCTCCATTCCAGTGAGATTCAAACACGCATCAAGAGGTATTTATTCTTTCCTATGTACGATCTATTTAGTTTATGCATGAGATCCTTGGTTAGATGTTAGAAAAACGTTTCCTGAAATTCCGCTTTAAGCATCTAAAACCCTACAGAAGGTTTAGAGAACAAGAGGCCTTTTTGAATGTAATTGCCTGATTGCATAATGAGGTCTCCTGGTGCTAAGTAAACTGTTTTTTTTTTTGCATCTTCCACTTCATGTTTTGGCCTGATGAAGCACTCTGAGATTTGTCTTACAATGGATGTGTTGGCCATTTCTGATATTTG
Source organism: Oxyria digyna (assembly GCA_029168935.1). Lineage (NCBI taxonomy): Eukaryota > Viridiplantae > Streptophyta > Magnoliopsida > Caryophyllales > Polygonaceae > Oxyria > Oxyria digyna. The sequence continues at coordinate 1,225,380 of JAPVLV010000017.1, forward strand.
GATTTGATCTATCTCTCTCTGGAAAAATGCAATCGGAGCAAAAGCTTTTTTTTGTTTGATTTGTTGAACACAATGGTAATGGATGGATGTCTTGATGGTAGTGGTATTTGACTCTTCTTATGATGCACGCCATGATGCAAGATCCAAGTGATATTATTATTAAAATCTTTTGATATCATTATTCTATGATAAAGATAAGAAGTATATCTTCGTCTCCAATGCAGTTGGAAAAATTCACATTATCTGCTCCCATCCCTTTAACAAATTGTTGGAACAATTATATATATTCCCTATTATAGCAAACAATTATCTTACATAGATGTCCCTTCTTTTCTCGGAAGTGGAATGCTTTGAGGGAGAGACTGATGGATTGTGATCTACTGATTTTCATCTTCCTCAGCTGAATTATGTTTCATCTATTCAACCTCAGTTATGGTTAGAAAGAGTACCAACGAAAAAGGTTTTATGTCCGGTTTGTGCAAATACTAATCTTATATCCTGGTTCCTTAGAGGAAGATTTCGATACGAAATGCAAAGTGTTCTCGTTCACTGGATAACAAGCTAATGTCATATTTTGAGCGGTCATGTCGTTTAGGCAAGTGAACTTTTTAAGTGATTCATAGGCAATTTCGCAATTTTTATGAACTTTCATGAACATGATCGACCTGAACGAACATCAGCGAAATTATGAATATTAGCTTCTTATCTCTGAACGGCGAAATTATGAATATTAGCTTCTTATCTCTGAACGGCGAAATTATAAATAAAAGCTTCTCTGAACTTATCTCTGAACGCGAGCATCTTGTAACGGGCCCTTTATCGGTTCCTTAAACCTTAAATCATTAGAAAAATTAGAAATGTGCGGTTTTACAGAAGTTTGATTAATACAGCTTGAATCTCAAATCCAAGTTCTTTGATTCCAACGATCATTCCATTATTTGAAAGATAGATAAAGAGGAAACATCTTCTAATTCTTCTTGCTTTATGTACAAGCTTCTCCTAATATAAACCCTAATATATTGCTAATATATACACAGTGGAGATTCTAAGTACTCAGTTGCACTTACCAATCCCCAACCCATCTTTGTTACTTCAGCAACCTGCATATCTACAGAAACTAACCATCCATTCCACTTAGTCGACATGTACAAATAGGCGCGAATTCCATTTCTATGAAAGATGGAACGACCCTTGCCCTTCTGTTATTGCGTACAAGAGCTTCTCCTTCATCTTCTCCTGCACCCACAATGCAACAAAAATACGTTAAAAAGTAACACAATCTGAAACAACAACAATCAGCCCAGTGTGATCCCACTGTAGTAGGCAAGCCATTCTCCGAACAATGTAACAGAAAAGGTTCAGTTATTTTTTCACTGAAAAGAAAATTACCTTGCAAGAATATGATGGCAGCTTCAGGTAGTTAGTACAGGTCATCACACTCGGCAAGTCAAAATCAGGAGAGTCGCTAGAATGCTATTTGAGTACAGACAAAAAAAAACAGATGAGAAATACCGGAAATTTGATCATAAGATGATCACGGGGAGAAGAAAAGCTATGTTGATGTTCTTACCTTACGAACAATGGTGAGTTTGGGATTCAGGGCGCTTAATCCACCAGGAGGAAGTCGGGGTGCACCAGTTACAAACTGGAGAAAAGCTCGTCGTTGCTCGTAATTGAACTCGTGTATGATCTCCAGTAACTGAAATAAAAGGAAAAAAAAGAGTTTCGAGTTACCAATCCACTACATTTTCATGAAGGATTCTACTACATTATCTTAATAATCACTCACGTATAAAATGGGAGGGCTGCTAGAAGTGTAGCCATGATCAAACTTAATGTGATCCAAGAGCTCAGTGGACTGCAAAAAAGAATTACAGTTTCTTAGCAATGAAGTAAAATATGCAGAATTTGGAAGAGGTATATAGTTTATTTAAGTATATACCACCCAAGAATCACGCTCTCCACAAAGTAAGAGTTCAAGTTCTTCCTCGGTAAAGATCTGAAGATGGGTAATTGGGAAAACCTGCAAATAAACAAAGGTCAGATAAAATACCCATAATGCTGTGAAAATTTGTCAGTCATGGACAACTTTTTACATTCCTTGCAATTTTTCCAGTAGGGAAAAGATTACGGACCTTGTTGAAACCAGACTTAAAAGCCTCCACCTGTCTGTTTATCCCTGCATTTAGAGTTGCATCCACAACCAGAGAGACGTACTCGTCCAGATTATCTAGCGTCACCTAAAATGTGCAAGACGAGTAGTGAATAACTTGTAGCAAACTTAGTAAACAAAAGTTGGATTGTAACTGAGCATAAACAAATGATTGCATACCACTGAATGACCCTCCTTGGCTGCAAGAACATAATCAGGGTATCCAGGAAGAGTGAAATCAAGGAACAGATCTTCGATTCCCATTCCCCGGAAGCTTAAATCAAGTTCAGATGTCAAATCCTCTTTACAGTCAGCTCTCAGAAACTTCTGTCTACTAATGATGGCATGGAACTCGAGGAGAGTTCGAGCAAATTCAGGATCAAACGACTGTATATCATACAAACTGAGATCCTGGATAAAAGAGGACAGTGCAAAAGGAACATCAAGCATTGACTTATGTGGACAATATTCAGATCAAGAAATAACGTGAGCTGGCATTTAGAGCCGTCATAATACCTGCCCAATGATAAGTTTATAGAATGCTTTGGAGAAGGGAATATCTAAAACTCTTCCATCTTGTAGAGCCTTGGCCATTATCCATCCCATGAGAGAGAATCTCTTAATAACATCAGAGGCATCAATTCTCTCTAACCAGGGACGAGGGAAAAGACCGGCTGATGAGGTCATCATTTCAGATCCCTTATCGGTCCCCTTTTCAACATATTCAGGATAATCCACTCTCCACATGCCCAAACCAGACTTTTGAAGCTCATGACATACTAGTGTGTAGAATTCTAAGGTTGGACCAAGACCCGTACCAACTTCTTCATCATATTCTACTTCAAGAACCACATTATTCTGGGCCTGCTTATCCATCATCTGTGCAGCAGATTCCAAAATGCATTCTCGAGAAACCGAAAACTTCTTACGAGGGAGGCTGCCACCACTAGTCCTTCTTTCAGAATCATGGCGAGGTGATTGTGGTTCAGCACAAGATCGGTTAAATGCCGCCAACTGGAAGAACTTGCATCTGACCTCAAAGGTGAATAAGAATGCGAATGAAGACATCAAACAGTTGCACCACAACGGCATGGCCCCAATGGAGACTGTTAAAGGGTCCCGCATTTGCTGCTCTAATTTCTCTGACAATTTGCTATTTACAAACTCCTTAAGCGAAAGGTTGGGGATCACCAACTCTGTGTGCATCAGCTCATTGTTTTTTCCATTGGCAAACATGTTCAATCTTTCATGGTACACCAAATGGGATGCACACCTGTTTAATACCTCCAAACTCCTTAGTAACAGTAATATATCATTTGTAGGGCTTGAATCCTCTGTTTCTGGAAGAATCCCAGGAACAGTCGTGTCAGGCGAAAATGGCAAATACTGTTTCGGTAGGCCAACTTCACATGATTCATCTATGTTCATATTTTCAGCGGTAATTTCAGCGGCATTCTTATAGATCACTGTGTATACTTCAGTCCACACTTTGGCACCACTATATATTTCGTCTTGTGACTTCATTCTTTGTCGAAGAACTTGCTGATATAAAGTAGAAGAATTGTCTAATTCTGCCCCTTCAAGGTAAACTGCTAGTCTTGAGGAACTGTTCCCGACATCACTAGATACATCAGACTGGCTGCCTTCAACGTTCGATGGGTGCTCAAAGCTTGTTCCTGTAAAAAGGTTGGGAAACAAAAAGGTGATTACTACTGAGCCTGTATGAAATTAGTTATGCCGCATAACGTCAACTGCTGATACAATTCAGGAAGTGATAAAGTTCATGCATCTGAACCATGCATACTGTTTCCAAAATGCAAGTTAGATTTCTGAATTGCATACCTTTTCTTACGCTCTCACCTCCAGCACCTAGTTCAAGTGCATGTTGACGTACTGCTGTAGCAAATCCCTAAAATTACAGAAATTGTATGCTATGTTACTAGGAAAGAAGAACAGAAAATGAAAATGAAAAAGGAGAACACAGGGATCACAGGGGGGGGATTAAACACCCAGTAAAGTTTACTTCACTTACAGTGAAAGCTTCCGGTTCGCAGACAGATTTGACTTCATCAACAACCATACTGGCAAAGTCAGCTGTTGGACTCGTTTTATCCCTTTCCTCCTGCTCATGAAATATAAAGAATAAGATAACATCGACCATCACTCATAATGGAAGTTCTCAGACAATATAAACATTGTGCTTAGACTTCGAATATTGTACCAACCTGCAACTCAGGCAAATTCGCGCGCATATCAGATTCCAAGGGATCAGTGCTAACTGAATCATCATGGGAAGCCACTTGAATTGGTGCCACACACAACTGGACATGGTCTGGAGAGGCTGGATTTGACCTATCTGTACCCTTCTTGGAAACCTTAACCCACAGGTAAGATTTAATGGCCTCCACAGAGCAGAAGGGGTCAACTGTCACCATTTCTTCAGAGTAATCACCGAGATTTTTTTCCTCTTCTTCCCTCTTAAAACGAACTCGAAGAGATGGGTGCGGAACAGCTCGTCCAGAAGGTACAGAAGCATAAGAGCTTCTAAGATTAGCCATGTTACCTAATATTACAGGAAAGCTCTCCACTGTAGATAGAGCAGTCTGTAATTTTCTTACCAGTAACGGAAGAGGCGGGTCCTTTATGGGAAGATCGAAGGAAAAAAGTGACAATCTTGCAAATGCCTCGTATCTTTTGAGTACAAGATCAAAGTTAGTGAAAACATATGTAGGATTTAAGTTCCCTTCTTCATAGAGACCACCTAACAGGTAGTTCACCAATGCCTTTATAATTCCACTTTCTATGAGTTCAAACGTGGATATGGGTTCATCTCCGCTGATTTCTGCCATCATTCGATGCAACATACTACATAACTTCTCTTCATCATCTGTGCACACTCCTTTTACTACAGAATTTTTTGCAAGAGCGGTCAACTCATCAGAGGCGTTTCTGAGATTTTGTAGCACATCAGTAGTTATAGTTCCCATGCTGTGAACGTCAGCAGCAAGATATTTTGTTTTTATTCTCTTGGCAACTTCTTCAACACAATCTTTCTCAAGTTTGCATGCTTTGGGTTCTGAAGTGGAGCCGCAATGATTAGTATCATAAGTATAGCATAAGCATCTCTTCAGGCTGTAATCAGATAGTGCCGAGGATCCACTTGCTGAAGGGAACATGAATACTGAGCACTGTTCTGGGTTAAGCAAAGCATCAATGGCAAATAAGACTCCTTCCTTAGCAAAAGAGGTCACTGATGTCTCAGGAAGCTTTTGAAGAACCATTTCAGTTATCTGTAGGGCTAGTGTTTGAATATGATAATCCTTTCGAGTAAAGACACCCATCAGGAAGCTGTTAAATTAATACAAAGAAGAAAAATTAATTTCATATGTATTTCCATGCAATATTTAAAGCCGTGTGAAAATAAGGTCATCTCACCTTGGCATGGTGGTATTCTCAACCATTCCAAGAAGCATTTCTGATTTTGTATGATACACTAGCTTACTAATAACAGAAAGACACCCATAACATACAACTAAGTTCGCTCCGGAATTTACTACCTGTAGGAAGGACAAGAAAAGGTGATTTATATGCAAAATGAGTTTATACAGAATTTTATCAAATACTGACCTGAATCAATACTGGAAGTACATTCATCCCAAATTTCTGCAACTCATCAGGATGATCAGCCAAGATTTTTTCCTTGCAAGACAATATCTGGTCCTCATCATGCATATCTATTGGAGGGAGAAGCTCATTCAGCAACCTTAGAACTTCATGTGTCTAAAACCATACAAAAATAAAGTCTTGGGTTATGCTCTAGAACTTTTGCACGGAAATAAAAGGAAATGCCCAAGAAAGATGAACAAAATGAGCTAAAGAGTCAAAGTTAATGACCTGGTTACTTTGCTTCTCTAATGGATGAGGGAAATGCATGCCATGTGAAAGCTCGTAATTAGACAAGATATCTTTTATTATACTTCCAATTTCAAGCTCATAGATCATGGTAACAGCATCAGTTGAACCAGCAGCCAGTTTTGCAAGTAGCCCAATTAGGCCCTGAAGATTAAGATAGAATCAGATGGAATAACGCTAAAGTTCACAAGAAGAATAAGTTTACACGTAATTTGATTCATATGGATAGTCTTCTTACACTGTTAGTGGCCTGGCTTAGAGTTGTTCGACTATTGCTGCCTATAAGACGCATTATGTTCTTAACAAGACCGCTCTTACAAAGCTCATTGAGCACACCAGGAGAATCTTTCACACGTTCTGCTATTTTAAGCAAACAAGTAACAACATTCTCAACGAACTGTGATTCAATGCCAGGACAAACATAAGAGATGCAAACTCAAGTCAGTATGCTGTTAAGAAAAATGACTTCCAGGCTTCCAGCAAAAAGTGTACATTACAAAATACAAACCTGTCTATCCTCATAATGAAGAAGATCACACAGTCTTGGGACTGCCTCCATGATAGGGGCAGGACATTCAGAAGGAAGCTTTCTACATATATTGACAACTGTTGAAAGTGCAGTTCTCTAAAATCAAACACAAAGGGGGGAAAAAACAAAATTAATGACGGGACAAAATGCGTATACAAAGTTCTTACTAGCCAACTAGGAAATGTACCTGAAGGATAGTGGAAAAGAAGTCTATAAAACCCAAAACAGCCATAATTGCCCCAGATTGCAGGCATGGAAGTGGCTGATCACGGGAAATTTTCTCCAATGCTTGCAAACACTGCATAAAATGAAAAGGAAATGCATAATACAATTCAAATATTCATACCAAGTACAAGAGAAATTATTTAATTGGATGGAACGAACAATAACAAGAACAACATACTTGTTCAGCAACATCCAGATACTCGATTGCTGTCAATCTCTGGCACAAAGCAGGAAGTATTTCATACTTAACAAGAAAAGCCGAAGCCCGTGGATAAACATCACAAAGATAAGTTATAGCCCTGATAGACAGAAGCATAATGTCCGGGTTGGTTTCATGTTTTGCCAATTTCACAAGGCCAGGCGCCAACATATCTGCAAGCATACTAGAAATGGAATCCTCGGTAGCAAAGGACAACACTTCACATAACTCAGTTAGAGAAGCTAACTGTGCAGAAGGATCAACATTATCTTTTAAACTAGAAATCACTCTCTTAATCTTCCCTTGATCACCATATGACCTTTGTCTTTGAAACCTAGCAAGGGTCCTATGCCTATGATCACTCTCATTGTAATCATCCGAATCACAAGACCCATAGGGCGAATAATCCCTTTCCAAATCGCCTTCTGATCGACCAGAGGGAGACGCAGAAGAAGACGTTTCCATATCCTTCTCCTGGCTTTCGGTTCTCAAGCTATTATTCACAACTACTTCTGGTGGTGAATTTGATGAACTTGGTCTGCTCTCCAATGAACTGCAAGCCCTCTTGTCTGCAGGCATTTCCTCCCCTAATTCAGATCGTTTCTGTCCCCTACCAGCCATTAAGATTTCAACAGCTTTTCAGTCCCTGAACCAAACACAACTCTCTGATCAAATTAACATGATCAAACTATACTGAACCACAATCAACAGAAATCAGATAAACTTGCAATGAAATAATGACATGATTGACTTGAAGAACAAACCACTAAAATCAAAGCCGTAAAACTGTAAGCAAATGAACCCATCACTGAAAAAATGAAACTTTGCAAAAAGCCATAGCCAAATTGATCATTCAAGTAAAAAAACAACAGAATCAAAACCATGAATCATTTCACCAGTAGAATCCAAGGATTAAATACCTAAATAGCGAAACCTGTAGAAATTCGAAGATAAATTCTAACGAAGTCTGAACCAGAAAACCCTTTTTCTTTCCTCCTTTTTTCGTCGTCGTCGTCGTCGTCGTCTTCGTCTTCTTCTTCTCTAATATTGGGCTGATTTTTATCTATACAATCCACGGAAAAATTATCACCGCCTTAAAAAGATAATTACTTTTTATTTATTTTAAATGTGGAAAAGAATCTGAAATTGATCAAAAGAAATCATAAAAATCGTTCCGATGAAGCAACTAATTAAACAAACAATATATGTATCGGAACATATCCAAGACTTGTTCTTAGAAAAAAGAAAAAGGAAAGAAAAGAAAAGAAAAGGGTAGGATTATGTGCACGAAAGGTGCACTGGAACTTGTATAAACTCAAGGATCAGATATATAAACCTGGTGATTATCATGACAGGTCGTTGGAGTATTATCATTAGCGTGACGAAATAAAGATTAATGGAATTTAATTTCCGGGTATTTAATGTTGGGGCAGACTGGCCCAGTAGCTGTTTAGACTTTACCTTCATGTTAGACAAAAGGTAAAGTTGCTACAGTATTTTTTTACTGTATTTCTTTTTGTATGCATTTTAAATCGGATTTAATTCTGATTTCTAACAAGTTTACTCCTTGACTATAGTCTGTAGTCCTCCATTAATAAACAAATTTAGACATAAAAGTGTATTCAACAGTCAACATGATAAAAATGCATCCGTGACTTGACAGACAAAGGGTTATGTAGTGAAATCTGTAAAGTCTGAAACTATTAAGCCTATCAATACTAAGCATGTACTCTACTTGAGAAGAAAAAAAATGTTTCTGCAAATAATTAAACTATTTATCATTGCTGGAGAAATTTAGATCTTCAGATTCTGGGAGTGATGAATGGACCCTGTAGGGCTATTCTGGGTTGTGCATGGGAAGCATCATGTTTTCAGCCTGCATAAAACGAAGGAATATGATAATCAAGGTCAAGGGATCTTGCAAATGGTGAAACCTCAGAATCAAATTGACAGGCATTGACAGAGATGTTGTCCATAACTGAGCTTCTTAAGAAAAGAGGCAGCAACACAGACGATCATGCATGCATAACAAATTGACAGGCATTGACAAAAGTTGTTGAACTCAATATGTTGTGAATGCAAGTTAATTCAAATTATCTCACTAAACATATTTAACTGCACAATCAATATAGAAACAAACTTAGTGATAGAGCAAGGCACGTCAATCTCAAGGGAAGAATTCACGAATCTTCTATCAGAAGTCTACCTCCACATTGATAAGTTGCAACAACAGAACTATCAACAGAAAAAACATTGTTGTATTCCATCTTTCAATGAAACACAACACATGATAAACATGTAAAAAATGCTGTTTGAAAAGCAATCTATCACTAGTGTACGACATAACAAGTGAAACAGAAGTATCTTCAGCAGTTTAAACTAGAGATGGATGAAGAAGGAGTAGATTACTAAGTGAAAAATTCTACATTTGCAACTAAGAACTAAACTTCATTATTTGACTAGAGCGAATTCGTTTTCAAGGAGTACCTGCAAATCCCCGTAATTCACTTCTTGACTGAAGGAGCCTTGCTGAAGAAAACAAAACATAAATCACAAAAATAGACATGAAGATCAGTCAACCAGCGAGATGAATGATCATTGAATGCAATCATCATACAAACAGCAATAACCTGATGGATTTGAACCATTTGGCCTCCTATAGCATCTTGCCTAACAGACCCTTCTCCCTTAGCAGAAGCCTTGGCATCACCCTGCACAACCAAAATATAAACTCAATAGTCAAAACTAATTCACCTCCATCAGAAATCATAGCAGAATAAAAACTCACCTCCACCTGCGTGATCAAATCAGCATCAACCCCATTAATCACCAAAACAAGCAAGAAGATATCAGTAAACCAAGAAATATCTTCCACTCATGTCAAAGACATCAAAAGCAAGCAGCACATAATTACCTCTCTGTACCGAGCCAAGTACACCTTCAACGATTCAATGTAATCCTCAAACCCTAAATTTGACATAGCCCAAAGCAGATCATCCCCATTAATTGTCTTCCTCTTCTCCTTCAGACACCTATCACTCGCCCTACACACAATTGATCCCCAATTTCAGATACAACTCAAATCATAACGGAAAAACTCTACAACAACAGGTCTGGGGTCGGGATTGGGTATTTCCTTACCCCCAACAAGTTAGGAAGAAGAACCTAAATGACCCAAAACCATAAGCAACCTAAGACGTTCAACATAAGAAGACCAAAACCACACAATACAACAACAACAACAACAACAATGTCATAAAAAGGCTCCCATTTGGTAACCCAAAATGAAGCTTGCGTCAAAAATTGAGTAGTCTCACTACTATTTCACGAAATAAGAAGCATAGAAAGTCAAAGAATACTGATTTTTGGTTTCATTGGCACATTCCTGAAGCTGATAAAGCTCAAATCATGCTCAATTCATAATCAAATCATAACGGAAAAACCCTAAGGGAAAGAAAATCATACTCGCTGGTGATGAAACTGATGAACTCAGAGACACATTCCTGAACAATCTCCTTCGATTCCTTAGCAATCTTGGCATTAAGAGGCAACCCCTTCTTCATAATCCGGCTGATGTTAGCGATTGGGAGAAACCTGTCCTGCTCGCGGACGTTGGACCTGGGGCTTTGATCTCCTCCGCTCTCATAGCTTATTCCTCCAGGACTCGTCGGCACTTCCGCCATTGCTGAACCCTAAAATTCACAACATTACAGAACAGCAACAAGAATGAAACCCTAAATCCGCCATTGCGAAATCAGAAAAGGAGGGAAATTTGAACTTACCAATGGAGAATGGAGGAGTGTAGTACTGTATTTAATTAGGAGAACAAAAAGGGTGGGAAAGCTTGATGCAGAGATCGAGGGAAGATCGGACGCTGGAGAAAGATGAGAGACTGGGAAGGGGACGACTCGGATGTAACCTTCACCTGTTTATGTTTTTGCTAATGATTCATAAACCAGTAATAATTAGTAAATCATTTTATATCATTTTTAAGAAAATTACATTTATTACTTCCTTTTTTTTTTTTTTACAAACAAACAAAAGGCCATCTATTACACATAGAGTACGTCTAAATCATCCGCACGAATGATCTTGAATAAATCTCTGACGAGAAAGAGACTCGATAGCGGGGAGAGAAGGTCGCTCTTCAAACTCTCAATTTGATGGGGAAGGGAGGCTTCGTTCCATCTCACAATGTCACTTCTGAGGTCCTGAATGTCAAACTCCTTCTTAGCGAGGAAGTCCGCAGCTCTGTTAGATTCCCTAACAACATGAAATACCTGAAAATTATCAAAGAATTTCAACGATTCTTTGATATCAAGAACAAAAGACCGAATTTCCCACGGGACTTTCCGAGAGTCCCTAATGCTCTGAATAAGGGTCAAGTTGTCTCCTTCAATAATTATATTTTTAAGGTTAAGACGGGTCGTAACTCGAAGGCTTTCAAGGAGCGCAACTGCTTCAGAAACAAGGACCGAGGAGTCTGGAATTCTGAGTTGTTCAATAAAAGAAACAAGGCCAAAGGAGTCTCGAATAATGAAACCAATAAAGGAGGGAGAACTAGATTTTTTTGAGGCATCAAAGTTGATTTTATAAAAGTTGGGGGGAGGTTTTTTCCAGAAGAAAATATTCCTTCTCTTCTTAGGTTTGTTGTGATTACGGGGATGGGTCTTGGTATTACTGGCCTCCCAATCAGCCAGTTGTGCAAAAGCAGAATGGCTATTCGATCTGGGGGAGTGGAGACTTTTATCATTAAGTCGGAAAATGCGATTATTGCGGTAATTCCAAATATTCCAAATATTGTCAGGTTGATGTGCATTTTGTTTCGTTAATATCTCTCATTAAACGTTAATAAAAAAATTGATACTGTTAAAGTACATCGATACGAATCAAACAAAAACATACATGACTATGTTTTTCCTTATATTTTGAAAAGAAATCTACAAAACTCTCTCGAATTGTAAATAGTTTAAAAAAAGCAATGAAATCTATATATTGGACGGAGAGAATAGTATCTATTACAAAATTCTATTATAAGATACTTAATCTAGATTACTAAGGATATGTTAAAATAGTGTTACATTCCCAAAAATTATTAATATAACTACTGATAAAAAAAATTATAAGTACAATAATTTAAACATTTGGAAGTATACGAGTAATTGTATATCTTTTATCAAGAGGTCTCGAGTTCGATTTCTTCTATTGGCGTGTATGAAGATAGTGATATTGGGTTAGACTTAGCTTATTGGCGTTTTTTTTTGTCTCGCTTTATGTCCAAGAGGAATAGAACTCGGTACCTCTGGATAACCTAGCGTGAATCACTAATAAACTAAATATTGATCTTTTATCTTTCTATTATCAATCATATAGGGATGGTAATGCGTAAGGTAATAAACGGGTGAAACCCTTCTATCATTCTAAAGCGGGTGAAATTGTATAAATATTTGTGATTTCTATGTAAGAGAACAAAAAAATTAAATATTTCAGGTGAAATGGGTCAGGACATGGGCGAGAAATCTTCACCCGCATTGCCGCATCTGTCCATCACCAATCGTTATTCCAATTTTCACCCGATTTTTTACAGTTCAGGTGAGTCGGCTCAGATATACAAGTGAAATTGTTATCCCTAAGCATAGTTTTCTTTTATCCTCTTTATTATCAAGAATATCCCTTAGCATAGCTTGTGTACATGGATTCTACAACTGATTTTCACGTGTAAAACAACGCAGTATGAACGAAAGTCATAGGACTCAACTGTTTTCACAGTGGTTAAATAGCTATCATTGTCCTAGTACCTTAGGCGTCGTCTCATATGAAGAACCAACTATCAAATTAACATATAAATGCACTCAACAATCAAAATGCACCTAAACTATAAGCATGCATACTCATTAATTACTCATGCAATAGTAATATATGATTCCGAAAGTGATCAACCGATGTAGGTCTATTCTGGGTCGAGCATGTGATTCATCGTGTTCTGATACTGAAACAACAGAAGTAGATCGAGCATATTTCATAATCAAACAATGGGGCGCGAGGATTCTTATATGCAGAATCAAAATATTGTCTCCATAACCAAGCTTTCAAGGAAATGGCGGTACTGCTCACAAATGAGCATAAAGGGAGCAAACACTAGCACATCTGTATATGTATTATGAATGAATACCAGAATTGACAAACACTGACTAAAAAGCAATCATAGCAAAAAAACTGCAGTGAACATGAACAGCAAGAAAAGATGTTAATTCATTCAAGTTATGTCACTAAATCAATATTGAAGAAGCTAAATCCCTGAAACAGTATATAGAAAGGCACAAGAATCTAATAAAAGAAACATTGATGAGTATTAGATCTGCAAAATGATTCACCACTTGTCTGATAAACAAGGAGCAGGAACAAAATGATGAATTCAAAAAGCAATTTTGATGTTTGATACAATGAAAATAATAATCACTTCACAATAGGACAAGTGAAAATATAGAAGTATCATCAGCAGTTTACACTCGAGACGGTGCAATCTTATAGAGGCATAAGACCACTAAGTAACATAATAACAAATATATCCTTGCAACTAAGAACTAAACTTGATTCTTGGACTAGAACACATGCAAATGATTTATCAAGGAGGCCAGCTTGGCATGTGAGCTACCTGCATATCCCCATACATTCCTTGATTGAAAGACCCTTGATGAGTAAGCTGTCAAATTGCCGAAAATCAAAACATAAATCACCAAAACAAACAAGACGACAACATTACTATTATCGAAATGAATGATCATACAAGCAGCACCAACCTGATGGTTGGGAACCATTTGGCCGCCTATAGCCTCTTTCCTACCAGACCCTTCTCCCTTAGCAGAACCTTTAGTATCACCCTATGCCAAAAAAAAAAAAAAAACCATTACATTTTCCAGCAAGATAAGAATTCAGTAAACATTGTTAACAAAATCCAAACTAACCTCCATCTGCAGCATCAACATCAACCCCATAAATCATCAAAACAAACAAGAAGATATCAGTAACTAATCAATGTCATGCTCAATCATGAAACATCAACCACATATACCTCTCTGTACCGAGCCAAATAGACTTTCAACGGCTCAACGTAATCCTCAAACCCTAGGGTCGCCATAGCCCAAAGCAAATCATCGCCATTAATCGTCTTCCTCTTCTCCTTCTGACACTTATCACTCGCCCTAAACAACGATCAGCAAATCAGATCCCCACTTTCAAAGAACTTGGCGCTTGTTTGGTTAACAACTTAATTTCCATAATTTACAAAATCTTACACAAAGTAGAATAAAAATGTGTTTGGTTGAAATCTTTTCTAGTAGAAAATCACCGGAATTCATTCCCAACCGATATTCAATTCTTGCAAAACCCACGAAATGAACTTACATACTACCCTAGGTAAGTTCCATTTCCCCATTTCAAGCAATTTTTCCCATTTTGATTTATCTAAGCTAGAATTCTACCAAATACATTTTTCTCTAAATTTCATCAATCACGGAAAATGAATTCCGAGCAGATTATTCAATTCCCGCAAAAAGCATGAAATGGAACTTAACTCAATTTCCCCCATTTTGATTTATCTAAGATTCTAAGCTAGAATTCTACCAATCACATTTTCTCTAAATCTCATCAATGACTAAACACACGAATTCAATTCATAGTAATGAATTTCCTATAAAATACAATTCCTCCAAACCAGCACAAATCAAAACCCCAAATAACTGCAAGGAGAGAAGAAATTCATACTCGCTTGTGATAAAACTGATGAACTCGGATACGCACTCCTGAACAGTCTCTTTCGCATCCTTAGCAATCTTGCCATTAGCAGGCAATGCCTTCTTCATAATCCGGCTAATATTAGCAATCGGGAGAAACCTTTCCTGTTCACGGACATTTGACCTAGGGCTTTGATCTCCGCCGCTCTCGTGGCTCCCTCCACCAGGGCTCGCCGGTTCCTTCGACATTGCTGAACCCTAACACAACAACAGGAATGAAATTAGACGAATTTACGAGTGGAAACCCTAAATTCTCCGCCGCCATTGAAAAACAGGTAAAGAAGGAAGGCGGATGAATTTGGAGGGAGGATTTGAAGTTACCAATGGAGGAAGAGAGAGGGTATTAAAAAAAGGAGGGGGGAGAAAGCTTGGATGAAGGAGGAGGCACGGATCAGAGAGGGAAGAAGATCGGACGTTGGAGAAGGAGGAGAGAGGAGACTTGGATCTCAGCTTCTAGTTGTGTTTGCCAATCACTTTCTATTTATACTTCCTAAATTACCCTCATTTAAGTAATGGATAAGGTAATTCATACTTTTATTAGTGTAACATGTCATCTCAAAAAAACTCACCATAAATTCTCTACTTGGTATATTTGGCCAAGTTCTTACAAGAGTTTATTATAGTTTTTTCCAAAATAAACATCTTTTTTTAATATCATTATTACATATACTTACTAGTGCTAAATATGGTGACAAATACATAATGATGAATTTTATAGTGTCAAATTTGTGTGTTAGGTTTTGAGAATTTGAAATAAGTGGATGCGTCGTGACTCATAGATCCTGTTCGGCGTAAAAACTAAGTTCACGTATTTTCCGATGAGCCGAATACGCTGGCAACGCTAGTTTAAAGCTTTTATCGCAAGTTCTTACAAAAGTGTATAGGTTTTTCCAAAATAAACCATTTTTATATATTTTATTACATATACTTACTAGTAGTAAATATGATGACAAATACATAATGGTGAATATTATAGTGTCAAATTTAACATTGAATATCCAAACTGATCCAATGTATGTTAGGTTTTGAGATAAATAAATTTGAAATAAGTGGATGCGTCGTGACTCGTTTAAAGCTTTTTTCGCAAGTGAGTTATTGACAGAATAAAAAAGTTTAAAGTTCTAATTAAGATTGTAGAAAATGATGTGTATTAAAGAAGTAAGTAAAAACATCAAAACTATTATCCGGGCAGATACCTTTAGATTACAAAAGAATGCTCTATCCTTGCCATCCATGGTTCTTGGAGACTAAGTTCTAAGCCTCATCCTATGTATAAAATTGCACCAACAACAAAATTTTCCACCAAATTAGCAACTAATTTTTGTGGAGTAGCTACTTAGCTTCTGCCTAAAATGTATCTCCTCATTCCTCACTGGAAAATTTGCAAGCATGATTAGTCCTGTTTCAATCACTAGTGCTTAGCTTTTCATCCTTCTGAATTTCCTCCTTTAACTTCAGCAGCTCCTTCTCCCCAGCTGCAATTAAACTCTTAACTGAGTCGAATGTTGTAAGTCGAATGCTGCAAAAAACGTCAAGAGCCGATTACTCCAAGCTGAAATAATGATGATTACTGATATAAGACATAGTTTTCAAATTAAGTAACCTGCTATTTGGTAGGGTCTTCAATGCATTTGGTAGAAATCCTCTGTATAGTCCAGCCCAGCCATCACGTTCAACAATACCTGTAACACTTAGTTCAATCAGCTACCGGGTTTTAGCAATTTTCGTAAGACGCGTATACTTCAGTTTTACTTGGAATAAAATTTACCAGGAAGGGCATCAAGAACTGTTTTGTAAGGAGTACTCCGCATTTGCATTTGTCGTCTTACAGTATCTAGAGGATAACATGTAAGTGTGGCAAGAGTGGCAGATACCAAAGCCGTCAGTAAGGATGCTTCAGGCCTCTTCTGATACTTTTCTGGCAAAGACTTCTTCACCCTAGCATTAGAATAAAGATTTTAAAAATGTAAGGAAAACATATTCAGATTTAAAAAGACCACAAATTCCACTTCAACGAGCCTCACAAGTCAAAAACGCAGAAGTTCACAGCTATGTAGGGAGCTATTCCGATTAATGATGGCCCAAGACCCTTAAAAAACGAAGCCATTCCTTCCTCTCTTAGCATGCACAAAGCAACCTGCAGTATATCTAATACGTTTGGTATTCTTGTGGCAATTTTTTTTCGCTTACAGCAGACAAAATCTTGGTTCACTTACCTGACTCATAGTTCTGGACCCTGGCTCTACTGCTAGCCTTAGCCTCAAGACATCTAGAGGATATGTCATCTGAAAAAATATGTAACAACAAGATTTAAGGTTAGATTCTCATTATGAATCGGACTACTCAAAAACAAGGAACTCTGTATTTCTTCTATTTAAAAACCTGATCAATGAAACTTAGTCTTAATAATTATTCTATCAATCTAGAGAACCACTTTGGAGAAAAGAATCATACAGAATTTAGTCAAATGCTATGCATGAATACTCACGAGGGTTGAAGTCATGCCAGCACAAGCACCAGCCGCTAATCTACCAATAACAGAAAGTTCATCATCCTCTCCCTTAAAAAGCTTCTGCAATATCATGCAAATCATAGTATTAGATGCCTGAGAGACTATGGAGTGTATAAATAAAGAGAGTAAGCACAAGTATTACTTTGTATATCTCGTACGAGAAAAGTTGCATAGCACTGTAAGGTATGACTCGTATCACCTGCAAAGTTTGTTAGAAATCAACCCACTTACATGAAAAAAGAAGATTAGGGATAGGTCAGAAAATGTTGAATTGAACCTGAGGAAGATTGCCTTTCCAGTACCCCTTCAGACCCTCCTCCCTCCCTATCATAGAAATCGCCTGCATTAATTATTCAGAGCATTGCATTAGTCCAGAATCACCAAATGATAAACACAGCTAGCTCTCTGCCTGCTGGTGCTAAAAAGAAAATAATTTCCATCACATGTAAAGGTGTAGCAATGCTTAGGAAATTCTTTCAGTTCAAGATTTATAGAAGAAACGTTTAGGAAATAACTAATCTGGAAGAATGCTACAAACCTCAAGAAAACCAATTGCCTTCTTAGCACTTTCTTGGCCAATTCGCAGCCCATGTGTCTGTACACCAATAAAAATTAAACTTCACGAGGATTATATAATGAACAAAGACATGCTTAACCTAACAGAATAGCCAAATTACAAGAACTGCTACTGCATCCCAATCTTGTTCTCATCAGTACCAAATAGATAACATTTCAGAAGAAGAAGAAAGCAATTTCACCTGCATAAGAAGCTTTACACGGTCAAGCGGAGCAGTGACGGTCTTCGCGGCGGCTCCAGCAATTGCACCAGCAGCAAACAGCGCGGCTTCTTTAGGAACAAGAGCAACCAACGCAACCGGATGTTTAATGAGCCGCTCCATACTAGGTCCAATTTCCCTCTCCTCTCTCTTCTGCGACAACGAAACGACGGCGAATCCACAAGCTCGCTTTCCTCCTCCGCGGAGCCATCTGTTTCTGAAAAGCGAGAGGTCGGATGAAGCGCTGGTCTCGGAAGGTTGTAAGCCGGGAATGGCGCGGCAAACGAGGGAGGCGGTGTTCGGCTCCATGGATAGGGAGGTCGGAATGCCGAATTCGAGTGTGGAATTGAAGAATTCGGGCGGAATTGAGGAGTTTTGAGGGTTTTATGGTGGTTTTTGGAGGGGAGAAGATAAGGCAACGGGGAAGAGAGAGCAGGTAGTTGGAGAGAGGAGGGAGAAAATGAGTAAGGGAAAGAGAGGGAAACCGATTAAACAATTGCCCCTTTGTTTTTTTTTATTTGTTTTTATGAATTTTCTTACGGGCGTTTAACCCCGCTCCCGAAAAACTATACTGTATCTGTTATAGGTGCAACCAAATGCGCACACGCGAACCGGGTTAGATCATGAGGCCATTTTCTTTTCCTCGTTTTCTTAGTAATTTGTTTTTAAATAAGGTTATTCCCGAATATCGATTTAGCGTTGTGTCGCTCGACAAGAATGTTTAAGGTTTTCACGCTGGTGTCGTTCGAGGATGCTATATATATGGTTGATCTTTGCCGGTAGCCATTGTTTGTCTCAAAGACTAAGTCATGCGTGTTCAAGTATGAACCGATTTAGACTATAAAACTGCGAATGACTTGTTAAATAAATTATAGTTTGTTTGATGCTATGTTTCTATTCGGATGATCGTAGTAATTTTAGAGCCAATAAGTGCAACCAGCCTGATTCTGATCGTAGTAAAAGGTCGATGCAAGCATGTCCCGTTGCTTTGATGATTCCATTACAATCACTATGTCGTTAAAAAACTATCACTATTTTTTATTGAATTTTGTTATTTTTCGTCTCTCGACGATGGATAAGACGTCAAGAAAAGTGTCATTTTTACAAATCAATCTTATGATTTTAGTTTTTAACTTTAGATTCTTAATATGTGTCCTTATGGTATACACTTTTTATTTTTAGATTTAAATTTATAATTTTAATTGACATAATTACAGTTTTTAGGGCCTAATTCGTCTTTCAAGACTACAAAATACCAAAACTCTTTAGAAAAAGCTTCATTTCTAATAAAAAACTAGTGATCGACCCGTACCCAGTACGGGGTGTTGATTAAATATTATGCAATATAGCAGTTTATAAATATGTTATCATTCAGTACATAATAATATCATTTTTTTTTATTTGTTTTATTCGTAATGATGAAAATTACATTATTGAAATATCCAATCAAGATTAAGAAAATGTCATATTACATCAAATGTCATATTACATCAAATGTTTTGGAGCACTTCTTTATAAACCACATTTGTTGTATGCGAGATGGCATTTCCATTTTTGTCTAAGATCAATACCTTCAAGCCTACCATGCTGGTAACTCGAGATAAACCAACATAAAGTTGTCCATGTGTGAATACCGGCCTTGGAAGATATAATCTCACTTGAGATAGAGATTGTCCTTGACTTTTATTAATGGTCATGGCAAATGAGACAATAATAGGAAATTGTCGACGTTGAAGGCTGAATGGCAATGTTGAGTCAGATGGACTTAACATCATTCTTGGAATTGGAACAATTTTACCAATGTTTCGGCCGCTGATTATTTTTGCTTCAACTATTTTGGTTCCCAACTTCGTAATCACCAACCTTGTCCCATTGCATAGTCCATTAGCTTGGTCTATATTTCGCAACAACATCACAGGAACTCCAACTTTCAACTTCAACTCATGATTTGGAACACCAGAACACTTGATGCTATGCAACATATCAGATGAGTACATTAATGCAGTATTTCCCTCTGCTTTGGAAATGCTATCTGCACTGTAATATACTTTCTCTATTCCGGGCATTTTAGAGAGCAAGTAGTCATTTACTTCGTCAACAACGTCATGTGTAGGTGACAATATTGCTCTCTCTTGATAATAATCAGGGTCATTCATGTGTTGCAGGAAAGAAGGATATGTTGCATCAACAATAGAAGCAATAGGATTCTTTGTATCGATATCCATTAATAATACCTCTTTTGGAAACTCTATAATTGCTTCTCCATCATTGGGGCCTCCAACTGTTCCATCACCAACATGAAGAATCCAGTCTGCGAACTTTTTCATGCTATTAGAATTTGAAGTTGATGCGCCTTGTTGAAGTCTCATATTTTTTGTAAGTTTTAAAACCTGCAAAAATATGTATATATGAAATGACTACATTTTAAAAAAAAAACTTGTGATCACGAAGCTATAGAATATTTACCTGACAATGTTGCCATATTTGTGAAGAGTTGATTGTAGCATTTACAATATCCTGTCTTGTTCCACGTGTTACAACTGGCAGGATTTGTCTGAAGTCACCTCCAAATACAACTACTTTCCCTCCAAAAGGTTGTTCCATACTCATGGGATTGGAAAATCTTAAGACATCTCTTAAGGCTCTATCAAGCGCTTCAAAACAATATCTCTTGGTCATCGGACATTCATCCCATATAATAAGTTTTGCAAGTGATAATAATGCAACCAATGGGCTTCCAGCTTTGATTTGGCAAGTCGAATCTGAATGTATATCTAGGGGAATTGCAAATCTAGAATGTGCAGTTCGACCCCCGGGTATCAATAAAGATGCAATACCACTGGAAGCAACTGTTAGGACAATATCCCCTTTTGATCTTATTGCAGATGACAATGCTCTCCATACAAATGTCTTGCCAGTTCCTCCATGTCCATAAAGGAAGAAAACACCCCCAGTGTTGTTGTTAACTGCAGACATAATCTTATCATATACTTCCTTTTGCTCGCCTGTCATATTGGACAAAAGGCTTGTATGCTCATTAATTAGCTCTGACTTGTCATAACGAAGTTCCTCTTGGATGAGTTTATTGCTATCTTGATTTAGAAGAGTCCCATCTGGAAGCGGCATGGATGTATAACGTTGAAGGCTACTTCCATTACGTCCTAACAACAACTCAATCTCTGCCAATGCATAGTTTTGTAATTGTTCATCACTGAGTTGTAAATCTGCAAAAAAAAGATAAAAGATAAAGTATATATAATTGGACTAATTAAAGAAGATAAGCTATTAGGTGTGTGTATAGTTCATTACTAACGTGTAACGTGTAAACTAAGTTTTATCACTTCATGGAATCATATGTATATATATATATATTGACTACCTGAGTCCTAGCGGCAGTTTATTAAATAAAGTAGACATATATCTATAATAAAATGAAAATTTGGGGTGAAAAAATGAAATACCTGGCATGTGTAGAAGATTTCTCTGTCTGCGAAGAATATCAGCAGCTAATAGATGCCATGTTTCTTGCCATACATGTTCTGGTCGAGTTAGAGTATTGGAAAGCAACAACATTACGAATAAATGTCTTAAGTAATGCTCTGATCCCCAATTACTACACTCGGTAATTCCCTCAATGTATTCATTTTCATCATCTAGCAATCCCAAATTATAGCAAGCATCTCTGAAAGTATCATATGTCCGTCCATTAACAGTTCGTAGATCTTCAAATGATTTTGGCCCCTTTATTTCATTTAGCATAAGACGAAGATAATAGAACTCTCCACAGCCAGGTGCACAATTAAAAATGCGACCAAGAGCCACAAAGTTGTTTTTTCTTGGTGTCCATTCCTTTTTATTTTCAGCATTCCAAACATAAGTCTGTGGGAATTCACTGTAGAGCAATTTTCTTGCCTCTTCATCTGACCTATTACACTCCATCCACTTAAGAAACATAGAGCTGTTGATCCCTTCTTGATTAGCCGCCTCATCTATTGGATCATCATCCTCAAATACAACGTTATGCTCACCGGGTAGGTGAAAGTATAATCTTTGAACCGATGGACGTCTAAAATGGATGCTGAAAGCTAATAATCTCCATGCAGCCTCGCAAGCTGACACGTATCTGCCTTCATAGAACTTTGCAATTTCATCAACATCTTCACCCCGTTTCATAGCCAATTCAAAAGTAACGCGATCATGACCTTTGCTTATATACTTGAAAAGATACTTGATGCTTCTACTCTGATTGCAAGCCTCAACATTGATGTGGGCCCTATACTTCAGTGACAAATATCTATTATATGGAACAACATGCCTGTTATCAAATGTGAATCCATTCTTCTCAATCTCTCTTCCATTATTTCTTCTTTTGTAGATGGGGAATCCATTAGGATCAAAATGAGTTGAGTCAACGTAGTTCTTGGGAAATTGTTTTGAACATATTTTGCTTGTTGTACATGGAGCTGTTTCGTTCAGGGAACCACAAGGGCCATGGATCATGCAATCTTTCACTACTTCATATAATTCCCTCTCAGTAGATGAATCTGGAATTTCTGCCCTGATTACTTTGTCAATATCTTCTGACGTACGTAGTTTGTTCTTTGCATCTAGAAACAAAACTATATGTGCATGTGGGAGACCACGTTTCTGAAACTCAATTGTGTAAATGACTGCAAGAAAATAATAAGATTAAGTATAATAGCATGTTATAAATGAACGTCATGATAGAAAAACCAACAACTACGTACAAATTAGTTTATTTTGTTGTTAAACACTATATGTACTTAGCTTATATATTCCAAGACAATTGTAATGATCTATTCCAAGACAAATGTGTAATATATGGTATGTAAGGTTAATATTCTGACATTGAGTTTCAAATATATTGTGATATATGATCGAACCTGGTTCAATCATTGTTCTATAAGAAGACGGTGTTGTAAAAAACTAAAGCATCCTAATTTTGTTCTAATTTTATATATATATATACTTATAATAAAATATAAGTAAGTAGCAAATTTTAAAAATTAGTAAAACAATTGATATACTTACTTGCGTTGACGTGTCCAAAAGTTTGTCCTTTCAGCAAGTCGTCAACCATTGCATCTAACCTGATGCTGAAGAATCGAGCAACAATATCTGGTCGATCATTGGGAGTGAGACCACGAGATTTACAATATCTCACAATTTCCGGCCATTGAGAGTTGCAAGTAAATGTAATGAAAAGATCGGGATGACCAAAATGCTTGCAAATTGTCATCGCATCTTGATAATTCTGGATCATATATCTTGCACCACCAGTAAATGAGACCGGTATACGTATACGTCTTCCAATAGATGAGGGTGTTGTATTGCCTTGAGAATTTGCATTTGCCACATTATTATATGTATCTGATCTGTAATTCTTCTGATTATTCCTATGGAATTTCAGGCGACTTGCTTCAACCATAGTATAAGCATCCACCAAAAATTGTAGAAACAACTTCCTTGAGAACACGATGTGGGATCCTTCTGATATCCTTTCTTGAATTCTATATGCAAAATACTCTCGAATGCTCAACTTTGTCCTTTTTTTATTTTTGTTCGAACCTGAACTGGAGAGCTCAATATCAATTGTATAGTTATCCTGACCATAAGGAAAGAGCAAAGGATATTGAAGTGCGAGATAAGAAGGATGCAACTCATTTATGCGGCGTAACAACCGAGATTGTGTCTCAATAACAATATCTCTGTCTGTCACTTCTCCTTCATCATCAACTATCAAAGCTGCTACTTCTGATGTTGTAGGCATGTTGTATCTTCGTGCATCTCGACTTCTTGTACCAATCAACTTTAATTTCACATTAGCAGTGGAAGACTCTCCAAACCGATCCCTTGCCATTCTGTATATTTTTGCTAATGGATTGAATTCATCAATCATGCATTTCAAAGAATTTATGATTGCTTGATTGAACTTGTGAGCCTCTTTGGCGCTGTATTATAAACATAACAAATTTTTAATATATAGATAACATATATTATTTATTGTGAAATTGAAACATGGAATTGCACGTGTATTACCTGTAAGCAAAAGCCCGATTGGCCTCTTCATTCTCCGTATCTACTATGTAAAGTTGTGAAAACTTTGGGTGTGCTCCTGTAGGAGGCAATAAGCTTCCAATAAGGTGATAATTTTGGCCTAACATTGCAAAACCTGGAGGTCCACGCCCATCATAGATAGTTTCAATCTTTCCACCCAATGAAGTAAATGAGAACATCATATTGTACGCCCGAATATTATCGCGAAAGTGTTTACTTATTGAATCATTCTGCGTCAATAACTTGGAAAGTAGTGGAGGTGGAGATTGGATAGGAGGCAACTCAACAATTCCCTTTCTGCAACACATTGAAAAGTCTGGGTTTGGAGGTTTCTTGCTCTTTAAACTACGCTCCTCATACCACATTAAAGCTCCACAAAACCTACAAGTATATGATGGGTCTCCTAGATCTTCATAGCTCACTGCGATGTTTAAGTTGAGTTTGTTAAATTTGGAGCCAAAAAAGAAGATTATATACACTAACTGAAAAGTTGACTTATTTCTTATACATGCTTACCTTCTGGTAGTTCTGCTTTTCGGCGACGTCGGGCACGCTGTCGGCGTCTTTGAGTCAATATATTCTTTCTCTCCAATCTCTTCCGCTTATATATTTGAGATTGCATTTTTCTGCATTATATTACATATAAACGATAAACAATCACCAGCGCATGGCGCGGGGACTACGCTAGTAGGCTATTAATTCTATGGAAACTTTTTGGCGAAGAGAACACCGTATACCACATCACACAAACTTAGATATCAAAACATATCGTATATGTCAGGTGAAATATGTTGACTTTGACAATCAATTAGGTCTGAATGTCCATCCTGTTCTTCTATAATGATTTAGATAGATTGGAAGAATGATTTCATACATAAGCTTGACTGGGATCGTATAAAAAAGTATGCAGATCAAGCTTGATTGGCACTCTAAGATTCTATACCTACTCCAGACATGATCTCATCATCACAACTGTATCTTGAGTGCAGGTTTCATGTTGAACAAACAGACGTTAACAACAAAGAAAAAAGCAATACCAACCGAGCTTGATCTCTCAAAATACAACTAAAGCAACATAAATTACCAGAATAAGGGGTCAATAGATTGGCAACTCGTACAGTAATGCAACTGCAATATTATCAAGCAAGACTATTAATTTGGATTAACAGTGAACAACACCAAATATAAACAGAGCTGTCAAGAACCATTCTGAAACTACAAATATGCCTACATCATATATGCACTGAACATTTATCATATCCACAACATACAAAGTTCCGAATAAAAATAACAAAACATGGAGCACATATTTTAAGAATTAAGTTCATTATTAAATAATATAGCATATGAGATGTGTTTAAATTGATAAAAGAAGACTTAGTAAACCCAATCTCATCTCACCACTAAACAGTAATCCTGGTCTCCAATTTCAACGTAATAGAAATTGATGCAATATGAAAAGAAATCAGCTCCACTCAAAATAGCATGGCAGTAAGCATGAAAGCACACAATTTATACTAAAAATAACAAAATTAAGGAGTTAACATGGAGAGGTCAAAGAAAATAGAGAAGCAATACAAGATAACACCAGCTCAAACAAAATAGGAGTTAACATGCAGTGGAATATTTTCTGATGAATAAGTAAAGCAAAACTTTGAAAAACAATGAGGTTGAAAAACAACTAAAGAAATGATACAGCTGTACTGAAGCAATAATTCGTAATTGTGCATCCTCATACCAACTTAGCAGCCTATATAAACTCCATTCAAGACTACCACATTCCCTCAGCTCGAATTCATTTCCTATCTCAACACAAGAAACAAAAAAAATCATTCCCATCCACAAACTAAACATGAAGCACCCAAAGCTATGGAAACCATGCCATGAAGACAGCTCAATGTGATTGGCAATTAAAATGAGAGATTCAATTAATTCCCTCACATGATCATCTTGATCAATTCCACAGCAACATCAATGAAGAAGGTACTGAATGAAAATCAGAACAAATACCAGGTTACAACAGTAAGCAAAGCATGTTTGCATGATCAGATTGTCCAAATTCACTTGTGTAAGCTCGAAATATACATTCAGTCACACTGTAGGATGAAAACAACAACACTTACAACATAAATCCCAACACAATGATTATAAAATAATGAAGTTCACATACAAGAAATCGTAATGCAAAAAGTAAATTACCACAAAGCGAATTGATTAAATAAGAAAAACTCACTTGATCTTTGAAGGATGATTTCCTGCTGACTAAACAGATGGGAAATAATTTGATAGTTGGATGAGTATATGAAGCACTGTAATGGTGAATGTTGACATTAAAATGTAAACAGAGGCAATTAGTTTAAGTAGTATTTAAAATTTTAAAATGAGCTAGATAGTAGTAAGTGAACGTTGGGCTTGTTGATTGAAAAAGAGAGTAAAGAGGCAGTTAGTTAAGAGGATTATGTTTAATTTTGAAATGAGGCATGATTTTAGGCAAACAGTTAGACTCATAACAATTTTTTTTGCCTTGAATTAATCGAGAAAACTGTCACTGATAGAGTTTGTGCCATATTATTCTCTGCATCATCCAAGGAGAAAATGCAAATAACCCAAAAAGCAATAGTTCATACTTATTGAAATAACTTTGCATATATATACAAAGTTATGAATTGAGAATTACTTCAAAAACAAATGTTGACTGCAATAAACTTATTTAATAAGTGACTTATTAAACTTAATTAAATAAAACAGATTCTTCAAATCTTCCATCGACAGCTTGGGCAAGAAAATCCTTCTTGAAACCATTGTATGATACAATGGGGATGAAAAAAGTGGCAGCATGGTAGGCATGATTTGAGCTCGCCTTCTTGAAAGTCTTCTTGACAAATGCAACATAAACCTTCACCGTGATGTCGGATGTCGTCCAACAGATCATTCACATCAATCACAGAGGGACTTTGAATGCCATCCAACATCACCTGGTGCATCGTAGTCACTTCTTCATCATCCGACAGTTCGATAACTGTGGGACTTGTTTTTACTGTCACTGTGATTATTGCTGATGGACCATTATTTATGAAATTTTTCTCTAAGTACATTTGTAGAAGTTGATTAGCAAGATAAATTTGAACAAACACTGGAACATTTGCTTCATCGAACATTCTGCTTATATTCCCTTCTGTCAATTTTGTTCCAAGCTGCCATGGTGTGGTTGACATGAAAGAAGATACCACTCCACGAACATTTTGTTCATGTACGACCTTAATGTGACTTGCACCAGGCGTAGAAGGCAAACTTCCCAAAACCTCAACAAAATATGGTCCAATACTTACATGAAAACCACTGTCAAAGATTGGAGGAGGTAACATATTAGCCCTGCAAATATAGATTGAAATAGTTAGCCCAGGGCTGAATGTGGTTTAAGAAAGTACATAATATATTTTTACTTACATATTCAGCAAAACAATTGGTCGATCGAAAGCTTGATTGCTCAATTCTGTGGTAGAAAACACTGAACATATTGCGGTATTTATAGAACAGATCAGGTATAGGTTAGTAAAGCATCAGAAATTCAAAAAGTTGTTTTAAAATTTGAAATCAAATTTCTGTTAAGAGCTGTACAGTAGAAATTTCAGGAGATCTCAGATTTGTAAATTTCAGAAGATCTTTGCTTTGTAAATTAAAAATCAAAATTTAGTTAGTTTGACTGATCCGTTAAAATGGTTATTGCTGAAGTTCAAATATTTTAGCGGGAGATTCAGATTGGGAATGGGTCCAGTGAGGGAATTTTCCTGAAGATACAATTTTGTGCAGTGACTTGAGTCTGTGAATATTGTAATTCTATCTCAAAAGTGCAGACATTTGTTATCAAGTTGAGTGCGTACACTTGAGATTAAACTCAGAAGTTAGAAAAGTTCATTGTTATGATTTATGAAACTGCTCTTTACCTTGTCTGCTCTTGCACTTTTTCTGTGATGATATTGCTTTTTAAATTCCTAGCATAAATTATCTGGAGGAAAATTAAGCAAGCATCTCTCCTTTTACTCTTCTCTAGAGATTTAGGGGTTAAAAAAATTAGTCTATAAATAATCCAACCACAAACACAGAAATTATATGTGTCGACTGAATATTCAGAAGGTGATGTGCCATGTGTTTACTGATGAACTTGAAGACGACTAAAATCAAGAACACAAATTTTTCTGAAATTAATGTTTGTTGAAGCCTTATTGAAAAGAAAGTAACTTATAATCCCTAAGAAATGAAAGAGGTTGTTTGAAAAAGTAAGATACGTCTAAATCTGAAACTGAAAAAGATTGATGAAAACACAAAGAACTCTATGAAAATGAAACAGCTTGATGGAAATGGACTTATAACAGCAGCTTTCTTCTTGTGAAAGTCTTCTTTCTGGCTGTAGAAATCATTATATCTGACTCACTGCTGTCTTCAATTTCATCACGGTTGTGCTTTGAAGGTGTTGCGTTAGCAGAAGATGAGACATTTGATGATGGTGTATTATTGATGGAGTAGGATCCCTCTTCAAAATCATCATTTTGTTTTTCAAACTCAGCTTGGTCAACATCAGTACTCAATTTGGCATCAGACGACACATCTGAATCTGGTTGTACTGAGTGGTTTTCCTCCTTAACCTGATAAGTACTTAATTAGATTTTGATTTATATTGATTCTTAACAGAAAATGTAATATTTCTTACCTTTTCTGTAGCACTGAACTCTTCATATTCAGATATCATTTCAGCATCAGAAATGATCTTTCTAACTGTGTATGAGGATCCGGGGTTATCCCTATTGTAATCGGATACCTCCACTACAAATAGAAATTTCTTTTCTAGCAACACATTGAAATCATGTGGATATCCATCGCTGTTTTCATCCTGGTAAGTAAAGGAAATTACATTTAGTATAACAATATGGATTCTGTGATTTTTTTTTATTTGCTGTAAAATTGAAATTTCTGATTTGAAGATGAGTAGTATAGATAAAATACTTGTGAGACTTCACTCTGAAGTGTGGCTACTGATTTTGTTATAAACTGAGACAATTCCCTCTCAAACATGACAAAAGGAGCCACACCAGAAGAATCTGAAACATTGATATCAATCTTTAACCTGGATCAATATAAGTTGTTGAATAAGTAAGTGCAGGAAAATATTTAACTGAGAAATATCATACAAATGCATACCTTGTAGCGACGATATCAGAATCAGTAAGACAGCTCGCACAAGAGTATTTATCTCCATCAAAGTCAAGTCTCTTTCTGCAATGTTTGCAGCAACTATAGAACCAACTTCTTTTTTTATTTATCTCTACAATAGTTGCCACCACCTTGCAAAAACATTTCTGCAAAAAAACATATCGTAAATAATCCTCTTCTTATTATTCTAAGTTAAGGGGAAAAAAGTATTAGCAATACTTGATACCTCAGTAGTCTCTAAAATATTATTCAAAGTTTTCTGTATACTGATTTTTACAAAATCAGTACCTACTGTAAATGTTGGTAGATTGAGTGTATTCCCATGTGCTTTCCACCTACAAAACATTTTTTTAGTGCCTTACAAAAATTTTAGATGATTTGCAATTCTAATATTAATATACCTGGCCTTAAAGTCAACAAATTGAGGAAAAGCTTGATCACACAGAACTCTAGTTCCACCCACAGCATTGTTTAGAATTGTTTTACCTGTGTCAATAATAAGTAGAATTGATGTTAATATTAAGCAAAAAATCATTTAAACATAATATGTTGTTGTTATCAATTTTGAAATATACCTTGTACAATTTTAATCTTGACAAATTGCATTATGATGTCAATGTCATGATTTCCATTTTTTGTAATGGCCCTTTCAAGTTCATCAGCATAGTTGGCCCAAAGAGTGCAATTTACTGTTTCATTCCTATATAAAAATTAAGTTTGATAAATAGAAGTATATTGTAGAAGAAAGAAGACAGTGTATGATAATGTAATGTAATGCAACTTACTCTTCATTTGCCAATATAAAATCAGCCTTGCTTACAGGCTTTTGGTTGATCATGATAACAGTAAATGATGGCTTTGAAACAATGTGTCCAATTACATCTAGGTCAAAAGGGTTAGAGTATTCAATAACAAAACAACAGATTTAATGATTGAAATAAATAAATTGAAAGTAAAGAAAGTTACTTACCAACTAAATAGTTAGTATCAAGTTCATTTTTGTTGATGGAATTGAACAAAGCATACTTGAATCCATATTGATGAATTTCATGATCATCAATTGGTGTGACAGTAGTAAGAAAAGTAAACTTGATTGTATAGTTATGCTCAGAATAGCGATAAGAACCACTATTTTTGTGTACAGTAAAGTTTTGCACACAACAAATTAATCCTTCAGAGATCAAATCAGAGATGTTTGATAGAACATTTTTTGGTACTTTAGCCTCGATTTTATCACCCTGTAAAAAAAAGAAAGAGATAAATTAACTTAACAGATCAAATTCTGAATGTGCACCAGGATTTTAAAAAGTTTTGTATATCAACAAATGAAGGAGATAAAAGAACTTAGCCACTGTACATTATGATCCATCAGAACTAATTGAATTTCATCTACTTTGACAGATCTATATGTCTTGTTCCACTGGCGAATGATACAGCAACGAATTTTCCAGGTTTGCTTGCTTGTGTTGATGCTTCTAATATCATCATAAGTTGAACCCATCTTAATCCTACAAATTTGACAATAAAACAGTACAATTCATTAGCTTATATCATCATAAGAAGTAAATAGAAAATTAGTATATACAGTTTTATGTAAGGAAGGAAATGTAGGAGGAGGAGCCAGGATAGTTCTTATATCATCATAGGTGGGATTGTTAAGAGTAAAATGTAGAGAATAAAGAGGGATTTAGTTGTAGTTTCTCTTTTGAATTTTGAAATCAGATGAACGTTACAGATTTTTAGGAGTTGAAATATTAATGACAAAATCACAGAATCATGAAAAGA
The DNA here is from genome assembly GCA_029168935.1 of Oxyria digyna. Taxonomy (NCBI): domain Eukaryota; kingdom Viridiplantae; phylum Streptophyta; class Magnoliopsida; order Caryophyllales; family Polygonaceae; genus Oxyria; species Oxyria digyna. The sequence continues at coordinate 1,256,549 of JAPVLV010000017.1, forward strand.
CCTTGAACTTAATTTGAACGTTAATAGGTTATTAGATGGAATTATCTTTATGCAAAATCTTTAACTGAATTCCTGAATTTCTGTTTTCTGTTTCTGTAGGCAATTAGGTAACTGAATTCCTGAATTATCTTTATGCAATTAGGTTTCTGTAGAACTATCTTTATGCAATTAGGCAATTAGGTTTCTGTAGAACTATCTTTATGCAAAATCTGTAACTGAATTCCTGAATTTCTGGAAATTTTGTTTCATGTTTTCTGTTCTCTGTTTTGTATTTTTTTTTTTGCTGAATATCGAGTTTTTTTGTTGCATCTTATGTGTGTACAGTAGTAAGTAGATAAGCATTCAGAAAAACTGGAAATTATAGTAAGTAGATAACCAAGGCTGAATCTTTATTAAGATAACAAAAGGGCTACATCAAATAAGAGAAAATGGTAAATCATAACCAAGTTTATGAATTTCATATCATACCTGAATCCCTAGATCAACAACAACATAATGCATTTGTTTGCTGGAAGCATTCAACATATACATATTATTGGAAAGAAAAAGATACAAATTACAATCTAAAAATATAAAAAAGGTGAAAAACTATGATCTTCAATATGCTCTGCAGCCTGAGACAGCTCATTTATCAACATACTTTACGACAAAGAGGGCATGAATTCTTGTTGCTAAGCCATTTGTTGATACAATGAGTGTGGAAAACATGAGAGCAAGGCATTCTTGTAAACTTTAGAGTAGGGATAAACTTCTGAAGACAAATAGCACAAGAATCCAGAACTTGATCCTCACTGAAGCTCTCCCAATCGAATAAGTCTTGATTATAACTGGAAGTGATGTCAATGATTATAGTAGGGACAGAAGCTTGGTTGATACCTTGTCTCACTTGAAGCACACAATGGGCTATATAGCTTTGGATACAATTTATTGCACAAGTTTGTTGAATACAGGATGGCACATTGGCATCATCAAGAATAGCTGCAACTTGTTCATAACTGAGATGTTCTCCTGTCCAGATATTTGATGAGAGGATGTCGACAACTTCAATTTCTCTAATGTCGTAATAAGTAACATCAATGGAGCTTTTTAAATCTAGATCATTATATGCACCTGAAATACTAATAGTATAATTCCCACAAGAGATATGATAGCCGGAGTGAAATGTAGGAGGAGGAACCATGGAGACGAACTGCAAGATATTTAAGGAAATTTATTAACAGTAAATTAGAATATAGAGATAAAGTTTCAACCAATTAGAAAACAGAAGTTTGCTAGAAATTTTATGGATTATCGAAGAGAAACTCACTTAATCTTTGAAGGATGACTCTTGTTGCACAGGATTGAATATTGAGTGGATGAGTATATAAACAAAATGAAGAGAAGATGAATTAGTAAATGAGATGTAAGAGGGTGAGAAGGTAGGAGTTTTTATAGTTCCAACATAACCATATTGGCTTAAAAAATGGCTACATGGACATTGTGGGTAGTAACCAATGGCAAAAAATATGGTGAGAAATAAAAATATGCTGTTATGTATCCAGTTATCAAATTGTACAAGTTAGAATACAAGTATGCTGTTATTATGACATAAAAATTTCATTACCTTTGCAAGTAACATGAGCTGAGGCAAGAGTTTCTGCTCTCTTCCTCTGTTCTGCTTCAGCCTGCATTAATATGATTAAAGTTTACTGTCACAAAGCTCCATTTTCTATGAAGCATGTATTGAGAAATTCACGGAAGCAAGAGAAGCCTATCTCATTCACATCCAATCCAAATTAATGTACCAAATATTGAATCATGTAATAACCAATCCAAATTAAAGTTTAATAACAGAAATTTAATGTAATCATAAGAATTAGCTCTTGCTATGATTAACTGCAATCAAAATTGTCCAAGTTGCAATCAAAATTGTCGAAGTTCCAATTTCAGAGATCCAAATTCAGTTAACAGCTTATAGTGAATTTGAATGTCATACACAAATAGAGGGTTGGATGCAAATTTAGCCAATACTGATAGAAAAATAGATTACTCAACTTTTGAACTTCAAAAAGAATGTCACAGACGATATCTATAAAAATTCCTAGAAGAAGAACTAACCTTGAACAACTCAGAAGGAGCAAGTACAGACTACTCTGCTATTTAGAGTTATATACTGAATGATGTTGTTGCTTCTGTTTCAAAATACCGAAAATTTTCCTTGTAACTTGAGACTTGCAGGAAGCTGGTATTATGCATATGGAGAAATCAGCAGACAAATGGGATGAACACTTTGATATGAACAGTCATGGAGTTGAGCAAGGAGAGACATGGTGGCATGGAAAGTATGGATACGAGTGGAACCGAACTTGGGGCGAAGGACATTTTGTCTGCTGATATGTTTATAACCATGAAAAAGGGAGGCTATTTTATAACCTATCTTATGAGTGAGATAAGTGGGCTAGAATTTGTATGGGCTTAGTGGAGAAGTGGAGGGAGTGGGTTGTTGTATGGGCTTAGTGGAGAAGTGGAGGGAATGAGTTGTTATTATTTTCTGCAATAAAAAACAATGAAAAAGCTAGAAGCATGTATCCACTCAAATTGTGCCAAGTGGCGCAATTTTTTGTGAAGACATTGCTTCAGCTTTAACATTGTATATAGTAGATCTGGAAGTTATAGAAAAAGAGTCCTACTAAGTTTACTCAAGCTAGATGATGTGTGGATACCAATATCCAGATCAAAGAGAAATGAATTAGCACATAACCAAAAACAACAGAAACCTCATTATTCATGACTGGTACAATAGGTCTTATACAAGAATCTAATCTCAGCTAACCCACAAGAGTCCATGATTTTCAAAGGCAAAACTAAGATCAAACCCTGCACATCAATGAACCAGCCAAAAGAAATTACAACAACATAAAAAGAACTACTAATTATAAACTGAGAAATCAATCAACCCCCATGAACATAAGCTGTATACTGTATACATTTGTCCCACTCCCAAGTAGTGCAGTCCCATGTGGATGAAAGAATGAGCAAACCAATTCATCCATGAAACAATCTGCTGAACTATGAACAAGCAGAAACTCACTTGTTTGCCAGGTGGATGAGGTTTGGTTGGTGGGTTAGTGGCGTTTTATGAACGAAGAAACAGCCTGCAATCACTACATAACAGAGGAGAAGAACGAGTCCTTTCATGTAGTGAGATGATCCGTCCTGTAAAGCCAAGCCTGTGATGATTATGGATAGAGCTAAAGATCCAGTTTCTAGTGGAGTGAAAACAAGATCCATATTAATGCCTAAGATCCAAGCAACGATCACACATGATGGAACCTGAAATAACAAACCAAAATTCATATCACAACTTTGTATTTGCAGTTTTGCACAAATAACATATTTGAACTTTTTTGTTCAAGTTCTTACCACAAACATCGATATCTGAGTTGCAGATCCCAAAGCAACACCCAAAGATATATCCTGGTTTCAATAATACGAAGAGATTCATCAAAACTTAGCCATATCTCACGGTTTTTATAAGATCAGATTAGAAGGAAACAGAAGCTGAAAATTTACCAATTTGTTCTTGAAGGCGAAGATGACGGCTCCAGCATGTTCTGCAGCGTTTCCCACAATCGGTAGCAAGATTATGCTGATGAATCCAATGCTAAGTCCCCAAGAATCCGAAGCATCCTGCACAATCGAATCACAAAATTAGTAATTCACAAACTTAGTCATGTATACTGATTTGTCTATGAAATTACCTCAATTGTGGCGACCACGTATTCTGACAATAGCGCTACGATACCAGTCATGCCTATCAACCAAGCAAAGCCACTCCAGAATCCGATCACAATTTCTTCTTCACAACCAACATCACCCTCATCATCAGAATCCTGTTCCAGGTTAAAATTTCAGTTGTTCTGAATAATATTATTGCATAACTCAATATTGTATCTTGTATAGTTATAATTTACCTCCTGGGCTTCAAACAACTGCCTGTGGGTCCAAAGCTGGAAAATAAGATATGCAAAGTAGGCAACCAGCATCACAATGCTGCTCACTCTAGACAAATTCAGGGTTTGGGTTAATCCATTGACAGACACAGATGTTCCACTGACGAATCCGAACAGCATTGGCAACAAGTGACATAAAAGCCCAAGAAGTAAGAGTAGAGTGTTGACATCAGCTTGTCTCTGCAATTAAACAGCAAACATTTAAATCCATGCATTATAAAATTTGACTACACTATATATATACATCTGTATCATGATTCACAAGTGACAAACCCTGTCAAATTTCTGCTCCTTGTTTAGATTGGCCAAGCCGCCACAAAAGAGAGAGGTACCGAGCACAAGAAGAAGGTTGGAGAGTATGGAACCGAGAAGCGAGTACTTGACAACATCTATTTTGTTCTGACTCAAGGCGAGTATCGCTATAATAAGCTCCGTTGCATTTCCACACGTCGCGTTGAGAAGTCCTCCAACTGCACACATAAAAACATCAGTTCACTCCCAAATCTATGGAGTCTGATAGATTCTAAACACTAAACTGCATGAGAAAAACTACCTGTTGGGCCTGTGTAGTATGCAATTTGCCTGCAAATTTAGAGGAATCCAAAGATCAGCCACAGAAAATTCTAACTCAATCAGAAATGCAGAATTCAAAAGGCTTACTCTGTCAGAAAGCTGATACGCTCAGCAAGAGGAGTCAGTGCAATCAAACTCAAAGCAAAAACCCATGGCTGCAATCAACAATCAAACCAAAATTCATATACTGATATACATAAAAGCAACACTAATTTATTGAATGTGATTAGAAAACCCTAACCCTTCCGAAATTGTAGCAGTGAGCAGCAATAGCCAAAGGAATAGCGGGAAAGAGAATGAATAGCTTCGTCCCAAGAATAACTTCCTGGAAATTCTGCAGAGTTGCCCTAAGAACTCCACACCTCACCTTCGACACTAACCCTAACTCGGACTTCTTTCTCAGGGAAGAAGACGACATGCTATGCGCCGTTCGACCCGGCCTAAGCTCCTTGCTCGACCGCTTCATCAGCGGCGCTGTAACTCCGCCGTTCTCCATGGCTGCTACTTCGGAGCTCTTCATAATTTCTTGAGGATTATTATTACTGTGTTTGTTAGATTGTTTGATGAGGAACAGGGGAAGAACAGGGTGCGTTTATAAAGAACGGAATTTGAATCATGAATTGAAGGGAGAAGGAGATTAATGCAGGGATTTATGCATCTTCGCGGAAGCTTCATCTTCATTTCGGTTACTATAAATTGCAAACTGTTGATGTGCATGCTTAGCTTGCCTACTATGTCTATTCAAACTTCCTAATAGGGATTTTATCCACAAAAATGGAAAATAGTATTTTAACATAATCAACTTAATAAACTGAATAATATTAGAATTTTGTTATGAAATGAACAATATTTTATAAATAATTTTATTGTAGGTGTCTTTTAAAAATAATTTTTAAAATGGACACAATCTATAACTTCGGAAATTAACAAAGAAGAGAGGCGATGTCCGAAGCTGAAATTATTTATAAAAAAAGTTATAAACGAGGAACAACGCCTCTCGTTCACTGATTTTTTCAAGTATAAAGACGCTATTTACAACAAAGGCTTGTCAGGGCTTGTTCGAAATCGGGATCGAGTGAGAGACATATCTGGTGAAAGTTGGGATCGATACGGATCCAAGGAAACTAGTCTCGCTCGATTCCGATTTCGAACAATCTCAAACGAGCCACCCGAACCCGCGTAAGTCTTGTGCGTACTTGCTACTGTAAAATGGAGATTTACATATGTGTTCCTCAATATCAGACGACGAAACACATATCTTGTGAAAGCTAGGATCGATATGGACACGAAACTGGTCTCGCTCGATTCCGATTCCGAACGAGCCCATACAAGTGCTCGGAATCTGACATCATCAATTTAAAGAAGCTTAGGTAGTGGAAGGGTTCGGGTGGCTCGTATGGGCTCGTTCAGAACCGGAATCGAGCGAGACCAGTCTCGTTGTGCTCGTATCGATCTCAGCTTTCACCTGATATATGTCTCATCGCCTGATATTGAGTAACGAATCTGTAAATCTCCATCTACAGTAGCAAGTACGCACGAGATTTACGCGAGTTCCGATGGCTCGTTAGGGATTGTTCGAAATCAAAACTGAGTGAGACCGGTTTCATTGGGTCTGTATCGATCCCAACTTTCACCAGATACGTCTCTCACTCATCGATTTTGATTCTGAACGAGCCCAGACGAGTTACCCGAACTCGCGTAAGTATCCCAAATGTAAGACGGAGGAAGTAATAAAGATCGGCTTTATACCTGATTTAAAAAAAAAAACAAATCAGTGAACGAGCTCTTCTCATATATATAATTTTAAAATAATTTCTGCTTTCTTTGTCAATTTTCGAAGCTTAAGAAAGTGTCCATTTCGAAAACTAGTTTTAAAAGACGCCTACAATGGTAATTATTTCTAATGGTTGCGTACTCTACCTAATATTTTCATACGATAAGTATTCCGGTAAAAAAAATGACATATCTGATTTTGTTGCTGGCATGGCACAATAAGTTGCCAACTATTATTAATAACAACAAAAGATATTAATAAACAGGAACAAAAATTATTCGATAACAATAATGCATTTTATTTTATTTTTGCAAAAAATATCAATTGACAATTTCTTGTGCCACATCAACAAAACAATCGGATATGTCATCGGATCATGTGGATTATGCATAAATGTTGGGCGTAACTTTATATGAATTTGTTGTGGGTAAATTAAACCTAGATGCACACAAACATTGTTGCATGCATAATCTGAATGCAAGGGTGTACATTCGGTCCAAATCTGTTTTTTCGAATTTTGAATCAAAGCAGACCAAACCGGAATAAGAAAAAACGTGGACCGAAGACCGGACCAGAAGTATCAGTTCCGTTTCTATTCTGGTTCATTTATTTACAACCCTACCTGAATGTGTACATCACAAAAACTGTGTATAAACTATAACATTTGCATGCAAAATTACAACGTTTATATGCACAAGTTATAATATTTATGTGCATCGTTAAGTCATCATTCTCACATAATCCTTTTCCACAATTCCGAATAATTTCCGATTTTTAAGTGATTTTAATTATACGCACCGATTTGGATCCCCACGCCTACCCCTGCTCTATTGAGTAAGATTTAACTTAATTAATTGTAAATTCTAATAATTATGCACTTAACAATAACATGGTCTAATTGTTTTCATTTTTGTGTGCGTCGAAGTCTATTGTTTTTATTGTAGAAAAGAGCATTTGTTCTCAAACTAATTCCGATAAGTCACTATTCGTAAATTTTCCTCGTAATCTTGAAACTTGACATTTGACAAGGAGAGGAATATCGTACCCCAAACGTAGACGCCAACTTTCTTAGAAACTTCCTTCATATTTGTTTTTTATAACATGAATGTTGGAGATTTCAAATCTCGATCTCATGTATCAAGAGCATACACGATGACTGGCATCAATTTATTTATTAATATTTTTTATTTTATTTTTGCATGTCATTTTTTCATACATTTCAATGATGGTCTTATCAATTTTTAGTCATTAATTTCACCCTTATAAATTTCTTTATTTTTCTGTTTTTTTAAAAAGAAACTAGGCTCGGGAATAGGCGTTGTCCACAACAACGTCTCTCCTTCTTACAAAATTTTCGAACCGGCAGAAAGTGCATATTCGGAGAATATGTTTCAAACATAACCTAAATCGGAAACTATTTCAAAAAAAAAAATCTGTAAACGGTAAACCATTATATATGCTCTAACTTTACATAGTTTCTATTTACCGCTCACTCAAATTGCTATTTATCGTCCAGTCTTCGTGCGTCACGCATGGATTAAAACCATATGTCGCGTATGAATTGTTTTTTTCAAAAAAAATCCATACGTCACGCATGGATTAAAACCATACGTCACGCATGGATTAAAACCATACGTCACGTATGAATTTTTTTATTTTTTTGTTTGTTTTTTTCCATAATCTTGTAGATAATTTCAATACTATCGCGTGCATATAAAATTCGTCCAAAACGGACATCGTTTGCCCCTTCAAAAAGTCAAAAAACAAAGAACAGTGGAGTAATTATGATTAAGTGTAACAAATCTACTACTCCGTACTTATAAATTGTAGTTATGGATATATTTAAGTATTACCATCACTAAATAAAATCTTTGTTAAGTTATCTACCATATTATAAAAAAAAATTGAAAAATGGTGTGTTGAGTTTTAACGGACTTGTTGATACAAGAAATTATGTGTGATAAATTTGTATTTTGGCCTTTTGAAGGGGCAAACGATGTCCGTTTTGGACGAATTTTATATGCACGCGATCGTATTAAAATTATCTACAAGATTATGGAAAAAAACAAGCAAAAAAATAAAAAAAATCATACGTGACGTATGGTTTTAATCCATGCGCGAAAACTGGGCGGTAAATAGCAATTTGAGTGGACGGTGAATAGTAAGGGCCTAACTTTATAGATCAATATAATCAATCGTTAACTAATTTAGTGATTTGTCGTGATTGTTTAAATTTTGTTATCTAAACTTTTGAATACATATATAAAGACATTATTTCTGTATTGAAAAAAATGACATTATTTGAGTTGTTTTTTTTACATTAGCTCTAGCCTTAGACCTTAGTATATACTCCGTATCACCAAAGCACCAATCAAGTTTGTAGACTGTAATTCTAGACCATCCAAATTCGAAGTTATCTTGACCTTGCAAGTTGCAACTAGCAAATTAGTTATCTTTGTCGTCGTTACTTACGTACGTTGTTGTCTCAATGACCCAAGTAATTAACAAGGAGTAAAACGACACCGTACGACGTACGCGTGGACCAGAACCCTAATTTGTACTGTATATATTATACGCCTAGCTGCACCAATTTACATATCCTTACAAAAAAATACTCACATGCAAAAAAAACTGCATGCCCATGCATGCATGCATGTAGGTGCCATATAATATGAATGTTTTCTGAAATGAGCATTTTACCAGAAAAAATTCCCGACGTAGGCTCTTTTCAAAACAATTTCCCAAAATAAACACTTATTTCAGCTTCAGAATTTTTTTATGTGTGAGAGACGCTCTCCTCCGAAGCTGAAACTATTTTTTTTTGAATTTTTTATGTATAAGAGACGTTGGCCCAGCCAACGTCTCTTATACATGTTAGTTTTTTAACATTATTTCCAAACTTTTTTGTAGTTTTTAATATTTTTTTAAGGCAATGTATAAGAGACGTTGGTCGAACCGGCGTCTCTTATACGGTCAAACGTAAAAAAAAAAATGTATATGAGACGCTGGTTCGACCAGCGTCTCATATACAGATATGTTTTTTTTTTATTTGCACATGTATAAGAGACGCTGGTCGAACCAGCGTCTCTTATACGTTCAAACATAAAAAAAAAATGTATATGAGACGCTGGTTTGCCCAGCGTCTCATATACAGCGATGTTTTTTTTTATTTGCACAACCAGCGTCTCTTATACCGTAATGTTTTTTTATAATAATGTAAATATGAAATTGTTGTGTAATAAATCTGATAAAAAATCATAGAGTTTAACATAAAATTTTAAATCAACAAATATGTAATAATTCTAATCTTCGTCTTCACTCTCTGTGTGACCATCATCTTCTTCTCTACTTGGCTCTTGGACGGGTGCTAACGTAGGCTCGTATCCCCATCCACATATATTACGTTTATCTCTAGAAATAGGCCTAGTGGGAGAAATAAATACACTTGAAGCACTAGTGGACATAAATGAACTTGGTGCATGCATTGATGATGTCATGTATGAATAATGAGACGAGGAACTCCATCCACATTCACCGAGATCTGAGAACGACGGTTGCGGGATTGAAGAACTAGGAAAATCTTGAAAGGAAGAATAATAGGGCAGAGGTGTTGGAGAGGCTATGGGAAACGATGTTGGATAAGACATTGGTGGCGTAGACGCTGACGCTGACGCTGACGGAATATAGGGAGGTGACATAGTCATTGGAGGATCTTGTTGGCTATAGAAGAATGATTGATCTACAGACAATTGGTTAAGAACATCAATCCCTTGCGTCGTCACCTGTTGTCCCTGGAAAAAAAATCATAAGTATGTTTGAAATATTTAGTGTAAATATTATATAAACTGATATGTTATATTTCATATTCACCACCATATACAAGTCGGTTGATATTGTCCTGCTGGCGGCCGAATATGTGGACTAATAAATCTACGAGTAATTGATCGGTACCAGCTCATATACTGTTATTCCACTGTTGAAGGACATGGGTCATCCAGAGGCATAGCAATCCAATCCGCACATCTGTTCCACAACTCTATAAATTGCTTGTGAAATATGCTCCAGTCTGTCTCATGCTTCCCCCTTCTGTTAACTAAATGCAACTCAGCATAGTTTTCACATGCACCCGGCACATGTTGTGGAAATCCGAATTGACGCATCACACGGTCGGGTCGATGCCACTCAACTATGTCAAAACAAATCATAGGGGCTTGGGTCCTCCACACATTGCATCCTAAAAAACAAATTCTACCAAGCCTCCCTAGTTCACTTGGTGTGTAGGGATCCCATGCAAACTAAATATAAAATAAAATGACCTTAAGTATGTTGAATATATGTATTATGTAATTAGACATTAAAAAAAATACAAACCTGATCGCTCCTTAGCCTATCCAATGCATCTCGATAATACATAAGATCATGACTTTTACCATCATATACGAAATCACACTTCAACCACCTAAATAAAAAAAGAGATTGATAAAAACTCGCCCGAGATATATGTATATGCAGTAATGGTGAATGTTACCTCAATGCAAGTGAATCTTGACCATTCAGAAATTGGTCATCAAGTGGTGGAGGTTGTGACCCTTCAGATAGGGCAGCCTTAGCTTTCCTCCTTCTATCTCTCCTCCTCGCTAGGCGATCTTGCTCCGGGTCTGAGACCCCGATAAACCTTGGCCTCCCAATCGGCATGCGTTGCCATGCCCATAACTACAATCATGACATTAATTAACCACTGAAAACCGATAACTTTAAATTCAATAAGTTATATTATATACCTGAAGTAAGATCAGTGGACCGCCTATTTGAGAGTGATGTTTCTCTGAGGCTTTGCATAGGTTGCGGTAAAGATATGCCAAAGTAGCACTTCCCCAGCTGTAGTATGCCGCAGACTCTAGATTCTCCAGCAACGACAAATACACTACTTGTATTTCGCCTCCACTGTAATCTGAGAAAAGGAGGTCACCCATTACCATCAAGATGTATGCCCTTGCATAACACTTGATCGTCTCCTCATCAGCATTATCCGGCAATTCACTAAAGTTTGTTCGTAGCCATGAAAGCTTCAATGCTGAGCCGCCGAGTGATCGACTTGGATCTTTACCGAGCAGACGGATGACTTCTGATCTCCAATGGTGACCTGCAGTGCCTGATACAGCATAGCCATCCACACATAGTCCAAACAACACAGCAACATCTTGGAGTGTGATTGTTGCCTCACCCACGGGCAAGTGAAATGTATGTGTCTCAGGTCTCCATCTCTCCACTAATGCTGTAATAAGCTTCTTGTCTAGTTTGAATTTGGATCCTAGACGGGATACGCAATAAAATCCAGCAAGACGAATGTATTCTAAGACCCTAGGATGGGGATCGAACCAATGTCGCAGATGCACTCTAGTTTCTAAGGGTGTCATTGTCTATACAAAAGAAAGGGAAAATTAGAGATATTTAAGCATGCAATGTACAAACTAACTAGTGAAAATCGATATTTAAGCATGTAATGTACACTTACATAAGCGGCATTGTTCCACACATCCGAAGATCTGTGTTGTACCCAGCATCAAATTCCGCCTCTTCATGTTTGTATGTTGTTGCACCAAGTAATCGCTTCAAGTGCTTGTTTCCAACAACTGTGTTGAAATTTGAAACAATGTGGCGAACACAAAACCTGTGATATGCATTTGGAGCTCTCCAACGTTGTAGCTCTCTCATAGCCTTCAGGATACCGTTACTCGACGACCAATTAAATCCATGAACCAAGACCAACTGTGACCATTCTCACTCTCAACAACAGCAAACACAATAGGAAAAATCTGTTGATTTGCATCCACAACCATTGCTATAAGTAAAGTACCTTTGTACTTTCCATACATGTGAGTTCCATCAATAGTAATCAAAGGCCAACAATGTTGGAAACCTTGGATGCTTTGTCCAAATGACCAAAAAACACGTCGGAAGATGAATCCACTCCCATCAGCACTTGGTACCGTACTCCATTCGACAACAGTACCAGGATTGGACTGTACAACTGCAGCCATAAACCGAGGCAAAATAGCATATGATTCCTCCCAATCACCGAAAATGGAAGCTATTGCCTTTTGTTTTCCACCCCATGCTCTTTTGTACGTAATGGAGACCTGATACGAATTCTGTATTATCTGCATAATGGTCCTAGGATTCAATGCTTTGTCAACTCGGATAAGCGAAACTATCTCTTCAACGATGAACTTTTGCGAGATATTACGATTATCCATATGCATGACATCTCTTACGCAGCTAGGGACATGAGGACCTTTGTATGTGCTTATCTTCCACACATTGTCAAGCTCACCGACTTTATGAGCCGATAGTTTCCATGTGCATCCTTCGTCTTTTTGCACGCAGACAACTGTGTACCATCGATCTCTGACATTTTTCACCTTATACTCCTTCCCCTTGGATGCTGAGTACACTACAATTCTTCTTTTCAACTGCTCGAGTGAACTAAAAAGTTGTCCTTTGCAAAATTCATCTTCATTTGGCAGTGGATCCATTCCAATCCAAATTTGCCATGAGTTCATCAATGCTGGATCAGGTTCTCTAGTCATATTCCAACTCGGGGTGATTTGCGCTGCTTCTCTAATCATGTTAACCCTAGCTATATCAGCTTCATTGACATCCTCGTCCTCTGACGATTGATCGATGTCATCATTGTGATCAAGACCAAACGCATCGACAAACGCATCCTCGTGATCATTGTTTCCCTCTCCATGTACTACCATTTGTGATCCACTCATTACTCCAGATTGAACATTTGAGAGTAATCTGGTGAATGAGGTTTCACACTGGGGGTTGTATCCACCTTTCATTCTAAAATGTCAAGGAAAATTTTATCATAAAATTATTTTATCTTTAAATTTAAAGTAATTGTGGTTTAAATCTTTTTAAACCTAATTACTTTGATTGTTTATACATAATTACTATTTTCAACTATTTCCAACTATTTTCAACTACTTACTTTGATTGCCACATTTTATCATAAAATTCAAGCCAAATCAAACCACATTCAAGTGAAGCCACATATTATCATAAAAAAAATCGTTTTTTAAACCTATTATAATATCAAATCAAACCACATTCAAGTGAAGCCAACTATTTTCAACTACTTATTTTTAAACCTATTTTCATATAACATTCGTTTTTAAGTCTTTTACCATTACAAAATTCATAAAAAAATTCTTAAATCTATTATAATATAAAATTCGTTTTTAATCCTATTATCATTAAAAATTTCTAAAAAAAATACTTATACCTATTATAATATAAAATTCGTTTTTAATCTTATTATCATTAAAAATTTCTAAAAAAAATACTTAAACCTATTATCATATAAAATTCTTTTTTAACCCTAGTATAATTATAAAATTAGTTTTTAAACCTATTATAATATAAATTTCGTTTTCAATTCTATTATCATTAAAAAATTCTTAAAAAAATACCTAAACCTATTATCATATAAAATTGGTTTTTAACCCTATTATCATTTTAAAATTCGTTTTTAACCCTACTTCTATAAAACTATTTTCTAAAACCTTTTTTCTGAAACATATTCATAGATTCTTAAATAAAATGAGTGCAAAAATTTTCTTACGTTTTCTCTGTTGAAAAACGTTCAACCGCTCGTTCACGTCCGCTCGTCCGTTCACCCCAGTCTGTTTCTTGCTGATTTTGGAACGAAGATTGTTGCTGGTATGACAATAAAATAACAGTGAACAAAATTAATTAAGAGAAGAAGAAATGGAATTACACTGTTTAAATGAATCCAAAATTTTTTAAGAAGAGAAAAAGAAATGAAGACTTACCTTCGATTGCTGGATCACCCGTCTATTGCCTTGCTGTTGTTGTTGGAACGAATGAAAAGAAAACAAGAAGAAGAAGAGGTTGGTTGTTGTTGTTGGAACGACTGAAAAGAAAACAAGAAGAAGAAGTGGATTGCAGTAAAAACGTGAAAGAAGAAGGGATGAAGATGAATTTAAAGACTGTTGTAACTGCTATCTCCCAACCACACGCATTCAATTTCAATTTCAAACCCGTTCAAACGAAACAGCGGCTGGTTTTCGGAAATTAGGGTCAGCGTCTCTTACACATCACATTTTTTTTAATTAAAAATTGTATAAGAGACGCTGGTTCGACCAACGTCTCTTACACATCACTTTTTTTTTTAATTAAATATTGTATAAGAGACGCTGGTTCGACCAGCGTCTCTTATACATGTGCAAATAAAAAAAAAACATCTCTGTATATGAGACGCTGGTCGAACCAGCGTCTCATATACATTTTTTTTTTATGTTTGACCGTATAAGAGACGCTGGTCGAACCAACGTCTCTTATACATTGCCTTAAAAAAAAAAAATTAAAAACTACAAAAAAGTTATACATAAAAAATTCAAAAAAAAATAGTTTCAGCTTCGGAGGAGAGACGCTGGTTCTACCAGCATCTCTCACACATAAAAAAATTCCGAAGCTGAGATAATTGCCTATTTTGGGAAATTGTTTTGAAAAGAGCCTACGTCGGGAATTTTTTCTGGTAAAATGCTCATTTCAGAAAAAAAAAAAAATCCATATAATATTGTGGCAACTTAATTCATGTCGGTCTATCTCTGACGAGTAAACCTAGCTAGCTCGATTCCTCAACGAAATAAAGAGAAAAGTTTTAGTGAGAATAAGGCTTAACGTAGAAAAAATAAAGTTTTCGCTTTCACAGATAATAAGTTAATGTTTATAATTTGAGCGTAATGTTCATAATCTGGGCGGTAAAAATTTTCGATGTCATTTTGAGAAAAAACAAAAAAAACAAAGTTTGCAGTAATTACAAGTATGTCACCGCGTCCTTCACTGAAAACGTTCGAAAAATTGCCCAGATTATGAACATTACCCTCCAGAATATGAACATTGACGTGTAATCTGTGAACGCGATATTTCGTATTTCCTACGTACGTTAAAAGTTATTTGTACCGGAACTTTTAACTAGTTATTAACTATGATAGTATATCATATCAATTCAAATATTTTTAGTAATATTATTTAAACTTATTATTAAATAAAAACTAATTTAAATAATAAACTAAAGATATTTTAAGAACTCAACTTCAACTTGGTTTTAACTATCGGATACAATAGATGCACCCCTTTTTCGTTCATAGATATACATATATTTGAATTAAGACAAAAATATCGCTACTAGTTCTCATCCTTCTCATTCAGAACCGCAACCAAGAGCTTTTTCTCTTAAATTTACTCCTAGTTTTCAACGGGAAGAGCTAATACTAGTCACCGGAATAGTAGTTTCTTCTCTAAAATTTACTCATGCGGGGAGAGGATCCCTCAATGAAAAGCAGAATCTCAAAACGATAAATGAAAGTTGGATCCGAAAATAATAATCTCATAATAATGACAGTTTCATACTCTTACATAATTAGATGTATCTATAGGGGGAAAGGGAAAATCTATCAACACCCTTAACTATTTATATGCAATTTCAATATAAATGTATTCTACTAATTAAGTAGTTCGTTGCAAGCACAACCTAGATATTTATTTTTTCATGTCGAAATGTTGAGTATAGTGTTGATCAACAGTGCGTCAACCCATAATATGCATTTTATTTCATCCATCGATAATGTTAACAATGATGGTTATAACTCATGTCCTATAAAGGCATAAATCGTTATGAATTGTTTGTCGCTCATACATAAAGTCGATACGTAGATAACCAATTATAAGGCAGTTATAACAGTTTCACGGACTCATATATAAAGTATTTCTACATTGTAACTTTTTGTGGCACGATATTGTACGTTACATATATGATCGAAACTTCAATTTTAGACGTACACTCACGTTGAATAAGGCCGAAAAGGAAGAAGGTTGCGAGGAAATTTCCTCCATCCAGATATTTTATGTGCCAAGAGATATCAATAAATGGATGTTAATTATACAAATATGAGGTGTCTGCGGAGATTATTATATACGTTTTTTCATAAAAGTTCAGGGTGAGAATTAGACTTTTCGGTTCACAGATAACAAGTTAATTTTCATAATTTAAGCGGTAATATTTATAATATGGACGATGAAATTTTTTGAGGGCATTTTGAAAATAAAATAAAAATAAAATCAAAGTTTACAGTTATTACAAGCATGCTATCGTGTCCCTTACTAAAAACATTCAAAAAATTCATGACTCAGAATACGAGTCATTGACGTATAATCTGTGAATGTAAACTGTTTATTTTGTAGACTTATTCATAACAGACCTTTCCTCTATATTTAGCTTGCCTAATTAGTGTGGGAAATATTTGATGGTGTTAGGCCTAAATAGTTCCGGTGAGAACAAAGCTTAACGTAGGTAAAACGAAGTTTTTGCGTTTACAGATAACAAGTTAATGCTCATAATTTGAGTGATAACGTTCATAATCTAGGCGATAAATTTTTTTGAGGTTATTTTGAAAAAGTAATTTAAAAAAAATCAAAGTTCGCAGTAATTACAAGTATGCCACCGCGTCCCTCACTTAAAACGTTCAAAAAACTTTGTGGCCTATATTATGAACACTAGCATCCAAAATATGAACATGATGGATAATCTGTGAACAAGATTTGTTCGTCTTTTCTACGTTAAGAGTTATTTGCCCCCGAACTTTCCTCAAATGTGATATACGTATATAAACTTTATTTTCATTTGTGAAGTATGGGCCTCAAATTCTTCACATGCAAGTTCGGTAAGATCGAATTTCCTCTGAATTTGTCATCGTATGCTTGAGGTGGAATTTAGACTTGGTCACGGATTAATGGTACGTACAATACAGGAGGTCGATCCAAAAGCTAATTCCTTTTGGTTCGAGGGTGCTTCTATGGTTGATTGCTTTGTTTAATTTAGAGTGTGTACGTTTGATGGTATAAAAGATAGGGAAAATATCGGTTTGAATCTTAGATGAATATCGATAATTTGTTGTGAGTTGTGACACATTAACATTGTGAAAAGTATATACATCCGTGATTATTGTGATCGATATATAGTTTAAAAAAGGTTTTGAAAGATGTATATGTAGGCCAATGTAGTTCTATGGAGCAATGTGTTGGCCCACGACGAAGACTCAAGAACATAAAAGGCTCTTCTCGCTTCCTCCACCTTCCGGCCTCTCGCCAGAAATTAAGTATGGCCTCTCGTTAACAGTCGCATGCCTCACGCCACCCAGGTCATCTGAATATGGCCTCTCGCCGTGAAATACTCCCGTGGTGGGGCCGCCTCCATCAACTGTCAGTTCCGCAACAGACCCATATAAGGCTCCGTTCGGCAGAGCTTTTTTTGCACATTACGGAGCTTAATTTTTTATTTCATCTAGTTACTAAGTGTTCAGTGAAAAAACATTCATCTAGCTTAACAAGATTAATGTAGATTGTTAATGTTACACCTCCTAGATTAATGGAGCTTAATAAACTTAATTTTATTTTTAATCCATTAGTACCCTTTATCAATAATATTTAAATAATTCATTATGTCCTTTTT
Organism: Oxyria digyna; assembly: GCA_029168935.1. Classification (NCBI taxonomy): domain Eukaryota; kingdom Viridiplantae; phylum Streptophyta; class Magnoliopsida; order Caryophyllales; family Polygonaceae; genus Oxyria; species Oxyria digyna. The sequence goes on from JAPVLV010000017.1 coordinate 1,274,433, forward strand.
CGTAATTTTACTATTATTATTACAAATTCAACTAGAATTACCGAACATTCAAGTAGCTTTTTAAACAACATTTACATCTTGAGCTTCAGCTATTCATTCAGCTCCAACTCCAGTTTCAGCTACTTATTTAGCTCCAGCTACTATTCCAGCTCAATATACCGAACAGAGCCTAAACCAATTTTTTTTTCTGCTACCAAATATTCGTTGTTATGTGATACTTGTGAGGTTGAGCCCAAATCTTTTTTTTCGGGCCACAAAGAACCCGAGTTGACAACATGCTAAATGCTAACCAAACCGAACCGCACCGAAATCTGCGGTTTGTGTCGGTTCATCGGTTCCTCGGATACAAAGTTCCGTCACTAAAAAATGCTAATTTTTATACTAAAAAAATCTTTGAAATGTTTTTTGAGGGGGGTCTATATCCCACCCTCACATGCCCCAGGATTCTTGAATGGTTAGATTACGTATCCTAGTTGGCTAGCTATAATGCTACATATGCATGTTTGCATTTGAGTGCTAATAGTGAGTATCAGTTTGTAGTCAATTATAATCTCTCTGCATACAAATCCTAATTCTGTACATATATCTTTCTTTGCTAAATTTTCTCTATGTATTGTTATTGTTGACAATTTTTTTATTTTGATACGGTTGATTCCAACAATGGAGAAGAGCCCAATCATCTAACATTCTTTAACATGTCTCACACGAAAAGTTACATTATCTTCAGAACTTTTGGTATATATTTACACATCTATCTAACTTTTTTATTGACTTGTACTATATGCATGTGACCATATATTGTATATTTTGTTTATATCAACAGAAGAAGAAGCAAACATCAAAGTCAAAGTTCAAGAACTAATCAAACAATCTTCATCGTCAAAGCATGTTGCTGAAATTGAAAATGAGGTGTTTGATAGTCTAATGTTTGAAAACGATCATCCTAAGAGACAAATTGGTTATGGGCATGGTGTCAAACAAACCCACATCTTTGGAATACAAGGCATCTTGGAAGAAAGGAGGATGTAGATCTACTACTATAACCAACAACTCTGATCAGCTGGAAATCATGAAAGCAAAATTGTTAGACACGGAAAAAGAGAATCAGGAGCTTCGGAGTAAGATTGATCAAAGTAATGACAAAATTGATCGGAGTAACCAAGTATTGCTTCAAACACTTCAAGCATTCTGTAGTGGAAAGATCTCTAATGAGGTTTTTAATACTCTTCAAACACCATTATCTTGGCAGCTAATTCTCCAAGTCTCCAAGATGGGTCTACACAAGGCAAGCCAATAAGACTTGGTAGGCCTATAAGAGTCGTTAGTTCATTATTCATAAATTTAAATTATATAAAGGATAAAGGAACAAGATTATTAGGCTTAAGAGTCAATACCTTCTTGACATAACAAACTTTCTTAGATCTTATGTTCAAGTTACTGTGCACATGAGGATCAATACATGGATGTATGTACCAAATTACAAAAGAGGGGCAAGTTTATCCATCTCTACGAGTATAAGGCACGCAAGTTGAGCTACTGATTCCTTCAATAAATATTCTAGCCATGGTGATGATGTAGAATCGTTTAGACCACCAAGATTTATATAGAGTGTAGGTTCAGGATACTATTCATGAAGGTTCATGCTAGTTAATGTGCAAGTTCATTATAAGAGCAATACATGAATGTACCAAATTACAAAAGAGGAGCAAGTTTATTCATTTATACAAGTATAGGTTCATGCTATTTAATTTGCAAGTTCATAATAGGAGCAACACATTTTATGACTTTAACATGTATGAACTTTTCATTTTGTTTCAATGAATATTCTAGCCATGGTGATGATGTAGAATCGTTTATGTAGGAACCTATATTTCTACAACATATAATTTGTATAAAATACAATAAGTAAAACAAAATTAAGGTAAGAAGAAACCGATCGAACCACTACCGAATGCGAATGGTCGAACTTGAACGGAGTCGAGATTATAATCTCGTTCCTTAATTCTGAAAACGCCCCGTAGTGTGACGATTGCCGGCGTTCCGAATCCCAGGATAAAACTGCTAACGCTTCTGGTTTGCACAACTCAAGACAAGAAGTCAACGAACGCTAGACTGTGTGTACTCTCAGACTCGAACAAGAGAAGAGAAAAAAGTAATAGAGACTCCAAAAACGTGGAAGAGAGCAGAATGAGATGATATTGAGTGTGTTAAAATGAGGACTCCCTTTTATAGCATTTCAAGGAGGATCCCGATTTATTGCAGTCCATTAAAACCGAATATTTGACCAAACTTAATTGGAAGATCAACTTAAGGGAAAAGGGGGTGTATTGAATGTAGCCTACAAACAACTCTTAGTGATCTCCATATTACTATTAGTCTATTCTAGGGAGGTGGACTTTCTTGTTTTTGGAAATAGGATTTAGAATTTTAATTTTATGGGTAAAAAATATACCGACCTAAATTTATACTCCCTCCGGCCCTTTTTTATGTTCTCATTTCCCATTTTGAGTGTCCTAATTTGATGTTATCATTTCCATTTTTAATCATAAATCTTTACCAATATATCCTCATCAAAACCCATTAATTTCCCCCAAAACCACAACAATCCAAAATACACTTTAATTTTTCTCTCTCCTATTATTTTCTCACTCAATCTTAACCCTTTAATTTCTCATCTCTCACCATTCTCTCGTCCCAATACACTCTCTCTCATATTTTCATCCCTCTCTCCTCTCTTCTCTCATCTCCTTAATTCTCGTGCAAAGAAGAGAAATGAGAACATAATTAAGGGACGAAGGGAGTATATATGAGGCTCCAATTATTGACAGGCTTTTGCCCGGCCTTGAAGATCAACCAAAGCAGAAGCTCGAATAGAGACTTCTAGGGTCCCGGAGAGAGGAATATCAAAGAAGAATAGCGGATCTCATCTAGGGCTGGGCATGGGTCAAAAACCGAACCGAACCGAACCGAACCCGAAAAACCGAAACCCGAAATTCCCAAAAAATCTGGACCGAAAACCGAACCGAAATCTTTCGGGTTGGGTTGGTCCGGGTTTGGGTCGGTTCGGTCCGGTCCAATAAAAAACCGAATAGGACCGATTTTGAGCCGATTGCAGATTTGAGTTCGGGGTGCTCGGATCTGGATCTGAGCTGGTTTGGAGGCGGAGAAGAAATACCGGGATGAGAGGAAGAGATCCGAGGACAAGGAGGAAGACGCGAGGTCGCTGGCGGAAACGGTGAAGAATTTGGGGGAGAAATGCGAGAGGTTGAAGGAAAAGTACGATTCCCTTCGGGAAGGGTCCGAATGTGGCGATGTGAAGTGGAAGGGGAGGTTGAAGAAGACTGAGGATAAATGCTGGCTTTTGGAGGTTGACAATAGGAAGCTGCAGATCGATCTCCGGGAAGCAAGGAGAGAAGCTGGTGGATTTGGTGAGAAGATGATGAATGCGCTGTTGGAGGAGAAGGATTTAATGATTTCAGAGTTGGTGAAGAAGAATGAGGGTTTGGACTTGAGTGACTAGGTTCCTAGACTCGACTCAGATAGAGAGATATCAATTATCAAACAGAAAAGGAAAGGAAGGAGGCAAGGAGCTGCTGCGTAATGGATCAAATTTGTGCCGACTGCAATCACGAACCACGACCACGAATACAATCTGAGCGCCGCCAGCACCAAACCACGAACCGCCGCCTTGAAGCTTCCGCCTGCACCAAGCCACGAACTGAGCGCCGCCTGCACCAAGCCACGGATTCGAGGGTTTTCTTTGAACTGCTACGTAATGGAGAGATTGGAGAAGTGGACTGGAGAGGGAAGAGTCGAGTCGAAGACGAGTGAGCTGCAGAGAGGAATTTTGGGCCATTATTTCATTTGGACCAAAGCCCAAAGGTCAAAATAGGCTGAAAATGTGGTTGTAGGGCTGGGCATTTCGGTCAAAAACCGAACCGAACCGAACCGAACCCGAAAAACCGAAACCCGAAATTCCCAAAAAATCTGGACCGAAAACCGACCCGAAATTACTTCGGTCCGGGTTCGGTCCGGTTTTTTCGGTTCAATCCGGTTTGGGTTTCGGGTTTACCCAACCCGTGCCCAGCCCTAATCTCATCCGCATCGAAGGAGACTTGGTACCAGCTCCGACGAACTTCATTCCAATCATTTGGGATTAGCGACATCTTCGAATCTCAAATTCTCCAAGACGAGCGCTAAATCCTAGATTGAAGGTTTGATGGATTGGGGCTAAAGAAAAGCGAAGAGCATAAACGAAAAGGAAAGGGAACGAGGAGCGATTTCACGGAATCACCATGGTCGCCCTCGAGGAAGAATCTGACAAAGGTAGGAGTGTCTTTTTCATAATACTAGATCAGTTTCCGACTTTTCGTGCTATAATAAACGGGGGGATTCAATTGTTTTATTCATTGATAAACATCTAGTAAAGAAGATATCCTGGCTTGGTTGCATTCATATGTACTCATTTATGGCGAACTGGGTCAACACATTTCGTATCTTTACTCTCGCTTTTATTTTTAATAATCGAGCGTTTCGTAGATCAGTCATCGTTTTCAAAAAATATATTATGGTACATTTTTATGCTGCCATATTAATGATGTTGCATTTATAAACTGAAATAGGAATGTTATGATGATATTTCTTAAGAGCAGTGCATTAAAATATTGATTAGTTACATTTATTTAGGTTTAACCCATTTATAGAAATTAATTCGTATGCTACGTTTCGATATTTATAGAAATTACATTGGTTGGTTGTTGTTTATCTTAGAGAATTAAGAGATACTTTTTAAGGAATTTTTTTTCTATGTAGACACCTTTTCGAAAAAATTGGTTTCGCATAGAATTGGCTAAGGATAGAGATATTGTATTAAACAACGCCTCTTCCTCATATATTTTTTCGGAAGCCGAAATGAGTGGTTATGTGGAAATTATGTTCAAAACGAGCGTAAGTCGGGAATTTTTGAAAAAAGGGCCTACATAGGAAAAACATTCCTTTTAAGTGTTGACAAACTCACCAAAGTAAAAAAATTTGTTGATAGAGTTTATATAATTTCTTTTATTATTGTTTGTCTCGTACTGTGGAAATTTATCTTACCCAAACAGGTCCCGATGACCGAAAATCCTGAGTCATGATGTGTACTCATATTTTATTCGCACAAAACCTGGCCCATATATATAGGCGCTTGCTAAATACAGCCCGGGCGTTTTCTAAATAACGCCCGGGCCCTCGCGTTCTGCGAGGGAGCGCATCCTCGCAGAACGCGAGAGTGCGTCCCCTCGCAGAACGCGAGGGTGCATCACCTCGCAGAACGCGAGGGTGTTTTTTCCCTATAAAAGGGGAAAAACCCTACTCGGCCCATTTTTTACATCACACACAATTTTCTACCGCCGCCTCTCACCATCTCTCTCGTTTCAACCTACTTCTTCTTCCTCTTTTCACTACAAATCTCCATATAAGGTATGTTGCTTATACTCTTATGCTTTCTAATGTTGTTTCTAGATGAATATATGTTGTTAGTATAAGAAATTGCATATTATATGATGTTTTGATATTGAATGTTGATTTAGAAATGGTTGTATAATGGATGAAAGATGATGATTTTGAATTATGGTGGATGAGTGGATGTTGTTTTATGTTGAAATTCATTAGGGTTAGGGTTTTTGATTAGGGTTGTTGATTTTATTTAGGGTTTTGATGTTTATTTGGTAATTTACTTAAATTGATAGGTATTTTAGCTAAAATATTGAATTTTCGTCGGAAAATCTCGCCGGAAACTGTTGCCGGAAACTCATAAAAATGCAAATTGACGCAGAACGCGAGGGGTGTAGTATACTCGCAGAACGTGAGGGTCATGGTACTCGCAGAACGCGAGTGTCATGCTACTCGCAGAACGCGAGGAATTGACATAAGAGGAAATTCTTTCCTCTTCTGCAGATACATATTTATATACTGATTTTACTTTATATATTGTGATATTTATATACTGATTCTACTTTACATTTTTTTAGGTAATGAATCGTCCTGGACGTTCAACCCGTCGAAGAAATTGGAACGCTGTGAGAGAAAATCCACCGGTTGAAAATGCAAAAGGGAAAAGGAAAGCAAAGAATACAACACCGGTAGAGCTCTTCCCCGAGGGGCTCCCCGACGTTGATTATCGCGCCATAGAGCGGTACAGTGGTGTCCATAGTTATGCCGGGGAAGACTGTTCTGTGCCTAGTGGGATAGAACGAGCAGATACATATCAAGGGTATCGAAATGATGATTGGGACCTTTATTCTCAAGAGTCAGTTTCATGTGCACAACCGTCAACTCAATGGGCACCACAATCAACTCCATATGAACAATCGGGTAGCACTATTGGTGGCTGGGACAATTTCATTCCTCAGTATGCTGTAGTGGAAGTTGGACAAGGGTGGGGTGGACAAAGTTGGGTCGGTGGACAATGTTGGGGAGGTGGATTTGGTGAGGGAAGTGTTCCTGAAGACATGGGTCAAGGAAGTGGACAAGCTTGTTCTTCTTCTTACAATCCTCAACCAGAACCGATGGAACAAGAGTACCAGGATGAAGGTGTTGGGGAAGAACACGAAGAAGAAGGTGATGATGATGATGATGATGATGATGATGATGAAGAAGAAGAAGAAGAAGAAGAAGTGGTCCAGAAACCAAAAAGAAAGAGGAAGTCCAAGAAGAATGAGCCAAAGTATGATCCTGAGCTCACTCATGCCACACCTGGCGGTCCAGAAGATCCCGAGTTGCTTAAGGGATTTGAAGCACATGTGGCGTTCCACATCCAGAAAGGGGAGGTAATTTACTAATTTATTGATTTTCTGCATTTTTAATACATTAACAGAAATTCTGCAGAATTGTCAGAAAATGCAATTTCTGTGCATTTTCTCGCAGAACGCGAGGAGTGGCATACTCGCAGAACGCGAGGGTGTTACTCTTCGCAGAACGCGAGAAAATGCACAATTCTGCAGAAGCTGATAATTCTGCAGAAACTGTATTTTTTGTAAATTTGGCCTGCAGTGTGTAATTTTGTATTTTTCTGCAGTTGAAAGGTCCGATGAAGCCACAACAACGGACAAAGCAAAGCAGTGATTGGCCATTGGACAACGATGACTGGTCAGAGATTCCCGGTGCTGTTGGACTGTCAGATCTACCTGACATGATGTACGAAGCAATCGACTATCCGTTGATTGAAGCGTTCATCGAACGATGGCAACCGGAGACTAACTCATTCCACCTCCCTTGTGGTGAGATCACTATTGGCCTTCTGGATGTACATATGATTTTAGGCCTACCTATAGAAGGGAAAGCAATGACTACTTGTAAGAAACTGGGTGCCAAGTTTAGTCATGATGAGATTATAAAATACTATGGTAGGAAGGGGGCCTTCTGCGAGGTCTGTCCACCTCGCGTTCTGCGAGTTCATTGATTGTTCCAGGATCTTTGCATTCGAAAATGCATCAACACTGAATCAAGGAATTTACTCGCGTTCTGCGAGATGGTATGCCCTCGCGTTCTGCGAGGTGTGCATTACAGAAGCTCTTTTTATCATATGTAGAAGGTAGACATAAATAACAGAACATACCTGTTTGTCGTGTTATTCCCAAGAGTGAAGACATTATCCGTCCATGCTGAAACAAGTCTTTCTTTGTAACGGTTTAGCCAATTCGTTCTCACGTACTTCAATACGGTTGGATAAGCTCGCCATTCGTCCTCAAGTTTCTTCAAAGTACTCTTGTAATCTTCTTCAGTGGTTTGTTCGAACACGTTATAATAATCATTTGAAATATGAACCCCCAATGCTTGTGTGCCCATAGCTATCTTCGCTCTCGCCTCTATGTTCTTCCTTACATGTCGCCTACATAAGAGAAACTTTGCATTTGGCCATAACTTGTCTGTTGCATTCATAAGAGCCATCTCACGGTCAGTGACGAAGCAAGTAGGCGATGCTCCTATTCTCAAATACATCGTCTGCAGCTGCTGCAACGCCCATAAATAACTATCCTCGCTCTCAGCCTCTAACCATACCCCGCACACAACAAAATTCTTCCATGTAGAAGTCAAACCGACTATCTCCAGGAAGGGAACATTGTACCTGGAACCAAAATACAGTAAGATAAATACAACATAAAAATAGAATGATAAATACTTACCTGTTCGTGCTATAAGTCGAGTCCATCAAAAGGACATATGGAAACGCCTTTAAGAGTTTCATTGATTCGGGGCTAGCAAAGAACAAGTCGCCTATTATCGAAGGGTTCGTTGCACTTGGCCTATACTCCATGAAGTAGTTGCTCTCTTTGCATTGGTGAAAGAATTCTTGAACCACGGTTCTACCTTTCATTTCCTCTTCCCTTATATGTCTTACCAAATTGTACACTTGGTTCTTCTTTGTGCAACTTCCGGGATCCTTGTTTATCTCAGTGTAAATCTGATTTGGAGAACAATGTGAATGTACCATCTCACGAACCTTTTTCTTTTGATCCGGGGTTGGCCTCCCGGCAAATGCATTCCCGACCAAACTATCTCCAATAGGATGGTTGTGCAAACCACAAACAACCACTAATCTCCAATTCTCTTCAACCCGGTTCTCCATGAGCTTCAACTGAAATTTACACCCCGTTTTCTTGCTCTTTGTGTTTGATCTAACACCGACACCTTTAGGCCTATGGCTTCCCCCTTTCTCACAAATGATTTGAATCTTACCACTTTGCCCCGGTTTAGATGGTACACTCCTTCCAATAGAGATCATAAACTTGTGTTGCTTTGCAACATTCAAAGCCCACAAATGACCGATCTCCTTAGAGGCAAACACTTGCTCCGTAGTGAAATATTCCGAATAATCCCTAGAAACAACCTCTTCCTCACATACGGGACTATCAAACTTTGGTGCAGTGCGTAAAGAGGGAAGAAAACACATCTCCTCTCCTACGTTTGTTGGTGGGTTAGCAAATTGTGAATCAAACGCATCATAGCTTGATGGCACCTCATATGTACATGGCATGGAATAAGTAGATGGCACGGGCAACTCATAAGTAGATGGCACATGCAATTCATATGTAGATGGCACATGTTGTTCATATAAAGATGGTTGATGATAATATCCAAAGTCGTCAATCCCTAAATCAAATGACGGTGGCGAAACGGGCACCGTATTCCGCGAGGGGTAGGTGTAGTCATTCAACTGGATTGCATTCAATCCAGTGAACAAAGAAAAATTCACCTATAACAATGCTTCTGTTAATACTCTGTAATGTGCAACTTCTCGCGTTCTGCGAGGGAGGCACTTCTCGCGTTCTGCGAGGGAGGCACTTCTCGCGTAACGCGAGGGGCTTCCTCTCGCAGAACGCGAGAAGTTGCTATTTCCTGAAACTAGTCATTCAACGGGATATTTTAACATAACATGAGTTTCTACATTAAAAACCATAAAAACCCTAAAAACATGAACACATCTAAGTTTTTGACATTATATGCAAAAGTCATCTCTTCAACACTTACTACTACTGCTAGATTTAACATGAAATACAACATAATAAGTTCATTTTAGCTCTTAATGGTGCAAAACAAATTAAAATTCAAAAATTAAGTAAGAACATTACCTCATTTGAATGGTAACTTGATGAACCACCATCTTCATTCCCTCCTTTGTTGAATTCCTCTTCATCTTCCATTATTTTAGGTGTTTTTAGAGTGTTTTGAAGTTTTAAGGTTTTGAAAATGGGTTTTAATGGAGGGTGAAAGAGGTGAAAGATGATAAAAAGAGGTGTTAGGGTAGGGTTAATAGGTGTTACAGAATACTTAAAATAAGGAGGTAGTTATTATAGTTAGGTGGGGACAAGACATGTAGTAATGGCGCACAACAACGTCCATCTGACATGCTATTCTCGCGTTCTGCGAGGTACGTGACACTCGCGTTCTGCGAGGGACGTGACACTCGCGTTCTGCGAGGACACGTACACTCGCGTTCTGCGAGATTAGCATGCATGTAATTAACCTAATTTTTTGCTAATCTCGCAGAACGCGAGTGTACGTGTCCTCGCAGAACGCGAGCGACCCGGCGTTGTTTGAATAAAGCACCGGGCTGTATATAAGAACCGTGTATATATAGTCACTATCCAACTTTAGGGATTAATGTTGCACGAAATAGATTTTCAAAAGCCCAACAAATAAATTTTGACCTTTATATTACATCACCCGACGGAAACATTAAGCACAAACGTACAACGATAAATCTAGTCGAGCACTCACCAATAGTGCAACGAAAGGGAGGTGCGTATGTACGTACATACATCATACATGACTCTTGTCTCGCACAATTATTAAACATGAATGCACAATGATAAATGTTTCTTTTGACGACTTGCATAAGTAGCTAGTTTAGCTGATCGAACTTGAAGCTCAATCATATGATATATTGTTTTAATGTTCTTATTGAAGCATATAGTGTGACAAGGAAGAGGTGCCATCGAGGCCCCTTCCATAGTAATGTTTGAGATATTCAGTGATGGTGGTTTCCCTGTACTTGGCTGGATTCTCATCGGAGAGTAAATCCTTAATGGGTTCGTACAGTCGCGAATCTTCTACCTGATCGAAATGAGTCCGGAAAAAGCATGGTACCGAGATCCTGGGACCAACCCCTTTCGCAAGTACTCTGTGGATCACGCTCTTAAACTCGTCGTTCGTAATTAGCTGCATCCAATCCGTGCAACGCATGTCATACTTTAGAATTTAAGTAATGAAATCTTCATGTTATCCAAGTCATTATCATCTTGCTTAATTTGAATGAATCTACTTTATAAAGTAAGTTGTATTAATTATGACATTAATAATGAAATATGACTGTAATTCATAATGAAATAAAACCTACAAAGAAGATTTATTTTTTAAAATGTTTTAAACAATATAAATGTTTTTACAATGAAGATGTTTACGGTTTCTCAAGGAAGCATGTTTATCAATTATGTTATACTAATTTCAGACGTTTATTGGAGGAATACTTTGCTCTTGTTCAGTTACCACAGAGTGGGAGTTGTGGATCTTAGGATAAGACCCTTAGAAGCTATATAATCTTCAAGTTATTCGGCTTCGGATTGGATTGAATGATAATTATACTATTGTGCCCAATAACATACTTATTATTCAATCGGTTCCATGTCTTGGAGAGGTTAATCAAATTGTGCTTCATGATGAGAAGCAACAAGATTTTAAAACACCTCCTTCTATTAGAGGAGATTGTATTGCGTTGAATGCATCTCAAAAAGGATATATCTGGATAAAGATATACAGATATAGGAAATGCTCAGGGAAATGTTTGTTCTAAACAATATGATGACCAGGTTCGTACTCTAACTTGGGAGCAATATAGTCAACTTATTTCTTTGCTTGGCAAGGGAGATACATATTATTTGAGTCTTAAGTCTAATATGATGTCATTTAGGTGGCGTTTGGTTGTGCAAGGAGGAAAGGAAAGGGAATGGAATTGATTTAGGAGAGGGAAAGGAATGAGAAAGGGTTATCTCTAATCATGTTTGGTTTATTTAGGGAAAGGAAATGGAATAAAGGATAACTCTTTATATATGTTTGGTTTATTGAGGGAATGGAATTGATTTGAATGATAAAATCACAATCATATAATAACAAAATTATAACCACAGTCATAGATTGTCATAGCTTATAGCTCTTACATAAATTGAGTCATAGGTTTTCAATTCTCAAAACACAGTCATAGCTTCTCAAAACACAGTCATAGCTTCTCAAAACACAGAGTCATAGCTTCTTAAACACACAGAGTCGCAACTTCTCAAACACATATTTCAAACAAGTGAGAAACTGAAATTCGAAATCCTTGTCTAGCCTCGTCTTTTGAGCAGATCAGAGACGTATTGTTTTTTCAGCGAGGTAGATGCTTGATAGAACAACCGAAGCTTGTGTTCCTCGGCCATTAGAATTCCTGCTACCTAGCAATTTCATAAACATATCAAGATGATTCAAATATTTATAACAAGCATGGAATAAATAATAACACAGATAGCTAAAATAGTCATGACTCATGAGATTACCTCTAAACAATCAGAAGGAGAAAGTATATCCAATTTTTGGACTTCTTCCAAGATATTGTTGGTCTCATTTTCAAGCTTTTTCTTTCTGTCTTCTTCACTACCCCAAACCCCAGCCATTGTCCCCAAATGTGCATTCATGTCTTGGAAAACTTTTCCAAAATCTTCACTCACTGACTTTAGGGAAGAAGACAAGTCAGAATCAACATCATTTTTTTTCTTCAAAGTCTTCTGTTTTTTCCTTTGAGACATAATAGACAGAAAATCCTTCCTCTTTCTTGATCCACTTGCAGTTGCCCCACTTGCAGATTGCATCGAATCAACTTCTGTTGCTGTATCATTGTCGTCATCACTATCGACTGTAATTGATGCACGTGATGTCTCAAGATCAATGTTTTCAGTAGCTAGAATGTAAGACTCACTGGCTTCTCCAGTAGCTCTATCTTTACCATATATCTCACCTAAAATATCAAATTGTGGAAATGGAACTCCATATAAACCTTTTGCCTTCTTATGACTCTGATAAGGTAAGCAAGAAAATAATCAAGATCTAGCAAAGGACAATATAAATCAAAATGGTAAAACGAAACTGAATGACAGACAGAGTACAATCACAAAAGATTCAGAATCTGCATTCAACAACATTCAGAATCTGGAAAAAAAAATTGAATATCAACTGCATTCAGCTGAGTGACTCTGTTAAGGTAAACTTCATTCAGCTAAAATATCAACTACATTCAACTGCATTCAGAATTTGAAACTGAATGACTCTGTTAAGGTAAACTGCATTCAACTTCACACAAAAGATTCAAAATCTGGAAAAAAATAGCCATAGGATTCAAAATCTGAAAAAATGAATAAACCCCAAACTATAGCCACAAGATTCAAAATCTGAAAAAAGCAATAAACCACAAACTTCCATAAGATTCAGAATCTGAAAAAATGGATAAACCATAAACTACAACCACAAGATTCATAATTGAATAAAGAAGATTCAAAATATGCAAACCTACCAAAAGGTAAGAGAAACTCACCTTGGTCCATTCCATAAACACACTTCTTTCTACTTGCAAAATTTTCTTCTCATCATCCCAATTAAAACCAGAACGACCTAGCATCTCTGCCATTGCATAATACTTATCACTCCAATGCTTCAACCTTGACTCAATGTTTGGTTCAGCCTTCAACCCACAACTAGGGAGTTTTGATGAGATCATCTCCTCCAATTTGTTCATGAAACCACTCTTAAAGCCATTCTCACTTTTCCATTTAGGATTTTTAGATAACTCCAACAAAGAATCTAGTAGTGTCTCATCCTCTTGAGAAGTCCAAAACCTCTTATTTTTCCCTCTTCCTCGACTAGTACCATCCATCATGAAATATTTTCTGCAATAAAAAGAAACAGCATACAAATAAATAAAAGAAATATTTGTATTATACTGTTTCATACTGTTTCACAATAATTTTCCTGTGCAGTTTACATTGTTTCGAAACAGTGTCAAAATGCACAAAACTGCACAAAACTACAATAGGAAGAGACAATATGTAAACTACTGATGAAGAAAAAAGAGAAGCTATAAATACTTACCAACAATGAACGAAGCAACTCTAGTTATTGTGTAGACTCCAATTCAGAAAAAGAGACAAAATGCACTGCAAGAACAAATAAAATCAATGTCAACAAATGCAGGAAAAATAAAATCAGTGTCAACAAATCAAATCAGCAACTCTAGTTGTTGATGCAGGAAAAAATGCAGGCCAATGAACAATATCCAACAAAATTATACAGATTCACCAACAAACTGGGTTCAAATACAACTTTTTACTTACTCAAATAAACAAGATCCAACAAAACAGATCCGATCAACCTTGACATTATCCAAGGTTCACATATAACAAAATAGTGCATTTTGTAATAAACTCTAGCTCTAGTCTAACCATGACGGGCTCTCCAACTATTAAACATGTCTTGTGCTAGAGTATTTCTAAAGTTAGTCCAAGAATCCGAAGTTTCAATAGTTGTAATGAACTCTGTTTCTTCTTCTTCCTCCTCTTCTATTACATCCTCCTCCTCTTCCTCTTCACTCATGAGCTCTTCATCAAGATCAGTAGGCATGAGTCTTCTAATTAAGTTGTGTAGGAGACAACAAGCTAGTACAAGACGACTTTGTGTTTGAATTGGATAAAACGACGGGCTTCTAAGTATAGCCCATTTGCCTTTAAGGATTCCAAAGACTCTCTCTATTACATTTCTAGCACGAGCGTGTTTCATATTAAAATACTCCTCAGCACTACCGGGTTGATTGTTACCCCATTCCTTGAGATGATAACGTTGGTTCCTATAAGGTGCGAGAAACCCTTCACAATTTGCATATCCACCATCAACTAGATAGTAACAACCTTCAAGTCCAAAAGATTGAGTTATATAAGCACCTTATTTGTATTATTGGTAATATATATTTTATTATAATTACCTTTTGGAACCTTCAACCCATCTTCCCTATAGAGAGCGTCTCTAAGAACCCTCCCATCATGAGCAGAGCCCTCCCAACCAGATAACACATAAGAAAATTCCATATTGGGCGTGCAGACACCTAATACATTTAAGGCAATATGACTTTTTCTTGTTCGGTACCTTCCCCTTTTTTCAGAAGGAGCAGTTACACTAATGTATGTACCATCTAAGGCTCCTAAGCAGTTCTAGAAGAAAAAAAAACAATAAAGATCCATGTTAGTGTATGCATATAGGATTGAGTCATTAATAGAAATACAAAGAGCAAACTAAATACCTTAAAACAGTTCCAACGATCATCCTCACAATCATCAGCAATGGGTGTTGGTTTGGCCAATAAATGTTCATGCAATTTGAGCATAGCCCTTAAACAGTGGTTAAAATGACGACTCACACTCTCCCCACTTCGAATGAAATATTGTGAATTTGTCCTATTCTTTCGATGATGAGCTAATGTATACACGAATGTAGCAACTATCTCCTCAATTGACATGTTTCTACTGGAACGTAGTCCCCCAATGTCTGTAAGCATCTCACACAATACATCGAACACATTCCTATTCATACGAAGTTCATTTTGACAATACACGTCACTTTCTCTTGTCAAGCGACATAACAGTTGAAGTCTCAACTTGTTTTTAACCCTTTTCCCCAGTTTTGGCTTAATGCTCCTAGAAACTGTCAAGTTCATGGTATACCACAACCAATACAACATCATAATTACCCTAACTATGACAAATACCACATGGAGTTGTCTTAACCTTCTGGTCCTTGAAAGTGATCGATTAAGGCCATCCATTCTGATAATTATAAACTTAACTAATCAGTAAAAAGTAGTGAAACAATAAAATCAGTGTCAAGGAAGCTGAATTTTTGCAATGCAAGGTTGTTACATAAAACAGAGAAGAAGATAAATCACACCCAGAAATTCACAAACCAGAAGACTCTTTTCCATGATTAGATCATAGGCTCAAATACATTTTCACATATTTTTTTTTTCAAATTACAGAGAAATAAATATGAATATGTGTTATTAACACACATCTCTTGCCAACAACTAATTACTCAAATGCAAATCCCATGTATGGAAATTATCATCCCAATCAATCCAAGTTATATTTGCAAGAGTCTCACCAAAATGGAAGGGTCAAGAAACTGCATAATATCTACTTCCTATTAGGATTTGAATAGATAACATATATGCATAGGGAAACAATAGAAGAAGATTTATGTGAGTTTAGGAAAACTGTAGAAAATATATTTTACTGACTTGTCTTAGTAGGTGTTAATTATATACCAGGAAAATATAAAATCCTCGAGTGTTTAACCAAAAATATAAATCATCACTGAATAGGTTAATGAGCACCAAATTTAGATCATCAAGACCAATTTGTAGTTATATGCATCTGTAGAAACACATCCTATGATATGACATCAGAAATAGAAATGACAACTTTGATCTTAACAAAACCAGCAAAAGAAACTTGACGAATAACCCAGAGTACGTACACTTACCGAACCAAAGTCTCAACCCCTCTCTGCACATAGACAACCCAAAAGCCAGTTGATGCTTTCCTACTGTGAAGTTTCAAGTAATTCTTGAGAATTCATCATAGAGTGTAGGAAATGGTTTGAAGTCCTTCACAATGCGGAAATAAATTGAAGACCAGTAATTGAAGACCAAAATCTAACAAGCAAACAGTAATTGAAGACCAAATCTAGCAGAACTTGAAATTAGTCTGTTAACCACGAGTCATATTTGATGGAGATCTCGCAGTAATCAAATATGACCAAATCTAGCAGCGAAACTTACATAGAAAAGAGCGAGAAGAACTTACTTTCAGAGGGAAATTGTTGATGGAGAGAACTAGGAGATGTTAGCCGTTAGGAAGCTCACTCGCTCGGAAATCTCGCTCGGAAATCAGAAGAGTGGCTCGGAAATCTCCATGAAAATTGTTGAGAGCCGTTCAATGTCGGGAGAGAGAAAATGAGGGGTTAACCTAATCTAGCAGCGGAAAAAAGGAAGGGTAACATATTGGGTTAAGCGTTTAGGGCCAAAAAGAGAATCGTTTAATTTTGAAAAGCAAACAAACAGATTTGGTGGGCTTAAGCAATACCAGTCCGTTTCCAATCTCACTTTTGGGCTAAACAAACGGGCCCTTAATGTGCAGTTCAACTGTCAATGAATATCCTGAGAAATGGATAATAGATACGGGAGCCAGTCATCATATCACTCCTCATCTTTCATTGTTTATCTATTACCTTATGTTTTGGGCAAATAATCTCAATGGACTAAATCGCCTTAGGATGAGGTCAATCAATCGAAACAAGACTAAAAAACTAGGACGTCCTAGACAATTTAACCAAATGATGAGACGAGAGTAGGATGAACTTAGATAGACTGATAAGGATTACAAATACATGATGGGTCGTAGGATTAACACTTTCGTCGGTCGGATATCCTCTGGGACCTCGATATGACTTAAGCGATTACAATATTTGTAAAGGTTACAAAAAGATAAGTGATTTCGTGGAGAGTGTGTTGGATGTGTGTTGTTGTGTGTTGTTCTGCGTGTTGTTATGTGTTTTTTGAGGCTTCTACCAAAGTCCTCTATATACTTAGATCAACCTTCCTATAATGGCCTTGATTTGCTCATAAATGCTCTTGATTCCGTCTTTAATGTTCTTGATTGTGCTTGATTCTCTCTTGATTTGTGCTTGATTCTCTCTTTAAATGCCTTTGACTTTCCCTTTGATTGCTGATATAATGTTGATGACAATGAATGGAGAGATATTAGGCGAGATTTCCGACGATCTTGGTGGGATTTGATCATTTAAGTATTCTGGGCGTCCATCTTGACTTAGGACCAAATGGAGGTCGTCCTGACTTAGGACCAGGTGGACTATGGTCGTCCTGACTTAGGACCGAATGGACCAGCGAAATCTGGGCCCAACACCATACACTAACTAAACTACACTATATCACCATGCCTGATGGCAGAACCTCACCCATTAACTCATTTTGTGATGTCACTTTAAATGACCAGTATACTCTAGAGAATGCGTTATATGTTCCTACATTCTCTTTTATATTGCTCTTAGTTTTACAATTGGTCAATGATTTGTGCAAGAATGTTTTATTTACATCTTCTCAATGTTTGATTGTTCAAGACCTTGATATGGTACTGACGCTCGGGCATGTATCTTATAGTAAGATGCACTTGTGTTCCTTTTGTGAAAAAGGAAAATTTGGTAGAACTTACTCCTTGTAATGTTTGTCCTCTTGTAATGTTTGGGGCCGTATGGTGCTTCCACATATAATGTTTTTAGATATTTCCTCTGAGTTGTGGATGATCTTACGTACAACTTGGACTCATTTTATCTCACATAAGAGTAATGTTCTGTCTATTCTGAGATTTCTTGTGACTTTTGTTGAGAATAAGTTCAATCAGATTGTGCATACTATTTGATCATATAATGGTGGTGAATTTTGAAGTGTTTGTGTCATTGATTTTTTATGCTCGGATAGGGATTCTTCATCAATTGTCTTGTGCGGAGAGTCGGAGACTCCTCAGTAGAACGGAGTTGTCGAGCGAAAGCATAAACATCTTTTAGAGACTTCTCGTGCTCTCTGATTTCAGTCTCGCTTACCTAATGCGTACTGGGGAGAGTGTTTTATTCGAGCCACATAGTTGATCAATCGGTTCCCTCTCTCTTCACTTCAGTCTAAGTCTCTTTTGAGTTGTTGCATCTTGCATGGACACCCTTCTATTTATGATTATCTTCGATCATTTGGTTGCTTGTGCTTTGTGGCAACACTTAAAGGGAATTTGCACAAATTAATTTGAGACTCAAAGTCAGCCATGTTTGTTCACCTTCTATACGATTTTTTTAGTATTTCAAAACGTAATTTATAACGAAAATAATACTAAGTTATAAATATATACACTCTTTCCCTATAACATTACGATTCTATGATTCGAATCTACAATCCGATTCTAAATAGCCCCTGCAATCCGATCCTAAAATCTCGATTTTAATAAGATTGAGTGTTACCAAACTAATTAACTAGTAGCCTCTCCTTTAGATGATTTGTTATATTCTTTATACATAATATATATCTTGTCAAATGTTATAACAGTATATTAATATGGTGCAAAATATAATTAGAGAAGCAATATGAAATGGACTTGCCTGGAGGAGATCACCAATGTTGACAACAAGAGCCCCCGGGACAGGATCGACATCGACCCATTGGCGGTCATGAAGAATCTGAAGGCCGCCCGTGTCGTCTTGGAGCAAGATGGTGAAGAAGCAGTTGTCAGCATGGCTGCTCGTGCCGATGGCGAGCTCTGGCTCGGGACATGGAGGATAGTAATGACCTTGCACATAAATGCCTTCGGCTATGTCCAACTCCTTTAGATGCTCTTGTTTTAGGCCCAATGCCAAAGACATTAGCTCTAGGAGCTCGATTCCTAGCCCCTTCACTTGCTTTGTGTACTCGAACATAATATCTCTGCACAATATACTTGCATTGTTTTAACTTTTGAAACTTTAAATCTCATTGATTGTGGCCCCTAATGTCCCTTTCATTCTAATTGAGCACATGGCAAAGTTTTGTGCAGAATTAATTGGTCCACCACTGAATTTTAAAAAAAGTCTCAAAGATAAACGATGGAATTAAGTGAGAATGACTTCTATAACTATGCCTTTATTAAAATATACTTCTACAAAGTACATAATAATGCAACTAAGTTACTTTAACTTATACCTAGCCTATATAGGCTATCCACAATGGGTTACATAGCTTATTTTAATAATTAATTGCATAAACTCATGCTTGGGTTGTATGATATGCAACTCAACATTTGAGTTGCATTTCACTTTTTTTATTTGGTAGTTAATTTTATAGTGTTTTTCAATTTTATAAAATACAAAAATAAAAAAAAAAAAAAAAAAAAAAGCTATGCAACACAAATCATGCAACCCCAATTGCTCATAGTGTTAGTGTCCCTTCCATACTATTGGAGCACATGGGAAAATATGTATTATAAAGAATATTTTGTGCAGCTTCTCTAAAATCATTATACAGCTTTTTTATTTTGGAAAATTACAAAATTAATTGGTCCAACAACAACCCTTCCCATCTACTACTACGTACGGAATACTAGTCTTCAAATATCTTTTCAGGTTTAGTGAAACTAGACTGGGCAGACTAGGGTCAGCCCGTCCGTCCCGCCCGGTCCGTCCCGACAAAAGTTAAGGTTTTGTCAAGGTATGGACCAAGAGTAATGACCATCCGGGCCTCTTAGCCCGGTCTGTATGGGCTATCGGGTCAGATACGAAGAAGATCCAAGCCCATTCGGACCTCTAGACTCGACCCGTATTTATATATATTGATAACATAAAAACTCTTACCAAATCTAGACTAAATAAGGATCACATTCTTGTTAAGGGTATATATAAGGTATTGTTTTAATAATTTGTTTTTATTCAATTTTATTGTTTGATTTGATATTTTTTCAAATAAATAAAAATATTTTAATTTTTATTGTTAAATGGGCTACCCGACGGGCTACCGCGAATCGAGTCGGATATGGTTAGAGTGTTAAGTCCGAAAGTCGGGCCAGGCCCAAATCCAGCCCACGAATATGGTCAGAAAAATTTCTGAATCCCGACCCGTGCCCGGCACGTGCCAGTGTTTACCCGGGTCTAAGTAAAACTAAACATTTTTTTCATACTATTTGAGCACATGGGTAAATATTTTTAATTTTGAAAAAAAATAATATAAAAATGAAAGTTTGAAAGATAAACGATGGAATTAAGTGTGAATTACTTGTATACCTATGCCCTAATTCAATTATTCGTGTAACATGATAATGCAACTTATTTTACCTGCAAACTTCCGGAAATTCAACAGGATCAGGCTGATCCGGACCCATAATACAACAAAGACTATCCCTCCAATTCGCCACATTTCCAGTAAACAGATCAAAGTTGGTATTATACTTAAACTTCTTCCTCAACTCCCTTGAATAGTACGGCTTCTTCATCTCATCCTCCATCTCATGAAACCTTTTAACGCCGTCGAGAACACCGTCGAGCACGGTCAACGGAATCCCATGGTTCACCACCCGAAAGAACCCCCACTCTGAACACGCCTTCTTCATCTCTGATACCACCATCTTCTTCTTTTCCGAGCTTTTTATTTCCTTGAGGTCAATGATTGGGACTGCGGAGATTAGGGTTGAGGAAGAAGTTTGAGTTGTGGTGTTGAGGAAGATTCTTGGAATCTTTGATAGACCGGAGTCGGCGAGGCCTTTCACTCCGGTTTTGTTCCTCTCGAAAGCTTCGAGCTCGGTTTTTCGGTCGTATTGGGGAGATGGAGATAGGCCAGCCATTTTTGTGAGGTAGGAGAAGATTGAGAGCTCTTGAAACATGAATATATCATGGCATTTTTTTGTTTTGTTATTGGTGGGAGTAACGTACGATTAAGGAGTGAATGAGTCATGGATGACTAGAAGCTAAATAAGGCATGCATTAGTGCATAACCTACATGGAGACGACGCAAATCTGAAAGAGTACGTGCATGTCAAAAATACTTCTAAATCTTAATTTACATGCCTTAATATTGATGTGCACAAATTTTAGTGATAAAGCTTCATATTCCTAGCAAATTAAAGATATTCTTTAGTTTGTTCCGTTTTAAGTTCTAGAGACCATGCAATCATTTTATACATGGTTTCTATTTACCGTCCACCCTAATTGTTATTTACCTCCTAGTCTCGTGCGTCACGTATGAAATCATGTATCGATAACAACATTTCAAAAAAAAAATCCATATGTCTATACGTGACATATAAACTCTGTCTATACATGTTGTATGAGTGTAATTCATACGTGACGTATGGATCTATATAATTCATACATATGGATCTGTATTAAAATAAATAACATAAAACTCAATATTAGTTATACTTTGTATTTTATCAAAATATCCCCGTGCAAGACACAGGACACTATGCTAATTTTTGAGAATTCGTAAGATTATTTCCCATGATTTTCTAATTTTTTTGTTTTCTTAACCAAACACAAATTCGTAATTCTCAAATATAAATTACATAAATCTATTGCAAATGAATGGAATTTATGTGATTTAAATTTACTTTATTTAACCATACGAGCACTAATGATCGGTAAAAAAATGTATTGGGCCAGACTTTTTCCCTAATTACAAATCAAATGATAGTAGCCCAGAACTAACTAGCCCAACAATTCCAATTGTCATCCGGCCCAATTTACAGGTACCTCTTTCCTATGTAAACCCTAATCGAGCTCATCGGTTTTTAGCAGCAGCTGTTCAACTTCAAGCGACAAAGGGAGAGAGCGAACGAGCGAGCTACTGATCCATCTTCGTAGCAGCCATGGGTCGTATGCACAGTCATGGGTACGTATTTATTAGCATTGGATCACTTGATCGCAAGTTTTACTCCTTGTTTGTGATTTCTAACTGATTATGATTATGATTGTAGGAAGGGTATGTCAGCTTCGGCATTGCCTTACAAGAGGACTCCTCCTAGCTGGTTGAAGATTTCTTCGCAGGATGTAAGTGCATTTTTCAGCCTTTCTTCCTTCTAGAATTGAATTGATTTTATGTTTATAATGTCTGTTGCTTGCTTATGAACTTTGATTTTACATATCAATCTACCAACATGCATATATTATTGAACTGCTGCCCCAAATTAACCTTTAAAATGAGTGAGTTGAATCGAGAAAATGGTAGTTCAACAGTGTTTGCAATGCAATGTGCTTCATGAAAAGAATAAAAGTAGTTGCCTAGAAAAGTTAATTCTCCAGTTTCATGCTGATGTAATTGTTGTAGTATCTGTGTTGTGTTAATTCAACTGTGGAGTTTGCTAAATTTACTGATTGTATAAGAGCTTTGTGGGTCATTCTTTTAACAGAGGGATAAGGTTGCATACATCTGACCCTTCACATTTCTATAAGCGTATTAGCGATATTAGGAAAAAATATTAGCATATCTTATCTTGTATATTTATGGTTAGCAAGATATTCTGTTGTATAGGAAGATATCTTATTCTCCAAGATTAGGCTCTAGTATATGTACCTTTGTAACTGTTCAATGAATGACACGGAGGAATACTTTCAGATTACTTTTTTCTACAAAGTGGGAGCCTTATTAAGGCATTGTGTAATGTTGTTGTTGTTGTACAAGAGCTTTGTTGACGATGTCATTAAAAATTTGAACATATTGCTCAAATTTCAAATCTACTATTCAGGTTGAGGACAGCATTTGCAAGTTTGCAAAGAAGGGTCTGACACCATCTCAAATTGGTGTTATCCTTCGTGACTCTCACGGTATTGCACAAGTGAGAAGTGTAACTGGGAACAAGATTTTGCGTGTTCTCAAGGCTCATGGTACACATTCACTTTTCTTTGGACTGTTAAAAAGCCGTATCCTAAATGTTACATGTGACTAATAAGCATTTCTTGCATCTGTAATAGGATTGGGACCTGAAATTCCCGAGGATCTGTACCACCTCATCAAGAAGGCAGTTGCGATCAGGAAGCATTTGGAGAGGAACAGAAAAGATAAGGACTCCAAGTTCAGGTTGATTCTTGTTGAAAGCAGAATTCACAGGCTTGCTCGCTACTACAAGAAGACAAAGAAGCTCCCACCTGTCTGGAAATAGTAAGTTATCTGCCCCATTCATGCATGAATACACTTAGATTTCAGTTAGAGCATGTTTTTTCATACAACAAGGCAATTGTTTGCATGTTTTTTCATGAATAATACAGTCTAGATCACCATACAGTAGAGGTTCCTAGATATTAGTCAAAATTTATACTAGATGATTGTTCAGAAAAAGTGTCATCTTCCTTTGTTCCGAAATAACTGGTAGCACAATAATAGATATGACATTTTATCTCCTTCTGTATCATTATGCAGTATCTTTTAAATTCTGTTTATCTGTGAACTGTGTCTTATATGTGCATAATCATTTTCTTTGCAGCGAATCAACCACCGCTAGCACTCTCGTGGCTTAAGTGCTGTATACCCGGTTTTCAAGCGCTTGTTTCAAATATTTTTAGTCCTACTGCTTCAAATTTTGCTGTCTGGCACTATCATGTTAGTCAAGTTACCTTTTCATTTTCGTTTTGTTCTGGTTGAAAATGTTATTTGGGATTTGGCAGTGCCTTTTTAATCTAAATAGAACAGCTTCGGGTTAGTTAAGTATGATTTGCTTTGATTGTCATTTCACAGCTCCATCTTTCTTATAGAAAGGACAGATGAATCAGAAACACACCATGACTGAGTTTCAACATTCCAGATCAATCTGTTTTTATTGCTACAAACCAATGAATGATAGTTTGATAAACAAGTTGGTATAATAAGACAGGAGAAGTAATATAGTACTGCATAAGCTATGATTGTCAAGTAAAAAATGAGTAAAGACTAGGATATCTAGATATTGGATATGAGAATGCGATATTGAGGAAAGACTAGGATATCGAATATGCCCCCATTATGGATATGCTATATCGAGTAAAAAATGTGATATCAAATTTGGGTATGACACATTGAATAAAGAGATGAGATATAGGATAAACTATGACTGTATGGGTATATATCATATCTACGGTTTATACCAACTATTTCATACCTATATCAAATTATCTAAAAATCTAGATATCTGTAATTATACTAAACTGAGCAAGAACATTATTTGTATCAACGAAACTTTCCCGACATTTCACTCGAAGTGAAAATCATTGCCACAAAACGTTGTCGTTTCGTGTAGCTAAATTACTGTCCGTCCGAACTCCGGTAAGTATGCATTATGCAATACATTCTCATGCCGAACGTTGGTTGCGTATAGTTTTCTCGATCTCAAGAATTTCAATCCATCACTACAGAAAAAATGTCATCGAAATCTGAACATCCGCACTCAGTTGTGAAGATCCTCGAGAATTTCAAAGCCCGTCGATCCGCCATTCTTCGTGCTCTCACCACTGGTTACTTAACAACCCTAACTTCTACTTTGTTTCGTTAACCCTTCCTTTCTGCTGCATTGTATTTCTTTTCAATTTTCGTTGCTTCTTCTTCTTCGCAGATGTAGATGAGTTCTATGGGCTTTGCGACCCCAGTAAGTCTCACGCCACATATATATATACCTGTTGCTCTTCGATTTTGTTTTTAAATACAGTACAAAAATGTATAAATTGAGGGCCCTTTGGCATCGATTATCTAGATATGGGTATTGGAAACTCATATTCATAGTGCGCTTGGTATATAATCCGTATATCGATATCAAAATGATATATGCTCTTTGATATGAGATAAGTAATGTTTGGTATTTATATTCAGATATCAGGTATGAGTATGAGCATGAGTGTTATCTTTGAAATACTCATTTTTCGAGAGATATAAAAAGTACACTCTAAAATCATTTCGATACTTTGTTGATATGCTTGGCTCATACCAAACCGCATATATCAATTTGATATCGATATATTGATTATACCAAATGCAGATATGGTAGATATCAATACCAAATGACCTAGAGTATGTTTTTGATATCTCTACAAATTTGGATATATCAAAGATATCACCAATATTCATAGTCATCCCCGATATATCATACTGATATCATCTTGATACCCATATGATATCTAGATATCGGTACCAAACGAGTCCTAAATGCGGATAATGGATGTTTATTACCAGTGGGGTTGTTGTTTAACTCTTCATCTTTCCCACACATTTCTACTGTCTGCAATGAACACTATGGTTGATTGGGTGATTCTGGTTTGGATAATAATAGAGAAGGAGAATTTGAGTCTGTTTGGGCATTCAAATGAATCGTGGGAAGTTAATCTTCCAGCTGAACAAGTCCCTGCGGAGCTTCCTGAACCAGCTCTGGGAATCAATTTTGCTAGAGACGGAATGGCTCAGAAAGATTGGCTCTCTTTAGTTGCTATCCATAGTGATTGCTGGTTGCTTTCTGTCGCTTTTTATTATGCTGCTGGTCTTAGCAGTTGGAAAAGGTAATATGTTCTTGTATTTTAGGATGAACATTACCCATTATCTGTGTTTGTCTTGCTTTGGTATCAGATTGTGACAGAGAGTTATGCTTACAGATTGATGATCCTCTATTCAGTATACATGGCTGGACACATTTTTGTAATTTTCTTCTGACCATTAAGCAGAGAGTCATCCATAATTACCAAAGTGAAATGATTCATTAAATATATTCTCTCTCAATATATGTAGACTGGGTCATATGGGCAGCTCACATGCAACACACATTATAAAATTAACCATTTTGTTTTCTTGCAGTTTGCTCATATGTGCTATAAACTTATATGCTCATTCTATTTGTTGTTATTCCATGGATGCATCCATTATTCTCTTGTTCAGAGGTGACCTGTCTGGTTTTCCAATACAGGAAGCATCTGTTTTCTGAGATCAACAAGTTACCAACAGTTTTTGAAGTCTTTAAACAGACAAAGCCGAAAAAAGACAAGCCCAATGTGGACAATGGAAGCAAATCTCTGGGTAAAGCCAAGGTAACATAAAGGCTCATTCAGAAGCATGGTAGAGTGGTGAAGACGAGGAGGGCGTTATTAACGATGTTTTTTTTAATCTTCACAGGGATCATCAAGTGGTGAAGACGAGGAGGGTGCAAATTCTTGTGGCTATTGCGGTGGAAAATATAACAGCGACGAATTCTGGATATGCTGTGACGCTTGTGAATATTGGTTCCACGGGAAATGCGTGAATATAACTCCAGACGAGGCAGAAGGCATGCAAAATTACAATTGTCCATCTTGCATTGACAAAGCCAGTCAGTAGTAGCTGGTGCTAACAGCCTAACAGCATAAATTAATGCCAGTTTGGTGAGTTATATGTCATAGTATAGCATTATAAGACTTTGAGCATAACTGCATCTGTTAAGATTAGAACAGATTGAAATCGAGTAATGGAAGGGATTCCCTATTTTGACAAACTTGCACAATTTGAACCAGATATTAAACATCTTAGCTAACAAAACCCATATACTACAACACTGAAAGAACTGCAATGAAAGTGGTTTTGAAATAACGGCGACATGACGTGTGATCAAACGTAGCTTGGTAAAACTTGGAAGTGGTTTCAAATATATGCAAAAAATGTCAGACTAGTGTGTCACTTGATCCCAAATTAAGAGAACCATCCTTCATTAGCTTCATGCTTAGGCTGTTAAATCTGCCTCTTGAGTAATGTCTTGACGCCTTTCTCCAGTCTGTTCCCGTTTTCATCATTGCAACAAACTCGTCGTAGCTGATTTTTCCATCCTGCAAGCGGGCGTAGTAAAAAATAAGATTGTTGCCTTTTTGTTGTCCCAAAACATGTGGTCTAGACTAGTACTCAGTATTTGTTTACCTTGTCTGTGTCAACTTCCTGGAAAATATCATTTGCAACGTTTGTGCAATCTTCTACTCCGTCTTCCATCAAGATATCCCGAAGCTCGTCTGGCTCAATAAAGCCGTTTTCATCTTTGTCAAAGTAGGAGAAGGCCTTATGTAGATGCTCGTCGTGGGCCATCCTTTGTAGATGCAGAGAGACAGCAACGAATTCACCATAGTCCAAAGTTCCCTTCCCATTCGTGTCAACCTGAATAAATCAAACCGCCTTAAAATATATAGAATGCAGAAAAATGACAAAGGAAGCGTGTGATGGAAACACTCACGGCTTCAATGAGCATCTGAATTTCAGACTCAATAAGCTGAGAAGAAAACTTCAAAAGCCCAGTCTTCAATTCGTCAATTGAGACTATGCCATCATTATCCACATCTATCTTTGTGAATAATTCCTTAATGTCTTCAATTTCTTCAGCACTCAAGTGATCAGCGATAACCTGATGGAATAAGCCCATTCTTTTAGTATAACTAGCAAACCTGAGGATAAGCTGAAGAGCAAAGTATTTGAAATAGAAAACAGACCCTTAAGGCTTTCCTTTTAAATCTGTTCATCACTGAGAACTGCTTGAGCCTTGACTTCACAACATCTCCAAGAGGAACATTCGGAGCTTTTTTGGCATTCTGAATCCATGAATGTTCTGCAAAGGCATGGGAGTGTACATTAGCTTTTACATTCAAGAAGAAAAGTTTTATCCAATTCTAGGATTCCGTGTTGAAATTCAGTGTTAGTCATATGACATACAAGGATAATGAATTTGGCAGTTGGCACCATTAACAAATGAGAGTTTCCAACAAAACCTTATTTTGATAAGTTTCTTATGCACTTGACAATGCTTACAAAATCATGTGCAAATTTTCAAACTCAAAATTATATTTATTTACAGTTAATATTGCTATAAATCTGTCACCAGAAGTGGATATGAATATAACAATATTAACTGTACATAAATATGTTATAGTTTTGTGTTTGAAAAAATTGCATATGATTTTGTAAGCTTTGTCAAGTGCATATGATTTACACAGAAGGAATAAAATCGCATTTTAACTCTTCTTTTTTGAACCTGGTCAATATTTTAACACTGAACCTGGTCAAGACCATGTGATTTGCAATGTGATTTTATTGGTCAATATCACATTGCAAATCAGAAGGAATAAAATCACATTTACCTGTTCTTTCTTGAGAACAGTAGAACCAAAAAGTAACTAGCTTCACACTGAACCTGGTCAATATTTTAACACTTTGAAAACAGGTAAATCTACACAGAAGGAATAAAATCACATTCCAAATCACAAGATCTTGAACACAGTAGTACCAAAAAAGATATATTACCAAGGACTTGTTTTGCTGTTAGCCTAAGTTTTGGATCAGGCTCCAACATTTGTCTAACCAAACTCTTAGCAGTCTCAGAAATATTAGGCCATGGATCCCGCTTGAAATCAATTGTCCCGCGTAAAATGGCCTGAGCAACCCCTTGTTCAGATTCTGATATATGCAACACTTGTATAAGCATATAACAAAGACACATATTGTGTGAATGATAGAACTCGAGAAGGGAACACACAACAAAGAACCACACGTAGTCAAAATCTCGTTACAAAATACTGATAAGTTACAAACCAACCAAAAATGGAAAGATGAACAAGGTACCTGCCCAAAATGGAGGAACTCCACATAATAAAATGTACAAAATCACCCCAGCACTCCAAATATCTATTTCTGGTCCATAGTTCCGCTTGAGCACCTCCGGAGCCATGTAATATGGACTTCCCACAATTTCAGAGAACTTCTCACCTGTAATTTTTTCAACACATATATTATAATAGCCTTAAGAGGTTCACCATGTTACATTAATTCAAAAACTAGTTTCATAGTGTAATTAATAAGTTGCCAAAAAAGAACATGATCAAGCCTTCATCCCTTATTGGATAATGTATACTAAGGAATTCCATATCAATTACCAATTCCCTTCTATACAATCTCAAATTTCTCATTGGCCTAATCAAAAGGATAGATCCTTCATCTAATCAATGATTAGATCTTAGAAGTGCCACATATTTTTCAATTACCGAAACAAACCCTAGTAAATGCCTCAAATTCAATCCTTCAATTCAGCTTCTCTACCAGATTTCAGAGAGCCTCTCACCTGTAATTTGCCAGAACAGATATCATCTTGCAAAGCATCGTGATAATACCCTTACAAGGTTCACCATGTTACATTAAATCAAAACCATATGGTATTTAACAAGTTGCCAAGAAAGAACATGATCAAGCCATAGTACGATACTAACAAATTCCATATCTATTACCAATTCCCTTCTATATATAAACTTAACTTCTCATTGGCCTAACAAAAAAGGATAGACCATTCATCTAATCAATGATTAGAGCTTAAAAGGGCCACATATTTTTCAATACAGCAACAAACCCTAGTAAATGCCACTCAATCCTTCAACTCAGCTTCCAGGCACCCGGATGTGAAAGTAATCTCAACACAGGTATAATATCTAACTGTAATTAAACTAATTAAAGCCACATGTTGCAGTTCCAGTATACCAGGCATAAAGAAGATTGACAGTCCCAAATCGGTAGCTTTGAGCTGCGAATTCTCCTTAATAAATGCCTCAATTCAGCTTATCTACCAGATACAAACAATCTTACTTAACTGTAATCAAACTAATCACTATTCCACTCATCCATACCAGGCTTAAAGAAGATGGACAGCCCGAAATCGATATCTCAAATTACCAAATCCCTTCTATAAAATCTCAAATTTCTCATTCAATCCTTCAATTTAGCTTATCTACCAGATATGAACAATCTTACTTAACTGTAATCAAACTAATCACTATTCCACTCATCCATACCAGGCTTAAAGAAGATAGACAATCCGAAATCGATAGCTTTGAGCGGCGAATTCTCCTTCTTATTCGCAAACAAGAAGTTCTCCGGCTTCAAATCCCTATGAATCACACCTTCCCTATGACACAACTGCACAACCTCCAAAATCGTCTTCATCACAGCTGCCGCCGCTCGCTCCGTATAATGCCCCCTAGCAACGATCCGATCGAACAACTCTCCGCCTTCACAAAGCTCCATAACAATGTGCACCGCACTCTCATCCTCACACGCCTCCTTAAAGCTAACGATGCTTGAGCTCAGAGGCAAATGCTTCATAATCGCGACTTCTCGCCTCACATCCTCGATATCCACCGCCGATCGAAGCTTCCGCTTGGAGATCGACTTGCAAGCGAGAAGCTCCCGGTTGGAGCGCTCAATGCAGAGGTAGGTGACGCCGAATTCGCCGCGTCCTAGCTCCCGGTCGACTAAATACTTCTCCTCGATCGAATCTTTTGGAGCGTCAGGAAGAACGGTGATCGCAGGAGGCGACGAATGCTTCTTTCCGGTCCCCGAAGCGTTTCCTTTCCGGTCCTTGTCGCGCCGGGCGTCGGAGTTTCTGGATTTGACGTCGTCTCTGGCGACGGCGGCCGGAGATCTGCAGCAATTTCCCATGTATCTGGAGAGGAATTGGGGTTCGGATAGTGTGAATCTGGAGAGGAATTGGAGTTCGGATATGATGAATAGAGTGTAAAGCTAGAGTAGGAAACAGTATTGAGCTTGAAGTCTCACATTATAATGGCGGAATTGGAAGGAAGAGGAAGAGAGTAGAAAAGAGGGAACGGGGAGGAAGGAGCTTTGTCTGTCAACTTGTACGGAAACGGTTTCTGCTTTTTTTTAAAAAATTAATAAAAATTCTTTATAAAAAAGATTTGAGCCGGAACGGTAACTGTTCAGTTCATTAGTACTCCCACTTTCCCATTTTGGTCACTCTCATTTCAATCACGCATCACGCACATATGTCGAGACATGTTTTGCATTGTTAATATCTCTAGTTATATATTAATAAAAATTAAATTTTTTTAATATTGTTAAAGTACTCATTAAGACGAATCAAACAAGACCCCACATGGCTATGTTTTTTCTTATATATTAGGAGAAATCTACAAGATTCTCTCGGTTTGTGAATAGTGTCACGAAAAGAAATGAGACTAACATTATGGGACGGAAGGAGTATTAACTATCGTGTGTTCTCGTACCATGTACGGGGTCGCATGTATAAAAATATTTTAATAATATATGTATATTTTCTACTATTAATTTGTTTATAGATTTTAATTCATACTTTATGGTTTATAATTTATAGATTATAGTTTATAGTTTACGATTTATGTTTTATAGTTTAAGTTCATTAATAAGTCAATTTAATTAGATTGATAACATAATAATAGATAAAGATATAATATGATAAAAGATAAAAATCCATATTTCTTTTTGTAATATAACTTATTAGATATCTTTTTGATTTTTTTTACTTATTTAATTCAAAGATATATATCAAAATATAAAGTCACATGATGTGGAGGATGACATGGTGGATGATGTAGCATAGCTCAGAGGTCGACATGTAGGCGAATTGAATATAAGAGCGACATGCGACAAAACAACGTTATGTTTTAATATATGTATAGATATGTACTAGAATCGGACCTCCGCGCGTAGCGCGGGGTAAGTACGGTTTTTCGTCTTAAAATTGGATTGAGTTAATTATATATTTACAATTTTTGTTCATGGCAAAATTTTACCCATTTCAGGTCAAAGCAAATCTAACTTGCAGATCAAGACATTAAACAAAAATAAACGAACAATAGAAATGATAAAAATAGCAAATTGACTGGTTCAATTACAAATTGACAATAACCAAGAGTAATGGCGAAATACAATATGCAGAAGAGTAACGATGACTTGATGGGAGATTCAATACGAAATCTCAATCGGAGAAGTCGAAAGATCAAAAGTTGAAGTTAGAAGAATTCAAGAGGCCACATAGTAATGACGACTTAATGACAACTTTCTAGGTCATTACCCGCGCTTTGTGTGAGCCAAACACATTTTATTTTTGTCGATATTCATATACTTAATATATATTTTTTCATATATGTATTTTTTAGTAAATTATAATAAAATGAATTAAATATCTCTTATATATGTACCAAAATCACTTAGTCGTTTACGTTGCTCGGAATGCTCTTCATCGTCATACGGATTGAAGGTGAAGAGCGAAGCAAAAAAAGATGAAAATGATGAAAATACTAACCAATTAAGCACATAATTATGGTTTTATTACTCATTGGATAATGAAAGATAGAAAGAAAAAAGAAAAAAAGGTTTAAACATTAATGAGTCTCAATTGCCATTACTTTTTCAAATCCATGAATTTATATATATATATGTCCTAGTTTTTTGGGGTTTAATGATGTTAGGGATAAACTCAAGGTTTAGGAATTCATATCTTATAATCTTTCCAAATTTACCTGTATATACTAAGCCTGGCAAACCGCCCAATCGAATTCAGGTCGAAATAGTCGAGTTAAGTGGATCGCTAAAATTTCCGAGTTTCAAACGTTCAATTTTATTTATTGTAATAAAGAAAACAAAATTTCAATAAAATTTTATATTATTATTCAATATAATATATTGCTATTTTTTAGTTTAAATAGAATAAAATATGTGACTCGACGAGTTTCGGGCCATTTTGATCGGTCCGGATTTGACCGAACAGTTTCATGAATTTTTATATCGGGTTGAGTCAAATTTTTTTTCAAGTCGGTTCGGATTGACCCAATAAATTAGATCAATTATTGTTCACTGAGTAATATTTGCATGAATATATGTATATTTATATAAAAATTGTACGCATACGAGTAATATTTTAATTTGTAATTAGTGTTCAGTGAATTGTTCCCCCATAATACAAGGTTAACAATACGAGGTTGTGCAACTGCAAAATAGATCAGGGAAACACTTGCTAAAAGTGTATTTGAATTACTCTGGACTCTAGGATAGTACGTAATTAGCCCATACATTATTATACTGTATCCATTATCTACTGTTACAGTTAAATTAGTGCTCCGTATTATTGTACTACCATAAAATGATTAAAATATTTTATCATGACATACTTTATATTCTTTAATTTTATTTTAATAAAAAAATATTGTAAAGTAGGCATATAATTGTCTTTGATTGTAGTAAACAAGCGAAAAAACAGAAGGAATTAGGGTTGATGCTATATGCTGTCTGTTAAATACTTTAATTTAGATCAGTGGCGTTCGATTTAAACCTTTTAATAAAAGACATATACAATTAACTTGTATAAGACCCGTGTCATGCACGGAGATATGTTTATATAATTACTTAATAATAATTTTATAATCAATTTGAGATATATTTTATATATACAATATTTTATATTGCTACAACCTCAATAAATATCAAATATCTATAATAAATAAAAAATATTTATGTGTTCTTATATTGGTTAACTATGAAAATTTTAAGTGGATAATTAAAAATATAATTAATATTGAGTTTTATTAAGTTCTTGTTATTTTTTAACATGGTTAGATATTTATAATTTTATATATGCTTCAAATTTCATTATATATCAAAAGTAAAATGGATGAATAATAATTAGATAGATTAAGTTTACTTAAACCTAGAAAATAATTTACTCCAAATTGATGTTTTTATTTTTCTTAATGTAATTTGTTAATATATTAATAATATTTTTAAAAAATAAATAAATAACCTAACAACTTTACTAAACTCACTCTAAGAGTTTAAAATGATTGAGTTTTTTAATATATAAGATAGATTAACACCATAAACATATGAATAATTATCCAAATCTGAATCCTTTTGTTTGTCCTTTTGGGCTTAATTAATAGCAATAATATGCTTGGCCTGTTCTTCTTTGCTTTGGGACCCTTTGTTCTAAATTTGCTGTCACATGCCAAAGTGGGTCTCTTATTGCGACAGCTTGCACTGTTGTTTTCTCCTATCTCCTTCTTTTAATTTTGTCCGTGCCCTAATCTGATCACTAACAGGAAATAGTAATACCATATACAGTAGTTAAGATTATTGCACTCCAATTATTAGATTCCCTTTCTTGCATACGAAATACTCCATTTGAGCTCAACTCAAGCAGTTGGGAGTACAAGCTAGTATCATTTTCGATCAAGAACATAACACATGAGTTGCTATGAAGTAACAAGAGATATCAATAACCCATTTCATATACAAGAATGTACTACATGCTGTTAATAGAATGTCTCTGTTTCTCATATGATCATTTTTACAAGATGATCTACCTTACCAATCCATAAGATTTTGATTCATCTGTCAACTCCATATACCAAATCCTGAATCTCTAGTCTGATCTTGTTCTTCCACAATGCATTGAACAATGAAGCATCATCAGCCTTTATAGCACAATCAGTGTTACACAAATCTTGAAAACATAAGCTGCACAACCAAAAACATGAACAACATCAAACAATCACTCGCTCACAAACCAATCCATTATCCATAAGATTGTTTTGTTTTTATCTGTCAACTCCATATACTAAATCCTGAATCTGTAGCCTGATCTTGTTCTTCCACAACTCATTGAACAATGAAGCATCCCCAACCTTTCTTTTCACTTCTACAACAACCAAATCTTGGGTCAACTGTCCAATCTCGACTTTCCCAACCAATTTCCCACCTTCCCCCACCATTTCGATTCGAGCACCACCATTCTTCTTCTTCACCTTGCTCACTTCCAAATTCTCAGCCATTGTCAGGCCTTCAATCCTCTCAACAATCATCTCCACAGAGACTTTCGACACGAACCTCTCCACGTCCACCATTGGAGTTGGAGATCCATTCACCAAACCAGACAGATCCAAACCCTGTGAGAACGATATCAAATCGAAAGCATTAAGCCTGTAGGTACAACTCAAAGCTTCATCATCAACACCAGCATCCCAATCTTTGAAGTCGGAATCAGGCAGAAAGCTCAATTTCTCGTATTCGCCTTTTACGAACCACGGATCCCTTGTAACATCATCAACTGTGATCCTGGTGTTAGGGTTCGTATCCAGCAGCCTAGAAAGAAGCAATTTGAGATCAGGTGACATCCATTTGGGGAAATTGAAAGCCCCACTGTATATCTTCTTGTACAACATCATCAAATTCGGATCATTAAACGGAAGAAAACCTGCAGTCAAGACGAAGAGGATAATCCCGCAGGACCAAACATCAACCTTGGCGCCTTCGTATCCCTTATTCGCGAGAATATCCGGCGCGACATACGCAGGAGTTCCACACATAGTATGCAGAAGTTGATCTCAATGAGCATGTTCCTTGATAGCACTGAGGCCAAAATCGGAGACTTTGAGGTCGCCATTCTCGTCGATTAGGAGATTCTCAGGCTTCAAATCGGAGACTTTGGATGGTGGAAGACGTGTAGAAGATGGGCGGTGGGGGATATGAAGCTCTTTCTCGGATATGACACACCGATTGGAACTTCTGGCCTTGACGATTGGATATGACTCACCAATGGATCAAGAGGACTGAATTCTTGGCTTGATATTACACACAAGAGAAGGATTCAGATGAACTTTGAAGAGCACCAATACAACTCAGTTTTGAGAGTGTTTTAGGGTTTTAAAATGTGATCAAAGTTAAAATGGAAAGACAACACCTGCTCCCCTTATAACCACACGTTGGTCTTAAGGAAGAGGAGTTCAAGAATTGTAACTGCTCACAAAAAGCTCAAAAGTCTTAACTAAAAACATAAATTAAACAAGGCATAAAAGGAATTAGTCTATAATGCCAAAATAGGAAATAACTCAAGGAGGCCCGACTTGAACTTAGTCTTGAAAGGTTGGGCTTTCCTCCTTAGTCTTTAAGAGGATAAATGGGCCTTGCTTGTGGGCTGATTGATTGTCACCTGAAGCTATGCCCTCGTCAAGTAGGCGTTGTAGCTCTCGGGCCTTGGCGCGTGTTAGTCTTGGCACCGGCTCCGGCACATTCTCCTTAGGCTCCGCGCTTGGCTTATTGTTGGACACTTGATGTGGAGGATTCACATCATCCTCCCCCCCTTCAGGAGGATTCGACCACGAATCTGAGCAGGGGTAGTCATCCTCGTCTTGTGCTAAGTAAGGCTTCAAATCAGCCACATTGAATACGTCATGCACTCCATAGGTAGGCGGTAGCTCCATCTTGTAGGAATTGTTGTTGATCAGCTCGAGCACTTGAAAAGGACCCTCTGCCCTTGGTTTTAGCTTGGAGTTTCTATGTGAGAGAAACCGTTCCTTGCGGAGGTGCACCCACACCAAGTCACCGGGCTAATCAGCTCCTTGCGGCCCTTGTTAGCATGCCTCTCGTACTGAGCCGTGCGCCTCTCAAGCTGCTTCCTAGTCTCCTCGTGCATCCTCTTGACATACTCTGCTAGCTCCTTGCCTTCCTGACTAAGATGATCCACAATAGGGTGAGATACAAGGTCTAAAGGAGTAGTAGGATTCTTACCATAAGCCACTTCAAAAGGAGATTTATTGGTGGCTGAATGCACGGTCCGGTTGTAAGCAAACTCTATGAATGGTAGGCACTCTTCCCACCTGCGGAGGTTAGTCTTAAGCACAACACGAAGCAAGGTTCCAAGTGTTCTATTAACTACTTCCGTTTGCCCATCGGTTTGGGGATGACATGTGGTTGAATATAGTAGCTTAGTACCAAGCTTGGCCCACAAAGTCTTCCAAAAGTGACTAAGGAACTTGACATCCCTATCAGACACAATGGACTTTGGAATCCCATGTAAGCTCACAACAAAATCAAAGAAAAGATTGGCCACATTAGTTGCATCATCAGTTTTATGACACGCAATGAAGTGTGCCATTTTGCTAAACCGATCCACAACTACAAAGATAGAATCTCGTCCCCTCTTAGTCCTAGGAAGACCCAAAACAAAGTCCATGGATAGATCTTCCCAAGGCTGTTGGGGAATGGGCAAAGGCATATACAACCCATGGGGGTTCAATTTGGATTTAGCTTGAACACAAATTGCACAAGAGGCACATAGTCTTTCAACATCCCTAAGCATGTGAGGCCAGAAGAAGTGTTCCTTCAAGGCTTGCATGGTCTTAGAGACACCAAAATGACCCATAAGGCCACCACCATGTGCTTCTTGCACTAAAAGTTTCCTAGTTGACCCACTAGGGATGCATAGTCTATCTTTCCACATGAGATAGCCCTCATGCAAATAATATTGGTCCTTACTCCCCAAAGAACTACACGCCTCATATATGTCCTTGAAATCCTCATCCAAGGCATATAGTTCTTTGATGAAAGCAAATCCCAACATTCTAGCATCCAAGGTAGTAATGAGGGCATATCTTTTTGACAAAGCGTCAGCCACTACATTGTCTTTTCCTTTCTTGTGTTTTATCACGTAGGGAAAAGCTTCAATGAATTCTACCCATTTGGCATGGCGCTTATTGAGCTTACTCTGACCTTTAAGGAACCTTAAAGCCTCATGATCAGAGTGAATAACAAATTCCTTAGGGAGGAGATAGTGTTGCCATACCTGAAGCACTCTTACCAAAGCAAGAAGCTCCTTGTCATAAGTGGGATACTTGATCTCAGCTTCATTTAACTTCTCACTATAGTAAGCAATTGGTCTTCCTCCTTGCATTAGAACACATCCTAGCCCCACTCCAGAAGCATCACATTCAATCTCAAAGGTTTTTGAGAAATCAGGTAATACAAGGAGAGGAGCATGTGTGAGCTTGGCCTTAAGAGTCTCAAATGCTTCCTGTTGTTTTGGTCCCCATTTGAAAGGAACATTCTTCTTCGTCAGCTCGGTTAGAGGAAAGGCAAGGGAGCTGAAATCTTTCACAAACCGGCGGTAGAATCCGGCAAGGCCTAAGAAGCTCCGCACTTGTGTCATGCTCATGGGCAAAGGCCAATCTTGTATAGCCTTGATCTTCTCTTGGTCTACCTTGAGTCCTTCTTTGCATACTACAAAGCCAAGAAAAACCACATGATCTGAACAAAATTGACATTTCTTAAAATTTGCATATAGTTTTTCCTTTCGAAGGACCTCAAGCACCATTCTCAAATGCTTAGTATGCTCTTGCAGGTTGTGGCTATAAATAAGTATATCATCAAAGTACACAACCAAAAACTTGCCTAAGAAAGCTCTAAGCACATGATTCATGAGCCTCATAAAAGTACTAGGCGCATTGGTTAGTCCAAATGGCATGACTAGCCATTCATACAAACCATACTTGGTTTTGAAGGCAGTCTTCCATTCATCACCTTCTTTCATCCTAATTTGGTGATAACCACTCTTCAAATCTATCTTAGAAAACAAGCATGCACCATAGAGTTCATCCAACATATCATCAAGTCTAGGAATAGGGTGCCTATACTTGATGGTAATATTGTTTATATCTCTACAATCCACAAACATTCTCCAAGAGCCATCTTTCTTAGGAACTAAGATGACCGGAACTGAACATGGACTCAAACTCTCACGCACATGACCTTTATTTAAAAGCTCTACAACCTGATTTTGCAGCTCTTGTGCCTCCATTGGATTGGCTCTATAAGCAGCCTTATTGGGAATGGAAGCTCCGGGCACAAAGTCGATTTGATGTTCTATTCCTCTAATGGGAGGTAGGCCAGGTGGCATCTCATCTTGGAAGAGATCATCAAACTCCTGCAAAAGTAGAGAAATAGGTGAAGGCAAACCATCTAAATCTTGTATTGAGAAAAGAACATCTTTATAATACACTAAAAAGAAAACTTTACTCCCCTGGATAGCTTTTCTCACTTCCCTTGGCTTGGCAAGGAGAACATGGTTAAGAGCACTCTTCTTGTCTTCCTTGGCCACCTTTCTTCGTTGTTCATTGGCTATATGATCAGCCATGATCTCGTGTGGAGCTAAAGGAAGCAAAGTGATCCTCTTACCATTCAGATGAAAAGAATACTAATTAGACACTCCTTGGTGAATGACTCCTCGTTCATATTGCCAAGGTATTCCCAATAAAATATGGCAAGCTATCATGGGAAGTACATCACAAACAACCTCATCTTCATATCCTCCTATTGAAAACTTAATCCTAGCTTGTTCAGAAACCTTTAGAGGAGTGTTAGAATTAAGCCAACAAAGAGTATAAGGTTGCTTATGAGGAATGGTGTTAAGAGCAAACCTGATGAGGCTAAAGTCGTAGTGCCAAATCAAAGAAAACTCTAAACACTAACTAAAGTATAACAAGTAAGTAGAGGTCGAACCCAAGGGAATCAAAACACCAAATCAATGCAGTCAAGTGAAATATCAACTAGTAACAAGTAACCAAAGGGGGGGTTTGATTGCAAGAACTCAAGTTGATCAAGTTGATCATAGATTTAACTCAAGTTCTATTCAATCCTAGAGAATGTTTCTATTCCAATCTTTAATATATCAGCAGGCCAACCGGTCCTGATAATACTTACTATTCAGCAATCAGGGAAACCTCTCAAGATTAGATGAAATAGCAGCAAAGGGCACATGAATCATAAGGATGCATGCAATAACTTACAACCGTCAAGTATTAACATGCAATCAATTCTCTTTCATAAAAGCAATAAACTACCAGATCATGCAGATATGAGTGCTACCCTGACAAGGAATTCCACCGTATATTCCTAGTCTAGCAATAGAAAACTATCAATCAAACTAGGTGATCAAGCTAGCAAAACTAATAGAACTCAATAGATGAAGAACAAGAGAATTAATACAAACCCATAGGAAAAGAACAAGAGTTTAGAAATCTCACAACTTAATAACTGAAGGTTTCAACCGCTAAGTAAAACAATGGAGTTTAGTTCCTGCTCATGGTTGCAAAACTAAATTGTTTGATGGAAAAAATGATGATAAAGATGATGATGGCTAGGGTTCTTAAATAGAGACTAACCCTAAAAAATATGGTAAAAGAAATATCCTAAACGAAATAATAAAATAAGGAAAAGGAAATAAAACAAACAAAGGAAAATAAGGAAAGTCCGGAATGTCTTCGGCCTTGTTGTGGCGATCGCCATAGATGTCTGGCGATCGCGGTCTTCATGTAGCATCTGTCGTGGTCTCTACCGCCCCATGGCGATCGCCGTAGAGTCATGGCGATCACCATGATCTCTCGAACTCATGTAATGTTTCTGTTGTAGAATGGCGATCGCCATAGTGATGGTTGCGATCGCCGCTGCTTCGCAGAATGTCTTCGTCTTCATGTCTTCAATCTTTGATCCTCTTCTTCTTCGGTTCTGGTCTTCATTCTCTTCACTTCTTCGTAAAAAACTCAGAACATTACAATAGCTCCAAATACTTATGATAATACTCCTAAACTAATGTAATAATCCCTAGTTACGCTATACAAAATGCAGCGTATCAAATACCCCCATACTTAGACTTTTACTCGTCCCGAGTAACTTAAAGAAAAGCTACCCATAAAATAAAAATACTCAAAATCTCAGGAAGTACAAGAATATCTCCTAGTGATTACATAACCAATAAACTCCTTCAAAACACAACAACAACAATCAAGAACAATGTGATAAAATAAGCACATACCCAGAAATACACCTTATTCCTCCAAGTGGCCTACCCGAATCCTCCTATACGCCTCCTTCTTATGTCACCAACCATAACAAGAACATCCTCAACACACCCTTCTGGGTATACAGTAGACCTATCAACAAGTTGAATAACAGTTCCTGTTTTATGCAAAGGTCCTAAGCCTAGTGATTCATACAAAGAGTAAGGCAAAACATTGATTGATGCACCTAAATCTAGCATGGCTTTGTCAAATTTAGTTTCACCAATCACACATGGAATGCTAAATATGCCTGGATCACCACATTTCTTAGGCATGCGTTTTTGAAACACAGCAGAAACTTGTTCACTTATTTCAACTTTCTTCTTTCCTTTCAGTTTTTGATTTCTCTTGATAGTGCAAACTTCTTTCAAAAACTTAGCAAATCTAGGAATACTCTTAACAAGGTTGAGCAAAGGAATGTTTACCTCACACCTACTAAAGGTTTCGAAGATTTCGTTGTCGTTCTCCAGCCTTCGGGTGTCCTTCAATGCCTCAGGAAAGGGAGCAACAGGCTTCTGAGAGAACAGAGGGGGAAAATTCGGACGAACATAAGTAACCAGTAACCAGTAACAAGGGAAGGACGAACCCAAGGGAATCAAAACACCAAATCAATGCAGTCAAGTGAAATATCAACTAGTAACAAGTAACCAAAGGGGGGGTTTGATTGCAAGAACACACAAGTAACCAGTAACAAGCAGAGGAAGTTTGGGTGAGAATATTATGCGAAGGGGTTTC
This sequence comes from Oxyria digyna, assembly GCA_029168935.1. Lineage (NCBI taxonomy): Eukaryota > Viridiplantae > Streptophyta > Magnoliopsida > Caryophyllales > Polygonaceae > Oxyria > Oxyria digyna. Next base: position 1,315,749 of record JAPVLV010000017.1, read on the forward strand.
ACCTAGCAAGTATCCACACAACAGTCAATCAAGTTGATCATAGATTTAACTCAAGTTCTATTCAATCCTAGGAAATGTTCCTATTCCAATCTTTAATATATCAACATGCCAACCGGTCCTGATAATACTTACTATTCAGCAATCAGGGAAACCTCTCAAGATTAGATGAAATAGCAGCAAAGGGCACATGAATCATAAGGATGCATGCAATAACTTACAACCGTCAAGTATTAACATGCAATCAATTCTCTTTCATAAAAGCAATAAACTACCAGATCATGCAGATATGAGTGCTACCCTGACAAGGAATTCCACCGTATATTCCTAGTCTAGCAATAGAAAACTATCAATCAAACTAGGTGATCAAGCTAGCAAAACTAATAGAACTCAATAGATGAAGAACAAGAGAATTAATACAAACCCATAGGAAAAGAACAAGAGTTTAGAAATCTCACAACTTAATAACTGAAGGTTTCAACCGCTAAGTAAAACAATGGAGTTTAGTTCCTGCTCATGGTTGCAAAACTAAATTGTTTGATGGAAAAGATGATGATAAAGATGATGATGGCTAGGGTTCTTAAATAGAGACTAACCCTAAAAAATATGGTAAAAGAAATATCCTAAACGAAATAATAAAATAAGGAAAAGGAAATAAAACAAACAAAGGAAAATAAGGAAAGTCCGGAATGTCTTCGGCCTTGTTGTGGCGATCGTCATAGATGTCTGGCGATCGCGGTCTTCATGTAGCATCTGACGTGGTCTCTGCTTCCCCATGGCGATCGCCGTAGAGTCATGGCGATCGCCATGATCTCTCGAACTCATGTAATGCTTCTGTTGTAGAATGGAGATCGCCATAGTGATGGTGGCGATCGCCGCTGCTTCGCAGAATGTCTTCATCTTCATGTCTTCAATCTTTGATCCTCTTCTTCTTCGGTTCTGGTCTTTATTTCTTCACTTCTTCGTAAACAACTCAGAACATAACAATAGCTCCAAATACTTATGATAATACTCCTAAACTAATGTAATAATCCCTAGTTACGCTATACAAAGTGCAGCGTATCAATGGTGTTAAGAGCAAACCTGGTGACCACTTCTTGGTCAATGATGTTACAACAAGATCCCCCATCTATTATCAAATTACATATTTTACCTTGAATGAGGCATCTTGTGTGAAAAATGGTCTCCCTTTGATTTGGAGGAGTAGGGGCTTCATTAGCCAAGAGAGCTCTTTTAACCACAAAACACTCACCTTGGGTTTCAGCTTGAACTTGCAACTCCTCATCTCCCTCTTTTTCTTTCATGAGCTCTTCAATCTGTTCATCATCACTTTCATACTCTCCTATTGTGTTCAACAACACTTGGCGGCGAGTGGGACATTCATTGGCCATGTGACCGCGGCCTAGACACTTGAAGCACTTGATCTCACTTGTGCGGCGGTCACCTTCTCTTCCTTGTCCTTGGGGTGGCCTTGAAGGCTCACGCCTTGGCTGAATAGCTGCGGCATCCGTCATTGGATCTTGGCGCCGAGAGTAGCTAGAGGCGCCGACATTGGGGCTGCTCCATTGCCTAGGATTTGAAGAGCTTGAGCCTTGGTTGTTCCAGGGCCTAGAAGTTGGTGGTTGGCTCCTTTTAGTAGGCAGATTTTGGTGCACATGGTTTGTGTAGTGGAGCACTTCTCCCACCGAGGTTCCCCTAGGAAAATGCTACATGGTCACTATAGACTTAAGATCAGGATTCAAGTTCTCTACAAATTTAGAAATAATAAACTCATCCGGGAACTTAATTCCAGTTCTAAACAAGAGAGTTTTCAACTCTTTATAGTACTCATCCGGGTTATGACTCCCTTGTTTGAGTTGCTCAAGCCTTTCATGAACACGAGCTGAAAAATAAACGGGCACAAATCTGAATTTAAGAGCTTCTTTGAGCTCATCCCATGTCTCAATCGGCCCATCTCCATTAAGAGCTCTTTCCTCATTCTCTTCAGTCCACCATTGATCGGCGAACCCTTCAAACTTAATGCTAGCATACGCCACTCCTTGGGCGTCATTGAGCTGTTGGAGGTCAAAAATTTGCTCCGTCTTGTTGATCCAGTTTAGGCACTCCTCCGGATCAACGGTCTTACCAAACTTTTCCACCTTGAGGTCATTGTTAGGAAGCCTCAATCTATCTTGTTCATATCCAAAGGCACCTGGTGGCGGGAACCCTGGAAAGTGTGGCTCTTGAGGGCGCGCTTGTCCTTGGATGCCATAGTTTCTTGCCTCGACTGGCCGCATGTGTCCATAGGCTCCTTTCTCTTGGCGCTCCCCATATTGGCCTTGGCCTTGGTTCCTTTCTTGTCTAATAGCTGGTCCTTGTCTCCAGCCATTAAGGAAGTGTACGGGCTGCATCAAGGGCGCCACGCCTCTAACTTGAGTTCCCGAGCGTCTAAAGGAACCTTGCACCTCCTCCTCATCGTAGATCTCCTCATCTAGACCTGCATGGTTAGTGGACACAAGAGGGATTCTATTTGGAAGTGTAACAAAAGGAGGTGTAGTAGTAGCACTCAAACCTGGCTGGCTGCTAGTAGGCACAAGCGTGGGCATAGGCCTGGTGGTGAAGGCACCGGTGGTGCTAGGCATTGGTGGGTCTCCAAGCATAGAGTAAGATGAGTTACCTTCCATGTGAGATGGTTGAAAAGCTTCACACAACCTGGACACATTCTCCATCTTGCTTCTAGTCCTCTTATGCTAGCTTGATTAGCATGTTGAGCCTCTAGGATCCGAGCCTCAAGTCTGTCCTCTAGGCCAAGCATCCTTTGCATTAGGGCTTCAAGGGTGACCAGAGAAGCCGAATTTATGGTCAAGGCAGACTGGTGAGTGTTCTTGGAATCGTCAGCCATTGTACCTACCAAGCAAGGAAGCAAAACAACCTAGGAATACCAAAATGGATCTCACACACGTTAGGGGCTCCAAACTGATTTTCTAAGCACAAAGACAATCAAGAACAACAAGCTCAAATAGGGTTACGAGCTAGGCCAACAAAAGCAAGAGAAATCAGAAGAAATCAGAAAATGCACACGCCAAAATGCTTAACAAGGTTGCCACAAGTGAAGTACAAGGAAGGTACTAAGACTCTAGCAACTAAACTCTCTCCAGGACAAGAAAAAAAAAACTCTTGATGTGCCTCACTTTTCCTAGATCACTTTCTTTTTCCTTTTAGTATTCAGTTTGAGTGATCGAATTTTTCACAAGGACACCACTTTTTCCAAGAGTATAAACAAAAACTCGAGAGGTATGGTCTTTTGACCAATCCTTCTCTCGAGTATAAATTAACAAAAACTCAAGAGGTATGTTTTTTTGACCAATCCTTCTCTCAAGTATAAATTAACAAAAACTCAAGAGGTATGGTCTTTTGACCAATCCTTCTCTTAAGTATAAAAAGTTTTTTTTTTATATAAGTATACTGCACGGCACTTTGTATTCAAGTGCTCAACAAAATTCAGAAAATTTCCTTAAGTTTTTTTGCCAATGGTAAATAATTGTATAAATGGCAAAGTATGTACAACCTAGTGTGAGTTCAACCGACGAACCATAGCTCTCCCCCGCCTACCACTAGCCCGCATCTTACAAATCATGCGAAACTTACAAACCTCAATAATCTCACGACTAACCTCACTAGCACTAACTACTTTATTATTAAAAATGACATCATTCCTCAACTTCCAAACATAATAAATACAACCCATTAGAGCATTCAAACGACTCAAATAAATGTTGTTCTTGCGTTGGTTACAATCTTCAAACCACCGCCACCAATCTAGCAAGCTCGTCTTCATCACGGTAACGCCTTGCCATCTCATAACGACACCAATAATCTCCTGGACAACCGAACAATCAGACCAAAAATGCACATGCGTCTCATCGGCTCTGGAACACAAGACACACTCCGCAGTTTGTGTCACCCCCCATCGGAACAAAGAAGCACGCATCGGAAGCCGTTTCTGAGTGGCTAGCCAACAAATAAAAGCCCATTTACGCGGCTGAATCCCGTTCCATATAATGTCGCACCATGTGATAGGCGAAAACGGACCAGTGAAACAAAGATAAAGTGCTGCCGACTCCACTTTACCATCGATCCTGGTAAACTTCTGCAGACCAGGAGTGTCAGCCTCATTGCAAGCCAAAAATGCATCCCGCGTCCTGATAACATGTTTCCACAATCCCGAGCTCAGATTAAGTTATAACCTCTCAATCACTAGTTTCCTTTCCCTTAACCAAGTATACTCTTCACGTGACTTATGCAACCAGTTAAAACAAATAAAAAATGCACAAAATCAGATTAAAATAGGATAATAAGGGTGGAGTTAACTCAGCAGGGGTTACAACAAGCAAATAAGGAAATTCTGCCAAATTAAGAATGTAGTAAATGCTTTTTTGTGAACTGCAGAATTAAGTGCTCTTTACTTGCTGTTTGAACGTTTTTTAGAGGTCTTCTTCAACCTTGGAACATGCTTAAACACCAGGTAAGAACAACAACAATGGCTTCCAAGTTCAGGTACAAATTTAGGCGAAAATTCAACAAAAACTTAACCCGGAAAGGGCAACGAAGAGCTTATTGAATCTAACTTGAATTTGTACTAAGAAAATGAAGCAAGGATGACCAAACCTTACGTGGCTCTGATACCACTTGATGGACCCTTGGTTGATCCAACCGCGGTGCAAGGATTGGTCACGAACTCAGAAAAGAACACTAATCAGAGAGGCTGGTTTGTGGTGGGGATTGAGGGGATGCAGCGACGGCGCCTGGTGGTGCCTTGGGTGGTTTTGGATGGTGGAAGACGTGTAGAAGAAGGGTGGTGGTGGTGAATAGGGGATATGAAGCTCTTTCTCGGATATGACACACCGATTGGAACTTCTGGCCTTGACGATTGGATATGACTCACCAATGGATCAAGGGGACTGAATTCTTGGCTTGATATTACACAGAAGAGAAGGATTCAGATGAACTTTGAAGAGAACCAATACAACTCAGTTTTGAGAGTGTTTTAGGGTTTTAAAATGTGATCAAAGTTAAAATGGAAAGATAACACCTGCTCCCCTTATAACCACACGTTGGTCTCAAGGAAGAGGAGTTCAAGAATTGTAACTGCTCACAAAAAGCTCAAAAGTCTTAACTAAAAACATAAATTAAACAAGGCATAAAAGGAATTAGTCTATAATGCCAAAATAGGAAATAACTCAAGGAGGCCAACCATGAACTTAGTCTTGAAAGGTTGGGCTTTCCTCCTTAGTCTTTAAGAGGATAAATGGGCCTTGCTTGTGGGTTGATTGGTTGCCACCTAAAGCTATGTCCTCGTCAAGTAGGCGTTGTAGCTCTCGGGCCTTGGCGCGTGTTAGTCTTGGCACCGGCTCCGACACATTCTCCTTAGGCTTCGCGCTTGGCTTATTGTTGGACACTTGATGTGGAGGATTCACATCACAAACTTTCTTGATTTCAGGACAGTCACGCAAGACGTGCAGCCCTGTTTCCGGGAGTTGGCAGCGAGGGCAATCGGGGTTGTCAGCAAGATGTCTCCGGAACCTTCCCTGATTACACAGAAAAACCTCATGAGCGGCTAGAAACAGAAACTGACGCACTCGTTGCTGAACTGGTAGGCGCCAGATACTCGCCCAAATAGGATCAGCAGCAACCATGTTGTCTTGACGGAGGAGACGCAAACCTGAGCTAGAAGAGAAATTGCCATGAGGAGTGATTCTCCAGGAAAAGTTATCAGTATCGCCCATGTTGTTTGATGGCCTAACAGAGCGGAGCTGATCACATATCGCAGGAGATAGAATGGGCATTAGCAGATTCCATTTCCAATCTGAGCCGTCCCAAAGTTCTTCAACGGTGGCCCCCAGAAGATCGTCGGGGACAACAACAGACACGAAATTCAGCAGAGGGGTATCAAGTAGCCAAGCATGGTCCCAAAAAAGGGTGCGTTGACCATTCCCGATAGACATTTTCAACCCTTTAGACAGAAGCTCAGATCCATGGAGAATACCTCGTCATATGGGGGAATGAGTGCAGCGACCACGAGCCACCATGTCAATGTCTACGGTGTTAGCCTGCCTCATAGATCGAACACCCAGGCCACCCATTATTTTCGGCAAACAGATCTTATCTTTGTCGAGGAGATGAAGTTTGAGTTTCTCAGTGGACGAACCCCATACAAAACCTCTAACATGTCGGTCGAGAGCATCACAGGTCGCCCGAGGTACGAAGGATGCTTGCATCACATATAAGGGAACCATGGTGAGGACAGAATTAGCAAGGACGACCCTACCGGCCATAGATAAAGACTTGGCCTGCCATCCCCGTAGTCGTGAAGCAACACGATCAAGCAGAAAAGTATATCTGTCGGAGGACATCCGCCCGCAAGCTACTGGAATGCCCAGGTAAGTGCCGAAGTCATCCACTATAGGAATGGCGAGTCGAGAACTGACATCAGATCGAGTGGCATTAGTTACCTTAGGCGAGAATATCATATTGCTCTTCGAATAATTAACTAACTCCCCAGAGTGCAGGCAAAACTGGTTCAGGCAATCACCAATGACATTAGCTTGATCTTGCGTGCGAACAAGAAAAGGTCATCGACAAAGAACAAGTGGGACAACTGTACTCCTCCCAGCTCAACAAGACGCCATAAACCCCTACTCACGACATCCTGAATAATATGAGACATATATTCCATACACAACACAAACAAGTAAGGAGATAAGGGGTCTCCTTGACAAACTCCCCGAGACGGCGTGAATGAGCCCGCACGACTACCATTCCAGATCAACTCCATTTGACCCGACGATTGGCATTTCATAATCACATCAATCAAGTGAGTCGGTAAATGGGCGCGTTCAAGCATTACTCGTAAGAAAGACCATCGGACTCTATCATACGCCTTAGCAAGATCAATTTTCAGCACCATCCACCGTGTCGACCCATTCGAGTCGGCCATCGTATGTAGAACCTCCTGGACTATAACTACGTTATCAATAATCTGTCGTCCAGGAATAAAGCTTGCCTGCGTCGGGGAGATCAGAGAAGCCAGAATGGGCTTCAAGCGATTGACTAGCAGCCTAGTTGCAATTTTGAAGCTAACATTTAGCAACGAGATGGGACGAAACTGAGCTGGTTGAGCCGGGGAATCCACTTTTGGAATGAGAACCATCAGAGCGTTATTCATACCTGTAGGAAATTGCCCATTGTTCACAAGATTCAAGAGAGTGGAGACAACCTGGTCTTTAACAATGGACCAGTTTCTCTGGTAGAATACAGCGGCGTATCCGTCCAAGCCAGGGGCTTTATAAGGCCCCATAGATTTCAGAGCAAACCAGACGTCTTCAGCAGAAAACGGGGAGGCCAAGGCAGCAAGGCTAGAAGGATCTGGGCGAGGGAAAGAGACTGTCAAACAGGGAACCGGGTGGACTGAAGTAGGTTGTTCCTCCGTATACAAAGCTGAAAAGAAATCCAAGATCTCCTGCACAATAGATTCGGCATTAGTGAGCCAGTTGCCAGCAACGTCTTGTAGGGTAACGACCTTATTTGCCCTCCTGTGAACAATAGTGGATAAGTGATAGAAACGAGTGTTCCTGTCACCGTCCATTAAGAAATTCGATCTGGATTTTTGGAACCAAAGGGCCTGTTCTTGATGGAGAACATCTTCAAGTTCCTGTCGAAGGGAATGAATCAGGTTGAGCAGCCACTGAGACGACAGGATAACCATCTTACGTTGGGCATCAGCAAGTCTCGCATTGAGCTTGCGCTTCCTGTAAAAAAATGTTACCACAAATATGTCGATTCCAGGTTGATAAATCTTTGGTCAGTTGCTTCATGGAGTAAGAAAATTGATCTGCAGAATTCCAGGCTGATTGAAGGAAACTAGGGAAGCCTTCGTGTAGCAGCCAAGCTGCCTGAAAACGGAATGGGCGATCAACAGAGCTAGCCGGGTAGTGGTGTTAAGTACTCAACATAATGGGAAGGTGATCAGAGTGAGAAGACCTGAGGTGCCTGATTACTGCATCCGGGAACCGCAGGCGCCAAGAATCAGAACAAAGCCCCCTATCAAGACGACTTGCTTTGTAAGTAACCAGAGAGGAGCCACAGGACCAGGTGTACTGAGGACCGCTATAACCGAGATCAATAAGTTACAGCTCATCAATGTTCTGAGCAAATTCCAGGGAAGCCCTATTGGCATAATCAGAAACATAGGTACGTTCACTTGCGGACGAGGTGGCATTGAAGTCGCCTGCGAGCAACCAAGGAAGACTGTTGGTACGAGCAAAGGAATTTAACTCCTCCCACAATCGACGACGTCGAGATTGATCAAGGGAGGCGTAAATAGCAGACATGACCCAAGGAGTCTCTCCTCCCCGCCTAATTTCAACCGTAATATGTTTCTCTAAATTCACGATTCAATATTTCTCTAAATTCATTCCAATATATAAGAAGAAATATAATGATATAAGATCTTGTTTGATTGTCTCGATCGGTATTTTAATAACATCAAAATTTTATACTCCCTCCGTCCCCGTTTTTAGTTCCTGTTTTCCAAAAACGGAGTTCCATTTTATTGTTCCTGTTTTCCAAATATGACATCCTACGTAATTACTACCCCCACTAACTCTCTCACATCCAATTCTTATCAAAACTTTTCACTTTCTCTAAAACTCTCTCTCTCTCCTTACTCTTCTCTCATTTTTCTCCTACGCTCAAGATGAACCCTAGATCTATTTTTCTCCCTCTCTTTGATTCTTCAAATATTGCTTCAAATCCAAAAATTTGAGAAGGTTAGTCACCTCAGTTGAAGTTATTTCTCCCTCTCAATCTCAAATTCGAAGATCCAAGTTGGAATTGGTTTGCTCTACATCCAGATCTGCAATTTGGGGGTTTGATTTGTCACCCTTCTTCTTCAATCTTTGTTGATTCGTTGATTTCAGGTTTGTCTAGCTTAAATATCTCAAGATCTGAATTTTTTTTAACCTCAAATTCGTTGCATATTGACTGTAGATTCGTTGATTTCACCTTAGTTGATTCGTTGCATATTGAGTCTAGATTCATATCCTTCTTCTTCCATGTTTTTTTAACCTCAGATATGAAATTTTGGAGCTCTCTTTTTTGTTGTTGTATTTCAATTTGCTCCATGCCGTTTTTGGGGTTCTATTTTCCGATGTCTGTCCTCAGATCTAGATTCGTATCAACATGTTTTTTTGTATGTCAGATTTGGGGTTCTTTTTTGCTTCATGCCGTTTTTCTTGCTGTATTTGCTATAGGTCGTTTTTTCATGCCAGTTTTAGGGTTCGATTAGATGTTGCTACATGTTGATCTTTATTTGTGGGTTTTTGTCGGTAAGTGGTATTCTAAAGTTATTTGGTTTATTTTTGCAGTCCTCTACCTTCGATGGACATGAATCCAGACATTGTGTTTGGAGATACGGGTTCGAGTGGTTCTGAAGTTTCAAATTTGAGTGGTTCTTATTGTTGTTCCGATGATCAGTGTGACCAGCCGGATGCTTGTTATGGGAATCATACTTATAGTCCTCGAAACCCCTTCCTAAACCATTACTCTACTCCTTCCCCTGTTGAAGACGTTGTTGGTGAAGATCCTGATCAAGAAGATGTTGATGATGGTTCCCAATTTCCTGCTGAAGTTAAAGATGAGAGCCATGTTGATGGTGATGAGGTTAATGAAGCTGTTGAGGCTCCAGTTGAGGGTGATAAGATTGTTGAGGCTGCTGAGGCCTCCGTGGGTGATGAAGAAGCTAGCAAGGCATATGAGGCTGATGAGAGTCGCTCTGGATGAAACTGCTAAGTCCCTTGACCTTACTTAGGATTATCTTTTAATTTATGTGTTTAGTTTTAGATGTAATGTGAATTGGCTGCATTGTTGTTATGCATGTTGTGATGACTGTTTTATGATTTTGAACTTGATGATGGATGGAACTGAAATGTGTATGTTGGCCTTGGATGTTTTATGTTAATCTTGTCTTTGTGGATGAAACTGATTTGTGAATGATGTCGTTTATGTTTTAGGGTACTTGTGTTTAGGGTGTATATCTTAATCTTGCCTTTTATGTTTGTATCTTGCCTTTGTGGATGAAACTGAAATGTTTTATGTCAAGCTTTCATAAAATTTGTCCTCCAAAATGTAGCAAGCTTTACAAAATATACCTAAGTAGTCTCACAAAATGTAGCAAGCTTTAAAAAATTTACCTAAGTAGTCTCCCAAAATGTAGCAAGCTTCACAAAATTTACCTAAGTCTCTTGACTATCTAAATCTGCCATGTCTTGAGTTTCCCCTTCATCTTCTGCTTCTTGAATTGGTTGTGCATCTTGATTGAGTAAGTCCCATGCTTCTTGTACTGTCCATATTGGTGCTTGCACTTGAGTTTGTAAGAGTCCTTGAGCTGCCATCTTTTTCTTGCCCACATGTGGCAAGTCATAGTCATTGTCTCCTTTGGATTTTAACACCTCATTTAGCACATATTGAAGTGTCATCCATACATCTGCTAGTGTTTGTGGTTGTAACTCATAGAAAGCCTCGTAAACTGCTTCTAACATTTTGTCAACATCTTTGGGCATCTTTTTATGCATCAATGATTGTATACTTCTAAAAAAACCTAGGTCTAGTATGTTCAAATCTGGACTGTTAGGTGGCTGCTGTAGTAAAATGAAGGTAAAGTCCTCTTGTTGATATACCTGCTGTCATTCTGGGTCTTCTTGAGTGATGTGTGTCTTTGCATTATCTTGTTGTATGAAAATCACCTTATGTCCCTCATGTGTTGGCCATTTTTGCTTAATTGCTTGAAGTATTTGATTGATAAGCATGCTCCTTGTCACATTCTTGTTAACTGACTCAATGAGCTTTGTAACCATAGTCCCCTTGGCCTTGTTTTTTGATTTTCTCTTTGCTGGCTCCTTATAACTGAATGGGAAAATGCCTATTTTGCCATCAAAACTGCATTGACCATCTGGATTGAATCTTGGCCTTGCTACACATGCAGTGAACATGACTTTTGGTATGAACTTGCTTGAAGTTGCACTTCTATACTTGCCTTTCTCTCCTTTTGCTAGATATACTCTATGTGTTTTCTTAGATTGGTAAAACCATTTTTCATCTATATGCACAAAGTCATACATAGTGTAATACCTTCTCTTAGTTTGTGGACTGTCCCCTTCAAGTAGCCTCAATGCCCATGCAAGTCTTCTCTTCATGTTTGCTTCCTTCATGGCTGGATGAAGTGGATTTGTATGAGCCCTCATGACTCCCCTTTTAAGCAATCTATGCACAGTTGTCTTTGATACATTCAGCTTGGCTGCCATGTCTCTTAAACAAGATCTATCCCCCATATTTAATGCAGTTATAGCTTCAGGTGGAATTTGAATTCTCTTTCTACCTGCATTGTGGAATTTGGTTGCCAAATTGTATTGTTGTCCAGCTTCTTTTTGTGCTTTGGCTATATTCCATAATTTACTTATGCACCTTGATGATAGTTGAAATTCATGTGCAGCTGCAAGGATTGACCCCCTCTTCAGTTTTCCCATTTTTGTTCTATTGAGAAGCCACAAGAGAATCTCCATTCTCTTTGAAGTGTTGAGCTTCTGCCTTGATGTTTGGTGATGACCACTTTGTTGTGTTTGTGGTTGCTGGTTTTCCTCTTGATCTTCTTCCATTTGTTCAGCTGGCTCATTAAGATCAAATTGAAGCTCTTCTTCCTCCAAGTCTCCTGCTGCCTCATTGAGATCAAATGGAAGTTGAGATCCTCCAGTGTCATGTGAAAAGTCTGAAGACATCAAGCTTTAGCAGTGATGCTAAATTCTGCACTTTTTTTTTACTTTTGGATTAGGTTGGGAGCAAATTGAATGCTTCAGTTAATGCTGAAATTTTGTATTTATGGTGAGAGGAATGTGCAGATAGGTTGGGAGGGAACTACAATTTGAAAGCTTAATCTGTGGGATCCTAATACTGAATTCCTATTGGTTGCCTTGTGTTTGTTTTGGGGTTTTTGTACAGCTATAATTTTATTTAAACAATTTATAATGTGAAAAGCAGGTTTTCTTCTCTGCAGTTTTCTTCTTTGCAGGTTTTGTACAGCCATAATCTGATGTAATTAATGCTTCCTACAGGCTTTCTTCTCTTTCTTAATATTTGTGCAGTTTTAGAAACAGGAACTAAAAACGGGGACGGAGGGAGTAATTTTTATCACAATATAATATAACTAGAGATATTAACGAAGGAGAACTTACATCGACATTGCACAGGTGAAACAGAAGCAAATTTTTTATAATTTTATAATTTTTATCATAATATTTACACATGGATTTTTTTTCTTATTCGTTAATCTTCAGAATCACATGCACAGGTGAAACAGGAGAAAAAAAATATGTACATTTTACAACTTATTACAAACTTACAACATTAATGCACGTATAACACACATGAATTTAGGGATTAAACAATTTAGGATGGATTGAGCTCAAATCATGCAGAAGAATGTAAACATCCCAACATCTTCCACAGCTTACGCATCCTCCTCACGATTTTGGAGGTTTTTCGAGTCACATAACCTGGAAAAAACACCATGGACGGAAATACCCTTGCCTGATAAACAATGCTCGGTTCATCTGGAGTAATGTTGGATGATGCCTTGAGTGTTGTTTGAATAAGATTTGGATCTCCCTTTCGAAGATAGAAGTTCCTGCTTCCTACATCTCCAATTGAATCTGATCTCTCCAGACCTATATGTGTATCAATATGTGAGGAAAATTCGGATGCAATGTTCTTACGGTGCGAAATGTGACTCGATCGAGTTCATAAAGTGAGACCAAATGTTCTTTAGTCTGTGTGGTCATGTTCACAGATAACATGTTCATTTTCAACTAAGAGATACGTTTTCGCCTAAGATCCCCCTTCGGAATTACGAAAAATGTCACAGATAACATGCTCATGTTATATCTCATTTCTAAGGTATTGTATATGTTGTACGGAGTATAATGTAAACACGTTGTTACCAAAATATTATCATCGATTAACGATAGAAAACTGTAGTAATTACCAAAAACTATCAACATTAAAATCGTCATCTACTCTCTTCGTAGTGTCCAATTACTATTTCGGGTGTCCTAAAAAATTCTTCTCATTTTCCACTTATATCAATTTTATTTTCTCTACTTTCTTTTCTCTGTCTTCTCTGGATCTCTCTCCTTTAATCAGTACAATTTTCACTTTTCTCTCCATTAATCATTTAATTCACATATTTCTTAATTTCCGTGAAATTACGAAAACGAGCACTATATTATGGAACGGATAGATTAAGTATTAATAAGGTCTAAAACAAGAAATATTTTCATTTGATTAATAAAAACCAAGTTCAATTGGGCCTCTATATTTCAAATACTGTAGTAGACAAGTAGTTACAAGTTATAACTATAAGTCTCTATATTTAACAACTACCAATCAACTACCTAAAAGAAGTGCCTCATTCCACACTCAACGCAAGGCTTCCAGCTAATCTACCATTAGTTATGATCAGATCACACAACACATTTTGATCCAAGTCAAATCCAACTTTACCAAAACACAGTAGCACAAATTCTCCAAAGAATCAAGATGGATTGAGAAACTTACTTTCAAGGCTAAAGTAGGAATGATGCAATTCATAGATCGAAGTAGCATTCACATCCAATCGAGGAAATCGCCCTTCCTTGTCATACTTCTCAACCAACAGCTTAATCGTTTCCTCCACCGTCGTCCCTAATTTCACCATCGCTCGAATCGGCCCCGGACTACCTTCCACCGTCACCGTCACCACAACCTTCGTATCCTTATCATACACCTAATCAATTCAAAGCAACCAACACATTTCAGATCTGACAATCAGCAAGTGAAATCGAAATCCCTAAATTAGAAACCGCTGACCTCGTTGGGGAAAGGGACACAATCGGGCGAGAGAAGTGCATAAGAGAGGGAGAAGACGTCGGTCGGGGAAGCGCCATTGACGAAGCCAAGCGAAGGCTCGGAGGAGCATTTCGGAAGAATGTCGATATGTTGTGAGAGAAGAGGCCGCTTGCGAGGGATGGAGATAGGGCTTCCATGGCGAGGAGAAGGAGAGGAAGGATGTGGATGACGACGATTTGATCTCCGGGAGGAAGACGAAGAGACTGATCTAGAGCGTAAAGAAGTGTCCGACGACGACATTCAAGACGATGATGGTTTGTGAAGTTTGTGCAAAATCGGAGCATATAATTGAGCATTTGCGCATACATTTTGAGTTTGAAAGGTTGGTGATGTTGGGCCTTTTTTTATCCCAAGAAGTGGGTTATGGACCGTATGTTATGATTGGGCTGAGGCCCAATATTTATAACCAAAAGAAACTATTGATGTCTATTAGCTTTCGAACATATTGACCCAACACCACTCTTTTAAAAGACTAGTTAGTTAAATGACCCAAAAAAACCACTTATATTGGCCTAAAAATATTTTGGTCATCTATCTATACAGCCACTTACTAACCAAAACTTTCACCAACTAAAAGTAAGTAATGGCTAAATACACTCATTAACGCATAACCCAGTAAAAGATAACGTAGCACGCAATGACCAGAATCTGAAAATAGGATGAATTAAATTTCCGCATTGCTATAATCCGTCCCAATATATAGATTCCATGAGTATTATATATGCTATTCACGATTTAAGAGATCTTTGTAAATTTCTTCTACTCTCTGTCCCATAATATAAATTTTATTTGTTTTTTTACACTATTCACAAACTGGGAAATATCTAGTATAGTAGATTTCTTCGAATATATAAGGAAAGAACATATTCGTGTGTGAGATCTTATTTGGTTCGTCTGGATTACTACTTTAATAATATTAAAAATAATTTTTTTTTTTTAATTTTTAATTAGAGATATTAACGATACAAAACGTGCATCGAGATATGTGTCGAAATGAAATGAGATTTATATTTTGGGACGAAGGGAGTAATATATAAAGAAAAATACAATATTAAAATTTTATATTTTTACTAATGTGTAATTAAAGATATTGACGAAACAAAACACACACCCACATCGACACTTGTGCGTAGTTGAGATGAAATTTATATTTTGAAAAAAATAAATAGTTGAGTTAGTTTGTGTTGAGTTGTGGTTATCTGAGTGGCTAGACCTTTTAAAGAAAGGTTACAAAGTCAAAATGAAAGAAGATCGTTAATTCAATTCAACCAAGCCCACATATTTTTCTGCGTTGCTATAAATAATTTTGGCTTTATGACATTATAATATAAAGTGTGAACGAAGGGAAAAATAAGTTGGACCGAATAAGGAAGGCTAAATTTGTTTATAGTAGCAATTTTCCCGGTTTCCTGCATGCTTGCCACTTATCATATTCCTCAAAATACCGCGTTGAGGCTTACGTAACAATACTTTCATTCATATACGTAAAATATAATATAATGCGTGTGTATATATACGATGAAGGATAAACTTTGATTTGATAAAATAAAGATGATTACTACATCTTTCATAATTAATTGGACACGATCGAGGTTGAAAGAACAGAATCTATGCCAAAAGGAATGGAAATTATTAGTACGTGAAACTGATTTAGACATTCCACTATCTTACTGTATTGGATCAACACATCCTTTTCATGATTTCATATGATATTTCTTTGGACATTAGTCTGGCAATCAAATGTTTTTTTTCTTCATGTGTAAACCTGATTGAATATAATTCAAATAAGAGAAGCTATAACATATACTATACGTTTGTAAATCATCGACAAAATGTCAATCTTCAATGCATGCGTCGGATCAAAGGGAAAAGTGCTTATTCCTGCTTAAAAATAAATAAATAAACATGCTTTTTAGTATTTTATCTATGTGTATGTTATTGACTTATGTTCATAGTTATATAATAGAAAAAACATGTTAAAAGGAATTATATATAATGAGATTCGGATCATGCGTGTCGTAAGCCTGACGTCATCTCAACGCAATGGAAACAATTGGAAAACCTGCCTCCACACCACTGGAATATTAACTATTACCATGAGGAAAAAAGAGATTAGTATTAGGAGAAGATTCGGGTAACTGAGAATAATTATTATTGTGCGAATTGCGAATAAATGTACATTTAGGCGATTGACATGCATTTTCTTCAGTAATGACATGCACATTTAGGTCATTTAGATGCACTCGGTCAGATTTGCATGTCATTGATAATATGTGAAAAGTACATGCACACACCCCGAAAATGCATGTCAATGGCAAATTATCAATGACATGCAAATCTGACCGAGTGCATGTCAATGGCCTAAATGTGCATGTCATTACTGAAGAAAGTGCATGTCAATCGCCTAAATGTGCATCCATTCGCAATTCGCACAATAATAATCATTCTCACATGATCCGGATTCTTAGTACTAAACCTATAACATGGATTTTCGTAGACAGATCTAGCTAAGCTGCTACATATTACAAATGAGTTTTCTTTCTAATCAACACAAGAAATGGAGTTTCGTTTGCAATATGAGACTATAACTATGAACGCTCCATCTTCGAGATGAGAGAGACTTAACTTGCAAACTTTTATATATTCAAAATAGAATATTACGGTTGGATAACAATAAAAAATATTTCAAACTCCTGATATTAAGAATGTAAAATAGACTTAACTTGCAAACGTTTATAATATGTCAAAGGGACGCACATTATACAAACCCAATTTAAAAAGACGTTTAATCTTGCATTCATATTTTGGACGCATCCTCGAGTCGGTTGTGGACGCACTTTAAAATTTCCTTAAAATCAGATCTGTTTTAAAGCACATCCTTATTACATCAACTAGATACGAGACGAGTAAATTACGTATTCACGTATGTGATTTAATATAGTTACACATTATTTGTTAATATTTTTGTTATTGTTATCAAATTTGTTAATGTTTGTAATTATAAGTATTTTTCGATTTCCTTACATTTATGTTTGAAGTAGTTTTAAAACATAACAATGGAATAATGTTGTTAGGAGAGAAGCTTACTTTATTTTATTTGACAACATGTTTTTCTAATATTACACTCATTAATTTCAAGATGAATTAATGTAGACAATACGTGTTAATAGATTGAAATAGGACAGGGTTATAGAATTGAATGCAGTACCATTTACATTTACTTTTGACAATAAACAGCCAATCTTTATACAGAAGTTTAAATCCAGATTTTAAAATGCACAAACTTTTCACGAATGAAATGATATTTAAATGAAATAAAAAGTAGTCCAGAATATCTCAAAAACCCCACCTGAAAACGGAAGAAATCAACGCCGGATTCACACTCTGCATTCACACCCACCAATCAATCAACCTCAATAAATACATCTCCCACACTCTTCCTCATCTTCTTTTTCCAACTCCTCTGAATCTTGATGCTGAATCCGCCATGGAAGGGTACCAAAACCCATACATGCAGCAGCAGCAGCAGATGAGTGTTACGGTGAGCGTGGATGCAGGAGATCGGTTCCCGCAGTGGAGCTCGCAGGAGACGAAGGAGTTTCTGATCATAAGAGCTGAGCTTGATCGGAGTTTTATGGAGACGAAGAGGAATAAGCTTTTATGGGAAGCTATTGCCGGGAAGATGAAGGAGAAGGGATTTTCGAGAAGCTCCGATCAGTGTAAATGTAAATGGAAAAACCTCGTCACTCGATACAAGGTAACAAATTGTTTTTCTTCCATTGATTTCTCCAATCAAATCGATCGAGTTGCTTTAGAATCCAAAAACCCTGCTAGCTTTGATTCAAAAAAATGATCCACATATATTTTGCTGAGGAAAAACGAATAGATCGTGTTCACAGATTACCCGTCAATGTTCATATTCTAATGGTAGTGTTCATAATATAGGCCACAAATTTTTTTGAACGTTTTAAGTGAGGGACGCGGTGTCATGCTTGTAATTACTGCGAACTTTGATTTTTTTTAATTATTTTCTTAAAATGATCTCAAAAAAATTGATTGTCTAGATTATGAACGTTACCCCTCAAATTATGAACATTAACTTGTTATATGTGAACGCGAAAACTTTGTTTTTCCTACGTTAAGTTTTATTCTCAGTGGAACTTTCTTCGTAATTTGATTATGTGGATTATATGTTCATTGCATTTGACTTCAAAATGATCATGGTTACTTACACCTATTTGTACCAAAATATTTATGACTTCTTAAACAAGTACTTTTTCATCCATTAAATTAATTTTTTTTTTATGAATATTAGTGTTGATTCATTTGACTTTAAAATGAATGTTATTTTAGTATTTCTGTTCCAAAAAGAACGTCATTTTAGCCAATATTTAATGTTTCATAATGTTTGTCATTTTAATATTTTGTATCTATTTTATACTCCCTCCGTTTCAAAATAGATGTCATTCTAGACTCTCAATTTTGTTTCAAAATATTTGTCATTATAGGATTTCAAGACAATTAATACCATGAAAATCATAAATTTGTGTATTGAAATTTGATATTGTTGATTTTCTCCACTCATGCATTGATTGTTAAAGGAGGTGAATGTTTATTTTGAGAAAAAATTAACTTTTCAAAACATAATTAATCATTTCCTTAATATGTGTGAAAAACTCTAGAATAACATCTATTTTGAAACGGAGGGAGTATATATATATATATATATATATATATATATACCCTTTTAGTTTTTAACAATTCTTAATAAATGAAGAGATTTTTGCTAATAATAACTTTGAAATATAACAGAATACAATATTGTTTATAGGGACATATATAAATTTGTTACTTTTCTTAATATGTGTGTAGAGACTAAAATGATATTTTTATTGAAACCGCGGTACTAAATTGTATCTTAACTATTCATTAATTAAAGTTATTACTCCATTGTAGTCTTGTAGAGTAAAGTCAATGAAACCGTTTCTTTTTCTTTAAGAGATGTTGATTACTAATGTATTGCTTTCATTTGAATAAGGTTCAAATAAAAGCACATTTTCTTGGTGGTTGATTAGATGAAAGTGAATATGGTTTTATTAACTATATAGTGTAATTTTAAGCTAAGCAATACAATTTCAGGGATGTGAGACAATGGAGGCAGAGTCAACTCGGCAACAATTCCCATTCTACAACGAGCTCCACGCCATCTTCTCCGCCCGGATGCAGCGAATGCTCTGGGCGGAAGCCGAGGGCTCAGCTTTAACCGCGGCCACACCCTCCACCAGCACATCCACCAAGCGAAAACCCGCAACCCTTTCATCAGACGATGAAGAACTCGAGGCAGAAGACGACAGCGACACCAAACCCCCGGCCTCTGCCTCAGGCAGGAAGAGGAAGAAGGCGGCGAGAGGCGGGGGTTCGGTTAAGGAGGTGGTGGAGGAGTTCATGAGGAGGCAACTAGCGTCGGAGGAGCAATGGCGGGAGGCGTGGGAGGCGAGGGAGGACGAGAGACGGAGGAGGGAAGACGAGTGGAGGAAGACGATGGAGGAGTTGGAGAAAGAGAGGTTAGTTATGGAGAGGAGTTGGAGGGAGAGGGAGGAGATGAGACGAGTTAGGGAGGAAGCTAGGGCGGAGAAGCGTGATGCGCTTATTACTGCCCTGTTGAATCGTCTCAACGGAGATCGCTCCTCCTAATGCGATTGGTGTTCTTTTGACTTCGTATCTTAGAAGAGTTTTTCTAATTTGGTTAGGGCTTATTATACTAGATCAATTGTTTCATTTTGATATATATACACACCACACCATCAAACACTTTCTTAATTTCTTTCATTTTGATAGCCTTAATCATACACATATATATAAAGATTATGGTGGGAACACTTTCTTTCTTTCTTCCTCCCTAACTCGTCTCCGAGATGAGACGAGATGAGTTAGGGAAAAAGCTAGGACAGAGAGAAGCGTGATGCTCTGTTGAATCGTCTCAACAGTGGTGATCGCTCCTCCTAATGTGATTGATTTGCTCTGTCTTACGTTAAAAAATGTTCTCTGTGATCTTTAAGTTATACATTACGTTAATAAATTTGAAAAAAAATAATAATAGTTAACTCTATATTGGTTGACACCTATCTCAAGGTCAAAGCTCCAAGAAACCGAAGTTTGTTGCTCGTTCCTCTACGAATATGATTCTCCAACTTCTGTCCTTGTTTGCTGAATTAGATCAATTTAGTTAAAACACTCATCTAAGGTAGAATTAGAGATGCTTTATCTTCTCAGTCTCACAACATTCATTTATAAGAGTATATTACTACTATCTATCTATTATGTAGGCAAAATTGCTGGGGTAGCTCAGTTGAATTTTCCGCTAGCGTCTTTTTTAATGAATTTTCCGCCCTTTTGACCCAAATTTGATTACGAAATTGTGAAATCATTATCAGCACAACTGCACAATACCACAAAATTAAGAGTACAACTTTAAGTCCTCGCACCCAAACATGGAGCTGGATCAAACCGCACGTATTTAAGTATTTTCAATATCTATGTTTTATTAATCATTTTTATAACTTTTTCTTATAGGAAAATGTGCTTAAAATTATTTTAAAATACACACTTAGTTTCATGAAAATATGTCTAGTTTCATGAAAATATGTCTACAGGTTCATGAAAATATATACTTAGGTTTAGATATAGCAATACACTGAGATTCATGAAAATATGCCTAGAGGTTTATGAAAATATACACTTAGGTTCATAGCAATACATTTGGGTTCATGAAAATATGCTTAGAGGTTCGTGAATTAATGCCTAGAGGTTCATGAAAATATGTCTAGAGGTCGATGAAAATATGCCTAGAGGTTCATTAAAATATGCACTTAGTTGCATGAAAATATACACTTAGTTTCATAGGAATACACTTAGGTTCATGAAAATATGCCTAGAGGTTCATGAAAATATGCCTAGAGGTTCATAGAATATGCCTAGAGGTTCATGAGAATACACACTTAGGTTCATGAAAATACACACTTAGGTTCATGAAAATACACACTTAGGGTTCATTAAAATATGTCTAAGGTTCATGAAAATATGTCTAGAGGTTCATGAAAATATACCTAGATGTTTATGAAAGTATGTCTAGAGGTTCATATTGATAGTCATGCAAGTTCATTAAGTTTTTAAGCTTGTTTTTTTTTGTTATTAACACATTGTAGTAAAATGTTATAGATATGCCTAGATGTTCATGAAAATATGCCTAGAAGTTCATGAAAATATGTCTAGAGGTTCATGAAAATACACACTTGTGATTCATGAAAATATGTCTAAGGTTCATGAAAATATGCCGAGAGGTTCATGAAAGTATGTCTAGAGGTTCATGTTGATAGTCATGTAGGTTCATGAAGTTTTTAAGCTTGTTTTTTTTGTTATTAACACATTGCAGTAAAAGGCTTTAGATATGCCTAGAGGTTCATGAAAATATGCCTAAACATTCATGAAAGTATTCTTAGAGGTTCATACTGATAGTCATGCAGGTTCATGAAGTTGTTAAGCTTGTTTTCTTTTTTTTATTTACACATCGCAGTAAAAGGCTTTAGATATGCCTAGAGGTTCATGAAAATACGCCTAGAGGTTTATGAAAATATGTCTAGATGTTCATGAAAATATTTCTAGAGGTTAATGAAAATACACACTTGGGATTCATGAAAATATGCCTAGAGATTTATGAAAATATGTCTAGAGGTTCATGAAAGTTTGCCTAGAGGTTCATGAAAGTATGCCTAGAGGTTCATGAAAATATACAGTTAGGTTCATGAAAGTATACACTTAGGTTCATGAAAATATGCCTAAGAGGTTCATCAACCTATGTGTAGGTTCATGTTGATAGTCGTGTAGGTTAATATTGATAGTCTTACAGGTTCATGCTATTAGTCTCGCAGGTTCATTTAGCCTAATTTATTTTTTTAATGAACACATTGGACTAAAAGACACTAGGTTCACGTCGATAGTCGTTTAGATTCATGTCGATAGCCTTACAAGTTCATGCTGATAGTCTTGCAGGTTCATTTAGCCTAATTTATTTTTTAATGAACGCATTGAACTAAAAGACATTAGATTCATGTCGATAGACATGTAGGTTCATATCAATAGGCGACTAGGCGTGTAGGTGGTGTTGCAAGCTCAATTTTTTTTGTTACGAACACATTAAACTAATAGGCATTTTTGTTATGAACACATTAAATTAATAGACATTGGGTTAATGCCGACATATAAACAAACTGCATTATATATAGTCATATAAGAAAACATGTCATACAGTCGCACTACTTCACCAAAATGAAATTTTATGCAATACGCATAAATCATGATAGTCATACAGTCATACAGCAAGTTGCATATAAAATTTTATGAACCCACATGATATAATTATAGCTCAGAGTTTTGCACGAAAATTTATAAATGGCTTTGCATTTTCATGTGGAACATGTAACTTTCTTCCTTCCACTTGAATGCACCAGTACATAAGTCTGTTTGGAATTCAGAAGCGGCTGTTGTTGGCATTCCTGCTGCTGAATTCAGAAGCACCAGTACCTGTTATGCCAGTGAACAACCTCCTGCTGATTTTTCCCATCAATTTTTGGAGAGTCTAAAAGCCACCATTTGATTTTTCATACCACCTGAACCAGAATCTGCAGCTGCAAACATAACGTAAATGCATATCATGTCTATGTCCATGGGGTAACTCGACAAGACTGAGAAATTGTTTGGAATCAAGAACATCATTACTTGGGTAAACCACAGGTCCAGCCATCTTTGACTCGGCTGCATCACGAACTGGCAGAATACCTATAAGGCCTTTCTCTTCTCTCTGCCATAATTCTTGCTCCACCAGTTTCACACTAATTAAGAAATCAAGATCATATTAAACAGCCAATTCAGAATGAAAAGCGAGAGGAGATGACCATCAAATGCATCCAGTACGTGAACACATGTAAATCTTTCAGTAAACATGATAAACTGTAGTGACAGTCAAAAAGCAAGTATTCACTATACATGTGAACCAACTACTAAGAGAAGCAAACAAGGTCCTAAGAAAGAATTAAACACAGATGCCAAGTAAGATGCTCAAAGACAGGGCTTCAACCAAACTAACAAGAATTTATTTTATGTAAGCATTCTCTGGAGGTTTGGACACATGAAGAAACAGTTCGTCTTGCACGGAACCAATGTTATTTAAGCAAATGGCATAGTCAATGCTCTCACGCAGACGGTGATATAAAGTTTGAAGCCACTGCATATAAAAGATATTGCAGTGAGCAATTATTTTATGTAAGCATTCTCTCGAGGAATACTCCGACGAGGGATCCTTAATTACGCCGTATTCGTCTTCGTCGGACCCAAACACGATTGAGTACACACCTTCTCTCCCTCTCCCACCCTTTAAAGACACGAAGAAATTAATCAAGGTTAGCTTCGATGACTTTTCCTGTTCGGCAGCTTGAATTTTAAAATTTGCTGTTTCAAGAATTTAACCTAGCTTATGTGCTCTGTCAATTCTATAGCTAGAAATAACTAGGGTTTAGCTCTTAAAGATGAACCCTAATTAAAATCATTGAAAACATGAACAGATTTGGTGAAATAGATGAACCCTAATGTTCTTCCCATCTCCAATTTTTACACTATTCACAATTTAATACAATTCGCTAGATTATTCTCAATCTATAAGAATAAATATAGTCATACGGGATCTTGTTTTGTTCGTCTCATTGAGTACTTTAACAATATCAAAATTTTATAATTTTTAAAAAGATATAATAAGAGATATTAACGACGCAAAACGTGTCTCGAAAAATGTGCCAAAATGAAATGGGAAGAACATTAAGGGACGGAGGGAGTAGCAGTAACTCTAACTCGCAGCAAACTTCAAAGCTTAGTTTTTTTTCTTTCCTTGCTGCAGTCAGCTGTTATAAATGTCTTGTTATTAGCTTCAACATACTCCCTCCGTCCCCTTATGATCTTCCCATTTCAAATAGGCACATTTGTCGATGCACGTTTTGTTTCGTCAATATCTCTCATTACAAATTAGTTAAAATTGTTAAAGTACTCATTAATATGAATCAAACAAGATCACTCGTGAATATATGTTACCTTATACATTAGTCAAAAATCGAAAGATTCTCTTCGACCGTGAATAGTATTAAAAAAGCAAATAAGTCTTATATTTAGGGATGGAGGGAGTAGAAGGCATTTTACAAAAAGGTCTCGAACTATACAAGACACTAATGACCTGTTTGGCTCAAGTGTCAACAAGCCACTTGAGAAGGGTGTTGGGATGAGTCTCACATCCAAATTGAAGTACTCTCTGTCCCATAATATAAGAGACATTTGCTTTTGACACATTTGTCGAGACGCGTTTTGTAACGTTAATATCTCTAAATATACGATGATAAAAATCTATATATTGTCAAAGTACTCTTTGAGACGAATCAAACAAGATCTCACATGCCTATATTTGTTCCTACACATTGGAAGAAAACGAGAAAATTCTCTTAACTAGTGAATAGTGTTACAAAACCAAATGTCCCTTATATTATATTTTGGGACGTAGGGAGTAGTTCTTTATGTAAATGTTGGTCGGCCCACATTTTACAAAACTTGTACAAAGTCTTCTCATTTACGGAGTATTTTATAGTTCTCTATGTAAAGGAGTTCATGAAAGAGGATGTTCTAAGGTATTGCTTTATTTTTCGTTTTATCAGCATACATGAAGTATAGGGAAGTGCAATTTTCATGAAACCTAGATTAGTATAAATGGATAGTGTTGTGTAGTGTTGTGAAGAAGTTTCTCCAAACCATTTGAACCAAGAGAATTAAATTTTCTTGTTATGCAACAAATAGTGTTGAATTTTAAACTATGAGGGTTTCTCATCTCTTTTTAAATTTCAAGGTTCAATTACTTCTGATTGACTATGTTGGAATTCGGATTTTGTTGGAACCCTGTTCCAACGGAAGAGTAACCGATAACACTCCGGATTCTCGAGTCTCATTCTCTTTTCTTCTTTTCACGAGCTCTCAAGGCTCTCTTGCTATCAGTCTCGGAAGCCTCTGAGGCATTCTTAGTTCCTGTAAAAGGCCAAACCCGGAGAGGAGGCTTCCCGGGAAGGGCACTCCGACGCTCAAGTCAGTAATCATATAAACGATATATTAGGTGAATAAGCATGAAGGGACGCGAGAGTATAAACACACGTGCTTGAACGTCTTACCTTGAGTGCAGATTTCAAACCCTCTACCTTTATATATAACTCATGCATATAAGTATGGTAAAGAATTGGGCATTAAATGGATACAGTCACATGTAAGAGATACAAATCTCTACTGAGTGACTAAGTTCGCGAGCAAAGTCAATTAGCTCCTCTTAGTCTTGCCCTAAGACTCACGTTGTAATCCTTTATCTCCGATCGAAGGGGTCGAGCGCGTGAGACAGAACGTGGCACGGTCGGAAGTCGACGATGACGTTTGGCGTAGACGAAGGGCACGAACTCGCGAAAGAGTTATGGGGTATGCAGTCGGAAGTCGACATTAATTGACCCTCGCGTGACTAACTGCGAGCTACCGAAATCACGCCTAACACGTTGATTGACCCTCGCGTGCCATTGTATACTGCATGAACCAGGCGTGGCCGACACCTAGATCCTTGATCTCAGGTTATCTACCTCGTGAGCAGCCCTCAACGTCTAGATAAAGCAAAGGCGATCATGGAGGCCAGATCCGACTCAGTCGGGGGAGGGAGACGGATGATCGGGCTCGCGTGAATAATTGGGAAGACCGGGTCGAGCTCACGAGTTAGACCAAAACTCAGTCGGAGGTCGGAGAAGGTCGAATAACCTCTGAACCGCACCCCTGTGAGCCGTCATCGATCGAGCGAGGCATACGATCGTGGACCCGCAAGTACCTTGAGCCCTGAGTCAACAGGAACCCACCTTGGTCGCGCAGGGTATGAGATCGGGCGAGGATGAACTCGGAAGGGGAGGAAACGGGCGAGTCCGAAGCCGAGATGACTTGGTTCCAGGATTGAAACCGGGTAGAAGATGGTGTCTCCTACTTCATCCTTGACGAGCCTCTCTTTCCGAGATCCCATCGCCCAGCTCTTACATCCCCTCTCAGCCCCTCTTTTCCCGATCTCTCCTCTTTTGCACTGTTCACTTATATATATATATCCTTCATTTCGTGACCTAAAGGAAGAATAATGGGCCTTTCGCTTAATGGGCCTAGGCCCCTTTTTAGTCGGGTCCAACACAGCTCCCCAAGCTCTTCGTTGTCTCAACGAAGGCTTGGTTCATTGGACTTGTAGTAAGTCTTACACTCGTTTGGTGACTTCGCGGTTATGTGTTATTTGTCCCTCGCGTGACATTTTCGCATACATACCTAGCTTAGGTAAACTCGTAGAAGAACTCAAGTTTACACACTCGAAACACGGAGCCTCGGGTACTAACTTAGAATTTGGGATGAACTTTAATAAATGTGTGCACAAGTCTAGAGAATTAGTCCTCTAAAGTTCAAGAATGAACCCGAAAGATGAGGATGAATTCTTAATAAGATAGTACAAGACGGTGATTTTGAGGATGTATCGCGTCCAACCTCCCCTCGATACACCCTTTTATATTTTGTTTGGGTTTTAATTCGTGTTTTCATATCGTTCAACTTTAGCATTTGTCTGAATGATAAAGTCAATGGTAAGAAGCATAAAAGTAGCATATTCACTAAACGTTCGTAGAGAATCGACGAAAGATCATGACACTTGTAAATGGATAAAAGCTAAGGGAAGCTCCCAACCTAATGTGAATGAACAAAGACTAAGGGAAGCTCCAAGCTTAATGTAAGGTTTTACGCTCGCGATCACTCGAGCGAGTGAAAAACTCTAAGGGAAGCTCCCGACCATAATGTGAATTAACAAAGGCTAAGGGAAGCTCCCGAGCTTAATGTAAGGTTTTACGCTCGCGATCACTCCAGCGAGTGAAAAACGCTAAGGGAAGCTCCTGGCCTTAATGTGAATGAACAAAGGCTAAGGGAACCACCCGAGCTTAATGTAAGGATTTACGCTCGCGATCACTCCAGCGAGTGAAAAACGCTAAGGGAAGCTCCCGGCCTTAATGTGAATGAACAAAGGCTAAGGGAAGCTCCCGAGCTTAATGTAAGGATTTACGCTCGCGATCACTCGAGCGAGTGAAAAACGCAGGGAAGCTCCCGGCCTTAATGTGAATGAACAAAGGCTAAGGGAAGCTCCCAAGCTTAATGTAAGGATTTACGCTCGCGATCACTCCAGCGAGTGAAAAACCCTAAGGGAAGCTCCCGGCCTTAATGTGAATGAACAAAGGCTAAGGGAAGCTCCCGAGCTTAATGTAAGGATTTACGCTCGCGATCACTCGAGCTAGTGAAAAATGCTAAGGGAAGCTCCCAGCCTTAATGTGAATGAACAAAGGCTAAGGGAAGCTCCCAAGCTGAATGTAAGGATTTACGCTCGCGATCACTCGAGCGAGTGAAAAACGCTAAGGGAAGCTCCCGGCCTTAATGTGAATGAACAAAGGCTAAGGGAAGCTCCTAAGCTTAATGTAAGGATTTACGCTCGCGATCACTCCAGCGAGTGAAAAACGCTAAGGGAAGCTCCCGGCCTTAATGTGAATGAACAAAGGCTAAGGGAAGCTCCCGAGCTTAATGTAAGGATTTACGCTCGCGATCACTCGAGCGAGTGAAAAACGCAGGGAAGCTCCCGGCCTTAATGTGAATGAACAAAGGCTAAGGGAAGCTCCCAAGCTTAATGTAAGGATTTACGCTCGCGATCACTCCAGCGAGTGAAAAACCCTAAGGGAAGCTCCCGGCCTTAATGTGAATGAACAAAGGCTAAGGGAAGCTCCCGAGCTTAATGTAAGGATTTACGCTCGCGATCACTCGAGCTAGTGAAAAATGCTAAGGGAAGCTCCCAGCCTTAATGTGAATGAACAAAGGCTAAGGGAAGCTCCCAAGCTGAATGTAAGGATTTACGCTCGCGATCACTCGAGCGAGTGAAAAACGCTAAGGGAAGCTCCCGGCCTTAATGTGAATGAACAAAGGCTAAGGGAAGCTCCCAAGCTTAATGTAAGGATTTACGCTCGCGATCACTCCAGCGAGTGAAAAACGCTAAGGGAAGCTCCCGGCCTTAATGTGAATGAACAAAGGCTAAGGGAAGCTCCCAAGCTTAATGTAAGGATTTACGCTCGCGATCACTCCAGAGAGTGAAAAACGCTAAGGGAAGCTCTCGGCCTTAATGCGAATGAACAAAGGCTAAGGGAAGCTCCCAACCTTAATGTAAGGATTTACGCTCGCGATCACTCCAGCGAGTGAAAAACGCTAAGGGAAGCTCCCGGCCTTAATGTGAATGAACAAAGGCTAAGGGAAGCTCCCAAGCTTTATGTAAGGATTTACGCTCGCGAACGCTTTATCGTATGGATAAAAGGACTTCTCGACCTGAGCGAGAATACTTGCCTCTCGAGTTCCGACGTCACGGCTTCGCGGCCTAGGTGAGTGTAAACTCACTCTAGTGACACGGCTTCATGGTTCGGGTGAGGATATTTGTCACTCAACCTCGATCCCACGGCTTCACGACCTGAGCGAGAATACTTGCCTCTCGAGCTCCAGCGTCACGGCTTCGCGCCTAGGTGAGTGTAGACTCAACCTAGTGACACGGCTTCGCGACCCAAGAGGGCTTATAGCCCAGCCTGGTGACACGGCTTCGCGACCTGAGCGAGAATACTTGCCTCTCGAGCTCCGGCATCCCGGGTTCGCGCCTAGGTGAGTGTACACTCATCC
Source organism: Oxyria digyna (assembly GCA_029168935.1). Lineage (NCBI taxonomy): Eukaryota > Viridiplantae > Streptophyta > Magnoliopsida > Caryophyllales > Polygonaceae > Oxyria > Oxyria digyna. The sequence goes on from JAPVLV010000017.1 coordinate 1,344,552, forward strand.
TAGTGTCACGGCATCATGGTCCGGGTGAGAATACTTGTCACTCAGCCTCGGTCCCACGGCTTCGCGACCTGAGCGAGAATACTTGCCTCTCGAGCTCCAGCGTCACGGCTTCGCGCCTAGGTGAGTGTAGACTCGACCTAGTGACACGGCTTCGCGACCCAGGAGGGCTTATAGCCCACCCTGGTGATACGGCTTCGCGACCTGAGCGAGAATATTTGCCTCTCGAGCTCCAGCATCCCGGCTTCGCGCCTAGGTGAGTGTACACTCATCCTAGTGTCACGACATCATGGTCCGGGTGAGAATACTTGTCACTCAGCCTCGGTCCCACGGCTTTGCGACCTGAGCGAGAATACTTGCCTCTCGAGCTTCAGCGTCCCGGCTTCGCGCCTAGGTGAGTGTACACTCATCCTACGAGTCTAGCGGGACTCACCTGGCCCTTTGCCTTTTACCTTTTGTTAATCTTGTGATTCGTTTTTCATAGAGCGAGAATAGAAATCTCTCGTCATGACGAATGTCAAACTGGTAGTGTGAGGAAATTTCCCACAGACGGCGCCAGTGTTGGAATTCGTATTTTGTTGGAACCCTGTTCCAACGGAAGAGTAACCGGCAACACTCCGGATTCTCGAGTCTCATTCTCTTTTCTTCTTTTCACGAGCTCTCAAGGCTCTCTTTCTATCAGTCTCACAAGCCTCCGAGGCATTCTTAGTTCCTGTAAAAGGCCAAACCCGGAGAGGAGGCTCCCCGGGAAGGGCACTCCGACGCTCAAGTCAGTAATCATATAAATGATATATTAGGTGAATAAGCATGAAGGGACGGGAGAGTATAAACACACGTGCTTGAACGTCTTACCTTGAGTGCAGATTTCAAACCCTCTACTTTTATATATAATCATGCATATAAGTATGGTAAAGAATTGGGCATTAAATGGATACGGTCACATGTAAGAGATACAAATCTCTAATGAGTGACTAAGTTCGCGAGCAAAGTCAATTAGCTCCTCTTAGTCTTGCCCTAAGACTCACGTTGTAATCCTTTATCTCCGATCGAAGGGGTCGAGCTCGTGAGACAGAACGTGGCACGGTCGGAAGTCGACGATGACGTTTGGCGTAGACGAAGGGCGCGAACTCGCGAGAGAGTTATGGGGTATGCAGTCGGAAGTCGACATTAATTGACCCTCGCGTGACTAACTGCGAGCTACCGAAATCACGCCTAACACGTTGACTGACCCTCGCGTGCCATTATATACTGCGTGAACCAGGCGTGGCCGACACCTAGATCCTTGATCTCAGGTTATCTACCTCGCGAGCAGCCCTCGACGTCTAGATAAAGCAAAGGCGGTCATGGAGGCCAGATCCGACTCAGTCGGGGGAGGGAGACGGATGATCGGGCTCGCGTGAATAATTGTGAAGACCGAGTCTTGATCACGAGTTAGACCAAAACTCAGTCGGAGGTCGGAGAAGGTCGAATAACCTCTGAACCGCACCCCTGTGAGCCGTCATCGATCGAGCGAGGCATACGATCGTGGACCCGCAAGTACCTTGAGCCCTGAGTCAACAGGAACCCACCTTGGTCGTGCAGGGTATGAGATCGGGCGAGAATGAACTCGGAAGGGGAGGAAACGGGCGAGTCCGGAGCCGGGATGACTTGGTTCCAGGATTGAAACCGGGTAGAAGATGGTGTCTCCTACTTCATCCTTGACGAGCCTCTCTTTCCGAGATCCCATCGCCCAGCTCTTACATCCCCTCTCAGCCCCTCTTTTCCCGATCTCTCCTCTTTTGCACTGTTCACTTATATATATATATCCTTCATTTCGTGACCTAAAGGAAGAATAATGAGCCTTTCGCTTAATGGGCCTAGGCCCCTTTTTAGTCGGGTCCAACACAGCTCCCCAAGCTCTTCGTTGTCTCAACGAAGGCTTGGTTGATTGGACCTGTAGTAAGTCTTACACTCGTTTGGTGACTTCGCGATTATGTGTTATTTGTCCCTCGCGTGACATTTTTGCATACATACCTAGCTTAGGTAAAGTCGTAGAAGAACTCAAGTTCACACACTCGAAACACGGAGCCTCGGGTACTAACTTAGAGTTTGGGATGAACTTTAATAAATTTGTGCGCAAGTCTAGAGAATTAGTCCTCTAAATTTCAAGAATGAACCCGAAAGATGAGGACGAATTCTTAATAAGATAGTACAAGACGGTGATTTTGAGGATGTATCGCGTCCAACCTCCCCTCGATACATCCTTTTATATTTTGTTTGGGTTTCAATTCGTGTTTTCATATCGTTCAACTTTAGCATTTGTCTGACGGATAAAGCCAATGGTAAGAAGCATAAAAGTGGCATATTCACTAAACGTTCGTAGAGAATCGACGAAAGATCATGACACTTGTAGACGGATAAAAACTAAGGGAAGCTCCCAACCTAATGTGAAAGAACAAAGGCTAAGGGAAGCTCCCAAGCTTAATGTAAGGATTTACGCTAGCGATCACTCCAGCGAGTGAAAAACGCTAAGGGAAGCTCCCGGCCTTAATGTGAATGAACAAAGGCTAAGGGAAGCTCCTGAGCTTAATGTAAGGATTTACGCTCGCGATCACTCGAGCGAGTGAAAAATGCTAAGGGAAGCTCCCGGCCTTAATGTGAATGAACAAAGGCTAAGGGAAGCTCCCAAGCTTAATGTAAGGATTTACGCTCGCGATCACTCCAGCGAGTGAAAAACGCTAAGGGAAGCTCCCGGCCTTAATGTGAATGAACAAAGGCTAAGGGAAGCTCCCAAGCTTAATGTAAGGATTTACGCTCGCGATAACTCCAGCGAGTGAAAAATGCTAAGGGAAGCTCCCGGCCTTAATGTGAATGAACAAAGGCTAAGGGAAGCTCCCAAGCTTAATGTAAGGATTTACGCTCGCGATCACTCCAGCGAGTGAAAAACGCTAAGGGAAGCTCCCGGCCATAATGTGAATGAACAAAGGCTAAGGGAAGCTCCCGAGCTTAATGTAAGGATTTACGCTCGCGATCACTCCAGTGAGTGAAAAACTCTAAGGGAAGCTCCCGGCCTTAATGTGAATGAACAAAGGCTAAGGGAAGCTCCCGAGCTTAATGTAAGGATTTACGCTCGCGATCACTCGAGCGAGTGAAAAACGCTAAGGGATGCTCCCGACCTTAATGTGAATGAACAAAGGTTAAGGGAAGCTCCCCAGCTTAATGTAAGGATTTACGCTCGCGATCACTCCAGCGAGTGAAAAACGCTAAGGGAAGCTCCCGACCTTAATGTGAATAAACAAAGGCTAAGGGAAGCTCCCGAGCTTAATGTAAGGATTTACGCTCGCGATCACTCGAGCGAGTGAAAAACGCTAAGGGAAGCTCCCGGCCTTAATGTGAATGAACAAAGGCTAAGGGAAGCTCCCAAGCTTAATGTAAGGATTTACGCTCGCGATCACTCCAGCGAGTGAAAAACGCTAAGGGAAGCTCCCGGTCTTAATGTGAATGAACAAAGGCTAAGGGAAGCTCCCTAACTTAATGTAAGAATTTACGCTCGCGATCACTCCAGCGAGTGAAAAACGCTAAGGGAAGCTCCCAGCCTTAATGTGAATGAACAAAGGCTAAGGGAAGCTCCCGAGCTTAATGTAAGGATTTACGATCGCGATCACTCGAGCGAGTGAAAAACGCTAAGGGAAGCTCCCGGCCATAATGTGAATGAACAAAGGCTAAGGGAAGCTCCCAAGCTTAATGTAAGGACTTACGCTCGCGATCACTCCAGCGAGTGAAAAACACTAAGGGAAGCTCCCGGCCTTAATGTGAATGAACAAAGGCTAAGGGAAGCTCCCGAGCTTAATGTAAGGATTTACGCTCGCGATCACTCGAGCGAGTGAAAAACGCTAAGGGAAGATCCCGGCCTTAATGTGAATGAACAAAGGCTAAGGGAAGCTCCCAAGGTTAATGTAAGGATTTACGCTCGCGATCACTCCAGCGAGTGAAAAACGCTAAGGGAAGCTCCCGGCCTTAATGTGAATGAACAAAGGCTAAGGCAAGCTCCCGAGCTTAATGTAAGGATTTACGCTCGCGATCACTCGAGCGAGTGAAAAACGCTAAGGGAAGCTCCCGGCCTTAATGTGAATGAACAAAGGCTAAGGGAAGCTCCCAAGCTGAATGTAAGGATTTACGCTCGCGATCACTCGAGCGAGTGAAAAACGCTAAGGGAAGCTCCCGGCCTTAATGTGAATGAACAAAGGCTAAGGGAAGCTCCCAAGCTTAATGTAAGGATTTACGCTCGCTTTCACTTCAGCGAGTGAAAAACGCTAAGGGAAGCTCCCGACCTTAATGTGAATGAACAAAGGCTAAGGGAAGCTCCCAAGCTTAATGTAAGGATTTACGCTCGCGATCACTCCAGCGAGTGAAAAACGCTAAGGGAAGCTCCCGGCCTTAATGTGAATGAACAAAGGCTAAGGGAAGCTCCCAAGCTTAATGTAAGGATTTACGCTCGCGATCACTCCAGTGAGTGAAAAACGCTAAGGGAAGCTCCCGGCCTTAATGTGAATGAACAAAGGCTAAGGGAAGCTCCCAACCTTAATGTAAGGATTTACGCTCGCGATCACTCGAGCGAGTGAAAAACGCTAAGGGAAGATCCCGGCCTTAATGTGAATGAACAAAGGCTAAGGGAAGCTCCCAAGGTTAATGTAAGGATTTACGCTCGCGATCACTCCAGCGAGTGAAAAACGCTAAGGGAAGCTCCCGGCCTTAATGTGAATGAACAAAGGCTAAGGCAAGCTCCCGAGCTTAATGTAAGGATTTACGCTCGCGATCACTCGAGCGAGTGAAAAACGCTAAGGGAAGCTCCCGGCCTTAATGTGAATGAACAAAGGCTAAGGGAAGCTCCCAAGCTGAATGTAAGGATTTACGCTCGCGATCACTCGAGCGAGTGAAAAACGCTAAGGGAAGCTCCCGGCCTTAATGTGAATGAACAAAGGCTAAGGGAAGCTCCCAAGCTGAATGTAAGGATTTACGCTCGCGATCACTCGAGCGAGTGAAAAACGCTAAGGGAAGCTCCCGGCCTTAATGTGAATGAACAAAGGCTAAGGGAAGCTCCTGAGCTTAATGTAAGGATTTACGCTCGCGATCACTCGAGCGAGTGAAAAATGCTAAGGGAAGCTCCCGGCCTTAATGTGAATGAACAAAGGCTAAGGGAAGCTCCCAAGCTTAATGTAAGGATTTACGCTCGCGATCACTCCAGCGAGTGAAAAACGCTAAGGGAAGCTCCCGGCCTTAATGTGAATGAACAAAGGCTAAGGGAAGCTCCCAAGCTTAATGTAAGGATTTACGCTCGCGATAACTCCAGCGAGTGAAAAATGCTAAGGGAAGCTCCCGGCCTTAATGTGAATGAACAAAGGCTAAGGGAAGCTCCCAAGCTTAATGTAAGGATTTACGCTCGCGATCACTCCAGCGAGTGAAAAACGCTAAGGGAAGCTCCCGGCCATAATGTGAATGAACAAAGGCTAAGGGAAGCTCCCGAGCTTAATGTAAGGATTTACGCTCGCGATCACTCCAGTGAGTGAAAAACTCTAAGGGAAGCTCCCGGCCTTAATGTGAATGAACAAAGGCTAAGGGAAGCTCCCGAGCTTAATGTAAGGATTTACGCTCGCGATCACTCGAGCGAGTGAAAAACGCTAAGGGATGCTCCCGACCTTAATGTGAATGAACAAAGGTTAAGGGAAGCTCCCCAGCTTAATGTAAGGATTTACGCTCGCGATCACTCCAGCGAGTGAAAAACGCTAAGGGAAGCTCCCGACCTTAATGTGAATAAACAAAGGCTAAGGGAAGCTCCCGAGCTTAATGTAAGGATTTACGCTCGCGATCACTCGAGCGAGTGAAAAACGCTAAGGGAAGCTCCCGGCCTTAATGTGAATGAACAAAGGCTAAGGGAAGCTCCCAAGCTTAATGTAAGGATTTACGCTCGCGATCACTCCAGCGAGTGAAAAACGCTAAGGGAAGCTCCCGGTCTTAATGTGAATGAACAAAGGCTAAGGGAAGCTCCCTAACTTAATGTAAGAATTTACGCTCGCGATCACTCCAGCGAGTGAAAAACGCTAAGGGAAGCTCCCAGCCTTAATGTGAATGAACAAAGGCTAAGGGAAGCTCCCGAGCTTAATGTAAGGATTTACGATCGCGATCACTCGAGCGAGTGAAAAACGCTAAGGGAAGCTCCCGGCCATAATGTGAATGAACAAAGGCTAAGGGAAGCTCCCAAGCTTAATGTAAGGACTTACGCTCGCGATCACTCCAGCGAGTGAAAAACACTAAGGGAAGCTCCCGGCCTTAATGTGAATGAACAAAGGCTAAGGGAAGCTCCCGAGCTTAATGTAAGGATTTACGCTCGCGATCACTCGAGCGAGTGAAAAACGCTAAGGGAAGATCCCGGCCTTAATGTGAATGAACAAAGGCTAAGGGAAGCTCCCAAGGTTAATGTAAGGATTTACGCTCGCGATCACTCCAGCGAGTGAAAAACGCTAAGGGAAGCTCCCGGCCTTAATGTGAATGAACAAAGGCTAAGGCAAGCTCCCGAGCTTAATGTAAGGATTTACGCTCGCGATCACTCGAGCGAGTGAAAAACGCTAAGGGAAGCTCCCGGCCTTAATGTGAATGAACAAAGGCTAAGGGAAGCTCCCAAGCTGAATGTAAGGATTTACGCTCGCGATCACTCGAGCGAGTGAAAAACGCTAAGGGAAGCTCCCGGCCTTAATGTGAATGAACAAAGGCTAAGGGAAGCTCCCAAGCTTAATGTAAGGATTTACGCTCGCTTTCACTTCAGCGAGTGAAAAACGCTAAGGGAAGCTCCCGGCCTTAATGTGAATGAACAAAGGCTAAGGGAAGCTCCCAAGCTTAATGTAAGGATTTACGCTCGCGATCACTCCAGCGAGTGAAAAACGCTAAGGGAAGCTCCCGGTCTTAATGTGAATGAACAAAGGCTAAGGGAAGCTCCCTAACTTAATGTAAGAATTTACGCTCGCGATCACTCCAGCGAGTGAAAAACGCTAAGGGAAGCTCCCAGCCTTAATGTGAATGAACAAAGGCTAAGGGAAGCTCCCGAGCTTAATGTAAGGATTTACGATCGCGATCACTCGAGCGAGTGAAAAACGCTAAGGGAAGCTCCCGGCCATAATGTGAATGAACAAAGGCTAAGGGAAGCTCCCAAGCTTAATGTAAGGACTTACGCTCGCGATCACTCCAGCGAGTGAAAAACACTAAGGGAAGCTCCCGGCCTTAATGTGAATGAACAAAGGCTAAGGGAAGCTCCCGAGCTTAATGTAAGGATTTACGCTCGCGATCACTCGAGCGAGTGAAAAACGCTAAGGGAAGATCCCGGCCTTAATGTGAATGAACAAAGGCTAAGGGAAGCTCCCAAGGTTAATGTAAGGATTTACGCTCGCGATCACTCCAGCGAGTGAAAAACGCTAAGGGAAGCTCCCGGCCTTAATGTGAATGAACAAAGGCTAAGGCAAGCTCCCGAGCTTAATGTAAGGATTTACGCTCGCGATCACTCGAGCGAGTGAAAAACGCTAAGGGAAGCTCCCGGCCTTAATGTGAATGAACAAAGGCTAAGGGAAGCTCCCAAGCTGAATGTAAGGATTTACGCTCGCGATCACTCGAGCGAGTGAAAAACGCTAAGGGAAGCTCCCGGCCTTAATGTGAATGAACAAAGGCTAAGGGAAGCTCCCAAGCTTAATGTAAGGATTTACGCTCGCTTTCACTTCAGCGAGTGAAAAACGCTAAGGGAAGCTCCCGACCTTAATGTGAATGAACAAAGGCTAAGGGAAGCTCCCAAGCTTAATGTAAGGATTTACGCTCGCGATCACTCCAGCGAGTGAAAAACGCTAAGGGAAGCTCCCGGCCTTAATGTGAATGAACAAAGGCTAAGGGAAGCTCCCAAGCTTAATGTAAGGATTTACGCTCGCGATCACTCCAGTGAGTGAAAAACGCTAAGGGAAGCTCCCGGCCTTAATGTGAATGAACAAAGGCTAAGGGAAGCTCCCAACCTTAATGTAAGGATTTACGCTCGCGATCACTCCAACGAGTGAAAAACGCTAAGGGAAGTTCCCGGCCTTAATGTGAATGAACAAAGGCTAAGGGAAGCTCCCAAGCTTTATGTAAGGATTTACGCTCGCGAACGCTTTAGCGTATGGATAGAAGGACTTCTCGACCCGAGCTAGAATACTTGCCTCTCGAGCTCCGGCGTCACGGCTTCGCGGCCTAGGTGAGTGTAAACTCACTCTAGTGACACGGCTTCATGGTTCGGGTGAGGATATTTGTCACTCAACCTCGATCCCACGGCTTCACGACCTGAGCGAGAATACTTGCCTCTCGAGCTCCAGCGTCACGGCTTCGCGCCTAGGTGAGTGTAGACTCAACCTAGTGACACGGCTTCACGACCCAAGAGGGCTTATAGCCCAGCCTGGTGACACGGCTTCGCGACCTGAGCGAGAATACTTGCCTCTCGAGCTCCAGCGTCCCGGGTTCGCGCCTAGGTGAGTGTACACTCATCCTAGTGTCACGACATCATGGTCCGGGTGAGAATACTTGTCACTCAGCCTCGGTCCCACGGCTTCGCGACCTGAGCGAGAATACTTGCCTCTCGAGCTCCAGCGTCACGGCTTCTCGCCTAGGTGAGTATAGACTCGACCTAGTGACACGGCTTCGCGACCCAGGAGGGCTTATAGCCCAGCCTGGTGATACGGCTTCGCGACCTGAGCGAGATTACTTGCCTCTCGAGCTCCAGCGTCCCGGCTTCGCGCCTAGGTGAGTGTACACTCATCCTAGGGTCACGACATCATGGTCCTGGTGAGAATACTTGTCACTCAGCCTCGGTCCCACGGCTTCGCGACCTGAGCGAGAATACTTGCCTCTCGAGCTCCAGCGTCCCGGCTTCGCGCCTAGGTGAGTGTACACTCATCCTACGAGTCTAGCGGGACTCACCTGGCCCTTTGCCTTTTATCTTTTGTTAATCTTGTGATTCGTTTTTCATAGAGCGAGAATACAAATCTCTCGTCATGACGAATGTCAAACTGGTAGTGTGAGGAAATTTCCCACAGACGGCGCCAGTGTTGGAATTCGGATTTTGTTGGAACCCTGTTCCAACGGAAGAGTAACCGATAACACTCCAGATTCTCGAGCCTCGTTCTCTTTTCTTCTTTTCACGAGCTCTCAAGGCTCTCTTGCTATCAGTCTCGCAAGCCTCTGAGGCATTCTTAGTTCCTGTAAAAGGCCAAACCCGGAGAGGAGGCTTCCCGGGAAGGGCACTCCGACGCTCAAGTCAGTAATCATATAAACGATATATTAGGTGAATAAGCATGAAGGGACGCGAGAGTATAAACACACGTGCTTGAACGTCTTACCTTGAGTGCAGATTTCAAACCCTCTACCTTTATATATAACTCATGCATATAAGTATGGTAAAGAATTGGGCATTAAATGGATACGGTCACATGTAAGAGATACAAATCTCTACTGAGTGACTAAGTTCGCGAGCAAAGTCAATTAGCTCCTCTTAGTCTTGCCCTAAGACTCACGTTGTAATCCTTTATCTCCGATCGAAGGGGTCGAGCGCGTGAGACAGAACGTGGCACGGTCGGAAGTCGACGATGACGTTTGGCGTAGACGAAGGGCACGAACTCGCGAAAGAGTTATGGGGTATGCAGTCGGAAGTCGACATTAATTGACCCTCGCGTGACTAACTGCGAGCTACCGAAATCACGCCTAACACGTTGATTGACCCTCGCGTGCCATTGTATACTGCATGAACCAGGCGTGGCCGACACCTAGATCCTTGATCTCAGGTTATCTACCTCGTGAGCAGCCCTCAACGTCTAGATAAAGCAAAGGCGATCATGGAGGCCAGATCCGACTCAGTCGGGGGAGGGAGACGGATGATCGGGCTCGCGTGAATAATTGGGAAGACCGGGTCGAGCTCACGAGTTAGACCAAAACTCAGTCGGAGGTCGGAGAAGGTCGAATAACCTCTGAACCGCACCCCTGTGAGCCGTCATCGATCGAGCGAGGCATACGATCGTGGACCCGCAAGTACCTTGAGCCCTGAGTCAACAGGAACCCACCTTGGTCGCGCAGGGTATGAGATCGGGCGAGGATGAACTCGGAAGGGGAGGAAACGGGCGAGTCCGAAGCCGAGATGACTTGGTTCCAGGATTGAAACCGGGTAGAAGATGGTGTCTCCTACTTCATCCTTGACGAGCCTCTCTTTCCGAGATCCCATCGCCCAGCTCTTACATCCCCTCTCAGCCCCTCTTTTCCCGATCTCTCCTCTTTTGCACTGTTCACTTATATATATATATCCTTCATTTCGTGACCTAAAGGAAGAATAATGGGCCTTTCGCTTAATGGGCCTAGGCCCCTTTTTAGTCGGGTCCAACACAGCTCCCCAAGCTCTTCGTTGTCTCAACGAAGGCTTGGTTCATTGGACTTGTAGTAAGTCTTACACTCGTTTGGTGACTTCGCGGTTATGTGTTATTTGTCCCTCGCGTGACATTTTCGCATACATACCTAGCTTAGGTAAACTCGTAGAAGAACTCAAGTTTACACACTCGAAACACGGAGCCTCGGGTACTAACTTAGAATTTGGGATGAACTTTAATAAATGTGTGCACAAGTCTAGAGAATTAGTCCTCTAAAGTTCAAGAATGAACCCGAAAGATGAGGATGAATTCTTAATAAGATAGTACAAGACGGTGATTTTGAGGATGTATCGCGTCCAACCTCCCCTCGATACACCCTTTTATATTTTGTTTGGGTTTTAATTCGTGTTTTCATATCGTTCAACTTTAGCATTTGTCTGAATGATAAAGTCAATGGTAAGAAGCATAAAAGTAGCATATTCACTAAACGTTCGTAGAGAATCGACGAAAGATCATGACACTTGTAAATGGATAAAAGCTAAGGGAAGCTCCCAACCTAATGTGAATGAACAAAGACTAAGGGAAGCTCCAAGCTTAATGTAAGGTTTTACGCTCGCGATCACTCGAGCGAGTGAAAAACTCTAAGGGAAGCTCCCGACCATAATGTGAATTAACAAAGGCTAAGGGAAGCTCCCGAGCTTAATGTAAGGTTTTACGCTCGCGATCACTCCAGCGAGTGAAAAACGCTAAGGGAAGCTCCTGGCCTTAATGTGAATGAACAAAGGCTAAGGGAACCACCCGAGCTTAATGTAAGGATTTACGCTCGCGATCACTCCAGCGAGTGAAAAACGCTAAGGGAAGCTCCCGGCCTTAATGTGAATGAACAAAGGCTAAGGGAAGCTCCCGAGCTTAATGTAAGGATTTACGCTCGCGATCACTCGAGCGAGTGAAAAACGCAGGGAAGCTCCCGGCCTTAATGTGAATGAACAAAGGCTAAGGGAAGCTCCCAAGCTTAATGTAAGGATTTACGCTCGCGATCACTCCAGCGAGTGAAAAACCCTAAGGGAAGCTCCCGGCCTTAATGTGAATGAACAAAGGCTAAGGGAAGCTCCCGAGCTTAATGTAAGGATTTACGCTCGCGATCACTCGAGCTAGTGAAAAATGCTAAGGGAAGCTCCCAGCCTTAATGTGAATGAACAAAGGCTAAGGGAAGCTCCCAAGCTGAATGTAAGGATTTACGCTCGCGATCACTCGAGCGAGTGAAAAACGCTAAGGGAAGCTCCCGGCCTTAATGTGAATGAACAAAGGCTAAGGGAAGCTCCCAAGCTTAATGTAAGGATTTACGCTCGCGATCACTCCAGCGAGTGAAAAACGCTAAGGGAAGCTCCCGGCCTTAATGTGAATGAACAAAGGCTAAGGGAAGCTCCCAAGCTTAATGTAAGGATTTACGCTCGCGATCACTCCAGAGAGTGAAAAACGCTAAGGGAAGCTCTCGGCCTTAATGCGAATGAACAAAGGCTAAGGGAAGCTCCCAACCTTAATGTAAGGATTTACGCTCGCGATCACTCCAGCGAGTGAAAAACGCTAAGGGAAGCTCCCGGCCTTAATGTGAATGAACAAAGGCTAAGGGAAGCTCCCAAGCTTTATGTAAGGATTTACGCTCGCGAACGCTTTATCGTATGGATAAAAGGACTTCTCGACCTGAGCGAGAATACTTGCCTCTCGAGTTCCGACGTCACGGCTTCGCGGCCTAGGTGAGTGTAAACTCACTCTAGTGACACGGCTTCATGGTTCGGGTGAGGATATTTGTCACTCAACCTCGATCCCACGGCTTCACGACCTGAGCGAGAATACTTGCCTCTCGAGCTCCAGCGTCACGGCTTCGCGCCTAGGTGAGTGTAGACTCAACCTAGTGACACGGCTTCGCGACCCAAGAGGGCTTATAGCCCAGCCTGGTGACACGGCTTCGCGACCTGAGCGAGAATACTTGCCTCTCGAGCTCCGGCATCCCGGGTTCGCGCCTAGGTGAGTGTACACTCATCCTAGTGTCACGGCATCATGGTCCGGGTGAGAATACTTGTCACTCAGCCTCGGTCCCACGGCTTAGCGACCTGAGCGAGAATACTTGCCTCTCGAGCTCCAGCGTCACGGCTTCGCGCCTAGGTGAGTGTAGACTCGACCTAGTGACACGGCTTCGCGACCCAGGAGGGCTTATAGCCCACCCTGGTGATACGGCTTCGCGACCTGAGCGAGAATATTTGCCTCTCGAGCTCCAGCGTCCCGGCTTCGCGCCTAGGTGAGTGTACACTCATCCTAGTGTCACGACATCATGGTCCGGGTGAGAATACTTGTCACTCAGCCTCGGTCCCACGGCTTTGCGACCTGAGCGAGAATACTTGCCTCTCGAGCTTCAGCGTCCCGGCTTCGCGCCTAGGTGAGTGTACACTCATCCTACGAGTCTAGCGGGACTCACCTGGCCCTTTGCCTTTTACCTTTTGTTAATCTTGTGATTCGTTTTTCATAGAGCGAGAATAGAAATCTCTCGTCATGACGAATGTCAAACTGGTAGTGTGAGGAAATTTCCCACAGACGGCGCCAGTGTTGGAATTCGTATTTTGTTGGAACCCTGTTCCAACGGAAGAGTAACCGGCAACACTCCGGATTCTCGAGTCTCATTCTCTTTTCTTCTTTTCACGAGCTCTCAAGGCTCTCTTTCTATCAGTCTCACAAGCCTCCGAGGCATTCTTAGTTCCTGTAAAAGGCCAAACCCGGAGAGGAGGCTCCCCGGGAAGGGCACTCCGACGCTCAAGTCAGTAATCATATAAATGATATATTAGGTGAATAAGCATGAAGGGACGGGAGAGTATAAACACACGTGCTTGAACGTCTTACCTTGAGTGCAGATTTCAAACCCTCTACTTTTATATATAATCATGCATATAAGTATGGTAAAGAATTGGGCATTAAATGGATACGGTCACATGTAAGAGATACAAATCTCTAATGAGTGACTAAGTTCGCGAGCAAAGTCAATTAGCTCCTCTTAGTCTTGCCCTAAGACTCACGTTGTAATCCTTTATCTCCGATCGAAGGGGTCGAGCTCGTGAGACAGAACGTGGCACGGTCGGAAGTCGACGATGACGTTTGGCGTAGACGAAGGGCGCGAACTCGCGAGAGAGTTATGGGGTATGCAGTCGGAAGTCGACATTAATTGACCCTCGCGTGACTAACTGCGAGCTACCGAAATCACGCCTAACACGTTGACTGACCCTCGCGTGCCATTATATACTGCGTGAACCAGGCGTGGCCGACACCTAGATCCTTGATCTCAGGTTATCTACCTCGCGAGCAGCCCTCGACGTCTAGATAAAGCAAAGGCGGTCATGGAGGCCAGATCCGACTCAGTCGGGGGAGGGAGACGGATGATCGGGCTCGCGTGAATAATTGTGAAGACCGAGTCTTGATCACGAGTTAGACCAAAACTCAGTCGGAGGTCGGAGAAGGTCGAATAACCTCTGAACCGCACCCCTGTGAGCCGTCATCGATCGAGCGAGGCATACGATCGTGGACCCGCAAGTACCTTGAGCCCTGAGTCAACAGGAACCCACCTTGGTCGTGCAGGGTATGAGATCGGGCGAGAATGAACTCGGAAGGGGAGGAAACGGGCGAGTCCGGAGCCGGGATGACTTGGTTCCAGGATTGAAACCGGGTAGAAGATGGTGTCTCCTACTTCATCCTTGACGAGCCTCTCTTTCCGAGATCCCATCGCCCAGCTCTTACATCCCCTCTCAGCCCCTCTTTTCCCGATCTCTCCTCTTTTGCACTGTTCACTTATATATATATATCCTTCATTTCGTGACCTAAAGGAAGAATAATGAGCCTTTCGCTTAATGGGCCTAGGCCCCTTTTTAGTCGGGTCCAACACAGCTCCCCAAGCTCTTCGTTGTCTCAACGAAGGCTTGGTTGATTGGACCTGTAGTAAGTCTTACACTCGTTTGGTGACTTCGCGATTATGTGTTATTTGTCCCTCGCGTGACATTTTTGCATACATACCTAGCTTAGGTAAAGTCGTAGAAGAACTCAAGTTCACACACTCGAAACACGGAGCCTCGGGTACTAACTTAGAGTTTGGGATGAACTTTAATAAATTTGTGCGCAAGTCTAGAGAATTAGTCCTCTAAATTTCAAGAATGAACCCGAAAGATGAGGACGAATTCTTAATAAGATAGTACAAGACGGTGATTTTGAGGATGTATCGCGTCCAACCTCCCCTCGATACATCCTTTTATATTTTGTTTGGGTTTCAATTCGTGTTTTCATATCGTTCAACTTTAGCATTTGTCTGACGGATAAAGCCAATGGTAAGAAGCATAAAAGTGGCATATTCACTAAACGTTCGTAGAGAATCGACGAAAGATCATGACACTTGTAGACGGATAAAAACTAAGGGAAGCTCCCAACCTAATGTGAAAGAACAAAGGCTAAGGGAAGCTCCCAAGCTTAATGTAAGGATTTACGCTAGCGATCACTCCAGCGAGTGAAAAACGCTAAGGGAAGCTCCCGGCCTTAATGTGAATGAACAAAGGCTAAGGGAAGCTCCTGAGCTTAATGTAAGGATTTACGCTCGCGATCACTCGAGCGAGTGAAAAATGCTAAGGGAAGCTCCCGGCCTTAATGTGAATGAACAAAGGCTAAGGGAAGCTCCCAAGCTTAATGTAAGGATTTACGCTCGCGATCACTCCAGCGAGTGAAAAACGCTAAGGGAAGCTCCCGGCCTTAATGTGAATGAACAAAGGCTAAGGGAAGCTCCCAAGCTTAATGTAAGGATTTACGCTCGCGATAACTCCAGCGAGTGAAAAATGCTAAGGGAAGCTCCCGGCCTTAATGTGAATGAACAAAGGCTAAGGGAAGCTCCCAAGCTTAATGTAAGGATTTACGCTCGCGATCACTCCAGCGAGTGAAAAACGCTAAGGGAAGCTCCCGGCCATAATGTGAATGAACAAAGGCTAAGGGAAGCTCCCGAGCTTAATGTAAGGATTTACGCTCGCGATCACTCCAGTGAGTGAAAAACTCTAAGGGAAGCTCCCGGCCTTAATGTGAATGAACAAAGGCTAAGGGAAGCTCCCGAGCTTAATGTAAGGATTTACGCTCGCGATCACTCGAGCGAGTGAAAAACGCTAAGGGATGCTCCCGACCTTAATGTGAATGAACAAAGGTTAAGGGAAGCTCCCCAGCTTAATGTAAGGATTTACGCTCGCGATCACTCCAGCGAGTGAAAAACGCTAAGGGAAGCTCCCGACCTTAATGTGAATAAACAAAGGCTAAGGGAAGCTCCCGAGCTTAATGTAAGGATTTACGCTCGCGATCACTCGAGCGAGTGAAAAACGCTAAGGGAAGCTCCCGGCCTTAATGTGAATGAACAAAGGCTAAGGGAAGCTCCCAAGCTTAATGTAAGGATTTACGCTCGCGATCACTCCAGCGAGTGAAAAACGCTAAGGGAAGCTCCCGGTCTTAATGTGAATGAACAAAGGCTAAGGGAAGCTCCCTAACTTAATGTAAGAATTTACGCTCGCGATCACTCCAGCGAGTGAAAAACGCTAAGGGAAGCTCCCAGCCTTAATGTGAATGAACAAAGGCTAAGGGAAGCTCCCGAGCTTAATGTAAGGATTTACGATCGCGATCACTCGAGCGAGTGAAAAACGCTAAGGGAAGCTCCCGGCCATAATGTGAATGAACAAAGGCTAAGGGAAGCTCCCAAGCTTAATGTAAGGACTTACGCTCGCGATCACTCCAGCGAGTGAAAAACACTAAGGGAAGCTCCCGGCCTTAATGTGAATGAACAAAGGCTAAGGGAAGCTCCCGAGCTTAATGTAAGGATTTACGCTCGCGATCACTCGAGCGAGTGAAAAACGCTAAGGGAAGATCCCGGCCTTAATGTGAATGAACAAAGGCTAAGGGAAGCTCCCAAGGTTAATGTAAGGATTTACGCTCGCGATCACTCCAGCGAGTGAAAAACGCTAAGGGAAGCTCCCGGCCTTAATGTGAATGAACAAAGGCTAAGGCAAGCTCCCGAGCTTAATGTAAGGATTTACGCTCGCGATCACTCGAGCGAGTGAAAAACGCTAAGGGAAGCTCCCGGCCTTAATGTGAATGAACAAAGGCTAAGGGAAGCTCCCAAGCTGAATGTAAGGATTTACGCTCGCGATCACTCGAGCGAGTGAAAAACGCTAAGGGAAGCTCCCGGCCTTAATGTGAATGAACAAAGGCTAAGGGAAGCTCCCAAGCTTAATGTAAGGATTTACGCTCGCTTTCACTTCAGCGAGTGAAAAACGCTAAGGGAAGCTCCCGACCTTAATGTGAATGAACAAAGGCTAAGGGAAGCTCCCAAGCTTAATGTAAGGATTTACGCTCGCGATCACTCCAGCGAGTGAAAAACGCTAAGGGAAGCTCCCGGCCTTAATGTGAATGA
This sequence comes from Oxyria digyna, assembly GCA_029168935.1. Lineage (NCBI taxonomy): Eukaryota > Viridiplantae > Streptophyta > Magnoliopsida > Caryophyllales > Polygonaceae > Oxyria > Oxyria digyna. Next base: position 1,361,412 of record JAPVLV010000017.1, read on the forward strand.
ACAAAGGCTAAGGGAAGCTCCCAAGCTTAATGTAAGGATTTACGCTCGCGATCACTCCAGTGAGTGAAAAACGCTAAGGGAAGCTCCCGGCCTTAATGTGAATGAACAAAGGCTAAGGGAAGCTCCCAACCTTAATGTAAGGATTTACGCTCGCGATCACTCGAGCGAGTGAAAAACGCTAAGGGAAGATCCCGGCCTTAATGTGAATGAACAAAGGCTAAGGGAAGCTCCCAAGGTTAATGTAAGGATTTACGCTCGCGATCACTCCAGCGAGTGAAAAACGCTAAGGGAAGCTCCCGGCCTTAATGTGAATGAACAAAGGCTAAGGCAAGCTCCCGAGCTTAATGTAAGGATTTACGCTCGCGATCACTCGAGCGAGTGAAAAACGCTAAGGGAAGCTCCCGGCCTTAATGTGAATGAACAAAGGCTAAGGGAAGCTCCCAAGCTGAATGTAAGGATTTACGCTCGCGATCACTCGAGCGAGTGAAAAACGCTAAGGGAAGCTCCCGGCCTTAATGTGAATGAACAAAGGCTAAGGGAAGCTCCCAAGCTGAATGTAAGGATTTACGCTCGCGATCACTCGAGCGAGTGAAAAACGCTAAGGGAAGCTCCCGGCCTTAATGTGAATGAACAAAGGCTAAGGGAAGCTCCTGAGCTTAATGTAAGGATTTACGCTCGCGATCACTCGAGCGAGTGAAAAATGCTAAGGGAAGCTCCCGGCCTTAATGTGAATGAACAAAGGCTAAGGGAAGCTCCCAAGCTTAATGTAAGGATTTACGCTCGCGATCACTCCAGCGAGTGAAAAACGCTAAGGGAAGCTCCCGGCCTTAATGTGAATGAACAAAGGCTAAGGGAAGCTCCCAAGCTTAATGTAAGGATTTACGCTCGCGATAACTCCAGCGAGTGAAAAATGCTAAGGGAAGCTCCCGGCCTTAATGTGAATGAACAAAGGCTAAGGGAAGCTCCCAAGCTTAATGTAAGGATTTACGCTCGCGATCACTCCAGCGAGTGAAAAACGCTAAGGGAAGCTCCCGGCCATAATGTGAATGAACAAAGGCTAAGGGAAGCTCCCGAGCTTAATGTAAGGATTTACGCTCGCGATCACTCCAGTGAGTGAAAAACTCTAAGGGAAGCTCCCGGCCTTAATGTGAATGAACAAAGGCTAAGGGAAGCTCCCGAGCTTAATGTAAGGATTTACGCTCGCGATCACTCGAGCGAGTGAAAAACGCTAAGGGATGCTCCCGACCTTAATGTGAATGAACAAAGGTTAAGGGAAGCTCCCCAGCTTAATGTAAGGATTTACGCTCGCGATCACTCCAGCGAGTGAAAAACGCTAAGGGAAGCTCCCGACCTTAATGTGAATAAACAAAGGCTAAGGGAAGCTCCCGAGCTTAATGTAAGGATTTACGCTCGCGATCACTCGAGCGAGTGAAAAACGCTAAGGGAAGCTCCCGGCCTTAATGTGAATGAACAAAGGCTAAGGGAAGCTCCCAAGCTTAATGTAAGGATTTACGCTCGCGATCACTCCAGCGAGTGAAAAACGCTAAGGGAAGCTCCCGGTCTTAATGTGAATGAACAAAGGCTAAGGGAAGCTCCCTAACTTAATGTAAGAATTTACGCTCGCGATCACTCCAGCGAGTGAAAAACGCTAAGGGAAGCTCCCAGCCTTAATGTGAATGAACAAAGGCTAAGGGAAGCTCCCGAGCTTAATGTAAGGATTTACGATCGCGATCACTCGAGCGAGTGAAAAACGCTAAGGGAAGCTCCCGGCCATAATGTGAATGAACAAAGGCTAAGGGAAGCTCCCAAGCTTAATGTAAGGACTTACGCTCGCGATCACTCCAGCGAGTGAAAAACACTAAGGGAAGCTCCCGGCCTTAATGTGAATGAACAAAGGCTAAGGGAAGCTCCCGAGCTTAATGTAAGGATTTACGCTCGCGATCACTCGAGCGAGTGAAAAACGCTAAGGGAAGATCCCGGCCTTAATGTGAATGAACAAAGGCTAAGGGAAGCTCCCAAGGTTAATGTAAGGATTTACGCTCGCGATCACTCCAGCGAGTGAAAAACGCTAAGGGAAGCTCCCGGCCTTAATGTGAATGAACAAAGGCTAAGGCAAGCTCCCGAGCTTAATGTAAGGATTTACGCTCGCGATCACTCGAGCGAGTGAAAAACGCTAAGGGAAGCTCCCGGCCTTAATGTGAATGAACAAAGGCTAAGGGAAGCTCCCAAGCTGAATGTAAGGATTTACGCTCGCGATCACTCGAGCGAGTGAAAAACGCTAAGGGAAGCTCCCGGCCTTAATGTGAATGAACAAAGGCTAAGGGAAGCTCCCAAGCTTAATGTAAGGATTTACGCTCGCTTTCACTTCAGCGAGTGAAAAACGCTAAGGGAAGCTCCCGGCCTTAATGTGAATGAACAAAGGCTAAGGGAAGCTCCCAAGCTTAATGTAAGGATTTACGCTCGCGATCACTCCAGCGAGTGAAAAACGCTAAGGGAAGCTCCCGGTCTTAATGTGAATGAACAAAGGCTAAGGGAAGCTCCCTAACTTAATGTAAGAATTTACGCTCGCGATCACTCCAGCGAGTGAAAAACGCTAAGGGAAGCTCCCAGCCTTAATGTGAATGAACAAAGGCTAAGGGAAGCTCCCGAGCTTAATGTAAGGATTTACGATCGCGATCACTCGAGCGAGTGAAAAACGCTAAGGGAAGCTCCCGGCCATAATGTGAATGAACAAAGGCTAAGGGAAGCTCCCAAGCTTAATGTAAGGACTTACGCTCGCGATCACTCCAGCGAGTGAAAAACACTAAGGGAAGCTCCCGGCCTTAATGTGAATGAACAAAGGCTAAGGGAAGCTCCCGAGCTTAATGTAAGGATTTACGCTCGCGATCACTCGAGCGAGTGAAAAACGCTAAGGGAAGATCCCGGCCTTAATGTGAATGAACAAAGGCTAAGGGAAGCTCCCAAGGTTAATGTAAGGATTTACGCTCGCGATCACTCCAGCGAGTGAAAAACGCTAAGGGAAGCTCCCGGCCTTAATGTGAATGAACAAAGGCTAAGGCAAGCTCCCGAGCTTAATGTAAGGATTTACGCTCGCGATCACTCGAGCGAGTGAAAAACGCTAAGGGAAGCTCCCGGCCTTAATGTGAATGAACAAAGGCTAAGGGAAGCTCCCAAGCTGAATGTAAGGATTTACGCTCGCGATCACTCGAGCGAGTGAAAAACGCTAAGGGAAGCTCCCGGCCTTAATGTGAATGAACAAAGGCTAAGGGAAGCTCCCAAGCTTAATGTAAGGATTTACGCTCGCTTTCACTTCAGCGAGTGAAAAACGCTAAGGGAAGCTCCCGACCTTAATGTGAATGAACAAAGGCTAAGGGAAGCTCCCAAGCTTAATGTAAGGATTTACGCTCGCGATCACTCCAGCGAGTGAAAAACGCTAAGGGAAGCTCCCGGCCTTAATGTGAATGAACAAAGGCTAAGGGAAGCTCCCAAGCTTAATGTAAGGATTTACGCTCGCGATCACTCCAGTGAGTGAAAAACGCTAAGGGAAGCTCCCGGCCTTAATGTGAATGAACAAAGGCTAAGGGAAGCTCCCAACCTTAATGTAAGGATTTACGCTCGCGATCACTCCAACGAGTGAAAAACGCTAAGGGAAGTTCCCGGCCTTAATGTGAATGAACAAAGGCTAAGGGAAGCTCCCAAGCTTTATGTAAGGATTTACGCTCGCGAACGCTTTAGCGTATGGATAGAAGGACTTCTCGACCCGAGCTAGAATACTTGCCTCTCGAGCTCCGGCGTCACGGCTTCGCGGCCTAGGTGAGTGTAAACTCACTCTAGTGACACGGCTTCATGGTTCGGGTGAGGATATTTGTCACTCAACCTCGATCCCACGGCTTCACGACCTGAGCGAGAATACTTGCCTCTCGAGCTCCAGCGTCACGGCTTCGCGCCTAGGTGAGTGTAGACTCAACCTAGTGACACGGCTTCACGACCCAAGAGGGCTTATAGCCCAGCCTGGTGACACGGCTTCGCGACCTGAGCGAGAATACTTGCCTCTCGAGCTCCAGCGTCCCGGGTTCGCGCCTAGGTGAGTGTACACTCATCCTAGTGTCACGACATCATGGTCCGGGTGAGAATACTTGTCACTCAGCCTCGGTCCCACGGCTTCGCGACCTGAGCGAGAATACTTGCCTCTCGAGCTCCAGCGTCACGGCTTCTCGCCTAGGTGAGTATAGACTCGACCTAGTGACACGGCTTCGCGACCCAGGAGGGCTTATAGCCCAGCCTGGTGATACGGCTTCGCGACCTGAGCGAGATTACTTGCCTCTCGAGCTCCAGCGTCCCGGCTTCGCGCCTAGGTGAGTGTACACTCATCCTAGGGTCACGACATCATGGTCCTGGTGAGAATACTTGTCACTCAGCCTCGGTCCCACGGCTTCGCGACCTGAGCGAGAATACTTGCCTCTCGAGCTCCAGCGTCCCGGCTTCGCGCCTAGGTGAGTGTACACTCATCCTACGAGTCTAGCGGGACTCACCTGGCCCTTTGCCTTTTATCTTTTGTTAATCTTGTGATTCGTTTTTCATAGAGCGAGAATACAAATCTCTCGTCATGACGAATGTCAAACTGGTAGTGTGAGGAAATTTCCCACAGACGGCGCCAGTGTTGGAATTCGGATTTTGTTGGAACCCTGTTCCAACGGAAGAGTAACCGATAACACTCCAGATTCTCGAGCCTCGTTCTCTTTTCTTCTTTTCACGAGCTCTCAAGGCTCTCTTGCTATCAGTCTCGCAAGCCTCTGAGGCATTCTTAGTTCCTGTAAAAGGCCAAACCCGGAGAGGAGGCTTCCCGGGAAGGGCACTCCGACGCTCAAGTCAGTAATCATATAAACGATATATTAGGTGAATAAGCATGAAGGGACGCGAGAGTATAAACACACGTGCTTGAACGTCTTACCTTGAGTGCAGATTTCAAACCCTCTACCTTTATATATAACTCATGCATATAAGTATGGTAAAGAATTGGGCATTAAATGGATACGGTCACATGTAAGAGATACAAATCTCTACTGAGTGACTAAGTTCGCGAGCAAAGTCAATTAGCTCCTCTTAGTCTTGCCCTAAGACTCACGTTGTAATCCTTTATCTCCGATCGAAGGGGCCGAGCTCGCGAGACAGAACGTGGCACGGTCGGAAGTCGACGATGACGTTTGGCGTAGACGAAGGGCGCGAACTCGCGAGAGAGTTATGGGGTATGCAGTCGGAAGTCGACATTAATTGACCCTCGCGTGACTAACTGCGAGCTACCGAAATCACGCCTAACACGTTGATTGACCCTCGCGTGCCATTGTATACTGCATGAACCAGGCGTGGCCGACACCTAGATCCTTGATCTCAGGTTATCTACCTCGCGAGCAGCCCTCGACGTCTAGATAAAGCAAAGGCGGTCATGGAGGCCAGATCCGACTCAGTCGGGGGAGGGATACGGATGATCGGGCTCGCGTGAATAATTGTGAAGACCGGGTCGAGCTCACGAGTTAGACCAAAACTCAGTCGGAGGTCGGAGAAGGTCGAATAACCTCTGAACCGCACCCCTGTGAGCCGTCATCGATCAAGCGAGGCATACGATCGTGGACCTGCAAGTACCTTGAGCCCTGAGTCAACAGGAACCCACCTTGGTCGCGCAGGGTATGAGATCGGGCGAGGATGAACTCGGAAGGGGAGGAAACGGGCGAGTCCGGAGCCGAGATGACTTGGTTCCAGGATTGAAACCGGGTAGAAGATGGTGTCTCCTACTTCATCCTTGACGAGCCTCTCTTTCCGAGATCCTATCGCCCAGCTCTTACATCCCCTCTCAGCCCCTCTTTTTCCGATCTCTCCTCTTTTGCACTGTTCACTTATATATATATATATATCCTTCATTTCGTGACCTAAAGGAAGAATAATGGGTCTTTCGCTTAATGGGCCTAGGCCCCTTTTTAGCGGGGTCCAACAGACTATAGTTTTCAGTTTCTTCTTTTTTTATTATTTGATCCTAAGTTACGTTTATGTAGAAGTGCGATTTTGGCTTGCTATGCAACGTCTTTGTAGGCATAACCAGCGCATACCTCACGAAACAGTTGTCATCATGGTAAGCCTATAACCGTTCCTTGTAAGTATTTTATCTTGATCTTTCTACTATTAGTGGATGGTGTTTTCAACAACATTCATATTCATATATCATCATTGAATTGGGCAGATAGGATAACACATTTTTGATGCATTACTTACTTTTAGGTTTGTCCTCCATTGCCCTCAGATTGATGATGTTTTCAATAAGCTTCGAGGCTACATTATGAATCGGTTCCATAAAGGTTTGCAATCAATCATTGCTTTCTACTTTGACAACATGCATCTAAAGAATTGAATAGTGATGATGTACATTATGGTTTGGTGAGCAGGAAAATGCGGGTTAAGTGGTGATAAGTTAAATTGGGAAAATCTGCCAAAGGAAATGTATGAGGAAATCGGTAAGCACATGGAGTGTGAGCTTGACTTAATACGTTTCCGGAAAACACTTGGACCATTATTCAATCCTATATTGAGGGAGTAGGATGGAAAAGAAAGGAAAGAGATGAATCCCTCCAAATTTCACCTAAATTGAGGGAGTAAGTGCATCCTCGAATCCCCTTTAAATTCCCTTTAAATTATCTCTTTTTTTCTGCTCTCTAACTCTCAAATCCCTCTTAATAATTTACCCAAACATCATCATCAGCATCCCTTCCCTTCTAATTACCCTTTCCAAACAGAGCCTTAAAGACCAAGTTCCTTCATCAAAGATGTTACTGGTTAGTCTATGCATTGGATATTCATTACAGCCTTTGTGTTATAAACAAGCGCGTCTTGAACAATATTTATTAATCACGAACAAGCACATCGCCTTGAGTTTTCATTTGCAATGCGTGGAAGAACTTGGTTGAAGATTTAAAGAATGCAGGTTGAAGAAAAAGGGAGAGGAGGGTTTTTTGGATTATTCCGCGTCATGTAAAATATCCTAGGCCACACTAAACGGTTGATCATCTTTGATTTGTTTCTCCTCACTTGTATCCTCATTGGAAGGATTTTCATGAGCTTCATTTGCAGCCTTTTCGGCACCAAAACAAATATTTCTAGTGATCGGATTCCTAAGAAATAGCATCAACCCAGATCAGGAAACCGTACGATTTAGAGCAAAAAACAGAGTTGAAGAATACTGCATTGCGATGATGATTGAGTTCCATTGTCACATACTCACATGTATGTGTGTAGGTAAAACTAAAATCAAACATCACAGTTTAATTTGGTTTAGTGTGGATTGATGACAGGTTTTTTTGCACAATTTAATTTGGCGATGAGCACTGTCTCACTCTTCTGCTAAGTTGTCTCTTAAACCGTGTTGATAACCGTCATGTAAAATTTATAATAATTTATGTATCGATTTTAAAATAAGCGTTAAAATTTCAACCCTTAAACGAAGTAAGACAAGTGGCGAAATAAATAAAATTAGCGTAGTCCCCGCGCCATGCGCGGGTTTATACAACTTAAAAATCGTAACTGAGTTACCGTATAATATTTTAACCGAAAAATTAATTAACAGTGTTGAAATAATTTTATTTTGAAATGACATTGCTTTTATCGATCGAGATATAATTGTGCTAGTATGTTAATACGGTTTGCAACATAACAAAACGAAAAAGTGGAGTATTGATCATTTACTATAAATCGGATTACAAAACACACACAAAATTATAGATTTTTGGATTAAAGTTGAAGCCTACAAAATTGGTAACTAACTATTATTTGTTGTTGAGATTTTTTAAAAATAAAAGTAATTAATGATTTAATTTTAGAGGATTAACCACAAAATGCCACATAGGATAGATAAATCTAAAAATAAGGGGAGAGCTCTAATTCATTCTTCTTTAATATATATATATATATATAGATATAGATATATAGATCCAGGTTCTGGTGTAACAACCTTTTACGGTGTAACAAGTGGACTAATCAGAGCCACAACATCCACTCTAAATCGAGGGCTCACAATTATTTTCGGATGGTGCATTTTATTCCATAGGATGACATACATCCAATCTAATCCTAAATGAGAGCAAATCCCGAAATTAGTGGGATTAAATTCTTTTGCTTCCCAAAATTAAACATAAAATCAAAAAAGACAACAAAATAAAAAAGAAGACATCCAAGAAGGTATAAATCTCTGATCTGTGGCGATGCAGACGAGTCCGACAAAGGTATGTGGGAATTTTGTTTTACTGTGATTGATTTTGAGTTGTTTTTAGCAGTTGGTGAGCCCAAGGGCATGGTTATTAGATTTGTGTCAAGAGAGATATGAGGTCAGAGAGAAGAAGACATCCAAGAAGGTATAAATCTCTGATCTGGGGGAAGATGGTATTGATATGAAATCTGTAAAGAAAATTGTATGGTGCACTGAAGATGGTTTTGAAGTCAGATTGCTATTCACGTTTTTATTTGGTGATATTCACGTTTCTATGAGGTGATATTCTTGTTTAGGTGTAATATTATGCTCTTATTATAGTTTGTGAAAATCATAACCAAATGATAGTATCCACGTTTCTATAGGATGATATTTTTTTATTAAGTAGTACATTTTGTTCTTAATGTTTTGCTATTCATGATTACAATTTTTGAATATTATAAAATAATATTAATATTCATGTTTTAATTAGGTGATATTCAGGATAACATTCTTGGGATGATTGAGAAATATTCAAGCACAAACTCATATCCAATATGAGACATAATATTCACGACTTTGCATGACAATGTTCATGTATCTAGGAGATGGTATTCATGTTTTTAAGTGATGATATTGATATCTATATGAAATTACATAATAGCATACTAGATTCACACAAAAATGACAATTATCTAGAACCAAATGGTGATATTCACGACTTTGCATGACAATGTTCATGTAACGAGTTTGACAGTTAATGGAGAAAGTTTAGGATTTTCTCCTATCTTTTATAACTTCCTATTTTTAATTAAATTAATTAGTTGAAAAAACCATTAATTTTGAAAAGAGAGTTGATTTAAACTGTACAACCCTATAATTAAGGTTGTTAATTTATTTTCCCTTTTTTTCTCCTTTTAAATCAAGCCATCCAATTTTAATCCGACGCTCCTGATTTGTCCACTCGTTACACCATAAAACTCGTTACATCGGAACCGGTCTCTCTCTCTATATAAACATCTAACATACGAACACAAGTCAATGACACTGAGACTCGGTATCTTAGGTCAGGGACTCGGTTGGAGAGTGTGTTTGGGAGGTTGCGTGTGGCTCGATCTCGGGTTTCCCGAGATCGAGCCATGTAATGACTTTCCTAAGAAATGTTTCACCATGAGGCGGTCCGAGATCAAGAAAACGGTTAGAGCGTAAGTTAGTGCGGATCCCGATGCAATTCGGGTTAGGAGATGTGGCGTTGGAGTCTTGTGTCCTTAGGGTTGATTCTCAGTGCGTTTTATTCATATGCTATGGATTAAACTAACTCTTCATTTGTTTTGGTAGCTAGCTAGCAATATCGATTTTACTCTTCACGACTTCACTTAATCAAGTTTTGGGGATGGAAGTTTATTATTCGTATTGAGCCTTTGGATTCCTTTTCTTGAGTCTTGGTCTTGCTCTTGGAATGCCAAGCAAGAAAACCAATGAGTTCCCAACATTTCTTAGTTAGGTGATTCCCTTTGCAGTGATCACATTCCCTCTTAGGTCTGTCAACTTTCTCATTTTGTTTCCTAGACATCATGGTTGTGGCCTCAGTCTTAGCGCTCTCACCAGTAATTTTCTTGCTCAGCTCATCTTCCAAGAGAAGAGAATGCACAAAGCTATGAGTAGGCAAAGGTGTGGATAGCAAGAACTGCCTTCTTGGAGCTGCAAATTGATCACTAAGCCCCATAAGGAATTTCATCAACTTATCCTCATTCTCAACATACTCCATCTGAGCATTCAGATAACAAGTGCACCTTACACAATGGCAACGAATTGGATTAGTTAATCCTGACAACTGTTGCAAATATCCATTGAGTTTTGTGAAGTACTCAGTGACAATACTAGTACCTTGAGCACAATCATGTATTTCTTTCTTTATCTGGAACAATAAAGGTCCATTTCTTTGGCCATAACTCTCTTCGAGATCAAGCCACATTTCTTTAGCAGTGTCAAACTCATCTAATGTAGCATATATTTCCTTAGAGACAATGTTCAATATCCACACACTCAGCATATTATCACACTGTTCCCAAAGAGCAGAGTAATTAGCATTAGGAACCACAGATCCATCCACAATTCCAAGTTTATTTTTAACAGATAAAGTCTTGGTAATAGCTTTCCTCCATCGCCTATAATTCTCACCGTTCAAGATAATAGTAGTGAGAACCATATCAGAATTGTCTGATGGATGAATAAACATCGGATTTTGCAAGTCCACAGATGTGATGAACTCCCTCTTGCGCTCATTCGATTGATAGCCATTTTCTCCCATTGTAGATGCTTCAGCAACACTTTGGTCACAGAGTCAGGTTTCCGAGTAAGCAACAACTTCGATCACCACACACAGGAAGAAGGATAGAGAAAAACAAGATCGAATTGAGAGAAAAAAAACTCAATTCAGAGTTTCGCTACAGAATCAAAACCGTAAGAGTTCGAACACATCTATTAAGACTGAATCAAGAAGGAATTCAACAAGGTTGATCGATCTAATGCTCTCACATGCTCTGATAAATGATGAAACACAAAAGGAAATTTCACTCAGACAAGAAGAAGAGAAAGGGAAACCTCTCAAACTGGAAAAATTGCTTTGCAAGATAGATGATGAAGTTTGTTACAGATTGTTCATATAGGAGTGATGGATGTAGCTAGAAGACTACTTATTACATCATGCTGACATAACAACCTAACTAACTAACAATATGATAATGCTATTTAACAATAGAAATGTGAGAAATATGAGGAATAAACAAGAACTTTATAAACTGAAGGCGAAACAACGTGGCTATTACATCACGTACAACTCACAATACATAAAGACAACGATATATCATAAATAAATAGTGTAAGACATAACTAGATCGCAAAAGCCATCTAATCTTGAAGACGGATGAAATGACGTGCACGTACAACTTCATCGATTTAGGTTCTTGGTGGACTTATATCGACACAAAACCTAGTACCAATACCACGCAAGTTTATCATACCATAAAACTTGTATTGCCCGAACTGGACGTTACCTTGGGTGAGCCATGTGGTATCCCCTTCGTAAAAGAGGATCTGGGTTTCGAGGATCAAACCCTTTTCTGACGTGACAGTGAGGAAGTACCAGTTGTTAACATCAAATCCTCCAGGGGCGTACACCTCAAGGGAGGTCGTGGGGTAAGGGCCATTAGCGTTCTGCTTTATGGTGGCGTAGGGTGTGCTAGTGTAGGGCGGGGACCCGAAATAGGAGTTGGAGAACTCAGCATAGGTGCCTATGGGCGAAGGCATCATGGTGAAGAACGACGGTGGCACAGGAAGTGCTGTAGGAATGCCAGGGTAAGGACGCCCTGTACCACCACCGGCACCAACTCCAGTTGTGGGTGGGACTGGGACCCCCGGTGTGGTATAGGGTGGTTGTCCTGGTGGTCCCCATGGAGGTGGTGGTGGGCCCCATGACGGTGGAGGCGGGCCCCATGACGGTGGTGGCGGGCCCCACCACAACGGATTTGGAGGTGGTGCTCCCCAAGGTGGAGGTGGGCCACCCCACCATGATGAATTTGGAGGTGGGCCTCCCATGGTGTTGATATTGTTTGATCGAGAAATTGTTTGTGGAAGAAGATAGAATGTTGGATGATAAGCTAGACCTATATAAACATAGAGCACAAACAAATTATAATAGTTTCGTTGACTATCATTAAACAGGCCACTATGCCAGCATACCTTCAACACGTTAATTTGTTAATCAAAGCTTTTAAAAAGACAGTGAAACAGATCGATTGAACTTGCACGTTACATCCTGTACCGTCTATTTTATTAAGTTGTTAATCAAAGCTTTTAAAAAGACAGTGATAACGGGCTAACATTTCTTATGGGCTTCCTTTACGTCCAATATTTTTGTTTAGTGCCCCTAGTGCCATTAAAGTGTAGTTTTTCACCTTTCTTCGTAGGGTCGGTTTGAACTCCCGTGATAATGTCATTATAATGTCAAATTTGGTATTATAATGTCAAATTTAATGCAAAAATTGACATTATAATAACGTTATTTAAGAATTCAAACGGACCCTTAAATTATACTTCCTCCGTCCCACTATATAAGCCCCATTTGACCTCGGTGCGGATGTCGATGTACGTTTTGTTTCGTTAATATCTCTAATTTTTTATTAGTAAAAAAATATAAAAATTTGATATTGTTAAAGTAATCACTGAGACGAATCAAACAAGACCCCATATGACTATATTTTTCGTTATATATTGGAAGAAATCGAGAAGATTCTCTCGAATTGTGAATAGTGCTGAAAAAGCAAATGAGACTTATAAAAGGGGACAGAGGGAGTATGTTTCTACTGAACCCCACCCCCATACACACGCGCAAGACTCTATTTTTGATATCACACTAATTCCTCCTCCCGGTGAGTTGGACAAATGACCTTTGTATAACGTATTTATTAAGAAACTAACCTCCTTAAAAACTAATCCCCTTTCTCAAGTTTCTCTCCCAAGTTTCTAATTATTTTAATAATATTTTTTTAGTGACATTTTCCAACTAATGACACTTATTTTTTAATGAAACTTTTATACTAATGACACTTATTTTTTAATGACACTTTTATACTAATGACACTTATTTTGTAATGACACTTTATACTAATGACATTTTTACACTAATGACACTTTAATGCTAATGACACTTTAACGCTAATGACACTTTTAAATTAATGACACTTTTAATTAACGACACTTTCAAATTAATGACACTCTCAAACTTATGACACTTTCATATTGTTTTCATATAACACTTTTGGTCTAAAATGACATTTTTATGTATCGAATAAAAAGTGTCATTACACTCACAAACTCACATGAAAAGTGTCATTTTATTAATAAAATGTGTCATTATATTATATTCATAGAAATTGTCATTTACACAATTAAAAAGTGTCATTACACTCCTAGCACCAAATAAAAAGTGTCACTATATTTGTAAAACCACATTAAAAAGTGTCATTATACTCATAAACTCATATAAAAAGTGTAATTCCACCAACAAATCAACATAGTTATCATATTATTCTTGAGTTCTGAGTGAAGTCTTGATCTTCCCAATGAGATGTGGTAGCGTATCAATGCTACCATCAAATGACTTGTTAACACATGACTCAAACTCATTTGTGGCATTAGATTGTCCTGGTCGAAGCTTTCTCTTGAACACACAATAGCCCTATATGTATGCATCTTGTCATTTCAGATTGAGAACCAGTTGTTGCTATCATTGAATCTACAATATCTAAAGCTTTTCTTTTGCTCCAGCTTCTCCATGCCTGCAACTCAATAACACCCATCTTTACAACTACCTTTATGATATCAACAACAACAACATCAATCCCCATTTATCCCGAAAAAACGGGGTATGGGGTGGTCGGGATTGATATTTCCTTACCCCCAACAGGTTGGGAGGAAGTAACCGATATGTCCAAGATTGTGTCAAAAGTTGCATAGTCTGACTAGTACTTCACAGAATAGGAAACATAGACAGTTAAATGAGTCATTTTGCTTTATTCCATATAATTCCGAAGCCAAAAAATAGTGAATCTTTGGTTCCATTGGAAAATGGAAACAGTTACAAGACTCTCCACTAGCACAACCAACGTTCCTACGACCAGTTACAATCTCCAAAACAAGAACACCGAAGCTGTAGACATCTGACTTGACAGAGAAGAAACCGTACCGTGCATACTCTGGAGATATGTAACCACTGCATATACAGATTAATCATAAATCAGTTCAGTTAGTAAGTTTCTTGTCAGATTTTTCCTAGTCGAGATAGGTCTTACTTGCATATATATAAATTTTCAACAGGTTTTTATATTTGAGTGTTATAAAGCCTATAATATGAAGCAAAAAAAAAACAAGTAATCTTTGGTGTTTACTAGTTTGTATGAACTTACTATGTGCCAGCAATTCTTTTAGTAGTGGCGTGAGTTTGGTCTACTCCAAATAGCCTTGCCATGCCAAAATCACAAATGTTGGGAGTCATCTTTGCATCAAGAAATACATTGATGGATTTAAGGTCATGGTGAATAATCCGGAACTGAGAGTCCTCGTGAAGGTATAGGAGCCCACGAGCAATGCCACCTATTTTGTAACGCAGTTTCCAGTCCAATTTGTCACGACTTGTTGCATCTATGGTCATACAGAGATGCAAACAGATATAATTTGATATCTAATGAAATCACTAATCCACTCTTCTAATATAAGGACAAAAACTAACCATACCAATTCAAACAGATGTAATCCAGGCTCCCATTAGAGACATATTCATATACTAGAAGTCTCTCTTCGCCTTCTATATAAGCAGAATTCGAGAATCCTAACCAGATTCCTGTGATGAAGTTTTGCAACTAACAGAACCTCATTCTTGAATTCAGATTCCACTTGCCCTGAATTGCTTGCTAACAACCTCTTCACTGCTACATGTTCCCCAGTAGCCAGCACACCCTACAACAGAAAAACAAAAACAAAGATTAGGCTACTGATCTTTGTATATATGTTTCAATTGATTTGTGTTCAAATAAGGAAATGATACCAATAGAATTAGGTTAATAATCTTTAATTTTTTTTTTTCATTTTTGAAAAAAATATATCAAATGATGACGTGTCATAGCTTATTGAAGAATAGATGACGTGACATAGCTTATTGACGAGTATAGTGTTTTGCTTTAGTAGTTATATAGAGATTTGTGTTTAGTTCCCCTAGTGGCCTATGCCATTAAAGTGTTTGTTGACAAGTTATTAGTCGGTGTTGACATATTATTAGTAGCGCTGAAAATCATTCGTTGTGTTTGTTGACAAGTTATTAGTGATGTTGACAATTGTATTACTTGTGTTGAAAATTTAATTAGTCATGTTGACAATTTAATTTGTTACGTTGATAGTTTATTTAGTTTTGTGTAGAGTTTATTTAGTCATGTTCACAGTTTATTAATCGTGTTGACATTTTAACTAGTTGTATTAATTAGTCGTGTTGTCTGTTTAATTAATTGTATTGACAGTTTAGTAGTCTTTTTGACAACTTAATTAATTTGGTTGACACTTTATTGATCGTGTTAACAGTTTATTAGTCATGTGTGACAACTTAATTAATTTTGTTGACACTTTATTAGTCATGTTGATAGTTTATTAGTCATGTGTGACAACTTAAATAATAGTATTGACAATTTAATTTATCATGTTGACACCTTAATTAATCACGTCGATATAATACAGAATGTTGACTTCCATAGTCATCGTATTGTTGATTAATTTGGTGTTGATTATTCTTATACACAAAATTATTAAGTATGCATATTGTTGACACTTTTAATTTACTCCTTGTTCAGTAAACATGTACGTTGTTGACAATTCTCAAGCAAAGAAGCAAATCAAGATCACGAGGTCAGTATGCAGAAAACCTATGCAGCTATACAAACTATTTCAGTTGATAAATTTACAAAAGAAACTAGAAGCACTAGGTCTAAGTCTAACACCTCCCTGGTAATTGCTTGTTCCAATATTATGCTTTCCTTGTCCAACTCGATCTTCCACACTCAAGATTAAGGGCTCTTCAAACGACTCAACGGCTACAAATATCAAATCCTCATTCCACATTTGACTGATAGTTCTGCTCCACAAAATTCTTGTTGTTCAGTACCTGATTTCCACCGGCGACGGTGAACTTAGTGGCGGAAATCGATAGATGATTCGGATTCATCGGTGACGACGGTCGATGAATGAGTCATATCCGAGGGCAGAGTGAACGACGACTCGGTGGAAGAGATCAGTCTCGTTGAGCTCGGTGGTCCAATGTACGCAACCTAGCCCTTTGTTAAAAGGGCATGTTGTTTCCGATTATCCAAAATGAAGATTGTGTTAAAAGTCGCATAGTTTGACTATTATTCACAAAATATTCCCTCCGTCCCATTATATAATTCCTGTTTTCCTAATCGGGTATCCCAAAAAATTCTTCCTACTTTCCTTTTATGTATTTTGTCTTATTATACCCATCACATTCAATTACCCTCTCTTTCCTCTTTTTTTTTACATCAAAACTCACACTCTCTCACATTCTCTCTCCTTCTCACTTTTTCTTTTCATAACCTTAATTTTCCTCGATAACGACAAACAGGAATTATATATCGGGACGGAGGGAGTAACAGACAGTTAAATGAGTCATTTTGTTTTATTTCGTATAATTACGAATTCAAAGAATAGTAAATCTTTGGTTTCATTGAAAAATGTAGCTATATATTCATTTTGTTTTATTTCGTATAATTGCGTTAAAAGTCGCATAGTTTGACTATTATCATCGTCGCACACAATTACATTAGAGTTGAAAAAAAAAACGTTATCAAAAGAACTACTCCGTATCTAGGTAGGCAACTAAGGTAAGTGAGCAACGTGTTTAGTGTTATTTATAATGTATATCTCTTCCAATAATCCAATGTAGTTATTAGTTATTACTCAAAAAGATCATCTAGGAGTTGGCTTATCAACACTTGCAGCATTTCCCTAGCAAAATCCACACCCAATTCCTTCACCCTCTTATCAAAATTGATCCATTCGTCATCTCTTACATGCTCTTCTGTCAATCTGATTACTCGAGCCATCAACTCTTCCCGATCTTCGATCTCCTTCCCTTGATCATAACCCGTTGAATTCTGTTCTTGAATATGATCTTGAATCAGACCTTTGTTAGCATTACCATGTTTTTGATCTACCATGATCAACTTAGTTGATGATCTTCTTCTCCTTGTACGCGTCGAACCATCTATTGGATTTGGAAGCAATTCATGAACAAGATCAATGCATATTATTGAAAACAAAATTAAAAACTTAGAGAGACCTTAAAGAAACTCACCTTTGGATTCACAACAATGATCAATCTTACAAACTTCCTTTTCCTTCTTCAATTTCGTATCGAAAGCCGTATACTTAATCTCCTTCCTTGGATCATCCCTTTGACTAAAACGTCTTTTGGTCCTTTGATCTTCATTCACCCTACATTTTCTTGCAACAACTTTGTTTTCAAACCCACCAATCTCTGTTCTTCTCTGTTTAACTAATCCCTTCTTATCAATCTTCTTGCTTGTAATCCTCTCATTCTCTCTATCAACTTTCTTCCTCCTTTTCTCGGGTTTGCTAGCACAAGACTCAAGCTTTTCCTCGGATGGAGATGGCTCAACACACAAGATTGGAGACGATGATAGAGCGCGACGATGACATGATTGTCGTCTTTGATGATGAGAAAACGACGGCGATGGGCTAACATGATCCATGAAAGTGTCAGGGAAAATGTACAAGTGGAGAGAATTCAATGACTTGCTTCTAAGATTCATGTTCAAATCTCGGGAATTAGGCATTGATTCGAGACCCATTAGTCGCGCAACTAGCCCTGGTTGTCTCGGATCATGATCAAGAAAATGAGGGTTAGTTGAAGTGGGCTCTGATTTAGGTGATTCATTAGGGTTAGGATGAATGTAGCCGTTGGATTTGAATATGGGTAAGATGTGATGGTGGTGGTGATGATCGGACGGCGTCGGCGAAGGGAGATTGCTGCTACAAGTGATGGTTTTGAGGATTGAGGTGAAGCAATTGGAATTGGAATTGCTTGTATTGAGTATAAGTTTCTTCTCTTTAGTGGCTCTCATTCTTGAATCTTGATGTGTGATTTTGGTGAATGATTGGGAAAGGGTAATATAAGTATCAGATTTGAGGTTTTGGGGTGTGTGAAATGTGTACAAGTATGCAATATGAAGACTCGGAATTTAAGTGTGTGGTTTTTTGGTCAATGAGTTCACACTACAAATTAGAACATGGGTTGAGTAATATTTAAGAGTGCAACCAATTTACCAAAATTGACTAGCTGTCCTGCCCCTACAGCTACTGATATCCTATTTGAGTATCTTGCTCAATTACAACGAGCCCAAAAATAGTAAAATACAATTACAAAGCCACCAATTGCAATTTGTAGAATTAGTTCAAACTCATGGCCCGGCATTAGGGTGTTAGAAGTGGGTGATCGAACAGGTCCCCTAAAATTTCAGGGCCCCATATTTTAGTTTGTGAAAATGTCGGTGAAAATAATTTTTAAAATACAAACGTGAGAATGGTGCACATTAGTAGTAAATTGGTGAACATTTAGTATTAATTTGGTGCACATTCGTTGACAAACTTAAAACATTCAAAATTTGAAGAACATTTATTTTATAGAAATTGAAGAAAATTCAGGTAAAAATTGTATATGTGCATCATTTTTTCAAAGGAAGTGTATCAAAAAATTTGATGCACATTTAAGTATGTTTTGATGCACATTTAAATATATTTTGATGCACATTAGCCTTTCGCACGTTCTCATTTTAAAAATTGTTCTTATCGGAACCGCACCCTTTTAGTTTTAGGTCTATTATATATTTTTTATTTATATCTCCAAAATTAATAGGTTTAATTTCTACCTTTTTTTTGTCCAAATTCAAACCCTTTTTCTAGAAATCGGTCTCAATTCTTTCAATTATTGTTAATTCTCAATTCAAACGTATACATTTAATATCTTAGAAAGCATAACTAGTTTACAATGAATAATTTGTCAAATGTCTTGTTATAAATTTGGGTTTTTTATATATTCCTTCGTCAACGTTCAAAGACACAAATTTTGGCATATGAGTTGCTAGTTCTCAATTTTTTTTGTTATTCTTACTTTTTAGAATCTCTATCAATCGTTTTAATTTTCATGTGAGACGCTAACTTCCTTCTTTTTACTGACTAATATTACTGATATTAAATTCGATTATTAGAATGATAGCAATTAAGCATGCTTAATATATAATGATACTATTCATTTTCTAGAATTTGTATTTTTTAAGAGTTGTAACAGGACCTCCAAAATGTTAGGAACGACCCTGTCCAAACTCATCATAAAATAAGACAAATCATTTTAATTATTTTACCTATAGTGGCATAATTTTGTACCACCATAAATTTTGCAAATCATTTTCTCAATAGTTAATCTTATCCTACTCTAATCTAATTAAAAATTAAATGTTGTGCTAAAAGTTTAAAGAAAAAGATACAAATGAGAATGAATTATTAATATACGAATGTAAAATTCACGTGCACAATCTTTTGTATTCATATGCACATTACTTTACATTCACATGCACCCCCGTACATCTGTGCATGTCTTTGACAATATATGGAAAATTTAGACTATGAACGGATGTGCATGTGAATATAGAAGGTTGTTGTGAATACTGAAGGTTGTGCATGCGAATGAAAAATTCGTATATTCGCACCATATTAATTATTCTCACCAGATTCAAATTTAAAAGTTAATGGTACTATTAATCAAGTTTGCAAATTTATTCTTTATTTTTATACTTAATCTTATCTTATCTATATAAAAGTTGGTTGTCCATTGCCAAAATTGAATGAAATTGGTACCAATTTAATGCATTACTCATTTCTTAATCACCTCCTATTGGACTTTTGGGCATGTATTTAAATATCTTTCTTATATCCATATGTTATATTTATTTATAGTCTACTTGATTAAGTCACAAATTAAATTAATGTGTGAGCTTCTCTTATGAAAATGCAAACTTATTCTAATATTATGTCTTAAAACTACTTCAAACATAAATATAAGAAAATAAAAAATACTTACATTTACAAATATTTATAAATTTGATAACAGCAACAACATATTAACAAATAATGTATAACTATATTAAATCACATACGAAAATCCGTAATTTTTTCGCGCGGAGCGCGAGGCCCGTATCTAGTAAATATAAATATAAATGTAATTTCTTAAAATGTTGTGTATTTATGTCTTTTGTTTGTACATCCGATTTCATTTCAAGATGGAAAATTAGTTAATGAATATCATAAATGTCAAATGACTATACGTAGCATTGACTATGAATAAGTGTATGTATCATTCACAAACATTCATCATTAACCCCACGCGTAGCACTGGTTACCGATTCTAGTCTGTGTATAAGAATATGATAAATGTGAAAGGTGGAATCGTAATTCACTTCCGACCGTTCAATTAAAATTTTCATTTAGGAAGTTTTTTAAAGAATCTTAATATATACAAGTTCTTTTATGAAATATAGGTGAGTTAATGAGGTAGCAATTTTATATATTTGTTTATAATTTTCCAATCTTCATAATTTATTCAACTTACCTATTTTAATTACTCAATATTAAATTTTATTCTTCCACATGCTATATTCTTCGACTATTCAACATTGGGTCACTTTCAAAGAAATCTAAGAGATTAAAAACGTCGGTACAAAATACTTTTTCAATGACCCAAAAACCGCATACTCCTTATTTTTGTTATTTATAATAAATATATGATAAAGATGACATATTAAAATTATATTTGGATAAACAATTGAATCATATGTAACAGGGCGAGTGAAATTACTAGTTCATATTAAAATTAGTATATCCATAACAAAATGAATTAATTGCGAATTAGAAAATTAGATTACTTATATAGAAAACAATAATTATTACACTAGAAAAACCGTATTCATATACTATTACATGATCAATGATTATTATTGTTTGTCCATAAACACATATTAAAAAAATCGTTATACATGCACTATAACATGATTTTACGGTTTGTTAAACTACTATCTACGTACCGTAAATATAAGCCTTATTTTATTTGTAATACTATTCATAAATCGAGAGAATTTTGTAAGATTTCTTTCAATAAATAAGAAAAAAACATAATTGTATAGGGTCATGTTTAATTCGTCTAATTGAATAATTGAATAATGTTAAAATATTATAATTATTATTAATATATAATTAGACATATAAATATTATAAAACGTATTTCTACCTATCAATATCAATATTATCGAGAGGTTAAGATCAATGCGTCCCTTTGCGAGGACTGACTGTAGTCTGTACCAAATACCCGGAGTAGAAATGAGAATCAAGTACAAATGCTGTTCTTTTCACAATTGACACCATTGATTTTTGATCCACATGCCAAGAAATGAGAGGTTGAGAAAACATATTGCAGTCAACGAAAGTGAAGAATTAATCAGAGAGAATAGTACATAAACTTCGACGGTGAGGGTTACAACAAGACAGACAGATTGTGCTCAGCCGATTTGGCTGACTTTTCTCTGAGTTTCTATTGGATTCGTTAGGGCGAAGCTAAACTCGAATAGATTGATGTACCTTAGGAATGACTAATTGCATTTTTCGGCCTTTCTCAGTGTCGCGTGGAGGTGGACAACGCCTCAGAAAGCTCACGAATTATAAATCGTAGGGGTAAAATTAAAAAAAAATACAAATACGTCTACGAATTTAGAATTCGTGGAGTTTGAAAACTTTTGAAAATCCGCGCGTTGTCCAACTCCGCGTGGAGTTAAATAACGTGTGGAGTTACACTCATGTCAGATTGTGCTGACACGAGTGTAAAAAGCCTTTCTGATTCGTTAAGGCATCTCCAATAGTATACTAAAAATAACTATAGCAAAATCACTCACCACCAATAGAAAGCTAAAAACGAAGAAAGGAAAAATATTCTCTTAGAGATTCTCCATTTCTCTAAGTCAAAAGCTAAATATAGCATTTCAAATAGCATTTCATATAGAATTCTTGATGATGTGTCAAAAGGTTATTGAATTTATTTAATAAATAAAATTAATATAGAATGACAAGTTTGAGAATTAGGCAAACAAATAGTTAATTTTAGCATTTGTTGTTGGTGTTGTCTTCCTTGGTAAAAATAGCATTTGCTAAAAAATATTATTTTAACTTGCTATAATCACGTTTTATTGTGCCTTAGTTTATACTCTCTCACAAAATATTAAGCCTATTTGCTTTTCGAATGTTATTTACGATCGTAAAAAATCTTTTAATTTCTAATCATTATATAAGATAAAATATAATTATAAGTAGACTTGGCAAGAGGATCATACAGGTCGGGTTCAGGTTTGCGTCAATCGAGTTCGGGTAAAAAATGGGTTCGGGTCAACCCAACGGATTTCAAATGTTCGATTTTTTTATTGTATTAAAGAAAATAAATTTAAATAATATTTTTATTATATTATTATTTAATAAAATAATTTTTTAATTTTTAATTTAAATGCAATAAAATATGTGAAAAGTGGGCCCCTCAACGAGTTTTGAGAAGTTTGGGTTGGTCCGGGTTTGACCCAACGGGTCAAGGATCGGCTCGAGTTTGAATCCAAAGGGTTTCATGAGTTTTCAGGTAGGGTTGGGTCAAGTTTTTTCCGGGTCGACCCAACGGGTGGAGTCAACTTTTGACAGGTCTAGTCATGAGTGATCTTGTTTGATTAATTTCAATGAGCACTTTTACAATATCAAAATTTTACAATTTTTACTATATAGACAATAAAAAACGTTCATCGACAAACGTGTCCATTTGAAACAGAAAGATCAAAAGAGGACGGAGTAATAATATGGAATATTTGATGAGATTTAGTCATTTTAGAGTTATTTATTCTGTTTTGAGGATATAATATTTCTAATTTAGATAGTAGTTATTTAACATGTGGCCTTAGGGCATAGAAAAGAAAAACCGCATTTTATATCCATGGAGTCACAATTACACGAAGCGATTTGTCGACGAATTATATAGACGTTATATGTGCTTTTGGCTTACTAGATGGCGCGTGCGTGCGCTATGCGCACACGGTGAGGGATAGCTGTCATTCATCTTTGGTGCAAAGTAAGCCAACGACATTATTGAAAAGTAAATTTCGATATCCAAATGAGACCATAAGAAGAATATCAATACAAAATTAAATTTCTCTATTGAAATGAATGAAAAAAATTACAAATTCCATGATCAATTTGATGGATGAAAACGAAAAGCATGAGCATTATAGGAAGCCAGCAAAGGGAACCTCCCAAAATCTAGCCTTTTTGTAACATATGCCATGTAGTTTGACATACAGCATTATTTGTGTGTTAGAATGTAATCTAGCACATAGTTTGACATACCCAATACATCAGATTTAAATGTAGGAAAAAACATTTATCCCCACTAATTTTTGTCTTACTATTTTACACTTATGGTCCTTAATCTAGCACACAAGTGCTACCAAAATTTAACTCAAATCCTACAGAAAAAGAAGAAAGCTTTTGAAAAGCCTACAGATTCAATCATTTAGACTGGCCTTTTTGCAACAAACAACCCAATTCAATAACCCACCGAGTATATATTGTACAAAAAGTTAATGGAAAACTTTGACAAGCTTATGAACATGAGAATTACATGTCTAGCCCCAAGTTGTTGCACTTTGCTGATGAAGCTTGGGCTATGTGTTGGCTTAGAAGAAGACGAATCAGAGACAATTAACTACTGCATACAGTTACTTGACTTAATATATAATATCAGAAAGTACCAAGGAACCATAAATGATAGTATCAATATTAAACCTATCTCCTTATTGATGAAATCTAGCGCTCTAGGCTCTAACCAGTGAATTCTATTTCTCCCCACCTTGAAAAAACTCAAACCATAAGACTCTAAGCTGCCTTATTCAGTAATCACAAATATAGGATCCATCAAGCCAACAAAACCACTTATTTATCACCTTAATAGTTAATACACACTTACTCATCTATATTTCAACTCCAATAGCATTTGCATAATCTTATTACTCAGAGCCATCCCATATAGTAATTCCTGTATTCATTTCCCTATTCCGCAAAAACTGACATAGCATGTCGTTTTTTGTCCACCATCTTCAAAATCAACAACTAATTTCTTTCTTTTCAAATTATATACTGTATGATTTTTCAAGTATACACTCACATAAGAAAGCTTCTAATTTTACACCACCACTGCAGAGTGACCACACAAAATCACATGGCATGCAACCAAAAACAAAGGACAATGATTAATTTAAGAGGTTTTTACCGAAAATCACCCGTAAAATATCGTATATTGTCCAAAACCACCCCATTAGTCAAATATTACCGGAAACCACCCATATAACACATTCCGTTAGCCAAACGCCACCCGTTTTCATTTTCCGTTATATGGGTGGCGTTTGGCTAACGGAGTGTGTTATATGGGTGGTTTCCGGTAATATTTGATTAATGGAGTGGTTTTGAGCAATATACGGTATTTTACGGGTGATTTTCGATAAAAACCTCTTAATTTAAGGGTGATGTTATATACACTCATTTTTTTTGTCTATTTAGACTCAGATACCCACGCACCCGCAACGCGTGGGCGTGGCTAGGTACCCACGCACACGCAACGCGTAGGCGTACGTTTAAAACGGATATCCGACCATTAAAGTCACGCCCACGCAACGCGTGTGCGTGAGTATTTTGATAAAATATTACGCCTGCGCAAACTGTACCCGTAGGGCAACTTCGGAAATATTAAAATATACCCACGCACACGCAACGCGTGGGCATGGGTGTTTTAAAATATACCCACGCACACGCAACGCGTGTGCAAGGATGTTTTCAAAAATATACCCACACCCACGTGTTGCGTGTGCGTGGGTACCTAACATTGGTACATGCTTTTTGAGAACGTTTATATAATTAAAGTGCAGAATATAATTCATTATAAACGAGATTAAGGAAATGCTTTTTTACATAAGCAGTGACTGTATAGCGCTTAGCTTGGAGTCATGTTCATGATGAACAGAAACAAACTGCATAAGGGTCTACACCTGGACGGAATGATTAACTGAGCTACTGAGGTGTCCTCGGGTTGATACAGCCAAATTGAAAAACGAAACAGAAACAAACTTTGGTTTTAGGACAAGTATTTACCCCCAAATTCTCAATTTGATTTTAGGATTAGGAGGTCATATAACTACAAAATCTATCATCATAAAGTATTATATCCAAAATAACATACTGACATAAAGTATAAAACTACATAATCTAATGTGGATCAGATCTATCCTCTTCCTCGCGCCCAGAACCGCTACCCTCACCATGCACATGTTCTGAGTTTTGAAAAAGAGATGCACGTTGAGGTGGATCCGGAACGGGGTAAGGTTCCCCAGTCATAAACCCGATGAGAGAGATAAGGTACTCCGTCTCTTCATTACTGATACTTGGACATTGGAGACGCTCGCGTACCGATCCAAGAGATAACTGAAGGCGCTGTGTAATTAAAATACATGTAAAAATCACGTAATATTACTTAAAATATAATAACCTTGTATAAACGAAATTACTTACCACAGTAGCATCAACAGCCGGAGGCCGAGGGACTTGTTGTGGTTGTGAGGTAGGATCCACATAAGGGTGAGTGATGTCGAGAAAATAGTCCATATAATGTTCGTCACACTCCCACGACCACCTACATCGCTGATACGCATCAATGTCGAACAAATGGCTCTCGCGCTCTTCCCAGGTAGGATACTCGTCTCCATTAAACTCCACTTTGTAGTCACTAATATTTTCTATTCGCAAAGAATAAGATATCCACTTGATTAGTAGGGCGCTCATTCCTGTGATACACTTTGTATCCCTCTTGTTTTAGGTATCTAAGTGCCCATTGCGTTATGGTTAATTCTCCCTGATCCTCAAATTGCATCTTCTGGCGAAAGTTGTTGATTTGTTTGGAGGATGTAACATTTCCTGGAAACCAGTCTCTAAGCTCAGCAATAATCCAACTTGCCTTGTTTCCCATCTCGGTCCACCTCCTAACCAGTCTCTCTTGTTCTGAGGTCATTCTGCCAACATATGCATGCCCAAGAAAACTTGTAGGAAGGGCATGGTTGTGGTATCCGAAATCAACTTCAAGCTCCCCCCATGTTTCTGCTTTTGTTACCTTGTCTACGGTCAACCTATATTCAATCACCATGAATCGACAATTGCACTTTTTTATTTGAGTTCTCCTCCCTTCCACATTATTCTTGAGCTTATACACACCATAATTCTCACATACCATTATCATTCTATTAGGATTTGAGTTTTTAGTAACGATAACCCTCATCAACTCTTTTCCCAATTCTCTAACCCAATTGAACATTTTCTTCGGGCAATCCCACACATAGTCCACAGTAAAATCATCTGAGTAGTCTCTTGTGCATATCTATTTACAATATCGTTATTTAGATAAAGTAACATTATTATTCGAAAATAGACACATCGTTATTAGATTAGAAAACTAAGTACAACCATACAATAAATACAAATACTACAGTTTCATGCAGTTTTACCTCCTTAGGATCAATATAGTTTGACCTCAATTCTCCTTGCACCGATGACTCTCCATCTTGATTTGACATTGTTTTTCTTATGGTGTGTTCAAATTGGGATAGAAGAAAAGAATAATATAGGTTTAAGTTTTATGCTTGCAAGACTAAAATTTTACTCTCCAAAATTCGCCGGAAAGAATCTTTTGAAAATCTTTCGTTCAAATTTATTACCTTAAAAGATATTGCGTCGGTTACAACAAAAAAATTCGGAAAAAACGGAAACACCCACGCCCACGCGTCGCGTACGCGTGGGTCTTAAAACCAAACAAAAAAGGCACGCCCACGCAACGCAAGTGCGTGTGTCTTGATTTTAAGTTTTGTTTTTTTTTCGATTATGACCTACGCGTATATGAAGCGTGAGATTGACAAAAAAAAATTATACCCACGCACACGCTTTGCGTACCCGTGGATTAAATGTTTCGGATATCCATAAAATGGTCTCGCACACGCGTTGTGTATGCGTGAGTCATACCCACGCCCACGCGTCGCAACTGCGTGGGGTATTGAGTGTATATAGACAAAAAATGAGTGTATATAGCTGTTAGGTAATTTAATATGCAGTGAAGTAATTAAAAAGCTAATCAAATCAAAACCTAGGTCAATCAGTTAGCAGGAAAAAACCATGTACAAGGCCGCATCGATCAATTGAACAAGTCTCTTGTATGCAAAGTGTAGGCAATTGGAGAATACAAGTCAATATGCAACGGTGTGATTTTTAGGGGTACAGTTTGGTTTATATTTTACAATATAATCTGTCATATATTGGGATGATGTAACGATTTGGTTTATATTTTACGACCATATATTCATATCTAAACGTGTTTTATATATGGCAAAATTACTCAAAATAATCCAAACTATTCACTATCAAATCAAAATAATACAAGAAAATTACCAATAACTATCCCGGAAATGAGTGACTAGATTTATTTTGCTAGATTTGACTAAACTAAAACACGAAAAATAAAAAAGAAGCAGCGTTAAACTGCACCCAAAAAAAAAAATAGATTGGTACAAAATCAACAATCTAGATTTAAGAACTATAAAAACAACTACGAAACTAGGTGTTTGTTTCGTTAGAGGCTAAAATCACCGGAATTGGAAATCTGCAGGATTTTAAAATAAATATTTGTGTTTGGTTGAAAAAACTTTATGTGAAAATCATGAGATTTTCATTTTCTTGAGAATTGATCTTACCCAGTCCCCCTAGGTAATTCACTTTCTCCCATTTTTACACATGCAATCTTAAATTTCTTTATTTTGATCTATCTATTGCAAATCTATATATAACTACTAAGGCAAAACCTCTTCTTCTCATTCTAGCTATGCCACGTAGACAAATTTCATTAGAGCAACACACTTGTCGGTTTTCTATTGATTACAGTTTTTATTTTCATAATAATATATATATTAAATTTAGAAAAAAGAGAAACAATATCACAATAGAATCTCTGAGATATGGAAACTTGGAAAAATCAGGGCAAGCAATATCACAATGATATCACATGCTATATTTTAAGATATTATTATGTGCCAAATTTGGGTTATAATCCATTAATATAATAAATAAGAAAATAAATAAAAATAAAAATTATTAAATAATTGATTGTCACCTGTCAAAAACTGACCCAACCCGACCCGAAAAAAACTTGACCTAACCCGACCCGAAAACTCATGAAACTCGTTGGGTTCAAACCTGAACCGACTCGAGACCCGTTGGGTCAAAACCGGACCAACCTGAACATCTCGAAACTCGTCGAGGGACCCACTTTACACATATTTTATTGCATTTAAATTAAAAAATATTAATGTCTTTTATTAAATAATAATATAATAAAAAAAATTTATTATACAAATTTTGTTTTTTTTATTATTACAAAAAAAAAATCAAACATTTGAAACCCGCTGGGTTGACCCGAACCCGAGCAACCCGAAAATTTTATCGACCCGTTTACCCGATCCTATTTTTGACCCGAACCTGATTGACTCAAACCCGACCCGTTTGTCAGGTCTAATTGTCATATATCTTTTCTAGAGTCTTAAATACACTAAAAATAAAATATAAAAAAGTAACAAATATTGCAAAATGGTACATAATTGAAGATTCAAATATAAACAAATATGTATAATAACTATAATATTCTATAGTTTTGTTTCAATATACATTATTATTTGTTATTTATATATCTCTAATGATAATATATAATCAATTTATAAATTTTATAACATAAATTACCTTTCTAATTTATCTAGATGTATACATAAATTATATTTTTTAATTTCTGATCGAAAATACTCAAAACTTGAAATTATCGAACCCGAGCTAACACGAAAATATGCGCCCCGAATCTGACTTGATTAAAAAAGTAGAGTATGTTAATATAATTATCAAGTATATTTATTTTTTAATATTTTTTGTTTTAATAGAAAATAGTGTTGTTAACCCTATACATTCTCAACTTGAACTTGAAATGATCGAATCCTACTTGATACGATTGACTGCTCTAAATCTAATTGGATTAAACCATCGGGAATATAGGCGATATTACCTCAAACCACCCGCTCTATTGAAAGTTATTTTTCCTACATATAACGGAGTTTTTTTACGAAAAATGTTGATGGCGACGATGGATGGTTAATTGTTTTCTGGGTTGTTTTTATGAGTGGTTAAAATTAATTTTCAATAAAGTTGGTGGTTTAGGGCTATATTGTCTATATAACCGATGGTTTAATCCAATTTTGCCTAAATACTAATTATATCAATTATAAAGATAAGACTTAATATATAATATCTTAAAATTTTAAAAAATTATACAAATCCCGTACATGGTACGGGAATTAATCTAGTTTTAACCAAACACATTTTCTCAAAATCCCCTATATTAGAAATTACCTTAATTCAATTCTCATGAATTCAAATCTCATGGATTACAATTCCTACATTCAACCAAACGAGCACTAGAAGTAATTTGCTCCATTGCTCGACAATTTGAAAAGCTTAAATTTCATCACTCGTTAATTTTGAAGAGCTTAGGTTAAATTTGGAAGAACAATAAGAATTTGACAGTAGTAGAGTTCAAATTAATCGGTTAATTCATACTCAGATGTGGATTTCCTCACGAAAGAATGAGGTTAAGGGGTTGCAAACGAAGAAAACATTTGTGGATTCCATTCCACCACTCAATTTGGACACGAGAGAAACAAATCTGAGTGGTGGATTTCATCAGATATGGTGTTTATGTGCAATAATCCATTTGTCGTTAACTAGGTGAACCATCTAGGATTTATGATGTGAAATGGTAAATTTGGAAAATGTAATTTGGGGCATTTGGAATTACTCAAGATATGGTCTTGTTCTCCCACGAAAACATGCACAATAATTCATTTTTCTTTATGTTTATAATAAGCCAGCTCACTGGTATTTCTTGAATCAAGTCATACATTTCCGATGCCACATTATCAATACAACCGGAATTTTGACCGGAAAATCTCCCGTATCACTTTTGGTTAATATCGCTAAAGTTGGTACAACTATTGATAATTTTCAAAGTTTGTATTATTTTGAGTTGACAGTGAATAGTTTGGATTATTTTGAGTGATTTGCCTTTATATTATATATTATTTCATTTATAATAATCGTATGATTCACGTGTTTTTAATTGTTGATGACGTATTCTTGTAACCTACGTGCAAGTCTTTTGCTTTGTGTAAAATTAGGCTATACAATATTTTTATAATATAATTGCGATAAATAATAGTATGTCTCATTTCACCAATATAATCCTGACATCTTTTATTATTAATATACTATCCCCATAGGTGTCCAACCACCTCTGCAACGCCAACTTTAAAGCCTCCTCCAACATCTCGGCGATCCAGCGCCTCGTTACCTTGCCTCGTCTTTGGTGACCTCCTTGGCTCGACACTATGGCGCCTCACCAAAAGACTTGGTCAACTTGGTATGATCAAGCCATGGTTTTTCCATGCATGTCCTTATCTTTCATCTTTGAGACTCTTTTGACTATTTTTAGGCACTCTCGGGAAATTTACTATTTTTAGGAGTTACTATTTTAAGAAGATTGCTATTTTTAGCTTTCTATTTTTAGTCCTCATTTCCCGATATAGTATTGCAATTTCGAACTTTCTATTTTTATTAACTTTCCATTTTAGCATGTTTCTATTTTAGGAAAGTATAGGTTCTGTTTTCGCTAGAGTTTTAGAACTTTATATTTTTAGAAGGTTTCTAAATTGGGAGTGTCCAACCTTGCATGATTTGTGCTATATCAAATGAACTCTTCGCCATCAAGCCCAAAAAGGTCCATCCTAGCAAACCCTAACTTTGGCGTCCCATCTTATTCTCTTCTAGGTTTAGGTTCTTCTTCCTACTTAAGGCATCTGTTGCCTCCATTGTAACTTACGCTTAGTTTATTGAATCAAGAACCATTGTTGAGACGAGAATTCCTCCATCTTCTTGATCTGGGCGTCACCAATTCGAAAGACTCATATTTCTCATCCCATCACCATATCTTCTAGCCTCTTTCGTCTACATCTCCCTCCTTTTCCCTTAGCTTCTAATCCATTTCTTCTACATCTCATCCCCTTTTCATCGTTTGAGTATCCCTCAATCACTATCTCGAAAACCTTCACCAAACTAGTTTTGAATTCTCTCGACATTCATATCCCAATTTGACAAGGAAACTTGTCATCTATATCAAGAGTTTTGTTGCTACTCCCATATCGACCAACCTCCACACAAAAAGACATCCACAAACACTTACTCGATTATTTTTGAAGATGCTCAAGTGCATCATTGGCCTTTCCGGAGACCAAAGGCGCATCAGAAGTGCATCAACTGTTTCTTAAAACCGTTAAAAAATTTCAATGAGGTGCAAATTATGTGTAGGATTCCAAATTGTTACAGAGAGATACTACAAGGCCGTACAAGCAACACAAACAACATTGAAAAGTTAGATATTTTTGCAATAGTATTGATAAAGGCGAAGAGAGTGACAATAATAAATATAATAATTATTTGAATAAAGTACCTGAATAGCTTTATAAAGTCCTCTGATGGAAATGAGGAATTATAAAGTTGAACCTCCCCGACTTTGCGACGCAAGTTAGCATTCTCTCTAGCAGTTCGAACTGAATACTCTTCAAGGAATTCATGCATGTTGCATAAACAAAATTCTAACAATGAAATAGTGGTGACCATCCTTTGCCTTTGTGTAATAATGGACGATATTACTACATAGATTAAGCGTCTTCGGATGCTCAACTTCTGTTGTGGTTTACCCACACAACACGTTGTACTACAACATCTGAGCATTCGTACTTTCTTGAAACACAATCGTTCCATCACATCCCTTTCCGAGTACTATGTAGTTAATTGGTTTAGGTTAACCTTCATCACATCCACCATCAGTACCTTTCTGTAGTTCAATCTC
Source organism: Oxyria digyna (assembly GCA_029168935.1). Taxonomy (NCBI): domain Eukaryota; kingdom Viridiplantae; phylum Streptophyta; class Magnoliopsida; order Caryophyllales; family Polygonaceae; genus Oxyria; species Oxyria digyna. Next base: position 1,393,385 of record JAPVLV010000017.1, read on the forward strand.
TTCTTCAGAAGCAATATGTTGTCTTCCGCTGTATCCAGCCCATGATTTTGATTCCACTGTAAAGCAACTTGAGGTTATTCAAACTTTTTATCAAATTTTATTATTTTTTACAATATAAAGCAATTTGCAATAATAAATGTCAATCAATCACTTAGCTAATATGAAATGAAAAAATAACTCTGAGTTGAACAAACAAAGATTAATAGTACACATGATTTTAATCAGCCACTTAGCTAATATGATATGAAAAAATAACTACCCAATTTATAAACATAGATCCTAGATTAATAAGTAACTAGTCGCACTCCCCGTACCATGTACGGATAATTACACAAATAAATAAATATTAGATAATTTTGCCTAATAATTTAAATTGTTAATAAATATTTCTTATACATATAAGTGAAATATTAAAAAGAAGTGTTACTCATTCTTACACAAATTACTTCATTTGTACAATTATTTATCAACATGTGGACCAATAGTAAAATTACATTACTTAGTTATTGGTCAATATCTTATAACACTCACAATACATAAAAAAATTATTGTAATTCTTTTCCACATTTTTTTGATTTATTTTTATCTACATATTGATATCTATATTGACTATGTAACATATTATTTAAATTTATAATAAAAATAAAAATAAATACATATTATTTGATATAAGTAACATGAATGTTGATGAAAACTCATTTAATATTAGAAAAATAAACTATATTACTCAACAAGAGTAACATGAATAAAAATGCTCTAATATCAAAAGAATTCATTCTTGACATTCTCAAAGATTAGCATAATAATAACATAATATGATGGACGTAGATTGCAAAATAATTGGCGAAAATATTCAATCACATTTATAGGTTAACAAATTACTATTGAAAAATCTCATGAAATCACATGTATTAAAATACAAAAGCTAATAAATTAGGATTATGAATGTTCAACAATACATGTAAATAAGTAAGTTGGTTTTTTATGTTAATAGATTGACCCGTCGTTGCTCAAGAAATTTAAGTAAGATTATGAGATACATTGCAAATTAGTGAATGAAAAAATAGTTTTAACAAAATATGTATATCAAACTAATGTTGAGAATTTGATAGTAGTGTTCGTTTATTTATAAATACATTTTACTGTATAAGATGTTTCAATATGAGTGCAATGGATCAATAACCAATGAATATGTGACGAATAATGTTACTTCTTTAATAATTAGTACAGTAATCTTATCTATATAAAGATTGGCTATCCAATGTCAAAATTGAATGAAATTGGTACCTCATAAATATTGCTCCCTCCATTGATAAATTTAGGATTTCACTAAATAAATTTACATCAACCATTTTTTCTAATTTAAAAAGATGTCCAAAAGATCAAAACGAAGCGTTTTGCTAAAAAATTAAACACCCTCCTTTTTTTTCTTTCATTAGATCCGTGGTAAAACTGTACAGTGGTTAAAATTTTCCAAACTAGAGATTCAATTGTTTTAAATTTTAAGTAAAAATGTGATATACTAATTATACTCCTCTGATTTAGTATCATATAAGTAGTTAGCTTTTTAATATATTTTTTTAAAATTCAATTTACACAACGGTAATTAATTACTAAGTAATTAATAGAATTACACGAAGTTGGTTTGATTTTATTTTTCATGTAATATAACGTAAGTCATTTTAGCCTTTTAATTTTATACACAAACTAGACTAGGTCTCGCGCCATGCGCGAGTTTATATAACTCGATATAGTGAATTAGTAGTAAGGAGTATTATGTAATATAAAATTTTATATGAAAATAAGTTTATATCTTAAAATGATATTGATATATAATTAAGTTTTTACATTTAAATAAAATAAACAACGAATATACATGAATTTTTAATACCAAAAATCTTATTTGATCAAATTATCATGGGTCAATTTTTAACAAATTTAAATAAATTGATTTCAACATATATAAAAATATATAATTGAAAACACTACAATAACACAAAAATATAATTATTTCTCTTATTTATTAAGAAATCAATCTTTTTGTGATACGTCATATCATAAAAATAAAATATATATTTGTAAAATAAAATAATAGGATATTGAGAGGTCAAAATCTAGAAAATTAACACATAAAAATCTTTTCGTAACCAGAAAGATCTTAAACAATCTTTTTGTAATATTTTTGCACACGATTTTCCAAATTTAATTAATTTTTTTTGAGAAAATTACAATAAATTATAAAAAATTGTAACCAATGAAATGACGACAGGTGGATGGCTTGAATGAAGAGTATGCCACGTGACATAGCTAGAATTGAAGAAATGTAATTTGCTTTAGTAGTTATATAGAGATTTTTTCTATTTTATTCTTGAATTTTGGTAAGAAAAGTAAGAGGTGTGTTAAAAAGAGAAACATGATTATTAAAAATGTAAGGAAACTAAATGTAATTTTTACATACATAGTTTTTATATTTTTAATATCTATCAAACCCACTAAATATCGGTAATATTAGAGAAAAAGAATAACTTTTAAATGATATTTCTATGTACAAGATATTTATTTGATACAAGAATAAAAAGTAGAAGAATATTTATTATTGATTTTACCACAAAAAATTTAATTAATTTAAATTTTAAATGGGGGTTAATATTATATTGAATATGTTTAAATCAAATTGATAATACTCAAGAAAAAGAGAACATAATTTATAATCTTAATTCTAATACGAGCCCCCACGGTAGAAATTTTCTAGATCCGCCACTGCCGATAACCCCCAATTCCTCGATCCCCACTCTCCCTTTCAAATTCACCAATCAACCTCAATTTTGACTGTGGTAATTTTATTCTTACATAGATGAATCTAAATGATGTCTACTTGTCTTTTCTCCCTCTCGCGCACATACTTGACCGTATGATTGTGGGGGAAAATTCCGCACTCGGAAAATTTTAACTGGCACCCCAAACCTTTTTCTTAAAACCCGGTTCAGTTTTGGGCGCAACTAGAATGCGCCCAAAACTAGATCGAATTTTTGAGCATTTTGAAGGCAATAATAAAAAGAAATTACATGGCAATCACTCTTGTACACATGAAATTCAATGCCTTAACATCACTCAATGTTGTATGTTTTTATTTACTCTTTTTTTCATGACCTCTTGTAATTAAGATTAGTCAAATTAATTTGAGTTTCTGATTTCAAAAACTGAATTATGTGCTATCAGTTTGTGTTTTCATATCGAATATAAATATAAAATGCAAAGAAAGATATTTGGACAAGAAGGTTGTGATCGCATGAGATGTGCTGCTAACATTGTTGTTGGATTAGATATTGGTGTTCCATGGTTAATGTGCAAGGAAGATGACTCTCTTGATCCCTTTATAAGTTTCAGTGTTCTTGTTGACAATCTTAATTCTTTTCAAAATAATTTTTTTAATAGTTAATGATCTTATTGTGACAGATTAATATACTTGCAACGACTTTTACTGTTATGTGTTTACTAAAACAGACCTTACAAACCTCTCATGTGGACAGAGGTTTGGAGTGGATGGTATGATTTTGCAGAAATTGACTTTATCAATAGATTAATAAAGTAAAGAGTAAAAAGCCAGATCAATAACTTTTTTCAAAGGTACACATGAAGGCTTTAGTAAATTATACTCCCTCCGTCCCAAAATATGAGTCCCATTTTCCTTTTTGGGCGTCCCGAAATGTTAGTCTCATTTCTATTTTTGTCCATAAACTTCTTCCAATTATACCCTTACTCATATTATTTTAATATTTTACATTCATCATTTCCAATGCACTTATGTACTTTTCATTTGTAAACTCTTCTCCCATTGATTAATGAATTATTTTAATATTTTACATTCATCATTTTCAATGCACTTATCTACGTTAAAGCATTTGCCTTAATCCAAGATATTTTTGTACAATGAGACTCATATTTTGGGACGGATGGAGTATATATATATACAAATAATATGCAGGTTTACAGAGTTTAGATGATCGACTTACCAAAGAATCTAAATTCCCTACATTCAATTCATGTATCATGTGTCTTTGTAAAAGGATTTAACTTTTGCAATTACTAAATTTATACAAAGAGGGAGATCTGTTGTGAACTATATGGTATGCATTTTTTCCTCTTTCAATTTCTTTGTGCTTGAAGTGTTTACTTTTTACTTATCCTAAACTACATTTTTCGTCATTAGTACCAAACTTTGAGCCCTTATCGAAGGCCGTTTGCATCTAATTTTAGTAATTGTAAACAATATTACATATTGCAATATGCTAGCATGTTGTTTTCAAACATTTGCACTCAGTTTCCAACAAGCATGATAATTTAGTAAACACGTCAAAAATGTATACAATGGGGAAATGACATTTAATAACTGGTCCTCGAGTTTATTCAATTGTAATGAGTTATAGACAGAAAAATAGATCATATATTCACCAACTTGGCTATTAATAAATCAAAATAGATTACCTTATTTTATATACCAAAATCTGTGGAGTTGGTAATAATACTGCAAACAAGACTTGAACAAAAATTTAGCATATAGAGCATTGAAGAAATTGCATACGCAAATAACATATATTTAAAAACTTATGTCCTGTACATTACAAGAATATTAAAAATCATATTTTTAAAAACTTATGTCCCGTATATTACAATAATATTACAAAATGATATAACAATTTGGCGAATTGAGAGAAGAGGTACAAATCATCAAACTCATTTGATTATATGATATAATATCATTTCAATATCTATTATGAAACATTTAAGAAATTATAATTACGCAAGACCCGTACACGGGTTTCAGTCTGTTGATTTAAGCCCTAATAAAATAGGAACATCAATACACGAGCTAATTGTTTGGCAAAAAAAAAGCACCCGAGCTAATTAGGTAATGTGATAATTTTAAAGGGAGAGACGAATTCATAGGTAGTTGTGTGTCAATTGCTAAAATGATTAATAAAACATTCAGGAAAAACATAATCACTAATTAAACTTTTTTTCTTTTTCTTTTTGATAGAACAAAGATTAGAGACTGCTTTGTCGAGGTTAGATTCTATATCATAAAGGGTTGTGGATATGATTAGCCCAATCTAATTTTAGGACGCCTATTAAACAACGTTAAATCATATTAAAAACTGTAATTTCCCCGCGCGTAGCGCGGAGACCCGTTTCTAGTTGATAACTATATATAAAAGTTATATGTTGACAAATTAAATGTGATTTTTTTACACAAGGAACAAAAGCGATTCAAATGATTTTTTTCGTTGCAAATTAGATTCAGTAACAAAAATAAATAAGTAAATAGTCATACACTCATACGTAACTTTTCAGATGTTATATTCTCATATAAAAATAATGTGCAGTCTATTTTCACATTGGATTACAATCTACTAGTATATTTGTGTATACATTCGTTCTAAATATAAATGTGCACTAAAAACAATATCGTAGTAGTAGTATGCACACAAATTTTCATCAAATATACACGATAACACCAATTTTGATTATAAGGAAACACACCCCGGGCAAGGTTCGGTTTAAGGTTCAAGATTACCTCGAACCTTAACCTGAACCTTACAGAGCCGGTTCGTCCGGGCCGGTTCAGGTTCAAGAAGGTTTTTACAAGGTTTTCCGTCGGTTCAGGTTCAGGTTCGAACCTTGATATTAAAATAATAATAAAAATATTTAAATTAACTTTGATTTATTAAATTACATTATTAAATTACAATACTAGACTCTTTATAGTTCATACAAAGAGAGAATACAAATAACTTCAAATTTTGTTCAACATGAAAAAGAAAAAAAATTAAAGGGCTTGCACCTAATATTTACTTACTTATTAAGTTTCCTACGTATCCTCTCGGGTACTCGGATAAGAGGAATCAAACCTCACGTAGTTCTTTTCCCATTTATATAAATATGTTCTAAGACGATTCCACGTCGGAAAAGTCGGTGTTGATATTGAAGCGTCTCCCATAAAATATTCACTATATGTTTTTATAAACCTTGAACCTTCGGTTAACTTTTTGTAAAACCCCCGGTTCATGAACCTCCGGTTCGACGGTTCAATGGAGTGTTGAACCTTAACCTGAACCTTTCATAGGCCCGGTTTGCCGGGCCGATTCAGGGTTTGACCGGTCCGGTTTAGGGCCGATTCACAAGGTTTAGGCTCACTTTGCCCTTGATCTACACATATATCTCATGAGGGGGGCTCGGGTGAGGACGAATTGCCCCGTGAGGACAGTTCTGGGCCCTTAGATCATTCAACCTACGGTTGAGATCTAAAGAGAGAAATGATCCGGTGAGATGCACACACGTGGGATCATTTGAGAGAGGCGGTGACAGGGGCGTAAATTTAAAATTCTTTTAAGAGCAACTTAGTGATTTCACAAGAAGAAAATAAAAAACAGAAAAAGGGAAAAAAAAAACACTCTCAAAACCATGAACCATGAACCTTCTCGTTTGTACGCGTGGATTTGCTACTAAAATTTATCATACATGATGATCATTAAATATAAGAAGCACGTTTGTCTTACGCTTTTTAGTTGTACAATGACTACTACAAACTAGTATTTCTCCTTGGTGCAATTTATCTCCTAAGTGGCAACATGATGGCCTCTTCAGTACATAATTTGCATTTGAACTGCCCAAATTCTCTTGATTTATCTACACATCATTCATTCTCCATTCTAACAACAACATGACCTGTGGCTATGTAATTTCAGTTTCTGAGGTTGAGGGCAAGTCCTCTTGCAGAACCCCAAGATCCTTGATTTCCCTGCAAAACAGAAAATCAAAGAACCAATTGTAAGGCATAATGATAAAAACAGAGACTAAATTGTTTAGTGAGGAAGATGAGAATAATACCAGAGAGCAACTTCTCTTGCAGCATCACCATCTTCTGCCTTCTCACTTGTCTTTTTATGGATGACTTCCAAAGTAACACCAACAATGGTCACCTTTATTCATTATTTTTTAGATATACTGAAAAATCAATCTTGATTTTCAGATGGAAATGATCGAATGAATAGTTCTTATGCAGCAAAATTAGGTTGGGCACCACTAAGCTTTTCGACCAACAAATACGTTTGATTTTTGAACAAGTCATGTAAGGAAAACCTTATTCATCTTCACCAAACATACATGACACAATGAAACCAACCATTAGAAGCCACTCCTCCTCCATCAAGCAAGATGCTCAGCCATTGCAAGGATCTTGAGTTGCTGCTTCTTCCTGAGCTCATGTGGGAACGGGCCAGAAACATGGATCCCTACAGGCTCCCCTTGCTTGTTAAGGATGACGACAACATTGTCATCAAACTTGACCTCACTTCCGTCACATCAACCCTTAGGCATAGCTGCACGGACCACAACTGCCCACACAATGTCACCTTTCTTGACCTTGCCACCTGGACGAGTTTCCTTGACTTATTCAACTACGATGTCACCTAGTCTCGCCCCTTTCTTCCCTATAAGGGCTTGTATGCACATCACTTGCTTTGAACCTGAGTTGTCCACCACATTCAGCTTCGTTCTTATCTGAATGAACGTCCTTTGTTGCTGTTATGTTAATCACAGAATTTAGTTTCAGATAAATTGTGGCTCATGAGCATAATATTCAACTAAGTTCTCCTAAGACAACATATTCAACATCTGTTGTACATATACCACTGATACGATTAAGTGCAACGCACCAGCAACAACAACATAAGCATCAAAATACACTGCATTTGCTCAAATGGATACTAAAAATGCACCAACAACAATGTAATTAAACTAGTAGTACATATACCTTGAGTATTCTTGCTCAGGTGTGATTTGAACTTTTTTGCCTTGAGATCTAACCATCTTTGTTCTCTACCCACTAATACATGCCTCTTCTTCGATGCCTTTCACTATTCTTGAAGAAATCCAACATGTTAAAAGGTGCATAGTAACTAGAATCGAATTTCCACTCAGATGCGAAATTTACTCGGATACAAAATCTACCTTGAGTAAACTGTTCTACACACCTGATTTACAACTCTGTCTCGTTCAGGCATTTTAACAAACACCTTGTGGGCATAGTCTGTACACTATGAATTCGGGCGAGGCAGAGTTCGATCACTGAATTTGCATATTAAATGGTTGGTCTCTAGGGTTTGAGAGGGGGTTTGACGGATGTAATTGAGCATCGTTCGTCTCCCATGACTTCATAGATAGAAAAGTCGAGTTATCCGATGGCGAGGTCGAGTTGTCTGACGACGTGGACAAGATACAGAAACCATGTTTTCCAAAAGCTTGCTCGTCACCTGCTTCTCCTTCGTCTATGAAATCACTGCGAGCTAGGATGAAATCAAAAGCCAGATCCGCCGAAGATGAAATAGCTGCAAGCTAGGGTTTGAGAGGGAAATTCGACGGATCTGATTGAAGAATCACCGAGTCTTACCAGGAAGAAACAAAATACAAGTGAAATCAACATCAAAATCGAACGAAGAAATCAGGAAAAGATGAGGAGAAGAGGGCGATTACGACTCACAGACGAACGAGAGAGAAAAGAGCGAGGGAGGGAGAAAGGGGGAAACAAACAGAACCTCGAAATGACTAAATTGCCCTTTGCATTATCTATAGTGCAAAAGACGGAAATAATCTGGACCGTCAGATTAATTATAATCAACGGCTGAGATCGTGTCCTCATGTCCTCATGTCCTCACGGGAAGGATTGTCCTCGTATGATCCAATCTCTATATTTCATTATAAAAATATATGTTATCGATAGATACTAACGTAAGGTTATTTGACGGAAATTTTAATAAACTCAGGGCAATCTCTCGGAATAGTCAAGACTTGTGCTTACCTCGCGTAATTTTCAAAAGTTTAGGGTTACTCACGGAATTTCTGTAATTAGTAAGGAGGTATATATATATCAACTTGGACGTGAAAAAGCTTCCAGAGTCTGTGAGATTGACTTGCAAAAATGGATCGATTCCAGATGGTGTTAATGGGGTTACCCCTCTTCCTCTTCTTCTCCGACTTCGCCAACCTCTTCTTCACCGGCCCTCCGCCGAAGCCCCACGCCGCAGACCACCACCACCATCACAACCATCTTCCACCACCAATTCCTCAAGCCTCCCACCAGTCTGAAACCCTAGATTTCCCATCTCAGGTATTTCATCTTGTTTGAATCCTTTGTAGATTAATTAGTTCTTACTGAGTTGTGGTTGATGTCTATGTGGTTTTAACAGAATGGAATTGGAGTTGGACCGATCGGAACTGGCCACACTGTTACCATCGATTTCTGTTCTTCCTGCTCATACAAGTACTATTCTTTTGCTTTTCAGTTGATGATTATGAGTTTGATTTGATTGTTGTCACTGTTTCTGTGTGATAGGAATTGGGTTGGATATGATGAATTGGTAGCTTTAGTGTTTGGTGGAGGTAGGCATGGGTTATAAACTTAGGTCTAAGTCATAACAAACAAACGACCCCTGAGGGTACCAAATTCTTAACAATCTTGCATCTTACAACTAACATTGCTTCAGACTAACTAAGTCGTCTTTATTTGGTTCCTCTGTTTTCCTAGAAAGTAATAGAATTTTGATTCAGCAACCTGAAGTTTGCAATAAATTGATGGTGAGGTGGTGACACCTGAGTCATTTGCAAAACTAGATCATCATAAAATATGGTATGCACAAATTGTCCACCTGGTCGTGCCACTTATATGATGACATACTTTTGCAGTAGTGTTTGTAATTGGCCTATGGACATGATTTCTGTTATACTTTGGATTGGTTGTTGAAGAAAGAATTCAAGTCAAGAAGAAAATAAGTTGAATACAGTATGTATTATGGTGAAGTTTTCTTACGTCTTAGAATGGGGAAGCGTATTTGATGTATTGCAATAGGAGTAGTATTAGTAGTAGATATGTACGAGAAAAGTTGAATGAGATAAGACTCTAAAAATGATTGAAATTATGGGAATCTGGTGGAAGTGGATGCTATTCCTGGCACTATCGTGGACTACTTATTATTTGTCAAGAAAAAAGTGGGAAAGAATTTAGGTGTTGTCTATGATATAATTCATTGGCCCGTTGTATATGATGTATGGTTGCTGTATAGCATTCTGCAGTTGCAGTTTCAAGTGGTGAAGTTGCAGTTGCAGTTTTAAGTGGTGAAGTTGCAGTTGCAGTTGCAGTTTTTTGTTGAATGATACTCTAAAAATGATTGAAATCATAGGAATCTTGTTTTTTTATTTGTACCAATTGTCCCTCTTTTTGAAATTGTGTTCTTGTGATAATGCTTTATTTCTTTTCACTTCAGAGGAAGTGCAGTTACAATGAAGAACATGTTGGAATCTCAGTTTCCTGGAATTTACGTGGTTATGGCTAACTACCCACCTTCACCTCCAAAGCGCGTACTTGCCAAAATACTTCCTGTTGTTCAGATTGGATCTGTTATAGTTTTAGTGGCAGGTGATCAGATATTCCCAAGGCTAGGAATCACACCACCTCCGTTGTATTATCGGATTCGCGCTAATAAGTTTGGCCCCATTTCTGCAATTTGGCTGTTGGGAAATTTTCTGCAGTCAACATTGCAAAGTACTGGAGCTTTTGAAGTGTATTTGGATGGAGAACTGGTAAAACTTCCAATTACTAGCTTTGCATGATTTAAGTGCTGTGTTTCAACTTGTCATTTTCTTCAACGTTTGCATAACTTGAATTTTTATGATGTTTGCAGGTGTTTTCTAAGTTGAATCAGAAGAGATTCCCAGGGGAGATCGAGCTGAGGGAGACCATCAGCAAAAAGCTTAGAGATTCATCAATCATGAACTGAAAGGAGATGCAATAGAAGGAGGTTTAGTTACTAAACAGAAAATAAGCAAGAGAATGACACTTTGAATTTGTGCTTACGCGTATTCTTTGCTTATAAAGTTTCAGCGTATTAGAACTGTCTGCTGAATACAATAGAATTGCAAGTGACATGATGTGGGAAGCCATGTTTTGTTGATGGATGTTCATATCCTTCATGTCCGTATCATGCTAAGGATCGTGTTTGAATCAGAAAAATGAAAGCTTTGTTCGATTATAATCATTTCAAATGAAAGTTTTGTTTGATTTCTTCCGAATATCCAATTGTAATATCAATTTCGGAGTTCAACAACACTAAATTCGAGTGACAACTGATAAAAATATGTACAAACTTTATTTAACAATACCCCTTTATCATTAGGATTACAGCATTTTGTTATTTCCATAGGAGACCATAAATCTCCAGACAAGTCCAATATTTAGTTTTACAACAACTTTATTCCAGGCACAAGAGCGAAACTGCATTCTACCGGAGGCTACAAAGGCGTGGCCTGGAACAGAGTCGTCTTCCATTTGTTTTGGCGAGCGCGACCATTCCAGCAGTTAATCCTGCGCATATAATTGATGTAACAACATGTTGGGAGTTTCGTGCACCTGCAAAATCAAGCAAGAATTTTTCATTTACTAATGTTGTTGTAGTTTGGCATAAGAAAAACAAATAGAATGAGATGTTTGAACCCAGTTCATGGACTTGTTATTATACCTTGGTTGAATGACAATGATGTCAAAGAGATGCCTCCTATCAGTAATGCTGATGCCACGGGGAAATACTGCATAGACCACAAAAGCGATTGAGTTTGATAAATAGATAATTAAATCCTTGAATAACAAAGTTAACTTATGAAGTATTAAAGATGCCTATCAGCAATAGTGGTGTAAAAATACATGATCAAAGATCCTACAAGTGCGGAATCTGAGAAATTCACATTATTAGTGTTTAAACACAGTTGAGATCAACTTACAGAAAATGGATCAGGACCACTAATCTGAAGTGAGGAAGGACCGCCTCTGCTGATTGAGTATCGGCCACTTACAAGATCAATTGCATCCTGCAAAACAGTGAATCAAAGCGAATATCAGCAGACGAGAAGGATTCTTTTGTATAAACAAGTATTTAGTGCCATTAATGTCAAGGATACTTACCTGTCTAAGTCCATCTTGGAAATTATTTAGATAGTATCTTGAAAGAGCACTCATTCCATCTGCAATAAGTCCTTCAAACGTCTGCTTTCCATATCTTCATTTTTCACAAAATTAATATTAATATTTTTCACCTTCTAGTGTGTGTCCATGAATTTGGAATGAGTTATATCACATTGGTAGTTCAATTTTGTTTATGTTACGGGTTCCCCAGAAAAACTTCCAAACTTAACTTTCTTAATGTGTGCCCAAACTGTAATACAGATGGAAAAAGAAGATGCTTCCAGAATAATATACCTAACTAGGTCACGCTTGAGGGCGTGTGTACCAGCATATTCAAGGCTTATCTCATCTCCATGGTTAACCCATACTGCAGTCACAGAGAGTGATTTTGAGGTAAAATGGGGAAGTAGAGGAAGAAGGACGAATAAAAAAAACACATGGCACCTACAAATTTTGAATTTGTCATACTCTTCACTGAGCTCGGATATGCAATCAGTGGATGAGAAAACACCAATCCTTTGCAGTTGTAGATTTAAGGATTGTTTACCCAGAAAACTCTGCAAGGAAGTGGATAGAGAGATTATAACCAAAGAAAATGGTATAAGAAAGACGAGCTTAATTATTTTGATTAAAAATGAATTGATGCTACAACTAAAGGAAGAAAGGGTAAGACAAAAAGTGCACATTTTCTAGACCTGGGTAACATTGGTTCGATCAAGGCAGTCGATGCAGTTAGATCTGATAACTCCCTTTTGTTCTTCTAGCAGATTGCCTCCATCATCCACAAGGAAGTATCTGCACAGATGAAAGAAAATGATTACAAACAAGATCATGGGAACCAGAATACTATGACATCACATACGTCCTTAGTTGCTCAGAAAGGGTAACAATTTTTATTGATAGTTAATAAAGAGAAAAAGGTGATATGACTTATGAGTCTTATATATCTTGATTACCCTTGCTTTTGAAAACCCTCTGAAATGTCATCATAAAGAAGTTTCAGGTTATCAAAATTGGAGCTGCCACAATGGAGGTGGAACTCAAATATCATGTATCTGCATGAATAACAGAAAAAATTAAGCCAACACAACATAACTACACGAGTAATCTCAACGCCAGAGATTAAAATCAATTCACAGACATCATGTTTCTAAAGCTCACTACAATAGGATGGTTTTCAAGTCGTTCTAAAGACAATCCTAATTCTTACCGTATAAAAAAAATAGTAATTCGAGAAATTCCCAAATAATGGCATAATAAGAGGCTTGCTATATGGAAAGCAGACTGGATATAGCAAGTTCAGTATTCCCGAAAATCTATGTCCCCCTACAAGACGAATTTGTCTACAAGAGCACAGGTTCAAGTTCTCATTTTTGTACTTCATTACTCAATTATTTAGTAGTTAAAGTTACAACAACATGGTATTTGGGACAGACTACAAGTACAATCATAATGAATATGTGGGTATATAATGCACACATGCTACTTGTGGGAAGACTAAATTGTACATATTAATATCATCATATGGAAACAAGAACTAGATGAGAAAGATCACCTAACATCTGGAAGCTTCTTCATCTCAGCGGCATATGCTGCACTTAGCTGACCTTCATCACCATGCTAACCCAGAAAAACGAAGAAGAGGAAATGATTTCAATAAACATTTCACCAAAAGTGGATTACTTTGTAACTTTCATACCAAAAAACTGACTCGCATGACAAAAAAATAACAAGTTTTTAGGAAAGAAAAGAGCTGTGACAAGTAGCACCTATTTGCAACATAATTAAAAATTCAATAAGAATAACATTTGATCTATCACTTAGCCTTTGGAACAGAACTAATATTTGCGATATGAAAGTGAAATTGAGCCGAAGACTATTGAGAGATTTATAGAGAAGTAGCTAACTAGCATCACATATTGTTCATGATAATAGATTTATAAAATTGAGAAACAAAAAATGCTAGAAATTCAATCATCCTACACATATAAGCTAACCTAAATATAATGAAAACAAGTGGGGATGTCTTACTTGGTCTGTTAAATCAAGTGCCACTATTTCTCCATATCTTTGTGATAGATCATGGAAATGACGTTCTACAACTCTGGACTACACGGAGGGAAAAAATGAAGCTTAGAATTTATTTAATTGGTTGATTGCATGAACTGAAAGAAGAGAAAAGATAGAGAAGGTATCACTGACTGTGTCCTCATGATCAATAATATTAAACCGCGGCTTGTAGCTTAGATCAACAATTTGCTCCCAGATTAGTGGAATTGAACCCCTGACCTGGATTCATAAACGTATAAGAAGTGATCATCGTTGATTTTGGAGATTGTTTTTAATCAGGTCACAGATGAAATCAAGACTAGTGGCATACTAGCAGAGCTTTTGGAAAAAAGAGAGGTGACAGATGAAATCATGACCATAGAGAATTGACAGACCTTTTGGAATTTTTCAGCAGTTGATCATACTTTGCAGATTGGTTATCGATAAATGGAAATGTTATATAATGCAATAAAACTTACTAGCACGAGTATTGTTTATGGAGTGAATGCATAAAAGATGAGGGTAAACAAGAATGAGACCAGTAGAGATTGATAGGCTATTGCCTATTATGTAAGTAAAATTGATTGTTCGAAACAAACTAATATAGTGCAAGATTAGTGACTGCGCATACAAATCGAACTTTCCAATCAAGTTTAAGGACGAAGCATATGAAGATGCCTTAGTCTCATAAGCAGTCACTGATGGTACATTAGAAATGAAACCGGAAAAATTATAATGAGTTAAATATTTATCTAGATGATTCTTGTCACCTGCAAAAACGAGGACCTAAAACCTTGAAACTCCAGCAACTGCTCAGTTTCAATAAAGTTGGCAGTATCCCCCTCTAGATTAGCTCCCCTTCTCCACATTCTGGTTCCTGTTATCATATACAGCATTATTAAATTGCAGACAACAATTAGTGAACGATGGAAACTGCTCAGGTATATTGACTTTCTGTGTCACCTAATCGCCTTGTGCATCTTCTTGACATCAATGTTAGTGTGGCAGGTGAATCTTTCACGCTCAGTTGCACAGCTTGGAAATTTAAGCATTGTTAAGAAAAAAAGATGAAATATGTCCATTTTATAATGCCCAACTCAAGCAAGACTTCGGGAAAAAAATATTCTTAAGAAGACAAAGGAGCAACACAGTATAGGATATTTCCTTGCAGCAATGGAATTATAAACCCATCTAGCTGTAAAAAAACAAAGTGAAGTACATAAGGAGGCTTGTCAATTAGTCATACACGTGAAGATGATTTATTATAAAAGAAACACGTACCTTGCATTCAATAAGCTCTTCTAAGAGACTTCTATTCCAAACAAATCGAGGATCTGACTGGAAAATGTTTCCAAATTAGAAAATAAAATATCACCCAGAACACTTCGTTGCTTTTTATGGGACAATGCCATGTATACTTCTAAACCCTGCTTCCCCTTTATTTTTTCTGTTTCCAAAAGTCTTTATCCGTTCAAGAATTGTAAGCATGTACGGGATTTTTACTCATCTGTTTATCCTCTTTGAAGTAACAAAATGTTTTTCCAGTTTTAGAGCTAGCAAATAAAAGCATAAATTCTCTGGCAAACACCAAGAGCAAAGCAAAAAACAAAAAGAAACAAAGCATCTGCAAAGTCAAGGCCATGAAAAACAAGCATATAAGAACAAGATGCAAACATCTAAAACTATCTAAAAATTTCAACCAAAACCTTCCAAACCATTTCCAATATAGTTTAATAAACATTTCCAATATAGTCTTATTCAATATATGCATTGTGGAATTGGTTAGAAATTTAAGGTTCAATCATACAATTTACTTTTACTAAGTGAAAGATGTTTAAGGAAACACGATAACTGAGGAACTAGTGTAATAGTTAACAGTTTCAATTCGTGTGAACGGACCTGTTTCCAAAATGGCTTGCTCATCCTACCTTCTGTTAACTTGGACTGCCTCTGGAAGCTGGTAGCATGATTAGTAACATAATATCAAAATCCTAATCTAGTTAAACTTTATTAAGCATACATATTCATATTCCAGATCCAGAGAATGACATACTTCAGTGTTATGTCGGTTTCATATGAATAATACAAGCCAGGAGTAGTTTCCACCACTTTCAACAAATTCTTCAAGTATGCCTCGGTCTTTTTCTGCAGAAAGAAATTCTCTGGTGTTTATTTAGGTAGAAGAATAGTATAGGCTGCTAATTTTTTTGTAAAAAGTTATGAAAATGTGCATAGCAAGTTTGAGAATATTCATAAAAGGACTTACTTCTTGAGCAGTCAATCTCTGTGAAGCTTGATTGCATGTCAAGAATTTCATTGACTGGACTCGAAAAATAGGAAAACCAACATAAGTTCCTACTTGCTTACTGGAAGTTATGATAAGTACATATGTTCCTGCCCATCGAAGTGAGAAATATAGAAGAAATGTTATATAAATGCAGTGTGCTCAAATGGTTGCTATATTTATCATTTTAGCTCTTGTTCCTGACAGCACTGGTTCAATCAAGTATGAGAAGAATTGAGGAGTTTCACAAGGAAATGATAAATTGTATTCTAAAAAATCTATATTGACTCATAGCCTAAGATGGAAACATAAAACTCCAAAAACCAAAAGACCTTTAGACATAGATGCACGATGAACACTTTTATAGACATACCTGATACCAACCTAATGGTTCCAGCAACACCACATATTTTGGAGGTTTTTCCAGGGTTCTCGAGACCATCATCACCTGCAACATACGAGATTATATCAAACTTCATACCCACTAGACGGAATACACAAAGCAATCAAGTACATAATCAATAGAATATACCAGAACACGAGTTAAGGTTTCATAATACACAAGCAATATAGAGTCAAGGCTTGGTTCACATCACAAGTACAAATTAAATAGCTAAATGATCTTGGTATTACGAAACCACCCCCATCGAACAATTTGGTGTTTATAAGAAGTACTTTATTAGTTGAACATTAAAAAGAGGATGTATCGTAAACTCAACTAATCGAGTTGCATTTAATTGAACTTATAAATTTCACTTATACTTTATTTAACACTGTTTTGTTTCGGAAGTAACTCTCCAAATCGTCCACGCTAACAATCCATCCTTCTCCCACAAAAGGGCCTTCTTCTTCTTCTGTCTTTTGTTCTCTTATTCCATTTCTAATAGAGTCTATTGGCAGGCTATTAAGCTGGAAAAGCCTACCTACCTACCTAACACGGATGTCCCTGAAATAGAAGACCAGTTTGCCATTCCCTAATTGAAGAAAGTTGGCCTTCAGGGCAATATCCATTTCCCCCTGATTTTTAGATTCTCATTTATCATTCACATTTTCCAGACCTCTGATCAAATAGAGTAAGTGAGAACTAAAACCTTCATTGTCATCAGCTCTCAAACTCTCCCTAAGACTACCTTTTCCATTCATGAGTATGTGGTACTTAGCTCAGACAATACTTACACCAGTAACAATTCCAAATAACAAATGCTATATATAAATTGCATATCAACTAATAGAAAAACATGGTATTTCAAGCAAACTACCATTAACAATTCCAAATAACAAACAAAATAAAGTGCAACTCCAAGGTAGAAAAGAACCCAACTTGTAATTTGTTCGATTCCACCATGGGAGCGATCAATGGAGAAGCCTTGGGTTGGAGAATCAACAGCTCTGATGACATACTTGTCCTTGAATTCTTGTAAATGCAGCTGATCGAATAGCTTGAAATTAGCAGCTGAAGGAGAAGAGGGCTCTGATTCAGCTATCTCCACTTCTCTCTCTTTCACATCCATCGAAGTGATCGACCCGAAATCACACATAAAACAAAGCAACAAAGATAGAAATCTTTTCGCTCAACACAAAACAGCTAATGCGCGAAGGAAGAAAACCCTAGAAAAGCATGTGATTGGTTGTTGGGAAAATATTAAAATGATTGCGATGGAGTGCGTGATGAATACTTTAAAAAGTCGGATGCTTGAGAGGGAAGATTTGCAATCTAGGGGTTGAGTTTACTCTGTCTCCATCTTACTATTAATGACCAATCTAGGGGAAGATTTGCAATTTGAAAGTGCTAAAAAAATGATGAATATTCTTATGTTCAACAAAAAGAATTTTACCATCAAAATTTCGTTCTATATATTGATAACATGATTCAATTTGAGAAAAAACGGGACCATCAAAATTAACTTTAACCCAATCAGTCGAGGCTTATGTCAGAATCGACTAATAAGGGATTTTCTTTTTCTAATTATTTTCTCTTAGATTCGTTGGATATAACATTTTTCTTTCTTTCTTTCTTTCTTTCTTTCTTTCTTTTATAAGAAAAGCGTTTATGGTAAATAGATCACCCTAAAGCATCACGAAAGATGAAACCATTAAGATCTGAAAAGGCTGCAAAATCAGTGGTTGCGATAAGTGATGTGATTTTGCTATATATTCAATCACACCATTAATCTCCTGAAAAATGTAGGAAATACGACACGTGTTAAAAAGTCGTAGATCAACAAATATATCAGTCATGAAGAGTACAATTACTCGTGGGCAAGCCCATACGTCTGTCCATGAAAGGGGCTGAGGGATCTAAATTAAGTCTTACATTATCTGCTTTGGTTTATCCATTTAATATTTTTTTCTCTTTCATCCAAATAAGTTTATATTCGAGAGCCTTTTATAACCAATAATTTTTAGTTTTGAGCCGTAAAATCAAAGCGCAGTGGCATGACGTTTTTCATTTCCTTTCAGAAAAAAGAATATGCTAGTTAACAATGTTTAAGTTTGATGGCTCAAAAATGAAAAACTTCGGTTCAAACATCAACGACTTACGCTTTTTATCGGTTGCTTCTCGTCACTTCTTTATTGGTTACTAAATGAGTTGATATTTAATAACTTATTGAGTTCTTCTTTATCACAGTTTTTTTTTCGCTTGGGATAGGGGATACATTGAGGGTTTGTGTTGAAACAATTCACAATTAGCGATTCTGTTACTTAACAAATCCGTGGATCGTTGTCACCCCCTTGCCAGCTTGATTGATTTGGCTAAGGACTTCATCTATAGGGATTGAGATTGCTCATTCCGTCATGTTTTTAGTAGTCGCTGACTTCGAAGTCAAGAAAACTTATTTTTTACAACGACTTTTGTCGTTGCAAAAATAGTGCTTTAATTTATGCTTGTTTCCGAGAGTGTCGCCTCTCATTTCAACCCAAAAAAAAGTTCTAACTTCATCATTTAGCTTCAGTTATTTATTCAATTCCACTTTCAGCTTCATATGCGGAACAAGGACTTGATTAAAAATGATCACATATTACAATTTACAAATACATCGGTCTAAATATCGCATGTTCTGTGTAGGTCAAGATGATATGAAACTGATCGGACAGATGTATGCTTAAAAAAAGAGTTAAATTACTATGTAAGGTTTTTGCTTAACAAACAACCCAACAACACATACAAAAGTCTACCAAAATACAATAGTTCCCTTGCAGAAAAAAAAGAGCTTCAACCTTTGAGCAAACTACCGAGCTCACCACTCTCATACATGGAGGTCAAGATATCACACCCACCAACCAACTGTAGAAATCTTATTTTCTACAACTTATAAATATGTATAAAATACAAGAATAAATCTAGATTAAGGAGAAGAGAAAAACAGTCGAACCAATACCAAACCGTACTGTCGAGTTTAAGCAGAGTCGAGAACGAAATCTCTTTCCTTAATTCTGAAAACGCCCCGTAGTGTGACTTTTACTGGCGTTCCGAATCTCAGGATAAAACTGCTAACGCTTCTGGTTTGCACAACCCAAGACTAGAAGCCAACGAACGCTAGATAATGTGTGTACTCTCAGACTCGAACAAAAGAAGAGAAAGAAGTGATAGAGACTCGAAAAACGTGGGAGAGAGCAGAATGAGATGATATTGAGTGTGTTGAAATGAGAAGGGGAAGACTCCCTTTTATAGCCTTTCAAGGAGGATCCCGGTTTAATGCAGCCCATTAAAACCGAATCTTTGACCAGCTTAATTGGAAGATCAACCTATTCAAAACCAAATCAAAAGTTTGATATGGTAATATTTGACCAATTTAAACCTCCACATTTGTCCACTTAGTGCACTTCATGTAAGCCACTTTGGACCTCCATTTCTCATTCAAACAGAACCCGAATTATACGTATGAGCATACTACTAAATAGTACTCGCGGAGACGAAGCCAACGCTCCCATTATCCGACACCAACGGTGCCCGGAAAATTTGGTTCCAACAATCCCCACATGAATAGAAATGACTCTAAAACACGTGAAAAACGACTCGACAGAAAGACTTTTGAGAGTACGGTCGAAGAATCACTGCATTTGGGCTGGTAGCATATTTCCAGCCTTGAACCACCCATAGTGAGTAGCCATCGGATTTACTCGACCAGGTAGTGAACGTGATGTCTTGAACCACCCAGACTTTGATGTAAACCTAGACAACGACTATCACACAGTTTCATCTTCTCACAAACTAGGTTCTCTGATTGTGTTCATTTTGGCCTTGAACTTCCCTGGTTATTCATGAGTGAACTTAGAGAATTCAGCCTCTATTAATTCTCCTAGAAACGGCCTCATTTCACACTCATAAGGCGATTTTACCATAAGTAGTATACCATTATACTTCACTTTGATTATCAAAGCTTATGGAATCATTAAAAGCCAACACTATATGGCTTAACCTATACTTTACCAACGCACTTTTATCATCCTAGGAACTAGGAGAAGATGTTAATCTCCAAGTTCTCTTTAGATTTAGCTTGATTTCGTTGTCCCTTTGAACTTACATATTGGGATATCCAATCACGTAAGTAGGGTTACCATCAAACGTCCTAGCCAAGAGTTGTATGTGTTTTGATGCGGGACAACCCTTGACATTGGCTGAGACCCAAGGGGAGGAGATGATGACATGGACAGAGACCCAAGAGGAAGAGATATTGAGTCATATGCAAGAAATGGAGCGTCCTCCACTCACACACCATCCTCCGTCATATGAAATGGCTACTTGCAGTGAAGAGACGTCCTAGACCTAGACGTCCTAAGATCCAACAATGATATCAAGGACTACTTGCACTGAAGGGACGTCCTAGACTTAGGTGTCCGTCCTAGAACTGTTTTATATTGTTTTTAAAGTCTTTTGCATTACTTACTATCTTTAGCATTAGCAAGTTACTATATTTCGTAACCCTAGTTAGGAGTCCTATATATATGGACTTGGAACCAAGAGTTGTTTTTACGTTGAATTTTATAGCAAGCCTAGTTGTTGAGATTTTCTCCACCCCTTGCTTTCAACGCCAACCTTAGTTCGGGCTCGAACCTCCACGAGCCAGTTATCCAGTCCTTGTCCTCAGTTCAGTTCGTCGCCACCGTCATAGTTCCAATCCCTAGCCGCCGCCGTCATCTCCATCAAACCCTAGCCGCCGCCGCCACCCTTGCAAACCCTAGTTTGCCGTCAACTTCTTCCAACATCCATTCCATCGTTCCAACACCTCATTCCACTTCACAAACCCTCATTCATCATTCCTTCATCAAGTCGTTTCCGCCGCCACACTTTCTAACCCCGTCCGTCGAAGCAGGTCCGTCCTAGGACGACGTCGACGTCCTACCCAGATTCACATCCGTCCATCTTGTGAGTTCATTCTTTGACCTAGTTCAAGCAAGTACTGCGTCTCCAAAGATTCTCCAGCCACGCGTCCTGCCTAGATCTGTTCCCCCGCGTGCCTTGCAAGAGGTTTTCACATCATGTTTGCTTCCTTCAGTTCGTCCTTGAGGAGTTTGGCTTCGTTTTCCAACACCACGACCCTTTTCGCCAATATGTTGCGTCGATAGAAGAAATCAAGATCGGGTTTCCGCGAGACACATCCCCAATGAAGAGCTTCCTCTTCTTGGTCGTGATCAGCTCATCTATTGACTCCGCCCTCCGGGTTTACGAGGCCGTACTTGAAAGAAGCACGAACAAGAAATCAAAGTCAGAACGAGACTCTGAAAGGAAAGTGTATCTCGTAACACGTAAGAAAAACTTACCACTAAGAGGAGCAGGGGTCGCGAAGCGGTTACCTTTCCCGTCGTGACCAATGAAGGTTCGATCCTTGGCCCCTCCAATTCCTTACTAGGAGGAATAGCCTTGACGTCAATTGTGCAACGATGCGACGAAGGAAGAAATTAATAAAAGAAAAGGCGAAAGAAGCGAGCGAATAATAATAGATTATGTAAGAGGAGAATTCATTGTTGGACTTCCATTCCTTGGCGAGAACACCACAATCGTTGCCTAGAGTCGCCTTCTTGATGAAGAAGAAGACGTCTTCCCACCCGCGATCACTCGTAGTGGCCTCGATGACCAGAGGCGCCATGCGGGGACGCAACTTTAACATCACCCTGCATGCAGTCAGACTCGCGACGTGATATGAATATATCAAGTCAACGACAGTGAACTCGACTCGGAAGTTAGAAATTATGTGGTCGAGGAAGACAAAGATTCTCCATGCGCCAAGGAGAATTTGGCTCGCAGCGATGCCAAGAAGGCTCATGAACGACCTCGCCAGTGGAGAAAAAGGAAGGTGGTGGCCAAAAAAGAAAGGTTACTCGTAGAGGCTTATCCACCTCTGCCTGTAGGTGTCAACAAAGATGTTGCAAATTACCTTTTACAGACTCCACATCTGAACTGCTTCCTAGATACGTGGCTAAACGTGGCTCAGCCACTCAACAGACTTATTCAAACTTTAAACAGAACTTCCTACTAATTAGGCCCTATTATTAGATTCTAATGATAAACATAATAATATGCAAGACAATAATATAAAACCAACATATCTTCCCCTAAACTCAATCTTATAAGGTTAGAGTTTAACTGAACTGCTCAGATGTCCTTAGCTCCAGCACCAGCTTCCTTGATCACATCTGCAATCTTCTTGACTCCCAGCTTTGACCTCAAATTTTCAAACACATCCAACTTCACAGGCTTGGTCATGATATCAGCTATTTGAAGTGTTGTTCCATAGTACTCTAGCTCCACCACTCCTTCTTTGACCAAGTCCCTCAGAAAGTGAAATCTGACATCAAAATGTTTGCTTCTAGCGTGCAAAACAAGGTTTTTGGACAACTTAATTGTTGAGATGTTGTCACAGAAAACCTTTGTTCCATGCTTGACACTTTGCAGCCAGCCCATCTGCTCTAAAATCCTTCTCAACCAAATGCACTGAGCAACACATGAAGCAGCAACCACAAACTCAACCTCTGTAGTTGAAAGAGTTACCATCGGTTGCTTCTTGGAGGCCCAAGGGATTGCTCCTCCACACAAGAAAAAGACATAGCCAAATGTGCTCTTCATGTCATCAGTGTCTCCTGCATAGTCACTGTCTGTATACCCAATCAGTTCAGGATTGCTCCCATTTCTTTCATACCAAATCCCAAAATCAAATGTGCTTTTGAGATATCTCAACACCCTCTTAGCAGCCTGCATATGTAGCCGTGTAGGTGAAGCCATGTACCTAATGAGAAGGCATACTACATACATGATATCTGATCTTGTAGCTGTGAGATATAACAAACTTCCAACTAGGTGTTTGTATGAGTTGCGGGTCGTTCCTGTTGTTGGTCGAAGTCTTGATAAGCATGTACTCCCCGTCTTGGCTGCAGGTATCTTGGATTCTGTTGCCTGACCACGGTAGTTATCTCCTAGGGGAACATGATCAGCATTTTGAAATGGTCCCTCGGGTTGCAACTGACGGTTTTGATGGTGACCAAACATGCGAGGATGCTGAGATGCGATGGCCTTTGCCTGAGGATGAGCTGTTGGTCGGTCTTGTTGCTTATCGGACTCCTGATAGGCTGGGACTCCCTGTCTCGACTGTAGATAGCCAGAATTCTGCTGCCGGATCTGACCACGAAAGTTGCCACCTAGGGGAACCTGATTGGCATTCTGAAATTGTCCCCCGGGTTGCATCTGCATGTACTGCGCATGACCGAACATACGAGGGCGTGGAAGAGGCGCCTGCTCCACGACGTGCTCTTCCCAGACTGGATACGGTGTCGACTCACGTTGCTGAAACAATGAACGTTCCCTTGCTGTAATTCCTTCGACGTCATTCAGAGGCTCGTGCACCACGAGCCTAGTCGAACCTCCCGCAGGTTGTTTTCCTTGCATGCCATCTAAATCTTCTTGAGCTAGAGTACTCAGCTCCGTCGAGAGATCTTGCTTCATTTGCCTCATCAGTTCTCGCATCGCTTATTGTATATCGGGAGACACCGGAGATGCCCACTCGGAGTCTAATTCAACCATGATTGCGAAAAAAACGAACGAACACAATTTTTGGGTAGGAGGAAGGGTTCGGCCGACTTCTAGGGTTCCAAGAGCTCTTGAAGTGTGTGTCTTGCTTCCCAAGATTATAATCCCTACAAAGAAATAAAATCCAAAAATATCTAGAAAGGAAATAAAAGAAATTAAGAAAAAGAAGAAAATCCTAATATGGTTAGATAAGATCTTACCAACTTGGTATCAACTTATCTTTCAAGAAAAGAATATCTTCTATTTTCCTAAAAGAAAATAAAACTAATAAAAGAAGATATGGTAACAAGAAAATCTTCCCCCTTTTTTTGTTTATGGAAATTTTTGGAGAGGCCCTAAAATCTCGCACGGTTGGCCTGCTTGCCAGCCGGTTCGACGTGCTTGCGCGTTTTGGTTCGCGGGCACGTCCGTCTGGCTTGTCGGCCCAGACTCGCCTGCTTGCGAACTCCTCCCTTTTCTTCTCGTTCAAATTTGTTATCCACTTGAAATAAAAGAGAAAATTAGGTTTAACGTCAAATTTTGCAGCCCTAGGCTCGAAATTCCTCACGCTTCCCGTTGTAGAAGTTTCTGGCTAAAAATAGGGTCTTCCAAAAATTCGAAGAAAACTCAGTTGAGATTATACTGAAAAGAATTTTCGAACAATAATTTTCGTAAGAAAAATGAAAAAATGCAAGATTTAATTTGAAAATCTCTAGAGCCGTCCTCGGGCGGGAAAGTGTCGGGGCGGAGTTCGAGGCTACTAGCCTGACTCACTTGACTTGACCCCTTGGACTTCTCAAGGCTACTAGCCCGGGTCCTGCTCAACCTAAAACAAACAAGATTACTAGCCTAAAACTTTCTCGCCCTAGCCGGCTTTCTCTTCGGCTAGTCGGGATAATGAAAGCTCGTTTTTTTATAAATGGCCGACTAGCCGTGTAAGGGTAGGGAGCTGAAACACTTCCCGCTCGTTTTCCCTTTTCAAAATTCGAATTAAGAAAAGATTTTCTGATTTTCTTCCAAAAATAGTTGCACAAAATCTCAACAGAAAATCTCAAACCTGATTCTTCCTTGATTTATGGGTGGTTAGGGTAAGAATGGATTAGGGTTTGGCTTCCCTGGTTGTCCGTCGTCCTGGGCTGAGACGTCGCTCGCTCCCTCGGCCACACTCTCCTCTCCGACGCTCGTCACACGTTCTTGAGGAGGCTTTGGCCGAAATTTTTCTTACCCTCTTGGCTTAAGGTAGAAATGAACAAAACACCCGAGTGAGGAAATTTCAAGCTTAAGGGATACGAAACTAGAACGTTTTACCTCGTTTAGCTCTGATACCAAATGATTGCAAACGAATCTGCAAGATCGAATATATGAGGTTGAAAACGTTCTCTTGGATAAATTGAAGGTGAAGTCGGTGTAGAAGGCGGGTTCGTGAGGTCGTTGCAGAAGACGATCGAACGAACTTGATAGACAAGTGATGTCTTCCTTGACTCAGTCGTCAATCTAGAAAGAATCGCTTGTCTCGAACTTGATAAGCAAGTGACGTCTTTCTTGATTCAGTCGTCAATCTAGGAAGACTCGCTTGACTTGAGATAGTTCTTCGAATCCACGAAGAACGCCTTTAAGATTTGATCTAACGAACTATGGATACACCAATCACTCGTTCAATCCCAAAAACACATAATAAATAGCCTCCTAATGTCTCTCGAATTGCTTGATTCCCAAGAAAGGAAACCCTAGAAAAACCCTAAAATCGTGAATCTTGTTCTGATCATGGCGGTCTCGTCCAATCTCTAATGGGTCTCAAATTTGGACACAATGAAGATAAGCCAAAGCACGGAAACATATCCAAAGGAGAGCTTAATTCAATCTTTCCTTTGCCCAAACGAACTGAAACAAATTCGGATCTTGCAGCAGCCATATCTTGGTCATTGAGCCTCTTTTGGGCTTCAACTTTGGACACGACCAAGATAGGCCTAAGTAGTATACTCTGACCAAATATCTTCTCAATTGGACGCCCAAGTCGTCCAGGCCACTCTGCCCTAACTCGGCCCCGTCGTCGTCGTCGTGGAAGTCCTCGTCTTCCAGGAAACTCTTTGTCAACGGCCTCCAAACTTAGTAAGGTTCCTGAAAATAGGAAGAAATGTAGATAGTAATTGTATTGATTGCAACTAACTAAGAGAAGATGAAAGTTTTTTATTAAAATTCAAGAATGAGATGATAAAGAATAGTTCATGTATTGAATATGTACTAGTTGTCATAATTTTCTCAAAGCCTAATAGATGAGATATAGATAGTTATTTATATACTCAAAATCCATACATTAGTTATTTGTTTTTATAATTGTTAAATCCTGAAAAAGATACCATTAATTTATTTTATGCTTTTGGTCATTAGTAATAAAAAAAATACCCCCGACGACAGACAAATACCAACAAATATATACTAGTTGTCATAATTTTCTCAAAGCCTAATAGATGAGATGTAGATAGTTATTTATATACTCAAAATCCATACATTAGTTATTTGTTTTTATAATTGTTAAATCCTGAAAAAGATACCATTAATCTATTTTATGCTTTTGGTCATTAGTAATACAAAAAATACCCCCGACGACAGACAAATACCAACAAATATGTACTAGTTGTCATAATTTTCTCAAAGCCTAATAGATGAGATATAGATAGTTATTTATATACTCAAAATCCATACATTAGTTATTTGTTTTTATAATTGTTAAATCCTGAAAAAGATACCATTAATCTATTTTATGCTTTTGGTCATTAGTAATAAAAAAAATACCCCCGAAGACAGACAAATACCAACAATAAGTTATAAGTTGTACTCTGATTCACCTATTTTGTTTATTTATCAAATACAACAATAAGGTTGATATACTTTGTAAATTCATCAGATACATCAATAAGGTTGAGCTATAAAATGTAACAGCATGACGTGAAGATTCTCTTTGTTCATCTTCTAGTCGTAGAACAATTAGACTTGGTACATCAACAAATATACTGCAACTATTTAATTACCTACACAAAAATTTCAACTCTACTATTATATCCCGGAATTATGAACCACATATAACATCTTTACCTACACACAAAAATTCCAATTCAAATGATGAGTAGTCGGTAAGATTGAGGTTAAGACTATGTGTTTAAAATTTCATTATTTTTAAGGGGTGCACTCATCTTTGAAAACACTTCACTGAAGTTTCTTTGGAACCTATACACACTAAGGTGAATGCACTAAGCCTACCATTACGATTCTATACATTTAGAATATATTAAAAAACAAATTAGCTTTCATTTGATCTTATACTTACTTTCCTTTGAAATTACTTTCGGTATATGTGGTCTATGGTAGTATGGTATCGCGACATTGAATTATTTGTATGGAACCGAACCCCTGCGCTGTGCCCGGGGCAAATACAATTTTTATATGGTTTAATTAGTGTTTTTTATATAGTTTAACATTGTTTAATAGGCATCTTAAAATTGGTTTGAGTTAATCATATTCACAAAAACATCAAATACAGAAATGTAATAAAATTTTATAAACCATATGAATCAAGTCAATTAAACATTATCACGGGACATGATGACTTCTTTCAGCGGATAAAAGAGTCATTTTAGCTTATGGAAACTATATCTTAAAGTAGGTATATATTTTCATAAAGATTATAGTATATTATTTTCATCAAATAAAACTATATATTATTATTGTTATGGCTTTGAATCTAATTGTGAGAACGGTAACAATAGTAACATATCTAGCAAATTTAATGGTAAGAAAGAGGTGAACACCAATAAAAGAATTGTGCAGTTTGGATGGTTGGTATGGTCTGTTGATCCCATAATTTCACTGATTGAGATCCAAATACCCTACCTAAATTATTTTGCACAGAGACCGAGTAATATTGAATCGACTCACTGTCCAGATTCATAAAAGAATCTTACCTGAAATATAGTTTCCTGTAATAAGGTCCATTACCTGAAATCTTTAGTCTGCATTGCAAATATATATATATATATATATATATAATGAATCAGAAAGTTACATTCCGCAGAGACTCCACCTTGAATGTAAAATTACCTGAAATAATTCTACTTCAAAAAAAACTATAAAAATAGTATAACACTTCATATTAAACAAAAAACACAGGTATAAAGTATAAACTACGCATTAGATGAATCATATCACACCTCTCTTAAAAAAATGGAGTTCAAACTTGTTATTAACAGAGAGTAATCTTTTCACTACAATGTTTTTTATTAAGTACACATTTTATGATCTATTTCACATATCAACAATTAGAATACTGCAAAAATGTAATCATAGAGCCCAATAATATCACATTGTTTATTGATAATCATAATACACCTTAATAACACCTATTCAGTTTCCATGAGTAGGGAGTTCAAATCAAGCAATAGAGAAACAATTTCATGAATACGGAACAGGAGATTTCGAATAAATCCGATAAGTAGGTAAAATAAAAGATCGAGAAAGGAGAAGAAAAAACGAATCATTTTGTTGATATCAACACCAATAACGCGCTTGGTGATGTTCCAGACTTTACCAATTCGTCCATGGTAGGCGTAGAAGTTATGGGGCATACCCTTGTGGACGGCACTGTTAACCTTTATGTCGACAGAGTCCGCCAATCCTAGAAGTTCTCAAGTGAGTGGTTAGGTTGATGTAACCCTTCTTCCTGAAGGCCCTTGAGAATAAATCTCTTGTTCTCGATCAGAGACCATGACCAACGGGCATTCTTGTCTTCTCTTTCTGATAAAACCCTAACATATCAATGAATATTGCACAATAACCAAATTTCATAATGAATAATACATTATAACCTAAAAACCTATGAATCCATATGTTTCTTAAAAATAACCATAATAAAAAAAAGTAAGGTCACAAATTTTATTCAATTAAAGCCAAGATGGCCTAATTGATAGCAGTTTCATTTACCATCCTCATTTAGTGGAAACAAAACCTTCCTCTGTATTTCCAAAAATCCAAAAAACCTAAATTTAATAACATCATAGTTAAACCAACACAACATATAATAGAATTATTCAGACAAAAATAATGAAATCAAGTTTTGCTTTTCTTCTTATAGCAAGAAACATAGGTTAAATCCATTATAAGACTCACATAAAGGAGTTTCTTGTTCAATGTCACAATCTGACCTTTCTTTCCCGTAACAAAGACTGCAAAATAGATAGCAAGACAGCCCAAGTTAACAGAAGGCTCAAGTCCAATAAACAAACCAAATAGCATGTAGCGGCAAAATATATATATATATATATATATAGTAGATTAGTAGAACCAAAATCGAACGGGTATTTTTGGGAAGCCAGGTTAGGACTTGAAGTGTACCTTAGGAGACGCTAAAATTGCCAATTGAGCCGAAAATCCAAAAGTAGGAGCGCTACTTGAAAGAACCACATGCTGGTTAGGACCGTGCAAACGATTGCGTCGACTTAGGCTTTGGAGAAGATGCCCAACGCTCATTGTTAGGATCAAATGCAAGTAAACATTCGAGTAGACGAAGTGCCTGTGGATCTACATTGGGGAATTTATGTGAGAAGGGAACTGGTGGCTTTTTCTCCATACTATTCAGGTACCGTCTTGTCTTTTCATTCCGAATCTGTCGGAATAAAAAAACATATTAGAAGAAAAAAATAGCCATTCCATTGCATTTGTTGAAACCAATATGCACCTGTGACATACAATAAGCATAAGGTGTTCCGAGGAAATCAATCATTATATCCAGTTGATGCACAACATTTTTCCCAGGAAACATTTGATTTCGTGTCAGAACCTCAGCAAATATACACCCAATGCTCCATATGTCAATAGAAGGTGTATACTACACAGCAAAAAAAAGGACAAATCATTGAATCAGGTAATCAGCAATGAAGATTCTATTATTGATGTAAATTTAATGCACAAGATTTTTCTCTTCAATTTATCAAGCTAAAAAAGTGTCAGATACATAAAAATATATCATATAAATCACAAAAGAGAATGGTATGCTTTTCTTTTATATAATAAAGCAAAAGGTAGCACGCCACCATTTATATCAATGATGAAACTTTGTAGGCGAAAACAGAAGAGTCTTCCCCACCACCCATCTTACATCAAAGGATAAGAGAAGTTGTGAGAGTTTATGCAGGAATCTGTTTCCATTTTGTTCTTTGCATTTCTTTACAGCCAATTGCAAGAAGCCTCACAAATTAACGGTCAACAAAGCCATATATTTTTTTAAAGAGTTGTCTTCGTAGCCTCACATCAAAAGGGGAGAGATGGGGATGCTAAATAGAAATGGTTGTTGACCAAGAAAAACACTCTTTTTTATTTCTTGAAAGGGGGAAGTAAGAAAAGTAAACACTGTAGTAATTCAAAGTATGACTATAGTTTTTCTTCTATCTTACCCTAACATAAGCCTAAGGGAAAAACGATTAGACAATTAAAGATGGTACTCTGCATTTCTTCTCCCCCCCTCCCCCCCCTCCCCACCATCCATGATCCCATTTTCTGAGTTTCACAAAAACATCTAACCTCATGAGTATTATTCAGAATTTCTCTATACAGAAAATAAAAAGGCTTCATAAACCAAAAAGTGAGACTGGGTTCATGCTTCAAATCACAATTTCAACCACTTTGTCACCAGATTGCAATTTAAAAATTAACATATGCAACTCTATTACAAAGCGTATTTACTGTGTTCATGTATATCTAAAAATTGTGAAGGGAGAGGTCGAATCTAGTAAACAGATATCACTTTCACTCAACCGTGATTCAATAAAAAAAGATGTAATAACCATATGCTAGGCAAACAAAAAAAACAAAAAGGTACAGATAAACACTTCAAACCCAACAGCACAAAGATTCACTTATCAGTAAAATAGGCAAAATCAACACATGTGCTATCAATACATGCATATGAAAAACTGACAGCAAATGAAGCTCACCAAAAATATTCAGCTCAAGTCTATAGAATAAGCTCACACAAAAGTGTCATAGCCTGAGTCTATCCAGAAATAAGGGCATGAATCCAAATTTTGCATCAGATCAACTAACAATCAAAATCACATACTTGAAGTCATTGTTGGCATTTTAGCAACAAATATGGATTTTTCTTCCGTTTAGGGGATGAGTGATACCTAATATTTTGTATCTCATATCGAAAGTTTCTAATTCCACAAAACTAATTGCATACATCAATATTTGTGTGTGCAATAACTTCAAAATTTCCCTATATAGCAGATAATTTCTACGAAACAAAGTCTCATTTTCAACTTATATTTGGATACATTAAGGAGCTATACAGTAAGAAAAGATGGAGACTTAAGTAGGTGTAGTGAAAGTAATTTTCACGAAGAAAAAGCTCTAAATCGCGAAATCTTCTATTATATCAATTCATGAAATCCGAAGGACAACTGCAACAAATTAATGTCAAACTACTCATAAAAGATTCAATTTAAGCAAAGACAAACCCTAAAAAAAAGAGAATGGACCCAAAAAAGCAAAAAAAGCTTGCACGATTGATGCCGACCCTAAAGAACACAATTGATTTAGGGCTCGTTTGGGGCCAAACGGGGCCTTATTTCTTCGATTTTATTGATCTAAACATAATTAATAAAGAATTTAGGAGGTATGTGCCTGCAGCGATATATTCGGGTGCAGGTTAACCTTGAGTACCCATCACTCGAGTTGAAACATGCGTTCTAACCCAAAATCAGAAAGCTTTGAATTGAGTTTCAGCATCAGTGGAATTTATCAGAGCAACATTCATTGTGATATAGTAAAAAAGTAATGCACTTGTTACATACCGTGTCCAGAAGAATATTAGGCGCTTTGAAATCCTGAAAGATGACTTGAACATCATGCAGAAAAGAGAGTCCATTAGCAGCACCAATTACCACTTTGATCCTTATTGGCCAGACATGATGCCCTTAAGATTCACAACTCAAAATACGCGTGACTTGGATTTGTTGGTAAATATTTTTAATGTGTGTTCCTTATATTCTCTTTGGAAAGCACCCCTGTGACTGTTGCAATATCATCAACTTGATATTGACTAATATTAGCTTCACTCAATACAAATTTCTTGAACATAAAAATGTGTATATTGATTAGAATATAAAACAAACACAACTTGTATTTTTAATACCAAATCATGAAATCTCCTAGATCACTAACTTTTTATTAACTTGGTAGAATAAATATGTAGCGTAGATTGACTTGCATCAACACTGTTCGTCTGTTCTTTTTAGTTCCCGGAAGGGAATGTTTCTTCTACATTGGTAGTTCATTATGCTTTCCAAAATGCATTTTGGTGACCCACTTAAACCAGCAGCTTAGATTGGAAAATAACAGGAGTTGTAACTAAAAGAAACAGGAGAAGCTAAAATTACCTTCCATGACCGTAAGGACTTCACAGTGAACTTTGCCACTGAACTCAACCAACCACCATATTCTTCCCTATTCACCACCTCTGAAAGATGAAATTAATATAGGGAAAAAATATCATGACCACACATAAATTTTCTTGATTAAATATTGCAATCCAGATTTTAGATATCTAGATATATTAGCTCTCAAAGAAATGAGAAAGAAAGAATGATTTGTGCTACTTATAAGGCCGTTAGCACAGTCATCATGATGATAAGTGAATAAAAGCAAAGTCAATCAAAATTTACGAATAAGCAGAAATTACAGATACATCTTCAGTAAATTTAGCACATCATGTGTAGTGACACATCTTCAGTTTACTGCCACACCAATGACTTTAACCATGAATTGCTACTTTGACCATTAACAAAAATATAAAAATAGCAGCAATGCCCATGAAATTTAGTAACTTTGATTACATAATGCCCCTTTAAACAATTCTATGTAAATATAATTTAATAGAAAGCAATATTTTATGTCAAAATCAAGAAAACCAATTATAGTTCATCAAAGACTGCACCATAATTCGTCATAGGGTAGATTTGTTTTTTAGCTTACTAAAACCCAAATAAAGATATAAATATACATATATAAGATCATTTGTCATCCATAGCTGAAAATATAATTTTCCTTTATGTTGATCTTGATCGAAACCTTATAAAAAATATTAATTGACTAAGAAAACTTTACATGCATATTTATCTCTTTATTTGGGTTTTACTTTCTTTAAGTGATTGAAAATAAATATTTTTATATAGTTAGTTGAATGGTAAAGTGATGTATATTTATGTATACTACCTGCATCAATTTCCTTATTGACCAGAGAAAAAAACAGAAATGTTAAAACTTACTTGCATTGTGTGCGTCTTCCCACCGCTGGTCACACCATAAGCAAAATAAGTTCCTTTAATTTCGTCCAGTTAATATGATGTGGTGGAAAAGCTGTTGCACAGTAATAATCTCCTATTGGTATAACAACCATTAATCAACAAATAGAATCTGAATTGAACCAAGTAAAGAACTTTACCTTCATTAGACAGGAAAGTGAAGGAAGGACATTGTTTGGTGGGTATATCTGTAAATAAAACATATATGAGAAGAATCAGGATTATGATATTGGATTCCATGATCAATCAATGCAGCAAGTGGAATTCAGGATATGCATGATCCATGATATGCACAAACCTTGTATAAGATGATATTTAGCACCAGATCCTGTTCCTGAACCTGAATGAGAAAAGCACATGATTAACAAAATTAAATTTATAAGAATATCCTGTTCCTTTGAATTACCGTTGTCTTCCCATCAGTTATATCTAATTGCAATATGTACCTGTAATAGTGCTCTAGTTATATGTTGATTCAAAGGAACACAAATGGAAAATATATATAATAAAATACCTTATCAATGGGTAGTCCACAATCTTAGTACACGTACTACACCAGAACTTTCCATCAACTCGATTGAGACCTTTCCGACATTTTCCTTCACAGCAAGAAAAGTAATTCCAGCTGTTCTTTTCACGGATTGACAAAATCTCAATCTCACGGAATAATGAACCTGGAGGCTGCGTACATGGGAGAGATTCGTCACTACCTTGTGAACAAAATGAAGCTGTAAAATATAAAGACCAATTAGTTGCAACAAATAAACCATACCTCTTTGGAAATGCTCTTGTTTGAACCTGCCAACATGCAACAACTCTTGTAGGCTTCCGTGATGTGTGTCAACTTCTGGGATAAGTTTCAGAACTGGGGTCACCACATTGCTTCTGCATAGTTGACGACAAATAATTAACGTAATGTGAAATAAATTATGGGAGTAATTCAAAACTATTATGACCTCAGTTTTTCCGCTAAACATCCAATCCCCAATATCTGCGGTTTGCATAATACAGGTTGCAGATGTGCTGGACAAATAAACATCGCCTATATTTGCCAAGAACGTAGGAAATCCAATTAGAATTTGTTTGGTAAACAAACAACTAAGGGGAATAGAGAAGTTTAGGGTTTTCAAGCGTTATGGTTTAACCTCGAAATTCTCGGACATTCAATCCAGTAAAAGCAACAATGTGAGGGTTGCCCGACACGCCAACCTTTTTGACCAGTTCATCGCATCATCAAACAAAATCCACAATCAACAACATACTGATCAATCAACACGAAGCGTCAGTATGAAAGTTCCGAGCCATGCATCTGCAGATGCTGGTATACCCAAGCCTATGAGTTCATCAGTTTCTAGAAGATTCAACCCCAAGAATGAGGTTGGTTTTTTGCATATTTCCTGACAACAATTTCTAAAATATGCTAATGTGATACATAAATTGACTTAGCATGTGCAGCAGGGAGTTGCTAATACGAGTACTACGTTTACGCCGTCCAAATTGACAACCCGACTTAACTTTCTGAAGGAAAAGCGAAACCAGATAGCAAACGAGCTTCAGAATTGACATCAGGCCATTCTCCTTGAAAATCCGAAAAGGGAAAAGGGCAAGAAGGTAACTCTAGACAAATAATGGTAGAATGCTTCATGTTGTTTATCGTGTGGGAGATCTTGAAGGGACTATCAAGTATGCATCACCACTAAGAGGTCTTCAGTAAATAGTCTTATGCTGTAACTTTTTCTTATTTTAGTAAGAGTTGTTTTGTTTAGATTCTATACAGAGTGTTTAGGAATGAAGCTTCTAAGAAAGTGTGACATACCGGAGGAGAGATATACCAATGCGTTCCTCGGTTATGGCTCTGAAGATTCTCATTTTGCACATCCATCAAATGTTGATAAAGGCGAACGAATGAGGTTTCGCTCTGGCGTTTTGTCTTTGCAGCAGGTATAGGTGCTAATCATTAGTAATTTTGTTCCTGTTTACTGCTTGCCTTCTGTTGTTCACTTGCCACTTCATGTTAACAACATGAAGTGTAATCATAAAGAACATGAAGTGGCAAGTGAACAACTGAAGGCAAGCAGTAAACAGGAACAAAATTACTAATGATTAGCACCTATACCTGCTGCAAAGACAAAACGCCAGGACCATTTCTTCCAATATTACTAATGATTAGCACCTATACCTGCTCCAAATTATTAAAAATATACAACCAGTCAGCAGCTAAGAGGAAACTATGTTCAGACATGGAGGTAGATCACACCGATGTTAGAATACTAATGCTTGCTTGGTAAGGAGATTTATATATCTCAAGTTCTTAGCTCAGGTCTTTGATTCTCGGATACTTTTACTAAGTTCGCTTTATCTATATATCAGGAAGATGAAAGCCGAGAAACAGTTTCATCGACAACAGCAGCAGCTTGGGGCTAGACAGGTTATACATCTGTTATAAGCTGAGCCAATTTTGGCCTTTACTTTTGCATTATATATTGGTGGGTTATTGAATGCCTCAATCTGCAGGTCTTTTGGCATGACATGGGTCAATAATCAATGATTTGTTCCCCTTTAATTGCCAGCTACTAGACTTAGTGTGATTGAACCAACTTTTGTAAGAATTATGTTGATGCTTAGTCAATGTACTTACTCTGGCCCCACCAACATAGACCGATCTTAGTTTTGGAAGAAATGGTCAGTGTGTGATTAGGAGCTTTCAGCTGGCTAGCTGGAGGTTTCTTTATTCCAAGATGGCTTACCTGATGAATTCCAAGATGACATGCAGATTTTCACAATTAGTCTTGTGCGATCCAGTTAAAGCTCGAATGCTCGATTATGAAGTTATATTAGAAAATCAATCTTTTTACCCTTGCAATGTTTGGACTACCAACTAAAATAATTCCAAAGTGTAAGGCTTTGTTTATTGCCAATTTTGAATGGTACCATAGCATTCTTATTTTGGGTAGAACTGTATTAAAATGATATAATTTATTTCTTCTCTGTATACTGTACAGCCAGATAGATCGGTTCAAGCTTGATTCGTTGAGTTTTCAATTTGCTTAATCAGACTTAAGTACCGGTATATAACATCCCGATTCAGTGAATTATGATGGTTGTGGGATTTCAGCTTCCATATCTGAACTCTCATTTAGTGGTTTTTTTTTTAATATATCGACTATTCTCTTTTACTCATTTCAACAACAGACAACTCTTACTTTGTATTTTCAATTAAACAAGAGACATGCTTCAGGATCTCTTGGAGCTATCTGAACTTTTGCTTCTCAAAATTTGAAGTTCATTGCTATGGAAATAGATGTTTTGGTGTGCTGGTTTTAGGCTTCTGTTCTGTATTGAACTGTACTTTAGTGTAATGTAACGTCTCTTTCTTTTGTTATTTATTTTTACAGTTTACAATATGTATTGAGGATAAAATAATTC
The DNA here is from genome assembly GCA_029168935.1 of Oxyria digyna. Taxonomy (NCBI): domain Eukaryota; kingdom Viridiplantae; phylum Streptophyta; class Magnoliopsida; order Caryophyllales; family Polygonaceae; genus Oxyria; species Oxyria digyna. Next base: position 1,430,509 of record JAPVLV010000017.1, read on the forward strand.
ACTCTGAAGCTGAGTAAATTCTGTGTCAATGGTGTATAAGGCGCGAGACCAGTAAGTCTCGCACCTTTTGCTTTTTCGCATAAAAATTGCATAAAATGCTCAATAATTGACTATCCTCTAATTGTTTGATGTTTGGTGATTACTGGTTAGTAATATTCGGTTGATGGTGATACAAACTCTCTTTGGCATATTGCATAAGCAATCCATAAGCTTGCGGTTGGTATCTTCTTCTTTTTTCCCTTTAACAAATATATTAAATATTGACCTACCTCATTAATGTCTATGTTTTCAAGTTTAAAACCTATAAAAACAGACACCCATGCTATATAGATATTTGGATACATTCTTTATACAATAGTTACGTAGCTTGTGAAGTGAGTAAACCAAAAGTGTGTACTGGCCTTATGAACTGAAGCTGCATGCTGGCAACAAAATGTAGTTGTTGCAATGCTTACGTTGTTTGATCTAATAGTTGGCATTCCTTCATATGCTTCAGTTTTTCGTGTGTCATTCCAAATATCAGGGTGAAGGGTAAGGCTTCAGTTCGTGTTGCAAAGATCCAGAATAGATTGCAAACAGAAGAACTAGCTCTTCCGTTTGAAACATGATATTTATATTGTTACCTTTTTTGCCAAAATAAGATTATGACGATGTCCATAATCTTATTTTGGCATTTGATTTTGAGTTTCTTTGGTGTTTTAATATATCAAGTTTCTTCAAAATTCTTAAGCAGTATATAGCATTTAGTGTATGTTTGGTGCCTGAATACTTGACTCCCATTCTCAAAACAATATCTAACATTTAGTCTTGCATATAGATATCAGAGTATTTATAGCATGTGTACTTCTATTATAAATGGTTGATTCTGATATAATGACTTTAACATATTTTCATGTGTAGCTTCATATGGTGTGAGTATCTGCGAGATGAGTCATGACCACCATATCCTATCTTTCTTATACAACATTGCTAATATGACTGCCTACCGGCTCTACTAATTCAAGTGATGATCTTAAGGTGAGAACGAAGCCAACGATAAGCCATGTAAATGCATATATATAATCTAAAATTTGTATCTGAGCACTCAATGAATTTATTAATTAACCTGAAAAACATATTTTTCCATTGTATATAATACAACTACGTAAGTTGAGAAAATAGAGATGGGCAAACATACATACACGCATAATCCAACAGAGAACGCAAATCCTTACATAATAATGACGCTAATAAAACCTACCCCTTCGCCAAAAATATAAACATACACACAGCCAAACAATTTGTATAGTCAAATCATGTAAAAAAGTGGTCGTGCATCGCACGGGCACGGTAGGCTAGTTTTGTATAAAAAGAAAACAAGACTTCACATGACTATTTATTTCTTATAAATATAAAATATCTACAAAATTTTCTAGAATAGTGAATATTATATACAGAAAAGCTATATGCACGCTATTTTTTGTCTAAATGGACGCGATTTTGTACGCATAGTTTATGAGTACACCATTTCCACGCTTTATCTATGCGTAACACAACTAAAGGATAAAAATGGAAACAAATCTGGGTTACTTAGTCGAATTTTACGCATACTTTATGCGTATAACCTAAAGCATTTGCACGAGAAATTTTTGCCCTAATTTTTGCCGTCTAACCTAACCCTAATTTTTGGCATTTTTTGGGGAATTTATTCCCTAAACATTACGCATAGTTTATGCGCAAGACCACTAAGTAAACCATAATTAAGCACTAACCCTAATCATGTTGACAAAAGCGTACCCAAGTTATACCCAAAACTATACGCATACATTAGGCGCACACATACATTAGGCATACGCATAGGCAGAGCGTAGGACTGGACTACGCATAGGCACAACCTAATGATGTGACTAATCTGTCTTGACTAAACTCGCACGCATAATTTATGCGTGTATGAGCGGAGGATTGGATCCCAAGGCATAAGTTCCTACGCCCTTTTTATGCGTGAATATTAGGGCTTCTTCAACAAGCCACTTCTCGACTTCTCTTCTACAGCGGTAAGATTACGGTTAGGGAAAAAATTCCGATCACCGTAGACGCTCTTTTCCACCGACGATTACTCCTCATCTCTACCATTCTCAATGGAATCACAATCTCCACCGAAATCCGCACCCAAAGAGACACAAGAAACTCAACATCCCGGAGCTTCTACGTCGGCTACAATGGCGGAAACGCCGACGATTATTTCTCCGGCCATTCAGATGGAGACGACGGTGGGGTCGGAGGCGCAGTCGAACAACAACCAGATGTGGAGAGACTTGGATACGAATTGGCCGGAGTCGCCGGAGGCGGAATCGTCGACACCGGAGGCGGAATCGTCGACACCGGAGGCGGAATCGTCGACACCGGAGGCGGAATCGTCGACACCGGATTGACCGAGCCTACTCCAGTGAAAGAGGGTCCTCCTAAACGACAGACTGGTATTTCAAAGGAGATACGTGCTCGTAGTAGGGTCGTCCACACATATATTGTGGATTTTAATGAAATGGGTTATGAGAGGTCTAAGAGGCATAAGGATAAGGATGATATTGACCGTTTGACGAAGCTTCCCGGGGGTGTTGAAAGTCTTGAAACGAATGAGTATTTTGAGAGTTTTGATATTAGTACAGATGAAGGCCAGGAGCCAATTACAGAGGCTACTAAAGAGTTTCTTGAAATTCTTGTTGGCGATTTAGGGGTTGAGGATTTTGAATTCGGGTTTGAGTCAAACTTGTTTAATGATACGTCGAGTCTTGTAGATGATGTTCCTCCAGCTGTTCCTTCAGTTGGTTCTGCAGTTGTTCCTCCAGTTCTTCATCCTGAAGCTGTCCAGGCTACTGAGGTTCGAGATGTTGCCACAAGCCCTGTGCGTACATATTGCCAATGGCTCGACAATGTTCCCCAACCCCGTTGTCCTCACCTACTTCCCAGCTTCGAGACCCACATTGCTAAGGCAATTTATGAGAGACCGCTACCTGAGGCTGCTCTAGACGTCGTTCCACTAGTACAGTACAGGAGACGAAGATCTAAACGTAAACATGATGTGCCAGACTCTACTGAAGAGGACACTGATGAAGATGTTCCTTATGGAGGTCCTGGTGCTGTTAGAGTTCGAGGTGCTGGCGGTGTTGGAGATGCTGGCGGTGTCAGAGCTGGAGATGCTGGCGAGGTCGGTGCTGATGATGTCGGTGCTGCTGATGTCGGTACAGGAGGTGCCGGTGTTGGAGTCGGTGTTGCTGGTGGTAATGGGGGAACTGCAGATGAAGGTGTTGGAGGGGGAGATGAGCATGAGGTCGGGGTTGGTCCAGCAGCTGCACCTATTTGTGGTAAAGCTCAAAGGGTGCTACACATGACTTGGTAAGTCTTCATTGCACTATATTTTATTAAACTTGTGACACTAATTAGCTGCATCTCAAATTTTAATTTTAATGTATGCAGAGATATAAGATTCTAAAGGTATACTTTCAGTCAACAAAGTTTTACAAGTTAGAGCGTTACATTAGACCAAACCCAGGCAGCTGGTTTAGGATTGCTGAGCGGAGTGGCCTTACCTCTCTACGCACTCTTGGTATTGCATCGGGTGTGGACTCTGCGTTAATATCAGCTTTTGTGGAGAGATGGAAACCAGACACAAACACGTTTCACATGCCCTTCAGTGAGATTACCATCACACTTGCGGACATTCTATGTATTTTGAAAGTTCGCATTCATGGGAAGAGCTACATATCATCTATGACTGACGATGATCTGTACGCTCTTGTTGCCGAACATTTGGAGGTGGACTTGAAGCAAGTGAAGAGCTGGAATAGTGCTGGGGGCATTCCTGTAAAGTGGTTGAGGCGTTGGCTGAGGCATAAGATGTGGTTGCGAGAGGCTGAACAACCTGCATCCCGTATTGCTATGTACTACATTTTATTGTTGCTCGGATCGACTATCTTGGTGGACAAGAGCACTAATGTCGTAAAGATCAAGTGGCTACGTTTTTTGCAAGACTCAGACCACTATGATGAGTACACATGGGGTGCTGCCATTCTTGCTTATGTTTACCGCAATCTGGGAGAGGCATCTAGGGCTCATGGTCAGGGGATTGCTTCTTGCGGGATATTGATTAGGGTAAGTCATGTTCTGTTATTCTATATATCAAAAAAAGTTTATATTCATATTCTAATTTTCTTCTATTGTTCAATTACAGTGCTGAGTTTGGGCATATTTCCCTCATTTTCATGGGCATATGGTTACCAACCCCCTATTTCTCGGCGACGATAGAGGAGCTCTTCAAGATATGGGAGAGGTGCCACGTAGCAAGGATCAAAAGCGTCTTGTTGCTATCCGTCTATTACTAGACGAGTTGAGATATGAGGAGGTAATCTATTTTATATGTTTAAGATGTTCCTTATGTTACTTGATAGTGCTACATAATATGTTTAAGATGTTCCCTATATATATTATAATTTTTGTTTTCTTATGTAGCTGAACTGGGTCCCATGGCCCTATCTTGACTATAACACTCTGGAGTTGCCACCGACTTGTTTTGAGGGAGTGTTGAGTTGCGAACATGTGCATGAGGCTTACAACCCTGGCAGAGTCTTGCGTCAGTTTGGACGTTTTCAGCCAGTCCCAAATGCCCCTATTCAACCTAGCAATTCCGTAAGAAAGCTGGAGATCAATGGATACAAGGTTGAATTTACCGAGGAGCAGATTGATGCATGGGACCGGGACCCGAGGCCGTTGATTGACCTTCAGCAAGATCACCCCAATGCAAAGCGCAAATGGGACATGGCTGACGACTACTTGGATTGGTATGACGAGATGTCGCACCCTTTGGTGAACCCCGAGCATGTTAGACGGGATCGTCCAATTCCTCATGTTCGTGTTGTACGTGCTGCTGATCACCTTGTGGTATGTCTTTTCGTACTTAAATTAAATTTGATCATCTTATTATATAGGTTACATTAAGCTATTAATCTTTTTGGAATGGTTTGCTTAAACCGTTGTCATATTGTTGACACCGCTATTCAGTCGTACTTAGAGTCCGATCCTATGGACATGCCATTGAGCGAAGACGTGTTTCGACAGTGTTTAGAGACACTAAGATTTGAAGAAGGGCCTATGGGCCCACCTCCACCTCGTGCTTCATAGACCATGAACCCAACTCCTATTCTGTTTGAGGATTCTGTAAACGAGGTTGGTCAAGGGAGTGGTAATCATGCAGTTGCGGATGATGAGGATGTTCAGGACTCAATGTTGCGTTTTCAATATTCTTTCTTATGACACGTTTTGTTATGTACTTTTGAACATTACGTTTTCTCTATGAAGTATTTGGTTTTTAGTTAGTAGGTTTCTGTTGTGTGATAATATAACCATTGATACTGATAAGAATTAAAACTTTAGATAATAATTACATTAGATAAGATTCATTGATACTGATAATTCAACACAACAACAACAAAAAAGGCAAAACGCATGCACTACGATTACACAATGCTATAGGCAACACACTAGAACTGCATCGTCACTACTTCTGAAGATCCCCAATGAGTCGGAGTGTCTCATGAAGATGCTTGACGTCATTTTCAACCTCCGCCAATCTCGTAAGTAGGCCCTCCAAAACTACTTTGGTGTTGTCGTCGTACTCGGGATCAATCCATTTGGTAAACCAACAACCCGTTGAAACGTAGTCACTTGTGCGTTTTGGACATGCATAATATTTCCGCCCATAGTGTTTGTCCTGCTTCGACGTTCGGATTTCCGCCCTTTCGTCACAAGCACACAGGATAGGACCCGAGTTCGCATTTGATGTAGTGCATGAATTCTTTGATGATGCCATAACGCAGTTCGTATTGTGGATTTGGCTTGTTTTGTCGTCACCACCTCCATGCACATGCACCCTTTTATAGTAATTTTTACACCACTACCACCATGCATCCGCATAACTTGGGCGTGTGAATTGATCCAAGAGGAGAACAATCTACGCATAACTTATGTGTAGAGTAGAGTGAAACATTCTACACATAAGTTATGCGTAAGACATTTACCATAGTAGAGTGAAACATTCTAAGCATAGTCACAAAGGTTGTTTGTTATAATAACATTGAGATAAATTTTTAAATATTAAGTTTTAACAAATGATTTGGAAAAGAGACAACTAATTTTTAACGAGGAGTATTATTATTGAAACGGGGTACAATGAACAAACAGAAAATACAAATACAAGAGTAATCAATATCTAGTTTTCTCCTCCCATGGAGCTTGCCGATCGCTGAACACAAAAATCAAGAAATTCAAACTCATTTTGCAGATTATCAATTTGTTCCAGCAATTGTCTAATAATCTGAATTAGTTCATTGCTATATTCAAGATCGATCCAGACGACGTACGAACACCCTTCAGGACCTTTGTCATAGCGTAGTGAACATCCATAGTACCGTCTTCCATAAGATTTTGTAGCCCGAGACATTTTCACTGAAGGTAATTTATTGCAACTGCACCGTCGTCGTGAAGAGGAGGCAGTAGATCAAAAAATAACCTTTGCGTTTGAAGTCATACTGAATGGTGTGTTGGATGAGGTATCTATAGCAGTTACAAAAGAGTTTATGGAGGTAGACATATGAAGACGAAATGATTGAAAACTGTCTGGTGCATTTATATCCGTCTTTTCCTTGCAATCCAAGGCAAGCTACACATAACTTATGCGTGCAATATATGTTTTGGATACGTTTAACCTATGCGTGGGGTTTAGGGTTAAGATGTTATCGTTACATTGGACTAAATTATGGATCGTATAAACACGACTTATATCGAGTAAAACCGACTTAGAACGACTAATGGCGCGAAAATCGATTAAAACCGACTTATAACGGTAAAAATCGACTAATGGATGTGGATAGTGGATAGTGAATGTGGATAGTGGATGTGATAAATGGATAGTTTGGGCCCGATTCGTTTAAACGCCGTAAAACGATAAAAATCAATATTTCAAAATTGTAACTTGATAGACAATAAAGCCCATAGTCGTTTTCAATTCTCGGAATCGAAAAAAATTGTCGAAAACGTCAACGGGCCTAATAAGGCCGAATTGCCATTTAGTGAGGTCCATAATCAAAAAACAACATAAAACGGTTTAATAAGACCTTAAATCACAAAAATCTTGAAATGTAAAGGTTGTATTTGAACATTACCAATATGACGGTTTTGATTTTATAAGAAATTAACAAAAAGAACTCCTCGAAATATCTAAACGAGCACTTTCACCTAGTAATGAGTTAATCTTAAGTATACAAGTCGTATAGTTTTACTCATATACGTGTGATATCACTTCGTTACTCAAATAAAGTTTATACAAAACTTTCATTTAATTTTATGAAACACTCAAATAATCCACAATAACAACATTTCACATCTTCGTATTGGCGTTATTGCTTGTTTATTGACATATGTATGAGTATTTCATTAAAACTTTCATTAAATATCGATTACACAAGCAATAACGACAATACGAAGGTGTGAAATGTTGTTATTTTGGATTAATTGAGTGTTTCATAACATTTAATGAAAGTTTTGTATAAACTTTATTTGAGTAACGAAGTGATATCACACATATATGAGTAAAACTATACGACTTATATACTTGAGATTAACTCATTACTAGGTGAAAGTGCTCATTTAGATATTTCGAGGAGTTCTCTTTGTTAATTTCTTATAAAATCGAAACCGTCAATTGAGGGTCCATAACTGTTCTCTTAGCCAATTGATGTCTCTCACACAATCTGCCGTTGGAGCCCAATCTTCACACAGACCACCTTCGTATGTGTGGCTCGTGACAGTGGTCATTCGTCCGCTGGTGGGGACAAGGGAACCGCCATAGTGAACCTCAGTGAACCTCAGTATACACTCTCGTCAAATCCATAACACGGTCCATTTTTTGATAATTTACAATGAGAAAATGAACAATGATCAATTTTCATGTTACGTATTTACGTATTTATAGGGTGAACCACCATAGTGGTTTATGAGAGGCCGTTGATTATTAAGACAACAACAAACAGCTTATCCTACGCATAGGTTAGGCGTGCAGATATTTCTGCTACACTCATAAGCTTTGCGTAGGACTAAGCCCAATTCTGCCTTGTTACACGCATAACCTAGGCATAGGATAGTTTCACAATACTATCTATATAAAAGATGGTTGTTTGGAATCACTCAATAGAAATCCGTACATATTTTGCGGTTTGGTTGAACTGTGATTCGCTAACACCTCCATAAGTTGGTTTGTATTCATCGGGAAAACACTCTATAGAGGTGTTGACGAATCTCAGTTCTATCCAACCCCAAATATTCGCGCACTCATAGCGTATGCGTACGACGTTGGAAGAGGTGGCAGGTGATCTCATGAAATGTACACCCATAACATGGGCGTCTGGTCATCAGCCTCCTACGCATCATTTGTGTGTGTGAGTAGCCAGGTCTCTTATATAAACATGCAGTGGTATTGTCATTCTCACTAAACGATTTCTTTCGATAATCTCGTTAAATTACTAACTTTTTATAACTATCACATGGCGTCCTCCTCATCAGCACCGTTTTCCGATGAGCCAGACTTTATGGTTCGAATGTGCCAGTGCGGTTTGTCGGTTAAATTGTACACATGTGATGAGCGCGGGTTTGCTTGCTACAAGAGACGGTACTATGCATGTCACACTTATTGGGAAAAGAAGAGGTTTCCAGGATCTTGTCATACATTTCAGTGGATTGATCCAAGATATGAAGAGAGGGCACGAGACATTATCAAAGAGTTGATTACAAGAAACTTCGAACTGCAAAATGAGATAAAAATGCTTCGTGATATGAACGGCAAATTAGTTGATGATATATTGGATTCCGTATAAGATGTTCCTTTTTTTATTGTCGTTCAAAAATGCTTCGTTATAATATAATTTTAATTAATGTATTGTCTTTGGAGAAATGATATATGTTGCCTTTTTCTAACGTAATGTTCATTCTCTATTTATTGCAAATAGCGTACAAATATGAGTCAATTACAAATACAGATCAATTTCCAGAAAACATAAAAGGATCTGGCGGGCGACCATTGGAAATCTGATAATCTCGATATTCCTTCAAATTCTCAGCAAAGACTATTTCCCACCACAATAGGTTTGGATCAACATTTCTACGCCAAACACCTGAAGCGTGTGGTAATGGTGAACCAGACATGAGAACAACCTATAAAAAAGTGAATTAGCGCAAATAAACAGTACGCGAATTAATTGTTAATTGCGTAACGAATATACGAAACACTTACATGTATAAAATGGTCGTGGTTGCTAACATGTGCCATTCCATAAATTAGTGTCGGAGGGCCATTCCCTAAAGACCTCGACCTTAGTGGTAAGCACAACGTCGGGACATCCCAACTCAAAACTACTTGAGCAACCTGATATAGTGTGGCGAAAACTAAACCCATGAATGGCATGTGACACCAATATTTTGATGTGCATCGGCTTCTACAGTGGTTCACATTTTGTATAAGTTCTTCCCAAGTACCTGGGCGCATACGAGTCCTTATGGGCTCGTACATTTCTCGGTTCTGAAGTAACTCCCCAACCAGCTCGCGTCGAACTGTTGCAAATTCGGACTCTTCTCTTCCGAGCAACAAAGCCATGGATCTATATCCACAATGTCCATCAGGACGTACATCTCTAACACTCGTAATGTACGGAAGCCATAAGTCATCAATATTGTCGAAACCAAAGTTAACCCCTAAATGAATAAGAGGGGCTCTTTGTTCTGTACCACACGCATACTCCTCTGCTTCTGATTCCTCGGGTATAGGTTGAGATGACATTTGATCACAGTCCATCTCCACTGCTACTGAACTTTCTTGTTGCTTCCTAGGACGCCCTGGCTATTTTTTCGGTGGAACAGGTTCGGATGACATCCCATTCACATTCACCGTACTCTTGGGTTTCGGTTTTGCATTCTTTTTTGCCTCTTCTTTCTTATATTGTTCCAGTTCTCTCTTCTTGTGCTCAAAATAGCTAGGTTCCCTCTCATCGACCTTCTCCTTCTTGTCCTCCTTATCGTCCCCCTTGTCCTTGTTTTTCGCACCTTTTGGCGTTCCTTTTCCCTTTATATTCGTCGGTTCCAACATACTACTCTCTTCTGGGTGCTCCAAGTCCTGATACAACTCTCCTAGTTCGTATGCAGTTCCTTTCTTCAGGGTTCCGGAATCCAACCTCGCAAACATTTCACGAAGTCTTAGCGTCGAAATGTCCATCCGGAAATTTTCCAAAGGCCTAACAACTATTGTATCATTGTCATCTTCCCACTGAATGTCCCTCCAAAATGCATGTACGTCTTCTGGAATGAGCGGTGTGCTAGAAATTATTGCATTCCCAATGGTGTGGACACAGGGCAACCCGAGGCAGTTCCTCATCCAATGGTCAGTACATTCTTCTTCATATTTATCTCTCAATAGCCACTCATACGAACCCAACAACATATCCCGGCACATGTCGGAAATTCTATAGAAGAGCCTAGAAAATATTGCTCGCACAATTGGAGGGAAAGTTGGGTCATCAAAATCTGTTGGTCTTTTCGTTAATGCAACGTTCAGGCTCGCCCGTCAATTTGAAGGATGATGGCATGATGGATCCTCACAGTGACTCGGTTGAAGCCTCCCCTACTAGAACCAATTATATCTTTCAAAACCTCGTAAAAACAATGAAGATGATGATCTGTCCAGACTCTTACTATGCTAGTCTTGTGAGGAGTAAGTCATTCTCTTTCCACGTATCCCACAAGGCCACTCCTCCATGATGTCCACAATGCATTCAACCTCGCTTCGTATTTTGCTTCAGTGGTTGAGCAAAATAGTCCCCAACATTGGTTTGCAAATGCTTCCACTTTGTCTTTTTTCTTCAGGATTGACGACGCGTGTGCCTCGATGTTGTGTTTTATATGTACTCAACACAATAGGTGTTGAACTTCACTCCCGAATAAATCGTTGATCCCTCTTATGAGTGCTTGCTCACAGTCAGTCATAATTGCCGTTGGCATCACACCCAAATCTAAAAACAATGCCTTCAACTTTCTCATTATCCGCGTGTAATGAAAAGTCTTTTCAGCACGTGTGAAAGCATAAGCAATGTTGAATGTCAAATGCGTGTTGGTGAATCCCACAATCTCCACGAGTGGCATATCATATCTACGATAACATCTTATATTAAAAAATACAATCAAATCAATAACTACACAAACTTGTTTTAAAAAAACTCAACTTACTTGTTTGTCTTGTACGTCGCGTCAATGATTACCACATAATGGAACTTCTTCAGCAAACGCAACGAATCTTGGTTAGCAAAGAATAAGATTGCAACCTCATTACTTCCCTTCTTCCTCGGAGGATTAACTACATAGTGGTGGTCCAGTAGAAATTTTAATGACCACTGAGTAACCGTCAGCTCTCCACGATCCTCATATTGCAGGTTCTGCAATTAGTTCGCCACTTGTTTCCTTGAAGTCACATTTCCAGGATATTTCTTTCGCAAAAGGGAAACAATTTCCTTTGGTGTCTTGCGCCCATCCCCCCACCTACTAGCATATTTCATCTTCGCTTCGGTCATTCGCCCCATGAATGCATTTCCATGTAAGCTAGTTAGAAGCTTGTTGTTATGCCGACCTTCTACCACACCCAACTGCCTTTTCTCACCATCCATTAAAGGATCTTTCTTCATCCAAATCCCCATTAGCTGAAACCTACACTCGCACTTCTTCGAATGAGACTTTCTAATCCTGGGTACTGGCAAATCAGGATTTTCTAAGTTCACCTTTGGCCTACCGGATCTCGGTTTCCCAAATCTATCGCATACCATACTAATTTGATACGGGCTGGAGTTACGCTTTATCAAAGCAATCACCGTATGCTTTGCTCTATCTTTTGCCCAATTATACAATTCTTCTTTACTATCCCACACCCGGTCAGTACTAAAATGCTCCGAGTAATCTTTGCCCTATATAATGGATAATAACAAGAATTTTGTCATGAGTAATTAACTAAGTTCTTACTTATGACTATGGAATTAGTTTAACAACTAATAACAACAACAATTTAAAACTAACTAACAAATTGCATCATAATATAACAACATTTAATTGGATATAATTGCACACTAACCACAAATTCCCCACTTGGATCTCAATCGCCAAATTCTTCATCATCTATGAATCCCGCCAGCGCTGCTCCCTCCAAGTCATTGTCTTCTTCATCTTCTTATTCACTAGGAACTCAATCCCTTTCCTCATCACTACTTTGATTACCTTCACGACTAACATATTCATTCAACATTTTGAAAATAAAATTTTCTGTATTTTGGATCTGAAACCTACATACAAACACCTACTATATAGCCTCCTTTCGTTTGCTTTTCGTTGGAATAATGCGTAAAAACTACATTTTATCACACGCATAGCTTGGGCGTAGACCTGGCCAAACTAGGGCCGGCCCGCCCGACCCTCCCAGCCCGCCCTAAAATTTGGGAGGATACGGGTAAGAGATTTTACCCATAAGGGTCGGCCAATGCGGGAGGATATGGGATTGGAGTCTGGCCTTGAGGGACGGCCCTACCCGGCCCATATTATATATAATATAAATATTATTAATATAATATTATAGTTTTAAATAAAATTTAATTAATAATATAACTAAAGAAAAAGTAAAAGTAAAAATATCACGCAACCTAACTGACATGTTGCCTTAAATTATATACATTCATTACTTTTGCTACTTTTTAATGCGGGGATATGGGATTGAATGTTTTAGTAACACGATTTAACCCGTTCTGATATTTAATTTCTCTGTATAAGTAGTTGGGGGCCGCCCTGAGGGCCCTTATGGGAGAATATGGGCAGCGAAATTGTCCTATTTTAAATGGGAGGGCTTGACCTGGCCCTGGTAAATGGGTAGAATTTTAAATTAGGCCTTGCCCTGGCCCGGCCCAAGCCCTAGTTTGGCCAGTTCTACTTGGGCGTAACCTATGCTATACTTTTTTATAGTAATTTCCATGAATCTCTGATAGCGACCCCCTCCCCGACAAAAAAAAACCTACGCCTAACTCATGCGTGCAGGTTAGGGCATTTATTGCCTTCCAATGCTGACAATGTCAAATGCTGATCGACAATTAATATTGACCTACCACTGTACACATAGTATACGCGTACACCTTACCTGTGATCTCACCAGTATACGCTCAGACTATGCGTGTAATGTAGTCCAAAGTACATCAATTAGGGAAAAAATTAGGACAAAGGATTAGGGCAAATAATTAAGTTTTGTACGCATCAACTGTGCGTGTGATTAGGGCATAAAATTGTTTGCACTAATACGTTATTAAAAATCACATTGAAATCATGTGTACGCATATCATATGCGTATACATATAGCCAGATACAAAAAATTTCCACAATTATTCAATTTTTACCCTTCTTCATGCATAAGCTTAACATAGGCGTAGAAAAGGTGAACGCATAGGTCATGCGTGCGGTTTCGCGTCTATTTAGACAAAAAAACAGCGTGTATATAGCCATTGCCTATTATATATTGGGACGCGGGGAGTATTACAGAATGAACCAGGGAGTATTACATAATGTATACCTGGGTTATGGTTATTTTAACTTGTGACTTGATTTGACGAGGATAAACCTCTATATGATTTATCTTATATATTAAAGTTGAGCCTTTTTAGAGCTCTTAGAGTGATTTCAGGCGTAATTTGTTACACATTTATTATTTTTTATCTTTAATTTCAATTATTAATAAATTGAATAATTATATTAAAAAATAAATCTTAAAAAATTATCATTCCTTTCAACAACAAATATACAAGCTATTTTATTGAGAATAAATATTACGTTGAAGGTTAATATATATTTTTACAATAAAATTAGGATTATTTTTCGATAATAAAAATTAAGTCAAGCTACGTACATAACTTCCATGAAATAAAATTTATTTTTATAAATAGTCTTTATAAGAAAAAAGTTAATCTTAATTTTTTGACAAACTCGATTAAAAGAATATACATTTTTCATACGATGATATAGAATTTTCTGTGCATGGCACGGGTCACTACACTAGGTGGTCAAGTGATATTACACTCGTATATTTTATCGGTGGAAGGTCGGGTGGAGCATGTGAGCAACAATGTGCATGATGGTAATAATAAAATACGCATTACGTATAATATAAATAGAGTATGATATGGATCCATAAGACACATCCACTTTAGGTTGAAATGTCGAACGCTATCGAAATCAACAAGTTAATAGAAGAGGGATCAAATGAGGAGTTTAAAAAGCTCCTCGTCTCTCTCCCCAAACACACTGACTTTTCTTCCATCAACCTCTACCAATTTGATGGCTTCTGGTATTCATCTCAACATCTCCAAGGCGTCCTGAAATGCCAATCCCAGTTCGGAGCCCTGGACTCCGACGTCCTTCTCGCGACGTCTCCTAAATCTGGTACCACTTGGCTCAAAGCCCTCCTCTTCGCCCTCCTCAACCGCCATGTCAATGTCAATGCCGCCTTTCATCCATTGACCACCCAAAACCCTCATGACCTCGTACCCTACATGGAAACACAACTCTACACTAATCACCAACTCCAGATAGATCTCTCAAACCTCCCTTCACCAAGGTTGTTTTCCACCCACATGCCCGTCTCAGCCCTGCCGAGCACGGTTCGAGACACAGGTACGTCTTAAAAGACTCTCGCTTAGCTTACAGCAGGGTGGGGGGTCGGATGTACGCAACCAAACTATGTGTTAAATGAACAAATAAGTTATTTCAGATGACCCAAAATAAAGTCTGCGTAAAAAGTTGCATAGTGTGACTACTAATCACAAATGAAATATATTTGATAACAGGGTGTAAGATAGTCTACTTGTGTCGCGATCCACGCGACCAACTCATCTCCCTCTGGCACTTCGGCAACAAGCTCAGAGACCCTAAAGATGGGGACATGCCCTTGGAGTTGGCCTTCGGGACCTTCTGTGAGGGCACCAGTGTCTTCGGGCCCTTCTGGGACCATGTCTTAGGATACTGGAAGGCGAGCTTCGAGTTTCCTTCTAAGGTGTTGTTCCTCAAGTACGAGGACGTGAAAGGGGACACGTCCTCTTACTTGAGGCGTCTTGCTGAGTTCCTTGGGTGCCCTTTTTCCGAGGACGAAGACAAGCAAGGCGTGGTGGAGAGGATCATTGAGCTATGCAGCTTTGAGAATCTAAGTAACTTAGAGGTGAATGTAAGCGGGAAGTCGCATGCAGGGGTCCAAAACAAGGCCTTTTTCAGACGTGGACAGGTAGGAGACTCAGTCAACTATCTCACCCCAGAGATGAGCCTCAGTCTCGATAACCTTGTTAAGGAGAAGCTGCATGTTTTCGGCTTCAATCACTTCTAATTAAATATATTAGTACATTACATGCATCAAGTAATAAAGCTAAAGGCTCCAACTATTATATTTGTACTCGGTTCGACCTCCAATCGGTATGTTGGAGTAAATCAATCATTTCCAAATAAAATTGTATTGTTGCTACTGATGTCTGAAGGTGTATGTATAAACACCATCGATCAGCTTCGTTTTTGTTTGCTTACTGTAAGTGTTTTATCTTTACATTATGGATTTCTTCTTATTTTGTGTGCGTTGATGACTTTATTAGGGTTTCTTTAAAACTCTAACAAAAAATGTGTATATATGTATATGAATCACATGATCTATGATTAGAGTTAGTAATTCGGGTTCGGTCAATTTAGATTCAAATCGAGTGTGGATCGGGTCACTTCGGGTGACAAGTCGGATCGGATCATTATATGTTAATGTGCGTGCCCTTCAGGAAATACTCCCTGTAGTACTACAGTAACAAACAAATGTATCAGATGTGCACAAGAACAAAATGTGAACGGAAGGGAAATGAAAATCTTTCCCAAATCCACATGGGATATCGAGGAGATTTATCATTTACCTACTACCAATAATAGGCTCTTACTAAAACTTGTCAGCATACCTCAAATAGACTACGGAGTACTACTCTTACTAAAACTTGTCAGCAAACCTCAAATCAACTACGGAGTACTACCAGTAATAGGCCCTTGCTATTCGTACACTTAAATTATTATTTACCGTTCAGTCTCGTGTGTTACGTATGCAATAAATTAATATGTTGCGTGTCAAAACAATCCATACGTAACGCATGAATTAAATTCATACGTGACACATTAAACAAATCTATCTGCGACATATGGAAATAATTCATACGCGACGTATAGATTATTTACCTATATAAGGCCCAACATCGAAATCCTACCCTTTGTTTTCTTCCTCTCTTCGCTCCCACGGCGCTGCAGCCCCCCAACGCACGAATTCGTTCCAAAATCAAGCGTTTTCAACATCCATTTGCATATAAGGTATGTAAACATTAAGATTTAATTGTTATGGTATGTTATTGATGTATATATGAGGTTTTGATGTTTCTTGATGATATTTACTTCGAAATTGAATGTGTATGTTAATTAGTTGATTAGAAAGGATTAAATTTGCATATAAGGTATGTAAACATTAAGATTTCATTGTTATGGTATGATATTGATGTAAATATGAGGTTTTGATGTTTTTTTGATGATATTTACTTCGAAATTGAATGTGTATGTTAATTAGTTGATTAGAAAGGATTAAATTTGTATTGTATGGATGGATTGTAAACTTTGTTGAGAATTTCTTGTTGAATTTGATATTTTTATGTGTATATGTAGATAGTGTAATTAGGGTTTTGATATTGAATTAGGGTTTTCTGAATTAGGGTTGTGAATTAGGATTTGAAATTTGATATGGTTTTATTGAAGTTATTGAGAAACTGTTGAATACAGTAAAAAATGTTGTTTATAGGGTTTTGGAATCTGCAGATTTGCAGAAAACAAAATCACGAATGTGCAATTCCACACGTAACGCGTGGATTGTGTCCATACGTGACGTATTGATGGTATCCACACGCCACGTATGGAATTGCACATTCCTGAACTTCTTTTCTGCAGTTTATGATTAAATTTGATGAACTGATTGTGGAATTGCACATTTTGTTTATAATGATCATGTTCCTCAATGATTAATTTCTTGATGCAGATATGGATCGTCGTCCTAGACACTCTTCTCGTGCTAGAAATAGAGACGAGAAGAGAAAAGAACCCGTAATTCAAAAGGAAAAGGGAAAGAAGAAGAGACAAGATCTGAATCCCCTCCTCGCCAATTAGAGTTCTCTGATGAGAGGCAGCGGCAACAAGAGCAAGGTCCACATATATATGCTGGAAGTTTCATGCCCCAGGGCTCCCCTCATTTTTTTCTCGGGCACCCCATTGTGTTTCCACAGCTCCCCGGCTATCCTCCTATGCATCCACAACCAGATCCATCATTTCTAGAGATGATGAGGCTGGCTAACAAACCTCATAACTGTCAGTGGGGCGACTACTACTCCGTACCTCCACCTTCCGACAGTGCAGGGCCATTAGAAAATCAAGCAGAGGGTGCAAATGATGATTATGATGAAGAGGATGGGAAGAGGATGAGGAAGAGGATGAGGAAGAGGATGAGAGTGAGGAAGAGGAAGAGGAAGAGGAACAACCCAAACGACAATTTCGACCACCTCCGGTCAATATTATATACGACCCTAACTTAGAGCATGGTGTTCCCGGAGGTCCACAAAATTCGGAGCTGCTCAAAAGCTTTCCTGCTCATACATTCTTCTACGTGCAAGAAGGATAGGTATGTATTTAGAATTTGGTTTTTAGATTGAATACTTGTCATGACTAAATTGATATGAATTTAATGTTAGGATATTTGGTTGAAATATATACATTTAGTCCATTACTTGATTATATGAAGCATGAGTTCTTATAAGTATGGGTTTTTTTTTATTTATGTATGACCATTTTGTGTTGTGATATTGAATTTGGTAATGTATGGATTGATTTAGTTAAACTGCTGGATTGTTTGTTGAAATATTTGTAGATGCGTCGAAAATTTGATTAGGGATGTTTCTGTCCAGAATGTAGAAACTGGTTTCTGTATTTTGTGAAATGCAATTCCACACGTGATGTGTGGAATTGCATTTCCCATAATGTTCAGTTTCTGCATTCTGTTGGACATAATATGTAATATGCAGTTTCTGGAAATTTTTAATTTGTGGATAATGTCTTTGAAGTTATTAAAATGATTTGTAGCGAAAGTGAAATGATT
Source organism: Oxyria digyna (assembly GCA_029168935.1). Taxonomy (NCBI): domain Eukaryota; kingdom Viridiplantae; phylum Streptophyta; class Magnoliopsida; order Caryophyllales; family Polygonaceae; genus Oxyria; species Oxyria digyna. The sequence goes on from JAPVLV010000017.1 coordinate 1,448,801, forward strand.
TTTGTTACGTAATCAATTTACAGGAGAGAGGTGTTTTAGATCATCAAACCATGTGTTTTCATTTGATTCGTTTAGACTATTATTTTTCGTATGTTAATGTTTTATTTTTTTTCCTAAATATAAGCCTATGATGATTAACTATATGGTGTATGCCTCGTTGTAGTTATTAAACAGAACTGCAAATAATAAAACGTGAGATTTGATCTTACTCTATTCAGGAGGTGTCTATTTGTTGTATTTTGTGGACATCTCTATTTGTCAATGAAATTATGTTGTGGGTTTCAATATGTTGTTTTCCAAGTTTTTCATTCTTTAAAAATTGAAACTTTATTAAATAATTTCGCAGCTGTCTCACCCTTTAAGGTTCTGTATATAATAGTGTATATACGTATATTTTTACTTTTGTTGCTTATCCTTGTGGAGATGTTTTAATTTGGTACTGAGTAGAGTATTCTACAACACCCCGCAACTTCGAGGGCAATAATTAGCGCCTCATCTTTATCCATCCCTTTTCAATTTTGTTTTCGTGTTCTTCTCCTAATGTGGGTTGTGATTTACGAGTTTGTGTACGGTATTACGGTTGCTAATTAAGGTTAAATGTGGAAGCTTGATGCATATACATACAACATTCGTTTACGTAGTATAATAGAGTGGAGATAGTTGAATGCTTTAACCTATTTAATGTTTTTAATTGGGTTTTGTTGGGCTGAATTTGAATATAATCGTTTTTTGGAAATGAAAATTAAAAGTGGTTAAGTATTATTATAGTATACTTGTTTGTCTCAAATTGGAATGTTTTGTTATTGTTATGTGCATATTTAATATTGTAGTTGTTGTTGCATTGTATATTGCATTTAAGAGAGGATGAGTTTTAATTTTCATAAAATATAATTTGTTTTTTACAAGGCCCCGTTTTGGCCTCGTAATGGAAGTGGCCTCAGTGTTTTTTTGTCCTTTTGCGGGCATTTGATTCTGCAATTGGATGCATAGAAAATTAAGGAAAGTAGAGGGGCTTCAATGTTTCAGGCGTTTTTTCTCCTGGAGGAGAAGAATTTCCTTTACTGCGGGGGCATGTTGATGTTTTAGGGGTTCTGCAAAGCTTAGCTGTGAGACGTAATGTTGAGTGGATTGTTCGTTTCCGTTGTGGGGATGAACGAGAATTGGCGTCCATTGGTAGAATCCCTAATTTGCATGGGTGGCGTTGTCGGTGATCAATTGTACACCCTATCTCCTCCTGCAAGTGGTCTTCCTTCATAATAGTTGTGAATGTCGGTTAATCTTTTTTGCTACGCTTGTAATTTCTAAAACTTACCTGGATTTTGGTGTGGATAGGTTGAGTAGGATGTATTTGGTGATATTTGTGGACTTTGTTTGAGTTAAATGTAGCTATGATTTGAATTTACTCCATATACATCATTTGATTTTTTTTTTCCTCTGGATATATTTTCAGCTTGACCGTGCTGCTTCCTTCCTATTGTAGCTGGGTTAATATGCAAATTCCGATGTCAGGACTCTGTTTTCTCTGTTGAATTTGTTCCTGCAACTGAAGGGGGCCACTAATCAGGTACAAATCGATGACCCATTCTTGTGGTCTTTATGCTTCTGCGGGATTGTGTGCCTATTAGTGTGTGCAGTTTATTTGGCTAATGTAATTCTTCAAACAACAGCAAACAATGTAGTGTTGTAGACAAGTATATGCACCTGTAGTTTTCCACTTATGTGGTTGAATGATTCCTTGAAAACTATGTTCCTTGTATAGTTCTTAGGTTCTTTTCTATTGTGTAGAAGTAGTATCTTCAATCCTTGTGGATCAGTCACTCTAGATATTGTCACGTATAGTTACCTGTGGCCAAACACTGGATTACGCAGGTATAGTCCTACGGGCTTCAGTTATTGGCCTTGGCTTTTATTGACTGTCATAGAAAAAAACGTTTTGAGTGGGAAATGGCGCCTTTTGATGACCAAGGCCCATTTTTGTTTGGGTAGAAGTTAATGATATTCTTGGGATTAACACTTTATCTCCCAAGCATGTTTCGGTTATTATTTGGCTAGGATTTAAAAAAAATTGCTATAATTGGTGGGATCTTGCACGAATAGAAGTGAATGATGGTACTTCGTTACTCAATGATCATAGAATGACTTGACTCTTATATCTATCAATGATTTTTAACTGAAGTTATCTTTGAATTCAATATGTTCCTATTTCCTCATTTGTCTCTTCTTTCCAAATCTTCTTTAACAACATGAACGTATCTCTTAAATAAGTGTTTGTCTTCTTTTCTTGATTCTTTTTTATTTGGGTTTTCAATCTGAGAAATGAATCCGATCATTATATTGAGAGTTTTGGTCCAGTATGCTATTGATAACTACAATTTTATTGGAGGAATGACTAATGTCATAAGGATATTAAGAATGCAAGATGACATGGAGAGTGTAATATATTGGTTTTTCCTTGCCTTATGAAAATTTTAATAATATTGAGGATTTGAGGAATCATCATAACTGCACTGTTGTTTTATAGTATCGTGCATACTCAATTATTCCTTGTTGTTGTCATAAAATGGAAAATGATCATCTTTCAAGCTGAACTATTTGTATATTCTATCAATAGGTAACTCCTAACAGACTTTATAGTCATGCGACCAGTTCTCGTCCCCTCGCATCTGAATACAGATCATAATAGAAATCATTAATATTCTACTTGTCGTGATTCTTACATCACACCAACATTTCAAAGTTTTCTCCTGTTTTCTTCTTGATTTATGCCCTTTTCGTGCTTAAAAGATGATAAAGTAAAACATGTAGTTGTTAAAGTTTCTATGTTTTTGAATTAGCTAAGCTTGTTGAAGTGTCTTTGTATTTTTTGTTGTTTCTTTGAGCTCTTGCATTTCCTTCTTTTTTGCTGGTTTTTTGCGTCATTGTCACCTTTGTTTCCCTTTGAGATTTACCCCCCTGCAATTGAAGCATTGGTAATATTATGTGAGTGGTAGTTGTTTTGTTGTTTTCAATTTGCGATTATGTTTATTTTTGCCTTTTGGAATGTTTAATATTCAAAGTAAAACTATCCTTACCTGATTATGTCGCATTTAGTATGACGCTAGGTCGTCTGTCAGAGTGTATGTCCATGATTTTTTTTCCCTCTTGTTGTCTATTGTATTCCTGTTGTGTTGCTTCTAAAATTGTTGCCATTTCAGCTATGAGATCGTCGTGTATCCAGGTCTGTTCATTTTTGCTATACCCTGCTCCCTCGTCATATTCCAGAATTCCCAACTCTTTGCATGTGTCCTCGTAGCTCCCAAATTGTATTCCTTCCACTGTTTTTATGTCCTCAAATGATGTCGGCCCTCTTACTATATTCAGAAGCATGCGTAGATAGTACTCTTCCCTATTTGCCTTGTTGACGCTGAGTATTCTTCCAAATATGTTAGGGGTCTCTTCTGCTTCCCATGTTTTCGAAATTTCATTCCATTTGTAGTGATTTGGTGTTTCATTGTATGTGTACCTTCTTGTTGTTGGTGTGGTTCTGTTCAGTTCTAGCCAGGCAGTGAACATGGATAGTTGTGTTGTATTTTGGTGCATTATGGCATATTTCGTTCCGTAACGTGTGGGGTCAACATCTGTATTGGTTTGGATGTGGAAAAACAGCCTTATCACTTTTGGGGTGCATTTCTGTACTTTGATTCTCTATATGCATAGGGATGCCTCTTTTGCGAACATTTTCCTTGATTGTAAGTATGTTGTTATTTCAACCACCCTTGGTTAGTGACATTTGTATGTATCTTTTGGCGACTCATCGTTCTGGATCAGATTTATGATGTTTGCCACATTTCCCGTCATTGTGTGTGTTAGCAATAAATCTTTTGTCTTTGAATTATTTCCACACCCCAAACTGATCTCAGTGTTGTATTTTTTCATTAGTGTTCTTTTATATTTTATCATGAACTGACGGTCCAATGATCCCCCGTCTTTTTCCAGCGACATTAGTATTTGTGCTTCTGGGGTGCCCATTTTGTTGAAGTGTATTGTCTCCATACCTGGTGAAATGAATCAAACTAGTTACTTTTTTTTATAAAAAAATATACAGTATGTGTTAATGTGTTTTACTTCCGAACTCACACGCGTTTGTGTCCCCTATGTTAGGATTTGTTTTGAGGTCTTCTATCAACTGGTCTAGTTTTATCTTGAATAACTTCACCAATACTTCAGGTCTTTCATTTATTGTTTGTTCTGGTATGTCAGCAATGTAATCCTATATCTCTGCCCAATCTTTATTAGCAGAAAAGGTGATTGATATTGTAGGGGTGCCATATTTTCCACAAATAGTCGTTGCGTCCCTGTAATTTTGTATTGATTTCCTCTCCCCTCCGTCGAAAGTGGGCGGTAGAATTACCCTTGCGGCTAATGTTCTTCTGTCCTTGGCGTGTCTAGTTAAGTTTTCATATTCATTGTTGTACATTTGTTCTCGTATGATTTGTTGGTTGCTCTTTATCCATGTCATCTGCTGTGTTTCAATGGAAATGTATGCATCAATTATGTACTAATGGTATAGTAGTCCTCCTTGTATGAGTGAAGTTCCTTCCCCAGTTCTCTGTTGTAGCCTGACTGAGTAGTATTGCCTTATTTTCCTTAAGTAACTTGACCCTGTTGTATCTGTCGTCTCCATACGGGAACAACAACGGGTACTGGAGTGACATGACTCGAACCTGAGACCTTCACCCTTTTACCAAGCGGCAACGCTACTTGGTAACCAATTACAATGCAGTGTAGTTGGTTACCAAGTAGCGTTTCCGCTTGATAAAAGGGTGGAGGTCTCAAGTTCGAGCCTCACCAACAACCTCTTGAGAAATAGCTGCCTTTAATTGGCGGAGCTACAAAGGATGGGTTGGAGTGTATGAGTTGCAGCCCTTGTAATTGGGTCGACCCAAAGCGGCGGGTGTTACATGCGGTGGGTTCATTGCTAGGTTAAAGTTACAATGTAAATTGTTGTGGCTGAACTTTTTAATCAAGAATATAAAAATCTTATGCACACAACTTTATTTTAATATTAGACTGGTATGTTTGTTTCATATATATTTCTATGTGTAAAAATGTTAGGACATATAGTTTTTATATTAATCTTAGCGGACACTATTTTTCGGAGATACATTTTTACATACCATATTGTAATTGTTTACACACATTATAATATAAATTGTCTTTCTTGGTATGATTTTGTTCTTTTCATACACGCCATTCTGTTCTACAGTTCTGTGTCAGACTCACTGAAATACAGTTGAGCATATCTTAGGGGGGGAGGGGGGCTTCCTCTGGTATCAGTGATCCGATTACATGGTAATTTTGACCAGATATTTCGAAGGTGTATGGTCCTCTCTTCTTGTTAATTTTGTCATCTATTCGTGCCCCAAAGGATGTATATTCTTATCTTCTCCCTGAATGTACTTGATGTTGGGTTGGTTCCACTAAGAAATCCTTTCAACGGTTCTGGTGTTTCTTTTATCAATGGTAGTATGACTTTCCCTTCCTGGCAACATATGGAACGTTGTAAAATGCACTTTTTTTGATTTTCCTCATTTCTCTTCTAACCACATTTTCGCCCCACAGAATCGACATACATATGTTGGTTCCGCAAGTTTTTCATAGGTTATTGAAGCTCCTGTCAGTATCATCACATCAACCGGCCATTATGTGATACTTTGTTTGTTTGTTTGTTTTTAAAAAAAAAATGAATCCACCTAAAACACACCTGTTGAATTACGGGTTGCATGCTGTTTTTTTGGTTTTGGTGGTCTCCCACGTTGCTGTGTACATGAAAACCATTTTTTGCTATACAATAAAACCGAACGTTATTCAGTGACCCTTTGATCTTACTTTTTTGGTCGTTTGTTCCCTGTTCCGTAGGTTGTGTTGTTTATGTCGTGTCTTTCATGTGTTTTGCTCTATTATTTACAAAAAAAGGTTGTAACATATACTTGTTTCCCAAATTTTATTTTTGTCAAAATTTATTCTACTTTCTATCACCAATTAACGTGGTGTTTTTTGCGTGGTACAGTACTCCGTACCTTATATATCTCTTGTTAGTACCGACGCGCAGAAGGTTACAAGTTAATGCACCGAGTTAATGATAGAGCAAAACACATGAATTACTGGTTAGTACCGACGCGCAGAAGATTTTAATTAGCACTTTATGGGAGTCGATCCGAATTTGGACCATCTATCTATCTATATATAAAAATTGATGGGTCTTGACAAAATAATGATAATCGGTACCGAGTTAATGCACCGAGTTAATGATGTTTGATGTATTCATATCCCCTATTTACATAGTGTCGTTTTTTTTTGTTGAAAAAATCATTTATCATTTTCTTGATTGATTCTATTTACAAGTTTAACTTTGTTGAGGTTAAATTGTTGCATTGAAAGTAACCTTCAATTCAATTTTCGACGTTAACAACGTTAAGCCGCATATAAAACTATTAGCCCTTGAGAAAGTTATGGCAACCGATACTTAATCAATGCATGAACTAATTCCTTCTCATCAATTTCTTCTCATCTTATTCATGAATTTTAATCAAAAACCTTTATCTTTTCTTCGTTGCAACCAATACAATTAATATCTACATTTCTTCATATTCTTCAACTTCATAATATCAAATTTAGTTAATGAATGCACTATATTAATAAATTTTTAACACTAAAAAATATTAGTATTTATTAATAAAAATTAGTGTAACAAAATATATCTATATCGAATTGGTGAGAATGTCAGGTGAGCAGTTGTAATTTAGACATATACATAATTGTTGTTTCGTATACGTGTCATATTTTTATTAAAATAAATGAAACGAAAAAATAAAAGATAGCTCATCGTCACCCTCCTTCGCGTGAAGATCTCCATCTTCTCTTCATATCCACTGTCGTCCGCTGTCTATCTGTACCTTAAATCGTCTATTTGCAACATTATACTATACGCGGGCCAATTAGAAATTTTAACCCATATTCATTCCACTTATTACCAGCCCGCGCGTAGTCTTAATAAAATATAAAGCTAAATATTTGGTAATAAATTCCAAACAATAAATACTACACCAAAAGTTAATGCCACAAATTAATCCAACTTATATGGACCTCATTATTAATCTTAACTCATATTCATTCCACTTATTAGCAGCCCGATACATATAATTCATTCCACAAAGTTAATGCCACATATTCATTCCACTTTGTGTGAAAAGATAGTACACTCTTCTGAATTCTGAATTTTGAAAAAGGAGGTTGGTCCCATGAGGAAGACTTATTGATGTGTGGCGTGATATAAAACAAGTTGGTTTAGGTGACTAAAATTTTGAAGCTTTTGTTTACTAATGTGACTATAGCGATAAATGTAGATGTATTCTAATATGTGGTCCACATTGCAGGATTAAAGAGTATTTGGCAATAGATGGAAGGAAATAGTAAAGGGGTTCAAGCAGATTAGCACATTCTAATAAGTTCTATTTTTTTCATCTAATTAGCAACAACCAATTACAGTTAGTGAAAGAACAAATATTTTACGATCCATTGATCACATGTGAGAAGCTTTTTGCTTATAGTTGATATGTTACATTTTTACAACTTAGCAATGGTTAAAACGCATAGTACTTATTAATGCTGCAAGGTTGTCATTAGATCTTAGAATTTTTCAGAATAGAATTTCTTTAATTTATTTAGTACTTAGCTGCAACATATTTATACTTATTGTATGTGCAGTAATAGGAAGGCTTGCGTTTTATTACAACACCAACTCCCTGCGACCAACAAGCTCTACAATATGTTGCATCAAAAATATAGATTTTGTTTGATGCAAAATCATTATCTTTTATTTAAATTTTGTATATATCTGTAACTCTCTTCAACAAGTATACCTTTTAGAATGGAATTTTCTTGACTAGAATCTATCCTATTTTTGTCTGGCTGAAGTTTTCCTTTATATGATTCCAGTATCAAGGTTATGTCAGCATATATTTGTTGTTAATTACCAATGATTTATGCTTCTCTGTTCAACTGATCGAAAGGGGTGATCACTGCTATGTACACAATAGGGTACAATATCTTAGAACAGACCCATTTAATAAAATGACATGGCCTTCCAAGCATTTGACCTTTTATTTGCATATATTAAGACAACAGCCTCAACAACACATTTTACGTGATAACATCATATATTTGCATAACAACCTGTTACAGTACTTTGGTATATATTGTTATATGACTATCTATCTTTCTATATCGTAGTTATTAAGTTCGTATACATTCCAAGATTTCTATATGAGTGTACAAATGTCGTTAGTGCACTTGATAAAAAACGTTGATACTACAATAAAAGCCATAACAAAATCATGGGCATCATAATACCTATGAATAATAACACACATCGGAATACATGCTCATGGCCAAAAAAAATATGTATTACGATCCATTGTTACTACATCTCAATGTCTAAAGAAAAGAAGCCTAAACACATTGCATATTCGACCAAATTCGACGTAACAATAGCTATTTCATTAAATACCACACATTTAAAACCTTTGGAATTTTCAACATCAACCATTATTTATATATTATAAGATTAAGATACAGATAGATTTGACTTTCATACATTTGTCGTAAGATGTTACATCTTCAATTTTATTTCATTATATATTGATAAAAATTAAATTTTAATATTGTTGAAGTAGTTGTCTGATTATATTAAGCATATTCAGAAAATTATCCTAAAAATGTAGATAGTGCTCGGATTCACATTACTGAATTTAATAATTAACCCAACAACACAACCCAAATTCTACCAAAATACAGCAGTTTCCGTCAAGAAAAAAGAAGCTTCAACCTTTAAGCAAACTACCGAGCTCACCACTCTCATACATTGAGGTCAAGATATCACACCCACCAACCAACTCTCCACCAACAAAAACCTGCGGGAAAGTAGGCCAGTTACTGTAATTCTTGAGCGTCTCCCGCAACCCCGAGTTATACTCTTCGTCGAGCACGTCTACACTCACGTATTCCACTCCTTGGCTCTCGAGAATGGCGACCACTCGTTGTGAGAATCCACACAACGGGGCGTTTCTTGATCCCTTGATGAACGCCACTACCTTGTTCTCCTTTACCAGCTGGTCTATGAGCTGTTCGAGCGGGACGGTTAGCTGAACGTGGGGCCCGGGAGTGAGGCGGAGATCGGTTTTCTTCTTGGGTGCGGCTCGGACCCACGTTGTGTTGCCCTTTTCGTTCCCGGGAGGGACTTTGCCTGTTGCTTCTATGTGTTCTTCCATCCATGATTTCCATGCTTCTGTCAGGGCGTTTCTGTCTGGCTCGTCTAAAATGATGGCCTAGAAATGAAATGGAAATGGTTAGTAGTTAAGCAGAATGAGAACTTACAGAAAGTCAGAAACTATGAATTATAGATGAATCAATAAAAGAGCCTCTGAATTCTCCTACAAAATTTGCTTTTTCCCCCATTTTTCGCAGATCCTTTAACTATGATCCTTTAGCTTAAAAAACATGCAACCAATCCTAAGGAGACGGTTAAGCTATGATCCTTTGGCTTCTTTTAGTGTGTGTTTTTGGCTTTTGTAGAGGAATCTGTGTAAATAGTAGCTAGACGGACACCAAAATACATGACACGGCCAATGAAGGGATAATAAACAGTAACAATATAAGCATTCCGGGTAGGATTTTACTGGTGAAGGGTCCTGGAAAGTAGTGTATATAGATGATGCAATGTAAGTATTCCTGCTTTTCGTAGATCCTCATGAGATACATGTATGTTAATCTCATACAAGTTCCACAAGATATAATGTAGTTTGGTAGTAAATTCATTTCCAATGCCAGAACAGGTAACAGAAGTTCACATCCAAATCCCGGCCAAGGCAAGAAAGACAAACCATATCACTCTCTGGCACAGAGTGGCATCATAATGCAGGTGATTAAACATAAGTCCAGTTTAGATCTTATATGGAGCGTCAATCATAGCTTATGCCCAAACGGCCAAACCCAACGCGATACTAGTACTAGCATCTAATGAAGAATGTTTTACCAATTTTACACCTACATTGCAAAAGGAATTTATGTTTTCTTTTCATTTACTACAATTCTCGATGTTGTCAATCTACATAATGAACTAGCATCCTACACTGCAAAGGAGGCATCAAGAACTAGCATACTCAAGATGAACTCATCAAACTCTTTGAATTTCCACCAAACTCATACTCCTGACACTCATGCTCACACTGAAGTTCAAAAGCTAATATCCAGGTGGTCAAATTACTATTCTCTTGACCAAGTTTTTCAATCAAATAGCTGAGCAGATCATGCCTCTCCACCAATCTTTCACAATCCAACAATCACAAACACATACCTATAACTACAATTCAGCTTCTCAGTAGAATAAATTACCACAATCTCAAATCTCCTTAAAATCAACACAATTCCACATACCTTAGTTTGATGATAACTCATCAAACTTTCTGAATTTCCACCAAACTCATACTCTAGCACTCATGCTCACACCGAAGTTCAAAAGCTAATATCCAGGTGGTCATATTACTCTTTTCTTGACCAAGTTTCTCAATCAAGTAGCTCAACAGATCATGCCTCTTAACTAATCTTTGACAAGAATCTCATCCAGCAATCACAAACACATACCTATAACTATAATTTCAACTTCCCAGCAGAATAACTACCTATACCTATACTCAAGATGATAACTCATCAAACTCTCTGAATTTCCACCAAACTCATACTCTAACACTCATGCTCACACTGAAGTTCAAAAGCTAATATCCAGGAGGTCAAATTACTATTCTCTTGACCAAGTTTCTCAATCAAGTAGCTGAGCAGATCATGCCTCTTAACTAATCTTTGACAAGAATCTCATCCAGCAATCACAAACACATACATATAACTATAATTTCAACTTCTCAGTAGAATAATTAACCACAAGCTCATATCCACCAATCACTACACAGCTAATTGAAGCAAATCATTCAAACCTCCACATACCTTAACAGCCTTACAAAGCTCCGGAACCGATTTACGGTGCCCGACGACGCTAGCAGCGACATTGCGAGAGAGTCCGACGAACTGGAGCTCATTAGCCTGGTCGTAAACGGCGTAAACGCCGGTTCCGGAAGGGAAAATCGCGGCCAAATCATCCGGAGAAGACTCGGAAGGGACGGCAACGGAAGGCGTCTCAGAAAGCTTATGCAGAGCAGCGACGAGAGGAAGACGACGACGTCTGGTTTGGTGACCGATTGGACGGAGAGATGAAGGAGGAAGAAGAGTTGTGGAGGAGAAGGAGGTGTTGGAGTGTAAATAGAGAGAGATGGTGGGGGTAATTTGGGAAGATTGAGGTGGAATTGGGCGGAGCGTGGGGTGTACGTGCGCGGAGAAACTGATACTCGCCATGGGATTCGCTTGTGTGTAGAGGAGAGTGTGAGAGAGATTTTCTGTTAGCCGGAAACAAAGCTTGCGTTTTCCAAATGCAAATCAACTCGCAAATTTCTGTGGGCTGGGCCTGTGTGAATATATTGGGCCGTTTTATCCAGATAGGAGCCCAAATTAGGAAAATAGTGGGCTCATAAAAATGAGAGGGGTTTGTTCTATTTCAGTGACATCGTGAGGTCAAAAACTGTAATCTATGATAAAAAATATTTATCGCAAACCGTCATCAATCCAATTTTTTTTTTTATTTTTATATATCAACCAAATTTTTTAAACTGTAATCAATAAAAAAAATTCATCCACTAAAAATGTCATCAATTAAAATGTTAAAACTGTAATCAACACAAATACTCCCTCCGTCCCCAAATGTTCTTCTATCATCAATTTTGACACTATTCACGTTTTAAGAGAATCTTCGACATATCTTTCAATGTATAAGAAAAAATATATTAACATGGGGTCTTGTTTGATTCGTCTCATCAAGAGCTTTAACAATATCAAAATTTTATAATTTTTTATTAATGTGTATTTAAAGATATTAGCGTTATAAAACGTGTCTCGACGAATGTGTCGGAAAGAGATGGGAAAAGCATTAAGGGACGAAGGGAGTATAAAACTGTCATTAATTCAAATTGTTATTAATAAAAACTGTAATCAACACAAAATGGTCAGTGAAACACTTTAATTTTTTAAGGTTAGAAAATACAAGTGAGTGTAAAAATGGTTATTTATCCTAAAGGAAGGCCAAACTAACCCATCTGCATTTGAGATGGACAAGATGCTTGATAGGTACTATTGTGTCCCAAATTCATTCGTAGGGATTGGTTTGTCCATTTTCATCATATTTATCGAGAATTGCCATCATCTTTCTGCTTTTAGTATGTTTTCACGTTTGGAATGAAGCTCGGCGATATTAAAGGTGTGAATTTAGTCCGACTAAAGTTAGCCACTTTCTCACTAGTAAAGTGTGGGAAATTAGTGATAACGACCTTTTTAAAATGGAAAACGACTCAACGAATCAAACTCACCGCTAGAGTTTGTTTTAGGCCTATAATTTCATATTAGTTTTAATTTCGGCCTTTGACTTTTGGACTTGGTTTGCTAGTTGCCTTAGGTCCTATTTAAGCATTTTTACTGAACTATGTTGCATATACTTGTCTCATTTTACAGTACTTTCTACTACTTCAAGTGTGGTGTCTATTCGACAAAAAAGAAGAAGGTGATCTCATTTCCAACACCATCAAAGTCAGTACCAACTATTTTGACATTTAATCTGCAAAACTATTCAGTAATTAGCATCATGACATGTAGTGTAGCTAAACAGTAGTCTATATTCTTCTCCAAAGTATTCAGAGGTTACTATGTCTAAATCCAAAATCCCAATAAAATCATAAAGTTGGTTCACCATATCAAATTATATGAGCACTATATCTTTCTTGGCCCACACCAACAACTACCTTAGCTTGTGATTCATATGGTGAAGCCTCTTTATACCTAATACAATGCTGTATATGTAATTCAAGTATAATCTGACAATAAACATCATCAACCAACTATCTTATTGCATCTTCCTCAACATCATAAGTTTTTCCTTCTTCTTTCTAAAGTCATTTGCAAGGGCATGTTTGGTGAAATGTTTATAAATTTGTTTACACGCTTTTTATGTACAAGAGTAACGTTTTTCGAAAAATAAAACAATTTATAAACTGTTTGACAAATAAACTCCAATAAGTTATGTTTGCGCGACTGATCAAGGAAAACCGCGTTTTCGAGTAATTACACTACAACTGGTGTGAAAATTTAGGATGCGATGATAGGATATTAGGATATAGTCAGGGTTGCCTTATTCGCTCCCACCCATGGCGAATCACGAACCGGATCGTACACTCTGAATGCGGTTTGTTCGCGCTCCGGATCGCTTGAATTCGCCTTTCGATTCGCCAAAAACAACGAATCAGGCGAACAAAGGAAAAATTCCTTATGAGGGTGATACTGTTGGGCTTAGTTTTATAAGTGTTGGCGAATCACGTTCCAACAATATATTAACGAATCACGTTCCAAAAATTAACGAACCACGTTTCAAAATCAACGATCTAATGTTCTGCGATTCACCGACGAATTGAACTTCTACAAATGGAGAATCGCGAACCGCGTTCACGTTCCGGATCTTCTGCGAATCATGCAACCCTGAGTTGAACATGGTTTGTTTCTTACTTAGTCTTAACAATCTTATAAATCTGACTTTGTTTTGACAAACATGATTCTTTTAGCAGTCATAGTCACCCATTTTCCCCATTGTATGATTCTTGCAGCAACCATAGATTTCAGAGCTTTATCCTCTAATATTTTATCCAATTAGCTAGGCTTCACAAATAAAATGACAACACCATCATAATTTGCTTCTAAGGCCCTTACTAAATACTTGACACCTCGCGTGACGCGAGAATTAAAAAAGGCCCTTACAAGAGATGTACATCTCTCGTGTTGCGCGAGAAACACGTCTCTCGCATAACGCGAGATTAACATTTTAAATTTATGCTACTTTTTGCTAATCTCGCGTAACGCGAGGGACGTGTTTCTCGCGTAACGCGAGAAACCGGGTGGTGTTTGGTAAAGTGACTGGCTGTATATAGTATCCGTGTAAAATAATAGTTCAACATTTTATTGGTTTCAGTTCAATTCCATAACCACCTACATATATTACTTAAACTTCACTCCTACTCAAACAAGAAAAGGTACATAAGAAAAAAAAAACAAGAACCCACAAGCTTAAAATTCATCTCTTGATGCTCCACATTTTAGTCAGCTAGCTTATCAATCTTTTCCGCCATGATCATAAAGGCATTTCAGCAGAAACTATCTCTCTCGGTTATCACCATTGTCATATGCTTACTCGCGTTTTTCGTCCTCTTATTCAATCAAACTCTAAGTTCATTCTCATCCACTTCAATCTTCAGGGTGAGTACTTGTTCTAGGAAAAGAGAGGCAATCAAAACCTCCAAATCAAATGCAGATGATAGAAAGAAACTGAATGAGGAAGAAGACGAGGCGGAAAAGGAGTTCATGTTTGAGTTTGATCCAGATATATGTGATATAACTGATGGGAAATGGGTATTCAATAGATCAAACAAGCCTCTTTACACAGATAGAAGCTGTCCTTACTTGGATAAACAAGTTTCTTGTGTTAAAAATGGTAGGCCTGACTCGGATTATCGGTATTGGCAATGGCAACCGGATGAGTGCAACTTACCTAGGTAACTACTTTCAATTTGTATTTAACTTACTCTCGTATCTAAAAAGACGTCTAACGAAACAGATTTGATCCGAGATTGGCACTAAAGAAGATTCGAGGGAAGAGGCTGATGTTTGTAGGAGACTCGTTGATTCGAGGCCAATGGCAATCCTTTGTATGTCTTGTTGAATCTGTCATAGCTGATGATCAAAAGTCTATGAAGAGAGGAAAAGTTCATTCTGTTTTCAGGGCAAAGGTATAGTTTCCTCTGTTTCGATGCCAACCAATAATGTACTATCTGGCATTATAATCTACTAAAGTTTAGTATGATGATTGATTTTTGGGTGCGGTTCCGGTGAGAAGAGTTTTGAAAATGAGAACGTTAGAACGTGCATTAGAATATACTTAAATGTGCATCAAAATATATTTAAATGTGCATCGCACGTATACCGTTTTTACTTGAAGGTTCTTCAGTTTCTCAATAAATATTCTTTAAAAAATGAATGTTCTTCAAATTTTGGATGTTTTTAAGTTTGTCAACGAATATGAACCAAATTAATACTAAATGTTCACCAATTTACTACTAATTTGCTTCATTCTCACGTTCGTATTTTAAAAGTTATTCTCACCCGACATCTTTCCTTGATTTTTTTGTGTATTTGCAGGAGTACAACGCGACGATCGAGTTCTACTGGGCGCCATTTTTAATAGAATCGAACTCAGACCTCCATGTAATAGCAGATCCAAAGCAGAGGGTTTTGAAGGTGGATTCAGTAGCCAAACATGCAAAGAATTGGGGTGATGTCGATATTCTTTTGTTTGGTACTTATGTTTGGTGGATGAGTGGCTTAAAAGTCAGAACATTGTGAGTTCATACAAAAATCAAAAATAAAATCAATATTTATGATGATATGAGTTTGATCTTGATCTTGATCAACAGATGGGGCTCATTTGCGAATGGCGATGAAGGATCAGAAGAGCTCGAAACGGCGGTTGCTTATCGGATTGGATTGAAGACATGGGCAAACTGGGTTGATTCAACAGTGGATGTTAATAGAACCAAGGTGTTCTTCACCACCATGTCTCCTGCCCACACAAAGTATATACTCTCATCTCTAATCTTTGTTTTTTTTAGCCTTATAAGATACACTAAAGTAAAGCTAGAATACAAGATCAATATTTGGTTCTACACAAAAATCTCTGGTTCCAATGATATTAATATTGGAAGGGGTCTATCACATAATGTACCAATAACGTCCAGGACGTAAAGCGACTCCTGTCAATCAAACCAGACGAATTACCTAAAAAAGCTAGAGATATATGAATTTGGAGTGGTTCGACATTATAAAAGCTAGACGAAGCATATGCACTGAATTAGAGCTAGAGATACAAGATCAATACTCGGTTGGTCGAAGTCAGAATTCTCCAGTTTGGTTCATGCTAGATACGTGTATAATAATGTGTCGAGTGACTCCAGTCAATCAAACTATAAGGGCGTTTAACCCCGCACCTGAAAAATTATAAACTGCACCCAAAAAATCAGGGTGCGCCCATTTTTTATTTTTATTTTTGCCTTCAAAATGCTCGAAAAATCCGAATTAGTTTTGGGCGCATCCTAGGTGCGCCTAAGAGTGGGTGAGAGTTATAATTTTTCGGATGCGGGTTTTTCCCGGAACTATAACCAAAAGCCAAAAGCAAGAGATACGGGAATTTGGGGTGGTTAAATCCTTTAGCTAGAACAAAATACAGGAATTTGAACATGGGAATTCTTACCTATAACCAAGAAACTAAATTTTGTTAAATTTTCACCTCAAATAGCATAAAAATTCTACAAAATTCAGGGAAAATGCACCAAGAAGAACACAAAATTGTGAAAAAAAATCTTGTTGGTCAAATGCACAACTGAAATTAGATCTACACTCATGAATCTCATTTGATCAATCTTGCAGAAGCGCAGATTGGAAGCGAAAAGACGGGATAAAGTGCTTCAACGAGACGAAACCGATAAGGAAGAAGGGTCACTGGGGAACCGGCTCAGACAAGAAAGTGATGGGCGTCGTAACCGACGTTATACACAAGATGACGGTTCCTGTAACGGTCGTTAACATAACGCAGATTTCGGAGTACAGAGTAGACGGACATACGTCGGTTTATACCGAAACTGGCGGGAAATTGTTGACGGAAGAACAGAAGGCGGATCCTTTGCATCATGCAGATTGCATTCATTGGTGCTTGCCTGGAGTTCCTGATACTTGGAATCAGGTTTTCCTGGCTTACTTGTAGCTGAAGAAATGTAGTTAGGTTCAGTTTTTTCGGTTGGAGTTTTGGTTAAGTTCTTTGAACTTTTCGTACGTTTGTGTATGGTTATGCAAGCAACAACTGTGAATTTAAGAGAATCATATTCTTAAATTGTTACTTTTGTTAAACGAACTTTATATGACATACTTAATTATAATCTAAATTTTGGTATTATAGTTTATAAGATTAGTTGTTATAACATTGATCTATGACAACTTTATATGGCTCAATTATCGAAAATTACCCCGATAACGACTATTTAGTGAACCACGCAAGTCCGATTGTCGTTTGAAAAAACATCTAACATATGTGCTTTTTAATATCGATCACTCGTTTTATTACCGCGTCATGTGCGTAATTTACAATAAACGATTTTTATAACGATGTATATAATTTATAAAAAATTTATTTTTAAATCAATATTATATAAATAAAATAAATTTCAATTGATTTATAATCTTTTTTATTCATATACATTTAAACTCATATCATTCTATTTGAAGTCAGCATGACCGAGCTTCCTCTTCCAGGCTCGCCCTGGCTCTTTCTGAACTCCCCCCCTCCAGCTGCTACTGCTGAAAACTTCCCCCCTCTCCCTCAAAAGTCTCCGACAACCTCCCCTCTCTGAATCTGCTCTGCTCCAGAAACAATTGTTGCCTCTCAGTCGACAACTTCAACAGCTCTCCCAGCTCAAGGTACAGCAAACGCTCCAACTGCTGTCAACTCTCATACTCACACCCCAGCTACTGTCATCTCTTCGAACCCAGGCTCTGCTGCTGCTATTGCTCCAGAAAATCCGGCTAATAACGCTGCTTGCCCGGAAACACCTGCTCAAATCCCACATTTTGTCCATCATAGACCTTTCTCTGCTGTCGTCCGGGAACGCGGAGCTGGAGCCAAACCCATCCCACTTCAGTTTGTGCTAGGTATCAACAATGGTATTATTAAATTTACCAAAGCAGATGTTTCAGATTTGGTGGACAAATGGAATCTCACCATCGTGGGTGCCCCGGTTGGCGACAAAACGCCTTTCAGAACTATCGAAAGATTCGTCAACACTTTTTGGACACATATCTCACCACCAAAAATCATCAGGAAAGAAAACGGTCTATTTATCTTTCATTTTGATGCTGAGGAAGACATGGCTTCGATTCTGGAACGGGGTCCATGGATGCTTGGCGAGAAGCGCCCCATTATCCTCAGACGTTGGTGCGAGGGAATGGACCTTGATTTCTCATATCTCGATGTGGTTCCTGTTTGGCTCACCTTGCCTAACCTTGATGTTCGTTTCTGGTCCGAGCATATGCTCGCTAGAATTGGTTCTGCAGTGGGAACCCCAGTTCTTACTGATTTCAACTCAGCGAATCAAGAAAAGCTTACCTTTGCCAAGGTCATGGTGGAAATCTCGGCTAAAACTGAGTTGTTGCGTGAAGTTGAACTTCATGGTGAAGATGGGGAAATTGTTTCTCAAGAGATCATTTATGATTGGCTTCCCACCAAATGCTCCAAGTGTGAGGTCTTTGGTCATCAATGCAGAGTTCTTTCGCCAACCAATAGAACTGAGATCGGAAATAACAATGAACAGAATCAGTCTTCTCTCCAACCAACACAGCCTCCGCAACCAACTGAGAAAGCCCCTCCTCCCGCTCAAAAACACAAAAGGAATCCGCCTCCTCCCTCCACAAACACAGAGCCAATCTTGCCCAATCCCGACCCCACTCACTCTCTTAGCCCAATCAATGCTCCTCCCAACGGATCTGTTGACCCCACTACCAACATTTCCCACTCTAGCGCATTGGCAGTTATTACTATCGATCCCCCACAACTCCCCAAAGATAAAGGCAAGTTCCATTCACCTACCTCAAACAGTGCCAATGATTAGCATTAACTTCTTGTGCTGGAATATCAGGGGATTTCAAAACCCCCAAAAAATTGCTTCTCTAAAAAAAAACTCTCTCTCCACTCATCCCAACATCATTGCAGTTCTCGAAACTCACCTCAAACCTCACAACTTTGACTCCTTCACCAATAATCTTTTCCCCGGATGGCTGCTCTGCTCCAACATCCAAAACTCTAGCAACTACTGTATTCTGCTCTTCTGGGATCCTAACATCCTCTCGCTCACTCCGATCTCTTTCTCTGATCAGTTGATTCATACAATGGTCTCCCCGAATGGTGGTGGCCCGACTTTTGATGCCTCTTTTGTGTATGAAAGCAATTCTCCCATTACTCGATAGCTCCTCTAGCATGACATTGCTCGCATTAGCTCTAATGTGGCTTCTGCGTGGTGCCTCTTAGGGGATTTCAACACCCATCTCGATTCCTCTGAGAAACTCATAGGGGAGGACCTGCACCCCCTCTCGGCTCCGAATGAGCTTGCCTCCTCCTTCTCGAGCAATGCCTTAAAGGACCATTCTTTCACTAGATGTAAATTCACTTGGAACAATCGCCAGGCAGCTCAGCATCGTATTTGGACTAAGCTTGATCGTGTGGTTGTGAATGCTTGTTGGGATTCAGTTTTCCCTCTCTCTGCTGCATCTTTCCTTACAGCTGGGATCTCTGATCACTCCCCTTCTACGCTGCAGCTTTGCTCTGATCTTCAAAGGCCTCGGAAGCCCTTCCGTTTCTTCAACTCTTGGGCTGAGCATGAGCTTTTTAGAACGGTTGTGCTTAGCTCCTGGAATCTTGTTGTTCAGGGAAACCCTATGTTCATCATTTTCAGCAAGCTCAAAGCCATCAGGAAGGAGCTGCGTAAATTTGACAGTCAAGCGATGGAAGACCTTAATCATGTTGTTATCATTAACCGCCAATCATTGAGAGATATCCAAGATCAGTTGCAGCTGCATCCCTTCTCTTCCGATCTTATTAACACCGAGAATGCCATTCTCTCGAGTCTTAAAATAAGCATGACCAAGCTTCGCTCTGCTGCTACCCAACTAGGCAAATTGAAATGGCTGAAGTTCTCGGATAGTTGTTATTCATATTTCTTCAACAAGATCAAAGGCAGGAAAAGCTCGTCTAAGATTATCTTTCTGACTACTTCCTCGGGAACAATCACTTATGATACCGATAATATCATTATTGAGATCATTGATCACTTTGTCCGTCTCTTGGGTACCCCAGGATCTCACCTTCCCCTCATTACTGCTTTCTTCATCCATGGTATGGTGTTGAATTCAGCTGATGCTCTTTCTCTTGGGAGAGAATTTACTGGAGAGGACATCAAGAAAGCCATGTTCTCGATTGGAAAGAACAAGGCTCCTGGCCGGGATGGGTTCGGCTCGCACTTTTTCAAAAAATCATGGGCCATTATCGGGACGAATGTGACTGCTGCGATCAAGGATTTCTTCATCGCTGGAAAGATGCTCAAGCAGGTTAATCATACAGTCATTTCCCTTATTCCAAAAATTACTGACCCCTCTTCGGTTAATCACTTCAGGCCTATCTCCTGCTGCTCTACAATCTACAAGGCTATTGCTAAGCTCATTGCTAGTCGCCTGAAAGAAGTCCTCCCTTCTCTTATTGGGAAGAATCAGAGCGCTTTCATCCCGAGACGTTCTATTAGGCACAACTCTTTGCTCTGTCAAGAGATCCTGAAACATTATGGGTGAGTGAAGATCTCCCCTCGATGTGCTATTAAAATCGATCTCCAGCGTGCCTTCGACACGATCAGTCACATCTTCATTATTCAATCTTTGCACGCTTTGGGCTTCCCCCGCAGTCTGATTCACTGGATTAAGCAATGCATTACTACTGCCCATTTCTCCATCTCAATCAATGAAGCCACTCACGGGTTCTTTAAGGGTGCTAGAGGCCTCCGCCAAGGTTGTCCTCTCTCCCCGTAACTCTTTGTTATAGGAATGGACTATCTCTCCCACATTCTGACCGATAAAACCAGAAACCCAAACTTCAAATATCATCCGTTCTGCAGTCGGTTACAGCTCACTCACCTGTGTTTTTCCGATGATTTGTTCCT
This sequence comes from Oxyria digyna, assembly GCA_029168935.1. Taxonomy (NCBI): domain Eukaryota; kingdom Viridiplantae; phylum Streptophyta; class Magnoliopsida; order Caryophyllales; family Polygonaceae; genus Oxyria; species Oxyria digyna. The sequence continues at coordinate 1,469,785 of JAPVLV010000017.1, forward strand.
CTTCTGTAGAGGGGATGAAGAGTCCATTAACATCCTTTGCACTGCTCTTGATTTGTTTGGGGATATCTCAGGTCTGCGACGCAATGCGAGTAAGTCATGCTTCTTCTTCGGAGGTCTGGATGATTCTGAACAACAGCGTCTGGCTGCTCGCTTCTGCATTCCTATTGGCACTTTGCCCATGAAGTATCTTGGGCTTCCCATGAACTCGAAAAGGCTCAAAGTGGGCCAATACTCCAGGCTGATCAACAACATTGTGGGGCGTATTCAGTCTTGGTCTTCAAGATGCCTCTCTTACGCTAGAAGACTTGAGTTAATCCGAAGTATTCTCTTCAGCATGAACACCTATTGGTGCAATATTTTGCTCATTCCCATCACTGTTCTGCAGAAAATTGAAGGTTGTCTTCGAAGTTTCCTTTGGTCTGGCAAGGATACTAGTAAGAAGCACCCCATTGCTTGGGACTCCCTCTGCTCGCCTAAGGATTGCGGAGGCCTGGGGTTTAAGGAACTCCTCTCTGGGAACAAGGCGTGCATCACACGCTCTATCTTTGAACTTGTTTACGATAGAGGCAGTATTTGGTTTGATTGGATCTCTGCTTACAAGACTGGTACTCATGATATTTGGAATGTTCTCATTCAGGAGAGTGATAATTGGGCTTGGAAGTCCATCCTTCGTATTAGAAATGAACTTGTTGCTAAGCATCCGCGCATTCTTCTTGAGAGCACCATGATTGCTGCTAACAACAAGTACGCCACTGCTGAAGTTTACCAGCTCTTTAGCCTAATCCCCCCCCCCCCCCCCCCCAACCCGTTATTCTCCTGCGTTTGGGGTGGGTTCAGTTCGCCTCGCAACAGCTTTGTCACTTGGATGGCTCTTCATAAAAGGCTCAGCACCCTTGACCGCCTGCATTCTTGGGGTATTTCGCATGTCAATGTCTGGGTTCTCTGCGATAGAGAACCCGAAACTGAGGACCATCTTTGGGTGAAATGCGAGTTCACCACCGCTGTCCTCAATATTGTATTTCAGTGGTTGAATATCACTGACAGATTCTCCTCCCTGGACTCTTGGATCAACTGGCTCCTTGCGGTGAGCAATGGGAAACAACCGCTTGACATGCTCCGCAAATCTTGTGTTACTTTCTTCGTCTACTACACATGGATAAGCAGGAACCTCAAGCTTCATCAAGCTATGAGCACTTCCCCTGCTGTCTGCGCGAATTGGATCATTACGTACATGAAGGACTTTGTCAATATCAGTTTTAAGCATAGGAATGGCACTAACTGTTGGAGGATTCTTTTGGCACCATAACTAGCTAGTCGCCCTTGAAGCATTTTGTTTGCTCTGTCTAGCTTGTTTTTGTTGAGCAGGCTTTGTGGTTCTTAGCCTTGTTGGTTGTTTTTGTAGTGACTTTTTATGTTGCCTGTTTGCACTGTAAATTCTCCCCTCCAATTCTAATGAAGAAAAGCATGATTTTTTTTCTCATAACATCATGTAGTTGAATATTGTAAATCCTATTTTGAGGTAAATATGACAGGATTTGAGTTTGTCACTAATGATGCAATGTGAAATACCATATCACTAATATCTTGTTCAACTTATAATACCAAAATAAGATATTAGCTTTAGTGATATTTGTAAATGGCTTTATTTTCTCCTGAATGAATGACGTATTTTACATGATTGATGAACATGGAATCTGTTGGATGGAAGCTCATGATATTAACTCTACACTTTATCGTTCTACGAGTTCATGGTGAAACCTAGACTTAACCTTGTAATGATAAAAATAAATCCACAAAACTAGAAATGTTGTGTTCATGAATATAACTTTCAAGTGTTGCGGTTTGTTTGGTGAGTGCAGGCAAGGCTTCCTGATGTCGTTGTCACTATCGGATTGGCTAGGTAACAACGGCTCCATTTGTTTATGGTGGGGGTGGCGGCGCCGGTGCAGGAGAATGAGCTCACGAGAGGGAAGAAGATGAATAAAGTATTGCATTGACTATTGCTTCTAAGGGTATAAGAGTATGTTTATCTTCTTCATCGTCTCACTGAGTACATTGCTAATATTAAAATTTTACATTTTTTACTAACACATAATTTGAGATATGAACGAAACAAAGCACGCGTGCTTAAATCAGATGAAATCTGTATTTCCACTACCAGAAAAAAGGCTTTTTACCCCGGGCGTTTTTATTAATATACCCCGGATATATCATAAAAAGGAACCGGGGAGATCTTGGGGTTGTAATAGAGTATATACCCCGGATCTGTTTTGACACGCCCGGGGTATATATTACTCAAGTCATTGTAATATACCCCGAGTCTGTTCAGACACGCCCGGGGTAAAAAGATAGACGTATCACCCCGGACATATAAGAGTCCGGGTATATAGAAATTTGGTGATAGACTTTTGCTTCGACTTAATACCCCGGTCTTTTAACGCATCCGGGGTATATTCTTTTGTTTTGTTCGAACTCAATTAACACAGTGTTTCAGTGTCCGTGGTATATTGTATATGAACAATAAGACATGACAAATAAAGGCTTGTTTGTTGAAGTCCATTATAATGGCATTATCATTTATAATGGTGTTTTTCAATAAAAATGATTTATAATGCTTTGAAGTTCGTGTAAATTTTTAATTTATGCTATACACTACTTTTAACGGATTTATCTTAAATAATGCTTTTACAAATAAACATCACCAAACGCATTTATATAACAAAAGAGATTTATTTCAAAAAATGTCTTTATAAATGTTTGGCCAAACAATACCCAAGTAGTATGGAAAAAGAAGTAAGTAAAATGTCACATAGCAAATGATAGATTAGATAATACTCCCTCCGTCCCATATTATAGATCACATTTTCCATTTTGGGCATCCTAAAATATAGATCATACTTTCTTTTTTTATCTTTTGTTTTATTATCAATATCACATCAATCTACACTATATTTCCTCCTTTTTACATTAAAACTCACACCAATTCATTTTTTTATCTTCTCTTTCCTACATAAAAATCCACACTCACTCACAATCTCTCTCCTCTCCACTTTTCTTTCTCCCTTCCTTAATTTACCTCGATAACAACAAACAAGATCTATAATATGTGACGGATGGAGTATACCAATCATATTTTCACAGCAGAGAAAACTGAATTAAATCTTATCCAAACATTCGCGCGGGGTGATTATTACATATTTGTTATAGTCCCTTCATTATTTAAGAGTCCCTTCATCTTCTTTCATAATTAATTCCCACTAGTTAATATTTTTTCTAATGTTTTTTTATCTTTTTATTGCATATTTTTACTTTGAAAATCGGACTTCGAAATTGGTTTTGTAAAATAATACCCATTTTATTATGATGACTCTTCTATAATAACATCAACATAAAACCATAAACATCTACTTCCTCCGTCCCGGTATATAATTCATGTTTCATTTTTGACACTATTCACCTTTTAATACATTTTATCGTATAACTTTTAATATGTAAGAACAAACATAGTTATATGGGGACTTGTTTGATTCGTCTTGATGAGTACTTTAACATATCAAAATTTTAGAATTTTTTATTAACATATAGTTAGAGATATTAACGATACAAAACGTGTCTCGGCAAATGTGAAAAGTGAAAGAAGAATTATATTATGGAACGGAGGGAGTATTTAAAAGCAACATATACCATCAATTTGAGACCGATCCTTAGCATCGATTTCAACACTTGCAACAATCTACTGTACTTATTACAAGAAACATAGGATAAAGACTTGCAGGAAAAAATGAAATATTGAAAAATCATATATATATACTTAGTTGATGAATAGGAAATAAACATGAAATATATCAATTAACTATAACAAATCAAGAAGACTCTCTATCTAATATCTAATGGAACGAAAGTGGTGTAAACATCAAACCTTGAAACGGAATTTCCAACCAAACGCGTTTTTTTTATTTTCCAGAGAAGAATTTATAAAACAGAGGTGAATGGTAACCAAAGAGACAAAAAAAAATTATAACGCAAAGGAGGGTAACCGAAGAGATGAACTATTTTGTATTTTAAAAGTCTTATTTTAATTACACCATCACCGAAAGATCAAAAGAAACTAACGCCCAATGTCACATTGACACAAGAATGTTTTCGTAATAATTACGGAGTACTCCCTCCGTCTCCAAAAGTTCTTCTCATCCTTAATTTTCACACTATTCACGCTTTAAGAGAATCTTCGACATATCTTCTAATATATAGGAAAAAAATATAGTAATATGGGGTCTTGTTTGATTCGTCTTATCAAGAGCTTTAACAAAATCAAAATTTTATAATTTTTATTAATGTGTATTTAAAGATATTAATGTTACAAAACGTATCTCGGCGAATGTGCCCGAAAGAGATGAGAAGAACATTAAGGGACGAAGGGAGTACAATTCACTCTTTCCAAGAAAAAAATAGAAAATTACTCCGTACTCCGTATTATAAACAGTAAGGAAAAAGAAGTACTCCCTTCGTCCCTTAATATAAGGCTCATTTGATTTTTCGACACTATTCACAAACCGAGAGAATCTTCTCGTTTTCTTCCAATATATAGAAATAAATATAGGCATGCGAAATATCGTTTGATTCGTCTTAATGAGTACTTTGACAATATAAAAAAATTATTATTATTATCATCGTATATTTAGAGATATTAACGTTACAAAACGTGTCTCGACAAATGTGTCAAAAGCAAATGAGAAGATCAATAGGGAATGGAGAGAGTATGTAAAATGTCACATCACAAATGATAGATTAGATAATATACCAATCATATTTTCACGGCAGAGAAAACTGAATTAAATTTTATCCAAACATTGGCGTGGGGTGATTATTACTCCCTCCGTCCCTTTTTTATGTTCTCATTTCCTATTCTTGGTGTCTCAATTTGATGTTCTCATTTTCATTTTTAACCACAAATCTTTACCAATATACTCTCATCAAAACTCATTAATTTCCCCCAAAACCACAACAATCCAATCATATATGCTTGAAACGACAAATAGATCTGAAAGACTAGTAAATAAATAAACACGATTCTTAAATAACGCCCGGTACTTTATTCAAACAATGCCGGGTCACTCGCGTTCTGCGAGGACACGTACACTCGCGTTCTGCGAGATTAGCAAAAAATTAGGTTAATTACATGCATGCTAATCTCGCGTTCTGCGAGTGCACGTGTACTCGCGTTCTGCGAGTGTACGTGTCCTCGCAGAACGCGAGCTTAGCATGTCAGATTGACGTTGTTGTGCGCCATTACTACATGTCTTGTCCCCACCTAACTATAATAACTACCCCCTTATTTTAAGTATTCCGTAACACCTATTAACCCTACCCTAACACCTCTTTTTATCATCTTTCACCTCTTTCACCCTCCATTAAAACTCATTTTCAAAACCTTAAAACTTCAAAACACTCTAAAAACACCTAAAATAATGGAAGATGAAGAGGAATTCAACAAAGGAGGGAATGAAGATGGTGGTTCATCAAGTTACCATTCAAATGAGGTAATGTTCTTACTTAATTTTTGAATTTTAATTTGTTTTGCACCATTAAGAGCTAAAATGAACTTATTATGTTGTATTTCATGTTAAATCTAGTAGTAGTGGTAAGTGTTGAAGAGATGACTTTTGCATATAATGTCAAAAACTTAGATGTGTTCATGTTTTTAGGGTTTTTATGGTTTTGAATGTAGGAACTCATGTTATGTTAAATTATCCCGTTCAATAACTAGTTTCAGGAAATAGAAACTTCTCGCGTTACGCGAGAAGTGCCTCCCTCGCAGAACGCGAGAAGTGCCTCCCTCGCAGAACGCGAGAAGTTGCACATTACAGAGTATTAACAGAAGCATTGTGTATAGGTGAATTTTTCTTTGTTCACTGGATTGAATGCAATCCAGTTGAATGACTACACCTACCCCTCGCGGAATACGGTGCCCGTTTCGCCACCGTCATTTGATTTAGGGATTGACGACTTTGGATATTATCATCAACCATCTTTATATGAACAACATGTGCCATCTACATATGAATTGCCTGTGCCATCTACTTATGAGTTGCCCGTGCCATCTACTTATGAATTGCCATGTACATATGAGGTGCCATCAAGCTATGATGTGTTTGATTCACAATTTGCTAACCCACCAACAAACGTAGGAGAGGAGATGTGTTTTCTTCCCTCTTTACGCACTGCACCAAAGTTTGATAGTCCCGTATGTGAGGAAGAGGTTGTTTCTAGGGATTATTCGGAATATTTCACTACGGAGCAAGTGTTTGCCTCTAAGGAGATTGGTCATTTGTGGGCTTTGAATGTTGCAAAGCAACACAAGTTTATGATCTCTATTGGAAGGACTGTACCAGCTAAACTGGGGCAAAGTGGTAAGATTCAAATCATTTGTGAGAAAGGGGGAAGCCATAGGCCTAAAGGTGTCGGTGTTAGATCAAACACAAAGAGCAAGAAAACGGGGTGTAAATTTCAGTTGAAGCTCATGGAGAACCGGGTTGAAGAGAATTGGAGATTAGTGGTTGTTTGTGGTTTGCACAACCATCCTATTGGAGATAGTTTGGTCGGGAATGCATTTGCCGGGAGGCCAACCCCGGATCAAAAGAAAAAGGTTCGTGAGATGGTACTTTCACATTGTTCTCCAAATCAGATTTACACTGAGATAAACAAGGATCCCGGAAGTTGCACAAAGAAGAACCAAGTGTACAATTTGGTAAGACATATAAGGGAAGAGGAAATGGAAGGTAGAACCGTGGTTCAAGAATTCTTTCACCAATGCAAAGAGAGCAACTACTTCATGGAGTATAGGCCAAGTGCAACGAACCCTTCGATAATAGGCGACTTGTTCTTTGCTAGCCCCGAATCAATGAAACTCTTAAAGGCGTTTTCATATGTCCTTTTGATGGACTCGACTTATAGCACGAACAGGTAAGTATTTATCATTCTGTTTTTATGTTGTATTTATCTTACTGTATTTTGGTTCCAGGTACAATGTTCCCTTCCTGGAGATAGTCGGTTTGACTTCTACATGGAAGAATTTTGTTGTGTGCGGGGTATGGTTAGAGGCTGAGAGCGAGGATAGTTATTTATGGGCGTTGCAGCAGCTGCAGACGATGTATTTGAGAATAGGAGCATCGCCTACTTGCTTCGTCACTGACCGTGAGATGGCTCTTATGAATGCAACAGACAAGTTATGGCCAAATGCAAAGTTTCTCTTATGTAGGCGACATGTAAGGAAGAACATAGAGGCGAGAGCCAAGATAGCTATGGGCACACAAGCATTGGGGGTTCATATTTCAAATGATTATTATAACGTGTTCGAACAAACCACTGAAGAAGATTACAAGAGTACTTTGAAGAAACTTGAGGACGAATGGCGAGCTTATCCAGCCGTATTGAAGTACGTGAGAACGAATTGGCTAAACCGTTACAAAGAAAGACTTGTTTCAGCATGGACGGATAATGTCTTCACTCTCGGGAATAACACAACAAACAGGTATGTTCTGTTATTTATGTCTACCTTCTACATATGATAAAAAGAGCTTCTGTAATGCACACCTCGCAGAACGCGAGGGCATACCACCTCGCAGAACGCGAGGGCATACCACCTCGCAGAACGCGAGTAAATTCCTTGATTCAGTGTTGATGCATTTTCGAATGCAAAGATCCTGGAACAATGTATGAACTCGCAGAACGCGAGGTGTACACACCTCGCAGAACGCGAGGAGTTACACATTACAGAAGGATCCACAGGTTCTGATTTGTATTTGCATTTTATTGTTTTTCGAACATTTTAGAGTTGAAGGAGCACATTCATGTCTTAAGTCATACTTGTCAAGTGGAAATGCTAGGCTAGACACAATGTTCAAAGAATACAAAACAATGGCGGAGAACCAACTTAAGGAGATTACTGTGTCTTTCACCGAGAGTTTGAATAAGAGCTTCACAGTTGTTGAAGGGGCCGACTTGTTTAAAGTCTTGAAGTTCAAAGTCTCTTACAAATGCATAGAATTTTTGCTTAAGGAATACACGAAGGGGGAGAGATTAGGTGCGCACTTTAATATGTTTTGTAGCTGCGGGATCAAGATTAGAGATGGGTTGATGTGTGTTCATCAGATTGTAAGACATTGGAAGGAGCAAAGACCACTAAGAGTATCAGAGTTGCACCCTTTCTGGAGTACTTTGAGTTTGGAAGAAGTTGATGTTCCCGGCATACTGGAAGTTAAGAGTAAGGTGGCAAGGCGTCTTTTTCAGACTTTCTATGAGGAAACGTTTCCGAAATTGTGCCCCCATGATCAAGAAAAGTGTGCACAAACTGTTTTAGACATTGGGAAAGTAAATACTCCTCTAAAAGAGCCGGCTATTTCAAAGCACACCGGAGGTCATCCAGTCGGAGCTCCTAACAAACAACCTAGGTCAACGCAAAGAAGACCGTCTGCATGGGAGCACACTAATGTTGAGATGGATGCTAGAGATTTGGAAGAAACACCCCCAAAGAAGCAAAAAAATGCTTCTAATTCTGAAACATTCAAGAAACCAAAGATTAAGGTGATTGGCAAGTACAAGTCTCACATACCCGCGTCAATGCGCACCCATGTGAATGGTTGGTTTGAGGTAAATGGAGATGGAAATTGTGGATTTAGAGCAATAGCTCATGAATTGCATGACAACCAACACTTATGGAGGGAAGTAAGAGATTTGATGATAGCTAAGGTCAAAGAGATTTGGCACCTAGTTCAAGGAACTTGGATTGGACCTCCACAACAACCAACTTTGGAGAGCGCTTTACACCAACTTACATGGGAAGGAATAGGAAGTTGATGACGCACCCCCGCGTTCTGCGAGGTGACGCACCCTCGCGTTCTGCGAGGATGCGTCCCTCGCAGAACGCGAGGATGCGTTCCCTCGCAGAACGCGAGGGTGCGTTATTTAGGAAACGCGAGGATGCACATTAAAGCGTATTAACAGAAGCATTGTAGTTAAGTGTGCAAAATAACACATTTTTAGTGTCTTTTTTAAGGCGATAAAGCCCAATTCGGCAAAAACGTCATCGAAACTTTATCGAAATGGAATGAAACTTTGTTTCAATCCTTATAATGTCTATTTGATCATGTGTGTAACTTGAAATTAAGATTTCTTCCTTTGGAAGTGAAACCTAGTTTGAAAACCGAACGAGGTCGCAATATGTATGACACACCATATAAATAAAGAAATATAATAAGGTTCAACACTTCAAAGGTGCAACATAATAAGGTTCAACATAATAAGTAATTCTAAACAAACAACATTAAACGGAACAAGCAAACAAAGAAGGTCGATAAATTTTCAAAAGAAAGATCTAACGACGAGGGTTGAACGGCCTGAAGAGGTTCCTGAATTCTCGTGCGGTCATCCTTGGTCTAGTGGATGGTTCCCCTCTCTCCCTTTGACGTTCTTGTCTCTCCCGTTCACGTCGCTCACGTTCTTGTCTCTCCCGTTCAAGTCTCTCCCGTTCAAGCATATCAAAGTTGTCTCCAATGCTAGACACCGTACTAATATCAGAAATATCAGATTCTTGATTGGAATTGGACATCTGTATAATCACAAACCTGACCAAATTATAGTTACATACTCAATCAAATTCATAATCTATACAAACAACAACAATGCTTATAATCATAGTAGCAGATCAGCATGACTCTCGCGTTCTGCGAAGGGCATGACCTCGCGTTCTGCGAGTACCATGACCTCGCGTTCTGCGATGGGTGTAGCGTTCTGCGTCAATTTGCATTATCATGAGTTTCCGGCGAGAATTTCAGGCGAAAATTCAAAATCAACATCCACTCATCCACCATAATTCAAAATCATCATCTTTCATCCATTATACAACCATTTCTAAAACAACATTCAATATCGAAACATCATATAATATGCAATTTCCTATACTAACAACATATATTCATCTAGAAACAACATTACAAAGCATAAGAGTATAAGAAACATACCTTATATGGAGATTTGTAGTGAAAAGAGGAAGAAAAACTAGTTTGAACCGAGAGAGATGGTGAGAGGCGGCGGTAGAAAATTGTGTGTGAGGTAAAAAATGGGCCGAGTAGGGTTTTTCCCCTTTTATAGGGAAAAACCACCCTCGCGTTCTGCGAGGTGACGCACCCTCGCGTTCTGCGAGGTGACGCTCTCTCGCAGAACGCGAGAGACCGGGCGTTATTTAGAAAACGCCCGGGCGGTATTTAGCAAGGGCCATAATAAAGAACAACGTAAAAATGGCAAGGCGTTAATTATTGAACACAAATGAAACTTGAAGCCGCTGACCTTTTTTAATATTCCGATAGAAATCTTCTTCCAGTTGCGATTTCCAGACCAATGTCGGATTTTTCATTTGGCTTACTATTCCCCTGATAGGGCCCTTTTTGCGATTGAAGCCACATCTTTTCTGTTGCCCGCGACTCGTTTAAACGAAGAGGACCATTTCTGTTGCCCGTGACTGCAAGGCATCGTGTTTTTCCGCGATGGTTCCTCCTCCGACTGCTTCTCTTGTAGAGTTGTATGATGCGCAACTCGCTCATGCACCATATGTGAGTTAGTTTGCGCAAGTGGACCCGGAGGTTGTACTCGAAAACTCTCAAAGAGAGGGTCCGAAGATGATGTTATAAGCCACTTTTTGGATCCATACCCCTCACCAAACCATTTCTTACAAAGAAACGATCACAGAGAACAGTGATTTGGAGAGACGTTCGATGAAATTACGGATTAAAAGAAGCGAAAAGCTCTATATTTTTACAGACATATTTCGCTACAAGGTAACTCGATCCCTGCTTTTGAAATAGCTCTTTAGTGATAACGCTCTCCCAAGAATAGACGCTTCAGGATTTCCGAAATTTTTTTTACTTAAATTATCGAATTATAATCTCGCATAATTCTTTCAATTGGTCGCGAAAAAATCTCTCAAGCACCCAGGCCAAATCTTTCACCCGATGGATCACAAGCAAGAAACCATAAATCTTTCCTTCATGCTTTCTTTAACGCTTTCAATATTACTAGACCAGTACCCATGTCCTGCACGAGATTTTTTTATGTTCTTTTATTTTATTAAAAACTTATGAAATAATTAAACAACATGTTATACTGGTTAAAGAGAGACAATACTATCTAATAATTTTTTATATTCTTTTATAACATAGGACATTACTAACCATTAGAAATGACGGACAACGGGCTACGCTCATTCAATACTTATTTCTGTCTAACTCCAAGTATAGATCCTGCAACTGCTACATTTATATATAATTTTATTATACTAATATATTAATATGTTTTCAAATTATACATTCTAAAGTTTTGTTAACAATATCAACGGGCTGCTGGAATTGCCTATACATTGTCACACACGCAGAAACAAAGACAAAATGTCCAGTTCTTTATTTAATTTTCTATTTGGCTAGTCACTGTCACACCTGCATTACGCCTGAACACGAACCACAAATTTGATAATCAAATACTCATCAATGTTGGGAATTATTTTCAAAACGAGCCCATATCGGAAATATTTTCTAAAAAAAGCTTATTTCAAAGAAAAATTCAATTTTACAAGCAAAATCCAAAAAAGAAGATGAAGTAGTACTTACCAATTCAATGGATGAAACTCGCAGTTTTTGTTGAGAAAACACACAAGAAAACGAGATGAAAGAATAGATGAAAGAGGGCTTGTCAAGAACATGTTAATAATACTTGTTCACCAAAAGGGAAAGCTAAAATTTCTTAAAAAAATTGATGCTAGAAATTAGGGAAAACGGACGAGCTCGTAAGTTTTCTTAAAGACTCCATTTCTGCGCTTAGCGAAGGTGACCTACCTGTTGATCTTGTTCTCCGTCCTCTTTAGCTCCGATCTTCCTCTTCAATCAATGGCGGCTAGCTTCTAACAAGAGTGATGATGATTGTGGAGGAGAAGAGGATAGAGAACAAAATCAACAGGCAGGTCACCTTGGCTAAGCGCAGATTTATGATTTAATGAAATCGTACTAATCGAAATGGATGATGATGACATGAATGATTCATTGGAGGAAAGAGAGGGGAAACCTTATAACTGCAGGGCATTTGTGAGCAATGAGTGTGAAAGGAGAGCAACTCAAATCATTTGTTAAAAATTACTTATTTTTAACATATTTTTACACTTTTTTTTTCAAATTTATCCTATTGTTATTAATTCTTTTTTTTATTCTCTCACTATTTTTTCCTTTATTCTCTATGTCATTACTTACTCAAAAGAAGGGTATACTTGTCTAAAATTTTGATCAATAAATTCTCCCTAAAATTCCTCTAGGGACAAGTAATTTTTAACGGAGGGAGTACTATAAATGAGAGAATGACATTAAATAAGATCTAGAAGATCTAATGGTCGTAAATAAGCCACGTAGGCTTAAAATGACAATGGATGGATGAGATTCAATTTCATGTTTTTGTCTTTGTAACAAACCTCGGATTTTCGTAGCAATTACGATAAATGTCATTGAAATTCTTTTGGATTCAAAAAATCACACAGGGGTAGTAATGACTTTACACATGTTTCATTTTAAGAGCATGCTCAATGGTTAAGCGCCTCCGATGTGCATCACGTTGCACTGTTTAAACGGTCAGGATAAATCTTGGTCGGAAGTTATTTTTTTATTAAAAATCATATATCTCAATATTTACGTAATAAAAAAATAAAATAAAAAATACCATAACCAGGTACAATCATTTACAAATTTATAAGCATGTAATTTACATCTAAAAGCTAAGAAAGTATTCATCATAAGAGTTGGATCAGATATGAATGAATTTATCTTACGAATATACGAATACATACATAATAGTCTATATATTCACATGCACACTTCTTTACATTCACGTGCATACACAGACATATGTATGTATATATGTATCTGTGTGCATGTATTTTTGTTTGTATATGTATCTCAATGTGAAGAAATGTAAATGTCAATTTCTTATTTGTATATTCGTATAATAAAAAACATTTCCGAATTTTTTCCTTCATCGTAAACAAATATCAATTAACCGATCGTTTATAAATTCACGGGCAACTAAATGTTAAAGTTCTTGACCAAAACAAAAACAAAATGATAAAAGTATAAGTACGGAGTATGAGTTAAAAAGAATCCCGATGGAAGCTACTCCAGCAAGGAAGGGTTCGGCCGTTTTGTAAATTATCTGACAAAATGATAATATGGACCCTGTTTTAGGACCAAAAGAGAAGGACCACCTTAATACATATATTACCAAGAGAGAAGGACCACCTTAATATATCGGTTTGGTTCCGGTGAGGATGGTTCCTTAGATGAGGGCTGAGGATGATGCACACAAACGTTATAATTCATGCACACACGAGTTATAACTAATGCACGTAGTGTGTGCATGTGTAATAGATTGTGTGCATCACAAAATACTGTGTGCATGAGTTATAACGTGTGTGCATTAATTATAAAGTTTGTGTGCATCATCCTTAGTCTTTATCTAAAGATTCATCCTTACAGAATCTTTTTCCTTAATATATATTGGATGAACAATGCATTTAAAGTTGTTTTTACTTTGTTTTCATGAGTCATAACCATACTTTGTTTTCATGAGTCACAGTCATAGCTCAAGGGTTTTGGACCACCTTAATCCCAAACTTTAGTCCATATGGTACGTACTCTCTTCATCCCTGAATATAAGAGAAATTTATTTTTTTGACACTATTTATGATAGAAGAGAATATTTCGATTTCTGATCATTGTATAAGGTAAAATATTATCATGAGTGATCTTATTTGATTCATGTCAATGAGTATTTCAACAATATCAAAATTTTATGATTTTTACTAACTTGTAACTAGAGATGCTGACGATATAAAACATGGGTCTTCATCCGGTGGAAAGGGCCCTTAGAGTGAGAAATGAGAATAATATACATCCCTTGGATGAGAACCATCCAAGGGATGGATATCAAATGTGCACATTTGACCGTTGACCATGACCGTTGACCGTTGACCGTCGACAATGTGCACATTTTGTGTAGAAAATGTGCACATATTTTTTTGGCCAAAAAAAAAAAATTGGCGGGACTGTTGACCGTTGACCGTCGACAATGTGCACATTTTTTGTAGAAAATGTGCACATATTTTTTTGGCCCAAAAAAAATATTTGAAGGAAAAAAATTTGGCGGGACTGTTGACCGTCGACAATGTGCACATTTTTGTGTAGAAAATGTGCACATATTTTTTTAACCCAAGAAAAAAAATTGACCGTTGACTGTCGGTCAATTTTTTTTTTCTTCACCTGATTTGTGTGCATAAAGAAGAAATGTGCACATTTTTTTATCATGATGCGCACATTTTATTTGTAAAATGTGCGCATTATAACTAATGTGTCTATTTTGTGCAGAAAATGTGCACATATAACTTTGTCTTAAAAACAAATGTCTGTCATGAAAAAAATTGGCGGAACGAATGTCTGTTTGAGAAAAATTTGCACATCTTATTATATTGTGCCTATTTTGTGCAGAAAATGTGCACATGTAATTTTGGCCCAAAAACGAAAGCTTTTCATGGAAAAAAAGCTCTGAAAAACAAGTTCAAAAATTGTGTTGGGAAAGATGTGCACATCTTATAAAACTAATGTGCCTATTTTGTGTAGAAAATATGCACATGTAATTTTGTCATGAAAAAGAAAGTTTTTCATTAAAAAAGAGCTCGTCAAAACAAGTTCAAAAAGTTGTGTTTGGAGAAAATGTGCACAACTTATACAGCTAAATGTGCACATGTAATTTTGGCCCTTGAAAAAGGTTTGATAAACACAAGTTAATATTTTGTGTTTGAAAAAATGTGCAAAACTTATACAACTATTGTGCAGAAAAATGCGCACATATAATTCTGGGACAGAAATGAAAATTTGCTGGAAAAAAAGAGCTCGTAATAAAACAAGTTCAAAATTGTGCTTGAAAAAACAATGCACATCTTATACTATTTATGTGCACATATTTTTTTTGGCCCAAAAACAAATGTTTGCAGGGAAAAAACAAAATTTGGCGGGAAATTTTTTTTGGCGAGAAAAATTTTTTGCCGGGAATTTTTTGGACTGGTCAAAGTTTGACCGTTGACTGTTGACTTTTTGAGAGAGTTAATCTACACCCTTAGTTTGATTTTGATCTAAAGCCTAATATTAATTCTCACTTTCCATCTTATATTTCATTCTCATTTGATCATTTTCCATAAAACATACATCAGAAAAAGTGTCCATTTGAAACAGGTAGATGAAAAGGGACGGAGAGGGCATAATTTTTAGTTATTGAGAGGGAAAGGTCAATTTTTCATTTAGGATAATTTTTGGCCCTTGCTAAATACCGCCCGGGCGTTTCCTAAATAACGCCCGGGCTCTCGCGTTCTGCGAGGGAGCGTCTCCTCGCAGAACGCGAGGGTGCGTCTCCTCGCAGAACGCGAGGGTGCGTCACCTCGCAGAACGCGAGGGTGTTTTTTCCCTATAAAAGGGGAAAAACCCTACTCGGCCCATTTTTTACCTCACACACAATTTTCTACCGCCGCCTCTCACCATCTCTCTCGTTTCAAACTACTTCTTCTTCCTCTTTTCACTACAAATCTCCATATAAGGTATGTTTCTTATACTCTTATGCTTTCTAATGTTGTTTCTAGATGAATATATGTTGTTAGTATAGGAAATTGCATATTATATGATATTTTGATATTGAATGTTGATTTAGAAATGGTTGTATAATGGATGAAAGATGATGATTTTGAATTATGGTGGATGAGTGGATGTTGTTTTATGTTGAAATTCATTAGGGTTAGGGTTTTTGATTAGGGTTGTTGATTTTATTTAGGGTTTTGATGTTTATTTGGTAATTTACTTAAATTGATAGGTATTTTAGCTAAAATATTGAATTTTCGTCGGAAAATCTCGCCGGAAACTGTTGCCGGAAACTCATGATAGTGCAAATTGACGCAGAACGCGAGGGGTGTAGTATACTCGCAGAACGCGAGGGTCATTCGTCCTCAAGTTTCTTCAAAGTACTCTTGTAATCTTCTTCAGTGGTTTGTTCGAACACGTTATAATAATCATTTGAAATATGAACCCCCAATGCTTGTGTGCCCATAGCTATCTTCGCTCTCGCCTCTATGTTCTTCCTTCAATGTCGCCTACATAAGAGAAACTTTGCATTTGGCCATAACTTGTCTGTTGCATTCATAAGAGCCATCTCACGGTCAGTGACGAAGCAAGTAGGCGATGCTCCCATTCTCAAATACATCGTCTGCAGCTGCTGCAACGCCCATAAATAACTATCCTCGCTCTCAGCCTCTAACCATACCCCGCACACAACAAAATTCTTCCATGTAGAAGTCAAACCGACTATCTCCAAGAAGGGAACATTGTACCTGGAACCAAAATACAGTAAGATAAATACAACATAAAAACAGAATGATAAATACTTACCTGTTCGTGCTATAAGTCGAGTCCATCAAAAGGACATATGGAAACGCCTTTAAGAGTTTCATTGATTCGGGGCTAGCAAAGAACAAGTCGCCTATTATCGAAGGGTTCGTTGCACTTGGCCTATACTCCATGAAGTAGTTGCTCTCTTTGCATTGGTGAAAGAATTCTTGAACCACGGTTCTACCTTCCATTTCCTCTTCCCTTATATGTCTTACCAAATTGTACACTTGGTTCTTCTTTGTGCAACTTCCGGGATCCTTGTTTATCTCAGTGTAAATCTGATTTGGAGAACAATGTGAAAGTACCATCTCACGAACCTTTTTCTTTTGATCCGGGGTTGGCCTCCCGGCAAATGCATTCCCGACCAAACTATCTCCAATAGGATGGTTGTGCAAACCACAAACAACCACTAATCTCCAATTCTCTTCAACCCGGTTCTCCATGAGCTTCAACTGAAATTTACACCCCGTTTTCTTGCTCTTTGTGTTTGATCTAACACCGACACCTTTAGGCCTATGGCTTCCCCCTTTCTCACAAATGATTTGAATCTTACCACTTTGCCCCAGTTTAGATGGTACAGTCCTTCCAATAGAGATCATAAACTTGTGTTGCTTTGCAACATTCAAAGCCCACAAATGACCAATCTCCTTAGAGGCAAACACTTGCTCCGTAGTGAAATATTCCGAATAATCCCTAGAAACAACCTCTTCCTCACATACGGGACTATCAAACTTTGGTGCAGTGCGTAAAGAGGGAAGAAAACACATCTCCTCTCCTACGTTTGTTGGTGGGTTAGCAAATTGTGAATCAAACGCATCATAGCTTGATGGCACCTCATATGTACATGGCAATTCATAAGTAGATGGCACGGGCAACTCATAAGTAGATGGCACAGGCAATTCATATGTAGATGGCACATGTTGTTCATATAAAGATGGTTGATGATAATATCCAAAGTCGTCAATCCCTAAATCAAATGACGGTGGCGAAACGGGCACCGTATTCCGCGAGGGGTAGGTGTAGTCATTCAACTGGATTGCATTCAATCCAGTGAACAAAGAAAAATTCACCTATACACAATGCTTCTGTTAATACTCTGTAATGTGCAACTTCTCGCGTTCTGCGAGGGAGGCACTTCTCGCGTAACGCGAGGGAGGCACTTCTCGCGTTCTGCGAGGGAGGCACTTCTCGCAGAACGCGAGAAGTTGCTATTTCCTGAAACTAGTCATTCAACGGAATATTTTAACATAACATGAGTTTCTACATTAAAAACCATAAAAACCCTAAAAACATGAACACATCTAAGTTTTTGACATTATATGCAAAAGTCATCTCTTCAACACTTACTACTACTACTAGATTTAACATGAAATACAACATAATAAGTTCATTTTAGCTCTTAATGGTGCAAAGCAAATTAAAATTCAAAAATTAAGTAAGAACATTACCTCATTTGAATGGTAACTTGATGAACCACCATCTTCATTCCCTCCTTTGTTGAATTCCTCTTCATTTTCCATTATTTTAGGTGTTTTTAGAGTGTTTTGAAGTTTTAAGGTTTTGAAAATGGGTTTTAATGGAGGGTGAAAGAGGTGAAAGATGATAAAAAGAGGTGTTAGGGTAGGGTTAATAGGTGTTACGGAATACTTAAAATAAGGGGGTAGTTATTATAGTTAGGTGGGGACAAGACATGTAGTAATGGCGCACAACAACGTCCATCTGACATGCTAATCTCGCGTTCTGCGAGGGACGTGACACTCGCGTTCTGCGAGGACACGTGCACTCGCAGAACGCGAGATTAGCATGCATGTAATTAACCTAATTTTTTGCTAATCTCGCAGAACGCGAGTGTACGTGTCCTCGCAGAACGCGAGTGACCCGGCGTTGTTTGAATAAAGCACCGGGCTGTATATAAGAACCGTGTAATTTTTCGGCTACTGTATATTAAAATCAAGAGAAGATTTACAATATAACTTGTTCTGAGTTCAACAATAAACAAGCTTAGAGCTACGTTATAATTTATCCAGACTAAGTGATGCAAAAGTTGGCTATTAATGTTTTAACGATGGCAATGATCAGCGGCCCGACCCATGGTTCAAAGCCCAAAGTCTGTTAGTATAAATTGCAGGCCTATCAAGAAATGTAAGTCCCTTTCTCTCTCGCACCATTCTTCTCGCAGATTCCAAAATTAGGGTTTTCAGGTGAGCTCCTCTTCCACCGAGAGCTCTCGCTTTCCGCCATTATTAGCAACAACCTCAACCTTCTTCTGAGTTTTTGTTTTATCTCGCTTCCCTTCATTCGTTGAACGTGTCTCCAATTTGTTGGTTACAGGATCTTCAATGGCGGGAGGTAACTTCTTGCACAGAGTTATGACCTATGTTGCCAACGAGCTCGTTGTCAACGGTCTTGCAAACAGGTAATTAGATCTTCTGAATTTCTGCGTTCCTGTTTTTAATTGGTTATATCTTTGTGGCAACAGGATGAAGATGTTTCTGATCATTGTGTTCTGAACGTAGCCTAATAGTTTGGATCTTGAATTGTTGTCTAATAGTCTGCTAGACTGCTACTTCTTTATTTAGTTCGGAATAATCTCTGAGATTAAATCCTTTTGCATCTTGCTTGCGTTTCCTTGCTTATGAGATAATTAAATTGGAGAAAACGGTTTTGATTCATCAATCTGCCCGAATGCAAAAGAAAGAAATAATATTTGTGTTCTTAATGAACAAAGAGCAATCCACTTTTGTTTGAAGTTTGGATTTTTTATTGAAGTTGACTAGTCAGTGGTTTGCCCTTTAGAACTTGAGATAACATCACTAGATGAATGCTTTGCTTGATTAGATCGAAACTGAAGAAATGTTTGGCTAATATCTATTTAATAGAGCCACGTTTCTTGGTGTTCTGCTTTTGGAATTTGTGTGCAAATGTCTTTGCTTTGCTTTGTTTCTTGAGGAGTCATGCGTAGTGTATTACATAAGTAAAAGCTTCTTTCTCTGGCCATCAAGGATAATGCGGTTTCTTGGTGGGCTCGTTCCATTGAAGCAATAGAAACTACTAGACTTTAAGGTGTTTATTCCTTTTTTCGTTCCTGCAGTGAAGGAATGTTACTTGCTGTAGATTGTAAAGTCTGGGAAATTAGAATTGTGAAAAGTGTGAATATCTTCTGTTTTTCCATGTAGCCTATAATATCTGTGTTTGCATTACCAATCAAATCATCCTCCAAAACTTTTTTTCCAGCTACCTGTTACTTAATTTCACATTTTTTTATTGCTGTGCAGCCCTTCGTTCCAAAGATTTGCTGTAAGAACATCAAGAAAGATTGAAGATATCTCTAAAATGGCTGCCAAAACAAAGCAAGAAGTTTCAGAGAAGGTGAAGGATGGTTTGAAAAACTTCGAGTCACTAAAGGATCAGTAATCTTCACAAAAGATACACAAGATATATTGCTACCCGAGATATGAATGGTTACTGCTATCATGCATCGGATGACTTGGTTGCTTAGATATAGATGCAAATTTCTTAGCTTGGATATTGGCAGTTGAAAGTTGCTGTTCAATAAATTGGTGTTTTGTATAAATCGTTATGCACTTTTCACACTGTGAATACTCTTAGAAGGCATAAACTACGTTGTGCTCTTTACTTTTGAAACTCAGATAGAGAAAATGATCTGACTTTTATACTCTCAAAGTGAAGAATCTTTTTACTGTAGAAATGTTAAATAATGCACAGATGAGGTTGAGATGTGTAGCTTTCCGTAATCTTTGATTTTTTTTTCTTTCTGGAAAAATTGATGTAAGGTTAAGTTGCGTGTTTCATCTCCAAGACAGTAAACTTTTGCCATTTTATCTCATCTGTATGGGGAATCTCAGTTGTACCTCAATCGATTTGTACGCTTGTGGACTAAAAAATCAGCATATAACTGTGGAGGCCAAGAAGCCTGATTTTATTAGCACAATCATACACTCAATATTACAAATTTATGTCAAACCTTTGAGTTACCAAACTCGACATAAAACATATATCTCAGTACAAAATTGAGCCCCTCTCTTCTTATGTATATTGGAGAATGAAGGCACTTACCAAACTTGAGAATTGGCTCTTTGTGCTTCTTCTAATGCCTCAGATAGGACTCTGAAAACCGACAATTTCAAATTAATAATCACAAAAAACATATCCAAAAATGTGTACGTTCTGCAATTACCTCTGGATATAGTATAAAGTATAAATTATATGAAAGAAACTTGAACATGGTTGATTGATTAGGAGTCCACTTCTTGTGGAATCTGTGCCTTCCCCAGATACACTTGTTGCATCTCTTCCCTCCATATCTGTAACCAGTAATTTACAATGTGAAACCATGTCTTAAAAGGAAAAGGGAACATTACAAAATTTAAAGATAGTCAATGACTTGCCATGTGACGGAACTCAAGTCGGATGTGTGGCACATTTGTCTTGTGGATATCATTTCCATCTGGTCCTCTTTTGAAATACTCTGGCCCAATCCAGTGAGACTACAACAATTAGGAGAAAACGTTATACGCACCTTATATGAGCAAACATGAAATAGTACTATACATTAAATGCACTTGTGAAATTACCTTGAGGACATGAGAAAAGCCAGACTGGAGAACTGAATTACGAGCAATTTCACATAAGTCGCATGAACTCAGTTTCCAAACCTAACATAAACGTGACATGAATATTATTAGATCTTAATCTTAAACACATTTACAAAGCTAATCTGAAGTACTCACTGAAGCAGCAATACTGTATTCTTCTACTAGTGGCTCCTTAGTCAAATGAATTTGTAGCGGATCATCAGTGGAAAGAGAGACATTGAGTCCACGAAGGAAAAATATAGGGAGTGGATTACGGTGATAATCAAGAAACAAAGAATTGTTGCTCAGAGGGGACATTGCTAAGCCAATCTGATAAACCATACACACAAAAATGAGAATAAAAACCAATGAACCACCAATACAAAATGTTTAGACCTTATTTGTGTACCTGTGCTAGATAGTAGAGATATTGAAGGACGGGAGACTTCCGTAAGTTGATTCCATGTGCAATATTATGTGCAGTGAGAAAAGTTGCAGCAAGGTGATCAATATCACCAGCCTGGAAAAGATAGTAATGCAAATTAATCATATGCATCAACACTAAATAAATGTTGAACTGACTTTGTTTATTTTGAAGTACTACCTCCCCTGCATGTGGACGAAACTTTATTGTTGTCATACCCTTCGATTCACGTAGCTGAAAGTACCATATATGGTTAGTGAACAATTTACAGGATCATAGCATCTCTATATGAAGGGAGGAAATCAGTGTCAGAGCTTATCAAGGATGGTTAATATTGAAGTTTTATACCAACCTTATTCAGAGTGAATAAGTTAGCATAACAATAGTATGCATAATATGAAAACGCGGGATTGAATATATTCGTCCACTGAGATGGAGTTGGCATGTGTTTTGTGGGGCGCCTCTCTGGCTTACTTTCATCATCTACCAAATCCAGGCCAACAACCTGCAAAGCCCATCCACCAGCAACCAAAAATCTATTAGAAAAATGCAACAGTTTGAAGAGCTTGAAACTGCAAACAATTCCCTAAGGATTATTCTGGTTTTATAATACTGATTGGTTCAATGAAAGAGACTAAATATATTTTGTAAGTCTAACCAACCCTTATCATACTTATGTCCTCACTTAACCAACAAAACTGAGAGAAGACCCCGTCTTTGATTGGGATAAATTGGCACTGAGATACGCACTATAATGTGATAAGCCACAATTACACCTCTAGCCATTTCATAGACATGTGATATGCTTATATGCACAATGCACTACCAAGTATATTTCAGAAACTGCAGCTAATTAAAATGAGAAACAAACCTGTTTCAAGAACAGGTGCAAGTGAGGATGTGAATCGGGGTCAACAGTGACCTCGAACAAAGGCAAGAAAATGTTATCTAACATGTTCTGAAATGACGTAGCAATCCCCATTTCCTTGTAAACATTGTAAAGTCGCGGAATCTGGAAAATATAATAAATATATTTATCAAGAATCAAGACAAAAACAAAAGAGAATGTTTTATTTTACTCTAAAACAATACAATATCCTTCAGAAGACAGAGTCTTTTTCTTTCTTTATGTTCAGAATCAGAAACAGAGTTAGGTGGTTCATGCTTCACAAGGTGTCAATGATACGTTTTTAAACCAAACATTTGAGAAACAAGTCACACCTGAATCAACCAGACAACATTCTCACTATACAAGTCATTATTCACAATCCAACTTGCCAATGTATCCCACTCACTTTGCTTCCTGCCATATATTGATACCCTGTATTCAGCCATCTGCAGTACAGCAGCATTGAGCATAAATTATTGCCAGAAAGTTTAAAAGTTGATGATATGGAGACAAATAAAAATTATAAAACATTAATACTGGCATACTACAAAGCTGTGAGATTATACAGAAGCCCTCAGTCTACAGCCAGAACTCTGGGAGTTCCTAGTGCAAAAAAACGTTATGCAAAGATTGGACAACTTGATCTTTACTTAGAGTCCATCAACACTAGAAAGAGAAACCAATAAGCCATATTTATAACTTTCAGATACTATAAGGAACATTTTAATAGTTATTCTCGGACAAGTCATCCAATTTCAATAATTTGGGAGAATACATAAGACTGTTGCGATTCACTGTCCTGGCCTGACCTTGCCACTTAGGAAACATTATTTTTAAGATGTAAAATAGCGCTGTAATTGTACTATGAAGTTTTCTATGGCTCCAACTTCATATCCTAATAGCAATACAAACAGAGGAAATAACAAACTAGGTTTAGAAGGAAACTGTATCCCAAAGATGCCTTTTTTGACATTATTTAGTTGATTGAATTGACTTTAGCCTCTGTAAGTTTGTACGTGTAAATGATCAGACCTGTAAGTATATGTTCCAATCAATTCAAAGATATTACAGTTTTCATCTTAGGCACAACTAGGTTGGTTGACAAGTCCAAACCTAAAGTACTTATATATGGAATCGCATAAAACAGTTCCACATGTGACCAAGCAAATTACAGAACCAATATCTCCTTTCGCATCTTATTGTCACCTGAAAGGAGGAAGAAGAAAGAAGGTCATAGGTAAGGAAGCACCTGATATTTGCTGGCTTCCAAGTCAGTAAAAACTTGCTTTGTCACTTCAGCAAGAAAACGGCCTTCAAGAAGAAATTTATTAGTAAGAATCAAATTAAATAGCATGTCATAATGGAGTAATTCTACACAAGACAATGAATAAAGTTTCAAATCTACTATATATTAGTAAAACTAACTTTTGCCACATGTCCTTCTCATATTAAATTTGCCACATGTCACTCTAATCTTTGTCTTTGCCAAATGTTATATTCATAATATTTCATTATTTCATATTTTTGTAAATTTCAAATAAGGTAGTATTTGTTTCATTCCATCCTAATCTACAATACACAAATCATTCATACATTACATGTTTCCTAATAAAAATAGACATTGATATGGAAGTTTAAAATTACACTTTTTTAATTAAAATAAATATATATATAAATCATATAATACATGAAGAATTATTATTAGAATAAAATGTCTCTATGTTTTTTTTCCAGATGTATTAATAGGTAGAAAAGAGTTTTACATGGTGCAAGTTGAGATTAGCTACAAGTTGTGCTCCAACATATAATACGTGCAGGATTATTATTAGAATATATTATCAAGTTTTATGTCAATTTAAATAGATTCAACATCAACATCAATCCCCATTTATCCCGAAAAACGGGGTATGGGTGGTCGGGATTGGTATTTCCCTACCCCAACAGGTTGGAAGCAAGTAACCGATATGACCTAACAATACATGGAAATACCACAAGAGCTAAAAACCGAAAACAGAAAGGTCAAAACAGAGACAAAGATTATACGGCTCCAAGCCCGAGTAAAAGGATACACCACTCCAAGAATCCCAGATCAAGCTTCTGTAACTCGAATCCTTTCCCTCCACAAAGCTCTGTCTTGAGCCACGTCAACTGAAAGCTCCAGAGCGGCGAGGTCCTTGCGGATGACCTCCATCCAGCTCTTCTTTGGTCGCCCTCTACCCCGGCGGTAGTCCCCCAACGCCAGAACTTCACAACTGCGAACTGGTGCACCAAGTGGCCTCCTCTGAACGTGGTCAAACCATCGAAGTCTAGATTCTCGCAACTTATCTTTAATACTAGACACTCCGACTTTTCCTCGAATAACTTCATTCCGAACTCTATCCAATCTAGTATGACCACACATCCAGCGTAGCATCCACATCTCAGCTACCATAATCTGTTGCTCCTGAGCCACAGTAACTGGCCAACATTCGCCCCCATAGATCATCGCTGGTCTAACTACCACCCTATAAAATTTACCTTTCAGCCTAAGGGGGACTTTCTTGTCACACAAAACTCCACAAGCCTGTCTCCAATGATGTCAACCTATCTGAATCCTGGACTTGATGTCCTCATCCACTCCTCCATAATTTAAATAGATTATTGTTACTTAATTTCTCTAAGTATAATTTTTTTAAATTGTACTTAATAAATCCCGTGTGAGGCACGGGAATTAAGCTAGTTGAATGAACAATATCGTCAACTAGAGACAATATAATAAGCCTTACACAAGGCTCTATGAGCTAAATAATGATAATGAGATTTCTGTGAAGTAACCAGCCCAGCTCTGATAAGACCCACTAAAAATATAATTGGAAGGAAATGGAGTCATAAAATGTAGTACCTTGGATGAGATTATCCTGTTTAAGGAAAATTTCCCTGAGCCTACTCTGACCACAAGGATTATACTTAAGGTTGAACTTGTCAAAGCGATGAAATGTGCTCTTGTCAGCATGCACATCTAGAAGGTCCACATTTAAGTCATACCTGGGCATAACCGCAGCAGTAAGTTAATGCAGCATTTTTTAACAGTCAAATGATTAGCTAAACTTCTTTGCAAAATAGCAAGATAAAAAAGAAATTGCATCACTTCCTCACCCAGTCAAATCTAAGCTCTGAAAGACTTCTTTCAAAGTTAAATATGTGCCATCCCGAAATATCACAACCTATCAAAACCACAGACGGAGATACCAAAAATACCTTTATCATATTCATGAGAGTAAAAAAAAATCAAAAGTAGGAAACCTACAGCAATGGATACAACATAGTATTCCCAAATAGTAAAGCTTAGGGATCAAATCCAATCTATTACCTCATCAGGCTCTTTCCTTAACTTTGACTTTATGAATCTTAAGAGATGCTTCTGATTCATGCACGCCGAGTGATGTACATGTGTATCAACCTTCCTAACATTATAAAAATCCCGATGTGGTGCACTCTTCTGAGCAAGAAACTCCTTATCCGCATTAAGCATCAAGTGAAGATTGAATTTCTACATGCAGATTTCAAATATATTCATAAGAACAAAGCACTAGATACAGCAAAATATGATAAGCACCAAGAAAACAAAGATGACTACTTGCTCCAGAAGAACAAGGCGGTGATGGCATAGAGTTCGAATATTTCCAGCTGCTATAACCCGAAGAATGTGATGCAGATCAGTGAAAAAGGTAGTAGAATCAGCAACATGGAACATCCTCTCTTTTGCTGGAGAAAGTAGATATAAACAAGGGTAATGTAAATAAAAATGCTGATTCTCACATATAAAGCATAATGTGAAAGCTGGCACACAAAACAAACAAACATACAATCTTTATTTTCATACACTTGAACTACTCCATCCTCCATTTGGAAAAAGTGCTGCAAAATATATAGATATATTATTTGACTGAAATGTAAGAAGCTATAAAAACTGATATTATTATTTTTAACTCAAGGAGAGGACTCACATCACTTTTTCCCTCAGGAAAGTAGTGAAAAGGATTTGGATTAGGCTTTGGCGTACTAGGGTCAGAAATAACTTCCTTAGCCCATGGAGTAACAACGTCCCTAAATATATAACTTTCTCGCAATTCGAGACACTCTTGAAGAACCATATATGACTCGATTTCATCAGGCGCCGGTGTTTCTAATTAGATTTTCACATAAGAGAAAATTATATAATATACACAGAAACTGTATAACTCTATTACCAAATCTGAAATATGCATGCATGAAGGTGGAATACAGAAAGGAAATCTTGAAGTGGACATTCTGTTATGTGTAATACTATGTTTATGCAGCTACATCTAGTTACAAAACTATTATCAGATTTATTTTGGTTTTTCTTCTAGGCCTTTCCAAACACATGATGCAAAGAGTCAGAAATGAAAATTAATACTTATATAGATGAAAGTGACAAGTATACATGCAATAAGGTCAAATTCCTTATTTACTAAATTTATTTTCATAACTATTAAAAAAGGAATTTGACCTTATTTAAACAAGATAGTAACCATCTTGTGAAATGTATTTTCACAAAAGTGATTACCACAAGGACTTATTTTCATAAGTATTAAAAAAGGAATTTGACCTTATTTAAACAAGATAGTAACCATCTTGTGAAATGTATTTTCACAAAAGTGATTACCATAAGGACTTATTTTCACAAGTAATTGTTTACTTCATATATAAGACAAAAATGAGTACCATAAGGACTTATTTTAAGTCTAACAAAAGTTTCATGCTCAGGTTCCTTCCTCAGAATATCAGCAGCTATAGGGTCGGGTTGAACACCGTGCAAATCACCAGATACACTGTGTGATCGAACCATGCTTGGAGCTGCAAGAGGTATTTGTTCCCTTTCACCATTTTCCTCAAGTACTTCCTGGTGATGAGATTTTCAAAACTAATTCATACCAATGATATCCTTACACGAATGTTCCCTGTCACCAGTTTTGTGTACTTAAAACTTACAGCATTTCCTGTAGAATTCTCGATAAAGTTATCTTCATCAGATCCCTCTAAACTTTCAAATGCACTACCACTTGCACCAGGAGACTTTGGAGATATAGGCCTAATCAGAAGAGAGGTTCTGCTACTTGATTTTGTATGGTTCAAAGATTTTCCTATAATATATTAAATTTCATTCAAGTTAAATTCAGACATAGTAAGAAAAGAAAGGTTAAAAAACGATAATTAAATGACAAACAAAATCAAACAGCACATCTGCAATACTCTGAAGGCTGAAGTTATTGTTATGAGAAAATAATTTGGTGGCAAGTAGAAGTAGTGTAGAGCAACCATGCAACCATACGATAGATGTGTTCCAAGAAAGTGATTTTAAGCTAGGGTATCAAGTACGCATTAAGCTATTAATTTTAATTTCTTCAAGGCTCAGATTTGCATCTTTAAAAAAAAGTGAAATAATTTATTTTAAGCTGCCATAGCCCACAGGTAGTTAGATGATATGCCAAATTTAAGAATTTAACGAGAAACAAGCATATAAGAAAGACATGCTAAAGAGCTGAAAAGTCGTGTGGTCAATATAAAAAAATCTCCTTTTTGAACTTACGGATTATTATCCATGTCACGACGTGACCACACAAATCATCTAGGATAAAGAACAAGCATTTAGACAGCTCAAAGACACCACATTTGAGTTGCAACTGTCACTAGTTGATCATAAATAAAATATCAACTGTGAAGTACTGCCGAAAAAAGTAGAAAATTTCACCCTAAATGCGATCGAACACCCACCCTCAATAACCATTCCATGACAAAAAATCATTAGACAATAACAGACACTCTGATGCCGGTATTACTTTTCCACACAAATTCTTTAATTAGTTTAAACTTTGAAGTGCAAATCACCTTAAATGCGACCGAACACCCTCAATAGCCATTCCATGACAAAATTCCGTTAGAAAATAACGAACACTCTGATGACGGTATTACTTTTCCACGTCATATCACACACAAATTCTTTAATTAGTTTAAACTTTGAAGTGCAAATCACCTTAAATGCGACTGAACACCCTCAATAGCCATCCCATGACAAAATTCCATTAGACAATAACAAACACTCTGATGACGGCATTATTTTTCCACGTCATATCGCAAACAAATTCTTTAATTAGTAGTATAAATTATAACAAAGATAGTTTCTCAACTGTGATCATCCATTTCCAACTCACCCAAACTATCTATATTTGTGCTTAGTGAAGTCGTCTCAGATGAAGGAAATGTTAACTGTGCAATACTGATTATGAAACAGAGCTCGTACTCAAAAGTCAAAATTAGTCAACTCAACCGTATGATTTAGCAAAAGAACAAAAGAAGAGCAAATTCCTGTTCACATACTTCACAAGCAAACTTTGAGAGGTCTGCAATCAAATACACACTAAACACTCCTAATTCGAATCAAGCCACACTAAAATAGTAGTATTGAACTCGATACCTTCATTAAGCGTATGCAGCCTCGGCAATCCAGGCGGAATCCCTTCGACAGCAAGCACCGAACCGTTTCGCTTCTCCTGCACAGCTCCAGCGCCATCAACCTCGTGGTTAATCACCGTAACATCCGGCAAAGACGCGGAAACACGGCGGTAAACGGCACGGCGCTTGTCAGACTTCCGAAGACGGCGAGGCGAAAGCTCATCCTCATCCTCATGGTCGCGTTCACGATCGATTGTCTTGGCGAACTCGAGCAGCTGCGTGAGCGTTTTGCGGTGCATGTAGTAGGCGGAGACGGCGACGACAGAGGCGCCGAAAAGCGCGGCGACTGCGAGGTGCAGAGCGTAAGACTCCATTGTTGTGAATCAGAGGAATTGGATTGTGCTTAAACCCTAGGTAGTAGTGGATTGCGGAAATTGGGGAATTTTGTTTGTTTCGGTGGATTTGTGGGAGACGGATGATCATGACATGTTGAAATTTCTGTATCCAACTTACCAAAATATAACACGTGACGGATTTCCAGCTCGTAGTAGAGTGTTAGATATTCTACGTTAGGATAAGGTATTAGTCCCTCCGTCCCTTAATGTTTTTCCCATCTCCATTCGACGACACGTTTTATAACGTTAATATCTTTAAATACACGTTAATAAAAATTATAAAATTTTGATATTGTTAAAGTTCTGAATGAGACGAATCAAACAAGATCCCATATTACTATATCTTTTCTTATATATTGAAAAATATGTCGAAGATTCTCTTGAAACGTGAATAGTGTCAAAATTCAGAATGAGAAGAACATTTAGGGACGGAGGGAGTAAATGAAATGGCCTATAGTGGAAAATAGGTGATTTGCCAAAAGTTTATTCTTTGGAATAAACTAAGAATAAACTTTGGGCTAAAATTTACATATCTTGAATTTTAAAAATAATTATTTATTTAGGATTATATGATCTGCATCCACTTGAAATGTAAATAATGGAATGTTCTTAGATTACAAAATCTTGTGTATTTTTTACAATTCAAATCTAGTGTTTTTTGCAAATGGATATTTTGTGATATTTTTATCAATTCGCCTTAGTTTGTTGGTTTAGCATTCCCAATAGCACTTGGAGGAGTCAAAGATCTTCTAGGCCTTTCTCTTTTCCCTACACCTCAAATAAATCAAAAATAAATCACAAACAACATTTTTAATCAATTATTAAAACATTATATAAATTAATTTTATAAACTTTTGTTGTGTGTACGTATAGAAAGGGACAGAGGATCTCAATTCCACTTGGAGATACAAAACGTGAACAAGAGAAATGGTAGAGATACTCATGATTATTGGTTTTGGTTTTGCTCTTGTTTAATTTCAGATCATCTTTAGTTAATGGTAAGTTTATGCATTATTTTAATATGCAGTAGTTAATAATTAATTAATGAGTTAACAAAGCGTGGAAAGCCGGAGTTGGAATTTGTTTGGTAAAAGGTGTTTATGGTTTATAAAATGTTTTTTTTTAAAGTAGGTTTTCAAATTTGAAGTTTGTGAGGCACTGAGATTTGTGCAAGATTGAAATAAACTAGTTTGTGTTTATAAAATTGATGTCAAACAAACCATTCGTGATTTCCCTTGCCTTTTTACAGGGCAATCAGACTTCATCTTAAAGTTTGGTCCATTTGAATGAAAAATTGGAGCTCCTATTAAACGTATGATTCTCTTATTGATGCAATTAACAACCATCCTCTACCGTTGAGATTAGAAGAATTAGAAAAGCTTTGTGCGGAAAAGTCTTTTTATCTTTGTTTTCCATGATAAATAAGTTACTTTATTGGTTTTATAACCTAGGATTTCTAGTTTTTAACAAAAAAAAAAAGCTAGCTTATTTTACCCCACCGAAGAGATTATAATTGTGTATTAGGTATCTGTTAATTTAGGATCCTTCGGTAAAAATTAAGTGATTTGGTGTTAGTTCGTTTAGTAAAAATTAAGTGATTTGGTGTTAATTTATATATTTGCTTCAATTACCACTTCCAACCCCATTTTTATAGTTGAACAAGATAAAAGTATTCTCTTTCACTTTTATATAATACAACAAGGATGCTTGATATCATCCTTAAATAAGGACCTGTAACATTTTCAAAATTCAACGGTAGGACAATAAACCATATTGTATCACATAATTTAACCATACATTTCACATAATTTAAGTCAATAGTAGAATAACATATAGCTCATATCATATCACATAATTTAAGTCAACAATAGGATAGTAGCCCATATCATATCACATAATTCGAACTACTCCCTCCGTCAACATTAAGGGAATGAAACAATATTTAAGAAAAGTGAGATGAGTGGAGAGAAGAAGAAAAATGAAGTTGGGTAGATGGTTGATTGGATTGATAAAGTGTTAAAAGAAGAATAAAATATTGAGTAAAGGTATTAATGGTGGAAATTAGATAGAAAAGATTATATAGATGGTTGATTTGATTGATAAAGTGTTGTTAGAATATGAATAAAATAAATAAAGTAAGGGTATTATGGGAAAAAATTAATGGATAGAAAATGAATGTTGCAAACATTTTGGGACGCCCGAAAAGAAAATGTTGCAAACATTAAAGGACGGGGGAGTACTTATCTAACTCTTTACTCTCCTATGTACTTTTTGACACTATAAGGCCTTGTTCGGCACTGAAATATAATCATTTATAATAGTTTATAATTATTAATCCCTGGTCGGCATAGCTTCTGTAGAACTCATTTTCTTAGGTACAAGTGTCTTTTTATTCTGGACAATTCTTGTTGTCAGCTTTATAGAACAAATAATCCATTTTTAAAATTAATCTCATTATAATAGCTTATTATTTGATGTCGAATGAGAATAACTCAACCCTAGCCTTCTTATTTTACCAATTCAAATCCACTGCAAATCTAAGTTTTAAGATGGTGAAAAAATTTATCTTTCGTACTTTGTCTCATTGTGCTAGAGGCAACTCTGACGGGAAGCCTAGCCCATCATTACAAACATTTTTTTTTAACAAGCGAACAAAATGCTTATTGTTTACAAACAAGTCAAGTCTAAATCATCGTCATAATAATTTTAAAAATTTGATTTTAAAGAAATCTTTAAGGGAAAGAATTGCAAATTCCTAGAAAGAATAAGCTTTTGAAGTTCCATCGTATCTGAACTTGACACTCTGTTGTTCCATCGGATGACCACTTCACGAAGATCTTGAATTGAGAAGTTGTGGACCGTCGAGAAGTCAGCAGCTCTATTGCAATATCGCCTAATGAAGAAGAACTTGCAAGAGTGTTGCAAAGCTTGTCGCAAGGGTTAATATGATAAAATACCTTATTTAATCATGTGAATTGTTTTCCTTTTGTATTTCTTTTTAATTATTTGCAACATGACAATTGGAAAAATGTTAATTAACAAAAAAAAAACTCTTATCCTAATACCCATAATAACTATTTTATTTCAGCACCAACATCATGAAAAACCTTTGTCTCCCCCCTGTGTCATCTCCTACATCAAGCAATGTCTCCTCTCCTACATCAAACCAAGCAGTAGTGAGAGAGAAATGAGAGATAGAAGAACACAATAACACAAAATTTGTTCACAGAATTCGCAACGAAAATGACTATGTTTGGAGTCGCTATCAAGCCAGGATAGATCCACATCCACTCCTGAAATTTGTGAATATTTTGATTACAATGTCGAAGAGAGTATATATAGAACTAATGGATGAAATCTCAAACCCAACAGATATACATATCAAAGGTATGACAGATATTAACCTGATCAGAAATCATAATAGGTTAGTAGAACAGGGGAATCATCACATAGCAAAAAGTTACTAAGCAATTAGCAATTATCCTCCACCGTTGAGATTAGAAGAATAAACGTTCCAGTTTAGAGTTTCATTAAAAAAAAATGAATAATTCGGATAGAATTCGGCCGTGTCGAATTTTTCCCGATTTTTTTCGCGTACTGTTCGATGATTGTACAACCCCTTCAATTTTTGTTGTTGCTAAGGTATATTTTTTACATGACATTTGCCTTTGAATGTTCGGTGTTGTCTTAATAAAACGTTCATTCATTGGTATCAAAATGTTCATGGCGTTTTTAAGCATGCATTTTCAGTGATTTTATTTTTTGTTTCAATGCACTTCCAATGTGAACTTACCATGAACAATTTATATATGGAGCCATGAACATTTTACGTTCGATGCCATGAACATTTTACGTTCATTGAAATTAACATTATTGTAGATCATATTAATTACATTTTTTTTTATAATGTTCATTATACCATAAATATTACAGTATTTTTTAGAGCAATGAACATAAGTGCTTGTGACAATGAACATTAAGAGTCTTGTTCATTATCATAAATAATAATTTTCTAATAGGTTGCTTCCTAATTCCATTGATACTGGAACCTACCAGCTGTAATAAATTATGCTGATAAATCCAACACACTACACAACAAATTCTCCCTCAATGCCTGCTCCAAATTTTGTCAGGTTTAACTTGAACAGAAACTTAAACCCCTTTATTTCCAAATCACAAACCTACACATTGTAACATTGTAAAGTCTGTAATATATTTAGGCCTTTTTAACCACACCCGGATTTTTATAACTGACACCCGGTCTTGGACGCATTCCGGGTGCGTCCAAAACTATTTCTCAAAAACCCGGTTCAGTTTTGGATATCCAACTTAAACCGAAATTTTAGCCATTTTGACGGAAAAAAAAAAATTAATTGACCCGGGTTTTTGGACGCACTCAAGATGCGTCCAAGACGAGGGTAGTTATAAAAAATCGGGTGCAGGGAGTATATTTATCTGACGTCCTTTATATCCTCTTTTCAGGATGTTGCCATCATCCAAATCAAGAAACAAACCCCAGAATCACTGCATGTCATTAATCTCTCTACTGGTCCTCTGTAGCAACTCCTCCAGAGTCTGAAACCTGCCTTCCTCTTCATCATCCCTATCACCGAGATCGTCTAGGTCGTGATCGGGCGGATGCTCGAACGTGTTCACTGCCGACTGCGAGATGTACTCCGACACTCGATCGAACGTGAAATCATCTGCTGCACGAGATGCCGAACAACCGATAACGTTGGAGTCGACCTCTACGTTCTGTTCTCCTGTATCCACGGTAACCTCGTTCAGCGACACGGCTGACGAGCATCTAGATATGGTTAGGGATGCAATGGTTGTCGTCTCGTCTCTCTCGTCTATGGAGTATACGGATCTCGTTGCCACCGACCTTTTTGACTTGTCCTTCACCCTCTTGCACCAGCTGTGGAGTGAATCCCTCACGCTCTCTGCTACAAGCGCTTTCTTGCACTTTGATCCCATCTAAATATTCAACAAATGGAAACAATTCTCAGGCTCATAAACAATGGAGTTAAGTATATTGATTGAAGATTTGTAGGCATGTTAGTGGAACCTGTGTTATGATGACGCTTAAAGGAACAGTGCTATAGCTGCACCAGAACTGAACTAGAAGCCTGAAACCACAAGAAATGGAGAGTGGTGATTAAGAACAATATAGAGTTTCAAATCCCAGCTGTCATAATCGGATTCCGGGTAAAGAAAAACTTACCCAGAAGCCAAGCGGATGACAACCATCGCGTGGTTCTTCATGAAACAAGACCGTTGCTTGAAGCCCCACTACATAAAACACAGTTTGTGTTATTTCTCATCTCCTTAGTATGTCATAATTTTCGAGAGAGATGCAATGCGACAGTAGTAGCAAAAAATTTGTTAAGTTGTATAGTAACAAAAGAGCATGAGATTGATCAAAACAAACAGCGTTCTAATGGTAGTAATGTCGACTTTGCTGTATAAGGCGAAAAGATATGCAAGAGCAACGCAGAGCAACCCCATAGAAGCTAGTAACAGGAGATCAAACTCAAAGTGAAGGGAATAGTGAAGGGTGTATTCTCACCAAGGACCAGATAAATGTTGCCATTTCGAATGCATTCTGCAGGTGAAGAATGCATAACAAGATTAGGGATCGGATCAGTATCTGCAAGAGTAAGGCAAAAAAGGCCATGTGGTTACCTGAAAGGAAATAAACTGTATCAACCTTAAGATGATCCCTGGCTTACCAAACCAAAAGAGCTCATCCCGTGGTTTTACTTGGGTTCCACTGGCTGGACCAGATGGTTCTGCAATCTCCACAGCTAGCACCGACACAACATGTTCAAGCTTGGTTCCCACCAGCATCACAAGCTTCAATGAAATTTAAAATCAAAGATAAAAGTAAAAGAATGGACAAAATGTGATGCCAGTTTATTGAGTTTTTACTAGTAAGGTACTTGTGTACAGTGTTCAGATTACAAGGATAAGGTAACTAACAATGGCAGGAATGAAAGATAGCCAGAAGTAAATATTTAGACCTGCAAAAATGAGTAGAAGGGAACATCTCCCATGTTAAAAATGAGTGATTCTTAAATAGAAATGATTGAGAAAGGATTTCTGAGCCTAAGGTTTATGTTACCGTGGATATTGATGAAGATGCACAATATGGCATACCCCCAGAGTGGCCAGCTGCATAGTAAAAGATAATTTGCTCAATGGCAAGTGGCTGATTTTCCCAGTTCGGATAAGATAAATTTTTTAGCATAGGAATCATTTCTTCTTATATGTCCAATGCAGTATTATAACTAATGCTAATTGGGAATGTGAAATAGGCTCAAAGGCCAGTATACCTAATTCCCACAATTGCATGAAATTCGTCTTCCATACTCCTTACCATATACTTATGGAAGTTATAAGAAAGGTGAAGCCTATGATTCTGAAAACAAATAAAGGCAAATTAGAGAAACAGCACTGAGTGGATCACAATAGTTTTAATCATAGAAATACAGAATAGAAGTAGGAAACCAAAACAAATTAGACACCTACAGTTATAAAGCCCAAACGTAAGGCCAGGTAATCCGACTTCCTTATGGAACTCTTGAATTGCCGGAGAAAGCAAAGCTGTATTATAACATAGGAGAAATGATGAGCAGAAAAGGGCTACAAAATTTTTAAGTATCTGAATCTGTATCAGAAAGCCAAGTTACCATCCAAATTAGAACACGGTTTCTGCTCCATGGATGTGATGCATGATGAAATGCAAAGGTAGTCTGTCGTCTCATTACTTTATTCTTCTTTGCTGTAGAGCAAGTAGCTAGATCAAAATCGTATTAGCAGCATATAATTTCATTTTACAGCTCTAGTATGAGCTATGATGACAAGCAGAACTATTCTTCTCAACCTTTAAAGAAAGTGACCTTTCCTCTAAAAAAAACACTATTTCCTAATTGTAATCCTGGTTAACCATTACACAATGATGTAATGGTCTTGCAACATTCTAATCTTAACATGCTGAAGTAGGCAACTTGGAGTCGTTGGACCGAAAATATGAAAGGAGTTACTACCAGATCAAATGTCATATAACAAAGAAAAGATTATGAGAATATTATACATATATAGACACCACCAACTAAACACCTATGATATTTAATTTCTATGCTTCAGATAAAATCAGTTTTCCTCTCTAATAAGCAACTTATCAAGAACAACCCTCTCCTCTTGCAATGCAAACTCTAATGGAGGTACAAATCAAACACAGTATCTTTTTTGAAAATTGAATGGTTCTGTGATACATTATGTACCTTGGGCTTCAAGAGCATAGGCAAATGCCTGATTTTCCCATTTCCTCCAGCTATAGATCTACATAAATGGAAAATAATAGCATACCCAGCTGGTAAATTATCAAAAGATAGGATAACAAGTAAAAACCATCATAATGGATGGCTACTAGCTAAAATAGATTAACTGGGATCAAAGAATTGTACCTTAGTCATGGCAAGTGCAACTGCGAGGCAACTATAGAGAACGTGTGTGATACCAAGGACAAATAAGAATCTGTGAAGCTGCTCAAGACCTTCATATGAAACGAAAGGTTGGCGTCCCTGCAGCGAGATATACATATGGTTAGCACTTACTAGAATTGCATAATGAAGAGGAAATGAGCAAAACATATATACCTCACTACACTGGTGAGAGGGAGGATTAAACAATCCCTTTGGTGGCACAACAGTGTGATTCGAAAAAGAGATTGGTTGTTCAAACAAAAACCACTGATGTTCATGGACCCCAAAATCCTCCTCGGAACAAAGATAAAACCGACTATTGAAAAGGGATGAATCTACACAGATTTCAGAAATCCACCTCGCCCATTGCCCCAGCAACAAAGATATCAAGCCAAGTAGCATTAACTCTGAGCAACAATAGAGAAATACACAATGAAAGCAAGGAAGGGTACATAGAAATTGCAATTGAAAAGTGGTAGCTACCTTCCTTAGTCTTCTCCAATGAAGCTGACAGAGCTTTCCTCCTAGTCTTCTTGAGCCACTATATACCCACAAAAAAGCATACAAGAGAAGGGTTAGCTCGATCAGAACAGCAGAAAGTGGTTTAGGGAAAAGGGGCTTACTTTTCCGAATCTGTAAATGGATCTCTCAACCAAGAAACAAACAAAGACCATGACAGTGGTGACAGTGGCGACTGACCAAGTTGGGGTCTCAGCCAGAGACCGTCCTTGTTCCATCTTACCGATCGATTAGGAAGAAGTGCGGTGCAATGAAGTGCAGTGCATTCAACGATATACATTTTCCGGAGGAGCTGGGTTTATTCTGTCGGCCAACCCATAAACGGAGGGAGGGCCGAAGCCATGTGCCTTGTTCTTAATTCATAAATGCATACTCCAAAGTTTGTGACGGAGGTTTTCAAAAAAAAAAAGGTTTTGTGAGGGAGACAGACGATGACATCAAGCTTTAAAAATTCAAAAACAATTTAGATTGATTAATTATTTTTACCATAAAATAATCTACTTTCCATATACTAGCCAAATATAATTAATTTAGTCAACTTATTCCAAACAAAGAATAAAACAATATTTGATCTTCAATCTATATTGTTACATATATGTATTATATAATATGTGTTTCATATACTATCTATCTATGTATACATATACTAAAACAGAGCGTTGGTTTTTACAAAGGAGGTGTTATTTGAAAAGTTAGAACCCACGTGGTCAAATATCTTTAATAGGCTTAAAAACCAAGTTTCATTCCATTCCGACATCGTTTGGGCCTCGTTTTGCCAAATTGGGCAGTAAGTCCATTTAAGTCTTTTAGCGTTTACGCATAGTTTCGAGCCTAGTTTTGTGTGAGTGAGACCTTATTGTGACTTTATATGCCTAATAAGACTAAATTGTATAATGTTTTCAAACATAATAAATACATCGATGTCGTTGACCATACATATTGCGACAAGCTAAAGGATGATGACTAGTTTGATGTTTACAAAAGAGGTATTACTTGAAAATGAAGAAGTTTTGATTGGGAGTTACCCACATGGTCAATATCTTTTATAGGCATTGAAATCAAGTTTCATTTCATTTTGACATCGTTTGGACGTCGTTTTGCCAAATTGGGCCTTAAGCCCATTTAAGGTCGTCTGGCGTTTACGCATAGTTTCGAGCCTTGTTTTGTGTGAGCGAGACCTTATTGGTACTTTATATGCCTATAAGACTAAGTTGTATAATCTTTTTAACAATGATCACACATCGATGTTGTAGACCATACATATTGCGACAAGTTAGAAAGTTATCACTAGTTTGATGTTTACAAAAGAGGTCCTATTTGAAAAGCTAGAAGTTGAGATTAGAAGTTACCCATATGGTAAAATATCTCTAATAGGCATTGAAACCAAGTTTCATTCCATTCTGAAATCGTTTGGACGTCGTTTTGCCAAATTGGGTCTTAAGCCCATTTAAGGCATTGAAACCCAATGATGTACGTCAAGCATTTGTAATCCGAACGGTAATATCTTCACGATGATAATTTGTCTTACTTGAAGAAAATCGACGCACATATAAAATTTTAAAAATCACAAAATTCAGCCCCCTAGGAGTGCGGGCACTCATAACTTAGACATGCAAATCTTATAATTTTTTAATATTTTAGCCATTATGTTTACTTTTTTGCTTCAAATGGCCATTATGTTTACCCTTTTGCTTCAAATCTCTTTTCTATTTGCGAGGTTAATTTAGACGTGCAACTTTTGGATATATTTTCCAAACTTGACGATTTTACCCCTGATCGCTTACGCAAAAGTTACTCAGTTATATTAAGCGTGCAAAATCGCACTAATTAACAAATAGGGACATCCTAACTAAATAACAAATTTTACTTTTCTCAAAAGAAAAAGGAGTTAAATATGGCTGAAAGAACTCACAATGACATATTTAGAACTCACAAGAACATGGTGGTATTTAATAAGCAGGATTAACATCTTAATACATCACTCAAATCACAATTAGGCTTCATTAATTTCCCAATTAACACCAAGTAGCAGATGAAAGATAAGGAGATCGAGATGGTGCAGCAAAAAGCCAGCCTTTTGCTTCTTCAGAAGCCATATTTATACCACAGTTTTTTGCATCAATAGAGAAAGCATGGATATTTTGGTGGTAAGAAAAGAACATGCCCGAGTCTTCCCCTTGTTCATAGATCTTCTGCTAGAGATCTTCTTCTTCTTCAGCCAGCAAGCGGGTTAGCATGTATGGTAACACGATTGAGCC
Source organism: Oxyria digyna (assembly GCA_029168935.1). NCBI lineage: Eukaryota > Viridiplantae > Streptophyta > Magnoliopsida > Caryophyllales > Polygonaceae > Oxyria > Oxyria digyna. Next base: position 1,509,319 of record JAPVLV010000017.1, read on the forward strand.
TAATCTCTGCAAGAGGGCGATCCCCAGGCCCACTCTGGGTCTGCAGCAAAGTATCAAAAACGAACTTGGTAAAATATTGATGCTACAAAAAAGGTGTAAATTGTAGTACATAGTAGAATAACATATCTTCATCACTTAAGTAGAGAAAGGATAGTTTGGATTAATACTCAAATCACATGTATTGAATTTTGACGCTAGATTGTAGTATTTTTTTTAGTACCTTTTCCATCAGATCAAGCACTTCAAACCCATGAATAACCTTGCCAAACACTGTATACAATCCGTTTAGATGAGGTTGTTTTGCATATGCCATAAAAAATTGGCTTCCATTTGTGTTGGGCCCACTATTGGCCATTGATAGGGTCCCTCTTGCATTATGCTGAGATATTTATAAGAAGAAGACAAGGAATTAGTATCATATGTAGTTCAAATAAAAGTTGTTAAGCAGAAACTTAATTGGCTAGAAATCAAGAGCACACTCCAGAAGAGAAGACAATAACATAACTAACTAACCTAAAATAATAACACCAGAAGAAAGTAAATTAATTCAGTGCCCAGCAGTTACCAATAAAAAAGCTGTATGTACAACTTAACTATAGAAAATTCATGATTGGTAACATTCGAAGAAACCCATGTTTATATATATGCTTCACAGGATACTCTGTACAAACAATCTGCAACTTAAAGTTGAGACTATTGTCACGGTGCAGAGAAAAGACCATCAGATAAGATCAATAAAGATATTCTGGAAACACGGTTGTTTATAGCTTTTACAAGTATCTTTCTAGGCAATATAGCATGTAGAAAATTGTCAGCGGAAATCCAAAATACTTGAGATCACAGTTGAGAGTGTTGCAGTTGGCATGTGTAGAGGCAAAGGATGACAGTGATGGTCAAATTATGTGGGTTCAACTCAGCTGACTGAAACATTTTATTCATGGCAAAAGTGTATATGAAGCCTTAACCGACGACTCTTTGGCAGTTCAGTTTCTCCTTGAAACGACTTAGGAGTTAGGATTTAATAAATCATTCAATTAACTTAAAGCCCAACTGAAGTAAGAACAAACAGCTTTGTTTCATGAATCAAAGTCGGACATCAGACATCATAACTGTTAAAATGCCGCAATACTAATGTATAAATGAAAATAAACAGGTTATAAAATATCTAAAAGCATAAAAACAAATTTTTCTGTTTACCTTTAGAGACTCCCTAATTTCATCATTGAACTTCTTGCCCCATATACTCGTACCACCTTTGCCTGTGCCTGTCGGGTCTCCACCTTGGATCATAAAACCTTTGATATTACGGTGAAATATTGTCCCGTCATAGTAGCCGCTAGCACATAGTGCCAGGAAGTTCTGTTTGCACTCAAAGCAATACAATTTACGCACTAAATTGGGAAGAAATTACTCAAATTCTTTTATAACACTGTAGATTCATTTAATTATCACATAAATGATAGATCAACCTGTCCTCTCTACTGAAACGATGAAATTTACAACAGGCAGAACTCTATTAACAAAATGTAATGTTGACATGCAAAAGATTTTAAGAAGAAAAACAAACTCTCAAAGAGAAGTAAGACAAAATAATCTAAAAGGAGAGTACGCCCACTTTCAGCTATTTCAAAGTAACATCCTTTGGATTAGTTAAGGCCATATAGTCTTCTTAGGTACAAATACTAAAAAATAAAATAAAGAAAAGGAAGAAGGAAGAACCTTCTTCACAAGTCTAAAGAACAATTAACTTGGCACACAACAATGCAAACAAAATTGATGACTGCTACTTCCAATAAACAAATTTGTATATGTTTCAATAATCAAAACTCCACATATTATAACATAATAGCCTCACGTGTACAACCAAGTTCATGACCATGAGAGTTGAAGGAAGCCCAATTTGAGTAATTGGTTTTCAAGGAAAAACAGCCTGTAATGGAGGAGAGGTCATTTTTTCTCTCTAAGTCGTAGCATTTAGGGTTTGTAATAATAGGGCGTGCAGGCCAAATAAAATCCTAAAGAAAACAAGAGGCATGATTTGTCATCCAATTGTGCACAAACAGAAACCCTAAACTAGAATAAGCAGAAGCTATAGTTCAATAGAAAATCAACAAAAAATTGAAATTGAGCCAGAAATCTTTGTAATAACTTGGTAGAAAAACTGAAATTTCGAACAGGAGCATGATTATCAAAGATTTATTACCTCAGCTGTTTTAGGGACTTCGTCGCAAAATACTTCGCACTTGATATCGCCAAGATTTGTGTGAAGAGTAACGGACTGCAAATTTAACAATGGCGAAACACACAAGGGCAATGTTATGTAATCGAGGTGAGCAGTATAAGCACATAGAGAGAATAAGGAAGACTCACCATCTTCGAGAGCGGGTTAGAGGAACAGTGGAAAAGGTGTTCGGGAAGAAGGCACACCTAAATTCTGGGGTGACCCAAATTGTGTATCTTGTGTTTAAATTTTGAGTAGTGTAAGTACATTCACATTCACGGTTAATTATGTAAATGTAATTTTTTAATATATAATATTTTATATGTTTATAAATTATTTTATTATAAAGAATAAAATTAAAATCTGTCAACTTATTTTGAAAATTATTTATTCTTAAACTTAACAAATAAACTAGTGATTGATCCGCACCATGTACGGGTAATAAAATAACTATTATGCAACATATAATTTATAGATATATTATATAATAACTAAATACCTAAATTAGAAATTTATAAATAAACTTTAAACTTTGAAAGGAGGTAAAAACTATCATCACGTAAAGTATTGATGTATATTAATTGGATTGACTTTTCAACAAATTAACTTAAATCATGCTATAGATTTTTAATTTATTCTCATATGGTTTTCATGTTGAAAAACATTGCAATATATGTAAATTAAGCATTATATATTATATCAATATAATTCAAATTAGCGTGCTAGCCTGCTAAAATGGTCATTCAACAAAGGTAATTCTAGTACTGAACTTAGCACAAACAACAAATGATATATCAAGAGTGATTACCCAAAGCGTAATTTGAATGCCGGAAACATGATTGTTCTGATTTGAAAACTGAATATTCTTATAACTCTTAGGATATTATATAGACATAATATCAATTTCTTAATTTATGATTTCAAAATGCAGTGACAGAATAGGAGAAACTTCCTTATATGCAATACTCTTCTGTATTGCAACTCATACAGAACAAAGGTGATTTAGGTCAAATAACTTCGTCGTGTTGGTGAAGGGCATCTAACCTTTAAGTAACTACATCTAACGTTTGCTAATACCTTTGTAATGTTGCGAGGGTATAAAATATCCACAATTAAAGTGAATTAAATCTTATATGTCTTATACCAGAACAAATATAATCAGATAGTACTATAAACTTGGGACACTTAAATCTAATATGAACTCACACTTCAATAAAAGATCTTGCATTCAAACTCACAATGATGTGCAGTGGATAAGACATACAACTTACAAGAACATTCAATTTATCCTGCAGAGATGTTAAAACAACACATAAAGCATTGCAATTTGGATGAGCACACAATTTCAATAGTTCCTCCATTAGCAAGCAATTCCAAAACCCAATTAATAAGCTGGAGTATATACGAAAACCAATTAATCAACTCATGCACAAGAATATATAGCAGCATACCAGGTACATTGTGTTTATCACAATATGAAACGTTGAAGCATTAGATAACGGAGTTGTTTACACAATTTTTCAAGAACACACAAAATTGAGCTTAAGAAAGGAGACATAATTTTATAGATTTACATGTTAGTGGAATAGTGGGTGAGATAATGGGTTAAAAAAGTTCTAGTGGGAGTAGTGGATTTACATGTTAGTTAGTGTAGGAGAAAGTGGGTTAAAATTTTTATTTAACTTATTTATAAAAAAATGATGTAAGAGTAGTGCACATGTCTCCACTTAAATTTTGTCAAGGGACACAATTTTTTGTGAAGACATGACTTCACCTTTAACATTGTATATAGTAGATATAGTAAAATCATTTTCGAAAAAAGGTTTTTCTATGTTTTGAATCATTTTATATAGTCAATAATATTTACATTTCAGATACTTAAATGTACATAGAGCAAGAGTGGACATGACAACGTAGCGTTCCCTCCCTATTTCATTTTAGTAAAATTTAGTACCTTATCTTTAGTTTTCATTAGGGTTTTTTTCAAAAACAATTTTAATCTAATCAGATTGTGGAGAAGGTAGGTATAGTTTAATCTTTTTCAAAAAAAAAATTGTTTTAAAATATGAATATATGGCCAATAATAGATTAGCGACACGTGACGCAATTTTTAACAATGACTTGGCTTCTCCCTTATATTGTAGTTAGTTTCATATTAGTTTAGTTCTCGTACCATGTACGGAATTTGTATAAAAAATAATTTTTTATATAATATAATTAAATTTTTATAGTATAAAGTGTATATATAATTTGAATATCTTTTATGTAATTATAATTCAATCTTTCAGTATAGTATGGATTTAATTTATCATAAATTTCTAATAAAGCTATATATAAAATTACGGAAGTTATATCATAGTTCGTATGCTTTATATAATCATATCGTAAGTTATTAATCACGAAATTAGTAAAAAAACAAACAAACAAATAACCATTTTATTTATATAAATTATATCAATACTTTCAAAGGAAAACATATAGTAAAGTGCATTTAAAAAATTAAAACAAGTAGAGTAGTATTTTACTTATCATCTTTTATTTGTAATTAAGAAGATTTGTATTTGATTCAAGAATATTTTAGTATATTTTTTATTATAAAAGATAATCTTAGCTTTTTATTAAGATTATGACCTTTTGAGACCTGCTTGTGATATTGTTTTTGATGAAGGATCATCTGGACAACAACCGACACCTCCGGTCCCTGAATTTAAAGGTGCATTGACGCGCTCGAGAGCTAAGGAAGTCCAACAAGAGCTAGACAAGTTAGTAGCGTTCTTCAGTTCCAAGGAGTTGAATACAGACGAAGAACCACCATTGAAGACTGTTCTAATGATCGAGGTTCGAGAACGAGCAGAGGACGACAGCGAAGAACCGCGACCGCGGCTGGAAACCGCGCCCGCGGCTCCATAACAGCGTCTGCGGCCAGGAGGCAAGAACCGCGCCCGCGGCTCCATAACCGCACCCGCGGCCAGGAGGCAAGAACCGCGCCCGCGGCTCTATAACCGCACCCGCGGCCAGGACCTCGGCGAAGAATTTCAGAAACATTATTTTCGGATATTATTTGTTTTCGGATTATTATTTTAGGATTTACTTTTATTGTTTATTTCTTTAGTCGGCATCCTTATGAACCCTATATAAGGCTTCCTTAGTTATTGTTTTGCCCCCCCCCCAGACTTTGATATTGAATACAACGTTTATCGTTTTTCCTTCCAAAAGAGAGAGCTTTTGTGAGAAGAGTGCCCCGTGTGCATTGTCGTTCAGTTGGCCCTAGTTGTGCTTGTGTGTGTCAATCTCCTCCATAAGGTTGGTGCTATCGGGACTCCATAGAGCAACCTCCAGGTGCCTTGACCCACCAAAGTCATTGTGTTTGGTTGTAATCATCCGTTGGGGTTTCTTCATCATTCGGTATGGTTCTTGTTCTTAAGTTCAAGGGTTTTATCGTTGTTTGATTTGGTTCCAATTGGCCTATCATTCGATTTATCCTTCTTTCATCTCATTCTAATTCCGCCTTTCTTCTCTGTTCGAGTTCCTATTCGAGTTTGGTGTCTAGGTCGGCAACTGCGGCTTAATCCCCGCATCAAATTGGTATCAGAGCTGTGTTGACACCATTCGTCTTCACAAGAACATCAAGAGACCCCCTATCCAGAAAATCACAAAAAGAGTCAGCTTTTATTTTCTTGTTTGTCAGTTTCTTTCAGAAATTGATTTTGAGTCTTCCATTGCTTTGATATTTCTTGTTGAGTCATTACAGGTTGTGTGCAAGAAGTTTGGATCGATTAGTGTTGGTGGAGATCGAAAGATTGGAGTTTGGAGCACCCTTGTTCCCAAAATCCATTCAGCCCTTCATCCATCTCAAAATCTATCCATCCCTACCAAAACGCAGCCATCAGAAACCCAAAAGAATTGCTGGAATTTCTTTCCTTGAAGCCCAAACAAGATCTTCAAAGAAGGAAATCTTATCTTTCTACAAGGGAATCTTATCTTTCTACAAGGGAATCTTATCTTTCTACAAGGGAAATCAAGTTAGTTGTTATTTTTATTTATTTTCAATTTTTGCTGAGATTAATATCTCACATCAAGTCTGTAATTTCGTTTTGTTTAGTTGAGACAAAAAAAAAAAATCAAAAAAAAAAATACAAAAAAAATACAAAAAAAAAGAAGAATCGAAAAGTCTCAAGGTTAGTAGTTTGTTTTACGTTTTGTTGAGTCAAGTCTAGTTTCATTGATATTGTTTAAATCGGATCTCAAGAACTCAAAGGAAATCGGGTTGAACAAGCCCGAACGGAAGTGAGAAACCACAGGACGCGCCAGAAACCGCGCCCGCGGTACCTTAGCCGCACCCGCGGCTTAGCCTCAGAAACCGCGCCCGCGGTACCTTAGCCGCACCCGCGGCTTAGCCTCAAAAAAACCGCACCCGCGGAATTCAAGCCGCACCCGCGGCTTATCCTCAACAGCCACAGTTCGAAAAAAAAAAAAAAAAATCTTCAGCTACGAGCCTCAATTGTTACCTAACCCTCCCGACTCCGTCTTCGATCCTTCAATCGACATCAGTCGGAACAAGTTAAGGTACGCTTCCTATTGGCTTTTCTTGAAATTCGAAGCTTAATCATATCTCTGTTTTGCATTCTCATTCTTGCAAACGCCTTCGAGTTTTATTTCCTTTCTTTCATTGAGTCAGTCTCTTGTTTGAGTCAGAACCTTACAGTCGAAACCCCGCACTACGCTAGCCATCTCCATCTCTACCATCATTCATATATTGCTAGGAGCTCGGTAGTTTCAACTTAGTGGGTTATTGATCCATACAAGCCAATTCATCAAAGAAAAGCTGATTGCAACGACAATTGAGAGAGAGTGCAGAGGAAAACATACGAGAGTAAACACTAGCGAGTTGTTTTCAGTTACACTTACCTTAATATTGTTCTGTGTTAGTCTTTTCTTTAGTGATGAGCAGGTCAGTCTCCCCATGGGAGGCAAGAAGCCCCGGAGACCCGCGCCCTTACCCCGGAATTTATGACCAACATGTTTCGGGAGATGACGTCGGCCATTACCACCGCCATAGAGCGGCAGCAGCGAACCACCCCGTCCCCAAGGGTTCGAGAGCACATCGGGACCTCCTATGATGCTCCAGTCGACAATCGGAGGCCCCTGCCTCCTCAGCAAGAAGTCTATGAGGCTGCCCGCATGGGTCGGGAACCCAGACGCAGGCCTACACCCCGGGACGATTTGCCACAAGACCGGAGAGGACGCTTTCGTAACTCTCCTATACCTCACTTTAATAGATACAATGCTGCTAACCGTTTTGATGATGCATTTCAGGACCTAGGTGATAATGATAACGAAGAGGAGCCTGAAGAAGAAGATGAGGCGGGATGGCGACCACACCGTCCCCAAGGAGGTTACCAAGGAAGGCGAAGAGAGCCTGAGCAAGATGGAGTGGGGAAGATAAAGGTTAAGATCCCGAGTTTTGAGGGAAAGTGTGATCCAGACGTATATATGGAGTGGGAGACCAAGATTGAACAAGTCTGGAATTGTCACAACTTTCCTGAAGCCAAAAAGGTGCAGCTGGCATCTTTGGAGTTTAGTGGCTACGCGTTAGTTTGGTGGGATAGTTTGATCAGAGGAAGAGTTGCCAATGGAGATTATCCTGTCACTACTTGGGAACTTATGAAGAGGATGATGAGAGCTCGATTTATTCCCCGACATTACACTAGGGAACTTATTCAGCGGCTCGAGAATTTGAAGCAAGGATCAATGGGAGTCGAAGAGACTTACAATGCTATGCAAATAGCAATGGTTCGAGCTAATTTGGTGGAGGATGAGGAGACAACCATGGCTAGATATCTTCGTATCCTTCACCCATATGTGTCTAGTGAGATTGAGATGTTCCCTTACAACTCAATGACTGAGTTGCTACATTTGGCTATCAAGGTGGAAAGAAAGACCAAAATTAGGAGCCAAGGGAGCAAAAACGCAGGTGGCTGGAAAAATCAGCAAGGAAGGGACTCCTATCCTTCAGCCCGAGATGCCCCTAACAAGGAAGACAGTGGCTCTCGAAGGAATCCGCCATCCACTACTCAAGTGCCCTCCAAGACAACACTTGGCCCTTCTAATCCACCCCGAGGGAGTACTTCTAACCCTACTTCTAGAGCTAGGGATATTGAATGTTTTAAATGTAGAGGAAAGGGTCATATGATGAAAGATTGTCCTAATTCTAGAGTATTAATTGTTAATCAACTAGGCGAACTTGAAAGTGAAAGTGAAAAAGAAGAAAACCTAGGTGATATGCATGATGAGGATGATCTTAGTGATGAAATTGGTTATGAACATGGTGATTCTTTGATTTGTAAAAGAAATTTACATGTACAACCCGCCCCTTGTGAAGATAATCAAAGAGAAAATTTATTTCACACTAGGTGTTTAGTTCAAGGAAAGGTCTGTAATATGATTATCGATGATGGAAGTTGTTGCAATATTGTTAGTACTGAATTGATCACTAAATTGCAGTTTACTACTATTTTCCACCCTAGACCTTATAAATTGCATTGGATGAATGAATGTGGAGAATTAAAAGTTCTAAAACAAGCTGAAGTAACATTCACCTTAGGAAAATATACGGATACGGTTTTATGTGATGTAGTTCCTATGCAAGCTTGTCATATATTGTTAGGAAGACCATGGCAATACGATCGAAAGGTTACTCATGATGGTCATACTAACCGTCATACATTCATCTTTAATGGTAAGCCTATTACTCTTAAACCCATGACTCCAGCGCAGATAGCAGAAGCTTACGAAAGGAGCAAAGGCAAGGAAAAGGTTCCTGACAGAAACGAAGGAACAACAGCAGCGACCAAAAACCGCACCCGCGGTTCAGATGCCGCACCCGCGGCCAGCGATAGCTCGCGACAGAAGGAGCGGCACGAGAACCGCACCCGCGGCCCATTCGCCAAACCGCGCCCGCGGTGATTCAGCCGCGCCCGCGGGTCATTCTTCTGGCGCACTGGTTCCTGCAGTGACGACTCGAGCCCTATTGTCGTCCAAAGCCGAGCTGGAAGGTGAGTATTTACCCCTCGATACTACCTTAATGATGCTTTGCAAGAGATTTGTGTTGGCAGGTACCGAGTCTCGACTTGATCTACCCCTTAGCATTCAAGCTATTCTTGATGAGTTCGCTGAGGTGTTTCCGGATGAGATTCCACCGGGCTTACCGCCCTTTAGGGGCATTGAGCATCAAATTGATCTTATTCCAGGAGCGTCGTTACCTAACCGGCCCGCTTACAGAATGAACCCTCAGGAGTGTCAAGAGATTCAGAAGCAGGTGCAGGAGCTTGTAGATAAAGGGTATGTTCGGGAGAGTCTTAGTCCTTGTGCAGTTCCGGTCTTACTTGTGCCTAAGAAAGACAATTCTTGGCGGATGTGCGTTGATTGCCGAGCTATCAACAACATAACTGTCAAGTATCGTCATCCTATACCAAGGCTGGATGACATGTTGGATGAGCTTCACGGTGCCACAAACTTCACCAAGATTGATCTGAGAAGTGGCTACCATCAAATCCGAATGAGGGAAGGCGATGAGTGGAAGACCGCCTTCAAGACCAAATTTGGTCTATATGAGTGGCTTGTTATGCCATTTGGACTTACTAATGCCCCGTCTACTTTTATGAGGCTTATGAACCATGTCTTGAGGAAGTTTATAGGGAAGTTTGTTGTAGTTTATTTCGATGACATTCTGGTTTACAGCAGGTCCCTAGAGGAGCATGAGCAACATCTCAGGGAAGTGCTCGTTACTCTTAGTCTACAACGACTATATGCTAATTTGAAGAAGTGTGATTTTTGCACTGATAGAGTTATATTTCTTGGTTTTGCAGTGAGCTCCCAGGGATTACAGGTGGACGAGGAGAAGATCAAAGCCATACAGGAATGGCCGACACCCATGACCAGCAGCCAGGTACGCAGTTTCCACGGGTTAGCAAGCTTCTATCGGCGCTTTGTGAAGGATTTCAGCACCATTGCTGCACCGCTGACTGAGGTAACTAAGAAGCATTCAGCGTTTGTTTGGAAGGAGGCTCAAGAAAGGGCGTTTGAGGAGCTAAAACGCAGATTGACCGAGGCACCTTTGCTTGTGCTTCCCGACTTCACTAGACCATTCGAAGTGGAATGCGATGCTTCCGGAGTTGGCATTGGAGGAGTCCTCATGCAAGAAGGTAAGCCTATTGCCTTCTTTTCTGAAAAGTTGAAAGGTGCAAGTCTAAATTACTCTACTTATGATAAGGAACTGTATGCGTTATATAGAGTACTTAAGACTTGGCAACACTACCTATGGCCTAGAGAGTTTGTTTTGCATACCGATCATGAATCTTTGAAACATTTTAGGAGTCAAGACAAACTTGATAGGAGGCATGGTAGGTGGATGGAATTTATTGAGACTTTCCCTTATATTATCAAATACAAGAAGGGAAAGGACAATGTTGTTGCTGATGCACTATCTAGGAGGCATGCTTTAATTGTTCAACTTGACTCTAAGGTGTTAGGCTTTGTTTACATCAAGGAGTTATATCGTAATGATGCTGATTTTGGTGCTATTTATAAGCAATGTTTAGATAAAGGGACTTTGGATAAGTTTTACTTGTTTGATGGTTTCTTGTTTAAGGCTAGTAAAGTGTGCATACCTAAGTGTTCTTTGAGATTATTGCTTGTTGAAGAAGCCCATAAGGGTGGATTAATGGGACACTTTGGTAGAGACAAGACATATCATATGTTGCATACTCATTTTTATTGGCCTCATATGCTTAGGGATGTTGAGCATTGTTTGAAAAGATGTTTGGAGTGTCTTAAGGCTAAATCTAGAGTTAAACCACATGGATTGTATACTCCTTTGCCTATTCCTACGACCCCCTGGGTAGACATTAGTATGGATTTTATTGTAGGGTTGCCTAGGACTAAGAAGGGGAGAGATTCTATTTTTGTGGTTGTTGATAGATTTTCTAAAATGGCTCATTTTATTGCTTGCAACAAGACTGATGATGCTCATCATGTGGCTGACTTGTTCTTTACCGGAGTTGTTAGGTTACATGGAGTACCAAAGACTATTGTGAGTGATAGGGATGTGAAGTTTCTAAGTTACTTTTGGAAAACTCTTTGGGGAAAACTAGGGACTAAACTTCTATTCTCTACATCTAGTCATCCTCAAACTGATGGTCAAACTGAAGTAACCAATAGGACCTTAGGAACCCTTTTGAGAGCCATTCTTAAGAAGAATTTGAAAGCTTGGGAAGAAGCCTTACCCCATGTTGAGTTTGCCTACAATAGGGCCATCCATTCCTCAACCTCGATAAGCCCCTTTGAATGTGTGTATGGTTTGAATCCACTAACCCCTTTTGATCTTATGCCGTTACCTACGAAGGAGCGAGTGGATTTCAATGCAGAAAAACAGGTTGATCACATCAAGGAAATTCATGAGAGGACAAGAGCTAAATTGCTAGAAGTAGCTGCTACAAATGCTAGCAAGGCAAACAGGAATAGGAAGAAGGTCATCTTCAAGGAGGGAGACCTCGTGTGGGTCCACTTTAGGAGAGAGCGTTTCCCCAGCAAACGCCACTCAAAGCTGTCCCCAAGAGGCGATGGACCATTCAAGTTACTTAGGAGGATTGGAGATAATGCCTATGTCTTAGAGCTTCCCGGCGACTATCAAGTGAGTGCTACCTTCAATGTGCAAGATCTGACTTTATTCGAGGGTGAAGAAGAAGAGGAGCTGGATGATTCGAGGTCGAATCCTTTTCAAGAAGGGGAGGATGATGAAGGATCATCTGGACAACAACCGACACCTCCGGTCCCTGAATTTAAAGGTGCATTGACGCGCTCGAGAGCTAAGGAAGTCCAACAAGAGCTAGACAAGTTAGTAGCGTTCTTCAGTTCCAAGGAGTTGAATACAGACGAAGAACCACCATTGAAGACTGTTCTAATGATCGAGGTTCGAGAACGAGCAGAGGACGACAGCGAAGAACCGCGACCGCGGCTGGAAACCGCGCCCGCGGCTCCATAACAGCGTCTGCGGCCAGGAGGCAAGAACCGCGCCCGCGGCTCCATAACCGCACCCGCGACCAGGAGGCAAGAACCGCGCCCGCGGCTCTATAACCGCACCCGCGGCCAGGACCTCGGCGAAGAATTTCAGAAACATTATTTTCGGATATTATTTGTTTTCGGATTATTATTTTAGGATTTACTTTTATTGTTTATTTCTTTAGTCGGCATCCTTATGAACCCTATATAAGGCTGCCTTAGTTATTGTTTTGCCCCCCCCCCCCCCAGACTTTGATATTGAATACAACGTTTATCGTTTTTCCTTCCAAAAGAGAGAGCTTTTGTGAGAAGAGTGCCCCGTGTGCATTGTCGTTCAGTTGGCCCTAGTTGTGCTTGTGTGTGTCAATCTCCTCCATAAGGTTGGTGCTATCGGGACTCCATAGAGCAACCTCCAGGTGCCTTGACCCACCAAAGTCATTGTGTTTGGTTGTAATCATCCGTTGGGGTTTCTTCATCATTCGGTATGGTTCTTGTTCTTAAGTTCAAGGGTTTTATCGTTGTTTGATTTGGTTCCAATTGGCCTATCATTCGATTTATCCTTCTTTCATCTCATTCTAATTCCGCCTTTCTTCTCTGTTCGAGTTCCTATTCGAGTTTGGTGTCTAGGTCGGCAACTGCGGCTTAATCCCCGCATCAGTTTTCTTTTTTCAAATTTAACACATATTATTAAAAAATTACAAAAATTATAATAAAATGGAAACTAATAGTATGCTGAAACGTGCGTGACTTAAAATGAAGGAAGTCACGTGACATAGCTAGAATAAGAGAAAATAGAATTGTTTTAGTAATTATATAGAGATTTCGAATACTACGTTTTTATTAAGAAAACATAAAATTACAAAAAGTTGGATGGAGTCCTAACAACTAATTGTGCTCCAACACCCTTGTTTAAAGCAAAACCCAACCTCCGAAAAAAATATTATATAATTGATTACCGGATCGGTTGATTGTATTACTTGTCCGTTTTCTCAAAATTTACCATTTCACACCATTTTAATATTTGGGATAAGTCGTCCATAGTATAATCAATCACTATAATATATATATATAAAAATATTAAATTAAAGAAAATAACGATTAGTTATTTATAATCTCTGTATAACAATAATATATATCCCTTTTATAAAGTAAAATTCATATATCTATCTCATCCCAATTTACTAACACAAAATAATCAACAACTATTACTATTTATATTTTACGTTTTTAAAATAATAGAATGAAAAATTAAAATTAAAATTGTCCAAACACTCGTAGTTGAATCAATGTAGTGTGTAATTGCATTAACAAAATAATGATGAAATAATATAAATTCTTGTTGGAAATAAAAGTTGTCCAACACTCGTTCATTGCATTTTTAAAAAGCTATTATATATTCTCAAAAAATAGATATCTATTTATATATAAAAAAAAACTGGACGGTCTTGACCGAAAGTAAATGTAACCGGTACCGAGTTGGGCCAAGACCGATACCAGGCCTTAAATTAATGGGCTTTACCTTGATGTTTGGGCCGGTGATGCCCTTCCACATCACCCATGTAACTCATCTCACTTTCCCTCACAATGGAGGTGCAGTGTAATTGGTTACCAAGTAGCGTTGCCGCTTGGTAAAGGATGAAGGTCTTAGGTTCGAGCATCACCGATAACCTCTTGTGAAATAGTTACTTTATTAATAAGTGAAGCTACCAAGGATGAGTTTGAGTGTATGGGCTGCAACCATTGGGATTGGGCCGACCCAAAGCGACGGACATTACATAGATTTAGTCTTGTTGATCAAGTCAAATTATCTCTACTTAAGCTTGTATGTACTGAATGAAACCCCAAGAGGAAATCTTTCTCATATGCTCTCTTATACTTCTTATCATGGTATCAAAGCCAATACAAGCCTAAAACACATATCTACCCTATTCGATTCGTGACCTACCACATAATTGTTTTCTTTCTCTCTAACCGGTCGTATTCGCTCGATTATGTTTCACTTTATCGTTTTCGATCTACTAGCTGCTCTCTCTTGCTGATCATGGTGAATGATGTGGATCCCAATGGGCTCTTGATCCTGACATCCTGCAGGCCAAGGTGCGTAAATATTAGCCCATTGAGGAGGGGTGGAATTGGTCTACTCTTTCACCCTTGCTCCCAACCGAGATTATTTTGAAACTCGCCTCCACTGCTCTTGTTGGTGATGAGGAGAAGTTGGTCTGTCTTTCTTGGAACCACTCCCTTGACGAGAATTTTAGCATTTCTTCGACTCATGATATCTTTTGTAAGGAGTTGGAAACACTACTAGAAAATAAGGCCAAAATCCACGCTTTTTAATGTCATTTTCGACGCTTTTATGTGTAGCCATTTACATTACCGATGCTTCGTAAAAGCATAGGGAAATCCAGCGTAACGATTTGTCCACACTTTATTGCGTCACAAAGGTCGACGCTTTTTATCGTCGACATACGTTTCTTGACGCTTTTTTCGAGAGGGAAATTAGAGAGTTCATTGAATTTTTTACGACAAAAAGCGTCGTAATTTAACCAATGCTGACGCTTTTATATGTCGAGGAGTATTTTGACGCAATAAAACGTCGAATTTATTGTGGTGTTTTTGGCGGTTCACTTACTTTAGACGCTAAAAAGCGTCAAGATTCAGCCAACATCGACGTTTTTGAATGTAGAGAAATTTTACGACGCTTTAAAGCGTCGAGGTTTCCTTTATTTTAGACAATTGCGTGAGGAAAAATCATATGTACGTGCTAATCTATCGATTGGTGTCAAAATCTGTTTGGCAACCATCAAAATAAAGAAACATTATATATAAATAATAGAACTCTTATTGACTACGATACCATCATTCAGTGTATCTTTTCCAAAATGTGCAGCAAAAGTTTAAAAGATCGAAAAACAGAAACCTAACCAAAGAAAAATCAATTTCACAAAGTATTTCTAAATTTCTATCTCCTAGTTGTTCCAACTAAAGAATAAAAACATTAATAACCAACTCAATGACCTTGAACTGTGAAGATCTTCCATTCCATTGTGACAAATGTTACCGCTTGTAGTTGAGGCGTCCTGTATATGTAACAAAAAATAAATTAAGATGAAATTGTCTAGATAACCAAACTAAAACATGAACTATCTAGATAATCCAACTAAGTACCTTACAACGGCAAACTAGTCAAGTGTAATCTCTACAAACTCTGCTACTGCCATGTTTCCTCCACCGAGACAAGAAATCCTTCTTTTGAGACCAGCAAGTGCTTGATTGATATTTTCACGAACTATCTAGGTATTTTCTCCGCGCATGAATGATTTTCATGCGTAGAGCAATCCAAGCCAGTTTTAAACTGGCGTGGATTGCTCTATCTTTAGAGATATTTGGCGTTTGGAGGTGCAGGAAAGAGTGCGCCACTTTGTGTGGCTTCTGCTGAAGGAGGGCACACTCACAAAATGTTGGGCGTATAAAGAGGCACTTAAGCCATTTCGATGATTGCCCCCATCCCCATGAGACTGTTGAGTCGCTCGTGCACCTTTTTTGGGATTTCTCCAAGTGTCGGAGTGTGTGGATATGTTTGAAGATTCCCCAGGGCTCAATCTTGTGAATCGTGGGAAAAGTGATATTGATCTTGCTTGGTCTTATGTCTTTTCTACTGCCATCTGAAATCTCTAGAAATGGTGTAATGCCTGAATTTTTAGAGGTGAAGTGTTTCAAGGGAATAAGAGCATGTTTGTGCTGAGGACCCGGGGCAGGTGGCAGATTACTGAGTCTTGGGCCTCTAATTTGGTTTTGACGCAAAGATCCAAACAAGAGTTGTTGGTGGGGTAGATCAAGTCGGTGCCCCATTTGATTTTTTGAGTGCAAATTGGTATGTCATTGTAACGCCCCAAATTACCTTGGTAATATTACCGTCAGTGACCTCAGACTAAATCGTCCAAAGTCACCAAAGGCTTTACAATATTCATTGTAAATACAAAGTAATATATGAAATGCAAATAACTTTATAAATACTAGAATGATTTTGACAAATGTGGAAATGTTTAACGACAGAAACAGATATTATATTTATTACAAATGATGCGGCGAAAGACTTAAATAAATTCTTGATTACAGTAGAGGCCTTTAAACCAAACTCAAGAACCTTAACCTTATTCAAATAAAACACAAAAGTAAGTTGCCTTTCTTCAACGTCATACCACATTTTCACACCCGAGCAGCACTTGATGTGTCGTATAGGGAGGATGACATAAGTCAACCATGCAAGGAAATAATGTAGTTGGTTAGTCTAACGAAAGACTATGCAACTCATTAGTTTTCTCTCGAATTAAAGCTGAAAGACAATATATAACCAAAATACTTCCCCTGAAAATGAAGGATAGACCAAGAGATATGCAGCAAAAGAAAATGAAGGATAGACCAAGAGATATGCAGCAAAAGAATAGATGAAATGAACGTGTTTAGGCAATGTTTGGGCAAAAAGCATCATCTTCTTCAACCTACCCCAAAACCAGATCGGGATTTCTCTCAAACATGGTCATCCCATGATTCCCATCCTTGAGCACCACATGGATCTGAACAAATACGACTGCCCTAAAATGGACGCACCAACAAAGGAGGTAAGGCGACGACGTACTCAAGACCTTCCAGTGGAAATTCATCAAGTGACCTCAATCGCCGCCGCTCTTCGGCAATCTCTAAGCCGCGATTCTAGAGAAAAGGAAGGCGTCGTACCAGGGATAACTCTCGTCATTTCCCTCAATCTCCAAACCAGTCAAAACCTAGATCTCGTTTTGGGTTATGGGCCGAAGAAGATGATGCTTTTTCCCCAAAGTTTGCCTTAATTATAATTTTTACCCACTTTTTAAGTTGTACAGAAAATAAAAAGGGTTAAATCTGTAATTAATAATATTATTTTAATCAAACTAACGGAATTATAACGGAAGGGTAGTTTTTGGCTAACAGAGTGCGTTTAAGGGTGGTTTTCTGTAAAATAATTTTTAAGGGGTAGTTTTGAGCAAATTGACCCTTTTTAAGGGTGATTTTCGGTATTTGAGCCTTATTCTTTTGATATCTATTTTTTACAAATTGAACTAGCCTAGTTCCCTCGTCATGTGCCTCCGCGCAGGTTTATATAACTCGATACAATTAATAAGTAAATTATGTATTATATAATTTTATATGAAAATAAGTTGATAGCTTGAAATGATATTGATACATGATTAATTTTAAAATTTTAAATATAATAAATAACGAATATAAATGAGTTTTTAATACAAAAAATCTTATTTGATCAAATTATAATAGGCCAAATTTTAACAAATTTAAATAAATTGATTTCAACATTGATAAAACTATATAATTTAAATCACTACCATAACACAAAATTATAACTTTTTTCCTTATTTATTAAGAAATCAATCTTTTTGTAATATGTTATATTACAAAAATAAAATTATAAATTTATAAAATAACATAATATGATATTGGGAGAGCAAAAATCTAAAAAGATTAACACAAAATATTTTTGTAATTCGGAAGATCTTAAGCAATCTTTTTTGATAGTTTTGTACATAATTTTTCAAATTTAATCAATTTTTTAAGAAAACTACAATAAATTGTAAATATTGTGACAATAGAATTGCAACAAGTTAATGACTTGAATGACTAGTATACGACGTGGCATAGTTAGGACGAGAGAAAAGTGTTTACTTCATAGTTATATAGAGAAAGAGGTTGGGCCCGTGCACCTTTAGATTAACAAATTGAATTGGGCTTTAGGCCCAAACCGAATTTGATAACAGGCCAACCCGGATGGAGGTTCTTTGATGGAGGAGGGAGCATTCAATCGGGAAAGGAGATGGATCGATCGATGGATTTGATCTAATTTCCCGGAAATTGAAATTTCCGCCCCCAAACCTTAGGGAAATAACCAGCTTGGACCCCAAATTCTAAGAGTCCGTTTGGCACCGCAATTTATAAAGTCATTATCATTTATAATGCCTTTATTTTTAATAAAGGGATTATGTAAGTTCGTAATCCATGTCAAATAAAAGCCTTATAATATCATTTATAATGGCTTTATCTACCTAATTACAATATAAGGGAGAAGTCAAGTCTTTATAAAATATTACGCCACCTCAATGCCACATCACCATTTTTAAAAAAAAAAAACAAAAAAAAAAAAAATTAATTAATCAAACTTTTCAATAGAAAAACTCTTTTTCCACAATCTTTCACCTCCTTCATGATCTCCTACAAATATGTCAATTAAGTCACATATTCTAAAACTTTGGTCATTTATAAACCATGTTTAAGAGAAGCATACAATAAGAAGTATACAATAAGCTTTGATCATTTCTAAAATTATCCTCTTATATTTTTAGAGGTTAATTTTAGAAATTTATGATTAAGTGTTATCATTTTAGTGATTAGATGTTGTCATTTTAGTATTTTTTTGTAATGGGTTGTTCAGGGTTAGAAAAACCGATTAGTGAATTCAAAAGTTTAAACTTCAGAGAGTGATGTAAAATGATTATGTTTAAAGTATTGTTTTTGTTGGTAGCTTGGCCATTATTTTATCTTTAACAAATATAAATATAACTTCTTTATTATTTTACTAATATTTAATAAAAATTAGAAATATTCTATAAATATTAATGTAGATTTATAAGACCGTGATATTCACGGGACCTACACTGTTTTTTTTTTGTTGAAAGAGGAGGGTGTTACCCATTTTCTTACTAGTAAGGATTACATATGCTCTGAAATAAACTGATCAAATTCAAGTAAGTTCATGAGATTTTCTGGTGGTTCAGCAAGTATGTAGGGGTGGCTCGACCGGACCGGAACCGGCGGTTCGAACCGGAACCGGACCGGGTCAAAACCGGAACCGGTTCGAACCGGTTTTGACCCGGTCCGGTTCCGGTTCAAGAAAAAAAGATTTTCGAACCGGCGGTTAACCGCCGATTTTTTATTTTTTTTAACCGGCGGTTAACCGGTTAACCGGTTATTTTTAAAAAAAAATTTAAATTTTTTTTTAAAAATAATTTTTTTTTATTTTTTTTAATAAAAAACCGGTCCGGTTCAGCCCGAACCGGACTGAACCGGCCGGTTCCGGTTCAAAACCGGAACCGAATTGAACCGGACCGGACCGGAACCGGAACCGGTAGAACCGGTTTTTTCCGGTTCCGGTTCCGGATTCCGGAGGACCGGACCGGACCGGGAGCCATGTCTACAAGTATGGCCAGCTCATTGTCTCCAGAAAGACCGAGCTTCGCCAACCAGTCAGCCGGTTGATTGGCGCTCCGAGGCACATGTGCGATGGACACTTCCCACTGTTGATCCTGTAGAAGCTCCCTAATTCTTGTGATGTATTCTTTGTGCAGCAGAGGCGGGGAGGAACCTACGACAGTTTCCAGCACTGAAGTGCAGTCCGTCTCCACCAATAATTTCTTGTATCCCATTTGTTCAGCCAAATTCATCCCATGATATAGCCCCAGCAACTCTGCATGAAAGGCCGACTTCCCAAACATTTTGGCTGCAAATCCGTGTACAAACTTGTCATTCTGATCATGTATGACACCTCCTGCACCCACCTGTTCTGTATCGGCAATATATGAACCATCAATATTTAGCTTCACCCATCCTGCCGGTGGTCGCCGCCATGTTGCCAAAGCTGTGTGTTGCTGTGTTTTTCTTGAATGAGCCAATTCAAGTATTTCGCTGCCCGATCCATGACGAAGCGGGAGCGAAGCTCAGTTATTGGTAAATCGGAGGCAAAAACGCGAGCGTTTCTCCAACGCCAAAGCCACCACAAACCGTAGGCAAATGTGGTAGGCCAAGCCCCCGAGCGAGATATGTTACTGAAGATCCATTCCTTAATATTCAGCGAACAGAATTCAGGAATGCGGTTAGGCTGAATAAAGTCTCGCCACATCTCCAATGCAACTTCACAATCTCTCAGAATGTGGATTGTGGATCCCGGTTGGTTTATGCAGTGACCGCACGAGGAATCTGCAGCTATATGACGACGGGCTCGGTTGACATTGCATAGAATTGCATCCCTCGCTGCAAGCCATAAAAAGGTGTGAATTCGTTCCGGGGCTTGGAGTTTCCATAGTTTCTCCCATCCTCTTTCGTCAACGTCGCCTTCATCTTTTCTCATGCTCGTGAGGACCGAGCGTAGAGTGAAATTACCTGAGCCAGTTGCATCCCAACAGAAGTTATCCGACGTCTCCTTTGCTGCGATAATTACTCGGCTGATTTTCATCAGAATGTCCGGCGGGAGGAGATGAGAAAAATCAGCCCAATCCCAGGAGCCATTAGGCCAATACTCAGCTACTGTTTTCCCCAAATCTTCCATGTTTACTTGTGCTATAGCAATGTCTTCAAGAGGTTGCTGCACAATCCACGGGTGACTCTAAAACAGAATCGTCGAGCCATCACCTACAACAGAACGGAGTCCTTGAAGGAGAGAGGACCGAGCTTTAACCATACCTTTCCATAACACTGAATCGCCTCTGTTTGCGCTGAACATGTCACGATCACAACGCCCATTACAGTACTTGTTGCGCATTACTCGAGACCAGAGGGAGTTCGGTTCGGTTAGCATTCTCCATCCTAACTTTTCCAGGAATGCAGTATTTACTTGCCTCATACTCTTCATGCCTAGTCCCCCTGCACTTTTAGGCCTCCGCATTTCTTCCCATCTGATTAAGCTCATCTTTCTCTTTTCTGTGGTTGTCCCCCAAACAAACTTCCTCGTTTTTGCTTCAATCTCATCACATATATGCAGTGGAAGCGGTGTGGTCTGCATCGTGTAGAACAGAGTGGTTGTAATGGCCGAATGAGTGAGTGTGACTCGTCCAGCTAAGGAAAGGAGGCGGGATTTCCATCCCGAGAGTTTCGAGTCTATCCTGTCCACAATATGCTTGTAAGCAGTTTTTGTAAGGGCTTTCTTAGACATTGGAATGCCTAAATACTTGCCCAAGTCCTCTGTATCCTTCATTTCACCCACCTGACATATACGATCAGCAAGCCTGCGTGGAGTCGAGTTTGAGAAGCAGAGCATGGACTTATGCAGATTCACCTTCGCCCCAGATACTGAGCAGAATTTATCAAGGCAGTACTTGACGACTCTCATTTGTTCAACACTAGCTTCCCCGAACAAAATAAGGTCGTCAGCGAAAAATAAATGTGACAGCCCAGGCCCATTTTGTGACAGCTGAATCGGACACCAGGCTCTCGAGTTGACTGCTTCATCGATGATATGACCAAGACGCTCCATGCATAAGACGAATAAGTACGGCGAGAGCGGATCTCCTTGCCGAACCCCTCGAGATGGCAGGAATGAATCTCCCATCGTACCATTCCAAAGGATTTTCATGCTGCAGGAGGATGTACACTCTATGATTACCTTCGTGAGTTCAGTAGGGAGGCGCAGTTCGTTCAACGTATCATGTATAAAGGGCCAACGAATTCTGTTGTAGGCCTTTTCTAGATCTATTTTAATCACCATAATCTGCGGGCCTGTATCCTTCCTCATCGAATGCATGACTTCCTGGGTAATAACTATATTATCTGTAATTTGTCGCCCTGGAACGAAGCTTGTCTGATTAGGCGCTACTAATTTCCGCATAATAGGCTTGAGGCGTGCAACGATAGCCTTCGTGGCGATTTTAAACGCCACATTACATAAAGTTATGGGCCGAAGCTGATGTACTGTCTCAGGGTTCTCTGTTTTTGGGATCAAAGCCAAGAGAGTTTCATTCAAGGACGGTGGAATGCCATCTCCTCTCAGAACTCGCAGCACAGTCCGAGTCACTTCTTCATGAATTATCTGCCAATTCTTTTGGTAAAAAACTGCCTGATACCCGTCCGGTCCGGGAGCCTTCAGTGCACCCATACTTTCTACTGCAAGTTTAATATCTGCCTCAGTAAACTCCTTACTCAGAATCTGAACATCCGACTGATCAATGATTGGGAATCTGTCTCTAGGGAGGTCAAAGGGTCCCGTGATGCTTCTCTCATCAGTGTACAGTTGCTGAAAGTGATTCTGAACCATACTCTGAACCACGTCTTTTTCCCAGATCCAGTCATTCTGATCATTCCGTAATGGTTCCACTTGATTTTGTTTTCGTCTGACAACTGAGCACGCATGAAAGAATCGCGTGTTCCTGTCGCCATCAAGGAGGGCCTCAGTTCGTGCTTTCTGTTTCCAAAATATATTAATATGTTCAAGAGTAAGATCAAGTTGGCGCCTCAATTTTTGATCTAATTTGATCAACCCCCGGGCTGGGTTGCTGCATAATTTATTTTGGACACCTTCAATACGTTTCCACAGTTTATCTCTTCTCCGGAATAAATTCCCAAAAATCTCCTTATTCCAAGTCTCCAGATTGAATGTGAGATTAGATAAGGCATCAGTAAGTGGAGCTCCTTGTTTCCAGTTGGTAGCAAGGAAACTTTGGAACTCATTATGTAGGAGCCACGCAGCTTGGAAGCGGAATGGTTGATTGAACGGCCTATAATTTTCAAATCCTGTTGTACTGGGAAGAAGGGGAGCATGATCTGACTGTACTGCTGCTAGGTGACGTATGAAGCCATCCTCAAACATGTTTCTCCAATCGATATTGCAAAGACCCCGGTCTAGTCGGGCACTGGTTCTGGTCTCTGTATCATTGCCTCTATGCCATGTGAATTTCGACCCTGAGTAGCCTAAGTCGAGCAAATCCATGTCATTTATCCAGGCATTGAACTGGGTGCATCTTCTTCGCATATTTTCTGATTGACCTGTTCTTTCCTCCAAAGATTTGGTCTCGTTAAAATCGCCCATCAGTAGCCAAGGCAATTCATTATTGTTCTTGAAATCCAGAAGTCTCCTCCATAGCACCTCTCGGGATGAGGGAATCGGGTCCGCATAGATGGCCGGAAATAACCATTGAGCATGCCCCGGTCTCGTAACCCGGATAGTCACCAGCTGGGCATGTGTGTCAACCTGATCAATCGTCACATGGTCACGTTTCCAAAGCACCCATATTCCACCTTTAAATCCCACTGCTTCAGAGCGAATTATACCATCGAACCCAATTTGTGAGCAAACACGATCTGCCTGATTACCACTAATTCTTGTTTCCAGTAGAACCAACATAGAAGGATCATGGAGCCGAATCAGATCTTTTAGAGAACGCAAAAATTCCTTGCTACCCGCACCTTGGGTATTCCAGGAAATTATTTTGATAATTGTACTAACCATATCAAACAGTTTGTTAAGGAGGTAGTCTTGGTCATACCAATCATTGACTATCCCGACCATCAGCCGAGTCCATGGTGGTGTCATTATCTTGACAGCCATCCTGTTCTTGAAGAGAGTCGTTGTAGATGTCTTCAGCAGAATCTTCCATTCCGGTATCCACGAATGCAGCTAATCCACCTTCAGGTTCCCGTGTTCGTGGATCCAGTTCCATTGACTGGTCATTGTGTATGGGGGGATCACTTGTGTGTTCTGAGAGAATAGTCTGGGAAGTTTGGTTCTGAGACTTCACAGATAATACAGACAAGGAACAATCTTGTGCCTTTTCTTCGGGGTCTTTTCCAAAAATTGCTTTTCTTTCCTGGATATTTTTTCCTAGGGAATCCGTATGATATCTTTTTGTTTTACCTAATTTATCCTCCTCGGTTATTTCCTCTTTATTTTCCTTTGACAGAATCCTAACTTGTGCAACTTTCTCGGTCCTGCTTCCCTGTGAAGCCGTCCTTGTTGATTCAGCATTATCCTTTTCTTTTTGTTTTCCTTTTCCATTCTCCTGTGATATCTTATCTTTTCCCATATCTTTCCGCTGCCCTTATTTGCCGCTATTACTTCCTCCCATAGTGGTCTTTTGGATATCAGTGCTTTCCATATTCTCTTCTCCAATATCCTCCTCTGAGATTTCCTCCCTCTGTGAAGCAAAAATATGGAATCGAGATCCCAAATTATCTGTATGATTTGAATTATGAGATTTCGGCTCCAAAGTTTTGGTTTGCTGACCCGGTTTTCCTTTGACCGTCTGACACTCGTCCTGGCCTGAGTTTGACTTTGTCTCTTCCGCCGACTTTCTTTCCTTCGCCTGACTTCCCTGGTTGTTACTAACTGACTTACCAGTGTCCTTAGAATTCTGATCCTGCACCGTCGAACGTCGTACTTGTGGCTCCAGGAGCATCCAGGAACCCCAATCCTCTGTTAGTTCTGGTTGTGCAGATGGTTGCTTCTGCGCGTTCTGATCCGAATCGTTTGCTGATTTTTCAGAACAATTATCCAGTACATGGCCTGCCTTACCACACTTGAAGCAGATCATTTCGAGCCCTTCATATTGCACTTTCCAGACTCTTCCGTTCAGTCGAAACTTGGACACTAAGGGTTTGGAAATGTCAACCTCTATACTGAGTCTTGTGAACCTCCCTCTTTCCGCTGAACTTGTGGTTTTATCAATCTTGACCACACGACCAAGTTTTGATCCAATTCTACAGAGCATAGCAACATCAAAGTATTCCATGGAGATATTTGGAATTCGTACCCATGCTGTGAGAAACTTAATTGGTTCCTCGCACGCTACGAAGTTCGGCCTCCATTTCTAAATTGTTAGATAATTTTCCCCGATCAGCCATGGACCTCCTGTTAATACGTAGTTGAAATCCTGATTTTGCTTGAACTTAACCACGTAGTATTCGTTCCAATGTCTACCATTTTAAAATCCCCTTTTGGCTTCCATTTCTGGATGAGAGATTTCTTTAGGTACAATTGGGGTCTTCTGGTTCCAGTAGTTTGTCATCATCCATATCTTCATCATGATTGCCATCGTCGAAGTCAACGATGTCCTCATCTTTCTCAGTTTCTGTGCGAGTGGTCCCTGTCACCATTTCCTTGTATGACAGTCCTTCTGTTCCTCCTCCATTATTTTTGGTGCTCCCGAGTTCAGGAAAGTGTTCCCCTCCTAGTTCATCTTCTGTAACAATTTTCCTTTTCATCTTTTTGGTTGAGCGTTTGAGGAGATCTGCTTCCTCTGGGGAGGCGGTGAAGACAATTCCGATGGCCATCGACGGAGCTTGCGTGGAACTCATGAGAGCTTTTTTTATGGTGACGTTTTTTTTTGGGACCTACACTAGTTAATGATAAATGGATAATGAGCCAAACACATTAATCTCTCCGTCCCTAAATGTTCTTCTTATTGTGTACTTTCCGCTTGGATTAAGGCAAGTCTAATCAAAACAAGAGTGTAAGTAATGACACGTTAAATCATAAAATCCAACCAATAGGAAATTTATTAAATGGAAAAAAGGTTGATTTGATTGATTTTTTTTTTTTAAAGGGAAACAACTTCATAGATATTATATATCAATCCTCGCCAAAGACAGAATGCTTTGCGGGAAGTTCACAATACATATTTGTTCATCCCCATTACTAGGAGGATCATGAGCAATCTTATGGATAAAAATGAAATAAAATAAAATGTTATTAATACAGTATATGAATAAAAGAAATAAAATAAAGTATAATAGAAAGAAATTAATGGATAAAAATGAAAATAGGAAAAGCTTAAGGAGACGCCCGAAACAAAAACAGTAACAACAACATGTTAAAAGTTAAGACCGTAGATTTGGTAATACGTAAGTATTCACTCACACCAACGGTATAGACCAACTTCTCTTAGGGATGCACAACCGGTCCGGACCGGACCAGAATTTTTTAAACTCTTGGACCGGGGACCGGACCAGACCGGACCGAAAACCGAAATTTCTGAAATATGTGGACCGGAGACCGGACTGGATCCGGTCCGGGTCCTTTTTGTGCATCCCTAATAGGGTTGGCTCCCGGTCCGGTCCGGTCCTCCGGAATCCGGAACCGGGAAAAACCGGTTCCACCGGTTACGGTTCCGGTTCCGGTTCGAAACCGGACCGGTTTTTTTTACAAAACATTCTTTTTAATAGCGTTTTTTTATAATCATTTTTTTTAAGTTTTTTAAATTAAATATGAAGGAACAAAAAAATTAAAAAAAATTGGGCTTGCACTTAACAGTGACTTACTTGTTAAGTTGCCTACGTATCCTCTCGGGTTAGAGGAATCAAAGCCCACGTAGTTCTTTACCTTTTTTCAAAACCCGTTACCTAAGTCGAATCTTCGGCGGATGAATCGGTGCGTATCGTAGTAGAATCTCCAATCCACTCGTCTTCCGATGACTCGATAATGTTACGTTGTTGCCTAATTGTGGCTCTCTTCCAATCGCAAACACAACATTGCGCCTCCAATGACTCCGGTGCCAAATTTGATCTCTTCCTCGTTAAAGTGTTGCCTCCTGCACTAAAAGTTTGTTCCACCGCCACGGTTGAAGCGGGGACGGCAAGAACTTGAGCCGCAATCTTCGCAAGCGTTGGAAACATGCTCCTATGATCCTCCCACCACTTCAAAACATCTAAAGTATCACAACTAACAAACTCAAAGTTGGTGTTAAGATAGTTATCAATTTCCGCATTCGTGTTTGTAACTCTTGGTCTTTTACTAAAATACTTAGCTCCAAAGGCCCCCAAGCTAGAGCCCGAAGAAGCCGGAGGTAATTGTGAAGTAGTCGGAGAATCAGAAAAATGAGTAAATAAAGTTTCAATGTTTGTTCTAGTTCTAGAAACCATACCTAAAATATCCTCTAGTTCACCGTCGACTAAAATATATCCATAATAGTCATCTAAAAGAGCGTGTAAAACTCCTAATTTAAGTCTAGGATCTAAAACACAAGCAACAAGAAAACAATCGGGAATATATCTATAGTATTGCAACCACTTACTCCTCATGCTTGCAACGGATTCCTCAATGCCGGGAATTTTAGCTCCCTCACTTAAACCACACATAACATTACAAGCTTCCAAGACAAAAACATTACTACTTGGTGTATAAACATGACTAAATCTTTTTGTTGCATCACTAAAACATTTTAAAAACGTTGCAATACTTTGACATATATCCCAACCTGATTCGCTAAAATAGAAAGGAGAGCCAGAAAGGTTTTGAGAAACAAAAGACGTTAAAACTTGTTTATATTCTATACATTCACATAGTAATATGTAAGTAGAGTTCCATCGGGTACCCACATCTTTTGAAAAACGTTTTGGGTGCACCCCGTTAGTTTTACAAAAGGTCATCCAATCTCTTGTAACTTTAGGATGCCCCTAAATATACTTAATAACGTTCTTAATTGGCTCAAAATGAAAACTCATAGCACGTAAACCATCTTGAACACATAAGTTTAAAATATGACAAGCACATCGAATATGAAAAAATTTCCCACCAAATAAAGGTTGACACATTTCTTGTAAATCTCTAATAGATGCGGTGTTAGCAGATGCATTGTCGAATCCAATTGAAAAAACTCTATTAAGTAGTCTATATTCTTCTAAAATTGCACGAATCATCATAGCAATATTTTGTGCGGTATTTGAATCATCAAAGACTCTAAATGCCAATAAACGTTTTTGCATTGTAAAATGATGATCTACAAAATGACATGTAACACCCATGTAAGAATGGGTTTGAGTATTATCACTCCATATATCACTACAAATAGAAACATTCATATCATTTTGCGAAAAATAAGAAACTAATTCGGCCTTGTGTCTTTTATAAGCCTTAATTACGTTTTTCTTAATCACTTTCCTAGATACGGATTTAAAAGCGGGTTGTGTATGCTCTTTAATATACTCGTTAAATCCTACATTTTCACTAAATCGAAATGCTAAATGATCAACACAAATAGCTTCGGCTAATGCTACACTATTAGCTTCATGATCAAAACGAAATAAAGGGTTACCGCTAGTAGATGATGCAAATCCGCCGGAAATTTGTGTTTGCCCCCCTAGCATTCCCATCTCGGCGACGTGTCTGTGCTCCATGTGTCGTTGAAGGGTTCCATATCCTCCACTTTTCTTCCATTGGAATGTCGCCTCGCAAAAGTTACAAGAAACAATAATTAGACCGGGATCATAATCCTCGGCCTCGAGTTCCTCGATACCGGGTTCTAATTTAGTAAACCACTTTGTAAAAACAGGAGATGTTAGTTTCCGGGATTGGTTCCCGGAGGACCCGGTCCCGGTCCCGGTCCCGGTCCTCCCCCCCCTACCCCTAGCCGGCCTCGAACCGCTAGCTTGCCCTTGAGGCCTAGCGGTCCTACCCCTACCGGAGGACCTAACTTGGGAGGTGGGAGTGGGAGTGGGAGAAGTGACATTATCACTCTCTTGGGTGTCAAAATGTTCCGCCATATGATTAAGAACAATTAAATAATATGATTAAAAGCAATTAAAACAATAAAACAATAAAACAATAAAACAATAAAACTTAGAACAATATAATAATGTGATTAAAAATGTAAAAGCAATAAAATATTGAAAGACAAAAGCTAATTAAAAGGAAGAGATTAAGAGAGATTGTTGATGGAATTTGAGAGATTATAAGATTGAGATTTGAGAAAGAGAAGAGAGATTGTTGTTGTTGGATGTGTGATTTGAAGATTGTATGGTATGATATTTATAGGGGTTTGATATGGGTTTTTTAATATTAAAAAATGAATTTTTTTTTTTTTTTAATTTCCTAACGGCTAGTAGCCGTTAGGACCGCCGGTTAACCGGCAACGGCTACTTTTGTAGCCGTTGGAACCGGCGGTTCAGTTTATTTTATTATTATTTTTAAAAACCGCCGGTTAACCGGCGGTTTATTTTTTTATTTTATTTTTAAAAAAACCAGCGGTTAAAAAATTTTAAAAATAAAAATAAAAAACCGGCGGTTAACCGCCGGTTCGGGTTCGGTATTTTCGTGAACCTGAACCGGACCGTGACCAAACCGGTTCCGGTCCGGTTCCGGTTCGAACCGCCGGTCCCGGTCCGGTCAAGCCATGACTAATCCCTAAGTTCTCTACTCTCTAGGCAATTTTACTCTCTAGGCAATTTTACTGTTTCATTTGGGAATCTACAAGACCAATCATTCTCTATATCCAATAAAAACTCGAAACGTACATACAAATTCCCCTAAGCGAAATCTCGATGGTAAAGGTATGGGCTTAAGCTGAGCCGAAGGCTCTAATCACCTTAAAAGATTTCCAAACAAGCAAGTTGTTGTTTGTGGGCCCCCAGGTTGGACAACAACGAAATTGCGTCATCAATTTTAATAGTATTTTAAAACAAAACTCGTTTCCCCCCCTTAAAATATCTTATTTTATGTAGTATACTAGGATATTGATGTCCGCGCTACGTGCGGATCTTTAATTTTGTATCAAATTTATTTGCATTAGAAATAAAATACTCTTTAATATGTTTCGTATGAATGTTGGACTAAATAAAGCATTCCTTAACGTCACTTTCAATATATTCTTTTATTACAAGTTAACAAAATTAATTAATTGTTCATGGCTTTGGGTTTAAGTATTAATTATTGATGATATTTTATGTTTTAAATAAATTTAATTTTACTTTAATATAAGATTGAATGCAAATAAAAAGTAAAAACTTGAAACTGATTGTATTTGAAGGATACGCGTATATTAATATTAATAAAGACTAAGAAAATCCATATCTTCACACGATCCAAAATATTTCGGTAAAATAAAGTCTAAGAAAATTAAATATAAAACAAAATCAATAAAGAAAATAAACGCTACACTCGGTGCATTTGTATGGATGAAAGAGAGGACTTCCTAAGAATTTTACTCTTTATATATTAAATATACTATGGATTCGTAAAATTTTAATTATTTGTTTTTGAGAAAAAAAATATTGGTATTTCAACACCTTAAACTTTGTAGAACCTTATTTGAAATTAAAAATGGAGATGCCAATTTTGTTATACTAATTTATGAAACAAAACAACAACAACATACTCCATTATGTCTCAATAAACTAGGTCTAGAGGGTCGGAATTATTTCTTTATCCCAACTAGTGAAGGGAATGGGGCGTGTCTGGGGGACTGCTCTTACAGTTCTCATCCCCGTTTACAATTCTATTCCCCGTCCCCATTAGTTTTTCCATTTAAAATAATTAATAGGGATTCTCCATCCCCGCTAAGTATTCTTATATTTAATTTATACTTGAACGAGGTTGATGATGGAGGAAATTAACAACTTATAACTTCAATATTAGACGTTGAGTTAATATCATAATATGTTATACAATGTGTAATTTTTTGTCTAGAGTACAAATAACTGCTAAATAATACTTTCGATGTTCTCCTATGAAAAATATTACAAGAATTTTTTGTCTGGAGTATAGAAGATTTTTTTTTTAAATTATAAATTAATTTTTCTTCCGATGAGTTTCTATACGGGGATCCCGATGAGAACGAGAGCTTCACACATCTATCTATCTAATATAATATAAAAATCGCGGAGAGAGAAAATTAAAGGCCGTATTAAATGTTTTTGCTTTCTTATTGGTTAATGACAATTTTTAAATTAGTACTATTACTTTCTAATTGATGAGTTTTATAAATTATAAATGAATCAAACTCTATAAAAAATATGAATGTGTCAAAGTTTATACAATTAAAACTTACATTTTTAAAAGATGATTATTTTTATTTTCAATCTAATCTATCTAATCTAATATATAAATTAAAATTTTGACAAATGGATCAAACTTTATAAATGATCTTTTATTCTCTCTTATTATTTGAATGGTTTGCTAAACACGTATGTCTGATGCGACCCATTTTTACGAGTCTTATATTTTTTGGAGTTGTCCAACAAAAATACGGCTCATTCACAAAACCCTATTCTTATCAAATTCCTTACTCTATTTTAGTTTTGAATTTAAAAATTGATTAATTTGATGATAAATCTCAAATTCGTCTTTTCCTATCTTGCTCTTGAGTTATGTGAGTGATTTATGTTAATAGTTTAATTGAGTATAAATATATTAATGAATTAATCATTGAAAGATTCAATGAGTTGGTGAATGTTGTTTTGTTGCAGTGTTATTATAAGGTGGATGTTTGATTTTTTTTTTTGTTATAGTTTTAATTATATAATGGATGTTTGATTCTGAACCATACCGAAAAGGTGGGCTTATACTATGATTTAACTTCTCATAGAATTATGGAGTCTTAAAGTCCATCAAAAGGATAAAGTGAAAGATTTTTATAATCAAAATGGATTATCATCTCAATCTACAAAAATTATTGCCTTTGAGATTACTCAAGAAGTTGGTAAAAATTTACAAATTATGTCTACATAATATCAACCTATGTAATATCAACATGAATCACATATCCAAATTATCTTTATAGAGAAACATTAAGATGACGAGAAACTCAACAAAGAGCAATTAAGAAGACGATCAATCAAGGGCTTATAACCTTTTATATTACACAAAATGGATTTTTCCTACAAATCAGTAACGTTTATATAAAATGATATAGACCCGCGCTACGCGCGGACCCCAAAATGCTAGTCTATATATAAAAGTTGATGGGTTTGAAGAAGTAAAAACAACATGTACCTAATAAATGCTACTCTAATATTTTAAATCTTTTTTTTTACCAAAAAAATATATTTTAAATCTTTATCCTAATTACCTATTTTCTTAAATGTTAATTCCATCATCAACTAAGAATACACTATCTTCGTCTCCTTCCTCTATCACAATCTCCAAATTCATTCTCATCTCTATCAGGTTCATCAATTCCTTCGTTTCATTCCGACGCCTCATCCTTCCCCGATTAAAAATTAATCTGGATTAATTAGATATTTTTAATCTATATATTGACAACACCTAAGATTGATTCATATGCATGGCCTCAG
Source organism: Oxyria digyna (assembly GCA_029168935.1). Lineage (NCBI taxonomy): Eukaryota > Viridiplantae > Streptophyta > Magnoliopsida > Caryophyllales > Polygonaceae > Oxyria > Oxyria digyna. Next base: position 1,541,414 of record JAPVLV010000017.1, read on the forward strand.
TAAAACATGTAACACGCCAAACAACATTGGCCTCAGTAAAACATGAACATCATATAAATACTTTATGTTGCAGATTTCGGTTGCAACCACTGTTGCAATAGTTGTATTTGTATTTTACGAGTTTGTAGAATTGAATTATATCACCGTTCACTCATTTTAAATTTATGACATGTTTAATGACTAACCGCAAACGAAAAACTGTGATTTTCCCGCACGAAGCGCAGGTTTCCGGATCTAGTCAAATCTAAAAAGACCAAAATAACAATTGACCACAAACTTGACAAACACCAAATTTAGACAGAAACAAAAACAAAATAGAGGATTAGAACACGAATCCTAACACGGAAAAATCAAGATACGGTACTAATCTATGAAACATCAACAAGTAAAAATTAATCAATGATGACGATGTTTGTTGGCCTTTCATTCTAGCCAAATGAGTTTGCATCCAACAAATTTGCTTCTCTCATCCAAGTTCAAACTTAAATTATTGTCGTTGGATGATATCACGAACGTTTAATGATTGTGGGCTTATTGAGTTGACATTTTTGTCCCTCACGTCTTAATAATTCATCGGCAAGAGATTTGTAGGTAATCAAAAGTCTAAGGCTCTGTTCCCATAAAGAAAATTTCAGCTTATCAAAAATTTCTAAAACACACTTGAAATACTAGCTTATCAAAAATTTAAGTTCAAATTTTCCCAATTCAAAGGCAAAAGCCAAGTTTGCCGAGCAGACGCTAAAATAAAAGTTTTAGTGCAAATGCAAATAACTCTTAATGTAGGAAAAACAGACAGATCACGTTCATAAATTACACCTCAATATTTATATTTTAGATGATAATGTTCATAATTTGGACCATAATTTTTTAAAAGGTTTTCAGTGAGGGACGCGGTGACATACTTAATTACTGCGAACTTTGTTTTTTTCTCAAAATAACTTCAAAAAAATTTATCGGCCAGATTATGAACATTACCGCTTAAATTATGAACATTAGTTTGTTATCTGTGAGCGCTTTAAGCCTTGTTCTGACCGAAAGTTTTCTCTCCAAACTATAGCTAGGAAAATACTCCAGCCCATTTTGACCGGGTACGTACATCGATGTGTGTTTTGTGCCGGAATACGCTTGCTTTTGAGGGCATCGAGACATCTCAAAGATTGTCGACTATCGTCTGCTCAAGAATGGGAGCTGTCTTGCTCTCACTGCTGAACTCCAGGCGATTTTCAGAGGTCTTCAAATGGCTGCAGCTCTGCAAGTGCAACGCCTATGGGTTGAATCGGACTCCTTGGACGCAATTTCTCTGCTCTCCAATCCAGGTTCTGCTCCGCACTTTGATTTCCACCTCATTCGCATATGCAAGGAACTGATATTGTCTACGCCCTGGGAAATCAAGCTTAAACACGTTAATCGCTCAACAAATCGGGTTGCTGACTACATTGCGAGTTATGCTCTGAGGCTTCCAGATCCTTACTATGAATTTCCTACTTCTTTCAATTCTCTTGCGGTTTTCATTGATTCTGATATTTCAAATGTTGTAGCTCTCTTGGAGCAAAACTGATTTCGCAAACTTTATTAATTATCGCAGGGGCTTTGCCCCGTTTCTCGACCTCTCAAGCAAGGCACTGGGAATCTTGTCTCTTCTCTAGCGCTTGCATCCAGGAGTCATTCATTCTTCGTTGTTGTTCGATCGTGTTCATCGCTTGCACCAAGGGTTCACTCTTCAATCCGAGCTCTCCAACCTTCACGAAGGAGTTGTTTGATCGATTGGGTACTTTCAACTAAATCTTGTTGGATCGTGTTCATAAGTATGAATTTGTTTGTGTGTGAGATTGATTTAGGATTCGACAACCACTTCTTTGTTGTCTTTAAATTGCACTTTTGTTAGCTTTGTTTTAGTTTGCTGATGTGAAAACAAATGAAAGATGTATTTTTAATTAGGGTTAGTTGCTTTGTTTGGTTTATATAGATTTATATGAGTTGTTGTGGTTGAATAAGTTTTTGTTAGATGGAGTTACTGTTATGACGGAAGTGAGGAAGACGAAACAGAAAACAGATATAAACGAGAAGATAACAAAGCACACACAGATTTACGTGGTTCACCAACGTTGTGTTGGCTACATCCACGGGAAGAAGGTATCAGATTGTATTTCAGAGGAGGAAACTGATTACAAGACTCACAAGAAACGCTCTAGATCTAAGAACGCTCTCTCTTGCTACTTGTGACGGTTATCAAAACCCTAATTTTCCTCTCTACTAGATTATGAGATAATAGAGAGTATATATACTACTCTCCTAAAACACAAAACCTAAACAGACCCAATTGGGCCCAACAAGCCCAACTTGGGATTCAAGGCATAATTCTTACAAATCTCCACCTTGACTTGAATCCTCCAGACACAGATTACAAATCTCCAACTTGACTTGAATCCTCCAGACACAGATGTACAGCCGCACCATAAGAGTACCAAATGTACCAGACGCACCATCATAAGAGTGCCAGATAAACAGACTTGGATTCTTCAGACTCAGATGTAACAAATGCACAATAATAGTGTCAGATGAGCAGACTTCCCTCTACTCCAGATTTGTCAGATGCACTAGGGCGGTGCCAGATAAGCAAACTTCTCCTTTGCTCCAGATTTTCCAGATGCACCAGTGCGGTGCCAGATGAGCAGACTTCTCTCTGCTCCAGATTTTTTTCCAGATGCACCAGTGCGGTGCCAGATGAGCAGACTTCTCTCTGTTCCAGATTTGCCCTAGACTGAAATTGTTTCTCCTTGTGAACTTGTCGATCTCCACGTTGAAAGCAGACATCTTTCCTCACCATATTACAAACCCAACTAACCCGAAGCTCTGATACCAGTTTGTTATAACGGATGTGAGGAAGACGAAACAGAAAACAGATATAAACGAGAAGATAACAAAGCAGACACAGATTTACGTGGTTCACCAACGTTGTGTTGGCTACATCCACGGGCAGAAGATATCAAATTATATTTCAGAGGAGGAAACTGATTACAAGACTCACAAGAAACGCTCTAGATCTAAGAACGCTCTCTCTTGCTACTTGTGACGGTTATCAAAACCCTAATTTTCCTTTGTACTAGGTTATGAGATAATAGAGAGTATATATACTACTCTCCTAAAACACAAAACCTAAACAGACCCAATTAAGCCCAACAAGCCCAACTTGGGATTCAAGGCATAATTCTTACAGTTACTTTGAAAACAATTAAAGTGGTCCTTAGAGTTAAACCATATATGTTTAGAAGTCTAACCAACAAAGAGATTCAATAGGAAACTTACATGTCATAGCTTTAGAATCTTTATTTACATATTTTGTGTTTGCTGGAGTTGGACCTCTTACCACAGTATTTGTCTCTTTCTCAACTGAATTTGAATACTGCAAAGTTGATAATTGCCCTATACCAATATTGCTTTCGGTTGGCACTGATAAATTCCTGCCAGATCCGGAATTTGTTTATGAAACATTCGAATGTGTATGAACAACATATGGTTTGATTTTCTGTTAGAATTGGAGCAACATAATTTGGTGATGTTTTGGTGTTGTTTTTGGATGTCTGATGCGATCGTTGTTTGCGTACATCTTTTCGACTATTTTTCTGGTGTTGTATGTTTGATGCGATGGTGATCAGCTGATGATGCCGTTTCATTAAGGTCGTTTTTTGTAGTATTTGCTTCAAGTTTGATCTCTTCATCTTGTGTTGCTCCTATTTTCCCTCCATTTTCAAACCATCTTCTTCTTTTGTGACCTGATTCAGTGCTAGATCTACATTTGACACTTTCACTGGTCATATTACTACTCTCCATCCCATTCCCATCTACACCCTCATGTCTTTCATTCACTAATTTGTCAACAAGGGGTTGTGAACTGACATCATTTTTAAACTCTTGAGCAATCTCATTTGGTACTTGTTCATCTCTGTTTTTGAACCATCTTCTTCTTCTGTGACCTTTCTGATCCTGGTCGTATCAGCATCAGCATATTCGATACTAACACCTTCACTTACAGTTTCATCAACACAACTTTCAACTTTATCTTCAACTGCTCGGCTCTCTGCATTTTCTAGTTCTAACTCCACATTTCTCTCATTCCCTTGAAAGATATCAGGTTGGAACTTCGCCACTTCCTCTCTGCTCACAAACCATCTTCTTCTCTTGTGAGATGATTCACAGTTGTGAAAAATATCAGGTTTGAGTTGTTTGATACGTGGTGGTGGTTAACTACTTGTTTGAGTTGTTTCCGGTAATATTTGATTAATGAGGTGGTTTTGAGCAATGTACGACATTTTACGGGTGATTTTCGGTAAAAACCTCTTAAATCGTTGTCTATGGTATTGTGTTTTTGTATTTACTTTGAATTCTTCTTGTTAAAATTCTGTATCATGTTTGGATTTGCAGAGTAATGAATTTTCTTAAGCATTGTCTAGTTATATAGTTATGGTCGAAGAAAGAATTCAATGCATTTTTTGTTTGTTCTTCTTGTTTTTTTATTTATTCAGGTTTTCATATATATTCTCAACTAAGACATGCCACGAAAAATTCGAGCCCCTCGTATTTTAGAAATACTGTCGTTTCTGCCTGGATGTGGAATTGCTTCCGTTTCCTTACCATCATCTCCATCATCTCCATCATCGGTTGCACAAGGTACTTATTATTTTATGAAATTCTTTTTTATTAAATTCAGATGCTTGATATTACTCATTTAGTTGTTACTCACCTTTAGTTCTCAATAATGATTTGCAATACCATATTTGTATTCATCTACGAATCCAGCTGAAGATGAGTTTGTATCTCCAACACCTTTTGCTACTTTAGAGACCCAAAAAAGGAAATGGAATGCTGAAATCTGGAAACAATATGAAACCTACGATGGAGACTTGTTTAAGGATGGTGTGCCAATGGCGGTACACGAGTATTGTAAGGGAGGACCAATTAAATCTCCTTCTAAAATGGGTACCTCTAATTCATAAGACACCATGAAATTTGTGGATATACTAGAGTCTAGAGATGGGGTTTTGCAACGAAAAATTGATAAGCATATGTACACGGAATTGGTTTCACTTGCTATCATCAGACATGGATACAGTTTTATAACTGCAGAACATGAGGGGAATAGGAATATTCATTGGTTCTTGCATGAAGGGTGTAAACCAATAAGTAGAAATACAACAAAGAACCATATTATGAAAATCCATGCAATAGAGAAAGACAAGCGTATGAAGTTTATTCTGAAAGTTTCTGGAAAGGTTTGTTTGACTTCTGATATGTGGACATCTGCAGTAGATCTCTCACAACACATTTTATTGATGATGAATGGAAATTACATGCAAATGTTCATAATTTAAGTTGTTCATAATCTGACGATTATGTCTATTCAAGTCATTTAAAAACAAAAAAAAAACAAAACCAAATTCACAAAAATTACAAAATTGTCACCAAGTGACTCGGTCACTTAAAAAGTTCAAATTTGCCACATTCCATATTATCAACACATTGACCTGTAATTTGTGAACGCGAATAATTTACACTTCGTACCATAACTTACTTCCTATCAAAATCTTTACATGTGTACGCGAAACACAATACTCCCTCAATCTCATAATATACACGTATGTCGATGTACGTTTTTTTTATCGTTAATATCTCTAATTGTATGTTATATACTCCTTCTGTCCCCTTTTATAAGCCCCATTTGATTTTTCAGCACTATTCACAATTCGAGAGAATCTTTTCGATTTCTTCCAATATATAATGAAAAATATGGTCATATGAGGTCTTGTTTGATTCGTCTCAATGATTACTTTAACAATATCAAATTTTTATATTTTTTACTAATAAATAATTAGAGATATTAACGAAACAAAACGTGCATCGGCATCCGCATCGAGGTCAAATGGGGCTTATATTGAGGGACGGAGGGAGTAAATTGTATGTTATATAAAAATAAGAGCTTGTTTGTTGAACTCCATTATAATGGCATTATCATTTATAAAGGCGTTTTTCAGTAAAAAGGATTTATAGTATTTTGGAGTTTGTGTAAATTTTAAATTATAACATACTCTACTTTTAATGAATTTATCTTAAATAATGCCTTTATAAATTTACATCACCAAACGCTTTTATCTAGCAAAAGGGATTTATTTAAAAAAATGCCATTATAATTGTTTAGCCAAACCAACACTAAATTATAATTTTTAAAAATTATTAAAATACTTATTCAAATAAGATAAAATTTTCTCAATTTGTAAATAATGTCAAAAAATATATGAGACTTATATTATAAGACATTTAATTAATATACGGAGTAATACGGATTATGGAGTACACAATTAGCCGAGTTGAACAATTGTAAAAGCCGAGCCGATGAATCCAATTAACTTTTTCCCTTTTTTTGGTGGGCACATAACGACAAATCGGCCTCGTTCACTGGTTCTTTTCTCCTCTACACTCTTTCCTTGCATATAAAAAAATCCACCGAGTTGACCATTCTACCCTCCCTCAAACCCTATTCTCACCGTTGCTCAACCATCATCACTATTCATCAGGGGTAAAAATGACAAACACCAATAAACTGTCCTTGTCCCCCAAAAAGTATGCGTTGTCGAGATCAGCCAATCACATTGGCCGGTCCCAACTTCCCATGGGGGCATATTTGGTATTCTAATCATTATTATTTTTTGCGTCATCCTCCTACAAAAAAGATTTATTAATAATTTAATTAAATAGCCGTCCGGAATCTGTTTTCTTCTCTCTTCCATTTCTTTCCTCCTCTCATTCTCCATCCGCCACACCCTCTCTGTGAAAAAAGCTTCGATTTTTATGGCCGTTTGCAGACGAGGAGGCTCGAATTCGCTCTCCCTCGCACTTCCAGATCTGCTTTGCTTTTGAATTTCCTCTTCTTTGTCAGGTAATTTCGTTTAATTTAATCGATTTCTTATGTACTCATAAGTCATAACACATGCGAAATTGCGAGCTCAAATCTCAGTTTACTAGCTTCTGTTGCGGTGATTTCGATTGCTGAATTTATCCTCTCTTTTTGATAGGTTTGATAGTGAGTTTAGCATAAAAGAGGAAACAAAACAGTTCTGTATTAACAGTTCTGGTAAAATTTCAAGTTAGTCAGGTTTCCAAATTGGATTACTTTTCATTTTTATTTAATTGCTCATGTACTGTACTTATTTAGCTTTACTATGCCACCACACGCTCATATTATGCTGCTTTTTCTTGATTCCTTCTTGGGAAGAGGTTGGATTTGGGTTAGTTAAATGTTCCATAAATGATAGTGCACGTATTGTTCTTGAACAGTGGCTATTAATGAATCCAATTTTATTTTCAGATTCTGAGTTTGATGATTAAGTGCAAAGTTCTTATCTGAATCATGTTCTTTACTGAAGTGTTGCCTTTTGAGTGCATTATAATAGCTGAGATGCTCTAATTGGACCATGACTGAACGAGTAATTGTCAAATTTGATGGCAGGCATATACCCTCTCCCAATTGCTGTTGACTACTTTGGTATCGCCGAAACGGATCAGATTTGTGCTGCATTTCAAGGGGCTCTGGATGATTTTTGTGGCAACATAACAAGCTTTTATAGTATGGACAGAGCAGATACATCAGGGTTTGTGAGTGGAGGAAGTATCTCATCAAAATATACCCCCCTTGCTCCTCGAGTGTTTATCGATGCTGTAGATCTCAGTGGATGAGAAAACTGCTCTTCTTCTTGCTGTTTCGCAATCAGAATTTCGCTGCTGGATTTAAATGGATCTGAATCAGAATTCAGCATATTTTCCTTGTTACAACAACTTTGGTGACACCACTCTGCATTTGAACAGTTTCGGGCTGTTTACTCCTCCTCCTAACGACGATGGATGTCGATTGGTGCTCGGCTTAGGCCCCACGACAACCGCCTTACCCCACCCCAAACCGAACAAAGCATCATCCTTTAGCAATGAAGATTCAATGCTCCAGCTCGGTCTGTCCGGATCAGGTGGCTCGATCTTCGCTTCCACAATCGATTTCTCGGGTTCAGCTCTTGACGAAGGCTCCACCTCAGCAAAGAACACTTCAGGTGGCTACATGCCATCTCTTCTTCTCGCTCCTAATAGGGGGAAAAGATGCCAATTCCCGGGTTGCACGAAAGGCGCACGAGGTGCAACGGGTCTATGCATCGGGCACGGAGGGGGGCAACGGTGCATGAAACAAGGATGCAACAAGGGAGCCGAGAGCCGAACGGCCTACTGCAAGGCCCACGGAGGCGGGAAACGGTGCAACCACCTCGGTTGCACGAAGAGCGCGGAGGGCAAAACTGACTTTTGCATCGCGCACGGAGGGGGGCGTCGCTGCAGCCACGGAGAGGGCTGCAGCAAAGCGGCACGCGGGAAATCGGGGCTGTGCATCCGTCACGGGGGCGGAAAACGCTGCAAGATCGACGGGTGTTCGCGGAGCGCGGAAGGGCAAGTCGGGCTCTGCATCTCGCACGGAGGCGGGAAACGCTGCAAAGTCGAGGGGTGCACAAAGGGTGCGCAGGGAAGCACGGATTTTTGTAAGGCGCACGGAGGCGGAAAACGTTGCGTTTTCGTCGGGTGTAATAAGGGAGCCGAGGGAAGCACACCGCTTTGTAAAGGGCACGGAGGAGGGAAGAGGTAGGCAAGCACATTTCAGTGATAACAAAGTAACCATTTGAGTTCTTTAATTAGACTCGAATTGGATGCCTTGATTGTTGCCAACTACTCCTTTTACTCTATTTATAATAGTAAAAAACAACCGCTCTTCATTCTCTGGTTGGTTAAACAAATGCTCTAGCCATGTGTTCTTAAGAGCTTCCTTACCCTTTTAAATGTTTCATTTTTTTTCTTCTAACCTAGTGGTTTTAGGTATTCTAGTTGAGGTCTAAAACGTTTTGCTTACAAATCTTTTCTTTGCAGGTGCATGTTCGACGGGGGCGGGATTTGCCCGAAGAGCGTCCACGGCGGGACGAGTTTCTGCGTGGCGCACGGGGGAGGGAAGCGGTGCGTGGTCGCCGGGTGCACGAAGAGCGCAAGGGGGAAGACGGATTGTTGCGTGAGGCACGGGGGAGGGAAACGATGTTTCGTCGCCGGGTGCCTAAAGAGCGCGCAAGGGAGCACGGAGTTCTGCAAGGCGCACGGGGGCGGGAAGCGGTGCATTTGGGAGTTGGAGAAGTGCGAGAAGTTCGCACGAGGGAGGAGCGGGTTGTGCGCGGCGCATACGAGCTTGGTGAACGGCGGGAAGAAGGGAGGAGGGATCGGTTCGGGTTTGTTCCGTGGGGTTGTGGTCCCGGATTCGCCTAGTGGGACGAGCGGTGTTACTTCCGAGAGGCCTGCTAAGAGAAGGCAGTTGATACCACCGCAGGTGTTGGTGCCGGATTCGATGAAGTCGAGGTCAATGTATTCGGAGATGGCGGTGCCGGAAGGGAGGGTGCATGGTGGGGGTTTGATGTCGTTGCTTGGTGGTGACTTGGCCAATGGTATGTGAAGTATCTAGCTAGTGTTTTTGTTTTGCCTATTTGGTTGTGTTTGATTTAAGATGTGGTTGTGACCATTGTGTACAAAAGAAGGGTGTTTAGTCGGTGGTGTTGTTGGAATTTGTAAAGTGAAATTGCCAATAATGCTTGTTTAGTTTGGGTAAATCATTGACGTTTACCAAAATCTGAAGATCTTTTGGGGGTTTGCTTATGTTGATAAACTCTATTCTTTTACTTTATGTAACAGTATGTCCACAATCCATATGCTAAAAATATCACCCCGATGAGATGATGTACACAAAAACGGAAGTAGACACTATAAGAAAATTCTCATATTTCACGTAAACTAGTATTTGTCCCGTACGACGTACGGAGAATGATACAATTGATTATTGTTGGTGAGAATGAAACGGAATATTTAAAAATATGTGAGAAATTTATCAACAACAGAGTTATATATTTTCATTTGAAAAAAATAAAAATGAATTAGTAAATTGATAATGTAATTTCTGGTTTACATAACCAAATTTTCTAAAATCACACAATCATATTTTTTAAATAAGCTATAAATATATTCCATAATGTATTTGTCGGTTTTTTAAAGAGAAAATTAGAGATATAATTAAATGGTTGTTGCGCTTCTTTTTCAAAAATGGAGTCTAAACTCTAATGCTCTGAAAAACGGATAAAGTTATTTCACTCTCACCGAGCCTCTACAACACAATAAGCTTACTAATTGCTATTAAAAGATGCATAAAAAGTACATCAAAAAGGTTGTTTTAGTAGGATATTAGCTAGTGCAATATTCTTCTCTTTGATTATGAAAACGTGTAAAGATAGAGGTCAATCACATAATGCATTTATTTGCACTGAAGATAGTACTGAAATCAACGAAGACGTTGTTGAATTATTTTTAGACGGCTTTAACATCACAACGTTGTTGTAGAGCTCGAAGAAAATTCAATCAAAATCATTTACATATAGAAATAAATTTGTAAATCCATAATAAATGCACTTTACCAAATAAAACTCATATATTTGAGTTTCTTGATGAGTGGATTTAACACATGGGAGAGTGGGAGATTGGATGTTCATCATATTTCAACAAAAAAAAATTGTTCAATTTATTTAAAAAGAGAAATAATAAAAAGAAAATATTCATGTCTCCACTCCAATTTCGCCAAGTGACGCAAATTTTTGTGAAGACATGGCTTTAGCTTTAATATTGTATAAGTAATGAAATAGCTATGAAAATCCTTTAGTTATGGTTGTAGTCACGGCTAAAGAGAAACACGACTATATCGATCGTAGCAAAATACGGACACGGATCATCCGTGGCTATTAGAGACAATATTTGGCCACGGTCACGTTCATGGCCATTAGTCACCGTTAGGTAGTAGCTAAAATCATCCCTAATTCCAATGCATTAGCCACAGCTCATCCATGACTATCGATTTAGCTGATATTTAATAGATAAAGCATTTTCATTTATTTTATATTTTTAAATCATAATTTAAATATACAAATCTTTTTGTTTGTTCGGATTTAAATGAATAATTATTTATGTTTTTTTAAATATTCTTTTTTTATTATTCTTTTGTGTATATGAATCTGATTCTCTGTTTTAATGAGCAACAACAGTAAAATAAATGCATCTATTAAAAATGCCAAATAGAAAAATAGAAAAAATCAACAACAAACTGTAGTACTATTGTGTAGTGTAGTAAGAAATTACCTTTAACCACATTGTTAAATGTAGTATGAACTGTGTAAAATAAAGTAAATCAAAAAATTATAATTAAATATAACAATAATATAGATACATCATTAATATAGAAGTTAAATCATACCAAGTGAAAGCTCATGTCTCTTTTATTTTTTCTATAAAAATGGAAGCTTTATCTTCCTACTTCCTCTCCTCTCTAAACCATAAATTTTTGAGAGATAGGTAAAAACTTCAAATGTGAAAATGATGACATTGTAGAAAAAGACCGCGTAAACTCTCTCATAAATGAATTAATGAGATACAACAACCAACCAAACCAACCAATTCTGACTTCAATTTCCCTTTATTTTAATTTCTTAAAATTATAGTCAAAATAGTAACGTCCCTCCTGTGGCGAAATGTTATAGCTAATAATTTAGCCACAGAGCAAAAGTTGGTATAAGTCATCCCTAAATTAGCCACGACATTCCGTTACTATATATCCATAGCTAGAATTCAGCCACATTAGCCACGACATATCCCTGACTATATACCCATGGCTAGAATTCAGCCACGTTCATTCCGTGGTTGGACATCGCCTCCTCTTCACCCGGCCATGACTTACCTTTTCCGTCTCGAGTTTCATGCCCATTAAGCCATGTATATGTACCGTGTCCCCAAATCACATGCATATACGAGATTTTTCTAGTAGTGAGATACGTTACTTGTTTTTGTTAGAACTAGTTATTCGAAACCTATTCTGGTCGAGTAGTAATAGCGTGCCAATGGTTTATTTAGTGGTGGTGATGTATGTCTTTGGGGTCAAGAGAGACACATTTGAGTTGTCTACTATCAAGGAAGTTATGAGAAATTCTTCGAGATTGGATGGGCTTTGTTAGAAACATTGGCCTCTCGATGAGTTTTGGGGCATTTTTCATAGACCATGTATTGCTTAGAATCATGGGTTTCGAGTTTCGACAGTCATTTCATCTTATTTTCGTTTCTTCGCTAGTTTTTTTTAATACCATCGTTTCCACAATGTTAAATTCATACTCTTACGAAAGAGCTTTAATTTTTAAGCCGGCTTTTTCATATATATTTTTATTAAATTGAAAATATAAAACGCTAATGTATTAGAAGAAAGGGGGAAAATATCCATATATCCTTTCAGAAAAAGTTATTAGAGGATGAATCCTTAGATAAGGACTGAGGATGATGCACACAAACGCTATAATTAATGCACACACGTTATAACTAATGCACACAGTATTTGGTGATGCACACCATCTGTGACAGATGGACAAAGTGTGTGCATGACATATAATGTTTGTGTGAATCATCCTCAATCCTTATCTAAGGAACCATCTTCACCGGAACCAAACCCGTAGAAGAAAGGATTTTAAAGAATTAAATCGTTTTCTTTGAGCAAGTATAATAACACCAAGTATAGGGCTTATATTTTCCATAGATTGAGTTTTTGCATTTAAAAGTGTGTGGGTGCTAAACTTGTTTCTCGATTTCCAACAAATTTTTTGTAAGTCTTATCAATTAACGCTAGTCCAAAGAAGAAAATAAAATAAATTTGATGTAATAAAATGTTGATTAAATTTAATACTATTATAACAATTATAATAAATAAAGACCTTTAATGAGGTTGGATCTATTATAAAAAGTTGTTGTAAAACCCTAAACAATAATATTCCTTCGATTTTTCTTCTTTCCCAAACGTTTTGATACCAATTCCATAGTTATACACATTTAACTTCTTTCTATTTTTCTATAGATTTTATACATTAATATTATATTCGAAGTTTTATAATTAATATAGTGATATCTAAATGAGATTTTATACATTAAAATTATGATAAGGGCTATAATTGATACTTATGTAAGTAATTATCATTAATGATTTCAAGTTGATATAAAATCCGATTAATAATTCCTTACAAAAATAAAGCGTATATTTAAAAGGAAAAAGAAATAAAAGTTGTATAAAAAAGGTTTTAAGATACGGTGGATTTGAATACTTATTTATTAAATTGACTTTACAAAGTTATTGATGAAAACATACAGTAAGTTACATGACTATTTTTGTCTTGATCTTGGAATCCTTACATTTATGAAAATAATGTGTCAAATTTCTCCTTATGTTTAAACGCGCCATCAATTTTTACTTTTGAATATGCATATAGATTGGAAAGTTGCTGATGCACTTAGTCAGAGACTTAGAAGGTTTGCTGATCAACTTAGCTAGAAGGTTTTATGTGTAATATATTTGTGCTTTGAATATGATTCATTTTTTCTGTATCATGGATGGGCTTTATACACTTCCTGCATTTACTTGTTCATATAGTGGTAGTTGGTTGCCTACGATCTTTTCAAATGCAAATTTTCTTGTTTGTACATTGAGCAACTGAGGAAGATGATAAGAAGTTGGTAAGCAGATACAATACAAGTCCATTTGTAGCCTTATTTATTTAGACTCAGTTTTGTGTAAATTTAAAAGTTTAATCCCTAATTTGAAAATTCATTCAGTAACATGATAAACATTATTATTATAAATAAAACACATGAAATCCAAATATGTGCTATGCTTTCTTATAGTTCCAATCTAGTGTGTGTTCTCGTACCATGTACGGGGTCGCATGTAATAAATATTTTAATAATATATTTATATTTTATACTAATAATTAGTTTATAAATTGTAGTTTATACTTTATGGTTTATAATTTATAGATTATAATTTATAGTTTACGATTTATGTTTTATAGTTTAAGTTCATTAATAACTCAATTTAATTAGATTGATAACATAATATATATATATATATATATATATATATATATATAAGATAAAGATATAATATGTTAAAAGATAAAAATCGATATTTTTTTTTTGTAATATAACCTATTAGATATCTTTTTGATTTATTTATTTATTTAATTCAAAGATATATATCAAAATATAAAGTCGGATGATGTGGAGAATGACATGGCGGATGATGTAGCATAGCTTAGAGGTCGACACATAGGCGAATTGAATATAAGGGCGACATGTGACTAAACAACGTTCTGTTTTAGTATATGTATAATTATATGTGTGTGGTGCGGGATTAAAATTTTAGTAACAATAAAAAAATTATCGTTCTTGGTAAAATTTGCTCAACTATTTGTTGTTAGTTTGATTAAATATTTCTTCCTCCTAACTATATATGAACTTTCTATAAAAAATAATAGAAGATGTAGTAAATATAAAGATATGGGTATAAAATATCGGATATGGGTATGAGATTTCGGGTATGAATATGAATATGAGTGATATCTTTAATATGCTCATTTTTTTAGAAATTCTACCCATATCTAATATATTCAGTTCATACCAAAAAGCATATATGATATCGATATACTGATTATTTCATGCGGAGATGTGGATATGACTATACGAGTGATACATACGGGCGTTAAAGCTAAGTGCTAGCCTGGCCCAATGAGCGTCATAAAAGTAAAATGGGCTGTTAGTGGTAATTTGGGCCCATTATTTTCTACGTATGAACTACGGCCCATTAGCAAAACACTGTAATAAACATTCCATTTGTTCATATTCTCCATTTTCAAAGACAATGCTCAAGCGGGGCTTTAATGGCTTCCGCAACACTTTTCCCAGCCTCGATTCGTTGAAATCAATCACGCTACACTCCACATTGGTGTCTTCCAAAGATTATGTTATTACGACCCCACACATGGTCGAATGTCTCGTCAAATCTGCCGGATTCTCTGAAAAAGAAGCTGTCGCCATTGTTACCAAGGTCAGTCCGAACTGGTTGTTGATTTTCTTAAACACACTGGATTAGATGGAACACAGATCAGGAAAGTGGTTGCTTCGATCCCCAATGTGCTAAGAAACAATGTGGATAAAACTTTGAGACCGAAAATTAGGGTTTTTCAGGATTTCGGGTTTTCAAGCACAGATTTAGGCTCATTCATATCTGCAAATCCAACTGTACTGAATCAAGGCATTGAATCGCGCATTATCCCTAATCTTGAGCTGTTGAAATCGATTTTTGGGGCAAATGAGGAGCTGGTTAGAGTTATGCTGCAAATGAAAACACAACGATTACTTTCTCAAGATGGGATTAGGAATTTCCCTGCTAATGTTAAGTTGCTGCAAAGCTATGGTGTCACAAGTAAGGGAATTAAGATTTTAGTACTGCGTGGACTCATGGCCTTTTCCGATACCAAGTGGGTCGAAAAGACAGTGAAAGGAGTTGAAGAGAAGCTCGGTATTCCTCGAACATCTGCTATGTTTATTCATGGAATTTGCGCATTATCTTACACCAGTGAAGAGAGGTTACAACTGTGGCTTGATTTATTTCGCAATTATGGATGGAGTGAAAGTGAAATATCAAATTTACTCAGGAAACATCCATTATGTTTGTCTCTGTCTGTGATATCATTGAGGTCTAAATTGAAATATTTCTTGGAGGATCTTGGCTATGGACCTGATGACTTGGTAACATATCCTACTGCTCTGTCATGTAGCTTGGAGAAGAGGATTGTGCCCCGAGTTTCTGTCGTACAAATTCTGGAGGATAGAAATCTGTTAAAACGTCATACTGGTATTTTTTATGCTATCAAGATGACTGAGTCTAAGTTCTTCAAGAATTATGTGCTGCCTTATAAGGAAGATTTGCCTGAACTCTATGAAAATTATACTCGGGCCACAGGTACTATACTCGAGCCTATTCATTCTGAAACTTAGTCTTCTCTCTTAATATATAATGTGTTGTTTTGATGTCATTGCTTGACAAGTAATTGATAGCTTATCTGTAAGCTTTATGTGTAATACTTGTGCTTTGACACATGAGTCATCTTGTCTGTACAATGGTCTTTTTATACAGTTCCTTAATTCATTTGTTTCATCCGCAAAATTATCGGTTTTATAAGCTAAATAGAAGTGTACCAATAGTGTTTGGTTGGTTGCCTAGATCTCCTTGGCCTTTATTGGCATTATGTGTTTGTTTATTGTTCATACTTTTTTAGATAATAGTGTTCTTCATTTTGCTTTATTAAAACTTTTCTTAACATGAAGAACGTATATTTGATCATTCTAACACAATACATAACTTGAAAGTAAATCAATTGCTTGCTTATATTAAAAAAGACTTGTTCAAATCAGCATCACCACCATCATCATAATGACACATAACTCTCTTATAAATTTGTTTGGTGTTCTCTAGATTTGTTGTTTTGATGTCATTGGCTAAATTGCTTTCGTCGACAGAATGCTGGAGTATTAGTGGTGGTTGTACTCTGAAATTGTTGTCTTGATCTTGGACACCTTAGATACATTTTCAAAAAGAAAGTGTCGAATTTATCTCATTTTAATATGACTCATAAGAAGTAGGACCCACCCGCGCCACAGACCGGATCCGGAACAGACGGACGGCGGCGGCGGTGAGCGCGAGGAGGACTCTTTTCTCACTCAAGTAACCATTGTTTTAATCCCAAACCCAACTTTTGAAATACCTCTTTGTACTAACATTATTGGTCGATTTGCAGTGTATTCACAACAGATGTTAAAGTATATTTGTTAGTATCCTAAGAAAATTGAGAATTAGAATAACAAACATTGATATAAAAGAGAAAATAATATTAAAAAATTAGCTATGTAGTAACACCAGATGTTTATGTTGCTTAAAATAAATAACACCAATGTTCTTATTTTCCACATCACATATTCAACTTTATTTGTAGTACAAATAGAGAAGGGATATTTATTATCATAGATAAAAGTTGATTACCAAGAAGACAATCCACTTTATTTATAGTAAATACTAGTGGCTTAGGCATGGCATGGAAATTACTTTAATATTATACAGCTGGAAACATAATATCACTAGTAGCAGAACCACATGTTGAAGAAGCAACATTATTCTGCTTCTGGAAATCTTTGGTAAACTTGAACCGAACCTCTTGAATTTGCTTCTCCTTTTTAGTGGTCTTTCTTTCATTGCAAACAATGGTAACAAAGTAGCCACCATTAATCTTCTTCAGTGCAGCTTCTATGGCTTCTAGTTTATAGGTATTATACAGAGTTGGTGTTATCTTCTCAGCAACAAGTTTTGCCTTAAGTCCTTGACCAACATCTTTAAACAAATCCAAAGTCTTCTTGAAGTATGCAAGCACTCCCATCTCAGAATATTTTCCATGGTCAATCCACTCATGCCTCCAAAAATCTAAATTAACACTTATCTGCTGCTGTTTACTCTTTAAATTTGGCCAGTTTGTGTTCAGTTCAGAAGTTATGCTTGTTAGCTGCATTAAGAACAACTTCATAATTAAACTGGAAGGATCAAAACAACATATATAGATAGGAGAAAAGTTTCCGTGCAAATAACTCTTAACGTAGGAAAAAACGAACAGATCGTGTTCATAGATTACACATCAATGTTCATTAACTGGATGATAATGTACATAATCTGGGTCATTAAAAAATTTGAACGTTTTTCATTGAGGGACGCGGTGGCTTATTTGTAATTACATTGAACTTTGAGTTTTTTTTGTTTTTTTCTCAAAATGACCTCAAACTTCGTTTCTCATACATTAAAGCTTGTTCTCAACTGAACTTTTCTCATATAAATAGGGAGTACAAGTTAGAAAAATATAGTACCTTACTAGGATCATATTCTTCAATTGGTACACCATTAGGATTAGGCCACAAACCATGGATTTTGAATTCAGTTGGCACTGGATTGATCAGACATGTTATACCTGAATTTCCACTGCAAGCACCCGGTGGCCATGTCACCGCGAGTATGAAAGTCGACACTAAAGAAAGCTCGGTATTGGAAGCGGGTACTGTGAAAGGAGAATCCTTTTGAGGAGAGCGAGGAAGTAGAAGTGGATTGGTGGAAGAATCACAACAGTGAACATATTCGAGAAGAATGGGAAATGCTAATATCAAGAAACTATGGAGAATTCTCATCTTAGTAATGCTAGTTAAGCAGCTAAGAGAAAGAAATGAAGGTGAAAGTGTGGATTTTCTCAGTCTTGGTGAGCATGTATTTATAGAAGAACAGGGATACTCAGTGGCTACCACAGCTAAGGTTTCACCTACCACCACAATCTAAAAACAATAGAAAAGAAATATACTTAGCCGATTATGTTTTGGCTTTATATTAATGATTGAAAATAAATTCATTCTGAATCAAACTCGTCCACATCAAACATGTGTATCATATGCTAGTTATTATATCATATGCTAGTTATTATATCATACTCCATCCGTCCCACAATATAAGTAACATTTACTTTAGGTATATATTCCTTTTGTCCCTAAATGATAGTCTCATTTCACTCCGGCACATTTGCCGATGCATGTTTTGTATCGTTAATATCTCTAACTACAAGTTGGTAAAAATTATAAAATTTTGATATTATTGTAGTGCTCGTTGAAACGAATCAAACAAGATCTCACATGACTATATTTTTTCTTATATATTGGAATGAATTTAAATATTAATATTAAATTGTAAACAATGTCAGTATTTCAAATATTGCTTATATTATATAATTAAAGGTATAGAAGGGAGAGCATACACGTACATGTATGCCGGGTCCACCGCAAAAAACTACAGTACATATATTCTGGCTAGTGTCCATCGAATTATTGCACATAAAGCCAAATTACAAGAAGCATATTTTTTTTTTGGTAAAGATTGCAAGAAGCATATATGCATGGATCTTACTCACTAAATAAAACATGGCCTTT
Source organism: Oxyria digyna (assembly GCA_029168935.1). NCBI lineage: Eukaryota > Viridiplantae > Streptophyta > Magnoliopsida > Caryophyllales > Polygonaceae > Oxyria > Oxyria digyna. The sequence continues at coordinate 1,560,395 of JAPVLV010000017.1, forward strand.
TTGCCTAGCCTTATCCTTTTGAAATCAATCAGCACTAACAAATAGTTTGTCCCTTTTGTATAAATCTATTATCTATCTATATATATATATATATATATATATATATATAGAGGGAGGCTCCGGTAAGACCACTTTTGTAGTAAAACGGAGTTAACGAATAGGAGCCATAGGATGAGATTAGATGAATGACTAGATTAGAAGTCTTGTAATTAAAAGAAAATAAGAAAAAAATAGCATAACCCCTTCCTTAATTCACGCTGCCCCTCTCTCTCTTCCATCAATTCACGCTGCTTCTCTTCCATCGTCATTCACGTCCAGTTTTTTCTTCCCGACAGTAACAATAGTTGATTGATACAACACCACTCAAATCTCCATGGAAGAAGGTTAGTATTGAGATATGCATCAAATTTGTTTACTTAAATCGACATTGGTATAATAGATTCATAGGACTTGATTAGGGTTTTATTAGGATTTGAGTATATTCGACTTTGATTTATGCATCAAACTAGGGTTAAACAGGGTTTCGTTCTGATATGCGACAACACCAAAACGATATGCATGTGACATTCGGCGGTATGCAGTAGCAGTTTAGGGTTTCACATTAATTTTGTTATGCAGTAAAACTGTACTCGTATGCGTTTCAGAATACATGTTATGCGATTGGATATAATTGATATGCAGTAGATACGTTTTGATTCTAACTAACATTCGCCTATCAAATCGAATTATTAGCCAAGTGGATGTGACATTCGACTTTCACATTATATTTTTGAGGTTATGCACTCTGATTTATTTGGTATTCCATTGTTCTAAATGAATGTGTATTTACGGTTCACTGATATGCACAAAACTGTATCAGGTATGCAGGAGAACCGACCTGATGATGTGATATATTCTTCCTCAGACGATGGTGTTGATTTTATGTCAGATGATGATGAAGAAGCATTATATGGCACCGAATGTGTTGTTGACGCGAAAGACACAAACGAAAAGTATTGGGTTCCTCATTGCCCCGATGACATTAAACCAATAATTGGAAAATCCTTTAATTCCTTGTTGGAAGGAGAAACATTCTATAGTAAGTATGCAGACACTGTTGGTTTTCAGATTAAGAGAGGCAACCATCACAAATTCAATCACACAAAGGTTAGAAAGATTCAGTACTTACAATGCAATAGGGAAGGATACAAGAATACAACTAACAGTTTAGGGAAGCGTAAGACAACATCGGATAGAGTACAGTGTTGCGGAAGTTTGTCTCTCAAATCTAGTGATGGTATTACCTACGTTGTTGATAGATTTGAAGAGAAACACACCCACGACATGATTCCTGACGTAGCAAAACATTTGATGAAGGGCAACAGGAAAATGGATATTGGCCACCAAAAATTTATGTTGGCTTGTGCTAAGGCGAACTTGGGGCCAGTAAAGTCTTATAATCTATTGAAGGAGATGGTTGGTGGATATCATAACATGAGGGTCATGGCAAGAGAATTTAAGAATTTCAAGCGGGATCTTATGGCGAACATCAAAGTTGTTGATGCGCAAATGGTTATCAATCGATTTACGAAGAAGAAAGAACAATGTGACTCTTTTTACTTCGAGTATGAAGTGAACGATGAACAACAACTAACAAGGTTGTTTTGGGCGGATCCAATCTCACGTCGGAACTATGCTGCATTTGGGGATGTCGTCTCTTTTGACTCGACTTACAAAACTAACAGGTAATCCCATTCACATTATTTTAAATTATGTTGAATTCAATTTAATATGCAGATAGGAATACGAGATATGCGCATAACATTACTTAATATGCATATAGGTACTGCATGGTATTTGCACCATTCACTGGGATTGATAACCACAAGAAAAGTCTTACTTTTGGTACTGGCTTAGTCATGAAGGAGGACGTGCAATCATATGAATGGCTCTTCAAGAACTTTCAGAAAGCAATGGGGCCACCACCGAAGATCATTGTGACGGATCAGGATCCGGCGATGAAGATCGCCATTGAGAATGTAATGCCTCATACTAGACATCGGTTATGTATGTGGCACATCATGGAAAAGGTTTCAAAGAAGGTCGGTGCAAAGAAAATTAATTCCAAGGATTTCAGAAAGAGGTTGGGGAAGTTGGTTTGGGATGACACCCAATCTATTGAAGAGTTTGAGAAAGGATGGATCGAATTTGTTGTTGAATATGAGTTGGACTGTAAACCATGGTTCGGGGATATGTATGCACTACGTCGCTATTGGATTCCAGTGTATTTTAAGGATATCGTGCTTGGTGGGCTTGTTCGCACAACATCGATTTCAGAATCTCAAAACAGTTTTTTTGGGAACTATTCGAACAGGAACTTCAGCCTTATTGAGTTATTGATGCACTTTGATAGTGCAATGGAAACCCAACGTTATAACCAATTGAGGAACGATGTTGCCTCAGCTTCACGAGCACATGATTTCTTAACACCATTGTTGATTGAGAATGATGCATCTAAGGTCTACACCTTGAATATATTCACTATGGTGCAAGCCGAGATTTCTGCAGCGTGTTTTGAATGTTCAACCACTAATGAGGATGAAGGTATGTAGTGGTTTTTTGCATATCGTTATATCTGCATATTGTGACATGCACAAATGCATATCTGTGTTATTATACTGCATATCAGTACATTGGCATATACTACTTATGTACATTTAATTTTATTCTTATTGTTCATACGAATATATATGCAGATGAGGATAGGGTGACGTACACTGTAAAAGAGCCTTGTGGAAACTTATATGTTGTAGAACGTGCAACGAATAACAACTTCACTACATGTAGTTGCATGATGTTCAACAAAAATGGTCTACCTTGTCGTCACATTTTCACCGCTCTGAAATCTGGGGGTGTTGATATGATCCCTGAATGTCTAATACTAGATAGATGGAGAAAGGGTGCTGCAAAAAAGGCGAATATTAATATTCCTAATAGTTTTTGGGATCAAAGTATGCAGATAGAAGAGAAACAAGCTATGATGAATGAACTGTGGTCTTTAATATACTCATGTGTAGGTGTTGTTGAGGAAGACCAAGAAAAGATCAGTGATTTATTGTCGACATTGAAGAATAAGAAGGTAGAATACACTATAGGTGCTAATGATGTGCACAGCCAAGCAGATATAATGGGATCAATGGTTGAGACCTTTGCGGGAACTAGTGCACCAACTGAGATTCTTGTCCATCCTCCGGAACAGGCAAAAAACAAGGGAACGGGGCTTAGGTTTAAAGATGGAAAGGAGAGGTCTGTGGCAAAACAGGCGAAGAAGAAGGCTCTAGAGGAAGCCGCAATTCAGAATAAGGGCAAGAGGAAATGCAAGAGGTGCAACAAGTATGCAAATCATGACAGCAGAAATTGCAAAGAAATCCTTTAGTTCTGTAATATGCATTTTAATTTTAGAGATGTTGGAATTCGTATTATGTAGTTCATTTGAATAACTTGTCTCGTTTTTTTCCAAGATTTAACTTATTTGACGTTATGTAGTTCATTTGTATAGATATGCAGAAACTACCGAGAGATATGCAATTCATCCGTATTGTTGAGGAATAAGCTCTCATGATTTTTCCCATGGTTACAACATTTCGGTTTTTATGGAAATCTTTTCTACGGATATGCAATAACTCCAAGAAAACTAAGGAAAAATTCGTAGATTTCAGTGGAGATATTGGTGTTGTTTCTCTTTTCCCAAACTTGTAAAGTATTCTGTAGATATGCAGTTCATTTGTATAGATATGCAGAAACTACCTAGAGATATGCAGTTCATCCGTATTGTTAAGGAATAATTTGTCATGATTTTTCCCATGTTTACAACATTTCGGTTGTTATGGAAATCTTTTCATAGGATATGCAAGAATTGCAAGAAAAATTAAGGCAAAATTCTCAAATTTTAGTGGAGATATTGGTGTTGTTTCTCTTTTCCCAAGTTGTAAAGTATTCGGTAGATATGCAATTTTTGAGTTGAGATATGCACAAAATCAGTAGAGATATGCAAACAATCCGAAGAGATATGCAGATAATCTGCAACATATAGAATGATCCTTAATAGTAGAATAAAACTATCTATTCTCAATTAAATTAATTGTTTGTAATTAAAATAAGGAATATGACATTAAAAATGATCACTACTGCATATTGAATGCTACCCTGCCACTTTAGCGTTAGCCTTAGCCTTAGCCTTAGCCTTAGCCTTGTTAATGATTTCATCTCTCAATATGTTCCTCTTAAATGTAATAAGTGCATGCAGATACTTATGACGCAAAGGAAGTATACACTTCGATGAGTTACGCTTGAATCCAGGGTCCCAGTGCGAGCCACCCTCAAAAAATGTCTCCATATGGCGCATTACGTAGATCCCGCTATCAGTCTTGTTTTTGGTATTCACCCATGACAGTGATAGGACATCTTGGGGTGGGTGCGATCCAAGGATTTTACATCTTGATGAAAGATTCATCAATTCCATATATTTGAAGAACATCTTTCTGTGTGGACAATAAAATTAAACAAACGATGCTTCCTTATGCATATCAATTATGGAATTATAAAACATAGCATACCAAACTGATTTAAAAGAAAGTTCATTACCAGCTTGTGAACTAGATGATACTTGTCATTCACGTCCATAACCTCGTCATCGAATTGTTCGTCAATTATGTCTATAGTTTTACGCCAAAAGTTGAAGCATATCAAGTAATACTGACCTTGTCTAAAAACGGGAAAAAACACCTGTCATCCATGTAACATGAATTGAGCATGAGATCATAAATAAGATGTTTTAAATAGTAGGTCGGGTGAATGCTTACCAATTCTGCGTCTACAAGGGATGTATGTTTCGTCTTGGCTACCACAGCATTCATACCATCTCAGAATATGCCAAACATTGTGGCCAAATCGCTTTTCGGTTTGGTAACAAATTCAATCTGTAAGTGCATATCGAAGGTAATTAATTGCATATCCTTGTTATACATCTGCATATTACTGTATATCATATGCATACGTACCATACTTGACGGGTAGACGAAAAAACGTGATAAAGTGGTATTGTTTCGAAGCTCTTCTAAATCATTTAGATACATACACCACAAGTCGACAATTTTAATTGAGACAAGATTATTTTCACATAGAGACTTGAAATCTCTTGCTAGAACCGCTTCTCGGTTGTTATCGAATAGAACCTCCCTGATTAATGGGTTATAAAGCAATGATTTTAATTATACCATGTAAAAAAGAATTCAATGAATAGAAGAAGTTCACGCATACTAAATACTAACCCATCAACCGAGCATGTAGTCACATAATGATGTAAATCACGTTGTTCCTTAGTGATGCATTTCATGGGGTTTATAACCCTGTCAATCCAAGGGCTCTTGTCTGTAAAATGGACCTTTGCGTCTCGTTTCGGATGTAATATCACATTCTTCATAGGTGTTGTGAAATCATCATCATCATCATCATCGATTTGTATGGGATTTATTTGTGCCTGGTTGATCTGAGGAAAAACCCAAGGGGTATATAACAACATGCATATTTGAAATAATGGTTCACGTGAACTTCGTGAATATCATTGAGATATGGATAATTACAACCACCATTCTTGTTCCTAGTCAGCAGAATATAAAACAGAATAACACATGACTTCTAAGTCACAAAATGGATAATTACACCGTAATAGCTAAAATCATAACTTCTCAGCCACCCTACTACTCCTCCTCAAGCTTACCTGGGCATATTTTTGATTTCCACTGCGTTGACCACTACCTTTCTTTACAGTTTTGGACGATTTAGTCCCAACTACTGTAGTTTGGTCCAAATCTACTACTTCAACAGGAGGATGGGTGACAGCAGGAGGATGGTTAACAACAATGTCATTCAAAACGTCATTGACAACATTGTTAGCATTAACCTGATCTTGCATTTGGAAAATATGATAACTTTTATATGCAAATCATTTAGTTAGGCAATATGCATAAACCACTACATACCTTGTCATGTGCATGTTTTGCTCCAACGACTTCTGCATCCTCTGGTTCAGCAAGACTAGTGGCGTTTTCCCCTTCATTGACTTGGACAGCTGGTTGTTGGTTGAATATTGTCTGATCAGCACCCAGATCAGCCTGATTGGAAAGAAACCATATCAGTTTATGACAACATTTATCCAAGTTCAATACAAAAAAATGATATGCATATAAACATACATCAAATGCATATAAACATAACTGAAATGCATATAACTATATATGATCTGCATATTAATTAAAACTGACCGGATTAATGTTTTCATTGAATCCAAAGTTGAAGTTTTCATTGCAGTGAGGAACTTCAACCTCGGTCTTTAGGATATCAGTCCGCCTCGACATTGCAGCCTCAATCTCCTCAACCAACTTGGTTAGCTCCGGACCAGTCCAAAAGGGATCTTGAGTTTGAGTGAACACATCACCTACTTGTGTAGATGCATCAAATGGTACTTCATTGTCAGAACCAATCCTAGATCCGAGTAATGCCCTTGCAGACTCAATCAATGCATTCGACACCTCGTCGTCCTTGCACTCGTCGGGAATTTCCTTGGTCCTATTAGCTATTCTGACTATGGATTTTGCCACAATACTTAAATCCTTCGCCATGCCTTCATTGAACTTCTACAAGTTTCAGAATGCAGAAATATCAACACCATTTAACATCAATATAAACATAATTTATGTATAACATTTATTGGCTAACAAAGCTAGAGAAATCCTTTGGTTTGAGTATATAACGTTTGCTTCATATCAACACAATTCATCTGCATATCAACACAGTTCATCTGCATATCGACATTGCTAACATACAAACAAGAAAACTGACCAGAACAGGCCCCTTTATAGGGTTTTGTTCTTCAGGAGTTTGGCGCTGATCCTGTATCTTTCTGTCGTTAATAGGCAATTGAGGCTCCAAATTTCCATCCCCGAGTTGTCCATATTCCATTTCAAGAGCAGCCCTCTGATCAACAAGGTCTTCAGTCCAACCAACAAACGCAGGAAACATTCTTGGTATCGCTCGGTTGGAGTACAACACCACACGGTCTAGATACAGAATCTGAATTTCCAGCAATGGAATTTTGGTCAACAATATACATTATAAAATAGTAAGAATAAAATCAAAAAGTGCCAAAGAGAGTTACCGTCAAGAAGTAAAGTGGACCTATGAAGAAAGCTTTTCGATTTTGATCCCATTTCTTCTTGGCAATGATAAGACTGCTTATAACAAAGCGACACCAGTTCAGTTCACTTATTACAGACATATTCTCAAAGCAGCCACGAATGAGGGTTTGGTTTGCAACACCACTTTGCGTCGGTTCAATGACGCAAGACTGAAAACTGATCATGAGCTCCCGTAAGAATTCATCACCTCCTTCTTCGAGCGATAGCATGCGATTCACTACATCCTCGTAAGATATTTGGTGTTTTTTCTTGACATAAAGATCCCTCCATGCATCAACCACAGCCAGCCTACAATTCTTATCAAGCTTGATTATTTCTCGGGGGCCACGAGGAATGCCAAGACAAATCTCGACATCAGACTCTGTGACATCCAACTCAGACTTGTCTGGAAGTGTAATCTTACCCCTTCTGGGGTTGTAATTCTCAACTAACCGCCTACACAGAAAGCTGGAAAAAAAGAGGATATTTATATCAACATGAATATACATTAACACCTCTTCTGCATATCAGACTAACTATACTGCATATACATTAACAAATATTACATGGTTAAACAACAAATACAAAACCTATATCCTCCCTCAATTCGATGTACGAAAGCAAACTAGGCACAACTGCTATTCAAACAACAAATCAAAAAACAAATCAAACAACAAATCATTACAGCAGAACCTCTTAAAGGATAAAAAGTCAAAACATAAATTCCATTGTTTTGTTATGCAGTAAAACAACAAATCACTATGTTGACAGCAGAACTTCACTTGATAATCAAACTAACTATACTGCATATACATTAACACCTCTTCTGCATATCATCCAAACTATACTGCATATACATTAACAAATATTGCATATGAACTAACAGATATGTACCTGGGTATCTCAAAGGATGTCATCTGGAGAAGTCTCCCAAAGCCTGCCTCCTCTACGCATTTTCTTTGGGCATCATTTAGTTGGTTGATGGCCCATACGAAAAGTGATAGGTGTCCACGGTGTCTGATCACCTCAAAACCATCTTTTTCAACGCATCTCCTTCGGATAGGTGGTAAGTTTGTGTCTTCGTCAACCATCTTATCCTTGCCTTTATCCATCTTATCTTGTGCAGCTGTGTTTGAACATTGCCCTTTGTTCTTTGACCGCTTTCCCAATCTATTAATTATAATTTCATCCTCATTGATGCTATCCTCGGACGCTTCTACAAAAATAAATGCATAAGCTTTAGTAAAACCTAGTATCAATCATGATAGAAATATGTGCAACAACGATTAAAAGTTGAGTTTTACCAAATTCTTTCCTCTTGACATTGCTCTTCCTAGACAGCCCATTCTCTGCTGGTTCATCATCTTGAATCGATGCATTCACGGCTTTGTATCTCATTCTCACGCCACTGTAACTACAATGCCTGAGATTGGATGATCTCTTCGACCGTGGAATGTCAGTGAGGGGAGAAGGAGGAGTGAAGAGAACAATTTCAGTACTTTCTTGTGTTCCAGATTGTTTAATTTCTTTGTCGCATGCTGCATATAGAGTAACAATAGTCAATGGATAATTCTTATCATTAAATCACTACTGAAAATCTAAATAGATTGTGAGCAGAGACTTGTGATTACCTTTGACAAGCCTTCGTTTTTTACCTCCATTTCCTTTAGGAGGAGACATGTGTTTCTTCGGAATAGAACCTCGCGCCATAATTAAGACCTTGATTCAGACATCACAAGGCCGAAAATTAGGAATCAAACAACAAATACTTAAATCACTATATATGAAATACAAAACCTATATCCATGCTCAATTCGATGTACGGAAGCAAATTAGGCACAATTGCAATTCGATGCACGGAAGCAAACAAAAAATCTCTTGCTAGAACCTATATCCATGCTCAATTCGAAGTCAAAACCTAAATTCCAGTATTATATACGAGAGAGGAACCTAAATTCCAAAATTGGAGCAACAAACAACGAATGAAGATACGAGAGATGAAGAGGTACCTTGGAAGGTGTAGCCGGACGGAAGAGTGCAGTCGATACGTCTCCGGCGACGACTTGCAGATTTAGGGATTTAGGGAAAGAGAGTGGTGGAGGAGATTTAGGGAAAGAGAGAGGCGGGACGACTTGCAGAGAATGAGAGAGAGAAGGAATTAGGGCGGAGAGAGAGGTGGAGGAGGACAACTTGCAGAGAGGAGGCGGAGGAGGATGCAGAGAACGAGAGAGACGGCTTGCAGAGAACGAGAGAGAAGGAATTAGGGAGGAGAGAGAGGGAGGAGATTTGATAGCGGGATTTAGGGGGATATTGATATAAATTAAAACGTTTTTTATTATTGAAAATTCTGAGTGAATCCTGGCCATTCCTCTATATTTGATCCAACGTCTATAAATGGTTAACTCCGTTTTACTCTAAGAGGGGGGCTCCAGTAAGACCACTTTTGTAGTAAAACGGAGTTAACGAATAGGAGCCATAGGATGGGATTAGATGAAGGGCTAGATTAGAAGTCTTGTAATTAAAAGAAAATAAGGAAAAAAAAATACCATAACCCCTTCCTTAATTCACGCTGCCTCTCTCTCTCTCTTCCATCAATTCACGCTGCCTCTCTTTCATCGTCATTCACGTCTAGTTTTTTCTTCCCGACAGTAACAATGGTTGATTGATACAACACCTCTCAAATCTCCATGGAAGAAGGTTAGTATTGAGATATGCATCAAATTTGTTTACTTAAATCGACTTTGGTATAATAGATTCATAGGACTTGATTAGGGTTTTATTAGGGTTTGAGTATATTCAACTTTGATTTATGCATCAAACTAGGGTTAAACAGGGTTTCGTTCTGATATGCGACAACACCAAAACGATATGCATGTGACATTCGGCGGTATGCAGTAGCAGTTTAGGGTTTCACATTAATTTTGTTATGCAGTAAAACTGTAGTCGTATGCGTTTCGGAATACCTTTTATGCAATTGGATATAATTGATATGCAGTAGATACGTTTTGATTCTAACAATAACATTCGCCTATCAAATCGAATTATTAGTCAAGTGGATGTGACATTCGACTTTCATATTAGATTCACAAGATACTTTCATGTAAATCGTTCCTAAGTTATATTTTTTAGGTTACGCAATCTGATTTATTTGGTATGCAGTTGTTCTAAATGAATGTGCATTTACGGTTCATTGATATGCACAAAACTGTATCAGGTATGCAGGATTTGATTAGGGTTTGATTAAACGCCGACTTTGATATATGCATCAAATTAACTAGGGTTAAATAAGGTTTCGTTCTGATATGCGGCAACAATAAAACGATATGCATCAGATGATTCGGTGGTATGCAATAACAATGTAGGGTTTCACATGAATTCTGTTATGCGGTAAAATGGTTGTCGTATGCGTTTCGTAATCACTGTTATGCAGTCGAATATACTTGATATGCAGTAGATACGTTTTGATTCTAACAATGGTTTTCGCCTCTCAAATCGAATTCTTAGCCAAGTGAATGTGACATTCGACTTTCATATTAGATTCATAAGATTCTTTCATGTAAATTGACGGTCATGAGGGTGAGAAATTTGATTTACCTATTGAATTTTGTATACCTATTTAAATTTTACGATAGGTTGCTAGGGTGAGATTTGATATGCCATAAAGTAAATCAATATTCAGTTCGTAATCTCCGTTATGCAGTACTTATGTTGGCTTTTTCCTTAAGTTATTTTTTCGCGGCTATGCAATCTGATTTATTTGGTATGCACTTAATCTTAATGAATATGCATTTACGGTTCATTGATATGCACAAAACTGTATAAGATATGCAGAAGAACCGACCTGATGATGTGATTTTCAAGGTTTTTATCATTTTCATGTTTGTTCGTATTCATCATTATGCATTTTGATTTACTTGATATGCACTCAATATGTATTGATATGCAGTTCATAGGTTGGTGTATGCAAAAGAACTCAAAGGATCATGTCATGTAGAATTCCTCGGTTGATGATATCGATGTATCTATTGAGGTGTGTCAGACAAAGAAGAAGAATTAATATATGGTATCGAATGTGTTACTGACACCGAAGACAAACACATAAAGCATTGGGTTCGATATGCATGAAGTAGTAATTAATTTTTGTCTCATTGTTGTAGGGTTTCATATTGCCTTGATATGCCGATATGCAAAAAATCTGAATTGATATGCATTATAATTAACCATATTGTTTCCTTGATAGAATCCTTTAGTTGATGTTAATACGCAATTTATTTTTTTAGCGATATTGGAATTAGAGTTAATTTTTGGTATTACGTAAATTTGGGTTTTATGATATTGAAATTATATTCGGTTTAATTTAAGAGATAAGTGCTTATGTGTTCTCCAAGGTTTACAACTTTCTAGTTAATATGCAACACATATCTATAGATATGCACAAAATCTGCAGGGATATGCACCAAATCTATATAGATATGAACCAAATTCGTAACAATATGCACAAAATTTGTATAGATATGCACCAAATCTGCAATGATATGCACCAAATCTGCAACGATATGCACCAAACCGTTGTCATCAAACTCGTTAAGGCTTACTCGATTGACTTGATATCAAGGATTGATATGCAAAAACGATGAATCGATATGCAGAACTCATTAATGCATATGCACTAAATATTTATATTCATTGTTCACTGATATTAAGGATTGCAGTACGTTAAACAAGTTCATGAATATCTCAATATACAATTTGCATAACATAACTAATCAACTGGCTAAAGCCCTCCAAGAACGCATTGATTTGAGGACGGATGGGGATTTTGGCACAAAAAATGTTGTGGTCTTGGAGGATGTGAATTCAGAGGACCAGGTAATAAGACATAATCTTTAGCTAGCTGCATTTTTGTAATCACATGTAAAGCTCATTTTGTCCAAGATTTTGAGCTACATTTTAAAATCATCGGCACCTTATCAATATAATACACCTCACTTAGTTATTTCCTGAATTGCTCATTTTCCTCTTATGTTCTTTCAGGTTCATGCATGTTTGAGTGCTTGCCCTGAATTGGAAACATTACAAAATTTTATCAGCTTTTGCAGTAACTCGTATTATCAAGAGAACATGTCAATCCGCTCAAATTTTACCTGTAGGTTGTGTGGCACCCTTCAGCCAGCAAACATGAAGAGTAAACCATGATAATAATTAGGGCAACCTCACTATCAGTACCAAATTTTACCTGTAGGTTGTGTGCATATTAACTTAACACATCTCCATAATAAAGTGAAATCATGCAATAATGATAACCCTTAATTTATAAAAAAAACTTTGAATTTGCATCCATATCAACGAGAACGAGAAAAAGAAGAACCCGCAAAAATCAATATTATTATACTAGATTCAAGTACGCAAGGATCATGAAATAAGAGATAACTATAATTTTTTAAACAACAACAAGATTAGAAACCCTAGAACCAAAATTATACTCAAATATACCTCACTACGAACTCCACCGGTCCAATGAACCTTCAAACTAATGCCACATTAGATCATAATTTGCCTTGTTATCATTTAGTTAAAGAAACTAAAAAATCACCGTATAAAATATGGTTTATTAGATTGGAGAATTAAAGTAATGGAAATTTTCAACTAAGAGTATTATTAAGATTAATGATGTAGTCAATATAAAAGTTGAGAGAGTTCTTCATCGAAAGCAAAATCATGGTAATACTTAACTAATAAATTTTAGATTTTAAAGTTCGGTAACATGGTTGTAAACAAAATCAAAATAACACCACAACCATGAATTAGATCATCAAAACCGTAATTTAAAACTCGATTATCAGTTTTTTAAATTGAAACAAATACTTACAAGCAAAAAAAACGAGATTATATGTGCTTACCTGGTGAGATTTGGAAGAAACTCAAGGATAAGCGAAGTTTGATAGATAGCGGATGGAGACTATGAGGACGAATTTAGAGCTTGATCCGACTTTGACAATGGAGGTGAAAGATTTTGGGAAGAGGATGAAGCAATGAAGAAGCGGTGAATAGGGTTTCCCAAAATATTGAAAGAGAGAGGGCATGAAAAAAGGAAACTAGAGAAATAAAATCCCTATAATTATGCGATTTTTTATTTTACCATTTTTCATTTAATCTGGTCCATTTATCTATATTTGATCCAACGTCTATAGATCGTTAACTCCGTTTCACTCTAAGAGCTGGTTTCTCAGGAGCCTATTAGACCTGCTAAAAATTGACTCAATCCGTTGGGTCGATCTGTTGATCCAAAAAAAAACTTGATCCAATCCGACCGAAAACTCATGAAACCCGTTGAGTTTAAATCCGAGCCGAACCCGACCGTTCAACCTGTTTTCCAGGTCTATATATGATATATCTAATCTCTCTTTATTTATTTATTCCAATTTTTTCCAATGTCGTACTCTCATTTCATTAGTTTAATTTATGTGTTGGCCTTTGGATTATATCATCACATAATTTTTTCAGAAAACCACTCATAAAAGGAGTCATATTGCTAGAAATCATCCTTTTAATTAAATATTATCTAAAACCATTTGAATAAAGCACTTTGTCACTCAACAATCACATTTTCTTATTTTCCGTCTAAAAACCGTCACACGCGTTCCACGCCCCATTTATTTTAATAAAAATTCTAAAAATTGTGTAATTATCATCTCACCCTTCCTCATTAGGCCAATTAAACTATTGATTTTTATTTATAAAAAAAAAGGAGAAAAAAATTAGACGAGTCGTCTTCAACCAACTGCTTCCTCCGATGTTCATCAATGAGAACTTGGATAGCACTCTTCAAAAAAAATTATGCAATGGATCCCAACGTCACATGCAAAACTGATTTACAAGGTTTTCATTACGCGTCAACCCTAGTGATACTTCTTGGTATTCATGAATTGTTCGTTCCTTAAAAACATGACTTATATTTCGTTAAATCTTATAGCACTTTAATTTAAGACTTTGGCTCTGTTTAGTATCATTCGACTTATGATCTATTGTTGGATATGAATATGAAGGAAGTGCGCGCAGTTACAAGCAACCAAATATTTGTTTGGTTAAGTGTTCGTTTTTTTAGAACATATTGTTCCCCTACATGATAGAACGCTCATTCATTCTTCTAGCACCTAAGATCTACTTCACTTATTGTATAAATGTTCACTGCATACCTACAAAACAAAATCTAGAGATAGTGTATAATTCTATTCTCTGATTAATATGAGTGTCTTTGAGTTGTTCATTTTACTCCTCTTTTCTCAAATCTACAAAGAGTGAGAAGTTGGTTGTGGACTTGCAAAAAATCAAAAAACAGTGTGTATTCCTACGGAAACCGACTATTTCAAGGTGTATTAAATTAAGATTTAGCACCTTGAAAATTAAATACATATTTTCAGTTTTCAGTTTGTATTTATTTATAGTCTCACTTATAACAATAAAAAATAGAGTTTTCAGTTTGTATTTATTTATAGTCTCACTTATAAAAAAAAAGAATAGTTTTCAGATCTTTTAGTGTCATTTGTATATATTAAGTTTTCAGTTTTAATATGACGAGTAGAAATATCTCAGGAAAGCATCATAATCTTCACAATCTTAGAATTATAATTTAGGTAAAACACTCAGAGAATTAAAAAATGAATAACAAAATTGAAATCATGTAGGTTTGCAATCAGTTAATGATATATCTTATAATTCTCATCCAACAATTTTCTTTTGCTCCTTAATGTCATCGAGTATACGATTGTTAATAAAGAATGCATGCATACAATTGTTTAACAAACAGAGTATAAAGAAACATAAAAAATTTAAATATTCAAGAAGAGGTCAGGGGAAACTTCTGTTTTTCTTAAACTAGAAAACAATTTCTCCTGCAAAATCATTGCATACATAACTTAGAAAAGCTTCAAAAGCATAGTTGGCCTCAACAGAATAAGTGTCAAGTTTCAAATTGACTGATCTCCATTCCCATATAATGAATCTGAATAAATATGTTATGACTTATGAAAAGAATTTGTAGGGTTATTTGGATCAAGTTCAAAACAAATAATTTAAAGCCATGTTCTACAAAGAAAATTTCAGGAGTTAGGAACATTGAAAACTGAAGCCAAAAGATTTAACATACTCATTTTATGTGTTCCCATCGTGTAGGACGCTGCACAAGAACTCATGGTCAGAGTGCAAATTGAGAAAGCTCAATTAAGAAATGATTTGAAAATGTAGCAAACATCCAATTTTAACATTCGAAACAATCCAATTTACCCAAGTGACAAAAAAAGAGTTGAGTATATAAGCAATATTTTTTGTAGGCACTCAAAATCCAAAATTATAAACCATGCCTCTTGACATAAAAAAAAGAGAGAGGTGATGATAGATATTACAACAGAAAGTGACTGCAGCTTTGTCATACAAACATACTGCAGGTTTGTAATGGGAGGATGTTTTACCTTTCGTTGCTATAATCCTGACTTGAACACCAATTAGATTAGTTACATAAAGTTTCCAACAAGGGGCCATGTCTATAGATTATGTAAACGTACTGAATAAAACAAACATATCTAATTAAACTTGATGAGGGAGTGGCAGAAGAAACTCTAGAAGAGACTTATAAAACAAGACAACAGGAAACTACTGAATCAGATATTTCATACTTACGTAGTAACCTCAATACTCCTGCATAGATAGCAAGAAAGAAAAACTTCAATGAGACCTGCAATTATGATAGTAACTGCACGTCATGTATATGTAGAGCATATATTCATTCTATTTCTGGTATATGTATGCATCTCAATCAATAAGTAGTGATCATGACATCGAGTTTAAAAAAAATCATGGAGGCAATGAATTGAACTTTTTGATACACAAAATAGACTAAGAGAACAAATTCAACTCACGTGAACAGTTTTTTATGTGTATAGAAATTCCGTACTGAATGAGATTTATTGTCTAAATGTTTACAAAGTGCACTCTACAAGATAAATTCTACTCTGATGTGCTTCCCTGAACATATAGTTAGACAATTTTATGTTTTCTTTAAACATTTTTATAGGGCATTCATACTTTACATTCCGGTTGCAAAATAAATGAACATGATATTATAAAAATGTCAAAGGGATCTTCTACTTACGAAGCATAGACATTAACCCCTAACAATCAAGCTTTTATGTCACTTAACATGAAAATCTCAAATCTATCATCTGAACATATAACAAATGCAAATCACATAGACCTTAAAATCCAGATCCAAGAAACTAACCTCAAAATCCCGGCATGAATTTTCTAATGTCGAAGTCCCGGCATGAAATTTGAGAGCGAGGGAACGAGCGAGGAGACGTGAGCTCAGATCTGAAATGGAAAGAGTGGAAGGAGGCGCAGAGGAAGAAATGGAGAAGATGAATAGGGAGCTAGGGTTTCTGTAATGGAAAGAGAGAGTATCAAAATAAGTACTTACAGTATTTCTTACTGTTTTTATTTGGTACGGGTTAAAAATGAAGGCCGTTTACCCGGCACCCATTTTTTTATAACTGACACCCGTCTTGGGCGCATTCCGGGTGCGTCCAAGTTTTTTTTTTTGAACCGGGTCATTCTTGGGCGCATCCAGGATGCGCCCAAGTTAAAAAATCTGGTTTAAGTTGGACGCATCCTGGATGCGCCCAAAACCGAACCGGGTTTTTTTTGGACGCATCCGGATTGCGCCCAAGGCGGGTGCCAGTTATAAAAAAGTGGGTGCGGGGTTTTTCGCCGAAAATGAATCGCGTTGTCTGAAATATGGAGTTATAAAATTAGAGTTATTAATTTGAATATTACCAAACAAATTAGCGTTACTAATTTGAATAATATGAGACAAATACATGACTCAACTTCAACTTCGACTTTGAATTCGGTATGATTAACAAAAATATAAAAAAGTTTAATATATATAGTTAATTATATAGGATGTTGATAAACATATCCGTAATTTTTAATTACAACCCCATACACTAAAAAGTATTATTTTAAATTATTTTTATGTTTAATATTTTTATATGTTATTTTGATTAGAGCATGAACGAATTATCTCGAAAAGATAAAACGGTGTGAAATTCTTTACATGGCTTCGAGCAAACGGACAAGGAACCAAATCAAATTGATCAGATAATTAATCAATTAAGGAATTTAAACATTCTTTTTTGTCAAATTGATATAATAAAATATTTTATATAGAATATTATGTATTAATTAAATATGCAGGATCTACTAACCGAGTTAGTAGAAATTCTTTACATGGCTCTCTGATGTTCGATATTTTCAATAGTTAGTAAATTATTTCATTAATTCTATCTATTTTTAGTCAATTGAAATCCATGTTTGGTCTTTGTTTAAGCAAAATTTAGTATTTTTCTCATGTTTCTATGTAAAATATTGTACTTTTAATACGTTAGATTGAATTTTATAATGTATCAGCATGTTAACATATTCATACTATAATTAAATTAATTTGTTTTGACTGCAACTCTAGAGTCAAAAACGTTTGATGACTCTATATCATTTTTTAAATGAAGTTTGTTGCTCCAAGTCAAAATCTTTTATTTTAAAAATTTGATATTACTAAAGTCTTTATCAAAACGAACTAAACAAGACCCAACATCACTATATTTTTCTTTTATATTAGAATGAATTTAGAGATTAATATTAAATTATAAACAATGTCACTATTTCAAAAGTTGCAAGTATAGAATTGAGAGCATACACGTACATATATGTTTGGTTAAGTGCTCGTTTTGGGTCCACCGCAAAAAACTACAGTACATATATTCTGGCTAGTGTCCATCGAATTATTGCACATAAACCCAAATTAGAAGAAGCATATTTTTTTTTGGTCAAGATTGCAAGAAGCATATATGCATGGATCTTACTCACTAAATAAAACATGGCCTTTTTGCCTAGCCTTATCCTTTTGAAATCAATCAGCACTAACAAATAGTTTGTCCCTTTTGTATAAATCTATTATCTATATATATATATATATATATATATATATAGAGGCCGGTTCCGGTGTAACGGATTTTATGGTGTAACAAGGGGATTGACTAGAAGCGTTGGATTGGATTAAATCAATGGCTAAGATTAATGATGGAAAAAAAATTGAAAAAGAAATTAATAGGAGAGAGATTACGTAATTGTTAGCAGTTTACGTATTTGTAGGAGTTTTGATTTTTTGATTTTCTTTTTAACGGTTAATAGGAGAGAGAGAGAGATAAAATGACGGTTAAACAAGAGAGATAAATAGAATGACGATTTTATTTTTCTCCATTGCAGCCTGAATCCAAGTTCACAACATTAACGCTCTTGGTCTTCTTCCAGATCTTCATTCTTCTTGAACTCCTTAATTCTTTTTCCATTGACGCGTGAATTTACAATGTCTACGGATGAAGTTGATCGTAAAGGTTAGTTCTTGATAATTAGGGTTTCTTAATATTCAGTTTTGGTTACTATGATGTTCGACGAATTCTGCAAAAATCAATGGCTTATGTTGCGCAAGAAATATTCGATTTTGATTAATCGATATTCATGTTTACAATACAGTTTGTGTATTCGTATTCTAATGTGAGATATTCATCTTCTCCGTATTTGTGTTCTAATAGTGATATATTAGGTTTTAGGGTTTCCATTACGCAAGAAGACGATATTCTGATGTTCAACTTTGTTATTCATGTTCGACTGTAGAATATTCAGTTATATGAGTTTCATTATGAAAGTAATTAATGAAAACATAAAGAAGATGATGTTCTGATGTTCATCTTTGTTATTCGTGGTCTACCTGTGATATATTAGGTTCTAGGGTTTTCATTCCGAAAGACTTTTATTCCAATATTAAGAAGACGATATTCTGATGTTCATCTTTGTTATTCGTGTTCGACTGTAGAATATTCAGTTATATGAGTTCCATTATGAAAGTAATTCATGAAAACATAAAGAAGACGATATTCTGATGTTCATCTTTGTTATTCGTGGTCTACCTGTGCTATATTAGGTTCTAGGGTTTTTATTCCGAAAGACTTTTATTCCAATATTAAGAAGACGATATTCTGATGTTCAACTTTGTTATTCGTGTTCGACTGTAGAATATTAAGTTATAGGAGTTCCATTATGAAAGTAATTAATGAAAACATAAAGAAGACGATATTCTGATGTTCATCTTTGTTATTCATGGTCTACCTGTGATATATTAGGTTCTAGGGTTTTCATTCCGAAAGACTTTTATTCCAATATTAAGAAGACGATATTTTGATGTTAGTCTTTGTTATTCGTGTTCTACTGTTGAATATTCTGTTATAGTGGTTCCATTATGAAAGTAATTAATGAAAAACATAAAGAAGACGATATTCTGATGTTAGTCTTTGTTATTCGTGTTCAACTGTTCAATATTCTGTTATAGGGGTTCCATTATAAAATTAATGAATGAATTACGTAAAGAAGACGATATTCTGATGTTCAACTTTGTTATTCGTGGTCTACTGTTGAATATTCAGTTATAAGTGTTCAGCTTTTTTCCCAGGTAAAAAAGTGGTCGATGAATGATCAAGTGATGATATGGTGACTGAAAATTCAGGAGATGATATGGAGGTTTGCGAAACTGGAATAACAGATGTTGATGAAGAGGAAGAAGCTGAATTCGATTATGGAACCGATTGTATGAGAGCAACAGAACCCTAACCCCCAATTACATTCAATCCAAATGCTTTGATCGAGATAATCTTAGAACTAAGAAGAGAAACAAACAAACAAACAAACAAACATACAAAACAAAGAGGTGATTACCTGGGGAAGAGGATCCCCTGCCTTTCTAAAGCGATCAATCGGAACAATTATGCGAGAACCATACACAAATCCACCGCAACCCGATTCCATAATACAAAACAACATGAAAAATCTGCAGCTTGTATTAAAAAAGAAGGAAGAAAGAATTTACAAAAGCTTAATCTCCTTCAATTGTGAATCTTCACTACACATTCATGATTCATCACAACTATCATTGACAACCTCGAGAAATTACATGCCTAGGGCACTTGAACGTTCTCTCATAGCTAAACCAAAACTCAAACTCATCACTAGTCACAATTTGGATTTACATATTAAGTTGGTCTCATGACATTCAAACTCTGTCCAGCATACTCTTGAGTGTCTTCTGATCCTGCAACACTTTCTGTAACACAACACATCGTTCAACAACTACAAAGGTGAAGCAAAATCAAATCTTATCTACACTCATTTCAACAACTAAAATAGTTTTGATTTTTAACACAACACTTAGAAATTTAGGGTTTTTACCTGCACAGAAACTCCAACTACTATTTTCTAGCAGAGAGTTCCGATGAAAATGTGGCTAGTATGGTAGCTGCTGCAAATAATGTTTCCTTTCCCAAAGGGCTCATCTACATGCGCCTGCACATGTAATACAGGAGAACAATCAAGAGATTTGCTTATCATTATTAAATAAATGGAGGTTTAAACTAAAATGAACAATTTATAATCTTTGAATAAACTGGAAGTTATCCTTTCAATTTATCACCAACAAAAATCAATTAATATTTCTTTTCTTTTTTGGTCAAGACAAAAATCAATTAATTGCCAAGAAAGGCATATATATATACCATCTATACACTTTCAGAACATAACTAGCTTACAAATTTCTAATCCAAGTGACATAGTACATATACTATAAGAAGGAAAATCTATATTAGATCCTTGTCTCAGAAAAAGAAAACTCCACTAGCTCCTCGAGAACCATATTTCAAGGCTCTATGCGATCTTCAAATTACGGACATCGGATGCATCAGTAATGTTGTAAAGGTGCTCGAAAAAAATAATTTGATTTGATTTAATGACACAACACCAGCAAACTACATAATTGATTTACACAACATCAACAAACTACATTATAGATTTACACAACACCAGTAACTACATAATAGACTTACCATGAAAGATATGTATATGGTTGAAACTTGCAAGCAAGAAACATATCTTCATATCATGATATCAAAAATGTATATCAGTATATGAATTCAGGCTAGTTTTCAACACACCTAAATTACAAGGCAGCTTTGTTTGGCTCCTATATACTCCCAAATTACAAGGCCTCTATGTTTTATACCTGTCATATATATAGTATAATATATGCATCAATGCAAAAAATCTCATATATAATATATGCATCAGTTAAACAATCATTCATCGGTTCACATACATAATATATGCCTCAGTTAAACAATCATTCATCAGTAGTCATAAGTACCTCCATGCCTAAGTTCAAAAATTGTTTATCAATAGAAATTAGAACCTCCGTAATTCTAATTGACAAATTTCAAACTTGTCAGATGAAGAAAATTCCAGAGCACATCATGAAGAAAGTAAAGGGCTTTGAGAAATTCCCAAGTTCAATTAATTCGAAACTGAAGTGAACAATTTTTGAACTTTAAGATCTTGATTATGTTCTTAGAAATAGAGGTTGCAAATACCTTCAGCACACCAGAAATTGTAGGATCATCCATTGAATCTTCGGACCTTCTAGTACGCACCAAAACAACAAATTCATACATGGGGTGAATCAATGAGGAAGACGAGAAAACGCAGGCGAGAACGCAAACTAGGGCAAAGACTACAATGCTGCACCGAAACAGGAAACTACGGCGAGAATCAGCCCTTCTCTCTCTATCGCCTGCGACATCGAGGTTGGAATCGCCAGTAAGAAAGAAGAAGAGGGTGAGAGAGAGATTGAGAATAGGGAGAGAGTTTTCTTCGACTTGGAAAGCTTGACGGAGAAGACGAAGGGGGAGCGAGAGTCTGATTCTGGAGAGAGAAAATTGTGATTTGTTTAGATTTTTAAGATTAATTTTGGAAGGATATAATTTTAAAATTCCAGCAATTTCGATAAAGAGAGTTAATTTGGTGTGTGCAAGCCTATAGAGTTCTATATACCATCCGGGATTAATCCTAGGCCATTGATTTAGAGAAGATCCAACGCTCCTAATCAATCCCCTTGTTACACCACAAAAACCCATTACACTAGAACCTAAATATATATATATATGATTAGACCTGCTAAAAATTGACCCAATCCGTTGGATTGATCTGTTGATCCAAAAAAAAACTTGATCCAATCCGACCGAAAACTCATGAAACCCGTTGAGTTCAAACCCGAGCCGAACCCAACCGTTCAACCTGTTTTTTCCAGGTCTATATATGATATATCTAATCTTTGGTTAAGTGCTCGTTTTGGGTCCACCGCAGAAAACTACAGTACATATATTCTGGCTAGTGTCCATCGAATTATTGCACATAAACCCAAATTACAAGAAGCATATTTTTTTTTGGTAAAGATTGCAAGAAGCATATATGCATGCATCTTACTCACTAAATAAAACATGGCCTTTTTGCCTAGCCTTATCCTTTTGAAATCAATCAGCACTAACAAATAGTTTGTCCCTTTTGTATAAATCTATTATCTATATGTATATATATATATATATACTTGCTCCGTTTCAAAATAATTGTCATTTTAACATTTTTCACACATTAAGAAAATGATTGGTTGTGTTTTGAAAATCTAACTTTTCTCAAATTAATCATCCACCTCCATTTACAACCAATCAACAATTACAAATTCCAACACAAAAATGTATGATATATATGTAATTAATTGTCTAGAAATCCTATAATGACAAATATATTGAAACAAAATTCAGAAGCTAAAATGACAATTATTGTGAAACGGAGGGAGTATATGATTAGACCTGCTAAAAATTGACCCAATTTGTTGGGTCGACCCGTCGATCCAAAAAAAAACTTGATCCAATCCGACCGAAAACTCATGAAACCTGTTGAGTTCAAACCCGAGCCGACCCGAGATCCGTTGGGTCAAACCCGGACCAACCCGAACTTCTCGAAACTCGTCGAGAGACCCACTTTTCACATATTTTATTCCATTTAAATTAAAAATAACAATATATATTATTAAATAATAATATAATAATAATATTTTAATATAAAAATTTTGTTTAAATTTTATTTTCTTTATTACAATAAAAAAACCGAACATTAGAAACCCGCTGTGTTGACTCGAACACGAACCCAACCAATCCGAAAATTTTATCGACATGTTTGACCTGGACCCGTTTTCAAACCGAACCCGATTGACCCGAACCCGACCGTTCGACCCGTTTTCCAAGTCTATATATGATATATCTAATCTCTCTTTATTTATTTATTCCAATTTTTTCCAATGTCTCTCATTTCATTAGTTTAATTTATGTGTTGGTCTTTGGATTATATCATCACATAATGTTTTCCGAAAACCACTCATAAAAGGAGTCATATTGCTAGAAATCATCCTTTTAATTAAATATTATCGAAAACCATTTGAATAAAGCACTTTGTCACTCAACAATCACATTTTCTTATTTTCCCTCTAAAAACCGTCACACGCGTTCCACGCCCCAGAAAATAAAGAGATATTTAGAAGTTAACCTCGGGCAAGCTGAACAAAACTCCCCACAACAAAAACAACCTCGATAGTAGCTGAGGCAGTGTTGTTGATATTGGAGACCTGAGCAAGAAGAAATGCCGACCTATTCCTCTCTACTCCAAGAAGAAATGAAGCTTCTGCAAGTGCAGCCAAAAGACTTCCTTTTTCCAGCATCTTTACCTTTGACAGCATACTCACTCACAAAAGCCTGGATTTATCTTATTGTCAATACTTGAAACTACAATGCCCTCTTATTTAAAGGAGAATGAACATTGTTAATGTTAACATCAGTTCCATGAAGTCAAACATCAAATTGATAGCATACTACAACCTTTGTGGACGATAGTGTACTTACTGAAAGTCGAGCTAGTCAACCTTTGTGGACGATCGTTCAATATCACTACTCTTTATGTGTTGATTTTACGGAGATCATACATGTTGCTTTCTTCTGATTTAAAATGGAGGCAATCTCCAAATTCCCCGATATATACAGGAAGAAGACGTTCTACTGGCACCAGATCAGTCACCTCTTGGCCTACATGCTCTCAACAATTTTTCTCAAACAAAGCATACAAAATCAAATTACCAACAATCCACAATGAAACATCTACCTGTAGATAAGTAATGTCAAAGTGAGTACTTTAAACCTTCATGACCAAATATCCTGGGGAAAAGCGGAGTTTGACCTGTAAACCCACAACTACAACATGAGATTCAATACATAGACAAATACATGATAAAAGGTAAGTGAAGATATAGGAATATATTGATTAGTACCTTGAGAATTGGACCTATCCATCCATTTCCCTCTTTGGATCCAACCTCCTAAATCAAATATCAAATGCAAGTTGAGCATAAGCAGCCATTGTTGAGCATTACTATATCTTCAGCTCCAACTGCTTTGGTCGCCACCAAAGAACCGTCAATTTCCACTTCACCATATTGTTCAAAAGCCACCACATGATAAAAAATAATTCCAACCATCTTTAAATGAAGTCATGCCTATGAAGTATGAACCCTGAACACGTACCTCATTCTCAATAACTGCTATCCGCTTGCCATGATCCGCAGTCAATATATGATTAAGTAATGTTGTATGCAAGGGTCAAGGGGAACACATATAAGTATATAACTTAAGGCTACTCAGCAGAGAACACAAAATTGCAAGTTAGGTGCTTATGAATAAGAGATGAATCATTAACCGGTGAGCAAAGGAGCACCAATAAGAAATTTCTGATGCAAAGGAGCTTCTAATCTTAAGGCTACTCAACAGAGAACACAAAATCCGAAGTTAGGTACTTATGAAACAAAAGCCTCAATTTTAGTTGATGTACACACAAACACCATCTCCAGTACTCCAGCAGACTAAGCACACAGACTAAAAATTGCTGAAACATACAGCTGCATAAAATTATTGCCAGTAGTTGATTCATTTCATACCTAAACTGCACCATCAAGAAACTTCTGGAAAAAAAAATAGACTTATAATCAACCAAAGTCTCAATTTCAAGCATCGAGCTGACTAATTTCTTTCATTTCCAGTCCAAACAACGAAACCATATTCAAGCTCTGAACACAAATTTATTTCCAATCAGTACTCTATACCTTTCCAAAACCTAAGAAGCCAGTGATTATGGTCGCGGGGATACGATTATCCGGAGGAATCATCGTCTTCAACTAGTCAGTCTCAGCAGTATCCACCGAAGACACCACCGTCCCGGCTCCCAATACTTGACTCTTGAAACTACGGCGGACGGTGACGGAGCAATATCCAAGGGTGGGAGTAGCAGTTCGGGTGAGAAATGGGAGGCGCAAAGAGGAAGCTTTGCAGATTGTAAAATAATCTCCTCCACAGAGTCTCTCGAAAAGCAATAATTTATAGTGGAAAACCTTCAAAGCAAACAAAAATTATCAATTTGCACTAAATGATTCTCCAATCGGACAAAAAATAATTATCAAGAATTATTCAGCTCTCAATACTTCTACTTGTTCAAGATGTTGTCTTCTTAAGGATCACATGAGAATTTTTCAATCAATGACTTCACAACATCGTAAAATAATCCATGGATGATTAATTCGACTAAGCACCGCTTGCGCTCACGCCCCACCCTTTGTTGATCCGGCGAGCTCTACCCGAACCTTAAGCGCCCATTAGGTTTCGACAATTGGAGCCAGTGCGATAATAGAGGAATTAGAAGAGGAAGAGATTCCAATCGATTTGAGAGAAAGGTAGGAGGAGGGACAAATCTAAACGACTGCTTGCATAAATTGGAAGGTGAAGGATATAAATCAGGAGAAATCGAGCAGTCATCGCCATTAAGGGCACAACCAAACAGCCACTCAGAATATTGAGAGGGAGTACATCGGCTAATAACGAAGAAGAGATATCAATGCCAATGAAGACAGAAGAGGAATCGAGAAACAAAAAGGCGGGGAGAAGAACAGACGGAATTTTCGAGCCCATTAACATTGTCAGGCCCGAATTCATTGTTTGAGCCTGATACAGTTTACCATTACTTCTGCAAACCCATGGATTATTATATAGATATAGATCCTTGTGAACATTGAAGTATGAGATGATGAACATTTTAGTATGAGATGATGAACATTTAGGTGATTTTTGATGAAAATTATGTGTGTTTTTAATAGAAATAATATTAAAGTGGTGTTCCAGTTAAGGTTCATTCTCTGCCATGACTGGCGTCTGGCGCTTTGTGTTGCTCTTGAACCTCTATTTGACTCAAACGCCTTTGAATGTGACTTGATGGGAGCGAACCCTATGGTGAAATCACAACACACGACACCTGTGCCATAAGATCCAAATTGCCTCGTAAAAAGCCTCCCATCTCTGCCCTTTCTTCACCTTCGCTATCATCAAGAAATGGGTGTTCTACAACGAATAAGAGCCATACGTATCGCCACTTCAAGGCAGTCAATAGTAGGATCCCGATAACCCATCAAGCGCCATTTACATAAGCTGCATTCTCATCTCCTTAGGACATCTCCAATGGAGAGATAAATATAACATGTCACATATGATTTTAACAAGTTGAAATAGTACTTTTTAGCAAATGTTATTTTTACCAAGGAAGACAACACCAACAACAAACGCTAAAATTTGCTTTATCTTAGACTAATTTTCAAACTTGTCTTTCTATATTAATTTTATTTATTAAATAAATCCAATAGCTTTTTGACACATCATCAAAAATGCTATATGAAATGTTATTTGAAATGCTATATTTAGCTTTTGACTTGGAGAAATAAAGAATCTCTAAGAGAATATTCTTCATTTTTTCATTTTTAGCTTACTATTGGGAGTGATTTTGCTATAAGTTTACTATAGTTATTTTTATCATACTATCGGAGAGCCCTTAGTAAGTGTCCCTTACGATTAAGTCATATCTCACCCAACCCCTGTATCTAAAAGTCTGCAACCCTACACTCCAAGTTATAAACCCTAAACCCTCAAAAATTAAAAATAAAATTATTCATGTACATTTGGTTTACAGTTGGCTCTAAAAAAATCCTCTTTTGTTTAATAAGAGATTCAGAGGTGTTGACGGATTGATATAAAATCGAATAAATTTCGTACTCGTATTTGACGCGGAGTTTGATAATACGATGATTAACTAGTGTTTTATTACTCCCTCGGTCCCTTAATGTTTATAACATTTTCTTTTTGGACGTACTAAAATGTTTGCAACATTCTTTTTCTATCCATTAATTTTTCCCCATAATACCATTACTTTATTTATTTTATTCATATTCTAACAACACTTTATCAATCAAATCAACCATCTATATCATCTTTTCTATCCATTTATTTTATCTCTCCCAAAAAATATTAAAATATAGTACTACGCTTCATTAGTTCAAAACTTCAAATCATCAGGCATGTGTATGTGTGTGGTGGTTTGTTTCCGGTTTCCGGTCGGGGGGGGTCTTATCTAGACGTAATGATAGCAACTTAGTGCCGTCTTAAGTGCTTGATTGATTGTAGATTAGTAAATATAAGTTTTCAGCAATTATCATATGTATTTTATAATACTCGTGACCAGATTTCCGTATGTATTTTATTTAAAAATCTCGAGTTTAATTTATATCCGAGGCGTGTATGTAAATACTGATAATAATATTAATATTTTATTATAAATGTAGAATAATTTCGACCAATAAAACCAGACGATCGATGACAAAAATCAATCATAGGTATATTATATCATGTTAATTTATACTTTTGCTGAACGACTTAAGTTAGGACGAAAGGGTTAAATGGCCTCAATTATACACTTGCATAATCCAAATATTCTTTTCAGGCCATGCTTAAAGTCTATATATATTAGGTTTCACAAGTCGACTTTACACCAAAACAGAAAGGAAGAAAGTATGTTCAATTTTTCTTCTCTGCCTCACATGGAATCAATTCATCATTTCATTAGCTTAGTTTTTTCTAAGGGTTCTTCCTTTTATAGATCAACATGCAACCTTGTCTCAAACTGCTACTATTTCCTCCTCATTAATGTCAACCATATTTACTTCCAACTCTTCTACTTCATCTTTCTCTCTTTCCTTGGTTTCTTGCTTCTTAAGGTATCTAGGCCGAGAAGGTAACCTAGGCCGAGAAGTTACCTTCTCAGGCCAAGAGACTTGGACTTGTTCTTCACGTCTGTCTCTGCCTCCACGGTCTCCAGCATGTCCATTGTGGAGATGGAGGTTTTCTCGAATGCCCAACTTATAGTTTTGACTCTGTTGATGTTTATAGGTGGTGAAGTTTTTACTTCCATGGTTGGCCTTCATCTTCTAAGCTCCAAGCTGAAAAGACCTTCCAAGACAAAAAGTAGGGTTAATGTTCTAGAATCCTTGCCCGGTTTAGCCCATGGTATCAGCATCGAGATGGTGATAGATTCGCCAAACGACCCACAAGAACAAAAATCTAATGCCCTAACAGAGTCCATTGCAGATCCTTTTCTTAGGTATAGGTCTATCAAGTTTTTGGCATACCTGGTTTCTACCTATCTTGTTATAATTCATGTGGTTGGCATCATAATGTTACTTGCTTATCTTGGACTTTTTCCAAGTGTGAGGCATGTTCTTGACACCAAGGGAATAAGTAGATTCATATTTGCCGTTTTCACTATTGTTTCAACCTTTGCAAGTTGTGGTTTTGTTCCCACGAACGAAAACATGATCGTCTTTAGAAAGAACTCTGGTCTTCTTCTCATACTAATTCCTCAAGTCCTCCTAGGAAATACATTGTTCCCTTCTTTCTTGAGATTTCTCATATGGGCATTAGGGAAAGTCATGAAGAAAAAAGAAACAAACTACCTTCTAAGGAACGCCAAGGAGATTAAATTCCTTCACTTGCTTCCCTCCACGCACTCTTTCTACTTGATTTTCACGGTCTTAGGATTCGTTCTACTGCAATTCGTGTTGTTCTGCTCCATGGAATGGGATTCACAAGCCTTGACCGGGATGAACTCCTATCAGAAGATGGTTGGAGTGTTGTTCTTGTGTGTCAACACTCGTTATACCGGTGAAACCATTGCGGATATCTCAACCATTGCTCCCGCGATTTTAGTGTTGTTTGTCGTGATGATGTAAGTTTCTACATTCTAATTGAACTCATAAGTTATCTTGGATGAATGCATCCATAGTTACAATACACTAATGGCTACTAGTTAATTTGGCAGGTATATTCCTCCTTATACCTCATTCCTACCCACAAAGTTACATGAAGAATGCCCACAAAAATATGAAGGCAAAAGAAGGGGAAAAGTAGAAAATATAATGTTTTCGCAGCTTTCCTACTTAGTGATGTTTGTAGTTGCAATATGCATCACAGAGAGGAAAAACATGCAAAGTGACCCCCTTAACTTCAGTGTTCTCAATATTGTGGTCGAAGTCATCAGGTGTGACATATATATATTAACTAAATTTAGTTCCTCCACTTGTATAAAAAATGTAAATATTCTGATGTTTGGTTTTTATTTTGCAGTGCTTATGGAAATGTGGGATTTACAACAGGATACAGCTGCGACAAAAGGATTCATTCAGATGGAAACTGTGCAAGCAAATGGTTTGGATTCGCAGGGAAATGGAGTGATGAGGGAAAGTTCATCCTCATAATTGTGATGATTTTCGGGAGGCTTAAGAAATTTAATATGAAGGGGGGAAAAGCTTGGAAGCTACTATGAGAAACAAAATTTTTCTAATGTAATTAAAAAGGGGCAAATCAATTTAAACGAACATGAATCATGGATATGGATTATGTCAGTGCATAATGTGCAATAAAGAATCTCGAGATGTATATACACATGCTAAAGGATAATGATGGGTCGGATGGGGACATGTGAACATTGTGGAGAGAAGGGTATAAGGTCCTCTTTAAATACGGGTTGCAATCGGGCAGCACCGTTTTTACGCCGGGCACACCCCCGTTCGGAACCCCATTTGGAACGGGTTTTTTTTTAAAAAAAAGAAAAGAAGTAGGGTTGTTCGGAATGGTATTCCGAACGGCCCTAACTGGGTTCAAATAATATAGAAAATGTATTATTTAAAAATCCGGTTTCCCGTTCGGAATCTCGTTCAAATAATACAGAAAATGTATTATTTAAAGACCCGGTTTCCCGTTCGGAATGAGATTCCGAATGGGCACTTAATTTTTTTAAATAAAAAAACGGCGTGACGTCATAAATATGTTTTTTAAAAAAATTGCCGTTCTAAATTTTTGAAAAAAAGAGCCATTGTATACATACTCCATTCGGATTGCCTATATATAGTCCATTCGGATTGTCATTCCGAACCACACTCGAATTCACTCCGTTCTCAATCTTTCAAAAAACGCTCCCTTCTCAATCTTTCAAAAAACGCTCTCTTTCAATTCGAATATGTCTGGAACTCCTGATCCTTGGTTTTCTGATCCGACGGCTGGAGACGAAGCAATCTACATAGGAGACGACTAGATGCGGGCTTATGGGCCGAATGCAAACAATGTCGGACCCTCTGGTAGTAGTCAGAGTATCCGCATCCCCAGTTACAGTGACCTTGAAAGGCATCAACAACTAAGGTCATTTTGGGATTCGTCGCTTATAGGCGGTAGGGATGCACAACCGGTCCGGACCGGACCGAAATTTTTTAAACTCTTGGACCGGGGACCGGACCGGCGGACCGGAATTTTTTAAACTCTTGGACCAGGGATCGGACCGGAATTTCCCGGGTCGGTCCGGACCGGGTTTTTTCTATATAAAAAATATAAAATTTTCCAAATTCTTTAACAATTTTTTTCAAAAAAAAATTATTCGGGTTTCCGATCCTGGACTGGACCGGACCGGAATCCGAAATTTCTGAAATATGTGGACCGGATCTGGTCCGGTCTTGGACCGACCCGGAATTTTCCGGTCCGGGTCTTTTTTGTGCATCCCTAATAGGCGGAGTAGCACCCGAGTCGGAGGAAGTCCAGGAGCAGGTCCCGAGACCACGAATACGACGGAACAACACTGTGTCGGTTAGTATATCTGAAAACCGTAAATACGCTAAATTTTTAGAAATAGTGGAAAACGCTCAATATTACTTACAATGCATGCTAAAATTACGAAATAGTGGAAAACGGTTAATTTCAATATTAATTGCAATGCATGTTAAATAGATAGGTTAGGAGCTCTAAATTTAGGAAATATATCCGTACGCACAATTGGACTTAAAATTCATGGTGAAATTTAGTTTTACTTGTATTAGTTTAATGCATGCTGAAATCGCATCTATACTTTGAATGCCTGCTGAGAATCACATCCATTTTAATTTGAATGCAGTTAGATAAAAAAATTTGAAATAGTGGAAAACACTCAATATTACCTTAAATCACATCTATACTTTTAGTTATAATTCATGCTAAATTTGTATATATTTCGTTACAACTAGGATGTCGTTAGAAACATTCGATCCAGAGTAGGAGAAGATAGAAACGCAGGTAATAGGCGAGTGACTGCTTCTGAGAGGGGGGGGGGATATAAGATCTCGGGGGGATAGACCTCAACAGTCAAGATCTCGGGGGGATAGACCTCAACAGTCAGGTTCTGCGGGGTTAGGAACCCATCTCCTATTCCAATGCAGTCAGAAGCTGCGAATCCTCCTCTTCCAGGAACCCATCTCCTATTCCAATGCAGTAAGGAGTTGCGGATCCGTCGCTTATAGGCGGAGCAACACCCGAGTCGGAGGAAGTCCAGGAGCAGGTCCCGAGACCACGGATACGACGGAACAACACTGTGTCGGTTAGTATATCTGAAAACCGTAAATACGCTAAATTTTTAGAAATAGTGGAAAACGCTCAATATTACTTACAATGCATGCTAAAATTACAAAATAGTGGAAAACGGTTAATTTCAATATTAATTGCAATGCATGTTAAATAGATAGGTTAGGAGCTCAAAATTTAGGAAATATATCCGTACGCACAATTGGACTTAAAATTCATGGTGAAATTTAGTTTTACTTGTATTAGTTTAATGCATGCTGAAATCGCATCTATACTTTCAATGCCTGCTGAGAATCACATCCATTTTAATTTGAATGCAGTTAGGTAAATTTTTTCGAAATAGTAGAAAACGCTCAATATTACTTAAAATCGCATCTATACTTTTAGTTATAATTCATGCTAAATTTGTATATATTTCGTTACAACTAGGATGTCGTTAGAAACATTCAATCCAGAGTAGAAGAAGATAGAAACGCAGGTAATAGGCGAGTGACTGCTTCTGAGAGGAGGGGGATATAAGATCTCGGGGGGATAGACCTCAGCAGTCAAGATCTCGGGGGGATAGACCTCAGCAGTCAGGTTCTGCGGGGGTTAGGAACCCATCTCCTATTCCAATGCAGTCAGAAGCTGTGGATCCTCCTCTTCCAGGAATCAACGAGGGGTCTATATTGACTCGTTATGGTCAACACATTGCTCATCAGATTTGGGTATCTCCGAATCCCGATGAACATGTCCGTCAACTGAAGGCGCAGACACGACAGAAGGTGTTTGAGCTATGGTTGCCTTACATTTCTACGGACCCGAAGCCAGAACCTTAGAGGGTCAGTTTTGGAATGTGGACCACAACCTCCTCTCTGCATTTGTGGAGAGGTGGCACCCGGAGACTAACACCTTTCATTTGCCGGTTGGAGAGGTTGGAATCGGTCTCCAGGACGTTTTGGAGATTCTGAAGCTGCCTATTGACGGACATGTTGTCATCACCCCTTGGATGCATTTGGGTGTAGAGCGCGATGCTGAGGAGTGTGCAAGGTTGTTCTCTTATTTGTTTGGCATTGACCTGGACAACCCGTTCGACGCTGACGAGGAAAAGATGGTGAAGTTCATAGGTAGGGGGAGAGTCTTTGAGTGGGATTTCTTTTGCCATGTGGTTCAGATGATACGTGGTAATGCGGATGCTGGGTCCACTGCAACTGGCTTTTTATGGCACCTCATTCAGCAATCTTTTTTCGTGAACAAGACCACGAACCAGGTAGACACATGCTTCTTGCCGCTGTTAGAGGATCCGAGCAGGATAAATGAGTATGCTTGGGGTACAGCTTGTTTGACATTGTTGTACAGGCAGCTGGGTATAGGATCTAGGGCCAACTGCAAGAAATTATCTGGCTGCGTCAGGCTTCTAGAGGTCTGGTTTTGGACTTATTTACCGTTTGTTTTCCTGGAAACCCAAACCTGGAGAGAGGCTCGGAGGAATTTTTTGCTCGTATGTCCCGCTATTCCACAGGACGGGCCCCGCTGAGGAAGCCCAGGACTCTACAACAATACAGGCGCATCTTGGATGAGTACACCGCAGAAGATGTAAGTCATTCAAAAAAATTCATTCCAAGTAGTTTGTTTTTCAATATTGTTATTAATTTTTATAAGCTACTTTTGTAGGTGTGTTGAATGTCGTATCCAGATTTGGACGTGGGACCGGGAGGGCAACATAGAGTGGCCACTTATCGTGTTGGGATCCAGTGCTTTGACATAATGGAGATGTACAACCCGGACCGATTTTTTTCCAGACAGTTTGGACTCCGACAGACCAGTCCTATGGATGTCCCCCAACCAGTCCAATATTTTTGTCCCGAAAAATCAATGCGCGGTGGGAACCAAGTGTACACTGTAGAGTATGGCCATGAATGGGATAGATGAGACCAATGCTATGACAACCTGTGTCCGTACATCATGTCCAGCCCACCCACTCTGCTCCCCTGGGATGCTGACGATGCTTACCTCGATTGGTTTTCTCAACTCTCACATCCATATGTCAGCCCGAACGCCCCGCAACAACGTCGACTGACACGTAACCCGATCCACGGTCTCGATTTGAACAGGGTAATTCTTACTTTATTTTATTTGTTGGTATTGTGTTTTCTATAACAATTTATTTACGATTTTTAAATTTTGCAGCGTGTATCGACGACAGTCGGTGTTATGCGGACACATCAACAACAGGGGGTCGCAACTCTGGATAATTTGGACAACTACATACGGATGCTGACTATCGAGGATCCGCCTATAGCTGTGGAGGTCTCTCAGAGGATGTCACATGCAACGTCGTCCAGGAGTGCGGAAGAGAGAGTCGGACATTCTATATGGCAGCGAGCAAGAATGGGACCGGGACAAGCGTATCCGGAACAACCAACAACGCATAGTAATGAATTCGATGCTAACTTGAGTGATGAGTCGGACAGTTATCGGCGACTTTGATACAATGTATTTGTTGTTCTCTAATTTTAGGATTTGGTTCGTTTATGTTTTACGGATCTCGCTCGTGTGTTATGGATTTGGTTTGTTTATGTTTTAATGGATATTATGTTTTATGTATTTGGTTTGCTTACGTTTAGATTCAATGTTATAAAGACGTATGAAGGTGAAATTCGACCACATTAATTATGCATAGTGAAAGTATTACAAAGTAGATAAACTTGAGCATTAATCATCATCATCTTCTTCCCTACCATCTTCTTCATCGTCTTCGTCTAAATGATATTCATCATCTTCATCGTCTTCTTGTTCTTCTTCTGATTCGTCTTCACCTTCGTCTTCACCATCGTCTTCACCTTCATCTTCACCTTCACCTTCATCTTCATCTTCATCTTCATCTTCGTCTTCGACTTCATCTTCACCTTCAACATCTTCTTCATCTTCTTCGTCATATTATCCACCATCTTCTTCGTCATATTCTCCACCATCTTCTTCGCTTTCTTCAACTACATGATCGTCATCATCGTCATCTTGGGGTATTGGATTAATATTTAGAGGCGACATTGGTTTGTAAGGTTACGACGTTAAACAAATCCGAGACTTATAATCATATATATAGATGAATGGCTGGAAATCCGGGACTCACCGTCACCCTTCCGAACGGGCCTGGTGGGACCGGGTCCGACTATCGAGGATCCGCCTATAGCTGTGGAGGTCTCTCAGAGGATGTCACATGCAACGTCGTCCAGGAGTGCGGAAGAGAGAGTCGGACATTCTATATGGCAGCGAGCAAGAATGGGATCGGGACAAGCGTATCCGGAACAACTAACAACGCATAGTAATGAATTCGATGCTAACTTGAGTGATGAGTCGGACAGTTATCGACAACTTTGATACAATGTATTTGTTGTTCTCTAATTTTAGGATTTGGTTCGTTTATGTTTTACGGATCTCGCTCGTGTGTTATGGATTTGGTTTGTTTATGTTTTAATGGATATTATGTTTTATGTATTTGGTTTGCTTACGTTTAGATTCAATGTTATAAAGACGTATGAAGGTGAAATTCGACCACATTAATTATGCATAGTGAAAGTATTACAAAGTAGATAAACTTGAGCATTAATCATCATCATCTTCTTCCTCACCATCTTCTTCATCGTCTTCGTCTAAATGATATTCATCATCTTCGTCGTCTTCTTGTTCTTCTTCTGATTCGTCTTCACCTTCGTCTTCACCATCGTCTTCACCTTCATCTTCACCTTCACCTTCATCTTCATCTTCATCTTCGTCTTCGACTTCATCTTCACCTTCAACATCTTCTTCATCTTCTTCGTCATATTCTCCACCATCTTCTTCGTCATATTCTCCACCATCTTCTTCGCTTTCTTCAACTACATGATCGTCATCTTGGGGTATTGGATTAATATTTAGAGGTGACATTGGTTTGTAAGGTTACGGCGTTAAACAAATCCGAGACTTATAATCATATATATAGATGAATGGCTGGAAATCCGGGACTCACCGTCACCCTTCCGAACGGGCCTGGTGGGACCGGGTCCGACATTTGGAAGCCATGCATCTTCCATTTTTCCCTATAAATACATCCAAACACAAGCCATTTCAAACACACATTCACTATCATTCCTTTATTTTTATTTTCTCTCAAATTTCCTTCCTCAAATTTCGATATGTACCCGAATCGTCCCTCTCTATTGCCTTCCTCTTCGTCGACAATGGATCCCGGTGGGAAACTGTGTTGGTGTGAGAAAAAACCCACTGTGAAGATGTGTACTGAACAGCTAGGTTCTGACAAGGTCAATTACGGCAGAAGATATTGGGGATGCCCGGATAGGTGTTGGGATTCCCTTGAAGACGAACCAGGGTGCAAATACAAACATTGGATCGATGCACCATACACAGGTCGTGCAAGGGTGGTTATAGAAGAGCTAAATGCAGACAACTTGTGTAACTGGGAAAAGGCTGGAGGGCTGGACGATGGGCTTGAGCTGCTGAGGATAGGAACAAAAGACTGGGACGAAGAAATAACTGCACTGAAAGCCAAAAACGCCGAGCTCATGGAGGAAAACGCTGCACTTGCTGCAGAATTGGCAGCATCACTTAAGAAATAGAAATTAAGTGATTTTACCTTTCTTGTATCGTTAGTTGTTTACTTTCTGTGCTGCATCATCCTGTTGTTCTTCAATTATGTTGTAACAGTTGTTGTTTCAATATTGTTTCTATGATTATGTTGACGACATTCGGAATAAACAATCTTAAACATATAAAACAAACAAACAAACTGATCCAAGATGTTTAGTAAACAAACAGATACATATATCATCCGAATAACATTAATCAAGTTAAGCGAAACATACTTAATACAAATAAATCACAACCATTTGAGGTCATTATTGGACTGTCACCATGAAACTCTCTCTCAGTTATGTAGTTCTCGAATCTTCTCTGAAAGCGCTGTTCCCATCCGTCCACCGATGGATGTTTGTAGAGTGTCCACTGCCTTGGAGGGGGGTGGAAATGGACAATTGTCATCAACCAACCAAATCTGTCAAAACAAAATTGTTATTGTATACTAAAAAACATATGTGAAATAAGATACAAGAGCGAAAAATATCAATGCGTACCGGTACGTAATGGTTTCGGGTGTCTACATGTGCAATGGCGAATACCGTGGTAGGAGGCTCTGAACCGGGAGGAGCAAACATTGGAAGACATGTACAAGGACCAAACCATGATAACACCACTAGTGCAACTTGAAACCTCGTGGCAAAGACCATTCCCATTGTAGGTGTGCATGATAACAACAATTTGTCGTAAGAATTACTACTATGCAAGTATCCAAACCTACTCAAAACTATAGTCTTTAGTAAGCAAGGGTCGAATCCACAGGGAGACAGATTTATGCCTTTTAGTATGAGCTTTATGTCAATCTTAAGTAACAAAGGAGGGTTTGGTTTGTTTTAGATCCTAAGCATGCAATAACTAACAAAGTGAAGTTTGTAAATATGATTTGGGAAATAGCTTAGCCAAACAAGTATCCACTATTCGTTTGATAAGTTGATCCTAGATAATCATTCAAGACTTCATTCCATGGAAATTCCAATTCCTTTTCTAAAGTAACTAATAGCACAACCAGACACTATTAGAACTAACTAATTAAACAACCATGAAACTATCAAGATTCAGTTTAACCGTAGCAATAAGGATAGGAATATGATAGGATACAATTCTAGCATAAAACAACCAGCTTTTATCCTAGAATGTAAATCGATTTTCTCTACATATGACTAGCACAACCAGATACTAGTTCGATGCAATTGCTACTTTGAAATAGATATGCTCAACCAATAACAATCTAAATCTGCAATAGATTCATAGAGACAATATCTAGTTGCGCAAGCTAGAAACTATCAATATTAACCATAGGCAATTCAAGCAAGAGAATAGATAAAATCCATGCAATAGATAAGGAATGAAAAACTCACAACTTGTTTCAATACGAAAGCTTCAACGGTCGGACTAAGCAATGGTGGCTTAGTTCTCCATGGAAATGGTGTAAAAACTAGATGAAAATGAAAGTGAGGTTAGAGAAGAAACAACCTTCTCTCTAACCCTAAATACTAAAACAAAACGTCCATAATCAAGTCTGAAAACTGAAATCAACATAAATGCAAAAATAAAAACGTAATAAGGCAGAAATGGAAAAAGCTTCGGTTGACTTCGACGCAGGCGGCGGGCGCTGCCTTTGGCGGAGGGCGCTGCCTCGGCGGCGGTCGCTGCCTTCCAGAATCTTCAACATTTTCGTTTCTTCAGCTCCAAGATCTCCTATAATGCGTCGTCATCCACTCCTCGCCAATGCTCCATAACACCTCAAATGCATCCTAAAACACCACTAAAACAATGCTAAAACCCCGTCTATATACACAACATAATCGTGTATATCAAACTCCCCCACACTTGAATCTTTACTCGTCTCGAGTGGATATAGAACAACCACCCATCATCAATAAACACACTAGATCATCAACCATGGATAAGAGCTTACAACAAGAACAATAGCATCCACATGAAAGCTCAAAATCTTACCTACCATCCAACATACCCAAATAATGGAAGTACACCATCAACACCTCACCCAACCATCCACATCACACATCCAACAACAAAAACACCAATATATATGATATGCACCTCAACCAAGCACTAACCTAAATGATCAACACCAGCATACACACCACCACAATCCAACACCACACAAATCATCAAAGAGAATGATAATCATCAATATTACTACAACTTATCCCTCCAAGTGAAAACCTACCCAAAACACACCTATACTCCCTTCTTATGTTGTCATCGCCGGTAAATTGATAGTCCTAAAACACTCAATTTTTCTCTCTCTTTTTACTTAGGCACCTTTGCAGATTTTCACCTAACACTCTCTTTTCATTTTTTTAACTCACCACCTCACAACACTCTGAATCTATTTTTGCCAAGGCCTAATACCGGCCAGATTACCTGCTTATTACTTGAACCGCCCTTTTAGGTTTTCAGTCCACCCCAAGATTTTTATATGCCTTTTTATTCATATTTTTGGCTTTTTCAATTTTTCAATTTGTTTTTTTTTTGTTTTTTCAGAATAGTAAAGTAATACATAATCAACTCCCCCACACATGTAATGAACATTGTCCTCAATGAAATAAGACAGAATTAAATAGGGGAAGTAGAAGAAGTACCACTACTGTGGAGGTGGTGGAAAGTCAGGATGTTGGGAACCCATGAATAGGTTCCACTGCCTCATCTGCTCCTGCATGGCACTCATGTTGGCGGCCTGCTGCTCCATCATGGTAGTCGGGGAGGTCTGGAAGTCTCTGGTGGTATCACGGAAGCTGTAAAAGTCTGTCTCCAAAGTCTGTTGACGAGTGTCCATGCGCTGGACAGTCTCCCAAATCTGCCTCTGATAGTCAAACTGAGGCTCAACAGTAGTCTGAGCTTGAGGCATATCAATATCCTCATGCTCAGCATCATCATCATCCCCAGAGCCTTCCTCTTCCTCTTCCTCATCATCAGAATCCTCCTCAACAGTTGTACGAGGAGCGGCAGAGGAAGAACTAGCACCTTCAAACCCAACCCGGAACCTACTCAGATCAAAATCAACATACTCGGGTCCGAAGGGCATCTCAATAGCAAGAGGTAAGGGAATCTTGTAGCAACCTCTAGCACCATATACCCAGTAGCTATGATCTCCCTGCTCTGATAATACCCCCACCTGCTTCAACTGCTTGATGTCATATGTAAAAATGGAAGAGAGCTGCTGAGACCTATAAGGAAACTCAAGTCCTAGGAAACGAGCAATCAGTGACACCATTCCCCCAACCACAATCTTGCACTTGTTATCTCGTTGCATCTTCTTGCAGGAAGCAAGGAAGAGGGTTCACCACCCCTGTACTAGCTTACACTTGGGTGTCATACTCCAAATGGCCTCTAAGTCAAGATGAGGAATCTTATTAATCTCAGATTGGCCCAACCAGGCTATACGAATGACCTTGTGAGCTAAACGCAGGCAAGGGTGAGACCACTTATAATTATATTCCCCAGCCTTAGGGTCAAAACTCCTGGTACGCGTGGATCGAACCCAGAAATCAAGCTGTTCTTGTGCCTTACTCCAAACAGCAGCAGAAGAGGACTGCTTGGTAATACCAAGTGCAGTATCAAGATCATTGTAACTCATAGTAAAAATCGATCCAGCCAGACTAAATCGAATACATTCCTCATCAGGCTCATCATCGAAAGTGATAAAAAAATTCCCTAGTCCACCTAGGAAAAGTAGGAGCAAACATTTCATAAAAGTTCCCCAACCCACAATGCTGCAACATCTGTTGAGTACAACTCTCTAAACCCAGCTCCCTCATAGTAGCAGGATCATAAAACAATGTAGAAAGCATTTGCTTTCCGTCTACAAATTTCTGCCTTGATTTATGCTCACGGGAATACTTAGGACCAGATCCGGATTCAGATTTACGCTTACGGAGGATATTCATAATTGATAACTGAGTCACAAAACAACCGTAAAGAGTAATGAATTTCAGAAAAATCACCCGAATGCAAGGCGGCGGGCGCTGCTTTGAAGACGGCGGGCGCTGCCTTGAAGATGGCGGTCGCTGCGTTGAAGACGGCGGGCGCTGCTATCAAGACGGCGGTCGCTGCCTTGAAGGTGGCGGGCGCTGCCTTGAGTATTCGAACAAGAACTGCAGAAAAACGGGTGGTGGTCGTCGTTGAGGCAGCGGGCAAGGTCGCCGGTGGACTAGATGGCCAAGGTCGCCAGCGGGCGCTGCCTTTCTCTTCTCCCTTTCTCTTCTCTCTTTCATTTTTTTCCAGATATCTCTCTTTCTATTCTCCCTTTCTCTTCTTTTAGATATCTCTTTTTCATTTTCTTTTTTTTTCGTAAAAGGGAAGAGTCTGAACCTGAAAAGGCGGCGGCCGCTGCCATTTGCCGTAGCGAGGCCTCATTTCTGGAGTGGGCGGCGGGCGCTGCCTTTAGGCCGTAGCCAACTTCATTTTAAGCGATGGGCAGCAGGTGCTGCCTTTAAGCAGCGGTCGCTGCCTCTCTATTTTCACCACTTCCGAGCTTCCTACGGGTTAGTTCGAGACAGAACTACGAAAACCAAACAAAATAAATGGAAATAAGCTAAACGAAGGGAAGGAAATGTACCTATACCTACATCGGGTTGCCTCCCGAGAAGCGCCTTATTTACCGTCGTGGCTCGACGTCATGCCAATTTATCAGTTATCGGCGTCAGGCTCTGTTAAGATTGCTTCCTCTACAATGTCCTTAGTGAATCTGTCATGGTACTTCTTCACTCTCTCGCCATTTACCTTGAATATTGTGTGTGCTCCCTCATCATAGAGCTCGATTGCGCCATGAGGGAAAACTTTAGCAACAACATATGGCCCTGCCCAACGCGATCTTAGCTTGCCAAGAAAGAGCCTAAGGCGGGATTGAAATAGGAGGACTTTGTCACCAATGCGGAAGTCCTTCCTTAAAATGGTTCGGTCATGCCATGCCTTAGTTCTTTCTTTGTAGCGAATGGCATTATCATAAGCTTCAATCCTTTCCTCCTCCAATTCCTGTAATTGAAGCTTACGAAGCTCTCCAGCTTCCTCAAGCTTCAAATTGCACTTCTTAATGGCCCAATAGGCCTTGTTCTCTAGCTCAACGGGGAGGTGGCAAGCCTTACCAAACACCAACCTAAAGGGTGACATCCCAATAGGTGTTTTATAAGCTGTTCTGTACGCCCATAGAGAATCATCAAGTCTTTGGCTCCAGTCTTTCCTATTGGGGGATACTGTCTTCTCCAAGATGGATTTAATCTCCCTGTTTGACACTTCATCTTGGCCATTCGTTTGGGGATGATAGGCAGTAGAAACTCTCTGCGTGACATGATACTTTTTCAACAATGCAGTGATTGTTCTATTGCAAAAATGAGTTCCCCTATCACTGATCAGAGCCTTTGGAATCCCAAACCTGGCAAATATGTGTGACTTCAAGAAATCTTCCACAACCTTAGAGTCATCAGTTCTGGTGGCCTTCGCTTCCACCCATTTGGAAACGTAGTCCACCGCAAGCAAAATATACATATTACCACAAGAGTTTGGAAAAGGTCCCATGAAGTCAATGCCCCAAACATCAAAGATTTCGCAAAAAATCAAGCCTGTTTGTGGCATCTCATCCCTCCTAGACAAATTTCCAACACGTTGGCAACTGTCACAAGATTTACAGTGGTTATGTGCATCCTTAAAGATGGAAGGCCACCAAAATCCTACATCAAGTACCTTTCTTGTGGTTCTTTGTCCCCCAAAATGCCCACCACATGCTTCTGAATGACAAAAAGTAAGGAGAGAATTTAACTCATTTTCTGGAATGCAACGGCGGATTACCTGATCAGAGCAATGCTTCCATAGTTAAGGGTCATCCCAGATGAAGAATCTAGATGAGGCACGCAGTCGATCTCTCTGAGCCTTGTTGAAAGGTGGAGGGAACTCACCTGTGGTGAGGAAGTTCACCAAGTCCGCATACCATGGCTCTATAGTACTTAGCCTCAAAAGAGACTCATCAGGAAAGTTTGTTTGGATCTGACTGTGTGGAGTGCATTCATTAGTAACAATTCTGCTGAGATGATCAGCAATAAGGTTCTCAACACCCTTCTTATCCTTAATCTCAATGTCAAATTCACTGAGCAAAAGGATCCATCGAATCAATCTTGGTTTTCTTCTTTCTTTGTCAGCAGATAGCGCAGGGCAGCATGGTCAGTATAGACAATGACCTTTGTACCAAGGAGGTATTGCCGGAACTTTTCAAGAGCAAACACCACAGCTAGCATCTCCTTCTCTGTGGTGGAGTAGTTCCTTTGTGCATCATTCAGGGTCATAGATGTGTATTGAATCACATAAGAAGCTCTTGCTTCCTTTTGGCCTAGCACAACCCCCATAGCATAATCACTTGCATCACACATGATCTCAAAGGAATCAGGAGCCTGAATAATAGGGGCACTTGTTAGGCGAGCCTTCAAGTCATTAAAGGCTACCTAACACTCAGTTGAGAACTCAAAACCCATCTCTTTTATCAGTAGTTCACATAGAGGTGCAGAGATCTTGTAGAAGTCTTTAATAAACCTGCGATAGAAACCTGCATGGCCTAGAAAAGAACGAACTTCGCGAACATTAGTAGGATAGGGCAAAGACTGAATTACTTCATTCTTCGCCTTATCGACCTCAATACCTCTAGACGACACGATATGTCCTAAAACAATACCCTGTTCTACCATGAAATGACACTTCTCATAATTAAGCACTAGATTAGTATCAACGCATCTACCGAGCACAAGTGATAAGTGATTTATACATGCATCAAAATCATCTCCATGCACAGTAAAGTCATCCATAAAAACCTCTATGAAATTCTCAATGTACTCAGAAAAGATGCTTACCATACACCGTTGAAAGGTCCCTGGGGCATTGCACAACCCAAATGGCATCCGACGATAGGCAAAAGTTCCAAATGGACAAGTGAAGGTCGTCTTAGCTTGATCCTCAGGAGCAATGGCTATTTGGAAATAACCCGAATACCCATCTAGAAAGTAGTAGAAAGCGCGTCCAGAAATTCTTTCAAGCATTTGATCAATAAATGGCAGAGGGAAGTGATCCTTTCTAGTGACCGCATTCAACTTACGGTAGTCAATGCAAACTCTGTAACCTGTCTGCAGTCTTGTAGGGACTAGCTCTCCTTGCTGGTTTTCCACTACTGTAATCCCTCCTTTCTTCGAGACAACCTATGTAGGACTAATCCATTTACTGTCAGAAATAGGAAATATCATGCCTGCTTGTAAGAGTTTCAAGACTTCTTTCTTCACAACGTCCATCATAGGTGGGTTTAGACGCCTCTGTGGCTGCCTAGATGGCTTCTCCTCTCCTTCCAGCAATATGCGATGCATGCAGGTGGTAGGGTTGATGCCCTTTATATCAGCTATAGTCCAGCCTATCGCTGCCTTATGCTCTTTGAGAACCACCACCAACTTCTCTTCTTGATCCTTTGTGAGCTTGTTGGAGATGATAACTGGCAATGTCTCCTTATCTCCAAGAAATACATACTTGAGATGGTCTGGGAGTTGTTTCAATTCAACCACAGGTGCCTGCACAATAGAGGGCAAGAGCTTCTCGCTAGGCAGGGTTAGTGGTAAAGGTGAGTTACCTGGTCGCTCAAGAGGAAGCTTATAGTAAGCATCCAACTCATTGACAACTTCCTGCATGTCAGTTGATAAAGTGAAATCCAAACTAGAGTCAACAATAATAGATTGAGTATCATCTAGGTGGTTCTCATCAAAAACGTCTTGCACTACCGGCTCAAGTACATCAATAGCATAAACAGAGAGATCATCAGATGGATATTTCA
Source organism: Oxyria digyna (assembly GCA_029168935.1). Classification (NCBI taxonomy): domain Eukaryota; kingdom Viridiplantae; phylum Streptophyta; class Magnoliopsida; order Caryophyllales; family Polygonaceae; genus Oxyria; species Oxyria digyna. The sequence goes on from JAPVLV010000017.1 coordinate 1,604,824, forward strand.
TGGCCTCATAGATGTTATAGTTAAGAATTTGGCCATCGAATTCCATGGTTAAAGAGCCAGTGCTCACATTGATCTTAGTATTGGCTGTTTTTAGGAAAGGTCTCCCTAACAAGATAGGGGCAGCATGCTTATCATGTTCCATATTAAGCACATAAAAATTAGCGGGAAAAGCAAGCTCACCAACCGTAACCAAAACATCCTCTACGACTCCTATAGGACGCACATTAGATCTATCAGCTAGCTGAATGGAAATATTAGTGGCATGCAAAGGTCCTAGTTTCAAAGAATCACAGAGATAAGAGGGTATAACATTGATGGAGGCACCGAGATCTAACATAGCTTTAGCAGACCGAGTACCTCCAATAGTGACATGGATGGTAAACATACCTGGATCTCCACACTTATTAGGTAAGCGCTTTTGGAAGACTGCAGAAATATCTACTATTCGTTTGATAAGTTGATCCTAGATAATCATTCAAGACTTCATGCCATGGAAATTCCAATTCCTTTTCTAAAGTAACTAATAGCACAACCAGACACTATTAGAACTAACTAATTAAACAACCATGAAACTATCAAGATTCAGTTTAACCGTAGCAATAAGGATAGGAATATGATAGCATACAATTCTAGCATAAAACAACCAGCTTTTATCCTAGAATGTAAATCGATTTTCTCTACATATGACTAGCACAACCAGATACTAGTTCGATGCAATTGCTACTTTAAAATAGATATGCTCAACCAATAACAATCTAAATCTGCAATAGATTCATAGAGACAATATCTAGTTGTGCAAGCTAGAAACTATCAATATTAACCATAGGCAATTCAAGCAAGAGAATAGATAAAATCCATGCAATAGATAAGGAATGAAAAACTCACAACTTGTTTCAATACGAAAGCTTCAACGGTCGGACTAAGCAATGGTGGCTTAGTTCTCCATGGAAATGGTGTAAAAACTAGATGAAAATGAAAGTGAGGTTAGAGAAGAAACAACCTTCTCTCTAACCCTAAATACTAAAACAAAACGTCCATAATCAAGTGTGAAAACTGAAATCAACATAAATGCAAAAATAAAAACGTAATAAGGCAGAAATGGAAAAAGCTTCGGTTGACTTCGACGCAGGCGGCGGGCGCTGCCATTGGCGGAGGGCGCTGCCTCAGCGGCGGTCGCTGCCTTCCAGAATCTTCAACATTTTCGTTTCTTCAGCTCCAAGATCTCCTATAATGCGTCGTCATCCACTCCTCGCCAATGCTCCATAACACCTCAAATGCATCCTAAAACACCACTAAAACAATGCTAAAACCCCGTCTATATACACAACATAATCGTGTATATTAGTGCACATCCAGAATTCACGAGAGCAGGGCGATCGGATAAAATTCACTTCTCGAATGAGTTGCGGGACAATCTTGAAACCCTCTAGCATCTCTTCATACCTATGTCCGTTTGTTTGGAGGTGCCTCAAAAGATCTAATCGGACTTCAACGTATTGTTGCTCTGGCTTACCAAGTAAGCGCGCAAGGGACCGATAACCACAATGACCGTCATCACCTACTTTCTCCACACTAGATATGTATGTGAGCATGAAAAGGTCTATATTATCTATCCCCCAGTTGAAGTCTAGATAAATGAATGAATTGCCAGCGCTACATTTTGATTTGGCATTTCCTCTGGCCCTCGGTGGTATAGTTGCACTCTCTTTTCCGGTCGTGGCCCCGCTTGAAGCTCTGTTGGATGCAACCGATGATTTCTTTTGTGAATCGGCTTTCGGTGGCACAGTTGCACCCTCTTCCTCTTTCATCTCCTTTTTCCTTGCTTCTGTCTTCTCCTTATCCTTCTTATCGTGAGCCCTCTCATCCCAACCCGGATCTCTCTGTGTACCCGTCTTCTTCGCATGAATCTTAGGCCTTCCTCTCCTCGTCTCTCCCCCCGGGGGGGGGGGGGGGGGTCCTGGATATCAACTGAAGAAGGATCCTTGCACTCACGCCACTTATCAACCATCCTCTTCATATCAAAATCATCAACGTTACCGGAAAATACCCCTTCAAAGAAATCATCCATAAGAACCTTATTCGCAGTCAATTGCACGTCATCATCAGAGTCGAAGTCTTTCAATTCCACTCCTTCCCACTTGATATGCTTCCAGAAGATATCAATGTCGCTCGGCAACAATGGCGTTCCTTCCTCTACAAACACCTTAATCATGTGTGGGCAAGGCAATCCGAGTGTTGATTCCCACCAAGGGTCCTCACATGGGCCACATATCTTTCCCTTATTTGCCTATATAACTTCTTTCAATAACATTCTCAAACATTTGTCGGATCACTTCCTCAATAGGCGCATGAAAATAGTCTTGATCCACTGAGGCCCGTCTTGTATCTCCTTCGGGCTGGTGTGGTTCGACCTTTCCATCTCAAACCGTATTCGACGGTGCTGATCAACAAACATATTGTCAATGTGTTGCACTAAAATGTCGAACCCTCCAACAACTGAATCAAACATATGCTTCAACATCGAGTGCTGACCTTCAACCCTGACAACGACATTGTACATGTTAAACATTTAGCCCAAAAATGTCATGATCATTCTCGTTAAAAACAATTTCAAATATCTTACCTGTTAGACGTTCTTGTGCTAAAATGGCGTATATCATCGCAATACGCAACTATAAGTTTTTCCTTGTGGGGAGTAAACCATGTGCTCTCAGCATATTGTACAAGATGACCATTCCTCCATGTTTTCCGGAAGTGATCAAGTCTCTCCTCATATTGCTTCTCTGTGTGAGACCGCATCACCTGTCGAATGCTAGCCGATGCACTTTTTCCGTCCAGGTTGTTCAATTTAGCAAATGCCTTAACATTCCGATCAACGTGGACATGGCAAAGCATATGACGCACACCAAGAAATACATGGTCAACCGCCTTAATTGTTGCCAGCTCTCGATCAGACATGATGCAATCTGGTCCTCCGAGTGCACTAAACAAATACTTCAGCCGTTTCAATGCCCATGCATAGTATGGGACTGACTCACGACAAATGAACGCTAGTGCAATACAATATGTATAGTTGGTGCAATTGAATCCAACAAACTGAAGTAACGGCCAACCATACCTATCAATTTCAAATTTAATAATTATAATTCAAAAACAGTGAATGAAGTCATAATAATGAAATTTAGTGTACCTATTAGTCTTGTACGTCGCGTCCATGATCACCACCCGAGGGAACATTCTCAACAAATGTTGACAATCCGGATGAGATATGAAAAACGCTGACAACTTTTTGTCCCCGCTCTCCGGATTCGTCTCGTAGTCAATGTCTTTATTATAACGTTTTTGATGGAGAAAATCTAATGACCACTGGGTCACGTACCACGTTTAGATTTGCCAATGCTTTCTTCCTCTCCTTTTCCCTCACAGTGTACACTTGCCTCCTTGATATTGTGGAAGTCGGATCTTCTTGAAGCATCTGTGTATAAATAACCTTCGGCATTGCCCCGGCCGCTGATGCAATCATTATTTTTCGTCTTTGCTCTCCCGTCATCCTCGAAGAAAATGCATGGCCAATCAACTTGCTGGAAAGACAGTGGTTGTGACATGCCTTCTCAACTTTTAGTATCCACCCAGCCGGCTCAACAAGAGTTGCTCGTCGATAATATCCTTTCAGCATAAAAGGACAATTGTTCTTCCTTAACCTACTAAGATTACTACGCTGCGACGATGGTTCTGCTACATCACCTTCAAGATTAATCTTCTTTCGATGTTTTCTATAACTACCGGATTGCTCACAGTGCAGAAATATCCTCTTGTTGGCCATTGATGATTTTGTGGTGATAACCATACAAAACTCATAACCGACCTTCCTAACCCACTCTCTCAGAAGATCCATAGTAGGAAATCTCTCACTAGTCGTAAAATGGGCACTATAGTCGATTTTTAAATATTCCTCGTCACTACAGTATCCCTATTTAAAATTACTCAAATTTCAATACAGTATCACTACAGTGTACCTAGGGAACTGCTTTGGGAGTGCTTGGAAGCTAAGGGTGTGTCAGGGACGTACATTAGAATCCTGAGGGATATGTACGAGGATGCGAAGTCAAGCATCTGCACTCCGAGCGGAGACACAGATTACTTTGGGGTACGGATTGGGCTGCACCAAGGATCAACTCTAAGTCCTTTCCTTTTCACGGTTCTGATAGACGTTCTGACAAGTGACTTGCAAGGGGAGGTCCCATGGTGCATGTTGTTTGCAGATGATACTGTGTTGGTTGACGAGTCCAAGGAGGGTGTCAGTAAAAGATTGGAAGAGTGGAGAGCAGTTTTAGAACCAAAGGGCCTCAGACTGAGTCGAGCCAAGACTGAGTATGTGGAATTTGATTTTGGAGTTTCGTCAGACAGGGATGTGGGGCTGCTGTTTGGAGAGTCTTCTGTGTGCGTGAGAGACTCCTTTAAGTACTTAGGCTCTATCTTGCAGAGAGATGGAGGAGTAGATGAGGACATCAAGTCCAGGATTCAGATAGGTTGGCATCGTTGGAGACAAGCTTCTGGAGTTTTGTGTGACAAGAAAGTCCCCCTTAGGCTGAAAGGTAAATTCTATAGGGTGATAGTTAGACCAGCAATGATTTATAGGGGCGAATGTTGGCCAGTTACTGTGGCTCAGGAGCAATAGATTATGGTAGCTGAGATGCGGATGCTACGCTGGATGTGTGGTCATACTAGATTGGATATAATTCGAAATGAAGTGATTCGAGGAAAAGTCGGAGTATCTAGTATTAAAGATAAGTTGTGAGAATCTAGAATTCGATGGTTTGGCCACGTTCAGAGGAGGCCACTTGGTGCACCAGTTCGCAGTTGTGAAGTTCTGGCGTTGGGGGACTACCGTCGGGGTAGAGGGCGACCAAAGAAGAGCTGGATGGAGGTCATCCGCAAGGACCTCGCCGCTCTAGAGCTTTCAGTTGACGTGGCTCAAGACAGAGCTTTGCGGAGGGAAAAGATTCGAGTTATTGAAGTTTGATCTGGGTGTCTTGGAGTGGTGTATCTTTTTACTCGGGCTTGGAGCCGTATTATCTTTTACTTTGTCTTGACCTCTCTGTTTTTCGGTTTTTTAGCTCTTCGGGTTTTCCCATGTTTTGTTAGGTCATATCGGTTACTTCCTCCCAACCTGTTGGGGTAAGGAAATACCAATCCCGACCACCCATACCCCATTTTTCGGGATAAATGGGGATTGATGTTGATGTTGTTTGACCATATGAATACAATAAATTCTAATTAAATGCTATAAAAAAGGTTTATAGGTACTTACTTGGAAATATGTATCATCTACCGGCGCAGACAAATCAACCTCCTCCTCCATCGACGTCTCACTAGAAGAACACTCTCGTCTTTCTTTCCAACTACCTGCCCTTGAAGAATTACTTGAATCGCTTCCAGACGTCATTTTTTGTGCTTTGCCGTTTTGGTTTGATAATTTGGCTATACAAATCCGGTTGTATAGAGGAGTCCATGAGAAAGAGTTGTTGCCAACATTTTCAAAAAAATAGCCGTTTTCCCGTTCGGAACTGCATCACGAACGGACCGTTCGGAACGCAATCCCGAATGGGTGGCGTCACAAGGCGTGACATCACCATTTCAATTTCCGAACGGGATTTGAACCGGTTCGCACAATTGCGAACCAGTTCTGTAATTATTATATTAAAAATTCATTTTTCTGAACCGGGCCCGTTCGGAACATGGTTCCGAACGGGAAAAAATTTAAAAAAAATAATCTGGGCCCCACCTATTCGGAACCCCATTCCGAACGGAAGGGTGTTGTCGGGAGCAAAAAAGGTGCTGCCCGGTTGAATCGCCTTAAAATATTAGTATAGTCTCCGTCATACGCAGTTAATTGTTTAGTGTTTATATATAATATAATTTATATGTGATTTTTTTAACTAAATTTTAAAAGTGATTTTCTATATCGAAATATTTGGACATAAATTTCAAAAAAAAAAGAAACCGATGAACTAAACATGATAAAAAACCATGAATAAATGATTATAATATATTAGACTTATAATTACACTGTTTGGGATTAAATTTGGAGTCTACAAAATAGTTAAGAAGTTACTATTTAGTGAGAATTTTTGAAAAACAAAAATTTTAAATGATTTATTTTTAGAGGATTAACAACAAAATGACACATAAACCAAATGAAACTAGAATTAAGGGGAAAAGATCTTGTGATCGAGGATGAATCATTAGATAAGGACTGAGGATGATGCACACAAACGCAATAGTTAATGCACAAACACGTTATAACTCATGCACACAGTATTTGGTCATGCACACCATCTGTGACACATGCACACAGTGTGTGCATTAGTTATAACTCATGTGTGCATGAGTTATAACGTTTGCGTGCATCATCCTCAGTCCTCATCTAAGGATCTATCCTCACCGGAATCAAACCCATATGGGGGAACTTCAAATAGCTTTCGTTTAATATATACGGATATATTTTTATTGTCGATACACAATCTCTATATAACTACTAAAGAAAAACACCTTTCTTCAATTCTAGTTATGCCACGTGGCATACTCTTCATTCAGGCCATTCACTTGTCGTCATTCCATTGTTAACAATTTTTTACTATTTATTGTAATTTTCTTAAAAATATTGGTTAAATTTGGAAAATTATGTGCAAAAATATCACAAAAAGATTGTTTAAGATCTTTCAGATTACAAATAGATTTTTATGTGTTTATTTTTTTAGATTTTGACCTTCCAATATCCTATTATGTTATTTTATAAATTTATAATATTATTTTTATGATATGACATATCATAAAAATATTAATTTCTTAATAAATAAGAGAAAATATTATATTTTTGTGTTATAGTAGTGTTTTAAATTACATAGTTTTATATATGTTGAAATCAATTTGTTTACATTTTTTAAAAATTGACTTATGATAATTTGATCAAATAAGATTTTTCGTATAAAAATTTATTTATATTCGTTGTTTATTTTTTATATTTTGACCTTCCAATATCCTATTATGTTATTTTTATAAATTTATAAATTTATTTTTATGATATGACATATCACAAAAAGATTAATTTCTTAATAAATAAGAGAAAATATTATATTTTTGTGTTATAGTAGGGTTTTAAATTATATAGTTTTATATATGTTGAAATCAATTTGTTTACATTTCTTAAAAATTGACCTATGATAATTTGATCAAATAAGATTTTTCGTATAAAAACTTATTTATATTCGTTGTTTATTATATTTAAAATTTGAAAACATAATTATATATCAATATCATTTTAAGATATCAATTTATTTTCATATAAAATTATATATTACATAATGAAGAAGTATGAAGCCTTTGGCTTCTAATGGAAAGATTTATGTCCTACACCCTTATTTATATTCGTTGTCTTTGCTCTTCTGAAAAAATGGAGAAGTATGAAGCCTTTGGCTTATAATGGAAATTTAAGTGTAATTTGTGAAATTAGGTTTTTCAATTCGATTTATATTGGTGCATTTAGGGTTCATGAATGAAGCATCTGGATATTTGAGAATGTAGGTATTGTTGCACGCCTAATTGGAGTTAGGAATAAAATTTGTGAATTAATGACTTAGTGTTTAATTTTATCTTGTCACATATTTGTTTGTATCCTAACATGTTAATTTTTTCTAGATTATGTGCATTTAGGGCTTCATGAATAAAACATTTGGCTTTTAATTTGTGGAGATTGAGAGTTTTTCATGCCTAATGTGATTTAGGATTTCAATTTCTGCATTTGATTTAGTATTTCAATTTATGCATGTTTAGTTTGTATCTTGTCATGTGAATTATGCATATATCATGATCCCTCTCTAAATGTATCCTGTCATGTGAATTTATCTAGGTTATCTATGCCTTCTACGAAGGAGACCCTCTATACGAAAGGACTAATATAAATTGTAGGATATCTTACCTACGTGACATAGAGAACAAATTATCTTGTCAAGATTGTAGAAGAATATGTGGAAGCCCTTTTGGCAATGTGATCAAAATGGTGCATCAAGTTTCCTTTTCTTCTCAAACTGTGCACGTTGTTTTGTTCAAGAAGTTACAATCTAAGAAGAAGTGGGAGACCTGTTATGAGATTGGTGGTAAAGATTTAAAGGTTCTCAATGAGAGAGTTTGCTTTGGTTACTTGATTAAACTGTGGCCCACTCCCAGATGAATCAGGTGGGAAAACAAGAAAGCAAGATAGTCAAGTGATGGAGAAGCTCTTTGGGGGTCCTGCTAGTCCTATAAGGCCTCAGTTCAAGACCTTTATGATAGGTTCAAGAAGTACAAAGTTCTAGATAACTATAAGTTCAAGTTAGCCTTGTTGTTGATAGTTGAAGGGATTATTCTTGGAGGAGATAAGAAGCGTCTGGTCAAAGTTGAACATGTCAAGCTGTTGGAAAACATTGACAAGTTCCAGGATTATTCTTGGGGAAGAGTTGCCTATCAAGAGTTGCACAAGTCACTGACCAAAACTCTGACAAGAAGAATGTAAACTGTTGAGAAGGCCTTGATACTCTCAAAATCTGCAAGGATACCACACACCATTCAAGAAATATCAGTGGTGTTTCAGGTATAGTAAAATATCCTTGATTGGTTATATAGTGAAGGATGACGGGATTTGTAATGTTTTTTGTTTTTTTTGTATGTGTAGGTCTGGATATGGGAGTGTGTACAGAGTGTGAGGTTCCAATATGCTTCAAGAATTAGTGAGTCAGAAATCCCAATAGGTCTTCGTTGGATTGCAAACCAATGCCCTGAACATGGAACACCGAAGCTGTCTTTTGGTGAAGAAGGTCTAGAGGTCATGCATATTCTCATTCTAGATGAAGGTGAAAAGAGTTTGCTAACTGGTTGCAAATTTTCTGATGAAGTGATGGACACATTCTTTGAGAAAATAGCATTTGAGTTTGTTTCAATGAGGTCTAGGACCAGAACCTACCAAGGCCAGTGGAAAGTGGACTACCAAGGACCAGAACTCAAATGCCATGGGAAGATAGACAAGATGGCAAGATGGGAAGTGATGGACACATTCTGATGAAGTGATGGACACATTCTGGTCCTTGGTAGGTTCTTTACCTTTCCCAGTGGGAAAGGTAAAGAACCTACCAAGGACCAGAACCAATCCCATGGACAAGCTAGTGGTGATGTAGGTCAACTTTTGGATATCATCAAGAAATTATACTTCAAGATAGACAAGATGGGAAGTGGACTATGTGAGAGGATTGATAGGTTGGAGAAGAACAATGTTCTTGAACTGAAACAAAGGGTGTACAAAGAGGCACTCATTGACCTTGTTGAGGCAATATGAGTAGTTTTTACCCTTATTCTATTTAAATTGAAGAAACTAACTTTCTTTAAACCCCAATCCAATTTATCATCAATATAATTCGTCATCAACTAAAATTGTTATCAACACAATCTGTTATCAACATAAACTTGTCATCAATTAAAACTGTCATCAATACAACTTGTCAGCAACACAAACTGTCATCATGTACAAAAGATTTAATTAGTTAACACATTATAAATGTTTTAGGGTTAGAAAATATAAATGGGTATGCAAAAATGGTTACTTACCTCTCAGGGTGTTCGCGCAGCCGTGCATATATTTGGTTTTTAAATTCGAATATTCGTTATACAGTCATGCTCAAGGTAATCGTATGCGTGATATTTCCTTTCGCTTACGCGTTTCGTATGAATGATAACATGAAAAATGAAGTAAATATATATAGGAAGAAAAGTTTGGGTGAGAACAAGACTTAACGTAGGAAAAACAAATTTTTTTACATTCACAGATAACAAGCTAATGACCATAATCTGGGCGATAAAAATTTTTGATGTCATTTTGAGAAAAAAAACAAAAAAAATCAAAGTTCGTAGTAGTTACAAGTATGTCATCGCATCTCTCCGTCAAAACGTCCAAAAAATTTAATGACCTAAAATATTAACATTATTATCCAGAATACGAACATTAACATGTAATCTGTGAGTGCAAACTATTCATTTTTTTTCTAAATTAAAAATTGTTTGCACTGGAACTTTCATTGTCGTCAAATTTTTAGGTAAACATAAATTAAAATGTTTTATTTAACGCACAGACAAAGAGTAAAGCTATCTACAATAACATACTCCCTCTGTCCCATAATATAAAGGACATTTACTTTTGACACATTTGTCGAGACGCGTTTTGTAACGTTAATATCTCTAAATATACGATGACAAAAATTATAATTTTTATATATTGTCAAAGTACTCTTTGAGACGAATCAAACAAGATCTCACATGTCTATATTTCTTCCTACACATTGGAAGAAAACGAAAAGATTCTCTTAACTAGTGAATAGTGTCACAAAACCAAATGTCCTATACATTTTGAGACGGAGGGAGTAAGAGATTTACCTCACGGAGAGATATTATTGGTCGACAAATAAAACACAAAACCAAAAACCAAAATAAAAAATAAAGAATAAAAAGAAAAAGAAAAAGTAGGTCGGCACAACTAATCTTCCAACGTCCATCTCCATTGTAGGAAAAAAGAAGATGGTAACAGCCACAAAACAACTACGTGTCTGGTGTTGACCCCCTCCATTTTCGATCACAGCGGCGACGGCCAAAATGGCGACACCGCCCCGTAAACCTCCGCGCGACGCCGGATCCGACGACATTAGGACATCCTCGGCGTCCAATTTCAGCGGCGAGTTTGCGAGACAGCCGAAGTTCGAGTATTTCGGATGGGTGTACCATTTGGGCGTCAACAAGATCGGCCGCGAGTATTGTCACCTTAGGTTTCTGTACATCCGGGGGAAGTATGTTGAGATGTACAAGCGTGATCCGCACGAAAATCCTGCCACTGTAAGTTCAATTTGAGCTGAATTCGATTTCTAGGGGTTTTTTCGGAACGGATTAAAGTTGAATATGATGCTTGCTTGATGATTCAGCTACTTGTACCAGATCCTTCATTAGTCTTGGATTCTAATTTTAGGAATTCTGTATAAAATTGCTGAGGATTTGATCATGTAAAGTTCTAGACCTGAGACTCGTGCAGTAGGAGAGGTATAAGAAGCAAAGAAAACAAGCTCTAGTTATGGAGTATAGGCTGCTGAACTCGCATCGGGAATAATCAAGCTTTTTTTCCTTTCTATAAGTCAATATTTGTGAAAGCATATATCTACCTTCTTCAATGATTAGTTAAACTATCATATGAAATGAAGTTAGGTTCAGTTATGACTTGAGCTTCAGTTTGGAGTTTTACCTGGAAAAACTAAACAAATGAAAATGGAATTAAACTAACATAGCTAGAAGTTGAGCTGTAGGAGTTTTGAAGCACCAATGCCGTAGCTATTAGTCCCAATTAGACAAAGTAAATCATCTAACTTTCAAAGTGGATACAACAGCTTGGCTGGTGGTATCATTCTATACACTGCTCACGATTCTTATCATGCACATTTCTTCAGTACTTGATTATTTCACTTTTTTTAGCCGAAGTATTTCACATTTGAGCGTCAGCTGTGCAGCTGCTCACGATTCTTATCATGCACATCTCTTCAGTACTTGATTATTTCAGTTTTTTTAGCCGAAGTATTTCACATTTGAGCGTCAGCTGTGCAGCTGCTCACGATTCTTATCATGCACATATCTTCAGTACTTGATTATTTCACTTTTTTAGCCGAAGTATTTCACATTTGAGTGTCAGATGTGCAGCTGTCTTTGGACATATATCTAATTGAATTATCAAATATTCTCTGCACAGAAAGCCATAAGAAGAGGTATTGTGGGGCATACCTTTAAAGTGGAGGAGATAGGGCGCCGAAGAATTAACGATGGTGTAAGCGTTTTAAAGTTGATTGATATTTCCAAGATTGTAATTTTAGTGTATCTCTCAATGTATACTGAATTATAATATATTTAAATTTCCATGTTGATTCTTTGTTTATGGATAATATGTTATTAATTTGTGCTCATGTATTTGTGTTGATTTTGTCTTTGCAGGATGTATATGTTCTTCGTTTTTATAATCGGTTAGATGAATCAAGAAAGGGGGAAGTAAGTTTTTTTCTCTCTGCTTACTTATTCATCACCAATGTCCCATTACTAGAGTTTTGAACTATCTTTTTAATCTGAGTTTACTAGAAAAAGTTGCGTGGTCAAAACAATTAATAAATTTGCTGTATGGTTTGCTGAAGATAGCTTGTAGGACCGCTGGTGAAGCTCAGAAATGGATGGAGGCATTTGATCAAGCAAAGCAACAGGTAAAGGTTTATGAATATGGTACATCAAATTTATCTAGAAAAGCATACCATATTTTGTACGATGAACTAATCTATAGTGTATTATCGTGAAAGCAATGTTCTTAGGGTCTCTTGCTACTTTTGTGGGCAATACGAAATATGGACAACTTGAAATGTTTAAAACAGCTTGCTATCAGTTCTATAATTTCTGCTTAACATATACTCAAGATACTATGTACCAGGCCGATTACGAGCTTTTGAGGGGAGAAGGAAGAGCGAGAGACAAATTAAACATGGAAGATGAGTATGTTAAACATCCCTATTTCAGATATTACTGTGTAGAATTGCAGGAAGTCTTTATCTGAATATCAAATTTCCGGGATTGGGAATATCCTGAACATCACAGGATACTTGATAACAGTGAAATATATGGCCATATTGTTGAGTTTTCTGATAGATGGACTTATTTTCACTGACTGTTTCTATGCAGCCTGGCGTATGGTATTTTTCTTCTACTTGCATGTGCTGTTTTCCTAAGAAGTTAAGGATGTTAGAGAATCCCGTATATTGCAGTCAATCAAATGTATACATACTTTGACGGTAGCAATTAATTAAATATTGTCCTTCTAAGGGTTTTTGTATTTGCTTATGATGCTAAAAGGATTGATCTTGAAGGCCATCGACCTAGAGTGAGGAGATATGCACATGGTTTGAAAAAACTTATAAGAATAGGGCAAGGTAATAATATCTGCAATTCTGCACATACGTTTTGCTAATGGTGACCATTTATGTGTTCTCTGAATAAGTGGATATCCGTTGTGGAAAGGTTGTTCTACCTTCAGTCTGATATTAAAACTTCAAAATTGTTTAATTCTTCAACACCTTTGATGCAATATAAACTTCTGATGAGGGTTGGTTAATTGGTTTGTTATATGGATCTGTTAAGAAGATCATGTTATACTTTAACATTGGGTCCCAATACTAGTTGGAAATGATTATCCATGGAACGAATCCAAGGATGCTGTACGGAGCAGATGCTAGGAGTAATATGAATTATTCATTTTTTATGATTAAAATGCTACTGAAAATATCTTGAGTCCTTAATGGTTATAGATGTGAAGTTAGCTTTCATGAAGTAATTATCACTGAAATAATTTCGACAGTCAAATGAGATGTATATGTACTACCAATTACAGGAGAAATTGTTTCTAAATTCGAAAATACTTCAATTTCTACCACATGATAAGGTATTAGGGGTAATAGTTTGTCAAAAATTTAAGCTTTCATTGATCTGTTATGTGCTATGGCCATCATGTGATTGAAATTTGCAACAAAACTGGGTTATTGAGCATTTGTAGGAATTAGCGAGTCATGATAACAGGTTTTGCATGAATATTCCTAAACTGTTCTCTTCATGACATTCTGTGTTTATTGTTGTTCTTTCTCAACATGTAATGCTCTACAGTTCACTTTTTGTTGGTTTTGAAAGAACATCATCGTTGTATCAATTTAGGTTATGAGAGTCTCATACAGCAATGGTCGGGCTTGCCTGGTGTTGACAGATCAAATAAGTACACGGAAGCTGATGATGATGTGGTTGATGCTCACAAGTGGAAATGTGTTTGCACACTTGGGGGTATGCTAGTGTTGTTATTTATTTGCATTTTCCAGGTATCACCGTTGTTATGTTTGTGACTCTTACCCAGTCTTTCATTCATTGTTCAGGTATCAGGATATTTGAGGATGTTGCCGAGTCTAAGGTTTTAATCTCACCATTTTTCTGCTGGTTTGTTATATTATATTGAATTTTCCATTTTTTAACGTTTCTGTATGGACAACTCAATGGTTGGTAACGGATTTCTAGAAATAACTTTGACAAAGACGTTGTGAAGAAGAAAATAAGTTTTATTTCATATTTTCTAGAAACAATTTGTTTTTTCTAAAATTAATAATTTGTGCATCATAACATCAAAATCATTGGAAGAGAAGTTGATATACCACATAAGGAATGAACAGTGTGAAGAATAAATCCCAGTTTTTAAAAATTCAGAAGATTCACAATGGCTAGTGTCTACATAAAATTAGATCATGTCATATATCCTCCTTCTCCAAATGCAGTGTAAAAAAACTGAGAGATTGAAGTACACTTGTGAGTACAACTATTAGATTGAGCGGCATGGAAGAGAAGTTTCAACCCCTTGAAATAAATTGAAGATAGCCTACCTTCTGACATCTTTGTAAAGAATATGAAAGTTGGTTAGACTTGAAAAGTGATCCTTTATTATTTTTGTAGAGTGGTAAAGGTGTTCTTGTAAAGTCTGTTGGAGTGATTGATGCTAGCGCAGATACTGTTTTCGAAGTCCTTATGAGTCTTGTACCATCTAAACGATACGAGTAAGTGAGTTGGATATTATTATAAGGTCTCAAGCATCTGTCTTGTTCCAATTTCTGTTTCATTTATACTTAATAAAATTTGTTTCATCTTTAATATCTACAATTGCAGGTGGGACATAGTGACTGGTGACCTAGAGCTCATTGAATCTCTGGATGGGCACTTTGATGTTCTTTATGGAACATTTGACCCTAAATACTTTACATGGTATAGCTGACATTACTTTGCCTTCTTCTATGCAATATGATCACAGAGAATAGTTGTTCATATCTTTGTTTAACTATTAATAACATGTCTTGAGTAAACCTACTTTCTATCAGTGACCGTGTGATAAGAAGACATTATCAAAGCCTTCGTTTTTTTTTTTCTTTTTGTCATTTTACCTTAAAGTAATCTGTTGTAGCTTTTTTTATCTCTTCTGACTTCACAAGGATTGCACATGGTGCAGGTGGAGATCTAGTAGGGATTTTGTGTTTTCAAGACAGTGGTTTCGTGCACAAGATGGAACATTCAGTTAAGCATTTAGTTTTAATCTCTTCTAATGAATGCTCATGCTGTCATACTGGCATACTGGCATGCATGTCGAAATAGGTACTTCAATCATGTGGGAATAGGAATAAGTATAGGATCGGATTCTTCCTGTTTCTACATTGTCATGTTAAGCAGTGTGCTAATAGCTGTTATGCTTGTCCATGCAGCAATTTTGCATAGTCCTGCGGCACATAAGAAGAAGCCTCAAAGATCTGGATATAAACGTAAAAAGATCATTCGTAAGGCCTGTTGTCCATCAACTTGATCTTTCATCCCCTTTTTATATTGCACACCTTTTTCACTTGCTTAAATATCATCGGAAAATACTTCAAGATTTCCACTGTGCTTGAGATGGTATTTAGAAGGGCTTTTTACTCAATTCATGCCAATTATTGCTATTGTTGCATTTCTTCACGGTAGATGGAAGTAATATGAATCACTTGATCTTCTATGTTAATCTATTTTACTGGGATGCTTGTGAGCTTGTTTGTTCTCTTGGAAGTTGGAATATATCTTAAAAATAGCATTATTGTGGAATATTATTCACATGTTCTCTCTTGCTTCTTTTTTTGCCTTGCACACATGTCTTTTTGTATCTAGGGAAATCATTTGTTACTGCAGTAAATGCAAGTGAAATTAAAATTAGCTTTCTGTTTTCTTAAAATAGTCTGCTAATCACAGCATTATTCTCTAAAAATATGCTTCTTATGGAGGAGGATGTGACATGATAAGTCTGATAACCATCACAAATTTGAAAGGAGTAATAAATCATACTGAGTCATATCTTTGTCCTATATATTGTACTGGGTTAAAACACGGCTATTAACTTCTTACTTTACAATCATTGCTTTCTAGCTTCAAGTTGGGAAATCAAAAACTTGAGCACACCGTCTCCAAAATGTCTTCTGACGCATATGTTGGAGATTGACCATTCCAGCTGGGATAAATGGAAGAAGTATCACAGTTCAAAATTTGAAGCTTCTATTCCTTTTGCATTGTTGTGCCAAGTGGCAGGTTAGTTGTTAGCCTGCTTCTTTTTATAACCATATAATTAATAAGAAGTCCATGTGGAAAGAGAAAGATCTTCTAATTGCCTCACTCCATTACAGTCCCTTTATTTTTATGTTCTAATCTGCTGTGAAATTAATATCTTGATCCAAGTTGCTGTTTTTTCTTCCTCCAGGTCTTAAAGAATACATTGGAGCAAACCCTTCATTGACTTATGACTCACATGCCACTATCATTGATTCGAAAAGTTCCTTTAGTAGTCGATCGAATGGGGAATCTGATGATGCAGACATATCAGATGAATTTTATGATGCTATTTCTCCTGATTCAGATGATTCAGATAGTGACGAAGAAATAGAAGCTAATGGAGAGGTTTTATACTTCCCTTTATAGGTTGTTTCTGATTAGTGACTATTTTGTTCATATCGCTGTTAACATCAAAATTGTACAATCTATACTGCCAGCTCCGAAAGATGAAGCTAAAGAATGTCTCTTGGGCGATAGCGGGTTTAGCTCTGAGGACAAAATCAGGTACTTTTTTGCTTCTTTCTGATTTCCTGATAGAATTTGATGTGTATATAAGTACCACAACTTAACTTAAGTGAATTTGAACATTGCTATTTATCTCTATCCTTCGGCGCTGAGGAAATTGGGAAATACATCATGAAAAATCATATTCATAAGAGAATAAAAAGGAAGAGTAATAACTAACATGGAGTAATTTACTTTGTCCCGATATGATTATCAGTATGATATCCCTTCACCGCAATATTAAATCTGGGCACTCTGTAGCAATTGATTATGTTTCTAATGGTAATTCATATAACAGCACAACCCACTGACTAAACAGTTTCTTGTGCTGCAGGTCTGGCCTTGAAGGAAGAATTAGATTCTACAGCACCGTCTTTTTCGACTGATCCTCTCCAGTTTCATGGTTCATTGCGTCATGGAAAAGATGATAACGATACAAATTGCTGGACTGAGCCGGGTGGTATGGAATTTATGATTAGAGGAAAAACATATTTGGAAGATAATGCTAAGGTGAGTTTTCTAGACTCTAAAGTTTATGTTATAGTAATAATGGCGTTATTTAGCAAATATTTAGTGACATCAAATCTGTTGGAGTGTTTTATCTGATGAAGTTAGAATGACATTGTGCAACTTATTCATTGCTACCTGTAGTAATAATGGCACTATTGAGCAAATATTTAGTAACATCAAATCTCTTTGTTTTATCTGATGAAATGGAATTGGGTTCAGGTAGTAGGTGGTGATCCACTTCTCAAGTTAGTGGCGGTAGATTGGTTAAAGACTGAAAACGCTCTTGATAAAGTTGCATTGCGCCCATCTTGTATTGTTCAGGTAATGACATGAAATATTTAGATGTAATCTCAGAGTGCAAAATCGTTTCAAAATTTGTTCTCCATCCTTTGCTTGAACAAGAACCTCACAATGTCTATGCTTCTCCATGAAGAAATAATTAATTGAAAGATTAAGTTTTGCTGTATTTTATAAATCTCTGTTTGATTGTATAAAATATAGTTTTGCTTAGTTGGTGCACTTATCACTAATATCCACAATTGTTTTGAATCTCAGTCCGAAGCTGGAAGAAAGCTCCCTTTCATATTTGTTGTTAATCTTCAGGTATGATAGCTTCATATAATTGTTTTTGTTGGTGCAATTTCCTTGGCTTCTATAAATGTGCAATTCGGTTTATTTTTACAGGTTCCATCCACTCCGAACTACAACTTAGTTTTCTACTATGCTGCAGACAGGCCTATAAAGAAAGGTTCTCTTCTACAAAGATTCATTGATGGCACCGACATGTTCCGTGATTCAAGATTCAAGCTAATTCCAAGTATAGTTAAGGTACATATAATTAACATTCCAATACAACAATTTCACCCTCAACATTTCATTTGCATTCAGTTATGAGTTTAAGATTACTAACTACTCAGCCTGCTCAATTCAGGGGTATTGGATGGTCAAGCGAGCCGTTGGAACAAGAGCTTGTCTTCTAGGAAAGGCAGTCACCTGTAGATATCTCAGACAAGACAATTTTCTCGAAGTAATTATTAACCTTTTTATTTTTTTCATTCTACTCGTATCTTAAATTGTCATTGTACTGATTTTTTGTTGCAATGCAGATTGATGTGGACATTGGCTCGTCATCTGTGGCAAGGGGTGTCATTGGCCTCGTTTTAGGATATGTTACAAGCTTAGTTGTGGATCTCGCCATTTTATTGGAGGTCATGTCCTTGGTTTGTTGCTATTTTGTTTTGTTTGTCTTTCAACAAACCCGCGTCTTCTCGTAACTCACCGTACTCGTTTGATTGCAGGCGAAGGAAGAATTCGAGCTTCCAGAATACCTTCTTGGAACCGTTCGTCTAAACTGTGTCCGTCTGGACTCGGCCGAGCAAGTTTGAGCTCGAGGTTTGTATTACACCAAACTATTCATTTGCTGATTATGAGCTCATTTGTGTCAATGTCAAAGCATATGTGTGCATCCTTATAATGGGAACAGATTATAAACCAAATTCTTCACCAGCTGCTCTGTCAAACTTATTTGCAAAGTTGACTATGAGCTCATTGTAAATGTCAATTTGTATATTTGTGCATCAAACTTCTCCATTACTGATTATCTGCTCGAGTGAATGAGTAAATTTAGGTGTAAAGTTCTGTAGTGGAAGCCATTGTTTTTTTTATAGTGTCAGTTGTTACTCGTTACCCATTGATATTTTATACTGTGTCAATATCGATTTTTTTTATATTTTTATCTAGAACAAATTGTAAATTGTAAATCGTCAAAAAAATTGGATATATATATATATATATATATATATATTTTTGTAGATGAGAGTCGAGAAATAAGTTGCACTCACAAAAAATAAATGTACCATTCGTAACATTGTTAGAGTGACTAATGCAAATGGTCTTAATACGTGAAAGTGTGTTCAAAACCTCTTTATCCAACTCCCTAAAGGTGGAGAAATCAAATGGGATGAACTTGTACCCATTCTCCTCACACTTAGATGCATACTTTTTTTTTTCTTCTCCACCGCATTGTGCAAAGTCACACCAAGAGCCCATGAACTCACACCCATTCCAGCAAAGGGAGAGATACCAGTCACATCCAAACATGCATCCTTACCCTGAAACCGATTAAACAGTAAAAGGTCTGCAGGCCTAAGATCATTCCCAACATCTGAAAGAAACCCCATGGGAGCCTCCTTGCGTACCGCGATCCCAACTTTGGAGCAAATATCAACAAGGATATCACACACCAAATTATGTCTGAACTTCACATCCACCTCACTAGAACAATGAACAGCGTGATCTCCCCAACGGTCCATCTTGGGAGCATTGCAACTAGGGCAAAGATTGCCTTCACAGAACAAAGGTATAGAGAGTTTGTAGCACAACACAGAACGAAATTGCCGGTGGTTCATTCGATGTCCCAAGCCATCAATAGGAATAGTAAACAGAAAATCTTGCGCATGCGGGGCACGAATAGAACTAAGAACAACAACCTGCCTTGGACTAAGCATGAATCTAGCAACGAGATTTTTCTCAATAACACCAAAGTAACACTCTGCCAGGGTTTTCATCATTTGGGGGGCAGTTGTACTAATAGTGAGAGAGAGAGAGAGAGAGCATCAACGTTGCAAAAAGCATTGAAATCATCTAGAGCATACTGAAAAGAAGAGCCAGGTGAGACAATACCCGTGTTGGCCAGAATCTTGGCATGCAGTGAACTCGTTTGGAGGCGAGAAGCAAGAAAAACATAGCGCATTACATTCTCTGCAGATAAGATAACAAGACCGCCCAACTTAATTGGCAGAGTTGCAAGCCACCATTTCCAATCCCCAAAGCCTGGCCCTGAAGCAGTGACAATCTTCTCAAAGGATATGCGCAAAGCTTGATCAAAATGAGCTTGAGCATCCAAGAAAGACAAAGGAGAACAAGTTCTCAAAGCATAAGACAGTTTAGCAACCCCGACACAATTACGAAGTAGGAGAAGCTCACACTGGGGATCATTAAGTCTGTTGACCGCCTCCATTAGCTCAATGGTTTTGGAGACCCTTTTCAAAGCTAGATCACGACAGAAGCCCACATCCAAACTGACAGAACCACCAAGAAGTTTAACACCATCGTGTGGGCGAGAAATATTTTCTGGAAAAACCCCCTCCATCCTGCTTCTAGGGTCCTCAATGGGCCAGAAAAGCTCAGTCTTGTCTACATTTAGGAACAAGCCACGAGCTGGACCATCAACCTTGATGATATCCAACGCCTTGGCGACCATAAGGGTGCTACCCACGATAGTACCATCATCAAGGTACCAAGCTTGAAGGTCAAGCTCACAAACACGATTAATGGTCTGAACCAAAGGATGCAAAGTCAGGGCAAACAACAGGGACCCAAGGGATCACCTTGTTGAACTCCTTGACAAGACCATATGATAACATCATCATAGCAAAACTCAACCCAAGGAGCAATAGATGGGCACTGCATCCTTGTTTCCTGAAGCATAACAGTTCTGTCGACAAGTTTGAAAGCATTCTTAAAATCCACCAAAAGCATAGAAATCCCAACCACGTCCCCCTTAGATTCAATGAGTCTGTTCACGGAATGCAGAACAGCTTCACAGCCCCCAGGAACACCCACACCAAACTGAAAATCTTCCAGGTAATTATTTATTGTATTTCCAACAGAGGAAGAAGCGACCTTGGAGACAAGCCTCCTCCACACCGTGCCAACAACAATAGGGCGTATACCACCCCCCTGGCTTAGCCAAGAGAGTCAAAGGAGCACTAGCAATAAACTCCCTTAACTGGGAAGGACACTTTCCACTGAGGAACAGGTTGACAACCCCAGTGATGGAACCCAACAAATCATAGGCAACAACAGAAGCAACACCACCCAACATATCAACAAAATGTTGGGCACGAAGCCCGTCCCGGCCGCACGAAGTGCCTTTGGGGAAACTGTGGATCCTACCCAACACCACATCTTTAGAGACAAAAAGAGCATCCCCGCCAAGCACAGAAGAAGGAAGGATAGGAGAGGGGGCATGAGGGTGTTTGGCCTCCAAGGCACGAAGCGTATCATAATTAGACGGAGCAACACCAGATGACGTAAGCACCTTAATAGCAGCGGTAAAATGTCCATCTCCCATCTTCCGTTTGCATTGAAAAATGTTTACTTCTTCCGGACTTTTCAGTCTCGTCCCACCACTGGATAAAGGGGTTGCCTCTGACTAACGATCCGACACCAAACGAAGCCTATCCACAGGGTCTCTCCAACGAAGAATGGCACGAGAAATGCATTCGAACTGACATCGTCCTCTCTCGCCTGAACGCCGTTGAGCCCTGTTTTTAGGCACAAACGTAGTCAAAATGCAACCAGGCAAGACAAGGAGTTGCACCCAAGCTAACAGATCACTCGGACACGCCAGAACCTTGTCAAGAGCACTAAGGAAAACTCTAGCAAACCCAAGCCGCAACTTAGGGGGAATGCATTTCACTGTCTGCAACTTCCTTGAAAAAATACGACTAAGAAGATTGATATCAAAACAAGAGGAATCATCCCCAGGCAAGAACAACTGAGAAAGAACATCATGAGGACTAACAGACTCATCAACCGCATCATCAACCACCAACAAATCAAGCCTAGGAGGCACGGGGATTCCATGGATTGCAATATCACCAAAACAAGGAGCAAAAATCACAACACCATTAGCATGTTTACAATTCTTACCGAAAGTGTGAGTGCAAAAACATTCCGAAAATAAACAATAATCACTCTAGCGAGTAATTCGTCGAAACATGTATGAAATTCGACAACCACCCAAAACCTAAGACACATGTCAAAGATGAGATATACACATAGCATCAGAAACAGTAAAATAAAATAGAATTATACCCGCGCGAAGCGCGGGTTTCCGTTTCTAGTTTAATATAATGTTCATTACTCAAAAGTTCATTACAATCAACTTAAATGTTCATCACATTGTTCATAAATGTTCATCAAAATGTTGATAAATATTCATTTTGATATACTCTACTGAATGTTCATCACATTTTACTTACATGTTCACCAACAAAATGTTCATCACATTATACTTAAATGTCCATCAACAGAATGTTCATCACATTATATTTAAATGTTCACCAATTTGAGTTAGACTTAAATTCTCGTTTATTTTTATACTTTAACTTTTTCATTTATTGTTGGACCACCGCCAAACCTCCACCGGACCATCGTCGGACCTCTGTCGGACCGTCACCGGACAACCACCAGGTGGTCGCCGGGAGGCCGCCGGACCACCACAACTACCCCCACTACAAGTGAGGGTAATTAGTTTAATCTTAGTCATTGGATGTCTAGATTCATTCTTTTTTATCTTGGAGGGTTTATTATGAGATTCACACCCTTTCTCTAATAGCTATAGGTAAATTTATCATGTCCGTCAAAGACACTGGTCAATTTACTAATAACTACCTACTAAGATAAATTTGAGTGTTAATTTATTTATCATTTATTCATATTGACTACATAAAATCATTTCATATTATACCTAATGTAGGTCCAAACTTTTTTCAGTATACAAAAGTATAGTATTCGTGGCACCCTATCTATATAATGAACTAATTGTTGTTTTAAATCATTTGTAAGATGTGTGGATATTATGGGTCCGAAATTGAATTCACGCCTCTTTGAAGTATCTATACAATGAACTAGTTGTTGTTCATCACATTATACTTAAATGTTCATCATAATATATTTAAATGTTCACTAGTTTAAATTAGATTTAAATTCTCATTTATTTTTATACTTTAACTTTTTCATTTATTGTTGGATCAACGTCAGACCTCCACCGGACCACGCGAGACCACTGCCGGACCGTCGTCGGACCTCCGCCTCCGCCGGATCTCTACCGAACAACCATCGGGTGGTCGTCGAGCGGTCGCCAAACCACCACAACTACCCCTATTACAAGTGAGGGTAACTAGTTTAATCTAAGTCATTGAATGACATCTAATGATTTATATTCATTCTTTTTTATCTGATTTAGTACGAGATTCACACCTTCTCTCTATAGTAGCTATAGGTAAATTTATCATGCCCCGTGAAAGACACTGGTCAATTTACTGATAACTACTTACTAAGGTAAATTTGAGTATTAATTTATTTATCATTTATTCATATTGACTATATAAAATCATTTGATATTATAGCTACTCTAGTTCCAAACATTTTTCATTATACAAAAGTATAGTCTTCGTGGCACCCTATCTATATAATGAACTAATTGTTGTTTTAAATCATTTGTAAGATGATTGGATAGAAAAAGAGATTGAATGTGTGGATATTATGATTCCGAAATTGAATTAATGCCTCTTTGAAGTATATATATTTAGGAAATACTTAGTGGGTCCGAAATGAAATTGAATTATCTCTGTCACTTTAAGTTCTTTCCGTCACTTTAAGTTCTTTCCGCTTTGTAATTTGCACTTGAATTAAGGCATGTCTAATCAAAATGAGAGTGTAAGTAATGACACGTTAAATAATAAAATCCAACCAATAGGAAAATTATTAGAGGAAAAAATGTTGATTTGATTGATAAAGTGTTGTTAATATATGAATAAAATAAATAAAATAAGGGTATTATGGGGAGAAATTAATGAATATAAATGAAAATGAGAAGAACTGAAAGGGACATCCAAAACGGAAACGAGAAGAACTTAAAGGGACGGAGGGAGTACATGCCTCTTTGAAGTATATATAATTAGCAAATACTTAGGAGGTAAAATTAAGAACAACGTCTTGCATATGTGCACCCCGTTTAAACTTTAAAGTAGTCCATTATTGCTTACATCTTTGCTTTAAAATTGAAAATAATGAGTATAATTCAATGCGAGACATCATAACATGTCGCAGAACATAGTACGTGGCGATCAATAATGTACAGAATACACCCAAATGTATTTCCTATCGAAAATGACTTGCGAAACTTCCAGGATACCGCCGTTCTTCTCCGGTTATATTGACCGTTGTCATCACTAACGATCTTACTACATAACAATGTCCATAAGACAAGATCGAGGATTAGAAAGTGATGAATATATCTATGGAAAATATGATAAACACATGTGTTGGAGCCCAGAAATTGCGATCACGCGACACAACACTTGGCGTGACACAGGGCGTCTGGACAATCAACTTATGTAATACAATTCGTCGTCTTCTTCCTCGAAATTAACCTCACTCTCGACACCTGACACTTGCGTAACTTAACCGAGAAGGAAACCGGCTCCGGCTCTTTTAAGCTCCGATAAGAAAGATTAACGTAAAACCGGACACACAGAAACAACGCAAGTATACACAAAGGTAAAGAAAAGCAACGTGAAAGAAGAGTATATTATCAAAGACGTTTCACGTTTCGAGCTTTACAATAAACCTAATAACTCAGATACCACTCATAACAACACTAAGGCTTTACAACGAAACTATAAGTGATTCAACAAGTGCTTTATGCTTAAATTCCTCTAGGAGATGAGTGTTTCGGAAGATTGTAGTTAAGGTTTGCTCTTGTGCTTTTCTTCTTCTTCAGAGGGAGGTCAAGCGTTTTTCTCTTATGATCCGGATCCCCTTCCTTATCCATAGGGTTGCGTTTTTATACTATCACCTGGGACCCACGCGAGTCTATTACCGTTTTGCCCCTCGATACTTAGTCCCGTTGTATCCTCTTATTGGGCTTCACCTGTTTATGGGCCGCTTTATTCTTCTGGGCTGACTTCCCGGACCGACCCGGCACGCGATTCGTGGGCCTGACCCAACTCTCTATGGGCCTCGCGAGCCCATCGAGAACCGGCTCCAACATCCAGCCCCCCAAGCTTTCATGCTGAATAGCTGAAGGCTTGGGCCTGTCCTCTTGAAGTCGCGTTCTCGATGTAAGCTTGGCTCTTAAACTTTGCACATTCCCATCGCGTGATAGGGTCGCGTGTATTTCTGCTTCGTTTTCTCTGGGCGACGTTTTGAATTCAAAAACTTTACGAATTCCCGCGCCGAGCGCATGTCGTCCACGTGTTGACTCATTATTGCACCCTCTTTCCCTCGATTTTTTCTTATATATACCCATTCTCGTCTTCCTCTTTCCCTTTTCCGCCATAACCTCCTCTTTCTCTCCTCTTTCTCTGCAACTCCTCAAACCCGCCGGTGCTTTCCTTCCTTCTCCATCGTCATCTTCGCCGTCGTTCGCAGTCGATTCTCCATGGCAGGTTAGTCTTCCGCTCTCCTTTCTCTTTTCTACTTCGTTTCTTCGATTTTTTAGGGCCTCCATCGTCGTTCCATTTGATCTCGCCCGCAGAAATTTCATTCGGTTCTTTTGAATTGAGAGGCTTCTGAAGGTCACTTTTTGTTCATTGGGTGTTTTTGCGTTGTATCCCATTTCGACTCTTATTCTTTGATGCGCTCGTTTGGGAAAAAACGTGTTTTGGTCAATTTCTGCCATCTTCGACCTTCGTGATGTTCTTCGTGTTCTTGGGCTTGGTCCATTCTGATGTCGTTTTGGCTTCCCTTTTGATTCTTGAGTTTCAGCTTTTCCAGGGATTTCTTGTTTGTTATAGCCTCGCGTTAGTTACCTTTAGACACGCGTTGCTCCTAATTTTGATGTTCTTTTTTCCTTCTTTCCATCCTTGGAAAACTGAAACTTACTTTGCCTATGCTTTCAGGTAGCGATGATTTTTATGAACGCTCAGCTCGGGCTGAGTATTCAGGGCGTACCACGTCCGGATCTGAAGGGGGTTCTGGTGATCGCGAGCCAGGCTCTCGTAGACGATCTCGTGTTTCTAGAAAATCTAAGAGGAGCAAAGCGAAGACGCCCAAAAGATCCAAAACCAGACTCCCGTCTCGCGTCATTCAAGAGCGAGCCGAGACCAATTACGGTCAATTCGCCAGCTTTTTCTCTCACAAGGGGTCTTTGCCCCACGTAGTTATAGAGAAACCCTTTCTCGCGGGCCCCGGACGCGTGAGTATCCTTACAAAGAGAATTACGCATTCTCGCACCCTAGTTCCCAACACCGCCCAACGTAGCAGTCTTACCTTTGACGATCTTCGTCGCCTTGCTACGCGATATCCCTTCCCTGAGGGTACCGTCTTTGCCCTCCCCGATCTTGAAGGCACTTCCCTCGACCAGTATGGGTCTTTCTTTGCTTTGAGTAGGCAGTCTTTAGAAGCCGGCTTCCGTCTCCCTTGGACGTCCTTCCAGACTGAAGTAATGGCAGATCTAGGCTTCAGCCCTTCTCAGATGCATCCAAACTTCTGGAGCTCTCTGATTGTCTACATCATGCGATGTCAGGACATTGGGATAGTTCCTAATACTCCTCACTACGCGCTCATCAATTCGTATAAGAAGAACTCACGCGAGGATGGGTTTTACACTGCTCAAGCCAAGACTCCTAGCGCCTTCCGATTGCCTTCGAAGATCGAGGGGTGGAAAACTTGTTGGTTTTTAGTCTGTCCCCCTCCTGGCTCTGAAATTTCCGTCCAGGTACGCGAGCCCACTGCGAGAAGGGCCCCATGCTTTTTCCCCAAGGAGACTCGCGACAGATTCATTCGTGATTACAAGGATTACCCCGACAAAGCAGTTCAAAAACGTTTTGAGCTGGCTATCTCGGACTCTTTACTGGTCGCCAGGGGACTTAGTCTCAAGGCTCATGCCCTAGGTTTTTGTTCGTTTTTGTTCGTTTTTGTTTCGACGCTCGCGTTTATTACGATTATTTACACTATACTCACTTGTGGTGGCTTTTGTAGATGCTGACTTTTTCGCCGATCTTCCGAATCTGGGGGGGTTGGCCCTTGACGAGTCGGGCGCGCTAACAACCATCGAGGCGCCTACCCGCATTGTTTCATCCGTCCCCGATCCGACTCCTACTCCCCCAGCCGCTGCTTCGGAAACACCAATGGAGCTTGCGACGACAGTTTCTGAGGACGCTCCTCCGGTCCAGACGTCTCGCGTACTTTCGGTTCGCGATAAGGGGAAGCAGAAAGTTGCCGAGAAAAAACGCAAGAGGACGACGGAAGTGGAGTTTGTCTCCTCTCCGGAGCCTACTGATACCCCTGTCGCGAACCCGACCTTCATCCATAGCTTATCCGCGACGCGTGCGTTCGTTGAGACGATACCGACCGTTTTCCCTCCCGCACCTAGCCTCTACGAGGAAATTTCGGAAAGGCCTGGCGGCTTGTCCAAACTTCTTTTCGCCGTAAGTCTCCTGTTTCTACCTATTTCTTGCTTTCTTGGGGTGTTTTTAACTCTTCATTTTTGCAGGGGATGAATCTCATCGCGAGCGCGACTCAAAAGGTGCTTGCCGCTGAAGATGAACTTAAGGAGCTGAGGGCAGAGGATCAGTCGACCCGCGATGCCCACAGAGCGGCCAAGTCTAGGCTTATGGGAGAAAAGAAAGCCTTGGAGGAGGAGCTTTCGAGAGCTAAGACGACGATGAAGGAGATGGAGGGTGAGCTCGCGTTCCTTTCAGTGAAAGACGCGAGGATAAAGGAGCTGGAAGCTCAGCTTGCGTATGAGAGGTCCACTCATGTCAACATCGTCACTGAGTACAATACGCAATTGAACGACCTTAGACAGGAAAACGAGAAGCTCCACGCGACGATGTCTGAGAGAATCGCTTACGAGAGGAACATGGCGGTGGAGGAGTATTGTGGGGGTTATCGCCAGCGTGCTCGCGTCGATTTTTACAAGAATGCTGCCAACACGCTTCTCCTTTGCATGGTAAAGATGCAGATGCTGAAGTTCAAGGTTAAGGACTTCCCTTTCAATGCTCAGGACCTGTGCGGGCTTTCTACTGATCTTCCTGAGTACCAGCCCCCATTGCCCGGAACCTTCATTGATGACGGGGAGACTCCACTCGAGGCATGGGGGATTACGCGTCTTGCGCCTGAGAGGGGTATTGTTAAGGGCAAAGAGAGTCAGGTTTTCAGGCCCCCTCTCCCGAAAGTGGTCGCTCCCCCTTCGCTTGAGAAGTCAGTTCCGAGCCCTCCTTCTCCATCCCTCTCGTCTCGCAAGAGGAAGGTATTCGCGTCTGATGCCCTTCTCGACACCATTCAGCCTTCAAAGCGTTCTAGTTTAGATCAAGCGGGGGGCTCAGGTTCGCGAGTGGCTGGTGCTCGCGACGTCGTGGATCTGAATGCGGATAGTGTAGAGGACGCGGGGACTGCTGCCAAGACTGTTTCTAAGTAATGTCTTTTGTCTTGAACAATGTTTTCTGTATTTAGGAATTGTGACATTTTGTAATCAACTTTTATATATATCGCGGGTATAATGGTCGCGACCTTTATGTTGTTTCTATATTATTGTTTTTGCTTTTGTTTGCTTGTTTCGTACATACTTATCTCGTCTCGTTCCCCCCGTTTTTTGTTTCGGAAAAATGAGTAAGTTCGCGAAAAAGGAAAACGCAAAGAGATAAGTCACAATTACGGTCCATCCTGTATAGTAAGGCAAAACTGACTTGTTACATAATCTTGTGAGTGAGCATCGCAAACTATTCTTTTGCTAACTGCTGCATGATCTTTACACGCGAGGTTCACCTTTAGCCTTTGTTAGCCGCGGCACAGTAGGACAGCTTTTCCTTGGTGTGATTGTCACGGAGTATTCTTGGTCTTTGTAAAGCATTTAGTCATGGTGCTGCTCTCGCGTGGGATACCAAGCACTGCACATGTAGAGGAGCATTTAGCTTTCGGTTTTTATCCTTAGGTAGTAGCATTGGACATGATGCAAACCCGCCCATGCTTTCGCGACCAGGGGGAGTTTTCTAGCTCAGCCCTGGAAGCTGGAAACACGAGCCGTCCTTACTTTCGCGACCAAGGGGAGTTTTCTAGCTCAGCCCTGGAAGCTGGAAGTAGGACACGCGACCGGGGGGTTTTTTTAGCCCAGCCCAGCCGTCTACGCTTTCGCGACCAGGGGGAGTTTTCAAGCTCAGCCCTGGAAGCTGGAAGCACGAGCAGTCCTCTCTTTCGCGACCAGGGGGAGTTTTCTAGCTCAGCCCTGGAAGCTGGAAGGAGGACACGCGACCGGGGGGGGGGGGGGTTTAGCCATACCCGGCCCAGCCGTCTACGCTTTCGCGACCAGGGAGAGTTTTCAAGCTCAGCCCTGGAAGCTGGAAGCACGAGCAGTCCTCTCTTTCGCGACCAGGGGGAGTTTTCTAGCTCATCCCTGGAAGCTGGAAGCACGAGCAGTCCTCTCTTTCGCGACCAGGGGGAGTTTTCTAGCTCAGCCCTGGAAGCTGGAAGGAGGACACGCGACCGGGGGGTTTTTTTAGCCATACCCGGCCCAGCCGTCTACGCTTTCGCGACCAGGGAGAGTTTTCAAGCTCAGCCCTGGAAGCTGGAAGCACGAGCAGTCCTCTCTTTCGCGACCAGGGGGAGTTTTCTAGCTCAGCCCTGGAAGCTGGAAGGAGGACACGCGACCGGGGTTTTTTTTTAGCCATACCCGGCCCAGCCGTCTACGCTTTCGCGACCAGGGGGAGTTTTCAAGCTCAGCCCTGGAAGCTGGAAGCACGAGCAGTCCTCTCTTTCGCGACCAGGGGGAGTTTTCTAGCTCAGCCCTGGAAGCTGGAAGCAGGACACGCGATCCGACTGCATTACCTGTGCTTTTCATGTTATAATAACCACAAGTATTGTGAACGTACCTGAGTTTTACGGGAGGACTAGGCGTAGAAACGACGAAGTCGCATCACGTTCCAGGAGTTGGCAATGTGATTTCCAGAGTGGTCCTTGAGGCGATAAGCCCCGGGCGCGACTTCGCAATCTATAATGTAAGGTCCTTCCCAGTTGGGGTCGAGCTTTCCCCCCTCTGTTCTACGTATCACAAGGTCTCCTCTGGCAAATCCCCTCAGTTTTACGTGCTTGTTATAATATTTTGCAACGCCCGCTTTATGATTGGCTGCTCTGATGGTGGCCAGGTCGCGAGTCTCTTCTCGCATTTGCAACTCTAGCTGCATTTTTTCGTCATTGTCGTCCGGACTATACTGAATCACGCGGTCCGTAGGCACAATGAACTCGACTGGTACTGTGGCCTCTATTCCATAAGCGAGAGCAAATGGCGTTTCTCCAGTTGCTTTCTTTACTGTGGTCCTGTTTGCCCAGAGTACTAGGGGTAACACTTCGGCCCACATGCCTTTGGAGCCTTCTAGCCGTCTTTTCAAGTCCATGACAATGCTCTTGTTCACTGCTTCTACCTGGCCATTGCAATGCGGGTGAGCGACTGAAGCAATCCTTAAAGTGATCCCTATGTCTCTGCACCATGTAAACAATTGCGGCGAATTGAATTGTGGTCCCCTGTCGGTTACGATCTCGTGAGGGAGGCCATACCTGCAGATGATGTTTCTCCAAAGGAACTTTTTAACTGCCGGGACGGTGGTGCTCGCGAGGGCTTCGGCTTCGATCCATTTGGTGAAATAATCAACTGCTACAATGATGTACTCTAGTTGACCAGGCGCTTTTGGTTTGAAAGGTCCTAATAGATCTAGTCCCCACATCGCGAAGGGGCAAGGGCTTGACATTATCTGCAACTCAACACCTGGTTGATGAGATGCTGGGGCAAAATACTGGCATGGCTTGCAACTCTGAGACTCGCGTTGTGCGTCTTGTTTCATGGTGGGCCAGAAACTTCCCTGCCTTAACGCTTTATAGACCATTGGTCTCCAACTCGCGTGAGTTCCGCATAATCCCGCGTGAAGCTCCTTTATCAGCACGTCACTTTCTGTCTTAGTCAAGCACTTAAGCTCGCGTGGTCCGTATCCCCTTTTGTAAAGTTCTCCACGACACATGTAAAAGCGTGCAGCCATGGAGACAAGCTTTCTCATTTCTTTCGGATCTGAAGGCCCTGTTCCGCTAGCAAG
Organism: Oxyria digyna; assembly: GCA_029168935.1. Lineage (NCBI taxonomy): Eukaryota > Viridiplantae > Streptophyta > Magnoliopsida > Caryophyllales > Polygonaceae > Oxyria > Oxyria digyna. The sequence goes on from JAPVLV010000017.1 coordinate 1,635,957, forward strand.
ATATTGAATTATAGGGGTGCGCCAGTCACTGACTGGCTCGCTTATCTCCATCAGTTCCACCTGATTGCTTATGGCGCTCTCAGACTTCACGAACCAAAAGTATGGGGCCTTTCCTTCTTTAGTAATGGCGGGGGGACCCTCGCTAGTACATTCTATATTTGCATACTGAATTTGGGAACCCCGCTTCGCGAGTTCATCAGCTCGCGTGTTTTCCTCTCTTGATATAGCTTCAATTTCAAAATGCCCGAGCAACGAAATCAGGGCTGTGGCCCTCGCATGATATCTGGGGAGATTGCCTGTTCTGGCCTCGTAGGTCCCATTGATCTGATTCACGACGATCTGGGAATCGCTCATGCACTTTACCACATGAATACCCGCGTTAACGGCAATTTCCAGCCCTGCGATGAGTGCTTCATATTCTGCTTCATTGTTCGTGGCTTTGAATCTTAGCGCAATCGCGTGATCTATCTTATCCCCAGCCGGGGAAGTTAGGACGACTCCCGCCCCGCAACCATCTACGTTTGCCGATCCATCAATGTGCATTACCCACGCGGGGTGTTCAGGAGTTATAATATCTTTTTCTAGCTCTCTGAAACTTGTTTCAACTATGAAATCTGCCAAAGCTTGTGCCTTGATGGTGGGCCGTGGTCTATAGACTACGTCAAACTCTGTCATTTCAATGACCCATTTAGCGAGCCTTCCAGAGGTTGTTGGTTTACTCATAAAAGACGGTAGTGGTAAATCCGTCAGTACTTCGATGGGATGAGCATGGAAATAAGGTCGGAGTTTACGAGCGGCTGTTATTAACGCGAGCACTGCTTTCTCAATGGGTGAATATCTGGTCTCGGCCGACAGAAGTGCTTTACTGACGAAATAGACGGGGACCCGTTGTTCTTTTACTAACACAGCGCTAACTGCACGCGTGCCTGCCGCGAGGTACAGCTGCAAGCCTTCACCAGGTATTGGGGACGCGAGGATTGGGAGTTTAGCCAGATGTTCTTTAAGACTCATAAATGCCCTTTCACATTCCTCAGACCATTCGAAGTTTTTAGGCTTCCTTAGTATGTCGAAGAAGGGAAGGTTTCGCTCCGCGAGTTTTGCGCAAAACCTTCCTAAATAGTTGACCTTTCCCACGAATCTTTGGACGTCGTGAATGGACCTTGGTGGTTGTAGATCTATTACGGCCTGGACTTTGTCTGGATTGACTTCGATACCGCGTGCACTGATCTGAAAGCCTAGGAACTTGCCTTCGGTGACTCCGAAGACGCATTTCTCTGGATTGAGGCTCATACCGTACTTTCTCAGGGTCTCAAAGACCTCTGCCAGGTCGCGAGTATGATCCGCTTGCTTTTTGCTTTTAACCACTATATCGTCAACATAGGCCTCTACAGTGTCACCTCTTTGGTCGCTAAAGATCATGTCCACTAGTCTCTGGAATGTAGCCCCCGCGTTTTTCAAACCGAACGGCATTACTTTATAGCAGAAGGTTCCTTTGTCTGTGATAAAAGCAGTGTGCCCTGAGTCGGCTGGGTTCATCATAACCTGATTATATCCAGAGTACGCGTCCAGGAAGCTTAGAGCTTCATGACCTGCGGTGGAGTCTACCAACTGGTCGATCGAGGGTAATGGATAACTGTCTTTGGGACATGCTTTATTGAGACCAGTGAAATCTACGCACATGCGCCACTTCCCCGTCCCTTTGGGATTTTTCTCTACCATTACAACGTTTGACAGCCACGTTGGGTATTGCACTGGTTTTACAAACCCTGCCTTAATCAGCTTCGCGAGCTCTACCGCAGCCGCCGCGTTCTTTGGTCCTGCTTGTTTTCTTTTTTTCTGCCTACGCGGCTTAACCTCTGGACTAATGTTCAGGGAGTGGGTCATGACACTTGCCGGGATCCCTCTCAAATCCTTTGGCGTCCACGCGAACACATCCCGGGAGCGGGTGAGTAAGGTCTCGATCTCTTGTACGACTTTTTGATTCAGTCTCCCCCCTACGTAAAGTTTCTCCTCTTTGTTGGGGAAAGGAGTGATTACCTGTTTCTCAAACCCATCAAAATGCGGTTTATGCCCTTCTTCTTTTCCCTCAGTGTCTCGCGGTCTGGGTGAGGCGCGAACTTCTAACTCAGCTTCTTCCAGGACGCGGGGCAACCCTGGAATAAATAACTGGTTGGCAAGCAAGGTCTTGGTGCTGCCCTTTTCGGACGAGACGTAGCAGATACGGCTCTCCTCTTGGTTTCCTCTCGCGACCCCTACTCCTGTCAATGTTGGAAATTTTAAACAAAAATGGCAGATCGATACGACCGCCTCAAACCTGCACAGCGTCTCGCGTCCCAGTATCGCGTTGTAGGAGGATGTTATTGGGATCACCACAAAATCTATCTTTTCTGACCTTCTTGACCCTTTCTCTTCACCCAAGATGAGATCTAGGGTGACGACGCCCAAGGCCCTTACGCTGTCACCCGCGAAACCTACCAGCGTGGTTTTAGTGGGCCTGAGTGTAGACTGATCAATTCCCATTTTCTCGAACGCGTCCCAGTATAGTATATCGGCTGAGCTCCCAGTATCCACGAGGATTCTTTTTACCAGCTTGGTTCCTATCTGAGCATGGATGACCAGTGGATCAGCGGCCTCGACAGCCCAGGTATCTACCTCTTTGTCACTGAAGGCAAGCGTGTAAGGTTCAGACTTCGATCTCGCGACACTATAGATCGGTTTTCCCTGAGGCTTGGGTGCGTTGTTAACGAGTCTTTGCTCTCGTTTGCCCAGGGGCATGGGTTCATGGCGGCCCGCGATCGTGCCTACATGGCCGTCCATGCGAGGGAAGTTCTGGGACGGGTGGCGATTAGGCCCCTGATTCTGGTTATTTCTCGCGGGGGTTTGCTGTCTCGTCTCATTTTGCGTTCTACTGCCTCCCCCTTTACTCCACGCTCCTCTGTATGTGACGCCGTGATCTGCATCAACGCTTCCCCTCCGAGCAGTCAGGACCTCCTGCTCACTTGGGTGATGTTGTCGCGACCGACACTCTAATGTAGAGTGAGTATTCACTCCGTGGTATTCGCACCAGGTGGTAGGCCCCTGGCGGTTATGACCGCGACCACCTCTCCCCTCAACATCGCGTCGGTTGTCTTGTTCGGCCACAAAATTCTGCGATTGAAATTGATTCTGATCGTGATTTTGGCCCCTGGACTGTCTTTGACCCTGATTCTGATCTTGAATCTGTAAACCGGGTGCTCGCGAATCGAACTGTTCCTTCCCCTGATTACCCTGATGGCGCTTACTCCCCCAGTTCGGGTTTTCTTTCTTATGACCCTGAGCGGGCTTGTTCTGATTATTTCCCTTCAAAGCGATTCCTGAGTGTGCTTCCACATTAATTTCTGTGTATGCTCTCTCGAGCATGCCTTGGTAGTCTAAATCTCTCTTGCGGTATAGGTATTGCTTGAAGGTGCTTCCATCATTGAGCCCGTCAAGGAACGCGACCCGAGCGGTTTTATCATGGAAATCTTCAGCTTCCAAGATCTTTTCCGCGAACCTCTTAACGTAATCCTCTAGTGATTCATGTGGCCCTTGTTTGACCCCTACTACTTCTTGCATTGTCACCTTTCTCTTCCTCGAGGAGCCGAAATGCAACAAGAAACTTCTCTCTAGATCGGCGAAACAATGGATGCTTTCTGACGGTTGGTTGAGCATCCAGGTCATGGCGGGTCCCGCGAGCGTGCCTGGGAAACCTTTGCACATTGTGGCCTCATCAGGACACCTCGCGAGCATAGCATACTTGTAGCGTGCTAGGTGCTCGCTGGGATCTTCTTTACCATTGTACTCTTTTATGATAGGAAATCTGAAATTAGGCAGAGGGACTGACCTGACTATATGCCCCGCGAAAGCAGTCGGGCCGAACAAGAGTGTCGGGTTGACAGACGGATAGGCCTCAAAGGCTTGCCGCGGGTGGGTGGCCTGGTTGTAAAAAGGTTCCCCCTCGTACCGGCGGCGGGAAGGTCTTTGTTCGGCGTGAATCCCCTGTCCTCTTCCTTCGGTTCTCCCCCTGTAAGATTGATCTTCCGCGTGGCTCGCAGGGGGTTGATTCAAATCGAATCTACTAGGGTGACAAGGCCTTTCGCGTCCTTCGACCCTTGTTCCATGCGACACTGAAATTCCGTCGTCAGGTACGTGTTCGGCACTCTCTTCCGCGACCGACTGTTCTCGTCCGCTCTGATTCTGTTCGTGCTCGCGTGATCGAGTCCTTGGTTGCCGCTGGTTTCGGCTTCCGCCCGCACTTTGTCCCATCGTCTGCAGGAAAGCACGATACTGTACCAGTGCGGGTCCTGCCAGAACAATTTCCTCCTCATGCACATGTGAAAAACGTGGTCGCGTGCTACTTATGTCTTGAGTTCTCATCTGGGGAGGGGTGTTGTCGCTTCTTTCGCCACTAGTATTCATCTTCTCAGATAGTTGTATTAGAAAACACTTCGCGAGTATAGATAGTAAGCCTTACTTGTGCGAGGAGGTCCCCACGGTCGGCGCCAGTGTTGGAGCCCAGAAATTGCGATCACGCGACACAACACTTGGCGTGACACAGGGCGTCTGGACAATCAACTTATGTAATACAATTCGTCGTCTTCTTCCTCGAAATTAACCTCACTCTCGACACCTGACACTTGCGTAACTTAACCGAGAAGGAAACCGGCTCCGGCTCTTTTAAGCTCCGATAAGAAAGATTAACGTAAAACCGGACACACAGAAACAACGCAAGTATACACAAAGGTAAAGAAAAGCAACGTGAAAGAAGAGTATATTATCAAAGACGTTTCACGTTTCGAGCTTTACAATAAACCTAATAACTCAGATACCACTCATAACAACACTAAGGCTTTACAACGAAACTATAAGTGATTCAACAAGTGCTTTATGCTTAAATTCCTCTAGGAGATGAGTGTTTCGGAAGATTGTAGTTAGGGTTTGCTCTTGTGCTTTTCTTCTTCTTCAGAGGGAGGTCAAGCGTTTTTCTCTTATGATCCGGATCCCCTTCCTTATCCATAGTGTTGCGTTTTTATACTATCACCTGGGACCCACGCGAGTCTATTACCGTTTTGCCCCTCGATACTTAGTCCCGTTGTATCCTCTTATTGGGCTTCACCTGTTTATGGGCCGCTTTATTCTTCTGGGCTGACTTCCCGGACCGACCCGGCACGCGATTCGTGGGCCTGACCCAACTCTCTATGGGCCTCGCGAGCCCATCGAGAACCGGACTTTTCAGTCTCGTCCCACCACTTCCGTTTGCATTGAAAAATGTTTACTTCTTCCGGACTTTTCAGTCTCGTCCCACCACTGGATAAAGGGGTTGCCTCTGACTAACGATCCGACACCAAACGAAGCCTATCCACAGGGTCTCTCCAACGAAGAATGGCACGAGAAATGCATTCGAACTGACATCGTCCTCTCTCGCCTGAACGCCGTTGAGCCCTGTTTTTAGGCACAAACGTAGTCAAAATGCAACCAGGCAAGACAAGGAGTTGCACCCAAGCTAACAGATCACTCGGACACGCCAGAACCTTGTCAAGAGCACTAAGGAAAACTCTAGCAAACCCAAGCCGCAACTTAGGGGGAATGCATTTCACTGTCTGCAACTTCCTTGAAAAAATACGACTAAGAAGATTGATATCAAAACAAGAGGAATCATCCCCAGGCAAGAACAACTGAGAAAGAACATCATGAGGACTAACAGACTCATCAACCGCATCATCAACCACCAACAAATCAAGCCTAGGAGGCACGGGGATTCCATGGATTGCAATATCACCAAAACAAGGAGCAAAAATCACAACACCATTAGCATGTTTACAATTCTTACCGAAAGTGTGAGTGCAAAAACATTCCGAAAATAAACAATAATCACTCTAGCGAGTAATTCGTCGAAACATGTATGAAATTCGACAACCACCCAAAACCTAAGACACATGTCAAAGATGAGATATACACATAGCATCAGAAACAGTAAAATAAAATAGAATTATACCCGCGCGAAGCGCGGGTTTCCGTTTCTAGTTTAATATAATGTTCATTACTCAAAAGTTCATTACAATCAACTTAAATGTTCATCACATTGTTCATAAATGTTCATCAAAATGTTGATAAATATTCATTTTGATATACTCTACTGAATGTTCATCACATTTTACTTACATGTTCACCAACAAAATGTTCATCACATTATACTTAAATGTCCATCAACAGAATGTTCATCACATTATATTTAAATGTTCACCAATTTGAGTTAGACTTAAATTCTCGTTTATTTTTATACTTTAACTTTTTCATTTATTGTTGGACCACCGCCAAACCTCCACCGGACCATCGTCGGACCTCTGTCGGACCGTCACCGGACAACCACCAGGTGGTCGCCGGGAGGCCGCCGGACCACCACAACTACCCCCACTACAAGTGAGGGTAATTAGTTTAATCTTAGTCATTGGATGTCTAGATTCATTCTTTTTTATCTTGGAGGGTTTATTATGAGATTCACACTCTTTCTCTAATAGCTATAGGTAAATTTATCATGTCCGTCAAAGACACTGGTCAATTTACTAATAACTACCTACTAAGATAAATTTGAGTGTTAATTTATTTATCATTTATTCATATTGACTACATAAAATCATTTCATATTATACCTAATGTAGGTCCAAACTTTTTTCATTATACAAAAGTATAGTATTCGTGGCACCCTATCTATATAATGAACTAATTGTTGTTTTAAATCATTTGTAAGATGTGTGGATATTATGGGTCCGAAATTGAATTCACGCCTCTTTGAAGTATCTATACAATGAACTAGTTGTTGTTCATCACATTATACTTAAATGTTCATCATAATATATTTAAATGTTCACTAGTTTAAATTAGATTTAAATTCTCATTTATTTTTATACTTTAACTTTTTCATTTATTGTTGGATCACCGTCAGACCTCCACCGGACCACGCGAGACCACTGCCGGACCGTCGTCGGACCTCCGCCTCCGCCGGATCTCTACCGAACAACCATCGGGTGGTCGTCGAGCGGTCGCCAAACCACCACAACTACCCCTATTACAAGTGAGGGTAACTAGTTTAATCTAAGTCATTGAATGACATCTAATGATTTATATTCATTCTTTTTTATCTGATTTAGTACGAGATTCACACCTTCTCTCTATAGTAGCTATAGGTAAATTTATCATGCCCCGTGAAAGACACTGGTCAATTTACTTATAACTACTTACTAAGGTAAATTTGAGTATTAATTTATTTATCATTTATTCATATTGACTATATAAAATCATTTGATATTATAGCTACTCTAGTTCCAAACATTTTTCATTATACAAAAGTATAGTCTTCGTGGCACCCTATCTATATAATGAACTAATTGTTGTTTTAAATCATTTGTAAGATGATTGGATAGAAAAAGAGATTGAATGTGTGGATATTATGATTCCGAAATTGAATTCATGCCTCTTTGAAGTATATATATTTAGGAAATACTTAGTGGGTCCGAAATGAAATTGAATTATCTCCGTCACTTTAAGTTCTTTCCGTCACTTTAAGTTCTTTCCGCTTTGTAATTTGCACTTGAATTAAGGCATGTCTAATCAAAACGAGAGTGTAAGTAATGACACGTTAAATAATAAAATCCAACCAATAGGAAAATTATTAGAGGAAAAAATGTTGATTTGATTGATAAAGTGTTGTTAATATATGAATAAAATAAATAAAATAAGGGTATTATGGGGAGAAATTAATGAATATAAATGAAAATGAGAAGAACTGAAAGGGACATCCAAAACGGAAACGAGAAGAACTTAAAGGGACGGAGGGAGTACATGCCTCTTTGAAGTATATATAATTAGCAAATACTTAGGAGGTAAAATTAAGAACAACGTCTTGCATATGTGCACCCCGTTTAAACTTTAAAGTAGTCCATTATTGCTTACATCTTTGCTTTAAAATTGAAAATAATGAGTATAATTCAATGCGAGACATCATAACATGTCGCAGAACATAGTACGCGGCGATCAATAATGTACAGAATACACCCAAATGTATTTCCTATCGAAAATGACTTGCGAAACTTCCAGGATACCGCCGTTCTTCTCCGGTTATATTGACCGTTGTCATCACTAACGATCTTACTACATAACAATGTCCATAAGACAAGATCGAGGATTAGAAAGTGATGAATATATCTATGGAAAATATGATAAACACATGCATAAATTCGTGATGAACATTTATACATGTCCCGATAGAACATAAACCTTCTCAGGGTAAATAACATTTTATAGTTTGATTTGTGTTTTTGTTTTACTTTTAAGAAAATTATTGTATGAAAAATGATGCTTTAAATAGTGTATACCTAGCGTGTGTTCCCACGTCATGCACAGGGTTGCATGTATTAAATATTTTTTGATAATATAATTATATTTGTATTATTATTATTATTATATAGTACTTTACCAGTAGTTCATAATTTATATTTTGTGGTTTATATTTTAAGTTCTAATTAGATTGATAGTAAATATATAGTTTCAGTTCTAAATAAATTGATAGTAAAATAAATAAATAAGATATATATAAGATAAAACATATAACATAGTAAAATAAATAAATAATAGAATCTCTTTTATATCTTTTTAATTTTATAATTTGATAAAAGATAAAAAAAATGTAGTATATTAGATATCTTTTTGTTTTCCTTATTTAATATATTTTTCAAAGATATATATAACAAAATATAAAAACTAATGACGTGACGGTGATTTGGAAGATTAGGTGGCATAGCCCAGAGGGCGACACATAGGCCAATTGAACGTAAGGGCGACATGTGGCAAAACACCGCTCTGTTTTAGTATATGTATAGATAGATGGTGTATAATAGCATTCCTCATAATAAATACTCCCTCAGTCCCCTGTTATAGATCACGTTTTCCATTTTAGGCGTTCCGAAATATAGTTCCTAGTTTTCTTTTATATCTTTTTGTACCGACATCACATCAAACTATCCTCTCTTTCTTTCTTTTTTAGTGTCAAAACTCACATCAATTCACTTTTTTATCTTCTCTCCTACATAAAAATCCACACTCACTCACAATCTCTCCCTTTCTACTTTTCTTTTCCCTCTCCTTAATTTAACTCAATAATAACAAACAGGCTCTATAATAGAGGACAGATGAATATAGTAGCATTTGCAACGTTTTACATGAATGAAGTTATAACACTGTTATTATTATTATCTATATAAAGAAGTACTCCATCTGTCCCCTTTTATAAGTCCCATTTGTTTTTTCAGCACTATTCATAATTCGAGAGAATCTTCTCGATTTCTTCCAATATATAACGAAAAATATGGTCATATGGGGTCTTGTTTGATTCGTCTCAGTGATTACTTTAACAATATCAAATTTTTATATTTTTTACTAATAAACAATTAGAGATATTAACGAAACAAAACATGCATCGGCATCCTCACCGAGGTCAAATGGGGCTTATAGAGTGGGACGGAGGGAGTAATAGATTAAAGAGGCTTGGTCAATGAAACGGAAAGGTTAACAAAGACACATTGTTGTTTGGTCGAGCATACCTTGTGAAAACCTCCTCTACCAATCCTCAACTCAACCCTAAGGCATCCACAAGAAGTGGCTGCATCACAGCTCTCATGCACCCGAACATTCCGACATGTCTTTCTTCCCCGCTTCCTGCTGCATGGTCCCACCCGACCTCAGACACGTGCAACGATCGAGGCTAAAACTCTACCCAAGTTGTTTCTCGATCTCATATCGTATCTCTGAAGGTGAAGGCATGTAAACCGGGATGCTAAATGTGTCCAACATCTCCTCTTCTATCAACCCCTATGCACACTATCCATAATATATAAATTTGCGGTGTTTATGATTGACACATAGGTATCAGAGTGTAGTTTGGTATTACACAAAGATATAAAGGTATGAGTTTCAAATGATATCAAGAGTATAGGGTATATCACTCATATCTTAATATCCATATTTATACTTATACACGCACGATATCACACCTCATATGTATACCCTGATGGAAAAAGATCATGTGAGGATGAAATCTTAGATGAAGACTGAGGATGATGCACACATACGATATAACTCATTCAAACAGTTTTAATGATGCACACATTGAGTTACAACGTTTGTGTGCATGGGTTATAACGTCTATGTGCATTAGTCTCAGTCCTCATCTAAGTCATCATCCTCACTGGAACCAGAGTCATATCTTCATCATACTGATGCTCGTACTCGATATTTCATATCTTTGATATCGATCCATCAAGCCTAACATATATACGTACCTCAGAGAGCATTTGATAGAGGGCTTTGGAAAAGAGATTGAAGGCGGAGGCGCTCCTACAGTAGCTAAAGAGGTCGTCGTCTCTCCTTCCAGGGAGGGTGAAAACCATGCAACCACCGTCGACCATCTCGTCCCAACGACACTTTTAGGAATCTTGAAAAGTCAGCTTTGAATTGTCGGTACAAGGCCTCCACCACGCTCTCTTGAGGGTTTTCGCTTGCCAAAAACTTGTTGTCGAACGTCATGACCAACTCCTTCGGAACCTGCGAAAGCCAATGAAGGCTATACGAGGAATGAACAAAATGGAGGCTTTCGCTCTCGAAGAGACACTGGTAGAACGAGCCTGGTACTCCATTCAAGAAGTAGGAACACGACTCGTTCTGGCTTAGCCCTTGAATGGAGTATTCGAAGATGGTGTTGAAGTTGTTAGAGGGCAAGTCATTGAGTAGAACCTTGAACTCGAGAGGCGGGTATTTGAAATCATGACCTAGCTCACGTCGAATCTTTTGCACAGCATGATCTTCTTCTCCATTGATTGATGCACTTTTCGTACATTTTCTTGATTGCTTCATTCCTTATATGCTCTGTGTCTAATAGTACTTTCTTCTGTAATAATCATGTGCAATTATATATTCCCTTTGTTTTGTAATGTTTGTCCCATAACAAATATCGACACTATTCACAGTTTAAGGAAATCGTGTAGATATCTTCTAACGTATAAGAAAAAATATTATAATATGAGATCTTGTTTGATTCGTCTCAATAATTACTTTAACAATATCAAACTTTTAGTAGCATGAAATTAGAGATATCGACGATACAAAACGTACATCGATAAGTGTGTCAAAGTCAAATGAGAGTAACATTATGAGATCGAGGGAGTAGTGATCTATACAGAACGAGCAACACAGAGAAGTACACCTTACCTGGAGAAAAGAGTTGCGAACGTAGCTTGCTTCCCCAATTCCAGCATTCATATGCAGTATCTTGGCCACATCCATCTCTTCTTGCCTTCCTTCCTTTGTGTCTCTATATATGTTGTTGGATCGATTAGCGTATAAAAACTCAAGGAACACAAGTTATTGTTCCTTGATAAGTAAATAATGCAGAAAGACAAACAATAATGTAAACCAAACCTGGACACGATGATATATAGTGGAAACACCCCAAGTAACAAAAAGTCCTCGAGGCGAAAAACCACTCCTCTCTAGCTTTCACTAGAGAGAGTTTGAACGAGTCTACTTGTTGTATTGATATCTTGATTACAATAGAACTTGGATCACTCACCTAGACGTCCTAGCTAGATCTCGGATCACTCTTCTCACTTGAATCTCAATCTCACACACGTAGAACAACTCTAAACCGAGTATTAGGTTTTCGCTCTTCAAAGTCTTACTAAGCTATGCAATTCCCATGCAATATATAGCACACTAAATAGCTCAAACCTAACTACCAATCTAGCCGTTCTAATATTACCATAAATCTCACAATATCTTTCTAAAAGGAAATCGCTTCCTAATACTTCATTCACAAGGAAATCTCTTCCTAAGAAATATTTCCTTCTGTGTGACATTCCAACTTGTTCTCCAAGTAGTCACCTTGGGCCTTACACTTCGGCGCGCCGCCTAGATCAAATAAGGAAACAAAGCACATAAGGAAATATTCCTTGCGCATAATATTTCCTTATTCCTTTGGCGCTTCTTCACACACGCGTCCAATGCCCATCCTTGCCGAGTTGCCACTTTTCTTATTTGCCGAGATCTTCTTTTCCTTCTTTGACAAGATCTTCTTTCCTTCTTTGAAATGCAACTCTTCCATAATTCTTCAAGTCCATTCTTCAAAATATCTTCGACCAATAATCTTCTTCGGATGAACTTATTCTTCACAACTGTCTTTCATTCGTCGTAACCTTACGTCTCATGGATTCCAGCAAGACTTCCTTTGTACCTGCTTGTACTTCCTTTGTTCCTGTCTATGCACAAGTAGACTTCCTTCATTCCTGTCTACACACAAATAGACTTCCTTCGTTCCTGCACACACTAGTAACAATACCTACGCACTCAAGTAAACCATTAGTGGATGTTTGTCATTCAATCAAAACCTCATCATATGTCAACAATTTCCCCCTTTTTGATGATGAAAAACATCCTTAACAATAAGAGTATAAACAAGAGACATATATACTAGCTAAGGAACAAAGACTAACAAAGCACTACAAATTTCCCCTCAGAAAAACAACGAACTACAACTAAGTCATGAATTCCCCCTCAAGTCCTGCTATCCTCTAATTTCCCCCTTTTAGCATCATCAAAAAGAATGAAATCAGAAGTCATAGATAGGAAATATACAAAGCACAAGAAGGCAACCGAGGTAATGACTTATAAGAACTTCAATGCTCAAGAAATCACAATATCAAGAAAAAAAGAAGAGAATCGGCATGCTAGCAACCAAGAGTAATAAGTCATGAGAAAGTGTACAATAAGATCAAAGAGAAGAGGGATAATGCGGCTGGGAAAGAAGAGTGGGGTTGGAGTAATTGGAAAGTAGTCAGAGATGTTTTGTTCCCTTTGAAGAATGAGGCCAGATTACTCTGAAGTGGCGACTTTTCAAATTTTCTGAACCAAGAGATCGAATCCCAGCTGTCTTGTTAACTTTTTCACTTTCTTCTTCATGTTGTTTCTTTAGAAACTTCTGTAACTGAAGCCATTGAACCGGCCCAACCTTTCATTGTACACGACCTTCTTGAGTGTCTCCGTTGCTTGTTTGAGGGTATCAAACCAACCCGATTTTTGTACTCTGAAGACTTCCTTCTTTAGTAACCATTCTTCCAATTTGCAATCTTCATCCTTAGTCATCACAATCTCGGAAACATCATTGAGTGATCCTTTAGCAACCTTACTTGTTGAGTTAGTGTCTGCAGCGGAATAGATTGATGGATGCTGTTGAAGAGAGGGTGATGAGGGCGGTTGTAGGGTTGAAGATGGAGGAGGGCGGTGATAAGTGAATGACACTGACGGAGTTGAGATGCGTGGGAGAGGGTCAATGATTTTGAGGAGGTGGTTTTGGTAGTTTGAGGGAGGGGTATGTATAATGGATGAAAATCGTTTCAATTTGGAAAGAAAAAAATCTTTTTCCAAATTGATAAGATCTTAGGGTTTTGGGTACCACTTCACCTTTTCCAAGACAACACCGCTTACTTGAGTAACTTACCGGAAACTTCTTTTCATGCCATCCTGAGACCTCGCCTCCTTTCCTTCTTGAGGACCAGAACATTCATTCCACTTTCACAATTTTTCCAAAAAGAATAGAATAGTATAATGCGGGGGTGAGTTACCAAAGATGGTACAATAGAACATTATACAAAAATCATAGATGAAAATGTAAATTTATTAAGTCATGATGAGAGATTCCAGATGTAGATGAATACAAGGGGCTCATAGGAATGTGCAATCATGACAAGGCTTCAGGGACGGCTGTAGAGATCCTCTATCCTTTGGGCTTATAATGAAGGTTTAAATCATCAAGAGGACTCTTTTGGGCAACAAATAAGACCTTCTCATGTAAAGAATTTATGGTGCTAGCATTTCGAATTCAAATGGATTTCAAGACCAGAGAGATTAATCAAGACAAGAAGAAACAAATAACTCACACCAACGAAATACTATTACATGTTCATATAATCCTATAGACAACGACCAATTATCACTCAGACTTCAACAAGTCATAGGAGGTTCTTAGGAATAGACAGAATTAACCGAGAGAAATCATACCAAGTTCTAGACGAAGCCTTCAAAAGGTTCCTTGTTTAGTGCATTGGTGAAGATGTCTGTGATTTGTTCCTCAGTGCGAACGAATTTCATTGTTACTAGCCCCTTTTCAACACAGTCTCTTAGAAAGTGGTCTCTAATCTCAATATGTTTGGTTCTAGAATGCTGCACAAGATTCTTAGCAATATTTATAGCACTAGTATTATCACAAAGAATAGGTACTGAATTGAGATTGATACCGAAATCACTTAGTTGTTGTTTGAGCCATAGGAGTTGTGAGCAACAGGCTGCGGCTGCTATGTATTCAGCTTCAGTTGTGGAGAGGGCCACCGTGGTCTGCTTCTTTGATCCCCATGAGATAAGACATGGTCCTAAGAACTGAGCCATGCCAGATGTAGACTTGCGATCTACTTGTTCCCTGCTAAGTCCGCATCTGTATATCCTATGAGGCTCATGCTTCCTCCCCTGGGATACCATAGGCACAGATCATATGTTCCCCTTAGGTACCTCAGAATCCTTTTGACTGCAACGGTGTGTGATTCCCTTGGATCAACTTGAAATCTTACACATAGACACACATTGTACATTATGTCAGGTCGGCTGGCAGTCAAGTAGAGTAAGGATTCAATCATTCCTCTGTAGAGAGATTGATCTTCTTTGTTGCCGCTCTCATCCTTGCCCAGAGAGTCATTCGGAGAAATTGGGGTTGCATATGGCTTGGAATTTGCTATTCCAAACTTTTTGACTACTTCTCTGAGGTACTTCTGTTGATGGACTCTAGTTCAATCATCTCCTTGTATTACTTGGAGTTCGAGAAAGAATTTGAGTTCACCTACCATGCTCATCTCGAATTCACTTTCCATGAGTTTGACAAATCTCTCCACCAGCTTGTTGTTTGTGGATCCAAAGATGATGTCGTCCACATAGACTTGCACAACCAGGGTGTCCTTTCCTTCCCTCAAGAGAAACAAGGTTCTGTCTACCTCTCCACGAACATACCCATTGGACAATAGATGGCGAGATAGTCTTTCCTACCATGCTCGAGGGGCTTGTTTGAGACCGTAAAGAGCTTTTTCCAGTACATACACGTGGTCTGGATGAGCTGAATCAACAAACCCAGGAGTTTGTTCCACAAAGACCTCTTCCTTGAGTTCCCCGTTGAGGAAGGCAGTCTTTACGTCCATCTGTTGAAGCTTGAAACCATGATGTGCTGAGTAGGCGATTAGTAATCTTATAGCTTCCAATCTGGCCACTGGAGCAAAGGTTTCGTCCTAGTCTATCCCCTCATGTTGGTTGTATCCTTTTACCACCAGTCTTGCTTTGTTTCTTGTTACATGTCCTTTGTCATCTAGCTTGTTTCTGAAGACCCATTTTGTTCCTATTATGGTTATGTTCCCTGGATTAGGAACAAGTCTC
Organism: Oxyria digyna; assembly: GCA_029168935.1. Taxonomy (NCBI): domain Eukaryota; kingdom Viridiplantae; phylum Streptophyta; class Magnoliopsida; order Caryophyllales; family Polygonaceae; genus Oxyria; species Oxyria digyna. The sequence continues at coordinate 1,651,491 of JAPVLV010000017.1, forward strand.
CATACATTGTTTCTTTCAAATTGATGAAGCTCGTCTTGCATAGCCTTGACCCATTCTAAGGCTTCATCTACTGTTTTTGGTTCTTCTAGAGAGACAAAAGAGGTGAAAGCACAAAATTCATTAGAGAGTAAGAGAGATGACGTACCTTTGCTAGGATTGTTCGTGATTGTGTTTGAAGGTAATGGGTCTTGTATGACTGCATTACATATGTAGTCATCCAACCATCCTGGTGGTCCAGTGCTTCGAGAGGTGCGTCTGATTTCTGTGGCAGGTTCTTCGTTGACGCACTCTTCTGTTGTGTTCCCCAGGGACTTGCATCCGGACTGTCAGGATTGTTGTTGATTTCCTCATCACTTTCTTCCTCTGTTTCCTTAGAGTTGCTTTCTCCTGATTTATCGGACTCTAAGGCTTGATTTGGGTCACCATTATTCGGGCTTTGTTCCCCGAGATTGGCTACTTCGACTAGATCGAAGTTATCTTCCTGAGTGTAGGGTGTGCTATCTCCTTCTTGTATGGCTTCGCCAACCATAGTGGACTCATCGAAGATGACATGAATACTTTCTTCAATTTTTCATGTTCGCCTATTGAAGACCTTGTAAGCTTTGCTTTGGAGAGAGTATCCCACGAATGTACCTTCATCCCTTCTTGGATCAAATTTTCTGGAGTTTTCCTTCCCATTGTTGTGAACAAAGCATCTACATCCAAATACTTTAAGATGAGATAAACTTGGCTTTCTTCCATTTAGGAGCTCATAGGCGGTTTTGTTGATGATAGGTCTGAGAGTGGCTCTGTTTAGCACGTAGCATGAGGCATTGAGTGCTTCAGCCCAGAAGTTCTTTTGAAGATTGCTGGAGATTAGGAGAGTTCTTGTCATGTCTTCGAAAGTCCTATTCTTCCTTTCCACGACTCCGTTTTGCTGAGGAGTTCTTGGGGCTGAGAAGTTGTGGTTTATCCCTTTGTTCCTACACAGATCATAGAACTGAGAGTTTTTGAACTCAGTTCCGTGGTCGGAGTGTATAGAGACTAAGGAGACTCCCAGTTTGTTCTCCACGGTTTTTAGCCATGCTTCAAACTCCTCAAAGACTTTATCTTTTGAATACAAGAATATGGTCCAGGTGTATCCAGAATAGTCATCCACAATAACAAAAACATATCTATTTCCTCCACGGCTCTGTGTACGCATAGGTCCACATAGATCCATGTGGATCATCTCTAAAGGACGAGAAGTGCTTACCTCCCTTTTGGATTTGAAGGAGGACCTTACTTGCTTGCCTCTTATGCATGACGAGCACACCATGTCTTGGATGGGTTGTACTTTGGGGAGACCGGTTACCAAGTCCTTTTGGTAGAGCTTTTGAAGGTGTGACAAACCTGCATGCCAAAATCTTTTGTGCCAAAGGAGAGAGTCCTCTTTAACAGAGGTAAAGCACAAATCCTCCTCGGGAATAAAGGTTGAGTCTACTTTGTAGATGTTGTTGATACATATTCCTTTTAGGAGAATCTTCCCTGAACTTAAACTCTCAACTTGACAGTTATTAGTAGTAAAGACAACCCTATTCTTCCCTTTTTGACACAGTTGAGCCACGCTTAACAAGTCAAAACAAAGATTGTCTACTAGATTCACATTGTTGACAAAGAGTTTGTCGGAGATACTTACCTTGCCTGTTCATCTTGATTACATTGTTGACAGAGAGGTTGGCGTCATCTTGATTACTCCTGGTTGCCATGAGACATAGGTTGTCTTTTGTTCCTTCCCAGGTTGCCATCATTGCGGATTTCTCTGGTGGTTCCTCTACTCTTTTCTTGAAGCAATTCCTGGCGAAGTGACCTGCTTTTTGGCAATTATAGCAAATAATTTCTTTTGGACTTTGGTTACCTTCGGTGTGACGTGTCTCTCCTCCTCTCCATGCTTTCCTGAAGGCTCTTGTGATGAGGGAAACTGTGTCGTCCTCTTCAATTTCATGGTCTTCCATCTGGGACAGATCAAAAGCCTTTTCCACCTTTAAAGCAATTGATTTTCCTTTGTCCGTATCTTTCATTGTCAAGAGCTTCCTCTCAAGAATTCCAGAGTGACTCTTGAGACGGCACACAAGGTCTTCCAAGGAGATTTCTTTGATATCGCTTTGAGCTTGAAGGGAATTGATGAACTCGTCCCATTGGGTGTTTAATGCTTGCATGAATTGATAGGTGACTTTCCACTGAGGGAGCTCTTCACCTAGAAATTCAATTTGACTCACATAGCCTTCAAACCTTGCATGGAAGTCTTCCAAGGATTCACCTTTCTCCTGCACAGTTTGCTCATAGTCCTTTTGAGCAGCAAGGAGTCTGTTCCTCTTAACATCGTTACTTCCCGAGTATGTCCTCTTTAGTGCATCCCAGATTTCCTTGGCGGTCTTGTACTTTAGAATCTTCCGAAGATCGCCCGGATTTAGAGCCATGTGAAGGATCTTTTTAGCCTTGGCGTTCTTCTCAAGGATCTTGTAGTCTGCGTCACTATAGTCAGATCTCTTTTTCTTTTTGGTTTTGTCATCATCATTCAAGTCAAGGATGATGACATCGCCAAATTCAATAACTCTCCAGATCTGGGCGTCAAGAGACTGAGTATGTGACTCAAACTGAATAGACCACCTGGCTTCAGCATTGGGGGTTTCCATAATGAATCGTTGATTGCATTGTTGGATGACATTTTTTCCTGCAAAGCTAATTGAAACAATCTAGAGACCAGACTCTGATACCAATTGTTGGATCGATTAGCGTATAAAAACTCAAGGAACACAAGCTATTGTTACTTGATAAGTAAATAATGCAGAAAGACAAACAATAATGTAAATCAAACCTGGACACGATGATATATAGTGAAAACACCCCAAGTACCAAAAAGTCCTCGGGGCGAAAAATCACTCATCTCTAGCTTTCACTAGAGAGAGTTTGAACGAGTCTACTTGTTGTATTGATATCTTGATTACAATAGAACTTGGATCACTCACCTAGACGTCCTAGCTAGATCTCGGATCACTCTTCTCACTTGAATCTCAATCTCACACACGTAGAACAACTCTAAACCGAGTATTAGGTTTTCTCTCTTCAAAGTCTTACTAAGCTATGCAATTCTCATGCAATATATAGCACACTAAATAGCTCAAACCTAACTACCAATCTAGCCGTTCTAATATTACCACAAATCTCACAATATCTTTCTAAAAGGAAATCGCTTCCTAATACTTCATTCACAAGGAAATCTCTTCCTAAGAAATATTTCCTTCTGTGTGACATTCCAACTTGTTCTCCAAGTAGTCACCTTGGGCCTTACACTTCGGCGCGCCGCCTAGATCAAATAAGGAAACAAAGCGCATAAGGAAATATTCCTTGCGCGTAATATTTCCTTATTCCTTTGGCGCTTCTTCACACGCGCGTCCAATGTCCATCCTTGCCGAGTTGCCACTTTCCTTATTTGCCGAGATCTTCTTTTCTTTCTTTGACAAGATCTTCTTTTCTTCTTTGAAATGCAACTCTTCCATAATTCTTCAAGTCCATTCTTCAAAATATCTTCGACCAATAATCTTCTTCGTATGAACTTATTCTTCACAGTTGTCTTCCATTCGTCTTAACCTTACGTCTCATGGATTCCAGCAAGACTTCCTTCGTACTTGCTTGTACTTCCTTTGTTCCTGTCTACGCACAAGTAGACTTCCTTCGTTCCTGTCTACACATAAGTAGACTTCCTTCGTTCCTACACAGACTAGTAACAATACCTACGCACTCAAGTAAACCATTAGTGGATGTTTGTCATTCAATCAAAACCTCATCATATCCCAACATATGCTTTAGTGCAAATAGATCACATTTCATATAGCTAATAACTCTTACAATATATAATACAGGCGCGTGACGTACGTGTTCAGCACATGCACCAGCAGAGTATGTTGACAATATTGCATATCTATGTATGCAAATTTATTACAGTACGTAATACGGAGTATTATCGAAGGAAAGGATAGAAAGAAGACAAACATTATAGCTAGATCAAGTGGAGGAGCTAGCTCTAATTAGGTCCTTAATTAAGAGTTGACATCTCACTGCTAAATCACTAGACCGTATCTAGATGTATAGACTAATTCATTAAGAGAAAATTTTAAGAACCAACTTCTTAATGATGGATGTGATGTTGCACACCCTCTCTTTGCTCGAAGCCAACATCAGCAAGCAATTTGATCTCCAAGTTACATCTTTCGAATGAAGTTACACAAATTGGATCCAAAGAACTTAGCTGAACAACTCACTTTCAGATGATTATTGCTACCCAAAAAAGAAAATATTACAAAAGACAGAATGAAACTAGAATTACACAGCAACATATATGTTTATTGAACCCACTGCAAGGATGTGAATTCTTATCCTTACCACATAGCAATTGTAGTAGACATTGTTGCAACTGAGAGCCGCGTTAGCCAATTTCTTCAGTCCAGCTTCACCGACGAAAACAAGTAATGCACGAACCAGAACGAGCCCAAGAACCCAACCGTTCCAGTAGCGAGCATGATTGCCAACACCATCACAAGCGAGTAGCCCAAGTACAAAGTAGCCGAGATGGGTCCACTCAAGCTCTGAAGTTCGAACACAAGATAGTTAACCGAGTACAGGAAAATGTAAATGGCGACCGACCCAGAAGCAAAAAACGACTTCCACCACCATTTGTAATCTTCCACACAGAGATGCATGTACGTCAAGACAAGGGAGACCTCAGCACACACCACCACGAGAAGGACCATAACAATGAGCAGGAAACCGAACACGTAATACACTCTTCCCATCCAAATGCTCGACATGATGAAGAAAAGCTCGATGAAAAGGGTCCCGAATGGGAGCGTTCCAGCTCCAAGAACCAATAGCCATGACGGGTATTTCTGAGGCGGGATCTCACGCGGTATTTGATTGGTGCGTACAGGGTATTCGATATGGGGTGCCTTTGCACCAAAGTAACCGCCCACCAAAGTTAAGGGCACGGAAATGCAAAACCACAGCAAGATCAGAACAACAAACAAAAAGAACGGTATAGCGCCGGTGCTATGACTTCCCCACAACAAAAAGTTCAAGGAAGTTAGTATCGAAAAGGCGATCCCAGGAAAAAAGCAAGCGGCTTTCCATGATACCGAAACCCATCCCTTCTTGTCTCCAAACCCGATTGTCCTCCAAAGACGAACAGCAACATACCCAGCTAGAAACCCGAGGAACATGTAGAAGAACAGCATGCCAGTAATTAGGGTTCCTCGGGATGCTGGTGACATGAAACCGAGGGCAGCAAACAATATAGTGACAACAGCCATACCGAGAATCTGAACACCATTACCAACCATCACACACAAAAGTGAAGAGTGAGTAGGAGCACGGAATATATCGTTCACAACGAGCTTCCAACCGGATAACTCCTCGTTCATTTGAGCTTGGGCCTCCTTGTCTAACTCCTCATAACGGGTCAGATCCCTACGAACCGTTCTAAGGAAGATCACGAGCACGATTCCTGCCAGGAACGTTATGACCATCAAAGAGTTGAGTATCGAAAACCAATGCACCTTCGAACCCTCCATCTTCAAATAAGCATCCCACCTAGAAGGCCACTTGATGTCACTCAACACAAACTCAACCTCATATGAGAATGCTACAGCCTGGTTTTCCTTAATAGCCATTGACACTGTCGTCGGATCACAATTGATCTTAGACGGGTATTTCTCATATACCTTTTTATCCTTAACACCACTCAAATCATGCTGAAAGCTACACGGAACAACCTCGAATCCCACAACCATGTAACCCGGCACACCAGATCCGTCCCCAGACGGGATCAACTCAGGCGCATCGCCATTCCCCATTACACGCGCCACATTAGCCTCCTCATACTCATGAACCAACACAGTAAACTTAAGGTGATTAAACACATAGTACTGATCTTGAGCCTTGATACCAACAGGATAACCAGTCCACCTAAGAAAGAAATCTTCCCTCTTTGTATACCTAATAGCAGGCAAGTTATCAAGGATTAAATTCACCTGATACATCTCATCAATCCTCTCCTTCATGAGCTTGAAATCGGCAGCCGAAAGCGGCCCGGATTGACACAGAAAGATCTCAGACTCATTGGTGAACATCTTAAACCTGTAAGGCGAATTCTCAATCCTGTCACCCATGAGAAGCTCACCAAGATTCTCAGCACTATCCTTCACACCCTCAGGAGGCTTACAGAAGGGTAAGCTGTAGTAACTAAACGGCATTTCAGTCTCAATTGAGGTGAGGGAATTGACCTTCACCGATAATAAGTCACCGACACCATACTTGTGAGGGTAACTACCAGGCAAGTAAAACCCTAACCCAACTTCAAACACACAGCAAATGAAAAGAAACCAAATCCCGAATCGACTCAAATAACCCATACCCTGAATCAAGAAACTCGATATTTTTTACTGGATCTGAGGTGATAGCTGGAAACGAAGTACAAGAAATGTATTTAAGGACAAAATTGAAAACCCTAGAAAAGATCTGACCTTGTGACAAGTGTGAATTGAAATGAAGATCAGAAATCAACCTCTCGGCGGGGTAATTGTGCAGAAAGAGAACGAAGATCTGGTAGATTGTGTGAGAGCTTAGAACAGAGTATGCGAGGAGAAGCATAGTATCCAGATTTTCTTTATAGCGTGGCATATAGCGGTTATCTTTCCACCCAGCCACCGACATTTTTCATGAGCAATTCACATTTCTTTACTCTTTTTTTATCAATTATTTACAAATATAATAAGGGGGAATTTTCACACATATCACGGCGTATATTATCTTAATATTTCATGAATCATTTTACATCTAAGTTTGAGTAGGAATTTTATTTCCAATAATCCATTTTTGTAGCAATTTTAGTTAATTCATTAGCTTTAAGAAAGTTACCTATATTCCTTCAAAAAGAAGTATAATTTTAGTAATATATATGGTCACTTGCTCATTGTTTGGACCAAATGTGCTCAAAGACCTTTTCTCCCATTTATCTTAATAGTTTTTATTTTTGGTCTCGATGCGGGCAAAAGCCCGATTTATCTCAATAGTTTAAGAACGGCTTTTAAAATGAAAACGTACATCAAAATTTATTTAAATATACATTAAAATTCATCATTTAAAAAAGTGATGTACATATACAATTTTTACCTAAATGCTTCTCAATAAATATTCTTTAAAATATAAATGTTCTTCAAATTTGGATATTTTTAAGTTTGTCAACGAATGTGCACCAAATCAATACCAAATGTTTACGAATTTATTACTAATGTGCATCATTCTCATGTTCGTATTTTAAAAGTTTTTTCACCCGTCACTTTCACATAATTTGATAAAAACATTTAAAAATACCCAAACTTTCCCATAGTTTAATACAAACATTTAAAAATACCCAAACTCCATTTCATCACAAACTTCTAATGACCGGAAAGGTGAAAAAATACAGAATTACACTCCACTATAATTTAAACCACATGGTAACACACAAACACCTTAAACATCTCATTTTCTTTTCTTTTATTTGGGACAAGGACGCATTAACAAACATAACCACTTCGATTGTTAAGTGTAGTTATAATTATTTTATTTATAAAAATGTCAGGATTTAAATATGGAGCCGGAGACCCAACTGTTACCGCACCTCCTTGATCTGTTAATCCTTGGAGGAGGCGGAGTGAGTCGGGGAAGGAGATGGAGAAGACGACTAGTGATCCTTTTAGTTTACATTGGGCTGGGCAAATTTAAAACCCATCAGAAATTTTTAAAGAAGAAAAAGCAGTCCACCACTTTTATAGTTATATAAAGATATATAAAATGGAATGATTTGTGCCCAATGCCCTATTGGACACTATATTAGTAACAATTACACTCTCAAACTAAGTGTTAATAAACTGCCTTAGTATAAATATACCCTAGTTGGTGATTTTGACAACGTTCCCTCTCCCCCATCGATCTCTCCCAACTCTCAAACCTCGCCCTCTCAATTCTCGATCCTTCATGTGCCGCCTGCCTCTCAGATCTTCCTCTCCGTCAATTCCTTCTCCAGCACTGAACTCGAAATCATCGCAGATACGCTCGGCTCAGCTTCTCCAATCTTCCGAAATCTGAAGGAATCCAAAAACTTGCGCTGCTCTGTAAATCGATTATGTGATACTACTATTGTTTCGATCTCGGCGAAGAAGAAGATAATCGTCGTGGAAACCTCTGGTACTAGCTCTATTCTTCCTTCTTAGCTTCTTCTCGTATCTAGTTCTTTGTGTTGAACTCTCCGATTTCTGTTATTAGTTTACTAGATTTGGTGTTAATGGAGGATTTAGGGTTTCTTGTTGTTTTCACTGATGTGCATGAGTTTCCTAGGTCAAAATTTGCATTTGAAATCCCTAATTGTAGACGTTAAGTTCGAGCTTGCAACTGATGTTGTTCAAATACTGTTGCTAATTTTGGATTCTGTGGATTTTGGTGTTGAGCTAGTGAATGAGATTAGTTCGTTTCTTGCTGTTTTGCCAGGTCGAAATTTTGTAGTTGAAATCTTTAATTGTTGATGGATTTTGTTCAGATACTTGTGTTGATTCTTACTTTGGACTTTGGTGGTGAGGCAATGAACCTGTAAATGGAGAGAAACAGAATGATGGAAATGACGGAATGATGGAATTGTTGTTGTTCGTTCTCAGTGGTTTAAATCCACTCTCTCAGGTTCATATTTGACCTTTCTTCTACATTTTCTTTGTATTTTGAATGAGATTTGTGTATCATTTGTTCTCGATGAAGCTCTTTGTGAATATTTTATGCAATCCTGTTTTGGTAGTGTGTGAAATTGATTGATTTGATAGCACTCGTAAAAAATTTCTTGGTGGTTTATTGTGCATTTGTGCATAAATACTTCTATGCTTGCCTGTTTTGGTAAGATACAGTTACAAAATGTGTGATGTACCTGAAGCTCCAGTTCTGATAGATGAGCTTGCCTTCTTTTCCTTGACCGCCTAGCTGATTCTCATTCGAAACCTTCCTGTAAAGTGTAATGAAATGTGTGAATAACAATGTCTTGTGACCTTGATCGAGAAGACAACAAACTGTTAAATTTTGTTTCTATTGAGTTGAATAATGTACCTCCTAATGCGTTTCAAATCTCCGTATTCAGCAACAGAATGCAACAGCTATGAGGATGGCCGAACTGTTAGAGGCTCATCCTAAGGTAACTGGGAAAACTCTTTTTGTTATGTTATGTCGTATCTTTCATCTTGTACAATCTAATTAGATTCACTCATTAGCATGAATCATTTTGCAGATAGAGCGAGTTCATTATCCTGGCCTGCCAAGTCATCCCGAACATGAGCTTGCTAAACGGCAGATGACTGGTTTTGGTGTTGTTGTCAGTTTTGAGGTGAGCATTGTTTGACCGATAAAAACATATTTCTTTGACTATAATTCTTAACGAACTGTGATTAATTTGCAATTCAGGTGGATGGAGATATAGAGACCACTATAAGGCTCATTGATTCATTGAAGATTCCTTACATTGCCCCGTCTGAAGGTTGTGAAAGCATGTCCTACTGGTAAATACACACTAGAAACTTGTTAATTAATCCCTAAATAATTACCCTTCTTGAAGGTTGTTCTATTGGTTTTAAAACAGGGATCTTCCTCGGTCAGAAAGACTCAAGTATGGAATTAAGGACATGCGGGTTAGATTCAGTTTCGGAATAGAGGAATTTGATGATTAAATAGGCGGCATTCTACCTTGTGACCACCAGCTGTCATTTTTTTTTTGCACAAAAGATATGAAACAAAACCAAAAATCCGAAGGAATTTAGACAGTATAATATTTTGAGCATTTAGGTGTCAACATATGTAAACTGTCTTTGGCATATACGAAATCAAGTGTGTTGACAATATAATTTATTGGTGTTGACAAGTTTTGTAAAATGTTGACAATTTTGTAATATAACTAGTGTTGTATGTTGTTGACCGTTTATTAGTCGTGTAAATAATTTATTTAGTTGGCTTGACAACTTTTTTAGTCGTGTTGACAACTTATTTAGACGTGTTGACAACTTATTTAGTCGTGTTGACAACTTCTTTAGTCGTGTTGACAACTTTTTATTCTTGTTGACAACTTATTATTCTTGTTGACAACTCTATTAAAATTTTTGTTGACAGGTCTATTAAAATATTTTTGTTGACAGCTCTGTTATAAATTTTGTTGACAACTTTGTTAAAAAATATGTTGACAGCTCTGTTAAAAAATTTGTTGACAGTTGTGTTAAAATTTTTGTTGACAACAAATGAGGAGAACGGATGATGATGCAAACACAGGGCTAGAATGAATTTGTATGAATTGATAGTTGCTTGTTAATTGTGAAAGAGAATTAATTGCATATGAATGTTATTGGGTTGTTTGTGTTGCGCGTATCCTGCTAAACTCCAATGTTTACTACTGCTATTAATTGAATTTTGAAGATTTTTGGGCTCGTTTAATAGTTAGCATTATTAGGGCGAATTGCACTAATAATTACATCTGATCAGAATAGGAACAATCATAGGATTCTAATGAACTCGATATACCAGTGAATAACCTATCATAGTTGTTGTGTGGATATTTGTTAGGTGAGTCACTTTCCCAATCGTATTTTCAACCATCTTAATCAATTGCTTTGTTTTGTTACGTGTTACTAAACTGATAAAAAAATCCCTTGCTCTTAGTTGGTGAATTACTTGCTCTTTTAGGAATAGACTTCGTTGTTTCTCTTCGGTTCAACCCTTACTAGCCTACTATACTATGTTAGGGTTTAAAGGTTTTGTTTGATAGGCCTCAAGACATAAGCTTTGTCAAATTTGGCGTCGTTGTCGGAGAATATGAAATTCTACTTACGGTACCATGTCGATAACCAGATGGTACAAATGTTCCAAAAAAATTCAATTGCAATTTATTATCTTTGAACCAATTGACTTCCTCACAATCTTGTATTGTGACTCTTACATCTCGCCTTTGTGTAATTCAAGACTTAGCTACGAGGCTAGTGATTGGAGCCAGTAATACAGAGGGTGGGGTTTAATTGTTGTATGTCGTTCATCCTGTTTCACCAGTTTGCTCGGTTGCTCGGTCTACATCACCTCAGTTATGGCACAAACGCTTGAGTCATGTTGCTTATCCTCTATTTAAGTAACGAAAATAATGTCGTAAATACCCACCTTTTTGTACCAATATTACAAATATGCCCAATTTTATATGGATATTACTGTAATATCCATATGGAAGTTATAATAGTCCAAAAAAATATTTTTTCTATTAAAAAGAAAAGATTTATTATAATTTCATTTATCTTTATTTTTTTAACTCAAATGATTATTTTAATATTATATGAAATTAAGAAAAAGGAAAATCAAAATAAAAAATAAAAAATAAAAGAAAATTATAATAATATAAAAAAATTAAGAAAAAGGAAAATAAAAAAAATAAGAAAATGAAAAATGAAAAATGAAAATGAAAAATCAGAAATAAAAGACAATTAAAATAATTAAAAAATTACAATAATAAATCAAAATTTAAAGAAAAAAATAGTTGGTTTTACTCTATTTTCGCGACATTAGTCGTTTTAAGTCGGTTTTACTCGATTTTCGCATCATTAGTCGGTTTTACTCGATTTTGCCAACATTAGTCGTTTTTAGTCGGTTTTACTCGATTTTCGCGTCATTTGTCGTTTTAAGCCCGGTTTTACTCGATTTTCGCGCCATTAGTCGGTTTTACCCGATTTTCGCGCCATTAGTCGTTTTAAGTCGGTTTTACTCGATTTTCGCGCCATTAGTCGTTTTAAGTCGGTTTTACTCAATTTTTGCCTCATTTGTTGTTTTAAGCCCGATTTTACTCGATTTTCGCCCCATTAGTCGTTTAAAGCCCGATTTTCGCGCCATTAGTCGTTTTAAGTCGGTTTTACCCGATTTTCGCGCCATTAGTCGTTTGAAGCCCGATTTTACTCGATTTTCACCCCATTAGTCGTTTTAAGCCCGGTTTTACCCGATTTTCGCACCATTAGTAGTTTTAAGCCCGGTTTTACTCTATTTTCGCGCCATTAGTCGTTTTAAGCCAGGTTTTACATGAATTTTGCGCCACTTTACTCGATTTTTGCATCATTAATCATTTAAACTCGGTTTTACTTACCGTAGTTGTACTTATGTGTGTCAATATCCTCCATTGGGGCTTCTTCATCATTCGGTAAGTGGGTTTTAGTCGATTTTCGCGTCATTAGTCGTTTGAAGTCGGTTTTGCACGATTTCCGCGTCATTAGTTTCTGGGACTTGGTTGCTTGTTTCAGGGTTGTTCGTCATTTGAGAAAGGTAACTTTACTATATCTTTTTTATGGCAAGATAGGTGCAAGTGGGTGGAGAGATTATTAATGATGGGGGAGACATTATTATTGATGGGCGTAGAGAGATAAGTTTTGACAAGAATAGATAGTAATACCTGGTGGGATATATTATAGAGGGTGACAGGTTTTGTGATTGTATTAGGTGATTTGTATTGATGGAGCACAGTTAGGACGAAGATTGAATGACCAACTTCTTCTAAATAATGCCCAAGATGGAAACAAACAAATCTACCCCTTGTCTTAAAAAGACTAATGGGGCAAAACTCGAGTAAAATCGGGCTTAAAACGACAAATGGTGTGAAAATCGGGCTTAAAACGACTAATGGGGCGAAAATTGAGTAAAACCGGCTTAAAAAGACTAATGGGGTGTAAATTGAGTAAAACCGGCTTAAAAAGACTAATGGGGCGAAAATCGAATAAAATCGGGCTTAAAACAACTAATGATGTGAATAACGAGTAAAATCGGGCTTAAAACGACAAATGGCGCGAAAATCGGGAAAAAACCGGCTTAAAACGACTAATGGCGCGAAAATCGAGTAAAACTGGGCTTAAAAAGACTAATGAGTCAAAAATTGAGTAAAACCGAGCTTAAAACGACTAATAACGCGAAAATTGAGTAAAATCGGGCTTGAAACGACAAATGGCGCGAAAATCGGGTAAAACCGGCTAAAAACAACTAATGGCGCGAAACTCGGGTAAAACCGGGCTTAAAACGACAAATGACGCGAAAATCGGGTAAAATCGGCTTAAAACGACTAATGGCGCGAAAATCGGGCTTAAAACGACTAATGGGGCGAAAATCGAGTAAAATCGGCTTAAAAAGACTAATGGAGCGTAAATCGAGTAAAACCGGGTTAAAAAGAATAATGGGGCGAAAATCGAGTAAAACCGGGCTTAAAACGACTAATGGTGCGAAAATTGAGTAAAAACGGCTTAAAACGACTAATGGTGCGAAAATCGAGTAAAACCGGATTAAAACGGCTAATGGCGCGAAAATTGAGTAAAACCGGCTTAAAACGACTAATGATGCGAAAATCGAGTAAAATCGGCGTAAAATGACTCATGATGCGAAAATCGACTAAAACCGACTTAAAACGACTAATGACGCGAAAATCGAGTAAAATCGACGTAAAACGACTAATGACGCGAAAATCGAGTAAAATCGGCGTAAAACGACTAATGACGCGAAAATCGAGTAAAACCGACTAATGTTGCGAAAATTGAGTAAAATGGAATTAATTTTTTCCAATTGCCAGCTTTTTAAAAAAAAATATTTTTTTATTTTAATTTCCTTTTATTTCTGATTTATTGTTTTAATTTCTAATTTACTTTTTTCTCTTCTAATATTTATTATTTTATTATAAAATTAATTTTCATTTATCTTTATTTATATATCAATTTTCATTTTCTAACTCAAAAAGAAAAGACAAAAAAATCCATTTTGGATATTGTAGTAATATCCAAAATGGTGCGAAAATCGGGTAAAACCGGGCTTGAAACGACAAATGGCGCGAAAATCGGGTAAAACCGGCTTAAAATGACTAATGGCGCGAAAATCGGGTAAAACCGGGCTTAAAACGACCAATGGCGCGAAAGTCGGGTAAAATCGGGCTTAAAAAGGCTAATGAGTCAAAAATCGAGTAAAACCGGGCTTAAAACGACTAATAACACGAAAATCGAGTAAAATCGGGCTTAAAACGACAAATGAGGCAAAAATCGGGTAAAACCGGCTAAAAACGACTAATGGCGCGAAAATCGGGTAAAACCGGGCTTAAACGACTATTGGCGCGGAAATCGGGTAAAACTGGCTTAGTATGACTAATGGCGCGAAAATCGGGTAAAACCGGGCTTAAAACGACTAATGGGGCGAAAATCGAGTAAAACCGGCATAAAAAGACTAATGGGGTGTAAATCGAGTAAAACCGGCTTAAAAAGACTAATGGGGCGAAAATCGAGTAAAACCGGGCTTAAAAACGACTAATGGTGCGAAAATTGAGTAAAACCGGCTTAAAACGACTAATGGGGCGAAAATCGAGTAAAACCGGCTTAAAACGACTAATGGCGCGAAAATCGAGTAAAACCAGCTTAAAACGACTAATGATGCGAAAATCGAGTAAACCCGACTTAAAACGACTCATGATGCGAAAATCGACTAAAACCGACTTAAAACGACTAATGACGCGAAAATCGAGTAAAACCGACTAATGTTGCGAAAATAATCTTTGTGCTCTTGGATGTTTATCCCACACATCGGTTTAACCAAGAAACTGAAGGAATTGTGTCCTTTAATCGGATGTGCAATTACTTATTATGAAATAGGATTATTGATAGAGATTCATAATTTTGTTATTTCAGGTAGTTATAGTGTTTTGCTAGAAGCCAACTATGATTTATGAACTTTATGTTATAAAGTTTATTGCTATTATAACTCGGTCTTATGAGGTCATACCCTAAGAGTGTTTGGACTGAATATATTGGGAGAATTATTATATAAAGTATATAATATAATGTTATACTCCCTCCGTCCCAATTTGATAGTCCCATTTGATTTTCTGACACTATTCACGAACCGAGAGAATCTTGTAGATTTCTTCCAATATATAAAAAAGAACATAGTCGTGTGGGGTCTTATTTGATTCGTCTTAATGAGTACTTTAACAATATTAAAAAATTATAATTTTTAGTAACATACAATTAGAGTTATTAACGATACAAAACGTGTCTCGGCATATGTGTCGAAATCTAATGAGACTATCAAAATGGGACAGAGGGAGTATAAGATAGAGTTTTGAGATAGAGTTTAATAATAATAAAGTGTTATTATTGATTAAAGGATAAAAGGAAAAATGCTAATTAAGGAGTTAATTATAAATAAGGGTTTTGGAAACCCTAATTAGAAGTCTTTCCATTTTTCCTCTTAGTAGCATTCTCTTTCTCTCCCAAAACTCTTTCATCTTCAACCTAGCAGTTGAGTTCAAGGGATCCAGATCTTTGTTCGGGTGGATTAAGTAGAGGAGTTTCCAGTGAGGCTTTCTCCGTTCGAGTGATTGAACACACATCAAGAGGTAATTGTTTCCTCTACTTCTCAATCCAATTAGTTTATGCAATAGATCCTTCGTTTAGATGTTTAGAAATCGTTTTCTACAATTCCGCTTATAGCATCTAAAATCCTACACTGATATCAGTTGCCTCTTGCATAAATTGATTGGATCAAATTTTAATCTTACAATTTGATGCACGCTCACGTTTATTTTGTTTCAATAAGAGAGATGTGATGTTTTGGGTTAGTTTGCCAAATTAAATCAAAATTGTTTGATTTACCTTGTTCGGATGTGATGTTAAGATCACAATATAATCAAAATTGTTTGATTCACTTGTTCGGATATAGATCTGACGTTCCTGTTTATTATATTCATGATGATTATCATTTGCCTAGTGGTAATTTGGTTAGATGTCTTCCACATTCTTCTCCATGGCTCTGGTTCATCTTCAACCGCCTTGAATTTCATCAACATCAGACAGGGATGGCGTCCTGGTCCGGGTAAGGTTTCTTATTCCCTTAATCTCTTCTCTCTTTTTGATCTTCTTTACACTCTTGCCTACAAGCTTGTTGCCGCAACAAGCTTGCCTACAATTCTGCTAAAAATTGTGATCTCAAAGTAAGAATGACTAATATGGTTAGTAAGGAAACTTTGGAAGGTGATTACTTCATCAATTTAATCATTGATGGAAACCTTTGTTCTGCTGATCGGTGGGAATTTGTGATTTCCAGATCGGGGAAGATGATCCAAATTGGTAAATTTTCTGATTTCTCTAATCCTTATAATCGTTTTTATATGAGTCATCTACCTAAGAAGGTTTGCAAGTGCTTCTCTTTTGATTTATTTTATATACAGCTCTGTAAAATCAGGAATATCAAACCGAAGAATGGTCACAGATGGAGTTTTCAAATTTTGAACTATGAATCCTATCAATTGAGTAATCTGCAGTTGAATTATTATCACATGCTTTCCCTGTTGAATTTGAACCAGGGCAAACACTTCAACTTCCTAAACAAAAGTAACAGGACTTCTTTGGTTAATTTCTTTAACCATGTTTGGTGTGACTTTTTCAATTTAATTTATTTATACTATGATAACTTTGATGGCTTGAGATCTTGTTTAATATGGCTTAATATTGTGCTGGATCTCTTGCATAAAACTTTTTGTAATGAAGTTTATGTCTATGATTGTGCTAGTTTTTCTAAACTCTACTTTAAAGAGATCAATAACCCGGATTATATAATTCTTGTAAAATTGAAAAACAAAACTAGCAATTCTTACAACAGCGGCTGTTTCAATTTCGTTTATTATGATCAGTACACACATGTTTATGATATTAGTACTAAGTGTATTAGTACTAATTATAATAATGATGCCCTTAATCATTTGAAGACTAATTGGATGAAGCAGCTTGAGTATGACGATAATAGGACTTTAATTTCATTAAGAATTGTAAGGAGTAGTTTCATTAAAGAAAATTTCACTAAAGTTAGAAATCACCTCAGATTCATTAAGCATAAAAATTTATAAGTAATCATTATAACAAAACCCAGTTATTTACTACACCCTTCTTCTACCAAGTTTGCTCCATTGGAAAGACATTTCCTTATTGATGATATATGTGTTGACACGTGGAGAGGAAATGTCTGCCAAATTCTGCTTAGTGGCGTCGGTACGTGGCATAACTTCACACTTCATAATTTCTCCAGCTATACATTCATGCATTTTTCTTGTTTATCAAATTATGTTTTGTTTTATCAGATTAACCATGAAATGTGTGTTGACACGTGGGGGGTTAGTGCGTGCCAATTTTTGCTTAGTGGTGTTGGTATGTGGCACGACCTCAAGCTTCGTATCTTCTCTTGTTGTGCATCCATGCAAAAATCAGATTTTCATTTCTTTACTATTGAAAAACCGGAACATTCTCTTTTCAATGGAAGAAAGGATATGAGCTTTTTCCACATCAATTTATATACAACTCCATGTAAACTGTTAATCAATAGGGTGTCGATCAAAAGAGAATTTTGCCACGGTAATCTTCATAATTTTAATGCTAGATCTACTAAGGTTACGACCCACCATATTATTAATGTTACAAAGTCTTATATTTGGAGCATGTTGAAACCTTGTAACCGGACTTCTCTTAAGTTCGTCAGGATTATCAATCAGGATAGGCGGAAGCTCTTGCTTCTCTTTAGGCTTAACACATTATATAACAAAATTCCTTGCAAATTATCTTATACTCAACCTTATTACTATTTGAAGATTCATAAACCTATAGAACATATCAGTAAGGGCCTTAAAACTATCAATAAAGAACATAAACATACTATCAATAAGATAACTATGGTACTTAGGAATCTGAGCAGCAAAATACAAATTATGTATGGTAACCATCGATTCATGAGTGGTATACAACCTATGATAGTCTTGGATATAACCAAAATCCATTATGATTAAGATAGCATATTGGAATTGTAGGGGTGTTCGCAGAAAAAACTTTTGGACTGAAATTTCGCACATACGTAGAAATCACAAAATTGATCTTTTTTGCTTAGCTGAAACTAAAACTAATGATTCTCCTAGCAATCAATTCATCAACAAAATTAACTTCAAGAAGAATGAAAATCTGGAAGAAGAGCAAGAGCGTTAATGTTGTGAACATGGATTCAGGCTGCAATGGAGAAAATTAAATCGTCATTCTATCTCTTTGTTTAACCGTCATTCTATCTCTTTCTCTCTCATGTTTAACGTTTAAAATTTAAATAAAAAAATCACAAAATCCTACAAATACGTTAAGTGCTAACAATTACATACTCTCTCTCCTATTAATTTTTTTTTCTTTTTCTTTTCCACCATTAATCCTAGTCATTGATTTAATCCCATCAAACGCTCCTAATCAATCCACTCGTTACACCATAAAATTCGTTACACCGGAACCGGACCCTATATATATATATATATCATGAACATGCTCCATTTTTGTTCATCGAGTCAGGAGGATATACATAAACCGACGACTTCAAATTATTGTACATAAATGAACATGCTCCATTTTACTTCTCGTGCATTTGTTAAATGATGGAAAACCCTATTTACACGTTTTTTGAATTTTCCCTCGAATTTCTTTAAATGAGAAGTCTTGGTCCTCTTGTATAATTAACGTTTTTTGAATTTTTCCCCATTTCTTTAAATAAGACCGTGGAATAAATAAATAGACAGAAGATAAGTCTTGGTCCTCTTGCTATATATATGCACATAAGTTTTAGGGTTTTAGAACAACTTACTACAGTACATATATATACACAAAGCTAGCTAGCTAGAATCAGTACGTCAAACAATTTAAGTATGAGCGGACAAGGAAAGCTAGTGTGTGTGACGGGTGCTTCCGGCCACACCGGATCATGGTTGGTTAAGCTATTGCTACTTCGAGGCTACGCCGTTAATGGAACTGTTCGCAATCTTCGTATGTTCATCAATCTCCTCTTTACTTAATCCGTATTGATCTACTATTGTATGTACTTTGCTAATATCATAAATATGTACGTGCAGATGATGCAAATGAGGTAGATCACTTGGTTTGTCTTGAAGGAGCAAAAGAGAGGCTTCGGTTGTTCGAAGCTGAACTGATGGAAGAAGGTTCTTTCAATGCTCCCATTAATGGATGTGATGGTGTTTTCCATACCGCGTCTCCTTGCTACTTGGAGTTCGAAGATCCTGTGGTTAGTCACCTCATTATGAACATTACTATCCAGAATATGAACATTGACGTGTGATCTGTGAATGCAAACTCTTTGTTTTTTCTACGTTAAGACTTGTTCGCACAAGAACTTTCCTCTTCTCCGCTAGCTTGTAATGGTATTCGATCATTCGTATATAGGCCGAGGTACTTGATCCAGCAATCAAAGGAACTATAAATGTGTTCAAATCTTGTGCGAGGGTCGGAACTAAGATGAAACGTGTAGTCTTAACCTCGTCTATAGGAGCCATGTTGTGCAATGAAAGACCCGTTACTCCCCAAACTCTAGTTGACGAATCTTGGTGGTCTGATTCCGAGTTTTGTCGAACCGAAAAGGTTAATTTGTAGTTTGTATCATTCCTTTATCATTGTTGTGTGTTGTGTTTGATTTTATTAGTTGAGAAACTAACTATGCAATCTAAGTAATTTGGTACTTACGTTTAAACAGAAATGGTATGCACAATCGAAGTTGTTAGCTGAAGAGGCTGCATGGGAATTTGCCAAAGACAAGGGCATTGATTTGGTGACCATTTGTCCTGGATGGACACTTGGTCCCATGTTACACCCTACACTTAACCTTAGTTCTGCTTTCATCTTCAACCTCATCGGTACGTATATAATTATAATTTGTACATTTTTTTTTGTTTAAGGCAAGAATCGGAGTTTCACCTAAGACCAAGTGACAACTCCTGACCATCCATACGAATGGTCCTAAAAAAGTCAGAGTAGTATGTGGAACATACTCGACTGGATTAGAATAGGTCTTATCATTCTGATATAATCATCAGATAATAAATTGTCCTGATTACAAGACAGGACAGTTTTTAGAAAATGTGAGCTGACATCCGGTTTGGAATCCGTACATTCATTTTTGCTTCGTGCTCTCAAAATATAAACTCCCTTCTTTCTTTTTCATTATAGGTTTTTTTTTTTATTTAATTATCGTTTTAGCTATTTTGACATGATTTTAATCGGTTTTGTCCATTTTAATTTTGAATAATTATCATTTTACATATTAAAATTTAAGAAAAAGGAACCAAGGAAGTATATGCCAATTGTGTGTTGTGTTGTGTAGTGTTTGCCAGTTGCGCCCATATGAATAACTTCATGTAAGGATTGTGCGACTTAAATCATCCATTTGACTAAGATTATTTTATCTCCAATTGTGTTAGTAGATCCATTAATAGATCCATCTCTCTTGTAAATCGGTTTTGATCTTATAATATGTGGTATTATTTAGGGCAATTGATTGATCTCGAATAATAATGATAAAACGAAAGTAAAGACACGAGATTTGTTAACACAGCTCGTCATTAATACACTTTCTTTATGAGATGAATTGAAATACAATTGACCGCCCCCCTTCGTTAGGGTTAGAGATGTTCTATTTAAAGAGAATAGTTGAACCCTTCCCCAAACAATATCTCGTTAAAAGGTATATTAAATAATATATTGATATTTTTGCCTCCACATAATATGCATGCTTTTTTTTTATTGTGTACATTTGGATATATAATAAAAAAACTAAGAAGGGAAGAATATGTATTGAAAATGTAATATATTTTTTTGTAATGAGTTTATCTCATTTTCATTGTAGATAATAATTTTAAATTATTTTGATTTTAGTGTTTTATTATGTACTTATGAGCATACATTAGAACAACCCTAATATATATAACCTTTTTCAAAAAGAAGTATATTGCTTACGGATGGTTAATATAATGTTAAAGATAAATTAAGCAATGTATGTAATTATCATATTGCAGGGGCAATGAGTTGTCCTGAGGGTGCTTACGGTTGGGTTAATGTTAAAGATGTAGCAAATGCTCATATTCAAGCATTTGAGATCCAATCAGCTGCTGGAAGATATTGTTTAGTTGAGCGTGATGTCCAATTTTCTGAAATTATAACGATTTTGCAAGACTCTTATTCTGGCTTAACACTCCCTAAGAAGTAAGTTCTTATAAATATACGAATTGATTATTAAAACGCACATCGCTTTACATTTACATATAGATACAGACGTAATTACATGTATATTCGTAGGTATACATTTATATGCATGCATGTGAATGTGATTCTGAAGAAATATACATGTATCTTTACGTTTGAGAATATCCGTATTAGGTCTATAAGATCATCATTTAGAAGATACAACTAATTCGAGCTCTAATTAATTAGGTATGTTGAGTTCAAGCCCTATATTCCATCATGCAAATATTCAAGGAAGAAAGCAGAGAGTTTGGGAATCGACTACATTCCGTTTGAAACAAGTTTGAAAGAGACGATTGAGAGCTTCAAGGAGAAGAAATTTATTGACTAGAATTCCATGTTTAATTAACATGTTGATTATTATATAAAATAAAATGCTATGGTTTGTGTACTTTCACCGAATGTATTGTTTTTTTATTGGATATTTTCTTTGGTAAAAAAACGTCACCAAATGTATTGTTACTTAAATGATTCGAGAATATGTTATGCAAAATTTCAATTTCGACTACAATTAAGTTTACAGTTACAAAATTTGTTTTGTAGGCTATCGTTAATACGTAGAGGCAAGTAGCTAGAGGTCTTACAAGATAACCGAACATTAAAAATCAAACCATCCTTAGTTGGCCAACTCAAAGTTCGACAAACTTGAATACTCAAAAAACTAGGAAAAGAACTATTTATCATATTATTTGGACATGCATGATGGCATATTTCTACTTTCTTGTGACATCACAACAGCTGACAGCCAGGTTTTTCAAGAAAACCAAGCATATCAGAATTGATGTCCACTTTGTCAGAAAAATGCAACAAGAAGGCTTCTTACAAACTCAACGTGTCCTTCTGTCGTACATGTTAGATGCCTTGAATCTGAATCACACACTGCGACAGGTAGCACGGGAGCCTCGCTGCCCGGTCAGCGAGTCGGGGGATCCAGGGGCCAGAGTCGCCCCCGGGCCAAACGGTATACGATCTCTGTTGTATGGACCTATCAGTTTTGTTGTTGGGCTTAGGGTTGTTTAGCGCTATATATAACGGCTTATATGTAAATCCTAATTGTACCGAAAACTGTAATCAGCCTCCGTAATAATCTGATCTCCCTCCTCCTGTGGACGTAGCCAATTTGGTGAACCACGTAAACCTTTGTGTCTTTCTTGCGTTTATTGTTCTCGTTTCGATTCTGTTACAACACTACAACTAGCTGACATCATGACAAAGCCTCTTGGTCAACAACATAGATTTCTTTCTTACAAGTTGGGTGTTGTGTTTGAAACACCACTTCCAACTTGAAGGGGGTAATGGAATATACACATATATAAGTGTATATGTTTATGTATATATTATTAGACTATTTTACCCTTAGAATATCCTTCTATATAAGGGAACAATTGTAACAGAAACAACTAATTCAGTCTATTACAGAATACCGTTCTTCTTACTTTCCTTCGTCCTTCTTCTTCTACGGGTTTTATCAATTTGCCTCCTAAAATACCTTTGTTGGTGTTGTTGATTGATTTCTCTCCGGAAAACAGGTTTTGTCGATATGATCAAGGTTTTATAATGTGCATTAATCATCAAAGTAGGAGATGTTTTACCTGCATATGAAAGTTATGATCTTGTTGTCATTTTTAGTGAAGATATATACTCCCAAGTTGTTATATCAAGTAGATGAATGCGAGCAACGTGTTTCATAAATCACACAGAAAAGGAAGTTGACAAGTTTTCATAAATCAAACAATTTAAATTGACGAGGTATTATGTGAAGAAGTAGAAAGGCTTTGAATCCGACAATGCATGTGATTATCACACTACTAGACGAATTCTTTTGTTTCATAGATGCACCGCACTTTATGTCATTTTACGACATGTTCATGCATCTTACAAACATGGTTTATTAGTTAGAGTTTAAAAAATTAAACAATTTTGCTTATTACGGTTCCTATTTTTTGTGTGAATATTTCATTAACTAATGTTTAAGAAGGACATATTAGATACTTTTGACATTGGATTTGTCTAATGCAAGATTATTAAAATCGAGATTCTAGGATCGGTTTGCAGGATCTTTTTGAATCGGATCGTAGATTCAAATCGTAGAATTGTAAAATTCAACTAAAATAAATAAATTTAAAAAAATAAAAAATCTGTTTTTCTAAAAAAATATGTAATAAAAAATATAAAATTATAAATCATGTCAAATCTGAAAAATATGTTAAATGTTGTAGATTAGCTATTTGTTTTATTGAGTTTTGACAATTAGCCCATTAACCTCCTTTTTATTAAACAAAATGCAAAGAATTGTGAAATTCAGTAGAATTTTGATACGATTCTGAACGATTCTACCCGATTTTATCACGATTCTGATTGATTCCTATTCTACACCCCGATTTGGATCGTCACCCCTAGTTTGAATCGTAGGATAGTACGATTTTAAGATTTATATCTAGATTTTGATAGCCATGGTCTAATGTGTGTCCACGTGCATACAATAAACAACTAAAACAAGGAAGTTCTCAAATTACTCCTTACTTAGAAAAAGGAATAAATCAATCCCAACAAAAAAAAATTACATTTTCAATGTAATTCCTTCAACTGCCTTACATTAAAAAAAACTCTTTTAACAATTACTCCGTACTAATCTACTATATATATATATATTAACCAAAAACATATATATTAAAGAAAACATCTATTTTCGCCACATGTCATCTCCTCACTAAATCGCCATATGTTATTTTATTATTTATTTTGCCACATATCATTTTGTAAATCATTTTTCTTTTTGATAAACTAAATCATATAATAGAAAAATTATAAATATGTATGTTTATTTTAGGATAATTCAGATTTTAGGATATTATGCTTATTTATACTTTTAACCTTCTCCAAAACATATTTTATGTGTTTTAATAATACAAAAAGTTATTTAATAATTCTATAGAAAAAATTTAATCTCATAATTTATAAATTTTAAATACTTTAAACTAAAAAATATTTGATTACCCATATTTTTATTAAAAATATTTATCATACTAATTCAAAAACTTTATATTAGAGAGTTAATATCTTTTTACTGTAGATATTTATGTCATAATTTACAGTAAGTAATTATTTTTAAAAATTACTAAATTTATAAGTGGTAAATGAACTAAATCTATTTAATAAAATATTTTATATTTTTATATTTAAATTAAATTTATTATTTTATAAAACCGTACGAGATACGAAAAACTGAAATGGTTCAAAAGAAATGAGAAGATAAAAAGATAAATAAAAATAAGAGTCGAAGGTTTAAAATCTAAAACACTTTTGTGAATCACGCAATACGTTTGTAGCCACTCTTCTGCTTCGTCGTCTTCTTCTTCTTCTTCTTCTTCTTCTCCTCCATTTCACTTCCCATTTACCACGCAATACGCTTCTCCGCCATGGGTTCTGGAGCTAGTCGTCGCGCTGATCCCCGTCCTAAATCCACCACCACCACTTTCAAACGCCGGATTTCCTCCTTCGTCTGTGGCTCTTCCAGCTCCCAAGCTACCGCTGAGGTATCCGCACAATCCCAAATAGTGTCTTTCTCAATTTCGAAACCCTAAGTATACTGTTCCTTTCGCTTCTACTTGATTTAATGTTTGATCGCTGATTTACTTATCCTGTGTTTCGTTTTGTGTTTGTTGATGTATAATTATGTCTCTATTTTGATTTCCATTGCATTCATCTGTATACGACCTGGAAATTTGGATTTTGAAACCCTAATATGTCTTGTGCTCAGATGCAAGTCGTAAGGGTTATAATAGTCAACGGCCCTTAATGGATTTGTATGACTTATATACAACAACAACAACCCTACCCCCAATCCTTAAAAGGCTCCTGCTTATAGCAGGGTGAGTAGGGTCGGATGTACGCAACCTTAACCCTTTGTTAGAAGAACATAGAGGTTGTTTCCGATGAACCAAAATGAAGATTGCGTCAAAAATAGTGCATCTTTAGTTCATCTTTGGTTCAAAGAATAGTGCATTTTTGCTTCCATTGGAAAATGGAACAATTTCAGTGACTGATATATTTGATATTTATTTATTAGATGGAAGATTATCCAGTCGAATTACTGGTGAATTCTGCAGGGTATAGTGACTCAGTACCCGGTAACTCTCAGGCGCTGCACAAGGAATCTGCTTTGAAATCAACTGAAGGAATTGAGTTTACCAGCCCCAAATATGAACAGTCTGATAGTAATGCTTTGAGTAGTGAGGATCGGATTCTGGAGAATGCTCAAAGCAATACTGATTCAGCCAATAAAGGAAAAGATCTTACAGAAAGTAATGAATCGGGTGTAGCTCATCATCTAAACAGAGAAAGCAGATCTACTCAGCCTGGTACAGGTTGTGCATCTTGTAGTGGAGAGCAATCTTCAAGAAATGTGGACTGTGGCATGATCTTAAGTGGCTCTCCAGAGAGTTCCACTGGAGATCCGTCTCCTGTTAGATTTCCACGTCAAGAGCTCAGTAGTATGTTTGTAGATAGGGATGGTGTTGAAGAACACAGTGATGGTAATGTACAGACAGGAATAGTTGACTCGACTTCTGTTGTTTCTCCTGCTGTTTCTAGTTCAGATATAGGTTCATGGTCACTTAGAAATGATGATATCCAAATCCAAGATTTCGTTGTGTCAGATAGGATACCAGGCAGTACATCAGGTAATATACTTCATGTGGATATTACGAGCATTTCTTCTGCCAATTTTTCTGGAATCAGTGACGGTATAAGTACTCGAGAAGCAAGGAGGAATAGCAGAAGAATGTTTTGGGATACCTTTTCATCTCGTAATTCAAGAAGACACCCTGATTTCCCAGCCATCCTTTCTACTACGGATAATGTTGACGACACAGGCTATCATCGTAGTTGGCTTCTTGATTTTGGTAGTGATATCTTAAATGATGGGATGAGTGATGATCTTTGGCATTTGGGTAGGAGGAGCCACCTTGCTGGAGAACGGAGGTCCCACTCGCACTCTAGATCTGAGGTAAGGGTTTGTATTCTCTCTATCAGCTTTGGTTCTATGCATAAATTTAATGAGCTTTTGAACTGAAAAAGGCAAAGAACTTTTCTTAGTTTGGTGTTTGCTGCTGTTTATGTATGACTCATTCTTGGCTGATTTTTACTTCTTTCCAGTTCTGGGGAAGACTGCGGGGTGGTACTGGTGAAAGGGGTGGGAGGACCGTCTGTCCTTCAGGATTGCATCCTGATGGTTCGTGTTTATGTGGGTTGGAAGATGAGGCCAACAGCCAAGGTAGCATGTCACGTATCATCATGCTTGCAGAAGCTTTGTTTGAGGTATTTTTCTTATTCATCAGCAGCATAGATTTCAGTTCCATTTGCTGCATGTTTATGTATAGAAGCTTATTTTTGTGTTTCAGGTTCTGGATGAGCTTCATCGGCAACCAACATCTTTTGGACTATCCATTTTCTCTAACCCAGCTCCCGAGTCCACTGTTGATTCACTTCCAGTCAAGTCTTATAAAAAGTCCACAGCAGTTAAAAGTGGAGATGACGTGGAACAGTAAGTGCATTTTGTATTTCTTTAGAGAAAATGGATCAAAACTATAATCTTTAATTCTTACTTTTACATTTTCTCAATGCAATTATGTTTCCACTTACTGGCAGGTGCTACATTTGTCTGGAGGAGTACGAGACTGATGATAAAATACGAGTTCTTCCTTGCAGCCATGAATATCACATGACATGTGTTGATAAATGGCTGAAAGAGATACACGGGTAGCGTTATCTTCTTTATCTATACTATAAATTTCTTCCTGTGCAGCTTTGACTCATTCCTTACCCCCATGATTATATGCAGAGTTTGCCCCCTTTGTCGTGGAGATGTTGGACAAGGAACAACACAGGAATCGTTGCCAAGCTCAGATGGGTCATCCACACCTGCTGATCTGGTGTAGATCGTGTATATACAAGATGGTTAGTTCGATCTTTGTGAATAGACACTGGTGCAGTGCTGAAGCGAAAAGGCAACATGGAATCTGCAATTGTTGTGTTTGAAAGGATATAACCCATGGAGTCATGGTACACATAACAAATAGGTGAAGATGGAGACTAAATGTTGGGTTTCAGCCTCTCGCGAAACCGAGCCGATATATGGCAATTGTTAAACCTAGTGTGCTAATGTTGCCTTTTGCTTTGTCAAACAAATGCTGGATAACAGGTGCTAAATTCCTTATACCTATGTGGTTATAAGAAATAAGAATGCTCGAGTTCCACTATCTGTGTTGGCTGCTGCTTGTGCTTTGAATAGGAATAGCCAAATTGATTATTCAATAATGTTGTGCATCGCACTATCAATCATTGCAGTTCAAAATCAAGTATCGTGCATCACATGAAACAGGCAACGTACCCATCACTTCAATTTTTTATCTTCTTCCAATTTGTTTTGTTTCTTCTACATGTGATTGAAAAGAGAGTAATAATACAACATCACACCACTCAAACCACACAAAATAATTGATCCTAGAAAAACAGATGATCCCACCATTGCCCTCAGTCACTCTATTCACAAAAATATCGGTTATCCGATCCAAAAGCTCGGCAATCGGATAATCAATTCGAGGATTCATCAGAGAAGATGGTGACTCTACAACATGGGCAATGAGCATTGGTTTGAATCCAAGGTGAAAGACACTTTGAATGAAACCTATGAGCACATGGAAGATTGACCAAATTCTCTCCAACTTTGAACTGATCCAAACAAACTGCACATTCTTCTTGCTCTGATGCTTTCCATCCAACAAGCTTATTTGCCCATCTCATTATCTTCTTCTTCTTTGACCCAAATACTTCTGTCTGAAGCTCCTTTGTTCTCCCATTTATGTTCCTCAGTTTCTCTTCACTTGAATCATTGTTATTCCACTGTGCTCTAAGCCTCTCATCCAACCTCCCCTTGGCCTCTCTTGCCAATTTTCCAAGCTTTTCATCTTGAGATACCCTATCACTTGCACACCTCTGCTTTTGTCAAATCAAAAAGGGATCTAAAAGTTAGAAATGAACCCAAAAAATAGCCAGTTTGAGAAATTTTTATAGGGAATTACCACAGTGGATGAAGAAGAAGAAGAAGAGATGAGACTGGATTCACATCCACTACTAGCATATAGGCAAAAAGTAGAGCGTCTGGTGAATCCATGGCCGCCTCCTGAACCTAAACCACCAAGATTTGAACATAAACCACCACTTTGATGGATCCTTCTTCTTCTTGCAGCTTCAACTCCTGGTAGCATCCCAGACATGTTTGATTGTGTTTTTAGTTTCTGGGTTTTTTCTCGTTTTTGAAATGGATCTTGAGAAATCAGACAAAGATTGTTTTTTTTTGTATCAGAATCAGTAGGAAGAAGGTGTTTATATGTGCAGAAAGCTGAATTTCTGAGAAAGGGGGGAGAAATCAAGAAATTATATTTGGATTGTTGTGTTTGTTTTGGAAATTCAAAGTTGAATGGTATGTGGAATTCAACTCTATAGTCTATTGTAGTGCAATAAATTTTTATAATAGAAAGTTTTGAGGTTTTGATAAAGAAAGAATGTTGAAGGAATGAAGGTAGTTGCGAGGAAAGAAGGGAGTTAGGAAGAGAAGGTAAATAATGGTGGAGGGAGGAAAGTGCACATGAAGCTTCACACTAATTGAATTTTGGAAATGAATTGGTGACCTGACTTTTGTGGGTTGGAAAAGATATGTGCGCGGTAAGACTTATAGTACACAATCGTGCGGTAACCGTTAACGCACCCGTTGTTTCAGGGGCAATTTTGGAATTTTTTTGAAAACGTATATTAATCTTGTGCGTTAACTTTTACCACAGAGATCTGTGCGTTAAAATTTAACGCACGAGATTAAGGAAAAATTAACTAAAAAAATTAAAATTTTGATTTAAAAAAATCATGTGAGATAACTTTTACCGCAAAGATTTTTTTTATTAATCGCGCAGATTTTTTTTAAATAAAAATATATCTGTGCGGTAAATATAACCGCACAAATCTAATACTTATCACTTCAGTCTCATTTCTTTAGTGGTAAGGCCTTGTGCATCCTTTGTAAGGTCTCAGGTTCGAGTCTGAACTTCTACACTAATCTTTTATTTTATTTGTGAAAAATAAATAAAAGAAGAGGGTGAGAAAGATTGAACTTGAGACCTTATCGACAAATAACCGGTGTGAAACCACCACACTAATGAGTTCTCATGATATTTTGTAATTTTATTATTACATGTTACAATAGAACTTGATTTCATCTTATTTTATTATTAATTTTTTTTATCTTAGTCCCATATAATTATTAAATTAATTATAATAATAAATTCAAAAAAAATATTATTCAAATAATCAGATGTTTAATATTTTATTATTATTATTTTAGGCTTTGTTTTAATATATTTATTATTATTTGAATATTTTTAATATTTTTACTATTTTTCATGTTTTGATAAATCTTTTTATATAAAAATATTATAATTATAAAACAATAAAACCTCTATTACTTCATAAGATAAAAATATTATGATAATCAAAATTGTTCTCAATTTAACCTTTTTATAAATTCTAGACTTGGCAAACGACACAAACGATGTCATAATGGTTTTAAACTTGGTTTATATGACTGTTAGAGGTATTTGACCATGTGGGTTACTCTCAACCACCACTTCGTATTTTTCAAGTAACACGTCATTTGTAATACCAAACATCTCTTACCTCTCTAACTTGTCGATATACATATTGCGACAAGTTATAGAGTTATCACTAGTTTGGTTTTTACAAAGGAGGTGCTATTCGAAAATTTAGAAGTTGTGATTGGAAGTTACCTACATGATAAAATATCTCTAATAGGCATTGAAACCAAGTTTCATTCCATTTCGACATCGTTTAGGCGTTGTTTTGCAAAATTGGGCCTTAATCCCATTTAAGGTCTTTTAGCGTTTACGCGTAATTTTGAGCCTCGTTTTGTGTGAGAGAGACCATCTTGTGACTTTATATGCATAATAAGACTAATTTGTATAATTTTTTCAAACATAATAATACATCGATGTTATTAATCATACCTATTGCGAAAAGATAGAGAGTGGTGACTAGTATGATGTTTATAAAGAAGGTGTTAGTTGAAAAGTTAGAAGTTTTGATTGAGAGTTATCCACGTGGTCAAATATCTCTAATATGCATTGAAATCAAGTTTCATTCCGTTCCGACATCGTTTGGGTGTCGTTTTGTCAAATTGGGTCTTAAGCCCATTTAAGGCCTTTTAAGGCCTTTTAGCGTTTACGTATAGTTTCGAGCCTCGTTTTGTTTGGGCGAGACCATATTGGTACTTTATATGCCTAATAAGACTAAGTTGTATAATTTTGTCAACAATAATAATCATCAATGTTGTAGACCATACATATTGCCACAAGTTAGAGAGTTATCACTAGTTTAATATTTACAAAGGAGGTGTTATTTAAAAAGTTAGAAGTTGTGATTGAAAGTTACCCACATGGTCAAATATCTCTAATAGGCATTGAAATCAAGTTTCATTCCATTCCGACATCGTTTGGGCGTCGTTTTGCCAAATTGGGCCTTAAGCCCATTTAAGGCCTTTTAGCGTTTGCGTATAGTTTCGAGCCTCGTTTTGTTTGGGCGAGACCTTATTGGTACTTTATATGCCTAATAAGACTAATTTGTATAATTTTGTCAACAATAATCATCATCAATGTTGTAGACCATGCATACTGCGACAAGTTAGAGAGTTATCACTAGTTTGATATTTACAGAGGATGTGCTATTTGAAAAGTTAGAAGTTGTGATTGGAAGTTACCCACATGGTCAAATATCTCTAATAGGCATTGAAATCAAGTTTCATTCCATTCCGACATCGTTTGGGCGTCGTTTTGTTAAATCGGGTCTTAAGCCCATTTAAGACCTTTTAGCGTTTGGGTCGTTTGCCATGTCTGGAATTTATTGAAAGATTAAATTGAGATTAATATTGATTATCATACTTTATTTTATCTTAAAAAGTAATATAAGTTTTATTGTTTTATAATTGTAGTATTTTTATATAAAAAGATTTATCAAAACATGAAAAATAGTTAAAATATTAAAAATATTCAAATAATAATATATATTAAAAAGGCTAAATAATAATAATAAAATATTAAATATCTGATTATTTGAATAATATTTTTTTGAATTTATTACTATAATTTAATTCAATAATTATATGGAACCAAGATAACAAAAAATTAATAATAAAATGAGGTGGAACCAAATTCTATTATAACATGTAATAATAAAATTACAAACATATCATGACAACTCATTAGCGTGGTGGTTTCTCACCAATTATTTGTGCATAAGGTTTCAAGTTCAATCATTCTCACCCTCTTCTTTTATTTATTTTTCACAAATAAAATAAAATAAAAGATAGTGTTGGAGTTGAAACTCGAACCTGAGACCTTACAAAGGATGTACAATGCCTTACCACTAGAGTAATGAGACTGAAGTGATAATTATTAGATCGGTGCGGTTATATTTATCGCACAGATATATTTTATTTAAAAAAAAATCTGCGCGATTAACTAAAAAAAAACAGGATTTTTTTTAATCAAAATTTTAATTTTTTTAGTTAATCTTTCCTTAATCTCGTGCGTTAATCTGTGCGGTAAGAGTTAACGCACAAGATTAATATACATTTTCAAAAAAAATCCAAAATTGCCCCTGAAACAACGGGTGTGTTAACAGTTGCCGCACCGTTCTGTACTATAACTCTTACCGCACAGAAAAGTGTGCATTTAGAAAAAAAAAAAAAAAAAAAAAAAAACGTGTGCATTTAGACAGAACCTTTGTTAATGGGATTTTGTATTTTTTTGGGGGGTAGAAGAGGTGGGTTATACCCTTTATTCAATTAAATAAATCAGATTACATATTGTTGCTAAATCAAGAATCAACTTCAAGAACAGTAGATAATCCATCAGGGCTGGTTGCAAGAGCGGGGAATATATCGAATCTTCGTCTGCCAATCATTCACAATGAGGAGCTCCCTACATTCATCAATCAGATTCCTATGGCGATGCAGATCCGACTCAAAGAAGGAAACAAGTTCAACAACCTCAGAAGCATCAAGCTCAATCTCCAGCTTGGAAAATCACACAAGTTCAACCGAGAAGGGCCTTGACTGAGCTTTCTTTGGATCCCCTCTATCCTTCTTTCTCGACATAGTTTCCCCAGTATTTTCCTTGGCCAACTCTCTGATTAATTTCATTGTTTTATTTTTCTTTCCTTGTTGATTCCTTGATTGTCTCCATTGGAATGCTCCCTTCCTTTTTGTTCGATCTGTTGGATTTGACACCAACATCCATGGTCCATAATCCTTGTATATTTCTGGGAATAACTCCTTCTATCTTTGATCTTCTGATGATGTACCATTATCATTATAATCCCTTTCGCCTTCGTCCAACAACGAGGATGTGCAATTCTCTCGGAGATGTCCAACACGACCACACTCGAAGCAGATCATTCTGATTCCTTAGTATTGGATTTTCCAAACCCTCCCATTCAGGAGAAATTTTGAGAGAAGAGGGCGTGGTCGGTTAACCAAATGTTCGGTTAGTGATTTCTAACAACAATTTACATAACCGTAATTATCGATTAACCAAATTTTCGGTGCAAATAAGTCGGTTAGTTCGATTAACCAATATAACAAAAACTAAAAAATATGCTCTTAAAATTGTTAAGAAAAAAGAACAAAACTAGCCCTCTAAAGAAAAAAGACCAATGAGTTAATCCCAGGTATTGGCGGTACTGCCTTTAAAACTGCTATAACCAGTTTAGGCGTCGGTATGAGATTTGATCAAGGGCCATGTTTGAACCCTATTTCTCCATCTGTTGGTGATGATAAGTTTACCGCAAGGGAACCCGAATTTCAATAAACAACTGGTTTTCTTAGCAAGTTCAAACATGCAAAGACATGAAACTAGCCCTCTAAAAATATGTACAGTAAACTCATCACTCATCTCCTCTGGTTTTAGGCTCAACACAAGCACAAAACCTAGCCATCCTCCTCCTCCGAGTGTGAATCCCACTTCCATATAGATAATCACTAAGAACAACCTTCCTTCCACACTCCATAATCTTGTTGCTTTCATCAATCTTCACTACAACAAACTGAATCTTCTCAACTTCCACCTCCAATCTCTTTACTTTCTCAAACCACCTCTTTGCTTGATCCAACACTTTCCTCATCTTCTCCACGCTCGCTTTGATCTCTGATGGATGATCGTCACATGACGACTCATTCGAGCAATAATGCTAAAATGGAAGTACCTTATTACCAACATGTCTTTCAAGAGATGCTACTGCATCCCTTATAGATTCCATGGCTGACACATACTTGGTCCACCGAGCTTCTTCTTGAATATTCTTCTCTCACCAGTTGTAGATGCAACGACTCATGTTTCAGGCCCCATTGATGCAGCCAAAATGGACATCGAACAAGATAGGGGGCTCAGTTTGCAAAACCCCTGAGTTTGGGCCAATATCGTCACAGTTGGGTAGACCAATATCCTCTCAGTTGAAGTCATACAAAATCCACAGAGACGAAGAAAGTTCCGGTGAACAGCAAGGCTGATCATCTCAACTTCAGTTTGGAACTGGATCTCTCCTCCAATGGCGTTTCCGTTCTGAAGCCTCTTTTCACCAACAAATGTACCATCATGGAGAGTACCTTTGTAAACTATCCCGAAACCTCCCTTTCCGACTATGTTCTTGCTCGAGAAGTTGTTTGTTGCAATCTGGAGTTCTCTGAATGAGTATTTCCTTATGTTTCCAAGGCAAACTTGCTGATGTTGTTGCTCTAAAAATTAAAATAATTACATATTAGATACTACTCCTTAGTTAATATATGAAATCATGTTCTTTTAAACAATGTATACTTCTTCTCACCATTAGAATCTAAGGATTTGTGTGGTTACGCTTTTGGCGCATATAGAGGAGAAACCCAAATCTATAAAGGATCAAGCATACGAAAGCCAAACTTGTACCGAGGGCTAATGCAATTATGTGGACTTTGGGTTTTCCAGAGGGATGGGAGCCTTGAATAAGAAATAAAATTCAATATTAGGACTGAACAAATAGACTAAAGTTGTAAATTATTTGGGTTAAAGGAAAGGGGCAACAGAGCAGTTCAAGAGCATTCTTTCTCGGTCCCAGTGGCACATATTAGTGGATTTCCTACAATACTGGGTTCAAACAGAAAATGAGTAAAGAAATTCAAAATCCTCCTTCATTACACAGTTTTATATTATTTTTGTGCAAAAGTACAAGTACAATGCAAGAAGTGACTTACTTGAATGTCTTAGCTCTGATCCTCGGTACCGGGCCGCTCAAGTTATTGTAAAAAATGACACTTTTATGGGTGCCATTTTTGAGAACCGATCAACTCTATTCTTACGTGTATGGGTTAAAGACTCACAAGAATGTCTTGTCCAATCCATGAATACCATTCATGTCATTTTAGTGCCCAAAATATGGCGAATGTTGCAGACAAGATAAATACAACAAAGGAGGTGATACCAATCTCTCCGGTTAGAGGGAGTCTCACTCTCATGTTTTTCTCACCCAAACTTGCACATAATCTACGTTCAAAATAATTAATATAAAACCAAAAAAAGATCTTGTAGTAAAGATAAAGACTTATAATATACACAAACAAACTTTGAAATTAATTTGAATCAAACTGATCAATATACTCGTTATGCAGTTATGCAATCCCTATTAGAAAATAGTGTGATTATTATTATTAACAAAAAAGAAAATATATATGTTAGAGAAGAATTAAAATTAAGGAAAAGAAAATTACTTGAACTTAATGCAGAACATGAGAATTAGCACCTTAGCAAACCATGATGACATAAAGAAATACATGAGAACCAA
This sequence comes from Oxyria digyna, assembly GCA_029168935.1. Lineage (NCBI taxonomy): Eukaryota > Viridiplantae > Streptophyta > Magnoliopsida > Caryophyllales > Polygonaceae > Oxyria > Oxyria digyna. The sequence goes on from JAPVLV010000017.1 coordinate 1,686,596, forward strand.
CATAGTTGATGCTAGTATCACAAAGAAGATAGCTCCTGCTACATTAATGTCTAGAGTTTCTTCATCCTTGCCTGTTTTATCATTTGACTCTTTGCTGTGACCTCCCTAACAATTTTTAAGAAACAAAAAATAGGTATTTATAAGAAATCTAAATGATAACTATCTTTCATAATTAGTATCAATTCAGACTTGTTTAAACCACATTTTCAATTTTATATAAAAACTTGTGGGTTGAGTTCATTGTAAGAGGTGTTCAAATAGCCTTTTTAATGAACTTAGATGAACCACATCGAGTTGTTTTGCGGTAAACACATGCTCTGATGGTATTACACCATCCTCCTCCCTAACACCAATTTTCACAAATCTGGATTAGAAAAAGCTTTTATTATGGCCAGTAGGCAATACTTATTTGTAACACTGATAAATAAGTGACTTTTAACACTTAAAAACAAATACAAATGCAGGTTAGATTATAGTATGGCAAATCTCCAACTGAATAAGCCAACTATTTGCTCCTGAACCAGATCCACGGTGTATATGATATCCGGGTAAGGTTCCATCTAAGCAAACTACAAGCAGGAAAAGTGACAGGATTGGTTTGGTTATAAATTTCAATTAAACAGAAGAGATTTTTCTGATTTTGAGCTAAGTAGCAGGTTTCAGCTCAGTTTATTAGTCCAAAAGTAGCACAAGGTCAGAAATTTGATGAACCTCAAAACAAAAGAAAGACTCAATACTTTCAGATGTGAATGTCAGTGAAATTCAGAAACAGAATAACTGTGAAAAATGGAAAACAATACTGTATAAGCGAAAAATCAAAAACAATTATAGATTTATAATTTCCTAAGCAGAGTCCTAGAATGTGAAGAACAGGATTGTCATGTCTTTGGCTATTTTTTTTATCCAATTGGATAGGCAAAGAGCTGCATATAGACCACGACAAAAAGGACCTGCAATTAATTGCATAGCACCCAGTAATTCTTAACAAAACCTGACAATACTGATGGGTATGGTCAAAGATCTGACTTAGAAAATAAGCAACAGCCTATTCCAAATAAAAACTAAAAACAATAATTCAAACAACAATCACCCAAATTCATAAATATAAGATTTAAAACATCAAATGTTGAACATTAACACGCAACAATCAGCACTAAGACACACAGAAACACAAATCACAAAACCCAGAAAACGTTAGCAATCATAGCACATAACACTTTCGATTACTGTTCCCACCGCCATCATCCATAAGAAACTCACTCCGGTGTCAATATACGGACTTTTTGGTGCATAAAGCAAAACTTCCACTACATAAAGCAATCAAGTCAAAAGAATAAATATAAATCTTCGTCTCCAAACAATTCAACACTCAATAAGCTTAATCAGCCTACACTGTATCATTGAAGGAAGCAAAAATTTAGAGAATTGGAATGCAACAGAAAAACAATAGTTGAACGGAACATGCAATAGCAAACCCAACATTCAATTTCAATTTTCAGCACACCTTCAACTAAGCTAAAACCTAGAAGAGTATATTCACGAACCTAGAAGAGTATATTCACGAACCCACACTATAATATCTATGAATATATTTTTTTAGGAATCCAACAATAGCAGACTACAATAGAAACACCATCGGCTTAAGATTGAACTTCAGATCAAATTGGAATGCAACAGAAACAACAATAGTTGAAAGACAAACCCGATCACCGCGCTCTCTACCAATCTCACCGCATTCGATCTCCCCAGGCCTACACCAATTGACAATCCCCAGGCGCTTAGCCTTGCTAGCTTTTGCCCCAAAATAAAATACCTAATTCTCGACTTCAATGACGATAAAGCACGGAGCAGGGCGTTTAGGCATTCGATGACACCACCGACGTCGAATGTAAGCGAATGGGTGTCGGAATATAGCGAGCCTTCGAATTGATGGGATCCATCGAGAGCTTGACCTTACAGAGAAGCTCGCTGATCGACAAAGGTCGCTCTTCTTCGAACCACTCTCCAGAAACCTCAAGAAGCAAACACGGATTTAGGAGTCGTATCGGTAGACATTTCAGAAACCCTAAAACAAACCACCATGCAAGGAGAGAAACCTTAAACAACACAAGGAAATAAATTGAATTTATACAAATTAAGTGGAACAAATCATTTAGAAACTCATTGGCCAAGTGTAATTCTCTAAACAATTGTAGTCCTTAAAACAACTTTTTCCTCAAAACATGTTACCCAATAATCTCCCCCTCAACCCAGCATCCACTCTTAAAAAGCATACAGTTTCATCTAATGTGCATAACCAGAAGAAAGTTCCAAAAACATTGTGAAGAATCCATTGTATGACATAATACAGAAGAACAATGTAGAACATGTATTATTTTCCCGGATATAGTCTTTACATCAGAATTAAGTGTTTATGAAGACAGTAGCTGTTTACCATCAATACCCTGTATCAGGCTCTCATCATTTAAGAACTTGGCACTTCAAGCATACTACTACGTATAATTTGTAATTTGTAATTTAATTTCAAAATATAATCCTATTGGACAACCTAAATCTTCGGGACGAAGGTTGGGACTAATCTGGAAACGGAAGTTGAAATGCAGTCGATCAATTTGGTGTGAAATATAATCAAAGTTGTTGCTTACCATGTCCGCAGCTGCTTCTATACAACTGCTAAGCTTGAAATTAAAAATGAATGCCTAAGCTTCATATAAACAAATCAATAAGTTCGAGCCGGAGTCGACTTTACCAGCCCTGACTCGTCCCGCGCGCTGAACTCGGAGTCCTCTTCCATATGCTTGGACAAAAAACTAAACATCAAACCAATCCTGCTGTTTCGAAGGTGGGTCGTTTACGAATTTCATCATGCATAGAAGGTTGAGTAAACCTACAGCACAAGTACACCATAAAGCATTTTACGAAGAACAAAGTATACAAATTTGAAGAAGAAATGTCTAGACTGAAGAGACAACCTACATATCAGCCTGAAGCTCAAATACTGAACAAAGAGATCTTCATCACTAAATCCACCCAAAAGAGGTGAAAAAGAGTTGAAACATAGGAATTATGTCATGACAATCACTTCACTATCAAATTGTTATATTTTTTCACAAAATAAACAAGTTTACCAAAGCATATAACCAAGAAACAAGCTCAAATACTGAACAAAGAGATCTTCATCACAAAATTCTTACATAATTTACCAATCCAAATCTCCTAAATGTCTAATACAACCAATATTTGTTTGTGATTATATCTAATAAGAGGTGAGTTCACAGTATGACAGTTGATACAAATTTGTTCCTACTATCAGGGTACTTCCTTAATGTAGAAATGCCAAGTCTTCCAGATAATTTTACCATTTACTAAAATCATTGCCCTTAAAGATAGCACTACAGATAGATTTTCAATTTGAAACCACAATATCCAACAGAAACAGCACGTTTAAGCAATCGGCTTTGTTGTCCTACCCCTTAATAAAGGAAAAAAGGGTATTCAAACAAAAGCATAATTACTTGTGGATAGACAAAAACATGGCAAGTCTAAGGCAATGCAGAGAAGAAAGAGCAATTAGAAAATCAAGCAAAACTCTTCAAAGTTCAAACATATATTTTCAATAGGTCGGGATGCACACCTAGTTCAAACTCCACTTTTGACTATTGATGCTATGAGTACTTGAAGATGACGACGAAGAAGTTCCCCTGCAAATATGTGGCACCCCCACTGCCTACAGATGAGAACACGGACCTCGGCATCAAATACGACCCCCGTGCTGCCGAAGGCAAGCGTTGAGGAACCAAACCGACTGCAGTCCGCCATTACTACCGAAGGGCAATGAAGTAGTGTAGAGGAAGAGGCGTAGAATTAAACAGACGAGAGTTGGTGGTAAGCCCTAATTGAATGGGAAAGAGGAACACAAGGAGAGAAGAGAATATGGAAACAACCCAACTTCGATGCACCACAAATTTAGCCCTAAATGCACAGGAATTCAATGCCATGAATTCAACCCCCAATTCAAGCCCTAATTGAAGGTTTTTTATATGTTTATAGATAAAGAGAGGCTCCATTAAAACGACTTTTATAGTAAAACGATGAAACGACATTTATGTAGAACTCGCTAAGACATATGCACTTATACTATAGACGATATGCAGAACTCGCCAAGGCATATGCACTATAATATAGACAATATGCAGGCATACACACTATACTATAGACGATAAGCAGAACTTGCTAAGGTAAAACGACTCTTATAGTGAAACGGTATTAACGAATATGAGTCGTAGAATAAGATTAGAAGTCTTGAAATTAAAAAAATAAGGAAATAAATATATCAAAACTCCTTCCTACGGCAATTGCAAATCAACGTCTTATCTCTCTCTTCTATCAATTCAACGTCTTCATCTCTCTTCCATCGTTCTTCTCTTCCAGGTTTTCTCTTCCAAACGATAACAATAGTTGATTGATACAACAACACACAAATCTTCATGGAAAAAAAGTTAGTACCGAGATATGCATCAAATGAGTTTACTAAATTCGACTCTGATATATTAAATTCATAGGAATTTGATTAGGGTTTGATTATATTCGAATTTGATATATTCATCATACTAGGGTTAACTAGGGTTTCGTTCTGATATGCGATAACAATTAAACGATATGAACCGGAGGATTCAGTGTTATATAATAGCAATTTAGGGTTTCACATAAATTCTGTTATACAGTAATAAAGTTATCATATGCGTTTTGTTATCGTTATTATGCAACCAGATTTACTTGATGTGCAGTAGATACGTTTTGATTCTAACAATGGTTTTCACCTCTCAAATTGAATGTTTAGACAAGGGGATGTCACATTCGACTTTCATATTAGATTTACAAGATTCTTTCATGTAAATTGAATGTCATGAGAGTGATGGAATTTGATCTGCCTATTGAATTTGATTTACCAATTGAATTTTACTATAGGTTGCTAGAGTTTCATCCTGATATGCAAAACCAATACATCGATATACACGGTTCGCTAGGGTTTCGTACCAACCCTAATATGCAAACCTTAAGTTTTGATATACAGTTCATTTTCGGCGTTATGCAGAACTTAAGTTGTAATATGCGGTTCGTATTCTCTGTTATGCAAGATGTAGTCCAAATGTACATTGATGATTTCCCACATCCCCGATATACCCATACACTACATTCATAGCTACGTATCGACAACACAACTCTTTAACATAATATCCTAAAGACAAGACCTGTGTGAATGCAATGGTTGATGAGAGTGTGCGAGAATGTCGTTTGCAGAATAATCATGCGGCGGAAACGAATAGACCAAATCGGACAAATTGCATCATGATCAATATGAAATTCGCACTATTGAGCTACAACAGATCTGGATAAGCATGAACAAAAACCAAAACTAGAAAAAAATAGTTACCTAAATCGGAGAGATAGTTGCAACAATTAGGGAGAGCAGGTGTTCTGAGCGACCTACACACCAAAAGAAAGCAAGAACTAATTAAGAACAATAAAAGAAGGGGATAAAAAAAGTGAGGTTAAATAACCCTTTTGAGGGAGTTTGCAACAATAAACATCCATTGGAAGGGGAAAAAATGAAGACCATTGGAGGGAGGGGTGTGAAGATATTTAAAGGGTGTGAAAACATTTAAAGATGGAAAAAGCAATTATCAAGGTGGGTTTCTCCGGTCAATTTCTCACATTTTCTGCCATTTTTGTTTATTTCCTTTTATTTTTCAAGATTAAGAAACTCATGGGATCTCCATTATAAATGCCCTCAGCTTTGCCCCTGCAAATAGTTGTCTGCACAACATTCATTAAATAATTGTAAATTCATCAGAAACCAAAATCAATACTAACACTAATGATGCTTCAGCTGGTGAGACTTCCCCGAGTTGATTCCGAAGATGCTCTTTCATCCAAGTATAATTGTAAGACTCCAAATGTTGCGTAGAACAAACCTAGTAAAAATGGTACATGGATGAGTATTTTGAGATATCTGGAAATATGAATTGCACAAGTTTTTTTTTTGTTTAGACCCAGATGTTGGTGTGAAGAGGGCCAATGTATTCACCTATTTGTATAGTGAAGAGGGCCAACAAACTTGTCAATCATCCTTTCATCTAGTGTAAATTATAGATCCTTCTAGTTCCAATCATGAAAATAACATTAAACTTCTTTCACTGAAAAGCAACAATGTATTCACCTATTTGTATAGATGGTTAACTCCTCGCAATAACAAAGATCAAAATGAAAAAGAAGCTGAAAAAAGTAGAAATGTTGCTTACCCTGCTATATCTAAATGCGTCATATTCTCATACAAGAATTACGGAATTGTCCAAACATTTTTAGACATCTTAATGCCTTGGAAGCAAATCATAGGTAAATAGAAATTAATTCCAACTTAAAAATTGGCAGTAGAAAGACAAGTAGAACAGATAAAAAAAAATGGAGGGAATTTGCAAATGGAGAACCTGCTGCTGTTGTGCACCTGGTGGAAGAATTCAAGGAAATTAGCAGAGCATTGACCAAGTGTATATAATCGGTAGTCAAGCCACCAGAGCTAGTAACATGTCTCTCCTCCTCCTTTTTCCGGGCTTGGAACCGGTTGTGTTATGCACAAGCGGAGTTAAAAACATGTTACCACCTACAGCAACCAAACAAATACAGAACAAGCATGAAAACAACATGTCTTTCATAAACAACAACAATATTGGCAGTGTAATGTAGATCAAACCATCGAGTAGCACAAGAACATGTAACCATATCCAACAACCACTAACAGAACTTGATCTTCAGCAGCAAATGCAACCTTAAAGGAACCAAATTCACTTCTAGCACGTGTCCAGAAACATAAGACATTCAAGCTACTACCTTCTTCTAACCAAGTTAGCATAATATCTCTAGTAGCAGTCTAGCTCATGCAAGATTCCATGGACAATTTTGGGAGCAACGAATAGCAGATGCAGAAGCAAACCAAGAACAACACAGAAGAACCCAGAACACAGATGCAGTCTTGGGAAATGTTAAGCTGAACTCAAACTCTACACATCTCTCTCCAGGTATTGACGTTTTGAAGAAATGTACCTCAAATTAAATCAAAAAGTCTCATGTAGCAAACTACATACAATGGCAGGTTCTGGAGGCAAAGGTATATGTAATAGCAGTTGAGATCTGATGGTTAAGAAAGCATTATCCAGCTTGATGCAGAGCAAAATTATTTAGAGAAGTACAACATTCTAACAGTGGAACAACTCAAGCAGAGCAACAAAAAGCGAACTCTTCCCCCTAGGATCTGTCAACGATAATTTATTTATATGCCACACTGATTGGTTTTGCGGCAAGTCATGCAAAGAGAAGTTAGTAGAGCATTATGACCCTGAGATAACAGCTCCTTTATTAACAAGATCTACTATCTAAAAGAAAAGCCAAATAAAATAGAAAGATGAAAGGATCAACAAAACCAAATGATTTTCTGCTGGTAAGAACTTCCCCGAGCATTTAGACTCTTCGGCAAGTACGAATTATCCTTCCAACAAAAGGTGAATTGACCTAATATAACAATGACAGTAGTCAATATAGTAAGATTCTCAAACCTAATAACAATTAGGAAGAAGAGTAAAGTGATAATGTATTATGATCATAAGCCTCCGTAGAGCCTAGCAAGTGTTGTTTGCAAACTTCTACGACCTCTGCACAGCCAAATACTCCAATCCTAGCAGAATAAAAGGGTTATCAAGAAGGAGACCCAATACAACTGGTTACAAAACCAAGTACAAATATTCAAAAGAGGGAGAGCTTAGCCCTTGTAAAATTGGTCAAGTGGTTTAAGTATGCCTAATATAAAATCCCTGACAGCTGCTTATCGCTGGAAAAATTGAAACCTAGCAAAATACAATAAAAAGCATATACATATCACTCCAGAATCAAAGCAAAGAAAGAAAAGAGTAAGGAAGAATTGGCTCGTTGCACAATCATAAGGTAGGAGAGAAGTTTTAGACGCAGTAAGAAATTAACAACCAAATGAACTAGTAATCAGTCTGGATTCAATTATCTGAGGAGAACTTTAGATTCCCGGGAAATTGATCCACCACGTGTGTCCACCAAAAACTTCATATGTCCTAGAAGCAAAGGAGAATACAATAATGAGTAGTAACATATGGCCAACCAAATTTTAAGACCAAGAACAAACCGAAGAAAAGATATCCCTTCCGTAACAAATCAAATGTCCCAGCTTATCATGTTATGCATGTTTCTTAATGTAGAGTCAATAGGTAGAAAACTTCCATGTGGCCAAGAAAACAATGAATCCATATGTATGCCCTTCAACAGACTAGACACCATTGAAGCCTAGCAGAAAAAGGTAGTGTTCATCAAAGAAGGCATCCAAGACTGCATAATCAGAAATCAATATAGAGGATAGAGCACAAGAAAAGCTTAGCCATTAATAAATCTGATGGGAACATCTGGAAGCCGCTGAAACTATCAGGATGTGTACTGTGACATGATAACTAGGAACCTATCAAAACCCACCAATAACTATCAATGTAAAGCTTTGACATTCCAAAATCAAAACTAGAGAGGAAGAGATGGTCTCCCAGTGAAAAGGGCCGGCACGTGAAATCGTAACAAGAATCTGTCTACTGCGACATCATAAGAAAGCCTAGCAAAACCCACCAACAACAATAGTTCGAATAAGTTACACTTCACAAGAAAAACCTAGAGCAGTAAGAAGATAAGATATTTTATGAAGAAGAGATAGCCTCCCATCAGTCCCATGTGATGTGGTCATGCTTGTATAAATGTTTCCTTCCAATTATCATTGATAGAACCCTACCAAAACAAATTAGGGTAATCAGTCAAGAGCTCTGTCATTGCAAATCCAGTACTAACAGGAAAACAAATCTACAAGGAACCCCTGATGTCATATTATTCTGATGGGAAGAATAGGTGTCCAGCAAAAGATATTCCATCAGATCTAATCTCCTTCAGCACGATGTTAACTGCAAATCCTAGCAAAGCAATCACATAATGATCAGAAGCTAGTTGGGAAATCTGTGACTTAATAATGAACTCAGGGAACTCAGGGAAGAAAAAGAGTTGTCGTCCAATCATTTAACAGCACTAGAACCACGCAGTAGAGAACTTTAGCCACTGTAAGAATGTTGTTAATGCCATAACATATGGTGCCTCTAACATGAGAGGCCACAGGATAATGGAGACCTAGATAAATCAAACAACAGATATCATTGAAATAGTTTAACACTCCATATCAAAACCCAAAATTAAACATGAAGAAATTAGTATGGAGAAGAGATGATATGATGTGTCAAACTTGTAAAATCGTCCCCTTGTGCAAAAATGATCAGAGCCCTATAAAGAACAAATCACTGTCATAGAGAATGTGGTCTGACAATGCAAATCCAGAAATTGATGGAAAATAAAATGGAAACAGAAACTCCTGATGTGGTGTTATCTGGTCAGAACTAAAGACTTGAGCCCAAAATATTCCACATGACCTTCTGCTTATTTGAAGACCCCTAGCAAAACCAGTGAATTGCAGTCAATACTAAGGCCTGGTACTTCAAATTTAGATTCAAATTAGGAAGAAAGAATTTTTCAGTATCACTCATTTGAAAACTAGTCTTGCAGTAATTGCTTGAAAATCATCTGTACTTGCAATAGTTGCAAATAGCATGTCAATCCAGACCCTATCACAGAGCAAACTCGTCAAGAAAAGAAGTCTAATACAGATTTAAGAAATGGAATTAGTAAGAACAGGCAAGAACTTAGCCACAGTTGAAACTTATGGATGTCATTACACCGGAGATCAGCTGCTACTTCCACATGATAACCCAAAACCTATCACAATCATACAGAAAGCAACAAAACCAAAGAGTTTGAGGCTCCAAATCAAAAACCAAAGAGGCTATAAAGGAGGAAGAAATTGATATGATAAGAGATAGTCCCCCCATAGTGACGTGTCAGGTTTGTAACTCATCAATCATCATTATAATTGTCCTATCAAAACAAATAAGAAGCATCAAGAAAGGAATCAACCAATGCAAACACAACATAAAGCGACAATCAAATTAAGTAGGGATAATAATGAATTGAACCGAAAAAAGTAATATCCACTCATTTGACAGAGGCCCTTGCACTTCATAATGCCGTTTCCTTGCATATAGCTAGTCAGTCATCCCCTAGCAGAAAGGAGCAGCAAATTGTCATCGTACTGCAGAATTGAATATATAAGGCTACACAAAAACTAATCAGAAAAGAGCTCAGCCATAGCCATAAAACTTCTGGATACGGTAACACTTCAAATTCTTGACAAGATTGACTGTCTACTGTCACATGATAATTGTAAACCTAGCAAAATCCACCAAAACTCAAATCAACCACTTGCAGTAGCTCCAAAGGCAAATTCCAAAAGCAAAGACGGAGAGAGAAGGTGTATGGTAGTCTTATGCAACGGTTGAAAATATCACAATCAAAGTCGGAAATCAGAGTTCCATCCTAACAATCCCAATATGATCTTCACATCAATAACTCCCTCAAACTGCAGCAAAGTCGATCTACTGTTATAATAATTCGATCAATCAGTAATAGTTTTAAATATGATGTTCACAGAAATATTCCATCAGATCTAATCTCCACAGAAACACATCGTCTTCTACAAACTTAATCGAACCGAAAGAGAGATCAGATACACCATAAACGTTCAGACAAATCAATCTACAATCAATCAAGACTATTACGATAGGTCAAGCGATCAAATCGGCGAACAACCATTCGAACAAACACAGAAGATCGATGATGAAGAGCACCGCAATCAATCAACAACGACGACAAGATTAGCAGTAGATCTAAAATTGAAAGCACGAGGCGACATCAAGAAACCCTAAGCAAAGAGAGAACATAAACAAGGAAGCAAATTGTGAGATTATGAGAGAGGAGAGGCAGGGTATTTATAGACAGGAAACTTGATCCGCAAGATCATAATTTTACGCGGTTTGGTTCCTGTCCGCGCGATTTCCTTTTTCGTTTAATATTTTTTAATTTCATGTAATAGGAACTCCACCGCCTCGAACTAACCCGTCGACGTGGCTGGCTTAATTCAAAAACAAAAACAAATACCATGCGTTATAAAAAACAATTAGCTTAAGAAGGTAGAAAAATAGAGAGAAAAATTGTATAAAATACTTACATAAAAAAATAAATTACTTTTTAATGTTCAAAATAAAATTTTACTTAATATTATATAGATACTACGAATCTATCTATTGAGTATCTATATAGATTTAAGGAAATTTCATAAAATCGCCCTTAAAATAGAGCAATTTATTTATAACTACCTCTTAAACCAGTAATTCACCTTTAAATAATTATGTTAGTAACCAACCACCCTCTTCACTTTGATCGGGTTTTGACCGGTTTATACTAATTAAATTGGGTTTTGAGTTTATTTAATTTTAAATGGGTTTTGAATGGATACTCCAAACCCGTCAAATCGACCAAAAACACACGCGTCATCGGGTAGTTACGATCCAATCCTATAGGCAAAAACGCCTTCCAGAAGAAATACGAAGTCCTCTTAGCTCAACGAAAGCTTCATATATTTCTCCATTCGGAGCTCCGACTCCATCTCTCTTCCCCACCAAAGAACGATTGGATCGACTCATCGAGACAAGCCCAATCTCGTTGGTAACGCTGTTGAGATCGCCATCAGGGTTTGTTTATTTTCTTTATTATTCTCGCTTTTTTGTGTCCGAAAATCTTGTCATATTCTTTTCTTCTTCTTAGAGCAATTGCGCTTGAAAAATGATGGGTTTTAGTTAAACAAGTGTTTAGATGTCAGTATGCCACATTTAACAGTTTGCTATTCTGCATGGATGGCAGAAATAAGCTAGGTTGTTAAGAAAGAGGCATAATTTGATAAGAAGTTTAGTGCAATATTGAGTTTTAAGACTGATTTTTTGCTTAGATATGATGGATTGTGGGATGGACTGGATGATCATATACTAGCTTATGCTGAACTGAACCAAGAAAGTTGGGTAATTGAATCGACTTTACTCGGTAGTAAGATTTTAAGGCCAATAGATATGAAGATAATGGTGTGGACTGGGGATCACATACTATCATTTTGTTATATTTGTTTATTCTGTTTTAATGGGTTTAAATGTGAAACAAAAAAAAATCGGCTCAAACAAGATGTTTCTAAAAGAAACTAAACTAGTTATTAAATTTGTCGTCCAAGTGAAAATCTTACTATATAAATAAAGGTTCTCCTATGGAAAATACATGAGAAGAATTAGCAATTCAAAGTATGTGATCATAATTGATCTTCATAATCTAATAAACTCATCTATTAATGACTTAATATTAAATGTTATTCTTTCACAATTTAAGTTTTTACAATGTTATATTTTTCTAATATTCAACATCAGGGTCACTTTCAAAGAAATCCATGAGATTAAAACGTCGGGACCGCCTATCTCTTCAATGACTCAAGATCACATATTATTTAATTTTATTTATAATAAATATATGAGAACATAACAAGTTAAAATTGTTTTGATAAACAATTGAGCCGTGCTACGATGAAAATTACTACGGAGTAGTAAACAATTAAATGTTATTCTTTCACAATTTAAGTTTTTACAATGTTATATTTTTCGACTATTCAACATCAGGGCCACTTTCAAAGAAATCCATGAGATTAAAACGTCGGGACCGCCTATCTCTTCAATGACTCAAGATCACATATTATTTAATTTTATTTATAATAAATATATGAGAACTTAACACGTTAAAATTGTTTTGATAAACAATTGAGCCGTGCTACGATGAAAATTACTAGTATTAATCATTTTAGTCGTGTAATAAGAATTTAAACTACGTATTTCTCATCTTATGAAACCTCATTTCTACCCAAAAAAGATTGTGTTTCTCACCCTAGATGATAAGTAGACTTGTCAAATGTGTTGGGGTTAGGGTTGTACAGAATTGGCCCGGACCGGAGAACTGGACCGGACCGAAATAACCCAGACCGGACCAGCACTATTCCGGTCCGGTCCCCGGTCCACAATATTTCCTTATTCCGGTTCCGGTCCGGTCCGAAACCCGGAAAAGACCAGTTTTGTATATTTTAATATTTGTTATATAAATAATACTATGATAGATTTTTTTGTAAGCAATTTTCTTGTCATGGGCGATTAGGGTTAGGGCGCCGTCATGGGCGATTAGGGTCAGGGGCGCCGGTGGTCTTTCGGTCGGGGCGCCGGTGTGGGTGGGAGGCTCGGTCGGAGTTTCTCTGTTCGTCGTCGGGAGTTGTTCGATCGGGTTTGTTTGGGGAAGGCTTGTTCGGCGTCGGGAGTTGTTGTTGTCCTTTGTTTATTGTGAAGATCAGATTTGCATTTGTTTTGCTTGCTGGCTGTTTGTTTTGAAGGGTGTGAGGGCTTATTTTGTCCTCCCTTGTTTATTGTGAAGTTCTGCAGGTTCTTTACTTTATTTTATTCCACTTTTTGGATTGTTGCTCATCTTTTTGGTGTTGCCTTATGTTCACTATCTTTGCTTTATCCTTCGTGCCGATGTATTATCAGTGTCCCTTCTTTGGTCATGACAACTGTAGAAATGGAGGTGGTAGAGGATTGAAGGCCAATTCTCTCGTCCAACACTTCAAACTTGTGCATTTTGTTGATGATACTGCTATTGAAGGGTATAAATGGCTTATAGGAAGTGATGCTAGTTTATTTTCTGCCTTGGAACGTACTTTGCAGAATCTTAAATTTTGGATGTGTGGAACCTGTTTATGTACTCATGCATTCACTGAGAGTTGCAGACATGTTGATAGTTTTGATATTCCAGGGCCCCGCTCTAAAGGTCAGGCTAGCAATCTTATGTTTTATATTCAAGGCATCCCCGCTCCAGTTGCTTCGTTAGGTGATATAGTTGATATTAGCTATGGTGATACGGTTGGGTTGTTAGGTGCATCTTCTTCCGTTTCTTTCAACACTGATTTGTTGCATGAAGTTTTGGCTGGCAAGTGTCGTACTGTGAAAAGCATCCCCAAAGCCAATCGTCTTGGCTTTTCCCGTTGTCTTAAAGCTGCTTTGGATAAAGTCGTTAGCTCTCCTCATGATCTTGCCTCTTGGGTCCTTTTGCTTCTACTCCCATTATGCACTCTTAAGGTTAATCGGGATAGTTTTGATAACAAAGGCAAAAAGAAAGGATGTTGTCAAGTGGAAGGTATTGCGCGGGCTCTTCGAGTTTGGAGAGAACCCGATGGACCTGAGACGTTGGTTAGAGAGGTTCTCAAAGATGGTTTGCTATGCTCTTACTCTGTTGGGGTGGACGGGGAGTTAGAGAAAAAGAAGCTTAGCTTAGAGGAGCTAAACAGGAGGCAATGCTTGAGGAAGGTTAGTGATGGGCACTTTACTGCCGCTGTTAGAGTTCTGACTTCGTCCGGGGTTGCCCCCAAGGGCGAGGAGACTTTGAGAGATTTAGAGAAGAAGCACCCTCATGCTCTGCACCATGTGATGCCTCCTTCTGTTGGGAGTGTAGAGGCTGTTTCGGTCTCCAAGGATGTTGTGTTGAGTAAGATTAAAAGTTTCCCTAAAGGAACTTCTTGTGGGCGTGATGGTCTTCGGGCTCAACACCTTGTTGATGCGCTTGGAAGGGTTGCTGTCGCAATTGCCGATGATTTAGCCACCTCTATAACCAATGTGGTGAATCTGTTACTTGCAGGTAAGTTTCCTCCCGTCTTGGGTGAGTTTATTGCTAGTGCCCTGCTTACGCCCTTACTCAAGCCTGGGGGAGGGATCCGTCCTATCACGGTTGGTACGGTTTGGAGGAGACTTGCCTCCAAGGTTGTTGTCGCTGAGATTGGGAATGTTGTTGGTACTATCTTGAGGATTTTCAGTTTGGTGTGGGTGTGCCTAATGGGAGTGAGGCCATTCTTCATGTTGTTAACAGATTGATCGAGGCCAAAGGGAGCATGTGCAACATGTCTATGCTTCTGGTGGATTTTAGTAACGCTTTCAACCTGATAGACCGGAGTACTATGCTTACCGAGGTTCGACGTCGATGCCCTTCACTCTCTCCTTGGGTTGAATTTTGTTACATGCGGCCTGCGAGGTTATACTATGATGAGTCTACCTTGCTTTCTTGCCAAGGAGTTCAGCAAGGTGACCCTTTAAGGCCTTTATTGTTTGCTCTTACCTTACATCCGCTTGTTCATTTGATCAATGAAAAATGCAACCTGGATTTTATGGCTTGGTATCTGGATGATGGGACCATTATTGGGGACACTGCCTTGGTTTCGGAAGCCCTACATTTGATTATTAAGGAAGGGTCGTCTATGGGATTGCACTTAAACGTTGAGAAAACAGAACTCTTTTGGCCGAACCCAGATCCGAGGAGTAGAGATCCCGTGTTTTTTCCTCAGAAGATTGTGATACGCTGCACTTTGTATAGCGTAACTAGGGATTATTACACTAGTTTAGGAGTATTATTATATGTGTTTCGAGTCATTGTTATGTTCTGAGATATTTATTAAGAAGTGAAGAAATAGAGATCTGAACCGATTAAGAGTTGAAGACTTGAAGAAATCACCGACGGCGATCGCGGGTAGGTTGTTGTTGGAATGTTGAATCAGATGGGCCGGCCTATTTGGAAGCAAGCAGCTGATTTTATGAAGATTGGGTTGGGCTCGTTGAATCAAATAAAGAAGAAAGAGCAACAGTCGGCCCACGTAGAAGGAGAAGTTGAATTTGGGCCGTGCAAGTTGGGCCGCTCGTGAGCTTTGCAAGATGATGGCAGAAGAAGTGAAAGAAGCAGGCACCTCAAATTGTGAAATCAATTCACAATGTTTCCACCGATTTGTTTTGTTTTATTTCCCTTTTGTTTTAATTCTTTTCTTTTCCTTTTTCCTTAATTAGTTTTAGGATATCTTTCTTTTACCTTATATCTTTAGGGTTAGACTCTTTATATACCCTAGTTCTTTCTATCTTTTCAATCATTTTTTTCATCAGACAATTTAGTTCTGCAACCATGAGCAGGAACTAATCTCCATTGTTTTACCTAGCGGTTGAAACCTTCAGTTATTAAGTTGTGAGATTTCTAAACTTTTGTTCTTTTCCTATGGGTTTGTATTAATTCTCTTGTTCTTCATCTATTGATTTCTATTAGTTTTGTTAGCTTGATCACCTAGTTTGATTGATAGTTTTCTATTGCTAGACTAGGAATATACGGTGGAATTCCTTGTCAGTGTAGCACTCATATCTGCATGATCTGGTAGTTGATTGCTTTTATGAAAGAGAATTGATTGCATGTTAATACTTGACGGTTGTAAGTTATTGCATGCATCCTTATGATTCTTGTGCCCTTTGCTGCTATTTCATCTAATCTTGAGAGGTTTCCCTGATTGTTGAATAGTAAGTATTATCAAGACCGGTTGGCCTGCTGATATATTAAAGATTGGAATAGGAACATTCCCTAGGATTGAATAGAACTTGAGATAAATATATGATCAACTTGATTGACTGTTGTGTGGATACTTGCTAGGTGAAACCCCTTCTCATCATATTCTCACCCAAACTTCATCTGCTTGATACTTGTTACTTTTGTGTTTCATATAATCAAACCCCCCCCCCCCCCCTTTGGTTACTTGTTACTTGTTCGTTAGTTGGTATTTCGCTTGATTGCATAGCGATTGGTGTTTTGATTCCCTTGGGTTCGACCTCTACTTGTTTGCTATACTTTAGTTAGTGTTTAGATTTTTCTTTGATTTGGCACTACGACTTTAGCCTCATCAGATTGCCCGCCCCTTGGATGGAGTCAAGCTTCTTGGTGGGTTGGTCAGCTTGGATGCAGCCTTTTGCAGTCGCTTCATCGAAGATAGGGTTTCTAAAACCGCGCGGTTGATGGAGGCTATTTATGGGCTTAATGATCCCCAATCTGGGCTTCTCCTTCTACGTAGTTGTGGGGGTGTAGGTCGTTTGTACTTCTCCCTCCGGACTTGCCCTCCCCAGATGCTCGGGTCTTCTCTTTTCTCCTTTGACCATGCCTTGAGGAAGGTTCTTCGAGAAATTGTTGTGGCGGGTGCTGCTGGTTTTGGTGATTGGCAGTGGCGTTGTGCCACGTTGCCCTTTCTCCTTGGTGGCTTTGGAGTCTATACGGCGCAAGATGCTTCTCCTTATGCTTTTGTTGTATCGAGATTGCAGTCGCTTAGTCTCCAAAACAGGTTTCTTCGTCACTGTTGTGTTCCTGAATCGGGCCCAACATTTGATTTAGCCTTGACAAGCTTTAGGGATTTGTGTAACTTCGATCCTCTTGATCTCTGCCGTGATGTACCAGCCCCCCCGTTTATGAAAAAGTTGGCTTCAGTGTACTTTGATATGGTAGAGAGAGAGTTGGTGAGCCGGTACAATCCTAGTGCTCGTGAAAAGGCTATCCTCATCAACAATCGTTCAATGCAGTCATTGGATTTCTTAAGAACGCTTCCAATTGAAGGGTTGGGACAAACGATGCACCCAAGGCAGTTGAGGTGTGTTCTTTGTTACCGTCTTGCGATTCCTTTGTACCCCGTTGATTTTACTTGCCCTTGTTGCTCTTCCAAAATCATGGATTGTTTCGGCGACCATGTTGTGCACTGTGGCAACGATATTGGACTTAAATTTCGTCATAACTTGGTTCAGGATGTTTTGGGTGATATATGTTATCAGGCCGGTGTTGTGGTGCGTAAGGAAGTGCCACTTGGTTTTTTGTCGGAGGAGGGGAAAGGTCTTCGGCCAGCGGATCTCCTTGTCTATTGTTGGGACAAAGGTAAAGACGTGTGTTTGGATGTTACATGTGTTTCTCCCTTCACAGGTGCAGGAGTTGATGTTTTTATTCCTGGAGTTGTTGTTTCTAACGCTATTGTCAGGAAGAAGAAGAAGTATGAATCTAAGTGCATTGACAATGATTACAGTTTTATTGATTTTGCCTTCTCCACTTTTGGGGAACTTGGGGGTGATGCTCTCGATTTTTTGTCTAGGGTCACACGTGCTGCTCGGAGCTATGCAACCAATGTTAATATTCGGTCATTCATTTTTCAGAGGTTGAGTTTTGCTTTGAACAAGGGTGTAAGAGGCTAAGAGCTCAGTTAGTTGCTAGGCTCTCACCCAACTTTATGTAATTCAATTTTTATCTTTTTAATACTATGAAAATTTTATAAGAAAAATAAATTAATATAATGTTAAACTGACCGGTCTTCGGTCCAAGGTTCCAAAAATTTCGATTCAACCGGTCCGGTCCGGACCGAATGTACAGCCCTAGTTGGGTCGAGTCATTCGAATCGCTAATGGGCTATGGATCCATGAGTAGCAGCTTCGGCTGTGGGGATATTGGGCCCTTTACCTTAGATTTAAGAAGCAACAGGCCCAACTGTTTTTGGGTGGAGGGCCCATTTATCTTGACTTGTTGGCTAGCTTCCAAGTTTTCGACTTTAACAACTTCAACTATAATAAGATACTCCGTAGTAATTATTAGGTAAATAATTTGATAGAATGTTCCAAATTGGATTTTAGCAATTTGCAAAATAGTAATCTAACACTTGTCAAGTTGTATTTCCTCAAGTTTTTGAAAGAAAATATCAAGTTGTAGTCCCCAACTACACTAATTTAAGTATGGCAAAAATGAGCACCACATAATATCTTGTGTCCTCTTCTATGCGACCTATCCATCCGTGTTGAAATAGTTATCCTATCACTTTCATAATTCACATTTTACACTCTTCCGTGTGTTGAACGAGTAATACTTAATTTAATTCATTTTTCGAGTGTCTTTTTTGAGCCCGTTAATTGTATTTTTGAACCAGAATTCTAAATACTATTTGATAGCATTTTCTCTCTTTTTTGAAAAACGTAAAACGCAAATGAAATAGCGTGCACAAACACGGCTAAAAATAAATAAAAACGGTGCAACAATCACCTCTCCTCATTATTTATTAGTCATCGTAGTAAACTTCTTTTATATTGTAAATTGATCATAATAAAAATATCTGAAAAATTAATTTTTCTTTTTCTTTGAATAACTACTTTTTAATGTGGTATAAATTTAAGAAAACATAATTATCATTCGAACCGTTCCGCAAAAGGTTCTCATTCTAGAATGTAAAACAACTATTAAGAAATTATATAATTTGACTCAAATCTATAAAATGAAAATTTTTATGAAGCAAAAAACTAAGATTAAAATGAAAATCTCTCGAAAACAAGGTAATAAATAAAATATTGAAGCCCGACATTATTATACACGATAATGACTTGCAAGAAATTCAGCAATTCTTCCTCAAGCTTCCCCATATAAAAATATCTTCACTTCAATCGTTCAAACCAATCCCAAAAAACACAAAAATCCCCATGGCAAAATCTGATTGTCTAGCATTCGCAATCGTCGAAGAAGAAGAAGAAGATCACGAAAACGAAACTCATTGCTTACTAGTTAAAGAAGAAGGAGCTGCAACGACGCCATCGTGGGTGATAAAGAGATCTTCGAGCTTAAGGGAAGTTGCAGTGAGGAATAATAGTTTGAAGAGATTTGCAAGATTATTGACGACGAGGAGGAAGAAGAAAAAGGGAGAATTTCACTATGATTTTGAAGATTATGCACTGAATTTCGATGATGAGGAAGAAGAAGAGAGGTTTGCTCGTGGGTTTTCTGTTAGATATGCTCCTTCTCCAAATATTAAACAGATTTGTAATTGATTATGTACAAGTACAATGTTAATTATATGTTTTAGTTTGTTGGATTTTGACACGAAATACATTGAGTGTAGGAAAAATGTAATAATCAAATTTTGAACCGAAATATAAACGGAGTACATATATACTGGAAGAGAGTGTCAATCAAATTTAGTTATTTTCGTTTTTATTTATCCTACATAATAAATGTACACTTCAGAATATATCGAACATACGTGCATAGGTTAGCACATAAGTCTAGTGAAACTTAATTCTAAAATTCGTTGTAACTTGCATGTAAAATGAGAAATTCATTGAGTTATGTATTAGATCATTATTTTCTAAATTTCTACGTATATAAAGCCATATTCTTATCCACTCTCATCAAACAACTGTCTTGGGTCTTGACCTGTTGATATTTGATAAGGCCGACAAATCAAACGGACTAATCCATATGATTAAGCTCACATAAATCTAAAAACGAAACGTCGCTATATCATCTGAAGTGTAAAACTCCGATTGTGAAAAGCCACAATATTCAAACGTAGAAAAAACTCCGCAACCGAAAATTTGTATCTAGCACTCATCTTTGGGGACATTTCCGATGAGCCTAGGTCATTTTTTAAATATCGAGGTCTATTGACCGGTTCGTTTGGACACGTTAAAGATTCTCCCAAAACGGGTGCGGGGTATAAATATATAAAGTCTTTATTTGACACACCCTAAAAGTTTATTTAACACACCCATACATTCGTCACGAAGGTATTTGGTCAGAGATTCGTCACGAAGGTATATGGCCAGACATCCGTCACGAAGGTTCGAAGGACATCCGTCATGAAGGTATTGGGGAGATCCGTCACGAAGGTATTGGGGAGATCCGTGACGAATCTTTTTAAAAAAAATAAAAAATTCAGAATCTTGTAGAAAATTTCGATACGAGTCCGTGCATATAAAATACGCCCAAAACGGACATCGTTTGCCCTTCCAAAAGCCCTAAAAACAAAACAGTCGTTTTTGTTAAGTTCGTAATATTTAAACATAATGCATAATTATACTTTATAATTAACAAACTAGTGATATTAAATGATAATATACAATTATAGTATATAAATTTAATTGGATGATTTTTAACTATAATATATAATTATATTATACAAATACTAAATTTATATAAGGTTTTGCTTTTACAAACTTAACGCATGCGACTATTTTGTTTTGGAGACTTTTGGAAGGGCAAAACGATGTCCGTTTTGGACGTATTTTATATGCACGGACTCGTATTGAAATTCTCTACAAGATTCTGAATTTTTTATTTTTAAAAAAAAGAAGATTTGTCACGGATCTCTCCAATACCTTCGTGACGGATCTCCCCAATACCTTCGTGACGGATGTCCTTCGAACTTTCGTGACGAATGTCTGGCCATATACCTTCGTGACGAATGTCTGACCAAATACCTTCGTGACGAATGTATGAGTGTGTTAAATAAACTTTTAGGGTGTGCCAAATAGTAAGCGCCTAAAAATATGGGTGCGGGGTTAAACGCCGTATTCAAAAGCATAATATATTACTTTTTGAAAATAATAATAATACTCACTCCCATGAAATTTTTCGAAATACAATATAGTGATGAGCGGTTTTGTTTGATTCGTTTCGGCGAGTACTCTAATAATATCAAAATTTTATAACTTTTACAAATATAAAATTAGAGATATTAACTATACGAAACATGCATCGGTAAGCGTGTCCCGTCAATTATAATTTACTGTAACATTTAGGGGGAGAGGGAGATGGAGTACTGTAGTGTATACAGAAGTCATCATATTATTATTAACAATATGATCTGTAAGAAGTTGAAATAAATTTCCCTATAAAAAATCACCAATAAATAAGTTTACACCAATAATGAATTCACTACAAAAGAATACACTAGCTACAGAAATCAACCAAACAAGACTGAGTTACAATTTTCCACAGCCGAATCTTTATTTCCAGCTCCTGTCGAAACAACCAACGCCAACGAAGTATCGCTCCAAGAACGACGCCGTCCCGAGAAGTTAACGGAGTTACAGTTCACCGGTAACGGAAACGGAAGAAGATCAGTAGGAAGACGACGAGATTTATCATGGAGAGCACATCTGCAATTCTTGTGGTAAGGACGGTGGGAGAAGTTGGAGTCATGGCCGGAGATGCATCCCTCGAATGATCCGCTGAATCGAAAATAATCTGCAGATCCAGCCATAGGCATATTTTGATTGATCGGAGACGAAGATGATTGTGTGATTTGCTGTGTTTTTATGGAGATTTTGGAGTTGGGCTTTATTGGCGACTCCGTGTTGCGTGTAGGTCGCGCGTTTTTAAAGATTCCTAAGAACCGGTTCGACTTTTCTTTTCTTGAACCGGACTATTTATGAGCAAAAATGGTCAATTTACTTTTTCGACACTATTCACAAATCGAGAGAATCTTCTCGTTTTCTTCCAATATAATATAAAAATAAATATAGGCATGTGAGATCTCGTTTGATTCATCTCAATGAGTACTTTGACAATATAAAATAATTATAATATTTATCATCGTATATTTACAGATATTAACATTACAAAACGTGTCTCGACAAATGTGTCAAAAACAAATGGGAAGATCAATATGAGACAGAGGGGGGAGTATTAAGTTTGAAACAATGAACCAAAAATATTTTCAAATGAGTTTTGGATTGAAATTTTGTTCAACCTGATGTTTACTAGAGATTGTTTCTTGATTGGTCATATTAATTATTATTTATATGTGTAATATTTATTATAAGATGTTGTCTTATTAATAATTTACTTTAAATTTTGACGAAAAAATTTATTTAGCCCGTTTTTTTTATGAACTAAGAGTTGAGAATAATTTTTTGTCATATTTCCCTCTTTTTATTACATAAAGAAAAATCCTTTGTTATGAAAAAAAAATAAAAATCCAATTCATTATATCAAACTATTGGAGTTCCAATTCGTCACTAATGATCATGAATCAAAATCTAGTAAGGACTAATATTACTCCAATGCGCCAATACTGTTTGGAATTCAAAACAAAATTGTTCACCTTAGAATATGCAAATCGAATCCTGGAATTGTGGAATTATAGTGTAAGATCTAGAAGAAGTTGAACAATAAATTAGACTTATGTTGAACTTTCGTCTTTATTATAACGAAAAAGCACATATGCAGATAGAAGATGAGAATATAAATGCAAATTTAGGAATGCAGGTGGAAACTCCGGTCGAAGTTAACAAGTGGTTGGGTAGGAAATTAATTGACACCCACAATGGTGGTGGACTTTCCCCACACGACACTCAATTTTAATTATGCTCTAATATATGGGAATTTCAGATAATCAATTTTTAGAAAAACGTAATTATATAATGCATTGACTGAAATAATGTACTATTTACAACAAGATGTGTGTTGAGCTAGACTTTGTTATAGCAAAATGTACACTTTATTATAACAAAATGTACAATACAATAAGGAAGATGTGCAACATATACTGCAATAAATGTGCACAATATTATATAGAGGATTTATGCATAAAAAAAGAAATCTTCTATCCATTGTATGGCTAAGGAAGAGCTGGGCTACAAAATAAATTTACCCAAATTAAGATTATTTGGGCTACAATAATCTGTTCGACCCAGGCCCATTTCTTCCAGCCTTTTAAGTTTTAAGAAAGATAATCAAACATAAGATATGTTTGACTCATGCCCATTTCGTATGTCTTTCGCATGAAAATATTGGGCCCAATATCCCTTTCCGGACAAATTTTATGGTTTTTAACCCAAATTGATAAATTTCGTATTTTTAGACGTATTAACACTTGGTAATGACAAATTTTTATCATCATTTGAAGATAACTTTCTACCATTACTCGGATGTCGGTATTATGTCATCATTTAAAATTAACAATAATTATCATTAATGAAATCATCGTCAAATACTTAATAAAACTGTCATTATGTGTAAAATGATCAGTTAACACACCATAATATTTTTTGGCGTAGGAAATACAGATTAATCTATAAAACGAGTTATTTACCCGACGAAGGCCATCTTCGTCTTTTATCCATGAAAAAAAATACATATCTTCGTTAAAATAACGTTTTAGGTTTCAATCAATTATTAAGTGACGGATAAGATTCATAAATCCTTAGCTAACACATAAATAAATACATGTTCTTACATGCATGCTAAATTCAGATGTGTATGTATGAATTATGAATGATCCTTCCTTCACATAATCTTTCACATGAAGAACGTTCTATGTTTAAACTCTTATGAGATTTCAATGTGAATCAATGTATTTGTCCACAAACCAACTATAAAAGCCATCACTCTTAAGACCATATTTGTCGAACGAAGACTTAGTAGTAGTACATGAAAAAAATGTCGCCTTGGACCACATGCTTCTACTATGAATCTATACCAATGTCTTATCAAATCACATCGCTGAAAATCACACAATGTCCTAAAAAGCGAGACAATCCTACAATCCGATCCATCGCCTGCGCTTTCGCCCCTATTCGGTAGGTTTCCTCTTTGTGTTACAAATCACATCCAACATTAAATGGGACATCAAGTATTAGGTCTATTTGCAGTTGCTCAAATTGTACGTTTTGAGTTGATAGAAATAGGGTACAAAATGAATGAATGATATGCATGAAAAAAGGTCAATATGTAAGTTAGGGGTTATGTATATACAGTATAATATAATGTTACACCATGTGACCCAATCAAGATGGTGTTGGGCCACAACACCCAACATACTACATGAAAGCCCACATGCAAGGCTATGACTACTCGGATCTTGCATTCAATACATGAGACATTGTGGGTCCATTGTGCTCAATATTTATTCATCACTAAATTTTTCTTCATATGCTTCCAAATACACCTAATTCATTTATGGCTAGCTTTTGTGCCAACAAATGTGCTATTTAATATCTAAGGTCAAGTAGATCATAACAAAAATAAACTATTTTGTAGGGATAAAATCCATTTTTTTTACATTTTTTCTTTTATTTCATAGAGATACAGAATAATTATTTATCCCCATGGGTTTTCTTTCACTGGGAATGATCTTAGGCATGCGGACCTTTTATTATTTAATTGGTTTCAGGGCAAAGGTGCTTGTTTGGATGTGATTGATATCTCACCCTTTGATGGTATGAGTGTGAGTTCTTGGGCTTCAGGTGTGGCTTTGCACAACGCGGTTGAGAAAAAGAAGAAGAAATATGCATCTAAGTGTGAAGAGAATGAGTATAGGTTTATCATTTTTGCTTTCTCCGCCTTCGGGCAATTGGATAAGGAGACATTTGAAACACTTACACAGGTACACGTATTAGAGCACTTTCTATTAATCACTCTAACAATGTAAAAAGTGATTCGTATATTTTTAAGAGATTAGATTTTTGCATTCAGAAGGGGGTGGGAGCTCTTCTCCCATCTAACTTTATGTAAAAGTTTTTTTTTTTTGTTTTAAAGATACCAAATCAAAAAAAAAAAGATAATTATTTGCAATAAGATAGAAAACGATTTTATTGTGTTTGATTTCATTCATGGCTTAAAACTTAATTTCGTTGATCACACATTACGAGTTATGGTTTTATGTATGTACGTACGTAGTAGCAATTGGAGTATGCAATCTGCTGCATGGTCAACGATAATAACTAATTTAAGTCTTTTCATATATATAAATTTCATAAAATAAATGGATCAAAGTCTGTACCTATAAGCTTACATTTTATGAACATATGCAATGTTTCATATGGTACTATAAATCTATCACTTCCTCGTTAAAATATATGTACAATTATATAAAAGTCGTAAGAGTTTGGTGTTTGGTCGCTTCAACATGTACATATGTATAATATTACAC
Source organism: Oxyria digyna (assembly GCA_029168935.1). Classification (NCBI taxonomy): domain Eukaryota; kingdom Viridiplantae; phylum Streptophyta; class Magnoliopsida; order Caryophyllales; family Polygonaceae; genus Oxyria; species Oxyria digyna. The sequence goes on from JAPVLV010000017.1 coordinate 1,712,247, forward strand.
ATATTTAGTATTTATTAATAGTTCGGCTTCAGGTACGAATGATTATTATGGTGCGAATGTAATGATTATTATGGTGCGAATGTATGAATATATGCTATTTATTACAATGTAGTTAAACATTCATAAAGTATTACATGATTCTTTAAAAGAAATGAAGAGCATAAATATCGTTTTTCGAATATTTAATAAACATTCTCCAAATTACTCTTAATTTTTTAATTATTATTAAATATTATGGTAATTAATATAAATTGAAAAATATGAGATCGAGATTAATTAGCTCCATGTATTACACTTAGAATGCCTGGCCACCATATATTTTTCGCACGTCATACATAGTAACATATATATACATAGAGGAATTGAGAAAAAATTTGGTGTGAATAGCTCTTAACGTTTTCTTACTAACACTTTATGTTTATAGATTATACGTCAATGTTCATATTCTGAATTGTAATGTTCATAATCCGGGTCATAAATATTTGTGAACGTTTTCAGTGAGGGACGCGGTGACATACTTGTAATTATTGCGAACTAGACCCGGGACCCCGCGTTTCGTGCGGGGCAATTACGGATTTCGTATACAGCTTAATGTTTTTAAATATATGTCCTAATTACTTTCTTTCTTTCTTTTGTCAAAATAACCTTAAAAAATTGCATTGCTCGATCATATTATGAACATTAATTACCGCCCAATTATGAATATTAGTTTGTTATCTCTGAACGCGAAAAACTTCGTCTTTTCTACATGTTCTCACCCAAACTTTTCTCTTTATACACATGCATCAATCTATCAATCAAAGTGACCTCAATAATCTCGATCTGTATGTTTTGATCAACAAGTGTCGAATTCTGTCAAACTTTTTAGTACTCTATATAACATATAGACATATAGTTCATTGAAATGTATACATGTGTATCATATTTAAATTTCCATATCGACAGACTATTCCCTAAATAGCAACTCGTTTAGTTTTCTGTTTCGCGTCGTACGTTATCATTGTATCATCCAAGAAAGATTGATATTATAGTTTCTACAAATATTCTCATGCAACCATCGATCATACGTCTGTAATCGAATTATTTAACCTAGATGAACAGCCGATCGACCACCATATACATAGTATATAGAATATTCAACATAACTACTTTTTTTGTATATAATAATTAATCATTCCTGTACACAATATAAATTTGATCGAAACCCTAAAACCTGCAGCATTTTCTGTAGTGCTGCCTGTTCCTCGTATTCTCTACTATGATCTCTACTGTATAAAATACGTACTATAGAACATATAGGATATGCATATATATTCGATCAATTAATTGTGAATTGGAGTCTTTCTCTTGGCCGGGGAATAATCCATCTCAGTCATGTCACCATACTCCACATCTTCGGACCGAGACGATGGACCAGATGGTTCGTCTTTTCGAACACTATTCGCATCGTGGTTCGACTTCTTGACCACCATATGGTCTACTTTAATATTTTCTCCTTCATCTAGGCTCTGTAATTAAATAGAACAATAATTTAGAATATTTTTTAGAATATTCTTCTAAACCTATGCACTAAAAATAGGTTTATTCTAGATAAATTGAAGATGTGTACGTATTAATTCGATAAAAGTGTATATTCAAACCTTTGAAGAGGTGGTGGGAGCAGTGGATGGAGAAGATTTGGAAGAGATAATTAATTTCCTAGAATTTCCTGCAAAAATACAAATAAAAACTTTATTAGTTCAAGAATATTGAGCAGAGAACCCTAGAAATAGGTATAACTTCTCTTCATCCTACCTGATGATGTTGATGAACAATCTTCACTATCTTTGGATGCCATATTTCTTGTGGTTTTCTCATCAATCTTAACCTAAAAATTCAAGAAACATTAATTAGCACAATTTTTAACTCCCATACAAACCCTAATTAAATGAAAACATGTACACTAACTTTGAGTTAGCTTGAGAGATTACTCACCTGGGTTTCGACTGGGTTCGGATCTCGTTGGATGCGAATGGCGTAAGAGCTCGTCAGAAGAAGGCACAAAGCAAGAGCCAAGATTAATCTATAACAAAGCTTCATCTTTTGGTTTTATGTATAGAGATTAGGAAGGAAATATAGATGGTGTTTTTTTTTTGAGGATATTGGGGAGCTTGTATAGAGCAAAGAAGTATGGGTTTAGATGTGGTATGAGAAATAAGTATATAGATGGCCACTTAAATAGGATATACTCCGTATGTAGTAATTGTCAAAAAATGGAACCCACTATTATTATTTCTCCAAAATGGACACAATATTATTTTTTTGTCAAATGGTCCCTATTAATTATAATTGTTGGGCCAACATGTTATGTATCTTTTCTATTTAAATTTAAATACTCCCTCGTCTCTTAATGATCTTTTCATTTGCTTTTGACACATTTTATAACGTTAATATCTCTAAATATACGATGATAAAAATTACAATTTTTAAATATTCTCAAATTACTCATTGAGACGAATCAAACGAGATCTCACATTCCTATATTTATTTCTATATATTAGAAGAAAACGAGAAGATCATTTCAATTTATGAATAGTGTCAAAAAAGTAAATGGCCATATATTAGGACAACGGAGGGAGAGGGAGTACTAAACTCCTTTACTAGGAAAAGGGATAAGAAGAAAATAATACTAAAAGGGAGTATTTTTTGTGTTTGATCAGAGTGAAGTGAAGTGAAGTGACTAATCAATCATTCGGTTGCCTCAAAAGAGTTTACCATCTTTAAACTTTCTATGAAAAGTTTAGTCATCATAATGTTGCTTGTGGTGGGTCATTCTAATTGTTAGGACACAAATTTAGAATTTTAAAAGAAAATTTAATAAAATTTTAATATGATTAACAGATATTTAACCTGATATAATTTGGAAAATCCGTATTTATACTATATATAACATAATTTTGCTAACCTATCATCATATTATAGGTTGAGCTCTAAAATTAAATATATTTTCTACATTAATACTTTAGATTTTGGCTGCGTCTATATGCACACGTTTTTTTTGCTAAATGCACACTATTCTGTGCGGTAACAATTGCAGTACAGAACTGTGCGTTAACTCTTACCGCACCAGAAGACTCAGGGGCATTGTTGGAATTTTTTCTGAAACCTATACGACGCTGGTGCGGTAAGAATTACCGCACAGATCTGTGCGTTAACAATTACCGCACCAGATTAATCCCAGATTAAGCAAAAAAAAAAAACAGATTTTCATTAACTTAAACCCTGTGCGGTAACAATTACCGCACATGAATATTTTTTATTTAAAAAGTATTAAAAAAGAATTAAAAAAATATTAAACCTGTGCGGTAACACTTACCGCACAGGTTTAATAATATATTAAACCTGTGCGGTAAGTGTTACCGCACAGGTTTAATATTTTTTTCGGTAACTATTTTTTTAAACCTGTGCGGTAAGTGTTACCGCACAGGTTTTTTTGAAAAAATGCCCGTTGGAATTTTATGCCCGTTGGTGCGGTAATAGTTAACGCACCAACGGGCATAAAATTCCAACGGGCATTTTTTGGTTGTATATATAGGTTGAGCTATCTTGTTGAAGTTTTGCAATGCACGCTACAATGTCTTATAATTATGAGAGTAGTGAGGATGATGGTAACGACAATTGGATATCAGGGGTCGTGGAAGAAGAATACGAAGTCGATGAAGAAGAGGAAGTGGACGAAGAAGACGAAGAAGTCGATGAGGAAGTGGACGAAGAAGAGGAAGAAGGCGAAGCAAATGTATCAATTGCATTAGACGATTGGACTCCGTTACCGATTTTGGTTAGTATATTATCAATTTAAATTTTGTATTTAATTGCATGAGATTTAGGTTAATTAGTTAAAATTGCGTATCTAAGTAATGTAGTTTAATCAATATAGGAAGAAGACTTTAGACCACATTTTAGTACTGCGCAAATGTGGGATAGTAAAGAAGAGATGATGGAATGGACAAAACAGAGAGCAAGGGATTTAATGATAGTTTTGGTACATCGTACATCTAGCAAATATTGCGTTGATTTTGTATGCGATAGGTTTGGAAAACCTAGATCGGGTAGGCCGAAAGTGAATTTAAAAAATCCAGAATTGCCGGTTCCGAGGCTTCGTCACCGAAAATCGAAGAAATGTGGTTGTACATTTGAGTTATATGGGGTTCGTATAAAAGAAGGGCCTTATAGTTATAAATGGATCGTGAATGTTGTAGAAGGTCGTCACAACCACACTCTTCCTACTAGTTTTCATGGGAATTCATTCGTGGGTAGAATGAGCAAAGAGGAGGAGAAAATAGCAAGGGAAGCGGGGGATGATCGCAAGACGCCAAAAAACATACTTATTCAGCTTAGGAAAAGAGACCCGCAAAATGTGACATCCATGAAGCAGATTGCCAATTTTTTGCAGAAGATCAATTTTGAAGATCGTGGTGAATTGTCAGTTACTCAGTGGTCTCTAAATTTTCAGAAAGAGAACAAGTATTTTTGTCAACCTTTGAGGAACACGAGGACGAATGAGGTTGAAGTCCTTTTTTTCGCTCACCCGGAGTCGATTCGTTTGTTCAGGAAGTTTCCTCACGTGATTATCATGGACGCCACATACAAGACAAATAGGTATGATATGACTTTAGTGGAGATGGTTGGTTTCACTTGCACGCACAAGACGTTCAACATCGCATATGCATTCATGGCTCAGGAGACAGTAATGCATTACAAGTTTGTGATGATGTGCGTTCATGAGTTGTGTAGAAATTTGGGAGTGATGCCGAAGGCTATAATGACCGACTGTGAGAAGGCTTTGTTGAGAGCAATCAAACTTGTGTTCAAAGACACTGATGTGAAGCAACTATTGTGTTGGGTGCACATTAAGCACAACATCCAGTCACACGCAGAAAAAGTGATTAAAAATACTAAAAGGGCGGAGAACTTTGTTACGCAATGTTGGGGGATATTTTGCTCGAGCACCGAAGAAATCTACGAAGAGAGGTTGAGAAAGCTGAGAGATTCATGGAAGAAGGGCATTGTTGGTTACGTTGAAAAGTACTGGTTTACTCCGTACAAGGAGTTCATAGTTAGAGCGTGGACGGACTACACTCTTCACTTTCACACAAGGACTACAAACAGGTATCTTTGTTTGTTTAGTTGTTAATTTGGACCACCATATTATTAATGCTAATGATTAGAAATTGTGTTTATTTAGGGTGGAGGGGATGCATAAGGTGTTGAAAGAAATTGTGGGTTCTAGTAGAGGAGGCTTCAACAGAGTGATCGTGAGGATCCACCATGCGGTCATAGTTCAGATGGACCTGATTAGGGCGACGATGAACCAAGCACTTACCACTCGGCAAATGGTCTTTGATGACCCAACCTTTCCTCCTGGCATTCGAATGTTGTTTTCAAGGCTATTTTACCGAGTGTCAGATAGGTGTTTTCTGTTGTTGTTGGAAATGTACCAGCAAATATTGAAGGAGGAGTATTCAAATGTTTGTGATGATCATTGGGTTCGAGATTGTCTTGGGATGCCATGCGTACACGATCTTGCTAGGGCAATCATTTCAAAGACACCTCTTGTTCCGGATGATTTTCATGACTTCTGGAAGGAACTGAGATGGGAAGATGATGCAATAAATTTGTCCTTACCCGACGACAATCGTTCAATGTCTATTCCGGAGATCAGAATGCGTGAAATGTGGGCGAAATGGGAAAGTGGAGATTTGAGGGATGGAACTCTATTCAGATTAAGTGAGTTGTACATTGACTTGGAGCATCCGGAACAAAGTTCTTTGGTAGAGCCAACAAACTTGTTTAGGAAAGGAAAAGGAAGGCCGCCGGGATCAAAGAACAAGGAGAAGCAGCGAAATGAGAATTCTCCTCCGAGAGAAAAGAGGGAAAAGAGTTACCACGAGTACGTTAGAGAAGACTTAACAAATACTGAGAATGCGCAAAAAGTCGCAAAGGAGAAGGCAAATAGGCAAAGTGAACGACCAACTTGTCCTAAAAAGCAAGCAAGTCAAGTGTCGTTCGACTTCGGATCACAGTCCCAACCTGAACCATTGTTTTCAGAGACCATCGATTTAGAAGACGAAGACATGAATGCCGTGCCCCTAAGAGCTTGCTATCCAGATCGAAACGAAACAGAGGAAGGAGAAGATGAAGAAGAGATTGAAGAAGCCATAAGTTATATGGGGGTGAACTTGGGGGTGAAAAATATTGACTACTTTTGGCTTTCCTACATGACTTCTGTGAAAGATGTGCGTTCAGACGGACATTGTGGGTATCGGTCAATGGCTCTACTTACGGGTATGCAACAGAGTCAATATCGTATGATCCGTGCTGCGTTGGCAGCGGAGCTTCTTGGAAACAAAGAGACATGGGAGCCCATACGACGTGGACTACGGGTAGGAACATGGGATGATCTTATTGCTCAAGTTAACTACATGAGAAGTCCTTGTGAGAGACCATTTTGGATGGACATGCCATTTATGGGTTTGGTGTTTGCCACAGTGTATAATGTTGGTTTAGTGCAACTGTCCTGGGATGCGCCGTGTTTATGCTTGCCAATAAGGCAGTCTACAGTGAGCCCTGGTCCTCCACAGAAGATATTTGGGATAGCTCTTGTCGGATGCAGTAATCACTGGATACCGGTAAGAATCTGTGGTAATCTAAACAAACGTCATGAAACGTCGAAATCATTTATACTTATTGATTAATTTTCTTTGTATATCTAGGTTTGGCTCCGTGATGGGGCACCATTGCCACGTTGTTCCGGTTCGTGGAGAAGATTTGCAGATGACAACATCAAGTGGTGGGAAGGGATATATGCTGGCCAAGTGGACTTGTTTCGACAATACCGCTTCACTGCTGGAAAGCGTATGGACTACATGACTTGATTTGTAATAGTTTAGTAGCCTTGATCTTTAGACTTCGATTGGAATTGATTTATAATATGTAATGACTTGTCTTGTCTGCTTTGAAATATGTAATGACTTGTCTTGTTTGCTTTAAATAGTGTTTTCAGTAGAGTTAGATGAGGTAGGTGAAACAGTGAAGTGAAATCAGTGAATCCATAAACTACAACACACTCAACATAAATTAAAAAGACAACAGACTCATTAAGGAAAGACAACAGACTCATTAAGGAAAGACAACAGACTCATTAAGGAAAGACAACATACTCATTCTTGAAATTTAAACTAAACACAGACTTAACGGAGATTCACTGATTTGATACCCAGATCCCTAATCGGAGTCACTGTCATAAAAACTAGGAACAGGGTCATTGGGAAACCTCTGTTGTATCCAGTGTTTGGCTGCTTCAATACTCTTAGCCTGGTGAAAATATACCAGCTTCAACTGCTGGTCAGCTATTTCCTTCAACAGTTTTGCAATGACTCGGAGATGATGACTGTCGTATTCTGGCTCAAGATACACGATCATGTAGTTACACTGACATGTGGTATACCTTCGTCCATACGTATGAGGATTGTTCTTGTCATTACCAGTGAACACCTTGATTGTTCTTGAGCACCTTCTACTCGGGCACTGGATCTCACTGCCTTCTGCTGGAACTGGGGAGGATGAAGATGATGCCATGGTTGTTTGAATCTGTAATACAAAGTAAGAAAACATGTTAGAAACAATGAAGATATCTAACGAAATCAGTAAAAAATGAGACTTTTAATTGAAATACAGAGTAAGAACTTGAAACCTAATTATTTGACGGCGCAGTGAGAATGAGATAATAGGGTTCACTGAGGCAGTGAATTTATAGCCGAGGTTTTACTAGGGTAACTTAGATTTGGGCCGATGTAGACAAAAGGTCCACAACAACAAAGGCCCAATAACGTAATTCGGTCATCCAAAGGTGACTTACAGCTGTGTGGTAGCTGTAACACACTGAAGCAAAATATGGTGGTGCGTTAGCAATAAACGCACAACTGATAACAGAACTTCGTCAAGATCCAACAGAAAAGACACATTAACAGCGTTTCCGCACGGTTTGTAACAAATCGGCACGGTTTGAAGCAAACCGTGCCGATTAACTGGACGTCTTCCACATCTTCTGCTGATCTGCACGGTTTGAAGCAATCCTGCACGGTTTGTATCCAACCGTGCCGCTTGACTGGAGTCTTCCACATCTTCTGTTAACGCAGCAGAGTCTGGTGCGTTAACAATTAACGCACAGAATCTGTGCGTTAATTGTTACCGCACCCGAATCTGGTGCGTTAACAATTAACGCACAGATTCTGTGCGTTAATTGTTAACGCACCAGCCCTTTTACCCAGAATCAAATGTTTCTGGTGTTTGTAGGGTTTAGGGTATTAGGGTTGGTGCGGTAACTGTTGTAGTACCAACCCTAATTACATAAAAATTTATTTTTTATGTTGTTTTCTTATACTATTTGATATTATAAAAAGTTTTATGACCCAAAGTAATGTTATACTACTGAAATATGTCGTTATTGAGAGTTTTGTGAATAATTTTATCAAGTTTTACTAATGTAATATGAGATTACGAAGAGTTATATGATAAAAAATCATATTATACTAATGAAATACGAGGTCAGTTGAGTCAAACGATAACAAATAAGTGTTAAACTAATGTTATATGATGAAATAAACACATTATATGAAGTTCATTTTAGTAACGAAGTGGTATCACATACATATGAGTATAACTATACAACTTATATACTTGAGAGTAGTAGCATACAGGTGAAAGTCTTCGTTTACATACTTCTAAGTGTTAAAGTTGTTAATTTCTTATAAAAACGATAGCGTTTGATTGGTAATGCTCAAATATTAATGTTACATTTCTTGACTTTTACGTTTTATGTCATTTTTTGTCGTTTTTTGTGTTTGGGCCTCATTCAAATTTCATTAGGCCTTATTAGGCCCGTTGACGTTTTCAATAATAATTTTTCGATTCCGAAAAATGAAAATAACTATTCGCCGTATTTGTTGTCATGTTACAATTTCAAAATTTCGATTTTCATCGTTTGAAGGCGTTAAAACGATATGGGCCCAAACTGTACACATATGACATCCATTATCCATTACCCACTATCCATTATCCATTATCCACTATCCATTATCCATTATCCACTATCCATTATCCATTATCCATTATCCATTATCCATATTTCGTTTTGGCTTGTTTTATATCGTTTTGAGTCGAATTTTTTCGTTTCGAGACGTTTTTAACCATTTTTATCAATATTTGACGTACTTGGTCGTTTTTCGCCTTTTTCAAAAAACTCAAGTTTTGCTAAGCTTTGCTCAATTTGGCCATATTATGCCATCATTTTGGCCACATTTTTACAGTTTTTTACAACTTGTTCGGAAATCCTCCATATTTCGATTTCGCTTGTTTTATATCGTTTTGAGTCGATTTTTTCCGATTCTTAGACGTTTCGACAGGTTTTGAACCATTTTTATTAATATTTGACGTACTTGGTCGTTTTTCGCCTTTTTCAAAAAAGTCGAGTTTCGCTAAGGTTTGTTCATTTTGGCCATATTATGCCATCATTTTGGCCACATTTTTACAGTTTTTTACAACTTGTTCGGAAATCCTCCATATTTCGATTTGGCTTGTTTTATATCGTTTTGAGTCGATTTTTTCCGTTTCTTACACGTTTCGACACGTTTTGAACCATTTTTATTAATATTTGACGTACTTGGTCGTTTTTCGCCTTTTTCAAAAAAGTCGAGTTTCTTAGACGTTTCGAGACGTTTTGAACCATTTATCAATATTTGACGTTTAGTAGTTTTTAATTATTATTTGCGATTGTGACCATTTTCTCGCGTTTTTAAGAAAAGCCCAAAATAAATAAGCAAAAGTGAACCAAACATTACCAAAACATAGTATCCAAACAAACTATACATCATTCCCACTACGTTGCCCACTACCTTGCCCTTCCTCGTGGATTGAATGCCGAACAAGCTGAGATTGACGAACCGGAGCTGGAGCCATCGGTGGAGCCTCGTCAGTCAAAACTCCAAGGAGACGCTTCATGAACTCATCGATATCTGCAGGCCTCCTCTCTGGTGGTGTCTCCAAGAAAGCTCGAATCTCACAAGTCACTAGCTGGGTCCGCTATATTAACAACATATCAAAACATTACTATCAAATATACTAATTGAATGAATATGACTAATAAAATTTATAATCGTACCGCAAAACTGTCAACCGAAGGTGGAATACGCAGCGGACCAACTGGACGATCGAGTCTACGTGATCTGGGATCCACTAGAGGATGAGAAACTCGATCATACCAATCGAGATAATCATCTGTGACTGCCCAATAGTACGTCGCTCGTGGCTCCCGAATCTGTAACAAAGGCCTGGGGTCCTGATCCCACACACCAAGCAGATCCTCCGCAAAGTGAACTGAATAATGCGTCAGCCTGTTGTTACGTGTTACCTGGATGGGCTCTGGGGGAGGATCTGGGATACCCTGCACATGTCCAAACTGTCGCAGCAGGCGACCTGGCTGATAGAGCTCCTCGATGTCCAGACAACGGAGAATGCCCTCAAACAAAGAAGGGGCGTACTGCGGAAGTCTGAAATCCACATTTGCAAAGGGAAACCAATTAACCTGCAACAAAACATTACAAAACAGTTAGTATAGTTTACATTCACACAATATAACGAAAGCATATAGTGATTAAAAATCTGACCTCCTCATAACGAACACGGTCAAGCATGCCACGAATGGCAACCAAACGATCCGTGCTCTTCCCCTGTGGCACCTCTCTGCCCTCCCTCATAGCAGCTGCGGCGTGGTCCATAGAAAGTGGATCTGTCACAAAATGTCCACGAAAATGTGGAAAATATGCCCAGATCCACGACTGCAAAAAAAAGATAATTAGAACTCGACTTCCTAAACATAGCCAATCCTATAGTTGTTTGCGTACTAACCCGCAAAAGAATGCCAGAACTCCCCATCCCCATAGCCAATCGCCTCGACGCCTGTCCAAGGTTGCGATACAGATGAGCTAACACTCCAGCTCCCCAAGCATATCGGCCAGTGCTGTCGTGGTCGGCCAAAAGAACTAACCACCAGTGCTTGACTGCTGTAGTCGACTTGTCCACTAGAACTGTAGTGCCGAGAAGCAACAGTAAGTACATAGACGCAATGAGGCTCTCATCTCTCTGTCCATCCTCCATCCGCATCATATCCTTCAATCTCTGCTGAAGATAACCCAAAGGAATGCCTCCATCCCTATACCAAGTCTTCACCAGTGCCTCCTCTACGTGAAGCATCTCAGCAGCAAAAGTGAAGATCTCCTCCCTGCTCAAAACTGAGCTACAACTCCTGCCATGTATAGGCAGCGACAGGATCTCAACCACATCGTGAAGTGTAGGACCAATCTCTCCAAATGGCAAATGAAATGTGTTGGTTTCTGGGTGCCATCTCTCGACGAAAGCAGAAACCAACACATGATCGACAGGACCGGACCCGATATAGCGTAGATCAGTCAATCCAGATCGCTCTGCAAGCTGAAACCACGAATCTGGACCAGGTCTCCTAAACGCCTCTAGTGGAGTGCAGTAGGCGGTGTGGAAGTGAACCTTGACGACCTTCCGTGTCTGGAAAAAAAGTAAAAAATTAACACAGTTACTTCTACAGAATGTCGTTCATATTTCACATATGAACATTATAGTTCAAATACATACCAAATCAAGAGGAGCCTCGCCTTCTGGAAGATCAGCAGGCTGTGGAAAATCAGCATGATCTGCAGCACGTCCACGTCCACGTCCACGTCCTCCGCGTGGACCGCGTCCACCTCGTGCTGGAGGATCAGCAGCGTCTGCATCAGCAACATCATCATCTGCCTGAGCTCCTCGGCCTCCTCGCTGTCTCTGTATAAATGGAGGAAGAGGACGGGGGCCAGCTGGAATCACAAGTGCGGGAGGATCAACAACTGTAAGCTCATAAATAGCCCTGGCGATGTGCGTCTCATAACTCTTCAGCAACTCCTTTGTAAAAGGACCTCCGGGCATCCAAGGTACAGCAGGAGGTGGTACATGAGGTGCAGCAGCCGGATGCGGTACATCATCAGTCGGCGGAGGTGGTACATCTGGCGTAGGAGACGAAGGACCTAAATCTGTAGGAGCTGGCGATGAAGGACCTAAATCTGTAGGAGGGTCGTCTCTCCTAAGCTGATCTGTCGGTATATCGAGATGAGATACAATATAATCTGTACCTAAACCCTCACCGTCTCCCAGCATATCATCATCCAAATCAGCAGCTGTATCATCGACGTCCATACCCTCCTCCTCACTCTCACTGTAACCCTCATCATCAGCACACGGATCAACATCCAGACCACAATCCCTAACTGCCCCAGTATCTGTAAGTGCACGAGCCTCGCCAGTGGGTGTCGAACTAGAAGCATTCAGCTGATCTCGAGCAGTAGCAAAACTCTGACGTATGGACGCTGTAATCTGCGTCCTCCTAACACGCTCTGCAGCAACAGGAGCCCCCGGAACAAAACCACTAGAGGCCATCGTATCTCGCACCCCCTAATGTTGTTGTTATAGCGTAACGTTATTTTCATAGCGTTACAAAAATAACGTCAAATTCAAAAACGTCTTTTCCATGACGTCGTAACGTTACAAACAGTTGTTGTAACGTCAATCCTAATCAAAATCATCTCTAATTTCTAAACATTTTGTTCATAACGTTACGAAATTAACGTTATAATTCGCCTAATTTCAATACTTTATATACTAATAGTTCATAACGTTACAAAATAAGAGAAGAACAATGTCATATTTCATAAAATAATTAATTCATTACTTTTACAATATAGAATGTCATATTTCATAACATTATGAAATTATTATATTTCATAACGTTATAAAATTTCATTAATTTCATAACGTTACGAATAAATTAATTAATTTCATAATGTTACCAAATAATATAATTTTATAACGTGACGCAATAAATTACTTAATTACGTTACGCAATAAATTACTTAATTTCATAACGTTACGCAATAAATTACTTAATTTCATAACGTTACCATATAAATTAATTTCATAATGTTATAAAATAAATTAAATAAATTGATAACGTTACGAAATTTATTTAAATATTTCATAACGTTATCAAATATTATTAAATTCATAACGTTACGAAATTAAATAACTAATTTCATAACATTATCAAATTAAATAAATTGATAACGTTATGAAATTAAATAACTAATTTCATAACGTTATAAATTTAATAAATTAATTAAATTAAATAAATTGATAACGTTACGAAATTTATTTAAAAATTTCATAACGTTATCAAATATTATTAAATTCATAACGTTATGAAATTACTTATTAAATAATTTCATAACGTTACGAAATAAAATAATTAAACTATTTAAAAACATTACAAAAATTATAGAATATTTAATAAAAATACATACTTGATGTAGATCTACGGGAGTCGAAAAAGCTTCCGGTTGCGCCTCGGTTTGAGAATTCAACCTTCTATTTGCTCGAGTAGCGTACCCGGGACCGACGTTTTGGACGGGTCGCTTTCGGTTTCTTCGCCTCGGAGCGGGTATTGGGGCGGGTTGGGCTGCTGGTATCGGGTCGGGTCGGGCTTCGGGAATCGGGTCGGGTCGGGCTTCGGGAATCGGGTCGGGTCGGGTCGGGCCGGGTCGGGTCGGGCACCACCGCAGTTCTCCGTCGGAGCTCTCTCCGGGCACCACCGCTGAACGTCAATGGAACCTCCTCTTCCTCTTCTTCTTCCTCCTCCATAGCAACCCAGCAAGCGCCACCGCTGAAGGTCGACGGCGCTTCCGCCATTGTTGGCTGCTCCACGGTGGGGGGGACGACTCCGGCAGAAATTAAGGGCCCAGACGAACCGCCATGGTCGGGGCAACTCGAATCCATCGTCGATTGAAGGTTTTGATGGGTTATGAGGTGGTTTGAGGGGTGGCGATTTTTAGGGTTTCGGCGGTGGAATTTGCGCAGACGAGAGGAGGAAGAAGGTCGGGGGAGAAAGAATTTTTTTTTTAAAAGATGTAACGTGGTGCGGTAAGGGTTACCGCACCATTTTGTGCGGTAACGCTTACCGCACAGGTTTAAAAAAATATTAAACCTGTGCGGTAATTCTTACCGCACCAGGTTTAATACTTTTTTAATACTTTTTAAAAAAAAAAAATTAATTAAAAAAAATAATATTCCTGTGCGGTAATTGTTACCGCACAGGGTTTAAGTTAATGAAAATCTGTTTTTTTTTGCTTAATCTGGGATTAATCTGGTGCGGTAATTGTTAACGCACAGATCTGTGCGGTAATTCTTACCGCACCAGCGTCGTATAGGTTTCAGAAAAAATTCCAACAATGCCCCTGAGTCTTCTGGTGCGGTAAGAGTTAACGCACAGTTCTGTACTGCAATTGTTACCGCACAGAATAGTGTGCATTTAGCAAAAAAAACGTGTGCATATAGACGCAGCCTAGATTTTTATTGACTTCATATGCATCAGTGCATGCAATGGATTTATACTTTAGATTTTTATTGACTTCATATGCATCAGTGCATGCAACAATTTTATTTTAATTAGAAAGATCGAAAGAGTATATATATTATAAACATTAGTTTAATAATCTTTTCATTTGATATAATTGTAAATAAATTTCAACAATTATAATAAATATAATTTAATTATTAAGTATTTATTTAAATTTTAGTTAATATAAAAAGTTTATACAAATTTTAAAATTGTATATTTCAAAAATCATTAATAAAATGCTTAAATGACAAATGTTCTTTGACAAATTAAATACTAAAACAAAAAAAACTGTATTTCTTCAACAATGCATAAATCATGATATGAAGTATTTCACATGAAAAATGATAAAATTTAACCCTACATAAGTTATATATTACTGTATACTGTATGTAGGGACAGGTTTAAGAGAGAAATAAAAGTTAAGTGAGATAAAAGAATGCATGATGAATTTCTGTCATAGTGTGCATTTTAAACATGTATAATGTTTATTGTTATTTCACGGATGTTTATCACAGGTGGTAAACTTCTGAAATAGTGAATATTTTTGTGAAAAAGTGATGAACGACAAATGTTCATTGTTTGTTCGTAGATTTTCATCACAACTATATGTACATCTAGAATGAAAGTTTGAAAGACTAGTAGCAAAAATTTATACCATTATATAGCAAACGACTAGAATGAAAATAGTAAACATTGAACCCTAAATAAATTTCGAAAATATATGAATATTTTGCATGAAAGTAGTGAATATTTATGAACAAAATAAATTAATTAAAAATATGCTCAAAGAGTAAAAAACAAATGTCCATTAAATTGTCATACATAAAGATTTGATAAAATTTTCATTTATTTTGACATTACTGATTTATTTACTTTTTAATGAAAGTCTAATCCCTCAGTAAAATCCGATATTCTACCCTCCTTACGTATTTTTTAAAATTATCCCTTTTCAAATATATTTGTAGGCAACAAACATAAATGAAATAACTAAAATTAGTAGGGTTGTCGATCTTCGTTAGATCATGGATCGTTATATGTCTATCTACTTAATTATCAGTTGGCCGTCTTGTCCAAAACCCAATTAATTGCTCCCACACTATCACCATTCGTCCATTCCTACTTGTCATTTTGTTGGACATACTCATAAGTCCATCTTCAATTCGGTTGATTGATTCATTAATGCATTTTATTTTATATAATTGGAAAATGGCAATATATATTACTAGGAACAAAACTCCTCACTACACGCCGGATCATTGACGTAATATGATTTGATAATGTAAGGTATTATGAAGAATAGAGGGAAGAATTGAGTGAACTCCATTGAAGCAAAGAGAACAAACTCTCATTACAGAAAGTTTGTGGAAAAGTCAGTATTCTGTTACAACAGAATCTGGTATTTATACCAGAATTGATGACGTCACACATACTTCACTAATAACAGAATTTAACTAATGTTCATTACATTCTCATATCCCCTCTCAAGTTGGACTTGGGGAGGATTCAACTAGTCCCTAACTTGAAGGATAGAAATTTATGAGGTATTTCACCAAGGGGTTTGGTTAGAATATCAGCCAATTGGAGTTGGGACTTGACATGAGCTGTTTGCAGAAAGCCTTCAGTGACCTTCTCCCTCACATAGTGGCAATGAATGGTTAAGTGTTTCGTCCTCTCATGAAAGACAGGGTTAGCTGCAATGTGTTGAGCTGTCTTGTTGTCACAGTACATGGTAATAGGAAGAGGAACATTGACATGAAGATCTTTGAGCAAAGCATTGAACCACACCATTTCACTAGCAGTAGCTGACATGCTCCTGTATTCAGATTCTGTGGAAGACTTGCTAACTGTCTTCTGTTTCTTTGTCTTCCAAGAGACCAAAGCATCACCAAGAAAGACACAATAGGAAGTGAGGGATCCATGTTTACCCCAATCTGCATCATTGAAACAACTGGCTTGGAGAGTATTCTTAGTAGGATAAAATAACCCCCAATTAAGTGTGCCTCTTAGATATTTGAGAATGTGCAAAGCTGCTTGGAAATGTGGCTTTCTAGGTGTGCTAACAAATTGACTCAGATGATGAACTGAATAGGAAATGTCAGGCCTTGTAATATTCAGATACATCAGTCTACCCACAAGTCTTCTATAGAGCTCTGGGTTATCTAGTAACACACCTTTGTCCTTGGAGAGACCAAGACCTTTAGGAAGAGGAAAGTTGTCTGGCTTGCACTCAAGCATCTCAGTGTCCTTCAAAATATCTAGGATATATTTTCTCTGGTTGATAACAGTGCCCTTAGTAGATCTAGCTACTTCAATACCAAGGAAGAATCTGATCAAACCTAGATCCTTTATAGTGAAAGCATCATGAAGACCCTGCTTAGTCTTCATTAGAAATTTTGTGTCATTTCCTGTGAGCAATAGATCATCAACATAGACCAGTGCAACAACCATCATGTCTCCATCTTTTCTAACAAACAATGAGTAATCATGTTTAGACTGAATATATCCTAATCTGAGCAAGTGATTAGTAAGTTCAATATTCCATTGCCTAGAGGCCTGCTTAAGGCCATAAAGAGACTTAGTAAGCTTACAGACTTGACCCTCTTTAGCCTGATAATATCCCAAAGGAGGAGACATGTATACCTCTTCCTCCAAATGCCCATGGAGGAAGGCATTATTGATATCTAACTGAAAGATATCCCATTTCTGAGCAGTAGATAAGGCTATGAGAGTTCTTACAGTAGCAAGTTTGGCCACAGGAGAGAAGGTGTACTTATAATCTGTTCCCTCTACCTGATTATATCCTTTAGCAACTAATCTTGCTTTATATCTTTCAACAGAGCCATCTTGCTTGTACTTGACCTTGTACACCCACTTGGAACCAACTGCCTTTTTCCCTGGAGGTAGAGTGGTTAATTCCCAAGTGTTATTATTTTCCAATGCTTGCACCTCCTTATTCATTGCTTCCTCCCAACAAGGAATGCCCTTAGCTTGATGATAAAACTGTGGCTCATATGTGGAGCAAGCATTAAAGAAAGAAGCCACATATTCTGAAGAAAAATCATCAAAAGCTACAAGAGGAGAACCCTGAGGTGAGGTCCTGCTTACAGAAGCACAAACATAATCATGTAGCTTAGCAGGTAATGCCTTTGTCCTAGTAGATCTCCTAGGAGGTGAAGGAATAATAACAGGCTCTATTGAATCTGGAATAGATGAAGAAATACCTGGCATCTCAGTATTTTCAACAGAAGGTGAGACTGCTGGTGTGTCATCCTCAAATTGAACCATTGGCAAGTTGCTAATAGGAGATGGAGTGGAATGAGATTCCTCATTCACTTTGTAAGGAAATTGATCTTCTTTGAAGATCACATCTCTGGAAACAATAACTGTGTGAGAATCAAGATCATAGCATTTATAACCCTTCTGGTGTGCAGGATAACCAACAAAAACACACTTTCTAGACTGAGGACCAAGTTTATCCCTTTTGACAATAGAAGTCTTAGCAAAACAAATACAACCTAAGACTCTCAGATGTGCATAATCTGCCTTCTCCTTGAACAATTCCTCAAAAGGAATTTTCCATTGTAAAACAGAACTAGGCAACAGATTGATAGTATGAACTGCAGCCAAAACACACTCTCCCCAGAACTTAATAGGCAAGTTAGCATGTAATCTAGCTCTAGCAGTTTCCAAAATGTGCATGTGTTTCCTCTCAACTCGACCATTCTGTTGTGGATTGCCTGGTACACTTCTTTGATGAATAATGCCATTGCTTGCAAACAATTGGCTACATTTGTGTTGGACAAACTCCAGTCCATTATCACTCCTAATGGTCTTGATAGTGGTAGAGAACTGAGTTCTCACATATGCTATGAAGGATTCAATAATATCAGGAACCTGATACTTGTGTTTCACAAGATAAATCCAAGTGTATCTAGTGCTATCATCAAGTATTGTCAAAAAATAAGAAGCACCAGTCATAGTTGGTGTCCTGTAAGGTCCCCACAGATCAAAATGCACAAGAGCAAAAGGCAATGTAGCTAAAGATTCACTTCTCATAAAAGAATCCTTACAATGTTTAGCCAAAATACAACTGTCACAAAACAAATCATCATTGTGAATAAGACCAAGAATAGTCAAGTGTTTCAACTTGCTCTTAGAACAATGTCCTAGCCTATTATGAATGAGTCTAGCAGACATTAAAACTGAAGAACTACTATCAACACACACATCAGCTTCCTTTTGAATCTGAGCAGCTGCACTCTGAGCAACAAACAAGCCACCAGCTCTCAATCCCTTAACCACTGTATCCTTAGTGATAGGGTCCCAGAATGATATTATATCAGCTTTTATCAGACCAAGCAAACCAAGATCATCAAGCAATTTAGTGACTGACATCAGATTATGTTTAAAGCCAGGAACCAAAAGCACATTAGCAAGCACTAACTGAGAATTAACTCTGACACATCCTACTGTATCAACAACCTTTACCTCTCCATCAGGTAAACCAACTTTAATAGGATTAACTAATGTCCTTTGATCCAGAAATAAACTGGAATAAAAAATCATATGATTTGTAGCACCAGTATCAACAATCCATCTGGTCTTAAGTAATTCTGAATTGACTGAGAAAACTGAAGCCAATTTACCTGCAAAGTTGCCACTAGAAGAAGCACCATTCTCCTTGGCCTGAAAGAACTTTGACATTTCTTGACAAAGAGCATTAATCATGGAAGGATCCATGATACTACTCTGATTGGAACCTGTCTCCAATGGATTATCATATTCTCCATCTGCAGCATTGGCTCGCTTGTAGGAAGGTTGCTTAGACTTCCAATTAGGTGGATAACCCACCAGCTTATAACATTGATCTTTAGTGTGTCCCTTTAGATGACAGTGATCACACTTTCTATCACCTTTCACAGATCTGTTGATATCTCTTTGTTGTGGATATCTTTGCATTTGTTGAGATTGTTTGACAGCACATGCTTCACCAATAGGCTGAGTTCCCAAAGTGCCAGAAACTATCTTCTGCCTCTCCACTTGTTTCACAAGATAGAAAACTTTGTTGACACTAGGAATAGGATCCATGGCCAAGACACTGCTTCTAATGCCATCAAAATCCTCAGCTAGCCCCATCAAGAATTGAATCACTCGATTCTTGGACTCCTGCTCCTGAAGTTTCTTGATAATCTCACAACCACATCTTGCAAGATAGCCACATTCACAGAGAGGAAAGTACTCGAGACAACTTATCTCATCCCAAAGACCTTTAATCTTGCAATAGTAATCACCAACAGATTGTGATCCCTGTTGAAGAGAAGACAAGGTTCTCTTCAATTGATACAACATTGGCCCATTTTCTTGGCCAAAACGCTCCAAGAGTTCATCCCAGAGTTGTTTAGCTGATTCAACTCTCATGAATGTGCTGGCAATGGATGATTCCATTGAGTTTAACAACCAGCAACGAATCATGTAATCAGCTTTGATCCACCTACTACAATCAAAGGATCCATGAATCGGTCGCAAGCAAGATCCATCAATGAATCCAAGCTTCGACTTCGCACCAAGGGCCAATTTCACATTGTAACTCCAATTCAAGAAGTTCATACCATTCAGCTGAAGTGCGATTAATTGTGCACCTGGATGATCGGAATTCGATAAAGAAACGGATCACTGGAGGCATTTCCCTGATGATTGAGATTCTGAGGTCGAATAGATGAAATCGAATCGGTCGCCATTGCTCAATGCGGAATCTCTCACGAAAGTGAGCGTTTCCTCTGATACCATATGAAGAATAGAGGGAAGAATTGAGTGAACTTCATTGAAGCAAAGAGAACAAGCTCTCATTACAAAAAGTTTGTGGAAAAGTCAGTATTCTGTTACAACAGAATCTGGTATTTATACCAGAATTGATGACGTCACACATACGTCACTAATAACAGAATTTAACTAATGTTCATTACATTCTCATATGTATTATGTGGTTGTGTTATTTAATTGAGACATATGGTATTGGTGGTGTATGATATATAGCTATGTATATGAATCGAAGTTATTTGAAAATTGGGCGTGGTTCGATAGTTTTCACCATTTAACGGTTTTTTGCTTTTTCTCGTACTAAAGTCTGAACGGATTTGTCCTAATTTATTGAATATTTTTTTCGTTATATTCATTAATGATACTTTATTTTATAGGTACATATTCATGTACAATTACATTTATTTTATTGAAAATATCATCAACGGATTTGTCTAAAAATGCCAATATATATTACTAGGAACAAAACTCCTCACTACGCGCCGGATCATTGACGTAATATGATTTGATAATCTAAGATATGTATTATGTGGCTAGACATATGGTATTGTTGGTGTATGATATATAGCAATGTATATTTTATATCAAAGTTATTTGAAAATCGGGCGTGGTTTGGTTGTTTCCACCATTTAACGTTTTTTCCAGCTTTTTCTTGTAATAAAGTCTGAACGGATTTGTCAAAATTTATTGAATATTTTTTTTGTTATATTCATTAATGTTACTTTATTTTATAGTTACATATTCATGTACAATTACATTTATTTTATTGAAAATATCATCAACGGATTTGTCTAAGTCTGAGCGGATTTGTCTAAGTCTATTGAATATATTTTTGCGTTATATTTATTTATGTTAGCTTCCATATAAGTTGGTATTATATTTATTCATTTTATAGTTACATCGACTTTTACAGATCTTGTTGTTGTTAATATATTTTATTTCTGATAGTGTGTTCACATATATGTTTCATTCCTTCATCACTCTATAGAACCATATATATATTAATATGTAAATACATTTATATACTCCCTTCATCTAACAATATAAGTCCTTGAAGCATCTTTCTCTTGTAACAAAATATAAGTCTATCTAGATTGTTTTGAAAAAATTTCCTATTTCACCCTTAATTGTTATGGACAAATTCTACTTAGAGTGTATATTGGATGTTGCTAAATTAGATAAATAAATGAAGGATAATTTAGTCTTAAATCATAATTGTTAATTTCTATCTCAGACTTCAAGAAATTATATTATTAGACGGAAGGAGTATGATTTTATGTAATAGTACTTATGCATCATATGATATTGATCTTGTTTCTTTGATGTAATCCACGAATTAGAATGACTAATTATATACTATTGACTAAAGAGATTAACAACAATAACACAGTCAAACTCGCATATCTAAGATAGAAGTCGTTAACCAATAAGTACTTAAGATTGATATTTCATGAGACGACGACTAAAGTAGGTGTCTCATGAACTGATGACGAATATGCAATGGCCAAATGACCCGATCCAACCGAACTCAAATCAACACAGAACAAGTGAAAGGAAAAATGTTGGAACAATGTCCGAGGGTGAGCAAAAACTGGGCCGATCCTGTTTTTTGGACCGGACCGGATCACAATCACTCTTGTCTCTGGTCTAAGGATTTTGGAAATCCGGGTCCGGTTCGGTCGACCTGGTTTTTTTATTTTTTAATATAAAATTAATATATTCAATATAAATTATAAATATTTTAATAAAATTATATATTTCTATACGAATTTTTTTCAATATATTTAAAAATAAATTTTAATTTTTTTAATTAATTTTTTAAAATATAAAATTCGGTCCAAACCCGGACCCCACCCGGACCGGTCCGGGCTCCGGGACACATATTTCTAGAATTCCGGGTCCGGGTTTGGACCGATGCTCATCCCTAACAATGTCTATGACATTTGTTCCATACATGTGTCTCTCTGGGTTTTGGTGATAACAAATTTCATTGTACTAAATGTCATCGAGTGTTTCTTTAGTGTTTTCACAAGAATAAATGGTTAAAGGAATTGCTAGTACAAAAGAGTGAAAGAGCAAAAGTTGAAGAGAGAAACAACTCAATGTCCAGTGGACCAACACGGCCAAAGAAGAAAGTTGAGAAACACGCCTAGAGTTGCGAAACAACTTTTCGTTCCAGGAGAGCGACACCCTTCTTGACAAAATGGAAAGAATTCCCCGGAGAAGACCTTTACTCACATCTTGCGCTCCAAGGAAGATTCGCTGGGATATTGTTTTGTATTTTCCTTTATTATTTTTTAATGTATTTTTGGAACAAACTGAGATCTTTCTTAGACATTAAGTTAACTTTTTCTTAGGGTTTGTTCACCTAGTATTAATTGAAGACTACGTTGTCTATTGTTTTTTGTCCAAGTCGGTTGCATTGAAGATCATGTGTTCATTGAAGAAAGGCGTCTGGGTAAACAACAAAGCCTCATGAATGTGCATGTGTTGTTAGGACTGTGAACGTGTGAGTTATATTGTTAGGACTAGGATTTACAAGTAAGGGTAGCTTGAATACTTGTGGCAATTTAGGCTGAGGGAGTTGACTTGCTTGTAACAGTCCAACAATAATAATACAAGTACACAATTCAAATCCTACTATATATATAGTGATAATAGTATTTGCATATATCACACTATATATAGTGATAATAGTAGATATTAATTTACATTCAATTTCCAAAGTTTCACGATTTGTATTTTGTGTCTAGTCGTGGCTCGTGACAAGATCACAAATCCCTTTCACTATATTGAACATATATAGGTTTAGCAAAAATATAATATTCAATCACAAAACCGAACAAAATCATAATAGACGACAATTTAATTAATTAATCAATCATACATCTGATGGAAGTTGGATTGAAGGGCAACAAGTTGGCCAACCAATTTCCTTCTCAATATGCTTGCTTATATGCGTTAATGTAGGTCACCACGATCTTTAATTTGTAGAAACTAATTTAGCTGTAAGCAAGTTATACAACATTAGCACGAAGATAATACCAATTCAATGGTATCAACAGAAATAGCTCTATAAACTTCACAATCATGAAACGACACATTAATGAAGTCATCTTTTTTTGGTTGGAAGGAGAAATAATACTTTTCAGACTTTATTGCAAATACAAGAAAATGAGCTACCTAGAAATAAGGGGGGAGAATCATTCTTCTCCTAACATTTTTATGTACCAACCCTTTTCCTAACATCTTCAAACAAATAACAAAATAGATAAGGTTCTTGTAAAACTGTACAGAACTAGTCATTGATTTGATCTCAACGTGATTTTGTATACGTATCTCTACCTATTTTTATTTTTTTTGAAAGACGTATCTACCTATTTATAATATAATGTTCTTGTATAATCAATAAGCTAATTTTTTTGGATGAGGATCTGGTTATGTGAGGACTGCAGACAAGCCGGACATTATACACAAATATTGTGACACATGCACATACACAGTTCGTCAATGTGTACAAATGTTTTTTTTGGGTAAAAGTGAGAGAGTGAGGCTCTCAATTCATTAAACTGAAAGGCTCTCAATTCATTAAGCTGAAAGGACTACGAACAAAACGGAAAATAGTCAGTCCCCTAAAATCATCCAACAACAAACGAGACATCCGATCGGACGAAACATCTAAAACAACAACACCTAAAGAAAAAGAAAAAGTAAAAGAAACAAGTGAGTCAGCAACTCGGTTCGCTAAGCCCATTTATTGATGCATGCATACACTTTTATTGATGCACACACATTCTGAAGCATGCACGATAGCAAATAAACATACATGTTAGAACGAATAAATACAAATGTTTTCTTAGTTCTCATCTTAACATCTCACAAGATTTTTCCCCAAAAAAAGTAGCCATTTTAGAACATTAGATTAGACTTATCTCAAATACTGAATTAAGTACGGTTCTCAACCACTTCAAATAATGATAATTTTTTCTTCATATTGTTTTAAAAAACAAAAGTTAGTTTGTTTTCAGAAATCTGACAGTATATTGTGGTGATAATTCACTTTCTTTGATTATGACAATGATTAGATACTTCGTCTTTTGTAGATAACAATAGTACTCCACATTAAAAGGATCTAACTTCACATTTTGTAATGCCAAATCCAACACGAAACTTGCAAAATGTCACGTTTTTTTCCCATGGAAATGCGAGGAAAAAAGTGGACTTCACCTGGTAACAATAGTATGATCACGTGGGTTGGGCCGGCCCATGGGCCAGAACATCTCTGTACATTTAGCCAGGCCTGGGCCTTGGCCCAAATAATGTGAGAAGCCCTAAGTCTTAAAAGAAAATATTGGCTCATTATCCTTCCGGGAGAAATTTTATAACTTCTGTTTTTAACATTTTAACACTTGACGATGTCAGTTTCTTGTTATCATCACAAGTTCCTATCGTTATTTGATTTATATGGTATGAATATACGAATGAAAAATTCATGTACACAACTTTCTACATTCACATGCACATTCTATTACATTCACATGCACATCCACACATGTGTGCATGTCTTTGACAATATATGAAAAATACCTGCACATGTTTGCGTATAATAATCCTACTAATAATGACAGCTATAGTTAGGCCAAAGTGGCTTTGTTTAAACTGCAACCAATGTATAAATGAACAAAACATGTGAAGACAAGTCTTGGTATAAGCAAAAGACAGTGAAAACTGAAAAGGGTAGGCACACACATTCAATATATTATGCAGCAAACTCCTTTAAAAAATCATGGAGGAGACATTTACTAAGATTAAAAGGACGATTTTAATCACAGACTCTTGGTAATAAAAGAGGGTTTCACGTGAAGATCGACAACACACCCAAAGATGTAAGCTTGCAAGATTAACATGCCCCATGTGGGATGACTGATGACTCTAAAACTATACATTGATCAGTTAACAAAAGGAATGGTGGATTTTTTTAGGTCAAAGTGGAGTTTCATTGTCTCAAGAGTCAGACTCCCTAGAAAGCTAAAGATCCGCCCTCGTGCGAATCACCCGTTGATTCCTTCTGTTTTCTACACCGCCTCCGCCAAGCTTATATAGAACAGAAAGGATATAATAATTCACTAAGCTTATATATTAAGACGATAAGATGTATGTATTCTGATAGAGAAGATGTAAAGTTTCTTGAGGATGTAGAGTTTGGCGGGGAAGGAGTGAGGAACGTCATGCTTAAACTCACTAAGTTAGTTCTTGCTTGACAATTTTGTCTAAGTTGTCTTTATTATTGCTATTGAATGCGACAACATTAAAGTTCTTCTCATATAGCAAACTCAACAATCTCAAGAAGTATAACCATAGAGATCCAATAAAGAAAAGAAGATATACATATCCAGATTATCACTGTTTACATCTCACTTGTTAGAAATTAATCCCCTAAGAACTTAAAACGTCAAGATCAATCATGTTAGAATTATTAAGAACATCTTTAGGACATACCTGGATCAATGACGATAATCGAACCTTTATGCGGAACTACGAACGAGAACCGTAGGTACATCGTCTTCCTCAATCAAATCACTTTAGTGCTTTAGGGTTTTGTCTTCTCTCTGATGGGAAGAGATGATGGAGGCTACTGATCGATTTGATGTCTTGGGACCATTACCTAATTTTCTTTATATATCTGACCTAATAGAATCTCATTAAGCCTATTGGGCCAAATCCGGTATCCACCCATTGGGTCCATACCGCTTATAAGAAGTCTAAGGCTTTTCTTAATTGAATCACTTAATTAAGCCATCTAATAATTAGCCTTATAATATGATTGTCTTATAATATGTAATCCCACATAATATTATTAAATTAAATAATCTAACATTATGTATTCTGATAGAGAAGATACTCGGTAACATATAAAAAGTTTCCTAGAATATTTATAAGAATAGTTAGTTGTTAAGAATCTTTAAACAATATCTAGTTTTATGTAGTAAAGGTTTGAGTAGTTATTATATGGTAAATGTTTGGCCTTCCATCATTCATTATAAGGGCTTTATATGCATAAAGCCACAAGGGTAGATTATAAGCAATCAACATGAATCTAGTTGAAATCCATCACCATCTTCCTTATGTTTTTTTTGTTTCATCACCATCTTCGTCCCCTACCAATCTCTTACCAACAACCACCTCGACATAGCCAACATGATAATCGAGTTAAAGATGATATGAACGTACGAACGCACAAGCAAGTATATATAAGTCAAATGATTATTAAGTAAGGTACGAATATACGAATCAATTATTCACATACACGTACATGTGTAAGTACTTTGCACATTCGCAAATGTGTGCATGTATTAAAGATTGCATGGAAAAATACATACATATATGTGTGCATGTGAATGTGAAGATATATGCATGTGAATATGAAACAATATGTATGTATTTCTATGTTCGTACGTTAAGAATATTTGTACCAGATCTTTATCCAAGTTTTATTGAGAGTAAAGTATACTTATAATACTAATGTGGCAATATCTAAGCTATTTGTATTATTATTAGAAGTTTTATGCGGCATTCCATCTTTCTAAAGTTTCCTTTAAAGTGTCATAGCTTGGGAGTTTGAGGTGTATAAAGCATTGTTCTATACTCCCTATGTCCCCTTTTATAAGCCCCATTTGATTTTTCAGCACTATTCACAATTTGAGATAATCTTCTCGATTTCTTCCAATATATAATGAAAAATATGGTCATATGGGGTCTTGTTTGATTCGTCTTAATGATTACTTTAACAATATCAAATTTTTATATTTTTTACTAATAAATAATTAAAGATATTAACGAAACAAAACGTGGATCGACATCCGCACCGAGGTCAAATGGGGCTTATATTGAGGGAGGGAGGGAGTATATCTCATGCTAGTCTGATCATTGATCTTTGTCATCATTTATAAGTCCAGTTGTGCATCTGATGGGTCATGTCGGAATCTTTAGTCTAATTTTGCATGATTACATGAATGAGCTAGATAGAATTAAAGGGGATATTTGATCAATTGAGAACAACACTTGTGCACAAAAAGTCATTTATCAACAAATTTAGGTTTGAAGCTAGGGCATGAATCTCTTGCACGTGAGGGGTTCGATTCCTTACCGTAATTAGGCACCTTTGTGCTTTACATGGCACGTGAGGCTAGTCACTTGCTTACTCTGCACTTCGTACTCTTTTAGGGCTCGTTTGATATCAAGATAGTAATTGGATTGGTATGAGGTATTCAACTGAGTGATTCTTTAAAGCTTGGCGTTTGGTAAAGGGAAGAGATGGATTATAAAATTAGGTATGAGTCATATCTTCATTTTTATTTAGATCGATGTGAAATGTAGTATAATTTGTTGGTATTGGAACGACTCATACTCATTCTCTATACACATTTATTGTCTACTAAACACAAAAACAGGTATAACTCATTTTCAAACGCATTCCCTATAGTCATGGTATACAATCAAATGCTCCCTTAGTGATTAGCTTCTATATGTTCTTCTTTGCTTCCACTTGTGCACGTGACATTGATTCTCCGAGAGCAGTTTTGAGATGATTGGTTTAGCTTCATCTATGTATAAATCCTTTTCAAAATTAAAAAGGACTTGTGTTCGATTTTAGGATAGAATTTCATTAGGCTTATGGTTTGTACTTGTGCGTGCAGAAGTGATAATTTGACGAATTTGTACTTGTGCGTGCATGAGTGATAATTTGACGATTGTACTTTCAAAGTGTAACAAATTTGATATGTTTCACATTCACTTCCTAATTTACTTCCACCGGCACCTTATTTTTGGTCGGCCTGCGAGTGAGTTCTTCTTTGCACTTGTGCATGTGAATCGCACACTGATTTTCCGAGGGCATTGGATTAACTTCATCCTCGTTTAAATCCTTCTCGAGATTTCGATAGAGGATTTGTGTTCGCTTTTAAGATAGAATTTTATTAGTATAGTGCTTGTGCGTGCAAGAGTGATAATTTGATTGAAGGATAACTCTTGTGTGTTGGTGGTTTTGAGCTCTTGGCATAGAGTGAGTTGGGTATTCTAGTCTTCCCCCTTTTGTGGCTTGCTTGGTGCTTTTAATTACGATTTCTTTGTCTGCTGACATATTGATTACGGTTGTACCCTAATCCTTTCACTAAACATTTTGTTTAGTAACTGATTTTCGTGTAAATTGTAGCTTCCCTTCAAGAAGTTTGAAAATATATATTTACCAATTTCCAAAAAATAGTGATAATTTAACGGTTGTACTTTTAAGTTGTAATATATGTTTCGCATCTACTACCACCTTATTTTTGGCCGGCTTGGCGAATGCTACGTACCCTCGCCTAATCTAGATATCATCCATCGTGACTCGAATAATTAATGCTATACACTTGTTTTCTATCTACTTACCTGACATGTTACTTATCTTGTCGAAGTGTGAATTAAGTCAGATCAGTCAGACTTGATGATGCGTATTGAGATACTATCTCACATGAAAAATAAGACTCATATAAACTTGATGGATTCTACTTGTTGTTAATTGGTCTTGGGATGAAATCTCACATATGTGTTGAGCTTATATGAGTCGTCCCATGTTTATCGGCTCAATGCACTCGATACTTATTGTGATAGAGATGAAAACGATTAAGCAAAAAACACACAAATCTAGCTAATGTCCTGAGATACGTAGAGAAGACGCGATTTTGTTACTCTTGACGATAAAAAAATCATTCATTCTTGTTATATTACTTATTAGGACCCGTTTGATATGGTCTAGAAATTGCAGGTCGAAATCGAAATAAAAATGAGAACAATAACGACTCATTCCCACTCTTATAACTTATAAGCTGTTTAATATATATTCGGAATGACTAATCACTACTTTCAGTATTAGAAACAATGTGCGAAAATCAACACATCCTAACAAGACTTGTATTTTTAGGATGACTATTACTTACAAGAAAGATACTTTTGGATATGTTTTTGGCCTATCAATGACCTTGTTAGTGAATTGTACTTCATTCGATCTAAATTAAATGTATTTTTAATACTTGAACTTATTATGTATTTGAAGTGCAATGAAGTAATGAACCAATCAAATTGGATATTGACCTTTGTCAACTTGAAGTGCACAATTCTGGACCATGTACATAAATTTTCTTGACTAATTTAGCTACCAAACATATTCATGTCAATTAAAATATGGACTAACATTGAGGAAGTAAATTAATTGTTTATGAAAAATCACAAGGATTATAAGTGGCTAATGAGTTGGGTTTGTCTGTCAATTTTCCAGGAACAAAGCCGCATTAATGCATTATTATCAGCAAAAAAGCACAATAGTGGGTTGATTAATTACATAGCTAAAGATGTTGACATATAAATCTTGGTTTGGTGCTTCCTTATAAACCGGACCCTCTTGCTCAACCCAGAACCAACACATTTCAAGAAACTTGGAAAACAGTAGAACACCACTATTCATCAGTTGTTTTTTAAACAACTCTTCGTCTCAGTTTTTCATATCGGTAAAGAGTGTCTATTCCGAAAAATATGTTTAACTCGAGTCTAGGTTGAGAACTAGGTTAACAACTTATTTGAACAAAACGTTACTTTAGAAAAAAATTCCCCAAATAACATTTATATGTTGCGTCTTTCTATACAGAAAAGTTTTTTAAAAGAAATTGATATCATGAAATTAAGTCCTTACTAATGCTTTATCGGTCCACGCTAGTTTGACACTTGATTTTCGTTAGCCCTTTATCCATTTCGTGTGTTAATAGTATCCTGGTATGAAAATAGAGCTATTTCGAACAAACGAACCAGACAAAAAAACCTAGAAAAATGAAAGAGATGTTTTATGACGATTTAATAGTTTACATCATATTTATATTAATAAAAAGGGTAATCTTTGATTTTAAAGGGTTTAACATTCTAATTTAGGGATTAGTTTAATAATTATTTCATATTTTAACTTGCGAAACAAATTTCTTAAGATATGCCTTGGTGCATATAGGACAAGTTATATATCATAAAAACATTTGGTAAATACAACTAATATTTAGATTTAACTTTTTTATAATGATGAATTCATGTTTTTTTTCATCCGTGACACATGCATACAGTGTGTATGAGTAATAATATTTATGGACTCGTCATCATCCTCATCTATATTGAACTAGACCCTAAATTATCAACTTAGTGAAAGCCAAAAATTCCAAAAATGTAGCTATATAAAGAAAATTTAAACATATTTTTTTAAAGGAAGTAAGACACGGAAACAGCGCCCACGTTCTCTCAATATAGCTTGACAATATGAATATGTTGTCTCTTTGTCCAAGGAATAAATATTTCCATCTTGCCTCTTGTGATCTTCCTTAAATACTTTCTCTTCCTCCCTTCAATCCATCCTTCAAACCCTAAAGACCATCTTCACAATTCATTTCTTCCCATCTCCAAAATCAATCAATCGAATCTCGTCTCTTTATATTCATCCATTTTTCGTAGTCTAACTACATAATTATCCTTGATCATGGTACATAGAATTCTCAACTTGATCTTTTCACTTTTGACTAAGCAAAGTCTTCATATTTGATGATTGATCTTGCATTTGTAGGGTTACCAAAAGCCGGAGTGGTTAGAGGCGCTCTACGCACAAAAGTTTTTCATAGCATGCGAAGCTCATGAAACCGCCAAGAAGAACGAGAAGAACGTGTTGTGCTTAGATTGTTGCATTAGCATGTGTCCACATTGCTTGCCTTGGCATCGCGGTCATCGTCTCATCCAGATTCGTCGCTATGTTTACCACGAAGTTATTCGATTAGAAGACCTTGAGAAGCTCATTGATTGCTCTAGTGTTCAGGTTAATTTTTGTTGGAATGTTCTCAATTTTGGACATGAGTACTTGGTATTGAAATTATACTATCTAGGTTAATTTTTCTATAATTCTGAGTTGAAATTTGATTAAATTGTGCAGGCTTACACTATAAATAGTGCAAAGGTGATATTCATAAAGAAGAGACCACAAAATAGGCAATTCAAAGGGGCTGGAAATAACTGCACATCATGTGATAGATGTCTTCAAGAGCCTTACTTTCATTGTTCCCTTGGATGCAAGGTAATTTTACTACTACTAAATTATGTTTATTTCTGTCGAATTATGCTATTTATTCATATGAATTGCCATCATGAATTCTTGGAAACATAATTATATTTTGTATTAAGAAAAAAAACTACTTAATTAGTTAATTAAGAGTACATTTTTAGTACCCTTTTAATAATCTTTAATAATTTACTTTGTTTCAGAATAATAGTGATAAATAAAGCCCGAAAACAATTCAATTATGACTTTGGATCCCCTGCAAAGTTTTACTGGTGGACCATTTGTTTAAAGCATCGAATTTCTCAAAGTTTAATTGTTCAACAACATGCATATACATAGTCTTGAACTCTTGATCCACCACCCTATATATGTTTCTTAAAACTAATCTATACTTACATAAATTACCAAATACATACCTCCTAACATATTTTGTTTCATATTTGCCCTTATATTTGATTTACAGGTCGAGTACGTACTAAAACGTTACAGAGACCTCACACCATATTTAAGAGTATGCAAGACGTTACAACTAGGTCCAGACTTCCTATACCCTCAGGACATGGGAGACGAGGACATGATGACACACTCGACAATTCTCGATTGTGACGACCCAATGAGCTCGTTATCGGGATCGTCAGGGTCAGAAAATGAGAATTCGATGATGGTGTGTACAACCGAGATTGTGAGGAAGAAGAGAAGTGGTTTATTTGTGTGTGGAAGATTGTCTAACAACCATCACTACAATAAGGTTGTGTCTTCGGTCTCCGATGAGGACATGGCAACTAGCATTAGTAGGAGAAAAGGGGTTCCACATAGATCACCTTTGTGTTAGAAAA
Source organism: Oxyria digyna (assembly GCA_029168935.1). Classification (NCBI taxonomy): domain Eukaryota; kingdom Viridiplantae; phylum Streptophyta; class Magnoliopsida; order Caryophyllales; family Polygonaceae; genus Oxyria; species Oxyria digyna. Next base: position 1,744,567 of record JAPVLV010000017.1, read on the forward strand.
AATAAATATCCTATTTAGGGTTGGGCGTGATTCGCATGAGAACAGATTTTATGATGAGAATGCGAGAATGATTGATGTTCATCAAAATATACTAAAATGTTCACCAAAATATACTTAAATGTTCATCAAAAAATTTCATGCACATTCTTTGAAAAACTGATGAACAAATATTCAATTTTTCTCTGAATGTTCTCCAGTTTCTCAATAAATGTTATTTGGAAAATCAATGTTCTTTAATTTTTAGATATTTTTAAGTTCGTCAACGAATATTCACCAAATTAGTAATAAATGATCTATATTCTCACGTTCAGATTTTAAAATATATTCTCACCGGATATTTTGCCATTAGGGTTTTGTTTTTGTTTATGTTACGATAAATGAGGAAAGTTTATGTGCGAACAACTCTTAACGTAGGAAAAACGAACACTTCGCGCTCATAGATTCTACGTCAATATTCATATTCTGGATGATAATGTTCATAATCTGGGCCATAAAAAATTTGAACATTTTCAGTGAGGGACGTGGTGACATACTTGTAATTAATTACTACGAACTCTGATTTTTTTTTTCTCAAATGACCTTAAAAATATAATCACATTACATTTATATTATGAAATTAATTTGTTATTTGTTATTTGTAAATGCGATTTTCCTACGTTAAGTCTTGTTTTCGGACATTAATTTGTTATTTGTTATTTGTAAATGTGATTTTCCTACGTTAAGTCTTGTTTTCGTCCGAAAATGAGGAAAGTTTGTGATGAGTAGGGAGTGATGAGGATCGTAATATTTGACTTTGACCGACTATAGTAGTAAGCAAAGTAAGTAGCTAATTAATTGCACAAGTTTATTCCTCGTTCGGAGTTAATTAATGAGTTGGTCGGGGGGTTTTGTCTTAATGGCATCACGTGGTTAACAATTCCAAAGTCAGGATATTATGTTAAGATTTCGTATTATTTTATATTATATGGAGTCGAGTTACATTTACATTGTTCATACATATATGGGTATTATTAATTCAGTTCATGCATTGGAAGCTCGGTTCTCCCATGCCCCCATACACATTTATTGTACGTATTTGCATAAAAAATTATATATATAAGAGGTGATCGACCAAACACTTGGTGAATTCTGAGATCGATACTTAAACCTGAAGTTCTCTAGAGTAAAATAAACAGACGCAGATTATTGATCTTTTTGTACTATAAGGTTTTAATCGAGTCCGAACAGAGAGGGTTTGGTAAGAAAAAAATGATTGATTCATTTACAATGTGAGCCTAGATGAAATAAGGCATTTAATGGAGTCTAATGTCTAATACCAGTAGTACAGATAGAGTCATATAGAACTCTGTGATATATAATTATAATAACTTTTCCACCATTATTTAACATGTACTGCATTATTTTATCTATTGCATATTTGTTATTGTAAACTAACCTACAAAATAATAACATGATTTGTTTACTTTATATGCTTAGGAAATAAATCTTTCGCTAAATTACAAGTGAAGTGAGATCGTTGAATTATGTCACCTAAACTTGACAAACGGATCAAACTGATCAGGTTCAATTATAATGAAGTGGGATTGTTGAATGATAACTTGATATTTTTGTGTTTTTAATGTAATAAAGAAAATAAAATTTAAAATTATTTATATAAAATATATTGTTGAATGACAAACTATTATTATTTTGTAAAATATATTATTATTTTTTATTTAAATAAAATATATGAAAAATAAATTTCTCAACGAGTTTCAAGTCAGTCCACGCTTGACCCAACGATCCGGCGTCCTTTGAATTTTTCAGATCGGATCGAGTTTATCCAGGATTAGGTCGGGTTTATCCAGGATCGGGTCGAGCCGACCAACGGATTGAGCCAGTTTTGACGGCCCTCCTTAGGGTAAGTAACCCTTTTTGCACATTCACTTGTATTTTTTATAGTGTGTTAACTAACCCATTTATACATGATGACAGTTAGTGTTCATGATAATTTATGTTGATGACAGTTTCAGTTGATGACAGATTGTATTGATGACATGACGTATCATGTTGATGATAATTTTAATTTGATGACGGATTGTGATATAGATTGAGTTAGTTTATTTAGTCCAAATAAAAGAGGTTTATAAACCCTTTTTAATGTCGAAGGATTTGTGCCCAATGCCCTATTGGGCACTAAATCTGCGATTTTTGCACTCCTTTTTTAAACTCTATGGAAATACCCTTCTCCCTCCCTTCGGTGTATACACGCGCCTTTCTTTTCAGAGGAAATGGAATTAGGAAAGGGAAAGAGCAGAGAAAATGGCCCATCAATTCCTTGTCATCTTCCCCAATTCCTCCCATAAAACTCCCCCATATCCACACCACCAAATCTCATCCCAAAAACCAGATCCACCGAATCTCACTCCTCTTCACAATGTGTACTGCTTCCAATTCCGTCTCTGAGGCCGAGCAGAAAGTCTTGATCGAAAAGCTCCAACTCTTCCAGATCCAAGGCCATGACAAGCAAGGCCGCCTCATTCTCCGCATCCTCGCCAAATGCTTCCCCGGTAGGTTCACTTTCTTGCGAGTTTCTTCAGATCTTCGATTTTGCAAATCTGATTTCGATTTTTGCAGTCCGATCTGTGAGCGTCGAGGTCGTGAACAAGTATCTGGAGGAGAAGATCTTCGTGAAGCTGGAGAAGCGTCTGTTCTCCGTACTGTACATCAACACCGGAATCAGGCCAGAGAATTCCCCAACCATCTCTGTTCTCAAATCAATCTACGATTCAATCCCTGTCACCGTCAAAAACAACCTAGAAGCCGTTTATTTCGTCCATCCTGCAGGGACAACATCATTAACAAAACTTAATTGAAGAAACGTTCAGTAAAATTGAAGAAATCAAATTGATATCAACCTGCAGGAAATGATATCAACCTAGAAGTCGTCCATTTCGTCCATCCTACATGAAATGATATCAACCTAGAAGCCGTCTATTAGCAAGGTGAACCAACGTTAATTAAAATTGAAGAAATCAAATTGAATTTTAGTATTCAAATGCTGATTCGTTGAATACATGTTATCAAGTGAAATTTGGTTCAGTAAGGAATGGAAATAGACGGAAATAGATGGAACAGTAAAATTGAGAATGATCAAATTGTTAAAACTTTGTTCAGTAAGTGATGGAAACTACGAAAACTGCTCATGTCCTTAACAAAACTTAATTCCAAGAAAGTGATTCAAAGAGATTTTGTTTTAAAAAAGGCATTGACTATTTTGTTATTGTATTATACTGAGAGTGATCAAATTGTTAAAACTGTGTTCATTTTTGACATGGTACATAGTACGTACACAATCTCCATCTTTCCCTAATATTTTAGTTTGTGTGTTGACAATTTTTAAAATGGGTTGATAATTTTATTTAATGTGTAAAATTTGACAGTGTTGACAAGGATTATGCAGGGACAATGCAGTTTGTTTTAGTGTGTAAAAAAAATTAATGTGTTGACAATTATTTTTTTGACAATGTAATTTAGTGATGTTGACAAGTTTCGTAAAGTGTTGACAGTGTTGACAATTTTGTAATATTACTCGTGTTGTATGTTGTTGACCGTTTATTAGTCGTGTAAACAATTTATTTAGCTGAGTTGACAACTTATTTAGTCGTGTTGACAACTTATTATTCTTGTTGACAGCTCTGTTAAAATTTTTGTTGACAACTCTGTTAAAAAATTTGTTGACAACTCCGTTAAAAAATTTGTTGACAAATTTTGTTGACAACTCTGTTATAATTTCCACATTAGCAAAGCGTTATTATTGGTGTTGACAACTTATTATTCTTGTTGACAGCTCTGTTAAAGTTTTTGTTGACAAATCTGTTAAATTTTTTTTTTAACAGAGGGACAAATTTTGTTGACAGCTCTGTTATAATTGTCATGTCAGCAAAGGGGTATTTTCATATAACTTAAAAAAGTGATGCAAAAACTTAAAAAACATTACAGTTTTGGGATATTTACCCAAAAACTGGTTTTAATGTCACGTTATTGGGCCTAGTTATTTCTTCTGCCGAAGTGATCTTGGAATGCCCATCAGTAGTAACAACATAGGCCCAACCTAGCTCCTACTGGGCCAAATTCCGGCCCAGCTCATAGTCGAATAAAATCATCTACCTAACTACAATATAAGGGAGAAACCATCTCTTTGCAAAAAATTGCGCCACATCACCGCCTTCTCATTTTTTTTGTCAAAAATAAAGAAAATAAATCTCCCTAATTAAATTAAATCATAAAAAATGGAACCACCTCCTTTAAATTCTCCAATTCATATCATGGTTTGTTTTTACCTTCTCCACTCCACTTATATAATTTTAAAATAAATCTTCCTAATTAAACTAAATCCATTTATAAGTTTTTTTTGTTAAAATATAAAATATCCAACAAGTCTGTAAAATTATTTTATTTTCAAATATGAAACTTTTTGTAATTTTCAATATTTTTCTAATTAAAAAACCTAGAAAAATTGTTATAAACTAGAAAATAAAATTTATTTGTAACTAAATTGTACATATTAAAAACATAAACTATATATACGTTATTATAATATTAATTTCTACCACAAAACTAAAAAGGTTACAACATCGATCTACTATATTTCATTTTGTTGCTATGTTTCTAATATTGTATATAGAGTATGTATCGTTACAATATCATCTACTATATACTCTATATTATTTAGCAACTTTACACGCTATAATACCAATTCACTATGCTTATAATATTATATATAGGAAAGAATTACGGTTCAGTTTATGTATAATAGTTAGGTTTGATATATATTTTTGAACTTAAGATATGACATTTATAATGTTAATTAATCATTGACTTTTCTTACTTTTCTATATTTTTTTGAGTGAAATTATATTTTTTTAAGAAATTGAATATCAAAATGTAGTAGTTGGTTGTTATTATTTAACTTCCTACTTATTAATAATTTCATACTATTCACTAAGTAATTTAATTTATAAAAATTCATATATTTATACACTATTCAATACTTTGCTAAACCGAAAAATTTGAATAATCAAATACAAAAATTAAAATGTGCATACATTTGAAACATATTCACTACTTAACTTATGCACTATTTAGTTTTATTGAAACTCAATTTTACACTTATACATTATTTTGAATTACTCTGTAAATAATTTTATTATATAAATAAGAAAAGAGTTCAAATCAATATATAAAATTTGTTAAAAATTGACTTATGATAATTTGATAAAATAGAACTACAAAAGACGTAAAATTTTATTTATATTTGTTTTTATTGATTATATATAAAATTTTAAATTTAATTATACAACAATAGCATTTATAAACTATAAAATCTTTTTTTAATATAAAATTATATACGAAATTACTTATTAAATGATTCATGAAATAAGTAAATCCGCGCATGACGCGGGGTATAAACTAGTTTGCAAACTAAAGACATTCCCCTTTTTGTGTGTACTGCACTTTTTCCTCTCGTTGCTCTATTTATTTGCAAGATGCACAAAAACTCAAAACAAATGTATTGAACTCTCAACTTTACCAATACCTATATTTACACAATCAATCTTCTTACACTTACTATGATCATGCCTACCTAGCTGATCCATTGGATCCAGCAACGAGCTTCGTATAAACACGGTGCCTACGCTCCCGCGCATAGACGACCCAAAAGATAAGCGAGCACATAACAGCAGCTGAAACCATGACCAAGCCTATATAGATCCACTGAGTGTATTTTCTTAGTCCAGGGCAATAGACACGGCTGATGTCACTAAACGTACTCCTCACAAAAGTGCAGTCAGCTAAGTTTACCAAGAAAGGGGAATAGGTATAGAGTCCATAGCTCACATTATCAGCCTTAACCAATTGACCATAATGAGTCGGGTTTAACCTCCCTGTCGTTGTGCATGTTCTGTTATCAGTTGAAACTTGGCATATGTAGTTCTTCCATACCTGAAAAAAACAATGTAAATATACCATTTTTTCTCTGTTTTAATATTTATTTACTGAGCTTACCTCTATTGCATTGTTGTAGTCAACTTCACTTTGTGAGCAAGTTCGGTCGGTTAAGTCGGTATTATATGGATTGCAAAGAATTGGGACTAAAGGGCCGGATTGGTTGTAGTAAAAAGGGCCTGAATTTGGAGGGAAGTTTTGGTTGGAGATATTTTGTAGGGCGGTGTCGACAAGACTTATGAGTTGACGGTTTATGTCCTTGGATTGATGCAGAATTTCTTTTGTTGTTGCATTGTCGACACATGGGAGGATGTCGTCTAAGGCAGTGTGTGCCGTTGGATGCTCAACCCATTGGTCCATTGCAACACAAGTGTCAGCCACAACACTGCAGAGATTTTTAAAAGAGGGTTAGTGACTGAAGCAAGATATGATATATGATATTAGTCTTGGATTGCTTACTTGTGAAGAACAAGGAAAACTCCACAGAGAATAAATGTTGCAGTTACTAGAAGCCAACCGAAGATCACCAAGCTGATGCACTCAATCAATTTTATGAAGAAATTAGGCAAGTGAATACATGGGGTAGGTTCAATGAATGGAGATTAGATGAATAAATTAATGTAATACTTACGTGTATACAAGACATTGTATTCCGAAAATGGAAAGCACTGCAACCAACCAAGAACAAGGTTTAGATGAAGGGAGACAAAAATATTTACTATTTGGCATTTCATTTCAAAGAACCAAACTACTTACAGAATCCAATGAAGGCCAAAAAAAGCATAACCGAAGCAACAACAATGAGTGCAATCCGGCTGCATTACATCAAAGCACAAATAAACCAAGGTTTCTTTACAGTGAAATATAAGATAATAATCGCAATGCAGAAAGAAGCTCTAGAGATTTTTACTTACACGATATTGAGGGCTCTCTGGATTTTTCTGGAATTGTCATGGGTTTTTGTGGCAAGAGTTGCAGAAGATGAATCAATTTTTGCTTGAATGTTATTAATCCTAGTCAGAATATTTTCTGGGACAGTCATCTGATCTACACCAATCGTTTTGGCTGAATCAAGATACGAGGATACAGAAGTGAGGTTCTTGGCTGTTGCATCAGCCTGGCCAACAACATAGTCCATGGTTTTTCCTGTACTTCTATGAAACTTAGCTTGACCGGTGTATAAAAAAGCACATCCTGTACTGCAATAACATACATAATTTTGGCTATCAGTAGATAATCCATCAAAAACATAATGTAGAAATAAGTAAGAAAAGATGGTAAATGAGTGAAGAACAGAGGATTTACATTGCTGCTACGGTGAAAAAGAGCAAGAGAATAAGAGCTAATGCATAGCAGACTCGAGAATAGCCATAAGGCGGCTTCTTACAACAGCAAAAACATAGGCACGAGCAACACAGTGTTACTCCGAAGCTCGCAAACCATATTCCAGCAATTACTAAAAATGGTGCGGCAGTAAATCCTACAGACTGCAAATGGAAAGAATTAGGTACATGAAAATAGTTAATTTGAGCTAAAAATATTACCAACAACAATTTCTAAAATAAAAAACAAGAGAGGAAAAAAAGGTCATTTTGAGTAACCATAGGTATTATTTAAACAAACATACTTAGCATTATGTTTTTATAAGACCAACGAAAGAGCAATATCTTACAAAAAAAGAACAAAGATGATAAGAACTAGGACAAATTCAGCACAAGACATAATTTATTCTAAGACAAGTAACTTCCATGAACATACTTGTACAGAAGAATTTGGAATAAACTTCACATGAACCGATCACCATCACAAGTAGACATATAATTTATTCTACAGGAGCTGATGTCAAAAGGACGGATAATACACATAGAAGAGTGATATTTCTTCCAGACCTTAACCAATTCCACAGATATGTTAAAAAGAATATATAAAAACAAGCAGATGAAGTAGCAAAAACTAAAAACAAATATTGGTCAACCACTCTAACCAAATTCATTTTGTTTACAGGACATCTTTCATTCCTTATTTTCTACTTCTTTTTGACTTTTTTTAAGGAGTAAAGCATTTAGGGGTACATCCAACGGGAATGATACCGTCCTAGGGCATCCCGAAGGATGAGATTTAGATAGGCTGCATAGTCGGGTTGTGGTGTCAAATGGTGCATTTTGGCTATCTGCTACACTGTTACTCTCCCGAAAAATATGGGAAATACACTATCAGAGAAGGATCCTAAGTCAATTAAGATATAAGTCATGATCAGTTCAATTTCCCATGGGCAGTACTGATCATCTCAACATGTGAATAGAAACGTGATCATCTCAACATGTGAATAGAAACGTGATCATCTCAATCAACAAAAAAATCCATACCATAGAACGAAACTTGCACAAAAACAAGAATTACACAACAATCACAAGCAGCAATAAAATAGGTAATCCTACTCAATCTGGCAAGAAATAGAGGTAGAGAGCTCACAGTCCAGTAATGGCTATCGCTGATATTCCAACCCCCAGAATAGCGATTAAATCCATCAGCGGGATCTCTTCTATTAGTCCTCTTCTCCGCCAAGACGAACGACGAAGTATTCGCCTCAACTTCCGCTATCCACCTCCGAGGAAGCAAGAGCGTAGCTGAAGAAGAGGAAGCGGCGAAAGTGGGAGGGAGTAGGAAGCAAGAGGCGGCGAGGAAGAAGGTGAAGAGGAGGAGAGTTGGCGCCATGGCGTGATGGAGAAGCTTCGTTGAGTAATTTTGTTTGAAACGGATTTGGGGAAGAAGACGAAGAAATGAATCGGTCGAAGGAATGGGGAATTTATTAAAGGATTTTGGTTTTGAATGGCAACGCGGAAAACGTCGTTTTGAATGGCCACTTGTCAGTTTGTAATTACTTGTTTTTTTCGAATAGTTCTATATGGTCGGTTTTGCTTAATCTCTACTAAAATAAAACACTACTAGTGTAATACCCGTGCCATGCATGGTGTAAGTGAATTAGGAAAAGACTCCTTGAGGTTGTCTTGTATTATTAGTGGTATATATAGCATTACATACAAGAGAATATCTCAATATAAATACATTAATGCAATATACAGGGAATCCTAAATATATGATATATGCATTGACTGTCACCCCCCCTCAGTTGCAGCGGTAGCTTGTTGAACGCATAAACTGGATCGAAAGTCAGAGAATAACGGGTAAGGCAACCCTTTGGTGAGTAAGTCAGCGAACTGATGTCGGGAAGGTACATGAAGCACTCGAACTTGGCCAATGGCGACTTTCTCCCGAACGAAATGGAGATCAATCTCTATATGTTTTGTGCGTTGATGTTGGACGGGATTTGACGATAGATAAACTGCACTAACATTATCACAAAACACCAGGGTAGTGGATGTGATAGGAGAATTGAGTTCCATCAAAAGGCTTCGTACCCAACATGTTTCGGCTACGGCATTTGCAACCGCTCTATACTCGGCTTCGGCACTTGATCTTGAGACTGTTGCCTGTCGCTTTGAGGACCAACTAATCAGATTCTGACCCAAGAAGACGCAGTAGCCGGAAGTGGAGCGTCTTGAATCCGGACAGCCAGCCCAATCAGCGTCGGAGTAAGCACGTAAATCAGATATGGGGCTGCGGCTGAGTTGCAAGCCGAGATGAGGTGTGCCCTGTATGTATCGCAGAATTCTTTTGAGTGCAAGAAAGTGCTCAACACGTGGGTCATGCATAAACAAGCAACATTGCTGGACTGCATAGGCGATGTTTGGCCTTGTGAAGGTCAGATATTGCAGAGCACCCGCAAGAGATCTATACAAAGTCGGATCGGAAACCGGAACGCCTGAATTTTGGCTAAGCTTGGAGGAAGTGTCCACAGGAGTGCGGCTAGGCTTGCAGCTAAGCATCCCGGCTTTCGTCAGAATCTCTTTAACGTACTTCTCTTGGCTGAGAAGGAGACCTTCAGCATTCTTGATGACGGATATACCAAGAAAATAGTGCAACCCTCCCAAATCTGTCATGGAAAATTCACGACTCAAAGCTTGTATGATCTGTTGAAGAGTAGTTGTTGAAGAGGCAGTTATAACAATGTCGTCAACGTAGACAAGTAAATGAGCCTCTCGATTTCCGGATTTGAGAATGAAGAGGGAGGGATCAGATTTACTTCCTTTAAAACCGATCCGAATAAGATATTGAGCAAAACGTTGGAACCATGCCCTTGGAGCCTGTTTGAGACCGTATAAAGCCTTCTGTAACTTGCATACATGATGTGGGAATGCCTGATCCTCAAAACCAGGAGGTTGTTGACAATAGACGGTTTCTTTTAAAGTGCCATGTAAGAAAGCATTCTTCGCATCCAATTGATGTATGAGCCAATTATGAGCAAGAGCCAAGGAGAGCACTGTTCGAATTGTAGTAGGCTTGACAACGGGAGAGAAGGTTTCATCAAAATCTACACCTTGTTGTTGTGAATAACCGCGAGCGACCCAACGTGCCTTATAACGAGCCAATGATCCGTCAGCTCCAAATTTGTGGCGAAAAAGCCACTTTCCTGAAATCACGTTAGCATGCAATGGCCTCGGGACAAGTTCCCAAGTCCTATTTTTAATCAAAGCATTGAATTCATCTTGCATGGCAAGGCGCCATTGTGGATCTTGGATGGCTCTTTTGTTTGTTTTTGGGATGGGGGATATTGTGGTGTTGAGATTGAAGATTGCCTTTGGTTTTGAGATGCCACTTTTTGCACGAGTGCACATGTTGTGTGCGTTATCTGGGTTGTGTGCAGCAGTAGGGTTAGGGTTTGAAGTTTGAATTTGAGTTGAAGGGGGAGTGGGGGCAGGGGCTTGGGTATTGAAAATTAATTCCGAATTTTGAATGGAGGGGAGAGAATCTTGGGATATGATTGGATTAGTGGAAATTTGAAGATTTGGTGGGCTGACAATCCGATTTGTTTGAATGGATTGATTTTGGGATATTGAATTTTGGGAAGGGGAGTGATTGGGGTGAATTGGGACGGAATTTGAGGAAAGTGGTAGGTCCCCTTCAATTTGTGGAGCGTGGGAATTTTGTAAGGGGAGAAGGGAATTATTTGATTGGGGAGTTATAGGAGAGAAAATGGTGGGATTTGGGAAGTGAATTTGGTAATTGGGTAGAGATTCTTCCGTAATAATGTTTGAGAAATCATAGGAATTTTCTTTTTGATTTTCTTTTTGGTATGGGAATTGAGTCTCATCAAAAATTACATGTCTAGATATAATAATTTTTCCAGTTGAAATTTCAAGACACCGATAACCCCGATGATTTTGGGCATATCCCAGAAAAAGACATGGACTAGAACGAGGAGATAATTTGTGTGACATAGTAGAAGATAGATTGGGATAGCATAGACACCCAAAAACACGAAGATGACTATACGAGGGGGTCGTTTTGTGGAGAATGGCATGTGGGGTGGTATGTATGAGACTTTTTGTGGGAAGAATGTTGAGAATGTGGGTTGCTGCATGCAATGCTTCGGTCCAAAATGGTGGTGGAAGACTAGCTTGAAAAAGGAGGGTTTGAACAATGTTATTGATGGTTCGAATCATACGTTTGGCTTTGCCATTTTGTTGTGAAGTATGAGGACAAGAGAAGCGGAACTGAGTACCGGTTTTATTAAAAAAATTGTGAAATTCTTTATTGTCAAATTCACGACCATGATCACATTGGAGATGTTTTATGGTGTATTGGAATTAGTGATGGCTCGACCGGACCGGGTCAAAACCGGAACCGGACCGGAACCGGTTTGGTCACGGTCCGGTTCAGGTTCACGAAAATCCCGAACCCGAACCGGCGGTTAACCGCCGGTTTTTTATTTATTTTTTAAAAATTTTTAACCGGCGGTTAACCGGAACCGCCGGTTTTTTTAAAAATAAAATAAAAAAATAAACTGAACCGCCGGTTAACCGGCGGTCCTAACGGCTCCTAGCCGTTAGGAAATTAAAAAAAAAAAAAAAATTCATTTTTTAATATTAAAAAACCCATATCAAACCCCTATAAATACCATACCATACAATCTTCAAATTACACATCCAACAACAACAATCTCTCTTCTCTTTCTCAAATCTCAATCTCATAATCTCTCATATTCCATCAACAATCTCTCTTAATCTCTTCCTTTTAATTAGCTTTTGTCTTTCAATATTTTATTGCTTTTACATTTTTAATCACATTATTATATTGTTCTAAGTTTTATTGTTTTATTGTTATATTGTTTTAATTGCTTTTAATCATATTATTTAATTGTTCTTAATCATATGGCGGAACATTTTGACACCCAAGAGAGTGATAATGTCACTTCTCCCACTCCCACTCCCACCTCCCAAGTTAGGTCCTCCGGTAGGGGTAGGACCGCTAGGCCTCAAGGGCAAGCTAGCGGTTCGAGGCCGGCTAGGGGTAGGGGGGGGAGGACCGGGACCGGGACCGTTCCCGGGTCCTCCGGGAACCAATCCCGGAAACTAACATCTCCTATTTTTACAAAGTGGTTTACTAAATTAGAACCCGGTATCGAGGAACTCGAGGCCGAGGATTATGATCCCGGACTAATTATTGTTTCTTGTAACTTTTGCGAGGCGACATTCCAATGGAAGAAAAGTGGAGGATATGGAACCCTTCAACGACACATGGAGCACAGACACGTCGCCGAGATGGGAATGCTAGGGGGACAAACGCAAATTTCCGGCGGATTTGCATCTTCTACTAGCGGTAACCCTTTATTTCGTTTTGATCATGAAGCTAATAGTGTAGCATTAGCCGAAGCTATTTGTGTTGATCATTTAGCATTTCGATTTAGTGAAAATGTAGGATTTAATGAGTATATTAAAGAGCATACACAACCCGCTTTTAAATCCGTATCTAGGAAAGTGATTAAGAAAAACGTAATTAAGGCTTATAAAAGACACAAGGCCGAATTAGTTTCTTATTTTTCGCAAAATGATATGAATGTTTCTATTTGTAGTGATATATGGAGTGATAATACTCAAACCCATTCTTACATGGGTGTTACATGTCATTTTGTAGATCATCATTTTACAATGCAAAAACGTTTATTGGCATTTAGAGTCTTTGATGAATCACATACCGCACAAAATATTGCTATGATGATTCGTGCAATTTTAGAAGAATATAGACTACTTAATAGAGTTTTTTCAATTGGATTCGACAATGCATCTGCTAACACCGCATCTATTAGAGATTTACAAGAAATGTGTCAACCTTTATTTGGTGGGAAATTTTTTCATATTCGATGTGCTTGTCATATTTTAAACTTATGTGTTCAAGATGGTTTACGTGCTATGAGTTATCATTTTGAGCCAATTAAGAACGTTATTAAGTATATTTGGGGGCATCCTAAAGTTACAAGAGATTGGATGACCTTTTGTAAAACTAACAGGGTGCACCCAAAACGTTTTTCAAAAGATGTGGGTACCCGATGGAACTCTACTTACATATTACTATGTGAATGTATAGAATATAAACAAGTTTTAACGTCTTTTGTTTCTCAAAACCTTTCTGGCTCTACTTTCTATTTTAGCGAATCAGGTTGGGATATATGTCAAAGTATTGCAACGTTTTTAAAATGTTTTAGTGATGCAACAAAGAGATTTAGTCATGTTTATACACCAAGTAGTAATGTTTTTGTCTTGGAAGCTTGTAATGTTATGTGTGGTTTAAGTGCGGGAGCTAAAATTCCCGGCATTGAGGAATCCGTTGCAAGCATGAGGAGTAAGTGGTTGCAATACTATAGATATATTCCCGATTGTTTTCTTGTTGCTTGTGTTTTAGATCCTAGACTTAAATTAGGAGTTTTACACGCTCTTTTAGATGACTATTATGGATATATTTTAGCCGACGGTGAACTAGAGGATATTTTAGGTATGGTTTCTAGAACTAGAACAAACATTGAAACTTTATTTACTCATTTTTCTGATTCTCCGACTACTTCACAATTACCTCCGGCTTCTTCGGGCTCTAGCTTGGGGGCCTTTGGAGCTAAGTATTTTAGTAAAAGACCAAGAGTTACAAACACGAATGCGGAAATTGATAACTATCTTAACACCAACTTTGAGTTTGTTAGTTGTGATACTTTAGATGTTTTGAAGTGGTGGGAGGATCATAGGAGCATGTTTCCAACGCTTGCGAAGATTGCGGCTCAAGTTCTTGCCGTCCCCGCTTCAACCGTGGCGGTGGAACAAACTTTTAGTGCAGGAGGCAACACTTTAACGAGGAAGAGATCAAATTTGGCACCGGAGTCATTGGAGGCGCAATGTTGTGTTTGCGATTGGAAGAGAGCCGCAATTAGGCAACAACGTAACATTATCGAGTCATCGGAAGACGAGTGGATTGGAGATTCTACTACGATACGCACCGATTCATCCGCCGAAGATTCGACTTAGGTAACGGGTTTTGAAAAAAGGTAAAGAACTACGTGGGCTTTGATTCCTCTAACCCGAGAGGATACGTAGGCAACTTAACAAGTAAGTCACTGTTAAGTGCAAGCCCAATTTTTTTTAATTTTTTTGTTCCTTCATATTTAATTTAAAAAACTACAAAACATTCTTTTTAATAGCGTTTTTTTATAATCATTTTTTTTAAGTTTTTTAAACATAATTTTTAAACTTAAAAACAATGACAAAACATTCTTTTTTAATAGCGTTTTTTTATAATTATTTTTTTTAAGTTTAAAAATTATTTTTACATTTTTTTATTTTGTTTTTCAGTTTTATAAATTTATAAAATTATTTTTTAAAAAAAAAACCGGCGGTTAACCGTTTTTTTTTAAAAAAAACCGGTCCGGTTCAGCCCGAACCGGACTGAACCGGGCTGAACCGGCCGGTTCCGGTTCGAAACCGGAACCGGTCCGGAACCGGATTGAACCGGACCGGACCGGTGGAACCGGTTTTTCCCGGTTCCGGTTCCGGATTCCGGAGGACCGGAACCGGACCGGACCGGACCGGGAGCCACCATAATGTGAATGATCATCCAAAACAACAAGATAGTACTTAAAACCGGAAAGACTAAGAACAAGACTTGTCCATAAATCACAATGAACAACATCGAAAAGCTTCCGAGAGGAGGACGTTGACACCGAAAAGGGAAGTTTTTGATGTTTTCCGAGTTGGCAGGCATGACATATGGAGGACTATTGAACGCTGGTGGAGACAGCTTGACTCGATTTTAGTTGATGCAGAACATGAGCACCCGGATGGCCAAGGCGACGATGCCATATTATTTGAGGAAGACTTTGAAATGCCGAGAGGGCGACTTGACTCGATTTTGACGGAATGAAGGGGTAGAGATCACCCTGACTATTGCATCTGATTATCTCGGTCTTGGTAGGAAGATCCTTCACAGAAAAACCATTAGGGTCAAATTCAACAGAGCAATTATTATCTTTTGTAAATTTTCGAACAGATACTAAATTCTTGATGAGACCCGGCCGGAGCGACAAGAACGTTTTTGAGATTAAGAGAAGGGTGATTTGAGAGTTTAGAATGGCCTATGTGTGTGATGGGGATATTGTTACCATTGCCCACAGTTATAGATGAAGATGAAAAAATGCCCGGATTAAAAATAGGAGATAGGATACCTGAATTCGAGGTCATGTGCGATGACGCACCCGTGTCCATAAACCAACCATCAGGGGGTTGTTGAAGGTTCATGTTGTTGAGGGCATTGATGAGCCCTTGCTGATCCCACTGTGAGATCATGGCATGCTGAGGGTGCTGCTGTCTTGGTGCCGGTCCGAGTAGTCCTGCGGCCCAAGGTTGAGCGGGAGCCGCCCAGTTTTGTTGGTTTTGTGGCCATTGCCACTGTTGTGGCCAGCCACGTCCACCATTTCGACCACGCCCAGCACGGTGGTTGTTACGGTGGTTGAAGTTGTTACGGTGGCGACCACGGTAATTGTTATGAGCGGGTTGTTGCTGCGGTGGTGGAGCATGTGCCGGAGGTGCGAGGGCTGTAGGTGGTGGCACAACGGCGGCGAGCGCGGTTTCGGAAGAGACGTTAGACCGCCTTGATTCTTCAAGAATGAGAATGCTTCTACATTCTTCGAAGTTTGGGAAGGGACGCTGCAGAGGAATTATAGTCGCCATGGTTTGAAAATCAGCGTTCAAACCACGGATCGTTTGAAGCACCAAAGTTTCGTCCGAGACCGGACTCTCGACGTCGGTGAGGCTATCCGCAAGAGATTTGAGACGTTGGCAATATTCAGAGATTGAAAGAGATCCTTGAACAAGACCTTGAAACTCGGTTTCAAGTTGAATCGCCCGAGTTTTCTTGTTATCGAGAAAGAGGTTCTCGATTCGATTCCATACTTCTTGAGCAGTAGCTTCGTTTTTGTGGACGATCTTGAAGATTTCTTGTGTGATGGATCCGTAGATCCAGGAGAGGACAGTGAAGTCGAGGATCCGCCATTGAGAATTGGTGGGTTCTGGTGGGGTGGAGTTGTCGATGTGGTGAAGGAGTGCAAATTTCCCAACAATGACGGAGAAGAGAGTTCTCCATGTGTTATAGTTGGATTCCTTTTGATCGAGAGGATAAGGGACATGTGTTTTGATAGAGGAGACATGGAGGGCTTGGGCCATGGCAACATATTCCGGGGTTCGTGGTTGTCCGTTGGTATCCATGGTTGATGGAGGAGGAAGGGGAGTTTGAAAAAAAAATTGAGAGGGATTAGAGGAACGATTTGGCTGATACCATGTAAGTGAATTAGGAAAAGACTCCTTGAGGTTGTCTTGTATTATTAGTGGTATATATAGCATTACATACAAGAGAATATCTCAATATAAATACATTAATGCAATATACAGGGAATCCTAAATATATGATATATGCATTGACTGTCACATGGGATATATTATTAGTTAAAAATAATTACTATTATTATAAAACAATGCAACAAACATAGAAGATAAATGAAATTCAACAATTCAAAAATATAAAATATTATCCAAATCATTTATGGTCTAATGTCAAAAATATTCAAATATCTAAGTTTACATCACATTGTTGAACACCTTCTTATAAACCAGCTTAATTGTTTCACTATATGTGCAATTTTTCTTATCACATATTCCTTGGATGTCTGACCCCCTCTGCCGGCTTCGCTTATGAGATTGCTTTGTTTCGTCCTCAACATTCACTTTTAAGAAGTGACAAATTCAAACTCTTGTATGTTACTAACGCAAAAAAGATCTTAAACATACAAAAATATTATCTAAATCTTCTCATTATGATCCTTATCCTGTCATTAGCAAAACTGAACACTTAAACATCTCAAAACTTTCTGATTCTCTATTAGAATGTCATAGGGAAAGGAATTCAATCTATTGTCTACAAAACAAACATGTTTATTTCAAAAAAGTTGACATGAATGTAGAAAGTAAATGATATCATTTCCAAACAGACAGTAGAGTTGTTTGACAATTTTTCACTTATATTGAGATCAAGGAGAGCTAACATCCAGAAACTCTTATCTTAAATTGTGACCAAAATGATAGGCTCCCATGTCCTCATCAAGGTTCCCCAAGGCAGATATAGAGCACCACAGAACAATCACCATTGCAACACACACTCCAAAATGAAGCGCATACGACAAGAAACCTGGATTGTAGCAATTTTTCAGAGTAGATGCACTCCATACCAAATTTTGGGATTCAAAATCTATACTCAATTATCCAGCAGTAAATAAGATCTTCTTCAAATATAACTTTCTCATTAACTGAATGATGGTACTACCAGGCTAGGAGTACAACTGAAGTGTGATTTATAGTAAATGAGACATCATAAACAGACAACTCATTATAAAGAAAGAGACACAGCAAATCAAATTCACTTCTGCAGATACATAGTATAGATTTATTCTAGTTCATTGGTTTACCTAAATTTCATGCCTATCTTATGACCCAAATTGTCGACTGACAACAATGTAGCTTGTAGGATTACATGCACAGGAAAGATGATGTCATGAATTAATTAAGTGAAAAGCATAAAAAAAAACTATGTACTAAGATCCAACATCATTACTTATATGTAAAACATATATTCATTTAACATAAAATTGATTTTAGAAAGCTGCTGGCCTTTTTGTACTGGTTGGGTTTAATATTATCAGACTAATGAAATAACAAAAAATATTAGAAAGAATGACCTTCTCATCTAGGAGTACCATCCGAATTTCATCTCGATTTCTACTCTTTTCAACCCACATTCGAATGATGCGAACTTTGAGTGTGGATACTCCTTTGGCTCCAGTAATATCTCCAAAAAAATTTGTCATTGATCAAGAGTAATCGGATTCTCTGAACAATGAAGATGAAGAAGAATGAAGTTATGCTTGGGAGGAGTTTGTACGTATGATGAAATAGGTGGTAGAGGGATTCAAATTTTAGCTGTTGAGAAAATTTATTAAGCTGTTAAAATCCCCAAACAAAAAATCTTAGTAGGTATTATATTGTTTTCTGATTTTTATCTAGTATCAATTTAGATATTTATCTTGTATTAGTTTAGATTTGTGGGGTTAGTTTAAATTGAGCACAAATTATCTTAACAAACTCACAACTATTTTTGGGATATAAAATTAAAAAGATAGAATTTAAAAAAGATTTTGTTTTTAAAAAGATAGAAATAAAAATCAGGAGCAAGATTAGTATAGCATACCTCCATTGTGTCTGCCATTGCGGATATGGAAAGTGTGAATTGACAACACTTAGGTAGAGCAAAACATCACAAATGAAAATAAAGAAGAAGAAAAAAATGATGCAAAAATGATGGCATAGAATGGAAAGGCCAATGGTGGTCGGTAAACATGATTGAGCCGCAGGATCAACAACTCAGAACAAAAAAAAAAAATTAGCTCATGCACCTACATTAATTAAAAAGGGAAAAACTACAAACAATACCATTATACAGTAGCAAATGATGTCACAATGAATACACCAGTTCCAATAGAATATTCTCCTGACGCCAATGGAAGACATGGCTTATTGACCTGAGAAAAGTTTGCAACCTGGTCAAAAAGTTTTAAGAAGAACATACTTATGTATGTAAAACATTAATGAATGAAAATCTACTTTGTTGTTTGATTGAATTAAATGTATAACATTGTCTATATCTATATCAGACAGTTGATTTAGCCCAACAATGATTAGATATATAGGTCATTTCATCGAACACCTCTTGAGCATGATTAGATTCATGAATAACTTGTATAGAAAGGATTCATCTAAGACTAAAACCTAATTCAAACTACATTATAGGAATGTTGGAGAGTAGAATAGACCTCTAATTACCTCGAACATCTTAATACAGAAAGCCTAGATGATCAGAAGTTGCAAAATATGTTGAAGAAATCTGATAACTCTTTAATGAAAATCAATGAACCTTGCTATATAGAGCTCTAATTACCTCGAACTACTCATGTGAACAAATCAGCTAAACATAAATTTTACATTCACAAATAGACCTTAATGCCATTAACGAATCATATCATATAAGAGTGAGGAACAAAGAACTTACTGATCGGTGCAACATTGTTGAAATGAAGAGTGTAAGACATACTTGTCCCGATCGAGACCGGGAAAATCGGCAGAAATGAGAGCCATTAGCCACATCCGGTACATATGATTAGCAATTGATTCAGGGTTTTGAACAATACTCTTCAAATAGCTCTTTTGGTAGTCTATCAGAGACACACACACACCTGTTTAAAAAATGAGTGATTTGAAAGGAGAAGACAACGCAAGAGGGATGAAGTTAGAGAAGTAACATGGAATGGAGAAGTCAGTGGATCAGACGGAGCTTCAAATAGCTCGGTGACGTTGAAGGAGATTTGGATAATTTGTACCATTTCAGGTTGGAGGAGAGATGTCGTCTACAACTTTGAAGAAGGAGGAGGATCCAATATTTTAGGGCTGATTTTTTGTTTGAAAAATAAATTTTAATAGTTAATAAAAAAAAGATTTGAGGTTTATTGTGGGAGTGCCACATCAGCTTTGTGGGGCCAGATTTAACCAGAGAGCTCTAAATAGCTCTGTTTTAATATATACTAGTGTAATTCCCGCGGATATTAATATTTGTTAATATTTACATATTTTTGAATGGTAAGTTATATTTGGTGAATACATTTTTAACAGTTGGCTATTCCAAAGAGAAAATGAATTTCTTATAAATACGCCACATATGAAATTGCAATACCTTACTATATTATAAAACAAAGAGATTATCATTTGTTGGCACCTGACAACTCTTGCTTGTGAAAAACTTGTAATAATGCTATTAGAAAATATCGTTAGCACAAATATTCATAGTTTATTTACATGTTTTAGTAGCCAGATAAATCAAGCAATACCCAATGATAAAAATCTATATTGTCTTTTTGTGATAAGTTGCAAATCCTAGGATTTGAGAATGAGCATTCATGAGAGATGGATTGTACATTCACAAATAGAACCATGTCATCCAATACAAATGATTTCAATTGTTATCTAATTGACTATATAAGAGATTTATGAAAGTAAAATCATCAAATGAACATGAATTCTTAACATATGTCTAATACAACTTATATCAACATAGATATTAGAATAAAAAAAGTTAGGTTTGTAAATTTGTCGCTAGAGTTTTATATCTCAACAAATCTCCATCACTTCAGGTCACCAAATTCCCACCTGCATAATTCCAAAATTGAAGAACTGTGGCATGTTTTATCACAAGGGTACGCGCAATCCTCAACTCTGTGTGTGCTATTTCGATCAAAGAACCAGTCTCCTACCGCCTTCCATATTTGTTGTGTCCAACCACAAGCGAAAGACAGTAAGATTAACATTACAATTTAGGATTCATAGCAAACATTTTGAGATTCAGAGAAATGTTCTTACTGTTCCATCGTCTCTTAGCCAAGTCTCTTGAGTCCCGGAATATCCCTCTCGAATCTGATAAGCCTCCTCCGCTCTAAAACCTAGAGTGAAAAGAAAGTGCATTCAAACTGCATATATTTTTACCTAATCAAAAGAGCATAAGAAGTGAAGCTTATAAACATGGGTGTGGATGTACCTTCTAATATTTGGAGTTGACCTGGGTTGCACTTGGTTATGTCGTTCTTGCATCCACATAATATTCCATGCTTATCTGCTACACCAGGCGCCAATATGTTCTTCACCTGCAATTCCACATTCCCGTACCAAACATCAGTGACTAAATATACTTTTTTTGTATGGTTAGTGACTAATCTACTATATAACTACTAAAGCACAATGCCTTACTCTCACATTAGCTATGCCACGTGGCTAGAAGGCTTTTCAGCCTATCCACGTGTCTGCCACGTGTCATAACGCAATTCGTTGATTTTGTTCTTTTTTCCAACTACTGTGTAAGGAAGGTATTTTTTTTCTTTTTTGGAAAATTTAGTATATACGGCTGAACTTGCATATTTTTGGTAATAGTATCACGCATAATTTCAGAAATATTGGGGAAATCTTCCGGAAGAATATTTTTAACTTTTTTATGAGGTGATTGAATTATGACAGATTTTTATTTTGGTCATAAATATCAGATGTAATCCAAAATTGTATATAATCCATCTATACCTATTTCCTAATTTTATATAACAATTTATTTTAGGAACATCACAAAAAAGATCTTTCATATTCGTATTCTTTTAACGTGCATATCTTTTCAAATTTTATATTATTTCCAAATTTAAAACTTCACGAATCAAAAAGATCGGTTGTTTGCTGGTTGATTGATAAAAAAAGAAATTAAAATATTACAAATTAATTGATGCAAAAGATGAGAAGCACTATTGAAATCGTGGCCCTCAACTTGCACAAGGTCATATACACAAGCTTCTCTATCACCTGTAACCGAGAAAAAAGACCCAATTCACTATGAAATTATACAATAAAAGGGACAAAAACATAAAACTAAATCTACATAGAAAACTATATGAAACCAGATTTAACTTTCAAACACAATTTAAAAGGGACAAAAACATAGTACTGTTTTCTTATAAAACACAAATGATTTCAGTAAAAGAAATTATGCATAACAAGAAATTGAAACCTAAAAATTTCCTTTGCAGTATCATGTATGATTCTAAATTAAGACACCTAAAATCGTATATAAGCACTTACGTGTAAATTCAATTTAATCCAATAAGGAAACAATATATATCGGATTTCCTTTACATATACCTAGATATGTTTCCTGCAAAAAAAAACAATAAATGAAGAATTACATGCAAAAATCTTCCAGTTTCCTTCTATAAAGGATAACTATTGCTTATGCCTTTTATAAACGGATTTCATAAATAGTCTCAACTTTCATATCAACAAAAAATAATCTCAACTTTCATTCTATGAACCAAAAATGGTCCAAATGATTTTTTCGATTGAAATTTCACTTAATTTGATGATGTTTACTAGAGATTTTTTCATAATTGGTCTTTGTAATTGTGTTTATGTGTGTAATTTTTATTATAAGATGTCGTCTTATTAATAAATTATCTTAAATTTTAACGGAAAAAATCATTTGGACCATTTTTTATTGATGAATGAAAGTTGAGATTATTTTTGGTTGATATGAAAGTTGAGACTATTTTCGGTTCGTAAGTGAAAGTTGAGATTATTTTTGGTTATTTTCCCTATTTATAATTAGCCTAATTTACAACATTATTTTTCATTATATAAAGAGATAAACGCCCATTCATCCTCCATCACAAAATGCTCATTCTTCTTCTCACACCTATGTTATGTTCACCCGATTTTACCACAAAGTGCTCATTCATTTCATACCTTCAACCGATTTTACCATGGAATATAAGATCCAAGATATCAGGGACATTGTTTCTTCACGAGATAACTTTACCTTGAAGGTTTGATCCACTAAGAGGCAGATCCCTCAAAATTAAGGCAGATTTATTTAGTCAGATGTTCAACACTAATGTGATTCTCATCGATCAAAAGGTAATTTTACAATTTTTATACATTTTTCAGTGTTATAATTTGTAATCTAAATATATACCTATTATATGTCCATTGATGAAGAACCAAGTTCTAACATAAAGGAGGGGGAGTATTCATCAACAATGAAGCTGCTTGGAGAAGTTAAGAAGGAAAATATGGATGGTTAATCCAAAAAATGGCTTGAAAATTATATAGAGATTTATAAATATTATCATTTATTAAGTGATAATATTATATAGAGATTTATAAATAATTACAACTTACTCCGTATTTTATACAATTACATAATAAATATTCCAATGATTATAGTATAAACAACTTATCATGAAATAATAAAATTATGCGAAGGGGTAAATTTCGTGAAATCATACAAGAAAAACAATAAAAAAGACCGGAATTAATTATCTAACATTTGTATAGTCAAATTGATATAAAAGTAATAATTTGCGTAGTAAATTTTATATGAAAAGGATCTACTAACAGAGTTTGTACAACAAATTACATAACTTGCAAACCCCGATTTCCTACATTTCAAATAGTTAGTAATTTATGTCATTGATTTTATCTTTTTTTAGTCAATTAAAATCTATATTTGGTCTTTATTGAACATTGATTGAATTTTATAGTGTATCAAAATGTTACACCGAGATGTTTGCAAGATCCAATCTCTCATATTTCAGTTTTATCAGTGATATCTCACAATAAAAAATCTATAGTACAATTCTGTTTTCATGTTGTCTTTGTTTTAGGTATCAAAATTATTGTCTCTTAAATAAATTATATTGCATATCTTATATTAATTGCTTATATAGGTAATAAAATTACATAAAAGAGAAAAAAAACAAACAAGAAAACCAATCAGGTTAGTAGGATACTATTATTGAAAATTAAAATTATTTTAATAATTTAGAAAGAATATTTATAAAAGTTGTTATTCAAAATAAATCCCGTGCAGGGCACGGGTACTGATCTAGTTAGCCATCTAATGTCCATTACCTGCCAGGAATCATAAGCAGCATTAAGCAGAAACAGAGGAGTCTTCATATCTTGAGCTGCATATTGTGGGAAAAAGCAATGCATCCATGTAAGCAAATCAAATATTACATATACATAGCATCAAAAACTTAGAGATTTATTTATCTTATATATCTACAGACAGTTGATTAACATGGTTATTTTTATTTGGGCAGGACTTAACTTGGATGTGCAAGAGGCGGGCAGATTCTTTTTTTTTTTGGTCAATAAACGGGACCTGAGTCCCTGCGAATTGTATTACGAAATCAAATTAGTTTTGCCCATGAAAAGCTACAACTGAATCAGCAACATCCGAAGCAATTAACGGTAAAAGAGAATTGAAAGCATCAGGAAAATTATAAAAAGGAAAGGGAAGTCTTCGAGCATAATTGGCCATATAGTCTGCCACCTTATTAGCCGAGCGGGGGATGTGTGCGAAGGTCACCGTCCATGGCTGCGTTCCGACTAGATGTTTGCACTGATTTATCAGATGAAAATCCTGGTGAGGAGGAGTCTCCTGCATTCGTAGTAACGTCATTGCATTCAAGCAGTCAGACTCCACAATTAGTCTAGGAATATCCATCGCAGCAGCAAGAGACAACCCATGAAAGATTGCCCGAAGCTCCGATGTAAGGGCCATGCTGTGGCCAAGGCTGAAACAGAAACCCCTCAGGAAAATGCCATTAGCATCCGCTAGCGGCACCCGGGTTGCCCTTTGAAGAACCATCACAGTTAAGCTTAACCCAGGATGTAGGTGGTCTCGTCCAGGTCTTAGGCTTAACTCGTTTGGCAGTGGGGATCGGTTCAAAGACAGCAGAAATACGGGGATAGACGACTGCATAAGACTCGACCAAACTACAAACCGTAGCTGATAGCTTAGAGGTGGAGTCTGTGCCTTCGAAGATGAGTTTGTTGCGGCATTTCCAGCTATGCCACACCATAAAGGTGAAAACAGAACTCCAGTGGTCCCCCTTCTTAATATTTGCCAAGATCCATTCCTGCACAGACGTCTCAGTAAAGAAGTTTTGGGGAGGAAGGTTCCCGCAGATGGCTAACCAGACATTCTTGATATCAGGGCAGTCACGAAAGACATGGAGCCGGGTTTCATCGCTGCCACACCTTGGGCAAGCAGCTGAATTGGTCATGCAGCGGCGGCGTCGATTAAAATTGCACAGAACTCCATTTTTTGCCACAAGAAACAGAAAGTTACGAGCCCGCTCTTGTGCAGGGACTCTCCAGATGTGGCGCCAAATTGGTGCCACTGGCAGCGAAGGTCGCTCATCGGCAAGTTTGTATGCTGAAGCCGAAGTAAAGGAGCCCGAGCTCGAGGAACCCCACGCAGCAGGATCATCAAGGATAGATGAAGCCACCAATCTCTGAATCACATCAGGCGGAAGAAGTTGAGAGATATCATTCCACCTCCATGAGTTGCCATCCCACATTTCCTCCACAGTTGCCCCAAACAACGAGTCCGGGATGATCTGAGTAGCGACCTCAGACAGGGGACGATCAAGGAGCCAAAAACAGAGTGGAGCGCCCATTGCCAACAGAGATGCGTATACCTTTGGCCAGCGTTTCAGCGCCTAGGATTACCCCCTTCCACAAATGAGACGAACCAGTTCTATCCGTGAACATGTCAATATCCGCCCGGCCGTTGCAATGTTTGCCCCGGAGAATCCGACTCCACAGTGCTTGGGGATCCTGGAGTATCCTCCATCCTAATTTTGCAAGAAGAGCTGCATTCGATTGACGCATCGAACGCAGTCCGAGCCCTCCTTCTTTCTTCTGTGTTGTAATCTTTTCCCAGGAAAGCAAATGTATCTTACGGGACTCGTTGGTGGATCCCCAAATGAAGTTTCTGACCTGTTGGTCCAGCTTATCACAAGTCTCGATTGGAAGTTTAGTCGACTGCATGACGTATAACGGGAGGCGGGCAGATTCTTTGCTGATTGCTGTAAAAACAAATACCGATATATGTAACTTTGCAGTGAAATTTCTGCTCAAAATCAAGAGAGCCTAAATCAAGCATACACATACATGGAATTCAACCACTCGGCTAAACATCTCTTCAATGTGTTTTCCTCCTGATACATCCGTTTAGAAATCTACTGTAGGAGCTAGAAATCTACATAGCATCCGTTTAGCAAAGTGTGTTAGTTGTGAGAACAAATCCGGATGAAACCCGAATAAAACTGATGTTCAATGGAATTGGAAATGTCTTCATTTCCTGATTTTATAGTTTCTATGAGGAGCATGAGGCACTTTGAATAACCGAGAAACTTGGTTGAAAAGATTAACTCTGGAAACAGACTCATGAAATTAGGTAGTTGTTGAGATCTTGTAAAATATTATTCGTTTTTAAGAGTTATTAAAAGATATTGATTGAAAATTCAAATTAGTTCAACAAATTTACATGAGTAATTGACACATTTGCTTTAATTTCAAATTAACTGAAAATATTAATATGTGACATATTAAACCACATAAATAGATAAATAAATAATTCATATTATAATATATATTATATTGTAGTTATTGACATATATTAAAATTAATGTTACATCCTTATATATACTCCGTAAAAAGGAATTAGAATAAAATAAACAACACAAATATTAAAAAAAATTGCTACATATTCTAGATTTTGTTAAGATTTATAAATTTAAAAGTTTGTTAACCAAATCGTTGATGGAGAGGAAGTGTCTGATAATCAAGGCTAGTTAACAAATTACGATTCATTAACTCAAGAAAAAGAAAAATGTATTTGCTAATTTATTAATAATATAAAAATATGTGTGAGATTTAATGAGAGAATGACACATCAGCTTGGTGGGGACAGAGTGAATGAGAGAGCTTCAAATAGCTCTGTTTTAATATATATATATATATATACTCATTAATAAGTTATGACACATCATTTACTTATCAACTAGCGTGTGTTCCCGTACCATGTACGGGGTTGCATATAATAAATATTTAATTAATATATTTATATTTTATACTATTAATCAATTTATAGATTGTAGTTTATACTTTATGATTTATAATTTATAGATTATAGTTTATAGTTTACAATTTATGTTTTATAGTTTAAGTTCATTAATAACTCAATTTAATTAGATTGATAACATAATAATAGATAAAAGATATATATATATATATATATAGAGAGAGAGAGAGAGAGAGGGAGGCTCCGGTAAGACCGTTTTTGTAGTAAAACGGAGTTAACGAATAGGAGCCATAGGATGAGATTAGATGAAGGGCTAGATTAGAAGTCTTGTAATTAAAAGAAAATAAGGAAAAAAATAGCATAACCCCTTCCTTAATTCACGCTGCCTCTCTCTCTCTTCCATCAATTCACGCTGCCTCTCTTTCATCGTCATTCACGTCCAGTTTTTTCTTCCCGACAGTAACAATAGTTGATTGATACAACACCACTCAAATCTCCATGGAAGAAGGTTAGTATTGAGATATGCATCAAATTTGTTTACTTAAATCGACTTTGGTATAATAGATTCATAGGACTTGATTAGGGTTTTATTAGGGTTTGAGTATATTCGACTTTGATTTATGCATCAAACTAGGGTTAAACAGGTTTCGTTCTGATATGCGACAACACCAAAACGATATGCATGTGACATTCGGCGGTATGCAATAGCAGTTTAGGGTTTCACATTAATTTTGTTATGCAGTAAAACTGTAGTCGTATGCGTTTCGGAATACATGTTATGCAATTGGATATAATTGATATGCAGTAGATACGTTTTGATTCTAACAATAACATTCGCCTATCAAATCGAATTATTAGCCAAGTGGATGTGACATTCGACTTTCACATTATATTTTTGAGGTTATGCACTCTGATTTATTTGGTATTCCATTGTTCTAAATGAATGTGCATTTACGGTTCACTGATATGCACAAAACTGTATCAGGTATGCAGGAGAACCGACCTGATGATGTGATATATTCTTCCTCAGACAATGGTGTTGATTTTATGTCAAATGATGATGAAGAAGCATTATATGGCACCGAATGTGTTATTGACGCGAAAGACACAAACGAAAAGTATTGGGTTCCTCATTGCCCCGATGACATTGAGAATGTAATGCCTCATACTAGACATCGGTTATGTATGTGGCACATCATGGAAAAGGTTTCAAAGAAGGTCGGTGCAAAGAAAATTAATTCCAAGGATTTCAGAAAGAGGTTGGGGAAGTTGGTTTGGGATGACACCCAATCTATTGAAGAGTTTGAGAAAGGATGGATCAAATTTGTTGTTGAATATGAGTTGGACTGTAAACCATGGTTCGGGGATATGTATGCACTACGTCGCTATTGGATTCCAGTGTATTTTAAGGATATCGTGCTTGGTGGGCTTGTTCGCACAACATCGATTTCAGAATCTCAAAACAGTTTTTTTGGGAACTATTCGAACAGGAACTTCAGCCTTGTTGAGTTATTGATGCACTTTGATAGTGCAATGGAAACCCAACGTTATAACCAATTGAGGAACGATGTTGCCTCAGCTTCACGAGCACATGATTTCTTAACACCATTGTTGATTGAGAAGGATGCATCTAAGGTCTACACCTTGAATATATTCACTATGGTGCAAGCCGAGATTTCTGTAGCGTGTTTTGAATGTTCAACCACTAATGAGGATGAAGGTATGTAGTGGTTTCTTGCATATCGTTATATCTGCATATTGTGACATGCACAAATGCATATCTGTGTTATTATACTGCATATCAGTACATTGACATATACTACTTATGTACATTTAATTTTATTCTTATTGTTGATACGAATATATATGCAGATGAGGATAGGGTGACGTACACTGTAAAAGAGCCTTGTGGAAACTTATATGTTGTAGAACGTGCAACGAATAACAACTTCACTACATGTAGTTACATGATGTTCAACAAAAATGGTCTACCTTGTCGTCACTGTATAGATATGCACCAAATATGCAGCGATATACACCAAATCTTTAGCGATATGCACCAAATCTGTATAGATATGAACCAAATTCGTAGTGATATGCATTAAATCTGCAGCGATATGCACTAAATTCGTAGCGATATGCACTAAATCGTTGTTCATCAAATTCATCATATTAAGAATTCAAAAACACTACATATGATTTGCATAATGTAAAAAGTAGTGTGCATATCACACACAAACTAGTGAATATCAATGCAATATATGTAATACATATTTTGGTTTGATTTGTTCTCTATTTTGTTTGATTTGCATTCATATTTTGGTCTATCTGGTTTCGATCCGTCCAAATGGAATTCTTGTAAGTAGGTAGTTTTGCATCTCAATTCAAGAAAGCACAATTCAGAAGACTTTATATAATGTCAAATTACAACGTCGAAAAGACAATGCAAGCAAGTAAGCAAAAAGCAAACTTGTTTGATTAGCAAGTAAGCAAAAAGCAAACTTATTCAATCAAACGTCCTCTCCACATTACACCATACTTCAACCCAAAAGAACTCAGGCTAGTCTCACTGAGATTCTTCTTCATAAAAAAAATCAAAAGCATAACACAGAACAAAAACATATCCTTGATCTCATTCAGATCCCTTTCTGCACGTGTCACTACCACCCTCGTTACTGAATCTTCATCGGTTCCCCTCTTTAAAAGCCCATCTCTGATCACGCTCTCGAGGTACTCGTGTGGAGCATGAATGCACTCAACAACTGTCTCTAGCAGGACCACGTACTCATTGTCGTGGTGCACACCCAAATGCTAAACAGACACCAAACACAGATTTATAAATAAAAGGTGGATCAATTAAGAACACACACTCTCGTATCCATCAGTCATCTACCCTAATCTTTTCATGTCATATATATAAATTCTTAACTATACTGTAATTGAGGTTTGGTTTTCTCCTGCATTGAACATAAATTCTCAACACCAAAAATGCAGCCATTCATTTCAAATTGGTGTGTTACCTGGGTGATTGAATCTCCATGGACATCCTTGTAACGGAAGAAAGTAGAAACGAGCTGATGAGTCTCGTATCAGTAGGCACTCACAAGAAGAAGCATGAGCTGCAATCCAGTAGACAACTCATTAACTGTAGTTCCAATTACACGACTAATTTGATGAAGAAGCATAATTTACCATGCGAACGTCACCGGTGGTGTGGCAAGCGACGTCTTCCTCCAAGTTGTGCTTGTAACGGGCTTGGTATGCCCTTCTCAATCCCAAAAGCTCCTCAGAATTGGGAATGCAAACAAGCTCAACAACTGCTTTGCAAACAAGCTCAACAACAGCTTTGCAAACATCCTCATTATCTTTAGGACTACTAAAGGATGTTGAGCTAGAAAATCCACCAGAGCTTCCGTTTCCCGTCATTGGAGATGGGATCTGCACAAGAAAGTCAAAATAAACAAGAGAATATGCACTGCAGTTAAAAAAGGTTCATCCAAGTATCAAAACTAATTTACTCGTGCAGTGAATACATAATGGAGCTACTTTATGGATATAAGATTTATAGAGTATTGAATACCTTATATAGGTGTTGTTATCAATGACATATATGTTCTAATAGGTATTTTAGATCAGCTATATACCTCATATGCAGCGAACAGGTCACACATACCAAATGTCTCAATATAAAAATGTTGTTATAAAGGCCCTTAACAACATCAATGGCAAGAACATGAGAATGCAATATAATATAGAAATAGGAACATGCCATGCTACCTTTAGCACAAGAAGAAAATTATGACTCAGGAAACAAGATTGAAATCTAGAGCAGGTTGTTTCCGCATTAGAATTACGCAGATCGCAAATTAGAGCATTAGCAATTTCCTCGGTGAATTAACTCAAATTTAAAAATCTTGAATTGGGATCATAAATCTCTGTAAACCTAAGTTCTGTAACTAAACACTGAATCAGTATTCTGCGGAAGAGAATCATATAAACCCTAGACGACAAACTGGGGGAAAGATCTTGAATAAACCTAAATTTGAATAAAAAGTTGGGAAAGATACAGGAGGAACCTGATTTGTGGGATGACGGGAAAGAAGTTATGGATGTCGCCCTACGACCGGGAAAGAGTTGAGAAGGGAGATGCGTCGATTTAGTCAAGATTGAAATACGGGGAGGATAGACGACGAGGACTCCTTACAGCGGCGACGATGCAGGAGGCTGCGGAGAGACCGAGAGAGAGGAAGGAGGAGAGACGAATGAGGAGAGAGGAATGAGGAGAGAGGCATAAAAGTCAATCCTATCAATTCGGAAGTTTTAAGATTTTATATAATTATTGTTATTATTTTTAATTATGAGTGAATCTGAACCATTAATCTAAATTTGATCCAATGGATAAAAATTGTTAACTTGGTTTCACTCTAAGAGGTGGTTTCTCTAGAGCCTAAATCTATATATATATATATATATATAAGATAAAGATAATATATGATAAAAGATAAAAATTGATATTTTTTTGTAATATAACCTATTAGATATCTTTTTGATTTTTTTACTTATTTAATTCAAAGATATATATCAAAATATAAAGTCGGATGATGTGGAGGATGACATGGTGGATGATGTAGCATAGCTTAGAGGTTGACACATAGGCTAATTGAACGTGAGGGCGACATGTGGCAAAACAACGTTCTGTTTTAGTATATGTATAGATAGATAAGTTATTATACATCATTTTTTTACACATGTCTTTTTTTTTGAAAAATGAAAGATAAAAAATATATGTTTAAAGATAATTAACTTAATTTCAATGATATCATTTTCTAAGGGAAAAAGATCACATGAGGACAAAGCCTTAAGTTAAGAATTAGGACGGTTGTGAGCCGTTGATCTGGATATGCTATGATTTAATCTAAGCCGTCCGTGATCATTTGCGTGATTTACACGCGCCTTCTTTCTCTTCTCGCTCTTCTCGCTCTGTAACAAAAATTTGTTTCTCGCTTTTCTCTTCTGGTGCACAGCTTCACAACCTTCTCGCTTCTTCTTCTCTTCTTCTTCCTCACTTCTCACGTCTGTTCTTGTGCTCGCTTTTGGATCACATCGTCGCTTCTTCTCTCACGTCTTCCTTTTCCTTTCATGTCCTCTTGAAAACAGGTAATTTCTGATTTTATATCTCTGATTTTGTGTTCTTCGATCTAATTGTGAATGCTTATAACTTCGTTTGTGCTTTTTGTTCAATGTATGTGTATTTCGAGGTTTCATACTTTTGCGTTTGTGTTTTTCTGAATTGCTCCTTCGTTCATCATCTTCCTCCTTCTCCCTTTGTTATTGTTGGAAGTGTTTAGCTTGATTTGCTTAGTTCTTTTGCGTGGTTATTGTATTTTGTTATTTGATGTTGTTGTTTGATTCACATTCGTTTTGTTTCCATGGCAAATTACAAGAAATTATACTATCTTCTACTATTTGTCGCCATGTGAACACCTATGTGGTTTTGAATGAACACATATGTGGTTTTGAATGAACATGACGAGGCGAATTTGTCGTGTGCCAAGTCAAGTAATCCTAACATGCAAACTAAGTAATATAGTGCGCAAGCAAGGGTCGAATCCCAAGAGAATCAGTTTAACAAATTCTTAAGTTATTACAATGACTAACCAATAAACGTAACCAAAGGGGGGGGGGGTTTGTGGTTTTGATACGAAGTATGGAATGTCAACTTGGTTATAACAATATTAAGCGAAGTGTTCCACTTAGCGATTATCCACAATTAGATTAACAAGTTGATCTTAGAATCCTTTTTATCCCTATGTCAAGTTCTCAAGTGATCCACAATTAAATAGCATTCAGCCATTGTAACAGCCGAATTAAGGTAATAAAAACGTATAGAAAGTTACAGAATTGAACACAAATTACTTCAAATGGCAAAGACATCAATTTGATTCTTCTGTCGAGGAACCGCACCCGCGGGTTGATAGCCGCGGGCGCGGTTTTGGATTCTTCAGATTTTCATGATGGCAGAGGGCCGCAGGCGCGGTTTGGGACCCGCGGGCGCGGCTTGAGCTTTCTCGAAATCCTTGGCTGAGGGTGAAACCCGCGGGTGCGGTTTTGTTGTCTGAGGTAGCAGCTACTGATTTTCTTCAATTCTTCGTCTTCGTCTTCGTCTTCAGCAGCTTCTTCCTTATGCTTCAATGCTTCCAATGCTTCGTATCATCTCTTGGAATCTTGTATGTAAATCTTCTCTCGAACAGCTCCATGATACAGATTACATAGAAACAAATAACATAATCCTATACAAAACTAGCTAATAATCCATAGTTGCGGTATGTAAAACACCGCTTATCAGAACACATATGCCTTTTGCATATGAACATAATAGCTCTTGTTTAGTTATCTACTGTTTATAACTTTGGATGAACACGTATGTCTATATGTATGAACACATATTACTTTTACAATGAACACGCAATCACATCTTTTCCTTTTTGTGATTTTAGGCAATTTTAAAATGGATACCAAGTTTCCTTCCATTTCCCCAAGCATGAGTGCTTAGTATTACACTCCTGTTTGTGATGATCAATTGAAGCCATATGTTGGTCAAATCTTCCCAAATCTGGAGTGTGCTACTAAGTTTTATGGGGTATATTCAAGCGCATGTGGATTTGACATTCGCGTGAATTCATCAAAGAAAGACGGAAATGGATCAGGTATTATTATTTGGAAGTATCTTGTTTGCACTAGAGAAGGATTTAAACATGTTTCTCCTTATGCTGAGTTTAACCTCACTGCTGAAGTTGTTGTTAGGAGGAGAAGGAGGGTAGTGCTCAGATTGATGAGAAGAAGCGATTGTTGGCTGAAATTATGACAGAAATGTATTCTTGTGTTGATGTTTTGGGTGATGATATTGGTGGCTTGAAAAGCTTGTTGTGTTTGATTAAGGAACAAAAGGCATTATCTGCAAGTGCAAGTATTGTTGAGCCTTCTGTGTGTACTTCAACAAGTAAGTATACATTTCAGAAATTTGTTGGCCCTTTACCGGATCAAGTTAGTGTTCACCCCCCTGAACAAGCAAATAATAAGTTCAAGAAGAGACGCATTAGAGGTGGTCAAGAAGTTAGAATTGAAAACTCAAGAAAGAAGCGCAGAACATGTTCCATATGCAATCAGTCTGGACACAACTGCACAACATGTCCTCAATATGTCCCTTAAGTTTCATGTCCTTATTTTTATATGCTATAAGTTTGATGAACACCTTTGGCTTTACGTATGAACACATGGTGTCAATCAGATGAACACATTATTAGTTTTTATGTTTTTTATTTTCATATGTTTCTGGATTGGTGAACACATATGGCTATCCATATGAACACAAGTTGTTAGACAGATGAACACAATTGAATTTTATAGAGAAACTTGTATTTTGTCTTTTTTATTATCTTGTTATTTATCTTTTGTTAACATTTGGCGATGAACACTTCTTTTTTGATACATGAACACTCATTTGCATACTACATATTAGCTACTAATTATTTGGTTTAAATTAATCAAATTGAACACATATAATCACATGAACACATATGGCTATAAATATGAACACATCTGTATTTTCAAATGAACACATCTGTATTTTCAAATGAACACATATGGCTATACATATGAACACATGTGTGTTTTTCAAATGAACACATCTGTATTTTCAAATGCAAACAGTTGAACACATGTATTATGTAGTTTTATCTTTTGTTAATATTTTAGTTGAACACTTATGTTTGAATTCATGAACACAAGTTTTTGATTTAAAAATGCAAACTAAAAACATATGGCTTGAGATTTGTTATGAACACACTCAACCAATTATATGAACACACTTGTATTGACAGATGAACACAGTTGATATTAAGTGCTAAATATTCAAGTTTTTGCACACCACAAACTTTTCAAAACACTTAAACATTAGTCATTGTTCTAAGAATCCTACTACCACTTCCAAACACACACTATTCTATTTTTTACATCCAAATTCAGCATAACTTGCAATTACTCTTTGTTCTTTCTCTTCGTTCCTGCTCCCTTGCTCTTTAGCAATTGGTCCATTAAGGCTTGTACTGTCTTCTTTTCTTCATTGTACTCACTTGTGAGTAAAGCATAGCAGTACTTGATCCTCATGTCATTTGCTTGTCTCTTGTCTGCCTTTATAATTCCAGGGTTTCAATCTGACAAGCCATTCCCCATGTATGTTTCCATATGCCTAATTGTGAAAACTCCACAATCTTCCTTGTTCTTGCCCTCTTTCCAACTCATCTCCAGTACTTCAGTCTTTACTTTCTCTTCATTTTCCAATATTTCAGCCTTTGCATTCATCCCAATGTCCCTGAGGAGTCTGACAAAATGATTTCTCTAGAAAAAATTCAAGAAAAAGAACAAAATTATATAGCTTAAATATTATATCATTAAATAGTATAATTAAACTATAGTAATAACTAACCAGAATCTTTGGAACACTTCCATACTTCTCTGCATTTCCACTGTTTGAGTTGTCCAGTATGTGCACATGTGGATTTTTCACATTTATTGTAATGACATAAAAGTGCCCACTTTTAATGATTGGGAACACAAACTGCATGACATATTAAAAAAACATTTATGTTAGTAATCACATCTGTACGCGCTACGTAAGTTTATTTCTTACGAGGCGCGCGTAGCGCGCTTCGTTAACATACCACATCAATTATGAAATCATTCACATGAACACATTTTAAAATCAGTATATGAACACACGAGTTATTTCTTATTATTTGTGCAATAAACTTGTAAGAGTTCATATATGATTACAGGTATGAACACATAAGATTACAAGTATGAACACATAAGATCCTTCACGTGAACACAAAAGATTACAGGTATGAACACATAAGAACATCCACATGAACACATAAGAACATCCACATGAACACATAAGAATATAAAGAAATAACTTACCAGATCAATATTGTGCATCTTGATGTTCTTGTTCTTAAAAGTTTGAACATCATTGAAGTTTGCAATCAATGCATCTTTGAACAAGGGATATGTGGCATTTTCCGGTGCAATTGGTGATGTTACTGTAGGTATCTGTACATTAAAAAAATAAATGAACTCATAAGAACATTCATATGAACACAAAAGAAATCAGATATGAACACATAAGACAAAATCATTTCAAGATGAACACAGCGTAAGATTATTACCTATTGCAGAGGTGGGGGTTCCTAGTGGGTCATGTCTTGATTTAGTTTTGTTTTGTCTTTGATCTGAAACAGTTTGGCTAGAGGATTTTGTGTCACTTCCACCCGAAGAGGATTTTGTGTGGGTGGGTGTGACATCCTTAGATGTTGTTTGGCTTGAGGAAGTTGGAGAGGGAGCTGTTTTCGTACTGCTTCCATCTTTGTCTTGGCTTGCTTTACTTCTGACCTCCCTCTTGGATGATTTTTCTGTTTTATCTCCAACTATTAGTGTTCCATAAGGTAGTTCCATCACTTTTGGGTCAACTAGTATTATCATTATACAGATGAACACGCATTAAGATTCAGATGAACACGAATTAATATTCAGATGAACACATAAGTTTTAACTCATGAACACATATTTAAAGATAGATGAACACATATTAGTTTCAGATGAACACATTTGTATTTCACTCATGAACCCATAAGTTTTTACTCATGAACACATATTCACTAATGGTTGAACACATGTGTAATTCACTCATTAATAAAATTCAGTTATGGATGAACACATTTTTGCATTTCTCTCATGAACACATAAGTTATTCCTCATGAACACATATTCAGTTATGGATGAACACATGTGTATATAACTCGTGAACACAAATTATATATAGATGAACACAGTATTGCATTTCACTCATGAACACAAAAGTTATTCCTCATGAAAACATATTCAGTTATGGATGAACACATGTGTTAATCACTCATGAACACATAATTTATTTCTCATGAACACATACACATTTACTCATGAACACGTATGACTTTCCAGATGAACACATACACATTCACTCATGAACACATACACATTTTACTCATGAACACATACACATTTTGTTATTTGCATATTCTCGTCAGTTGATGAACACATATTCCTTTATTGATGAACACATGGACACAGTAACCGCCAAATCAGTTGAAATTTAAGATGTGTTCATCATGCAAAATATAAAACAATGATTAAACATTTTTGAAGTTCTCAAATGCCTTCATGTATGCATTAGCTTTCTTCGATCCATGAATTCAATAAACAACAAATAAAAACAAAAACACATACAACACATTTGAGCATAGTGTGAGATACAAACAACTATAACCTCATGTCTATTCAATCATTTATCAAGGATATCACCATCATAAAAGCAAATTAAATCAGCAAAACCAAACCAAACAAACAATGCATTCATTTCTTTTTATCAAGTGAATTGTTCAGTTTTGACAATATCGATATCATTCACCATCACTAAACTTCAAATTCCCCTCTAATTCTCAAGTGAATTGTTCAGTTTTGACAATATCGATATCATTCACCATCACTAAACTTCAAATTCCCCCCTAATTCTCAATCATTTCAACATCTACCTCTAATACCTTAGATCCGATCTACTTAATTGCTGAAACAAAACAAAGAGAACAGAAATCTCACCTCTAACGCCAACGTTGTTAATTAGGGCATCGATTTGGCCGAAAGCGTCCCAAACTCTTTGCACGGATGCTTTAATGGATTTCTCATCGGCGGAGATATCAGGTGTGATAGCCACTGTTCGGATCGACGAATTATCTCGACAAATCTCCAGATCCGCAGCTCAAATTCGGCATTGATTCTGATTGCCTCACCAGAAGATCACTTGGTCGACTGATTCACGATTATGCAGGGTTCGGACAAGAAAATCATGGGGCTATGGAGGTTGTTGTCGCGTTCGATGAGGCCAGATCCAAGGCACCGGAGGGGCGGAGAAATATGGAAAGGGAGGTGTGAGATGGGAAAGAAGAAAAGGGGCTCGGGAGAAGCAGATCTCAAAACAGGCGCGTGTTTATCACACAGGTCATTTTATTAATATTTAGTTTGAGAGGGTAGTTGTTATAAGTATAGTACCAATAGGGTAGTGGGCACAAGATACACAGAATCCAATTTGGGCTGGGCCCATACTTTAATGCTTGTTGAAAGAACGACATCGTTTTAATGTTATGTGGGGGAATAAAAATGTTGGTTAGATAAATTGAACGACACCGTTTTATGTCTGAAATTAAAAGAAGTAAGAACTTCTTCTTTCTTCACTTTCAGTAGCTCCTAACTACAACAGTCGGCTCTAAATCCCCTAATAGCAAGTGCTCCAATGGAAATTCTTTGAAAATAAAGCTAGTCTTGACAAATCCAAGAAAAGAAGCTAATGTTCTGGTATAGGAAAGTTTGCTATAATGAAGTTTCCAACTGCTGGAAAACAAAGAAAAGAAACATTTAGTTAAGCTTAATTTATTAGGATATATTGTGGTTTATGATATTTTGTATAAACTTTGTAATTACTTTATTTTATATAATTACTGATACAATAAAATTTTATATATCTTTAATTGTGTTTATATTTGTTTATACATGCAATGCAACTAAAATGGTAGTTTGAAAACTATTTCATTATATGTTGTTATGATAAACCGTTTCATTATCTGAATAAGTGTTTCATTGAATTGTTAAACCCTGTTTCATTAGACAATAAAAACTGCTTCATTAAGTAATAGCAAATGAAACGGTTTTGTTTACATAATGAAACAGTTTATTCATAGTTACTATAAACCGTTTCATTAGACCTAATGCAACGCGAACAGATGTAACAGACACAAACCGGCCTAATGAAACAATTTTCATGACTTAAAGAAACAAATTTCAACCGTTTCAATAAGCCTTAGAGCATCTACATTGATGTTACTTAGAGTAACAAACACCATTTAAAAATTGAAAATTAAAATGACATGGCAATTTATTTGATGGAACCAATGTAATGAGGGGAGAGAAGTAACAAAGAAGTGTTACTCATTCTTACACAAATCACTTCATTTGTCCAATCATTCATCAACATGTAGACCAATAATAAAATTATATTACTTAGTTATTGATAAATATCTTACAACACTCACAATACATATAATTTTAATATAATTTTTTTTCAAATATTTTTAATTTATTTTTATCTACATATTGATATTCATATTGACTATGTAATATATTATTTAACTTTATAATAAAAATAAAAATAAAATACATGTTATTTGATATGAGTAACATGAATGGATGAAAACTCATTTAATATTAAAAAAATAGACTATGTTACTCAACATGAATAAAGATGCTCTTATATTTAGTAGCTAGTGAGTTCAACTTTAATTAGGAACTTGATCATTGAAGAACTTGATTGACTTTGGATTGATATAAACAAGAACATGAACAAGATAAAGCATAGTGTTACATGAATAAGAGAAACTCCATTTTATTAAATTCAAGTTAAACATAGTACAAATGAAGCACAAGCTCCCTCTGGAGAGTCTAAAGCAAGTTATTAGGCCGATACTTTCACGTGAGCTACGCACACACCCACATAGAAATACCAAATACAAAATGGAAAGTACTAAAAGTCTTTAGTGTTAAAATAAACAAACAATAAAAGTAATGCCCCAGGGACACAGTCTGCATGGATGCGTTATTGGCGTTGTAGGGTGGTCTGTATGGATACTTTGACGTGATCATGTTTTTTTTATAACTTTCCACAATCATATTTTCTTGGTCCGTTGACATCCCTAAAGAAAAAGATTGTGAATATGGTGCATAAGAGGCGAAGGAGAAACGAGGTAGATGGGTCGATAATCTTTCCTCTGAGTGTAGTTCTCAATCCCAAAGACACCAACCTTGGCCTCCTCTCCTTGACATACTTATCAAATGCAACACCAACTCTTTCCCAATTCACTACCGGACTTTCTTGTGCCCTTATTA
This sequence comes from Oxyria digyna, assembly GCA_029168935.1. NCBI lineage: Eukaryota > Viridiplantae > Streptophyta > Magnoliopsida > Caryophyllales > Polygonaceae > Oxyria > Oxyria digyna. Next base: position 1,784,527 of record JAPVLV010000017.1, read on the forward strand.
TGCCTTTATGATGCACTACACTCATTTCTCGTGACATGCATCGAACTAGAACGATTGCGTCTTCTAACGCTGAATTCCCTCCTTGGCCAAAATACGGGCCCATTACGTGCATCGCGTCGCCTGCTACTGTTATATTACCTTTCCGAAACCGGTTGAACGCTATTTCCTTGAGATCTCTTTGTGTAATCCATGATAGATATAACGTGTACCATTTCAATCATCTCAGAAGAGAAGTATTGCATTGAATTTAATGCATATTGCCGCATCAATGTTGGATCTTTTGAAATATCTGCATCTGTTCAAGTGATTCACATGGATGATTAGTTATGTTGAAAAGTTGCTACAAATTTAAATATTTAGGTGATATTTTACGAAATCATTAATTCTCAACGCACTTCTACAAGTAAATCCTAGGTTGTAATTAAGTGACGAGTCGACCAAATTGATTTTAAACTTCTATGGATGAACGTACCCTCGGGATGCCATGTTTTACATACGAACCAAAACATGAGGTTTTCATCGTCGGGAGCTCGACCGATCATAATGTTGCCTTTTTGAATCTGAAGAAACTCATTATCTAAACCATGTCCATCTACATAGCTCGTGAAACCGCGACATATACCAACAGAGTGAAATGTATGAAATAAATATTTATTTGATCACTAGCGTACGCAAGATTCGAACCTAAGAGAGGTTCTATATTAATTAAAATTAATAAAATACTATATTTCAGAAGGGCTATATCAGAAAAAGCGCTATTTTATAAAAAACATATTATTAGTATTTTGGGAATTGTTTTTAAGGAGGCTATAGCACACCATGGACCTAGGGTGGATCCACCCCTGTCAACCATTTCAGAATATTTATCCTTTTCCGTATTTTATATTTATTGATATGCCTTGGTATTTTATATTTACTCAATACTTGATAAATAAGTACAATTATTTTAACTTTTCCTAGTAAACTGAAAAACAATCTCAACTTTATGATAAAAAAAAATACCTACATTAACCAAAATAGTACAAATGACTCTTTTAGGGGAGTGACATTTATACTAGTATTTTTTATTAACGGTTCGTCTAATGTGTCAATGACACACAATAAACAACTAAAAGAGGAAATTATAGGCTCTACACTTTCCTAGGAAAATTGGTAAACTCATCACAACAATAAAAAGATATTACATTTTCAGTGCAACTCTTTTCTCTTTTAGTTATTTGTTATGTGCTCTGAAAAAACTTTTATTAATGAAGGGAAGGGAAAATGCTACAATAGATCATTTTTTGTTCTTCTAAAATAAAATAAAGTGGCGTTTTACGGTTCATTTTTTTATTTGCATTACCTTAATATTAAATGGACAGATGCATTGTTTTCATACTGCAAATGGTCGCCCCAATTACATGCCTAATTGGGAAAGGACTAGGTTTATAAAATCAATAATTTTACAAGAGGATACATTCGTTATTTCGGTTTTATCATTGATTAGAACTAGTAATATGATAATTTTAACAGAAAAGTTAATTGTCTTTTCTTTCCCATTTTGTTCTTTTACATCTTTAACCTAACGGAAGATCGAGCGAGATACCATACCCACGTCGGACCCGCGCTTAACTGCACCGTCCTTGTTCGAGCCCAGATCCATTGCACTGAGCCCTTAACGGAAACCTATACAAATCTAGATCCACCGTTGTCGGCCGAACCCTTACCAGAAATCAGATCTAATACTTGGATCTGCGCTCCCCCACCCCCACCACGAGAAAGTTTTATACCAGACTTAAATCTATTGATATTATTTCCTTATTTAAACGCATTTTCATATAAAAGATTATAAATCAAGTGAAATTCTTTTTATTTATATTATATTGATTTAAAAATAAATTAAGATAAATATAAATTATAAATTAGGGACGCCGGAGTTGCCTCTTGCCACCACCATTTCATTCCCATCACTGAATGCTTAGCAGTAAAACTCTTTCTTTTTGAAGTTTAAGAAGAATTATGCATCATTTGGGCTCTTGATTTTATTTATCAAGGCATGGCACTCCTCTGGTGTTCTCTTGTGATAATTACTCAAGAGGCTCAATTTTAAGATCAATTTTAGTTAACAATCATGTAATTTAGCATCTCTTATTTTATTTGATAATATATTCAGTATAAGTTTGAAACTGTTTTATTGGAGAGGAAATTACAATACAGAGGCTTGGTGATTTTGTTTAAGGCTTGCAACACGATTCATAATTTGGATAATTTGTTGATTTACAGTTTTCTACTGCAACAGAGACAACGAAGCCAACAGGTGATTTAAAGGTTGGAGACGATGAAAGTTGGTGCAGTGGTGTTACTGAGTGCTCTAGTTTTCAACAAAAGGAAAGAAAATAAATTGAAGACTAATTTGCAAAGCTTTCATATACGGGATCACATATATTATATTTTAGTAATATGTTATATTTTATACTACTATATACTCTATAATTTATTATTTAAAGTACAGTAGTGTACAATTTATTATTTATAGTTTATAATATAAGCTAATTAGATTGATAAAATAATAAATTATTAAAGATATATACAAAAGAAAAGTTATAGTAAAATATAAAAGTGGATATTTAATTGGTAATATAATCTACTCCATCCATCCGTCCCATAATATAGTGTCTGTTTTCCTTATTTGGCGTCCCAAGATGTTGTGCCTGTTTCCATTTATATCTTTCGTCTTATTATCCACATCAAATCACTTTTCTAAAAATTCACACTCAACTACCTTCTCTCTCCTTCCTTTTTACATCAATTTTCACACCTAATCAATTTTTATCTTCTCTCCCCAACATAAAAAATCACAATCTCTCTCCCTTTCACTTTCACTTTCTCACTTCCTTAATTTTTCTCGAAAACCGCAAACGGGCACTTAATATTGAGACGGAGGGAGTTCAAACGGGCACTATTTTTCGACCACATATCATATAAGTTATTAGATACACTAATAAGAAAAGTTCAATATAACACTTATTTGTTTACCTTAGGTTTGATGACTTCCCCCATTGTAAAGTTGGAGTAAAGGATACGAAGTTCTTGAATCTGATTCAATCGCGACGACATTGCTACCAAAGCGTACGGTACCCGGTGGCAATTCATTAGCCATCACTAGATACGAAATTACGGATTTTCGTATGTGATTTAATATAGTTATACATTATTTGTTAATATGTTGTTGTTGTTATCAAATTTATTAATATTTGTAAATATAAGTATTTTTTATTTCCTTATATTTATGTTTGAAGTAGTTTTAAAACATAATATTAGAATAAATTTGCATTGTCATAAGAGAAGCTCACACATTAATTTAATTTGTGACTTAATCAAGTAGACTATAAATAAATATAACATAGAAATATAAGAAAGATATTTAAATACATGCCCAAAAGTCCAATAGGAGGTGATTAAGAAATGAGTAATGCATTAAATTGGTACCAATTTCATTCAATTTTGACAATGAACAGCCAACTTTTATATAGATAAGATTTCAACAAGATCCCTCCTTCTCAAGCATCTAATTTCTTCTTTTCTGTCAAAAAATATAAGAATCACGAAATAACCATCCTAAATATAAAAATAATGACCTGTATGAGCCAAATTTTTCAATTTTTAAGCTGACACTTTTAAAACGCCACTACATAGCGTTTTAATTTTGGGTGCGATTTGGGTGAGAACAATTTTTAAAGAGAGAACCTGAGAATGGTTGATGTTCATCAAAATATACATAAATGTTCATTAAATTATACTCAAACGCTAATCTATTTTTTTTATCAACACCCTTTTAAAAAAGTGATGAACATATACGTTTCAACATGTTGTTATTTTTTAAAGAACATTCTCAATGAATGTTCTTTAAAAAATGAATGTTCTTCATTTTTTGGATCTTTTAAGTTTGTCAACAAATGTGCACTAACTTAGCAGTAATTGTTCACTAATTTCCTACTATATGTTCATCATTCTAACGTTCTCATTTTAAATTTTATTCTCATCCGATACTTTTTCTTTAACTTTAATATATTTATTAGATAGATATGTTTTTTTTGAGCAACACATCTAAATTATTTGAGTGTCAAGTTAATGTTTTATTGTGAAATTATAACTTTTAGTTTTACCAAAAAAATAAACACTTTTAATTTATTTTCCAACATAATCTTGGAAGAAGAAAATATTACCCATATGGTGTCTTTTTCTCCTGATGGTCATCCAGTGATATGATCCGGTGCCTAACAAGAGCAGCAAGAAAATTCACCGCCATTAAACTATAAGATCTATGATATACGGTCTAATTAAAAAACAAAGTACGGCCTAACACGTTTACTTTTATCGTATCTATATATTTCGTGTTATTTTTACATATGTATTTATGTATTTATGCAGTAACTTTTAATAATAAAAAAGATGTTTTTAATTAATTAAATATATAAATTTTAATATATTGATTAGTAACAAATTCTGAAAGGTATAATTATTAATTAATGATATTTTACAATTATTATCTACATAATAACAACATGTTGAAAGAAAATCTGGAAAGACAACCAACATGTCCAATGATCAAAAGACATACTGAACATATAAAAACCGATGAGGGAAATACGATTCATAAACGAACATACGAACATACGAACATACACTCAAAATATAACTAAAAGACCCAAATTAGGAGATTAAATGAAAGGAAGAGCAACTGGCAGAAACGTACAGACGTGAGATAACTACAGTAGGAGCCTAAGTAAATGTGATATTTTTTTAATGTATAAACTCAATACATTAACCTTTCAAAAAAAAAATCAATGGATTAATTCAATGCATTAACTAAATACCAATTGTCATTACTTTATCAAACCCAATTGCATTAACTAAATACCAATTCAATGCAGTAGATCGAAGTCGAGAAGCCACACCCAATTGCTCGAGTGCAAGCCACCCAATTGCTTCACATTTAATTTTAAAGTGTTTTGATTGGTTCGTCCATAAATGAAGTCAATTTCCGATTTCAATAAAGTCTACGAATTTATGAAGCCATATGTATGTGTTGTGACTTGTGACTCATTATTATATGCTCAATTTATAGTTGTTATTCGTCAAACCCATCATAGCCAAATGTTCTAACATGTCTTTATGTTAAATATAAATTTAGGCATATTAATTAGACAGATTGTAGCCATAAAAATTGTTATGAAAATATTAATATACAATAGATTATCCAAAAGCTAATGGAGAACTCTCATTTGATTTCATAAACATATGTAATGCAAAGGGTGAACAAAACAAATGTATATTTATGCATACACATTTCTAATATTTCACCTTGCAACATTCACATGTTAAATTAATCTTCAACCACAAATATACTATTACAAAAATCAACATATAAAGTATTTACACACATCAATGACGTTTGTATCTAAATTTTAAGACATATATATTAGACTCGCGCAAATGCTAGTCTATATATATCACCAAAGAAAATAATGTCGTAAATACCCACCTTTTTTTACCAATATTACAAATATGCCCAATTTCATATGGATATTACCGTAATATCCATATGAGGGTTATAATAGTCCAAAAAAATATTTTTCCTATTAAAAAGAAAATATTTATTATAATTTCATTTATCTTTATTTTTTTAACTCAAATGATTATTTTAATATTATCTGAAATTAAGAAAAAGGAAAATCAAAATAAAAAATAAAAAATAAAAGAAAATTATAATAATAAAAAAATTAAGAAAAAGGAAAATTAAAAAAATAAGAAAATGAAAAATGAAAAATGAAAATGAAAAATCAGAAATAAAAGACAATTAAAATAATTAAAAAATTACAATAATAAATCAAAATTTAAAGAAAAAAAAGTCGGTTTTACTCGATTTTCGCGACATTAGTCGTTTTAAGTCGGTTTTACTCGATTTTCGCATCATTAGTCGTTTTAAGTCGGTTTTACTCGATTTTCGCGCCATTAGTCGTTTTAAGCTCCCGGTTTTACTCGATTTTCGCGTCATTAGTCGTTTTAAGTCGGTTTTACTCGATTTTCGCCTCATTTGTCGTTTTAAGCCCGATTTTACTGGATTTTCGCCCCATTAGTCGTTTTAAGCCCGGTTTTACCCGATTTTCGCGCCATTAGTCGTTTTAAGTCGGTTTTACCCGATTTTCACGCCAGTAGTCGTTTTAAGTCGGTTTTACTCGATTTTCGCGTCATTTGTCGTTTTAAGCCCAATTTTACTCGATTTTCGCGCCATTAGTCGTTTTAAGCCCGGTTTTACCCGGTTTTCGCGCCATTAGTCGGTTTTACCCGATTTTCGCGCCATTAGTCGTTTTAAGTCGGTTTTACCCGATTTTCGCGCCATTAGTCGTTTTAAGTCGGTTTTACTCGATTTTCGCGCCATTAGTCGTTTTAAGTCGGTTTTACTCGATTTTCGCCTCATTTGTCGTTTTAAGCCCGATTTTACTCAATTTTCACCCCATTAGTCGTTTTAAGCCCGGTTTTACCCGATTTTCGCGCCATTAGTCGTTTTAAGTCGGTTTTACCCGATTTTCACGCCATTAGTCATTTTAAGTCGGTTTTACTCGATTTTCGCGCCATTAGTTGTTTTAAGTCGGTTTTACTCGATTTGACAAGAATAGATAGTAATACCTGGTGGGATATATTATAGAGGGTGACAGGTTTTGTGATTGAATTAGGTGATTTGTGTTGATGGAGCACAGTTAGGACGAAGATTGAATGACCAACTTCTTCTAGATAATGCCCAAGATGGAAACAAACAAATCTACCCCTTGGCTTTTGTTGTAGTAGACAATGAGAATAATTTTCTCTTGGTCCTTCTTCTCTGAAGAGTTGAAGTGGGTGGAGGGATTATTAATGATGGGTGGAGAGATTATAAGTTATTGTTAGAGAGATAAGTTTTGACAAGAATAAATAGTAATATCTGGAGGGATATATTATAGAGGGTGACAGGTTTTGTGATTGTATCAGGTGATTTGTGTTGATGGAGGACACTTTGGAAGGAGATTCAATTACCAACTTCTTCTAGCTATTTTTCAAGATGGAAACAAACAAATCTACCCCTTAGCTTTTGTTGTAGTAGACAGTGAGAATAAGGATTCTTGGTCCTTCTTCTTTGAAGAGTTGAAGTGGGTGGAGGGATTATTAATGATGTGTGGAGAGATTATAAGTGATTGGTAGAGAGATAAGTTTTGACAAGAATAGATAGTAATCTCTGGAGGGATCTATTATAGAGGGTGACAGGTTTTGTGATTGTATCAGGTGATTTGTGTTGATGGAGGACACTTTGGAAGGAGATTCAATTACCAACTTCTTCTAGCTATTTTCCAAGATGGAAACAAACAAATCTACCCCTTAGCTTTTGTTGTAGTAGACAGTGAGAATAAGGATTCTTGGTCCTTCTTCTTTGAAGAGTTGAAGTGGGTGGAGAGATTATTAATGATGGGTGGATAGATTGTTAGTGATTGATAGAGAGATATGTTTTGACAAGAATAGATAGTGTTACCTGGCGGGATATATTATAGAGGGTGACAGGTTTTGTGATTGTATCAGGTGATTTGTGTTGATGGAGGATACTTTGGAAGGAGATTCAATTACCAACTTCTTCTAGCTATTTTCCAAGATGGAAACAAACAAATCTACCCCTTGCCTTTTGTTGTATGAGACAGTGAGAATAAGGATTCTTGGTCCTTCTTCTTTGAAGAGTTGAAGAGGCTTGTTATATCTCGCCACCCTTGATTGTTCATCCTGTCAGTCTTATTGTTATGAACCAAAGTTATTTTTGGTATGGTTTTGTATGCTTGCTCGTTAGTAAACTTCAATATTTATGAGGTAATCTTCAATGAAGGAATATATGAAACATCTTATGCATATTTTGATGAGTACAATTGCGAATCTTTGTTAATTTAGTATATATCTCAACACCCTTTACTGTACATCTTATCGCCTATCAAGTTATGAACAATGTCGCTTGGGTATGGTATATCACACTAAATAGAGCTAATTTTTCATTATCAGAGAAGCTTAAAGCTTACAAACTAAAAAATCAACACCCTTGCACTTATATTTGATGCGGGGATAAGTTGTTGTTGCCTGATCTAGACATCAAACCTCGAACAAAAACTCGAACATAGAAGATAGGCAGATTAGAATGAGACGAAAGAAGGATAAGTCGAATGATAGACCAATGATGAAGAACCAGGATTAAAACGACTAATGATGGGAATAACGAGTAAAACCGACTTAAAACGCCTAATGGGGCAAAAATCGCGTAAAATCGGGCTTAATACGACAAATGGCGTGAAAATCGGGCTTAAAATGGCTAATGGCGCAAAAATTGGGTAAAACCGGGCTTAAAACGACCAATGGGGTGAAAATCGAGTAAAACCGGCTTAAAAAGACTAATGGGGCGAAAATCAAGTAAAACCGGGCTTAAAACGACTAATGACGAGTAAAACCGGGCTTAAAACGACAAATGGCGCGAAAATCGGGCTTAAAACGGCTAATGGCGCGAAAATCGGGTAAAACCGGCTTAAAACTACTAATGGCGCGAAAATCGAGTAAAACCTGCTTAAAAAGACTAATGGGGCAAAAATCGAGTAAAATCGGCTTAAAAAGACTAATGAGGCGAAAATCGAGTAAAACCGGGCTTAAAACGACAAATGAGGCAAAAATCGGGCTTGAAACGACAAATGGCATGAAAATCGGTTAAACCGGCTTAAAACGACTAATGGCGCGAAAATCGGGTAAAACCGGGCTTAAAACGACAAATGGCGCGAAAACCGGCTTAAAACGACTAATGACGCGAAAATCGGGTAAAACCGGGCTTAAAACGACTAATGGGGCGAAAATCGAGTAAAACCGGCTTCAAAAGACTAATGGAGCGTAAATCGAGTAAAACCGACTTAAAAAGACTAATGGGGCGAAAATCGAGTAAAACCGGCTTAAAACGACTAATGGTGCGAAAATCGAGTAAAACCGGCTTAAAACGACTCATGATGCGAAAATCGACTAAAACCGACTAATGACGCGAAAATCGAGTAAAATCGACGTAAAACGACTAATGACGCGAAAATCGAGTAAAACCGACTAATGTTGCGAAAATAGAGTAAAATGGAATTAATGTTTTTCAATTGCCAGCTTTTTAAAAAAAATTGTTTTTTATGTTAATTTCCTTTTATTTCTGATTTATTATTTTAATTTCTAATTTACTTTTTTCTCTTCTAATATTTATTATTTTATTATAAAATTAATTTTCATTTATCTTTATTTATATATCAATTTTCATTTTCTAACTCAAAAAGAAAAGACAAAAAAAAATTCATTTTGGATATTGCACTAATATCCCAAATGATTTGGGCATTTTTGTTAGTTACCCCCTTAGGGTATTTTTGCAAATTAGCCTTAAGACATAACAACCCCTGTCGGAACAACGTACGTCACTACGTCTAACTAGTTCAACTTTAAAACAGAAAAACAGAAGGGTAAAAAAGAGATCGAATAACTAATACTCCCTCCATCACATAGTATAAGTCTCATTTGCTTTTTTGACACTATTTACAATATCGAGAGAAATAATCTCATTTTCTTCCAATATATAGAAATAAACATAGACATGTGAGATTTCGTTTGATTCGTCTCAATGAGTACTTTGACAATATAAAAATATTATAATTTTTATCATCGTATATTTAGAGATATTTATAAAACTAGTCGCGTGTGAAAACAAATAAGAAGATTAATATTCGACGGAGGGAATAACAAAAACGAGTGTGGTAGATGATGGTCAAATCCAACCAAGAAAGAGAAACGTGATTCCAGCTACCCAAACAAATTAATACGGAGCACAATGCAAAATATTATGGGATAAGACTAAGAGCATGTTTATGGATAGTTTATTTATTATAGTTATGCTTTGAGACTTATCTCAACTTTAATGCTTTAACTAGCGCAAGACTTGTGCCATGTACTGAGATATGTTTATATAATTAATTGATAATAATTTTGACATTTGTTTTAGGGTCTAAATCAAGTGGAAAATGAGCTTTAAAAATTAAAATGAGAAATAAGAAGGTTTCTCAGCATTCCAATGGAGCTTCCTACACGCGGCCCAATTAAACACCAACTCGCTGGTTTTTAGGGTGGAAGACACGCGCTTCTTTTGCATAAAAAAACAAAGCTGCATAACTCCATTCACACAGGAGCAGCAACTCGGTGACGATCGGAAGCTCGAGAAGAAACCAGATCGATCGCACCTTCTAGCAGCAACTCGGTCGCACCTTCTAGCAGCAACTTGGTCGCATCCATGTCAAATCCTTCTGCACAAAACCTAAAAGAGGCATCTAAGGGTAAAACCTTGATTCACTCTATAGAAAACCTAAAATTGACGATCGAACAAGATTCTAGGTTTTTTATCCTACAATTAGACACCCGGTCTCTATAAAGTGACGATCGGAACTAGAATCTAGGTTTTTCTCCACATAAAACTGTAAATTGCTAGGTTTGGAACGAATTGACTCATTTTTCTTCAGATTCTAGCGTATTTGGTGATTTTGCTTCAGATTGTAGCATTTTTGGTGATTTTGCTTCAGATTACTTGTTCATATAGGTGTTTGTGGTGGAATAATGAGACACAAATGATTTGCATGTGCTTTGATTCATTTTTGTGCAAACCATTATATGCAGAATCTACGACTCAATAGTTTCCATGTGCTTTGATTAATTTTTGTGCTACAATATAATGTTCTTGTGCTTTAATTTACACCACAGTAATATGCTTCTTAATTGTTTGCATGTGCTTTGATTAATCTGTGCTAGCATATGCTTCTGTTGTGTTTTAATTGCTACTGTTGTGCTCCTCTTTTATAGGAATGTGTTAGAAATGAGTGTTAACATTTGCTTCTGCTGTGCTATTAGTGTGTGCTTCCATATGCTATTGTTGTGCTTCTATTTTCAATGGTTGTGCTTCAGTTTATAATATTGTGCTTCAGTGTACCCATTTTACCTTGTTATGATTGTGCTTCATTTGCTTATGATTGTGCTTCATTTGCTTATGATTGTGCTTCATTTGCTTATGATTGTGCTTTGCTTTCTTCAAGATTTTTGCTTTAGAAGCATTTGATCTTTAGAAGCTTCTGTTGTGCTATGATTTACTCAGTTTTTAGAGTGTGTTGCCATATCTTATTGTTGTGCTTCTATTTTCCATGGTTGTGCTTCTGTTTACTCATTTACTCAATTGTTGAAGCTTAAATAATGTTGTGCTTTTATTTATGCAGAGTACAAACTGAATGACATAGATATGGTAAAAAATGCTACTAAATTATTGAAATGTGCTGACATGTGATATTGGTGTGCTTTGAGTTATTAATAAAGGTGCTTCACTACTATAGGAATGTGTTTGAATGAGTGTTAGCAATTGCTACTGTTGTGCTATGATTTACTCATGAAAGTGCTTATATGTTGTAGCAATGTGCTAGAGTGAGTGTTAGCCTTTGCATATGCTCCTTTATTGATAGTGCTCCTTTGTTATGGGAATCTGCTAGAATATGTTTCTTTTGTGCTTTAATTTATCAAATAAGGTGCTATTCTTTTAACTGTTAGCATTTCCTTCTGTTGTGATTTTCACTAATTTCTATCTACCTTTGGAACAATTTTTCTTTCCAATCCACTACATGAACCACTACATTGTCATTGTTACTAATATGAAACACATGAGATTCGATATATTGGACAATTCAAAGACAGAAGGTGGAATAAAAGACATGTATGGAGATATTCCAGAAAAACTGGTGAGATATATTGTGTTTTAGAATTATTGTGCTTCATATTATTCAAATTTGTGCTTTCGTTTACTGTTGTGTGTGCTCTATTTCATCGATACTAACATATTTGTATGGAAAATGTGATACAGAGATGCATGTTTGCGGACTTTCATGCATAAAGGCATGACAACAAAAGCAGATGCATTCGAAGATGTTAAAAAGGCCAAAACTGAGAGAGTGGAAATGCCTTGGAGGGATTAAGAAAACAAGAGTGACTGCGACATTTTGGCAATGAGACACATGGAATCGTACTTCGGACTTGGCGTAAATGGTTATGAGAGCGAACTTGTCGTTGGAGATACAAGGCAAGCCTCAAACATGAGAAGGAAGTATTGTTATTCCATAATTGATTCCCCATTCAGTGATATAAAAAAATGTGACATATGTAATGCCGAAGAAGAAGAAGAAGAAGTGAATGCCTTGAAGGGTTGCATTTTTTGTACTTCTTACTTTGAAGCATTGAATCTTAGAATTTCTAATTTTGGTGTTAATGCTTGCAAGCAAACTGGTTATGCTAAACTTAAAATGGATTGTATATGCTCCTTTTGTGCCTGATTTACTATGTATAAGGTGATTAAAAATTATTGAAGGTACTGAACACAATTGTATTTGTGCCTGAAATTGTTACTATAATATTGACCATGCTTTAAGTTATTTTACTTGTCCCTCCATTTAAGGGATAAGTGCTAAACAAAATTGTAAATGTGCTTCAACTTAAGAAGAAATATTAGTGCTATAATAACACTAATAAATGTGCTATAACATTGCACATTTGTACTTAGCATTGTGCATTTGTGCTTCAGTCTAGCATAGCACATTGCAATGAATGTGCTATACTACTCTATCATTCATTTTGAAAACAAATCAGGCATAGTAGTAGGTAAGGCAGAGCCTACTATGGCAGCTCCTACATGCTTCTTTAACTGAGAAACATGGAAAACGGGATGTATCTTGGAAGAACTGGGAAGTGACAGCTTGTAAGCCACTGCTCCACATTTATCTATGATAGCATAGGGGCCAAAATAGTTAGGACTGAACAACTGCTTTTAACGCGGCCTCCATCGCCTCCTCCCGGTTGAAAGGAGGAGGTGATGCAGTGGGCGATGTCGATCGAATGGAGGCCGACACGACTGTGGAAAATTTGGGCGAAATGGAGTCGGAGGCGGCGTTGGAGGGATGAGTTGTTCCGAGGCAAGCAGCGCCGGCGAGAAATCTGGAATCGAAGGGAGGAGTTTTAGTGAGGTGTGGATCTGAGGCTGCGGCGGCGGCGGTGGAGAGAGGGGTTGAGGAAGATAGGAGGAAGGGGAAGGAAGTGGAAGAGGTTGAAGACGAAGAAGAGGTGGAGAGGTCACCGAATTGTGGATTCGGGAGCTCTGAGGAAACAGAGTCTGGCGGCGATCCGATAAGCATTGCAGCAAGGGTCGGAGCAGAGGCGGTGAAACGGGCGAAACAAAGAAACGTTGATCTTCCTCCCCGAAAAAGAGCCGAACGGATTCCCGATGAGGTATGTAAATATAATTAAAATAATTATATATTTATCAGCGTACTTAATTTAGTAGTATGTTTGAATAATTAGAATTGTACTAATTTAAGTTGCATGTAAAATGAATTAAAATTAATAAATTTAATTAGTTTGCATGTAAAATGTTTTAAATAAGGATTGTTGAAAATAAGGATTGTTGAAAAGATTATAAATAGTAATAATTTAAGTTGCATTAGTTATTATGAATTAAAATTGTTAAATTTAATTATATTGCATGTTAAAAATCACGTTGCATGATGTTGCACTTATTTTGGGCCTTGCCATTGAGGGATTAGTTGCGACTACAGGGCCTTTTGCTAATGCACTGCAGGAGAGGAGGTTTGCGAATGAGTTGTTTGGGTACATGTTTGGAGTTGATGACACTTATGTCTCCCCACTGGATAACTACAACATGAGAGTGCAACTTAGGCAGGGTCGGGTTAGGGCTTGCAGTTTTTGGACCGACGTACTGCGGATGATTGAGGACGATGTTGATCCGGAGTGTATTGATGCTGGATATTTGTGGTATGCTATGTCTAGTAGTTTGTTTGTGGACAAGAGCACAAACCTGCTCCATACACGTTTGTTGCCATTATTTGACGATCCGACGAGAGTAGTAGATACGGCCTGAGGCGTTGTTGTCCTTGTAAATCTCTATCGGGAATTAGGAGATGCGTCAAGGGTCAAGAATGGAGGAGAGGGTTTTGCTGCGCCGGTGGGGATGCAAATGGGACTTGGTTTGCTGAAGATGGCCTTTTATAGCACATGTTCTCCATACGTCGTGTATGGAGTCTCGCCATATGTTGTGTATGGAGTGTCATCCATGCATGATTTATCGAGGGTGGCTGATGAATAGCAAATGGAGTGGAGATGAATAGGAAGGGCCGTTAAAAATGTTGAGAAAGATATGAAAGTGTGCAGCGTAATCTTCTAAATTACTATGAAGCCGAGAAGGCAAAACCTACAAGGGCGAGAATGCTAAACCTTAATTCCTAGCCAAGAAGGCAAGATGAATTAAAGTCAACTTGATATATGAATTATCTTAAGTCATCTTTAATTATGAATTCATGTCCTGATTCCAATAGTTTAGTGAGAGGCTAATTCAATTGAGTTGTTATTTTGATCTTATTCATGGTTGTGTCAAGGCTCATGATATGAGTTTTGTTTTTTCAACTTTTGAAGATCACTTATTAAGGTGGGGGTGGCGTTATGGTGGTTCATTTAACACTCTCCAGGATTATATCCTAGTTGTGCCGTTTTTCTATGGCGGGTTTCTTCGTCAACTGTGCTCTATCGTCCCTCATCGTAAATCGGTTTGCCTTCCTTTTTCTTTGTTATATTTCTCATATTTGATGACAAACACATCGATGCAAAAAGATTATCGGCTAAATTAACATTTGGAAGTAGATCTGACAAACAGGTCAAGCGGTCGGGTTCGGGTCATTACTGTTTGGGTCGAAAATAGATTCAGGTCAAGTGGGTCAACAAAATTTCTAGGATGAGCGTGTTCAGATTAGATCGACCCAGCATGTTTCAAGTGGTCAATTTTTTAATGTAATAAAGAAAATAAAAATTTAAATAATATTTTATAATAATAATGTTATCTTATTAATAAAATATATTATTATTTTTTCATATTAAATGAAGTAAAAATGTAAAAAATGGGCCTCTCTTCCAATTGTACGGCTCGGTCCACACTAAACAGGTCTCGAGTCCTTTTTGTGTAATCGGGTTTCATTAACTTTTCAAATCGAGTCTGATTGCATTTTTTCAGATCACATTAAGATAATATTTATAGGTATTTTCTATTTAGCACACTTAAAATTGCTATTTAACACAAATCCAAGATCGTTATGAACCAAATTTATGTTATGTTCGTCACCCACCATTTTAGCATTCGTCCTTAAAAAACCAAAATAAATCGTTCGTCACGAACCGTTTTCTACTTGACCAAATTGGGCAGAGGTTCGTCACTAACCTAATTTCCATAATCTTCAAAGACCAATTTGATTTTATAGTTTTTCTTAATCCTATAGAAAATTTCAATACGAGTTTGTATATATAAATTCGCCCAAAACGAAAATCGTTTGTTTTTTCAAAAGCCCAAAACATAGTATATCTCTACAGTTATATATGATTAAGTATTACAAATTTCTATTAACTTATTATTTATATATTATAACAATGTTATATCACACATTTTTTTTTACCTATAATTAGACTTGGCAAACGGGTCGGGTTCGGGTAAAAAACAAGTTCGGGTCAAACGTGACGACGAAATTTCTGGGATGGTCGGGTTCGGGTCTGGTCGACCCAGCGGGTTTCAAATGTTCGATTTTTTACTGTAATAAAGAAAGAAAAAAATTATAAAAAATGATAATATTATATTATTATTTAATAAAATATATTATATTTCTAATTAAAAAAATAAAATATGTGCAGAGTGGGTCCCTCGACGAGTTTTTAGAAGTTTGGTCGGTCTGGAATTTGACCCAGCAGGTCTCGGGTCCGACGGGTCGGTTCGAGTTTGATCCAAACAGGTTTCGTGAATTTTCGGGTCGGGCCTCGTCGTGGGTCAGCTTTTGACTGGTGTACTTGTAAAACATAATTATGCATTATGTTTAATTAAGTGTTACGAACTTAACGCAAACAAATTCTTCGTTTTTGAGGCTTTTAAAAGGGAAAACAATGTGCGTATTGTCCAAAAAGGATGTCCATTTTCGGACCGAGTAGGCTATTAGGTTCGCGAAGAACTTTCGGTCAATTTGGTCCTTGAAGAATCAACTAGTTTCTTAATTCACGACTTATCTCTTAATTTTTTGTTGGATCAAGACGAATCTGGATGTGAGATTAATCTCTTAATTCGTTGGATCACGACGAATCTGGGTGTGCTAAACAGAATATCTATTTTTGAATGGTAGTATAAAGGTGGATGGTTTCAATAAGTCGATACTCGAGAATAACTTTTAAAATACGAACGTGAGAATGGTGCACATTAGTAGTAAATTGGTGCACATTTAGTACAAATTTGGTGCACATTCGTTGACAAACTTAAAACATCCAAAATTTAAAGAACATTTTTTTAAAATAACATTTATTCTCTAAACTGAAGAACATTCAGATAAAAATTATATATGTGCATTAAATTTTTTGATGCACATTGATTAGTCATTTGCACGTTCTCATTTAAAAAACTATTCTCACTAAAACCACACCCATATATTTTGATGAATACTCAATTACTTAGCAACTAGTACATTTTACTACCGAAAAAAGAATCTTAATGTTTATATTTATTTTTTATTTAACAAAGTTTATATTCGATCGGTCAAATACACTGCACACCCATTATATTTTACTTTCTCCGTCTCATAATCTAAGTCTTATTTACTTTAATTTAGCACATATGCAGATGCACGTTTTGTATCGTTAATATTTTTAAGGGTTTGTCTATTGTATGCCCATGAGCAGACAATCTCTATATAACTATTAAAGCAAAACGTCTTTCTTCTATTCTAGCTAGCTATGTCACGTGACATACTCTTTATTTAGAACATCCACTTGTCGCAATTTCAATTTCAATTTATATAAATGAGTTAATTATATTTAAATTTGTTCGTTGTTTATTATATTTAAAATTTTAAAACTTAATCATGTATCAATATCATTTCAAGATATCAACTTATTTTCATATAAAATTATATATAATACATAATACTATTTACTAACTATATCGAGTTATATAAATGATACGCTACACTTTGTATGGCGTAACTAGAGGTTATTACATTAGTTTAGGAGTGTTATCACAAGTATTTGGAGCTATTGTTATGTTCTGAGTTGTTTATGAAGAAGTGAAGAAATGAAGACCAGAACCGAAGAAGAAGAGGATCAAAGATTGAAGGCATGAAGATTTGAAGACATTTTGCGGAGCAGCGGCGATCGCCACCATCACTATGGTGATCGCCATTCTACAACAGAAGCGTTACATAAGTTCGAGAGATCATGGCGATCGCCATGACTCTACGGCGATCGCCATGGAGCGACAGAGACCACGGCCGAGCTTTACATGAAGACCGCGATCGCCAAGAATCTATGGCGATCGCCACAACAAGGCCGGAGACATTTCGGACTTTCCTTATTTTCCTTTGTTTGTTTTATTTCTTTTTCCTTATTTTATTATTTCGTTTAGGATATATCTTTTACCATATATTTTTAGGGTTAGTCTCTATTTAAGAACCCTAGTTCTTTCTATTTTTTCCATCATCTTTTCCATCAGACAATTTAGTTCTACAACCATGAGCAGGAACTAATCTCCATTGTTTTACTTAGCGGTTGAAACCTTCAGTTATTAAGTTGTGAGATTTCTAAACTCTTGTTCTTTTCCTATGGGTTTGTATTAATTCTCTTGTTCTTCATCTATTGATTTCTATTAGTTTTGCTAGCTTGATCACCTAGTTTGATTGATAGTTTTCTATTGCTAGACTAGGAATATACGGTGGAATTCCTTGTCATTGTAGCACTCATATCTGCATGATCTGGTAGTTGATTGTTTATATGAAAGAGAATTGATTGCATGTTAATACTTGACGGTTGTAAGTTATTGCATGCATCCTTATGATTCATGTGCCCTTTGCTGCTATTTCATCTAATCTTGAGAGGTTTCCCTGATTGCTGAATAGTAAGTATTATCAGGACCGGTTGACCTGCTGATATATTAAAGATTGGAATAGGAACATTCCCTAGGATTGAATAGAACTTGAGATAAATCTATGATCAACTTGATTGACTATTGTGTGGATATTTGCTAGGTGAAACCCCTTCTCATCATATTCTCACCCAAACTTTCTCTGCTTGTTACTGGTTACTTGTGTGTTCTTGCAATCAACCCCCCCTTTGGTTACTTGTTACTAGTTGATATTTCACTTGACTGCATTGATTTGGTGTTTTGATTCCCTTGGGTTCGACCTCTACTTACTTGCTATACTGTAGTTAGTGTTTAGGGTTTTCTTTGATTTGACACTACGACTTTAGCCTCATCAATAAACTCGTGCATGGCGCGTGAACTAGGCTAGTAAACAACTAAAAGATAAATGATCGAGGCCCTACCCCTCTAGAAAAAAATGGGATAAACCCATCACAACAAAAATGTATTATATTTCCAATGTAATACCTTACCTTATTTAGTTGTTTATTGTGTGCTTTTTGATACACATTAACCCTATTTTTAATTATATGTTAATAAAAATTATAAATTTTTAATATTGTCAAAATTCTCATTCAAGCTAATCAACAAGAACTCTACTCTGATTTGTAAATAGTGTTAGAAAAATAATATATGACTAAGTACTACCTAAAAAGAACTCCCTATTGGAGAAACCTTTTAATTAATGTAAAAAAATAGATATTCGATCCGTCAAATAAGCGAATTTTTTTTCTTAAATGGGTTTTTTTTCAAAAAAAATTCCCGACGTAGGCTCTTTTCAAAAGAAATTCCCAATATAGGCACTTATGCCAGCTTCGGATTTTTTTTATGTGTGAGAGACGCTGGTAGAACCAACGTCTCTCGTCCGAAGCTGGTACTTTTTTTTTTGAATTTTTTATGTATAAGAGACGCTGGCCCGACCAGCGTCTCTTATACGTTAAAACATAAAAAAAATAAAATTATATGAGACGCTGGTCGAACCAGCGTCTCATATAAATGGTCTTTTTTTTTATTTGAACATGTATAAGAGACGTTGGTCGAACCAGCGTCTCTTATACAGATTTATATTTTTTAATTCCCCCGTGTAAGAACGTAAAATGTTTTAAAAAAAACAAAATATTTGTATAAGGCGCTGGGAGACCTTATACAAGCCATTAATTTGTTTAATTTTTTTTTTCAAAGTTTATATATATATTATTATATATGACTTACTCGTGTTTGGATGACTCGTATGAGCTCGTTTGAAATCGGAATCGATCACGACCGATTTCGTTGGGTCCGTATTGATCCCAGCTTTCACCAGATATGTCTCTCGCTCGATTCTGATTTCGAACGACCCCATACGAGCCACCCGAACAAGCGTAAATCTCGTGCGTACCTTCTACTGTAAATGGATATTTACAAATCTGTTCCTCCATATCACGGGATGAGAGACATATCTTTCACGGGAAAATTAAAAATCCGTCTCTTACACGGGGGAATTATTAGCTGACGTCCAAATCCAAAAGAGACCCACCTAGATTTGAAGCGAATCTTTAGGTTATCCTGCAAATTGCACCTTGAATTTGTCTTCAACACGTCACCAGCTTCATCAACAAGCATGTCTCTTGAGTATTTCAGAAGCAAAAAAAAAAGCTCAGTGGAGTGTACCAAACAGGTATAACACTATATCTAAGGGTTGTCTCTTATACAAATCCGTCTCTTACACGGGGGAATTAAAAAATATAAATCTGTATAAACATGTTCAAATAAAAAAAAAGACCATTTATATGAGACGCTGGTCTCATATAATTTTTTTATTTTTTATGTTTTAACGTATAAGAGACGCTCTTATACATAAAAAATTCAAAAAAAAAGTACCAGCTTCGGACGAGAGACGCTGGTTCACACATAAAAAAAAATCCGAAGCTGGCATAAGTGCCTATATTGGAAATTTCTTTTGAAAATAGCCTACGTCGGGAATTTTTTTTTGAAAAAAAGCCCATTTCGGAAAAAAAAAAAAAATCCAAATAAGCTTTGCAAATCCGGCCACGATTCAGCATCGTTTGACTTCGATTCGATCTGATCTTCTTCTACATTAATTTTTTTTTGGATCTTAGATCCGCCATTTCCTCACACGTTATCCCTCTCTTGCATTATTAACTATAGTAGCATTTATCTTACCCAACATGCCTAGTTGCCACTCGACAATCGAGTTAGCGCATATCACGCCAGCATGGCGGACTAAACCCAAACCATGTCTTCAGGCCGACAAGCTAAAAGAATCGCCCATAACAAGCCATCATGACGGGCTAAGCTCAGATAAATCAGGAAACGAACCCAGATCCAAAACCCGCTCTGATATCATGATAAAATCCGGTGGACCGATAAACACGAGGGTCGTTTATATTAGCGCATATGCGCATTGGGCCCACAATACAAGCCCCATGAGGTTCCATCCAAAAACCAATTAGCAATAGAAGGAGTAATCCATCATACTCCCTCTGTCCCATAATGTTTGTCCTGTTTGACTTCGACACACTTGTCGATGCACGTTTTGTATCGTCAATATATCAAATTACATGTTATTAAAAATTATAATTTTTTAATATTCTTAAAGTTCTAATCGAAACGAATCAAACAAGACCACTCATGACTATGTTCTATCTTATATATTGAAAGATATTTAGAAGATTCAATACACTACTGTAGTCCGTATGTATTTACCAGACCAGACTATATATACACGATTCTTATATACAGCCCGGTACTTTATTCAAACGCCGCCTGGTTTCTCGCGTTCTGCGAGAAGCCAGTCCCTCGCGTTCTGCGAGAAACACGTCCCTCGCGTAACGCGAGATCCGGATAAGGTTATCCGGTACCGGATAACCCTCGCGTTCTGCGAGAAACACGTCCCTCGCAGAACGCGAGATCCGGATAAGGTTATCCGGTACCGGATAACCCTCGCGTTCTGCGAGAAACACGTCCCTCGCAGAACGCGAGATCCGGATAACCCTCGCGTTCTGCGAGAGACACGTCCCTCGCAGAACGCGAGAATACAATTGCATATATGTATGTTATGAAGCGGATGCAATTTTAGGTTGTAATCAGGTTTGTATATATAGGCCATTACTAAAACCCTATAAACAACATTTTTTACTGTATTCAACAGTTTCTCAATAACTTCAATAAAACCATATCAAATTTCAAATCCTAATTCACAACCCTAATTCAATATCAAAACCCTAATTACACTATCTACATATACACATAAAAATATCAAATTCAACAAGAAATTCTCAACAAAGTTTACAATCCATCCATACACTACTAGAGAAATGTCTTTTCCTGACATATTCTTACCGACGTATAACAGTGTTGGAGGTGTACCGACAAATATTTTTGTAAGTATTTTTTTCAGATTTAGCTTCTGACACTTTCCGACACCCACGATTGTCGGGTTAAATTCCCGACGGTAGTTGGTCGGCGCTTTTTAACGTCGGCAAAACACCGATAGATAAAATTGTCGGTATAGGTAACGAATATTCCGACGTTTTGGACATTATCAATACTCCCGACGAAATTCGAAATTATGTCACCATTTGTGATGCACTCAACCATCACGAAAACACATTTTTCTAGTAGTGATATTTACATCAATATCATACCATAACAATGAAATCTTAATGTTTACATACCTTATATGCAAATTTAATCCTTTCTAATCAACTAATTAACATACACATTCAATTTCGAAGTAAATATCATCAAAAAACATCAAAACCTCATATATACATCAATAGCATACCATAACAATGAAATCTTAATGTTTATATACCTTATATGCAAATGGATGTTGAAAACGCTTGATTTTGGAACGAATTCGTGCGTTGGGGGGCTGCAGCGCCGTGGGAGAGAAGAGAGGAAGAAAACAAAGGGTAGGATTTCGATGTTGGGCCTTATATAGGTAAATAATCTATACGTCGCGTATGAATTATTTCCATATGTCGCATATAGATTTGTTTAATGTGTCACGTATGAATTTAATTCATGCGTTACATATGGATTGTTTTGACACGCAACATATTAATTTATTGCATACGTAACGCACGAGACTGAACGGTAAATAATAATTTAAGTGTACGGATAGCAAGGGCCTATTATTGGTAGTACTCCGTAGTTGATTTGAGGTATGCTGACAAGTTTTAGTAAGAGTAGTACTCCGTAGTAGGGCTGATCAATCGGATTATCCGATCCGATCCGATCCGGTAAGCCGGATATCCGCTAAATTTTTTTCCACAAAACCCCGATCCGTATCCGGTCCGTTTTGGAGCGGATATCCGGTAAATATTGTCCGGATCGGATCGGATATTTGACTCGGATATCCGAATTATCCGATTTCTAGAAGGTATATGAAAATTAAATTAAACTTTTTATTTTTATTAAAATTACAATTCACAAAATATAAAATAAATGTTAAATATATAATTATATATATTATATAGAGGAATTAAGATGTGAAAATTAATATATTTGATTCATTTAGCGAATCAACAATTTAAATTTAAATTTTTGAGAACAACAATAAAAGTTATGTTATATACAAGAGAATTTTTGTGTTGAGAGAATATATCATATTGTTTAAAAATGTATAAAAATAATTATTGAATCATCTACACTTATAAAAGTATATTTTAGTTCTATAAAAATATATTTATATATTATAATAATTGTACCGGATATTTTCGGATATCCGTAAGCTAAATATCCCGATCCGTATCCGGTCCAAATATCCGGAAAATTCGCCCGGATCGGACCGGATTCGGATAAAACTTAATCGGATATTTTCGGATGCGGATTTTTAAGGATCGGATCGGTGGATTATCGGATTGGATCGGCCGGATCAGATATTTTTGCTCACCCCTACTCCGTAGTCTATTTGAGGTATGCTGACAAGTTTTAGTAAGAGCCTATTATTGGTAGTAGGTAAATGATAAATCTCCTCGATATCCCATGTGGATTTGGGAAAGATTTTCATTTCCCTTCCGTTCACATTTTGTTCTTGTGCACACCTGATACATTTGTTTGTTACTGTAGTACTACAGGGAGTATTTCCTGAAGCGCACGCACATTAACATATAATGATCCGATCCGACTTGTGGTTAAAATTAATGGGTTTTGATGAGGTTATATTGATAAAGATTTGTGGTTAAAAATAGAAATGAGAACATCAAATTGAGACACTTAAAATGGAAAATGGAAACATAAAAAAGGGACGGAGAGAGTAGCATTTATCTTACCCAACATGGCCCAGTTGCCACTTGACAATCGAGTTAGCGCATATCACGCCAGCATGGCGGACTAAACCCAAACCATGTCTTTAGGTCGACAAGCCAAAGGAACCGCCCATAACAAGCCATCATGACGGGCTAAGCTCAGATAAATCAGGAAACGAACCCAGACCCGAAACCTGAAACCCGCTCTGATATCATGATAAAGTCCGGTGGGCCGATAAACACGAGGGTCGTTTATATTAGCGCATATGGACCCACAATACAAGCCCCATGAGGTTCCATCCTAAAACCAATAGCAGTACTCTTACAAACAATATACTACTGTAGTGCGTATGTATTTACCAGACCAGACTATATATACAAACCTGATTACAACCTAAAATTGCATCCGCTTCATAACATACATATATGCACATGGCTTCTCAAAACAAAGAAGAGAATACCATCCTCTCAAACCTTCCCAAAAACATGGGATGGTCATCACAAGAAAATTCAGTTTTATACCAATACAAAGGGTTTTGGTACCCCGGAATCTTCATCAATGGGGTGCTAAAAGCCGAAGAGCTAGATCCATCAACTCTCAAACTTTCACCTTCGGTTGACATACTCCTGAGTAGCTGCACCAAGGGTGGCACAACCTGGTTAAAGTCTTTAGCTTTTTGCATCGCAACCCGAACCCGATTCGACCTGTTCTCCAAAGACCACCCTCTTCTCACCACATTTCCACATGATCTAGTCCCTTACATTGAATACCATAGACCTCGAGATCTAGAGCTTCCTTTGCTATCAACCCACATGCCCTACACGGTTTTGCCCGAATTTTGAAATCCCTTTGGAGAAGGCGTTTCAGCTTTTCTGCAAAGGGATTTCGATTTTCGGGCCTTACTGGGACCATGTGCTGGAATACTGGAAGGTGAGCCTGGATCATCCAGAGAGGGTGTTATTTATTAAGTACGAGGATATGATGGAGGACTCGGGACCTCATGTGAGGAGACTTGCAGAGTTTATGGGCTATTCTTTCTCCGAGGAAGAAGAAAAGAGAGGTATTCCTGAGAGGATCGTGGGTATGTGTAGCTTTGGAAGTTTGAGTAATTTGGAAGTAAACAAAGATGACAAGTATTCTTCCGTGGGTTCTACAGTGGTGTTTAAACACTCCAACTCTATACTGTTCAGGAAAGGTAAGGTAGGAGATTGGAGAAACTATTTGACCGACGAAATGGGTGCTAAACTTGATGCCATATTTATGGAAAAGCTTGGCGGCTTTGGCTTAACCCTCTAATATAAGATGGAAATCTCAAATAAGTATATGCACCATGCATGCATATTGCTCAAATAAATAATATTATCTATGCACCTATTTGTATGCATGCACTCTTCCTTATCCTATTGTATGTGTTTTTTTTCGCTGTAAAATCTCAAAAGTGAAGTCTTTGTTTTGTTTAATTATTTAAATTGGTCTTTCTCGTAGATCGGTCGATCTTTCAAGATTCATGAATAAAGATTACCTGGCTTGTTTATGATTTAGAACCTTTAATTGCTATTTGGTAGGTTGTTCTTTACCTTCTTTTACGTGATTCGATAATAATAATAATAGTTTTTTGAATCAATTCTGATTAACGACATGTGTGCACGAGAAGTGTGTTATCAATAGAAGAGGCGAGAGCAATGAGATCCTACTATGTTAAAACACTAGGTTATTTCGCGCGGGCCAAAGTTTTATTTTTGTCGATATAATTAACATATTATTTTCATATATGTATTTTTGAAGTAATTTTTAATAAAAAATAATATCGCTTATTAAATCACATAGTTGTTGACGATGCTTGAATTGCTCTTCATCGCCATACGGATTGGAGGCGGAGAGCGAAAAAAAGATGAAAATGGTAGAAATATTAACCAATTAAGCACATAGTTTTGATTTTATTAGACATTTAAAGAGTCTCAATTGTCATTACTATACCAACCAAATTATATAGAGAGAGATTTAAAAATTATTAATTATATTTACTTATTATTGAATATTAACAATTATTTAGTATTAAGAATTATTAATTTAGTGCATTTATTAATTAAATTTGATATCATTGAGTTGAAGAATATAAAGACTTGTAGATATTAATTGTATAGCTTGAAACTAAGAGAAAATGAGAGTTTTGGATTATATATATATATGATGAGAGGAGAAGGGTTTTGTTCATGCATTAAATAGGTATCGATTTCATTTACTTTCGGACAGGAGCAACCAGTTTTTATATATATAGATAGATGGATATATTAAATGAAGATGTTCCTACTTTGTTCGATATGCTAGTGAAAACATGGATATATTAAATGAAGATGTTCCTACTTTGTTCAATAAGCTAGTGAAAACATGGATATATTAAATGAAGATGTGTTAGAAGGATGTCTATCAACGTCAAATCTTCTATTTTCTTTTATGTTTCAATTAGTGTTCTCTATTTTTTTTTAAACTCTAAACATAAACCATATACAGTAACTTACATTAAATATAAATTCTAAATTTTAAAATATAAACACAAAAGGGAGCATCGAAAAGAGTAGAAAAACATACCAAATTGAATTGTAAGGAGTCAACAACTTGTACCAACCTTATATACACATTTAGAGCTTCATGTTTTTCCATTTGGTCGATGTGGGAGGGATTCGATTTATGTAGCAAAAAATGCAAGATTATATAGAAGATTGTGACAATGATCCATTTGCAAGTCCTCGATGTGTGGGAAATGAGGGTAGAGAAGTTTTATACATACAAATTTAAATAGGGTCACCAACCACTTAATTTTTAATGAGATTTATTACAATGAGATTTATTACGTTTTAAATGTTTAAATTTTGTATAATCATCATCACTATTCACTAGTTTACAATATTCTAGCCCAATATTAAATGATATTGTGAGCTATAATTCTAGCTTGTATGGATTGTTTAATAATTGTTTAGTGTTTACATAAATTTTATTATACGGAATACTCTTTAATAATTAAGAACATATATAAACTAGAGTTTATGTTGGAGACTATAATTTATGGATGATTATTTAATAAAATATAATATACTTTTATATATTTACATAAGAAATTATATGGTTATTGATTGAACATTATACTTTGTTATATGTCTATTAATTTGAACAACATGACACAAAGTTCAAATATAAGAAAATAAGTCATTTTATTTTATACTGAAACTATGCGTAAATGCTAAAAGGCTGTGTGGGTAACTTCTAATCACAACTTCTAACTTTTCAAATTGCACCTCCTTTGTAAAAACCAAACTAGTGATAACTCTTTAACTTGTCACAATATGTATGGTCTAAAACATCGATGTTGATTATTGTTGAAAACATTATACAACTTAGTCTTATTAGGCATATAAAGTCACAATAAGGTCTCGCTCACACAAAACGAAACTCGAAACTATGCGTAAACGCTAAAAGACCTTAAATAGGCTTAAAAACCCAATTTGACAAAATATTCCTTGAAAAGGTATAAAGAAGAGATAAATGTTCAACGATTTGTTTATCCATTGCAAACTTATTTATAAATAAGTATAAAAAGGAATAAAAAAATTACGCAATCAGACCCGATGGGTTGATCCGAACCGGAGATAAACCCGTCGTAACCCGACCTGTTTTGACCCGGTAAATTTTAAACCTGAAATGACCCGACCCGAAATATACTAAACCCGATGTACTCTGACCCGAACCCGACTCGCCCGACCCATTTCCCAGGTCTATGTTTGAGGTATTTTTCTCTTATTATTTTGACCCATAGGTTGTCAGGTTCAACTAATATTTTACAGATAAGTTTTATTTGCAGAACAGTGTTCATATCTTTGCTTTTTCGTATCCCTAGTCCACCATTATAAACTGGTTTACAGATCTCATCCCATTTTATCGTTGGTTTATAGTTATCTCCTTTATTCCAGAGGAATATTCGTTTTATTTTATCGAGTTTTTTATGTGTTTTAGGAGGTAGCATGAAATTTTGAATCATATAGTTTGGTTGTGCTGATAGATTTGCTTTAATCGAAACTTTTCTCCCTTCCATAGAGAGAGTTTCTCTATGGTTGTGTTATTAAAGTATACTTTGAGGTTGTCTTCATCCCAAGATTTTATCTTGATTAAGAAAGAAAGATATTGTAACTTGTGTGTTTATTGGCTCATTTGTTATTACTTGTTCTCTTAGTGATTCAGGGAACCATTTATCTTCCCAGAATTTGATAGTTCTCCCATCTCCGATTTCCCAGGTGAGACCCTGTTTGAATTGTGCGATTAGTTTCGACATTTGGGTCCACTGTCAGGAGTCACTTTTCTTTGGGTTTTTCTCATAATCAAGAATATGCATATGTTTGAGGTATTTTTCTCTTATTATTTTGACCCATAGGTTGTCAGGTTCAACTAATATTTTACAGATAAGTTTCATTTGCAGAACAGTGTTCATATCTTTGCTTTTTCGTATCCCTAGTCCACCATTATAAATTGGTTTACAGATCTCATCCCATTTTATCATTGGTTTATAGTTATCTCCTTTATTCCAGAGGAATATTCGTTATATTTTATCCAGTTTTTTATGTGTTTTAGGAGGTAGTATGAAATTTTGAATCATATAGTTTGGTTGGGCTGATAGATTTGCTTTAATCAGAACTTTCCTCCCTTCCATAGAGAGAGTGTCAGCTTTCCATTTAGTAAGTTGTTGAGACGTTTTTTCAATGATTGAGAAGAATGTATTAGAGTCCACCTTCCCAGTGATGATCGGACAGCCTAGATATTTCTCCATTGTCATTGATTGATTAATTTGGAATATCTGGATAATCTGTTGGATTGCACTATTGGTTGTGTTTTTGGATACTTGGAATGTTGATTTGTCATAGTTGACTCGTTGTCCCGATACCGCAGCAGAGCTTGAACTCGCTTTAATAAGATTTATGCATTTTCTAGAGAACTAAATTTTATTGAAGGTCTCAATCTAACTTGTCATAAGCTTGTTAGTACTAAATTTTATTGAAACGACGTCGTCTAGATCGGCACTCTGGCAGATGACACAGTGCAATCTCTCCATCATCCTCCGCCAAGTCAACCTCGACGACTTCCCCTTTCTCACTCTCCCCATCACAGCAAAACCCTAGAAATCCCCATCCACGATCTTTCAAGCTTCACATCCCTCTGTAACTCCACATTCTTGTCTCACTACATCGAATCTCACCTTTTCGTGCTGTTAACCATCAATGGCGTCGGAAATCGAAGAAGTCGAATCCAGAGATCGGGAGACAGCATCGACTTCAACTGGAGGAGAGAACGATGATTCTACGAAGGATGACGTGCACACTGCAGCTGCGTACGGAGATTTGGACAAGTTGCAGAGGTTGGTGGAGAGTGAGGGACATTCGGTGTCTGAGCATGATGGACTTGGCTATTCCGCCTTGCAGTGGGCTGCTCTCAACAATCGTACTGCTGCTGCTCACTACATTATCCAGGTCTGCAATGTTCCAATTCTCCTATGTGACTCCTTCATTTGAATTTTTACTTCCTGTTTGTTATCTTAGGGAGTATAGTATATAACTTCTATCCAGCGCCTGGTATAATAATTATATGCTGTTTGGTGGTATATTGAAATAATTTTAGAATGTGTTTTTGATATCTTTTAAAAATTGATTATATTAAAGATATCACCCATATATCTCATACCCTATATTTAAATATCTATACCAAACGAGGTTAGTCTTTCTAGAGTATAAAGTGTTTGAATGTGGAGTTATAATTTTGGAAAGGTAAACTTCTTTGAGTTCTGATTCCATACATCGACTTGGATGAGTGGATTTTGGCACATGAGTTTGGGATGATGGGATGATCATTGATTTGTTGCTTTATTTCACAGGTCATCTCTGTGAAATACTTGTGTTTTGTAACAAAAGCAGTGAAAGAGATGAATGACTGTGTTTTTGCACTTATACCTTTTTCGGGATGCTTATGTCTGTTTTAAAGCTGCTATTGCAGAGGTTGCTATGCAGTTTAAGTTTTTTGTTTTATGTAATTGATTGGCAAGCAAGATATGGGACATTGCATTGGACATGCTTTGAATTGGCTTAAATATCTGTCCGTGCTTTGGATTTCATGTGGGCATCATAGCTGGATAGCTTCTTCTAGTCCGGTATCTAGTTTCTTTTTCTGGCATTTGTTCCTCTGATTTCTTATGCACTACTGACTAGTGTACCTCATATCTCTTATTCTTTCCTTTTTTTACTGTTAATTAAGATGGCCATTCTACATAAAAGGAAACATCAAGCTGTTGTTTCACTTTGTTTGTTGATTGGTAGGAAATATTGCTGAATTGTTTGACTCTTATTATTTCCATCTAACATTCTTCTTATGTTTATTTGTGGAACCTAGCCCACACCTCAAAGTTTCATCTTGCGTTTCTATTGAGTGATGGAGTAAAGTCGTGTAGCTGACCTGTTTCTGATTTGTTTTATATATTAGCGTGGTGCAGATGTCAACGGCGTTGATCACACTGGGCAGACTGCATTGCATTGGAGTGCTGTGCGGGGTGCAGTCCAAGTTGCTGAGCTTCTGCTACAAGAGGGTGCTAAGATTAATGCTGCGGATGTATATGGTTATCAGGTTCTTCTTCTTCAAACATATCCTTTTTTAACGATTTTGCGATGTATTATGTGAAGTGGGAACATGAAATCGGTTGTGTTTCTTATTTTGCCAAAAATGGCATTCTAGATTTTAATAAAATAATTTACTATGCATATTTTGTTATGAATTACACAATAGAGTTAAGTGCTGGTTACGAAAAATTACAGTCTACAAAGGACCTAAATAATCAAGTAGGTGTCTGTTAGTATGAAAGTAGGATCCTAGCAAAAGATTACTGACTTTGATTGAAATAACTAAGAACAGATAAATCAAAAGGGATACCCCTAATGAGCCAACATCTGAGGAGATTAACTCCAAAGAATCCCAAGGCTAGAGCCCGCATTTCCTACTGAATTTTGCATAACCCTTATTACAGAGATATCTTCCTATATATAATATTCTCTAGCAGGCTCATAGGCCATTCTCTAACCGCCTATCTCAGAATATTCCCACATTCTTTAGACCCAAATAATCTTACTCATAACTAACTTTAGTCTCTCTTTGTTTGTACTCCTTTCGTCCTCCTAGAATACACAATAAAGTCACTTGTCCTAACAGTGTCAGATAGAATGTTTTGAATATGCCTGAAATGAAGACTCTGTAGTTTCTATATGCTGACTAGTCGGCTTCATTAATATGTAAAAAGCTAAAGCATTAGTTTTTTTTGGCAAATCTAGAAATTTCTATAACTGCTACTGATTTTGAATTTTTACTTATAATAATACATTTAGTTGAGGTTGATATCTAGTGAGTTTCAAGTTTCTAGCTGGGCTGAGTTATATTTCATGGTAGCCTAGTGCCTGAAAATTTGTCCTATGATCTAATGATGTATAAATGCATAATACAGTATATGATTTATGGTTCTGTATGCAACCTATCATAGTTTTCTTGATCTCCTATTGCTGTATGACATTTGTTAAAGAATTAGCCAATTTTGTGCAGACGACACATGTAGCAGCTCAATATGGCCAGACAGCTTACCTGTATTATGTAGTTTCCAAATGGAATGCATATCCAGATGTGCCTGATATGGATGGAAGAACTCCGTTGCATTGGTATATTAAAGAATTACACTTCCCATCTTATTTTCTGAAACTCATATTTCTGTTTCTATCTTTAAAATCATGGTTTGATATTTTGTTTCACTCAATGTCTCTTTCTTTTTGGCACAAGATGCTCGTCTTTGATCACTTTTAGCAGTGTTTCTCTACGGCTCAAACTACAAGCTTGATCTAAAACCAAAAGTTAAAGCTTCTGAAGCTACATTGAAACTTTTCACAATTTATTACTTTCTAGTGTATGTCTAAAAATAGTTTGGCTCTCCCTGTGCTATCTTGTATTTGTGTTTCCCAAGGCATAGAGTATTTATGTTAGTTTGTTGACGGAATTTATTAAGTTGTTTATATGCAATGGTGATTAACATGTCTCTCATGGAGTGTTCACCCATATATTTTCTTATATTATGCTGGATATAGAGACTCATTTTATTATTTTAGACCTTTTGGATTTCAGTTTTCTAATTACTGTTCTCCATTCTTTGAGATAAGTAAATTACCTGGAACTTCATCAGTCTTGAAATATTATCCTTATAGCAATATAGTAATTATTTTTTTAGTTTAACTAAATATTATTGTTTTATAAAATTTCACAATTTGGGAATTTGCAGGGCAGCTTACAAAGGATTTGCTGATTGCATTCGTCTTCTACTTTTCTTGGATGCACATAGAAGTCGCCCAGATAAAGAGGGTAAGTTTGTTTATGTGTTGAACCTTTTCATGTCAATGCATCCCTAGCTGATCAAGGATGTATTGAGTATGATTCATTCCTACTTTTGATTAATTGCAAACTCAATTTTCTTTTCTTTATGTCTGTAGGTTGTACCCCTCTGCACTGGGCTGCCATCAAGGGTAACTTAGAGGCTTGCACTGTATTGGTGCAGGCTGGAAAAAAGGAGGATCTTATCCTGACAGATAATACTGGTCTTACTCCAGCACAGCTTGCTGCTGAAAAAAATCACAGACAAGTTGCTTTTTTCCTTGTAAGTTGGGGAAGCCTAGATTTTCTTAAATAGCTTTGATTTTAGTAGGAAATATAAAGATATCTATAATTATCCCATGCAATTATGCAAGCCCAGTGACTTAATGCGTTACGAATTTAATCTTTATACTTAGAAAATAAGTAGGATTTTGACATTCTGCTGAACTTTTTCAGTTTGCATTTATATAATGTCAAAGATTAGTTTCCTAACTGGTGATTTGATCTTCTTGAGATAACTTTTCAACGTTTTATATTGCCCCAGATTTAGCATTACTTACTTTCACTCTTGATCTTGCAGGGGAATGCCAGAAGGTTGCTTGGCAAGCGTTGTGATGGGAATAGTTGGCTTGGAAAATTCTCAAAAATGGGACTTGCTCCAGTTTTATGGTTTGTTATATTGTTGCTTCTTATGATGTATACTCGTTCAGTGATCATGGGTATGTTAGCTGTTATGCATTTTCATGTCCATTCCCTTCTTCAGTTCTCTATTCTATGTGCACTTAGACTGATCATTGTTCCCTCTTTCGCAGCATCTGATCTGCCAGGTTTAACAGCTGGGTTCGGTCTTTTTGCATGGCTAGGTGTTATACTAGCTACTGCTGGATTATTTATGCTGTATAGATGCAGCAGGTAAACTTACAGAAACTTGTTCAGGATAATTGCATAAAACTATAAATTGCATGCACTGTGATTATGGATCATTATTTATTTGTATCATCAAAGCCTTATATTAGTCTATATGGATTTTCAGCAAGGATCCGGGCTTCATCCGGATGAATGTGCATGATACACAAAATATGAAGGATGACGTAAGTTTTATGTTTGTTTTCATCATCTCAAATCTCCTCATTTTCATGCCTGTTAGCTATTTATTCATGTCTGTATATGGTTTGGTTTTGTCAGGAACCTCTGTTGAAGGTGGAAATAAGCAATCCTGCTTTGCTGTCTGGAAATTGGTCTCAGCTCTGCATAACATGCAAGGTAAAATCATCATAATCTATTATTTGCTTCTTTAGTTTTATGTAATTTATTGAGCTCATGTCATTTTTCTTCTTCTATTTCTCCCCCAATATCTTTAGATTGTCAGGCCTCTTCGTGCAAAACATTGTTCCATCTGTGACCGCTGTGTTGAACAATTTGATCATCACTGTCCTTGGGTTTCAAACTGTATTGGCAAGGTGAGTTGGATTAGTGATCTCTGTTATCAGTTTTTACAAGCTCACTTTTGACATATTTTACTGATGTACCGAACAGAAAAACAAATGGGATTTCTTCGTGTTCCTTGTTCTTGAAGTTGCTGCCATGCTAATTACCGGTGCAGCCACTCTCATAAGTACGTCTCCTCTCCATCAAAACTTTATTCCATTTTTCATCCCTAAGATCATTCATTGATTTCAAAATTGCAATTCCAGGGGTTTTGAATGATCCAATTGCACCATCTGCTTTGGGATCATGGGTGAATCACACGAGCACTAACCATGCGGGCGCCATATCATTTCTCCTTGCTGACTTTTTCATATTTTTCGGAGTGGCTGTCTTAACCGTTCTTCAAGCCTCACAGATTTCCCGCAATATAACCACAAATGAACTGGCAAACGTAATGCGATACAGTTACCTACGAGGTCCAGGTGGTCTTTTTAGAAACCCTTATGATCACGGGATCAAGAAAAACTGTTCTGATTTCCTGATAAACGGCTACAACGAAGATACCGAACGTTTCACAGAATCAATACAAGACGAAGGCATAGGCATGATGCATATGTCGAGAAACTCGACCGTGCCGAACGCTAATGGACATGTTCATTCTTCCAAGTGTAGTCACCAACACTCTCCTGCAAGAACAAATGGCGAACCGCTCGGGTCGCCATCATGAACCACGGTTTGTGTTTGGTGAAAAGAAAGGGCATCCATTTCTTCTGTAAATGATTGTAAAACACAAAGTGAGCATAGTATTTTTGGTAAAGTTTGCAATTATGATCATGTGTAATTTTGTGAGACAAGACAACCCTTACATATAGTGTTATACCTGTTTGGTACACTCAACTGAGCTTTTTTTTTTGCTTCTGAAATACTCAAGAGACATGCTTGTTGATGAAGCTGGTGACGTGTTGAAGACAAATTCAAGGTGCAATTTGCAGGATAACCTAAAGATTCGCTTCAAATCTAGGTGGGTCTCTTTTGGATTTGGACGTCAGCTAATAATATGCATTACTAGCGCATAATATCAATTATAATTTGAATTTTCGGTGCAGTTTGTGAAGACTCAACCTATAATCCGGCGTATTGAAACGAATTTTGTATAAATATATACGGAATATTAACATACTAAAGGAAAAGATTCAGATGAGAATAATTATTACAGTGCGAATATGAGAATGAATGCACATTTAAGCCATTGACATGCATTTTCTTCATTAATGACATGCACATTTAAGTCAGCGACATGCACTATTGACAGATTTGCATGTCATTGATAATACGTGAAAAATACGTTCACACACCCCGCGTGTGCATGTCATTACTAAAGAAAGTGCATGTCGCTGACATATTCGTATAATAAAAAATTCTTATATGATCCGGATTCTATACGAAAATTACATGCACGTTAACCATTGTTACAAGATAGCTCCTTGTATTCTCCCACTGATTTACTGCCTTTCCGCTTAGTTGCACCAAATTTTTTTGACAACAAATTGAAACTGGAAAGGGATGGCCTAATCGCACAAATTTAATTAAGGATTATAATATACTTTAGATGGTCAAAACCAACTCCTAAACCAAAGTATTACTTGTGAACCGGGCTTTCCCCCAGACCGGTTATTCCGCCGGGACCCACTTGACTTCAGTTTGCTTAATTCCGTGCCTTATCCGAAAGAGCCAAATACAATCATCGCAACCGTCCACGTGTCGCTCATCCGTTGCTTTGGCTGTTTCCACTTCCCCAATATTTCCCTCTCCTCCTTCCTCTTTCTTCGTGTCATCATCTCTATCATCAGTATTCAGTAATTCAGCATTTCAGCATCATCATCATCCTCTCTTTCGCTCTCTTTTCGCACTTCATGGCAGGCGCCGATCATGATCGAAGCTTGTAGGTATCAACGTCTTGCTCAATTTTGTTGTGATTATAATTTACGGCTAAGATTGAGATGCCTTGCGTCACTACTGTGTTACTTTAATGTACAAGTTGTCGTTGTTTAGTTGATTGATCAGTATTGATTGTCGTACAAGTATCGATAACCATGTTTGAAGTTGAGTGTATTTGGGAATAACTAGTGTGAGACAATCAAAGAAGTAAAACTCTGCTGGTAAGGGCTTTTCTTGCTTCAGTGTTGATAGTTTCATGTGGTACTTGTGATTCAGGTCTTTCTTAATTTGATTTCTGATCTGTTTGTAAGCATTAGGTATATTTATTGCTTTCCAGCAAGCATAAGATATTTTGTGCTTTTACTTTTTACTGTCAAGGTTAATTTAGTATTGAACTTTTATGCAGCAGAAATATGAACATCTCTCAGATGTAGGAGCTGGTTCTGTGATGTGCAATTGAGTATGGTAGACTTTGGCATGGTTTTACTTTAGCTTGTGCCCAGATGTATGCTTTTAGATTTAATTACAAATGATAGTGAAATTTAACAAAAAAAATGGCACTGATTTTGTATGTTGCATTTTCTCAACTTATTCCATTTTTATTGTCAGGACTGCCTGTGAGGATGAATTCAAATTGACATGATATCAAATTCTTTGGGTTGAACCGACAAATAACATTGACATTTGTAGTTCTTGATGGGGGGAGTTTGTTCGAGAAAGAGGGGCCAACAAGTCACTGAAGGTGGTGTACATGGAGTTCTCAACCGGAGATACTCCAAGAGCGGGAGTTCCAAGTGGCTGCTTGGAACACCATATTCTAGGATGTCATCAGCT
Source organism: Oxyria digyna (assembly GCA_029168935.1). Classification (NCBI taxonomy): domain Eukaryota; kingdom Viridiplantae; phylum Streptophyta; class Magnoliopsida; order Caryophyllales; family Polygonaceae; genus Oxyria; species Oxyria digyna. The sequence goes on from JAPVLV010000017.1 coordinate 1,820,501, forward strand.
TCCCAATCAGAAGAGGGCAAGTGCCCCTCTCTTATGGAACTGTGCATACGTAAAGTTACACAGGTAGTTATCGTTAGTGTTAGTGTGCAATATCCCATTCGTCGTCCTTCTTTCTCGTTAAGTCTTTACCCCTTATTATGCACTTTGTTGTTTAACTCTCAACAGGATATTCACAAGTATGATTCATTTTCAACTCTACCAAGGGATGTGAGTCAACAAATCTTTGATGCATTAATTTGTTCCCAGTGTCTAACAGACAATTCTCTTGAAGCATTCAGAGACTGTGCACTTCAGGTGGGAAATTTAATGGTTGAATGTTTGAAGTTCACACTTTTAGTTTATAATTTATTGATCTGAAGGTTTCTTCTTCATTCAGGATATCTGTGTGGGAGATTATCCTGGAGTTGATGACAATTGGATGGATGTTATTGCTTCACAAGGTTTATCTCTACTCTCCGCTGATCTGTCTAGCTCGGATATAACAGATATTGGGCTGGCTCTTCTAAGTACCTGCAAAAATCTTCAAGATTTGAGTTTCAATTACTGCGACCATATATCTGGAAGTGGGCTGAAACACATAAGTGGTAAACTGTTTGTTCCTTTTGCCACTTTTCTTCTATGAACTTGCGAAGGTTGATAAATGTCATTATACTTCTTGTCAGCTGAACATGCTACAATGTTTGGAAATTTGATTTCCTGTAGTCCACTTTTTTTGTCTCTTGAGAACACCCGGCTCATAGATAAATAGTTCCCTCTTTCAAATGTTAAGGCCATAGCTTCTGGTTTTTTTTCTCTACCATCTGTTGATTAGATGAAATAGTGAAACTCCTAAGACTATCATATTTTGAGGCCATAGCTCCTGGTTTTTCTTCTTTACCATCTGTTGATCAGATGAAGTACTTCACCTCCTAAGACTATGTAAGAGAGGAATAATGGAGAGTTATAATTATGGGGGGAGTATGGAAATTTTACCTGGCCTTTCCGTATACTTGACGTTCATATTGCATGAAATATGAATGTGCTCTTGAGAATAATTTGAAAATCTTGGGTGTTGGAATTGAGAATAATTTGAGAGGAGTACTAGTTCTCTGATGTGTCTACGCGATGTTATTAGAAAAGTTTCCTCCATGTTGTGAACTTAACTCTTAAGCTGCACATATAATAGTGAATAACTCTTTATCTTCAGGTCTTTCAAATCTTACATCCCTGAGTCTTCGAAAGAGTTATGCTGTTACTGCAGAGGGAATGCGTGCTATGAGTGGATTACATGACTTGCTGACTCTGGACCTAGAGGGATGTTCTGGTGTACATGGTGGTTTTGTTCATCTTAAAGGTGTGTTTATCACTAACTGTTTTAGCTTATAATTAACTATACATGTATACCCATAACTCAATCAGGGAGGGGAAAAGGTTTTAATTTCTGCTTGTATGTATAATCCTCTCTCCTGACTCTTTTATTTCCCTTTTCTTCCAAATATGCTCCTCTCTCTGTGGAGATTATCTTGATGAAGAACAGAAGCTTAAATATTATGGATACTAATTTTCAGGTCTTAAGAAGTTGAAATCACTCAATGTCAGATATTGTAGATGCATCAAGGACTCAGACTTAAAAGCTCTTTCTGGTAATTGTTTTGATAAATCTTCTTGCCTCTAAGTAGGATTGTTTGTTAAGTAAGAAAGACAAAGGTAAGGGGAATGGTTAAAGTCTTAGGGTACAATTGATGAACCATAATTTAATCATCCGTATCTTGACTCTTTATGGGATTTAGAATATCAAGGCCCAAACAGTGTAGACCCACATAGTCACATGTTTATGATCATGTTGCAAAGTAATTATGTATTACCTTATGTACCAAACTATCGCAAGTGTTCTATCTTTTCTTTTGGGTCAAAACAGTGTTGGTTTTTTTTCCTCCTGCTGCCACTGTGCTATACAGGTAATACAGCCTATAGGGCTCAAAGAAGCTTTGTTCCCATAGAGCAATTATTTGAATTTCTCTTTTTTCCATGTATAGCTAATTTTTGCTCCTACCTAATCCAGGGCTCAAAAGCTTGAAAGAGCTGCAAATTTCCTGCAGTAGTATTACCGATATTGGACTTTCCTATTTGACAGGTAAGATAAATAAAGAATTATCATGTTTGGAAGTTCTAATTTTTTTTTCATAGTATGACTCATTAGTTCTTTGAGTGAACATGATCTGTAGAGCTGTTAGGGGTTCCCTTTCAAGTAATAATCATCTTTCTTTTCATCCCTCTCCTAATATTTTGGTCTTTTGGTCTTGTTAAAAAATGTTGTTCAGTTCAACTAATGGATGTTATTATGTCAAGCTTGTTTAACTTTATAGTTCTTATTTACCTTGCATCTTCATTCTCATTTCTTCTTTAATAATAAAAAGCTGAATGTTTCATCTGTCATACGATTTACACATGTGATGCATTATGTTGAATTTCCCCCCCTGTACTGGATCTTTCCAGCTGCTGAGATTCTGCACTTTTGCTTACAGGCTTGCAGGAGCTTGTTTTGTTGAATCTTGAAGGGTGTCAGCTCTCCCATGTTTGCTTCAAGGCCATATCAGGTCAGCCTTCTCATATCCTATTATCTTGTTACTTATGAACAATGTTTGCTACAGAACAACATAAGTTGCCTCAGAAAAGCTCATGATACTTGCTGAATTGCTGGCCATCTGAAGTCAGAATTCTCATTTCTTGGTCTTTGGTGCTGAAAAGTATTGTTCTTTAGCTACAATTTTAAAACATGTTCCTGCCAGGGTAGATATAGTTTCCAAAATAACCACTATTCCTGTATCTTGGCACATCTCTCTATGAACCTATTCTGATACTCTTTGTATGCTGGTGTTTGTACAAAATGGAGAACGAAGAATCATTTGTGTTTTTTTTGCAGCTCTCCTTGCTCTTTTGTATTCTAACTTAGCAGATGTGTATATACTGTGGTTATTGCAAAATATAAGTTGTGCCCTGGGATTATCCCGTTTAGAATGTGAGTTACTTGACATCATTAGTGTTGTTTTTTGCAGCTCTCCTTGCTCTGTCGTATTTGAACCTTAGCAGATGTGGATTATCTGGTGTTGGATTTGATAAGCTGTCCGGTTAGTGTCTTCAGATCTATATGTGACTTGTTGTACATTTTCTGGATACTCAATTATAGCGTCATAACTGAAAGCATTAATTTTCATACAGGACTGAAGAATTTGAAAGTGTTGAATTTAGCCTTCAACAACATTACAAGTTCCTGTTTAGAGCATCTCAAAGGTAATTTTCCTTTCTCTCGATCCCTTTTATGTCTTCCCCTTTTTCCCACATCCTACATGACAATGTTTCTTGATGACTTTTTTGGTTATCAAATCTGGAATTGACTTTTTGCATGTCATGCTCTGGATCTGAATGAATCAAGATGTTCTAACTCTGAGAAGGTATTAAAGTTTCCAGAGTCTTATCGTGGCTGTAGGTAAACTTGTCAGAACATGACACTTAAACAAAAACTTAATCTCCCTACCTGAGAATTAGGTGGAGCACTTACTTGACATGCAACCCGACCTAGTTGTGGGTTTTTGCACTTGTATTTTCAGTTTTAACAAGTTTCCCTCTTTCAATTAGGTGATACTGGTTTATTCCAAGTTATGACTTATTTCGTTTGTTGTATTGGTCAAGTTGGTCTAAACGATTGAGGACCAAACATCTTATGACTTAATGGTCATCTTTTTATTGCTGCAGATTTGACCAATTTGGAGGCCCTAAACTTGGACTCCTGCCAGATTGGAGATGAAGGGCTTGCTCACTTAGAAGGTTGGTCTTCTGTTATTGTCAATTTAATTTAATTCGTATATGAAAGAAGTGTTGTTTTCAATCATTTCATGACACTCTTACCTTCTGCTTAGGACTTGTACGCTTGAAAACTTTGGAGTTATCTGATACTGAAGTTGGAAGCATTGGCTTACGTTCTCTCTCAGGTTGTATACCACTCTTCTCGACTGAGGCTTTTAGACTAATTGTGTATTTTTGGTTGTTATGCAATATCAAGATTAATCATTAATTTTCTTATGTATGTTAGGTCTGAAGAATCTTGAAAGTTTAAATCTGTCATTCACATTAATTACTGATAGTGGCTTGAAAAAGTTGTCCGGAATAACTTCTCTGAGATCACTTAATCTGGACTGTCGCCAAATTTCAGATGCTGGGTTGGCCATTGTGATGAGTAAGATACTTCAGTCTTCGAGAATATTCTTGCATTTGTGCTTCCTCATGCTGGCCTATATGATGTTGGAGCATTCAGTTACTATCATTTTCAAATCTCGTCGAATTTTTTTAATCTTTTCAGACTGTGCTTATATGAACCGTTCTTCCCGTTCCAGGTTTGACAGGATTAACTCATTTGGATCTGTTTGGAGCTCATATATCAGATTCTGGAACAGAATGTCTACGATGTATGTTAAAAGAATAACTGTAGATGCACCTTCCATTTTTATTTGATCAATGTTTCTTGATTGATCTGAGATGGTATATTAATACATGATACTATCTACTTCATTTGTTTCAGATTTCAAAAACCTCCAATCCCTTGAAATGTGCGGTGGACGGATAACTGATGCTGGTGTGAAGAATATCAAGCATCTTGTTTCATTGACACGCCTTAACCTGTCACAGAACTGCCATCTCACTGACAAGTCCCTGGAATCAATTTCTGGTCTGTGAAGCTCACTCTTATTTTTCCTAATATATAATAGAGCAAGTAAATGTCATATATAAACATGATGAGAGATTCTGCATGATGTGGTGGATATAAGTTGGATTTCACATTATGCAGGTCTTACAGCTTTGGTGTCATTAAACGTCTCAAACTCCCGCATTACAAACAACGGACTACAGCATTTGGAACCATTGAAGAACTTACGTTCACTGTCACTCGAGTCGTGCAAGGTGACAGCAATCGAGATCAGGAAGATGCAGCGCAATTCGCTCCCTAATCTCGTCAGTTTCCGTCCCGAGTAAGTTCTTCTCATCTGCAACTCGTACCATATATATATAATCTGTAAATAGCTATGGATGTGTTTGGAAAAAAACTAGCTCATTGCTCCTGGGTGGAATTACTCAAGTGAGCTAGCTGCCTGTAAATTCAAGCCAATGGCAATAAGTGTAACATCTTTATCATTTGTTTGTTTTATGTATGACCCATAAATAAGTTGGGCACGTCTTTTGTATATATAGATTGGTTATTTCTAATCCATGCGACTTAATGCTTGACAAGTCTTTTTCCTAATAAAGGTACAAGTAATTTGAGTTTGAGTGGTAGTGGTTGTCATTTAGTCATAGTCTGAAGATGACCGTTATAAATGGTGGTGGTAATGTATGAATTATGTTGCAATGAATTGGACTAAGCCCTCTAGCTGTAGATGACCGTTATAAATTTGCCTTTAATTGTAGCAGACAGTAGTGGAGGTTCTTTACTGCTATTTGAAAAATTGTCATCCAATTTTGTCAAAGGACAAAATAGTCCTCTAGCTATTGCAAAATAGATGCTATCAGGATTGTAAAATCGGATCGTCTTCAGAATTGGTTGTGAATTGTAGGATTGTACATTATAACCAAAAAGCTTGTATTGCTAATATCATGAAAAATACATTATAATCAGATTGGGTAAGGAGAATGAATGAGGAAATTAAAATAATAAATTAAGTAGAATTGAGATACAAGTATACAAATTTATGATTAATATATATTTTGTGAAATGGATATACAAAATTTTTAGGAGTTTTTGCTAGGAAACAACATGTTATTAATTAATGAAATTTCGGTTATAACGTCAACTATAATAAATCATCTAAATTGTGTCTTCCATTAAAAAAATCGCCACTGATTTCGTCTCCATTTTCATTAGCATTTTTCCAGGATTAAACAGTTTGGATGATTAATTAAAACAAGTGATTTTATGCAAATTTCGATAAATAACGGATTATTTCGAGCAAAAACTTCAAAATGTTACTCATATTTATATTGTAATATTTATATCGTTTGCACTATATTTTAATATTTATATCGGTATCAATGTGAAACATGTCATATCTATTTTATGTCTTGATCGTGTTAAATTGAGCAGTTCTACATCTCTCGGAACATGAAATGACAGACAAAACCTTTGGATTGTGAATAACAGAAGTCCTACGAAACTAATGAAATTAAACTATGGAGACCAACTCAAAATGATGAAATCAGAGACGCGTATAGAAGTTTACCAAATTTAATACGGGAAAGTGTCGGGCGAGAATAACTTTTAAAATACGAACGTGAGAATGATGCACATTAGTAGTAAATTGGTGAACATTTAGTATTAATTTGGTGCAAGTTTCGTTGGCAAACTTAAAAAAATCTAAAATTTGAAGAAATTTTATTTTTAAAGAACATTTATTGAGAAAATGAAGAAATTTCAGGTAAAAGAGTATATGTGCAAGTGATGCACATCAAATGATGCACATTTAAATATATTTTAATGCACATTTAAGTATATTTTAATGCACATTTAAGTATATTTTGATGTGCACATTAGTCATTCTCACATTCTCATTTTAAAAATTGTTCTCACCGGAACCGCACCCTTAAATATACTTACATCCATACTCGAAACCTTATTTTTTTCAATGTCTCCATCCAGTATTAATGTGGGCAGATGATACTGTAGAATTTAGGGTCTTTTTTCTTAAAACTTGGATCCATTATTTCATTTATTTCTGTGCATTATCTTATGAGTCCAAATATAAACCCTAATTCCATACTTGCCCTTTCTCTCTCCTCTTAGACTTTTCTTCCCTTTTTTTCCTTCTCTTCGCCGAGAAACGGTGTAGGTTTACTTTACACACTTGGGTAATACTCTCTCCTTCTGTCTCCTCTTCTCTTCCCTCAGCATCTGAATTGTTGCTACATTACTATTTCCTTTTGTTTTTTGTTTTGTGGGTCTTATTATTTTGTTCCTCAGCAGCCTCAACCAAAAACTCAAAAATGGAGGTGGCTTCCTGCAACTCTCAGGCGGTGGTCTCTTCTATGGTGGAAGTTGCCCTCTTGGACACACTTTTATTTCTTGGAAGATCTCTCATCATGGTATGTACTCTTCTGTCAATTGTAATTTCATACTTTTGTGTGTCTTCTGCTGTGAGGCATTCAGAATTGGTTTGGGTTTGTGGTTCTGATAAAATTTCAAGCTTTTTAGTGTAATAGTTTGTAAGAGAACTTCATTTAGATTCTAATTGATGCAATTTTGGGTATAGTGTGCTGTTCTGTTCCAGATATATGTATGGGGTTTGTGTTTGGACTCTTATGGCAGTTAGATTTTGCTTGCTTTAGAGAGAAATGAAAAGATTCATTGATGGGGCTCATGTTTTTTGTGTTGTGTGGCTTAAAAGTAAAAGAGGGTAAGAGTTGTTGGATATTTCCCATATAGCCTTTTTGTATGATTTTGGTGTTTTGTTTTGTTACATTTGACTCCAATTCACTTTTCAAGAACTGGCTTCACAGTTTCCGTCTACAATGAAAAGCTCCACAGTGATTGAATTGTCTGCTTCTTGAAGATCATGTGTTCCTCTGGAGTCTGGACTCAATTTGTTTTTATCATACTATCTTCATTCCTCATTCTGGATAGTTGTACCAGATTTAGTATTTCCTCTTACATGTGTTATTGCTTGGTATTTTCCGTCCTTTTAGTTTCCATCGCTGCCTCTTGTCACTAAGTTCAGGAGAAACAAAAACAGGAGAGTCAATTAGAACTGTTTAATTCTATTAGGAAGTAGATCTAACTTCCATGTTCAAGTGTAAATTTTTATATATTGTCAAGTTAAACTTTAAGCATGTCAACAAATCTAAGTAGGCATTTGGTTAGGAAGTAAGATTCTTTATTTGATATTCTTTGTTCATTTCAGACAGGGACTTTGCTGAAGGATTTGATTGAATCAACTGGGTTGCCTGCTACTGATAGGTACTGTTAATCTTCTGTTTGTCACTTGGTGTATATCTCGCCGTTAAAAAATTCTGAGAGGGTTTTCTTTTCTGGTGACAGGTTTCCTATCAACGAGCTCCACAGGAAAGAAAAGCCTGGACCTGAGAATACTGACGCTAGTGATACAGAAGACGACGATGATGAAGATGCTGTTGAAGAGCAAGATGATGAAGGTGATGAGGATTACTCGGGTGAAGAGGGCGGGGAAGATGAAGAAGAAGCAGATCCCGAGGACAATGCTGAGGCCAATGGAGAAGGTGGAAGTGATGATGGTGAAGATGATGATGACGACGATGGTGATGATGATGGAGATGATGAGGATGGTGAAGGTGAAGACGAGGAAGAGGAGGACGAGGATGAAGAGGATCAGCCACCGGCTAAGAAGAGAAAGTGAAGCGAGAATTATGGAGCTCTCTCTGTTTTAGGTTGAAGTAGTGATTGATTGAGGATGTTCTGTTGCTTTGTTTAGTACTGTGTTTTTATTAGGAGCAGGGAAGGGATAATTTTAGTTGCATCTTGATTGTGTAATGAACCTGAGATGTTACAATTTGTGTTTTATTTTTATGTATGTTTGAGAAAATTGCTCCTTCTGAAATAATTCTTACATTTTAGAACTCAACACTTAATGGTCTGACTTGATGTTTGGTGGATCTATTTATGACATGTCCTCTGCATTTCTGTTCACCTATTTTGGCATATTTGCAGATTTAACCTGAAAAATACATGACCCAGTAAATACTTGGTCTTTAACAAACCTAACTGTTACATGAATAACTTAGAAGCTGCTCAACACATCTAGATCGAATGGGTAAAGGTAGTAAAATTTTGCATTCGGTGGTCTGGTCGCATGAAAAAGAGTTGGAAAGAGGTGATTAAGCATGATCGTATAGTAATATGGGTCTAATCATCTGGTTTTTGTTGCTATTACCCTTGTTTTTCTATCTTTTTCATTTGTGCATTCTATTTTTTGTCCATTTTTTCTTGTTTTATCTTCTTCTCGTCTTGCTCGAGGTATGAATGAATACATCGCCCTCCAAACACTTACTTCGATGAAACAATATTGGGTTGATTGTTGTTGCTTACAAGTTACAACCTCCACTTTGATGGAATACTTATTGAAATCGTTATGGAATTGTATGAAATTTTGCATTTGGTTCTTGCCAATTAAGCATTACTTTTACTGTGAGGGAAAATAGAAACCTTTGGGAAATGTAGTAATTTGCATATCTAAAACCCTAGTTTACATTACTCTATTGTTACACTCATAATCATGAGCAGATGACATATTACACGAAACACTTGTTATACAACTTACGAGCTTATATACTATTCTGAAGGGGTGTATATATTTACTCTGTCTTGGAAAATTTCTGCGGCTTACTGCTTGCGAATGCCAACCAAACAATCGTCCCGGTCAAATAGAAGAAGATTGATGGTGCGAACAATGACATCTGCATCAGATCATGAACATACATAATTAAATCTTGGAAAAGAAAAATAAAAAACTTCAAATATGAACTTACCCCCCATGAATGGGTTGAATCCAGAAGAACGCCTGTGAGAGCTATACCAACAATGCCAGGTATGGCTCCGACAGTATTCGTAATACCCTGAACAACGAAAGATCATGTCAAATTTTCAAAAACAGACAACTAATATCAACTTAGTTAACAATACTTAACATATACTGATGCAAGTAATACATCAGGTTCAGGGGTTACGAACATGCTACATCACACTCCAAACCTTTCGTTAAAATGTTGTTTCTGATAAATTAATTACTAAATCTGAAATTTCTCAGATATAAGGATTGCATATGCTAAAAAAATGTACATTTTACAAATAAAGTGTTCATATACCAGGAGAATGCTTGCGTACTCAGGTGACATATCTTGATGGGTGCAGTAGAGTCCTGCAAGAAAATAAACATTAATAAGAGTCTATTATAAGCTTTATGTTTTCATCAATAAGTTTCTTCACGAATGGTGTTTTACCTGAAAGTGCAAAACTTGACAGGGCTAGACCACCAGTAAGAATCCCTACAACTTCCCAAGGTGGCAGCCCCAAGTCTACTGAAGAAAGAGTCATGCAAAGTGCCGGGGATATGAAGGCAATTGTTTGACAAAGCTTTCTCACCTACATGTATAAAATATTAAATGAACCAAAAAAGTGGCAGTCAGAATATATTTTGAGGTCAAAATTGCTACTTAAGCTTAGCCTATGAAAATAGTTCAGACATGAACAAGTGACCAGAAACTAAAACACGAGACAACTTCATACCGTGGTGGTTTCAACTCCACGGGAAATCAAACTGTCTGCAAGCTGTGATGCAAAGCCAGTCACAACTATCGAGGCTAATGGAGGAAGGACAGAAACCTGACGCATATAACATAAAATTCATGATTATATACTCAAAGAAAGGTAAAAGGAATCACATAGTTAGAGAGCATACCCATGCAGCTTCAGTCAAGTTAAGGTTCAGCTCCTCGCTACAGTAGTTGCAAATATTCAAAATCAAGTCAGTACTAAGATATAACTTCACCAACATCCAAAAGTTGTATCTTGAAGGCTGTAGTTAGTAAATGTTGATACAAAATATATTTGTGAAAATATTCAGTGGCATTGCTTTCATATGTTCATCTATTTAGTCATCTAAGATAAGCTAAACGGCTATACTGAAATCTTTAGAATATCATTAAATGCATAGATCCTTCTATCAAACTACGCAATGAACAAAGTGTCGTGCGATTATAGGATGATAAACAAATATTAGGAAATGAAAAAGAAATGTCATTCTTAGGTATGGCTAATTTCTTCATCTGTTGTGGAAAGTATATAAAAGCCACCTTACCTTCTTTTCTTCACTCATCTCCAAAAGATTTTATATCCAGATACCATTGCGTAAGAAACGTCCAAACAATTTATCTAAATTAGGGAACCATACTGTGTTCGAAAATGTGGATAATGTTACTGAGTTCATTAAAAAATATGATTCTACTTATAACTTCTGTTTACCCTTGATATAAGGAACAATGAAAAAGTTTGTGAGCATAGATACCTAAAATAGGTAGGCAGCCAAGATAGACAAGTGTAATGCCCCCAGCTTCCACAAAAATGAGCATATATCATTGCCCAGACAGCTGGAGTTCGGAAAAAGGCTTTCCAAGGAACATCCTGTATAATACAAATCAGCAATTATTTATATCACGAGAAAGGTACAAAGAATGCTTTCCGTCCCTAATGTTTTTCTTTCATTCATATATTTCCCCCTTTTCTGAGTTTTTTATAAAGGGAAAATTAATTGACTTGGAAGCACTCACAGTGCCAAAAGATAAGGAGAGAGGCACTACAGAGAATGGTAGGAGAGACTCAATTATCATATTTAACTACATTACACAAGGAGGATGCTTCTCTACATGAAAAAAGAAGTACCACTGCTGACTTACATCATTTTCAAGACATAATAGGAAGTAGACATGACTGCACAACTACTATATTGTTTAAGTAAATAATCAATGGCAATTGACAACTAGTATCTAATTAAAAGGATTTTGTTTCTAAGGTTATTACATCATTGAGAAATAATAAAATCAGAAGAAAAGAAAATTTGAAGAAAAGGACAATAACTATATTTTATAGAAAGTTCAACAGGAGATTCAGAATTACCACCTTCAATGAGCGGCGCAGCTCCTCTAGAGAACCCACCTTTGAATTATTTTGTGAAATAAATCCTGAATCTGCAAGTGGAATAAATGATTATCAAAACCATAACCATATACATAGAAGCCAAAAGAATAAGGAGAACAAGTGGAAATAACCAGATTTCTCAGAAGCAGGTAATGCAGTTTCTCCTTCCTCAACTAACTGAAATCCCAAAAACCTTCAATTTTTTCGGCATAAAAAGGTATACGTAATTCAGTCAATATACATATTTGCAATGTAAACCCTACTTCAATCAGCACTAACCGAAAGAACAATGATATTGTGTCTGCAAGCTAGCCCCGGCTTAAGCAATCAATTCATATATTATCATGGATGTAAACCAGAACATGCAGGATAGTTGCATGATCAAGGCTTTTCAAATTGGAGATTTAACACAGTGAAGTTGGAAACTGACAAATTAACATCAGACTCAAAGACAAGAAACTTACCATGCTACTCCTAGGAGTCCAAATAAGTAAAACACTGATTCCCAACCAAAATTCTGAATAAGGGGAGGTGCTAAGAGAAGCCTGAAAAGTTTATGTCCAGTCTCAGATTAATCATTACAACAAGAAAGGGAAAATATGTGCATCAATCAGTATATAAATAGTCATTGGCGTTTATTTTGGTTCTAGTTCTTTGATATTTCACAAATTAATAAAATGCTTCAGTTATCCTTCAGAACTGATTTTTGTGTCTCATGATGAAACCATATTTCCAAAATGTACATCATTATGAAAGAAAACATACCCAGCAACACTTCCAACACTCAACCCACCAAAAACAAAAGCTACTGCTCTTGAGCGCTCTTCCAATGGTATGGACCTGCATTTCAACTTGGGGAGTAAACACATGCAAGTTGTAGTAGAAATGTGTACACATCATTTTCCCCATATGTATTGGAATAATATTAAGAATGGATAATCATCATCAGAAAATAAACTACTCTAGATGTTAACGTTCAAGTCGTACATGCCTGGCAATAAGATCTGTTGCAGCTGACGGAGAAACACCTTCTCCAATTCCAACCTGAAATGATATGAAAATACAATTTTAATACCAAAAGAAAACGATAACAATGTTATAAGAGAAATAATAACTCAGTTCATTGAAATAGCACCAAAAAACCTTCATTTGATCTGGTGATTAACATTCTCTACATACCAAAATCCTGGATAAAATTAATCCAGGCATAAATCCAGCTAGAGAAGGAACCAGCGCAGTGGACAATGACCAAACTAGGACTCCAATAGCTAGAACTTGCCTGCATTGGCAAAGTAGTCAGTAATTAATAGGAAGTCATGCAACCTATTAAATGACTGACACAAAAGGGGGTTGGAAGGACAGCGAAGCAGTCCTAATGTTTAGCATGGAAGGCTCCAAACTTTAGCAGGAAATATCCCAAAAGAACACCATGTCTCTAAAATCTAGTGTGTGACAGACAGATACCACTTAGGTTAAGAATCTCAACATAAAGGAAACCACTTTGGGTAAGGATCTCACCCAAAGGAAACCGATAACAAATGACCACTTAGGGCAAGGATCTCAACCTAAGGAACCAACTTTGAGCAGATATCTCATCCAAAGGAACCACTATGGTTAGAATCTAACCCATAGGAATTAGGAGAATCTCCCTTTTCATATATTCCTTCATTAATCAAGTCTACTTTACAATGAAACTAACAGCTGCCTAAATTCAAAAGCAATTAACACTAATGCTGGAAATAACTAACTTACTAAAAAAACAAGGATCTCAGGAAGTGCACTAATAACTGCTTAGTAGCTGCAGAATGGAGATAATGGGATCGGAAAGTGGATAGAATAACTTCAACAATACTATAAAACTACTAAACTAATTACTTAATTAGTAAAAGCAATGATAGGAAAATAGGAATGATTTGTGCCCCACAATCAGGATCCTATGAATGTGCATCATAAACAATGGCTACTGAAATTCACAAAACAACAATACTCTTTCAGACTCTAAAATACTAACCTCCCACCAATGACCTTCGAAAGCCATCCGCCAGGCAGCTGACTCAATGCATAGCCCCAAAAGAAAGACGACTGAACCAATCCGGCCACAGTTGAATTCCAACCAAATTGGTGAGACATAGGAATGATTGCAATGCTTAAGTTCACCTATATCCACACTCAAATCAGTCAACAACAAAAAAAACTCGAACCAAATGTGTTTCTTACACACTCCGTCTCATAATGTTCTTCCCATTTCAATTGGGCACATCTGCCGATACACATTTTGTGTCGCTTTACTAAAAATTAAAACTCTTTGATATGGTTAGAGCACTCAATGAGACGAATAAACAAAATCTCACATAACCTAGCCTAATGTGTTGAGTTGTGAATAGTTTAAGGGGTTGTTTGATATCGATATCTGAATACCGGGTATTGGTATGGCTATTGTTTTGTATGAGCCAAGTATATCAAGTATCGAAATCATTTTATAGTGTACCAAACAAGCCCTGGCAAAACACATTATATCACTGTACATAGATAAGCAGTTAAGCACTGAATTGAGAAGAAGCAAAAATGATCACCTTATCCATATTACAAATGACAAACGCGAGAGAAGTCGTGCCTACAAGCTTATACCTAAGAGGTAAATCTTTCCATGGCGGCCAATTCAATTCAAAGCCCTCGCCTTTGTCGAAGTGATTCTCATCCGAAGCAGCCGGCAACAACTTGTGCCTCTCATCATCCGTATTCTCGGACACCTTTCCGTTTCCCCTAGTTGAGATACACTCCTTCTCTTTAATGGCGGAAATCAACCTCAATCTGAAGCTGGGAAAGAGGCGGGAGTGGGAAGAGCGAAGCGGAGAGGGAGTGATGAATACTGGACGGGATCTTGCGACTGTTCGGCAAGAGAGGCAACGTGGATGTTGGGATTTTGGCGCGCAAGTCGCCATTGTTGGGGATGGAAGAAGTGCAGGGAGAGGGAGAGAGAAACGTGAGGAGTTGAGGAAGAAGAAGAAGAAATTATGGCTCCTATATGATTGGGTCCCACCGAGGTTCGAACTTGCGTGGCTACGCTATGGCCTATGTGGCATCACAAATTATCAAAGGAAGAATCTGGAGTTATGCATCTCTTAAAAATTGACCCGATTCGATCCGATCCGTATTTTTGTGGGTCAAGATCCGAAGAATATTTTAATTCGGCTCGAATTAACGAGTCAAAAACTGATCCGACCCAAACCTGACTCGACCCAGAAGGGACCAAATCCGACTCGCACGACCCGTTTGACAAGTCTAGTGCCTGCTTATATGGCTATATTGCATCTTTAAGGCTTGGTGTTGGGTAGGAAGAAAGCTCAAGCATCCGCGGTTCACAATTTATATATCAATTTTCATATTTTAAATGGTTTTTTCAGTACTCAACTCACATCTTTTGCTATTTGACCCGGCGGGTGGTTTATCAAAGACTAAAATAAATCTTAGTCTGACATGGATCAAAATAAGGTCTCAGGCGTCACACGGGCCAAAAGAGTTGGTTTGTCACGAACGAACAGAATGTGCTATAAAGTCTCACGTTCCTAGGTTCGCGGACTGCAAACATGATTGTTGATGCTCTTGTCAATTTTGCTAGGTATGTTGGACCCAGGTAAATAAAGGCCCAAAGCTCATTAAGAAGAAGCCCAATATTCTTGTCTTAGGTCATAAAATGGATGGTGTATATATAGGAAGCAACAGTGTTTGTAAAAGGGAAAAAATCAATCGTTGGCCGGGACTTCATCTTCTACATAGAAAATGGGAAGATAAGAGCCAATGAAGAGGGAGAAGGAGGATGGTTTGAAGCTCATCTATGGGGAAGTTGCATCGTATTCAACTTTAGAGCTCCACCTTTAACCTTGTCACCCGTCAATGGCGTTCTAGGTGAGCTGCATCATTACAATCTCGATCCGTTTGTTTGAGCTCACCAACTCGATCTCGATCTCCATGGACCTTCGCTTGAGCTCACAATCTCGATATGTTCGTTTAAGCTCACAATCTCGATCTGTTCGCTTGAGCTCACGACCTCGACCCGATCTCCATGCTCGCTCGGGCGGAATTCGTCACTACTCTTAGAGGCTCACGAGCTTATATGCTCACGTGCTCATGACCCTTAGTCACATTCTTCGTTTGGCAATCTCCCCCGCCACTAACACGCTGATTCATGCTCACGAGCTTACATGTTCGGCCCTCCACTCGGACCAGCTTCGCTTTCTCTATGCTGACCAGAGGCATCCCTTAAACCAACATCCGCTCGCGACTGTCGCCTGCACCAAGTGGCCTCTACCATCTCGCGAGCTTCCGATCGACTACTCAGTCTCAATTAGTGAGCTACTTACGTGAGATTCCGGTTGCGCTTCATCTCCGCTCTTGAATCCATCTTGAGCGTACTTGTTTGCTCGCGACCTTAGCATATCCCTCACGATCAAAATCGACTTCCGACTACATACTTGCCCTCGAGGTGGTTCATGTATATGGCTGCAGTAATAGGGGAATGAAGTTACGTGTATGCAGGTATATGTTGTTAGCATATTGATTGCTCGTGAGGTGCAGGTATATGGCATATACTTGCTCGCGAGGAGAAAGCATAGCGTTGAACATATTGTTACGTGTATATTGTTGTTCGCGAGGGTCAATGCGGAACAAGGTGTTAAAGTATGATTTTTATGGCTCGCGAGATCACCGACTAGTGTTGTGTATAACTAAATAAATATATATTGATGGACTCTCAGAGCTAATTAAGTATCTCTCACGACTCTTTATACTTGCTCATTCACCTAAAATATCATTTATATGATTACTGACTTGAGCGTCGGAGTGCCTTTCCCGGGGAGTCCCACCTCCGGGTCTGGCTTTTGGAGGAACCTGGAGACATCTCCTCTTGAAACAAGAGAGCCTTGGAGGTTCGTGAAACTGATCGCAAGAGAGCCTTGAGAGCTTGTGGAAAGAAGAAAAGAATGAGACTCGAGAATCCGGAGTGTTGTCGGTTTCTCTTCCGTTGGAACAGGGTTTCAACAAATCCGATTTCCAACAAGGTAAGTCTCTGCGCACATCAAACCCTAATACCCAACGAGGTTGTTCTTCCTATTCATCATCTTCTTCTTCATTCTTCTTCTACTTAGTGTATGCTTAAGTTTCATCAAGGATTTGATATAAAATGTGTATATTATGGTACAATATGGTGTTGTTTAGAGATATTAATGACGTAAAATATATATCGGCAAATCATTCGTGTTCAAAGCTTCACTTCAGTTTGATTAATTATGAACCCTTGCATTTTCAGAACACATGAAGGACATATAAAAAAGAGGGATTCATGCAAAGTATGCAATAACAATTGACAAGTTATAAATGCCAAAATAGATGTCCCAAAACAAAAAATAGAGTTCCCTACAGCTATGCATCATTCCAACCAGTGTTACATGATCATCATCATCATCGGCGTCGTCAACGCACCTCCAACCAAGCTCAAAAAGTCGACGGTTTACTCAAAAGCACTGTAACCCTTTCTGAAGCTGAAGTTCTCAATAATGTAACAGAAGAAGACGGGGCAGCTGTTCGTACCAAACATGGTCTAGGAGAAAATCTTGAAGAGTAACCCGCCATGGGTGGCAAAGAATGGTGCAAACACCAAAGATTCAACTGCCATAAGCTTGATGAGAATGTTCAAAGATGGCCCAGATGTGTCCTTGAGTGGGTCTCCTATTGTGTCTCCAATCACAGCTGCCTTGTGTGCGTCCGACCCCTTTGGACCTAGCTCCCTCGCGTGTTCTGATGCTCCAGCCTACAAAATCAACCCAAGGATGATATCACTAAGATCATCTTTATCCATGATACTCAAAGTTCTATGGGCGTTTCAAAAGAAATATACGCTCCCTCCGTTCCTAAATGTTATCTAACGGACACGGTGATGCACGTTTTGTATCGTTAACATCCTTAATTACAAGTTGGTAAAAATTGTAAAGCTTTGATATTGTTGAAGTACTCATTGAAACGAATCAAACAAGACCTCCTTATATTTTTAAATCATAAATCGAAATATTGTCTTCGAGCGTGAATAGTAAACAGGAAGAACAAAAGGGAACGGAGGGAGCAGAAAATTAGGGTCAGATTTTTTTTATTGTCTCAATCTAGTGTTTGAAACTCACTTTATTGGGACAGAAAAAACTCAGGACTTGATTTGTTTTAAAATGCTTTGAAGTTCAATTTATGAAACTAGTAGTTTTATGGTTAAAGATGCTCTAACTAACTAGATGACGTCAGCAAAGCTAACTAGCTGAGAGATAAGTTCATACCTCAATGTACTTCTTAGCATTATCCCAAGCACCACCGGTATTGGAAGCAGAGATGGCAATCTGATCCCAACAGAAAACAATAATCAAATTCAGCCAACTCTTTCAAATTACAAAGATATAGAATATTTTAAGATTCTTTTTAAAATGTTACCTGGACACCGGAGACGAGAGATCCAGCAAGAACACCAGACAAAGTTTCAACACCGAAGAGGATTCCAACAATAAGAGGCGTAAGCATAACGAGACAACCAGGGGGTATCATCTCCTTGATAGAGGCATCTGTGGAGATCTTGACACAGGTGGCGTAGTCGGGTTTAGCAAGGCCTTCTAGAATACCAGGGATGGTGTTAAACTGTCGACGTACTTCTTCCACCATTTTCAAGGCTGCACTACCAACACTCTTCATGGTCATGGCTGAGAACCAATAAGGAAGCATTGCTCCTACAAGCAGACCAATGAAGACCTTTGGAGTCAAGACGTCGACTGTTGAGATAGCAGCTCGGCTCACGAAGGCACCGAAGAGGGCGAGTGAAACAAGGGCAGCTGATCCTATTGCAAAACCCTGTAACCCGAATTAACATTAAAAAGTTTGTTTGTAGATATTGTATATAAAGAGTTTTTTTGTTGGTAAGTAGTAAGAACAGAATAGAATAATTCATTACCCGTTCCCGTTTACCTCATAAACATAGGTATTTGTTAGAATTGTATGATATGGGTATATGTTGTAATTAGGAGGGATTAAAGGGATATTTTCGTTAAGTCCCTAAACGCCTGTAAGAAGCTTGTACGTATTCCAGTCAATGCTATCAACGAATATTACCAAAACTTCCTAAACTCTTATCTCCCTTTCCCTAACCTTTCTTCTCCTTCCTTAACTCTCTTCTTCCCTAAGACTCGAGCCTATCTCAATTCCTTGTCATAGGGTCATGACAGTTTTCTGAAAGTAACTTGTGGCCAAACTAAGCCTAAAATAGCATGAAGAAGATGTAAACCTTTCCAATTGCAGCAGTGGTGTTTCCAGCAGCATCAAGAGCATCGGTCCTCTCCCTGATTATATGGCTCATGCCAGCCATCTCAGCAATACCACCAGCGTTGTCACTGATGGGACCATAAGCGTCGATAGCCAAGCCTGTAGCGATTGTGCTGAGCATACCGAGGGCTGCTACAGCAATACCGTACATAGCAGCAAAACTGAAGCTAACAAATATACTGGCTGCAATGGCAAAGATGGGAATAATGACGGATTTGTATCCCAGAGCAAGTCCGAAGATAACATTGGTTGCAGCTCCAGTACGGCAAGAATCAGCAACATCCTGCACAGGGCTGTAATGAAATTGGGTCAAACGAAAGGTGAAAGAGAAATGTTTTGTAAAAGCCACAGAGTTATAGAATGTAGATTTACCTGTATGCATTGCTAGTGTAGTATTCAGTCACAAACCCAATGATGAGCCCAGCCCACAAGCCAACACAAACACATAAAAATAATTGCCTGCCCGATGAACAGCAAAGTCTCAGATCAAAAGGAACAAGCAAGAATAAAGTTCATGATTCTTGAGGATTACAAAAAACAAGATATTCCATTTATGTTAGACATCAGAACATACGACTTACCAATTCTTGACAACTTTCTGGGTTCCAAAGTTAAATATTGTGAATGAAGAGGGAACGGCAACCCATGTCACAACAGCAACACCAATAGTCATTAGAATTGTAGAGATGATCAGTTGCTTCTTCAAAGCTGGCTCGATTTCCTTCACAACCTTGATCTCAAAGAAGTCGGTTGCAAATAAAGTAGTGATCAAGCAAACGAGAACACCCATTGAACTGATCAGCAAAGGATACAACATAGCAGTAAATTCGTGGTTGATTCCGAAAGAGGAAATGGAAGCAACAACAAGTGCCGCACAAGATGCCTCAGCATATGACCCGAAAAGATCAGATCCCATGCCAGCAATATCACCAACATTGTCCCCAACATTGTCAGCAATAACCTGGAATGATAAAAAAAAAAAACAATATAAGATAACAGCTCAAATCAAGCAACTATGAAATACTAAAATGTGAATTGTGCTTACAGCAGGATTTCTGGGGTCATCCTCAGGTATGTTCCTCTCGACTTTACCAACAAGATCAGCGCCTACATCAGCAGCTTTGGTGTAAATACCTCCTCCAACTCTACCAAAAAGAGCCATGGAAGATCCACCAAGACCATAACCAGTAATAGCCTCAAACAAACCACCCCAGTCATCACCGTAATAAATCTTAAAGAGATTAATGGTAATAAAGAGCACCAAAAGACCACTGGCTGCAAGAAGAAAACCCATCACGGCGCCAGACCTAAAGGCAACGATGAAAGCCTTACCGACACCTTTTCTTGCCTCGAGGGTTGTGCGGGCATTTGCGTAGGTCGCAATTTTCATTCCGAGAAAACCCGAAACCACAGAAGTGATGGCACCAAGCACAAAGGCTATAGTACTGAAGGCTGCTGTTGCCAGAGCAGGCTTGCATGTCTTGGTTTTATCATATGTGCAGGGCTGGCTGCTAGTACTGAAGCCTTCCACGGAACCAAGAAATAAGAAGATGAGAACAGCAAATGCCGTCATGAAAATTCCAACATACTTGTACATGGTGAACAAGAAAGAAGAGGATCCTGTTGCAATGAAACACCCAAAGATTAGTTCTTTACTTAGTCAACTACATACCGACCTATTCAGAAAGCATTTGAAAATCTATGTATTAAACAGCCATACTTAATTAATAATTAAACTTATTGTATCTAAGGCACATGATTCGATTCTGCCTGCGGTATACAATCAGGGTATCTACATTCTAAACCTTTTTAGTTCACAAGAGAAGATTAGTAAAAACAGATCCATTGAGGCCAATCACCATGACCCGCAAATTTCCATTCCAAACATAGCAACACATAATTTTTTTTATCATTAAAATGCATGGCAAGAATCAATACCTTATCCTGAAATGATCTACAAAAGTAGTGGTCCTACACTTATTTTACTGTAAGCCAAAGAATAGTGGCCATACAATGTTCTTCAAATTCCTCTCGATGAAAAAAAAGTATCATTTATTTTTTAAATCGGATAACAGAGAATCATTGAAGTAACCATAATGCTCAATGTTTGGAAAACCAATGATCATCTTTACACACCTACAGCTATCTCATGACCAGATCTCATTTTATGTTCATCATTATAGTAATGCTTCAATGTTCAGCAGTGATAATAATCAGTCTAACCAAGCAAATCCATGTGCTAACTACAGACTTTACAATAAAAAACTAAGTTCCAGATAAACAGATCCAAATCTCTTCTCCCAACTATTAAACAAATTCAAAAACATTAACCAAAACCACATCGAATTCCAACCCCGACATCCGTGGGCCCAATCCCTCGGCAAAATGTTCGGCATGTATGAGCATATGACAAATCTCCATCATGACAGTCACGACAATAATTCCGTAACCACATTTATAATTTTCATTATCTCTGGTATATCACTCTTAACACAAATCAATCAACAAGGAAAAGAGAGGAGATTGAACCTTCAGAGATAGCGTTCTGGATTTCAGCGCATTTGACAACGACATCTGGATCATTGAAGCCTTCCTCATCCTCAATCAAGGACTCAGTGAAGCCGTTCTTGCTGCGGCTCGCTGGAGACTCAACCGAGACCTTAACTTGGGAGACGATGTACCACTGAAGGACTGCAAAGACGATTCCGATGAGTGCGGAGGCAGGGATGAGGATCTCAGTAGCGAGATCCGAGAGCAGAGCCGAGCTCATGGTGGAATCGAGGGTTTGGAATTTGTCGGTCGAAAGAGGGTCGAACGAAATTTGTGGTGTTTTTTTTCCTGGAATGGAGAGGGGTTTTATAGTGATGAAATTGGGTAATGAGATGGGATATGAACGGTGAGTCGATATTTTGCAGAGATTTTTTTTAAATGTAATCTAATCTTGGAAGTAATCTCGTTGGAGGACTGATATTATTTTAAGACTAGATTCGGACCCCGCGGGTCAATTAGGAATTTCCGTATATGGTATAATGCTGCAAATAGACGATTTAAGGTATAGATAGGCGGCGGACGACAGTGGATAGGAAGAGAAGATGAAGATCTTCACACGAAGGAGGGTGACGATGAACTATCTTTTTTATTTATTTTTTTTCGTTTCATTTATTTTAATAAAAATATGGCACGTATACGAAACAACAATTATGTATATGGCTAAATTAAAACTTCTCACCTGACATTCTCACCAATTCGATATAGATATATTTTGTTACACTAGTTTTTATTAATAAATACTAATAATTTTTCAGTGTTAAAAATGTATTAATTTAATGCATTCATTAACTAAATTTGATATTATGAAGGTTAAGAATATGAAGAAATGTAGATATTAATTGTATTGGTTGCAACTAAGAGAAGATAAAGGTTTTTGATTAAAATTCATGAATAAGATGAGAAGGAATTGATGAAAAAAAATTAGTTCATGCATTGAATAGGTATCGGTTGTCATAACTTTCTCAAGAGCTAATGGTTTTATATGCGGCTTAACGTTGTTAAATAGACGTCGAAAATTGAATTGATGCTTACTTTCAATGCAGCAATTTAACCTCAACAAAGTTAAACTTGTAAATAGAATCAATCAAGAAAATGATAAATGATTTTTTCAACAAAAGAAAAAGACACTATGTAAATCGGTACCGATTACCATTACTTTGTCAAGACCCATCAATTTTTATATATAGATAGATAGACTAGATCCGGAATCCCGCGCGAAGCGCGGGGAAATCACGGTTTTTCGGTTGCGGCTAGTCATTAAATAGGCCATAAATTCAAAATGAGTGAACGATGATATAATACAATCCTACAAACTCGTAAAATGCAAATACAACTATTGCAACAGTTGCTTACAGCCGAAATTTGCAACATAAAGTATTTATATGATGTTCATGTTTTACTCAGGCCAATGTTGTTTGACGTGTTACATGTTTTGGCGCATATGAATCAATCTTAGGTGTTGTCAATATATAGATAAAACTATCTAATTAATCCAGATTGTTTTTAATCGGGGCAAGGAGGGGGCGTCGCAATGAAATGAAGGAATTGATGAACGGGATAGAGATGAGAATGAGTTTGGAGATTGTGGTAGAGAAAAGAGACGAAGATGGTACGTTCTTAGTTGACGATGAAATTAACATTTAATATAATAAATAATTAGAATAAAGATTTAAAATATTGGAGTAACATTTATTAGGTACATGTTGCTTTTACTTCTTCAAACCCATCAACTTTTATATAGAGATAGACTAGATACGGGCCTCGCGCTCCGCACGAGAAAATTACGGATTTTTGTATGTGATTTAATATATGTTGTTGTTGTTATCAAATTTATTAATATTTGTAAATATAAGTATTTTTTATTTCCTTATATTTATGTTTGAATTAGTTTTAAAACATAATATTAGAATAAGTTTGCATTGTCATAAGAGAAGCTCACACATTAATTTAATTTGTGACTTAATCAAGTATACTATAAATAAATATAACATAGAGATATAAGAAATATATTTAAATACATGTCCAAAAGCCCAATAGGAGGTGATTAAGAAATGAGTAATGCATTAAATTGGTACCAATTTCATTCAATTTTGACAATGGACAGCCAACTTTTATATAGATAAGATAAAAATTAGGAATGTACAATATCTCCAAGAAAATTGTAATGTTGTCGTGTGGTTGATACATAGATGTCATGTGTATTTTTTGAAATTATAGTATGATGCAAAATACGGAGTATAAATTACACCACACATATAATTAGACCTGACAAACCGGTCGAATGGGCCGGGTTCGATCAATCGAATTCGGAATGTAAAAATTCGGGTCAAGTATGTCGATAAAATTTCCGGATTTGACAGGTTCGGGTCAGATCGACCCAACAGGTTTCAAAAGTCTCTTTTTATTGTAATACAGAAAAAAATAAACATTATTTTTCAAAATAATAATATTATATTATCATTTAATAAAAAACATATTATTTTAAAAAATAAAATAAAATATATGACAAGTGAGTCTCTCAACGGTTTTCAAGACGTTCGGGTCAGTTCGGATTTGACTCAACGAATCTCGAGTCGAACTGAGTTCAGTTCACCAGCTTACATTAATTTTCGGGTGGGACGGAGTCGAGGCTTTTTCAAGCCGGAGGATGGGCTTTTAACAAGTCTACAACAATCAAAAGTATAAAAAAAAATCATATAAAGAGTTTTAAATATTTAGAAGACAACCATCATTTATACTCCGTAGAATTATATAGGACAATCTTAGAAAATTCAATCACACTTTTAGTACCACTCTCATCACATCACATAAATTACAAAGTATTGTATCCCTATCCAAGCTATGAAAATAAAATGTTGGTAGAAACTTGCTGTAGACATTATTTTTGTGCAATTGGAAAGAGAAATTCAAAATTGTTATGCAAAAGGTATTGAAAATGGAATTTAATTACCAAGTGGAACAAGTAATATTCGAAGTGACATGAAAGTTGATAATGATAAGTACTGTGGACCGTCGATTCTTATCTCAAGGAGGATAGGGCCCCAAAGCCACATGTCACTTTAAGTTATTATCAAGAAATTGGGTTGATATCTCAACCAAAAAAGGATATTAGGTTGATTGTCTTGATAATTTAGTCCTGATTATGACTTTGGTTAATGGCTAATCAATCCAAAGTTATCCAATCGGAAAAGAAAATATTCACACACAAAATACATTCCGTACGGTATGTAATGTCTTAACAAACAAATTAATTTTAACAAATCAACACAAAATATACATTGACTTTACTAGACTTGGTAATTAGGCATTACAAATGATTATGCATATGGGAAAAGGTGTCGGTGATGAGAACAAATCTTACGATACGAAGTGTGAGGTGTTCGGGTTCACATATAACAAGCTAGTGTTCATAATTTGGACGATCATGTTCATAATCTAAGGTTCATTTTCGATCAGGTCATTTTCAAAAAAAAAAAGTTAACAAAAATTACAAGATCGTCACACATGACTTACTTATAAAATTCAAAATTGTCACCATCCAGATTATAAAAATTATCATACAAAATATAAACATTAACGTGTAATTGAACGTGAACGCTTCACACCGAAACCTCCCTCCTCACATCTATATGTTTAATATACATACGATACAAATTTATGTAATTTTTAGAAATTGGGTAAGTTTATATACTTTGTTAAGTAATTAAAATGCTGGAGCTTATATATTCACACACGTTTAAGTGGAGGCAGATTTCTCCCTTGATGCTTGTGAGGAGGACTTCGATTGTTGAACAAACAATTTCAAGTCTTCTCCATTCCCGATCAAAGATTACCTTCTCCTTGTGTTCTTTCTCCGTTATTGAGCTATTTCTCAGGCTATCCTCTAGATTTGGCTCTCTGACATCCAAGTTAGTAAGATGCACAATCAAACAAGTCAATCGAACCCAAAAAGCACAAGAACAAAGGATTCACGGAACAAAGAACTCACTCAAACCAGCTCGAAGAGAGCTAATTCTACACTCAAATGCAAGATCTTAGCATCAGGAATATGAATCTGGGTAACAATCATCCAATCCACTACAATTTGAGATGGATCGAGTCGAAGAAAGGAGAAGATGATGGACCTCTTTTCCTCCTCTCTTTCCCTTAAATGTGTCACAAAATGTTCAAGGATAAAAAGTCCATATCTCTCATCCGATTGCAGTATATATACGGGTAGATCCGTCATGGAGCAAAACACACAGTATGTCCGAAGTAAAAAAAAAAAATTGATTTGTCACTAAGGAAATGGGGTGGTTCGACACCCATGCATAAACATCTAAATACCAATATAAACTTATTGTATATGCTCATTTTCACGTTATATTTGCAAAAGTTATTAAAATATGTCGAAACTGCTAACATCGAATTACTATTGTGTATATAAGAAATCAATTATATGAATCTAATAATTCTTATTATGGCATTATAAGTAGGAGGAAAGCCCGGGTGCAAATAACTTTTAATGTAGGAAAAACGAACCGATCGTGTTCAAAGATTACCCATCAATGTTTATATTCTGGATGATAGTGTTCATAATATAGGCCACAAATTTTTTTGAACGTTTTAAGTGAGGGACGCGGTGACATACTTGTAATTACTGCGAACTTTGATTTTTTTTAATTATTTTCCTAAAATGACCTCAAAAAAATTTATCGCTTAGATTATGAACGTTGATTGATGTAACACTAAGGTTCATTGATAGGAGTGCGATGCATTGTATGGTAAGGATTGGATAATAGTCACTCTCCTCCTTGTTTTTCCCACTTTTACAACTTGATATGTGACTCTAATAATAATTTGTTTTCTTTCAGCAGAAGTAACAAAAAAACTCCGTAGAAATATGTAATTTTCTTATCTTATCATTAAAAAAGAATGTAATTCTTTCAACAACAAAAAAAGTAATTCTATCGAGTTATGTATCACGTTATTGAGGAAGTGCACATGCATGTATTACATAATATTAGAGTGAGGTATCAATCCATTTTTTTTTATCAAGTGTCAATGCATTATTTTTCAAGTGACAATGGATAAAGATATTAGAATAAGTGAATGACACTAAACTTTTCAAGTGTTCTTTCAAAAAATCTCGTCTTCGAACTTTATGTCAATAATATTCTGATTTGAACCGACCAAATCATGTGATTAAGATCAAATTGTTTTACTGCTAATTACATTGGAAATATCGAACTAGTACACATAAGATTCATAAATCCTTTGTATTGCCAATTTTATAAAATACTGATTCACACTCTCCTTACATATTGAATCTGTACACTGCATTCTCGCACATATTCCTGGAAATATGCTTATTCTACTTAATTATAATGATGCTATTCCTTACCCACCTTCATTATCTTTTTTTTTTATACACACTACTAGCATTTTGGGAGCGCGGGTCTATATTATTTTAAATACAATA
This sequence comes from Oxyria digyna, assembly GCA_029168935.1. NCBI lineage: Eukaryota > Viridiplantae > Streptophyta > Magnoliopsida > Caryophyllales > Polygonaceae > Oxyria > Oxyria digyna. Next base: position 1,847,545 of record JAPVLV010000017.1, read on the forward strand.
AGTGTTATTAATTTGTAGGAAAAAGTAACCAACGCTACACGTATTTTATTTTATTTATTGTAAATTTTTATATGCAATTATTCTACATGTTGTGTGATATAAAAGGTTATAAGTCCTTGACCGATCATTTTCTTAATTTCTCTTTATAGAGTTTCTCTAGAAAGGTAATTTGGATATTTGATTAATGCTCATATTTATATAACATAGACAAAATTTGTAATTTTTACCAACTTCTGGAGTAATCTCAAAGACAAAAATTTGTTTAACTAAAGGTGACGATCCATTTTATTTTTGTTATAAAAATATCCCTTTATCCTTGAATGTAAAGCAATGAAAGCACTTCAACATTGAATTTTTTTTATGGAGTTTTAATTTTATGAATCTTTATAAAAATTTAAGTCTTAATTATATAAATCTTCATATACTCAATTTTATTATTGAGTTTGACCCATTGATATATAAAATCCACCAATTATTAAATGAGAGTACTAAATTAAAGAGTGACATTAACCAATAAAAATGCAAAGATATTTATTGTTGCTTTCATTTTATCTCTCAACTTTTTTTTATAATAGATTAGATATTTAGATAGATCACGAGAACCCTAGAGATATCCCTAACGTAAATATGAAGAGATGTTATTGTTGTTGTAGAGTTTAGTAACAAAGTGGGTCACAATATTAAATGTCTCTGAATTTTTGTAAATATATTAAGGATAAAAGTTTGGGTGAGAATAAAGTTTAACGTAGAAAAGTTCAGGTAATATCATCATAAGTTTGATTTCCTCGAATAGTTTACTCTCAATTGATGTTTATTGTACTCCTTCGTTTACCAATACTCTACCTTTCTCTCTTTATTAAAAATTACATGTCTTTTTAGGTATTTTGACACTATTTCTACCAAGTTTACCCCTATAATATTTATTTACTTATTTTTACATTTGACTCTTCCTTAAATCTCTCAAAAACAGCCTAATTTTATAAGGGTATAATTGTCTAAACTTTTAATTCTTAAATTATTTGTAAAATGTTAAAAAGACATCTATTGACCAACGAAGGTAGTATTATAATTAAGTTTCATATCATAAATCTCCATAGCCCCATTACCCACCGTCATCATCTTATTTTCTCGCTTCTTATATTTCTCCCCTCCAAAAAAAAGCTCGAACCAATGAAGGGTCCCAAAAAATGTTGAGATTTTAGAAATTTGTTGGGAGGGATGTAAATATAAGGGAGCCCTTACTATTTAACGCCCACCTTTTTTGCTATTTATCGCCCAGGCGCCGTGCGTCACGCATGGATTATATCCGTGCGTGACGCATGGTTTTAATCCACACGCCACACACAGAACAAAACCACGCGTGACGCACGGACACAAACCATGCGTCACGCATGGATTTGTTTACCTATAAAAGCCCAAAAATGAAACCCTACCACATTATCATCTTCCTCAACATTGTCTAATCCAGTAAACACAGAAAAGTTCATCTATGCACGAGGTATGACGGAGGTGGGCAGTCATTAAGAGTAATCTTGTCTAATCCAGTAAACACAAAAAAGTTCATCTATGCACAAACACACAGATAACAAACCAGTTAAGCTTCTGTATGGCAAATCCACACGTCACGTGTGGATCCATTCCATGCGTGACGCACGGTCTTGAACCATGCGTGACGTGTGGAATTGCCATAAGTCATACATTTCAAACCCCTTAACCAACAAGTCATACATTATAATACATTTCAAACATCATAATCACTAAAGTAAAAAAAATTCACAAATCAACATGTTTAGTCATACGACTAATACCGTGAACATGTAAAATCCATAAAACCTAACCAAGTCAAACCCCTAAAACAAGTCAAAACCTTAAAAAGTAATATTATAATACATTTCAAATATCATAAATCAACATAAATTCACAAATCAACATGTTTAGTCATACAACTAATACCTTGAACATGTAAAATCCATTAAACCTAACTAATACAAACCCTAAAACAAGTCAACACCTTAAAAAATATTATTATGAACAAGAAATGTTACCTTATTAAGGTTGTAACTTGAAAATAGAGCTTCTCCACCTCTTTCATTGGTGCATTCCTCTTCATTCTCCATATAGAAAGAAAGGAAGATAGTTAAAAATGGTGTTTCGCTCTAAAAAATGTTCAACAATGGTGTTAAAAGGGTTTTGACATTTGAAATATGGAAAGAAAGAAAGATAATAGGGATTAATGTAGGTGTTACGGAAATAGTTAAAATATTAATGGAGTTATTACAGTAGGTGAGACAAGACGTACGTGCTGACATGAGTTCTGAAAAGAAATCCTGTGCGTCACGCACGGTTGATGTCCACGCGTCACGCATGGATATAATCCACGCGTGACGCACGGTTCTCTTCCATGCGTGACGCACAAAATGACACATGATCCCTTTGATTTTTAGTAACAATGATGTGTGCATGATTTCCAATCAAAATAAAATTACATATTGTCAAAGGTTGGACATTTAGGTCACGTAAGAAGTCCAAACAAAGGATATGCTACTTTACAAGTTAATAGGTGTTATTGGGAGTTACCCACATGGTTAAATATCCCTAATAGGCATTGAAAACAAGTTTCATTACATTCGGACATCGTTTGAGTGTCGTTTCGCCAAAAACCGCCTTAAGTCCATTTAAGGCGTTTTTAGTGGTTTTAGCGTTTACGTGCCTCATTTCGTGTGAGCGAGACCTTGTTTCTACTGAATATCCCTAATAAGAGTAAGTTGTATAGTATTTTCAACAATAATCATCGTCAATGTTGTAAAATATACATATTGCGACAAGTTAGAGAGTTACGACTAGTATGTTTTTTACAAAGGAGGCGGTACTTTAAACGTTAGAAGTTGTGATTGGGAGTTACCCACATGGTTAAATATCTATAATAGCCATTGAAAACAAGTTTCATTACATTCGGACATCGTTCAAGTGTCGTTTCGCCAAAAACCGTCTTAAGTCCATTTAAGGCGTTTTTAGTGGTTTTAGCGTTTTGGCATAGTTTCGAATCCCGTTTTGTATGTGTGAGACATTATTGGGACTTTATATGCCTTATAACACATTTGTGTATAAATTTTTCAAACATACGTGAACATCAATGTTGCGACCATATATATTGCAACAAGTTAAGCTTGTGGTGAGTAGTTTGATGTTTTACAAAGAGCGTGTTACTCTAAAAGCAAAAGGTTTTGATATAAAGTTACCGACATGGTTAAATATCTCTAATAGGCATTGTAAACAAGTTTCATTCCATTCCGATGATGTTTCGACGACGTTATGGCGAATTGTGGTTTTAAAGCCTTTAAAAACAACACGGAACATGAATTATTTTGCGTGACATAAGTACAAATACATTGAATACATTGACATGGACCACATAAGAAACAAAAAAATACATTGAAATCCATGCGTCACGTATGGTGTAAGACCATGCGTGATGTGTGGATGCATTCCACGCGTGACGCATGGTTTTATGTTGCAAAATCTTATTGTTATATTTAGAATGCTTATATTGTTGTTATGTTGACGAATGTTCAACCTTATTATATTTCAAATTGTATATGGTGCGCCATACATATTGCGACCTCGTTCGGTTTTCAAACTATGTTTCACTTACAAAGGTAGAAATTTGAATTTCAAGTTACACACATGATCAAATAGACATTATAAGGATTGAAACAAAGTTTCATTCCATTTCGATAAAGTTTCGATGACGTTTTTGTCGAATTGGGCTTCATCGCCTTAAAAAAGACACTAAAAATGTGTTTCTTTGCACACTTAACTAGAAATACATTCAATAATTGAATAACCCTAGATTCATATATGCAAATCCATGCGTCACGCACGGATACAATCCGTGCATTTTCTGAAATGTGCAATCCGTGCGTGACGCACGGATGACATGGGCGGCGAATAGCAAAAGGCATATGCGGTGAATAGAAAGTATGTAATTATAGAGTGAAGACATGCTAGTGTGGGTACAAGTAATGGCAAGTGGAAAGTGGCAAGTAGCTATCTTAATGGAATAAATGACAAAAGAAGGTGTTAATATTAAGACAAGTCTGTCAATTGCTGCATGCTCACTCCCTTGTCTTTGCTTCACCATCGATCTATCATCTATGGGTTGGCATTTTTCATTTGGGATATTCCTCACTCAAATATACTAATCAATCGCTATAAAAATACACGTAGATATGTCTGTTACATGAATCGTTTTATTTGACGCACCTTTGATACATTACAAATGAATTTATGTTATACATATACGTATGGTCTTTTTATTAATTTCATACGTTTCGAATGAATGTTAAGTGCGTTTCTGCAACTTTACAGGCTTGGTGTTCATACGTATCTAATCTACTATATAATTTGCGCTTTTTTACAAATGAATGTTTAACATTGAAGTCCAAAGTGTTTTGATTGGTTCCACAATAAATTTTACTTCCCTTTCATTTTAAGCAATTAAAGGTCGCATTGAATATTTTTGCATTCTTATTGGTTAATGACATTCCTCAATTTACTACTATTATTTTTTTAGTTGGTGAGTTTTATACATTATAAATGGATCAAACTATATAAAAAAATTGAATGTGTGAAGGTATATAGAATTAAAACTTAGATTTTTAAAAGATGATTATTTGTTTTCAATCTATTATAATATAATCTATCCAATCTAATATATAAATTGTGATTTTAACAAATGGATCAAAGTCTATAAATGAGCTTGTAGTCTCTCTTTTTATTTGAACTAGATACGGGCCTCGCGCTCCGCGCGAGAAAATTACGGATTTTCGTATGTGATTTAATATAGTTATACATTATTTGTTAATATGTTGTTGTTGTTATCAAATTTATTAATATTTGTAAATATAAGTATTTTTTATTTCCTTATATTTATGTTTGAAGTAGTTTTAAAACATAATATTAGAATAAGTTTGCATTGTCATAAGAGTAGCTCACACATTAATTTAATTTGTGACTTAATCAAGTAGACTATAAATAAATATAACAAAGGGATATAAAAAAGATATTTAAATACATGCCTAAAAGTCCAATAGGAGGTGATTAAGAAATGAGTAATGTATTAAATTGGTACCAATTTCATTCAATTTTGGCAATGGACAACCGACTTTTATATTTGAATGGTTTGCTAAACACGTATCTTGCTCTTGAGTTATATGTAAATTGCGATTTCAAAATGGATTAATGTGATGATAGATCTCAAATTCGTCTTTTCCGTATCTTGCTCTTGAGTTATATGAGTGAGTAATGTTATGTTAATAGTTTTATTGCGTATAATATATTAATGAATTAAGCATGGTTTCTTCGATGAGTAGGTGAATGTTTTTTGTTGCAGTTTGATTATAAGTTGATGTTTGATATTCTTTTTTATAGCTTGAATTATAAATTGGATTTTTGATATTGAACCATATTGAAAAAGTTGATAAAAATTACAAATTTGGTCTATACAATATTAACATATGTAATAGCAGCATGAATCACATATCCAAATTATCTTTCTGGAGACGCTAACAAGACAACAAAGAGCAATCGAGAAGACAATCAATCAGTAACGTTTATATAAAATAATATAGACCCTCGCGTAGCGCGGGACCCAAAATGCTATATATTATAAAATTAGGGGTTCCTCCAATTAATCACACTGCATTTAATGCTTTGTTTCTAATTTATGTATTTTCTTGATTTTTTCTTTTTCCATTTCTTTCTTACGTTTACGAATATGTCACTCCAATGAAGATTTTGACCCACCAACATATGTCTATAGTGGATCTATATGAAACTTATCATCATCTTCTACTCTTCGGTTTCGCAAGGTGTGGAGTTTTATAGGCCGTAAAACCCGCGCGTAACGCGGGCCAAAAAGGTCTAGTCAGTCCATATAATACGTTTTAAAGGTACCCTAAAAGTATAGGTGCGTCTCTCAATGTAAGTCACATTTGTGGTGAGTTAATTAATAGTTCTTGTCTTAGTTGTTTTCAGTTTTTTTTTTTTTTTTTTTTCATAATTGTGTCCACATTCTAATTAATATTGTATGTTGTTGACTACATAATCATTCTTGCTAACTTTATATGTCCAAAGCTTGCACCTAGCATGTAAGCATTACTAGAAAGGAGAAGAAGTTGCTAAGGTTGAATATTTGAATGGTTTGATTTGTGCAGAACTAGACTAGGAGAATCGCAGTAGATCGATATTCCTTCAAATTTTTGTGGTGTAGTTTGAGTGTAGAATGGATGATGTTATCATATACAAAAAACCAAAATCCCATATATAAATTTTTCTGCTACTTATTTACATAAATACATATGGGATAAAGTTATAGATAGATTCCTCTTTCATTTTCATCATTGCTGGAATTCCAAAATATAACCCACAGAGTTTCAAATATTTTTATATCCAGACTCGACGATTTGAGCTTCAAAGAATTGAGTAGTTTATAATGGGGGGCTACATTTGGATTCAAGAATAAGAAACGTTCACCAACGACACCTTGGTCTAGTGGGATGGGCTTGTCCTTATATCCCAGGTCCAAGGTTCGAATTTTGGTATATCCTCTCGTTGTGGGTGTTGGGGCTTACCTGTATGAAGGAGTCTCTTTGTTTGTTCGAATCTTGATATATCCTCCCCTTGTGGGTGTTAGGGCTTACCTGTATGAAGGGGTTCCTTTGTTTGCTTGTTAAAAAAAAAATATAGAATAAGAAACATTCATTTCATGTCACTCATTTTTCCTTCATGTCACTCATTTTTCCTTCATGTCACTTTAAGTTTACCCAACCTTATCAACTATCTTTATTCCCGCATCATGCCCGTAATTTGCACAACAATTTTTATAACTATTTATAATTTATAAATATATAGAAATAACATCAATATAAATAATAGTATGCATTATATAATTAATGTTATTTTAATTAGTTTTTTAAATCTATATTACTTAAATAAAAGAAACTTCAATTGATTTTCCTTTCAAAAAAAACTTCAATTGATGTATAATTTTTTATATTGATATGCGTTTAAATTAGAAAATGATATCAATAGATTTAGGATAGCGATCTTTGTATATATATTTAATTGATTTGTGTTTAAATAAGGAAATGATATCAATAGAATTAGCTTAATTATTTTTAAATATATATTTTATTTTTCATTTTTGAAAAAAATGACATGTGTTAAATGATGAGATGACATAGGTTATTGATGAGTAGATGATGTGACATAGCTTATTGATTATTATAGTGTTTTGCTTTAATAATTATGGAAAAAGATCACATGAGAGCACTATATTAGGGAAAGAGTAAGGATGAACCTGAGTCGTTGATCTCTTCCTTCAATGTTCTAATCTCAATCGTTGATCAAAAGCGTAGTTTCACGCGCTCCTCCTCCTACTCTTCTTATTCGATTCTAACAAAATTTCAGAGCTCCTCTCCTCCTCTTCTCCTCTCCGCTCCCGCTTTTTCGCTCAAGCTTCTTCCTCACTGCTCATTTGTGCTCGCTATTGTGCTCGTTTATTCGCTCATGTCCTCGCTTCTTCTCACACGTCGCCCTTCCTCATCCTGGTTTTGCTGAAACAAGTACTTTTTTTATTTCGAGCTTTGATTTTGTGTTCTATTGATTATTCAATCTAATTGGAAGTTCTCATACCTTTGTTTGAGTTTTTTGTTCATTGTATGTGTATTTTCAATGTTGTATTCCTCACTTTGAATAAAATGAAATTGGTTATATGTATTGATTTTGGAATTGATTACACTGAATTTGGATTTTTGTAGATTGATTTGATTATGTGTGTTGTGTGTGCGTGGTTGCTTGTTCTTGGAGGTTATTGTCTGAATCAGATTCGTCTGATTCTAATCCTTTTAAAAACCATATTAATCTTTAACAAGGTAAACTACTGAATTTTTTTTATCTCCCATTACTTGTCGCCGTGTGAACACATGTGTGTTTTTACATGAACACATATGCTTTTACAAATGAACACATGAGTTCTTTGATTGTCTTTTCATGTGTATACCAACACATTTTCTACTGATTATATCTATATGAACACATATGTTTTTTGAAACGAACACATACTTAACATCTATATTAAACTTATTTAAATATCTACTTATGTGTTCCATGTGAACACATTGCCATCTATAAATCAACACATATTCCTTTTACAATGAACACGTTAACTTAGATCTTTCTTTTTGTGTTTTAGGCAAGTGTAATATGGATAAAAAGTTTCCTTCTATTTCTCCAAGCATGTGCCATTGTTATGTCAATAAATGCTTTACATTTTGCATAAAAAACGAACATATGTTTAACATTCATTCTATATGCACACAATGATGTCCAGGAATGAACACAAGCTCTTTTAGCAATGAACACAACTAATCATATGTTTTTATCTTGTTGTTAGCTAAGTGAACTTGTCTTTTATATCTCCTAGCATAAGTGCTTAGTATTTTACTCTTGTTTGTTGACATTAATACTGAAAGAGTTTTGTGTGTGATAAAGGAACAAAAGGGATTGTTTGTAAGTTCAAGCTTTAGTTGAGCCTCTACTAAAACCCCAACAAAGAAAGTCTGCGTTTCAGAAATTTGTTGGTGTTGTACCAGATCAAGTTAATGTTCATCCTCCTCAACAAGCAAACAATAAGCTCAAGAATAGACAATTAGGGGGAGCCAAGAAGTTGGAATTGCAAGCTCAACAAAGCGACATCGAACATGTTTCATTTGTAGTCAGCTTGGACACAACTGCATTGCATGCCCTCAATTAGTCGTTACATTTTCATTTTGTATTTTATGTTTTCGGATTTTATGTAATGAATCAAATACCAAACTTTGTCAAATATTTTTCTTTATGTTAGTCTTTCATACATTCCTATTATAACTTTCGATCATTGCATGAACACACAATAACTTATTCACGCACACAAAGTTTATGAGTTTCACACTTTCTAATTTGGATGTTTATGAACATAGATGTTCTCAATATTCAGTATGAACACATATGCCAAGAGATATGAGCACATTTTGCTTACGAGGTGAACACAAGTAGATTTAAGAATTAACCAAATTATATTTCACTTTTGATATTCATGAACATATAGGTTTTTCTATATAACAGACGAAACCATATGACTAGACATATGAACACACATATGTCTAGATATATGAACAGAATTTGGTTTGGAGATGAACACAACTAGATTTGATAATGAACAAAGATTTATTCTAGTTTTGATATTCATGACCACATAGATGAACACATATGGCTTGAGAGATGAGCACAAGTAGAATTAATGATTAACAAAGTTATAATCCACGCGTGATATTTTCAATCTGATTGATGACACAAATGGGTAGACAGATGAACACATAAACCTTAAGCAATGAACACCAAAAGAGTGCATGATAAATACATTTAAGTACTAATATATACAAACTACTATAGATTGTTCTTCGCAAACTACTAAAGATTCTACACCACAATCCAAGAATTCAAATTTAACCATTGATTACTTTTTACATAACTTGTCTACTAAACTCAACAATCAAATCTCCTAATTCTTCTTCCTTCCACCTCCCTTTCTAATATGAATTTCCTCCATAATAATGATCGCAATTTTTTTTTCTAGAGATTATGACAAGGCGAATTTGTCGTATGCCAAGTCAAGTAATCCTAACAATTATGATTAACGAGTGTAAGAAACCAAAGGGGGGGGGGGTTGGTATGTTTTAAGAACAAAATAACGAAGGTTGATTTGGGTTGTAAATATATCAATGGAAGGTGTTTCACTTGACAATTATCCACTAACAGATTAACAAGTTGATCATAAACTCCTTTTAATCCTATGTCGAATTACTCATATGATCGTTCTAATCCCTGTTCTAATGTAGTTATTAGTCCAACTAGTCCTAATAACCCTTACTCAACTATAACCTTGAAACTATCAAGATTCAATAATAAAGCAGATTGAAGTTCAGGAATGGATAGATACATGCAATACCATAGACAACTAGTCAGATACTCGACGTGTACTCAATTCTCTTCACAATTGACATTCACAACTAGTTCATGCAAATTGTGTGTGCTACAAACAAGTATGATATTTCAACTAGAAATAACCAAACAATAGCAATATGAATGAGATGAAACTACTTAGATGGCCAATCTAAATGAGCAAATCTAATTCAATAACAATACACACAAGAGAATAGTGACAATCAATATGAATAGAACAAAGGAAAGGAATCTCACAACTTAATCAATCCGAAAGCTTCAAATGTCAAGCAAAACAATGGAAACTTCAGCAACTCATGAAGTTCTTGGGAGAAAACTCTAAAACTTGGAAAATGGAATGTAGAAGATGATAGAAGATCATCCACACCTAAAAACATATAAGTCTCTGCAGAATCTAACTACCAAATTGAAGGTAAAAACGTTACAAAACTTAACACAACATACTAAATCGGGCAAATGAAGAAAAGTCATCGCTGGCGGATTCCGCGATCGCGGTTTGGGACCCGCGATCGCGGATTGTGTTATGTGATCTTGGCTGGTCCAGTAGGTTTTCCGCGATCGCAGTTTGGGACCCGCGGTCGCGGATTTGGCTTCTGTGGCTTCCTTGGCTTCGTCTTCAACTGCTTCCAATGCTACCTGTGGTCTTCTTCAGCTTCAACTCCTCTTCTTATGCTTCAATGCTCCGCATCATCTTTTGTAATCTCATGTGTAACTCAACTCTCCAAAACTCCATGATTACAGAATACATCATAACATCTAGCATAATCCTATACAAAATGAGCTAATAACCTATAGTAGCGCTATGTAAAATACCGCTTATCAAACTCCCCCATACTTAGACCTTGCTCGTCCCCGAGTAAGCTAAATGAAACTTACCCTTACAATCAGCACACATAGATCTCAGGAAGTATAGAGAAAGAATGAACTACAAATTACAAACACACTTCGCCTCCAAACACCATAGTGAGTACAAAAGATAAATCTAATCCTAGCTCCTATTTAGCACCTTATTCCTCCATAGTGGCCTACCCTTTCCTCCTTATATCACCACCTTCTTATGACACCTCGTCAGCAACAACAAATGGTCGTAAGACACTCATTTCACTCATTCTGCCTAGGCGCCCCGAAGGGTTTTCACCTAGCCACTCATTTCATTTTGCTAGATAACTCACAAATGGCTCACATCTCTCAAGTTCACTTTTGCCTCAGCCTATTGCCGACCATACTACCTGCTTATTGCATGGAACCGACCTTTCAGGTTTTTAGCCCATCTCAGGATTTTCATTTGCCTTTTTTAACATATTTGTGGCTTTTTCTGTTTTTTATTTTTTATTTTTTATTTTTAAAACAAATACGAACTGAATTCAAAGAACCGAATGGAAACTACTCTAAAGATAAGCAGTAAACTAAATCCCTCTCCCCCATACTTGAAGTACACAATGTCCTCAGTGTGAAAGACATATAAAATAAATGAGGAAGAGAAGGGAGTAGCTCACTGATCCGGGTTACCCGGTGGTGGAAGATCGGGGTTCTGATGGAACCAAGAACTCCGAACCTCCTCTCTCCAGCCCTGAAATTCCAGCTTGTCAACGCAATGTCTCCAAAGGTAGGGGTCATTCCAAACTAGTAGTGCGATTCCCGCTTGATCTTGTCTTTTTGATCTTTTTTGTAGTTCGGCGGGAACTCTTCACGAACCAGGTAGTTCACTATGTTGGCATACCAAGGCTTGAAATATCGGAAGGCAAGAATCTCATACTCGGGATCCCGGTGAACAAAATCACCGTCAAGAATTCTGCGATCACGGCTTGAGGCCCGCGATCGCGGAAAACCCTCTGTTGCAATTCCGCGATCGCGGATTGTGTCCCGCGATCACTGATTTCCTGCTGTAGAAACCCGAAATAAGTTTTCATCCGGGAACGTACCTTGGATCTGAGCCCGTAACTCACCGTCTTCTTGCACAATCCGACTCAGATGATCAGCTACTGAGTTCTCGACTCCCTTCTTATCCCGGATTTCCACATTGAACTCGTTCAAAAGTAAGACCCATCGAATGAGTCTCGGCTTGGATTCCTTCTTCGTCATGAGATAACGAAGAGCAGCGTGATCAGTGTGGATAATCACCTTTGTGCCCAACAAATACTGTCGAAATTTCTCAAGGGCAAACACCACAGCTAACAACTCCTTCTCTGTGGTGGAGTAGTTCCTCTGAGCGCCATTCAAGGTTGTGGAAGCATAATAGATCACATGCATTGCTCTTCCAACCTTTTGACCAAGAACAGCTCCCACCGCATAATCACCAGCATCGCACATGATCTCAAAAGGTAGAGACCAATCGCGTACCTGAATAATGGGTGCCTCAGTGAGGTGGGATTTCAGAGTGTCGAATGCTTTCTTGCACTCGGTAGACATCTCAAAAGTCACTTCCTTCTTGACCACCTCCATCATAGGTGGGTTTAATCTTCTTTGGGGTTGCCTAGAGGGCTTAGCTCCTTCCTCAAGTAGGATCCTGTGCATACAGGTGGAAGGGATAATTCCCTTGATGTCGGCAATAGTCCACCCAAGAGCTGTAATGTGCTCTTTCAACACCATCACCAATCTCTTCTCTTGCTCACCTGACAACTTACTAGAGATGATTACCGGGAGGGTATCATTCTCTCTAAGAAAAGCATACTTCAGGTGCTCTGGCAATTGCTTAAGCTCAATCACTGGTGCCTGCAAAATAGAAGGGAGGAGCTTTTCGCTCTCCAAAGTCAGTAACATGGGCCTGTCGGCCAAAGATCTACCTGAAGTGTCTAGCTGAGCTAGAACCCTATGAATATCAGGAGAAAGAGAGAGATTAACTTGTGGTGGGTGAATGATGTTGTTTTCCATAACACATTGCAATTCATCTAAGCCAAAGATATTAAAAGTATCTTGAACTATATGATCAATCACATCAATAGAACAAATAGAAGCAGCATCTTCAATGGGGTGCTTCATAGCATCAAAAATATTGAATTGTATAACTTCCCCATCGAACTCTAAAGTAAGAGACCCACTAGCTAGATCAATCTTTGTGTTAGCGGTTCTCATAAAAGGCCTTCCTAACAAAATAGGTGCAGCCTGACCATCATGTTCCATGTCTAACACAAAGAAGTCAGCATAAAAGAACAAATTATCAACCATTACCAAAACATTCTCAACTACACCTTTAGGATAAACAGTAGACCTATCAGCTAGTTGAATAATTATTCCGGTTTCATGAAGAGGACCTAAACCAAGCATCTTATACAACGAGTAAGGCAAAACATTTATAGATGCACCAAGATCAAGCATAGCTCTTTCAAAGTGAGTATCACCTATACGACAAGGAATGCTTACCATGCCCGGATCGCTGCACTTTTTAGGCATTCGCCTTTGGAATACAGCGGAGACACGCTCGCTTACCGTCACCTTCTGCTGTCCCTTCAATTTTTGATTCCTCTTGATGGTGCAGAGTTCCTTCAAGAACTTAGCATATCTAGGAATACTTTTAATGAGTTTGAGTAAAGGGATATTTACCTCGCATTTGCTGAAGGTTTCGAACAGCTCCTTGTCATTCTCCGGCCTTCTCGTATCCTTTAGAGCATCGGGAAAAGGAGCGGGAGGTTTGGTTGAGCTAAATGGTGGGAAGTCGGGGCGAACATAGTTGTATTGTCTCAACCGGAAGTCGCCCCAGTCCTCAACCTCAGCTCCAGCATCTTTTGAACACTCTCCCAAAACTGATTCGCCAGGAGCATATCCGCGATCGCGGCTGTCAGTCCGCGGTCGCGGATTTGCATCGGTTTCCCCAGAAGATATTCCGCGATCGCGGATCTCATCCCGCGGTCGCGGAATTCCCACTGTTTCTTCAAAACAACTTCCGCGATCGCGGTTCTCGTCCCGCGGTCGCGGATTCTCACCTGTTTCAGATTCCGCCTTCTCAGCAGCAGCATTTTCCAACACTTTTCCACTCCTTGTTGTCACAGCACTAACATTTCTGGTCGGATTCACTACCGTTTGAGATGGTAGAGAATTGGATTTTTGCTGTGCAAGAGTGGTCACAACTTCAGCCAACTGCCCTATCTGTTTCTCCATGTTCTTGATACTAGACTCAGTAGTTTGGACATGGGTTGTGAAATGCTGAGTCAATGATCTCAACATATCTGCAGTTGAAGGTCCAGAATTGGGTCGTGGGGCTTGAGCTTGAGGTTGGAGTTCATTTTGATCACGCCATCTGAAATTTGGATGATCTCTATACCTCGGCTTGTAGTTGTTCTGCTGATCATTTCGAGGTCGTGGAGGTCCATATCCACCAGAAGCATTGACTTCAGCAACATCATCATCTTGAAGCTCAGGGCATTTGTCTGTAAAATGAGAAGGGTCAGAGAAAATACCACATGCCTTTACCTGCTGATGTCCTTTGTGCAACGGAGAGATCATCTTCTTTAGCTCAACGAGCTCGGTCATAAGAGCGGGGTCTCCTGAGCTTGTGGCATTCACTCCTTTCCTAGTGTATGTCCTACCAAAACTCCTAGTGCTCTCAGCCATGTCTTGCAACTTTTCCATGGCATCTTCTGGTGTCATGTTGAGAATACTCCCACCACAAGCAGCGTCTACCATTCTCCTTTCATGATTAAGGAGACCATTGCAAACATGTAGGACCAGGTCCTCAGTATCATACCCATGAAAAGGGCAACTAGCACACAATCCCTTGAAACGCTCAAGGTAATAATAGAGAGTCTCATCTTCACCTTGCTCTACATGGGCAATTTCCTTCTTCAGAGCATTTGCCTTTTTAACCGGAAAATACTTACCCAAGAACACCTTGTGCAACTTCTCCCAGCTATCTACCGAACCGGTAGGCAAATGATAATACCAGGACCTAGCACCATCTTTCAAAGTGAACCCGAAGGCTCTCATCTTGATCTGCTCCTCAGTGACATTTGGTGGTTTGGTTGTCATGCAAGTGTCATGGAATTGGTTCAAATGCATGATCGGATCCTCACCAGGCAAACCATGGAATGTGGGGAGCATATTGATCACCCCTGACTTGAGCTCAAAAGTCACCCCCTGAGCAAGGGGTGGAAGAACCACAGCTTGAGGTTGTTGTGTCAGATTGGGAGTAGTACGCTCCCTCAATGTGCGGACGACACCGCCGTCTCTTAGAGCATTTGCATCTTGCATTGCCTCAAGCAATTCCCGTTGGGCATTAACAACTAACTGAATTTCAGCCAATTGACGTTGGGTGTCAGCAAGAGCTCTTTGCTCGGAAGTCAACAACCGGCCGTCTTCCATTGCACCTGTATCAGTCTCAACTTTGTTCTCTCTCTGATTTCGATGGAAAGTCCTCTCGATTTCTGGATCAAGAATAAAAATAGACTGATTAGTAGAACGGGTGTTGACCATTCACTAGTCAACACTAAGGTTAATCAAAACAAGAACTTTAAAGAAAAGAAAATTTGATTCCCCGGCAACGGCGCCAAATTTGACGAGGCGAATTTGTCGTATGCCAAGTCAAGTAATCCTAACAAGCTCACTAACAAGTATAGTAGGCAAGCAAGGGTCGAATCCCAAGGGAATCAGATTATCGATTCTTAAAGTAACAATTATGATTAACGAGTGTAAGAAACCAAAGGGGGGGGGGGGGGGTTGGTATGTTTTAAGAACAAAATAACGAAGGTTGATTTGGGTTGTAAATATATCAATGGAAGGTGTTTCACTTGACAATTATCCACTAACAGATTAACAAGTTGATCATAAACTCCTTTTAATCCTATGTCGAATTACTCATATGATCGTTCTAATCCCTGTTCTAATGTAGTTATTAGTCCAACTAGTCCTAATAACCCTTACTCAACTATAACCTTGAAACTATCAAGATTCAATAATAAAGCAGATTGAAGTTCAGGAATGGATAGATACATGCAATACCATAGACAACTAGTCAGATACTCGACATGTACTCAATTCTCTTCACAATTGACATTCACAACTAGTTCATGCAAATTGTGTGTGCTACAAACAAGTATGATATTTCAACTAGAAATAACCAAACAATAGCAATATGAATGAGATGAAACTACTTAGATGGCCAATCTAAATGAGCAAATCTAATTCAATAACAATACACACAAGAGAATAGAGACAATCAATATGAATAGAACAAAGGAAAGGAATCTCACAACTTAATCAATCCGAAAGCTTCAAATGTCAAGCAAAACAATGGAAACTTCAGCAACTCATGAAGTTCTTGGGAGAAAACTCTAAAACTTGGAAAATGGAATGTAGAAGATGATAGAAGATCATCCACACCTAAAAACATATAAGTCTCTGCAGAATCTAACTGCCAAATTGAAGGTAAAAACGTTATAAAAACGTTACAAAACTTAACACAACATACTAAATCGGGCAAATGAAGAAAAGTCATCGCTGGCGGATTCCGCGATCGCGGTTTGGGACCCGTGATCGCGGATTGTGTTCTGTGATCTTGGCTGGTCCAGTAGGTTTTCCGCGATCGCGGTTTGGGACCCGCGGTCGCGGATTTGGCTTCTGTGGCTTCCTTGGCTTCGTCTTCAGCTGCTTCCAATGCTACCTGTGGTCTTCTTCAGCTTCGACTCCTCTTCTTATGCTTCAATGCTCCGCATCATATTCTGTAATCTCATGTGTAACTCAACTCTCCAAAACTCCATGATTACAGAATACATCATAACATCTAGCATAATCCTATACAAAATGAGCTAATAACCTATAGTAGCGCTATGTAAAATACCGCTTATCAGATTACAAATTTCTTTTGCTCGAAGAGGGAGTTGATGTTTTGCTTTTTTCAACTTTGTCTTGTACATATTTGCTTATGAGGTCCCATATAATGTTGAAACTGTTTTATCACCAATGTATAGTGTCCCATAAGCTAATTTTTGGTTTATCACCTACAATTCATAAACATTAGGGACACAAAAACGTTAGCATATGAACACAAGGGACAGTTACAGAAGAACACATTTTCATTCACTCATGAACACACAAAAATGTTAATGAACACAAAATGCATGACATCCACACATACATATTAAGTTCAATATGCACACAAAAACATTATTATATGAACACATGTGTTTTCACCATTGAACATACATGGTAATTAACCTATGAAAAATAGGTTAATTACCACAAGATACCTAATATTTACACACGATTCTCAATCTTTTTATATGAAAACATACAAATTAGTTATCCACACAATCATCATGAACCATTAGTCATCATGAGATTCACATGCTTCTTAGTAAACAAAAGCATGAACACATGAACTTCCACCAAACAAACATGTCCTAGTTCATGAACACATACATATAAATTGATGAACACACACAAATAAATTGATGAACATATACATAAGTCGGTGTTATTATCACAAGATACACGAGATTCACACATTCATTAACCCAATATTCTTGTGAATCTTTTCATATGAATACATACAAATTAGTTATCCAAACAATCATCATGAATCTATTGACATGCTTTCTTAATAAACATGTGGTTATTAACTTGAATCTGGACCTTGTTAGGGTTACTAGTATGAAATTGAAAGACTAATACCTTGAATCTGGACCTTGTTCGCACCATGCTTTGTCATCTTACACTTCTGGATTTGATTTTGTTCTAGTTAGGTCAGAAGACTTGCAAACCAAGCAGAATTGAGTCACAAATCGTGCCACTCCTCAAAATGTCCCATATTTCGTTTTTTGGCTTCTGGATTCGAACCATACGAACCCGACATGTACTTATGTACATCCCGACATATCCATGTAACACCGAGCTCGATTTTACGTACCCGAGCAGTGCACTCCCCACACCCAAGACTCATCGATGCAAACCGAGTTTTTCAAGTTTTGAGCGAATTCTGATCACACTAAAACAACTGATGACCCTAAAATTACCAACAATTTCATTATAGGCATTATTGGTCCAAAAACCTAATAGATTGGCATTAGAAATTTTCAGGCAGAGGCCTAATGATGAATTGTGAAAACCATAATTCATCATTTATCAGTACCCAAAAGAGCTCTTCTTGCATCAGATGCATAAAATGATTCACATTGACAATAACTATTGGAGGAAAGAACTGATCAATTGTATCAATACCTAAGTTACTGAAATTTCACCGACAAACTATCTCTGCTCTTTTATCTCAGTAAAACATTTACAAGATTTTGAAGCCTTTTAGAATGTTCTTGCATGCATTTTTCATATATAGTAAAATAAACCTCTGCAGCCTTATGCTATTTGATTGATCAACAACTTTGTGATTGCTTTTGTTTGGAAGCTTATTATTTATTACGTAGAAAATACAAGTAAGAATCTTAGGGTAAGAAGAAAAAACTGAACTGAACATTTATGCTTAAACATAATTATTATCATATCAACATCTTGTGCGGAAGACAACAACTTGTAGGAAAACATTGCACAAGAAAGAAATGTTACACACTCATAAAATTGCTTCTCCTTATCTTATGAACGACGACACGAGGAATAAAAGAAAATCAATCCTCCCTCAAAGTAAGCATAACTGCAAATGACAAAACTTGCATTCTTGCAAGAAACTTCATTCCTCTGATACCATTTTCCGATAAGGATAAAATCGTAAAATGTTAGTTAATCAGATACTTTTAACATCATATCAATCAAGCCAAAAAATTATGCTGCATTTAAAATAAATTGATATACTACCTCAAAATTAATTTCTTATGAAATCATTCAAAAACAATATTCTTAAACCTATGCTAAATCTAGTATTGTTTTTTTTAACATATGTCGTCATGCTTTTATATTTTATTATAATCAATGTTTTAATTCAAACAGACTAACCACCAACTATGTGTGATATTGTAGTCTGTTCAATCATTATCAAGGTCAAATCATCTTATTCCATTTGCTTAAGCTTAAGCTTCATCATATAAGTAATTGATTTCTTTTGATGTTATGATGCCATACGGGCCTATCTGTACTGCTGGGCTTAAGATATGGGCCGTCTAGTAATATTTCCATTACAAAAAAGAGAGGATAAAAACCTTATGGGTAATGAAACGATTTTATAGTTTGATCAGATTTTATAGTTTTAAATATTTTGAATTTTTTTCAAATGCTTAACAAATATGATCAGATTTTATAGTTTGTTCCCATATGTTTAGGGGGGGATTTTTGTATAGTTTGTTACCATATGGTTGATTTATAGTATGCTTTATTCGTAATTTTACTAGGAAATGATTTAATTCATAAAAACCTTAATTTATGTTAATTTATATGTTTCAATATCTTTATATCACCTATAACTAAATTTGGAGGGTGAATTTATTCCATCATAATCGTTTCATTACCCGACCACGTACGGGTAATGAAACGAATATTACATAAATAATAAATTAAAAATATATTATATAATAACTAACTATCTATATCAGATAGTCATAATAAAGTTTCAATATTGCTTTATTTTTATTAAGTACATCACATGCATATATTTACATATATACAAATATATTATACAGTAACTACCTATGATTTCGATCAAACATAATTATCAGTTGAGTTAGTGGAACGGAGTTGGATAGGTCATGAGTTAAAACCAATGACCTCATAGCCTAGTGGTATGTGAGGTTGTTTTCTTAGTTATAGGTCATGAGTTATGATCGCGGTACTCACCCTTTAGGGTGCGGGAGGTGTACTTTGTTATGTGTGGGTGGTTCTTGAGTTGAAGACTTGACCTAGAATTAGAACACGTCGTTTTAGTGTGTTTGTGAGGAGGTATTTATACTCTCCTACAAAACCTATTTGTTGCACTCTCTCCTTCACTTTCACCATTTCTATGGTGAACCCTAAAGAGCTCTGTTGAGACCGTGCATCCACGGTTGCTCGAAGTTTGGGTTATAATCTCAGAAAGAACACAATCTGAAGATGAAGTTGAGTCCTTGAAACGTTGGTCCCAAGCTTTGCTGAAAGCTTCAAGGTTGTTCACACATGAGACATCTCCTACTCTTCTTTGCTTCTGTTCCGTCTTGTGCGCCTTGATTCTTCTCTGAGTTGTTGTTTTTCGACTTTTCCGCTTGTGTGTGCTTGCTTGTAACCATATCTATTCACAACCTTTTATTGTTTAATAGATTGGTCGAGTCACCCTCAGATATAACTTTTTTAGATATGAACTGCGTCACAACACTTTATGTTCATACTTGACTATAATTTACATGGATAATTCATTAATTTCTGATAGTCTCCGACTCTGTTTAGCGACTTGTTAAAAATTGGTTAATGGTATGTTTATCAGACAACTTGCACTTGCAACTTTTAAAGTTGGAGCATGTATTTTTAGACCAATTTTGAAATTACAATTTCACTTTTTTTCCCTTCTATAAATAACTAGTGTTAGACCCGTACCCTGTACGGGGTTATAATTGTAACCATATTTAAAATTTTGTACATCTGCAGCAAGTATTTTTTTACTTATGAATATTTTAAATAATGTTAATTTTGAATATTTGTTAGGAGAAATCACAGAGATTCAAACAACCTCAAATTGTACAAATTATTTTTGTCATCTGATTTGAAATTCAAAAGCATCTAGTTAGGAGAAATCTCAGGAATATTAATTTTGAATTATGCTAATGTTCTATTTTTTAATTTTTTTGTAGAAAAATCTGAGAAATTAAAACAGCCTTAGATTGTACAAATTAATTTTGTTAGCTGGTTTGAAATTCAAAAACATCTAGTTAGGAGATATTTCAGGAATCTTAATTTTGAATTATGCTAATGCTCTATTTTAACTTTTTTTAGAAAAATCTGAGGTTGTCCATTTATGCCCCTGAGTTATAAACCATACGACATATTTGCTGGTGTTTTTCAGGACAAAATTATAAAGTTCAGGAAGTGTTGTACAAAATTCTTGTTGCAGATATATATAATTTTCATTAAATGTATAGTTATGACATTAATAATGTATAGCTCACTGTCACTGTCCTAAATTATAAAAAATATGACATGTGTGTTGGTGTTTGTTCCTGGACAAAATTAAAAAATTCATGAAATTTGTTTAAAATTTGAATCAGCATTTTACGCATGTATGTGAGTTGATTAAGTTTACTGATGTTTTTCCGGGACAAAATATATTTCCTGAATTGAAAACTACATTTTATTTTCTCATTAGAAAATATTCACAAATTCAGCAGCCGTAGCATAAAGGTAGGAATTTTATTAGCATAAATGTCAAGTAACATAACTTGACTTGAAAATGTGCATAACAATTGAGAAATCACTAAACTTAAGGCTGAGTTTCTTGAGAAAGCAGAAATAACTGTAATGAGAAATCACTAAACTTCAAACTGATTGCTGGAATAAGAGAAATTAAGTGTAGTATATAAGTGTG
The DNA here is from genome assembly GCA_029168935.1 of Oxyria digyna. Lineage (NCBI taxonomy): Eukaryota > Viridiplantae > Streptophyta > Magnoliopsida > Caryophyllales > Polygonaceae > Oxyria > Oxyria digyna. The sequence goes on from JAPVLV010000017.1 coordinate 1,869,026, forward strand.
TCCAGTATGATCCATAAGAACTATTTGAATCTCATTATATGATCTAAATGTGTTGCACCATTGTCGAATGATACGACATCGAATTTTCCATGTGTGCTTGCTTGGATTGATGCTTTCAATATCATCATAAGTAGAAACCATCTTCAGCCTATAAAATGTAGAATTAGAAATTAGTTGTAGTAATAAAAAAGAATAGCAAATTGATCAGCTGAGAAATAAATAATCGAAGTACCTTTTGTGTAACAGGACTTTTGAAGATAATCAATCTGGTTCGAACTCTAAAAAGAGTGCTTTATATAAGAATAAAGATGAGAGTAAAAAGGAACATTAGGAAAAAATTTGAAGTTCAAATATTGAACACCAGGAGGAAAAATTAGAATAGGAAATTGTGGTATTGAACCCCATCATCATTTTTAATTTTTAAATTTTTAAAGTTGTTAAATTTGAAGTTCAAATATTGAGAAATATGCCTGAATTATTTTTAACTTATGTTGTTGAACTTTTGTTTGGTATAATTGTGCAGCAGCATAGACTATGTCAGCTTAGAAACAATTTGCTTCTGGTGATCTGTTGTTGAAATACTTTACATCTGTTTGAAATAAGAACATATGACATGTCTTGAGTGCTTAAAACAAAATACAAAGAAATGTCACTCAAAGCTTAATTAGTTACATCTCATACAGTTATTTAGTGAAAACCAAACTGAGTGGCAGGTTAAGCAGGAAAATTGCCATTCTTTCCCATTCTACCTAGTTTCAATCACAAATTACTACTAATAAAAACGATTCAATGCCAGAAGGCTAAGTAAGATATGAAATCTTTAAAAAATTATTTGCAAGCACCAAGTGAAAAGTAGTTGGGTTTTTCATTATGGGTCACCTTCTAAAATCTTAGCTAATAAATCCAGATTCCTGCTGTTTTCCAATTTTGTACGTTGATCTTGAAAAAAATACTCAAATTTTAAATCCTCCACACAAGTTAGTATCCCTATACAATAGTAACAACTCAAGATTTGTGTTTTTTTCTACCAACCAGCTGGAGGATAGTTTTCTGTTTTCTATTCCATTTTGAATACTAAAAACAATAAAAGCACACAACAAATTTCTGTTAGGAGCTATATATATATATAGTAGAAGATTCAGGAGATCTTTTGTAATCATATATAGTTTTAAACACCATAAAATTATGAGCCTTGGAATATGGGGCTTAAACACCATAAAAAATGTTAAGCTTAAACACCATAAAAAATGTCAAAGACCCATTTCCTCTAACCTCACCCATTTGATTCAAATTATGAGCCTTGGAATATGGGGCTCACGTACTTCATTCACTTTTTTTAAAAACAATACTGCATTCACAGGAAACCCAAAGCAATCAGTGTCCAAAGCAAGTAACTATTCATTAAATTCTCCTTGTCGACATTGGATCAAATTGACACACATGGTAATAAACTCTTGTAAATCGGAGTTGTGCAGTACTCCTATATAGTATAAGATAAACTATTTACATTGTCATGTGAAATATCTCGTGAGACAGGGATTAGATGAGAATAAAGAATTCTATACTGAACTTTATAATGCAGTATTTGAATATGTACACGCACTTGCAGTTGAAGTGATTTCAAGTAGTCAATTGCCTCATCCAGCATTGAAGCTTTGTCTGTCTGATTATTTAGCCAATGAATTAAAACAAAACAAAAGTATTTACCAGAGAGAAGTAAGCAAACAAAAATCATTGAAAAGGCAGACCTTGGTGCATCTAGGAATGAGTTCTTTTAAGGCCTTCATCTTTTCATTGAATGTGAAGTAAAATGTGTTTGATACCTGATATGAAAATTAAAAATAAACAACAGAACATTTTCTAACCAAACTATGTTATGATTGGACAATGTAGGATCTGTATGTTAGTATCAAGGGAACTGTGACAAAGAGTTGTCCAGTTCCTAGGCACATCGGAAGTAAAGTAACAGATTATCAACACAATTACTTTAGGTGGAAACCCTGGATAACCAATTAATTATCTTAGGATGAAAACCACCCCTCTTTCGAGGATTTGAAAGGTCTACTTGTATATTCAATCAGTGAGTTTAGAGACGAACTAGATTACAAACTTATTGCTAAGTACTAACCTAGTTCCTATCAGAAACTCTCAGATGATAATACCAGTGAACTTACTTGATGTTCTTGTATGCAAGAACACACTTCTTCTTCTTAGGCTGATACAATTCAAACTCAGTCAAAATGCATAAACCCTAAGAACATAGAGACGATCATATAAATAGGGAATTAGTTCGACGTATAAAGATATTATGGGAAATATATTATATGTCGTACTAATATCCTAATATACGATCGATCCTATGCTGTGCAAGTTAACTTGAATTAACTCACTAGTTACCATAAATTACATGACTGAATTACAACAACTCTAACAATATCCTAACAAGGAAAAGATTTTCTTCAAATCTTCTCGGCTCGCCGCCCACGCTAGGGTTAGGAGTAACTCGGGTGTAACACACAGTTCCTTCGGACTTCCCTTGTGGCTTTATCAGTATTCAAATCTTCTATCTTTTTAACTGAAATAGCAAGGTAAGCAGTACCATAATATATCCAAGTGTTGTCATCGTCAAAACAAAGAGACCAGAGGAAAGGAACCTATTAGGGAACCACAGTTCCATAGGTTCCTATTCCAACAGACAATAAACATATTCAGACTTCATTCTATGTTACGATTGGGAACAACTTTTCTGTTTTTAAACCAGAAAATTCCACTCTTCTACATTAATTTCTCAGGACATTAAACAAAACTCAGCATCAGGAAAGTGGTTCCTGCTATAGAAGAAGAAGCAAGAGTAAAGATAAAAACCTCCAAGATATTTGCTCTTCTCAATAGATGGCTTTTGTGCCTCCTCTGACCTACAAAAATCAAAATATGTAGAACTGAGTCAAATTAAAACCAGAAAATTGCACTCTTCTACATTAATTTCTCAGGAAATTAATGTAGAAGAGTGCAATTATTGACCAAAATAAGATTGAGGACGAATATAACAAAATAAAATTGCACTTCTTCAACAATCATATATGTCGTCAAGGTCCTCTATCTCGCCAATTATAGACCAAAATTGATAAGTGAGAATTGGAAAAATAAGATTGAGGACGAATATAACAAAAATTCCCTAAATTTCTTGATTCAATTCACAAGTATACTTACAATGATGCAAAAGAAGAGGACCGCGATGATTGTTGGCTGGAACACGTCATCGATCAAGAGCATCTGCCAGCAAAACTCATTTGCAGACTGCAATACTGCTTCAACCTTTCCATTGTCGGCAAACATAAATAAAACATATACGCATTAAAACCATAAAAGTGCACTCTTCTACATTAATTTCTCAGGAAATTAAACAAAACTCACCTATCAAATAAAAAATCACCTATAGAGTTAAACATTAGAAGCTAATTAATATTGCAACCCATTGAGAAGCAACTCATTTCACCAAACCAAACTTTTCAGTCTCAATCCACCAATTAATTGAACAAATAGAGTTGCCTACCTTGAAAGCGATCAAGACTTTGAAAGCAACCTTCAATAAGAGATTACGCGGTGCAAATGAGCGGAGATTGGGCGGTGCAAATGGAATGCTTGCTACAGAGGCTTAGGAGAGGAGAAAGGGAGAAATTGCAGTGGCCATCAATTCAGCTGCAAGCTAATTAACTGTAGCTTCAGATCCGTCGAAAGAAAGCCATATCCAAGATTGGTGTAAACTTAGTCTGATCTCACCAATAGATATAGATTCAAAGTCGAGAGAAAATAGAGGAGATAGTGGGAGGGTGAAAGATGTAGGTTTTTAGGAGGATTTTATTTTATTTTTTTATTTTTTTTTAGGCGATGAAGTGACGTAAATTTTAAGAAAGGGATGGTTTCTCCGTATTCTACTCCGTGTCTGTCCGATATTGATAGTCTCATTTGCTTTTGACACATATGCCGAGACACGTTTTGTATCGTAAATATCTCTAATTATATGTTAATAAAAATTATAATTTTTTAATATTGTTAAAGTACTCATTAAGACGAATCAAATAAGACCCCATATGACTATGTTCTATTGTATATATTGGAAGAAATCTACAAGATTCTCTCGGTTTTTGAATAGCGTACAAAAATCAAATAGGACTATCAATATGGAACAGAGGGAGTAGTTATGTAGACGAGGGAAGTATATTCTCAGGTGCCAGGAGAAGGAGCGAATATAAAGAAAATATGCCGTCCTAATTACGCTGCTAATCGCTGTACTAATTAAGAGTCCCTAGTTCCACTAAACTCCTCTAATTACCACGATTTCTCATGCTTCCCTTGCTTCCCATTTATAATTGGCGCGTCTCCTTCTTTCTCCATCCAACCTGTAACTCTTCTCCAGCTCAGATCCGACGACTCCTTCAACCCAATTTCTCTACAATCCTCCAAATTCCAACAAAAAGCCCCCAATTTCTAGGTCACAATCTCTCTAATCATGTCACTCGCGCCGCCGAAAAAGTCGCCGTTCAGCACCGTCTTCGGACGGACCAACTCCAAGAATCGGCTGTCTCCCACGGATGGATGCGACGACGAAGACGACGACGGAACCATGGAGTTGATGCAGCTCGGCGCTGATCGGACCAAGAACGTCTTGATCTTGATGAGCGATACCGGAGGCGGACATCGCGCTTCCGCTGAAGCTATTCGAGACGCCTTCGAATCCGAATACGGCGATGAATATAATGTAAGGAGTTGATTTTCTTTTTCCGATTCCTTTGGAAAAAGGTTGCGTTGCTTTCTGAGGTTCTTGTTCAGGAAATTGAATTAGGATGTTGAAAAATTGACTTGCAATTTTGCTGTTGAAATCTTCAGATTATCATAAAGGATGTGTGGAAAGAATACACAGGATGGCCGTTGAATGACATGGAGAGACAGTACAAGTTCATGGTTAGGCATGTACAGCTATGGAGTGTTGCCTTTCACAGCACTTCGCCTAAGTGGATTCATTCCATGTATCTGGCTGCTATTGCTGCCTTCTACGCCAAGTATGTTTTTTTATAATTTGCACTTGTTTTTTGTTGCTTAAGACGGTTTCTGAGAGTAGTTTGGTTGTGAATTGATGAAGGGAGGTGGAAGCTGGTTTAATGGAGTACAAGCCAGATATTATTATTAGTGTCCATCCTCTTATGCAACACATTCCCTTGTGGGTCCTCAAATGGCAAGGTCTACAGAAGAAAGTGATATTTGTAACAGTCATCACTGATCTGAATTCCTGTCATCCAACATGGTTTCATCCTGGTGTTAACAGATGCTATTGCCCATCGGAGGAAGTTGCCAAGAGAGCTTCACTGGTTGGTCTAGAGGAGTCTCAGACATGTGTTTTCGGGTTGCCTGTTCGACCGTCGTTTGCTCGTGCAGTGATTTCCAAGGTAAAGCTGGGGATTATTGGCTAAAGACAAAATGCTGTTGGTTTGGGTTCTGAATTGTGTTCTGTGTAGGATGATTTGAGAGTGGAACTGGAGATGGATCTTCATTTACCTGCTGTTTTACTGATGGGTGGTGGTGAAGGGATGGGCCCTGTGGAGAAGACTGCTAAGGCGCTTGGAGACGCCTTATTTGATTCCGAAAACAGTAAGCCTATTGGTCAGTTGATCATCATCTGTGGCCGTAATAAATCTCTAGCATCAAGTTTAGAAACGTTGGAGTGGAAGATTCCTGTGAAGGTACACCATCACTTAAATTGAGAATTTGATCTACACTAGTCAGTCGATGTACACGTATTGATCAAATTTTGTTTCAGGTTAGAGGATTCGAGAAGCAAATGGAGAAATGGATGGGTGCTTGTGACTGTATCATTACAAAGGTAAATTACATTGAACATTTCTTATTTCCATCTCTTGTTTCTTATGGTCTTTCGGGTTTTGCAGGCAGGACCTGGTACAATTGCAGAGGCTTTAATCCGAGGACTTCCAATCATTCTGAACGATTACATTCCTGGACAAGTAAGTAATCACTCTGCAGGAAAAATCTTAAGAGCTTATCTATGTTGCAAATTTTAAAACATGAAAAATGCAGGAAAAAGGGAACGTCCCGTATGTTGTAGAGAATGGAGCAGGTGTGTTCACTCGAAGTCCTAAGGAGACGGCAAAGATTGTCAGAGAATGGTTTGGTGTTAAGTCAGATGAGCTAAAGCAGATGTCAGAGAATGCACTAAAGCTAGCCAAACCAGAGGCTGTGTTTGAGATTGTGAAGGATATTCATGAACTTGATGGCCAAAGAGGCCCTCTTGCTAATCTGCCTTACGTGCTGACGGCGTCTTTTGGTAGTTTGATATAACTTCATATGTTTGATCTTCCCTTTCATGTACAGCTTAGCTTTAGTTTTGGACCTATATCATTCTTTTACCCCCATCTCATTAATTACAATGGAAAATAAAGAATCATCTGGTTAGTGTACTAGGAGGAATGGGAATTTGAACTGATCAAGCCTTTCGAGTTCGTTTTCGTGTTCGCCTAGGGGAATTTAGTATGTAAGATTGATATGTTGTTTGTTGCGTTATGGTCCCTTGGATTTTTCGAGCTTGGATGATTTGTGAACCATCTTGAGATGTTGATTATTGTATAGAGTTTGAAGAACAGTTACTTATGTTTGTGTATGATGAAGATCACTTTCATTGATGAATGATTATTTTAACGGCTGTAACTGTAAGGGCTACAAGTGTTCACGTGTTGACCATACTAATTTAAAACACTTAACAAATGACTCATCAGTTCTTCATTACTAAATTCCGACAAAAAAAAAACTTCATTACTGAATCTCGAGTTAAAAAATGCGAAATAGAATCAGGACGGTTAGGTGGGATTAAATAGCGAAATTTTGAGTTAATACTTTCACATTTTAGTAGTTTATAGGTGGTATAACATGTGAAAATTTCATATTTTAAAAGTACTGCTGTATTTATGATTTTCTTACTGATCAAAGTATTTGGTTGTTATGGATGATTCAGAAATCAGAAGGCAACAGGACAATGAGGTCACAAAGTTAACTCCTTCGCGGAAACCGCTGAATTATTGTTATTTGACACGTGTCACACGTTTAGTGGCTGTACTGTGATTGAATCCTTTCCTACATTTTCGTTGGCTCCACATAGGGAAGCTTCTTACATCATCGTTGGTTACTTCTGAACTAGAAGGGAAACAACAACAGAGAGACAAAAGAGTTGCTGGTTTTACGATAATGCCCTTAGTTCAGTACGTAATGGGCCTTCTTCTCTTCCCATTTTGGGCCAAGCCCAAAATGAGCACAAGCCCACAATTCCCAACAACCTCCAATCTTCACCTTCTCAACAGCTTCCACCTTCAGGTTCGTTCTTCTGATCTGACGAAGTTCTTCGTGCATTTTCTTCATCGACTCCGATCAAAATGGTACGTCAGAGAACCATTTCCTAATTACTATTGTTATTTGGCTTTGTATAATCTCCATTTGTGAATTGAAGCGTTGTGTATGTGGATACATACTTTGGGTGTTTTCCCTTCCTGAGAATTTTGTATTGGAGTGATATGAATTCATTCGAAGTTTCTGCTTTACTTTGTTCTTAATTGCTCAATTTGAACGAATTTCATTGCGATTGGTCGATTTTGTGGCTGCATTGTTTTGCATAGAAAAAGAATTTAGGTTTTACAATTTGTAGGCTGGTTTCAAATTGGATCCATGTGGAATTGTAATTTTAGATTAGAATTGTGTGGAGGGGGGAAGTTTCACTTTCCAAGCTGATCATCGGCTTGCTTGATCGTTTAACTCTCAGTTTGTTTGTCTCTTTGTCATTTACAGTGAATTGTGGGAGTGAATTCAGGTAGGGTTTTCGGATTGAATTTTCAAGAAGCAACTTTTTTCATCTCTACTTGCTTGAATTTGCAAATTTTATGGGGGTTTTGATACCTTCTCTGACTTTAATCAATACAGTTTTAGAAATTCTGTGTTGCATAACTTGGGAAAGGCCGAATGCATTTGCTCAAAAGAATATGAATGAACACTTTATGTTGAACAAGCATTACTATTAAGGCTCAGCAGTCACATCTTCTTCAATTGCTGAGTGATGGTCTTACTTTACAGCAGTGCATTTTATGGTTGTTTGCCAGTAAATCATTTGTTTGCAATTGCTGAGTGGTGGTTGACTTAACAGGTATACCACTCTAGTTTTGTCGATGAGGAGGGAGTGACGAAAGCTTGTGGATGCCCTCTTCTTCCTCTGAAGAGCCATATTAAGGGTCCAGCTCCAGCTGCTGTCCAAGGTTAAATTAAATCATAATCTCGAGTATATACATCTTAGAACCAAGATTTCCTTTTACTAATCATATGATGTTGATACTTTGTGCAGATAAGACTGATATTGTTGATGAAGCAATCACATTTTTTCGCGCCAACGTCTTCTTCAGAAACTTCCATATAAAGAGTCCTGCTGATAAACTTCTTATCTACTTGACATTTCACATCAATGTTGCTCTAAAGAAGCTTGAAGGCTGCAGAACTCTGGCTGAAGGGACTAAGGCAATCATTACGTTAGGTCTGGAAAATGTTCCTGTTCCTGGAGAATATGGATTTCCCTTTCCTGGGCTTTTTGTTGTTCCACAATCTAATGAAGAAGCAGGTTTGTACCTTTTTTTTAAAATTGACTTATTACATTCCTTAACTTTTTTAAGAAGCCCAAAACATGCTTTCGTGTCAAGAAAATGCATATTATCTGATAGAATTACCTGAGAAGCCACTTACTTTGCTGAGGGATTATGTTGTTCACGTTCACCAAGTTAAAAAATAATACTAAAAGGAAAATGAAGAACGGATTGGTTAATGTATTACTTAACAGGAATCCACGTTGAAAATTCTATCTTCAGCTCCATTCCCAGTTAGTGCTAATTAGTATTTCCTTTGAATTTTGATCCTTTAGACCTCAAATGTGTTACTATCTTCATCATTCTGGGTTAGATACTTTTCTCATAATGCAGATCTCTTTAGGGAATATCTGAAACAGATAAGGGAAGAAACAAGTGGACGACTACTCAGTGTTGCTTATAGAGCAAATGGCACCCCGAATAAATGGTGGTTGGCATTTGCCAAGAGGAAGTTCGTCAACGTTGTTGCACTTTAGTCTCAAATTGAGGAATCAATATTGCGTCGAACAAACCAGGTCAATGCATACTTGCTTTACCTTGTTATATAATATTGTATACTTTTGTAGCATGTAAGCAACATTACCTCATTGAAATCTCTTGGAAAATATGCATTTACACTTCCTGTGGTGCTGAAATTCATACAAAGTCAATAAAATAAGATATTACTGAATCTTTCACTTTTCTTACTCCATTTATGTCTATGCAGTCAGTTTACACTGCCTGGTTTCTGACAAGTTTACAAAGATAGGCACAACATAATACTAAATCTCACAGGTTAACTTCTATGGATTAACAAACACTGTCCAGGTAAATAAGAAACCAAACCACAATTAGCATAAGTTATAGGGTTAAATAAATTGCGGTCAGTTCCAGAACTTCAACTTCATCTTTGACGACAACCACTCAGAGAAATTAGCTATCATAAATCCGAAGAACACCTGCAAGACATTAGCAACATCCTTAAAATTTCCAAGCCATATTATATTCTCTAATTCAGTAAACACTAAATTTCCATACCTGAGCTGACCCGAAAATGTAAATGGGCGAGTAGCGATGCTTGTGGATCAAAATATCTTCCAGCATCGCTAATGGTATTGTAAGCGAGACGCCTAGTGAAGACACCAATGGAGATGTCCACACAATTCCTAATGCCCTGAAGAAAACGCAAAAAACCCAAACAGAAATTTTAATGCAATGAAGGACAAAGAGAAGATTCCTTAAAAGTTGATACAGATTCCTCAAAACTTACAAGAAATAATCTGGGAGGAAGCTTCCAACAAAACAATTGGCCACAATTATCTCTGCCATCTTAGCTGAGTGTGGAATTGAGAACTTAGGTTCCATCCCCATTGCAGTCAAAGGCCATACTGTCATAAAAACAATTCATAGCTGAGTGATCAATGATTTTTTCTAAAATCAACTTTAACTGATTTTTGGACGGAATAAACCTATGTGTTGTTTAGAATATTTTTTAGTATAATGGGTGTTTTCTTGCAGAATGACGTATATAACGGATTATACAATTTGCCTAAGATTTACGAAGCTTTATTGAATCAACATACCAAGCCACCACAGAGTTAGTAATATGAACAATCCAATGAATCCATATAATTTCTGTATGTCAACCTTTTGTCCTTCAACTCCGGCATATTTCTTCAGAAGCACTACATGAAAAGATCATCATACATATCATTTCTAGGATCTATCAGAATTTAAACAGAAGAAATCTATGTATATACTAACCTGTAAACAGTCCATAGATCATAGCTGAAAGCAGGGCATAAAGATCTCCTATAAGAGAGTGTTTCCCGTTTCTGAAACCGAAAAAAATCAGCATTCAGACGCCAACTTTCATGGCTAAAAAGCCTAAGACCGAAAGATTTCTATTTTTAGCAAGAAAACATACAAGGATGTCTTGGAATGAGAATTTCCTGGAACCCATGTCTTCCCAAGCATTGTCATTGCGACACCAACCATGCTTACAATTACAGAAATCACCTTAGCTACGTTTACCGTCTCCACTCCCATGGCTGCACCGATGAAAAGGGTAAAGAGCCCTGATGTTGACACTAATATTGTCGTTCTTGCAACTGTCGTCTCAGCAAGTGCTGCATTCGTGAAATACTGTTGATAGTAACATAACACCAAAGTCACAAAACCCATCAAAAAAACAAGCAAAATTAAAGTCATGGGTAGATTTTTTTAGTAAATTTATACCTCTGTAAGAAACCAGATAGGAGCAATGCAAGCAGCAATTATGGCAAGATCTTTATTAGTAAGCTCTTTATCAGGCGGCTCTTCTTGAGTTTCGAATCCGGATGAAGCGTTTTCTGTTCGAGAAATGGAAACGTGATGCTCCAACTCGAACGCACTCATTGTATCGCTACTACTTTGATCTGATGTAACACTATTTCTCTTCGGAAACCGCTTGAAGAGATTAGATAGCCATATTTTCAGGAATGCTAAGGGTAGGTGGAGTGCCAAGAACGAAGTTCCTAGATATGTCACTGCAAATGGATACTCGTAATCCTCCAAAATACCCTATTGATCATCACACTGAAAGATTATACACTACATATATGATTGGATAATAAAAAAATCTATGACCCTACTACCAGTTTGGACTGCTTTAGGTCAAAGAAGAAAACTTTTTTGAGGAGAAAAGTTTGAAGATACATTGCAAAGATTCTTGTTTTAGTGGGTACAAGAAGACAAGAAGGATGAGTGTATACTTTCATATATCTCTAATACAAAGTGGGTTATAGTTGTAAATAAATAAATAAAATCTAACAAAGAGAGACATTAAGAAGCTAATTATCATGAGAAAAAAATTTGCTAATAAAATGCAAAGAGAGCACATCAAGAAAGATAATGTTTTTAGCCTATAAGGTAGAAGTAGAACTCATATCAAGAGCTAGTTGAGTTATCTATAATAATTTATTTTAAAAAATTCAACTGTCTGCTATAATTTTGCGCCATAAAAATTTGAAGAAACCAAGATTATGAACAGTATCACAGAAGAAGCAATCATCCCCATGTTTCTTGATTAGGGTATTGATTCTGTAAATTCAAAATCATACTAGTAATTAACATGCATGGATATGCAGGAAAGGAGAACAAAAAAGACCATTACTGATAATACTTGCAGATTGAGAACAACATAGACACCATTAATGAGATCACTTGTAATCTAACAAGTTGTATTTCTTGATCATCCATTTTTAGAGAAAGAAAGACATAAACCTGAGTGACTTCACAGGAGGTAACCCACATGGCAATCACAGTGACAATAAGGAACAAACCAGCTTTGTATTTGAATCCCATGATCACCCTAAACTCAAACAAACTTCAAATGAAGTTTGGAATCTTGATTGGTAATTCAGATAGAAACCCAAGTTTTGTAGGTAGAAACCTAATCTGAATGTGAAATGAAAATGAAGAAATTTCAGGGAGGATGGATTTTGGAAGTCTTTATTTTGTGTTTCTTCTGTATGTTATATAGGAAAAAAAGTTAGTAGTATGATTAAAAACATGATGTGAGAAAAGGAAAGGTTCCACTTCATCTTCACCCATAATAAATCATTACAATATTATCCCTTTAACCCTTTTAATTAGCAATTCCACTTTTCAATAATTTAATTACAAGAAAAGGAAGATTATCACATCATTATATACAGTAGAGATCCATTTGCAACACAGCAAGTCCCACAAGAAGCAAAAATTAGAAGCACAATCTCTGACAAAAACATCAGTTCAGTAACTTGCAGGATTAAGAATGTACATACATATATGGTTATTATTCCACTAAGAATGATGGTTAGATAAAGACTGAGGACAATGTACACATGTTAACGACGCTCACAACTTTGTAATTTGTCCATAACATTTGTGTGCACTGTAGTGGCCTCACATAATCTAAGTTTCTATCTTCATGTATCTTTTTCCAACATAGACATGCATAAAGGATTGAAATAACTATATATATTTAATCATAGTTAAGCTCAGTAAGTTTATACATATTAGAAGTTAATCAGGGATATTGAAAAAATATATTTACAACAAAGGTGAAATAATGCAAAGCTTTTTTTTCACGTACCTTTATGGTTTGCATTATTGAAGCTTTCTTTTCAGCTTTATTTTTGTTACTAGTGGTAGCTAGTCACTACAGCTTTGTAATCATCCTCTCCGATCGATCACCACATAATATCAGTTTGTCATTGGAAATTTATGTTGTAAATTAACCTTTTTTCCCATATGTTTTTTTCTACTTAAAAAGGACTAATTTGCTTCACGTGTATGAAAAGAAAAGAAAAGAAATATGGAAATAATAAATTTAAGGAAACAATATTAAAATCGTTTCTTGAAAATCTTCTTGGAGTTTTATTGTAATTGAAAAAAAGCTAAGGTTCCTTTCGTCGTATCGAGCTGAAATCGTAACTGGAGATGAACAAATAGTTGAAACTGGAGATGAACGATTATCTGAAGCCGAAGATGAAAATGATGTTAAAAACCTACTTAAAAGTTTGGTACTTTTAGCTGAATATGTAATAATAATGGTTAAATTACGAAAAAATATGATAAATTATTAAATCTTTTACTAAAGGATAAGAGTGGGTTAAGAATTACATTAAACTTGTTCATATATTATTTATTTATTGACCTTTTGAAGGGGCAAGCGATGTCCGTTTTGGAATTATTTTATATGCACGTGATCGTATTAAATTTTTTTACAAGATAATGAGGGGAATCTATATGTCACACATGGAGGGGAGGGCACCCATACGCGACACAGTGAAGGTGGGCGATGAATAGAAAGAAAAAAGTGGGCGATAAATAGAAAGAAAAAATGTGGGCGCTGAGTAGAAACTATGAACTTTTGACCATGCGTACGAAGAAAGTTAATCATATATATAAATTGGCATCAGTCAGTGGCGGACCCAGAAATTCATGTCAGTGGGAGTCTGTTTAGCTAAAAAAAAAATATTGCATAAGAATTTAACATCATTCTAATGAAAATTATACACAATCAATCAATACTATTCGAATCAAGGATCAAGCATACACAAACAAAATATTTATATCAGTTCAACACTGTACACAACACAGTTCAACACAATTTTTTCTAGTAGGTCAAATTTTTTTTTAAATATTCTTCTATCTTGTGACTTTTCAAAATTAAACAACACATGAAAAAACGTGTAAGGGAAGTCAGGCGCTAAAAAGAAAATCTCGTGTTGCGTCCTTGACCTCGAATAGTTCGGAACACGCCCTCTTGATTGTCATTCTTGTATTGCGACGACGTGATTTGCAACCTGCGAGAGTTTTCAGGGGTTAAACGATGTCCGATTTTGATGAATTTTATATGCATGGACGCGTCTTGAAAAGATCTACAAATTTGTCTATTTTTCCATGTCAGTGGTCTCTATGTAGATCCGCCCCTGACATCAGCACGACAACACATAATGTTGTTTAATGTGTTCCTATGGTACGCTAAAAAGGACGTTGAAGGTGGAAATGATACTAGCTTGGGGTACGTTCAGTTTTGATCAAATGCTGATCATATTAACTGCCCGATAATAATTATTACTACGTACTACTTACGTAGAATTCTACATATAAATATCGATTCTGCCTACCATCACCTAGAAACAAACTGGTGATTCTTTTTATACGTAAAATGTCCATAAGCCAAACTCACAAATTTACTTAGGCTTCGTTCGGCAGAGTTTTTTTTTGCACATTACGGAGCTTAAATTTTTATTACATCTAGTTATTAAGTGTTCGGTGAAAAACATTCATCTAGCTTAACAAGCTTAATGTAGATTAAAGTAGATTAATTTGTTAATGTTACACCCCCTAGATTAATGGAGCTTAACAAGCTTAACTTCAGTTTTAATCCACTATTACCCTTTATCATTCATTGTATCCTTTTTCATAATTTTACTATTATTACTACAAATTTAGCTAGAAGTACCGAACATTCGAGTAGTTTTTTAAACAACATTTTCATCTTCAGCTTCAACTATTCATTCAGCTCTGGCTCCAGTTTCAGCTACTTATTCAGCTTCAGCTACTATTTCAGCTCAATATACCGAACGGAACCTTAAAGTTTCACAACGTGAACAATTTGATGAACACATTAATATTTATCACTAGACTTTTATAATCTCTTATAATGGAAATCAAACTGACTTTTTAGCTAAACAAATTTATTTGGTTGATAGAAGTTTTAGTTAACCAAAATTTATTAATCATTTTGGGTAGGAAATATGACTTTTAATATGTTAATGATGATGATGAATGATGAAAGTTTATCGGATAAATAAACATGATAAAAATCAAGCATTTTTGGTATGTAATATGACTTTTCAATTGACCAAAATTAGTATTAATGTAACTATATAAAAAGTCGAACCATATACTATGGCTATTGCCGCTATTATTATAATATCTACTCCCTCCGTCCCTATATATAATTCCTGTTTCAGTTTTGACACTATTCACACTTTAATACATTTTATTGCATAAATTTTAAGATATAAGAACATACATAGTCATGTGGGGTCTTGTTTGATTCGTCTTGATGAGTACTTTAACATATTAAAATTTTATAATTTTTTATTAACATATAGTTAGAGATATTGACGATACAAAACGTGTCTCGACAAATGTGAAAAATGAAACAAAAATTATATTATGGGACGGAGGGAGTACTAGACTGTAAACTATAGACTCATCATTGTTAGCCAAAACATGTAGTCTACCAAACATCCCATATTTAGGCTAATGTCAATTTTAATAACACGCTGAACAAGCTATCAAACCAAAACTCAAATTAATATGCAGAAAAAACCCTAACAATTTTAACAATAATCTTTAATCACCTGTAACTCAATTTCAAATATTGCGGTAGACAGTTTGAGATGTCCACTTAAGACTAATGTTGAGCTTTCCTTTCTTAGCTCCTTCCAACGGTAAACTGTCGTTGTATTCTCCCTCCATCATAACTCTAGTTAGTGTCACATAAGACTAATGTTTGAACCCTTGTTTTTTCTAGTTTATGCTTTAAACTAGTTTAGTAACTAGTTAAAATTGATCCACGAAACCATGTTTAATTTAACAAGTAACTAGTAACTAGTTTATGTGACTTTGCAAACACAACCTTAAGCAGATTTTTAGTTACTTTAATCTTTGAAGCACAATTTAATATTTTATTCGCCGGAATAAAATTGTCACAAAGATGTATAAAATTGTTCACAAATATTACATAATTATTTATTACTAAATGTTCATCACGTTGTTCATAAATGTTCATCACAATGTTCATAAATGTTCATCACAATGTTCATAAATGTTCATTTGTATATACTCTACTGAATGTTCATCACATTATACTTAAGTTCACCAACCGAATGTTCATCACATTCTACTTAAATGTTCACCAATTGAATGTTCATCATATTATACTTAAATGTTCATCAACTGAATGTTCATCACATTATACTTAAATGTTCATCAACTGAATGGTCATCAAATTATATTTAAATGTTCACCAAGTTTATTACACTTAAATGTTTATGTTATTTAGACAAACGGAGAACCACCACCGCATCACCACTGACCCACCATCAAGCCACCACCGGACCACCATTTATGTGGAACACCACTTTAATATAATTTCTTTAAAAAAAACACTTAATTTTCAACAAAAATCACCTAAATGTTCATCATCTCATACTTAAATGTTCATCATCTCATACTTCAATGTTCACAAGAATTTAATAAAATGTTCATTACTCACAGTTCATTACAATCGGCTTAAATGTTCATCACGTTGTTCATAAATGTTCATCAAAATGTTGATAAATGTTCATTTGATATACTCTACTGAATGTTCATCACATTATACTTAAATGTTCACCAACTGAATATTCATCACATTATATAAATGTTCATCAACTGAATGTTTATCAATACCACCAGATCGATCACCACGACCGTACCACCACTAACCCACCATCAAGCAACCGTCGGACCACCACTCATGTGGAACACCACTTTAATATAATTTCGAGTAAAAATACACTTGATCTTCATCAAAAATTACCTATATGTTCATCATCTCATACTTAAATGTTCATCAAACATCCTTAAATGTTCATAAGCATTTAATAAAGGAAAATATTCAGGTACAAATTATTAATATTGTGCGAATATACGAATATGCACATTTCTTCACATTTACATGTACATTTCATCACATTTACATGCACATTTCTTCACATTTACATGCACACACAAACATGTGCACATTTCTTCACATTTACATGCACACACAAACATGTGCACATTTCTTCACATTTACATGCACATTCGCAGATGTGTGCATGTCCTTGACAACATATGAAAATACATGCACATGTTGTGTGTGCATGTAAATGTGAAGAAATGTGCATGTAAATGTGAAGAAATGTGCATATTTGTATATTCGTACAATATTAATTATTCTTACCTGATCCGGATTCTTTAATAAAATGTTCATTACTCAAAATTTCATTACAATTAGCTTAAATATTCATCACGTTGTTCATAAATGTTCATCAAAATGTTGATAAACGTTCATTTTGATATACTATACTGAATGTTTATCACATTTTACTAGCTAGTCACTAGTCACAAAAATGACTCCCCATTCGAGCCCTTCTCCGATTGTATCCATAGCTTCCTCGACCGACTTCCTACGTATTTCGTCGAGAATGAAGAAAGCGCATGAGCTGATCATATTCCCATACTCGCTTAAAACATGTCGAGACGCTCTCATTTTGTTATCCATAAGGAACAATTTCTCTTGTCGGGTGAATGAGCAGCCCAAAATATAGAATTTCTCTTGTAGTTTTTCTTGTCGGGTGTCGAAGGATGGAGCCCTGAACTCACACATGTTCGGATTGCTAACTTCTGTGTGGAACATATATCTCTTTTTTATCATTGAATTTCCGCCTACAAAAGATTAAATTTCCGTCCATTTATATAACAAAAAGAGGTTTTAAATGTTGAAAATTAACAGTAATTAAAATGACATTTAGGATTGGTGAACCTAGAATTACAGAGTGTTTTAAATATCTCTTTTAATATATGTATATAGAGAAAAGTGTTGGTGCAAATAACACTTCGCGTAGGAAAAACGAACAGATTGTGTTCACAAATTACATGTCAACGTTCATATTCTGGATGATAATGTTCATAATCTGTGTCATAAATATTTTAAACGTTTTTCAGTAAAGGATGTGGTGACATACTTGTAATTACTGCTAATTTTAGCTTCTTTTTTTTTGTTTTTTTTCTCGAAATGATCTCTAAAAATTTTATCCCCCAGATTATGAACATTCTTGCATTCATGCCATGTCTGCTAATTAAGTAACTAATAATTCAAGCACTCTGTAGCTGCTGTGTTTTTCCAGATCTACCTTCCCTTCTTCTTCTTCTTCTTCCTCTCGATCTATAGTCTAACGAAGAAGGTGGTGAGAGAGCTTCAATTAGAGTGGCTATGGATGGGAATCTTTGCTAAATTTGCAGATTATAGTTCATCGACGCAGGGTGCAAGGAACTAATAATTTGCAGATTTTTGTTTCTTCCTCTAACACCATCTCTTTTATGTTCCGATCCTTGGTCTGAATTTCGATCGAATTTATATTTGTATCTGCAATAGCTCTAAGCGTATATTTTTGTTTCATGAATTCTAAAACAGATACTCCCTCCGTCCCCCCTAATCTTCTTCCCATCTCTAATTTATACACTATTCACAATTTAATACAATTTGCTCGATTATTCTCAATCTATAAGAACAAACATGGTCATGCGAGATCTTGTTTTGTTCGTCTCATTGAGTACTTTAACAATATCAAAATTTTATAATTTTTAGAAAGATATAATAAGAGATATTAACGACGCAAAACGTGTCTCGGCAAATGTGTCAAAATGAAATAGGAAGAACATTGAGGGACGGAGGAGGGAGTAACAATTAACCGAATGTTCAAGTCTCAGTGTATTCACTGGGAAGTTTCACTTCATCATTTGACAGTCAATCTGACAAAGATTCACCAGCTTCGGCTTACATTTGCAGCAAACAACCTCCAAATTCCTGTGCAGTTGAAAAAACAGTCTCCAACAAGGGTAATAAACATGTGACTCACTTCCAACAAAGGATTAAAATGGACAATCAGGTTATTGATTCAAGCTCGAGAGAAGAAGCAGTTTCAAGCTCCAACCATAAAAAAAATCAAGGAGTCTTATTCCATATTCTCGGATCTCACAGGGATTTGATTTAGAGAAAAGTTCCGGTGAGAACAAGGCTTAACGTAGGAAAAACGAAATTTTTCGCGTTCACTGATAATAAGCTAATGTTCATAATATGAGCGGTAATGTTCATAATCTGAGCGATACAATTTTTTGAGGTCATTTTGAGGGAAAAATAAACCAAAATTCGCAATAATTACAAGTATGCCACCACGTCTCTTACTGAAAACGTTCAAAAACTTTTATGGTCCAGATTATGAACATTACTATTCGGAATATGAACATTGACGTGTAATATGTGAACGTGATTGTTCGTTTTTTTACGTTAAGAGTCATTTGCACCGGATCTTTCATAACACTAGCAGTCAAAACATGTAGTCTACCAAACATCCCATAAATGATTACTTTCATTTAGGCTAATGTCAATTTTAATAACACTAGCCTGGATAAAGTATGAGCTGAACAAGCTATCAAACCAAAACTCAAGTACTCAAGTTAATATACGGAAAAAACCCTAACATTTTTACCAATTGTCTTAATCACCTACGCAACACATGATAACTCAATTTCAAATATTGCGGTAGACAGTTTGAGATGTCCACTTAAGACTAATGTTGAGCTTTCCTTTCTTAGCTCCTTCTAACGGTAAACTGTCGTTGTATTCTCCCTCCATTATAACTCTCGTTAGTGTCACTATGCATCTTCCCATATAGTCCTGCAAATATATTTCCTGTATAATGCATGCTTTGAATAAAAAATACTTTGTAATGCATGTTTTAAAGAGAAGACTTGCCTTTCCAAACGTGTCGTGATCATAAATTTCCATCACAAGCATATCATTCAGTCCGTTCTCCACAAGAAAGTCGAATGTCTGATTCCAAACAGGATCTAATGATTCATTCACAACCTGGAACAAAAAAAGTTTGCTAAGATATAAATTTGGATAATGCTGTAGAGTGTAAGGAAAAAACTTACCCTTGTTTTGTTCTTTGTTTCACCTTTCTTCAGCTTAACCACAACAAAAGGATCAGATTTTCCTGTGACATCAGTTGCAGGTAAATCCTCAGCAGAAATGATGGTGACTAAAAGGACTCCTCTGACGATTTCGCCCTCTCTCCTCATCGTTGAGTATGCTCCATTTTCAGCAGCTTTGATTTCGCCATTCATGGCTCTTTCCAAAGACGTTACAGAAACATTTGGAGGGTAAAGATTTGTGTCTCCGTTGTTGTCAGCCATGCATGGGAAGTACAGAAGCTCCAAATGCACCTAATTAGAGCCACTTAATTTCAAAAGAAAATCCTAGTCATAATATGATTCTAAATAAAAGAAAACGGAATGCTCACATCTCCTCTGTTCTTGTTATCTCTCTGGAGATCCAGATCTTTGACCAGTTTCAACCATACGTCTTTGACTTTACCGGGTTCAAGATCTCTTAGGTGGATCTGAGCACAACCTAAGAGTTCAGCTGCCTGAAGTCCCTCATCATCGAATATTTTGACAGTCAAGTTTTGAGTTGATTTGTCTTCAACTACGAAGTCGAAGTGCTCATTCCAGATAGGATTCAGGTCATTGCTCTGGAAACACAATAAGGGAAGAATCGGAAGATGTTAATATTCGATTAAAACAGAAATCAATGCTAACACAGTAGAAAACAGTTACTTACAATCACTTTACTGGTTTTCTTTCTAACATGGATAGGCCGTACATATAGCACTGCAAATGGATCTGATTTTCCAATCAAATCTTTATTGGTAAGGTTCCGAGCTTGCACAAGCTTGACCTCTAATCTTCCAACCGGCCTTAACTCCAGATCGCTGCACAATTGCTGAATGTGTAAGAATTAAAGATAACAAAGCCTGAAAAATGTAGCAGCAAAAGATTTTCCAACGGATACGATTTTTCATGACTCTGACACCGCTGTCACTCACTATGATAGCAGTAACAGAATATACTAGCCATAAGCGATGTTAAACCTGGATTTTCTTCCATGACTCAACATACCTGTAGTCTCCAGGTATAATAGGAATGATTTTACGAACAGGCCACATTATAGAATCCTCAATGGCATCCCTTATGGTGCCCTGCAAATAAGGTTATAAAAATATTGGGTTTAAAGACGGATACATTTTTTCTATGGCAAACAGATGTTTATACCAATGATGTCAATATTTTAGTGGTGATATTTGTTACGTGCAAAGGTATTAAATTGGATAGTTCAAACAGAGGGTTAATCAGAAATAGAAGTACTCTAAAACTAGACATAAACAAGGGTTCAGCACAAGGAACAACAAAATACTCGTCTCAAATTCCCAGCTGAATACTCTTCCTAACATTAAAAACTAGTATAGTAGCTTTAGTAAGAACCACCATGACAGCTTCAGCATAATAAAGAGTGTAACCATAACTTATTTGACAGAGGATGATGCATGGCTATGTCTTGTTCCTAGCTCAAACAATGGCTTTAGATCATGACATAATAAAGCACACACACAAAAAAGCATTCACAAACCTCAATAGCATCGCGGAGCCCGGGTATTGATGATATATCACCGCCCACAACTTTTAGAGAGAAGTCCATTTTTTTCTGAAAGGGAAGTTGCTGGGTGTGAGAAAACTCAAAAGACATAAAAATTCAGGTTGCACACATGGAGCAGAATTTCATCTAAGAAAACCAACACATTTTTTTATTCTTACCAAATACACAAGATCTAGCATAATTTTCCTGCTTAGATACATATATCTTGCCAATATGGATTTGGCAAATTACCATTTCTTTTTTCACAAAGATAGACTTTTAGATTATAGTTTAGAAAGGTAAAAAGTGTGAATAAATGGCCCTCCCGGAACTAATATCTTGAATTTCTGCAAGTCAACAATATTAAAAAACGAAGACTTGTACAAATCTTTTACCTTTTCCCTCAACGAGTAGCTGATGGCCGCAAAACAAGGCAACTGTTCAACTAATGGCTTCAAAATGATTCTGAAAACACCTGTAAATCCAATATCTTTTACCTACAAACATGAAATTTATGCACCATTTCACATTGTTTCTTGAGTAAAAAAACTAAAGTAAAAACTTATTCCAGCAAAGAAAAACATAGAAAAAGAACTTATCAAGGTTCCTGCCAATTTAGGGAGATTATTTCATATAGAAGCTGTAATTAAAAAGATTACCAGCTATAACAATCATAACATTACAGGAGATATAGATTGTTATGAACGATTGAATGAATCGCGCGGGCTTAATTGCGCCAACGAAACATAATTAAAGATGGAGCATCGATTATAATTGTTTGTTTCAATGGGCGGTATAATCGCATACGTTAAAGAGTCGAACTGTCGTAGACGACCTTCAAGTCTTCTATTATGTGGATATAAGTTACAGATTACGATGACAATGACAATTTGATTTGTGTTGTGATTGTGTCTATTAGTTTCGTATTGGGCGGTAGATTAGGTCTCAGATCTTCACAAATACTTAAGAGGAGACAATAAATGAGATGAATATTAACCAATCAAAACAAAGGAAGTAAATGCATTCAATGGATTTTGAAAGAACCTACAATTTTATATTAGATTAGATTAGATTACCTGCACAGGCAGTGCCATACCAAGTCTAGTCTTGATTGCAAGTATGATGCTTGGATTCCCATCCCAATTCATTTCCAATTCCAGAGTGACACCATCATCACCGTCTTCAACAATCGAAATCCCTAAAAATACAGGTATTACACAAAATCAGTATCTGTATAGCTTGAAACTTTCTTCAAGTAGAAGAAATCAAACACACACACACAAAAATGCTACAACTCATAATAGATGGGAGCTAAACATTTCATCATCAGAAAAAACTATTTCACTGTGCAACAGGTTATGTTACAAGTAGCTAAAACCTCATTGAAACAGTTTATGTGTATTCTTGGGTGTCACAACCATATTGAGTACATAACTGAAAAGAAGATAAGAATCAAACACTGACAGCCAACATATGAAAAATGTGTGTATGCATCTCACATTCACACTAGCATTGTGCTCCATGAAATGAGGAAACACCAACCTGTGAATTGCGGAGCAACAGTACCAAGCGTGAACTTGGAGAATTTAAGGGAGGAAAGTATAATTGGTCTGTAGGATTCAAGAACAGGCTCCACAGAAGTCTTTATGAGCTCAGAGGCTGCCTATACCCCACAATCAAACATAAACAATCAGCAAAGTGCAGCATTTTGACCTTCCATTACCAAAACAGGAAACCAAAGTAACCAAAATGAAGCAGAAATCACACTACACCTGATCTACATAAGGCCAAATCTTGGTCAAATGTGCGTTGAGCCAAGTCAACTGAAAACAGTAGAAAATTGACGCAATTAACCAACATTGTACTCTCTTTTTTTTCCACAAATTCTCCAGGAACTAATAAACAAACCTTCTGTCGGTGCGAGAACACCACCCAAGACGGATAATACGGCGGCGGGAGCAGCTTTCTGGAATCTCCAACCGTCATTCTAGCAAACGCCGCAATAGTCGCAGCCTAAAATTAAACAAAGAATTTAACATATTCGTAGAATAATCCTTTGTTTATTTCTCTCAAAACTTTTGCAAACAGAGAAAGAGATTACTAGGTCGTTTCGCTGCTTAGACCGCGCATTTTCGAAACGAACGAAGAGGACGATGACTGCGATCCCGAAGAGGATCCCGAACGCGAGGCCGAAGATGAACGCCATTTCCGATTCCTTGAGAAGCCAAATTTCACACTATTTGAGTGCCAAAATCGCACAAAAGCAGCGGAAGGAGTACCTGGAAGGTAGATGATGGAGGAGGAAGCGGGATCTGCTGGAGATCAACGCTAAGTTTGAAGAACGTTTCAGTTGCAGTAGGATGCAGAAGAGCGTCCGTTATCTGTACCTCGAAAGGTTTTGGAGTTTGGACAGCGAGAATTATCTCCCTTTTTTTCGCTATTTGTCTTTTTTCATTTTGCTGTCGGAAAAGGTGTGTTTGTAATATTTTTTATTTCTTTTATTAATCAAGTACTGTATATATATACCCAGTATATATTTTAAAATAAAACTCTTATTTTATGAGCCATCCGAATCCGCGTATGTATCCCAAACGAGCTCATCCGAGCGAGATCGGTTTTGGATGGTTCGTATGGGCTCGTTCGAAATCGAAATCGAGTGGGACTAGTTTCGTTGAGTTTGTATCGATCTTAGTTTTCACCAGATATGTGTCTCGTCGTCTGATATAGATGAATGAATTTGTAAAGCTCCATTTATAGTAGAAGGTACGTACGAGTTTTACGCGGGTTCGGCTGACTCGTTTGGGATCGTTCGGAATCAGAATCTAGGTAGACCAGTTTCGTATCGATCCCAACTTTCACCAAATATGTCTCTCACTCGATTCCGATTCCGAACGAGCCCATACGAGTCACCCAAACTCGCATATGTATTTCAAATACAAAAAAATCCGATAATTAAGTGGACGTCCGTTGAATTTTATTGTTTTAAAATCAAGTGAACAAGAGGCGTTGTCCGGCACTGTCCGAGACAACGCCCCTTGTATATAATTTTCTTTTAAAAAAAAGAGTGAACGAGAGGCGTCGTCTATATTTTATTATTTCTGCTTCGGAAAGATGTGTTGTTTAAAACAACGTCTCTCCTTCTTTGTCAATTTCCGAACCTACAAAAAGTGTCCATTTAGAAAATTAGTTTTAAAAAACACCTAAAACGAAAATTATTTTAAAAATATTGCTCATTTCAAAAAAATATGACTTTGATATTCTACCTTTCCAAATTAAACACATCTAAATATATTTGAACACCTAGTAAACAAAACTGTAAAATAATTATTCTAACCCAATAATTTTTCATTTTAACAATATCTTTAAGATTTAGAAATTATATATTTTATAAACTTTAATTTATTTTGATGAAATATAAAAAAAATTCTATAAACACATGTATAAAAATATGTTTACACTGGCTGGTTTTTTGAGCTAAACGGTTTGCCGACGGAAATTGACCAGTTGAAAGGCCGAATACACGTTGCGGTTAGACATCGACATTTATCCTTCGTGAATGTAGTGGGACCCATATTTCTATAATTATTGATTAATGAACTGGCCCATTATCGAATATGGACAATTGGATAAATGGGCCTAATTGGGCCCATTAGCCCATCATTGCAATCGTGACGTAGATTCTTCTAACGGCACCTCTGTGCCTAAGAAAGCCCTTTCCTCTGCCGGCGATCGCGCAACCACTTCTTGAACTGTGATCTTGCCTGCGAATACAGCGATCTACTAATACAGGTAATTTCTCTTAGCTTCCGAATCCGAGTTTAAATGCAAATCGATAGAAAAAAAGAGGTTGGGAAAATCTGCAGTTCATCTAACTATTGGGAGAATTTATGGTTATCTAAGCAGTGTGTTTCTTGAACTGTGATCTTGCCTGCGAATACAGCGATCTACTAATACAGGTAATTTCTCTTTAACTTCCGAATCCGAGTTTAAATGCAAATCGATAGAAAAAAAGAGGTTGGGAAAATCTGCAGTTCATCTAACTATTGGGAGAATTTATGGTGTTCTAAGCAGTGTGTTGCTGATTGTCATTACCGATTGATGTTGGAGGGAATCTATGATAATTAAAACCAACTTGATTCGTGTTAATTTCATATTTTTTTTCCAATTTTGATTGTCATCTGAGTGGAAAGGTTTCGGCTTGTGTGCAATGTCAGAGCAATTGTAACTTTTTGGTAACTTGTGATCGATCTTATGTTTGTTTATGCTTCAATTTTTATGCAGCTTATGTCTGGTATTGAAAATAACATGGAGCATGGCATAGAGGTGGCTTCCATAGAACCCATAACTTCTAACAGTAAGCAGGTGATTCTGTGATTGGAAATGGTTGTTTCTACAAATTCAGCATTTGTCAAATTGAACAGATTCTTTAACAGTAAAAATGCTTATAACAGGTCATGCCAAAGCAGACTTACAGAACTGCTCAAATTCGCCTCACGAGCTCCCATTTCGAGGTCTATGAACCATGTGACGACTCTTTTGTACTAGTTGACGCATTGCTTTCTGATCGAGCTAATTTACTAGAGCACCAGCCTAAAATATGCTTGGAAGTCGGTTGCGGTAGCGGGTATGTAATCACCTCTCTTGCAGTGATGCTTGGTGAACACCAAGATAATGGAATTCAGTATTTTGCAACAGACATAAACCCGCATGCAGTAAAAGTCACAACCGAGACACTTGAAGCACACGGGGTCCATGCTGAGCTGGTTTTAAGTAATATTGCATCGGGTTTGGAAAAGCGTTTGGCAGGATTAGTTGATGTTATTGTTGTGAATCCGCCGTACGTCCCGACCCCGGAGGAGGAAGTAGGAGCTGATGGAATAGTTGCTTCTTGGGCCGGAGGGCATAATGGTCGAGTTGTCATTGATAAAATCCTGCCTGTAGCTGACAAATTGTTGTCAGATAAGGGATGGTTGTATATGGTCACACTTGCAGCAAATGATCCTGCACAAATCTGCAGGCAGATGAGAGAAAAAGGGTATGTGTCTAAAATTATGCTGCAGAGATCGACCGAGGAGGAGAGTCTTCATGTTATAAAGTTTTGGCGTGATCCTGATGTAGTTGAAAAATCACTGTCCACAAATGTTCTTGGATCAGTGCTTTCACAAATATCGCGTTTTCCGTTTTTCGGGACTGGCTGATGGTGTTGAAATTGCTCACATGTTTTCTTAGTGTTCTACATTAGTCGACTATTCAAGATTTTTGTGTCTTTGTTTAATGTTGCAACATTGTTCATTGGCATTTTTGGAATTATTATAGTAATAGTAATATGTACGTCTGATGTTAATTATTTGAATCTTTTCACTTGTTCATACTATTTTGAGTAATGTAGCAGCTTGGTTTTATATGGTGCATTACAGTGAAGACCAATTCTTGTAACTAATACCTTGTTTATAGTAAGATTTGTAACCAGTTTTCCAAATAGGGTAGTTCAGTAGGTAGGGGCACTAAGTCATGTGTTATACAGAACTGAAGTATATAACTATAAGTTAAACTGTTACTTTGTAATTACAATTTATGAATAATTAAACATTAAACTATTGAATATTGTCATTTTATTCTTTTTCTTAAGAGAACCAGGGTAAGAAAATAATAGTATACAGCACCTATAGCATATTTTCCAAAACTGAAAGATAAGAAAATATCTACCAAACTTCCAATGTAATCACACCAAAATTTTCCTGAACTGCAAGTTTCAGCTGCCAACTTTTTTCTTGTAGTCCATCCTTATTGCCCAAAGTTTCTCGGCAACCTCTTTCATATCTGGCCGATCTGCGCGAACAGCAGCTGCACATCGGAACGCTAAACCGAACATCTTTCGGAGTATTCCTACATTGACAGGTCCCTTCATCTGGGGATCAACAAGCCCAAACACATTGCCTTCTTGGTAAAGATTAAAGGCCTGCAATGTTTTAAAAACAAACTTGAAGAACACAATTGGGAATTCCAGTATCAGATGATTTAAACTACCAAAAGCTGTTGTCTAGCTTACCCATTTGATTAACACCCTCTCGTCAGATGGCTTTCTTGGTTCTACGGGACGACGTCCTGTCAGAATTTCCAGAAGTAAAATCCCGAACGAGTAGACATCACTTTTGGGTGTGAGTTTGTGTGTTCTCATATATTCTGGATCAAGATAGCCCACTGTCCCTTTCACGTTTGTTGAAATGTGTGTTTGGTCAGTATCTTCTGAACCGACTCTGGCAAACCCAAAATCAGATACTTTAGCCTTCATAGTCTCCGTCAGAAGAATATTGGAAGCCTTTATATCTCGATGAATAATCTTGTTTTCTATCATAAGACGAACACGAATATTGAATCGGTTAGTTTATCAGTAGATACAACTAGAAATAAATCATAATCAGATTCGATAAGATAAGATAACAATGAACTATACCAAAACTAGTTGCTGAAAGTGAGTTTATTTTTAAGTCAAGAATAGTGTGTTAGATGCTGTACCCGCATACATGTGAAGATAGGTTAGGCCATGTGTTATATCAATAGCTATCTCAAGACGTTGAGTAAAATCCAATATCTTCCCGTGTTCACCTGCAAAAAACATCAGTCAGATGCTGATATTTGAACACAGAGTAACCATAGATATCGTATCATAATTCTGTAAGGTCTCACCATCCAGATGCTCCCTCAAAGTACCATTTGGAACGTACTCTGTGACAATAAGCCTTTCATTTCCATTTTCAACACACCCAAGAAACCTCACTAGACTCCGGTGATCGATTTTCAACAGAATCTCAAGCTCATTGTTGAATTCAGTTGAACGAAAATGTTCCTAAACCAAGTACAACGTAAAAAACTTTATCACCAATCAGATTCCAGTGCAGCAAATAAGTGTATTAGCTAGGTGATGAACATACTAAAACCAGCTATTAAAAGCACAATATATAGTAAAAGTTAGTAGAATGTACCTTCTTAGCTCGCTGTATAGTAATCGGTTGACCATCCGGTAGTCGACCTTTATACATGGAGCCAAAGCCTCCTTCACCCAGGCATGAAGATGTCGAGAAGTTCTGAGTAGCTCTCAAAATCAGATTATAAGTGAGATGTAAAGGTGTCTGTTTAAGGTTTTCAGAAGATCTAGGACTAGATGCAGGGTATCTTGCTGGACTTTGTGGTGTGCGTCTGTTTGGACTTCTAGGTGGGTGTCTCATAGGACTACGGGGTGTGTATCTCATTGGACTTCCTTGGACCCTCTCGTGAACCGAATTCGTTTCGTAGGAGGAGGTTGAATCCACTGCATCAAATAAAATACTATTCAACTGACTCAAGAACAGTGAAGGTAGTCATAAAATGATTCAGATATTCAGATATTACACTACTCACTTTGATTCAGATCCCTTTCAACAGAATTATGAGAATCTTCCTTCTTTTTCCAGAACCAGGGAAATGCACAACCAAATAGGACCATTCCGGGTACAGCTATGACCATAATCTTAGATATCAGTGAAAAGTGTCGAAAGTTGTGTTCATGAGCAGGAATAGATAATTTCGGTTCATGTCTCAACACTTCATGACCAGCATCAAGGATTTTTCAACTGCAATTTTTTTTCATAGTGTAATTAGCAGATAGCTCAATAACAATGACACATAATTAAATCAAGCCACAAGGTTGCCTCGTGTCCATTTATTTCAATTCAAATAAGAGATTTTGCTTACCTCCGACAAGCGTTAGTCGAACACGAGCCCCAGAGGCATTGCTTATTAACAATTGCACAAATATTGAAAACTTCAAAGCCTTTATCAAAATCCTGGCTGCAGCACAGCAGTTGATTGACATTATTATTAGAGAGGCTGGTGTAGCATTTCTTTTAGTTCAGGAATCAGGATATGTTCTGTAAGTGTGTTGAAAATCTTTCAAGTACAACGAAATTTTTCAACGAAGTATTGTAAGGCAACTGCAGCAATCATTTGAGCGATCACTGATATAGCCAGATTTTTTAAAGCTGGTCAAAGAATTCGAAAACACTGAAACTGCAATCGACGAAATTCACCCTCTTCAAGAAAGGGATGTTTCAGACACTCAGCTGAAACTGCAATCGTCGAAATTTCAGTTTATGGCAGTGGAATCAAGATCAGGACAAATTGGATTAGGTTCTTAATGCTCAATTTTTCTTGATTGACAGCTGAAAAGTGATCTTTAATGTACTAATTTGGTAAGCCTACATTCTACCAAACTACACATGGCATCAAAAAGACAACCAACTATTGTCTTAACAATTGAAGCATTCAAACAACTTTTTAATACCCTATCCAGCTTATAGTACAGCTAACACTACCAGATCAGTAATGAGGTAATAAGATACACGGCAAAAGGGATAAACCACAACCCAATAATTTCATAAGAAGTGTGATTAAACCCAGATGGGAAATGCTTAAGTAAAACAAACCCAACTCAATCCTCCCCAAAATAGGCATAACTAAGATAAACCCACAAACCTAAGATGGTGAAACAGTAAATTGAAAAGCACGCAAAAAACTGATCAAATTGAAGAGTAGCTAGAGATTTAAACGAACCTGAATAGGGACGCAGCAAAAGTAACTGGAGAAGGAAAGGAGACGAAGAGGGAAACAATCGTACACAGATATAGGGCACATAAAATTCGGAGCTTGGAGAGGAGAAAGAGAAATGGTGTATTTTGCGGGGTGGGGGCTATCATTTGGTTTGATGTTAACTGCACTACAGCAGTACAGCTGTAAAGCAGTACAGCAGTAGCTTCCTGTGGAAAGTTCAGCTGCCTGAAGTATACAAATATAAAATAATGAAAGTTTCGGGGACCTTAAAATGAGATGAAAGTTCGAATTCAAATACTTCTAACGTATTAAAAATGAATTGATCGTGTTCATAGATTATCCGTTAATGTTAATATTTTGGATGATAGTGTTCATAATATGGGCCATAACAAATTTTGAACGTTTTAAGTGAGGGACGCGGTGACATATTTGTAATTACTTTGAATTTTGATTTTTTTTACCTTAAAAAAAATTTATCGCCATAACGTTACCGCTCAAATTTTGACCATTAATTTG
Organism: Oxyria digyna; assembly: GCA_029168935.1. NCBI lineage: Eukaryota > Viridiplantae > Streptophyta > Magnoliopsida > Caryophyllales > Polygonaceae > Oxyria > Oxyria digyna. The sequence continues at coordinate 1,899,620 of JAPVLV010000017.1, forward strand.
TTATCTGTGAACGCGGAAAATTCGTTTTTCCTTCGTTAAGCTTTATTCTCACCAGAATTTTTATCCGTTAAATGATGTATGCAAATATAAAATAGATAAAAGTTTTGATAAGAATAAGTCTTAACGTGAGAAAACTGAGGCCACTAAGCACACACTAAAGTTAAAAACGAACAGTTTATGTTTATAAATTACACGTCAATGTTCATATTCTAAATAGTAATATTCATAATCTGGGCCATGAAATTTTTAAACGTTTTCGGAGAGGTACACGCGGTGACATACTTGTAATTACTGCGAACTTGATTATTATTTTTCTTTCTCAAAATGACCTCAAACAAATTTCATCACACAATTATGAACATTACCGTTTATTTTATGAATATTAAACATCTTTTCACATTGACATGCGTACATATATGCACATTTATCTGCATGTATTTAATAGTGTGTGAAAAGTACATGTATATGCACAATGTACTCAAATGTGCAAGTGAAATAAAAAATCATAAATGTTTATAAGTTAGTACCATCGATATTGGTTCTACGTCTTTCCTATATATACTCATGTTATTTTCATATAACAATGTTATTTTTATAAAAATATTTTTTAAAATAAGTTTTCATATTATTAATGTATTGGGATATGAAATCTAACATTTTAAAATATAATATTTACGTAGTTAAGTTACTACGTGTTAAGAAGTTGGATCTATCTAGAAAAGATCAAGATCAGCTCTAGTAAAATCAGTAGAAGAGGAGGGAAGAGAGGAACACGAGAGAGAATTTGGGAATTTCTGCTATAATGATCATTAGCTTAATCTGTAAAAGGAAGCAGATTAGCTTTACATATGTACAAGTCAACAAGTCAACGAGCCAATAATCTAGCGCCACATCAGTGACAACATACTAAGCTATACTATTCCATACACCACCCTCAAGTTGGACTCGGGATAACGAGACCAAGCTTGGGCGAAAGAAAAGTATGTTGTTGACTCCCAAGAGCTTTTGTCAAGATGTCGGCCAGCTGCAAGTGAGAGCGCACATGAATAGTGGAGAGGAACTCTTCAGCAATCAGCTCGCGAATGTAGTGTACGTCAATATGAATGTGCTTAGTACGCTCGTGGGAAACGGGATTTTCAGCCAACTGTTGCGCTGCAGTGTTGTCACAGTATAAGGGAATTGGCATGGGCCCTGTGACAGCAAAATCACGTAGAAAACCATCCATCCAAACAAGTTCATTGCCCGTATGAGACATAACTCGATATTCACTTCAGCAGATGACTTCGATACGACCTTATGCTTCTTTGTTTTCCATGATCTGCATCAGAATAAGTATGTGGATCCATCAGAATAAGCAATACCCACTGTGTGAACGACTAGTAGCATCACACGTCCCCTGATCTGCATCAGAATAAGCAACAAGACCAAAAGACAAGATGGCTAGGTAGCATAGAGAAGCATTGATTGTACCTCGAAGATAGCGGAGTAAGTATGTGGCTCCGTGCATATGAGGTGCGCGAGGAACAACCAAATACTGACTGAGTTGTTGGACAGTGAATGTGATGTCTGGGCGAGAAAGGGTCAGATATATGAGGCGTCCAACCAAACGCCTATAAATCTCACGATGTGGAATTGAATCACCTCTATCTGGGCGCAAATGCAGATTTCTCTGCATTGGAAAAGAAGATGGTTTGTGATCCACCATACCAGCATCCGAGAGGAGATCGAGCACGTACTTGCGTTGGTTCAGCTGAATCCCTGCAGTAGATCGAGCAATCTCAAGACCAAAGAAATAGCGTGCAAGGCCAAGATCCTTGATTGTGAATGCTTTGTGCAAGGATTCTTTGGTAGCTAAAATTTCAGCATCATTATCCCCGTGACAAGCATATCATCCACGTACACCAAAGCAACCTTCGTAGATGTAGAAGTCCTTTTAGTAAACAAAGAATACTCATGTTTTGACTGAGTAAATCCCAGTTGAACCAAGTGCTTGGTTAATTCAACATTCCACTGTCGACTGACCTGTTTGAGACCATATAATGAGCGCCTAAGATGACATACCTAGCCAGGCTGAGCTTTTGAATAGCCAAGAGGAGGATCCATGTAAACCTCTTCCTCCAGAAAGCCGTGAAGAAACGCGTAGTTGATATCTAATTGATGCAATGACCACTGACGAATGGAAGCCAAGGCAAGAAGAACACATACTGTTGTGAACTTGGCAACTGGAGAAAATGTGTGTTTGTAGTCCTTCTCCTTTATCTGATTGTAGCCCTTTGCCACCAAACGAGCCTTAAATCGCTCTACGTTGCCATCTGATCGAAACTTAATCTTGTAAATCCACTTTAAACCAATTGCTCGTTTTCCTGTAGGCAGCTCAGTCATGTCCCACGTGTGATTGCGCTCAAGCGCATCAATTTCTTGACCCATTGCCTGAATCCAGTGCGGATGATCCTTAGCATCTGAGTACGATGAAGGTTCAACCTCTTTGAAAGCATGGAAAAGAGAGTGAATATAGTCAGTGGAATGATGTTGAAAATCGTGCAGTGAGACTACATGGAAAGCTGATGAGAAGGAGTTCATGAGGCATTGGTTGTGAAGGAAGCTGAGCACATACAAACTCCTCCAGATCAAACGACGGCCTGACAACATCAAGATCAGTTGTAGTAACATCAGTAGAAGAGGAGGGAAGAGAGGAACACGAGAGAGAATTTGGGAATTTCTGTTATATTGATCATTAGCTTAATCTGTAAAAGGAAGCAGATTAGCTTTATATATGTACAAGTCAACAAGTCAACGAGCCAATCATCTAGCGCCACATCAGTGACAACATACTAAGCTATATACTATTCCATATTGCGCTAAAAAGTACATCACGTGTTTTATTGACGAAATTTTGTGACCCCCTTAAAATGTATCCTAGCTCCGCCTGTGACATCATCAGGTACTGATTTTCAAAAATAAAAGGTTTGTATAAGCAATCACAATACTATCTGTGATACTTGGGATTGAAAAGTTGAGTTAGTTTCGGTTGTAGAGAGGTTTGATTTGAGGAGTAAGAATGGAAAAAGAGTAGTAATAGCACTTTTATCAAATTCCTCTTTTTAATGTCATGGCTTGAACTTAGAATTTTTTTCTGAAATAAGCATTTTACCCCAAAAAATTCCCGACGTAGGCTCTTTTCAAAACAATTTCCCAAAATAGGCACTTATTTCAGCTTCGGAATTTTTTTACGTGTGAGAGACGCTGGTTGAACCAGCGTCTCTCCTCCGAAGTTGAAGCTATTTTTTTTTGATTTTTTTATGTATAAGAGACGCTGGCCGAACCAGCGTCTCTTATACATATTTTTTTTTTAATTCCCCGTGTAAGAGACGCTGGTTTTACACGTAAAAAGTTTTTAAAAAAAAATTTATTTGTATAAGACGCTGGTTGAACCAGCGCCTTATACAAACCTTTTGTTAATTTTTTTTTTTCAAAGTTTATATATATATATTATTATACATGACTTACTCGTGTTTGGATGGTTCGTATGGGCTCGTTTGAAATCGGAATCGATCACGACCGATTTCGTTGGGTCCGTATTGATCCCAGCTTTCACCAGATATGTCTCTCGCTCGATTCTGATTTCGAACGACCCCATACGAGCCACCCAAACAAGCGTAAGTCTCGTGCGTACCTTCTACTGTAAATGGATATTTACAAATTCGTTCCTCCATATCACGCGATGAGAGACATATCTGGTGAAAGCTTGGATCAATACGGACCCAACGAAACTGGTCGTGGTCAATTCCGATTCCGAATAAGCCCATACGAGCCATCCGAACAAGCGTAAATCTCGTGCATACCTTCTTTCACCAGTTCGGAATCGGAATTGATCACGACCAGTTTCGTTGGGTCCGTATTGATCCCATCTTTCACCAGATATGTCTCTCATCGCGTGATATGGAGGAACGGATTTGTAAATATCCATTTACAGTAGAAGGTACGCACGAGACTTACGCTTGTTCGGGTGGCTCGTATGGGGTCGTTCGAAATCAGAATCGAGCGAGAGACATAACTGGTGAAAGCTGGGATCAATACGGACCCAACGAAATCGGTTGTGATCGATTCCGATTTCAAACGAGCCCATACGAGCCACCCGAACAAGCGTAAGTCTCGTGCGTACCTTCTACTGTAAATGGATATTTACAAATCTGTTCCTCCATATCACACGATGAGAGACATATCTGGTGAAAGCTGGGATCAATACGGACCCAACGAAACTGGTCGTGATCAATTCCGATTCCGAACTGGTGAAAGAAGGTATGCACGAGATTTACGCTTGTTCGGATGGCTCGTATGGGCTTGTTCGGAATCGGAATTGACCACGACCAGTTTCGTTGGGTCCGTATTGATCCAAGCTTTCACCAGATATGTCTCTCATCGCGTGATATGGAGGAACGGATTTGTAAATATCCATTTACAGTAGAAGGTACGCACGAGACTTACGCTTGTTCGGGTGGCTCGTATGGGCTCGTTTGAAATCGGAATCGATCACGACCGATTTCGTTGGGTCCGTATTGATCCCAGCTTTCACCAGATATGTCTCTCGCTCGATTCTGATTTCGAACGACCCCATACGAGCCACCCGAACAAGCGTAAGTCTTCTTATGCACAGCTTTGTAGCTTCATCTTTAATTAGTGTTCTTTTGTCTATGTTTTCGGGATGGTATTGACTATTCTTCATGCATTGTTATGTTTTTGTGTTCTTAGATTTAATTGCTTTTGATTACGGAGCATCTTTTTGTCGGTGTTTGGAAGGAGTGACGACGATGAATTTCTTGCAACAATAAGGAATTCAATTGCCTTTTGATTACCACTCAAAATCAAGCCACGCCTATTTTATTGATGCTTTATTTGTCATCTTCCAAACAAAGAATCAACTCAACTAATTTTCCCTGATTCAATAACTTCTTTAGACTACGAACATTAGGTTTGTTTCTATTACACACGGGAGAATGATTGCATCCCTATATCACATGATGTTTATTGTTTTCCCTATATGATATTTGTAAGTTTGAGTAGTAGTTGAGTTATTAGCATCTATTTGTTGATTAATTAGTTCAGAATCAGATATACAATAATAAATTGTTGTTCAACTTTATGAGGTGTTGAAGCTACAGCTGAAGTAAAGTTCCTTCTGGTTTTGATGGTAACAAACATTCCTACTAATGTTTACTTGAGTGTTTCAGGATGTCTACTTGAGCAGGAACGTTACTCAACAAAGGCGAGCTAATTAAGGAAAGAATAGGTTGAGAGAGCGCAACGAAGATATCAATGTTTCCTTTATGGAAAATACGGTTGAGCTGAAAAGATATCATGAAGATCTTAAGGAAAGAGATATATTTAAAAGATGGAAATAATATCTTCTTATGCGAAAGATATATTTTCCATATTCTTGTTTGTTCCCTAGTTTAAACCTAGTTTTATCTTTGCTATATAAACTAGTCTTAGGCTTAGGAATTGATGAGACGATTGAGAGAGTTTATGCTTGTGCGAATCAAGTGCGATCGTCCAAAAGAAGAACAAGAAGAAAAGAGAGAAAGAGTGAGCAATACTTTGTCTTAGGCGTTGAGTTTGGGCTCGAGTGAAAGAAGAGATTCGTGATCGTAATCCTTGCTTTCTTTTGTAACAAACAAGAGATTAATAAGATAAGTATACTCATTCAAATCCTTCAAGTGAGAAGCTTGAAGGTAGTGGTTTTACTCAACTCTTAGTGGTTGAGGTTTCCACTCTAAATACTTGTGTTCTTCTATACTTCCTGCGTTAATATTCCGCTGCTACACCTCTGAAGGAACAATACACTTTGTTCCATCAGAAGTAATTGAACTAACGATCCAACAATTGGTATCAGAGCCTGGTCTCTAGATTGTTACCCTTGCAGGAAGAATGTCAGGAACAACCATCAATGACTCCTTTTGGAAGCCACCAATGCTCAAATCAGGAGAGTTCTCATACTGGGTGGAACAGATCGAATCACATATCTGTTCCCTTCATGGACAGATGTGGAAGATTGTGGAATTTGGAGATGTGAAGATTCTTGATCCCTCAGATGAGACTGGAGGAACACTCAAGAAAAGAGAAGATTATCAAGATGCTGATTACAAAGTCTTGGAGCTCAACATGAGAGCAAATAAGGTCATACTCGCTGCCCTTGGTCCATCCGATCAAAGGAAGGTTCTAAAGTACAAGACTGCTCACGACATATTCAAATCCCTCAAAAGGATGTATGAGGGGAATGAAGACATCAAGAAAAATAGGATCTTGACTCTCATCAAGGAGTATGATAGTGCTGTTCAAGGAAAAAATGAGTCTTTGGATGACTACCATTCACGTTTCCAGGGATACGTAGGCCAACTCGAGTTCTTAGGGGAAACGATCCCTGAGTGGAAACTGACACATCAATTTCTTCAGGGATTGTCCTCTAAATGGGACGCGTTCTCTCTTGCACTCCAAGCTCAGAATGATATCAAAAACATCACCTTGGAGGAACTAGTTGCTCGTCTCCAGAGCAACGCGGGGATTCAACAGAGCAAGATGCTACGTAGGGAAGGAGAGAAGGCAGAGAAGTCCCAGAACATTGCTCTAAAAATCGAAAAAGCCTTCGATCTTGCTCAGGAAGAGGACAAAATTGTTGATAAGGATGAAGAAGTTGCTCTCTTCACAAGAGCCTTTCGAAGAGTTTGGAAGGATAGCAGAGAAAAACAACGTCTCCCTGATGGGAACAAAGACATGAGTACTATCATCTGCTATCACTGCCAGAAGAAGGGACACTTCGCGAGAAATTGCTTCAAAAAGAAGGGAGGAGAAGCAAATGTCCCTCAAAGGGAAAAGAAGGAAACAATGATTGCAACATGGGGGACATCTGACTCTGAAGACGAATTTCTCTACACTCCCAAGGAAACGTGTCTAATGGCTACAGGAGGGACCTCCGACTCCAAAGAAGAATTTCCCTACACATGTCTAATGGCTACAGGAGAAAAATCCGAAGATGAGGTAAACACTTCAGAATTTGACTCTTTCTTAGAAAATAAATCAAAAGCTCAGATTATTAGGTTCATTCATTCTCTAGGAAAAGAACAAAGTAATTTGAATTCTTTGATCGACGAAAAGGAAGAAACCATTTCATGTCTAATTGAAGAAAACCAGCTTTGGGCTTCTAAGGTTGCTAGACTTGAAAAGGCTTCATTCCCTTTGTCGGACTCGTGCAAATCCTGTCCTAAGTATGTGTCTGATATAGCTTCCCTGGAAAGGAAAATTGCCACTCTTGAATCTGAAATTAAAACTTTGACTGAGGACAACTCAAAATTTGCTAAGAAAGTTGATGAATTTCTAATAGAGGAAGAAAACAAAAGGAAAATTTGGTTAGATGAATATATCACCTCTAAAATTGATAAGGAGAAGGCTGACTTCTCTAAACGCTTTGTACCACGTGCTGGATTAGGCTATGATAGCGCCTCCTGTTCACAAACTGCCATCTTATCTCCTGGTATACCAAATTCCCTCTGTCATAAAGGACCCTGTGGAGGATCAATCACACACTGTTCCCACAATGGTTCTGAAGATAAAGGGAAGAAAATTGCTCAGGAAGAGAAGGTGTGGTTTGATGGACAGAAGGCCTATAAGATATGGCAAAAACATGCCAAAAGCACTAAGCCAGTAGAGGTGGATTTTAGGTCTAGACTTGAAAACAAAACCATCTGGCCTGGACAAAGTAGGTATGTCAATCTGAAACATCACAGGGTTTGCTGGTACTGTGGTGAGTCAGGACATCATCAACAAGAGTGTTTGAAAAAATCAAGAGATGAGGAGATAGCCTACAATTATTGCAATAATTCTTCTGTTAGGAACACTCCCAGGATCAAGGTTGTTTTAAAAGATAATGAGGATAGAAGATTGTTCTTCATCCCAGGTAAGCCTAGGCTTGCCTGGGTGCGCAAAAACTAATCCCTTACTTGCAGGATGGAAAGAAGAAGAGTTCCTGGTATATAGATAGCGCTTGCTCAATACACATGACTGGGAACAAAGCATGGTTTATATCTCTCCATCCTGAAAACAAAGGTTCTATAACCTTTGGGAACAACAGTAAAGGGGAAGTAATTGGCATGGGAAAGGTAAGGATCTCTGACAATCTTGTTGTGAATAACGTTACTTTAGTGGATAACCTAACCTTTGATTTATTGAGCGTACGTCAAATGTGCCAGGATGGTCAAAATAGGGTTATCTTTACTACTAATGAGTGTTTGGTTGAGAATGTTGAGACAGGGAAAGTTCTCCTCAGGGGAATCATAGAGAACAACCTATACAAAGTAGATCCATCTTTTATCCCTGAAGAGGAACTGTGCCTTTCTGCACAATCTGAGGAATCCAATCTATGGCATCAAAGGTTCTCTCATGCAAGCCTCAGACTTCTACACAAACTTCACAACAAAGACCTAGTTATTGGTTTACCAAAGATAGAAAGTCAATCTGAAGAGGTGTGCATTGCTTGCACAAGAGGAAAACAAGTAAGATCATCCTTCAAGTCCAAAAACCAGGTAAGTACCTCTGAACCCTTAGAGCTTATTCACATGGACTTGTGTGGGCCTATGCGCACACTTAGCCGTGGGGGAAACAAGTACGTGTTTGTCATTGTAGATGATTTCTCTAGGTTCACCTGGACTATTTTCATTGCTTCAAAGGAGGATGTGTTTGATGAGTTTGAATTTTGGTTATATGCTATTGAAAATCAATCTGGATTTCATCTAAGGGCTATACGCACTGACCATGGTACAGAGTTCGAGAACTCCCGGTTTCTTTCCTTGTGCAGGAACAAAGGCATAAATCATAATTTTTCTGCGCCAAGAACGCCTCAACAGAATGGAGTTGTTGAAAGGAAGAATAGAACTCTGGAGGATATGACAAGAACAATGCTAATTGCGAGTGGATTGCCAAGAAACTTCTGGGCTGAAGCACTCAACTCTGCTTGCTATGTACTGAACCGTGCCATGTTGAGACCTATGATTGAGAAAACACCATATGAGCTGTTCAGAGGAAGGAAGCCGAACATCTCTCATCTAAGGGTCTTTGGGTGCAAGTGCTTCGTCCACAACAATGGAAAGGACAATCTGGGCAAGTTCGATCCAAGAAGTGATGAAGGAACGTTTGTTGGTTATTCCACACATAGTAGGGCCTACAAAGTTTACAACAAGAGGACAAGGAAGGTGGAGGAAAGCATCCATGTGGTCTTTGATGAAAAGATCATGGCAGGTAACGTTGTCCATGATCCAAATGCTCCTCCACTGACTGAAGCCGACAGGGAACAATTCATTCTCGCTGATGCTGAGGAATTCATCCCCACTACGGACATGAACACAGAAGAAGAAGCAGCCCCAGATCAAGATGCAAGTGTACCAAATGGAGATTCCGAAACTCAGGGGGAACAATTATCCCCATCTCAGGACCAATCCCCATCTCAGGAACAATCTGAAGAAGTTACTCACCATGAAGAGGAAGAAACGCGACGCAACACTCGTATCCATGGGCCCCCATCAAGACTCATGGACTACGTATGCAACTGTGCTTCGCTTCCCTCCTCTGATGCATCTCTAGAACCCAGCGAGAAGGACTGTTCCGTACTCACATTAGATCCTACATTTCATGCCTTCTGTGCTTTTGTCTCCACAGCTGAACCAAGAACAGTGAAAGATGCCCTAGAAGACCCAGAATGGGTCAATGCTATGCAAGAGGAACTTCACCAATTTGAGAGGAATAAAGTATGGAGACTAGTTCCCAGACCTAAGGATCGCTCCGTCATAGGTACCAAATGGGTGTTCAGGAATAAGATGGATGAAAGAGGACAAGTGATAAGGAACAAAGCAAGACTGGTAGTAAAAGGCTACAATCAACAAGAGGGAATTGACTATGATGAAACATTTGCGCCAGTTGCAAGATTAGAAGCAATACGCCTCTTGATCGCCTACTCTGCCCACTATGGATTCAAGTTGCAACAAATGGACGTCAAGACAGCGTTCCTGAACGGGGTTCTAAAGGAAGAAGTTTATGTGGAACAAACGCCTGGATTCGAAGATTCTTCCTATCCTGACCACGTTTACATACTTGATAAGGCACTCTATGGTCTGAAGCAAGCTCCTCGCGCCTGGTATGAAAGGCTTTCTCAATTCCTCTTATCTCATGGTTACGTAAGAGGGGAAGTAGACAGAACGTTATTTCTATTAAGAGAGGGAAAGCATACCTTAGTAGTACAAGTATATGTGGATGACATAATCTTTGGCTCCACCAACGAGCACTTAGTTACCAAGTTCACAAAGTTGATGGAGAGTGAATTTGAGATGAGTATGGTGGGCGAGCTTAAGTTCTTTCTAGGCCTACATGTTGTTCAAACAGAGGAAGGAACAAAGGTACATCAACAAAAGTATCTACGAGAGTGCATCAAGAAGTTTGGTATGATGGATGCAAAGAACTATTCAACCCCTATGTCCCCAAATGATTCAATAGGAATGGATGTCGACAAGAAAGAAGCTGATCAAAAGGTCTATTGTGGAATGATAGGCTCATTGCTTTATCTAACCGCCAGTAGGCCTGATATCATGCAAAGTGTATGTTTTTGTGCTAGATTTCAAGCAAGTCCTAGAGAAACTCATGTCATTGCTGTGAAAAGGATCCTGCGTTACCTTAAGGGGACTGATGATCTATGTCTGTGGTACCCAAGAGGGGGAAGTCTTGAATTACTAGGGTACACAGATGCTGACTTTGATGGACACAAGCCAGATAGGAAATCAACATCTGGGATGGCTCAATTCCTTGGCCCCTGTCTTGTGTCTTGGGGATCAAAGAAACAAACCACTGTCGCCCTATCCACTGCCGAAGCTGAGTATGTCGCCGCCGCAGCTTGTTGTTCTCAACTCATATGGCTCAAACAACAGCTAAGTGACTTTGGCATCATTTCAGGTAACGTTCCTATACTTTGTGATAACACTAGTGCTATTGATATTTCCAAGAATCCTGTGCAGCACTCTAGGACTAAGCATATTGACATAAGACATCACTTCCTCCGTGATTGTGTGGAGAAAGGAATTGTCTCTATGGAACATGTCCGCTCTGAGGAACAAATCGCGGATATCTTCACAAAGCCACTAAACAAGGCTCCCTTTGAGAAATTACGTATGGGTCTAGGTATGATTTCTCTCAACTAATCTTGATCTTCTTTGAAACCCCCAATGATTGGTGAAATTAGTGAGTTTATTCATCTTGAGTATTAGTCCTTTAAGCATATTCATACCTGCTTTTCTATGAAATAAACTTGAGTCTTTTGAACTGCTTGCATGATCTATACGTGATTAGGAAAGATACCTTGCTAGAGATTGAAATTGATAAATGCATGATTCCTTAGGCAAAGGTCTTATTTTCAACCCAAAAGATCCCTCTTCATGTACTGATCCCTCAATACAAGCCCAAAGGATAGAGGGAATCTACGGCCACCCTAAACCTTCATGATTGATAGTCCTATGAGCCATGTTTTTCCATCCACAACTGGACTCCCTCATCATGATATAAAATATTTTAAATTCATATTATGTGAAAGTTTTTCTATGTGATGTTCTTTTGTACCATCCCTGGTAAACATACCCCAAGCATCACAATACCTTCGTTATCAGATTGAGAAAGGAAAGGATAAGGGTTGAGATTTGAAAAATTGCTGAGGGGATTAATAGCTCTGAGGTGACAGATACATGCATTCGGCAGGAGTCTAAAGGACTAGAGTAGGTTCTGGAACCGAGACAGGTAATGATGATTCTTGAGTATATTTGATTGGAGGAAAAAGCGGCACATTTATGGAAAGCTGTTCAGATTTGGAAAAAGAAATTTTGAATTTGAAACGAGTAATCTGATGTTCAGATATGGAAAATTCGGCAACTACTTAAAGGCATTTTCCCAGATCTCCATCACCACAACCTTCTCTTTACCCTCTCCTAAAACACAAGCTTTCTCAGAAACCCTCCCTGCAACAATGGTGAACACCACCTCTGTATCTCTCACAGGAAACGAAAGCCCTGAGACACTAAGAAGCATCCTTGCTTCCTTAGGCATCCCCACAGAATCTCCAAAGCCACAATCCCCAGCCAAAGAACCCTCATCCCCTCCAAAAGAAACTAATAAAGAATCTTCTTCGCCTTCAAAAGAAACCCATCAAGAACCCTCGCCGGCAAAAGAAACAACACCGCCGGTCACACCTGCTCTATCCCAGTCAAGTACCTCCACTGAGAAATTGGCCTCCCCTACCTCTAAAAAAATCCCAAGCCCAATCTCTCAAGAAAAAGCCCAAAAAGAAACCACCCCTAGCCCTCCACACTCCTCTCCCCCACAAACAGACCTGATCCTTGCCGAAATCGATGAGGAGAACTCGCCATTATTTAAGGGAAAGTTCCCTGAGATTCTAGATCTCAGTGAGGAAGACGACGAGCCTCAGGAACCAGTGCTCAAAAGAGCAAAAGTGGAGCCTTCCCTTTCTCGTCCACGAACAAGGAGCGCTGCAGCAAAGCCACCCAAAGGAAGGAAAGTTCCCAAACAAGTGGCTGCAGGAAAAGCCTTGGGGAAACGAACCATCATCAGAGATCTTCTGTTTGATGAAGAGTTTCTAGTCGCCAACAGGATGGATATCCTGGTGGACATCATCCGCCACCAAGGTTGGGAAAACTTGTTCTGCACAGCGCCAAAGGTAAATGAGGGAATGATAAAACAGTTCTATAGCTCCTTCACCATCACTGAGAGGCCTCACGCCATACAAGCCTCCTTCGTCCTTGGGAAGGACACCCACGTGGTCTCAAGCACCGAACTGGGAGTCATACTCGGGGTACCTCACAAAGGTTTTGAAGAATACGTCAAAGGGCAGTGGCCAAAAGATATAGGGCTGGCTGCGATACAAAGGGTATCTCAGGACTACTCCACTGAAGTTGTTGGGGAGATGACCACCTCGTCCATGGGGGTAGCGAACCGGATCCTGCACAGCTACCTAATCAGTAACATTACCCCCAGAGAGCAGAAGCGCACTACCATTCTCATTCAGGACTGCCTCCTCATGGACAAGCTCCTCCTCAGGCAAGCCATAAACCTACCAAAAATCATCATGCTACACATGGCCCATGCTCGGAGGAACGATAGGCACGGTCTTCCCTTCCCAGGCGTAGTCAAGAAGATCCTAGAGTATCTGAGGGTGTATGAAGCTGGTCCTTCTGAGGTTGTCTTTGCTAGGGAGTTAGCTGAAGCAAATTTAAGGAAGATGAAATTTGAGAAGAATGAAGATGGAGATTGGGTCCGCTCTGCTGAGTTTTGTGAAACAGAGCATGTATCTGAGGACCCTCCACAGGAACAGAGTGAAGAACCAACTATGGTCTACCAACAACAGAGGATGGAAGAGTTGTGTTCACTGGTTGCAAATCTGGTGAATGAAGTTGCTGCCTTGAAGGCTGAGATACGTCGTTGGACGTCATCCAACTAGAGGTTCCCTTGGCAGTTTAACAGTCTCTTCTCCACACCTTTCCTCCTCTCTCTGACCCCCACTCTCTGTTCCTAGCACATCTATCTATCTTCTCTTGCGCTTATTGTACCCTTTGCTTAGGGTTTTATGTGTCTTCTTTTAATTTCTCTATGTTTATGTTTTCTATTCCCCGTCCAGTATATGTATCAGCGTCTGTTCTTATGGCACTTGTTTTAATCTATGATTGGCTTGTTTTGATGTGTTCTGGAGCTCTTTTATTTCAAGTGCATGTTTAGACTTACTTTTTGAGGATGCCAAAAGGGGGAAGAAAGGAATGGTCAAGGTTTGAGGGGGAACATCTGTACTTAATCCTTATAAGTAACGTTCCCTTAGGAGAACTGTTTAGATGAGTTTTAGAAGTATTCAATGAGTATGTTTGTCACCATCAAAAAGGGGGAATTTGTTGAAGCTACAGCTGAAGTAAAGTTCCTTCTGGTTTTGATGGTAACAAACATTCCTACTAATGTTTACTTGAGTGTTTCAGGATGTCTACTTGAGCAGGAACGTTACTCAACAGAGGCGAGCTAATTAAGGAAAGAATAGGCTGAGAGAGCGCAACGAAGATATCAATGTTTCCTTTATGGAAAATACGGTTGAGCTGAAAAGATATCATGAAGATCTTAAGGAAAGAGATATATTTAAAAGATGGAAATAATATCTTCTTATGCGAAAGATATATTTTCCATATTCTTGTTTGTTCCCTAGTTTAAACCTAGTTTTATCTTTGCTATATAAACTAGTCTTAGGCTTAGGAATTGATGAGACGATTGAGAGAGTTTATGCTTGTGTGAATCAAGTGTGATCGTCCAAAAGAAGAACAAGAAGAAAAGAGAGAAAGAGTGAGCAATACTTTGTCTTAGGCGTTGAGTTTGGGCTCGAGTGAAAGAAGAGATTCGTGATCGTAATCCTTGCTTTCTTTTGTAACAAACAAGAGATTAATAAGATAAGTATACTCATTCAAATCCTTCAAGTGAGAAGCTTGAAGGTAGTGGTTTTACTCAACTCTTAGTGGTTGAGGTTTCCACTCTAAATACTTGTGTTCTTCTATACTTCCTGCGTTAATATTCCGCTGCTACACCTCTGAAGGAACAATACACTTTGTTCCATCAGAAGTAATTGAACTAACGATCCAACATGAGGGATTTGGTATACAATAACTGTGGAGTGCTTGGCGGGAGTAGGAAGTGATTCTGGAGTTAGGAAATGGTATGACGCATAAATTGTCGGCTACGGGAGTAGCTGAGGTTGCAATCGGGGAGATCGGGCTATCGTTCCACTTGCCTAGTCAATCTTATCTTATCTATATAAAGACTGGTTGTCCGATGTCAGAATTAAATGAAATTGATGCTACTTCAATTCTAACCCTATTACTTCAATCCCATTTACCCATTCTCTATCGCCATTGTCGATGTTCTCTCCTTCCTCCTCGTGCCCTAAATCCTCGGTATCGAGAATTCATTCCAGCGGAAAGGTGATCCGACGCCCTGTTCATCATTGTCTTCCGACGCCCCCTTCTTCTCTTACGAATTCGTCGCTCTTCAACCTCTGTAAGTTCCACCACTCAGATTTACTCTCCCTCAAGCTTATCTCTTCCAAATTTGTGTAAATTTGTGTTTTTGTTTGCTAATTGCTACTATTTCCTTTGTAGTGATTTTCTCCCCTCTATCTCTATGGACTCTATCTTCTCTACTCTTTCAAACTCCGCCTTCAATTTAGTTTCAGCCTCCATTTAGCGGATAGGAAGAAGAACAAGTCGTCTAATCACTAATATAGTTCATAATCTGAAGAATGCATACAAAACGGAAAGATTTGGGCCCAAAAAGAGATTTTCGAGGGAAAGGAAGGGTGGGGGAGAATCAAATACCTGTGAATTGCTTGGTCCACCACTTGGTCGGTAATTTTATCTGAAAGTACTGTATTGTTTTAGTTGGGATTGCTTCTTTATCAACGAAGTTACTGATTCTGAATTGATCATCAAGGTGCTAATGAGTTTTAGTAACAATTGCCTCTGCAGTGCAGCGGACCCAATTGTCAAATGAGGAACGTTTTGTCTCATGAGATCCTTTTGTACAACATGTCAACATAATTGATTTAGCATTCGTGCACTTCAGCAGTTTATATTTGCTCAAAAAGTAAAAGTAATAAGAGTACCATTAGATCTAATTTGACTACCTACATCTTGACAGTTGACACATCATGACTTCTCAAAATAATCTTAAATGTTGCAGAGGTTCTCGAAATGTGGAGAATGGCTGATGTCGTGTACTTTGATCTGGATAGCACAGTTTGCATTGATGAGGGTATTGATGAACTTGCTGACCTCTGTCTAGCTGGGAAAGCTGTTGCCGAGTGGACATCTAAGTTGGACACTTTTCCATTCCCTGCAAAACATTTGGATTGTTTCTGACTTGTTTAAGATCTGAACATATATTTTTAAATTTCCTTTTCTGTTAGGGCGATGAACGGATCTGCTTCTTCTCGCCGAAATCTCACCTATTTGATTCGCTTCACAAGAAATTGCCTTGTCTGCTCCGTTTCTTCTTCCTTCGCTCACTCTTCAGACTCCCGGGTATGCATTAATAGACACAATTTGAGATGGTGCAAGAGAAATCAGTTTGATTTGGTTTTATTATGTTGACTGTAGATTGAATTGGACCCTATAACTTAAGGCCGACCCCGTCTTTCAGATGAAGGTGATATATGGTGTTTTAGGTATCCACTCTAATTCTGTTGTTACTTGATTCTATTAGGATAATGATCAACTCAAATTTGTTTGATTTGTCCGTTAATGGTGGTGCAGGGTCTCTGTTGATAATGATTCTTGCCAGCACTTACATTGTTGTTAAGGATATTCTCATTGATTTATTACTAATATGAAACCTCTATGGTGTTAAATCCTACAGAGTTGTTGTTTGCTGTTCGTGTGTTGTCTCATACTAAAACACATTTGATTTATATAAATCTGCATAAATTCAGCCCCTGGGATGTGAAATGGTGGAAGTGAGTAAATAAGGTGTGGTGCTGTTCAGAGACAAGCCATTCAACGCAAATTCCTTGATGTCAAGAAGCTACGCAAGGGTTCGTTCTTTGTTGTTTTGTTGTGCTTCTTATCTTCAGCGTTACTGAGTTACAATTCATTTTATGTTAGTTTGACATAAGCAAGTGATTTGGATCTCTTTACTTGGATTTCAGGTATTTCGGTGTTGACATTAAGGCGATACGGGAGTATGCTGATACCCATGATGATATTGAACACATACATGCAGAATTAAGGTTTCTATTTCTGTATATGATGTGCTAGCTTCTTGACTGTACTTTCTGCTGAATGTTAAAAATTAGCTGAGGTTTTGTTTGGGATTTCGCTTGCGTTTAAGGCTCGTTTAACTTAGTTGGTTATGTTTAAGATGGTAGGTTTGTGTGTTGTTGGCTTGGTGTTTTCTTTTCTTTTCAAGTCTTTAGATGTGCTCATTATCTCCATAAGTAGGACTATTACAATGCCTACAATTTTACAGTATTGCTATTATTAGATTTAGCTGTTCTTATCTGTGTGTTTTCGTCATCAGTATGGACATAATTGCTGTGCTTATTTTCAGATTTTTTAATCTTCACACTTGCTTTTCCTACTAGGTTTTAGGTTGATTTATGTTGCTTGACAGACGTGATTTAAAACTTGTTGCCTTTGTTATATGCATGTGATCATTATACATCATCTGGATAGGTAGCAACAATTTCCTACTAGGTTTTAGATTGAGCATATTAATAAGGCAACAAAATTCGGGATGATCTGGTACCTTCAAGAGGTTAATGGCTAACTTATTAAAATTCCTTTTTTCTCTTTTCTGAATTTCATTCAATTTTAAATGATGACTTTAGCTAATGCATCCACAATGACTTCCCAAATGTAGGAGTCAACTTAGCCAAGGCCGTAAAGTGTTGTCTACGCTTGACATGATATCAAAGTTGGTGCAAAGGGTAACTTACTCATCACTCTTATAGTGAAACTTTAATATGGTCAAGTTAAAACACGTGTTTCCATTTGCTCATTTAATTCTTCTTGTGATTATTCCATGCTCACTTTTGTAACTACATCTGGATATGTGATTAAGAAAAAAAGCATAGTTAGCTCAATCATGTTGGATTGAGCTAACTATGCTTTCAATTTTCTATTTCCTAATCAATCTGATTGAAATTCCAGTTCTAATATATGAAAGTGTGTTTGTAAATCCATAACTTGGAAGTACCAAAATCAATATCAGATGTGATGTGACATGTGTTTATTTTATACTCTTGTAGTTGTGCTTCATGCAAATATATGCATATGTATGATTTAGATTGAAAGATGGCACAAGTGAACATTATGTGGACATGTTGCTGTATAATTAGCAAAGATTTTGACAAACATGATCTACGGCTGTGACTTCCAGCTGTTGTTGGTGAATTATACAAGGCCGTAAGTCGCAATGGTGGTGTCACATATATACACTGTACAACTGGAATAGGTAGAGCTCCTGTTGTTGCGGTATTTTCTTATCTCTCTCTTCTCAATTCTACACTCTTCTCGAATGCATAATTTCAAGTTTAAAGAAAGAATTCATGTTTAATATATAAGATTGTTCATTGCTGATAGCATTTTAATATATAAGATGATAACTAATTAGTGTGGATCGTTTAATAGAATGCATGCTCTTATCAAGATCGTACTGTTTAATTAGTGCGGATCGTTTAGCAGAATGCATGCTTTTATCAAGGTCGTACTGTCGTAAATACCGCGAAGGAGCTTGATGGCAAAAAGGATATCAAAGGCCTCGAGGAACTTTAGAAAGAGAGCAACAAGACCTGAAGATGACAAAAGATGCTTTGCAAGAAGGCAAATTGGCTTTTGGATATAGTTTTGTATTGTGTTGAATTGGAATTACAAGCTTGCAAGACTTGGAGATAGTTCAGGTTTGAATATGAGCCAACTGAGTTTTTATTCGTCCGAATACCCAAAAACATTGAACCCAGCTGAGGGTTCAAGGCAACCATCAAACTCTTTAGCATTGCCATTGGATAATTTGTTTCCTTACTCTTTAGCATTTTGATTTCTCTGGGCTATAATCTGAATCAACTCAGACGAATCAAAGCTACGTATGCCTATATCGAAGTGAAAAATATTTTGTCTGGGTTCTCAAATGAAATCAAATTTGCAGATTATGTCACTTTGTGTAGTATCCCGTTGTATTAATACTCAGTAGATATACAACCACGAAAGCCAATAAAATTCAGTACAAAATTGCAATACAAAATTAATTAGTAAGAAACATATAGCTGTGTAGATATTGTATATATCCCCTGAATTTTCGAACAAGGTGATGAATAAATGGTGTGAAATTCTTGCTTGTTTGATCTTGCTTCTGTATTAAAATTGGGGCGTTTAACCCCGCACCCGGAAAATTATAACCGGCACCCGCTTTTAGGCGCATCCTGGGTGCGTCCAAAAAACTGGGTCAATCTTTTTTTCCGTCAAAATACTAAAAAATCCGGTTTAAGTTGGGCGCATCCTGGGTGCGCCCAAAACTGAACCAGGTTTTTAAAAAAAAAAATTGGACGCACCCTGGATGCGCCCAAAGTGGGTGCAAGTCATAAAAAACCGGGTGCGGGGTTTTTCTCCGTAAAATTGTTATTACTTGATGAAGTAATGTCAACGGGTCTCCATTTAATGCAATATATTTTATACAGAATTTTTTTTGTAAGGATGAAAAACTAAAATAATATATTTATATATTAGTATCGTTGTAAATTGCTCGTAATCCTGCTATTTACATGATTTATAATCTTTGTAACATTTTTACGTTTTTTTTATAAAGCGCTTTTATACATTATAATAATCTTAGCTCCATCGGTGATCAATGATTCATCAATCTTTTACTACTTAAATGTCACTCCTATCATAATGAACAGTAAATTAACGTTTACTTTTCCGTCATTTTTTTATCCATCCGCATTAGTCTGTTATCTTACACGGTCCAATAACTCATTATACTTGCCCAACCCATTAATTATTCCTCATACGACATTGCTTTCTTCTCTCTTTCCATTTGTGTAAACCCTAGAATTCCGCCACCATTTTCATTTGTTTTTGCGATCTCTGCAATTCGTCCATGGGCTCTCTTGCTCACTGTTACTCAGCTTCCTTCAACACCATCAACACCCACTATGAACCTCCTCTCTCGCTCACTGTTACTCACTGAAAAAACTAGGGTTTCTTCTCCCCCATTACCCCCACATGCTTTCGAATCTGGTCACCAAGTTATGGTATGCTATTGCGGGAGAACGTGTACGGATTCCAGAAGTGAATTCCTAGGTGTATTACTTTGCTAAAGGCCCCTCGAAGAATGCCTCTTGCACTCAAACTAACGGACACATTCAGCCTCTCAGACCTCTATTCAACTACTACCCAACTGAAAATGTTGAGTATGTAGTTTAAGTTGTCCGCTTCAACTGCTTGGAGCAACCATACCCCTTCAACATCTCTAATAGCTCTCGTCCAATGGTCCCTCGTCGCCAAGCTCAAGCTCTCGTCCGAGAGAAATTGGTGCAGCAGTACTGATCCACTTGAAAGGTTCAGGCTCTTCTTATCCAACACAGGTGATTTAAGCCTCGCCTCCTTACTTAGAGGCGCGAGTCTCTGAAACAAAGGGCTTTTCAATATGTTCAATATACTATTGCTCTCAGTGATAGATCCAAGGACACGGCTTTCTGATTTATTTTCTCAGTACGGGACAATAAAAGAATTGCAAATTTTGAGAGGCACTCAACAAACAAGCAAAGGTATTGTACTATGTGATTCAAACGAGGGCTGCTCTATAAACTTCTTTTTAAAAAGCTCAACAACACAACAACAACATCAAACCCCATTTATCCCGAAAAACGGGGTATGGGGTGGTCGAGATTGGTATTTCCTTACCCCAACAGGTTGGGAGGAAGTAACCGATATGACCTAACAATACATGGGAATACCACAAGAGCTAAAAACCGAAAACAGAAAGGTCAAAACAGAGAAAAAGATTATACGGCTCCAAGCCCGAGTAAAAGGATACACCACTCCATGAATCCCAGATCAAGCTTCTGTAACTCGAATCCTTTCCCTCCACAAAGCTCTGTCTTGAGCCACGTCAACTGAAAGCTCCAGAGCGGCGAGGTCCTTGCGGATGACCTCCATCCAGCTCTTCTTTGGTCGCCCTCTACCCCGGCGGTAGTCCCCCAACGCCAGAACTTCACAACTGCGAACTGGTGCACCAAGTGGCCTCCTCTGAACGTGGCCAAACCATCGAAGTCTAGATTCTCGCAACTTATCTTTAATACTAGACACTCTGACTTTTCCTCGAATAACTTCATTCCGAACTCTATCCAATCTAGTATGACCACACATCCAGCGTAGCATCCGCATCTCAGCTATCATAATCTGTTGCTCCTGAGCCACATTAACTGGCCAACATTCGCCCCTATAGATCATCGCTGGTCTAACTACCACCCTATAGAATTTACTTTTCAGCCTAAGGGGGACTTTCTTTTTAAAAAGCTCATGCTTGATAAATTCGAGACTTTCGATTAATCTTTCTAATCTTTCAGGGTGTGCATTCCTGAAGTATGAGACGAAGGACCAGGCTCTTGCAGCATTGGAGGCAGTCAATGGAAAGAATAAAATGGAGGTATGCACTGGTTGGAAAATGCTGCTTATAACCTTTTATACCAAAATATGGTATTGCTGGTTTTAATTGTAAATTTGTTCATTTGTTTTACTTGTAAGGCCTGCTTTTGCATTTCGGCCTTACATATACACATGTTTGAGGATCTGTTTCCTGAAACTACATTAAGAATCTTTTGCATGATGGTGACATTGTTGTTTGTCTTTTTTATAATCATTCTCTTGAAACCGAAATCTCATCTTCATAGGAAGTTGTTTAGAAAGAACAATAAATCTGACAAGTTAATTCAGTTTTTTGTTTTTTTATTTACTATTTATGGATAACAGTTAAATCAGGTTTAACTGTAATGTTTCTGAAAATTGGATAGACAAAGGCAACTACTCAAAACTGTGCAATGTTTCATGTTAGAATACACTTTTGAAGAAGAGGATTTATCACCCTTCTCTCAGACGGATAGTAAGTGCTTCGAGACTGAATTTTTTTGATAATTTTATTGCATTAATTTGTTTAACACTTTTTTCACGAAAACTTTTAGTTGAATTATTAAGCCTTTCGTGTACGTATCCTCTTAACTTAATTGGGTAAATTTGTGAATGGAAGAAGTGGTTATTGATGAATAATAAAATATTTTGATTTTTGTATTGAAATAGGAATTTTGGTGGTATTTGATCAAGTTTATCAAAACCGAGTTCACAGTGTTGTCAGATTTATGAGTTAAATAACTTAGATCACTTGTAAAATTGCTATATTGATTTTCTTTGTCTGTGTCGGATTGGCGGGCTACAAACCTCTCTCTCTGTGTGTTACTAATTCAGTGCCTTGATTTCTGCATTTATTGCTAAATTAACTCAATTTTGTGAATTGATGAACTAAATCACTTGGTTTGATTTGTTGGCTTTTTAAAATAGGGATTCAGTTAATCTATTTCATTCGGTCGTTTAGGGGCTTTTGTTTGCTGATATTTAATCGGAGGAGAGAGCATGTATGTGGACGAAATGGTTGTGCCAACTAATGTGCTTGCTGCCACTGTTACCGATTTGTCAAGATGAGCATGGAATTCACAAGTTCTAGGCTCTTGTACTGGAAGTCAATGAAATCAGTTATATGGATATTGTGAAAACTGAAGTTAGATCTTTTAAATGTGGTTTCTTAGTGGATGATCTACTTTATGTTTTTCTTTTGTTGAGTTATGTTCTACTGCCACACACCATTTAGATTCAGAACCATTTAGATTTAGAATTCTTGATTAATGGAAACTTGGAAGGTGCGGTCAGTTTGTTGCTATCCGCTCCTCCATAGTTTTCATACGTCTTTGTAAATGCCCTCTGTACAGTTGATCTGGCTGCTGCTGTGATTATCAACATATCCTCATGAACAAAATAAAGATATTTACCATAAATATCATTGTCTTCATACTAATACTTCGAAATGATCAGGTTGTTGCAACCAATATGGTTAGGATCACTTATTTCCAACTATTAGGTTATAAAAAACGCTTCCTCAAATAGTGTCCTTTTACTTGATGCAACATGTAAATATTGAAACGTGTGGTTAGTTTTTCCAACATGAGTAATGTTTAACTGTTTTGTTTTGGTAGTGTCTTTCAGGTTAAATAGGTTGAAATTGTTCATTGGTTTGGGTCTGAGTAATTTACAAGACTTTTCTAGAGTATTTGGGTGGTGTCAGTTTGAATCAGTTTTGATATGAACTTCGGTCAGGATTGTTTAAAACTTGCGGTATAGTTTTTTTATATTTAAATTTTTTATGTATGGAATTAAGTTCATTCAATTAATCCGAATAGAAACTCTTCTTTTGTAGATTATGAAATAGATTCCCACTTTTATTGTTTATCTGCAACTTCAAGGTGTTGGGTGCTGACTTGTTTGATCATCGTCTTCTTGCAATAACAAAAGCACAACATATGTTATTGCAATATTCACGTTATTCCTTTTTTACAGTGTAATTTCTTGCACTACACATGACAATATATGTGTTGCATTTTGGTATATTTTGTGTTTACTTTTGCAAGAAAAATTAAGCATAAAGCATTTAAGTTATAATATATATACTTCTCTTACTCTTAACACCTTTAAGTATTTTTAATTATATCAACAAGTTGCAAGTTGTGATTGAATATCAAGAGGCTATGAGTCTTACAACCACACAAGGCAAAAGGTAAAGAGTGAAATTAATAGAAAATAAATCTCGGATGAACTTGTTTAAAAAAAAAAGGCAACACACAAATGAGCTTCTACAACATTAGTGAACAAAAAAAGTATTGATGCTTTACATGTAGCTATTTTTTTGTTACTTTTATGGATATTTACATACATTATATAGATTTTAGCTATACAAATTAAATTGAGGATATACATTTTGGTTTATCTAATCTTTAGTCACCTAGGTATGCTTCAATTCTTTGTATTTATCGTGAATTTTTTACTTGTTTATCATAAACCTATATAAAAAGGATTGTGTATTTACCGCGTGCGCTTGCGAAGCCAGTTACCAAAAACATTGCCAAGTTCTCTTAATCATTTCCACTTCTGTTTATTTAAGTTTGTCTATATCCTTATACTGATTGAAACCAAGAGATATAGAAGTGGCGTTACGCCATTATTTAAGTTTGTCTATATTCTCTATCGGTGTTCATCACTTATCGTAATGATTTTTGTTTTTTTCTCCAGCGGGGTATAGATAATTAGTATCCACTTTAGCTAAACGCAATTTTTGATATATACTAGAATTTAAACGCCGCGCTACGCGCGACCCTTTGACAGTATAAGATATGATATTATATTATATATTCAATTTTTAAAATATCCTAATTTTATACTTAGTTTAATATATGAATGAAGTTTATTGCTTGTATAATATCTATTAATTGTATCAAAGATATTTGCAAAAGAGGTGATAATTTCTACAGTATTACCCTACAAAATTGTCAATTATTTTATTTTTTTACTAGGTCAAACAACATCAAAAAAAATAGAGTTGCATTTAAATGAGAAGAGGAGAAAAAATTAAAGTTTTCAATAAATGTGATTAATGAGGAGCATTCAACTTTTTTGTACCATGTCAATTTTATATTAGACTAGAACTAGAATTTGATAGCGCGACACTTTGACATCATAAGAAACAATGTTATATATTCAATTTTTAAAATGTTTTTTATGTTTAGTTTAATATATGAGTAGAGTTTTATTATTTTGTATAATATCGAGTTGTATCAAATATATTTGGACATAAATGGTGCTCTAATTTCTACTTATTATCAAAGATTCAGGTGAGAATAATTATTATTGTGCGAATATGCGAATAAATGCACATTTAGGCGATTGACAGACATTTTCTTCAGGAATGACATGCACATTTAGGCCTTTGACACACACTCGGTCAGATTTGCATGTCATTGATAATTTGCCATTGACATGCATTTTCGGGGTGTGTGCATGTACTTTTCACATACTCCGTATTATCAATGACATGCAAATCTGACCGAGTGCGTGTCAATGGCCTAAATATGCATGTCATTACTGAAGAAAGTGCATGTCAATCGCCTAAATGTGCATTTATTCGCATATTCGCACAATAATAATTATTCTCTCCTGATCCGGATTCTTATATTATTGTCTAATTAATCAATCAACATGAAGAAAAAAAAGTTGCATGAGAAAGATGAATGAAGGAAGGGGATAGAATTAAAGACATTCAATAAATGTGTTTAATGAAGGAAATTCGAACTTTTTTTTTTGTACAAAGCTAACTATTAGATTTAGAAGATTACTTAACTCACTTGAAATAAACGTTATTTTATGACAACTTAATCGTAATTTAAACTTTCGATTATTAACGAAGTATACAAGGCCGTTGAACCAAAACAGAACTCTTCCTTGAGTTGCAACTCGCAAGTCCTGATCCTATGCTGACAAATTGTGTTTATTAGTCGTTTGATTTTATTCATAATTAGTAAGAACAAAATCATATAAAAATAGTACTAATATCTCAAAGAAATAACATTTTTAAGTAGATAAAAAATGGAAAACAAAAGCTAACTATGTTGGAGTTAGGTGAAGATATGTAACAATGTATACATACGTCACAATACGTATCAAGCGATGATTACACATGCAATATGTATCACAATGTTACTTTATGTGTATCTATCGGGTCACACGCCTGCAGTTTGTTTTTGGAAATCAAAAACATTTAAAAAGCTTCCATCCAACCATGTTTGCCCCCAAATTAAAAACTCGTGTAGCTGTTTGCTACTGTCACAATCATCATAATACAAAGTGTTTTATACTCTTCTGAAATCAATTTTACTGTCGGTTCGTTGGAAGAGAAATTAAACTAGCTTATTTTGCAATTAAGTTTGTATTGGTAGTTTAGTTGTACAATAAGCTAGCTTAATTTTTTGTTTCATACAAGCAAAAATGTAAAGTGCCGAACGGACACTAAAGCTGCTAATGTTTCAATATCGTTGTATAAGTGAGATGACAATCGTATGAAGTTTTGGATTCAATCAATGATGTAGGTTGCATTGTAGCTAGATCTGCGACATGTTGATGGTTGAACAATAACGGTTATTTTTAACAGAGTTAATCTATGTATATGTTTCTCACATTTCAAAATGCAGGTCCATTTAAAAATAAGCTTGATTGAAATTTCTTCGGTAGTTCAAAGTAAGCATAATGTAAATTAATTTCTGCTTCCTTCAGGGTGGTTTCTTTTCGTTTGCCTTATTTGATAAACATACGCAAATAGATCCGATCGATCTCAACCACAGTCGCTTTGCAAATAGCATAAACTAAAGCAAATGAAAGACAGAGTTGAACACCAGAAGTTGTTTACACAATTCGGGATAAACCCTACTATGCGGAGCCTCAGGATCAGGGAGACTCACCCCAATGATGCACTAGTGATAAAGGATCGTTCAGAGGGTTACAAAACAACAAAAGATAAGGCACAGAGAAAGAAGACTCCGACCCTGTGAGCCACCGGAAACTACTCAGGGACTAACAACCCTAGCAGCCGAGGAACACCGTCTCTGAATGCCAACAAAGGAAGCTGGAAACACTCAGGGAAACTTCGCCAAAGAGCTTCGTCGGAAATCTCTTCGTCTTCGCTCTTTTCTCTCTCTCTCTCTCTCTCTCATTTCTGGTAGAAGCGTCGTCGAGTTATGAATGTGTTAACCCTAGTAGAGAGCGACATCATGGCTTAAGTACCAGCCACACAGAAGCACCAACCGGATCAACATTTCTGGGCCACGGCCCAATACAAAAGAGCACAACACAACCCAGTCTGTAACACTTAATCAAAGTAAAGAGCCGTCCAACTGAGTCAGACTCGGGGTTGCTCTAAACCCGGTTTAGCTCAAGACTAAACTATTTGAACTCGGTTCATTACATAACAAAGAATCAAGTTATACTTAATACTCTAATGATATACCAACTCAGCAGAATAAAGGCAAGCATGGATTAGGCATAACAAACACCCCCATAATCCAGGGCTTGACTAATTCCTAAGACTCCTAATCACGAGTAAACTTCAAAGGGTGGAATCACCATCCGTCGTCGGCTACTGTTCCAGCTTAATGCACATCTCGAATGTGTCAGTCATTTCCACAAAACACAAACTTATTAGTAGGCACAAGTTTAGTACCAAAATCAGTTGGATTGACATCACTTGGAATTTTCTTCACAATTATCTCCTTATTTTCCACCTTATCTCTTATAAAGTGGAACCTGACATCTATGTCCTTGGCTCTCTAGTGATATACTAGATCCTTACAGAGATACATAGCACTCTGACTGTCCATATGTAGCACTGGAACATAAGTCTTACCTTCTATCTTGTAATATACCTTTGAGTCAGACAGCTTCCTTAGAAGCCTCGGTAGCAGCTATATATCCAGCCTCTGTAGAGATGAGAGCAACTATAGATTGTTGCTGTGATTTCCAGGAAATACAGTTCCCAGCCCAAGTATAGAAAAAGGCAGTAGTAGAATTACGGTTGTCTTTAATGCTTGCATAATTATAATCAACATAACCATGCAATTCAGCTCTAGGGCAATGCTCAGAATAAACCAAGCCCATACAATTAGTACCAACAACATACTTAAGCATGTATTTCATGCCTGCCAATGTTTTTCACTAGGGTTTGACATATATCTACTCAAAACACTTATGGCAAAAGCTAAGTCTGGCCTAGTACAGATCGTGGCATACATAAGAGAGCCAACAACAACATCATAAGGAACATTTTCCAT
Source organism: Oxyria digyna (assembly GCA_029168935.1). NCBI lineage: Eukaryota > Viridiplantae > Streptophyta > Magnoliopsida > Caryophyllales > Polygonaceae > Oxyria > Oxyria digyna. The sequence continues at coordinate 1,927,152 of JAPVLV010000017.1, forward strand.
TTGTTTCTTTTCAATGTCAGTAACAGGACAATCATGCTTAGAAAAATCAAGGTGGCCCCCAAGAGGAATAGGTGCAGGCTTAACATTTTTCATGGCAAACATATCAAGAACTTTCTTTAAGTAGTCAGATTGAGACAACATAAGAGTTCTTTTAGTTCTATCTCTGATTATTGTCACCCCAAAATCTTTTGAGTTGGACCAAGGTCTTTCATATCAAAGTTGTTTTTAAGATCATGCTTGACACCATTAATAGATAATTTAGAACTGCTTATAATAAGAATGTCGTCTACATACAGCAGCACATACACAACATCTTTGGATTTTACATATTTCAAGTAAAGGCAGGTATCATACATGCTTCTAACAAAACCAAGAGACTTCATGCATGCATCAAATTATTTTATTACATTCCTAGGGGACTGTTTAAGTCCAGATGGATTTATTCAATAAACAAGCATAGTCAGGATGTTTCTTATCTACAAACCCTTTTGGTTGTTTCATGTAAATAGTTTCATCCAAGTCTCCATGTAAAAATGCAGTTTTAACATCTATTTGCTCTAGTTCCCAGTTAAACACAGCAGTCATAGCAAGAAGTAATCTCATGGTTTTATATTTGACAACAGGTGCAAAGATATCATTGTAATATATCCCTTTCTTTTGAGTAAAGCCCTTAGCAACTAGTCTTGCTTTAAACCTAGGGGTATCACTATCATTAACACCTTATTTCAATTTATAAATCCACTTACAATTTATAAGCCTAGACTTTTCAGGTTAAGGAACAAGTTTTCAGGTGTTATTAACATGCATACTTTCAATTTCCTCACTCATAGCCTTAATCTACTTATCAGATTTAGCAGACTTAATAGCTTGTTCAAAAGTATCAGGAGTAACATCTTTTACAACATCAGAGGCCACACAAGCAAACTCAACAATTTTCTCACGACATTCAACCAAGTTGAGATATTTTCTGTTGGGAATTCTAGTTCTAGGTTCCCTATCTCTGATCAATTCGTAATTAGAAAGATCGGTTTGAGTTTCAGCAACAACAGGAATATCATGCAAGTTTTCATGCACAGTACTACTAAAGTTGGAAGAAATATTGTCATGTTCATGAGTAGAAATATCATGCACATTACTAGGTCCACTATTATTACCAGGGGTTTGGTTAGAATGACTTACTTCCCCACCTAATTGGTGTGTTTGCAAGTTGTAAGAGTTGCGTGTCTCAGGTTCTTCAGATGCCTCAGGGATATCTTCAGTTTCCTCTTGAAACTGTTGGGGCTCTGCCTCATCTCCTCCTGCTCCAGGAAGTTGGTGGATCTCATAAAAAATTTCCATCTTCTTCGGAATGTTGGGAAGGAGTACCTGCACACTTGACAGAGGGCATTAATTTCTCTTTTAAATGAAATTCATCTTATATAAAGGTTATTGATCTGGAGGTTATCACTTTATAGCCACCAGGCTGTATAAGCAATAATTTGTACACTTTGGTACCCTCTGGATAGCCTAGCATGACACATTTTCGTGCCCTAGCTTACCCTGAGATATTTGGGCATATGCACTACATCCAAAAGGTTTTAAATGCGACAAAGAAGGCTTTTGGCCAGTTCACAATTCCTGTGGAGTTTTAAATTCCACAACAGAAGATGGACATCTGTTGATGAGGTAAGCAACTTTTATAACAGCCTCACCCCCATTCAGATTTTTTCATTCCAAAACTAAATAACATGCATCTAGCTTTTTCTCGAAGAGTCTTGTTCATCCTCTCAGTCGTACCATTTTGCTGAGGGGTGCCAGGGACAGTTAAGTGTCTTTTAATGCCATGTTCTTTGCAGTACTCATCAAAATAATTGTTACAGAATTCAAGTCCATTGTCAGTCTTAAGACATTTTAGCTTTAACTCAGATTGACTTTCTACCATGGTTTTCCAAGATTTAAAATTCTCAAAGGCCTGATCTTTAGACTTTAGTAAGTACACCCACACTTTTCTAGAGTAGTGATCTATAAGAGACAAGAAGTATTTCCTCCCTCCTATAGTATCTACCTGAGCTGGCCCCCAAAGGTCAGAATGCACATATTCTAAGGGTTTGGAGGCCATGTAGGTGTACTTAGGAAAGCTATGGGCAGTTTTCTTTCCCATGATGCAGGGCTCATAGAATTTAATCTCAAATGGTTTTATATATATTAATCAATCCATCTCTATAGAGGTAGTTTAAGCCTTTCTGTCCTATGTGACCAAGTCTCTCATGCCAAATCTTAGTTAGTTGACCAGTTTTATCATCATTTTTAGCACCACTAGACATTCAGTTCAGGAGAAGCTTGTACATGGTATAGGCCTCCCTGCTTTATGCTCCTAATAAGAACTATGTCATTTCTGATCACATCTCTTATTCCATTATAGGTATTAATGTGACAACCTAGGTTATCTATCATAGATTCAGAGAGTAGGTTTCTTCTAAGCTTAGGAACTCATCTAACATTTGGTATGACTATCATCTTGCCATCATGCATTCTTAGAGGAACACTACCAACACCCCTGCTAGCTAAAGAGGTATGATCTTCTAATAGGACTTACCCCCCCCCCCCCATCAATTTCATTTAAATGTTTACATAACTTCTTGTGAGGGGTGACATGCATAGTGCAACCAGAGTCAAGTATTCAGGTGTTATAGTCATTCATAGAAGCGATAACAAGCAATTCATCAGAATATAGGACAACATTCACATATATTAGAAGAACCATTTATGGGCTTGTAAGTTTTTTCTTTATTCTTTTCATCCCTAATTCTCTTGTGACAATCTATGATCCAATGACCATCTTTCTGACAATAGTGACACTTAGAGTTATTCTTATCTTCAGTTTTACTGTCAGAATTATCTTTCTTAGGCTTCTTGTTTTTCTTATCTTTACCTTTAATCATCATAACCTCTCCTTTAGTCTCAGTTTTGGTACCATTCTTAGAATTAAAAACTTTAAGAGTCTCATTTTTCTGCAAAATAGAATCTACCAGTTTATTCATGGTCAAAGAGTTAAGAAGTAAGACAACCTTATGTTCTTCTTTGATTTCATCTTCACATCTAGCCATACCCTGAGTCATTTTTAAAAAGTCATCTAGGTTCTCATTCAGGGTTAGGCTAGTGTTCACTTTAAAGGTGAAGAGTTTGCAAAGAAGAGAAATTCTGCTAGGCAAAGTTTTAGACAAGTAGATGTCATCTAAGGCATTCCAGAGAGCTTTAGGTTGAGGGATACTTACAACCTGACGAGCTACGTCGTCAGTCAAATGAATCGTAATTTCCGAGTGTGCAAGGTCTTGCATGTCCTTCCTCTCAGATTCAGTGATATGAATTGGCCACTCCTCAGACAGTGCCTTATAACACTTCCCTTTAATCAGCAAGGCCTTCATCTTTACCTTCCGCATTGCAAAATCCGAATTGCCATCAAATGGCTTGAGCTTTACAATGTCAGTCATGTTTTTCTTCCTATATACATAAGAGCAAACAAATTAGGTAGTAAAAGAACTGGCTCACCAATTTAATGTGAGTAACTCAGAATTCTTTACAACCTAACCCCCCCTAGAATTATGAAAACGAGCAATTTCAAGAATATAGAGAGCAGATATGCCAAACGAGAACCCCAACTCAACAGTCAGCAAGATTCAAGTAGCAGTACAAAAGAAAAGGTCTCAGATGCTATATGCCAAATTAAGAACACCTCTGTAGACACCCAAGAATCACAAATATGCAACAATCAAGTAAGTAGGATGCATCGGAAGCAGGATTCAAAGACAAAGGCTCTGATACCACTTTGATAAACATACGCAAACAGATCTGATCGATCTCAACCACAATCGCTTTGCAAATAGCAGAAACTCAAGAAAATGAAAGACAGAGTTGAACACCATAAGTTGTCTACGCAATTTGGGATAAACCCTACTCTGCGGAGCCTCAGGATCAGGGAGACTCACCCCAATGATGCACTAGTGATAAAGAATCGTTCAGAGGGTTACAAAAGAGAAAAAGCTAACTAAAGACCAAGCTATGATGAACAGATCAAACAACAACAAACCAGAAAGCAACAAGAATAGAAAAGGCACAGAGAAAGAAGACTTCGGCCTTGTGAGTCACCGGAAACTACTCAGGGACTAACAACCCTAGAAGCCGAGGAACACCGTCTCTGAATGCCAACAAAGGAAGTTGGAAACCCTCAGGGAAACTTCGCCAAAGAGCTTCGTCAGAAATCTCTTCGCCTTCGCTCTTTTCTCTCTCTCTTGTTTCTGGTAGAAGCGTCGTCGAGTTATGAATGTGTTAACCCTAGTAAAGGGCATCAGCATGGCACAATAATAATTATCAAGACTTGCCCTCCATGATGTTGCCTTAGGAATAGGAGCACGGGTCTGTTTTCCTTTGAAACAATCTACACAAGTGGTGGTTGAAGAAGGAAACTTAGGGAGGCCGTGCACCATTTCCTTTTGCTGCAAAGTATGGATGCCTTTGTAACTCAGGTGCCCATAGCGATGATGCCACAATTTCGACACTTCCGACGAGTTGATGTTGAGACAGTTGAGTTTTGCATTCTCCTCTTTGGTTGTCTTTGCAGTTTTTGTCATTACAGTGTATAGCCGATTGCTACACATGGATGACTTGATAATCAACCCCTTTTTAGGGTGATAAACTTTGCACACTCCATTTTGGAACAAAATAGCTAGACCCTTCTCCTGTAATTGTCCCACGCTCAACATATTGTTCTTGAGCTCCGACACGAAGTACACATCAGTTATGGAATACCTGCAACCTTCCAACACAATCTTAGTGGACCCCTTTCCCTCGACTTGCAATCTGTTGCCATTGCCAAGCTTAACAGAATGTGTGAAAGAACTATCAAGACTTGTGAACATGTCCTTATTTCCACACATGTGGTTCGAGCAACCAGAATCTATGAACCACGCATCACTTCTTTTGACTTTATCAGCGTAGGCCATCAACAGTAATTCGTCTTCCTCTTCCAACTCAGTGTAATTGGCCTCTTTGTTGTCTTTAGGGCATTCATATTGATAATGCCCTAAACCATGACATCTGTAGCATTCGATCGTGGCTTTGTTGTAGGAGTACCGTCCTCTTCCTCGTCCGCGGCCACACGGTGATCCTCTGCCTCGACCTCTTCCACCACGATCTTCAACTTTCAGCACCTGGTCATCCTCCTCTTTGATGGCTCTGCTGAATTTTTGGTCGTGCATTACAAGCGTGCTTTGCAGTTCGTCTATGGACATGGTATCTGTGTCCCTTGACTCCTCGATAGACAGCACCACATAAGTGAATCTATCAGTCAACGTACGCAAAATTTTCTCCACAACCTTTGAGTCGGGCATAGTCTCTCCATTGCTGCGCAACTTGTTGGATACCGTCATAACCTTTGCAAAGTATTCGGTGATGGTCTCACCCTTCTTCATCTCAAGGACTTCAAACTCTCTCCTTAGAGTGTTTGTTGGATCGGTTAGCACAGTTACTTCCTAGGGAACAATAGGTATTGTTCCTCAGGAGGTATAGCAGCGGAATAATAATATGCAAGAAGTAAACTTTGACACAAGATTTAGAGTGGAAACCTCAACCGATTTGTGTTGAGTAAAACCACCACCTTCAAGCTTCTCACTTGAAGGATTTAGAAGGGTGTACTTATCTTATTGATTTCTTGTTCGTTACAAAAGAGAGCTCGGATTACGATCACGAATCACTCCTCTCACTCGAGCCCGAACTCAACCTCTAAGCCTAAGGATCACTCTTCTTCTTCTTCTCTGAATTTCTCAGCCGTGTAACTTCAATCAATGCGTCAACTTGTTCCTATGTCTAAAACCTAGCTTTTATACTAAGATAGTCTAGGTTTAAAAACAAGGAAATAAATCTATAAGGAAATAATATCTTTTAGGAAAAGATAATATTTCCTTCCATAAAAACTTATTCGCCCAACTGCCAAGATTACAATCTTCTTCGAATATATCTTCAATCAGATCTTTTCTTAAAAACTCATTCCCTTATCTCGCTCTCTTTCCGATCAAGCTTTCCTAAAATAGAACACTGCTGTGTAACGTTCCTTTCTCAGTAACGATCCTGAAAGACTCAGACAATACATTAGCAGAATGTTTGTTTCTATTCAAAACATGAAGGAGCCTTTAAAAATTCCCCCTTTTTGATGGTGACAAACATTCTCTTCTTTACGGCATACAAACACTTAAGATATAAGACACGAAAAGTGTATTCACAATATACACATAAATAGTTTCCCTTAGGATTGTTACTCGTAGAGAAAGGATCTGATATTCCCCCTAAAACCTTGAACTTCCTTTATTTCCCCCTTTTGGCATCATCAAAAAGCTAACTTAAAGCAAGTGAAGTCAGGTCACAAAACAAGCGTTCTATTGATTAATAAGCGTCTAAGGAACTGACGTTGGTACACATTCAAACCGGGAAAAGAAAACACAAACAAAGCAAATAAAAGAAAGTCAAGCAAATTAGGCAAAGGGTACAATAAAGCATAGAAGAGAAGAGGTTGATGTGCTAGGGAACAGAATGTGGGGGTCAGATGTAAGGAAGGAAGGGTGCATGGCAGCGTCTTGATACTGCGAAGGGAACCTTACTGGTTTGATTTCGTCCAACGACGGATCTCATCCTTCAGGGCAGTAATCTCCTTAGCTAGCCTGTGTTGTTGTTCAGAGAGAAGTCCAACAAGCGTGCACAATTCTTCCAACTTTTCATTGTGATAGACCATAGTAGGCACTTCATTCTGTTCCTCTTGAGGGTCTTCTGACATGGCATCAATGTCAGTATTGTCCAAAGCCCTTACCCAAGCACCATCAGCATTCTTGTCAAATCTCATCTTCTTCAAGTTGGCCTCAGCAAGCTCTCGTTCATACACAACATCAGCAGTCCCAGACTCACACACCTTCAGATACTCCAAGACTTTTTTCACAATTCCAGGGAAAGGAAGACCGTGCCTGTCATTCTTCCTGGCATGAGCCATGTGCAGCATGATGATTTTAGGCAGATTGATGTCTTTCCTGAGGAGCATCTTATCCATGATTAGAAAGTCTTGGATTAATATTGTGGTGCGCTTCTGTTCTCTGGGGGTAATGTTGCTAATGATGTAACTGTGAAGCACTCGATTCACAATTCCCATGGAGGCTGTAGACATCTCGCCTACAACTTCAGTGTTGAAGTCCTGAGAGACACTCTGAATAGCAGCCAAACTCACATCCTTAGGCCACTGACCTTTAACATACTCCTCAAACCCACAGTGAGGAACTCCAAGAATCAATCCTAATTCAGTGCTTGAGAAGACATGGATTTCCTTACCTAGTTTGAAGGAGGCTTGCACAGCATGAGGTTTCTCAGTGATGGTGAGGGATGTGTAGAACTGACAGAGCAGTTGATCATTTACCTGTTCAGCGGAGCAGAACAGCTTTTCCCAGCCTTGGAAGCGAACCATATCAACCAGTACTTCCATTCCATTGTTGATCAAGAATTGGGCGTTGAATATCAGGTCCCTGATGATCACCCTTTTTCCCAGAGCTTTGCCTTCAGCAATTGATTTTGGAGCTTTCTTGGCTCTGGTGGTTTTGCTGCAAGACTACGAGTGCGAGGGCGAGAGAGAGAGGCTTCAATTTTGGTCTTTTTGAGGGAGGGCTCATCGGATTCCTCAGAGACGACGGTTGACGACCGTCTAGGAGTAGATCTAGCCTTTCGTTTGATGATGAGCTCATCCTCATTCTCCATTGTCAAGTATGTAACCTCCAGACCTTGTTCCTTCTCCTTCCTTCGACTCTCTTCCTCTATTTCCTCTAGGACAGAAGCAACACCCAGATCTGTTGGTGTCGTGGCCGAGGCGGTGCCTTCAGACTTAGTTTCTTGTGGGACTGCCTCAGGCACTGCTAATTTGGGAGCAGTGTTGGAGTCAGGGACAGAGCTAGGGTTAGGGTTAGGTTTTTGTGGAGAGGGCTCTGTGGAGGGAGGCGGACTGAGGAGTTTTACTGTGGAAGGAGTGGAGATTTTTTCCGTGGAAGTATTGGAGGAGGAGTGAACAGGAGTGACCGGAGGGGTTTTAGATTTGGCCGGAGATGGTGTGGGGGTCTTGGTTTTGGCTGGCTTTGGTGAGGGAGTTTTTGATTTGGTTGGCGATGGACAGAGTGATTTTGCTTTTGGCTCAGGGTTTGAGGGTTATGCAGGGTATTCAATGGCAACTCCTATGGCGGCCAGAATTCTTCTTATGGTTTCAGGGCTCTCCTTGCCTGTGAGGGAGATGGAGTTAGAGTTCACCATCTTTAAGAGAGTTTGAGTTTTGAGGGTTTTGGGGTTCTGAGAGTTTGATCTTGAGAGGATTTGAGGGCGTGAAGAAGAAGACTCAAGATTATTCCCTTTTTATATTCAGACGTCTGCAGAAGCATCTCTTCAAATTTCAAATCTGTAATTTTCCTTGTGGGAATTTATTTCCATAAATTCGCCAGTTGGTTGCCGCAATTTTCTCCAATCAAAAACCTTCCATTTTCATCATGAACCTTGGGAGAAAAACTACCATTATTGATCTGTACCTCCTGTCATTTCATACGGCGCTAATAACCATAAAAGTTCCCACTTGCAGATTTCAAGACTCAGCCTTTTCACCTTTCCTTCCTTATCTGATGTCGATGGTGTGTGATGGTTGGGGTAATGTTACCAGAAAGGGTACAAAGAGAACATCACACGAAAATAACACAGATAGCATGGATTTTAATTATTTTATATAATGGCGAGTGAGTCCAGTTATGAATGAATAAACAGGGCTCATAGGACTATCATCCATGAAGGCTAAGGGTGGCTGTAGATTTCCTCTATCCTTTGGGCTTATATTGTGGGTTCAGTACATCAAGAGGAATCTTTTGGGCTAGAAATAAGACCTTTGCTTAAAATAACATGACATCAATTGAATACAGTGATTGGTAACTTTCCTAAGCATGAATAGTACTAGCATGCGGCACAAAAGACACGAATTCATATCATAGGAAATCAAGAGTGACCATGCTTCAAAAGATCAAGTGCAGAATGAGTAAATTAGCTAATTTCTCCAATCATTAGGGGGTTTTATAGAAGAGCAAGATCATTCGAGAGAAATTATACCTAACCCCAGTCGTAACTTCTCAAAAGGGGCCTTATTTAGTGGCTTTGTGAATATGTCCGCGATTTGATCCTCAGACCGAACGTGCTCCATAGAGACGATTCCCTTTTCCACACAATCACGTAGAAAGTGATGTCTAATATCAATGTGTTTAGTCCTTGAGTGCTGCACAGGATTTTTAGAAATATCAATAGCACTTGTGTTATCACACAAAATAGGAACGTTACCTAGAGTAATACCAAAATCACTTAGCTGTTGTTTGAGCCATATGAGTTGAGAGCAACAAGCAGCTGCGACTACATACTCAGCTTCAGCAGTGGAGAGAGAAACTGTGGTTTGTTTCTTGGAAGCCCATGACACGAGACATGGACCAAGAAATTGAGCCATCCCAGAGGTGGATTTCCTGTCTGGCTTGTAACCATCGAAGTCTGCATCTGTATATCCTAGTAGTTCAAGACTTCCTCCTCTTGGGTACCACAAGCAAAGATCGTCTGTTCCTCTTAAGTACCTCAAAATCCTCTTCACTGCAGTGACATGTGTTTCTCTGGGGCTTGCTTGAAACCTAGCACAAAAACACACACTTTGCATAATATCAGGCCTACTGGCGGTTAGATAAAGCAATGAGCCTATCATTCCACGGTAGACTTTTTGATCAGCTTCCTTCTTATCTGCATCAATTCCTATTGTGTCATTTGGGGACATAGGAGTGGAACAATCCTTGGCATCTGCCATCCCAAACTTTCTGATGCATTCCCGGAGGTACTTTTGTTGATGAACCTTTGTTCCTTCTTCAGTTTGGACCACTTGTAATCCCAGAAAGAACTTAAGTTCTCCCACCATGCTCATTTCAAATTCACTTTCCATCAGTTTGGTGAACTTTGTAACTAGTTGCTCGTTGGTAGAACCAAAGATAATGTCATCAACATACACTTGCACAACCAGAGTGTGCTTACCTTCCTTCAGTAGGAACAGAGTCCTGTCGACTTCCCCTCTGACGTAACCATGGGACAAGAGGAACTGAGATAACCTTTCGTACCATTCACGTGGAGCCTGTTTGAGACCGTAGAGTGCCTTATCAAGGATGAATACATGATCGGGATTGGAAGGGTCTGAAAAACCAGGTGTCTGCTCAACATATACCTCCTCTTTGAGAACACCGTTCAAAAAGGCAGTCTTTACATCCATTTGTTGCAACTTAAATCCATGATGAGCAGAGTAAGCAATCAAAAGACGAATAGCTTCCAGCCTTGCAACTGGAGCGAAAGTCTCATCATAATCAATTCCTTCTTGCTGGTTATAACCCTTAACAACCAGTCTAGCTTTGTTCCTCGTAACTTGTCCCTTGTCATCCATCTTGTTCCTAAAAACCCATTTGGTACCAATGACGGATCTATCCTTAGGTCTGGGAATCCTTCGATAATAGGTGACTTGTTCTTTGCTAGCCCCGAATCAATGAAACTCTTAAAGGCGTTTCCATATGTCCTTTTGATGGACTCGACTTATAGCACGAACAGGTAAGTATTTATCATTCTGTTTTTATGTTGTATTTATCTTACTGTATTTTGGTTTAAGGTACAATGTTCCCTTCCTGGAGATAGTCGGTTTGACTTCTACATGGAAGAATTTTGTTGTGTGCGGGGTATGGTTAGAGGCTGAGAGCGAGGATAGTTATTTATGGGCGTTGCAGCAGCTGCAGACGATGTATTTGAGAATAGGAGCATCGCCTACTTGCTTCGTCACTGACCGTGAGATGGCTCTTATGAATGCAACAGACAAGTTATGGCCAAATGCAAAGTTTCTCTTATGTAGGCGACATGTAAGGAAGAACATAGAGGCGAGAGCGAAGATAGCTATGGGCACACAAGCATTGGGGGTTCATATTTCAAATGATTATTATAACGTGTTCGAACAAACCACTGAAGAAGATTACAAGAGTACTTTGAAGAAACTTGAGGACGAATGGCGAGCTTATCCAACCGTATTGAAGTACGTGAGAACGAATTGGCTAAACCGTTACAAAGAAAGACTTGTTTCAGCATGGACGGATAATGTCTTCACTCTCGGGAATAACACGACAAACAGGTATGTTCTGTAATTTATGTCTACCTTCTACATATGATAAAAAGAGCTTCTGTAATGCACTCCTCCAGGTGTGTCATGAGTGAGCTCAGGATCATACTTTCGCTCTTCTTTCTTGGACTTCCTCTTTCTTTTTTGTTTCTGGACCACTTCTTCTTCTTCTTCTTCTTATTCTTCTTCTTCATCATCATCATCATCACCTTCTTCTTCGTGTTCTTCCCCAACAACTTCATCCTGGTTCTCTTGTTCCATCGGTTCTGGTTGAGGATTGTAAGAAGAAGAACAAGCTTGTCTACTTCCTTGACCCATGTCTTCAGGAACACTTCCCTCACCAAATCCACCTCCCCAACTTTGTCCACCCCACCCTTGTCCAAATTCCACTACAGCATACTGAGGAATGAAATTGTCTCAGCCACCAATAGTGCTACCCGATTGTTCATATGGAGTTGATTGTGGTGCACATTGAGTTGACGGTTGTGCACATGAAACTGACTCTTGAGAATAAAGGTCTCAATCATCATTTCGATACCCTTGATATGTATCTGCTCGTTCTATCCCACTAGGCACAGAACAGTCTTTCCCGACATAACTATGGACACCACTGTACCGCTCTATGGGGCGATAATCAACGTCGGGGAGCCCCTCGGGGAAGAGCTCTACCGGTGTTGTATTCTTTGCTTTCCTTTTCCCTTTTGAATTTTCAACCGGTGGATTTTCTCTCACAGCGTTCCAATTTCTTCGACGGGTTGAACGTCCAGGACGATCCATTACCTAAAAAAATATAAAGTAAAATCAGTATATAAATATAACAGTATATAAAGTAAAAAAAATATAAAGTAAAATCAGTATATAAATATGTATCTGCAAATGAGGAAAGAATTGCCAGTTATGGCTGCGAGAGCATGACACTCGCGTTCTGCGAGAGCATGACACTCGCGTTCTGCGAGTAGCATGAATCTCGCGTTTTGCGAGTGTGAGGACTCTTGCGTTCTGCGAGGGATGTAGCGTTCTGCGTGAATTTGCACTATCATGAGTTTCCGGCAACAGTTTCTGGCGAAAATTCAATATTTTAGCTAAAATATCTATCAATTAAAGTAAATTACCAAATAAACATCAACAACCCTAATCAAAACCCTATATGGAGATTATACAACCATTCATGAACCATAATTCAAAATCAACATCCACTCATCAACCATTATACAACCATTTCTAAAACAACATTCAATATCAAAACATCATATAATATGCAATTTCCTATACTAACAACATATATTCATCTAGAAACAACATTAGAAAGCATAAGAGTATAAGAAACATACCTTATATGGAGATTTGTAGTGAAAAGAGGAAGAAAAAGTAGTTTGAACCGAGAGAAATGGTGAGAGCGGCGGTAGAAAATTGTGTGTGATGCAAAAAATAGGCCGAGTAGAATTTTTCCTCTTTTATACGGGAAAAACATCCTTGCGTTCTGCGATATTTAGCGAGGGCCTTTTTAAATGGTATTTGTTACCTCTCTCTCAAGCCTCCGTCCTCAACTGTCTCACCTCTCTCTTCCACCATTCCAATTTCCCAAAATCTGATCGCCTAAAACCATGTATTGGCTTCCAAACCCCTTCAAATCGCTTCGAATCTCCGATGACGACGATTCCATCTCTATCTCGAGAGATATTTCCTGCCGCGGAAGCGTCAAGGAAGACTTAACGGAAATCAAAGAAACAATCGGCCGTCAATTGCGCGGCGTCGCAGCTTTTCTCGCTCCTCCTCCATTGGTAAGGCATGAAGATGATGAGAACTCTCCAAAACTGGCCGGATTTCGAAACGATCTTGCTGAAATCAGCGGAAGCTTCAAGTCGTCTCTCTCGCTTCTCTCCACTAAAAAGTCTGTTCCTAGGGTTTCTGAGATTGCTTCGATTCGTCGTGTTGGGATTACGGATGAAGTTGTTGATTTCGTGAACGATGTTTCTGATTGGCCTGATTGCTGGACGGATTTTCCTCTTTCAGTAGATGGCGATGGTAATTTCAGTTTTGCTTGCTTATTTGTGATTATTGATTTTGACTTTTGAGAGGTTGATTAGGAAATAAGTTACAATGCGAAGGTTCACAAATTAGGCATAAATGTTCATAATTTCAGCGGTGATATATTTGAAGTTTTTAAGTGAGTGGCCGTAACAATTTTATGATCGCTAGATTATGAATGTTGGCTCGTTATCTGTGAACACGAACACTTTGCACTTCGTACCGTTGATTACAGGCTTATTATGAAATAGAGGAATATTGATCAATTGATTGTAGAAGATGAGTGTTGTTTGTCCTGTTTCCGAGTGAGCATCATTTGATTTTTCAGTTGATTGTTCAAGCAGATTTGAGAAAGTTTATGTGCAATTAATTTTGTGATGGATGACAGTATGTATGACACAAGATTTTTTTGCCAGTCCTTGTCTCATTTTCTCATGCACATAGTTGGTGTTTCTTTAAATGCTTTTAGTGAACATAGTGCCTCTTCTTTCTTTAAATGCTTGCATATGTTGTATTTAGTGTTGTACTATTATTGTTTACGCGAAGATTGCTTAGGAGTTTTCATGAATGTTTGTAGGTTTCACGATGACCGAAACTCAGGCTGAGCATATTTCTTCCATTGAGCAAATAGTACCAAGCCTTGCTGATCTCAAGAAAACACTTAGAAATGATATGAGTGAAAGAAAATTTTGGATGATATATTTCATCTTGCTGATTCCGAGATTAAATGAGGACGGCTTGAATCTGCTATCAAACCCTGAGGCAAGATTCCGATAAATAAGTTATTCGGTATAGCTTACGTTATCTTACTGTATAAATTAACCTTTTTGCAGATTGTTGAAGCAAGAAAGATTTTGTTGACAAAGCTGCGAAACCAGAGGAATTCATTGAAGCAAGATTCCATGAAGGACCACATTGAACATTCATCCCAGCCGAACAGAATATTAGAGAGTACGTCTGATGAAACTTTCGAGAGTTTTTCAGAAGAGAAAGATGCAAATAAAGGCTCAAGTGATGCCCAGAGAAAGTTGCAGAATGAAGATGATATCTCGTTCAGTGATTTGGATGGCGATGACACCGATGTTTCTATTAGACAATATGGTATGGGACGAGGGCATGATGTTGCCTCGTATTCTTCTGATGGATCGAGTGATTGGGTCCGGTTGAATAAGAATGCTGAGAGTGGAGGAGGGCGGTCAAGAAAAGGTCGGTTGAGTTCAAGAAACAGAGATTCCGAGGGTGAAGAACCGAGCGAGTGGCTTAAGATTCACGAACTTGATTACTTCAATTAGAGTGCTGTGTAAAACTCCTTGCATCTGAAGCTCCAAATTTGTTCTTTCATTTCGGTTTCTTGAATCAATAGAATTAGTTGTAATTTGTATGTAAATGTGTGCATAAGCTGCTGTTGGAACTTTGTTCTCATTGTGCAAAGTTTGATGAATTGTATGAAAAGTTGCGTCCAATTGACAGGTGACCAACACTCAAATAATTTAGGATATGTTCCAAAAATTGGATGACACACAATAAAGAGACGACGGCATATCCCTATTTGTCATCTTGTACAATAAAGAATCAAAACAATATTCACAATATGAATTGATCCAAAGGAAAGGAAGCAACATAGATAAAGAGGAGAGGACCAAAATCTGCTCACAAGGTTTTCCTTGCAAAAAAATAGCCAAAAATCAAGCACTTTCCTGAAGGCATAAATAGAAGTTAACAAATGTGAAGATTAGCGAAAAAATTTGACCTCGAAAGACCGGATGAATGGTGAATCCTGCTGGTGTTTTGAGCTTCCGCAGTAAAGAATTTACTATATGCATGAAGGTAACAAGGGGCCATTGCACACAATTGCAAGAACAATGTATATGATAACCAGGATCACTACAATCACTGCAAACCTGCAAGTAAGAAAATTTTCAGTAATTTTGAACGATCCATCTTAGACGGAAGATTGTAGCAAGTGTGGGATCTAATGCAATTATTGAATGTGGTAATGAACATGGTGATGCAATTACATTGATTTTACTGAGAAGATGAGGAAAAATACATGTTTTGTTGTATTGATAAAATATGAAATACAATGTGTTTGGAAACAAAGTTAGACAAACTCAATTAAGCTGATCCACAAGAGCACTTACATTAATCTGAAATTTCTCCACCACACAGTGTTTCTGAAACGGCGAGCTTGCCTTCTAAAGCGGAAGGTGTTCCCTTGCAGTGTTGTAGTTTTATCAACTAACAGCACCAATCGCTCTCCCCTATCCAGAACTTTATCAATGTTATCAATCATAACGTTTCGTACCTATCAAGTTCATTTGCACTTTAATCAGATAGATTGTAAAGTTCGTGTGTAAAATCAGCAAGAAAATTCAACCTATCATCATAGCTGCATAAGTACCTGGCTCATTTCACCTTTTATCCGGTTTAACCTATCTGCACTCGGGTCATTTGAGTAGTATTCTATCTGCTGGCTCAAGACTCTTGAGAACTCATCATTCATTGCATAAGCTGGTGCAGTATGGATGCTACGACCATAAGTTCTCACAAACTTTTGATGTATATCTTCAAGAAATGCAAATGGAATCCTGCCTGCACAAAACAAGGTTAATGCTGTTAAATTTGACAAGAAAGCACCCTTTGAACATTTTTACAATGAACTGCACATCTTTAGTATGCTAGGTCAAGTATATATGTATGTTTCCTCACAGGGATTTATATGAATTAATTAACATGAAATATCAATGAATCAACAACAAGAAACCTGTCAACTTTAAATGGGGGCCTTATATGGTTCTACACTTATCATCCAGTAAATTGCACCGATCAAATCTGGTTCAGAGTAGAAAACTTGTCTTGTATTGATTTCTGAGAAGTGAAATCACTTTAGTAAGAATGTCTGCTACTGAAGCGCCTAAAATGTGCAAATTCCAGTGATAAGGAAAGGTTCAAACATATTTTCAGAGCAAAAGACGCGCAAACAAGGAAATATGTATCATAATTCGAGCTAATAGATTGCAGAATTTTTCAATTCAACGACAATTCGAGCCACTTGCAGCAAACAAACAGATCGATAAATCAATCAGCCAGAAGAAACGAACAATTCGACCAACGTCAAAGACATTTCAACTCAGAAATCGGAAATTCGGACGAGAATCGATCGAGGTAAAAACACTTCAATAACAATGCCAGCTATGGAGCCTCATACAGTGTTCACATTTTAGGGTTCAAACATGTTTTCAAGCAAAAGACACACAAACAGAAGGATCTAAAGCAAATTATCAACAGCATAAAACTACGCATAATTTCGATCCAATTGCAGCAAAATTCCAGATCAATCAATCAATCAGCCAGAGAAAACGAACAATTAGACCAACGCGAAAGACATTTCAACTCAGAAATCGGAAATTCGAATCCGAAAGGGAGAGGAGAATTACGTCCGGCATTATCCTCAGCCATACAAAGAACAGTAAGGCCATCGGTGCGTTTTACATGGAAAACGTAGCGATCCTGAGAGTAGGAGACGTGCGTATCGCTGCTTCCCGGAATCTTGTCAAGGATCTGCTTGGCGACGGCACTAGCGTTCGTCGTTGTTGACGCTGTGAACTCCGCCAACACTACCGATTCCCTCGCTACCAGAGCATGTAGAATCGCCATTGCAGAGGCTCTCCCTCTAGCAGATCTCGCTAGAGATTGAACTTCGGCGAAGGTCTACGCTCAGAGAAGAAATATTGGCGGGGGAGATGAGAAAACAGAATAGGGAAATCCGGAAATGTTAAATGACATTCGCTCACGTTTTTTTTTTGTTTTGGGAATATTTATACAAAATTAGAAGGTTAATTGAACGGACTATAGTTTTGATTAACCTCCAAATAATATTTCCCCAAGCATATTTGATACTACCTTCTTCCCGAAATGGCCTTCTCATCACCAATCTTTCAATTTATAAGAAAAAATATATTAATATGAGATTTTGTTTATTCGTCTCATCAAAAGCTTTAATAATAAAAAATTTTTTATAATTTTATTAATGTGTATTTAAAGATATTAACGTTATAAAACATGTCTCGACGAATGTGTCGAAAAGAGATGAGAAAAACATTAAGGGACGGAGGGAATACAACTTATTAAATTTTATGGAAAATTAGTGCTATGTGTAAATAAATTTTATCAATTTAAAATTATAATTTTGTTGCCATGATTTATAAATTTTCAATTTAGGTAGAAGTTGTTTTAATTAGCATGTTTAACATGTCTTCTAACAATCTATCTATATATAAAAATTGATGGGTTTGATGAAGTAATGGTAATTTGTACCTAATAAATGCTAATATTTTGAATTTTTATCCTATTTATCTCTTCTCTTAAATATTAATTTCATCCCCAACTAAGAACACATTCTTTTCGTTTTCTTCCTCTACCACAATCTCCAAACTCATTCCCGTCTTTATCCCGTTCGTCAATCTCTTTCTATATCGAATTGGTGAGAATGTGAGGTGATAAAGTTGTAATTTATCCATATACATAATTGTTGTTTCGTATACATGCCATATTTTTATTAAAATAAATGAAAAGAAAAAATTAAATTAAAGAAAAAAAGTCGTTCATCGTTACCCTCCTTCGTCCGAATATCTCTGTTTTATCTTCATCTCTACTGTCGTCCGCCGCCTATCTACACCTAAACCGCCTATTTACAAAACTATACCGTATACGAAAAACCGTAATTGCCCCGCGCTACGCGCGGGGGTCCGTATATATATATAAAAATTCATGGGTTTGAGAAAATAATGGCAATTGGGACTCATTAATGTCTAAACATATTTTTTTGTTTTTTTTCTAATTCTCATTATCTAATGATAATTGAGACTTATTAAATGTCTAATAAAATCATAATTATGTGCTTAATTGGTTAGTATTTCCACCATTTTCATCTTTTTTTTCTTCGCTCTTCACCTTCAATTCGTATGACGATGAAGAGCAATCTGAGCAACATAAACGACTATGTGATTTTGGTACATATATAAGAGATATTCAATTCATTTTATTATAATTTACTAAAAAATACATATATAAAAAAATACATTAAGTATATGAATTTAGACAAAAATACAAAGTGTTTGGCTCGCGCAAAGCGCGTGTAATGACCTAGAAAGTTGTCATTAAGCCGCCATTACTATGTGACCTCTTGAATTTCCCTTCTAATTTCAACTTTTGAATTTTCAACTTCTCCGAAAGGGATTTCATATTGAATTCTCCCATCAAGTCGTCGTTACTCTTCTGCATATTGTATTTTGCCGTTACTCATGGTTATTGTCAATTTGTAATTGAACCAATCAATTTGCTATTTTTATCACTTTTATTGTTTGTTTATTTTTGTGTTAATGTCTTGATCTGCGGGTTAGATTTGTTTTGGCATGAATTAGATAAAATATGTCCTAAAAAAATTTATAAATATATAATTAGTCCAATCTAATTTTAAGATGAAAAACCGTAATTAGACACGGGGTCCGATTCTAGTCGTTAGATAGAAGTTGAACGACGAGTCACTGAGTGAGGTTTTAACATCTAAAAGTTAGAATGGAGTCTAGACCGAAAACTATACAGATTAAAACTATCAGAAACTTCTTATCTTATAACACCTAATCCAAAATTATATTTTCTACATACATTATTAATGTTGTCGTGCGTTTACATGATTTCATAAACTTCTTCTCTCTTAGACGTCTTAAACGAGTTCTAAATACAAAATTATCGTCTAGCGTCTAGACGGGTTATATCCGCCTTGGATTATATTCATGCGTGACGCATGGTTTAAATCTCCACGCCACGCACCGAATAAAACCATGCGTGACGCATGGATTTTTTACCTATAAAAGCCCAAAAACATCAAACCCTACCATTTTGTTACCTTCCCCAACTTCCCTCACGGCGGCTGCACCTCCACAACGCACCATTTTACCCAAAACCCATCATTCTCATCATCTTTTTTGCATATAAGGTATGTAAACATTAAGATTTCATTGTTATGGTATGGTATTGATGTATATATGAGGTTTTCATGTTGTTTTGATGATATTTACTTCAAAATCCAATGTGGGTACCTAACATTACAGTAAGTTTCCAAGCCCCTCTATGCTCCTCTCGAAGCTTTAATTCGAACCAACATCTACATTTTTTCGTCTTGATGTTTTTCCTCACTCCCTTAGCTTTTGAGTAATTCACTCGTCCTCTATCACAGATAAGCTGAAGTTTTCCAGATTTTGTTTCGGTAGGTGCTCTACTCCTTCCATTGACTATGCAAAAGTTGTTGGCTTGTGCAATGTTAACGGCCCAACTCACTCCCTGTTGTCTAGAGGCGAATACCAAGTCATTTGCAAACAACTCTGAGTAATCAACAAAGACATATTGTTCTTCTTGAACTTCAATATCAAATTGTGGTGCAGTACGCAAAGGACGAAACACATTTAAGCTACTTGTGTCTGAAAGTGGCCTCATCAAATGCGAAGGCCATTGCGACAAACCGTAACCGGTTCCAAAAGATCCAGTGTTGATATCACCAAACTGTGATTGCGGTTGCTCCCATGTTGTAAAATCAATGCCCAAATCAAACGAAGGTATGTAGTTGAGGTATGATGGAGGTGGACAGTCATTAAGAGTAATCTTGTCTAATCCAGTAAACACAGAAAAGTTCATCTATACACAAACACACAGATAACAACCCAGTTAAGCTTCTGTATGGAAAATCCACACGTCACGTGTGGATCCATTCCATGCGTGACCCACGGTCTTGAACCATGCGTGACGTGTGGAATTGCCATAAGTCATACATTTCAAACCCCTTAACCAACAAGTCATACATTATAATACATTTCAAACATCATAATCACTAAAGTAAAAAAAAATTCACAAATCAACATGTTTAGTCATACAACTAATACCGTGAGCATGTAAAATCCATAAAACCTAACCAATTCAAACCCCTAAAACAAGTCAAAACCTTAAAAAGTAATATTATAATACATTTTAAATATCATAAATTCACAAATCAACATGTTTAGTAATACAACTAATACCTTGAACATGTAAAATCCATTAAACCTAACTAATACAAACCCCTAAAACTAGTCAAAACCTTAAAAAGTAATATTATAATACATTTTAAATATCATAAATCAACATAAATTCACAAATCAACATGTTTAGTCATACAACTAATACCTTGAACATGTAAAATCCATTAAACCTAACTAATACAAACCCCTAAAACAAGTCAAAACCTTAAAAAGTAATATTATAATACATTTTAAATATCATAAATCAACATAAATTCACAAATCAACATGTTTAGTCATACAACTAATACCTTGAACATGTAAAATCCATTAAACCTAACTAATACAAACCCCTAAAACAAGTCAAAACCTTAAAAAGTAATATTATAATACATTTCAAATATCATAAATCAACATAAATTCACAAATCAACATGTTTAGTCATACAACTAATACCTTGAACATGTAAAATCCATTAAACCTAACTAATACAAACCCTAAAACAAGTCAACACCTTAAAAAATATTATTATGAACAAGAAATGTTACCTTATTAAGGTTGTAACTTGAAAATGGAGCTTCTCCACCTCTTTCATTGGTGCATTCCTCTTCATTCTCCATATAGAAGGAAAGGAAGATAGTTAAAAATGGTGTTTTGCTCTCAAAAATGTTCAACAATGGTGTTCAAAGGTTTTTGACATTTGAAATATGGAAAGAAAGGAAGATAATAGGGATTAATGTAGGTGTTACGGAAATAGTAAAAATATTAATGGAGTTATTACAGTAGGTGAGACAAGACGTACGTGCTGGCATGAGTTCTGAAAAGAAAATCCGTGCGTCACGCACGGTTGATGTCCACGCGTGACGCATGGATGTAATCCACGCGTGACGCACGGTTCTCTTCCATGCGTGACGCACAAAATGACACATGATCCCTTTGATTCTTAATAACACTGATGTGTGCATGATTTCCAATCAAAATAAAATTACATATTGTCAAAGGTTGGACATTTAGGCCACGTAAGAAGTCCAAACAAAGGATATGCTACTTTACAAGTTAATAGGTGTTATTGGGAGTTACCCACATGGTTAAATATACCTAATAGGCATTGAAAACAAGTTTCATTACATTCGGACATCGTTTGAGTGTCGCTTCGCCAAAAACCGCCTTAAGTCCATTTAAGGCGTTTTTAGTGGTTTTAGCGTTTACGTGCCTCATTTCGTGTGAGCGAGACCTTGTTTCTACTGAATATCCCTAATAAGAGTAAGTTGTATAGTATTTTCAACAATAATCACCGTCAATGTTGTAGAATATACATATTGCGACAAGTTAGAGAGTTACGACTAGTATGTTTTTTACAAAGGAGGCGGTACTTTAAAAGTTAGAAGTTGTGATTGGGAGTTACCCACATGGTTAAATATCCATAATAGCCACTGAAAACAAGTTTCATTACATTCGGACATCGTTCGTGTGTCGTTTCACCAAAAACCGCCTTAAGTCCATTTAAGCCGTTTTTAGTGGTTTTAGCGTTTTGGCATAGTTTTGAATCCCGTTTTGTATGTGTGAGACATTATTGGGACTTTATATGCCTTATAACACATTTTTGTATAAATTTTTCAAACATACGTGAACATCAATGTTGCGACCATATATATTGCAACAAGTTAAGCTTGTGGTGAGTAGTTTGATGTTTTACAAAAAGCGTGTTACTCTAAAAGCAAAAGGTTTTGATGTAAAGTTACGGACATGGTTAAATATCTCTAATAGGCATTGTAAACAAGTTTCATTCCATTCCGATGATGTTTCGATGACGTTATGGCGAATTGTGGTTTTAAAGCCTTTAAAAACAACACGGAACATGAATTATTTTGTGTGACATAAGTACAAATACATTGAATACATTGACATGGACCACATAAGCAACACAAAAATACATTGACATCCATGCGTCACGTATGGTGTAAAACCATACGTGGTGTGTGGATGCATTTCACCCGTGACGCATGATTTTATGTTGCAAAATCTTATTGTTAAATTTAGAATGCTTATATTGTTGTTATGTTGACGAATGTTCAACCTTATTATATTTCAAATTGTATATGGTGCGCCATACATATTGCGACCTCGTTCGGTTTTCAAACTATGTTTCACTTACAAAGGTATAAATTTGAATTTCAAGTTACATACATGATCAAATAGACATTATAAGGATTGAAACAAAGTTTCATTCCATTTCGATAAAGTTTCGATGACGTTTTTGTCGAATTGGGCTTTATCGCCTTAAAAAAGACACTAAAAATGTGTTTCTTTGCACACTTAACTAGAAATACATTGAATAACCCTAGATTCATATATGCAAATCCATGCATGACGTACGGATACAATCTGTGCGTCATGCATGGATGATATCCGTGCGTGACGCATGGATACAAATCCCGCGTGACGTACGGATACAATCCATGCGTTTTCTGGAATGTGCAATCCGTGCGTCACGCACGGATGACCTGGGCGGCAAATAGCAAAAAGGATGGGCGTTAAATAGAAAGTATGTATATATATCCGCTTACAAACGTATAAAATAACTCCAAATTATTGTGTGTTACACACCTCATATATAAGCTTATAATAAATCTTAACTTCTTAGGTAAAAGTATTGATCAATCATCCAAGTTCACTCAAAACTTAGATTGGAGGAACTTGATGATGTTAGCATCAAGCTGGAACGCCTTTGAGAGAACATCAACAGAGATGGGAGGTTGAGATCCGAAAACCGCATTCGCAATTGTTGTAACCCCCGGGTTTTGGCTGCTCAAAGCCGAAAGGGCGAAGGCGTTGGTGTTTCCGACGTTAAACTGGAAGTGAATTTGGGCTTGTGGGAAAACGAACACATCTCCAGGGTAGAGCACCTTTGTAAAGAGCTTGTTGGGGCCGTTCGCAGGGTTGGAGGTCACAAAACCGACATATAGGGTGCCCTCTAGGAGGGTTAGGACCTCTGTGGCCCGAGGGTGAAAGTGGGGGGCCACTAGCCCGTTCGGAGCAAAATCGAGGCGGGCCAGTGAGATTCCGAGCGTGTTGAGTCCTGGAAGGTTAGCTGTGGTTACAGGTGTGACAGCTGAGCCCATTGGGACGTTGGTGTTGCCAGCTTTGTTTAGACCATTTAAGAGGAAGTCGTCTGCTGTGACCTGGTTTGGGTTTTTGCAGAATAGTCCGTTCACAAACACTACAACAAGAACGTGATCACGTCAATATATATACTTTTGTTTTTGGTAAAACAAGCTTTTAGAGTGAAACGATTACCTGCAGTGTTGGGATTGTTGTCAGCAACGCAAAAGTCTTGGAGCTGGGAAGGATCAGTGGCGTACGCCATCATGGAAGTCATGACCGAAAAGAGAGCGAAGCAAGCGAAAACTCGAGCTGCCATTGATTGCTAAATGAAGAAGGTTTTAGTTGTAGTAAATGGAGAGTAGTTAAGATGTATGTGTTGTTGAGTTTGGTTTGAGATATACGATTGCTATTTATATAGTTGATGGGCTTCATGATATGTGTGATGAGCTCAACATCGTCAAAGTTTGAGTTGGTCGTATGGATATGGCGATTGAATTTTATCTGCGTGGTGTAAAAATTTCAAATGAGTGGTTAGCTACTTAGCTTTAATATGGGTGATTATTAATCAATTAATTTAGTTACATTGTTGATAAAGGGTTTTGAGCTTGAAAAGCTAAAGAATGTTTCCATGTATCACTTTTGACTAGGTAATTTACTAATGTCGATTTCAATCTTTATTTCGTAAGTGTAAAAAAACATTCCCGGTTTTCATTGTATGACTAGGGTAATGCATTACTCTATCAAAATAGTATAAATAATGAGAGGAAAGTTCCGGTGAGAACAAAGCTTAATGTAGGAAAAACGAAATTATCGCGTTCACATATAATAAGTTAATGTTCATAATTTGAGCGGTAACGTTCATAATCTAAGCGATAAATTTTTTTAAGGTCATTTTGAGAAAATAATTAAAAAAAATCAATGTTCGCAGTAATTACAAGTATGTCACCGCGTCCCTTACTTAAAACGTTCAAAAAAAATTGTGGCGTATATTATGAACACTACCATCCAGAATATGAACATTGACGAATAATCTGTAAACACGATTTGTTCGTTTTTCCTACGTTAAGAATTATTTACACCCGAACTTTTATTCATTTCGTAAGAGTAATTGTTTTTATACGTATAAATCGTGTGCGTATATTTTAAAGTAACCCACTAGAGTTGTAGTGATGCTATTTTTTCTCTTTTATCTTCCGTCATTGAAAGTTCTAATTGGAGATCGAATTCAACAGCGTTTACTTATTACTCCGTATTAGCCAAAGAACGAAAATACAAGTATAAATCATCATTAGAGCATTTTCAATGAAGACTTTAAAACCGGGGCCGTAAGAAAAGCTGTAAGCTAAAGTCCTTTTTATAATTTTGTTTTTTTGTGCTGTAATGGAGGTTGTAAGGAAAGACTGTAAGGTTTATAAATTACATTTACATTCCTGAATTTGTATTAAATTACTGATATATTTTTATTTTAAATAAATAAATAAGATGTTATTATATTAAACATAAATATTTACAAGATATAAGATTTATAGAAATTAGAATTTTTTGTAGTTTAAAGTATTATAAAAATTATAATTGGCATTTTTATAATATCAAAAAAATACTAAATTTGTACAGAAAATTCCCTCAAATGTCAATTAATCGTAAACACATTAGTTTAGTATATAATTTTATCTTAAAACAGATTAATTAATAAACGATTTATAAAAATTAATAATACTCAAAATAAATAAAAAACTAATATTTATACAAAATATATACAATATGGGTGTCTATGGATAGAGAAAAATGTAACTAGAACTATGGTATTTTTTTAAATTTTCATTAAGTAAATTTTGAGATAAAGCAATTTTAAAAATAAAAAATTCGAATGGCCAGGAATTTTCCTGGTCGTCCGATCGGACGCCACGTGTCGCCCATCAGGCGCGCGAACGCGACCCAATTAAAAGGTGACACGTTGCGCTGCTTAAAGCAAGGTGCCGTTTGACTTCTTGCTTTAAGCGACGCGTTTTGGGCTTTTTAAGTCTAAAACAACGTCGTTTTACTTTAATTGAAACGAAAAAAAACAGCAAGCAAACAGAGCCTTGCAACAGTAAATCTATAGCAACTTTGTTGAGTCTGTAAGTTTTTCCGATTTTAAAGCCTTGTTAAATGGGCTTTAAGAGTCTTTAACATAAAATATTGAAATTTATTCTTACCGCCTTTGTTAAAATCGCCGTTGGGATGCTCTAAGAGAAATATACCGTCTAATATTCAGACCAGTTAACTACTCTGTTTGATTTATTAATAGACGAAGAATCAAACCTTACGTGTTGAATTGTTACACTACAGGTTTGGATATCATAAGCTCTCTAGAAGTTTTTCAAAAGCTTTCTATTTTTTTATTTTTCCTACTACAGTATTATAATACCCCTCAATTCCATAATATAAGTCTCATTTATTTTTGGCACGTGTCGTGATGCACGTCTTGTATCGTCAATATCTCTAATTGTATGTTAATAAAAAATTATACTTTTTTAATATTGTCAAAATACTCATTTAGACGAATCAAACAGGATCTCACACGATCATGTTTTGTCTTATATATTGAAAAAAATCTACAAGATTCTCTCTATTGGTAAATAGTGTTAGAAAAACAAATGAGACTTATATTAGGGAATGAATGAAATATTAAAGACCAGAATTAGTTTAAAAGATCAAAGAACCATGAACATTGTAAATAATTGGATAACATAATTTTACAAATCATGCAACAATTACTACAGTTGACTAGATGGTTAAGATATGTCCATTGACACACTAAAAACACATATTTCAAGAACACATCCTTAGTGAAGTAATAAATAATAGAAATCATAATCTCCAATATGAACTTATAAAAATCATAATCTCCAACATAAACTTAATCTAAAGTTTTCGATAGAAACTCCAAGTTTTCAATATGAATAATCAAATAACACACAAACTCTTTCGTCTATCGTTTATCGTCTAGCTGTCTAGACGATCTGTCAAGAAGGTGGAAGACGACTAATTGGAGTTTAACTTTCAAGTCAAACTATCCGATTAGTCGACTTCTAGTATCTATATATATGATGTTTTCCAAGAAACATTGTTTTTGGATACTTTCTAGAAAACCTAATATGTTGAAAAAGAGACGGTGGTGTCTTGCAGATCAACCAGACGCCTTCTATATGGTCTAGACGTGCATGCTCTAGGTCGGCGTCACTTAGTGAGGTGGTCCGTGAGGGTAGCTTGGCAGACCCAATGGCGGTTACCCTTATCCATTTACATATATAGCAAATCTTCTCCTTCGTGAACGAAGGCCGTCGCAATGCTACCAGATGCAGAAGGCTAAGTACGTGGGAAGATATATCTCAAACTTTGTAACAATCTATAAGTCCATACACAATAGTGCACCATGAGCGATTAGGGGGTCGTGCACATACGATGTACGTATATATGCGCATTCGGGCCAAAGTGTTGTAAAGTACATTCAAATCACAATGCTATTTGCTTACAAAACGATACAAATTTCTCAATACATATATATTTTTAATGAGAATCGAATTCGAGACCTCTACATAAACTTTTAAGATCAAGCTAGTCCCCATTCAAATTTCAAAACAATAGAACAACTTATAAATTGAAATTGGTAACAAATGTAAAGTTAAAACTGACTTCTGTACATAGACACCAACTATTTAGCTAGCTAGTGTTTTTTGTCATATCTTTTCTCCCTCCTCATCACCTCCCTTTAATCCATGCTCATTTTCCAGACCAAAGTTCACGTGCATGATTAATCTTTTGTTCTCTTCCAAACCAACCTTCCCCATTTAACCCTCTATTATTTTCACCCCCATACTTTTCACTCTCCACAAACACTCCAAAATGAATCCCTCAACTCTCCTCCTCCTCTCTTTCCTTCTCATTTCTTCGGCGACGACCATTTCTGGTTGTGGTCGTCGCCGTTGCCACAAGCACAAGAGAAATCCTCCACCCGTTTTTCCCAACCCGCCCACCGAGCCCAGTCCATCAGGCCCATCAGGTCCAACGTGTCCCATCGACACGTTGAAGTTGGGGGCCTGTGTGGACTTACTTGGTGGGCTGGTCCAAATTGGGCTCGGGAACCCGGTTATGGACGAGTGTTGCCCTATTCTGCAAAGGGTGGCGAAGTTGGAGGCGGCGATTTGCTTATGCACAATCCTAAAGTTAAAGTTGCTAAACCTTAACATTTTTGTGCCGATTGCTCTTCAGTTACTTGTCACTTGTGGCAAGAGCCCTCCTCCTGGCTTCACTTGCACTCTCAATGTAAGTTTTGTTCTTACTCTCTTCATTATTTTACGTGACATGAAACTTATGCATGCATTTTAGACGTTACATATGTATATATTACAGGCTGCTGGACCGTTCAATTAAAATGCAAGTGGAGATCGAGTCGATCGAACATGATATGAGTCGAGACATATATATATATATATATCTTTTGTGTTTAATTTCTTATCGAACATATGATCTGTGGAATAATTTGATTTGCAAGCCTAGCTAGTATATTAGTATGTAAGTACGTATTTTAAGTATAATTCTTCAAGCAATTTTTCTCAGTTATGCATTAAGCAGGTGGGTACACATGACACCATATTTTTCTTTGACCGACGTTAAAGGGCTACCCCATCTTATATTATATGTACACACTTTGTACATCATACACATTAAAGAATATATTATAGTGATGCACCCTGCAACTTAAAATTATAGTGCAAACCAATACCCATCACTCTAAACTTATGTGTAGGTTTAAGAACTTACTGAAAATTATATGCCATGCGCACTTGAATCCATATACTCCTCTATTTTTTATTACTTTGGAATTCATATACTCATGGCTTCATTTCAATTTTGTCATGTCGCCTACATTAGTACGTATCAATCCAAAACCCGTATGCTCTTTCCGCATGATATATACATCTAGAGACCGGTTAAAATAATTTTTATAATGCGAAATACAGATTGTGAACATTATACCTTATATGTGAATTTATAGTATTAATTCACTTATAGTTCACATATAAAATTATAATGTTCATAGTAATGTTTACAGTTAATATGTTCATATTTCAGAATGCAAGATATATTATAACTGAAAACCCGTCTATATATCTATGTGCTATAGGGCAATTAAGAAATGTTCGAATTCGAAAAGTGGAAGATCGACCGACTTTTAAATCTGACCTGACAAGATTAAAGAGGCTCAAGATCCGAAATTATATATGAATCAGTCTTAATATGCGACACAAATAATCCCACCCAATTACTCCGACGAAGATAGAGTATTTTAATATAATTAATCATAAATTGTATTTTCACTTTATTTATTTATAATTTATTATTATTTTAATAAAAAAAAGACTTTCTAATCTGTTGGTGGGTAGTCAAACCGGTGTTTAATTTGTATATAACTGATCTGGCTTGAACCGCTATTCGAATTGACCCGATATATTTTCAACTTGAATCCGACTTGATTAATCTGATTAACAACTCTAATGTGTTAGCTATATAATTCCATGATTTATATATCCGTTGGAAATGAATTTGATTATAAATGGATGAGATATTCAAAATATTTATATATTTTTTAGTTGTAGCTCGGAAATTTATGGACAAATGTCCAAACGCATTAGGTAATAATATTCTTCATGTATACAGAAACATGCACACATTGTTGCCATATACGGAGCAGTTTAAAACGAAGAAAATTAAATCATTCTTATCAAAGCGAAAATTATGATCTTGTCACTACGGAAGAAAGTTCACTTATATCCTGAGACCATCTCTAATGGGGGCTTTTGAATAAGGCTATAAGGATAGTTTTGATTTTTTAAATCAAAAGCCCCTTAAAGCCGTGTCCAAAGCTATAAAAATGGCCCAAATTAAAGCCCCAGCCATGAGTCTATAACCCATGCCCAAGAGTTAGGATTATGCCACGTTTAATTGGTTATTTGTTTTATTAAAAATGTTATATCTAAACATATACTTAATTAAAAATTTAAAAAAAATACCATAATTCTAGTTACATTTTTCTTTATCCATAGACACCTTTGTATATATTTTGTATACATATAATTTTTGTATTTCATTTTGAGTATTATTAATTTCTATAAATCGTTTAAATATTAATTAATATGTTTTAAGATAAAATTGTATACTAAATTAATGTGTTACAATTAATTGACATTTGAGGGAATGTTTTGTACAAATTTAGTATTTTTTGATATTATAAATGTCAAATATAATTATTATAATACTTTAAATTACCAAAAGAAGGGGTTTAGCTTACGACCCTTCTTACAACCCCGGTTTTAAAAGCCTCCATTGAGGATGCTCAGGAAGAAAGATTGAACTTTGAAGTGGTCATATATTATAACTTACCTACTCTGAAGGAGCATGGAAATATTCTCTAGGTTCATATAGATCAAGACTCTTAATCAAGAATGTAATTTAATGATTAATTAATACTAAAGCTAACTACCCATTTAAATTTTGTAGACCCTGCAGATGAAATTCAGTCGCCATATGGATAAGACCATGGGTCTATATATGACCAATTCAAACTTTGTCAAGGTTGCCTTCATGAGACATCACCAAGTTAATCAACTATATAAATAGCCGGCCATTATATATCTCATACACCAAACTCATCACCCTTCACTACAACAATTTAAACCTTCTTCATTTAGCAACCAATAGCTTTAATTAGTCCTCTATCTCGAAAATGGCAGCTCGGGTTTTCGCTTGCTTCGCTATCTTCGCGGCCATGGCTTCCATGATGGCTTACGCCACTGATCCTACCCAGCTCCAAGACTTTTGCGTAGCTGACAACAACCCCAACACTGCATGTAAGCGTTTCACTCTAAAAGCTCGTTTTACCAAAACAAAAAGTAGATATATAATATTGACGTGATCACGTTCTTGTTGTAGTGTTTGTGAACGGACTTTTCTGCAAAAACCCGAACCAGGTCACAGCAGACGACTTCCTCTTGAAGGGTCTAAACAAAGCTGGCAACACCAACGTCCCAATGGGCTCGGCTGTCACACCTGTAACCACAGCTAATCTTCCAGGACTCAACACTCTCGGAATCTCACTGGCCCGTCTCGATTTTGCACCGAACGGGCTAGTGGCCCCCCACTTTCACCCTCGGGCCACAGAGGTCCTGACCCTCCTAGAGGGCACCCTATACGTCGGCTTTGTGACCTCCAACCCCGCGAGCGGCCCCAACAAGCTCTTCACAAAGGTGCTCTACCCTGGAGATGTGTTCGTTTTCCCACAAGCCCAAATTCACTTTCAGTTTAACGTCGGAAACACCAACGCCTTCGCCCTCTCGGCTTTGAGCAGCCAAAACCCGGGGGTTACTACGATCGCCAACGCGGTTTTTGGGTCTCAACCGCCCATCTCCGTTGATGTTCTCTCCAAGGCGTTCCAGCTCGACGCCAACATCATCAAGTATCTCCAATCTAAGTTTTGAATGAACTTAGGATTGGATAACTAATCAACACTTTTATCTATAAACTTATGATTTATTTTAAGCATTTAGTAACTATATATGATGTGTTTAATACACAATTATTTGGCTTTATAGGGCTTTTATGCCCCTGCTTTGACTGATTGTATTTGTAGTAGTGGAATAAAATGATATTAACCATAATATATTTTCACTAGACCGGAACCCCGCGCGAAGCTCGGGGAAATCACGGTTTTCCGTTTGCGGTTAGTCATTAAATATACCCTAAATTTAAAAGGAGTAAAACGATGATATAATACAATTCTACAAATTTGTAAAATGCAAATATTACTATTGCAACGATAGTTACAACTAAAATCAAGAATGAAAAACTCGAGAAGGCGTTTGGATACTGCAATAGGCAAGACATATTTATACCAAAAAAATCCTAAGTAAAATCATCATTCAATTCAGCAATCAAGTGGGAAAACAAAATATTAAAGGGAAGAAAGAAGGGTTAAATATCAACGGACGAAATAAAGCCTAATCGATAAATCAAATTTAACCCAATAACCCAATTAGGCCCGATGGATTAATTACGGTTGACCGGTACGGATTGACATTACTTTGTCGAAATCCATCAATTTTTATATAAATATAGATTTTCGGTTGCAGCTCGTTCTTCAAATGCCTAAAGTACAAACCAATTACAACAACAAAAACAAATTTCATTATCAAATAAGCATGCAATTTAGTAAAATGAAAAATGTTTCTTCCGGATTTTTCTGTGCAATTTAGCAATACAAAAACTATCTGCAATGTCCCTTTACAAAGCATTCGACAACCAGGAAATGACCATACTATTAGTCTGTCCCACGCCTTCATTTTTGGAGGATCATCGGAAGGTTTCTCTTGAGAACCATAAGTTAACCTTTTCTTTTCTTTGCTGAAATAGCGATGAACACAACGATAAGCTCCCTAGGGCAAAGAAAACCCTAGGGCAAAGAAAAGCTCCTTTTTCTCTCTCTCCGGTGGCTACCGTGGGAGCTAGGTTTTCCTCGCCGTCTTGTGCGAGTCTATTGGTGGAGTCGTTCTGATGCACTACTGTCTGACACTGGAGGAGAGCTCGGTGGTTATTGACAAGGAAGCCGACAATGGAAACACAACGATAGGGAATTCCTTGACGCTGGTGGGATCGTTGATAACGTCAAGACCTTTCAATTCCTTTGCCCTAAAGGCTACAGAAAGGTGCTTGGAGAGCACGAAAAGGCTTTGTGTTCAGAGAACTTCGTAATAACTTGTTCATCTTTCAGTTTGCCGATGTAGGAGATAAAGACAGAGTCTTGAAGGGGGGGCCATGGTCTTTTGATAAATCTTTGCTTGCTCTAAGAGAACTAGGGGAAGAGAAACCATCGAAGATGACGTTCAATACTGCAGAATTCTGGGTAAGGCTATATGACCTTCCTATAAGTATGATGAACGTGGTTATGGCAAAGAAGCTGGGAGCATCTCTGGGAAAGGTTGTTGAAATTGATGAAACAGACCTTTTGGCGTGCGGCAGGTTCCTAAGGATTAGGGTTTTGATGGATATTAAGAAATCTTTACGGCGGGGAATAATGATATCTCACGGAGATCAAAAATTTTGGGTCGAGATCAAGTATGAACAGCTTCCGAACTTCTGTTATACCTGTGGAAGGTTAGGGCATGTTGATATCGACTGTGACGATGAGGAGGCTCGGGACTATCAGAATGAATACAGTGATTGGCTTAGGGCATCCCCAATGAAACAGGTGGTCCGATCGGGAGGAGAAAGAGACAAGGAGGAAGAGATACTGAAGTTTTTAAAGGGGGAGCCTGAACAGACTCATGCTAATGTTCAGACAAATTTCAAACACACAAGAAAGTCTTTGCTAGGGATTCTGGTAGAATCGGACAATACCAATGAGGCGGACAACAGTAATGAAAGTAACCAGGAGAATGCTGAAGTTGACAAGGCAGCGCAGGAAGTGGAAAACTTGAATATTCATAACAATAAGATTATAGTAAGTAGCCATACGAGAGAGAACATCATGATTGAGGTGGAAGATAGCAGAGGGGAGTAAGGAAACTGAGGTGGAAGAGGAGAGGGAGGAAGACTTAAGTGTGATGAGCGGGAACAAGGGAATGAGGGAGTTGGAGTTAGGAACGAGGGAGAGGAGGAAAAACTGGAAATGGTTTGCTAGGGAGAATGCTGGCTTGGTAGGAGGAAATAGTTTGGAAGGGGAAATAGGAAAGAAAAGGAAATAAGGTGAATGTTTAGATGAGACTAACGAGGGTAATGAGAGTTCGAACGAAGGGGGATCAGATATGAAGGATGATAAGAGGAGGAAGGTGACTACTGTTTCGGGTTACGTTGCGATATCGGCACGAGAGGAGGAGCACCTCTCCTGCCGGAAGTCATGAATATCATAAGTTACAACTGTCGGGGGTTGGGGAAGGCCCTGACAGTTAATCGTCTCACCGCTTTGGTGAGAAAGGAAGGCCCCAAGGTTCTCTTTCTTATGGAGACCAAGTGTGATAGAATGAAGATGAAGGGGATTCAGAGGAAACTTGGATTCAAGTCAGGTTTCTTTGTGGATTGCATTGGGAGGTCGGGAGGAATTTGTCTGATGTGGGAAGAGGATGTGATTCTATCTATTACTTCGTATACTGCTCATCATATTGATGCTACGGTGTCTTTGGGTCCGCATGGGCAGGCATGGCGACTGACGGGTATCTACGGTTGGTCTAACAAAGTGGATAAACACTGTACATTGGATTTACTGAAAAGGCTGGAGGAAGATGATCATGAAGCTTGGCTTTGTGTGGGAGACTATAATCTGCTGTTTAATCTGGAAGATAAGGAGGGAGGCTTGCCCGTGGAGCTCTCTGAGGTGCTGAAATTTTGGACGGTTATCGAGGAGTGTAAGTTACGTGAAGTAACCAACGAAGGTAACCCTTTTACTTGGGATAATGGGAGGGAGGGCTCCGAGTTTATCCAGGAAAAAATTGATCTGGTCTTTGCTAATGAGAAGTGGTTCGACTTTTTCCCGAACACTACTGCTCAACATCTTGATAGATGCGGGTCAGATCATGTCCCGGTTAAGATCATTCTTAATCCGGAAGATACTGAAGAACCGAGTAAAGTTCCTCGTCCAAATAGGTTTGAAGCAATGTGGCTTGACGAGGAGTCTTGTCTTGAGGTTGTCCGGAATGCGTGGACTAACCCGGGTAGTTCCCATGCAGAGCCTAGAGTGATGGGAAAGGTTGAACGGTGGATCTTGGATTTGAAGGAATGGGAATCCTCTACTTTTGGTAATGTCAATCGGGAACCTAAACGTGTTCGGGATGACTTACGGGCTCTTGGGTGACGAGGCTAAAATCGTTGTGCCTATCAAAGAAAACCTAACTAACCAACTAGTATAGCAGGAAAGCAAGAGTCGAATTCCAAGAGAATCAAGTAGTCTATTCTTAAGCAAATAACTATTACCAACGAACACACCAAAAAGGGGGGGGGGGGAGTTGTTGTTCTATAACCTAAGACAAATAAAAGTAACAAGTAGCAAGAGTTGTGGTAATATGATTGAGAAAGCGTTCCACCTAACAAATATCCACACAATGACATGCACAGTTGATCATAGATATCTCTAACTCATGCAATCCTATTGTTGTTCCTATTTCTGTTCAGATATAGATATCAGCGCAACCCGCCCTGATATAACTTCCTATTAAACAAATTTGAAGACCTTCAAGACTCAATTCAATAGAAGCATTAAGCAAAGGAATATAAAGGATACATGCAATTCAGACAACCCGTCAGATAAGCATTCAATCAATTCTCATTCACAAGTAAACACTGCGACCCGCTCATGTAAACATGTGTTTGCTACTAGATAAAGAACTCCGACCCGGAATTACCAAATCCTAGCACTATGAACAATATCAATAAACCTAGCTGGCCAAACTAGACAAATCAATAAGATTCAATAAGATAAAAGCATGAGAATCAATACAATCAATAGAAAGCAAAATAGAGTTTAGAATCTTACAACCATACAGTCAAAGGCTTCAACCGTCAGGCGAAACAAAGGGAAATTAGTTCAACATCGACATGGAGGCAAAACTAGGGTTCTTCAAAGTAATATGAGATTACCTAAAACTAAAGTGTTTTTAGGCTTAAATACTCATAGGAAATAATAAATCCGAACTATGAAATAAAAGGAAAAAGTATAGATAAATTAGACCTGGCCAAACTAGGGCTTGGGCCGGGCCAGGACAGGGACAAATTCCAAATTCTACCCATTTACCAGGGCCGGGCCAAGCCCTCCCATTTAAAATGGGACAATTCTACTACTCATATCCTCCCATAAGGGCCCTCAGGGCGGCCCTCGACTACTTACACAGAGAAATTAAATATCAGAAACCGGGCTAAACCGTGTTACTAAAACATTCAAAACCTGTTTAGTGCTTACAAGCAATTCACCATCCCAAAACGCATGATAAAAAGGTCCAAAATGCATGCTTAAATAACAATCGTCATAACCGAATTCAAAAAAAAAAAAATTCAAAAACACAATAAAAAAATTATGCCGTGGTAATAGTACTCGCATTTGAATCCTCATAACCTTAATATTATATTATATATATAATATGGGCCGGGTAGGGTCGGCCCTCAGGGCCCTACTCCGATCCCATATCCTCCCACTTTAAAAAAGGGCCGGACAGGGCCGGCCCTTATGGGTTAAATCTCCTACCCAGATCCTCCCATATTTTAGGGCAGGCTGGGAGGGCCGGGTGGGCCGGCCCTAGTTTGGCCAGGTCTAAGATAAATAAATAACAAAACAAGATAAAACTCGGAAACAAATCCGGTGTTCAGCGCATAATCCGCGGGCGCGGAAATTGGGTCCACCCGCGGCTCACCCGCGGATTTCGTACTTAGGCAAATCTGTGTGCTGCAAATCCGCGACCGCGGCTCACCCGCGGATTTCTGCATCAGCTTCGTCTTCTCTTCTCTTCAAGTCTTTTGTCGTCTTCTTACTTGGTTTCTTCAGTTCCTTGAAAGACGTCTTCAATCTTCACTAATCTTCATAAATCACTACTTCTTCTCTTCAACTCCGGATCATGCAATTACATATAAAATAGCTCTCAAATGATCCTAACCTAAGCTAATAATCACTAGATAACATGTATGAAATACTCTCTATCAAATTCCCCCATACTTAGACCTTGCTCGTCTCTGAGTAAGCTAAAGAAAACATACTCCTCAATGTAATATACAAAGGTCTCAGGAAGTACAAAGAAACTTGTCTAATGATTACAACTCCAAAAACAACATCCAAATCCTCCAAACAACAATTATAGCAACATCAACAACAAAAGTGATTGACAATAAACACATAGCCTTCTCTACTCCTTATGACTCCCAAGTGGTCCTACTCGAAATCCTCCTTATATCACCTCTTCTTATGTCTTCCAACGCCAAATAAGAATAAGTCCTAAAATCACTCTATTTTTTTTTATCAACTCATCTTGCTTAGGCGCCCTCTCGGGTTTTCATCCTAACCACTCAATAATTGTTTCAGGCTCACCAAATCTCACATCACTCGAAACCTCTTTTTACCCCAGTCTAGTGCTGGTCCAGGTTACCTGCTTGTTGCATAGATCTTGCTATCCCAGGATTTTTCTGCCTTTTTTCATATTTTTGTGGCTTTTTCAAACAATATATTCAATAAATTCATGCAGATACAACCAACACCCAAATAAAGACATGTGAATACATTCTCCTCCCCCATACTTAAACATTGCATTGTCCTCAATGAAATGGAAGACATAATAACGAACCCAGGAAAAGGAGACAGAAGACTCACATACACGGTCGGATGACCTTCCTCCAATAAAATACAAGGTGTAGTAGAATGAGAAACTAGATGAGCACAATGCAATGTTTAATTGGAGGAAGGTCATCCGACTGTAGCTGACCCTAAGCTTCGGTGATTTCCTCCTGTCCATAGAAAAACTGAAAAGAAACTTAAACCGAACAAAACAAATAAAAACAATCTCAAACCTCGGGTTGCCTCCTGAGCAGCGCCTTATTTTATGTCGTGGCTCGACATGAAACTCAAGAGATTTTAAATAACTCCATTTGGCTTTGTGAAAACTGTCTCTTGTCTGAATTCTCTCTTGAACCACTCATGGAACACCTTGAACCTCGACCCTCTTACCTTGACCACGTTGTCTTTGGAAATGAAAGTGGTTTCATTCACTTTCTCCTCTTTGACCATATCAGGCGGCTGTTTCAGCTCAATGTCCAGTGCCTGCACACTAGACATCAATGGTATCTCGCCTGGCGAGGTCAGTAATGTGGGGAGATTGCCCAAAGGATGTGGAGAGATCTTACCTTTAGGCTCTAGCTTAGCCTGGAACTCCTGCATGTTAGTAGACAAAACGATATCTACTTGTGGGTCTCCTAAGACATTCTCTAAAACAGGTTGCAATTCATCCATACAAGTAGGATTGATCACATTTATGCAAGACAAAGACGTATCATGAATGGGACTCATATCATAAATATTGTATTCCACTTTGTCCCCATCAAATTCCATACTAAGGGTTCCATTACTAACATCAATATTTGTTTGAGCAGTTTTCAGAAATGGCCTACCTAACAGAATAGGGGCAGCATGCTTATCATGATCCATGTCCAAAACAAAGAAACCCGCAGGAGAAACCATATTATCAACTTTCACAAGAACATCTTTAACTACCCCTTTAGGGTACACAGTAGAACTGTCAGCCAATTGAACAATTGTTCCTGTTGCATGCAATGGTCCTAATCCTAGTGACTCATACAAAGAATAAAGTAAGACATTGATAGATGCACCTAAGTCTAGCATAGCTTTATCAAACTTAGTTTCACCTATAACACATGGAATACTAAACATGCCAGGGTCACCACACTTCTTAGGCATACGCCTTTGAAACACAGAAGACACATGCTCACTCACCTTAATCTTTTGTTTATCTTTTAATTTCTGATTTCTTTTGATCGTGCATAATTCTTTCAGAAATTTAGCATAGCGAGGAATGCTCTTAACAAGTTTAAGTAATGGAATATTTACCTCGCATTTACTGAAGGTCTCGAAGAGATCTTTGTCGTTCTCTAGCCTTCTAGTGTCCTTCAATGCCTCAGGCAAAGGTGCTGGTGGTTTCAAAGAGCTGAGAGGAGGTAAGACAGGACGAACATAAGAGTCAGAAAGATCAGCTTCAGATCCGCGGGCGCGGAAAACTTTCTGTTGAATGTTGGCTGTTTCCTCAGTGTCGGATCCGCGGTCGCGGGTCCTTATCCGTGGTCGCGGATTCTGTTCGTCTTCCTCTTATGTCTCGTCTTCAGCCCCTGTTTCAGCTACGGGTCTAATTTCCAATTGCCTACCACTCATTAGAGACAATGCACTGACGTTTGCTCTCGGGTTTTCTACCGTTTGAGATGGTAGCTTCCCCGAATCTTTTGCTCTAAATTCATTAAACGCCTGAGCCATCTGTCCAACCTGCACTTCAAGATTTTGAATACTCGACTTTGTATCCTTTTGAAATTGCATGCAGTTCTGCTGTAACTCTACTTGGCTTGCAGCGAGTTTCTCAACCATTTGTTGAAGGAATGAGGATGAACCTTGGGCTTGTGGTTGTTGCTGAGGTGGTGGTTGCAAGAGATGGGGGTTTTGCACATTTTGATTGTTCCCCCACCTGAGATTTGGATGATCTCTTGTCCCATGATTGTACGTATTAGCTTGGGGATCATATCTAGGTCTCTGCTGCCACCCTCCTATAGCATTTACCTCAGCGTTTGGATTTGAAGTTGTGGGCAAGCATCAGTAGGGTGTCCTGTATCTGTACACAATCCACATGCGTTTACTTGTTGCTGAGCACCACTCTTCACCATTAAGCACTTCACCATATCTTTCAACTCTTTCATCTCATTTTCCAGCCTAGATGTTGATTGAGACTCTACTGCCCTGACACTCTCTCGTCTGCTGAACTGTCTAGAGCCCTCAGATAACTCATGGAAAATCTCTTTAGCTTCGGCTGGGGTTTTATTCAAGATGTTACCCCCACATGCTCCATTCACCATACGACGCTCATCATCAAACAAACCATTGAAAATATAGAAGATGAGCGTTTCATCTGCATACCCATGGTATGGACAACTCGAACATAACCTCTTGAACCTCTCATAATACTCATAGAAAGTCTCAGTAGCATGTTGCTCGATGGTAGCAATATCTTTCTTCAAAGTGTTCAGCTTAATAGCAGGGAAGTACTTTTCTAGAAATACCTTTTTCATTCCAGCCCATGTAGTGATACTTCCTGGAGCTAGATAGTACAACCAATCATTCACTGCATCTTTCAAAGAGAACCCAAATGCTCTCAGCATGATCTGATCATCAGTTATACCCATTGGCTTCATACTGGAGAAAACAACATGAAATTGAGCCAAATGCTTATTTGGATCTTCTCCTGCAAAACCATGGAAGTGGGGCAATTGATGAATCAGGCCAGACTTCAGTTCAAAGTTCATACCTTCTCCCAAGTCGGGAAAGGTGATGGCTAGCGGCTGTTGAGTCAGGTTTGGGGCAGTTAACTGCCTCATAGTCGGTGGTACGACAGCCATTTCACGAGTTCCTGTTCGGTTGCGGCTAATGGTTCTTTCAATCTCTGGGTCAAGAGCAACAAGAAGCGAATCAGTAGTACGCGTGTGGACCATACAACAGGTCCACACAAAGGTTGGTAACGATTAATCACACAAAAACAGAAAATTTGATTCACCGGCA
This sequence comes from Oxyria digyna, assembly GCA_029168935.1. Classification (NCBI taxonomy): domain Eukaryota; kingdom Viridiplantae; phylum Streptophyta; class Magnoliopsida; order Caryophyllales; family Polygonaceae; genus Oxyria; species Oxyria digyna. Next base: position 1,966,882 of record JAPVLV010000017.1, read on the forward strand.
ACGACGCCAAATTTGACGAGGCTAAAATCGTTGTGCCTATCAAAGAAAACCTAACTAACCAACTAGTATAGCAGGAAAGCAAGAGTCGAATCCCAAGAGAATCAAGTAGTCTATTCTTAAGCAAATAACTATTACCAACGAACACACCAAAAGGGGGGGGGGGGGAGTTGTTGTTCTATAACCTAAGACAAATAAAAGTAACAAGTAGCAAGAGTTGTGGTAATATGATTGAGAAAGCGTTTCACCTAACAAATATCCACACAATGACATGCACAGTTGATCATAGATATCTCTAACTCATGCAATCCTATTGTTGTTCCTATTTCTGTTCAGATATAGATATCAGCGCAACCCGCCCTGATATAACTTCCTATTAAACAAATCTGAAGACCTTCAAGACTCAATTCAATAGAAACATTAAGCAAAGGAATATAGAGGATACATGCAATTCAGACAACCCGTCAGATAAGCATCCAATCAATTCTCATTCACAAGTAAACACTGCGACCCGCTCATGTAAACATGTGTTTGCTACTAGATAAAGAACTCCGACCCGAAATTACCAAATCCTAGCACTATGAACAATATCAATAAACCTAGCTGGCCAAACTAGACAAATCAATAAGATTCAATAAGATAAAAGCATGAGAATCAATACAATCAATAGAAAGCAAAATAGAGTTTAGAATCTCACAACCATACAGTCAAAGGCTTCAACCGTCAGGCGAAACAAAGGGAAATTAGTTCAACATCGACATGGAGGCAAAACTAGGGTTCTTCAAAGTAATATGAGATTACCTAAAACTAAAGTGTTTTTAGGCTTAAATACTCCTAGGAAATAATAAATCCGAACTATGAAATAAAAGGAAAAAGTATAGATAAATAAATAACAAAACAAGATAAAACTCGAAAACAAATCCGGTGTTCAGCGCATAATCCGCGGGCGCGGAAATTGGGTCCACCCGCGGCTCACCCGCGGATTTCGTACTTAGGCAAATCTGTGTGCTGCAAATCCTCAACCGCGGCTCACCTGCGGATTTCTGCATCAGCTTCGTCTTCTCTTCTCTTCAAGTCTTTTGTCGTCTTCTTACTTGGTTTCTTCAGTTCCTTGAAAGACGTCTTCAATCTTCACTAATCTTCATAAATCACTACTTCTTCTCTTTAACTCCGGATCATGCAATTACATATAAAATAGCTCCCAAATGATCCTAACTTAAGCTAATAATCACTAGATAACATGTATGAAATACTCTCTATCATTGGGCGATAGGGTATGAGTGGAGATCTGATTAGGGAGAGAAGAGATCTGGAGGCAAGGGAGAGGGAACTTATGGCTAGAGAGGAAGCTATGTGGCTGCAGAGATCAAAAGCCAATGAATTCAAATGGGGTGACCAAAATACGTCTTTTTTTCATCAATAGGCGACGGGGCGTAAGAAGAAGAACACCATCAAAAAGCTGATTGATGATAATGGCATGGAATGGCGGTCTTTCGATGGGAAGGCAAAGGTCACTAGTGATTACTTCTAGAAACTGTTTACCTCTGAGGTTCAAGTCGCAGCTGATGCGGCGTCGATAGGAATGGAGACATTAATGACAAACGAGGATAATGAGGATCTGATGGCTCCGTTTGAGGCCGAGGAAGTCAGGACTGCTTTGTTTTCCATGCACCCCACTAAATCCCCGGGTCCTGATGGTATGTCGGCTCTATTTTATCAGAAATTTTGGCACATTATCGGGGAAGAAGTCACTACTTTTATTCTGTCTATTCTCAATGGGGCGGATTTTCCGGAGCATTTGAATCATACTCACATCTGCTTGATCCCCAAGGTACCTGAACCGAGCAGAATGAAAGACTTAAGGCCCATAAGTCTCTGTAATGTTTTGTACAAGATTATCTCAAAAGTATTGTCTTCTATATTGAAGAGGTGTTTATACAAACTTGTAGCGCAGAGTCAGAGTGCTTTTGTCCTGGGCAGACTGATCACTGACAACATCTTAGCTGCTTTTGAGATTTTCCACTATATGAAAAAGAAGACGAAAGGCAGGAAAGGCTATTTGGCTCTGAAGCTGGATATGGCTAAGGCATAGGATAGAGTTGAATGGTCCTTTTTGGAGCACTGTATGAGGAAACTTGGGTTTGCGGAACGCTGGATCGCCCTTATCATGAAATGTGTTTCTTCGGTTTCTTTTGCTACGTTGATGGGAGGCAGACCGACTACTAGATTCCGCCCGGGTCGTGGCCTGCGCCAAGGGGATCCTTTATCCCCGTTCTTGTTTCTGCTCTGTGCTGAAGGCCTTTCTGGAATGTTGAGATACAGTGAGAATAATGGCAGATTGAGTGGTATTCGTATTTCCAGATCGGCGCCGTCTGTGACACACCTATTTTTTGCTGATGATAGTATTCTTTTTGCTAGCGCTACCTGTCAACAGAGCTTGGAAATTGCTAATATTCTCCATGTGTATGGAGCTGTGTCGGGTCAACATGTGAATTTTGCTAAGTCAGAATTATCGTTCAGCAAGAATGTAGATGGAAGCAGAAGGACTGAAATTCAGAGTATCTTCAATGTCCGTGAGGTTGACAAACACGAGAAGTACTTAGGCTTACCTACGATGATTGGTAAGTATAAGAAAGTTATTTTCAGTCAGGTGAAGGAGATAATCCTTAAGAAAGTGGGAGGGTGGAACTCTAAGAATCTTTCTCGTGCTGGGAAAGAAGTGCTTATTAAATCCGTTGCGCAATCCATTCCCAATTATACCATGATGTGTTTCAAGCTGTCGGGGGAGCTTTGTAGAGAGATCGAACAAATTTTCTTTAATTATTGGTGGGGTGATACTCAGAATGCTAAGAAAATCCATTAGATGAGTTGGTAACGTATGTGCCTGTCGAAGTCGGATGGTGGCTTGGGCTTTCGTGGCATGGAAAATTTCAACCAAGCTCTTTTAGCTAAACAGGGGTGGAGAATTTTGCAAGACTCAACATCTCTGCTGATCAGGCTGCTCAAAGCCAAATACTTCCCAAGAATGATCTTTATGGATGCTCCTCTTGGTCACACACCAAGTTATACTTGGCGGAGTATTTTACACGGTAGGGAGATTCTGAAAAAGGGGCTTGTATGGACAGTCGGGAACGAAGACTCTATTGATATCTGGAGAGATAGATGGATTCCCAGACCGGAAAGCTTCAAAGCTACTGAAACTGGGCCTCACAATCACAGCCAGAAACTTATCGATTTTATTGACTAGGAACACAAGTGTTGGCGGGAAGATATGGTTAGAACCGTGTTTCGTTCCTGTGATGTCGATATGATTCTGAAATTAAAGTTGGTGGATCCTTTGAAAGCAGATGAACTGACGTGGTTTTATGCTAAAGACGGTTTTTTCTCTGTCCGGACTGCATACAGAAAGATCCTTAGCGATGAAATTCTGGAAAATATTGACAGTTCTGCCTCGTCTAATAGGGATGCTGAGAATGTATGGAAGAGGCTCTGGAAATTAAATGTCCCGCCTAGGATTCGTTCGTTTATCTGGAGAGTGTGCAAAAACATTTTACCCTCTAAGAGAAATTTGTTGAATAGAAGAGCAATCACTAATGACTACTGTGAGGAGTGCTGAAACTGAACTCCATGTTCTTGGTCGATGTTCTGCTGCGCAAAAATACTGGAATCAGGTCCCGAAGTTCTCGAAGTGGTGTGCTAGAGCTAACTCGATGTTGAACTGGTTTGATCATATCTGTAACAATTTCAAGTCTAAAGATGTGGAACTTTGGGTAATGATGTGTTCCACAATTTGGCAATCTCGCAACCTCAAAATCTTTGAAGCCAAAGAATCGAACCCAGAGGAACAAATCGCGAATTGTAAACTGGTGTTGAAGGAGTACCAGTCGAGCAGGCTACAAATCAAGTTGGGAATTAGGACGGTCCCTTGAACTAAAAAGTGGTGTAAACCTCCGGATGGGGTGATCAAAGTAAACTGCGATGCGACGGTTTCAGATGAGTTTGGCTGCGGAGTCGGATTTATTGCTCGGGACAGCAGGGGCTCTGCACTTTTCATGGGATCCAGATTAACCTCGATCACGACTGAGGCTGAGTGGATCGAGGCGGAAGCCATGCTTTGGGCGGTGGAGGAGTGCCTTGTGCGTGGGTTCCGAAGGATTGTAGTGGAATCTGATTCTTTAGGAGTGGTGAGCAAGCTGCGTAGGAATTGCAAATGGAAGGGAGCGTATGGCTGGATTCTTGAAAGACTTAGCATTCTACAGAAGGAGTTCAAAGAGTGTAGGTGGAGTCATGTGGGCAGACTTGGAAACCAAGCAGCTCACTTTCTTGCCAACCTAAAGCCTAGTTTTGCTTTATGTTGTGTGTTTCATTCAGCATTTTCGTCAGAATTGAACAATTTGTTATCCTTTGATATCAATTAAATGCAGTTTTGTTGGGTTCTCAAAAAACTAAGAAAAAAAGAAATAGCGATGAACACAACCCTTTACCATGAATTAAAACCAAATGTTCCATCAAACACATGTGAGACGATGATAGCTGGAGGATTATCCAGATTCGAATGGTACAATACTACAACTGATTAGAGTTATCCATTTGGCTTACTAGGTGATTCTTGTTTTCCATGGCGAATCAAGAAAACATAAACGAACCAAAAATTGAGTGAAAACGCAACAAGATATGATAGAAAACACAACGAATCAGAATTCATGCTCTGGTACCATGTTAGATTTGCTCGAAGCGAGTGATTCGAACAAATCGAAGAACGAATAAGGTGATAGGTGATAAAAAATCCTATAGAGCAAAAAAGATAAGGTGATAGGGGATCACCTTGTCTCACCCCTCGAGAAGGAGTGAAGCTTAATTCCACAACATCTCCATGGACCCCGAAGATTGACAGTTCATGATTGTATCAATAAGTTGAACCCGAAATGAGCTCTCAACAATATAGTTCGCATGAATGACCATCGGATACAGTCATAAGCTTTAGCCAAGTCTATTTTCAGAACCATCCATCTCGTAGTTCCCTTCGAGTATGACATCGTATGAAAGATCGACCTCTTAAACAATCACCACATTATCGATTATGTGTCTACTGGGGATGAAAATGTCTTGTGCTAGGTAGATAAGACTAGAGAGGGCTGGCTTGAGCCGTTGAACGATCATTTTGATGGCAATTTTAAACACCACGTTAAGCAAAGATATAGGTTGAAAATGAGCAGGCTTGAAGGACGGGCTGACCTTCGGAATTACTAATACAATGAAACGACTGTTGAGACCATCTGGCAAAACCTCATCATTGCCTGTTCTTTTGATACTCTTCGTCCCATTATATAGTTTGTTTTTCATTTTGGACGTCCTAAAATATACTTAGTTCTTTTTTTTTCCATTTATATCATTCGTCTTATTATCAATATCACATCCAATTACTATCACTCTTTTTTTTTTACATCAAAACTCACACCAATTTATTTTTTTATTTCTATCTCCTATATAAAAATCCACACTCACTCACAACTTCTCCACTTTTTTCTTCTCTTTTCCTAAACTTATCTCGATAATGACAAACAAGAACTATATTATGGGACGGAGGGAGTAAAACATAACGAGAACATCATCGGGACCTAGACAACCGATGTCCATCACGTATATTTTAAATGTGTAGTACAATTTAAATATTCACTGAGAAGCACAAAAATATGCCTCCGTGCAACTTGAATCCATATAATCCCTCTGTCTCATAATGTTCTTCCCATCTAAAATGTAGATATTATTTACAATTCAACACAATTTTCTAGATTATTTCCAATCTATAAGAATCAACATGGTCATGCGAGATCTTGTTTTATTCGTCTCATTGGGTACTTTAACAATCTCAACATTATAAATAATTTAAAGAACACATCATTTTAGATGGAAATAACTCTCATGATTAAAAATCTACTTGTATATTAAAGTTGAGATTACACTATAGAACTCAACCGACTACAGTCTTCTTCTCCTAAGATTTAACCCAGTTCCTATCAATCACAAATCAATAAGCAACACAACTTACTTTTTGTTCTTGAAGCTCTCCAAAATGCATAAGAAAGAAGAGGTGCAACCTCATGTATTTATGCAAGTAAGGTGTCATGTAAAGATATTGGTTAAGAGATATTCTTGAACAACTTCATTCTACAAACAAACGATCTTTAGATATTTTATTTATATTTCAGGCTGTAATTCGACGCATAAGATCTTCATTTAGTGTCTTGAGCAAGGAACAAATCTTCACAAATATTCTGCAGACGAAGGAAACTTCATTCGAGAAGTCCGATTCCAAGAAGAAAGATTGATCTTTGAAGTGGTCATATATTATACCTACTCTAGCTTCGTATTGACCAAAACACTTCATAAGGAATGTGATTTAATAATTAGGCAACATGGAAACCAAAACACTTCATAAGGAATGTGATTTAATAATTAGAGGTTTTTACCGAAAATCACCCGTAACATACCGTATATTGCTCTAAACCACCTCATTAATCAAATATTACCGGAAACCACCCATATTAAGGCTCCCGTTAGCGTTTAACCACCCGTTCACATTTTCCGTCTAAAAGTCTGTTAAATATTAAAATTACCATTTTAACCCCACATATTTAGTAATATAAAAATGCATTAAATGGTTTTTCTGATTTTTTTAGTTATGAAAATAACTAAGCAACTTGAAGTGACTATAATGCCCTTAACTATCCATCAAAATTTCAAACATATGCCATCTTGAAACTCAGATCTGCACCCATTTTTATTTTGAAACTCAGATCTGCACCCATTATTGTTGCCCTCTCGGTGTTGAACCACCAAGATCTCCATCCCAATCAACCCAAAATCCATCCCCGACATGGCTTGTTTTGATTGCAGTGGAAAAATAGGTTTGGGTCTCTTTGATTTCATTGGTAGGCAAATCGGAGTCGAAAATCGGGATAGTTGAGCAAAACAGAGGTGAACCCTCCTTGAAGAATTGGGGGTTTGAGATGAGAGCTGACAAGGGTTTGATTCTTGCGGGGAGGGAATCCCAGAACATCTCACGAAACACGCTGAAGATGAAGATGGCTTTGATGATGGGGCTTCCAATTCAACTTGCGATCTGGTGTCTGGGCAAAACAAGCATAGGGAGAAGAAGAAAAAAGGGAGCTACAAAGCTCTTTGGTAGAAACTTCCTCCTGTGTGTTTAGAGTGAGCCTAATTCGGTCTTTGTTGGTAGCAGATTTATATTTAGATCAGGTTGATTTTGGGGATGAAGAAGCTTTAATTTGCCATGGATTGGATTCCATGGAGGAAGATGATAACACTATAACAGGGGTCACGGGAAAGGGGAAGTGAGGAAAAAAGTGGGCCCATATTTTTGCTTTTCATTGATTTAATATTTTGTTTTGTTTAATATTTTTATTTTCCTTAAAATATTCAAAGAAAACAGAAGTGGGCCCAGATTTGACGAATTATAAATGGAAGCGAAGGATGGGTGGTGAAACGCTAACGAAGGGCTTAATATGGGTGATTTCCGGTAATATTTGATTAATGGGGTGGTTTAGAACAATATACGATATTTTACGGATGATTTTCGGTAAAAACCTCTAATAATTAAGTAATACTAAAGCTAACCACCCATTTGAATTTTGTACGCCCTGCAGATGAAATTCAGTCGCCGTATGCATAAGACTATATGAATTAATGACCAATTCAAACTTTGACAAGCTTCTCCTCATGTATATAAATAGCCGGCCATTATACATCTCATACCTCAAACGTACTCATCACCCTTCACTACAAGTTAAACCTTCTGTATTTACCAAACAATAGCATTAATTTGCACTTCATTTCGAAAATGGCAGCTCGTGTTTTCGCTTGCTTCGCTCTCTTCGCAGCCATGGCTTCCATGATGGGGTACGCCACTGATCCTACCCAGCTCCAAGACTTTTGCGTAGCTGACAACAATCCCAGCACTGCATGTAAGCGTTTCACTCTAAAAGCTCGTTTTAGCAAAACAAAAAGTACATATATGTATATAATATTGACGTGATCACGTGCTTGTTGTAGTGTTTGTGAACGGACTATTCTGCAAAACCCGAACCAGGTCACAGCAAACGACTTCCTTTTAAAGGGTCTAAACAAAGCTGGCAACACCAACGTCCCAATGGGCTCAGCAGTCACACCTGTAACCACAGCTAACCTTCCAGGACTCAACACTCTCGGAATCTCACTGGCCCGTCTCGATTTTGCACCGAACGGGCTAGTGGCACCCCACTTTCACCCTCGGGCCACAGAGGTCCTGACCCTCCTAGAGGGCACCCTATACGTCGGCTTTGTGACCTCGAACCCCCCAAGCGGCCAAAACAAGCTCTTCACAAAGGTGCTCTACCCTGGAGATGTGTTCGTTTTCCCACAAGCCCAAATTCACTTTCAGTTTAACGTCGGCAACACCAACGCCTTCGCCCTCTCGGCTTTGAGCAGCCAAAACCCGGGGGTTACTACGATCGCCAACGCGGTTTTTGGGTCTCAACCGCCCATCTCCGGTGATGTTCTCTCCAAGGCGTTCCAGCTCGACGCCAACATCATCAAGTATCTCCAATCTAAGTTTTGAATGAACTTAGGATTGGATAACTGATCAACACTTTTATCTATAAACTTATGATTTATTTTAAGCATTTAGTAACTATATATGATGTGTGTAATACACAATTATTTGGCTTTATAGGGCTTTTATGCCCCTGCTTTGACTGATTTTATTTGTAGAAGTGCAATAAAATGATATTAACCATAATATATTTTCATTTTCGGTTGCAATGGTTACAGTATATAATCAGCTCGTTCTTCGAATGCCTACTGAAATCATACTACAAACCAATAACAACAACAAAAACAAATTTCGCTATGACTGGCTATGGAAACAAAATCTGCCACCCAGAATTAAAAATTTCCTCTGGAAAGTAATTTCAGACAACATACCAATCTTAGAAGACAACAATCACTTCTTCTTTCAATGTCCAAATACAATAAAAGATTACAAAAAATTGTTCCATCTTAATATTCGATTCCAATTACCTCTTGATATAAAAAATTCACAATTTATTCAAGAGCTAAGAGCTGATTCTAAACACAACAAATTAATTAATCCTTTTATATTTCTTTGGTATGAATTTTGAATCAACATAAATAATATTGTCTTTTCAAAACAATATAGGGATAATAGACTTCCAACAGATATTGCATATCTTAACCTGCAGCAATGGGAAAATATGCAAGCCAAAGGAACGGGCCCAAAGCAAACAAAAAAAAAAGAAACAGATTAAAGAAAATTCATCGCACATGGAAACCACCACATCGAAATTGGATAAAAATTAATTTTGATGGATCACTAAAAAATGGAAGAGAAGGATTTATTTCTTGTATTGGTAGAAAGAATGATGGTACTATCCTATTTGTAGATAATCAAAAGATCTCTCACCATTTTGTCCTTAGTATTGAAACCATGGTGGCTTTACACGCCATAAAAACTGCTAACATGTATAAAATAACGAAACGCCTATATGCACGCGACTTTTTCTCTATATGCACGCGATTTGGTGCGCAGATGTTATGCGCATAGGTTGGTGCGCAGTTTTCTTGCGCACAAGGGTATTTTCGGGATAATTGTGAAAATTCTGACGATGTCTGTCAAATGTGTGCGCATTAAAACAGCGCACATAATATATAATGCGCAAAAGTTCAGCGCACGAAGTTTCGGATTCCCGAATGTGTGCGCTGAACTTTTGCGCACAGAATGAGTGCGCAGAAGCACTGCGCACACATTCTATTAAACCCTCGCCGCAACTTCTTCTTCTTCCTCCTTCTTTTTCTTTCTTTTCTGCTGTAGCTCGACGGCGCCGATCATTTACTCTCCATTTCCGACCGTTTCCCTCGTCTAAACACAATTCCGTCAATGGATTCTGAACCCCCTCATTCTTCCGGTCCCGACCACACCACTATTGTCCCAATCCCAACACCTCCGGCGACTTCCGTCCGAACGGAGCCACCTCCGGCGACCTTGTCCGACGATGAAGCGTTGGTGGATGGAGGTGGCCGGCGGTATGCGACTCGAGCCGCGTTGGCAGCGGCAAATGCTCCTCCGGCGACTATTCCGACAGCTATTCCGGCGACTATTCCGGCGACTCGGGTTCCGGAGACACCGCACGATCTGTATTCGGTATAAAATTTCTAAACCCGCTTTTTTCAAATATTTATCGTATTTAATTGTGGAAATTTATTCGTAATTGTTTTTTGTAATAATTACGAATAAATTTCAGTTTTTTATGAATTAAATATTAGAATTCGTATTAATTGTAATTTAATCGTAATTTTTAATAAAAAAATTACGATTAAATTTCAGTTTTGTATGAATTAAATATTAGAATTCTTATTAATCGTATTTTTTTATAATTACGATTAAGTTTCAGATTATTATGCATTAATCGAATGCCTAATCGAATTATTATGAATTCGTATTAATTGTAATTTTTTAGTAATAGTAGTGATTATTATTTCGTATTAGTTGAGATGTTTATTTTTTAGTAATTATGAATTAAATATTAGAAACTTAACAGTCATAAATAGTTATGACTTAATTGTTAAATTTCTAACAATTTCTATTAAAAAATGTAAAGACTCGAATTTGATTACGAAGTTGCAAATTATTTCCGAATATTTTAGTATGAATTAGTCATACTAAAAATGTAAAAACATGTAGACTATACAAGCCGTCATGGATCAGACGGGCAACACGATGCCCGCACCAGTAGCGGAACGGCTTCCACGTCGACATGATGTGGCAGCCGGTGTACGATTATCGTTCGAGGCCCTCGAACGATTTTTCGGCACCGGATCACCTGAGCGCCGTGAGCCAGGGAATGAGTACGAGGAGGCACAGCTGCAGCAGCAGGAGATAGATGGTTCGCACATGGAGATGGATGGACAGAGAGCAGATTTCCATGACGACTTAGATTATCCTGGTCGATATGTTACTGCGTTCGACCCTATCGAGCCCACACCAGTACAGGCGCAGGTGACCACGGATGACTATGATATCCAGGACGCACCTCTGTTTCAGGATGATTTACCTCGCAGTTCAGAGCATACAGAGCAGGATTTACCTGCAGTGACAGATGCAGAAACGTCGACATCTTCTCCTCCTACGGTCGCATCTGCAGAGCCAGTCGCATCTTCAGAGCCAGTGTCGGGAGATTTAGACGACGATGACCATGCCCCAAAGACATATTTTCCTTGGCTCGGGGAGTCGATGCAGGACATTTGTCGTCCACGTGCGCCTCACCTATTGTGTTCTTATGAGACGCATATAGCGAGATGGATATGGTCGCGTGGTCCTCTTCCAGGGCCCGCTCCCGATGTACCATTGGTGCCCCCGGTGCAGGTTAGGAAGCGTGCCCGTGCGGGGGAAGCTGTAGGCCGAGGCAGAGGCCGAGGTGGTGGGAGAGGGAGAGGGAGAGGTAGAGGGAGAGGGAGAGGGAGAGGTCAGGAGGGTGCTGAGGGAGTTGGTGGTGAGGGTGTTGCTGCTGAGGGAGTCGCTGAGGGGGCTGCAGTTGAGGAGGTTGCGGCTCCAGTTAGAGGTGGTCGTCGTCCCAGGCAGAGACGACGAGTAGGAGATATTCAGGCAGAGGATGAGCCAGAGGATGGGGACGGGGATGAGGCCGAGGCTGAGGCGGCTCCGTTAGATCCGGTATGTTCAATAACATTGATCTGAATGCTTATAATAAGTTATACGTTTCTTATTTACTAACCGGACGCAATTTTTTTTCTGTACTTATTTAGGCTAGGAAGCTCCTGAGGGTGATGTACAGATCTGCACAGGTTCATGATTATGAGCATCATATTTCAGCTGAGGAGGGTACATGGTTCAGGCTTGCTGAGCGTTCTGGGCTGACAGAGCTGCGCCGAGTGGGCATAGCGTCTCAGATCGATGCTGCATTGATTTCTGCTTTTGTGGAGAGGTGGCATCCAGAGACCAACACTTTCCACATGCCATTTGCTGAGATGACCATCTGCCTACATGACGTGATGCAGATCCTCAGAGTCCGTATACATGGTCGTAGCTGCAATTCACCTATGACAGATGACCAGATCTATGCGGCGCTTGCGGACGCTATGGGTCAGGAGGCTGATGACATGAAGGCATGTTATAGCTCAGGTGGCATTCATTTCGGTGCCCTCAATGCTCGGTTGGAAGTTTTGTTTGATGCGCCAGTCAGGAATGAGAGTCACATTGCCACTCTGTATCTCCTTTTGCTTCTGGGCTCGACTGTCTTGGTGGACAGGTCGACAAAGGGTGTCAAGGTCCAGTACGCGGCGCTTGTTCTCAACCATGATCGTACAGGGGACATTGCATGGGGAGCCGGCATACTTGCGTTAGTGTATCGCAATTTAGGGTCTGCATCTAGAGTCGAGACGGCAACCATTGGTTCATGTGGGATTCTTCTGAGGGTAAGATCTTGTCGTTAACGTCTTGGTGAATAACTCTTAACTATTCACGTAGTTTTACTAATAATCTGTAATTGTTTATATGTAGTGCTGGATCTGGGCATACTTTCCTCATTTTCGTGATCACTTTGTCACGAACCCTGCATTCGCCCATGGAGATGCTGCTGTAGGATTGTATACACCACTTAGCTCGGATACTGGGCGTTTGGTTGCCATCCGTCGCATGCTCGACAGCATGAGATATGAGCAGGTTTGGATTTAATTTCTTATATTTTTTATTTCATTACCGCAATACGTGTCTAATTTGGCTTGTTATTTGTTTCAGGTTAACTGGCAGCCATGGAGAGATTTGGACTTCAACTCACCAGAGGTTTCTCCTACGAGATTTGAGGGCGTATTGAGCATCTGGAAATTTCATGAGGCCTACAACCCTAGGAGAGTCCTGCGGCAGTTTGGGCGGGCTCAGCCCGTTCCCGACCCACCCATTCAGCCGTTGTCATTTCATCGGCCCATGGGTTGCACGAGGTATGACGTCGTTTATGCACCTGAGCTTCTTCTTGCATGGGACGCAGAGCCGAGGCCTCTGATCGATCTGGATGGGCCGGTTGCAGAGCCAGCATGGAAGATGTCTGATGACTATATGGATTGGCTGGACGAGTTCTCACATCCCGTCGTCGATCCATCCTCTGAGAGACATGATCGCCCGCCTCGCTATGGATATACCCCGGTGCCTATCGATGCATTAGCGGTATGTAAAATTTTATAAAGTTTGTACAAAACTTAGCTTTAGACCTTAACTAATGATTAAATTTATGTTTCGTTTGCAGCGTTGTCAGATCCTTCAAGCCATGATGCACTCTTTTCTAGACTCCCCTATCTCGGATCGACCTTGGGCCACTGAAGATGTGATTCGTGGTTGGCTTGCAATCTTAGAGGCACCTCAGGCACCTTTGGCACCATCTCCCCCACGTGCATCGCGGATGCCACCACCACCACCACCTCCTGTTTTCCGAGATTCTGTTCATGAGAGTGGCCAGGGGAGTGGATGCGGCACTCAGGAGGATGCGCACCAAGATGATATGACTCAGGGTGATGTGCCTCGGGAAGATGCTCCGCCTTATACTCAGGAGACTCAGGATTAGACGCTTGACGTCTGTTTTTGTTTGATGGATGTTTTATGTATGATTGATGTTTTATGTATGCATTTTTCTTGTGTGATGGTTTTAAATTTTATGTTTTGCTTGTTTGAATATTCAAAACGACTCCGAACAATAATGCAAATACAAATCTGAACAACAAGACGTGAAAAACTATATTGATTTGAAAACGAAATACAAATTTCAACAACAACACTACACAAAGAGATGGTGAGGAAGACCAACCTATGAAGATCCCCAAACCGATGATTGGTTTCGATGTTCGGAGTCGGCAATATGTACCAACTAATAACCAGTTTTCAAACTCTTATTAGTTCGTACATTTTGCTAAATCCGAACATCGAAACCAATATCGGTTGGGGATCTTTATAGGTTGTCCCTCCTCAACTTCTCTTTGTCCAGTGCTATGCTTGTTTACTAACGATTGCAACAACCACTTAACTAACAATTACAACAACGAACTAACGATTAAAACAACCACTTAACTAACGATTGGAAGCCAGGGTCGCCTTAAGATCGGCGTTTTCCTCCTCCAACGTACGTATCTTCGAGAATAGATCTCTTATTGCAGCTAAGGAGTAACAAGGGTGTGGTGGATCGATCCACTCGCGGAATTCACAAATGTAACCACCAGTACCAGCGCATGTCCAGAACCTTCGAGCGAGGTTTCTTCCAGATTCTGAACTCCTCATTACCGCTGGTCGATCACATTTACAATAAAAAAGGGCAGCGTTGCTTGATGATGAACTGTGCGACATAGCGAGTGTTAAGAGACAAATGGTGAGATTGGTGAGGTTAAGAGAGAGATGGTGAGATTGGTGAATTGAGGTGAGTGCAACCCCCTTTTATAGCTTCGGTTTTTGTTGGTGAAATATGACCGTTTCGTGCGCAGATGTTATGCGCACGCAACGGTCATATTTTAACGGTCTTCAACCGTGCGCAGATAAAATGCGCAAAGAATCATGTGCGCAGATGTTATGCGCACGAAACGGTCATATTTTAACGGTCTTCAACCGTGCGCAGATATAATGCGCAAAGAATCATGTGCGCAGATGTTATGCGCACGAAACGGTCATATGTATAAGTTTTACAAAGGAGGTGTTACTCGAAGAGCTCGAGTTTTCGACTCGAACTTACCGACAAGGTTAAATAGCTATAATATGCATTGAAAACAAGTTTCATTGCATTCCGACGTCGTTTGGGCATCGAAACGCCTATTCTCGACCTTAACAGGCCATCAGGACCGATAAGGCGTTTTTGCGTTTTCGCGTATTTTCGATCAAGTTTTTGTGAAGGGGAGACCTTATACACTCTTTATATGCCTAATAACACATAATTGTATAAGTTTTTGAAACATAATCAACACCCATGTACTAGACCCTTCATATCTCAACTACTTCGACTATTTCGAAGAATGAAAGACTAGTGAAGGTTTACAAAGGAGGTGTTACTCGAAGAGCTCGAGTTTTTGACTTGAACTTACCGACAAGGTTAAATAGCTATAATATGCATTGAAAACAAGTTTCATTGCATTCCGACGTCGTTTGGGCATCGAACCGCCTATTCTCGACCTTAACAGGCCATCAGGACCGATAAGGCGTTTTTGCGTTTTCGAGTATTTTCGATCAACTTTTTGTGAAGGGGAGACCTTATACACTCTTTATATGCCTGATAACACATAATTGTATAAGTTTTAAAAACATAATCCACATCGATGTGCTAGACCCTTCATATCTCAACTACTTCGACTATTTCGAAGAATGAAAGACTAGTGAAGGTTTACAAAGGAGGTGTTACTCGAAGAGCTCGAGTTTTCGACTCGAACTTACCGACAAGGTTAAATAGCTATAATATGCATTGAAAACAAGTTTCATTGCATTCCGACGTCGTTTGGGCATCGAACCGCCTATTCTCGACCTTAACAGGCCATCAGGACCGATAAGGCGTTTTTGCGTTTTCGAGTATTTTCGATCAACTTTTTGTGAAGGGGAGACCGTATACACTCTTTATATGCCTAATAACATTATTTTGTATAAGCTTTTCAAACATAATCCACATCGATGTGCTAGACCCTTCATATCGCAACTATTTCGAAGAATGAAGAGTATAGTGCGCAGTGGTAGAACGCACAGAAATTTCAGCCATGCGCTAAGGTAAAGCGCACCTATTCTGTAACTTTTTGAATCTGTAACTTTTGGTGCGCAGGTGTAACGCGCACAGAAAATTACCGTTAAAAATTTGTGCGCAGCTACATAGCGCACTTTTAGTTACCGTTATTTTGAATCGGTAACTCCTTGTGCGCAGAAGCAACGCGCACCATATACATAAATTCCTATAAAACCAACGGTTTGAAGGTGGTGATTTCTTCATCCATCTCAACTAGTTCATCCATCTCAACTAGAGCAAAAATCGAAGTTTCCCTACTAACCGGTAAATTTTTCTTTTGTTCATTTTTGTACATGCTTTGTTTTTTGTATATGCTTTCATGTTTATAACTAAAGTTTTATTATTTACTTATTTCGAAGAACATAACTACGAATATGGCATCATCATCATCCCCAAGACGTGTGAAGCCTGACCCTCCACAGATAATGTGTACTGGTACAAAAAGGTGTCGCCAAATGTGTAATGTTTACGTTAACAATGACGAAGACATGCCTGACCAGTATGGACGAAGGCATTATGCATGCAATTGTTTCTTCGGAATCAGGTTTATTGATCCAGAGCATACCCCTACTGCTTTACGTGCTATCACGAAATTAATCATCAAGAAAAAGAAGAGTGACAATAGAGTGAAGGTCCTGATGGAAAGGTTTAAGATTAAAGAAAAAGAATTGCGGTTGATGGTTTGTAGTATCGTCTATGCTTCCGACTGCTCTTCCTCTTCTGCCGACGACGCCTAAATCGTAGACATCTAATGTTATGAGCATTGTGTACTTTCATTACGTACTTTCATTATGTACTTTCATTATGTATTCAAGGAAAAAGAAGAGTGACAATAGAGTGCAGTTTTTGCCGACAAGACTTGCTTTTTATTCAAGGAAATAAATTAAGAAATCCAATATGCATGGTGTACTATTGCACTGTCACTCTATTAATCGAGTAAGTTGATCGAGTAATTTCCTGTATTACGGAGTATACAGGAAATGTGGTGGACAACAATACTTAATTTTGTAGTGTCAATGTCAATATCTATCAGAATTTGCCTTATTAATCCTCAACTACCACCATTTAATATTTAATAGTGTTAGACATGCATCCATAGTTTAAATTCATCCTCCAGAAACTCACAAGCTCTTCATGTTCACTCCAGCTTTGAGGTTAGAGTTTTCTACCTCTTTCTTTCATCTCATCGACTCCTATTTTCTCATATTCCTTAGTCATACTTGCCTTTTTTTACTTTACTGAAATATGTGTTCCATTGCCTTTTTTACTTTACTAAAATAACAATGCAATCTGATCCATTCATTGTTATATAAAGCACAATTACACTACTACCAAAATAACAAATACGAAACATTAAAAACCAAGGCATTACAAACTAAGAAATTCCAATGCGTCTTCTAATTATTACATGACAATCTCACTCAGTCAGATATGTGAACGGGTTCGGTCCCTCCTTTATACATGAATGGATCTGGTGCCCGGCCATTTGAAATGCGGTACTCTCGATACATCCTCAAATTGTCCCCAAATGTTTCTTCCCACCATTGAATGTTTGGATCTACGTGTTTCTTCCACGAACCGGGAGTATGCGGTAGTGGCGAACCAACCATCAACGCCACCTATATAAACACAATCGACTTAAGACATTAAACAAAAAACTATGATTACACAAGTATCAAGTACAATTGTCTACTTTACCGGTATGAAGTGGTCACGGTTGCCTACGTGTGCCATGCCGAAAATCTGTCGTGGAGGATCAGCGTTTTCTGTTCTACACCTTAGCGGTAAGCAAAAGGTCGGAGCATCCCAACACAATAACACGAGACCAACTTGGTATAGGGTGGCAAACACTAAGCCCATCAGTGGAAAGTGCAACCAGTACAGTTCTGAACAAGGGCTTCTGCAATGGTTAACTTGGAGAATAAGATCCTCCCAAGTACCCGGACGAAGACGACGACGAATAGGCTCGTACAATTCTCGGTTCTGAAGCAGCTCCGTTACCAGCTCACGCCGAATGTTTCCGTACTCTTGTTCTTTTCTTCCCAGAAGTAAGGCCATCGACCTATAACCACAATGTCCGTCAGAACGTACCTGTCTAACATCTGTGATGTATGGAAGCCAAAAATCATCCAAATTGTCAATGCCGAAGTCAACCCCCCTATGAATGAGAGGAACACCAAGTTCTTCAGGGCACTGATCGAAGTCAGTGTAGTTTGATCCTTCAGGCTGTGATAGGTCGGGCATGGGTTGAGAATGCAACTCCTCGGCCTCAATGACCACGGGAAGTGATGTCGTTGTTTGCTCTCTAGGACGACCTGGTCGTTTTGCTCCTGTATTGTTTGCCTTCTTCTTTCCTTTTGATTTCTGCTTTGCCTCCTCCTTCTCATACTTCTTCAGCTCTTCTTGTTTGTGCTCAAAATAACTCTTCTCTCTCGATTCCTCCTTGTCATTTTCACTGTCATCCTCCTCCTTTTTAGGACGACCTGGCCGTCTTGCTCCTGTACTCTTCTTTCCTTTTGATTTCTGCTTTGCCTCCTCCATCTCATACTGCTCCATATCTTCTTGTTTTATGTCATCCTCCTTGTCATTTTCACTGTCAACCTCCTCCTTATCCTTGTTCTTTGCACCCTTTGGCCTGCCTTTTCTTCTCACATTTGTCGGTTCTTTCAAGGTAGTTAGTTCAGGATGCTCCAAGTCCTGATACAACTCACCTAGCTGGTATGCCGTGCTTTTCTTCAAGGTTCCAAGTTCCAACTTGGTGAACATTTCATGGAGTCGCAACTCTATAATGTTCATTCGGACCTTCAGATTTGGGTCGTCTTCTGTTTCAGGAGTGTCATCCCAATGCAAATCCCTCCAGAACGGGTGAATGTCATCCTCAATCAGGGGTGTGTTTGAAATGATAGCGTGTGCAATTTGATGGACGCACGGCAACCCAAGACAGTTCCTCACCCAATGGTCGGTGCATTGTTCAGGAAATTTCCCCGTCAACATGATCTCATAAGTAGCCAACAAATGATCAAAACACCTGTCTGACACTTTGTAGAATAGTCGGGAAAAAATAGCCCTTCCAAGCGGATGCATGTTTGGATCATCAAAATCAGTTGGTCGTTTGGAGAGAGACATGTTCATGCTCGCCCTAATTGAATCAATCTGAAGGAGTACTGAATGATGGATCCGTACGATCACTCTGTTAAAGCCCCCTCTGCTGGAACCAATAATATCTTTCAAAACCTTGTGCATCCCTTCAACTCTAAAAAACATTTAAGTTGGTAAGTTAAGAAAGTATGCCGTTATGATATAATCGTCTTTAACTAAAAAATATCAATATTTACCTGTTTGAAGTCCTCGTAAGGAAATGAAGCTTATGATCTGTCCAAGCCCTCACTATACTTGTCTTGTGAGGATTAAGCCATGTTCTCTCGACGTATCCCACAAGGCCGCTCTTCCAAGATCTCTTCAACTGTTCGAGCCGCAGTTCATAGGTCTCTTCAGTAGCTGAGCAAAATAGTCCCCAACATTGTCCTGCAAAGGCTTCCACTTTAATTTGTCTCTTTAGGATGGTCGAAGCATGTGCCTCAATGTTGTGTTTGATATGCACCCAACACAACAGATGTTGAACTTCGCTCCCGAAAACAGTCTTTATCCCTTTTATCAGCGCGTCTTCGCAATCTGTCATTATAGCCGTTGGCATCACTCCCAAATCTATGAATAATGACTTCAATTGAATCATTATCCATGTGTAATGATAAATCCTTTCCGCTTTAGTGAATGCATACGCGATGTTGAACGTCTTGTGTGTACTGGTGAATCCAACGATCTCTACGAGCGGCATTTCATATCTATTGAAACATTAACATATATCACTACAGAACATATATCATTATCCGAACTAAATATCGACCAAGGTATTGTAGAGACTTACTTGTTTGTCTTGTACGTCGCATCGATAATTACCACGTACGGGTACTTCTTCAACAAACGCAACGACTCTTGGTTAGCAAAGAATAATATTGCAACCTCTCCGTTTGTCGTGTCTCTATGTGGGTGAACTACGTAGTCGTGGTCTCGCAAAAACTTAAGCGACCACTGTGTCACGTTTAGCTCTCCGCGATCTTCGTAATTCACCTTCTGCAAAAAGTTTGCAACTTGTCTCCTTGAAGTAACATTACCAGGGTACTTCTCCCTCAATTTAGAGATAATTTCTTTTGGCGTCTTGCGTCCAGTTCCATCTCCCCACCGCCTAGCACAAAGCTCTTGCTCCTCCGTCATTCGACCCATGAATGCATTCCCATGAAAACTAGCAAGTAGCACATGGTTATGCCGACCTTCTATCACACCTAAAATCCATTTTTCTCCTGCGACCCCGGGAATGTTTTTCTTTCGCACTGCTAGTAGCTGAAATCTACACTCACACTTCTTCGACTTCGACTTTCTAAGCCTAGGAACAGCCAACTCTGGATTCTCTATGTTCACCTTTGGCCTCCCAGATCTTGGTTTTCCAAATCTATCGCACACAATACTTATTTGGTACGGACTTGAATTACGCGTTACCAAAGCTATCACTAACTCCTTTCCTCTATCTCTCGCCCACTCGTACAATTCTTGCGGAGTATCCCAATATTGTGCGGTTCTAAAATAATCCGAATAATCTTTCCCCTATACGTAATTGTAGAGCGACAATTACACTACTACCAAAATAACAAGGCAAAATACGAATCATTACTTTAAACTAATTAGGATATCATATGAAACTAATTAGGCTATCATATGAAACTAATTAGGCTAGCATATGAAACTAATTATTCTAGCATATGAAACTAATTATTCTAGCATATGAAACTAATTTGAAACTAACTACGCTACCATATGTTTCAAATTATAACATATTATACTAACCACAAATTCACCACTCGGATCCCAGTCGCCGAACTCTTCGTCTTCTAAGAAACCATCCAACCATTCGTCGTCGTTCGGGTCGTCTTCCTCTTCTTGTGATCCGCTATCCCAATCGTGTTCTTCATCACTATCTTCACAACTTTGATTAATCAACTCTAACATACGAGAGTTTTGATTACGACGATACATTTTGAATGAATTTGTTGGAAAACGAAGAGGTGTTGAATGAATTTGTTGGAAACGAAGAGATTGTGGCTTTATATAGGCACATTTATGACCGTTGTGGTCCAAATGAAACTGTAAAGACCCGTGCGCTAACCATCCGCGCACAAACACAAACCCTAAAGCACCTGTGCGCAGAACCTCAGCGCACAGTTTTACATTTAACGTCTACTTTTTTCAAAAATTTCAACGGCTACTATGTCTGAAGAGTGCGCAGAAACACGGCGCACAGATTCTCAACCTGTGCGCAGTAGTTAGGCGCACAAGGTGTTACAGACTCTGAAAATTTACGAAAAGTACCCGTAATACCCCGTAAAACACGTATGCGCATAAGAACTGCGCACAGATGCGTGCGCATAAGTTGAGCGCACAGAATCGCGTGCATATATGCATCGATTCGCGTGCATATAGCCATTGCCAAAAATAAAGGGTTTTTTAACCCGAAACCACCCGTATGATACCCTATTTTGCTCAAAATCACCCGTATGTTTCAATATTACCGGAAATCACCCCTATAAGCCTCTTCGTTACTCAACAACCACCCCTCTCTAACTTCCGTTAAATATTTATGTCACGTGTCAAATTATATTATTATTTTTTTCCAAATTACTGAAATCACCCCTTTAAATTCCTATAATGACATTTTATCCATTTCTTTAAATCTTTGGGTCGTTTGTGTAATTTATGAAAAAGTAATCAATATCCAAAATTCATCATCTTCCCCAAATCTAAATGAAATAAACCCTAAATTTCAAAACTCAACCCAAAAGTTCATCTTCCCTTCTTCTCCAGAGTCCAGATTCCCCCTCTTCAATTCCACTCTCATCTACCTCGCACAGTCCGACCCCGGCCTCCATCGACGCCGTCATCCGCCTCAACAACGCCCGAATCGAACGATTTCATTCCAAACTCGGTACCAAGACCACCATCTCCTTCGTCTGCGGCACCTGCAATGCCACCTGTCTCCCTCAACTTCGCCCCAGTTCTCGTCATTGATCCCAAATTCGATCTCCCAATAGCATCCATAGCCTTAATAACCAAGCTCCCACTGTTGACCATCATTTGACCATCCTTGAATGGATTCCCAACTATACTCATAAAAAACCTTCGACACCCATAAAAAACCTTTTGCAACACGTCCAAGAACTTGAACGTGGTAAAGTAAATCCCATCCCATTTTTTCAGATACTCCCTCTTCAAATCAGCTTCATTGATGAAGCAAATCCCGCCCTCCGACACCCGGACGATCGCCTCGCCGCACATCCGACCCGATTTGGCCGCGAAAGATATCCCCTTACCTGAACATTTAGTAACGTGCGTCGCATTCCTGGGTTGCTACGGAATCGGGTGGGCTTTGACCTTAATCTCATTTCTCGTAATACTCCATTTTATCGTTCGAAAGTTTGATTCTCTCCTGGAATGCGATTCCGTACTCGTAGGGAAGACCATGAATGTTCTTCGTTGGATTCACTTGAAATGTTTTGTTGTTATGATTGTGATTGTGTAACGAAGGGATTTTGGGTTTTTAATTTCAGATTTGGGGAAGAGGGGAAAAGGATGACTTTGGGGATTTTGATTACTTTTTCAAAAATTACATGAAAGGTCTAAAGATTTGAAGGAACGAAAAAAATGTTATTACAAGATTTTAAAGGGGTGATTTCAGTAATTTGGAATAAAATAATAATATAATTTGACACGTGGCATACATATTTAACGGAAGTTAGAGAGGGGTGGTCGTTGAGTGACGGAGTGGTTCATAGGGGTAGTTTCCGGTAATATTGAAACATACGAGTGGTTTTGAGCAATATAGAGTATCATACGGGTGGTTTCCGGTAAAAAAAACCCTAAAATAAATAACATTATCGTTGAAGGGGATAATGTCACAGTTATAAACTCTATCAAAAGGCAATGGAAAATCCCTTCGGAGATTTCCGCAATAATTTCTGATTGCTGAAAGTTACTTGATAATATACCCACTTTTGAGTTTAAACATTGTTTTAGGGAAGCAAATCAGGCAGTTGATTTCTTTGCCAATGAGTATGTCAACATCCTTGTTCTAAAATAAGCCATATTTGGTCGTAACTCGACAATACCTGATGCTAATATCAGGAGTCTTTCTGGTACTACTAGGTTACACGGTTGGAACCCATCCCTTCAAGCTTTCTTACGGATCGTCTCTCGAGATGATCAGGGACTGCCAGTGTCTTAGGACATAGAGTCCCGGTTCTTGCCTAATCACAAAAAAAAACAAAGTTCATTATTAAATACGCATGCAACAATATCTCTATGTATCAAAACGAGTAAAGTTCCTTCGCGATTTCTCTGAGCAATTTAGCAATACAAAACACTATATGCAATGTCCTTTTTCAAAGCATTCGACAACCAGGAAATGACCATACTAATATTCCGTCTCATACCTTCATTTTCTGAGGATCATCGGAAGGTTTCTCGTGAGAACCATAAGGTAACCTTTTCTGTTCTTTGCTGAAACAACGATGAACACAACCCTTTTCCATGATTAAAACCAGATGTTCCATCAAACACCCATGAGACGATGATAACTCCAGGATTATCCGAGTTTGAATGGTACAGTTGATTAGAGTTATCCATTCGGCCTACTAGGTCATTCTCGGTTTCCAGTGCAAATCAAGAAAACAAAAACAAACTAGAAATTGAGTGAAAACACAAGAAATGATAGAAAACACAACGAA
The DNA here is from genome assembly GCA_029168935.1 of Oxyria digyna. Lineage (NCBI taxonomy): Eukaryota > Viridiplantae > Streptophyta > Magnoliopsida > Caryophyllales > Polygonaceae > Oxyria > Oxyria digyna. The sequence continues at coordinate 1,990,538 of JAPVLV010000017.1, forward strand.
TCCGATTTCTTGCTCTGGTACCATGATAGATTTGCTCGAAGCGAGTGCTTGGAACAAATCTAAGAACGGGTAAGGTGATAGGTGATAAGAACTCCTACAGACCATGAAAAGATAAGGTGATAGGGGATCACTTTGTCTCACCTCTCGAGAGGAGTGAAGCTTCCCGCCTGACCACCATTCCACAACATCTTCATGGACCCTGAAGATTGACACTTCATGATTGTATCAATAAGTTGAACTGGAAACTGAGCTCTCAATAATATAGTTCGCATGAGTGACTATCGGGTACACTCATAATCTTTAGCCAAATCTATTTTTTGAACCATCCATCTCATATTTTCCTTCGAGTCTGACATCGTATGCAAGATCGACCTCTTAAAAAATTACCACATTATCAGTTATGTGTCTACTTGGGATGAACTGGCGTGTGCTAGGTAGATAAGACTAGAGAGAGAAGCTTGAGCCCACACTAAGCATAGATATAGGTCGAAAATGATCAGGCTTGAAGGACAGACTGACCTTCACAATTAATACAATGAAACCTTTGTTAGACCATCTGGTAAACCCTCCTCATTGACACGTTTCACAACCATCAATGGCACTTGTTGTCTGTTAACTCAGCCTTCTCATGGATGCTAAGACGCTCTCGGATCTAGATTCAAGGTGTGAAGTTTTCTTGTTTGACTATGGACGAGACCTTGGACAAGGTTGAATGTTGGCGGAATTTGGTGGATAGTTGGTGTAAGCGGAAGACTTTGGATAAGCAAGACTTTGAAGGTGATTCAAAGGCTTGAGAAGGGTTGGAGGTTTGTGTTTACAGAGGGACTCGAATCACTCAAGAAACAAAGGGAAAGATAGTGTTTTTGACGCCGAAATTACAAAGGAAGGAGAGGCTCTCAACTTAAGCTTTGTATTCAAATTCAATGTGCTTACAATGGACCTTGAGAGGCCTTTTTATACTAGTGAAGACGTCCTTAGGCTGCAACCAAAGGATCACTCTTCCAATCAACATAAAAGAGGCTAAAATTAAGGAAGTAAATGCATAATCAAAAGGAGAAAATGGTGGGATTGTGTTGGCACTTAAGATGAACGATCTAATGGATGAAAATGGTGATCCGTGTGCCTATCCCACGGATTGATGACTTGGCAATCTGATTTGAATCAGATTGAAGTGATTTGCTTGATCTCCATTAATGTTGATGGCGAAATTAGGGGGATCTTGGTTCTCCCGGGTCAAAGTGTTGTTTGGCGCGCGTTCTTCCCTTGTCTGGACTCTTTTGGGCCATTTAGGACCAATGGAATGAAGAACGCCTGGTAGAAATGGCTCTAAGGGCTCGGACGCACGGAAGGACCTCATTTGGGCTTGTCGGCACTTGACGTCGAGGCTTGACTTGGTCACTTTGAAGTTGTGGAGGTTTGGGCCGAGCGTTTTTGGTCTTGATGGACTCCTTGGGACATTTTGAGGCCATTGGGATAGATAGTGCTCGGGCCAAGTGTGATGGTTTGACCAGTGGCGCGCCATGTTGTGTTTTGGTAGGCGCCAGTTGAGGTTTAGCTCCGGGATGAATAGTGAATGGCTCCGGGGTCTTGAATTTGGCATTGAACCTCCACTTGTCTTGAGATAGTTGAGAGTGCTTGTGACTTGATGGGCTTGAGTACTCAAGTGAGAGCTCATCATTGTCCCACCATCTGCTAGTTCTTTTGAGACTCTCTATGTCCCATTATATAGTTCCTGTTTTTCATTTCGGGCCTCCCAAAATATAGTTCATGTTTTTCATTTATGGGTGCGTTAGGATTGACATTTTTAGGGAGTTGAAGGAGTTGAAGTTGAAGAAAGCATGGAGTTGAAGAAGAATTAGGCGTGTTCGGCAAATTCAAGCATTGAGTTGAAAAATCGAAGTTGAAGAATCGAAGTTGAAGTTGAACCAAATTGAAGTGGAAGCAAATCCCTTACCCTTGGGGGTATAGGGGGAGCAAATTGCTTCATCTAGCAGCGTTGAAGCAACGTGGAATTATTCATTTTACCTCTGGAATCTGCTTCTTCATTACATGAGTTTCATCTGAAGCAAAATTTAATTAGGGTTCTTCATTAAATTTATTTGGGGAAAAATCAGGTATGGCTAAAACCCTAATTTTATGTTTTAATTTAATTTATATGCGCCTTCTGATGCAATTCATATGTTGTTTCACTTATTGTTTATTTTGGTCTTGAATTGGAGTTGAATTTGTGTATACATTAGGTTTTGTTGATTGTACACTCAAGGTGTTTGATAAAATGCATATGGATTTTTCTATGTATGAAAATGAGGATTTGTGCATTAATATACATATGTTTTCCAAAATCAACATGATTTGTTCATTTTAGTTAGCTATATGATGCAAGTTTTGGTGGACATGAAAGAGTGAAATGAGCTTAACATGATTACTTTTTTTAACCAACTAGTTATCTTCGAGGATTACAAGTCTACCTGTAAATTGAAGTCGAGATTACACTATAGAAACTCAGCCGATTAAAACTTCTTCTCCTAATACTTAACCCAGTTCTATCACAAATCAATAAGCAACACGGCTTACTTCTTGTTCTTGAGCAAGAACACTTTCTTTCATGCTCTTCTGCTTATTCTTCTCAGATGCGCTTCATAAGCTCTGCAAAATGCGTAAGAAAAAAGAGGTTCAGACTCATGTATTTGTGCAGGTAAGTTGTCAAGTAAAGATCTTGGTTAAGAGATATTCTTGAACAACTTCATTCCACTAACAAACGATCTACAGATTAATCTTTTCCTAATTAAATTACAACCAATCCTAATAAATGATATATTTGATGTTGCAATTCGACGTATAAGATCTTCATGGAGTGTCTTGAGCAAAGAACAAATCTTCACAAATATTCTTCAAATTTCGTTGAAGATTCGTTTGATGTGGTTCCCTATCTTTTCATCTGAAACTCAAATACTAATTATCATATCTTAATTGTATCATCGTCAAAACAAGTATAACAGACGAAGGAAACTTCATTCCGATTCCAACAAGAAAGATTGATATTTGAAGTGGTCATATATTAACTTAACTACTCCGAAGAGAAACATGGAAACATTCTCTAGCTTCGTATAGATCAAGACACATCATAAAGAATGTAATATATATATATATAAAAGTTGGTTAGTTTTAGCATAAAGTAATGGTAATTAGTACTCCCTCCGTCCTACTATATAAGCCCCATTTGATCTCGGTGCGGATGCCGATGCACGTTTTGTTTCGTTAATATCTCTAATTGTTTATTAGTAAAAAATATAAAAATTTGATATTCATAAAGTAATCACTGAGACGAATCAAACAAGATCCCATATGACCATATTTTTCGTTATATATTGGAAGAAATCGAGAAGATTCTCTCGAATTGTGAATAGTGCTAAACAAGCAAATGAGGCTTATAAAAGGGGACAAAAGGAGTACTAATTAATGATGTAGGTCCCATTTCTTTTATTTCTTACCCCTAAAATCATTATGTGTTTTGTCATTTTTTTTATTGATTACGTTTATAAATCTAACTTTGTTGATATTACATGCAATATAAGAAGATTGCATAAATGATTAGTCTCAATATAATTTTGGGACATATATTTAACAACGTTGAACCGTATAAGAAATCATTAATTAACTTTGTTGATATTACATGCAATATTAGAAGATTGTTAATATGATTATCCTCAATCTTATTTTAGGACATATATTTAAAAACATTAAGCTGTATACGAAATTCGTAATTGCCCCGCGCGAAACGCTGGGTCCCGGGTCTAGTAATTAAGTAATACTAAAGCTAACCACCCATTTGAAATTTGTACGCCCTGCAGATGATATTCAGTCGCCATATGCATACGTCATATGAATTAATGACCAATTCAAACTTTGACAAGCTTCTCCTCATGTATATAAATAGCCGGCCATTATACATCTCATACCTCAAACGTACTCATCACCCTTCACTGCAAGTTAAACCTTCTTTATTTACCAAACAATAGCATTAATTTGCACTTCATTTCGAAAATGGCAGCTCGTGTTTTCGCTTGCTTCGCTCTCTTCGCAGCCATGGCTTCCATGATGGGGTACGCCACTGATCCTACCCAGCTCCAAGACTTTTGCGTAGCTGACAACAATCCCAGCACTGCATGTAAGCGTTTCACTCTAAAAGCTCGTTTTAGCAAAACAAAAAGTACATATATGTATATAATATTGACGTGATCACGTGCTTGTTGTAGTGTTTGTGAACGGACTATTCTGCAAAAACCCGAACCAGGTCACAGCAGACGACTTCCTTTTAAAGGGTCTAAACAAAGCTGGCAACACCAACGTCCCAATGGGCTCAGCAGTCACACCTGTAACCACAGCTAACCTTCCAGGACTCAACACTCTCGGAATCTCACTGGCCCGTCTCGATTTTGCACCGAACGGGCTAGTGGCACCCCACTTTCACCCTCGGGCCACAGAGGTCCTGACCCTCCTAGAGGGCACCCTATACGTCGGCTTTGTGACCTCGAACCCCCCAAGCGGCCAAAACAAGCTCTTCACAAAGGTGCTCTACCCTGGAGATGTGTTCGTTTTCCCACAAGCCCAAATTCACTTTCAGTTTAACGTCGGCAACACCAACGCCTTCGCCCTCTCGGCTTTGAGCAGCCAAAACCCGGGGGTTACTACGATCGCCAACGCGGTTTTTGGGTCTCAACCGCCCATCTCCGGTGATGTTCTCTCCAAGGCGTTCCAGCTCGACGCCAACATCATCAAGTATCTCCAATCTAAGTTTTGAATGAACTTAGGATTGGATAACTGATCAACACTTTTATCTATAAACTTATGATTTATTTTAAGCATTTAGTAACTATATATGATGTGTGTAATACACAATTATTTGGCTTTATAGGGCTTTTATGCCCCTGCTTTGACTGATTTTATTTGTAGAAGTGCAATAAAATGATATTAACCATAATATATTTTCATTTTCGGTTGCAATGGTTACAGTATATAATCAGCTCGTTCTTCGAATGCCTACTGAAATCATACTACAAACCAATAACAACAACAAAAACAAATTTCGCTATGACTGGCTATGGAAACAAAATCTGCCACCCAGAATTAAAAATTTCCTCTGGAAAGTAATTTCAGACAACATACCAATAATAGAAAGGTTAAATAGATTTTACAACAGAATTCCACCTTATTGCTCGGTTTGCTATCATATCTTAGAAGACAACAATCACTTCTTCTTTCAATGTCCAAATACAATAAAAGATTACAAAAAATTGTTCCATCTTAATATTCGATTCCAATTACGTCTTGATAAAAAAAATTCACAATTTATTCAAGAGCTAAGAGCTGATTCTAAACACAACAAATTAATTAATCCTTTTATATTTCTTTGGTATGAATTTTGAATCAACATAAATAATATTGTCTTTTCAAAACAATATAGGGATAATAGACTTCCAACAGATATTGCATATCTTAACCTGCAGCAATGGGAAAATATGCAAGCCAAAGGAACGGGCCCAAAGCAAACAAAAAAAAAAGAAACAGATTAAAGAAAATTCATCGCATATGGAAACCACCACATCGAAATTGGATAAAAATTAATTTTGATGGATCACTAAAAAATGGAAGAGAAGGATTTATTTCTTGTATTGGTAGAAAGAATGATGGTACTATCCTATTTGTAGATAATCAAAAGATCTCTCACCATTTTGTCCTTAGTATTGAAACCATGGTGGCTTTACACGCCATAAAAACTGCTAACATGTATAAAATAAAGGGTTTTTTAACCCGAAACCACCCGTATGATACCCTATTTTGCTCAAAATCACCCGTATGTTTCAATATTACCGGAAATCACCCCTATAAGCCTCTTCGTTACTCAACAACCACCCCTCTCTAACTTCCGTTAAATATTTATGTCACGTGTCAAATTATATTATTATTTTTTTCCAAATTACTGAAATCACCCCGTTAAATTCCTATAATGACATTTTATCCATTTCTTTAAATCTTTGGGTCGTTTGTGTAATTTATGAAAAAGTAATCAATATCCAAAATTCATCATCTTCCCCAAATCTAAATGAAATAAACCCTAAATTTCAAAACTCAACCCAAAAGTTCATCTTCCCTTCTTCTCCAGATTCCCCCTCTTCAATTCCACTCTCATCTACCTCGCACAGTCCGACCCCGGCCTCCATCGACGCCGTCATCCGCCTCAACAACGCCCGAATCGAACGATTTCATTCCAAACTCGGTACCAAGACCACCATCTCCTTCGTCTGCGGCACCTGCAATGCCACCTGTCTCCCTCAACTTCGCCCCAGTTCTCGTCATTGATCCCAAATTCGATCTCCCAATAGCATCCATAGCCTTAATAACCAAGCTCCCACTGTTGACCATCATTTGACCATCCTTGAATGGATTCCCAACTATACTCATAAAAAACCTTCGACACCCATAAAAAACCTTTTGCAACACGTCCAAGAACTTGAACGTGGTAAAGTAAATCCCATCCCATTTTTTCAGATACTCCCTCTTCAAATCAGCTTCATTGATGAAGCAAATCCCGCCCTCCGACACCCGGACGATCGCCTCGCCGCACATCCGACCCGATTTGGCCGCGAAAGATATCCCCTTACCTGAACATTTAGTAACGTGCGTCGCATTCCTGGGTTGCTACGGAATCGGGTGGGCTTTGACCTTAATCTCATTTCTCGTAATACTCCATTTTATCGTTCGAAAGTTTGATTCTCTCCTGGAATGCGATTCCGTACTCGTAGGGAAGACCATGAATGTTCTTCGTTGGATTCACTTGAAATGTTTTGTTGTTATGATTGTGATTGTGTAACGAAGGGATTTTGGGTTTTTAATTTCAGATTTGGGGAAGAGGGGAAAAGGATGACTTTGGGGATTTTGATTACTTTTTCAAAAATTACATGAAAGGTCTAAAGATTTGAAGGAACGAAAAAAATGTTATTACAAGATTTTAAAGGGGTGATTTCAGTAATTTGGAATAAAATAATAATATAATTTGACACGTGGCATACATATTTAACGGAAGTTAGAGAGGGGTGGTCGTTGAGTGACGGAGTGGTTCATAGGGGTAGTTTCCGGTAATATTGAAACATACGAGTGGTTTTGAGCAATATAGAGTATCATACGGGTGGTTTCCGGTAAAAAAAACCCTAAAATAAATAACATTATCGTTGAAGGGGATAATGTCACAGTTATAAACTCTATCAAAAGGCAATGGAAAATCCCTTCGGAGATTTCCGCAATAATTTCTGATTGCTGAAAGTTACTTGATAATATACCCACTTTTGAGTTTAAACATTGTTTTAGGGAAGCAAATCAGGCAGTTGATTTCTTTGCCAATGAGTATGTCAACATCCTTGTTCTAAAATAAGCCATATTTGGTCGTAACTCGACAATACCTGATGCTAATATCAGGAGTCTTTCTGGTACTACTAGGTTACACGGTTGGAACCCATCCTTCAAGCTTTCTTACGGATCGTCTCTCGAGATGATCAGGGACTGTCAGTGTCTTAGGACATAGAGTCCCGGTTCTTGCGTAATCACAAAAAAAAAAAAACAAAGTTCATTATTAAATACGCATGCAACAATATCTCTATGTATCAAAACGAGTAAAGTTCCTTCGCGATTTCTCTGAGCAATTTAGCAATACAAAACACTATATGCAATGTCCTTTTTCAAAGCATTCGACAACCAGGAAATGACCATACTAATATTCCGTCTCATACCTTCATTTTCTGAGGATCATCGGAAGGTTTCTCGTGAGAACCATAAGGTAACCTTTTCTGTTCTTTGCTGAAACAACGATGAACACAACCCTTTTCCATGATTAAAACCAGATGTTCCATCAAACACCTATGAGACGATGATAGCTCCAGGATTATCCGAGTTTGAATGGTACAGTTGATTAGAGTTATCCATTCGGCCTACTAGGTCATTCTCGGTTTCCAGTGCAAATCAAGAAAACGGAAACAAACTAGAAATTGAGTGAAAACACAAGAAATGATAGAAAACACAACGAATCCGATTTCTTGCTCTGGTACCATGATAGATTTGCTCGAAGCGAGTGCTTGGAACAAATCTAAGAACGGGTAAGGTGATAGGTGATAAGAACTCCTACAGACCATGAAAAGATAAGGTGACAGGGGATCACTTTGTCTCACCTCTCGAGAGGAGTGAAGCTTCCCGCCTGACCACCATTCCACAACATCTTCATGGACCCTGAAGATTGACACTTCATGATTGTATCAATAAGTTGAACTGGAAACTGAGCTCTCAATAATATAGTTCGCATGAGTGACTATCGGGTACACTCATAATCTTTAGCCAAATCTATTTTTTGAACCATCCATCTCATATTTTCCTTCGAGTCTGACATCGTATGCAAGATCGACCTCTTAAACAATTACCACATTATCAGTTATGTGTCTACCTGGGATGAACTGGCGTGTGCTAGGTAGATAAGACTAGAGAGAGAAGCTTGAGCCCACACTAAGCATAGATATAGGTCGAAAATGATCAGGCTTGAAGGACAGACTGACCTTCACAATTAATACAATGAAACCTTTGTTAGACCATCTGGTAAACCCTCCTCATTGACACGTTTCACAGCCATCAATGGCACTTGTTTTCTGTTAACTCAGCCTTCTCATGGATGCTAAGACGCTCTCGGATCTAGATTCAAGGTGTGAAGTTTTCTTGTTTGACTATGGACGAGACCTTGGACAAGGTTGAGTGTTGACGGAATTTGGTGGATAGTTGGTGTAAGCGGAAGACTTTGGATAAGCAAGACTTTGAAGGTGATTCAAAGGCTTGAGAAGGGTTGGAGGTTTGTGTTTAGAGAGGGACTCGAACCACTCAAGAAACAAAGGGAAATATAGTGTTTTTGACGCCGAAATTACAAAGGAAGGAGAGGCTCCCAACTTAAGCTTTGTATTCAAATTCAATGTGCTTACAATGGACCTTGAGAGGCCTTTTTATACTAGTGAAGACGTCCTTAAGCTGCAACCAAAGGATCACTCTTCCAATCAACATAAAAGAGGCTAAAATTAAGGAAGTAAATGCATAATCAAAAGGAGAAATGGTGGGATTGTGTTGGCACTTAAGATGAACGATCTAATGGCTGAAAATGGTGATCCGTGTGCCTATCCCACGGATTGATGACTTGGCAATCTGATTTGAATCAGATTGGAGTGATTTGCTTGATCCCCATTAATGTTGATGGCGAAATTAGGGGGATCTTGTTCTCTCGGGTCAAAGTGTTGTTTGGCGCGCGTTCTTCCCTTGTCTGGACTCTTTTGGGCCATTTAGGACCAATGGAATGAAGAACGCCTGGTAGAAATGGCTCTAAGGGCTCGGACGCACGGAAGGACCTCATTTGGGCTTGTCGGCGCTTGGCGTCGAGGCTTGACTTGGTCACTTTGAAGTTGTGGAGGTTTGGGCCGAGCGTTTTTGGTCTTGATGGACTCCTTGGGACATTTTGAGGCCATTGGGATAGATAGTGCTCGGGCCAAGTGTGATGGTTTGACCAGTGGCGCGCCATGTTGTGTTTTGGTAGGCGCCAGTTGAGGTTTAGCTCCGGGATGAATAGTGAATGGCTCCGGGGTCTTGAATTTGGCATTGAACCTCCACTTGTCTTGAGATAGTTGGGAGTGCTTGTGACTTGATGGGCTTGAGCACTCAAGTGAGAGCTCATCATTGTCCCATCATCTGCTAGTTCTTTTGAGACTCTCTATGTCCCATTATATAGTTCCTGTTTTTCATTTCGGGCCTCCCAAAATATAGTTCATGTTTTTCATTTATGGGTGCGTTAGGATTGACATTTTTAGGGAGTTGAAGGAGTTGAAGTTGAAGAAAGCATGGAGTTGAAGAAGAATTAGGCGTGTTCGGCAAATTCAAGCATTGAGTTGAAGAATCGAAGTTGAAGTTGAACCAAATTGAAGTGGAAGCAAATCCCTTACCCTTGGGGGTATAGGGGGAGCAAATTGCTTCATCTAGCAGCGTTGAAGCAACGTGGAATTATTCATTTTACCTCTGGAATCTGCTTCTTCATTACATGAGTTTCATCTGAAGCAAACTTTAATTAGGGTTCTTCATTAAATTTATTTGGGGAAAAATCAGGTATGGCTAAAACCCTAATTTTATGTTTTAATTTAATTTATATGCGCCTTCTGATGCAATTCATATGTTGTTTCGCTTATTGTTTATTTTGGTCTTGAATTGGAGTTGAATTTGTGTATACATTAGGTTTTGTTGATTGTACACTCAAGGTGTTTGATAAAATGCATATGGATTTTTCAATGTATGAAAATGAGGATTTGTGCATTAATATACATATGTTTTCCAAAATCAACATGATTTGTTCATTTTAGTTAGCTATATGATGCAAGTTTTGGTGGACATGAAAGAGTGAAATGAGCTTAACATGATTACTTTTTTTAACCAACTAGTTATCTTCGAGGATTACAAGTCTACCTGTAAATTGAAGTCGAGATTACACTATAGAAACTCAGCCGATTAAAACTTCTTCTCCTAATACTTAACCCAGTTCTATCACAAATCAATAAGCAACACGGCTTACTTCTTGTTCTTGAGCAAGAACACTTTCTTTCATGCTCTTCTGCTTATTCTTCTCATATGCGCTTCATAAGCTCTGCAAAATGCGTAAGAAAAAGAGGTTCAGACTCATGTATTTGTGCAGGTAAGTTGTCAAGTAAAGATCTTGGTTAAGAGATATTCTTGAACAACTTCATTCCACTAACAAACGATCTTCAGATTAATCTTTTCCTAATTAAATTACAACCAATCCTAATAAATGATATATTTGATGTTGTAATTCGACGTATAAGATCTTCATGGAGTGTCTTGAGCAAAGAACAAATCTTCACAAATATTCTTCAAATTTCATTGAAGATTCGTTTGATGTGGTTCCCTATCTTTTCATCTGAAACTCAAATACTAATTATCATATCTTAATTGTATCATCGTCAAAACAAGTATAACAGACGAAGGAAACTTCATTCCGATTCCAACAAGAAAGATTGATATTTGAAGTGGTCATATATTAACTTAACTACTCCGAAGAGAAACATGGAAACATTCTCTAGCTTCGTATAGATCAAGACACATCATAAAGAATGTAATTTAATCTATATATATATATATATATATATATATATATAAAAGTTGGTTGGTTTTAGCATAAAGTAATGGTAATTAGTACTCCCTCCGTCCCACTATATAAGCCCCATTTGACCTCGGTGCGGATGTCGATGCACTTTTTGTTTCGTTAATATCTCTAATTGTTTATTATTAAAAAATATAAAAATTTGATATTCTTAAAGTAATCACTGAGACGAATCAAACAAGATCCCATATGACCATATTTTTCGTTATATATTGGAAGAAATCGAGAAGATTCTCTCGAATTGTAAATAGTGCTAAAAAAACAAATGAGGCTTATAAAAGGGGACAAAAGGAGTACTAATTAATGATGTATGTCCCATTTCTTTTATTTCTTACCCCTAAAATCATTATGTGTTTTGTCATTTTCTTGATTGATTACGTTTATAAATCTAACTTTGTTGATATTACATGCAATATAAGAAGATTGCATAAATGATTAGTCTCAATATAATTTTGGGACATATATTTAACAACGTTGAACCGTATAAGAAATCCTTAATTAACTTTGTTGATATTACATGCAATATTAGAAGATTGTTAATATGATTATGCTCAATCTTATTTTAGGACATATATTTAAAAACATTAAGCTGTATACGAAATCCGTAATTACCCCGCGCGAAACGCTGGGTCCCGGGTCTAGTAATTAAATAATACTAAAGCTAACCACCCATTTGAAATTTGTACGCCCTGCAGATGATATTCAGTCGCCATATGCATAAGACTATATGAATTAATGACCAATTCAAACTTTGACAAGCTTCTCCTCATGTATATAAATAGCCGGCCATTATACATCTCATACCTCAAACGTACTCATCACCCTTCACTGCAAGTTAAACCTTCTTTATTTACCAAACAATATTCATTTCGAAAATGGCAGCTCGTGTTTTCGCTTGCTTCGCTCTCTTCGCAGCCATGGCTTCCATGATGGCGTACGCCACTGATCCTACCCAGCTCCAAGACTTTTGCGTAGCTGACAACAATCCCAGCACTGCATGTAAGCGTTTCACTCTAAAAGCTCGTTTTACCAAAACAAAAAGTACATATATGTATATAATATTGATGTGATCACGTGCTTGTTGTAGTGTTTGTGAACGGACTATTCTGCAAAAACCCGAACCAGGTCACAGCAGACGACTTCCTTTTAAAGGGTCTAAACAAAGCTGGCAACACCAACGTCCCAATGGGCTCAGCAGTCACACCTGTAACCACAGCTAACCTTCCAGGACTCAACACTCTCGGAATCTCACTGGCCCGTCTCGATTTTGCACCGAACGGGCTAGTGGCCCCCCACTTTCACCCTCGGGCCACAGAGGTCCTGACCCTCCTAGAGGGCACCCTATACGTCGGCTTTGTGACCTCCAACCCCGCGAGCGGCCCCAACAAGCTCTTCACAAAGGTGCTCTACCCTGGAGATGTGTTCGTTTTCCCACAAGCCCAAATTCACTTTCAGTTTAACGTGGGAAACACCAACGCCTTCGCCCTCTCGGCTTTGAGCAGCCAAAACCCGGGGGTTACTACGATCGCCAACGCGGTTTTTGGGTCTCAACCGCCCATCTCCGGTGATGTTCTCTCCAAGGCGTTCCAGCTCGACGCCAACATCATCAAGTACCTCCAATCTAAGTTTTGAATGAACTTAGGATTAGATAACTGATCGATACTTAACCATAAGCTTTTATCTATGAACTTATGATTTATTTGAAGTAATACACAATTATTTGGCTTTATAGGGCATTTATGCCCCTGCTTTGACTGATTGTATTTGTAGTAGTGCAATAAAATGATATTAACCATAATATATTTTTATTTTCGGTTGCAGTATATAATCAGCTTGTTCTTCGAATGCCTACTTAAATCAAAGTACAAACCAATTACAACAACAAAAACAAATATCATTATTAAATAAGCATGCAATAATAGAGTAAAGTTCCGGTGAGAACAAAGCTTAACGTAGGAAAAACGAAGTTTTCGCGTTCACAGATAACAAGTTAATGTTCATAATTTGAGCGGTAACATTCATAATCTAGGCGATAAATTTTTTGAGGTCATTTTGAGAAAATGATTTTAAAAAATTAAAGTTCGCAGTAATTACAAGTATGCCACCGCGTCCCTCACTTACAGCGTTCAAAAAATTTTGTGGCCTATATTATGAACACTATCATCCAGAAAATGAACATTGACGGGTAATCTGTGAACACGATCTGTTCGTTTTCCCAACGTTAAGAGTTATTTACACCCGAACTTTCCTCTGCAATAATATCTCTATATATATCAATATGAAAAACGTTCCTTTCAAATTTTTCTGTGCAATTTAACAATACAAAACACTATCTGCAATGTCCTTTTGCGCGCAAAGCATTCGACAACCTGTAAATGACCATACTATTATTTCGTCCCATGCCTTCATTTTCGGAAGATCGTCGGAAGCTCTCTCGTGAGAACCATAAGGTAACCTTTTTTGTCCTTTGCTGAAATGGCAAACCCTTTTTCATGAATTAAAACTATATGTTCCATCAAACACCTGTGAGACGACGATAGCTCGAGGATTATCCTAGTTCGAATGGTACAATTGATTAGAGTTATCCATTTGGCCTACTAGGTGATTCTCGTTTTCATGGAAAATCAAGAAAACAGAACGAACCAGAAATTGAGTGAAAACTCAACCAGAAATGATAGAAAACGCAACAAGAAATGATAGAAAACACAGCGATTCAGAATTTCTCCTCTGGTTCCATGTTAGATTTGCTCGAAGCGAGTTCTTAGAACAAATCTAAGAACGGGTAAGGTGATAGGTGATAAGAACTCCTACCGAGCACGAAAAGATAAGGTGATAGGAGATCACCTTGTCTCACCCCTCGAGAAGGAGTGAAGCTTCCCGCCTGACCAACATTCCACAACATCACCATGAACCCCCGAAGATTAACACTTCATGATTGTATCAATAAGTTGAACCCGAAACTGAGCTCTCAACAATATAGTTCGCATGAATGAACATCATGTACGGTTATAAGCTTTAGCCAAGTCTATTTTCAGAACCATCCATCTCGTAGTTCCCTTCGAATATGACATCGCATGAAAGATCGACCTCTTAAACAATCACCACATTATCGATTATGTGTCTACTGGGGATGAAACTGTCTTGCATGTGCTAGGTAGATAATACCAACTGGGATCATCTGGAGCGGCTAATGCAGCTGCTCTTGTGCCCAAGCTAAAAAAAACAAATTTAATATTATTTTAATATTAAGGGGTATTATTTAGGGTTTGGGGTTTAGGGTTTATAATTTGGGGTTTAGGGTTGATAATTTGGGGTGTAGGGGATATGATTTTAGGGAAAAAATAGAAAAATAATGAAATGTAGTTTAGGCACACACTCTGTTGCATATTTGGCAACAGAGGATCCGATATGAGATAAGACTAGAGAAGAATGGCTTGAGCCGTTGAACGATCATTTTGGTGGCAATTTTAAACACCACATCAAGCAAAGATATAGGTTGAAAATGAGCAGGCTTGAAGGACGGGCTGACCTTCAGAATTACTAATACAATGAAACCATTGTTGAGACCATCTGGCAAAACCTCATCATTGCCAGACATTTTGATACTCTCTTCGTCTCATTATATAGTTCATGTTCTCCATTTTGGGTGCTCTAAAATATACTCCCTCTGTCTCAATTTGTTAGTCTCATTTCAACCCGACACATATGTCGAGACACGTTTTGTATCGTTAAAATCTCTAGTTATATATTAATAAAAGTTATAATTATTTAATATTGTTAAAGTGCTCATTTAGACGAATCAAACGAGATCCAACATGATTATGTTTTTTCTTATATATTAGGAAAATCTATAAGATTCTCTCGTTTTTTAATAGTGTCACGAAATGAATTGAGACCAACATTATAAGAAAGGGGGAGTATAGTTCTTATTTTCCATTTATATCATTCGTCTTATTATCCATATCACATCCAATTACTATCACTCTCCTCTCTTTTTTATATCAAAACTCACATCAATTTATTTTTTTATCTTCTACATAAAAATTTACATTCACTCACAATCTTTCTCCTCTCTACTTTTTTTTTCTCTTTTCCTTATTTCATCTCGATAATGACATACAAGAACTATATTATGAGACGGAGAGAGTAAAACATAGCGGAAAAATCATCGGGACCTAGACAACCGATGTCCATCACGTATATTTTAAATATGTGTAGTACAAATAAAATATTCACTGAAAAGCACAAAAATATGCCTTGAATCCCTATAATCCCTGTCTTATAAAGTTCTTCCCATCTAAAAGGTATACACTATTCACAATTTAATACAATTTACTAGATTATTTCCAATCTATAAGAATCAACAAGGTCATGTGGGATCTTGTTTTATTCGCCTTGTTAGGTACTTTAACAATACCAAAATTTTATAATTTGTAAGAACACTTCACTTAAGGTGTAAATCCTAGATAACCAACTAGTTATCTTTAGAAAAAAATACTCTGAGGATTAAAAGTCTACTTGTAAATTGAAGTTGAGATTACACATTAGAAACTCAACCGATTACAATCTTCTTCTCCTAAGACTTAGCCACTTTTATCACAAATCAATAAGCAACACGACTTACTTCTTGTTCTTGAGCAAAAACACTTTCTTTCATGTTTTTCTTCTTCTTCTCAGATTCACTTCATAAGCTCTCCAAATTTGTAAGGGTCTGTTTGGCAAAGATTTTATAAACCAAAACCTGTTTTTTTCAACCTTGCACAACTCCCTATGACTCACAAATTTCAAATTTCAAAACCTACTTTTTCCAAAAAAACAGTTTATAAACAATAAACTTGTTCTACCAAACAAACCCTAAGAAAGAAGAGACTCGTGTATTTATGCAAGTAAGTTGGCAAGTAAAGATCTCGGTTAAGAGATATTCTTGAACAACCTAATTCCACAAATAGACGATTTTCGTAACTAAATTACAACCAATCCTAATAAACGATATTTCAGGTTGTATTTCGACGTATAAGATCTTCATGGAGTGTCTTGAGCAAGGAACAAATATTTTGCAGATTTCGTTGAAGATTTGTTCGATGTGGTTCCCTATCTTTTCATCTGAAACTCAAATATGAAACTATGTGTCATCGTCAAAACAAGTGAAACAGATGAAGGAAACTTCATTCCATAAGTCCGATTCCAACAAAAAAGATTGATTTTGATGTGGTCATATATTAACTTACCTACTCTCATGAGCAACATGGAAACATTCTCTAGCTTCGTATAGATCAAGACACTTCATAAGGAATGTGATTTAATAATTAAATAATACTAAAGCTAACCACTCATATGAATTTTGTACGCCTGCAGATGAAATTGAATCGCCATATGCATGACTATATGAATTAATGACCAATTCAAACTTTGACAAGCTTCTCCTCATGTATATAAATAGCCGGCCATTATACATCTCATACCTCAAACGTACTCATCACCCTTCACTACAAGTTAAACCTTCTGTATTTACCAAACAATAGCATTAATTTGCACTTCATTTCGAAAATGGCAGCTCGTGTTTTCGCTTGCTTCGCTCTCTTCGCAGCCATGGCTTCCATGATGGCGTACGCCACTGATCCTACCCAGCTCCAAGACTTTTGTGTAGCTGACAACAATCCCAGCACTGCATGTAAGCGTTTCACTCTAAAAGCTCGTTTTACCAAAACAAAAAGTACATATATGTATATAATATTGACGTGATCACGTGCTTGTTGTAGTGTTTGTGAACGGACTATTCTGCAAAAACCCGAACCAGGTCACAGCAGACGACTTCCTTTTAAAGGGTCTAAACAAAGCTGGCAACACCAACGTCCCAATGGGCTCAGCAGTCACACCTGTAACCACAGCTAACCTTCCAGGACTCAACACTCTCGGAATCTCACTGGCCCGTCTCGATTTTGCACCGAACGGGCTAGTGGCCCCCCACTTTCACCCTCGGGCCACAGAGGTCCTGACCCTCCTAGAGGGCACCCTATACGTCGGCTTTGTGACCTCCAACCCCGCGAGCGGCCCCAACAAGCTCTTCACAAAGGTGCTCTACCCTGGAGATGTGTTCGTTTTCCCACAAGCCCAAATTCACTTTCAGTTTAATGTGGGAAACACCAACGCCTTCGCCCTCTCGGCTTTGAGCAGCCAAAACCCGGGGGTTACTACGATCGCCAACGCGGTTTTTGGGTCTCAACCGCCCATCTCCGGTGATGTTCTCTCCAAGGCGTTCCAGCTCGACGCCAACATCATCAAGTACCTCCAATCTAAGTTTTGAATGAACTTAGGATTAGATAACTGATCGATACTTAACCATAAGCTTTTATCTATGAACTTATGATTTATTTGAAGTAATACACAATTATTTGGCTTTATAGGGCATTTATGCCCCTGCTTTGACTGATTGTATTTGTAGTAGTGCAATAAAATGATATTAACCATAATATATTTTTATTTTCGGTTGCAGTATATAATCAGCTTGTTCTTCGAATGCCTACTTAAATCAAAGTACAAACCAATTACAACAACAAAAACAAATATCATTATTAAATAAGCATGCAATAATAGAGTAAAGTTCCGGTAAGAACAAAGCTTAACGTAGGAAAAACGAAGTTTTCGCGTTCACAGATAACAAGTTAATGTTCATAATTTGAGCGGTAACATTCATAATCTAGGCGATAAATTTTTTGAGGTCATTTTGAGAAAATGATTTTAAAAAATTAAAGTTCGCAGTAATTACAAGTATGCCACCGCGTCCCTCACTTACAGCGTTCAAAAAATTTTGTGGCCTATATTATGAACACTATCATCCAGAATATGAACATTGACGGGTAATCTGTGAACACGATCTGTTCGTTTTCCCAACGTTAAGAGTTATTTACACCCGAACTTTCCTCTGCAATAATATCTCTATATATATCAATATGAAAAAAGTTCCTTTCAAATTTTTCTGTGCAATTTAACAATACAAAACACTATCTGCAATGTCCTTTTGCGCGCAAAGCATTCGACAACCTGTAAATGACCATACTATCATTTCGTCCCATGCCTTCATTTTCGGAAGATCGTCGGAAGCTCTCTCGTGAGAACCATAAGGTAACCTTTTTTGTCCTTTGCTGAAATGGCAAACCCTTTTTCATGAATTAAAACTATATGTTCCATCAAACACATGTGAGACGACGATAGCTCGAGGATTATCCTAGTTCGAATGGTACAATTGATTAGAGTTATCCATTTGGCCTACTAGGTGATTCTCGTTTTTCATGGAAAATCAAGAAAACAGAACGAACCAGAAATTGAGTGAAAACTCAACCAGAAATGATAGAAAACGCAACAAGAAATGATAGAAAACACAGCGATTCAGAATTTCTCCTCTGGTTCCATGTTAGATTTGCTCGAAGCGAGTGCTTAGAACAAATCTAAGAACGGGTAAGGTGATAGGTGATAAGAACTCCTACCGAGCACGAAAAGATAAGGTGATAGGAGATCACCTTGTCTCACCCCTCGAGAAGGAGTGAAGCTTCCCGCCTGACCAACATTCCACAACATCACCATGAACCCCCGAAGATTAACACTTCATGATTGTATCAATAAGTTGAACCCGAAACTGAGCTCTCAACAATATAGTTCGCATGAATGAACATCATGTACGGTTATAAGCTTTAGCCAAGTCTATTTTCAGAACCATCCATCTCGTAGTTCCCTTCGAATATGACATCGCATGAAAGATCGACCTCTTAAACAATCACCACATTATCGATTATGTGTCTACTGGGGATGAAACTGTCTTGCATGTGCTAGGTAGATAATACCAACTGGGATCATCTGGAGCGGCTAATGCAGCTGCTCTTGTGCCCAAGCTAAAAAAACAAATTTAATATTATTTTAATATTAAGGGGTATTATTTAGGGTTTGGGGTTTAGGGTTTATAATTTGGGGTTTAGGGTTGATAATTTGGGGTGTAGGGGATATGATTTTAGGGAAAAAATAGAAAAATAATGAAATGTAGTTTAGGCACACACTCTGTTGCATATTTGGCAACAGAGGATCCGATATGAGATAAGACTAGAGAAGAATGGCTTGAGCCGTTGAACGATCATTTTGGTGGCAATTTTAAACACCACATCAAGCAAAGATATAGGTTGAAAATGAGCAGGCTTGAAGGACGGGCTGACCTTCAGAATTACTAATACAATGAAACCATTGTTGAGACCATCTGGCAAAACCTCATCATTGCCAGACATTTTGATACTCTCTTCGTCTCATTATATAGTTCATGTTCTCCATTTCGGGTGTTCTAAAATATACTCCCTCTGTCTCAATTTGTTAGTCCCATTTCAACCCGACACATATGTCGAGACACGTTTTGTATCGTTAAAATCTCTAGTTATATATTAATAAAAGTTATAATTATTTAATATTGTTAAAATGCTTATTGAGACGAATCAAACGAGACCCAACATGACTATGTTTTTTCTTATATATTAGGAAAATCTATAAGATTCTCTCGTTTTTTAATAGTGTCACGAAATGAAATGAAACCAACATTATAAGAAAGGGGGAGTATAGTTCTTATTTTCCATTTATATCATTCGTCTTATTATCCATATCACATCCAATTACTATCACTCTCCTCTCTTTTTTATATCAAAACTCACATCAATTTATTTTTTTATCTTCTACATAAAAATTTACATTCACTCACAATCTTTCTCCTCTCTACTTTTTTTTTCTCTTTTCCTTATTTCATCTCGATAATGACATACAAGAACTATATTATGAGACGGAGAGAGTAAAACATAGCGGAAAAATCATCGGGACCTAGACAACCGATGTCCATCACGTATATTTTAAATATGTGTAGTACAAATAAAATATTCACTGAAAAGCACAAAAATATGCCTTGAATCCCTATAATCCCTGTCTTATAAAGTTCTTCCCATCTAAAAGGTATACACTATTCACAATTTAATACAATTTACTAGATTATTTCCAATCTATAAGAATCAACAAGGTCATGTGGGATCTTGTTTTATTCGCCTTGTTAGGTACTTTAACAATACCAAAATTTTATAATTTGTAAGAACACTTCACTTAAGGTGTAAATCCTAGATAACCAACTAGTTATCTTTAGAAAAAAATACTCTGAGGATTAAAAGTCTACTTGTAAATTGAAGTTGAGATTACACATTAGAAACTCAACCGATTACAATCTTCTTCTCCTAAGACTTAGCCACTTTTATCACAAATCAATAAGCAACACGACTTACTTCTTGTTCTTGAGCAAAAACACTTTCTTTCATGTTTTTCTTCTTCTTCTCAGATTCACTTCATAAGCTCTCCAAATTTGTAAGGGTCTGTTTGGCAAAGATTTTATAAACCAAAACCTGTTTTTTTCAACCTTGCACAACTCCCTATGCCTCACAAATTTCAAATTTCAAAACCTACTTTTTCCAAAAAAACAGTTTATAAACAATAAACTTGTTCTACCAAACAAACCCTAAGAAAGAAGAGACTCGTGTATTTATGCAAGTAAGTTGGCAAGTAAAGATCTCGGTTAAGAGATATTCTTGAACAACCTAATTCCACAAATAGACGATTTTCCTAACTAAATTACAACCAATCCTAATAAACGATATTTCAGGTTGTATTTCGACGTATAAGATCTTCATGGAGTGTCTTGAGCAAGGAACAAATATTTTGCAGATTTCGTTGAAGATTTGTTCGATGTGGTTCCCTATCTTTTCATCTGAAACTCAAATATAAAACTATGTGTCATCGTCAAAACAAGTGAAACAGATGAAGGAAACTTCATTCCATAAGTCCGATTCCAACAAAAAAGATTGATTTTGATGTGGTCATATATTAACTTACCTACTCTGAAGAGCAACATGGAAACATTCTCTAGCTTCGTATAGATCAAGACACTTCATAAGGAATGTGATTTAATAATTAAATAATACTAAAGCTAACCACTCATATGAATTTTGTACGCCTGCAGATGAAATTGAATCGCCATATGCATGACTATATGAATTAATGACCAATTCAAACTTTGACAAGCTTCTCCTCATGTATATAAATAGCCGGCCATTATACATCTCATACCTCAAACGTACTCATCACCCTTCACTACAAGTTAAACCTTCTGTATTTACCAAACAATAGCATTAATTTGCACTTCATTTCGAAAATGGCAGCTCGTGTTTTCGCTTGCTTCGCTCTCTTCGCAGCCATGGCTTCCATGATGGCGTACGCCACTGATCCTACCCAGCTCCAAGACTTTTGTGTAGCTGACAACAATCCCAGCACTGCATGTAAGCGTTTCACTCTAAAAGCTCGTTTTACCAAAACAAAAAGTACATATATGTATATAATATTGACGTGATCACGTGCTTGTTGTAGTGTTTGTGAACGGACTATTCTGCAAAAACCCGAACCAGGTCACAGCAGACGACTTCCTTTTAAAGGGTCTAAACAAAGCTGGCAACACCAACGTCCCAATGGGCTCAGCAGTCACACCTGTAACCACAGCTAACCTTCCAGGACTCAACACTCTCGGAATCTCACTGGCCCGTCTCGATTTTGCACCGAACGGGCTAGTGGCCCCCCACTTTCACCCTCGGGCCACAGAGGTCCTGACCCTCCTAGAGGGCACCCTATACGTCGGCTTTGTGACCTCCAACCCCGCGAGCGGCCCCAACAAGCTCTTCACAAAGGTGCTCTACCCTGGAGATGTGTTCGTTTTCCCACAAGCCCAAATTCACTTTCAGTTTAACGTGGGAAACACCAACGCCTTCGCCCTCTCGGCTTTGAGCAGCCAAAACCCGGGGGTTACTACGATCGCCAACGCGGTTTTTGGGTCTCAACCGCCCATCTCCGGTGATGTTCTCTCCAAGGCGTTCCAGCTCGACGCCAACATCATCAAGTACCTCCAATCTAAGTTTTGAATGAACTTAGGATTAGATAACTGATCGATACTTAACCATAAGCTTTTATCTATGAACTTATGATTTATTTGAAGTAATACACAATTATTTGGCTTTATAGGGCATTTATGCCCCTGCTTTGACTGATTGTATTTGTAGTAGTGCAATAAAATGATATTAACCATAATATATTTTTATTTTCGGTTGCAGTATATAATCAGCTTGTTCTTCGAATGCCTACTTAAATCAAAGTACAAACCAATTACAACAACAAAAACAAATATCATTATTAAATAAGCATGCAATAATAGAGTAAAGTTCCGGTAAGAACAAAGCTTAACGTAGGAAAAACGAAGTTTTCGCGTTCACAGATAACAAGTTAATGTTCATAATTTGAGCGGTAACATTCATAATCTACGCGATAAATTTTTTGAGGTCATTTGGAGAAAATGATTTTAAAAAATTAAAGTTCGCAGTAATTACAAGTATGCCACCGCGTCCCTCACTTACAGCGTTCAAAAAATTTTGTGGCCTATATTATGAACACTATCATCCAGAATATGAACATTGACGGGTAATCTGTGAACACGATCTGTTCGTTTTCCCAACGTTAAGAGTTATTTACACCCGAACTTTCCTCTGCAATAATATCTCTATATATATCAATATGAAAAAAGTTCCTTTCAAATTTTTCTGTGCAATTTAACAATACAAAACACTATCTGCAATGTCCTTTTGCGCGCAAAGCATTCGACAACCTGTAAATGACCATACTATTATTTCGTCCCATGCCTTCATTTTCGGAAGATCGTCGGAAGCTCTCTCGTGAGAACCATAAGGTAACCTTTTTTGTCCTTTGCTGAAATGGCAAACCCTTTTTCATGAATTAAAACTATATGTTCCATCAAACACCTGTGAGACGACGATAGCTCGAGGATTATCCTAGTTCGAATGGTACAATTGATTAGAGTTATCCATTTGGCCTACTAGGTGATTCTCGTTTTTCATGGAAAATCAAGAAAACAGAACGAACCAGAAATTGAGTGAAAACTCAACCAGAAATGATAGAAAACGCAACAAGAAATGATAGAAAACGCAACAAGAAATGATAGAAAACACAGCGATTCAGAATTTCTCCTCTGGTTCCATGTTAGATTTGCTCGAAGCGAGTGCTTAGAACAAATCTAAGAACGGGTAAGGTGATAGGTGATAAGAACTCCTACCGAGCACGAAAAGATAAG
This sequence comes from Oxyria digyna, assembly GCA_029168935.1. Classification (NCBI taxonomy): domain Eukaryota; kingdom Viridiplantae; phylum Streptophyta; class Magnoliopsida; order Caryophyllales; family Polygonaceae; genus Oxyria; species Oxyria digyna. The sequence goes on from JAPVLV010000017.1 coordinate 2,013,976, forward strand.
GTGATAGGAGATCACCTTGTCTCACCCCTCGAGAAGGAGTGAAGCTTCCCGCCTGACCAACATTCCACAACATCACCATGAACCCCCGAAGATTAACACTTCATGATTGTATCAATAAGTTGAACCCGAAACTGAGCTCTCAACAATATAGTTCGCATGAATGAACATCATGTACGGTTATAAGCTTTAGCCAAGTCTATTTTCAGAACCATCCATCTCGTAGTTCCCTTCGAATATGACATCGCATGAAAGATCGACCTCTTAAACAATCACCACATTATCGATTATGTGTCTACTGGGGATGAAACTGTCTTGCATGTGCTAGGTAGATAATACCAACTGGGATCATCTGGAGCGGCTAATGCAGCTGCTCTTGTGCCCAAGCTAAAAAAACAAATTTAATATTATTTTAATATTAAGGGGTATTATTTAGGGTTTGGGGTTTAGGGTTTATAATTTGGGGTTTAGGGTTGATAATTTGGGGTGTAGGGGATATGATTTTAGGGAAAAAATAGAAAAATAATGAAATGTAGTTTAGGCACACACTCTGTTGCATATTTGGCAACAGAGGATCCGATATGAGATAAGACTAGAGAAGAATGGCTTGAGCCGTTGAACGATCATTTTGGTGGCAATTTTAAACACCACATCAAGCAAAGATATAGGTTGAAAATGAGCAGGCTTGAAGGACGGGCTGACCTTCAGAATTACTAATACAATGAAACCATTGTTGAGACCATCTGGCAAAACCTCATCATTGCCAGACATTTTGATACTCTCTTCGTCTCATTATATAGTTCATGTTCTCCATTTCGGGTGTTCTAAAATATACTCCCTCTGTCTCAATTTGTTAGTCCCATTTCAACCCGACACATATGTCGAGACACGTTTTGTATCGTTAAAATCTCTAGTTATATATTAATAAAAGTTATAATTATTTAATATTGTTAAAATGCTTATTGAGACGAATCAAACGAGACCCAACATGACTATGTTTTTTCTTATATATTAGGAAAATCTATAAGATTCTCTCGTTTTTTAATAGTGTCACGAAATGAAATGAAACCAACATTATAAGAAAGGGGGAGTATAGTTCTTATTTTCCATTTATATCATTCGTCTTATTATCCATATCACATCCAATTACTATCACTCTCCTCTCTTTTTTATATCAAAACTCACATCAATTTATTTTTTTATCTTCTACATAAAAATTTACATTCACTCACAATCTTTCTCCTCTCTACTTTTTTTTTCTCTTTTCCTTATTTCATCTCGATAATGACATACAAGAACTATATTATGAGACGGAGAGAGTAAAACATAGCGGAAAAATCATCGGGACCTAGACAACCGATGTCCATCACGTATATTTTAAATATGTGTAGTACAAATAAAATATTCACTGAAAAGCACAAAAATATGCCTTGAATCCCTATAATCCCTGTCTTATAAAGTTCTTCCCATCTAAAAGGTATACACTATTCACAATTTAATACAATTTACTAGATTATTTCCAATCTATAAGAATCAACAAGGTCATGTGGGATCTTGTTTTATTCGCCTTGTTAGGTACTTTAACAATACCAAAATTTTATAATTTGTAAGAACACTTCACTTAAGGTGTAAATCCTAGATAACCAACTAGTTATCTTTAGAAAAAAATACTCTGAGGATTAAAAGTCTACTTGTAAATTGAAGTTGAGATTACACATTAGAAACTCAACCGATTACAATCTTCTTCTCCTAAGACTTAGCCACTTTTATCACAAATCAATAAGCAACACGACTTACTTCTTGTTCTTGAGCAAAAACACTTTCTTTCATGTTTTTCTTCTTCTTCTCAGATTCACTTCATAAGCTCTCCAAATTTGTAAGGGTCTGTTTGGCAAAGATTTTATAAACCAAAACCTGTTTTTTTCAACCTTGCACAACTCCCTATGCCTCACAAATTTCAAATTTCAAAACCTACTTTTTCCAAAAAAACAGTTTATAAACAATAAACTTGTTCTACCAAACAAACCCTAAGAAAGAAGAGACTCGTGTATTTATGCAAGTAAGTTGGCAAGTAAAGATCTCGGTTAAGAGATATTCTTGAACAACCTAATTCCACAAATAGACGATTTTCCTAACTAAATTACAACCAATCCTAATAAACGATATTTCAGGTTGTATTTCGACGTATAAGATCTTCATGGAGTGTCTTGAGCAAGGAACAAATATTTTGCAGATTTCGTTGAAGATTTGTTCGATGTGGTTCCCTATCTTTTCATCTGAAACTCAAATATAAAACTATGTGTCATCGTCAAAACAAGTGAAACAGATGAAGGAAACTTCATTCCATAAGTCCGATTCCAACAAAAAAGATTGATTTTGATGTGGTCATATATTAACTTACCTACTCTGAAGAGCAACATGGAAACATTCTCTAGCTTCGTATAGATCAAGACACTTCATAAGGAATGTGATTTAATAATTAAATAATACTAAAGCTAACCACTCATATGAATTTTGTACGCCTGCAGATGAAATTGAATCGCCATATGCATGACTATATGAATTAATGACCAATTCAAACTTTGACAAGCTTCTCCTCATGTATATAAATAGCCGGCCATTATACATCTCATACCTCAAACGTACTCATCACCCTTCACTACAAGTTAAACCTTCTGTATTTACCAAACAATAGCATTAATTTGCACTTCATTTCGAAAATGGCAGCTCGTGTTTTCGCTTGCTTCGCTCTCTTCGCAGCCATGGCTTCCATGATGGCGTACGCCACTGATCCTACCCAGCTCCAAGACTTTTGTGTAGCTGACAACAATCCCAGCACTGCATGTAAGCGTTTCACTCTAAAAGCTCGTTTTACCAAAACAAAAAGTACATATATGTATATAATATTGACGTGATCACGTGCTTGTTGTAGTGTTTGTGAACGGACTATTCTGCAAAAACCCGAACCAGGTCACAGCAGACGACTTCCTTTTAAAGGGTCTAAACAAAGCTGGCAACACCAACGTCCCAATGGGCTCAGCAGTCACACCTGTAACCACAGCTAACCTTCCAGGACTCAACACTCTCGGAATCTCACTGGCCCGTCTCGATTTTGCACCGAACGGGCTAGTGGCCCCCCACTTTCACCCTCGGGCCACAGAGGTCCTGACCCTCCTAGAGGGCACCCTATACGTCGGCTTTGTGACCTCCAACCCCGCGAGCGGCCCCAACAAGCTCTTCACAAAGGTGCTCTACCCTGGAGATGTGTTCGTTTTCCCACAAGCCCAAATTCACTTTCAGTTTAACGTGGGAAACACCAACGCCTTCGCCCTCTCGGCTTTGAGCAGCCAAAACCCGGGGGTTACTACGATCGCCAACGCGGTTTTTGGGTCTCAACCGCCCATCTCCGGTGATGTTCTCTCCAAGGCGTTCCAGCTCGACGCCAACATCATCAAGTACCTCCAATCTAAGTTTTGAATGAACTTAGGATTAGATAACTGATCGATACTTAACCATAAGCTTTTATCTATGAACTTATGATTTATTTGAAGTAATACACAATTATTTGGCTTTATAGGGCATTTATGCCCCTGCTTTGACTGATTGTATTTGTAGTAGTGCAATAAAATGATATTAACCATAATATATTTTTATTTTCGGTTGCAGTATATAATCAGCTTGTTCTTCGAATGCCTACTTAAATCAAAGTACAAACCAATTACAACAACAAAAACAAATATCATTATTAAATAAGCATGCAATAATAGAGTAAAGTTCCGGTAAGAACAAAGCTTAACGTAGGAAAAACGAAGTTTTCGCGTTCACAGATAACAAGTTAATGTTCATAATTTGAGCGGTAACATTCATAATCTACGCGATAAATTTTTTGAGGTCATTTGGAGAAAATGATTTTAAAAAATTAAAGTTCGCAGTAATTACAAGTATGCCACCGCGTCCCTCACTTACAGCGTTCAAAAAATTTTGTGGCCTATATTATGAACACTATCATCCAGAATATGAACATTGACGGGTAATCTGTGAACACGATCTGTTCGTTTTCCCAACGTTAAGAGTTATTTACACCCGAACTTTCCTCTGCAATAATATCTCTATATATATCAATATGAAAAAAGTTCCTTTCAAATTTTTCTGTGCAATTTAACAATACAAAACACTATCTGCAATGTCCTTTTGCGCGCAAAGCATTCGACAACCTGTAAATGACCATACTATTATTTCGTCCCATGCCTTCATTTTCGGAAGATCGTCGGAAGCTCTCTCGTGAGAACCATAAGGTAACCTTTTTTGTCCTTTGCTGAAATGGCAAACCCTTTTTCATGAATTAAAACTATATGTTCCATCAAACACCTGTGAGACGACGATAGCTCGAGGATTATCCTAGTTCGAATGGTACAATTGATTAGAGTTATCCATTTGGCCTACTAGGTGATTCTCGTTTTTCATGGAAAATCAAGAAAACAGAACGAACCAGAAATTGAGTGAAAACTCAACCAGAAATGATAGAAAACGCAACAAGAAATGATAGAAAACGCAACAAGAAATGATAGAAAACACAGCGATTCAGAATTTCTCCTCTGGTTCCATGTTAGATTTGCTCGAAGCGAGTGCTTAGAACAAATCTAAGAACGGGTAAGGTGATAGGTGATAAGAACTCCTACCGAGCACGAAAAGATAAGGTGATAGGAGATCACCTTGTCTCACCCCTCGAGAAGGAGTGAAGCTTCCCGCCTGACCAACATTCCACAACATCACCATGAACCCCCGAAGATTAACACTTCATGATTGTATCAATAAGTTGAACCCGAAACTGAGCTCTCAACAATATAGTTCGCATGAATGAACATCATGTACGGTTATAAGCTTTAGCCAAGTCTATTTTCAGAACCATCCATCTCGTAGTTCCCTTCGAATATGACATCGCATGAAAGATCGACCTCTTAAACAATCACCACATTATCGATTATGTGTCTACTGGGGATGAAACTGTCTTGCATGTGCTAGGTAGATAATACCAACTGGGATCATCTGGAGCGGCTAATGCAGCTGCTCTTGTGCCCAAGCTAAAAAAAACAAATTTAATATTATTTTAATATTAAGGGGTATTATTTAGGGTTTGGGGTTTAGGGTTTATAATTTGGGGTTTAGGGTTGATAATTTGGGGTGTAGGGGATATGATTTTAGGGAAAAAATAGAAAAATAATGAAATGTAGTTTAGGCACACACTCTGTTGCATATTTGGCAACAGAGGATCCGATATGAGATAAGACTAGAGAAGAATGGCTTGAGCCGTTGAACGATCATTTTGGTGGCAATTTTAAACACCACATCAAGCAAAGATATAGGTTGAAAATGAGCAGGCTTGAAGGACGGGCTGACCTTCAGAATTACTAATACAATGAAACCATTGTTGAGACCATCTGGCAAAACCTCATCATTGCCAGACATTTTGATACTCTCTTCGTCTCATTATATAGTTCATGTTCTCCATTTCGGGTGCTCTAAAATATACTCCCTCTGTCTCAATTTGTTAGTCTCATTTCAACCCGACACATATGTCGAGACACGTTTTGTATCGTTAAAATCTCTAGTTATATATTAATAAAAGTTATAATTATTTAATATTGTTAAAGTGCTCATTTAGACGAATCAAACGAGATCCAACATGATTATGTTTTTTCTTATATATTAGGAAAATCTATAAGATTCTCTCGTTTTTTAATAGTGTCACGAAATGAATTGAGACCAACATTATAAGAAAGGGGGAGTATAGTTCTTATTTTCCATTTATATCATTCGTCTTATTATCCATATCACATCCAATTACTATCACTCTCCTCTCTTTTTTATATCAAAACTCACATCAATTTATTTTTTTATCTTCTACATAAAAATTTACATTCACTCACAATCTTTCTCCTCTCTACTTTTTTTTTTCTCTTTTCCTTATTTCATCTCGATAATGACATACAAGAACTATATTATGAGACGGAGAGAGTAAAACATAGCGGAAAAATCATCGGGACCTAGACAACCGATGTCCATCACGTATATTTCAAATATGTGTAGTACAAATTAAATATTCACTGAAAAGCACAAAAATATGCCTTGAATCCCTATAATCCCTGTCTTATAAAGTTCTTCCCATCTAAAATGTATACACTATTCACAATTTAATACAATTTACTAGATTATTTCCAATCTATAAGAATCAACAAGGTCATGTGGGATCTTGTTTTATTCTCCTCGTTAGGTACTTTAACAATACCAAAATTTTATAATTTGTAAGAACACTTCACTTAAGGTGTAAATCCTAGATAACCAACTAGTTATCTTTAGAAAAAAATACCCTGAGGATTAAAAGTCTACTTGTAAATTGAAGTTGAGATTACACATTAGAAACTCAACCGATTACAATCTTCTTCTCCTAAGACTTAGCCACTTTTATCAAAAATCAATAAGCAACACGACTTATTTCTTGTTCTTGAGCAAAAACACTTTCTTTCATGTTTTTCTTCTTCTTCTCAGATTCACTTCATAAGCTCTCCAAATTTGTAAGGGTCTGTTTGGCAAAGAGTTTATAAACCAAAACCTGTTTTTTTCAATCTTGCACAACTCCCTATGCCTCACAAATTTCAAATTTCAAAACCTATTTTTTTCCAAAAAAACAGTTTATAAACAATAAACTTCTTCTATCAAACAAACCCTAAGAAAGAAGAGACTCGTGTATTTATGCAAGTAAGTTGGCAAGTAAAGATCTCGGTTAAGAGATATTCTTGAACAACCTAATTCCACAAACAAACGATTTTCCTAACTAAATTACAACCAATCCTAATAACCGATATTTCAGGTTGTATTTCGACGTATAAGATCTTCATGGAGTGTCTTGAGCAAGGAACAAATATTTTGCAGATTTCGTTGAAGATTTGTTCGATGTGATTCCCTATCTTTTCATCTGAAACTCAAATATGAAATTATGTGTCATCGTCAAAACAAGTGAAACAGATGAAGGAAACTTCATTCCATAAGTCCGATTCCAACAAAAAAGATTGATTTTGATGTGGTCATATATTAACTTACCTACTCTGAAGAGCAACATGGAAACATTCTCTAGCTTCGTATAGATCAAGACACTTCATAAGGAATGTGATTTAATAATTAAATAATACTAAAGCTAACCACTCATGAATTTTGTACGCCTGCAGATGAAATTCAATCGCCATATGCATAAGACTATATGAATTAATGACCAATTCAAACTTTGACAAGCTTCTCCTCATGTATATAAATAGCCGGCCATTATACATCTCATACCTCAAACTCATCACCCTTCACTACAAGTTAAACCTTCTTTATTTACCAAACAATAGCATTAATTTGTACTTTGTAGAATTTAGATCCTAAACTAGATTGAATTCTACACTTAGATGGGTAGAATATAGAAAGAAGAGATTGAAGGAAGAATGCTCTTTGAGCCGATGTATTGATCTTGTTGTGCGTACAATTAGAATGAATATGTTACAACAAATGCCTTATATACTAAAGCTCCCTAAGAGAATAGTGTAGGAAAATGACATAATTAACCCACACTTAAGACTACAAACTCAATATCCTCCCTCAAGTTGGAAGCTCTGTGATTCCTAACTTGACACTAAGGTATAGATGCTCTTGCTTCCCTAGGGCCTTTGTCATGATGTCTGCACTCTGCTGACTTGTAGGTACATAAGCTGTCTGAATAAATCCTTCTTGCACCTTCTCTCGAATAAAATGCACATCTATTTCTATGTGCTTTGTTCTCTCATGAAAACAAGGGTTAGCAGCAAGTTGTTGTGCAGCTTTATTGTCACAATACAAAGTGATCGGGCGAGGGACTTCAATAGACAGATCTCCCAAAACATAACTGATCCACACCAACTCACATGCTGTAAATGCCATACACCTATATTCTGCTTCCGTGCTAGACCGACTAACTGTACCTTGTTTCTTAGTTTTCCAAGATACCAACGACTGTCCTAGGTATACACAATACCCTGACACCGATCTCTTATTTGTCTTGCAATTTCCATAGTCTGAGTCAGAGAATCCTATAATCCTGAGATCTTGCCCAGTTGGATAGAACAAACATTTGTTCACTGTACCTCTTAAGTATCTTAGGACATGTACTGCTGCCTGGAAATGAGGTTCCCTTGGTTGGCTAACAAACTGAGACAAGTGTTGTACTGAAAAAGAGACATCCGACCTGGTCAAAGATAGATATAACAACCTACCAATGATCCTTCTGTATTGCTCCCCCTAAGATAACAAAGTCCCAATGTCAGCTTTCAACTGTAAACCAGCAGGGAGTGGTGTCCTAGCTGGCTTGGACTCCATCATCTTTGCAGCCTTCAAAGTATCCAGGATATACTTTTGCTGACTAAGATATATCCCTGCCTTTTCTCTGAAGATCTCCATCCCAAGAAAATACCTAGCACTACCCAAATCCTTTATGGTATATGCTTGATGCAGAACATCTTTCACCTTCTGAATTCCTTCTGTATCTGTACCTGTGATGAGTATATCATCCACATATACAAGGACCACTAGAAATGACTTTCCTTCATTTTTGATGAATAAATAATAGTCATTATAGGACTGCACAAACCCCATACTCTTCAGTGTTCCAGTTAACTCTAGATTCCACTGTCTTGAAGCTTGCTTCAACCCATACAGTGACCTTCTAAGTTTGCATACTTCTCCAGTATTGCCTTTGTCATATCCCTCTGACAAAGTCATATAAATGTCCTCTTCGAGATATCCATGCAGGAATGCATTATTTACATCCATCTGATGTAAGGGACACCCCTTGGCATTAGCTAGAGCAATAACAATCCTCACAGTAGGCATCTTGGCAACTGGACTAAAAGTATGCATGTAATATTTTCCTAACTTTTGGTTGTATCCTTTCACAACCAATCTGGCCTTATGCCTTTCTATACTTCCATCTCGTCTAAATTTAATCTTGTAGACCCACTTAGACCCTATAGCTTTCTTTCCTGGAGGCAGTGTAGTGAGCTCCCATGTCCCATTTTCCTCCAAGGCTGCAATTTCCTGTCTCATGGCATCTTCCCACTCTGGGACTCCTTGTGCAACTCTATATGAAATTGGTTCAGTAGTGCTGAGCACTTTCTCCATGGAGGCACAAAAACACTGATAATCCTCTAGCCCATCAAGTCCACCCTCTACACTCATCACATAGTCTGCAGTCCCTCTAGGTTGTTGTGTTTCTCTCTGAGATCTCCTTAATGGAACTTCTTGTTATTGTATCTCTGCCTCGTGCACTTCTTCTTCTGTTGTATTGCTTTCATCATTTGATGCACCAGCCTCATCACTGCCACCAATAACAGTAACACTGGGGAAAAGAAAATCCTCTTGTCCAGGCAAATCAACAACTACCTAGACCCTTCTCTCAATAGGCATATTTGCAGGCACACTTTCCCTGAAATCCTCAATATCCTCCCTGAATGAGAAAATATTCTCACAAAACACTACATCTCTTCTAAGACTGACTTCCTTTCTTGCCAGATCAAAAACCCTGTAGCCCTTTTGATTGGTGGGATATCCCAGCAAAATACACCTCTTTGCTCGTGGATCAAATTTGTCTCTTCCTCGCTTGACTGTTCCTACATAGCACATACATCTTATAACTCTCAGATTGTCATATCCTGGTGGCCTTCCAAACAGTATCTCAAAGGGGGCCTTCCAGTTAATGCTCACAAGGGGCATCTTATTGATGAGATATGTGGCTGCTAGGATACATTCTCCCCAAAAATGTTTAGGCAATCCAGCATGAAAACTCAAGGCTCTAGCAGTGTCTAACAAGTGTCTGTGCTTTCGTTCCACAATGCCATTCTGTTGTGGAGTGTAGGGCATAGACTTTTGATGAAGTATTCCAAGGTCAGCAAAAAACTTCCTGCACTCTTCATTGACCAACTCTGTCCCATTATCAGATCTCACTGCCTTTGGCACTTTCCCAAACTGATTTCTAACCATAGCAACAAAATTATAAACAATGCTAGGAACTTGTTGCTTACTGTGAAGTAAATAGGTCCAGACAGCCCTACTGAAATCATCCACTATGGTAAAGAAGTACTTTTCCCCATTAAGACTTGGGATGGAAAATGGTCCCCATGTATCCATATGCAGTAAATCAAAACATTCAATAGTCTTGTTGTGACTACCTACAAAGGGCAACCTATGGAACTTGGCCAATTTGCAAGTATCACAGAAACTATCCTTCATGACAATTTTCTCACAACTAGGCACATGAACAATACTATGGTAAGAAATGTGACCTAATCTATGGTGCATAAGCTGTGATTCTTTATTCCTATCTGCTGTGAAGCAAGCTCCTTCCTTCTCTGGATTTTCACCACTACTTGTTTCCATCTTGTATAGTCCTCCACATGCCTTTCCTGTAGCTATAACCTCCTTATCAGAAAGGCTCTGTAAGACACATGAAGTCTCATCAAACCAGGCTCTCAATTTTCTTTGCTTGATGACTCTGCTAACAGACAACAAGTTGAATTTAAAATCTGGAACTAGCAGCACATCCTCTAGCACTAAACTTTCTCCCAAAACAGTCTACCATACTGTTTCACTTTCTTAACAGTCCCATCTGGCAGTCTAATGGAGATAGGCTTTGATAAATGCTTAATATTAGACAAACATTCTACATATGGACTCATGTGATCTGTAGCTCCTGTATTCACTATCCATTCATGCTTATGAGCATTATGAGCAACAAGATTTAGATAGGAGATACCTGCATAGTTCACAGAACTCAGAGGCATACCCTCCTTTCCTTTGTGCATCCTCATTATCTCCTGGTACATTGCCTCAACAAAGACTGGATCAAGGCTACTGGTCTTGTCATCCATTTGTGTCCCAAGAGGAGATTCCTGACTTACTGTGGCTGCCATCTTGGATCCTCTCCCCTTCTTCTTTCCTTTGTACCAGTCTGGGTACCCTATGACTTCAAAGCAAGAATCTGCACTGTGACCATCCATTTTGCAGATAGAGCAATGTTTCTTTTCACCATTGCCTCCTTTTCTTCCTTCTCTTCTGTTTCCTGATTCCTTTAATCCATATGTACCTGCTGAGAATGCCACTGGCTCCGGTACTGCTGTGGAGATTTGCCTTTGCTTTTCCACCTGAAGAACCAGGTAGTAGGCCTTGTTCAGTGTGGGAATTGGATCCATTGCCAAGATTTGGCTCTTAATAGGATCAAACTCCCCATTCAGATTCACCAGGAAGTGTAAAACCCTATCTTGGTTTTCCAATTCAAGCACCCTTTCCATGACCTTGCAGGAGCACTGTGAGATATGTCCACATATGCACGCAGGAATCGCATTCATACATACCAATTCAACCCAACATCGCTTCAATCCATTGAATTTCATCTGCGTGAGCTGAGCATTCGGATTCTCCGAATTTCCAATCGATAGGGGGTCATTGGAGTTCATCACTCCCAATTGATAGAGTTGTTCGTTCGCTGTCACCAATTCCTTCTCCATCCTTCGATTCTTCAGCAACAATTCGAAAGATTCTTGAGTCTGGGAAGTCTTTGAAGGTTGATCTCTCTTTCACTCAGTCTAGATCTCGCCTGCTCTGATACCATGTAGAATTTAGATCGTGAACTAGATTGAATTCTACACCTAGATGGGTAGAATATTGAAAGAAGAGATTGAAGGAAGAATGCTCTTTGAGCTGATGTATTGATCTTGTTGTGCGTACAGTTAGAATGAATCTGTTACAACAGATGCCTTATATAATAAAGCTCCCTAAGAGAATAGTGTAGGAAAATGACATAATTAACCCACACTTAAGACTACAAACTCAATACACTTCATTTCGAAAATGGCAGCTCGTGTTTTCGCTTCCTTCGCTCTCTTCGCAACCATGACTTCCATGATGGCGTACACCACTGATCCTACCCAGCTCCAAGACTTTTGCGTTGCTGACAACAATCCCAACACTGCAGGTAAGCGTTTCACTCTAAAAGCTTGTTTTACCAAAACAAAAGTTTATATATTAACGTGATCACGTTCTTGTTGCAGTGTTTGTGAACGGACTATTCTGCAAAAACCCGAACCAGGTCACAGCAGACGACTTTCTCTTAAAGGTTCTAAACAAAGCTGGCAACACCAACGTCCCAATGGGCTCGGTTGTCACACCTGTAACTACAGCTAACCTTCCAGGACTCAACACTCTCGGAATCTCACTGGCCCGTCTCGGTTTTGCACCGAACGGGCTAGTGGCACCCCACTTTCACCCTCGGACCACAGAGGTCCTGACCCTCCTAGAGGGCACCCTATACGTCGGTTTTGTGACCTCCAACCCCGCGAATGGCCCCAACAAGCTCTTCACAAAGGTTCTCTACCCTGGAGATGTGTTTGTTTTCCCACAAGCTCAAATTCACTTTCAGTTTAACGTCGGAAACACAAACGCCTTTGCTCTCTCGGCTTTGAGCAGCCAAAACCCGGGGGTTACTACGATCGCCAACGCGGTTTTCGGGTCTCAACCACCTATCTCCGGTGATGTTCTCTCCAAGGCGTTTCATCTCGACGCAAACATCATCAAGTATCTCCAATCTAAGTTTTGAATGGACTTAGGATTGGATAACTGATCAATACTTTTGATCTATGAACTTCTGATTTTTTTAAGCTTTTAGTAACTATATTTGATGTGTGTAATACACAATTATTTGGCTTCATACGCCATTTATGCTCTGCTTTGACTGATGGTTGCCGTATATAATCAGCTCGATCATCAAAGAATGAATAGTGCTTTAGGTTGATCATGGATATCGACAGAAAAGAAAGACTGAGGGTATATTAACTAGCTGAACATTATTACCTCACAGAAGATGTGAATTTCAAATTTACTGTATTGTTTTACTTCCAAGAATTTGTATTTACATGTAAATTTGTTTTAGATACTCCTTCCGTTCCATAATAAGGATCTCATCTCTTCCATGCGCGAATGTCGATGCACGTTTTGTTTCGTCAGTATCTCTAATTACACGTTAGTAAAAAATATAAATTATGATATTGTTAAAGTACTTATCGACGCAAATCGAACAAGCCCCACATGTCTATGTTTTACCTTATACGGAGTATATTGGAAGAAATCTACAAAATTCTCTCGAATTTGGATTAGTGTATAAAAAATGGCATGGGATCTACATAATGGGACGGAGGGAGTATAACCATACCTTGTAGTTGCTAAGTATTCAACAACATTTCCTCTAGATCATCTGCATAACTCGACTGTTCTTCACACTCAAGAAGTTGCTCAATTTCTTCAACCTGTATTTCTTGGAACATATCTGGTTCTTCTTCTCCAGCAGTTAAAAGGTGCATAAACCCGTTTTCCGGGAGGTTTTCATCATCCCAGTAATCCTCACGAGCCCGCTGTTCCAGAGGTACCATTTCTCCATAATCTTCATTCTCATGCGGACGTTTTAGCTTTTGTACTGAACTTATTTGTGTATGGTTTACATCCTTCTGCAGATTCCAATTCTCAGCTATCTTTTTCAGTTCATCTCCAATTGATGGTTCATTTTCTGCCAAGTGCTTAATGTCTTGTACGTCAACTATCTTACTGGCCTCTTTCATGGAGAACAAACAGAAAAACAGATACATTAGGAGTGTATCGCACTAATTGTCACGTGCAGAGCTTTAGATATAAGAAACCGTCAATGAAGCTAAAAATGAAATTATCTCTTTTTGTTGGAAAAACAAAAATCAGTGGAGCTGTATGAAGAAACATTGTCAAGTACCTTTCAGGACAAGTGCTTTAGCTTGAGCATACTCTGTGGCGATGTTCTGAATTCTGTCCAGGTCAAGTTCCTTACCCTGATACAAAGATTAAGTACATTAAATTCTTTTAACCCCTCCAGACAGTACTAGATTCCGAAAGAAGAACAATTTTGAAAATAGGGTAAAAAAGTAGTGAAAAATTATGATGATTCATATTCATCCCGGAACATCATACAAAAGCTCTAAATGTTCAAAAACCTCGGTAAAACTAGAAGCTTATTCACTTTGAAGAGACTATTCCATATGAAGGGCATGTTAGCGCTGATTAAAGGTAAACACTTTATTACTATGATGGTTCAGATTTGTTATTAATAATCACTAAACAGGTGGTTCTTCATTTTTCAGGAGAAGGTATAAACTGTTTGTTGCAGCCTACAACATACAAGTTTGTAAGGATTGCAAGCTCACCATGTCAGCATAAAGGTATTGCTCAATGCTACCATCTGCAAATAACCTGCAAAAATATTAAAAATGAAACATGCACAATAGGTTAAGCCCTGTTACAAGTTCAAGGTTATGGAGCACTCTGTCATATAACCCAAAAACATACTTCTCATGCATCATTTGTAGCATAGCTTTGTGCTTACTGATCTTTAGAGTTTCTGCTTCAGAGTAGTCATTCATGTCTACAAAACCAAATAAAAATGCATTCCTTTCGAGCATTCTCCTGATAAGAGTAGATACCACTTTAATCCCATTATTTTTGGAATCAATAAGAAGAGTTTTTAATCTTCTCAGATCACCTGTTAGAATGAATCGATATAAATTTAATCAGAAGAGTGATACAATAGTAGAGGCAAAGTAAAACATTCTATTTAACTAATAATGGTAATATTCTCTGTATGTACATAGTAACATGGAAATGGAAGTATTAGAAGTATGTGCTATTTATATAAGTAGCTGTTGTGCAATAGATTGAATAATGATAATTATGACAACAAACCTTTTGTGTTTTCAAACCAACAGATTTAAACTTAGATAAATTTGTCTTCGATTGCTAGAGAAAAACAACACAAACAGCCACCAAAATATGTGCAGACAGTCAGACGGAGTCAACTAGTTATAGTCCATGCTAAAATATAAATGCAGCTAGACCTTTCAGTGCCAAAATGATTCATCCTGTCCGCACGATTGTTCCATTAAACTTCTGACATGATTGCTTTTACTTTTCAGATGTCAACGTATTAACCATATACTTTTTACCCCTTACGAAGGTCAAACAAATATATTTCGAGCATCCTCTGTTATCTACTCCTAGGCTAAGATTCAGTTTACAGTCCTCTAAGCCCAAATATGCAGAAAATTTTCTAGATGTCAATGTTTTAAACTATGGTTGTTAGGAGTGAAGTGCTTGGATGAACCTAGCAAAGTGCTGTATTCATTAAATCCTGAACTAGGGGATGAATGTGTTTACTGATGGTTTGGGAACTGTTATTTTAATTATGTACTAGCACTATTTCGTATTATTACTAAGTATTATATCAGAAGGATTAGGGGTTCTAGAGGGGTATCCATGAAGGGATCAGGAAAGGTATATGCCTAGGGCTCACTGGAATTGTGTTTCCTTTGAGATGGAGAGATTTATCTCTATTTTGGGTTATCAATATTATAAGTTTGTTGAAGTCATCTTCTTGTCTAACAATGGTATACAAGAACACTTAGCATTAAGTTCATGGAGCAACCATTATATCTAGCTAAAAATAAATAAATGCATTAAGGTAATCCAGATATTTTACAAAGTACATAATTTTCTATTCATCAACATTTCATAGCATAAAAATGTATTTTAAGGTGAAGACATATTCATACCTAGAGACAAGTATATCTTAAATAGAGGTTTGAATGGTTGAATCTCGTAGAAGCAATATAGACAATATAGGCCACCCAGTCTATGTGACAAGGGATAAGTTGCAACAATATGGCCTGCAAGTACGTAAGTTAGTTGACCGGAATTAATGGAATTCTACAAGAAGCAATATGGACTAATAGAAGAGTAGAGAATATTCAAGAAGAATTGTCCATTAGCACTATAGGAATGGAAAATATATCAATGTCATTTGATATTTTTAGCTTTCCAGTTGAGTAATTTTCTTTTATAAATTCAATAGATATTAAAACTTAAGGTACAGTTTGATACCGGGAAACAAGGTACTACATGTGTTCTATCCGACTCTATAATTGAACTATATAAAAATAAAATCATGTAGGCAAAGGAGAAATTGTTCATTTAAAAGACAGTATCTGGGACATTGATTGAGAAGCTACATAAGAATAAATGAAAGATACGTCAAAGAAATGATACAGTGACTCCCTATGTGTTGCATTAGAATAATAATGATAGAAGAGACCTGAGAGTACATTAATAAAGTAATAATGCAAACCGGTTGTGATCTAGTATTTTTATGTGGTAATATAAAAAATAAGAAATGTAAAACAGTACATGTGTTTCAAGAACTTCCAAACTGCCAAAAGCTATGCAGACTAATGTCCTAATACTCATAATTTCTTTACCAAAAACAATTGTATATAGATACTGTGTATACATACCTACACAATGTGCATAGAGTGTTTGCATGACCAATGCCAAATTTGAATTCTTAGGTATAGCATCAAATATGTATGAGAACTTTCTAGCTAGCCACACTCTTTTCATATCAGAAAGCAATTTATAATCTCCCTGCAAAGTTTATACATTATGTCAGTAAAAGCAGAAAAGGTTCAAACTAGTAGAGACATAATAAATTTCAATCACATCTAAATCTTCTTAGGATACCTTATCGAAATCTTTTATAAGCTCATCAATATCCTGCTTGAATAGGGACAAATCCATAGCCATCTAACAGTGTTCTAACAAAATCTACAAAACAAATATGTCTATTAATACAGGTACAAACTTTTCAATGCAAAAGACATATAAATGGAGTTCAACACTGTTTTATACTTTTATGTAAGGATCAGAGACCATATGATACTAATACATAGACTAGGACAAAAAATTGAGCACAACCATGTTCAAACTTCAGTAAAACAGAAAACCCCAGCCTCAACCAATCCTCCATTTCCCCCCGCCAAATCCAACCCTTTCTATTCTCCTCCAGTGTCCAGGCCATTTCAAACACCAGTCCAAACCGAATACTGAATTCACGCATCAGCTACAGCATATTTTACCAGGAATTGGAAACTGGAAACTTCAATCTCAAATTGTAAGGAACTCAAGTAAAGATATGATAGAATGGAAGGAGAAAGGATGAAGAAGTAAACTGAGAAGAGTAGGCGAAGGTAGAAGAAGATACGTGTATTCTGTAATTGGATGATTCAACCGTCTAATGCTCTTGGCTGATTTAAGACGTTACAAACACACAAACACATAGTAGGCCTGGCCTTCAGCCCATTCCGGTACAACGGCTCAACACCCTAGCTAGGACATGAAAAAGAAATTTGATTTGTAACGGCTTATACGGAAATGGCTAATTATACACCAGAACAAGCTTCCAATTATACTAGAGGATGAAAATTGAGAAATGATAATAATTACTGCATCATTACAATTGCAATATATGCAGCATCCCATTGATCAATTTCTCAACTTGAGGTGTATAAAAAATATCCATCAAATTGTCCATCAGCACAACAGCCACCAAATTAGTACAGCACCACACCCATCAAATTAGTACAGCATCACAGCCACAAAATCAATTGGAGCAACCAAAACGTATTAACCAGAACTAACACACCATTTAAACTGAGTCGACAAAAAAATCAGCAACAAAAAATTGTCCATTACCATTTCAGTGAATCTCCATTCAGGGCATTAACACCGGTTCATGGAATTTCGTGTCCACCACATAAAATTTGCAATATACTAAACCTGGACTAACTCGTTCACTCAAGTACTTTTGCACTCAATTACTCTACTGCTCAACAAAATCAACGAGCATATGAACCGGTTTAGCAGCAGAACTAGTCCTTATCAAAAATCAATGAAAGAACCCATATTCTTCACACATAAAAAAAGAGGTCTCCAACCGAGATAAAACACTATATAACTAAGATCTCAAACCATCGATATATGTAATGGATACTCAATTCCTTTCCCTGCATCGAAGACAAATGAGCCAACAGATTCGATCGAATCCAAGGAGTCTCCAAAAATTCACCATCATCAACCCTTTCCTTCTCTGACATTTTCTCAAACGGCTTGTGTGCACTATGAATTCTCCAAATTTTAAATATATCGCTGATTAACAAAGAATCCTAGTTGAAACCAAAATTGCTCATGAAATCAACAGAACATCCAAGACCTAAGCCACCTAAATGAAAAATTACTGGTTACAAATTGTAGCTATACATCATCTACTGTAATTTTGTAAGTTCAAGAATAGAAATAAAAACAGGGAGATATATGCTTGAAAGAGTCGAAACTCGAAAGGAGATTGATGAGGCGATTGTCGTGATGCCTATCAAAGAATACCTAACTCAAATCCACTAGTATAGTGGGAAGCAAGGTCGAATCCCAAGAGAGTCGAGATACAGTTTAAATCACAATTTTGTTCCTAACAAGTAACCAAATTGGGGGGGGGTTTGTAGTAATTGAGATCAAGGAAGTAAACAAACACGCAATTGTTGAGATTAAGTAGTATGATGGAAAGAAGTTCACTTCTCGGTTGTTAGCACATCAATCATGCAAGGAGAATTGATCATGGAAACCTAACACCATATATTCATACACATTCAATTGGTTTATCCTACTCTTTGTTCATATAAAGTAACTAGTCCAACAAGTCCTAGAAACCCTTATTTGATTATAACCCTAGAACAACTAAGATTCAATAACCAAATAGCATTGAGCGCAAAGATATGTAGGCTTGTGCAATACCATTGGCGACAAGCCGATACTTGACACAAGTTTATAATCTCTACCCTATAAACACTCACAACAAGTTCATGTAAATAAGGATTGCTACCAAAAGACAAGACTCTTCAACAAGAATTATCAAGTCTAGCAATATGAAAGATAGAAATCAAACCTAGTTGCGCACCTAGATAAAATCAATATCTCTCAATAGCAAATTGAGGCACAAGAGATTATAAAATAAAACCACAATTGAAATAGAATATAAGATGTAGGAAACTCACAATCCTCCAATGAAAGAAGGCTTCAAACCTCAAAGTGAACAATAGAGATTTAGTTACACATAGTCATAGAAGCTCTCAACAATGGAGTTTTCTTACTAAAAACCAAGATAAAAACTCTAGGGAGAAGGAGAAGAGTTTATATAATTTCTCCCTAGAAAAACCAAGAAAAATAAATAAAAACCAAGTCTTAATGCAGCAAATTAAAGATAAACATAACTTGTTTCGGAGTTACAAATCAAATGGAGAGAGGAAGGTCTAGCATCCAATGCCATCAATTCAATGCTGACTCCGGGTAGAAATCTCGACCGAGATGTTGGAAATCTCGACCGCGATTTGCACATGCTGACGTGGAATGACGTGGAATCAACAGAATCTCGATGCTGGAAAATGGCAAAATCTCGACCGAGATTTTGGGATCTCGACCGCGATTTCTTGTCTGCAGCTTCTTCTCTCCGTCTTCTTCTGGTCTCGAGGCAGCTCGGCTTCGCCTCTCGACCACTCCTCTGGTGCAAGTGTGGTGTGTACTCCTCCTAAGCTCCATCCCGCAAGTACCAATGAAGGATACAAGCGGAATCTCCTAACTCCACCACCAAAATCGCTTTCGAGCTTCCCGCAAATCCATAATAACAACTCCAACCGGATTCCGGAAATACACTCGACAAGCACCTAAACTCCTCTAATCCTATGCTAATAGTCGCCAGTTATCACCATATAACATGCTCCTATCAGAGATGAAACCTAAGAGTCCGGTGCTGTGAAGTCGCCGTATCGCCGGCTGAACAGGTAGTGATAGAGGAGAAGGGCTCGGCTGGGAAGAAATCTAATTTGAAGGTTTTATATTTTTCAGTGAGAAATTTTGAGCATAAGGACTTTACACCTCTAACCTGTCACGATCCGGGTTATAATAAGGGTGTTGAAGGGATTGGAACTGGAAGTCAGGTGGGAGCTCCACTGAAAGTACTTTTATAATTTTGATCCTATTAATCCCCGACTAATCCGTCTAGGCGCTAGTCCACCACCCGCAGCCTAACTCCCGCCTAGCTTATTTTAGAACACTGCTTGGAGATTACTCTAGAAGTTGGGTAAAACTAACAAATTTTGTCTATATAATATTAGCTCCGTGTAATATCAGCATAACTAGTCACCCTTGAGGCATTTTGTTTGCTTTGTCCAGTTGTTTTATGTTGAGCGGCCTCAGTTGTTCTTAGCCTTGTGGGCTGTTTTTGTAGTGACTATTTATGTTGTCTGATTGCACTGTAAATCCTCTCCTCCAATTCTAATGAAGAAAAGCTTTCAAAAAAAAAAAAAAAGAACAATTAAGAAAACGATCAATCAAGGGCTTATAACCTTTTGTATCCCACAATATGTAGAATATTTAAAAAAATAAATTTTACACAATAAATAAAATAAAATACATATAGAGGTAATGGATTTTTCCTACAAATCAGTAACGCGTATATAAAACAATGTATTCATCCGGTGCGAATCAATTTTTTTTTTCATTCGTTCCGAATGGACATGTATTCATCCGGTGTGTATCAAAAGGTGCGTTAAAATGTCCGGGTGCATCAAATAGTAGGGGCATTTTTTCTAATGTGAAGCGATATTGTGCTCTAGTTCGAATCTGCAATGAATTCGAAATATCTTCGATGCCAGTGATTAGAATAGGCCAGATATGTTAGTACATGATCAGTTTTGGACTCATGGATAGGTGGCTTTAGGGCCTGTTCGGCAAGACACGTGTTGAAGTATGTGTTGAAGTGGAAGTAAGCTGAAGCTGAAGGTAGCTGGAGTTGATATTTTAGGAGTTGAAGTTTGGTATGTCTTGTTCGGTAAACCGAGCTGAAGCGAGTTGATGTAATTGGAATTAGGATGTAAAATGACGAAAAAGGACATGAAGATAATTGTATTGAATTGTATGTTAGAGTAATATTATGAATTATTATTTAGTTTTGTCCACATAAAATTGATATATTTAACATTATATATATCAAATTTTAAATCTAGTATTTTAATATGATTTATTCAAATAAAAAATATATATACATATTATTTAAGAAAAAATAAATTCAACACACTCATAGACATATATAGCTCTAAGAACATTAAAATTAGATATTATCTCAAAAAAGAAAAAATTCATAACAAGCCTATAACAATTGTCATTCACATTTTTTTAGTTAACTTTTTTTACAATGTCTTCCAGAGTAGATTTTTTACAACGTCTTCCTAATGGTTTAGTGATGGAAGAGTAGATTATTCCATTCCTTACAAACACTAGCATACACAAAATGTGAAACAAGTTAAACAATGCATCAACCATGCCCATGGCACAGTAGTGAAACAAGTTAAAGAGACGAACTCCATCAAGCTAAAGTCACACAACAGATAAGAACCAAATGAGCCAAGTTGCTGCACAATTCAGACTTGAGATGGGCCATCATGGCTCAGTAGTGCAGTATGAGTGGCATCAAAGGAGTTTCAGCAAGTTAGTTTCTACAAAACAACAAAAGTAAACAGTTAACTCACATCCATAGTTAAAGGTTATATCAAGTATAGAGTTGGCGACTGAACAAATTTTTGTTCATCATCACCAAAAATCTGAATTCATCATCACCAAAAATCCAATTCTCAACTCAAATCAAATTTGTGTATGAGTACTCATCATATGAAAGAACTATACCTTGTTATAGATCCTCCATCTCCTCTGAAACTCTTTGAAAGAACTATACCTTGAAGCCATCATATGAAAGAACTATACCTTGAAGCCATCAACTGAATCAGATTACAAAGAATTACTAAACTGGACTAAAAAGGTTTAAACTGTTTTACTGAATTGGAGTTTGTAATGACTAAAGTCAATTTTGAGTTCTAAAATTTACTCCTTACGTGGTTATAAATCTGCATAATGATGTGTACTCAAAGACCATCATCCTACTGAAAGGTTTCTCCTCTTCACAGTAACCAATAAGGTTCACAAAAATTTTGTGATTTACTTTTGACAATGTTTCTACCTGCAAAACATAGACAAAACTGCTATTTCATCCAATAATACATTTGATTTTGAGTATACCTTCTTCCTGAACTGGGCCTCTAGATTCCTTGACCACTCCTTACAAGATTTCACTAAACTTGACACAACTGCTATTTCATCCAATAATACAACCAGCTGAAGCCATCCTAACCTCAAGCTCTGCCATCCTACTTGGCTTGTATATAACTCATTTCCTCCTATTTCACCTCGAAATAAATACACATAATCAATTGGCTTGTATATGTAATCTGACTAATCGAGGAATATAATAGCCATTGCTGTAATCAAAATCAAAGAAATTCAGAGTGAAGCAGTAAATTCACATCCATAGTTGAAGCAAAAGTATGCACAAGGAAATGAAGATCTTGAAAACACACTCACTCACTCTAGTTCTTTCTCTTTGTTTGTTAAGCTGTTGTAGTATATAGTTGGAGAAATTTCTTCCACTGATCTTCTTGCTTCCTCCTATTATCAATTTCCAAAAGTCAGCAATGAAGACAATTCAAATCAAGACCTAATTCAGTAACATTCATCAAGAAAATCAATTTCTATTATGAAGAGCTAACAAACTGAGCATTAAAGGTATATCACCTAATTTGAGGCCATAATTCAGAAAACAATTGTCCAAGCCAGTAGCCTCATCTTAATTCAACTAATCCTATCCCCCTACCCCCTTTACATTTTGTTTCAGACATGAAATCTCGTCAATATAATTATCATTTCCCACTTTCATACATATAAAATAACAGATGCATTTAATCAAACACCTTGAGTGCACAATCAACACAACCTAAATATATAAACAAATTATTCAATACACAAATCCAACTGCAATTCAGGACCAAAATAAGCAGAATTGCATTAGAAGGTGCATAAAATTAAATTGAAGCATGAAATTAGGGTTCTAGCTTAACCTGATTTTCCCTCCACACGAAACCAACGAAGAACCATAATCAAATTTTGCCCTGAATAAAACCGATGAACTGGAGAGGGAGAATTGTTAGAACTTTTCCAAGGGCAATATCATAATATTCCAGCACTTCAACTCCTCAGATTTGCTTACCCTACCCCCCCCCCCCCCCCAAGGGTAAGCAATTTGCTTCATCTTCAACTTCTGGGCACTTCAACTTCAGATCTTCAACTCTGTCAAAATCCTTGCCGAACATGCCTAATTTCTCTTCAACGCTCAAATTCTTCAACTTCAACTCCTTCAACGCACAAAAAACGCCTTGCCGAACGCGCCCTTAGTAATTGGAATAACCGAATGTAATAAATCATGCCTGATACGTTGTAACAAATTAACGGGTGTATTGCAAATTCGCTTCCTCTTTTCAAAGAGAGCTCGAAGCTTCTTCCATGGGGTTCTTTCTCTAAGTCATTTTCTTTCTCGTTTTCTTGATTCCTTTATAGTATCAGAGTGAAACAGCGCTTGATTATTCCCGATATTTGTTGTGAATCGCTTGTTTTTCTAAGCTCGTCAACATAAATTACAATCTTGACGGAGGACGACGGAGCCGAAGTGCCGACACCTCTGATCCTTTCTATATTCATCCATGTGACAATCCAGATATGTTTCTGGTTTCTAAGGTCTTTGATGGTGAAGGATTTGTGACATGGAAAAGAGTTGTTCGTGTTGCCTTATCCGCAAAAAAACAAGGTAGGATTCATAGATGGAACCCTAATTCCACCTCTAGTTGATTATTCTGACCTTAGAGCTTGGGAACGATGTAATGATATGGTTATGCCTTGAATTAATAGTTATGTGATCAAAGAAATTGCAGGGAGTATAATTTTTCAAACACAGCTCGAGAAATGTGGTTGGAATTGTGCACTAGGTTTGAACAATCAAATTTGGCTCAATCTTTTTGAATTTCGAAGGAATTATGCACAATCTCCCAAGGAAAAGATAGTATTACTGCTTATTTCACAAGAAGCAAAGGATTATGGGATGAATTGGCTATACTGTAGAATGTTATGTCTTGCACTTGTGCAGATAACACTGTTGAGAGATACAAAGCTCGCCTGGTCATCAGGGGTTTTACTAAAAAAGATGGAGTTGATTACACAAAAACCTTCTCCCTTGTGGTTAAAATGACAACAGTAAGATGCTTGGTCTCAGTGGCTCTTAAAAGAGGTTGGACAATTCCCCAGTTGGATGTGAATAACGTTGTTCTTCACGAAGATCTTCATTTAGGAGTCTATATGTTGCCTCCTCCAGGTTTAACAGTTCCTTCATCTTTTTTCTGTCGATTGAACAAGTCTTTATATGGGCTCAAACAAGCCTCACGTCATGGTATGCAAAATTATCTAATTTTGTGAGCTCTCAAGGATATGTCCATTCTCCCAATGATTTCTCCCTATTTTCCAGAATATCTAATGATTATGTGGTGTTCCTTGCCATATATGTTGATGACATTTTGGTAACTGGCAATGATGAGAAGGAAATTGCTTCCTTGAAGACTTTTTGGATGCTCGGTTTCGCATAAAGGATTTGGGTAGATTACATTATTTTCTAGGCATCGAGTTCATTAAAGTGGAATAAAGTTACATTCTGAGTCAAAAGAAATTTCTTCGCGCAGTTTTGGACGAATTCCCATGTGAAGATTCCACCTCTCCTTTCGCTCTATTACCCTCTTATATGCAGTTTGTTTTTTCTAGTCCTGCTTTAACAAATGCTTCTATCTATCGCAAGTTGATAGGGAAACTCAATTTTCTAACTAATACTCGTCCAGATCTCGCCTACAATGTCCAGTTTCTTAGCCAATTTCTCAACACTCCAACTCAGGCACATTTCAATGTAGCACTTCACACTTTACACTATCTGCACAATCATGATAAATTGGGACTTTTTCAATGCTTCGCCTAATATGCAATTTGTTGGTTATTGCTATGTTGATTGGGCTGCATGTTCTCATACCAGACGACCTGCTACCGGATTCTTCATCACTTTTGGTGGTTGTCCTATATCTTTGAAGTCCAAAAAGAAGAGCATTGTGTCCCTTTCTTCGGCAGAATCTGAGTATCGCTCTATGCGCCATCTCACTACTAAACTAGCCTGGTTGTCTCGTCTCCTTCATGAGCTTGATGTTCCAGGCTTACTTCCTATTCTGGTCCGTTGCGATAGTCAAGTTGCCATTCACATCGCCCGGAATCATATGTCTCACGAAAGGACGAAACACATTGACCTTGTCTGCCATTTTGTCTGACACAAACTGCAGGAAGGTTGGATTACCATCTCTTTTCTTCCTACACAAAGGCAGCTCGCAGTTGTGCTCACCAAATCCTTATCTGGCCAACCTAACAATGTTATTCTTGGCATGTTGCAGTTGGTTTCACCACCTGCATCTTGAGGGGGTGTTAGTATAGGAATAGTTTTGGCCTCATGAACACAGGGCACCAGTAATTGGAATAGTCAATTTCAATAAATCATGTCTAACACATTGTAACAAATTAACAACTGTATTGTAAATCTGCTTCCTCTCTTCAGAGAGAGCTCGAAGCTTCTTCCATGGCGATTTTTTTCTAAGTCTTTTTTTTCTCGTTTTCTTGATTCCTTCATAATATATATAGGGTCTTACTATTTGACACACCCATTTTCTTTATTTAGCACATCCGGAGATTCGTCACGAAGGTATTACAGCTGATCTTCGTCACGAAGGTATTACATAATAGATTCGTCACGAAGGTAAACGGGAGTTCCGTCACGAAGGTAAACAAGAAATTCGTGACGAAGGTAAACAAGAGATTCGTCACGAAGGTAAACAAGAGATTCGTGACGAAGGTAAAAAAAAATTTAAATTTTTTTTCAGATTCTTGTAGAGAATTTCAATACGAGTCCGTTCATATAAAATACGTCCAAAACGGATATCGTTTGCCCTTCCAAAAGCCTCCAAAACAAAATAGTCGCATGCGTTGAGTTCCTAAAACAAAAACTTATATAAATTTATTAATTGTATAATATAATTATTTATTATAGTTAAAAATCATGCAATTAAAATTATATACTATAATTATATATTATCATTTAATATCACTAATTTATTAC
Organism: Oxyria digyna; assembly: GCA_029168935.1. Classification (NCBI taxonomy): domain Eukaryota; kingdom Viridiplantae; phylum Streptophyta; class Magnoliopsida; order Caryophyllales; family Polygonaceae; genus Oxyria; species Oxyria digyna. Next base: position 2,040,065 of record JAPVLV010000017.1, read on the forward strand.
TTACAAAGTATAATTATGCATTATGTTTAAATATTACGAACTTAACGGAAACGACTGTTTTGTTTTTAGGGCTTTTGGAAGGGCAAACGATGTCCGTTTTGAACGTATTTTATATGCACAGACTCGTATTGAAATTCTCTACAAGAATCTGAAAAAAATTTAAAAAAATATTTTACCTTCGTCACGAATCTCTTGTTTACCTTCGTCACGAATCTCTTGTTTACCTTCGTGACGGAACTCCCGTTTACCTTCGTCACGAATCTCTTGTTTACCTTCGTGACGGAACTCCCGTTTACCTTCGTCACGAATCTATTATGTAACACCTTCGTGACGAAGATCAGTTATAATACTTTCGTGACGAATCTCCGAGTGTGCTAAATAAAGAAAATGGGTGTGTCAAATAAAGACTTGTTATATATAATGTCTTGCAATTTACAAGCCTTTATAAATCCTATGTTCTTATTCTTCCACTTAAAACCAAACTAAGTTCAACACTGAATAATTTAACCAAAACCTCAATGAGAAAACTTATATGATGTCTATTTTCAAAATCTAAATAGGACAAACAAAAATCATGTCTTAATGACGCTTGGAAGTTTCAAGAAATGGCCAATTCGAATCTAGAAAAGGACCGCTACCTATTTACGTGGTGGTGTACAACGCCCTAATGTGAGATCAAACCTCCAGATTAATCAAAACAAAAAAGAAGAAGAAGACAAACAACAATATTTTTATTAGCAAGCAACCACAAAGAGTAGACTCAACTTGGCCCACAACATCAAGATAATCTCTCACGTACAATTTATTCCCCACCTCTTATAAACAATTGAATCCATAAGTACAATAGCAGTAAGCCACTAGCTACCTGCACATTTTGTTTAGTTTCCTCTTATTCTTATACTTACCATGTTTTCAGATATTTCCTATCTCATCCTAACCTTATGCTTCATAGCATGGGTGAGTTGGGGAAGTATTTGTGCCCAATGCCCTATTGGGCACTATATTTATAACAACTACACTCCCAAACTAAATGTTAATAAAATGCCCTAGTATAAATATGCACTATCAGATCTGTAATTTTATTCCACGCTTTTTCCTCCTCCCTGCTCCTCTCTCGCTCAATCTCTTCGTCCCCTCTTCTTCTGCCTTCGCCGCAAGCTTGGAGCGGTTCTCTTCCTGAGCCAGACACGCCGCTAATCTCCGGTACTCTCCTGATCTCGTCGTCGCTCTCCATTCCTGAACTCAAGCACACAACTGAGAGATTCGCCGGATCTGAAGAACGCTTGCCGAGATTCTCCGGATCTGAAGAATGCTTGCAGAGATTCGATTTCATGGAACTTGGACTCCTTAGCGATCGTCGATAGCTTCACCTCTCTCTTTGATTCTCTCCGATTAGCTCTTTGATTCACTTGCAGAGATGTTGAGAAGCCGATTTTGGGAAAACAGGTTATCTTCTTACTAATAGTTGCGTATACTGTTCTTGATTAAAACATCAGTAACATCTGTTTTGTCTATTATGCTGAAAACATCAGTAACATCGAGGTAGGAGGAGGAGGACACAAAGGAGATGGTGGGAGACGACGGTGGAGGAACGGTGTTGTCAGATCCAAACTGTTGACAGATTGAAACAGTGCTCCTTTATCAGTTCGAAACAGTGCTCCTTTTCCATCCTTGTTGTACTTAATGGATTGACAGATTGAACAAAACACAAGTTGCAGAGGCAAGTATGTGTATAAATTTCCTTTCCTTTGTGAATTTTATGACCGTGTTATTTCATTTACTACTACTTAATATACTACTGCTTCAGTTTCTTCTGCTTCATTTACTAGTCTTTGTTGTTTGTTGTTTGTTGATTTGAGGGAGATATTGAATGATTTTTTTTATTTTTTGTGTGATCTGTAAACAGATTACAGATTATTGTAGCACCTCTGTTTACAGATTATTGTATCTTCTACTTAATATATATGTATGACAGTTGGATGATTTTTTATGTTTCTAATTGGAAAGTCTGTATAGCATGATTGTTGATGTTGAGATGAACTGTTTTTGCTGTCAACAGATATCTGGTTGCTGTTGTTGGCATATAAAGTTTTAGATGTAGTTTTGCTGAAGTTTTAGATGTTTTTGTTGTCAACATATATCTGGTTGCTGCTGTATAGCATGATTGTTGATGTATGACAGTGAATCTTGAAGTTGACTGCAATGCTCTCAGCAGAGAAGATGTGTTAGTGTACAGTTTTCAGCAGAGAAGATTTTGGTTCCTTATTAGATGACTGAAAAGAGTTTGCTAGACCCGTGCATTAATTCTTTTAGAAAAGCTATGTGCATTATGTACACGAACTGAATCGCACACTTAGAGATATGATGAAGGATGTCTTTGATAATGTTATTACTATGGGCCTGGGATGGTGCTTGCCAATGTCTTTTAATTGTTTTAATGAAGTACTTCTGTGTTCTTTCAACTGCATACAGTACTATTTGATTTGACTATTGACATTCGAGTCATGTATCTTGATTTATCTTAGTTTCGTTTTCTAGTCTTTCGTTTCAATTGGCATCATTTCTTTGCTTTCAAGTAGATTAGTTTTGCTCGCTGCAGGGACTCATAAAGAACCTGCGTTGTTTCTTTGTTGCAGTGCAGTGAAGTTTGCTTTAGATGAGGAAGAAGTAACCAGACTATTTCGGATTAGGAAACTGGGATGGAGATGCTTCATGATCCAGGTTCAACAGACAAAGTAGGGAGATATACTGTTTTCTAGTGTGTTTATAGTTTTTAAAATATGTTGACATTTTAATTTAGTTTGTTGACAAGTTTTGTAAAGTGTTGACAATGTTGACAATTTTGTAATATTACTCGTGTTGTATGTTGTTGACAACTTATTTAGTCGTGTTGAGTTGACAACTTATTTAGTCGTGTTGAGTTGACAACTTATTTAGTCGTGTTGAGTTGACAACTTATTTAGTCGTGTTGACAACTTATTTATTCGTGTTGACAACTTATTTGGTCGTGTTGACAACTTATTATTCTTGTTGACAGCTCTATTATTCTTGTTGACAGCTCTATTAAAAATTTGTTGACAGCTCTGTTATAAATTTTGTTGACAACTCTGTTAAAAAATTTGTTGACAACTTTGTTAAAAAATTTGTTGACAGCTTTGTTAAAAAATTTGTTGACAGCTTTGTTAAAAAATTTGTTGACAGCTTTGTTAAAAAATTTGTTGACAGTAAAAAATTTGTTGACAGCTCAGATAAAAAATTTGTTGACAGCAAATGGGGTATTTTCTTATAACTTAAAAAAGTGATGCAGAAACTTAAAAAACGTAACAGTTTTAGGGTATTTACCCAAAAACTGGGTGAGTTGGGTCTTCACCTCCAACCGAAAAAGGGTCCATCCGCCCTTGCTGCCTGGCCCATTGGGCCTTCCGGTTGTCGGAAGCCTGCCTTTCTTGGACCCGGAACTTCACTCCTACTTTGCGGGCTTGGCCCAGACTTATGGCCAATAATCAGCCTCCGGCTAGGGAATAAAATTGTTGTGGTGGCGAATTCTCCTTCTACGGCCAAGGAAATTCTCAAGGATCGTGATGTCGTCTTTGCCAACCGTGACATCCCTGCTGCCGCTAGTGCTGCCACTTATGGCGGAGTCGACGTCGCCTGGTCACCTTATGGTCCATTATGGAGGATGCTAAGAAAGGCAAGTGTATACTAACCAAGCCTTGCATGCTTATTGCTTAACCTAGTTTTCTACTAATGATATTCGTTATATATCCATGCCAAGTCATGCTTCATAGAGTTAAATTTCTATGTGACGCCGTAAAAATCACTAAAGATTAACAAGTGCTAAGTAAATATGTCAGATAAAGCTCTAAAATTCATCAGAAGCAGAAAACTTTCGAATTAAAATGGCGGTTACGTCTCTTAAGTGTTTAAATACTAAAAAGAAACCTTAATGCCAAAATATCCAAAACGAAAATAAAAACAGAACAACAACAACAATAACAATCGACCCAGTTTAATCCCGTCGAGGCAGGGTCCGAGGGGACAGATGTGGACAATCCCTACCCCCAACAATTCGTCGGGAGGATGTGGACCGACAAGCACAAGACCTAAGACTCGTAGCGTACGAGAAGAAAAAATACTTGAACCAATCCAAACAAGGAATCCTAAAAGGGATGCGAAAAGAATGAGTTAGGGTCCAGACACACTTCATGGCCGCCAAAGGCACTCCAGCTGACGATCATCTATGGTTCTAACACCTTGATCTTATCCCTCTACACACTCTTGTCCCGAGTCATGTCGTCCGTCATCGCTAGCAGCGCAAGATCCTTAGTTATCACCTCATCCCAGCTTTTCTTTGGCCGATCTCTACCTCTGCGCAAAAAGCCAAAATCTAGTTTCTCACCAAAAAATCCCATGTAGACAGAAAAATGGTGAGTTCGACTCGTTAAGACAATTCCCTATCCGGAAAGGTATAATAATTGTCATTATGATATCGGACGTCAAACTTGTGCAAATTCTGCCCAACCTTTTCGACGAGCGACTTCTTCTTCGATACGATTACGCGCAACCAACCTTTCTACATCACTACGAGAAAAAGCTAACTCATCTAAGCTAATATTTAACTACGCTTTTCACACAAAAAATATATTTAACTACGCTCAAGTATAAGACAATATTGATTGAGCCATTTTTATTATGTGGAAAAAAGTTCCGGTGAGAACAAGGCTTAACGTATCAAAAACGAAGTTTTCACGTTCTTAGATTACAAGCTAATGTTCATAATTTGAGCGGCAATGTTCATAATTTGGCCGATAATTTTTTTTAGGTCATTTTTAGAAGAAAAAAAAACACCAAAGTTCGTAGTAATTACAAGTATGCCACCGTGCCCATCACTGAAAACGTTCAAAAAAAATTATGGCCCAGATTATGAACATTAACATCAAGAATATGAACATTGACGTGTAATCTGTGAACGCGATTTGTTCGTTTTTCCTATGATAAGAGATGTTTGCACCTGAACTTTCCTCTTATCAGGTGATGTATAATGTAAGCCTCAGAAAATCTTAATCAAAAAATTTCATAAGAAAAATGATTTATGGTTGTAGATAAATGGACTAAGATTTATGTTGTAATGTTTGAACTGAAAACAGGTATGTGTGCGTGAGTTGTTGGGTCCAGCTACTCTTGATACAGTATACAAGCTAGGAAAGCACGAAATCAAGAAGACAATGAAGAGCATAGACAATGAAGAGCAAATGTTTGCAACGACGATGAACGTTGTTATGAGCATGCTTTGGGGAGATACTATCAAGGGCGACGAGAGGGTAGGCTTGGAATCAGATTTCCATGCCGCGGTGACGAATTTAACCGATCTTTTGGTGATACCGAATGTATCGGATTTCTTTCCGATTCTGGAAAGGTTCGATTTGAAGGGGGTTGTGAGGAAGATGAGACGATGTGCCGACATGCTTTATGGTATAATTGAGGGGGTGATTGATCGCCGGAGGAAAATGGACGAGAATGGTGATGGTGGTGGTGATGGTAGCAAGGATTTTCTTCGAGTTCTGCTTGAGTTTAAGGAGAATGGGGAGACTAAAATGCCTTTCACCAATATTCACCTCAAGGCTTTGCTCTTGGTAAGGATTTTAGATGAGGATTGTGGATGATGCACTATGTGCATGAGTTACTGAGTGTGCATCACTACAACTGTGTGAATGAGCCAATGGGCATGTAGCCCAGCGGTAAAGTAGCTCTTCCTTTACCGTTAGGTGGTGAGTATCGAACTCACCACCGACATCTGACGTCAGCTTTAGCTGGGGTAGGGGGCCGCCTGTTACAAGGGGGCCCCGTGTCTTGCCTGCACAAAAAAAAAGTACAACTGTGTGAATGAGTTATAACGTCTGTATGCATAAATTATAGCGTGATTGACAAGAAAATATGCATTGCAGGACTTGATTGTAGGAGGGACGGATACGACCTCCAACACGCTCAAATTTGCAATGGCGGAGATATTGAACAACCCGAAAGTGATGAGAAGAGCCCAACAAGAGCTCGACACGGTTGTCGGTTCTAGGGATGCTCCATTGGAGGAGTCACATTCTCCATCTTCCCTATTTGCGAGCCATCATGAAGGAAAGCCTAAGGTTGCACTCGATCATCCCGCTCTTGGTCCCTCGTTGCCCGACTGAATCATGCATTGTATCAGGCTACACTATTCCCAAGGGCTCAAGGGTTTTCGTGAACGTATGGGCCATTCACAGAGACCCTTCTGTCTGGGAGGATCCTCTAGAGTTCAAACCAGAGAGGTTTTTGGACGGAAAGCCTGATTTTAGTGGCCATGATTTCACATACTTGCCGTTTGGGTCAGGGAGAAGGATTTGCGTAGGGGTGACAATGGCTGAGAGGATGGTGTTGTATTCGCTAGCGTCGTTGTTGCACTATTTTGATTGGAAGCTGCCTCAAGGAGTGAAGAATGTGGAGCTTGAGGAGAAGTTTGGAATCACATTAAAGAAGAGAAGACCCTTGTTGTTGATTCCTTCCCCAAGGTCTAATGTAGTTTAATGTATGTGTCCTTTGATATAACACCTAAATAATACCAAGGAAGATCACTTTCTAAAGTGGTAATCCATATTTTTACCTTAGCCTTTCGTGATCCAAATGCAAATGCTCCCGGTAGGAAGATGGTAGAAACGCCTTGTGAAGTTTCCATGGATTGGTCTACTCCTCAGTGATGTTGGTCGGTTTCATGCTCATGCAAACCGTGCAGAATTTCGCCAAATGCTTGATTTGGTCTTCTCCACTTAATCAATGGAAACTTGGGAGCAAATGAATCAGCCCCGGCCTGAGTTCAAAGTTCACGCCATCATTCAAGGAAGGCACTATCACTAATGGTTGTTGCATCAGATCTGGCGTAGTCACTTGCCTTAGCGTTTGTGGAACTTGTTTCATGTTGTCACCCATTTTGATATTTCCTCTAAGTTTTGTTGAAAAATTCTTTCAATCACTAAATCAAAACAAACAAGAGGTGTTTCAGTCGCACAGGTGCAGACCATATGAATGGTTAATACAAGAAAGAAAAATTGGTAGCAACAATAGACACAAAACAGAAAATTTGATTCCCCGACAACGACCCAAAATTTGACAGGCTTAAAACCGCCGTGCCAATCAAAGTAATCATAAGTTAGCAACTAAAACAGAAATAGGAGACAAGTGAGGGTCGAATCCACATAGAATCAGGAATTCACAAAAGTGTCTCCAGAAGTAAACAAGTAGTAACCAAAAAGGGGGTTTGTATGCAAATCTCGAACTAGGAAAAAATAACAAGTAAACAGAACAAACCGTTACTAACATTCTATTACTCTCTCTCACGAAAACACTCCCAAAACGTTTCATGCAAATCATGTTTGCTACTAGATAAGCAACTCGGCACCCGAAACCACAAATCCTAGAAATATGTATAATATCGACTAACTTAGTTGATTTGGTTAGAGAAACCAATAAGATACATTTAAATCGATTAAGAGCAAGAAAGTTAATCTAACTAGAGGAAAGAAACTTAGATAGAAATCTCACAAACAATATTGTTGTGCTTCAAACGTCAAGTGCAACAGGGTAGATTAGTTCTCCATAAAGTCTTGAAAAACTCAAATTGAAAGAAAATATGTCTTGGATGATTCGATGAATACTCCGATAATAAAAAATAGCATAAAGAGGTTTTAAATAAAAAAAAACTAATCCAGAAGGATAAAACATAAAAGGAAAAGATAAGAAATAAAGAAAATCTCGGAAATAAAAAATATGGTAAAAGATATCTGGAAACAAAGTGTCATGGGCGACAAGGGCTCTCCAGGGTGCAACCACTCTTCAAATGTTCCACCACCATAGATGTGATGGTCGTCGACTTTAATACATGCATTCTTCCCAGCTACATATTCAACGTGTTGTAAATCCTCATAAATCTTCACTTCTCGTCCTCACGTCCATATTACAAGACTTATGCATAAAACTAATCCTAAACAACTCTAAGTAGTTAATATCTCTCATATACGACATACAATATACCGCCTATCAACAACATACATATGTTACATTTTATTCTACTTGTAATTGGCATACAGAAATGTATTTTGCATATGAGACTACTCATGACCGCTTATCGATGGACAAACCATTTCTTCGTTAGGAAGTAAGGTTACATAGTATAACGTATGTATATATTAAGAAAATAATGTCATAACTACTCCATTTTTCGTACCTTAATTACATAATATAACTATCCTATTTTTTTTGGGTATGACTGTCATATTCATTTGAGGGATATAATAGTCCAAAATAATATTTTTGCAATTAAAAAGAAAATATTTGTGTAATTGAATTTATCTTTATATTTATAACTGAAAGTATTATTTTAAAATATTCTGAAAATAAGAAAAAGGAAAATCAAAATAATAAATAAGAAATAAAAGAAAATAAACATAATAACAAAATAAAAAAAAGTATAAATCGGACATTTGAAATAAGAAAAAGGAATATGCTGAATTTATAATTAATCATAATCCTTACTTTAATCTTAATTATGCTTAATTAAGTCGAATAAGTACCCGTGTCATAATTTACCCACGTTCTTTAATCTCTTTTCTCTCTTGTTAACCCGTTCGACTTCTTCTCTCTTCCATTTTCACCATTTTTTCTCCCGATCTCAGCTCAACCGTTCTCAACCTCCCTCTTCAAACGCTCGCTTTCGCCCACATATATTGCGGGGTGTAGTTCTCTCTCTCCCAGTCTCTCCCAATCTCTGTTAAACTTCGCTTTCGCTCAGCAATGGTTGTGACCAGAGGTGCAACACCACATAAGAGAAAGTGAGAGTCAGATGGAGAACCATCGCCTTATCATTAAAAATTCTGACACATGTCCTTTTATATCCACTTCATTACTTTAAAAATTCTAACACATGTACGGTCGTTTCTTCTTTCCTTCTTTCCCTTAGAATTTTGTTTTCTTTTTTTCTCTTCCACGGTTTATTATTTTATTATAAACAGATTTTTTATTTATTTAAATAGCAATTTTCATTTACAACATCAAAATTCTAACTACCCTCCCCCACTATCTCCTCTATTTTCTCTCCACTCTCCTCTGCCAAAATTCTCTCCAAATTCTCTGCAACCGGAACTAAATTGATGGCTACTGCAATTTCTCCCTTTCTCCTCTCCTAAGCCTCTATAGCAAGCATTCCATCTGCACCGCCCAATCTCCGCGCATTTGCACCGCGCAATCTCTCGGGTTGCTTTCAAAATCTTGATCGCTTTCAAGGTAGGCAACTCTATTTGTTTAACTCATTGGTGGATTGAGATTGAAAAGTTTGGTTTGATGAAATGTTTTGCTTCTCATGGGTTGCAATAGTAATTAGCTTCTAATGTTCAAATGTATAGGTGATTTTCATCATGGCGATGATGTATATGCTTATAGTGCTATGTGTATCAAGACAATGTGCAAGATTTCAAAAATAATCCTCTGATTTTGATATTATTACTATTTTAACAAATAGCAAGTATTTATTGATATAAGTTCAAATTAGGTCTATGTGTATCAAGACAAGGTCACAAGCCATTCAGTGCAAGATATTTTTTATATGAGTTCTATTTAGCCTTACTAATTCTCTGATATTTCGGTATTAGTATGTGTATGGTGTATCAAGATATGCTTATAGAGTTATAGGGCTATGTGAATCAAGACAATTGGCAACATATCAAAATAATCCTTTGAGGCCCTGACTTTGATATTACTATTATGAAAAGTAGCACTTAATTATTTTGATTTTTTAAGTTCAAATTTAGCCTTACTGATTCTCTGAGTATCACTCTGTAGCGTGTGTTGTACATAGACATTGATGTTCATCATGGAGACGGGGTTGAAGAGGCGTTTTACACAACAGATTGAGTCATACCTGTTTCATTTCATAAATTTGGTGACTTCTTTCCTGGGACTGGTCACATTAGAGATATTGGGGCTGGAGAGGGAAAGCATTATGCCATATATGTCCATCTGAATGATGGTATAGATGACACGAGCTGCCGTGCGCTTTTCAGACCCATAATTCAGAAGGTGATGGAGGTTTATCAGTCGGATGTTGTGGTTCTTCAATGTGGAGTTGATTCATTGGCTGGTGATAGATTGTGATGCTTTAACTTGTCTGTCAAAGGACATGGAGAATGTGTCCAGTTCTTGAGATCTTTTAATGTCCCTTTGATGATTCTTGGAGGTGGAGGATATACAATGCAAAATGTCGCCCGGTGTTGGTGCCATGAGGTTTGTTTCTTCTCTTAGTGGCTTTTTAATTATGAACTTCCAACCTTTTGCCCTTATTTAGACTGTGGTGGATATAATATTTAAACTATCATATAATAGAATCGTATCGTTGCATCGAAAAGTTGGTTATCTTTTTTGTGTCTTCCATTGCAACATGGATAGCTATCTGCATAATGCATGTATGAAGAGATGTTTTTTTCACAGTGGATATATTAGAATGCAAGTATATGTTGTATTAAGAGATATTAAATATATACACATTAAATGTTTTTGTTCAAGATAGCTACAAAATAGCAATGTTATGTTTGCAGAATCATTTAATACATATGTTTAAAAATTGCATAGATTTTAGTGTGTTTTGGTGGGGAAGGGTTATAGTCTGTAGATACTCTTGCTTTACAATTTATTTAGTACAAAGGCACAAAGGGTTAGTTTAAGCGTTATTACTTATTAGTCTTTTTGTTTTGCAGACAACAGTGGAACTTCGAGTAGAGCTTGATAACAAGTTACCGAATAACGAATACTACGAGTATTTCGGCCCTTTTTATTGCTCAAATTTAAGGGCTAGATTTCACTTTTATTACATTATATTTATTGTAGTTACTAGCTTTAACATTGATGTTACATTCAAACAATGCATAAATTTTCTTCTAGAACAACTATCCAGATTACCTCATACTCCAATCGTTCCTTTCCAAACAACACCCCCTACTACTCAGTTTCCAGAAGACGTTCGGGACACAAATTACCGCTCATCAAATCTTATTTCTGTGGTTTCGTTTCTAACTATCAATGTTTCACAAAAATCAGGAGGAAGAGGATAAAGATCAAAGACAAAAACCTCGTATTTGGTCTGGTTACGATTGTGATACCAATGATGAAAAAGAAGAACATGTAATGTCTGGCTCTCGATCCTTGGAGAGTGAAAACCAAAGTGTATCAGAAAGTGCTAAAAGGTTAGAATTCAATTGAGCTCATCCTGCACTCTCCTCTTTAATCACATTAAATGTCACCAATACCGAGTTCTTGCATTCGATGTGTAGAGATGATGAAGAAAGGTGGAAAGAAGATAGTTCAGCGGGAACAAATATGTCGCCTTAGTAGCCAACGAATGTGAGTCATGTGACAGAATCATAATACACACTTATTGCACTGTTAAACACGTATTTTGATGAGAAATTAGATTTTTGGAGTGTAGACTCTACTCCAAGATGCGAAAATGAGATGGGATTTTGGTACGAGTGTACATCGTAGCATCTTTTTTAGTTAAGTCAAGGATTAACTCATAGATCTCTGGTATAAATTCATGAACTTGGTTATCCCGATTATCATTTTGATTTTAAATTCTCCATTTGCACCAAAAAAATCTCAACAACTTAAAATAAATATCTTGAAATCGTAACTACACAATTTTAGGAGGAAAACAGAATTATTAAATAAGTTTAAAAAACTAAATAAACAAACTCAACAAGTATCCTGGTGCAGTTACACAATTTCAGGAATGGAAACAGAATTTTAGAAGAAAACATCACATGTCATATTTTAACAAAATTTGGTAAAGATATATCTGATATACCAAGTATTTCTTGACAATGATATACTCTTAACTCAAATTCTCACAGACATGCAGGAAATGAAGACTCAATATATAAGTTATAACTCATGTTTTGGCGGATGGAAATTCAAATTATAAAAGCCGAAGTTCAAATTTTAATATTGATTCACAAATTCAGCAAGTTTTCATTGTAGTTACTACCATTACACATTTTTAGGAGGGAAAAACATAATTCGAATAAATCAAAAAATTGAATGACCAAACTAAGCAAATATCTTGGTGCAATTACACCATTTTAGGAGTAAAAATAGAATTTTAACGTTTGAAAAGAAGAAGAAAACATCAGAGGTCACATTTTATCAAAATACTGATACAAACTAATGAACAGTGACCTGGCAATCGGGTCGGGTCAGTCGGGTCAGTCGGGTTCGGGTTAGAGTGATCCGGGTCTGGTATTTTTCGGGTCGGGTCATTTCCGATATAAAATTACCGGGTCAAAACAGGTCGGGTTGTTACGTGTTTATATGCGGGACGGGTCGGGTTCGGGTCTAAAATTACCGGGTCAAAACAGGCCGGGTTGTTACGGGTTTATAGGCGGGTCGGGTCGGGTTCGGGTCTAAAATTACCGGGTCAAAACAAGTCGGGTTGTTAAGGGTTTATAGGCGGGTCGCGTCGGGTTCGGATCGGAAATTATCGAGTCAAACAGGTCGGTTTGTTACGGATTTATTGTAGGATCGATTCGCTTTGAGTAAAAACTTACCGAGACAAAACAAGTTGAGTCGTTACGAAATATTCATGTTAAATTTGTGTAAATCTTGATTGCAAATTTTAATGTATGCTTCGATAGCGACACCACTACATTACCTTCTTTTCGTTTATTTGAATAACTTGGGCATAGTAACTTTTATTAGACTAGCTAACATTTAAAAAAAAAGAATGAAAACATTTATAAATTACAATTTACAACCTATGGACAAATCAATAACCATCGACTAAACAAAACATGGTAGGTTCAATGCGACTGCATATAAAGACTTGAAATGTTGCTCAAAAATCAAAACACATCTTCACAACCATAATTAATCCATCGTCTAATGCAATTCAAGATAGATAGAGTATTAAAATGAAAACAACATGTCAACTTAGTCACATAATTCAACTGCAACCAAATAACAATCTCATAACTAAGAAAATAAAACATGTTCTTCATATTCTTGTCAATCTTCCATGTCCATTGGCATTGGACTATCTTCACCGTCATTGTTGGTGTTACTTGAAAATGAAGAAGTTTTTATTGGAGTTACCCGCATGGTCAAATATCTCTAATAGGCATTGAAATCAAGTTTCATTCAATTCTGACATCGTTTGAGCGTTGTTTTTCCAAATTAAGCCTTAAATTTTGGGAGTATACGATTTAGTTAGGTTAGTTGTCTTGCTCACCAAATCCTAAATTTTGGGAAATTATCAATTATTGTCATTTTTTTGGTAAAATTTATAATTTTCCGCTTCTTTATTACTTTTTTCTTTTTGGCCAAATTTTCGGGTCAAAAACGGGTTGGGGCGGGTCAACCCATTTTTTACCCAAAAATTTCGAGTCAATCGGGTTTGACAGAAAACGGGTCACGGGTTCAATTTGACAGGTTATGACCCCAAAAAATTGGATTGAGTCGGGTCGGGTTAATTTCTGTCGGGTCTAATGAACACATCTAAATGTTGCTTCACTTTATTTGTACATGACATCATATTACGAATTTAAAATATGAAAATGAATTTAGTATGAATAGATACTACAAATTAATAAATTGAGGTAAAACTTGGATAATTAGAGAGTAATATATCCATTAATTTTCCTTATTCATTCGATGCAAGTTCAGTAAAAGGCTTAACATCCCATAATGCTAGCAAGACAGTGCACTAATGGAAAAATGGAATTTGAGGTTATGTGAATATTGTCATAAAAAATGAAATAGAGGAAATGAATAAACATGTGTCAAACAGAAGAAATCTTCAACATGAATAACCATTGGAAGTATTCAGCTTTGCTGATGTTTTAAAATCAGAACCATTCAACCACTTCACGATTTTCATAAAATTTGAAAACTTTTAAATATGGAATTCTAATTTCTAAATCCATCTCTTCAACTTTCCAGAGAAACAATGTCAGATATTTGGGTACCGAATTAATGAAATCGGTACCGAATTAATTTTTGGGCCAGATATTTGGGTCGTTAATGGGCCTGTGAATTAATGTTCCTGGTCTTTCACCCCGTCTTTGGTCGGTCTCTTATTTAGTCTGTTGAACTTCATCTGTGGCGGTTTCTTTTCTATGGTATTTATCGTGGCTGCACCATCTGCATCTCTTCTTCATCGCTGCTTCTCGCTCGATTCCCCGGAAGCATGCCAATTCATCATGTCGCTGAGAATCAGACGCGGAGAGCTTTGTTTCCACCTTCGATTAACGGATCTACCGCCAAAGATGCTCATTCTCTTTCGTCGCTTGCTCGAACAGTCTCTGATCGGCTTATCCGACGCGGGTCGCTTGCCGTGAGAATCCGATCTTGCCTACCCGGGAGAAGAATCTGAATTCTCCATGTAGAGTTCCTGGAAGCGAAGCTTAGCGGGATCATCGCCAACCCCTCTTCCTTTTACTATACGCCTTCTACAGAGGTATCATCGCCAACACCTCTTCACAGAACCTTAATTTCTATCCCGATTTCATCATCGTCATGCCCTTCTTTCTCTTCAAGGGAAGATTCTGTAGGCTTGTCGCTTCGGTCTCCGCCGAAGATGCTCGATTCTTAAACCTAGGGCTACTGGTACAGTTTTTGTTTCTAATTTGAGGATGAGTATTGTGCTCTGCTAAACATGTTGTTGCTTTTCCAGGTGAGGCTGAACAAGATGAAGTTGTTGATAGCAAGATTTTGCAATATTGAAGGATAAAAAATCATTTGGAGAGCTTGAAGCACAATATTTACAAGCACTACAAGTATGAAAGAGTCTATCATGTCTGTTGTATTCTTCCAACTGCTCATGTAGATGAAGAACTACTACAGACTATTTTTTGATTGTTTATACAGACGTTTTACTATGAGGGAAAAGCTATCATGTCGAATGAGGAATTTGACAATCTCAAGGAAGGACTAATTTGGGAAGGAAGCAGTATTGTGATGTTGAGTATGTACCAAATCAAAATATTCATATTACCCTTTTTTACTGCATGAAACTATGTCTTGATCTGGTGGATTTTGCTTGATCGGTAAATGGTATGTTCTGATGAACAAAGATTTCTGGAAGCATCAATGGCTTATGTAGCTGGAAACCCGATAATGAATGATGTGGAATATGGTGCCTTGAAGCTGAAACTTAAGGTTTATATGCTGACTCCATTAATCTTATTTGTTTGTTAGTTGAAGTTGTATTATTATTTACCCTTTTAAGTTTTAATACTAAAAGGACATCTAACTTTGTTTTGCTTCTAATATTCTTTCCAAGCTGAAGGCAGTCAAATTGTCGTTGAGGGTCCACGATGCAGTCTCCGTAGCAGGAAGGTATGCTCAAGCATCATTTGACTCCGAAACTACTCAATAAAGCACGTCCATCAAGGTAATCAAATTCCAATTCTGTCAATTCCTTCTTGAGATTTCTAAAGCCTAATTACTGAATTTTTGTTTCCGTTCAATCCAGAGGCTGAAGAGTGGACAGTGCTAGGAAGATCCGACAACAGGTGGCAAAAATCAAGGATTTGATCGATGAAATGGTGAACGATGATGATTCGCAAACCAAGGCTCCTCCTATCCCTTAAACTGACCTTGCGTTAGGTAATTACAAGGTCCGTTTGATCCTCTAATTGGATAATTTATTGATTACTTGCTTATTCATCTGTGTCGAATGCTTAAATTTCAGTAGTATTTCAAATTGAAAAAATAAATAAATTCCATGCATAGAGAAACAGAGAGAGTGCGATACCTTGAAGATCGAGGGAACCGGGACGAGAGAAGAAGGTAAGCGAATTTTGATGTCCGTAAATAGAATTATGGACAGCTGGTCATTTGAACCTAGCACTTCTGAAAAAATCTGGACAGTTTGGAAGGTAATGGAGATGTGTTACGGGATATTAGTTCAGGAGAAGAGAGTCACTCAAAGGGAGCTATACTATAAGCTGTTGTCCAGCTCCTCAGAGTATTTCAGTTGCGCTGCTTCGGTGCAGCCGGTACAGTCTTGGAATCATGGCTTCTTACAGAGGTCTTATTGCTGGTCGTCTTCTGTTACAGGTACTTTTCATTTTTATTCCAAAAAGCGGTAATTCAATTTGCTGGAACAGTCTATGAACTTTTTATGGTGATTGGTACCATTGTTCAAGTTTATCTGTTTAGTATGTTGTTTATTGGTAAAACTAATGGTGCACTAAAGAAACTAAATAAAGCTAGCCTTTTCTTTTCTCCATTTATCCTCTTCCTTTACCTAATATGAGGACTGTTTTTGCCAAAAAAAAAATTATGGTAGGAGCCAAATCAAGAGATAGTGGACTGCACCACATGTGGATCTTCTGGGCATGCAATTTCTGGTGACCTGAATTTGCTGGAGAACATGGTCATTGAGACAGATGCAAGATACATTATAGTCATAGAAAAGGTAATTTTCTAGTCAAATTTAGGATTATTTTTGGTGCTCATACAATTTTTAGGTTTTCCTCCAATTTATTATGATTTCAATGTTTTAATCCCGGTCTTCCTCTGTATTTATTTAGTGTCATTTATAGCTATCATTTATCTGCATTAAATATTGGTGGCCGTTTCTTTCCTTCATTTTTTTCCCACAAATGGATTCATTCATTTATCAATTCAGTATTGGTTGCTGTCTCTTTCTTGTATTTAATTTTTCTCCTTCAATTTCTGCAGGTCGGTTCTTTTGTTGCATTACATATACAGAAATTTCCTGTCATTTGGAGAGTAGTTGTATTCCACTCGTTGTAGATGATATCAAGCATAGGCAAATTCGCAAAGGGGTTTTTGCCTCTCAAACTCTCGATTCCATGGGTTTAAATGACTCTGCATTACTTATCCTGACTGGGTTTTTCCTAGGAACATGGACAACGTAAAGGACATGATCTTCTTGCATGTGTTCGAGTTGTTGGAAGGTACTTTTTCACATCTATTCCATCGATCATCTCTGTTTGCAGTTCCATTGTACCACAAATTTTAATGAGCTTAAACTTAACTTAGATTGCACCCTTCTCTTTGGCATCTAATGTTCATGTGTGATATGTGCTTTTGCTTAGTTATCTTGCGAATCACCTTTTGCATGCCAAGACAAAGTCAGCGAACTGCTGGGAGATATGCTTTTAATTGAAGGGGATGAAGAACCAAGGTTTTTTGTCCAAAATGTATTCATATTTTAAAAATTCTATTATGTCCTCTAATTATACCTTTGATTGTCACTTATCCCTAAAATTTGGCCATGACAACCCTTTTTCTGTCGGTTTCTTGCTTTCAATGCTTTGTCAAACCACAATGAAAATTGAAGGATCTAAACTCTTGGCATCATCTGGGGGCTATAAAGTTGTTAGTAGTCCTTGATTGTTCATACCTGAAACAAATCACCCTCATTAGTTACTAAATCAACCTCCAAATTCAATGGGTCACAATGCTCAGGATGATCTAACTCTAAAACAGGTTTGCAATTAGCACATAAATATTTCATTAGTTACAAAAAGTTTCCTAGAAATCAAGTTAAATTCATTGTTGTTTCATAATTTGCAAGGAGGAATTTATTCGGTCCAAGGCGAATTCGACTTAGATGGATACAATAATATAAAGAGTTGATTCCATTGCACTTCTTTGTTAATCCTCACTTATGATTTATGTTTATTCTGGCATGAAGTGATAAAACAAAACAAAAAAGAAGCTTGAGCTTCTGATTTCTTCATAATGTGCAGGGAGGGGTTGGTCTGAACAATCAACAAGTCTGTTTCAATCGTTCATAGTTAATTATATCACCATTCTTGCTTTTTTTATTCAAGTTTGCTCTGCTGGACTAAACATCATTTTCTTTTACAGAGTTTGATATATTGTGTGCTTCATGTTTTTTGTTTTTGCAGTTATTGGTTAGGTTTTGAAACGCATCGCTCTCTCTGTTGCGAAGTCTCTCTCAGAGGGTGATGTAAGCTCCCCTTCAAACCTAGCTCTTAATTCTTTTCTCTGTTGTTTGTCTTTTGGTTAATTTGCCAAATTTGTCAAAGACATGTTGTTATTGAACATTTGACATCACTGGTTTTGGTGAATAGAGTTAAATCTGAATTTAAGAGACATGAAGCATTGATTGGAAAAAACATGTATTTAATCTCACTTTTATGACTTCAACTGACCTAACATTAGCAATATAGATAATTTTTAAAGGCATTTTATGATCTCCATAATTTAAGCAGAGTTGGGGCTTATATAAACAAGAATCATGAGCAAGAGCATAGAAGCCATTTTGTATGCCTTTTGTCAGTTTTATTTTGTAAATGGCTAATATGTGAGCTTGGTTTTGATATATGAAATCATTTTTCAATTTTAATTTGTACATTTCGAGTGATGAGCTTGTAATTTGTTTCTGCTGCGCAGCTGGTGAGAAATCGCCACTTCTTCAGAATTGTTCATACAAAAGCTACCTGAAATGGCTTTAGTTGGATTAGAACAGCTCTCTGATGATCTTAGATATATGAAACCCGCGATAGAAGAAGCAAAAAACGCTTTGCAAAGATTGGAAGTACCGGTTGGCTGTGTGCTTATTGAAGATGGCAAAGTGATTGCTTCCAGAAGCAATCGTACTACTGAGACTAGAAATGCTACAAGACTCGCAGAAATGGAGGCCATAGACGCTCTTTTACTGCAATGGCAAAAAGAAGGGCTATCACAATCTGAAGTTGCCCATAAATTTTCCAGTTGTGTGCTCTACGTTACGTGTGAGCCGTGTATAATGTGTGTTGGAGCATTGTCGTTTCTCGGTTTGAAGGAAGTATATTATGGTTGTTCAAATGAGAAGTTTGGTGGGTGTGGCTCAGTTCTTTCAATAGATTCTAGCAGCTTCAAATGCGAAGGAGGAATACTGGCAGATAAAGCGGTATCGCTGTTGAGTTTTTTATGATCAAGGAAATCCAAATGCTCCGAAGCCTCATGATGAGATGTATGAATGATGATTTCATTACAGTTTCAGGAACTTTGGTATGACATGATGATTGAGTTCAAGATCAATGTTTGGTATGGAATTTGACAGGGGCAAAATGATTTTTTTGGCAAAATGACCTTCTATTATACTCGTAGCAAATTGTTGTTTTCCCTAATTTCCAGGGTTCATGTCAGCAAAATTCCCTCACTTATTAATCATCAATTTTTTTTCCAAATATCTCCGCTCAAAGAACATCTTTTCTCCTATTCGGTCTTATTTTATTACTGACATTTTAAAAGAGCGATAAGCCCATAAACAAAACGTTTTACAAATGTCGTGCCTCGAATTATGTAGTTTATCCTTAATTCACTTTTATTTCAGAGCGCTAACTCTATCTTCTTCCCTCAGATTCGCACTGAATTAATTGGCGCACAAGATATGAAAATCGTCTCCCGATCGGCGCGTCTGATGTTTGCTTGATCCGAATGTGGGTGTCTGGTAGATCGGTTTCAGCTGCAGATTTCAATTGAATGAGCTCTTCCCTCAGTCGCATCTCAACCAAGGTTCCTCAATTTCCCTTTCGCAATTATACTTTATGTCAATTGTTTCCGACACAGGCTCTGGATTGCTTTAAACAGTGTGAAATTTAGAACAATTAAAGGGATAAAATATTGATTTTCTGTTTGTAATTTCAGTATTTTGAGCAGGCTGGAATGAGTATTGTTGTGATTATTTTGAATGAGCTTGTATATTTATATGTGGGTTAGGAAATGGAACACTAAAACTACAAGGGTTAGAAGTTTTAAATGAGGGAGAGCATATAAGACAGTGCAAGTGTGGAACGTTTAGTTTGAGAATTCTGATTTTCACCTTCTACCATGCTAGATACAAGTATTCCTGCCAAACTTTCTGAATTCAAGACGTCTCGAAAAGAAGAGCAAGACCTCAGCAAGCTGGATGTGTCACACCGCTGTCCCCTAAGATTATTTCTCAACAACTAATATAGGTAAGTTTCATACGCATTGTCTTGTATGCTCTGATCCTTGTGCAAAGATAGATGAAAAATTAGGTGTTGTACTCTTTTCTAGCTGATAAACAGATAATTTTTCTTAATTGTTGAGTCAACATTATAGATACTCACATATCAGATAGGACACCGATGATAATGTTTTGGGACATAATTTGACTAGCACCTGAATTACTTGAGCATAGGGTGTGTTACAGTGTTACTGTTACTTATGTTTGCAATGTTTATTTATTTCGCAAAACATAATTAATCTGCTGTCAGGTACATAGTTTTCCTACTGAATAAATGTTTGCAAATTTATGACTCAAGCGTATTGCCTAACTTGCTGATTATCTTTTTTACGAGAGGTGTTCAATTTCCGTTTTTCGTGACCGGGTCATTATAAAGGTTAGAATATGTATTAGGAATTTAGGTTGGAGTCTCATTTGACTAAGTTATAGGCTAAAGAGTGAAAGATAAATTAAAACAGTTGGTGTTGCGTGACCTACGATTATGTGACCGATGATTCAATTGATTTGTTGCTCGGAGCGAAGAATTGAGAAAACGAGGATGAAGAATGTAGCAATTGATGCTAAGATTTGGAGAACCAAGGTCGTCGGGTTTACAGGAATTGGCTCGAGCGACTTTGATCGTTTGCTTGGTCTTGAGAGACATTTACTGCTACAAGCTCTATGATGTCGTGTTATTGGGATTTGGACGCCCAATTTTAAATTTGAGTCAACATTTCATTTCATGACTTACCGACTGGCTAAGCCGGGTACAATCGCTCAACTTAGGGTTTATTTTTTGAATGTCTGATCTTTACTCAGTTAAACTAGGTTATGACTTACCCTTCAAATTCATTTTTCAGACCCTAGTTGTGAATATTTCTTCGAAGACTAAAACATTGAGTTCATGAACTGGAGAAATGGTATAGTGATCTAGACGAAGACCCGATTTGAGAAAAGCGTTGAAGGAATTGATATAATTAGGATATTTTCAATGTAAATTGATTACTTATTTGAAATTGTACTTTCTAAATTCGACTGTGTGGATATCTTGCATTGAGTTAGTTTCTACTTTAAGATGTTTGGGAAGAAAAAATTACTTTCTTGGGATAGGGTACTATGCAGTTTGTTGTGCATGTATTTTCACCTCGATGATCTATATCTTTTTGTATATACAACTTAGACTTCTTCATATTAAAAGTAAAGTCGGATATAGTGTAATTGTTATTGGCTGCATTTTTCTTACTGTTTTTCTTGGTGTATTTTCACCTCGATGTTTGGGTTTTATCATATGTTTTATCTTCTTACACATTTATCATTTGTTTTTGTTTAATCTCCAACTTTTTTTATTGGGTAATGATTTTTTTTATTAGTTTGGTAAAACTATAAATTACAATATATCTACGTGCTTTCTATATTTCAAAACGCCTCCATACGTCACTTATGGAGGACATGGTGCGTCACGTATCGATTCTTTTCGTTCGTGACGTATGGAGGTGACGTATGTTAAATAAATTGTAATGTAAATGTAGGTGTGAATTAAGGAAGATTTGAGTATACGTGAAAGATCCTAGCATGAATGACATGGCCGAGATCGAGAGTTTGGGCCGACTTCAATTGCATTATGGAAAACTGATAAAGAAAATGACTTTGTACTGACTTGTTAACAGTGACTGCCACTGTCAACAATGACTTGTGGTGTCAACATTGACTTGTCTTGTCTAAATTTGAAATTGTAGTGGGTTAAAAAAAATTCAAAACATTACCTAAACATATTCAACATAAGGATATTATAACATAATAAACCTTACTTTATCAATGTTTAAGGTTTTTCCATGACAAGGTTGATATGTGTTAAATTTTAAAGAAATGGAGTATATTTTTTGGGTGGTTAAAAGTTATTTTCAATATTGTACTTAGGTGGTTTATAACTTACGGTTTCATCCAATTTTATCATATATTTAAACACTTTTTGTACCAGTCTTACCCCATATACATCGAAGAATTACAGAAAATCTATAAAAACAAACTTCAACAAATTTGGAATGGTAATTACTCAAACTATAAAGATTATTAGAGAAAAGTTTCGGTGAGAACAAAGCGCGCTTAACGTAGAAAAAGCGAAATTTTTTCGCGTTCACATATAATAAGCTAATGTTCATAATTTCAGCGGTAATGTTCATAATCTAGACGATAAAAAACTTTGAGGTCATTTTGAGGAAAAAACAAAAAAAAACTCAAAGTTTACAGTAATTACAAGTATGTCACCGCGTCCCTCACTGTAAACGTTCAAAAAGTTTATTGTCCAGATTATGAACATTATTATCCAAAATATGAACATTATCATGTAATCTGTAAACCTGATATGTTCATTTTTCCTAGGTTAAGAGTTATTTGCATCAAAAGTTTCCTCGAATTATTAATCTAACAGGCAGGGCCGGCCCAAAAGCAAGGGCGACCGCCTAGGGCCCACGGAATTTTTTTTGGCCCAGTAAAGAGAATAAGGCCCCAAAATAAAGGCCGTTTAACTTCGCACCCGGTTTTTTATAACTGGCACCCGCTTTGGGCGCATCCCGGGTGCGTCCAATTTTTTTTTTTAAACCGGGTCATTTATGGGCGCATATACTGATATACAAAACACCATGTATGGGTATGAATCATTTTGATTAACATACATGATATCAGTATATGGATACCAAATAAACTCTTATTCTTTTTAAATATAACTTTTTGTTTTTATTACGAAGTTAGAGGGTCGGCTCTCTTTAGAAAAGAAAATAAAAAAATATAGCCGAGGTAGTCCACAACATCAAGATATACTCGAGAACAATCCATTTCGACCTCACACCTAAGAAACGAAAATGAAAACATCCCCAAGTGCTTTTACAATTATAGGCCATTTAAATCCAATCCTAATAGCCATGAGCAACCACAAAATCTGTACAGTCGACTAGTCCACACCTTCAAGATTTGTTCTCACCCAAAAACATAAATAGATCAACAAGTAATATACTACGGAGTAATTTTGAATCCTTAGTCTCTTGCTTTTTATATTGTTAACCATGTTTTCCAACACTTGGTTTGTCATCCTAACCTTGTGTTGTCTATCGTGGTTGAGTTGGGCCTTCATCACAAACCGCAAGCGGGTCCACTCACCGCTTCCGCCGGGCCCAAGGGGCCTTCCGGTGGTCGGAAGTCTGCCCTTCTTGGGCCCGGAGCTGCACACGTACTTTACGAGCTTGGCCCAGACTTATGGCCCAATAATCAGCCTGCGGCTTGGGAAGAAGATTGTAGTAGTGGTGAGTTCTCCTTCTACGGCTAAGGAAATTCTCAAGGACCATGACATCATCTTTGTGAACCGTGACGTTCCGGCTGCAGCTAGAGTGGCCACTTATGGTGGAACGGATGTTGCTTGGTCACCTTATGGTCAAGAATGGAGGATGTTGAGAAAGGTACATATCAAATTATTATTAACCGTATTGTTAACGTTATAATATCTTATTAGCTAAGTTAAAACTTTTTAGATGATGTAAGGAAATCAACTTCTCCCGTCCAGTTATAAGGTAGTCTCGTTCGTTCACTTAATAAAATTATGTTATCTCTCTTTCTACCAATAAAAAATATAAGTAACGAGGTTGGATGCTATTGAAATAAAATATCACCCAAGGGAGCTTAAGTGGCTAGGTTAGTTAGTGCTTGTTTGGTTAGATGGAGTATTTGCAAATTCATGGAAAGTTCCTGCATCAAAATCTAGGAAATTGAAAATTATGGGATTTGGAAAAATATGTTTGGTTGTATTGTAAATCATTTTGAACATGGAAAGTTAGGATTTAATGTGTAAAATGGGAGATGTTGAAATAACCTAGAGGGGAGGGTAAGTCTACTTCCTCCGTAATGCCGGAAGTTGGAATTCCCAAGAAGTTAAATTCTCACAAAACTTGTTTATTCCAAACACATATATTTACCTACTTCCCAAGGAAGTTCAAATTCATATGAATTTATTTGATAACCAAACAAGCACTAGGCGGTGAGGCTTACAATTCCAGTATTCCAACCAGAGATCAAACCCGGTTTACCTGTGCTCTACCCAGTTTCTACTCTTAAACCTTGACATATCAATCTATGAACACTTTTAAGATATTAAACATATGATTACAACATTTACAAAAGCCTTTGGATTGAACACTCAAGAAAGTCTGGTGTCAAACAACTAGACCAACTGAATAGGATACCTGTCAGATGAAAATATTATTACCAAAACGCCCCCAAAAGATTTATCTAGATGAAGTAATAAATTTTCTCAATTATTTCTTAATATATACTCCCTCCGTTTCAAAATAATTGTCATTTTAGGCTTCAAAAATTTGTTTCAAAATAATTGTCATTCTAGGTTTTTATTTTCTCTATTCATTTATTGGTTCTAAAATGAGGTGAATGATTAGTTTGAGAAAAAATTAAATTTTCAAAACACATTTAAATAATTAGTCATTTTCTTAATATGTATGAAAAACTCTACGATGACAATTATTTTGAAAGGATGAAGTACTTATTAATGCATTGATCAACAAAAACAGGTTTGTGCACGAGAGTTGCTAGGTTCTGCTACTTTGGATGCAGTGTACGGCTTACGAAAGCACGAGATCCACAAGACAATGCTTTACTTTAAGCAACACTCAGGAACCGCCGTTAACATAGGAGACCAAATGTTTCTAACAGCAATGAACATGGTCACAAACATGATGTGGGGAGGCACCGTCAAGGGTGACGAGAGGGCGAAGCTTGGAGCAGATTTTCGAGCCGTGGTATCGGAGATTACGAACCAAATGGGTGCACCGAACGTTTCAGACTTTTTCCCGGGGCTTGAAAGGTTCGATTTGCAAGGGATTGTGAAGAGCGCGAAAGAAAGTGCTAAAAGACTAGATGATATGTTTGAGGATGTGATTGATCGTCGTAGGAAAATGGACAAACATCAGATTGAAGAGAACAAGGATCTCTTGCAAGTTTTGCTTGAGTTGAAGGATAATAGTGTTGACTCCAAAACTCCTTTTACAATGGTTCACCTCAAGTGTTTGCTCTTGGTACGTATATTCTATATCACTTTTTACCAAGTTGGGGATATTGGGGATCCAAGGTGATAAAAAATGCATGGATATTATGATAGTTAAATTTAATTCCATGTAGCAATTGGATAGTGATCTTTTAGCTACATAGTGATCTTTTAGTTAGGTGATAAAATAATCCCATGAAGCTCTTACAAGATTGTGTACGTATATGTAAGATGATAATATCAGAAGTATAAATGGTGAACTTTAGGCAGGGTCAATAAAATAAAGGGAAAGTTTAAGATACGAATGTATAAATGGCGAACATTAACTAGCTTGTAAACATTCATTATGTCGATCAGTTTCGTGCATAAAATATTGTGATGAACATTTCAGCACATTTTGATTAATATTTAGACGTTTGTATTTTCGTATTATAAATATGTTCGAATGAAAAATATTCAATACCTTAAAGCATGGCGATTTTTGCCGGATATGATATTAGGAGGAACAGACACAACATCCAACACACTCGAGTTTGCAATGGCGGAGATAATGAACAACCCACAAGTACTGAGAAGAGCCCAACAAGAACTCGACACACTACTCGGTTCAAGCGATGATCCATTAGAAGAGTCCCACATTATCCATCTTCCTTACTTGCAAGGAATCATGAAAGAAACCCTAAGGTTGCACTCGATTCTCCCGTTCTTGGTCCCTCGTACCCCAAGTGAATCATGCATTGTCGGAGGCTACACTATACCGAAGGAATCAAGGATTTTTGTCAACGTATGGGCTATTCATAGGGATCCTTCGATTTGGAAGGATCCCCTAGAGTTCAAACCCGAGAGGTTTTTGGATGGGAGACGTGATTTAGGTGGAAATGA
Organism: Oxyria digyna; assembly: GCA_029168935.1. Classification (NCBI taxonomy): domain Eukaryota; kingdom Viridiplantae; phylum Streptophyta; class Magnoliopsida; order Caryophyllales; family Polygonaceae; genus Oxyria; species Oxyria digyna. The sequence continues at coordinate 2,066,014 of JAPVLV010000017.1, forward strand.
CTTCACTTACATTCCGTTTGGGTCTGGAAGAAGGATTTGCGCGGGAACAGCAATGGGTGAAAAGATGGTGTTGTATATGCTTGCATCTCTACTGCATTATTTTGATTGGAAGTTGCCTCAAGGAGTGGAAAAGGTAGATCTTGATGAGAAATTTGGCATTACACTGAAGAAGAAAACACCTCTTTTGTTGATCCCTTTAGCAAGGTCGTCTATCTGATTTGGAAGGGCTTTAATTATGGCTATTTTTTTGTTTTTATTTTGGCGAGAGCCCTTGTGCTATCACCAATGGGAGTCGCATAACATATTTTGTTATTTTATCTCCTTTTCACATCACCTATGTAACTCACCTCACTTTTCCCCCACAATGGGGGTTACATGAAGAGCTCATGAACTTAACATAAGTTCATGAGCTCTTTTATGTTTTTGTTTTTTATTAAGACAAATCATTTATTTAATATGTTTGTGTATGAATTTATTATATTAATTAAAGATGCCAATATTACAAGAATCTGGATCATGTGAGAATTTTTATTGTACGAATATGTCAGCAACATGCACTTTCAATAGTGATTCAATGACATGAAAATCTGTCAATAGTGCATGTCGCTGGCTTAAATGTGCATGTCATTACTGAATAAAGTGTATGTCAATGGCTTAAATGTGCATTCATTCGCATGTTCGCACATTAATAATTATTCTCACTTTATCTTTTCCATATTACAATACAAGTATTTTCAATTTTTAAAATTATATAGAATCGGAATCGAAACCGTTAGAAAACCGTATTAGAACCGGATTGAAACCGTCCATAACCATTATTATTAAAACAGTTTTTTCGGGTGGGTGTGAGTTATAATTTTTCGGATGCGGGTTTTTTCCCGTAAGAAAAAGGTCTAGTTGTATGTAATTGTTTTTATTAAAAAAAAATAGTTTCCTGCAAATAAATATAAAGAAAGATGATGTTATGGATTTTCCTCTTAACAGTAACCACTAACCACACAATCACATAGAAAGATCTTATCTGGTATCCACCCATCGCCACTCCCAATTTGGAAATCAAACCATGTTTTCAACCACAATCTGGTTCATCATCTTCACTACCCTCTTCTGCATCACATGGGTAAGTTCAATATTCATCTCCAACCGGAATCGAATCCACCCGCCTCTACCGCCCGGCCCAATGGGCCTTCCGATTGTCGGCAGCCTCCCCTTCCTGGACCCGGAGCTCCACTCCTACTTCAGAGACTTGGCCCAAACTTACGGCCCATTATTCAGTCTCCGACTAGGCACAAAGATAGGGATTGTGGCGACCTCTCCTTCTATCGCCAAGGAAATTCTTAAGGACCATGACGTCACGTTTGCTAACCATGACGTACCTGCTGCTGGAAGAGAGGCCACTTATGGTGGGTTTGATGTTATATGGATGCCTAATGGACCCGAGTGGAGGATGATGAGAAAGGTATGTGATTCTGATTTATTAGGGTTTTGAGTTGATTTGTTAATTGGGTTTGTGTTGATTTTGAGTTTATCATGAGAATTGGGATTGGATTCTGGATTGTAGCTCAATTTAGGGTATGATTTGACATGATGAGTTGGTAAACAGAGAGACTAATATCCAAATTGACTCCAACTTTTAATGTGACTGTTAAGCTGCATAAGAATTTAGGGTATGATTTGACATAATGAGTTAGAAAACATAGAGACTAAATCCAAAATTGTACTCCCTCTGTTTTAATAGTTCATGTTTGAAATCTTGACATGAATATGGAGAAACAAAGTCATGAGTGATCTTGTTTGATTCATCTTGGCGCGTACTTCAACGATATCAAAATTTTATAATTTTATTTTACATGTAGTTAGAGAAACCGAAATAATTTTATTGACGATACAAAACGTGTCTGGGCAAGTGTGCAAAAAAAAAACCGAAATTGTAAACTGGGAGAGAGGGAGTAATTCTTAATGTGAATGTTAACCTGCATAAGAACAGTTATATGCTGTCAAGAACGGCAACTCCAGCAAAACTTTCTTTGATATTGAATTCTGATGAGGAAAATACAATGATGAATAATATGTGACTTTTCTGACAGCAGATTTTGTGGTTAAATGATGAATAGTTGAATGTTTGGAATTAATCATTGGAAACAGGTATGTGTGCGTGAGGTGTTGGGTTCTGCAACTCTGTATTCAGTCTACAGCCTCAGAAAGTACGAGACGGGCCAAACGATGCAGTACTTGAAGGAACAGTCAGGATCTGTTGTGAACGTGGGAGATCATATGTTTCTAACGGCAATGAACGTGTTGACGAGCATGTTTTGGGGTGATACTGTTAAAGGAGAGGAGAGGACGAAGCTTGGAGCTGATTTTCGTGGAGTGGTGACCGAGCTCACGAATCTTCTCGGGGCGCCAAATGTGTCGGATTTCTTTCCCGTTCTAGCAAGGTTCGATGTGCAGGGGGTTGTGAAGAAGATGAAAGTATGTGCAAAGAAGTTGGATGATATATTTGAGGATGTGATTGATCGGCGTAGGAAAATGGCGAAGGATGAAGATAGTTGTATCAAGGATGTACTTCAAGTTCTGTTGGAGCTTGAATCGAAGGATTCTAGTGGCGAATCGAAAACTCCGTTCACAATGGTCCATCTCAAGGCTTTGCTCATGGTAACTACCCTATCCGTCCCCTTATATAACTCATGTTTGTCGTCATCGAGAAAAATTAAGGTTATGGGAAATAGAAAGTGAGAAGGAGAGACGTAGATTTTTATGTAGGAGAGAGAAGATAAAATGTAAGCTAGTGCGAGTTTTGATGTAAAAAATGATGAGAAAGGTAATTGGATGTGATGTGTATAATAAGACAAGATATAAAATAAAAGTAGGGAGAATTTTTTTGAATACCCGATTAGAAAAATATAAATTATATATAAGGGGACGGAGGGAGTATAACATTATGAATTCAAATTCTCGTCCTCTATTGTAATGGCCTAAGCGATCTTTGGACAAAACATTGTTCATTTTGCAGGACATTGTAGTAGCCGGGACGGACACGACCTCAAACACAATCGAGTTTGCAATGGCGGAAATAGTGAACAGCCCACAAGTGATGAGAAGAGTCCAACAAGAGCTCGACAATGTAGTTGAGTCGATAAATGGCGCTCCATTAGAGGAGTCTCACGTTCTCCATCTCCCGTATTTGCAAGCCATCGTGAAAGAAACGTTAAGGCTTCACCCAACTATCCCTCTCCTCGTCCCTCACTGCCCGAGTGAGTCATGTATTGTAGGAGGCTACACTATTCCCAAAGGATCTAAGGTTTTTATCAACGTTTGGGCCATTCAGAGGGACCCTACCGTATGGGATAACCCTCTCGAGTTCAAACCCGAGAGGTTTCTTGATGGAAGACATGATTTTAATGGAAAAGATTTCGCTTACTTACCATTTGGGTCCGGGAGAAGGATTTGTGTTGGGATCGGAATGGCTGAGAGGATGCTCATGTTTTCTCTTGCGTCTATGTTGCATTGTTTCGATTGGAAACTCCCTCATGGAGTGGAGAAGGTGGATCTTGATGAGAAGTTTGGCATTACGTTGAAGAAGAAAACGCCTTTGTTGTTGATTCCTTCGCCAAGGTCAGCTCTTCTTAGAGTTCTTCCAGGATGATCTTTTGCAAATATACATGAACCTTGAATGCCCACCTAGTTCAGAAAATTTGCATATATGTTAAAGTTGTTCAGTTTTTTAATCAGCATCAATATATGTGTGGTATTCACTTGCCTCTCTAGCTACTACTTAATTTTAAATTGAACTTCCTCCAAGAATGGAGAAATTTGAGGTTGAAGAAGAAGATATCAAACGATTTATCCTAGAAACATTGCTCTATTGTCACGGTTAACCATCTTTCATATATGTTTGAATTTTCAATCTTGGTCATCATGATAGTTTATATTTTGTCACAAAGTCACGATAGTTACAAGCATTATTCATTAATATTTTTTTTTGAAGAAGGGCATTATTCATTAAATTGTCATTGTAGACATTCTTATTAGTTTTTCTAAAGTCATGAATTAAGAATCCAATATTTATCCTATATTTTATTTGTTTTTCTAAAATTCACAATTAATCAATAGCTCACTTCATTTTTAACCGATCAACAATCATAATTTACATAGAAAGAATAAAATAATAATAATTTTCAATAAAAAAAACCTCGTATCTAACGACAAAATACTACGTAAATATTTAAACCCATATGATATTCTTTAGTAAATATATGAAATATAATATTAAATATCCAAATCTCTCAAACTATTTAGATTAGATTTATTTTTACCCTACCTTAGCTAACAGCAACTTTATTTAGTCTAGACCACACAAAATGATATTTTTTTTCTTTCATATTCATGAATAGTAACGAGTCTCCGACTAGGAAAAAAGATTGTTGTAGTGGCGAGCTCTCCTCACGCATATGAACATCGAGTTTCCGTTTTTGATGAAGTGCATAACTAGTTATAATATTGTACATGTTCATAACTGTGAACCATTTCAACTTATTAGGTTGTTATTACGTAGATAATGATTTTAAAATATCACTAATTAGTAATTATAACTTTCGGATTTCGTTACTAATCAATATGTTAAAATTTATATATTTAATTAATTAAAAACATCTATTTTTTTATTAAAAGTTACTGCATAAATATATATGTGAAAATAACACAAATATATAAATACGATAAAAATAAATGTATTATACCCGCACACGAAGCATAGTTTAATCATATCATTCATCATTAGAGCATTCAAAATACCGCCTAATTAATCAGTGTCACGGTCAAAATATTAACATATATTCAAGCCATCCATTTAGAATATATAGAGCACCAATTACCAAACAAGAAAAGCATAAAAAACAAAAAGAAATAAAATAGAAAACATAAAACGTAACCAAAATTAATACCATCACTTATCATTGTCTACCAATATTATACTTCCTCCATCCCATAATGTTAGTCCCATTTCATTTTTTGACACTATTCACAAACTGAGAGAATCTTGTAGATATCTTCTAATATATAATAAAAAACATTGTCATGGGGGTCTTGTTTGATTCGTCTCAATAAGCATTTTAACAATATTAAAAAATTATAATTTTTTATTAACATGTAATTAGAGATATTAACGATACAAAACGTGTCTCGGCATATTTATGAGATTGAAATGGGACTAACAAACTGGGAAAGAGGGAGTACAACTAAGTTTTTATTGTTCATTGACTGAGAGTTTAAACTCACACCACCTGTAATTTCATTATACAGCTATTGTCCTTTGTACTCTTATGGACACATACTATCAAATGATATTATGCAAATTTGGCACAAGATTACAAATTTGGATTTTTTTTTATATATTCCTCCATCAACATTTAATTAGAATATTAGTGATAAGCAATTAAACATACTTTCACAATATGAAACGAAATTTTAGTTATTTTCTAGAATTTGTGTTTTTCTATCGATTAGGTAAGAATTGTAGTCGGGCCTTCAAAATGTCAAAAACGGCTCTGTATTATATAAACAAAGTCTTTATTTGGCACACCCTAAAATTCTATTTGACACACCCTTACTTTCGTCACGAAGGTATTTGGTCAGACTTTCGTCACGAAGGTATTTCAAAAGAGATTCATCACGGAGAAACGAAGGACTTCCGTCACGAAGGTTGCCAGGAGTTCCGTCACGAAGGTATTGTGGAGTTCCGTCACGAACCTTTTTTTGAAAAAAAATAAAAAATTCAGAATGTTGTAGAGAATTTCAATACGAGTCCGTGCATATAAAATACGTCCAAAACGGACATCGTTTGCCCTTCCAAAAGCCCTAAAAACAAAACAGTCGTTTTCGTTAAGTTCGTAATATTTAAACATAATGCATAATTGTACTTTATAAGTAATAAACTAGTGATATTAAATGATAATATATAATTATAGTATATAAATTTAATTGCATGATTTTTAACTATAATTAATAATTATATAAGTTTTTGTTTTTACGAACTTAACGAATGCGACTGTTTTGTTTTTAGGGCTTTTGGAAGGGCAAACGATGTCCGTTTTGGACGTATTTTATATGCACGGACTCGTATTGAAATTCTCTACAACATTCTGAATTTTTCGTGACGGAAATCCTCAATACCTTCATGACGGAACTCATGGAAACCTTCGTGACGGAAGTCCTCCTTTTCTCTGTGACGAATCTCTTGTGAAATACCTTCGTGACGAAAGTCTGACCAAATACATTCGCGACGAAAGTAAGGGTGTGCCAAATAGAATTTTAGGGTGTGCCAAATAATAATCGTTGTATAAATGCAATCTTCCTCTCTCCCCAAATATATGCAAACACCATACACTTCTAATCGATCCCGATCCCCGTACGTATATTTCTCTTCCCCGTTGGTAGCCTTAAAGCGACGTCGTTTTCACTTGTCAGCCAATCTCCAGGTAAATCTCTTCTCTTCTCTGCTACAGTTTTTCATTTCATTTCCCATGCCAATAGAATATAATCTCTTCGTACCCAAATTAAGGTCTCAGTATCCTCTTGTTCTGCACATTTCTAAGTTTTTCTTAACAATTCATAGAACAAAAGCCTCCAAAACATCTCATTTATTGTATTATATTTCGTCGGAATATGTTTTTTTTTTCTTGGATCCCAAATGATTACAAAAATCAACTTAACCAGCAATTGCTCATAGGCTCATGTGATACAGAAACTTTGATTTTATTTTAAACCAAATTAGATGTTGTCGTTTTGCAAATAAATATGTAATTAATGGATTACGTACAGAAAAGATCTTTCTATCACGAGGATGATTCGTTTCAACTTGTATGATTGGTTGCTGACTCAACGCCACCTTCCTGTCTTCTTCCATTTCGAATAAATGTATAATTTTCAATATTCATATCGACATTCATTTATAGCTACATGTACACGTAAATATTTTTATATAATGTCAAAGATATGTACATATTTGCGAATGTGCATGTATTTATATATGAATGCATGTCAATGTGAAGAATTATGCACATGAATATTTCATTCGTACATTTGTACAATAAACACCATTTGTACCTCAAATGAAATGATTGTGGCGGTCTAGAATTATCATGAATATTTCATTCGTAAGATTATCCAAATTTAAATGTGTGTGCATTATCTACTTCCGTGGTTGATATGTTTTCCAATGTTATAATTGTGGCGGTCTAGAATTATCAAGAAGAGGAAAAAGAAGCAGCAGTAAGAGAAAAATATGGGGTTTTGGACACTGTTTGAAGTGGCATCGATGCCAATTTTACAAGTTCTCATAATAGGTGGCTTGGGAGCATTCATGGGTACTAGCTATTCCAATCTGTTGCCTGCTGATGCAAGAAAATCATTGAACAAGATTGTGTTCATGATCTTCACTCCGAGTCTCATGTTTGCGTACCTCGCCAAGACGGTTACTCTTGAACAAATCATTGCATGGTAAAACAATCGATGCTTTCTTCCCTACTATCAAATTCAAATTGGAGTTGTCACTAAAACTTTCAAAAAAAATTCATGATGAACTTTACCATCCATAGTATGAACATTGACGTGTAATCTGTGAGCGCGAACTGTTTTGTTTTTTCCTACGTTAAGACATGTTCGCAGTAGAATTTTCCTCTATATACAAAAGATGTGATAGCTTTATTAGTTCTTGAATGGAGTAGAAGTATCCATGATCATGTTCACAATTATTCAGGTGGTTCATGCCAATCAATGTTGGATTAACCTTCTTGTTTGGAGGAATCTTTGGTTGGATTGCAGTGAAGGTGTTTAAACCGGAACCCCATCTTGAAGGTTTAATCATAGCATGTTGTTCAGCAGGTAATAAAATGTTATCTTGAAATTAATATTAGGAATGTATCTCAGACAGAGTATTGTTGATTATGAAACAGGCAACTTGGGCAGCCTGATGCTGATCATAGTGCCAGCCATATGTAACGAGCATGGCAGCCCATTCGGTGATCATCAAGTGTGTCGCTCTACTGGCCTCTCCTACGCTTCTTTCTCCATGGCGGTAACATTACTTTATTTCCTGTTTTCTGACTTGAGATTACCGTTCAGAATATGAACACAAATCGTTCGTTTTTCCTACGTTAAGAGTTGTTCGCACCGGAACTTTCCTCTTCATTTCAGGGCTTTTAAAAGCTGGTTTTGTTTGTTTTGCAGCTTGGCGGGTTTTACATATGGACATACACCTTTCATTTGGTACGGAGTACCGCCATCAGATATCGGGCGCTTCAAGCTGCAAAGGATGATGAAAAGACCCAACTTCTTCTGAGCAAAGAGGATGATGATTGTATCTCCGTTGCTCTGCCTCCATCTCACTACTGTCCTCAACTTGATGACACTGAAAACCAACTTGTAAGTCCTTTCAAATATAGGCTATTTATTGATAGGGTATTGAACTAATCTTGAGACTTCAACCATAAGCTGAAGCTTTTGGTTGAGTTGGTTCCCTGACAGATTTCGATCATGATTAATTAGAGCTTGCTTATTTATCATATATAGGCGCATCAGGGTTCGTGGTGGAGAAGCACAACAGAGTTCCTCCATCAGATTTTGGAGGAACTCATGTCTCCTCCTACTATTTCTGCTGTAAGAAATAAATAATTGTTCTCATTCTGATTCAAAGAGGATTGTTTGTTTGGGGAATGGGGATTCATTTGTATATATGATGCATGTGTTCAGATGTTTGGACTGGTGTTTGGAGCAGTGCCGTGGTTGAAAGGCCTTATCATTGGAGAAGTTGCCCCATTTCATGTCCTTCAAGATTGTTTTCAATTACTTGGGTAAGTAACTACAACTAATTACCTATGATTCTACCGTAAATGCATCATCTGGTGCTTCATTTTTTCTAGTGTACTAATTTCAGGAATGGAACTATACCTTGTATCACCCTTATACTGGGAGGAAATCTCACCCAAGGTATGCTAATCTTGATCGATGAACTGGTGTGATATGTATGTATAAATTATACTATGGTTTAACGAGTATTTACCTCAATTCTATTCGGGTTTGTTAAGGTTGATATTCAACTTTACTTACATATATTATATAGAGGAAAGTTCCGGTGTAAATAACTCTTAACGTAGGAAAAACGGACAGATCACGTATAAATTTTTTTGAACGTTTTCGGTGAGGGACGCGGTGGCATATTTGTAATTACTGCAAACTTTGTTTTTGTTTTTGTTTTTTTTTTCTCAAAATGACCTCAAATGTTTTATCGTCCAGATTATGAATATTACCGCTCATATTATGAGCATTATCTTGTTATCTGTGAACGCAAAACTTCGTTTTTCCTACGTTAAGCCTTGTTCTCACCAGAACTTTTCTCATATTATATATGCACTAATCACATTCTCACCCTCTGTTCAATCTTTTACGATTATTTGTTCAAATTTATTTAGTTTATTTTTGTGACATATGCAAACTAGATTTGGGAAGTGGATAATTTCAAATCCCCTAATTTCGGGATTGACCCTGTTGGAAGATGGATTTGATGCGTACATCCCTATATTAACCTTAACAAATCCGAATACAATTGAGGTAAGTTGTTACAGAGGAACCTAAATGTTCATGTATGTATGTATTTGATTTGATGAAACAGGAATAAAGAGGAGCAAGTTGAAGGGAAGGATGGTGATGGGAGTGCTTGTTGTTAAGTATTTGTTGATGCCTATGATTGGTATTGGGGTGGTTTGGGCTGCAAGAATGTTGGGGTTCCTACCAGAAGATCATTTGTACCATTTTGTGCTGATGATTCAGTTCACTCTCCCTCCTGCAATGAATATTGGAACAATGGCAGAGCTTTTTGATGTTGGACAACAAGAGTGCTCGCTTCTCTACCTATGGACCTACTTAGTTGCAGCATTTGCCCTTACTTTCTGGGCTACTGTTTACATGTGGATTCTTTCCACCTGATCTAAACAACCACAACTATACAAACTACACATCAATAACAATCCCCATCTCGGTCGCGGTATCGAACGTAGCTGTAATCTATGTCATAACGGTCCCGCGTCCTGCTCCTCTCTCTGCTATTACCATCTTTGCCTTTGTCCCTGCTTCTTTCCATGCTATCTCTTTCACAACCAACTGCACAATATGTCAGTGTTCTATAAAGATTCATTCTATGATTCATATTTATGTAAGAAAGTAAAAATAGACAGCAACAGCAGTTTGGGATTCAATCCAGAACCAAAACTATCCAGATAATATACAATATACGAATTGAAAAGTAGGAAGACAACAAAGGAATCATAGTAGCATTGTAAGAATTGCCTTTGTTCACTATGATATGAATACCTTTTCCCACGAATTTGAAACCAAGTTTCAGAAAACAGAACATAACAAATGTGATAGTTGGTCCAAACAATGATGGAGAAAAAGGAGAGAAACTTGAATCAACCATGAAGTATCACATGCTATTGTATTCTGAAACAAAGAAAGCACCATAAAAGTGAAGCAAAACCTACAGAGAAATTCAACTCTTCCAAAACTGCACTCAAAAGAAGCATTGTTGGATAGAAACCATGCTGCAAAAAAATCAAGAAAGCGAGAAACTTAAACAACATCATCTTCTGTATCATCCTGAACATTGTTTACTCGTTGTGATGAAGTGCTCTTTTTTCAATAGATCATGAAAATTAACCATATTGTTTAGCATTTTGAAGATGAGTTCTTCTATACTCTATACTCAAAATATAAAATCATAACGGTTAAGACAATGAGTTAACATTTCTTACCAGATTGGAGTTGAAACACTCTCACATTCCTATCATCATTGGAAGTGGTTGAAGGAAGTATATATTGTTCTTATCTGTATGAGCACTCAGGAGGAGGAGGCAAAAAATATCATTATATCTTATAATTAAAGGTATTATTTAATTTGAGGTTTTGTTAGGAAAAAAGAGGTTTAATTACCCTTTTTAAATACAACATCTCTAACCCTAATAAGGGATTGATTATATTTGTACTCTATCTACCAATACTCTCAAAAAGAAGAAGATGTAGTCATTAATGATGAACTGGGTTAACAAATCTCGTGTCTTTACTTTCGTTTTTATCGTTATTATTCGAGATCAATCATCGTCTTAAATTATTATTGTGGAGCTGATCGATTTTTTCTACCACAATTGGGGCCGTGTGTGGGAAACGAATTGGAGACCTGCTGTTCTTATTCGGAGCCCTGCCTATTTTTTCTGTGGGAGCTTAACATAACAACGATCTAATGAATATATCAAGAATGGTTTTAGTACGCAATTCAGGGGAGAACGAGCTCATCTTCATCCCTCACACCACGGGGACTGGAAGCCATAAGCTCAATCGAGGTTGAGCGTCGGAGCCAACTTTGGTGTAGATCATTCCAACTCACTCGAGCAAAATACCAAAGACTAAACTGGTTGTGATTTACCGATGCCGCTAGAGATTCGAATTTGCAGTCAAGCACTACGCCGCCTCGGAGAGCTGCATTTTGTGACAAGGGGCTAAACGAATATCGCCTGCCCAACAATGATCCAGCCCGCGACATGCACGACTACTTCATAGCACTGAGATGTTGGTGTCTGAATTGGAGAAAGATGTCGATACAGACTCAAAAGATGTATCGAACACCTCCACCAAAGAAAGATAGAAGAATTTGTACCAGTGATGGATACAATGTCGGATAGAAGGAATCAAGATAAGTTTTTTCTTGCTCTTTTCCATAAATTCTTACATACATATATATACTTGATACGTATGAGTTATGCAATATTCCTATCACCTGCTTGCTTATGAGTCGGCCCAATATCAACCCGTAACACCAGCACATTGCTATATGTTTGTGCAGAATATGCTCTCATCGAGCCTACTTTGCGCAGCTTGTTCGAGGATCAAACGAGGTCCGAATGGGCCAAGGTCAGCGGCTATGGACTCATGTTGCTGCGAAGATTCGTCGAATGCGAGTCGCAGATCCTGTAACCAGTCTTCGAAATCAGAAAACTGCCATCAACGCAGCTTGCCAGAACATAATTTTATTTTTGTACAGAATATGCTATCATTGAGCCTACTTTGTGCAACTTGTTCGAGGATCAAACTAGGTCCGAATGGGGCAAGGTCAGGGAATATGGAATCATGTTTTTATGCACAGTGTCATCGAATATGGATCTCAGAGGCGGAGCCAAATCATCGGAATCAGAAAAGTTCCATGAATGCAGCTTCTCAACACAGTGCTATATCTTTGTGCAGAACAAGCTATCGTCGAGCCTACTTTACACAGCTTGTTCGAGGATCAAACGAGGTCCAAATGGGGCACAGTCTGTGTCATTGGCTAGATGACGTTGCTTAGTTTCATCGAATACGAGTCGCAGGGGCTTTACCTCTTCTCTGGAGTCAGAAAAGTGCCATCAACGCAGCCTGTCAGAACATTGTTCTATGTTTGTGCAAAAGATGTTATCATCGAGCTTACTTTGCGCATCTTGTTCGAGGATCAAACGAGGTCAGAATGGGGCAAGGTCAGCGGATATGGACTCATGTTGCTGCACAGATTCGTCCAATACAAGTCGCAAATCATGTAACCATTCACTGAAATCAGAAACGTGACACGAACAAGGCCAGAGAACACATCACTATATATTTTTCCAGCATTGTATTTGCAAGAAGCCATGTTCAAGCAAACCGTTAGGAGATCAAATGAGATTCGAATGGTGCGAGGTTGGTGTCTACGGACTCGTGGTGTTGCGCAGATTTTTCGGATATGGGTCGCAGAGGCCGAATCCAATCATAAGAGTCCGAAAAGAAGGCATGAACATGGCCTAGAGATAAGTTTTCCACTCCTTTCCATAAATTCTTTTATATACGAATTCTTTAATTGTTACGAAGGATATTAGCTCTGCAATTTTATCTACTCGTACGTGATTGTTATGAAGAATTCCACGGGTTATAGAAACATCAAGCATGAGTGATGTAGCATGTCATCTATTTCTATTTGCCTGCGGGGTATTAAGACTCGGACGTGAGTTCTTATCTATTCTCTTAGTCTATGGGCACGGGGCATAAACTGCAATCTCATTATGCTATGGCACAAGTTGTCGCTTCATACCTATTTAGTCTGTGGGGGTGTTGGGACATGAGTTCCCATTACATTCACTTTATTCTGTGATGCATGCATGAGGAACGAAACATGAGTTCTCCTATGTTATTTATATCAGCCCACGGATTGCAGGGGCACAATCTGCCATCTTATTTCTATCTATGCACATGCACAGGGGAATCATCACCATCTTCTATTAATGCACGAGCGCATATACACGAGTGTTCGTCTCATTCTATTAGCTCATCGGCATATGAGTGTGAGTATCCGCCTTATTCTATTATTTTATGGGTCGAAAGAAGCTACTTTATGCTTGCAGGGTACTTGAGTCAATCTGTCATTACGCCTTCAACATATCTAAAGCCGACATCTACTTGTCGCACTCAAAAGCCGACATCTACTTGTCGCACTCAGAAACCGACACCACGTTGTCGTTGACTCCACGAAGTCGCTAATTAAGTCAGCCCCACGAGATCACATCTAAACCGACACCACGTTGTCGTCGACTCCACAAAGTCGCAAATTAAGTCGATAGGTTGAAGAATGAAGAGAAAGGTCATCTGCTTTACGAAAGAAAGCATATCGAGTTTGTATCATCTTAGATCGGATCACGCAACCCGTACCGGACTTACGAGATCCGAGGGGCAATTGAGGAGGCAAAAAATATCATTATATCTTATAATTAAAGGAATTATTTAATTTGAGGTTTTGTTGGGAAAAAAGAGGTCTAATTACCCTTTTTAAATACAACATCTCTAACCCTAACAAGGGATTGATTATATTTGTACTCTATCTACCAATACTCTAAAAAAGAAGCAGTCCTGGCTTGGTAGCCTCCAGATGTAGTCATTAATGATGAACTGGGTCAACAAATCTCGTGTCTTTACTTTCGTTTTTATCGTTATTATTCGAGATCAATCATCGTCTTAAATTATTATTGTGGAGCAGATTTTTTCTACCACAAGCACCAAGCCCGTCCATGGGCATGTTCAAAGTGGCCCACGGAACAGGGCCCCTCATTTATAAGGGCCTCATATATTTTTTTTTTTAATTTTCGATAAGTATATAGAATGGGGGAAAGAAATTACATCATTAAGAGAGGCAACAGGCTGCAACTCTTAAGAACAAAACAGCAAAATGGAGCAAGGGGGAGGAGAACCCAAAACATGCTCATACTAAAACTCCACCTCTAGGAAAGATGAGTTTCAACCTATAAGCACCAAAACAACTCCTAACATGAGTGATAATAGTTCTAGCACAAGATGAGCACAAATGTTTGCATCATTAAACACAACATCATTTCTAAGGCGCCATATAAAGTACACAAAGAGGAGAAAGAGGCTCCAACAAGATCGTAGAAGACCTTATTCTTCCTGCGACTATGGAAGATCCATTCAAACCAGCTATGAATGTTGATCTCGCAATGCGAAATCTGAAGCCAGTCAAGCACATCACCCAAGACATCCTTAGAGAACGGGCAATGGTTGAAAATATGGGAAGAGGACTCATCATGGACATTGCAGAGGCTGCACAATAAGCTAGGGAGAGCAGTCCAGCGACAGATTCGATCCTTAGTGGGAGTCTGTTCAGCAGCACCATCCAAGTAATGACAAAGAATTTAGGGGTGTGCAGCTTGTTCCAGATGATCTTGCCCCAAACCCACTCAGCAGAAGAAGAGCACAACAACAACTTATAGACGGTGGAGGAAGAGAAATTCCCGGAAGGATCCGAGAGCAAAGGCGAGATAGTAGCGATAGTCGAGCCCTCTATCAGATTGTCCCGAATAGATAAGAGACATCTCCAACTCCATCTGAGGGAGGGATTAGCCGCAACGTTCACATCACCCTGACAAAAAATGACGAGGTCGTCGGCAAAGGCAAGATGGTTTAAAGCGGTCGAAGAGCACCTCGGATGCCAACTGAACTGAGGATTAGTAGAAAGAGTTGCAAGCATTCTACTAAGGTATTCCATAACCAGCACAAACAAGTAAGGAGAAAGCGGGTCGCCCTGGCGAATGCCGCGTTTTCCTGCGAAGAAACCATGTAGCTCTCCATTGATGCAAACAGAGAAGGAGGTACTAGTAATACAAGTCATAATCCATTGAATGATTTTAGCAGGAAAGCCAAAAAAGTGCAGGACATGCTCGATAAATCTCCACTCGACCATGTCAAAGTCCTTCCGAAAGGTTAGCAGAGGCTAAGAGGGAAGAGGGAAACGGTCCAGCTACGAGTCATTAATAAGAGCTCGGTCGAGCTTGCATTTAATCCCATTCCCATTGCCTTGTTTATTACTCCAGGTGAAAGAGGAACATAAAATCTCATATCAAAAAGGTTAGCAGAGGCAACAAAGTTCAGAAGCTCAACGGAAGCAGCATGAGAAGACCCATTCTCAGTAACCTTCTCGAAGTGGTTCAAAACCACATTAAAATCCCCAAGAACCAACCAAGGAGTCGAGATCGTGAGGGATAATTGATGAACCGAATCCCAAAGCGGACGACGACTACCAGCGTCATTGAATGCATAAACAAAAGTGACCAGAAACTCCTCCGACGATTGAATGTCAATCACCCTGCAGTGAACAAACTGAGCAGAAGCAGAGATAACAGTAAGATCAATAGAGGCATGATCCCATAAGACCAAAATTCTGATAGTGCTACCAAAAGAATCATTAGCAAACTGATTCCAGTGAGGAAGAAAACGACTAGAGATGAAGTCGAGATTAGGAAGACAAATATGAGTTTCCAAAATAGAAAGAAGGTTGAGGGAGTGCTTTAGAGCCAAATCTGAGATAGCCGAGTGTTTGGAGCTATGATGGTTGTGTTAACAGTATACAAAATAACCTTCCTACTCAATTGGTAGTAGTGTAGATTTTTGAAAACTGGAACGACGTCCAGTGTTCGACTGTTTGAGAGAATTTCTTCTTCTTCTTTTAGTGGGGCCCCCTGTACTCAAGTTGGTAACTTTCTCCCGTTTGAGCTGAGTAATAAGTACAATACACAATATTTAATGTATATTTTATTTTTGTTTCAATTTTTTCGGCAAATGCATATTAGTAACATTTTGTTCATTTAATTCATAGATAATAACCAGAAAATTATGATCTTAATCAATTGCTATATGATATTTTATAATTTAATCTTATTAAAATGAATATCACTATTTTATTTGAAAATAGAGATTATCATATAGAAAATTCATAGAAAATATCTCACTACATGACATATGTATTTATAAGTTATTTTACCATACTTTAGTATAGATTTTTTAAATATAAAAAAAACTTCTACATATATTTATTAATATATAAATTATAATATATTATTAAAATTTTGCACAGGACCCCCAAATTTCATTGGACGGGCCTGATGAGCACCAGCTACATAGGATCCCCTTCCAACAACATAGACAAATTCACAAAGATTACCAACCATATCACAAAAAAACAACTGTAAGCCAACTAATGAAATCGTGAATTCAACTAAAAACTTTCAATAACATATTTTTCCGATCCAGCCGACCAGTAACATACTTTTTTACCAACCGCAAAGACGACATAGTGGAGTGGTTTCTAATGAAGTAATATTTCTTTCCAACTTTCAACTCCCAATCTTCTCTCTCTGATAGCTACTCATACCCGGCAGTTTTAAACCTCCTCTTAATTTCCGCTGAGTTCAAACCATAAACAAAACTAAATTACTAGCAAAATCAGGACGAAATTGAACATAAATCGTCGAATATTAAATTCAAACACTTTTCAAACGGCCTATTTAGCACGCAAATTCTTTAAAGCTTACCTAGAACATTTTGAGTACATGTAGCAGAGATGATGATCTCAGTCCTCATTAGGGTGGCACGAACCTCAACCCCAGAGTAACCATCCTCGGCCAACTTCTAAGCACTTCATACAGATCGGGTATAAATAATATATATTCAATGTGCGTAGTATAAATAATATATATTCCCTAGAAAACTTTCAGCTTCACCTTAATCAAACTTATGGAATCATTGTTCAACATTCTGGTATGATTTGTAAAACTACAATCATAGTCTAAGTGCTCATTCTCAGTTTACCTCACCATACTTTATCAACATTCAACAACCTTATCAGTTCTTAGGTACAAAAACGTCTTACCAAGCACAACCTAACTTAACCTACATATTAATAAAACATTTGGAGCCCAACTAAGAAAATCATACATCACAAAAGATATTGGAACTTTATCTACCTTTGCAAACCTTCTGGAGTTGTTTCAGCAACTAGTTGCTCCAAAAGTTCTCTCATAGCCGCTACATACTACAATTACGAAAATAAGCTAACATCACTTCAAGATTATGAATTAATGTTCCTCTCCTAGCAAGCAAACCCAAAAAGAACACATCAATTCTACTGTAACTAAATACAATTTTTCCTCAATGACTTTTGAAATGTTGGTAAGACAAACAAAGTTGATGTGAAATCATTGAGCGGAAAACATAATCTCCATTGAAGGAGAGGAGAAGAAGAGAGGGAAAATATTTTGTGTATTGAGAATGTGCCAAAAGAGTTTGTTACAGATCAGAATATATACGTGCCTCTGTGCATACAGAGAGGACGTGACCTACGTGGCAGATGCCTTACAGAATTAATAAAGGACACAATATTAATAATCCAACACCCCCCCTCAAGATTGTGGAGACTATTGTATACTAATCTTGGCGAAAATATTATGCAACTGTACTCCTGGGAGGTTCTTTGTGAGGAAGTCTGCTAGTTGTTCTTGTGTAGGCACATGTGACAAGGAAATAAGTCCTTCAAGCAATTTCTCTCGTGCATAATGGCAATCCAGCTCAATGTGTTTTGTCCTTTCGTGAAAGACTGGATTCCTAGCAATGTAGATTGCTGACTGATTATCACAATTCACTGGTATAGGGGTAATGCCATCAACTCCTAATTCTGGTAAAAGTCGGCTCAACCAGGCCAATTCAGTGCAAATTCGCCTCAGAGATCTATATTCTGCTTCGGCTGAAGACAATGAAACACTTTGTTGTTTCTTTGATTTCCAAGAAATTAGTGATCCTCCCAGAAAAACCACATAGCCACTGACAGACTTTCGAGAGATAGGACAAGTGGCCCAATCTGTGTCACAATATGCTAAAAGCTCAGTATTGGGTTTGGAATTCAACAGAAGAGCCTTAGACTGTGTTCCTCGAACATAAGTGAGAACATGTAATGCTGCTTTCCAGTGTGGTTCTCTAGGGGCTTGATTTAATCCATAAAGGGACTTCTTGAGCAAGCAAACTTTTTCAGAATCATCTACATGTAACCCTGGTGTCATTTTCATAAAGACTTTCTCATCAAGCTCTCCATGTAGGAAGACATTATTAACATCTAACTGAAACATTTTCCATTGTTTCTTTAGAGCAACAGAAACAAGGGTTCTTACTGTTGTCATCTTGATGACAGGAGAGAAAGTTTAAGTATAATCTATGCCTTCTTGTTGTGTGAAGCCTCTGACAACAAGTCTGGCTTTATATCTCTCCACTGTGCCATCTGCTTTCCTCTTCACTTTGTAAACCTACCTGCATCCTATGGCCTTCTTTCCCTTAGGCAAGGATACAAGTTCCCACGTGTGGTTGTGTTCTAAGGCCATGAACTCTGCTTGCATTGCATCCTGCCAGACTGTGTACTTACAAGCTTGTTCATATGACATAGGTTCTGTCTCAGGAAACAAAGGTGAAGGTGAAGAGTTATGGGAAAACTGGATTGTGGATGTCAGAGTATGCCCACAAAAGCAAGGATTAGACACTGCAAGACTACATACATAGTCTTGTAAGTAAGCTGGTGGGTGTGTAGACCTAGAGGGTCTGGTGGGAATGACAGTGGTATGTGGTGCAGGAGATGGAATATGTGTTTGACTACAAGAAGGGTCTGTTTCTGGATCAAGAGGAGTAGTGGGATAGGTGTGAGGCATGTACTGTTCTGGAGGGATGGAGCCATGGAAAGAATAAACATCCTCATGAAACTTGACATCTCTTGACATCACAATCTGATGTGAGTCCAGATTGTACACTTTGTATGCTTTCTTTCCAAAGGGGTAACCCAAGAAAACACAAGGTGCTGCTCTAACCTCAAACTTATCTCTACCACTCTTCAATGTGGATGCAAAGCATAAACAACCAAAGTTGCGCATGTGCTCATAGTTTGGAGGTTTGTGGTAGAGAAGCTCATAAGGAGTTCTGTTGCCTAAAACTTTAGAAGGCAATCTGTTGATCACATAGGCTGCTGTCAACACACTCTCCCCCCGGAACTTCTTAGGCAGCTTAGAATGGAACATGAAAGATCTTGCTATTTCCAAGAGATGTCGATGTTTCCTCTCCACAACTCCATTCTGTTGTGGAGTAGCAACACAGGAGGTCTAGTGTTCAATCCCTTGGGAAGACAGATAAAGAGATGTCTCTTTACTGGTACCAAGTTCTAAGGCATTGTCACTTCTTAGAATCTTGACAGTGCGGGCAAATTGTTTAGAGACCATTGCAATAAAACTCTTGAGCAAATCAAATGCATTACTCTTGGAAGACAACAAATGAACCCAAGTAGAACGAGCGAAGTCATCAACAATAGTAAGAAAATATTTATAACCATTGAAAGTCACTGTATTATAAGGACCCCATACATCCACATGAATCAACTCAAAAGGGAATGTAGAGGTTATAGAACTTAAGGGAAAAGGAGTTCTGGTTTGTCTAGACTGTGCACAAACAACACAAGACTGTATTTCAGCTTTAGAAGACTTTGTAATATCAATAAAACTCAAAGACTGCAATTTATAAAGGGGTAAGTGACCCATACGAGAATGCCACAACTTCACATCACTCTTGTGCTGCACAGAAGCTACTATTGAAGAAGTCATTCCAGCCTTAGCCTGCACCTGGGAATCCCACAGGTACAAGTCCTTGTAAGCCCTACCAATCTGTATCACCTTCTTCATAAAAGGAGCCTGTAACAAGCAACTTCTAGGTGTAAATAAAACTCTGCAATGCATATCTCTAACCAGCTTTCCAACAGACAAGAGATTGCATCTAAATACTGGAACAAGTAAAACATCTTTCAAAATCAAGTTGGGTAGAACTCTGACACTTCCAGTCTGCTTAACTGATACACTAGTCCCATTAGGTAAACTGATGACAAAAGGTGTGGACAAGGAACATGTAGTAAGAAACAAATCTACATCACTGGCCATGTGACAACTAGCTCCACTGTCTAGTATCCAGGTATGTTTATCAAAAACTTGAGACAAGAATGAGGAGGTACCTGCAAAACCAGGAAAATCATCTGTCCCTGAGGTAGAATTCTTTCCTGAAGTAGTACCAACCAAACTTAAGAGCTTGGTTATCTGCTCAGCTGTGAGATCATCCAAGGCTGAGCCAGCAAATTTCCCATCCTGTCTCTTGTTCCCGTCTCTATAATTCTCTGGGAATCCATGTAAGAAAAAACACTTGTCAACTGTGTGGTTGTTCTTCTTACAGTTGGTGCAATAGAGAGGCTTCTTCTCTGACTTCCCTTTGTAAGAGCTAGGCCTACTAAACATAGCATTCATTGCTGCACTGTCACTTTGTGGCTGAGTGACAGTCTGCATTTCTCTTTGTTTCTCCTCTTGGAGAAGCATAGCATAGGCCTGAGAGACACTAGGGAGAGGCTTCAACATAAGTATGCTTCCCCTTACAAAAGTATAAACATTATTTAATCCCATCAAGAAATGAACCAGGCGTTCATCATCCTCAAACTGAGCAAATTCTTTCACAGAACCACAAGAACAAGCAGGAAAACTGCGCAAACTACTCAGCTCATCCCATAAGATTTTCATACGAGTATAGTAAGAAGAAATAGAACATGTGCCTTGAACAAGAGCATTAAGCTCCTTCTTGACCGAGTAGAGCTGAGCTCCACTGAGCTGTCCAAAGCGAGTGTTGAGTTCTTCAAAGATTTCACGAGTTGTCTCACTGTAGAGCACACTGCGTCGGATCTCCTTGCTCAAACCATTCAATAGCCAGGCCCGAATCATGTCGTTGCAACGCTGCCAACGATCGAAGGAGGGATCTGATGAAGGAGGCTGAACAAGAGTCCCGGTGACAAAACAGAGTTTGTTTTTAGCAGAAAGAGCGATTCTCATGCTCATTCGCCATTCTCCAAAATTAGAGCCATCAAATGACTCAGTAACCAGGGACAAGCCTGGGTGATCACTAGAATGAAGGTATAGAGGGTCATTGTTGTTGTTGTTTGAAGTAGAAGAATCTGAGACCACCATTGAAGGTAAAGGTCAAGAAAGCTTGGGGAAAAGTTTGTAGAAGAGAAGAAGATGCAGAGAAGCAGAAAATAACTCCAGATCTAGCGCCTGAAGCTCTGATACCATGAAATCATTGAGCAGAAAACATAATCTCCATTGAAGGAGAGGAGAAGAAGAGAGGGAAGATATTTTGTGTATTGAGAATGTGCCAAAAGAGTTTGTTACAGATAAGAATGTATACGTGCCTCTGTGCATACAGAGAGGATGTGGCCTACGTAGCAGATGCCTTACAGAATTAATAAAGGACACAATATTAATAATCCAACATGATGTATGAATAGTAAAAAAAAAGCAATCATTTCCATGTATCAGTTTTGCCTGATTTTGTTGTTGAGGTGCAGCTGCAAATAACGAGAGAGTGTGTCCCAATGACCTTTTCAAAGTTTTTAATTAGGAAAAATAGCCTAAGTAGTTTTTATTAGTTTTTGTTAAAGAAAACTAACTCCTTGAGTTTCTCTTTTCCCTTGGATAGGGGTTATTTACCTAAATCATCGCAAAAACAAGATCTCACTAAGAATTCAAATGACAGATCTTGAATATGCTCCAACAATTACATTATTGCCCAAGATATGCCTCTCCCCTCTAAATTTATACATTGACATTATCGTAACTCTAGTTAACATAAAAGTTAATGATAAAATAACAACTTAGTTTAAAAAAATGACACAAATAAAACATATAAGCCTTCATCAACATAATAAAGTTATAACACTAAGAAGAGATAGCTGGAAAATTTGGAGAACCAAGTTTTCGATAGGAAGGTAAGCACGTACTCTAACAATCAATTCAGAGAATAACCTGCAAACGATTTTGTATTTTGAACATTAGACTTGAAAATTAGTTCTAACAAATGATGATTCTTGGATTTTCATGTGCTCAATTTTGGAAAAATGCAAACTTGGATACATACAGAAATTTAGTTAATTCAAGAGTTGAAAAAGAATGAATATATGTCGAGGATTCTGTGAAATCCTATTATAACACTCCCAAATTACCTTGGGAGGATTACCGCCAGTGACCCCAGACTTCACTTTTAAAGTCATCCAAGGCTTTACAGTATGCACCGCAAATACAAAATAATAATTGAAATGCAATTAAATCATTAAAATAATCAAACGAGTTTACAAATGCGGAAGTGATTACATTAAAAGTCATAATATATTACTTAACGGTATTACAAATGCAAAATCGATTACATTATAAGTCATAATGTATTACTTAACGCTATTACAAATGCGAAAGCGATTACATTAAAAGTCATAATTCTTAACGTTATTACAGAGATTACAGTGGAAGACATAATTAAAATATTGGAATTACAAATAGGTCTTAAGGTCGTATGTTGGAGCAGTTCGGGGGGGCGTTGGAGGAGATTTCGGTGGAGAGCATAACCACATAGCTTGCCTAGTCCAAAATCAGCGCCCACCGAAACCTCACCCCCAACGCGCGAGTACTGCAGAACTGCATAAGGCACGGGCTCGGGCCTCGAGGATTCATGACAAAATTTAGGGCTCAGATTACTTTTAGGGTTAGGGTGTCGATATTCCTCTTCCTCCATCGGTCGTTGGCGCTTCAAATTTGTAGGTCTAAAATCTTGGGGATACTAACAACAATGGTGGAAGCGGCCGAGTGATTATACCGACGATGGTGGCGAGGAATGGTTGAATTTGGAGGTCAAGAGTCGCAGACAAAGATAAGGGAGGAGAAGGGGACCATGATCTAACCATGATCTTAATCCTGGTTTTCATTCCAATACTGATGGTCATCATATATTTTCACGTCACAAAAATTGAAAAAACCGAAGGCAAATTATCAGTAGATCGAGCGAAGAAACCCTAACTGAAACAACAAAAACATTCACATGTAATGCAAATCGAACAAGTGAATTTACCTTGTGCCTCAAACGGAGGGAATATAATCTTCGCCGATTTCCTGAATTCTGCTAAAGAATTACACTGACGACAAAGCGGAAGGAAGATCTCGAGTGATGTATCGAATGAGAGAGAGCTTCAGAGATAATTGAATGAAGAGCAAGGCAATGGGTATGCTTGCAAAACAACGGAGGTGATTGAAAAACGGATAATGCATTAAATCGGTACCAATTTCATTTAATTTTGGGTACAAACAGCTAGTCTTTATATATATATAAGATAAGATGATGATGCGTGCTATATAATCCAAAAAAGCTTCTTTCTGTGTTGTATTAGGCACTAAAGGAATACAAGTTTTTGTCTCGGGTAATGACAATCGGGTTAATATAAATACTCATCATCACTATCGGAATTAGAATGGTATGAGTTTTCCTTCTCTTGAGAAACATGACTCTTCTCATGACGAACAAGTTGTATTTCCTTAATTTTTTCCGATTGAGATACCATTCTTCATCATCTTCACTTGAAACACCCCCACTTAAAACACTTCCATTTTCACTGGAATCATCATCAATATCTTCATCCTCGTCACCTACTGACCTTCTGACTTCTATTTTTTGCTTTGTTGGAGGATAACTTACTTGGTCATTCCAATTTATACCTTCATCTAAGAGTACATTATCAATCATAGAGTCTTCAACAACCAAGTCACAAAAACCTCAAGAATGCCGCTTTTCACTCCATAGTCAGACATCACCATTACATCAGGATCTAACTTGATTGCTCTTAAGCCATTACTCAAAGACATACCAGGGACACAATAAAACACTTCCATTATCATCCTTTCTCTTACCATAGGATCAACCTCTTTTATTGTAAGGATAATTTCCATTTTGTTGGGAATTAGCCATTTTAACAGATCTTGTACTTAGGCTTACTAGGAAACTCGTTTATGTTGTAATGGGCTTGATGTTGGTCCAGTAGAAGGTTAGGCCCATAATCTGTAACAAATGCCCGAGATCTCGACCCGACCCGCTTGGAGGAAACTGGGGCTCCGCGTGTTGAGTTAGAAGCTTGGTATATAAGCTTCTAACCCTAACTCTCGCCTCACTTCTAATATGTGCTCGTACCTGTTCATCCGAGAGAAGAGAGAGAGATCTGAGAGAGAGTTCTTGAGGGAGATCGACGTTGGTTTGATTCTTCTTCTTCGCCGAAGCAAATCTCTTGTTGTTGGTGTTCCAAGCTTGAAGACGGAGGTCTTGGCTAGTGGAGAAGCTCTAGATCGCGACCTCGGATGCTCAGCGGGGCTAGGGTTCGAAGTCTTGCCGGCGACTGTGAAAGGGGGTTCTTCTATCTCTTGTTTGCTTCTGGTTTTTTGTAGTTGTAAGCCTTTGTGTTTGGATTTGTTGTTGTTGTATGCTCTCTGTAAGACCTTCACCTTTACTTAGTGGATTTGGCTCTTATCTTGAGGCCACGGAGAATAGGCTGAGTCCGAACCTCGTTAACATCTCCTGTGTTCATTACAGCTACTATTGTGTGTGTTCTTGATTTGATCTGTCACTAATCGATCTCACATTTATCATATCAATTAACTCGAAATAACTCAAATCATCTCTATCAAGTATCTCCAAATTGGTCTCAAATCCTCCTTTGTATGTCAATTCTGAATGATTGTCAAATTCGCCACCATATTTCAAAGTGATCATGAAAGCAGGAGTCATTTGAACCTAGTAATCTGTAAACCATAACAAAAGTTTCACATGTCATCTATATAGTAAAACCAATTGATAAAAAAAACAGCTTTATGATACATTCATACATGTAAAGACTCATTATCGAAACTTTGGACAGATAGAAGGATGTTGCAAAACACTTAACGTTCAAGTTCTTCACTTTATCCCTTCAATCACCCCTCTCCATGGATCGATAAGTTCAAGTTCTTGGGAAGATGGAATGGTTGAAGTTTGAACTGCTCAATTAACCCTAGCATACGTTTTGAGAGATTGTTTTGTACTTATGAGCATTTTTTGTTTGCCAAATTGTGTGCTCAATTCTCCATGTCATTAATACTAATGCCATGTCATCCATCCATTTAATTGACATGTCAACATATTTCATAGAAATAATTAAGAGAGAAAAAAAGATAGATAATATTTAACTCTTAATTATACTAAGGGTTATACTTTTAATATTTAGAAGATTGGGTTATATTTTTAACACCTACCCAAAGTTTAGGTTATTTTAATTAATTTTGCCTTTTTCTACAAAACTTAAACTTCTTTGTGACCCAAGAAAAAAAAACCCAACAAAGTTGTCAATATTAACATGATAATGTACACAATATTCAGCAAGTCCACCAAAATATACATATTTATAAATAAATCACAACTATGATATTCTACACTGAAAGGGACATACATAATAGGTGAATTTTGTTCGGTATTACTCGTGGTTGTATATTTGGCTCTTGAATATTCCTCTTTGTTGGAGGGGACGTCATAATTGAGGTTCTTGAAGATTATTTTTTTTAATGGTGGCAACGTTATGGTGGTCCATTCAACTCTTACGCATGATCATCTTATCTGACTCATTTTCTTATTACACTTTTCATTGATCGTATTTTGCTCTCTTAGAGCAAAACTAATGGAGTCCTTTAACAAGGGTCTTTTAGAAAAAACATTGGAGATTTATTCATTAAGGGACTCTATGTAAATAGTGTGTTTTCGTGGGGTCTCTTATTTAGAGTATTTAAAAATTAACATAAAACATATAATATATCTAAAATGGAGTTCTGTAGATGGATAAAAATGTAATTAGAATGATGATATTTTTATATTTTGTTTCAATGTGTAAATATTGAGTCATACTGAATTTTAAACCAAAATAAACAAATATCGGGCTCCAATCAGCACATGTCATGTGTCACTGACAACAAAGTACATGAACTAGAATGGGTGTTTGGCGGGAAGAGGTTAAACGATGTTAGTGGAAAGTAAGAACAAATACAATGTAATATGTCGATCTTATCCTTGTAGAGTCGAGAACATTCATGTAGCTAGGTTAATGGACAACTGTAGTAGGGTTGCTCCCACTATATATATGTTGTAATCTGCCTCTTGTGAAATCAAGGAGAGAAATCATTAGTGTCAAATATGCTCTGCACATAAAACCTTCTATGGTATCAGAGCGGTAAACGGACAAACGTCATGCTCTTCACGGTCCACCTTCTCTCCTACCTGCAAACACACCATCCGTCCCACCTCTTCCCCCTCCTTCAAACACAACCCCCAAAACCTCAAAATATCTTCCCGTGGCGTTAGCCCCTTCAAACTCTCACCTTCCATCTTTCTCTTCCTTCATTACGGTGAAGCTCAGCCAAGAAAATTTCCCGTTATGGAAGGTGCAAGTCTGGACCTACCTCCGAGCACACGGTATGTTTCCTTTTGTCAACGGCAGCAACCCATGCCCACCGGCTACCATTGAGACCGGCGACAACCCCGCTTTTCGCGACTGGAAAAGCAAGGACCAACTCGTAGTCGTGATTCTGACCTCCTCACTCACTAAAGGAGTATTGGCTGAGGACCTGGAGTGCACCACATCGGCTCAGATCTGGTCCACGCTACACACTCTGTTCTCGGCGAGGTCCAGCGCCCAAGTTTCTCATCTTTGTGTGCAACTTGCTTCACTAATAAAGGGTGGTGAGACAATGTCCCAACACTTCAACAGGGAAAAGGGCCTCTCCTCCATGTTGGCGGAGGCTAGCTACACCATCTCTGACGACGAGTTCAACAGCTACGTGCTCGCCGGTCTGAGCTCCGACTATGACTCCATAGTCACTGCCTTTGCTACTCAACCAATACTCCCTTCACCAAACCAAATGCTCTCCCATATCCTGGTCCATTAGTCCATATTGGCTCACCATACGAGTCAACAACAACCTTCCATCGAAGTGAACAACACCAGTGCTGAGGCGAACTTCACTACTCGTGGCAGAGGCAACTTCAGAAGCATGAACTTCAAAAACATAGGTCGTGGTGCTCCACGCGGTGGCCGGACTTTCACAGGAGCTTCGGACATTCTTCCACTGTGCCAGTTGTGCAGCAAACCTGGGCACACTCCCCTCCGATGTTGGCACCGCTTCGATCAAGCGTTTCAAACACCACCTCCACCAGAGTTTCCACAGCTTCCTCTGTCGCAATTCCAAGAAAACGCAACCATCGGTTGTTCCTGGCGACGACGCACAATTTCAAACCGGACATCTCCAACCTGGGCATTGATAGTTACCCGTACGAAGGTTCCGACATTGTTTCCTTAGGCGACGGGAGTCAAATCCCGATTCACAACTTTGGCTCTGACTCCCTTCCTTCAAACCATTGTATTTTAAAACTCTTTAACCTTTTCCACACTCCATTAATCACAAAAAAATCACTTTCAGTCCAGCAACTCTATCGAGATAACTTCGTCTATTTCGAATACCATGCTAATTTCGTCCTTGTTAAGGATTTGCAGACTCGGGAAGTGCTCCTCCAAGGCCCCGTTAAGGGCGGACTGTATGAGCTACAAACACCCCCCACTCGCCGGATGCTCCACCACAACTCCACTTCACCGCCGTCGCCTCCTCACCTTGGCATTCTCGGCAAGGTTACCCGTCAAACCGAGTTGTTGCTACTGCTTTACAATTCCTAAAATCAAGCCCACACAACAAAGGATTACTATGCCCAACTTCATGTCGCTTCTGCTCTTGGGCCAAGGCCCATGCGCTGCCTCACCAACCAAGTCCCAACAAATCTCACAAACCACTCCACTTTTGGTTCATGGATGTTTGGGGCCCAACACATCATACCTCCTTCACTTGGAACATCTACTATCTAGCTATTGTAGATGATTTTTCCAAACTTTTATGGATATTTCCTATGATCTCAAAATCTCTTGTCTCAACTATAATCTCTACATTCATAACTTTCGTCACCAAATTCTTTTCCACTAAAATCTCTCACATCCAAAGGGATGGGGGTACCGAATTCAAGCCACTAAAATCTCTTTTCTTGTCCTTAGGAATCAATCATTGTCTTACATGTCCCTATTCCCCCCCAACAAAACGACTCCATTGAAATTCGACATCAAAGGATAGTCGACACCAGGATCACTCTCCTCAAACACACCTCCTTACCTTTTTCCTATTGGGATTACGCCTTTAAAACCGCCACCTATCTCATAAACCGTCTCCCAACACACATTCTACAAAATCAAAGTCCCTACTCCATCCTTTTTAAAACACAACCGGACTACTCATCCCTTCGGGTTTTTGGGTGCCTTTGTTTTCCCAATTTACGACCCTACAACAAACACAAACTATCTTACCGCTCCACTCCTACCATCTTCCTGGGGTATAGTCCAAACCATACGGGCTACTCGTGTCACGATTGGAAATCACACCGGACCTACATCTCAAGAGACCAGTTTTTGGGTAAATACCCCAAAACTATAATGTTTTTTAAGTTTTTGCATATATTTTTCAAGTTATATGGAAATACCCCTTTGCTGGCGTGACAATTATAACAGAGTTGTCAACAAAATTTGTCAATAAATTTTTTAAGAGAGTTGTCTACAAAAATTTTACCAGAGTTGTCAACAAAATTTTTAACAGAGTTGTCAACAAAAAATTTAACAGAGCTGTCAACAAGAATAATAAGTTGTCAACACCAATAATAACCCTTTGCTGACGTGGAAATTATAACAGACATGTCAAAAAAACATTAACAGAGTTGTCAACAATTTTTTTAACAGAGTTGTCAACAAGAATAATAAGTTGTCAACACGACTAAATAAGTGGTCAACCCAACTAAATAAATTCTTTACACGACTAATAAATGGTCAACAACATAAAACACGAGTAATATTACAAAATTGTCAACATTGTCAACAGGTTTACAAAACTTGTCAACACTACTAAATCACATTGTCAAAAAAATAAT
The DNA here is from genome assembly GCA_029168935.1 of Oxyria digyna. Taxonomy (NCBI): domain Eukaryota; kingdom Viridiplantae; phylum Streptophyta; class Magnoliopsida; order Caryophyllales; family Polygonaceae; genus Oxyria; species Oxyria digyna. Next base: position 2,095,315 of record JAPVLV010000017.1, read on the forward strand.
TGTCAACACATTAATTTTTTTTACACACTAAAAAAACTGCATTGTCCCTGCATAATCCTTGTCAACAATGTCAAATTTTACACACATTAACTTGTCAACACTGCCAATTTTTTTTGTCAACAGTCTGTGCAAGAACTATAACAACGAACTGATTCTGTTTGAAGAGATTTAATGACAATTACCTGAAAACGTACGGACTGATTCTGTTTGACATTGTCTCTTAGCCATTTGATAGCTAAAGGAAGGTCCGGAAATACTTTACTATGTGTGCCATGCCTAACATACTTGTAACTTTCGTCTTTAGGTTCTTCTGTAATGAAATCGACATCTTTGACTTCTTCTCCCCTTACACAAAATAATAAATGCATATAATCGAGGTCAAATTTCAACGGGAGAGTTTTAGACATGCATACCTTTTTCGGAAGTAAGAGCATCCCATAGTTTTTGAAGGTTTATCTGCCATGAGAGATCAACTTGAGGATCTGCTGATGGAATGCCGGTTATGACTTTGTTATAAACTGATATGTTAGTTATAAACAATGTCGGCTTGAAATGCACAACTGCCAACAATTTTGAAGTTCAAACTGAGTTTCAAGTTATAGCAAGATACGGAGTCTTGAAAGTAAAAACTGAAGCATGTAGATGATCAAAAAACATAAGAGTAAATGGAATAAATGGCAAATAAAATTGGACTCAACAACAGACCGACATCAGAATGACCATGTGTTTATTGAGACGGGGCTCAGAGCAATTGCGAGATCAAAATGCAACAAGCAACCAAAAAAGTTTCATATTTCTAGTATAAGATTGTAATTTTTGAAGATCAAAGTTGTGGAACATTGATTAACGAAGAGCACTGCAAGATAGAGATTTACTCTACCTTCAACTTATCTATTTTAGTTTTAAAACCTCTGGTTCCTCATTCGAGCTCCAGATCTCGTCTTCTTCGCCTCCGATCTCGTGAATCGAGCTCCAGATCTCCTCTTCTACGACTCCGATCTGTTGAATCGAGCTCCAAATCTCGTCTTCTCCGCCTTCAATCTCGTGAGTCGAGATCACTGCGTTGTAATTCCCTGCCCGTGGTCGCCTCCGATAGCAGCAAGAAGAAGGAGATCACCGCTGTTGAAGGAGCTCGCCGGACTCCGATGCGGATGCGTAGGGAAGATGCGATGAGGCATGGAGAAGGATGAGCAGAGGCGGAGATAGTGGCGGAGTCGGCGTCGACCTTGCTGGTGTGACGGAGTCGGGAGCTTGGGAAGGAAGGCTTCTGCATTTTCACTCAGCACTGTTGCAGAGCAGGGGAAGAAAAAATTGTCGTTGAACGAAGAAAGGTGGTTTGGGGGAGAGAAGATGCAGATCTGAAAGGCGTGTGTTTATCAGATAGGGTATTTTATTAATGTTTAATTAGGGAGTGTAGCTGTTACAAGTATAGTGCCCAATAGGGCATTGGGCACAAATCCTTCTCTCATGAGATGTTATTTTCCACGAAGAGGAATTTCCCTTTAGCCAACCAGCCCACAAAATTCTGACCCGATCACCTCTCTTCCTCTCATTCCAGAATTACTACCCTCCCCAAATATAAGTCCATCCTCATCTCTCCCCACTAGTCCAATACCATCCAATCCATCTCACACAATGGCCCAAACCTCACAACACTCTCCAACTACTTCGGCCCACCCACAATCACCCATCTTAGATTCACCATCCAATTCTCCGGGTAACCCAAACACAATTTCCATCCCCACTTCACAACAAACCCACACTATTCAAACTAGGTCAAAATCTCACATCCAACATCCTCTATGTGATTTGATGGGACGATCATTTGGCCACCCAACACATCACTCACTACTGTCGATGCCATTCACATCCCTGATGAGCCATCTACATTCACTGAAGCCTCAAAACATCAGAAGTGGAGAGATGCCATGACTACATAATTCAACACCTTATGCTCCACCAACACATGGAATTTGATCCCTGCCTCTTCATCACCCAATCCATTAGGAGTCAAACAGATATTCAAAACTAAGAGGCACGTCGATGGCACAATTGAGAGGCGAAAGGCTCGGCTTGTAGCAAAAGGCTACACTCAAGTGTATGGGTTGGATTACACAGAGACGTTCAGCCCCGTCGTGAAGCCATCCACCATTAGACTCCTTCTCTCCCTTGCAGCTATGCGGCTGTGGAATGTCCGACAACTCGACATACAAAACGCATTTCTTCACGGGTCCGTACAGGAGGACGTCTTTATCATCCAACCTTCAAGTTTTTTCAATTCATCTTGTCCTAAACACATTTGCAAATTAAATCGTTCCGTTAAGGACTCAAACAAGCCCCTCAGAGGTGGTTTTCTCGACTCTCTGATGCTCTTGTCCTTATGGGATTCACCCCTTCCCAAGCCGATTACTCCCTCTTGATTTATCGCCAAGGAAAAATGGTCACCTTTGTACTTGCATATGTCGATGACTTGTTGGTGATTTCATCGGACTCAAAAACCTTTGAGTCTTTTCACTCTTTTGTGCAGGCACTCTCAAAACAGTTCCCAGTAAAGGACCTTCGACCCTTGAACTTCTTCCTTGGCATTGAAGTCTCTCGAAACGATGGCGGGATTTATCTCTCTCATACAAAATACATCAAGGAGTTGGTACTTACCCAGCAATTCAGTACTTCACCATCGCATCAAGCACCTCAATTTGAACTACCATTTCGTGCGCGAACGTGTGAAGAACAAGTCCCTACTTGTGGCCTTTATCACCTCCAAAGATCGGATTGTAGACGCTCTGACAAAGCCCCTGCCCAGCCCTCCTTACATTCCCATACGATCCAAACTTTGCTTACGGTCATTCGGATCCAAACTTTGCTTACGGTCATTCGGATCGAGGGGGGATAGTGGAAATAAGGACAAATACAATGTAATATGTCAATCCTATCCTTGTAGAGTCTAGAACCTTCGTGAAGCTAGGTTATGGCTGCTCCCACTACATATATGTTGTTATATGCCTCTTGTGAAATCAAGGAGAGAAATCATTAGTGTCGGATATGCTCTACACATAAAACCTTCTAGATGTAGTTTCCCTTTTACGAAGGCAAAAAGTTTCTCCAAACAAACAACTCCTATATCATTATACACAAAAGACCGTCTCTTATTTTATCTCATACTAGGGATAATTTGTGTGTCTCTTAGCTTCATTTGATTATTTTATTGCAGAAAATTAAAGAAATCCATCTATATGACTCCACTAGTTTTGTTCTTAGTCCTTGTTCGTTTAGACTCCTTCCTTAACTGTTCTTATGTAATCTCTATGTAACTACTAAAGCAAAAATCAATTCCTCTCATTTTCGCTATGTCACATAGACAACCTTCATAAGAGTCATCCATTTGTCGGTTTTCTACTGGTTACCATTTTTATTTTCAAAATAATATACATCTTCAAATTTAGAAAAAAGACAAACATATCACAATAAAATCTCTCATATGAAAAATTAGGGCAAACAAATATCACAATGATATTAGATGCAATATTTTTAAATATTATTATGTGCTAAATTTGAGTCATAATCCTATTAATTTAATAAAGAAGGTAAAAATAAATATACATATACATATCACAAATTAATACACAATTGATTATCACATATTTTTCTATAGGTTTAAATAAGCTAAAAAAAAGAATAAAAAAGTAAAAAATGTTGCAAAATGGTAAACAGTTATATAGTGTTTTTTTCAATAAACATTATTATTTTTTATTTATATATCTCTAATGATAATATTTTATCAATTTATAAAAAATTTAATATAAATTTATCTAGATTGTATACATGGATGATATTTTTAACAGAACCGTGATATAAAGTCAATTTTTAAACTTCACGCCGTAGCGTTTTTTAAATCGGTGCAAAACTCAAAGCTCAAGGCTCAAAAGTTTATCCTTTTTAAACGACGTCGTCTGATGCTAAATCATTCAGCCACGAAATATTGAAAAAAAATAAATAGAAAACTCTCATTTCTTTCCGTCTCTTGTTTTCACGCTTCGCAGTTGACACCCACCCAACATCGACGGAAGAAGCCCCACCTCGCCGCCGGGACCCCGACAACCGTCCACCGCAACTTTCGCCCGCCGATGCCAATCGAAATCGTACGTTCTTTATACAAATTGTTAAAATTGATTTTTAGGGTTTCCAGTTTGATCTTAAATTATGTTATCGGTTAGTTTTAGATGAAATTCTTGCTACCTTTGTGGAATTGAAATGATATGAAATGTAGTTGTAGATGTCAAATTGACAATTCCCGTTATAATGCAGTGAAGTTCAGATGATGAAGGATTTTATTTGACAAAATATGGTCTTTAATAACAGTGATTAGAGTTAAATAAACCTGCCTTTGTTGTGGTACAGAAACAGATGGTGCACATATTGAATAGATTGAATGCAGAGCTGATATTTACACAGTAGATGCTAAAACTAGTGAAGATTTATAATATACATCTAGATACAAATCCTCTCGACATGTTCGGGTAATAGCTTGTCCACATCTGGACCACAAAGACCCTACCACGGTTGGATCGTACTGGGTTGATTGTTGTTGTTGTTTTTGTGCCCAGATAGAAAAACCAAGAAGTTGAACTGAAAGTTAATGCACTAATCATGCATATATTATAGACTTAAGTAAAAGATTCTGCCTTTTTCTTTTCTTCTTGTTATACTTATGCCAGTCTTCCTACCCTCCCTATTTGTAGTACGGGTGTCAGATTTTGACGTTCCCATTCGTGTTACCTTTGCCCACATCTTCTCTTTGTAACTGAATACTAACTTTAGTCTATGGCAATCAGTCTTGCATATATACAGTAATTATAATATCTTGTATTTCGCAACTCGACCCGACTCAAGGAAGCAATGGGGAATGTTCAGGAAAGATTTCTAGTACAAGCTCGTCTTATTGGCTAAATGAAGAGGGAAAATACAGAACAATGTTGAAAAAATTGGCATAACACAATCTACCAAACCCTGAAAACCTAGATATGCAGGAAACTGAACTTAGTCATTTGAATATTGGAACCAAAATTTTACCAAATTCAGGAGAGAATATGAAATATTGAAATTGGTGGCTGTGAATCTCAACCTATGGTACACGGGAGTGAAACTATCTTATTGCAGTAGCATTTTATGCCATTTCAGAAACGGTCCAAATCAGACTGCTGGGACGTATATTACCCATTTATACTAATATACATGTACCCTTTCATTCGTTTACACATCTTTGAAAATTTTCTTCACCCTCATTGCAGTAAGAAGCTGAATTTCCACCACAAAAGCAAGATGTCATCCAACCAAAAAAATTTATTCTCATCTAGTGAAGATGAAGATGAAGATCTGGTACGTTTACTATTCTTCATACATGTTCATTATATCCTGTGTTGCTGTAGTACAATTGAAATATATTTGTTAAAAATTCAGAATTAAGATACTTTCTTTATTATTGGCAGAACAATGGAAGTACCGAACCGCTTGATTATTCAATGCATTTTCGGACCGAGAAAGAGTGGCATGATCGAGAGTTAATGCTGAATTGGGCTCGTGATGTAGGACGCCCGTTGAACATGGTCCTCACCATAAAAAAATCATGGAAGACCAGGGTTATCCTAGCTTGCGAGAAGTCCGGGCATAGTAGAGCAGCAAAGAAGAAGGTAATTCTGGAAGAAGGTCAAAAAGAAGCTCCACGCAAACGTCAAACAAACACAAAAAAGAGTGACTGTAAATTTGAGTTAAGTGGTCTCATGCAAAAGAACATGGCATGGAAATTGAAGGTGATATGTGGCTTCCACAATCATGACCTTCCTCAAAACTTAGAAGGTCATGCTTTCGCAGGAAGGATGACAGAGGCCGAGCTAAACGATGTGAAGAAATGGATTGATTCGGGTATCCCTCCAAAGAAGATTCTCCCCATGTTAAAAGAAAAGTACCCGAACAATCTGACTTCAAGAAAGCAAATATACAACGTACGGAAACATTTGGCGAGAAAATCCATGGGTGAAACTGAAAAAAGTTCATGTCAAAGTGATTTTAGTGTGGCAAGAATGGTGGATGAGGAAGCCGTTTATGAACCAGAAGAGACGCAACGACCCTTCATCCATTTAGGATTCAATTGGGGAGTTGAGAATGTAGATGGGTTCATGTTTGCTTTCATAACCAAGGTTATAGACGTAATAGAAGACGGTCATTGTGGATACCGAGCACTAGCTGAATTACTGGGATGGGGGCAAGCTCAATGGCCTCAAGTTAGAATAGAGTTAGCAAAAGAGATGCTTGCAAACAAAGATATTTATGCTGCAATTCATCCTCAATCAACGCCGATTGAGGAACTAATCCGAAATGTCAACTTCTTGTTAGAAAACTGCACATCTAAGCATCGGTTAGAAATGCCGATTGTTGGATTGGCGTTTGCCACAAAATATAAAGTGGCGCTAGTGTTGTTATCATGGAGTGATGCTTACACATGTTTGCCGATGATTGTAGTTGAGCCGAATTCAACGCCTCCAACAGTTGTTCTTGCAGTGGCGCAAGTAAGGGACCGTAACTCTTTCGTACCGGTAAGATAACTTCTGTTTGTTTTTCATCTTTTGTGATTCATCTATGTACAGAACTGTAGTTTAAATTTTTGATTTTAGGTTTGGTTTAGGGAAGACGCCCCACTTCCCCCTACTCCGGTTGAATGGAGAAATTGTCATCACAGCAGTGTTGATAATTGGGACGAAGCATTTCGTAGCAGAATTGATGAGTTTCAAGCATATCGTATTGATTATGGTCGTCCTCCTGCTTGAGTTACTAAGAGTTTTATATGTCATTGTAATATATATATATGTGTAGCAACTCTCATTTTGATCTAACATCAACAAATGTGTATTAACTCTCTGACTTCAGGTAGGATACAAACTAAATCGGCCAACTCCTTGAATCTTTATTCAGTTTTGCGTTAATTCTTGCGTTAATATCCATCCAAATATCCAATCTTACTCCAGGTAGTGACTTTCATTTTGTTGTTGGTTGATCGTATTCTTGTCCTTTTGCTTTACATGTACACCCACATGAACAACTTATATCGTCTTTATAAGGACCTTACATATAAGAACTTAATCATTTCAATGTTTTCCACGTACATGTGGGTACTTATGAGCTAGTATGATATCTCCATGTAAACGTCCAAAACGTAGTTGACTAAAAATGTAATTACTTAGGTTGTTTTGCACCCACTCAAACTCAATTATTATGTTTTCTCCTTAATGGGTGGTGCATAAAATCTGTGTTCTCCCGTGATACTTGTATTTAGGGGTGGGCATAATAACTACTCCTAGATTCATTGGTTCGATATCTTACATACATTATCAATTTTTCGTACATTTTCTAACATTAGGGTAATACTCCATATAAGGTTCAATATAATTACTGAATTATAACTCTTAGTATTGAATTCAGTAGAGCTTGAGATGGATTTACATTGGTTTATGAGCCCTCGCTTTTCCTCTTTTTTGAAAATTTGCCCCATTCTCTGATAAAAGAACAGCATGTTGTTCTCCCTCCCACACTTTTTGACTTGTGTGGCAAATATTTTGATTACCTAGCCCCTTTATTAATTTGTTATTTTCACATACAGCAAAGAAGAAAAGAGTTTAAATCATCATCCCAAAACATACTTTAATCCTTAAAAGTATACTTGATTTGATCAAAATTTGATTCCCTGCGATTTCCCCTCTGCCATTACCCCCCAAAAAAGCTGCCTTTTGTTATTGTTCCTTTAATTTTACCCCTTTATCTGCAGCAGCACATACTATGTTGTGCTTTGCCTTTAATAAACACTGTATTTAACTGTTAATATAATGTTTAACAGCCTTTAACATGCTGTTAGAGACTAAATCATTGTCCAGTAGCTTCGTTCCTTCTCTTGTTGGAATTTGATTCTGTTTTTATTATGGTCTTCTTGCAAGAAAATGATGAGATCAGATACCCATCATAGTGTGAAACATGGGATAGGATTTTCCTTTGTTGGGCTCTGATTTGACTTAACATTTTTAGGGATCATCACTAATTATAAAACTGCATCACATAGCTGACTCAGATTTGTCACAGCAATTATACTCCGTAATAAATTTCAGCAAACAAGATGCCAATGGAAAGCAGATTTGCATAAGAAAAAACCCCATTGTTGTCACCAGCTGAGCTCCAACATGAATGGATCAAAGACAGAATAGAATCAGAAGAACCCAACAAGACAGATTGCAAGTATACAACAGATGAGGAAAATGTAACTCTTGTTTTTGTTTTTGTTAATAAATTTCATAAGCATACAAGTTGCAGATATACCAAATTACCCAGGGTGCTTTTATGTGATCCAACCGCTAAGGATACAGAAAATGACCAGATTACATTCCAGAAGAAAAAAAACTAAACAGTCAAGAAAAAGGGCAATTGATGAATGTCAATACATTCTGAGCATGCTCCTAGCAATTGTATGAGAGTATGTAGCTGGCTTAGGTTTGGCACTCGCCCCTCTTCGGCTACCTCTCATCGGTGTCAGATAGAATCTCAGCAACCCATTATCAACGTCGTTTGGTGAATACCGAGCGCTTCGGTTCCTCTCCAACACAAACTCATTGCTCTTCTTTTTTGCATGACCTTTAGTTTCAACATTGCTCTTTCTCAAACTACCACCAATTGAGCCGCCCATGTTATATGAATTTCTCCAGCTCACACTGCTGTTACTTCTAAAACTGTTTCTGTTAAAACCAACTCTTGGATCTCCACCATATCCATCCCTTCCAAGCTCCTGCCATGATTCAGAAAATGACCTCTCCACCCCGTTGGCTCTACTGTACCTATCATCATCCTCGTCTCTGTTGTTGCTACCGCGTCGAACAATTAACCCCCAAATGTTCCAAGATTTCCAGCTCTTGGATTTCTTTGCTCCTTTCCTATCACCATTGTTACCAATCACAGAAGTCGGGTCCCTAAAACCAAAGTCGAAACTCTCTGAGCAATCGTCTCTAAGCGAATTGGGGTTTGAGTCCCTCAATTCTCCATGCACATACTCCACAGCAGCTGCAGGGGTCACCTTTGCATTGATACCAACAGGATTCGTGTCATCCATCTCAGCAACAACAGCAGCAGCGGTTTTCCTGATGGAATTGGATCGGTCGAGGCTCTTTCTTCTCCTAGAGGATGAATCTGAGTAGTAATCTTTAGTTTGTGCAGCACCACCTGGCAGAAACTCCTCATCGTTGATGGATTTTCTGGGCTCCTCGACCGGAATCTGATTGTCTTTCCTGATGACAGGATGAGGTGGAGGTGGAGCAGGAGAATCCTCCACCACCGAAAGCATGGATGGCATTCTAGGGAAGTTGGTTGTTCTTGCACCACCAATCAGATATCCATCCCATGAAGCCCTAGGTTCATCAAACGAGTATCTAGGATCATCTAGTGACATTCTTCCTGCATCCAGTGAATTCCTGCCATAATCAAGCGAATTCCTGCCATAATCAAGCGAATTCCTGCCATAATCAAGAGACATTCGGCCAACATCAAGGGAGAACCTGGGATCAATATCACAGGATCTCCTACCATTTCCATAATCAGCTATCTCAGATTGAGTTTCCCTGCAATTTCTGCCAGCTTTGCTCTTCTTGCTCACCTGAACACTATGCTTCTTCAGCTTGTTGTTCTTCTTGGTCCAGGACTTGAGCTTCTTGCTGAAAACGGAAGCTGCAGACCAGAAGCTGCCAGCGAGTTCCTTCAAGTCCTTTCCACCGGCCTTCTTGCTATGAGAGTCGAGATCCATGTGATCCTTCATTGGCTTCAATTCCAGCTTCTCAGCCTCCAGAATCTGCCCCAATTGCTCCTCACTCGACACTTTAGGGTTACTAATTGGCTCCTCAATCTCTTCGATTTCACAACTCTCCACAATTTCACCACGCTCTTCTCCTCCCACTTCCTCTTCTTCGTAGAACACCTCTCGCTCTCCCTCCTCTTCCTCGTTCAATTCCAGCACAATAGAGCTAGAACTCTTGAATTTACCTTCTAATTGCTCGTTTCCAGCGTCTTTGGAAGAACTCGCGGCAGCCGTACGCTTTCCGTTGTCCTGGCTGAAAAGCGTAAAGAGCGTGTTCCGAGCCCTAACGTCGCAAGATTTCCTCTGCGGCTCGGAAATGCCTGCGAATCCGAAGCTAGCGTCGTTCTTCCCGCCTGAGAACGACTTCGTCCGCCGAAGCTCAGGGAGAAACGAACCAGGTCTCGTCCGAAACGACTGCCTCTCGCCTCCGGCGTTGGAGGAGCCTCGGAAGATGGATTTGAGAGCGGCGGAGGCGGATTTGCGGCCGGCGGTAGCACTTGAGGAAGTAGCAGCAGCAGCGGTCTGATCTAGAACTGAGAGGCGTTCGAAGAGGCAGGAAGGGCAGAATCCGGTGAAGCTCTCATCCGGATGGCGGTCGCAGCTGGTCGAGATGCGGTGCGGCTGAACCTGCTGAGGCGGCGGAGGAAGTTGCTCTTCCACTGGATTCATCACCGGCGCTGGATAGCTGGGGTTTCAGAATGTAGCAGCAACAGGAAATCTCTGCTTCTCATGCTACTACCATCACCACTCCATCTGCATTGTTTACTTGATCTGCCTTTCCTTTCGCTTTTAACTTTGATTTCTACACTCAGAAGAAGAGAGAGGGAGAGAGGAAGAGGAAGAAGAACGGGAGGGGAAATATAACGGGAACATGGAAATAGGGGATGAAATCTGAAAGAGAAGAGAATCTGGAAGAAATTGCAAATTACAATAAATTAAAGGTCTTATTTTAACATTTTAAATTCTTTTTGTACCGTCTCTTTCTTCGCTTTATAAATATTTATTCATCTCGATTTTCTCCACGCACAGAACAGACAGAGGGGTCGGAGTTTTGCTTTTCGGTTGGACGCTTTAATTACGGAATTACAATTTCGCCCCTCGGCGTAACGGGCAATCACTTTACCTTTTCAGTAATTTTCATTATCTGTGTAATCTGCCCATTAATACGCTACTCATAATGTACCAATACAACTAATCATGTCTTAATCTACATAGTAAAGCACTTTTACTACGAGATGGCTCGAGATGGCTTTTACTGCGAGATGAATTACATTTGTAAAATGAAATTGATCTAAATATCTTTAAATTACTAAAAATTATTGAGGGGCTCGTCCGTGAACGTACAAACTCTTCTTCGTTCTTCCTTACGTATAAAATAATTTCAAACAAAAGCTATACATCATGAATGAGTTGAAGCCTGAGAAAATTTGCTCTTAAATCCTTACCTCAAAGATCTTGTGGATTATGTGGTTGAGGGGAGGGATTAACAAAAAAAAGTCAAGATACAGAATTATGAGATTTAGACGAGAACTTCATGAAGGAGGTTGAGAAGACCATCAATGAGTAGAAATGGGAGAATAGATTCGTGCTTATTCCTGGACTTTAGAATTCATAGATCATTCTCAAAACAAAATAGGGGGAGAATCTTCAAGCAATGCTGCTAATGGAATATCTCTCTTTGACCTGAGATAATGAAGCAAACAGTTTATGCAAGGAAAAGGCGTGGTACGAAACTCTATTTGGTAGATAATTTTGCATGCATCAGATTAAGTTTTAGTGTACACTAGCCAACATACTGATGTTTTTTTATTGCAGAAAGGTGTTGTAACAGAAACGAAACGAGAACAATAAACGCAAGAAAGACACAGAGGTTTACGTGGTTCACCAAATTTGGCTACGTCCACAGGAGAGGGAGATCAGATTATACGGAGGCGGATTACAGTTTCGGTACAATTAGGGTTTACACATAAGCCGCTATATATAGCGCTAAACAACTCCGTGCTACCTGTCGCAGTGTGTGATTCAGATTCAAGGCATACTAACAAATCTTCACCTTGACTAGAATCCTCCAGATAGACTCTCAGACGCACCATGATAGTGCCAGATAACAGACATCTCCCTCTCCTCAGAATTGCCCCTCAGGGCAACTAATGATCTCTGATGTTGAGCAAGTCCAAGCAGTGTTTGAACTTGCTCTCAGGAACTGGCTTGGTGAACATATCAGCAGGGTTATCAGTTGTCCCTACTTTCTTCACCTGAATTCTCTTCTCATTCCTCAGAAAATGGTACCTGACATCAATGTGCTTCGTCTTCTCATGATGGACCTGATCCTTGGTTAAGCATATTGAACTCAAGCTGTCACAATATACTAAAGCCTAATCCTGATGTAGGCCTAGATCATTAACCAGCCCATTTAGCCATATTCCCTCCTTAGCAGCTTCTGTCAAAGCCATATACTATGCCTCTGTAGTAGACAAAGTAACTGTAGGCTGTAGAGTTGTCTTCCAACTTACCACAGAACCTCCTAGAGTGAACACATAACCAGTCATAGATCTCCTATTGTCCACATCCCTAGCATAATCAGAATTTGAATAGCCAGCAACCAAACACTGAGTGTCATTCCCATAACAAAGACCAACATCAGAGGTACCTCTAAGATACCTGAAAATCCTCTTCACAACTTGCCAATGTTCCTTCCCAGGGCTGACCATGTATCGACTTACCACACTAACAGCGAATGCTAGATCTGGTCGAGTGCAGACCATAGCATACATCAAACTCTCAACTGCACTAGCATATGGGACTCGAGACATGTACTCCTGATCCTCATCAATCTGAACAGTGTATATTTCCAACTTGTTGTTAGATGTCATTGGAGTATCTATAGGTTTTGCTGAAGACATTCCAAACCTGCTTAATATCTTCTTGATGTACCCTTCATGTGAGAGGAAGAGTTTTCTCTTCTCCTTTTCCCTATAGATTTCAACTCCCAGAATCTTGCGAGCAACACCCAGATCTTTCATATCAAATTCTGCACTGAGAGAACCCTTCAACTTCTGAATATCAAACTTATTCTTAGCAGCAATCAGCATATCATCAACATACAGAACCAGATAAATGCGTGAACCACCCTGCAGGTCATTGTAGTACACACAACAATCATACGGACTTCTGTTGTAACCAAGCTGCTTCATATAAGTGTCAAACCGCTTATACCACTGCCTCGGGGACTGCTTTAGCCCATATAAGGACTTCTTCAACTTGCAAACATGATTTTCCTTTCCTGGAACCTGAAAACCATTTGGCTGAGATATGTATATTTCCTCCTCCAACTCTCCATGTAGGAAAGCTGTTTTCACATCTAGTTGCTCAAGTTCCAGATCCTGATGTGCAACTATCGCTAGTAGCACCCTGATTGAGGTATGTCTGACTACTGGTGAGAAGATCTCGTTGTAGTCTACTCCCTCTCTCTGACTGAAACCTCTTGCAACCACTCTTGCTTTGTACTTTATACCCTATGCAGCAGACATTCCTTCTTTCTTCCTGAAAACCCACTTACAAGTGACTACCTTTCTATCAGCAGGCAATCTAACTAGCTCCCAAGTCTGATTCTTATGAAGAGACTCCATCTCTTCTCCCATTGTAGCAAGCCATTGTGCTGACTCACTCCCAGATATTGCAGCTTTGTAGGTGGACGGTTCATTATCATCCACCTCCTCGGCCCCCTGCAATGCATATCCTACCAGATCAGTTAACCTGTACCTCGCTGGAGGTCTGACTCCAACCCTTCTGGGTCGGTCTTGAGCAACACTTTGGTGCACAACTTCATCAGAACTTGTTTCTGGCAGTGCACTCTCAGACTGATATGTATCTTGCTCATCAGTGACTGGTTGTGGTACTGGTGCCTCAATTTTCCCTGGAGTAAATGACACTTCCACCTCCTCAGCAACAATCTCTTTCTCTGCTATATCACTGGTCTTGGATTTCAGCATAGAACTCTCATCAAAGACTACACTTCTGCTCAGTATAATCTTGTTATCATACCAGGTCCTGTACCCTTTCACACCAACACCATAGCCCATGAAAACTCTCTTCTTAGCTCTCGGCTCTAACTTACCTTCACTTACATGATAATAAGCAGTGCAGCCAAAAACTCTCAGATTTGAGTAGTCAGCAACTCTTCCAGACCACACCTCATAAGGTGTCTTGTAATCAATGCTTGTGTGTGGACTCCGATTTATCAGATAGCAGGCTGTTGTTACTGCTTCGGCCCAGAACCTCCTAGCAAGACCGGCATTAGAAAGCATGCATCTTGCTCTCTCTAAAAGTGTCTGATTCATCCGTTCTGCTACACCATTCTGTTGTGGTGTAAACCTGACTGTGTGATGTCGAGCAATACCCTCATCTCTGCAGAACTTATCAAACTCAGATGAACAGAATTCCAGACCATTATCTGTTCGCAGCCTTTTGACCTTCTTTCCTGTCTGATTTTCAACTAAGGTCTTCAATTCCTTGAATCTACTGAATGCCTCTCCTTTATGCCTCATCATAAATAACCACGTCATCTTAGAGTAATCATCAATAATAGACAGAAAGTACCTGTAGCCACTCAAAGACTCAACACGGGCAGGACCCCAACAATCTGAATGAATGTAATCCAACGTGCCCTTAGTTCGGTGAACTGCCTTAGGAAACTTGCAGCGATGTAGTTTCCCAAACACACAATTCTCACAGAACTCTAGACTCTTGATCTCGTGACCTCCCAGAAGGTCTTCTATGGACAGAATCTGCATTCCACGTTCACTCATATGAGCAAGTCTCATATGCCACAGTCTGGTCAGATCAGCACCATTAACCACTGATGCAGCAGTTGCAGAACCTGTTACTGTAGAACCCTGTAAGATATACAAAGTTCCCTGCTTGACGCCTCTCAGAATCACCTCAGAACCCTTGCAGACAACCAGAATTCCATCTTCACCTTCATACCTGAAACCCTTACTATCCAGAAGGCTTAAAGATATCAGATTCTTAGTCATGTGTGGAACATGTCTGACTTCCTTGAATGTGCAGAAATTCCCGTTATGCATTCTGAACCTAACTGAGCCGATCCCAACCACTTTGCAGACAGAGCCGTTTTCCATAGAGACACTACCTCCATCTATGCATCTATAAGTTGTGAACAACTCTCTTTTCGGACAGATATGATACTGATGCGGGGATAAGCCGCAGTTGCCGACCTAGACACCAAACTCGAATAGGAACTCGAACAGAGAAGAAAAGCGGAATTAGAATGAGATGAAAGAAGGATAAGTCGAATAATAGGCCAATTGGAACCAAATCAAACAACGATAAAACCCTTGAACTGAAGAACAAGAACCTTACCGAATGATGAAGAAACCCCAACGGATGATTACAACCAAACACAATGACTTTGGTGGGTCAAGGCACCTGGAGGTTGCTCTATGGAGTCCCGATAGCACCAACCTTATGGAGGAGATTGAAACACACAAGCACAACTAGGGCCAGCTCAACGACAATGCACACGGGGCACTCTTCTCACAAAAGCTCTCTTTTGGGAGGAAAAACGATAAACGTTGTATTCAATATCAAAGTCTGGGGGGGTAAAACAACAACTAAGGCAGCCTTATATAGGGTTCATAAGGGTGTCAACTAAAGAAATAAACAATAAAAAGTATATCCTAAAATAATAATCCCGAAAAACAATTAAACATCCGAAAATAATGTTTCAAAAGGAAGCCTCGGCGAAGTTGAGGAATTGGCCGAGTTTCCCGGCCGCGGGCGCGGTTATGGAGCCGCGGGCGTGGTTGTAGACATGTCGCCGACAGCTTGAATGGATACAATACGAGCTCGGGCTACTATCAATGACTTCAATGATGGCGCATAACGAAACGAGAACAATAAACGCAAGAAAGACACAGAGGTTTACGTGGTTCACCAAATTTGGCTACGTTCACAGGAGAGGGAGATCAGATTATACGGAGGCGGATTACAGTTTCGGTACAATTAGGGAGTACACATAAGCCGCTATATATAGCGCTAAACAACCCTAAGCCCAACAACAAAACTGATGGGCCCAATAAAGCCCATACAACAGATGAGGGGACCCAATAACGACACAGCTCAAACATTACTTCTAGCCATTCATGTTGGTGATTTTAGTGTCATTGGGAATTTTAGTGCTTTCGGGATTCACTCAAAGCTTGAGGAGTCTGTTTGGCGTATGACAAAAGCGTGGAGTGCTCGACTCGAGTACGTAAAACTGATTTTGGTGTTACATGGATATGTCAAGATGTACATAAGTACATGTCGGGTTCATATTGTTCAGATCTGGGAGTCGAAAGAAGGAAAGAAAAGCATGCATGGTTTGCAACACGATTTGCAAATCGTGTAACAATTATTGTTGTGTAAATGAATGGGTTACACGGTTTGTAGCATGGTTTGTGAATCGTGCTGACGCTCAAGCATAGAGAACTTCAAACTCAGGTGGATTTAGATCATTGCTCTAAGCAATTTGTTTGGACTCTTTATGAAATGACAATTCGTTGATAGAAGGATTTGTCACTAGAGGGGATTTTAACTTGTTAACAAGCTTCATAGTGTCACATGGATAGATGATAAACGAATTCAGTAAACACTCGTTCAACAAGAACCTTTACAACAACAACAACTAGATCAATTATAATTGCCTTTAACAAATTCTTAAATAACCAAATACAAAGCTCAAGTTTTCATGCAAAAACAAGGCAACAACAAATGTAATAGGCCTTATATGATTGTCGATCCCTAGTAAATGTATATGAGGAGTGCTTCTACGCGAATGAGTGATAAGCGATGTTTTACATACCGCAACTATGGATTATTAGCTAGTTTTGTATAGGATTATGTTATTTGTTTCTATGTAATCTGTATCATGGAGCTGTTCAAGAGAAGATTTACATACGAGATTCCAAGAGATGATACGAAGCATTGGAAGCATTGAAGCATAAGGAAGAAGCTGCTGAAGATGAAGACGAAGACGAAGACTTCAAGAAATCAGTAGCTGCTACCTCAGACAACATAGCCGCACCCGCGGGTTTCATCCCCAGCCAAGGATCCGAGAGAGCTCAAGCCGCGCCCGCGGCCCTCTGCCATCCTGAAAATCTGGAGAATCCAAAACCGCGCCCGCGGGTGCGGTTCCTCGACAGAAGAATCAAATTGATGTCTTTGCCATTTGAAGTAATTTGTGTTCAATTCTGTAACTTTCTACACGTTTTGTTAACCTTAATTCGGCTGTTACAATAGCTGAATGCTATTTAAGTTGTGGATGATCATCCTTGATCATCTGACCTTGGTTTTTGCTTAAGTTTTTGGAGAGTTTTTCACAAACTTATGAGTTGCTAAAGTTCTTTGTTTCACTTGGCGTTTGAAGCTTTTGGATTCAACAAGTTGTGAGTTTATCATTTCCCTTTGTCTACTCTTTGATTGTCTCAACTCTCTTGTTTGTATTGTCGATGAACTAGATTTACTACTTTAGATTGATCACCTAAGTTAGTTTTATCTTATTCATATTGCTAGAGTTTGATACTTCTAGTTGAATTATCATACTTGTTGTGTAGCACAATCTATTTGCATGAACTAGTTGTGATTGTTATTAGAGAAGAGAGTTGAGTACATGTCGAGTATTCGACTAGTTGTCCATGATATTGCATGTATCTATCTATTCCTGAATGCATTGCTACTTTGTTATTGAACTTTGATAGTTTCAAAGTTATAATCGAGTAAGGGTTGTTAGGACTAGTTGGACTAATAACTATTCAAGAACAGGAATTAGAACGATCACTTGAGAACTTGACATAGGGATGAAAAGGATTTTAAGATCAACTTGTTAATCTAATTGTGGATAATCGCTAAGTGGAACACTTCGCTTAATATTGTTATAACCAAGTTGACATTCGATACTTCGTATCAAAACCATAAAAAAAACCTTTTTGGTTACGTTTATTGGTTAGTCATTGTGATAACTTAAGAATTTGATAACCTGATTCTCTTGGGATTCGACCCTTGCTTGCGCACTATATTACTTAGTTTGCATGTTAGGATTACTTGACTTGGCACACGACAAATTTGTCTCGTCAATGAGCCAGTGTTGGGTATGTGCATGAGGCAAAACATGTGTGTTCATGACTTGATGCTTACATATGGAGTATTTTTTTTTGGTGCAGGCAAGACACGGGGCCCCTTGTAACAGGCGGGCCCCTACCCCAGCTGTCAGATGAAGGTGGTGAGTACCTTACGGCAAAGGGAGAGCCCCTTTACCGCTGGGCTACATGCCCATTGGCGTTTACATATGGAGTAATTAAGTAGAAGAAATAAAATTACGTTATTAATCGGTATGTAGATCAGTTGATACAACATCACCAAAGTAAAAGAAAATTTTCCTATTGATAAGGTCACACCAAAAATAAACGATATAGTTGACCTTTCCTATTTACGTCGTAATCAAATTATTATGTATTTCTTGACAAGTCATTAATGATCATTTGAGCGTTGATGTCTTCCTTATAAGAGTGCAAGCCCTTCATAGAGTTCTTGAAATCCACAAATGTGGCACCTTCATTAGCATATGAACCAACTAAATTTGTGTACATATTGGACTTAATACAGTTCATCAAAATTTCTCAATGAAATGGAGTCACTTGCCTATTCCCTTTTGAAAAAAAACATTTGAGACAACTTGAACATAGGACGTGTATAACGCCACTCAAAATTTGTCATGTGATAACCCTCATTGTCTGCATGTTTGATCCACAACTTAGCCTCGATCACATCCACGTCTACAATAAACTCGATCTCCTTCTTTTTACATAATCTTCATCATTCAGATTCAGCTGGTTGAACTCAACATATGAAGATACAATTTTTGAATCTTGTCCACATAAAATATGTACTTACAAATAATCGTCATCGGATGATCCGTGTTTTTCTTTGTGGAAAAAACATGAACATCAAAACCACATGCATGTGGTTAAACAATGAAAAACTCAACACCATCTTCAGGAGTTGGAAAAATTTTAACAATATACGGATTCATTGCAGCATTGCACTCAGGAGAATAATATTGAGGAGTGTTTGGAGAAATAGAGGCCATATCTCTTAGAAAAACAAAAAGTGTAATAAATAAAATTTAAAATATGACAATGAAAGAAAGTGCATGAGCCAGAGAATAAAAAATGTATATGATAGTTTCCATTGATCCAAGTCACCTGTTAAGCAAGAATTAAATTTATCATAAACACTCTTGACTCAAAAATCACAATATTAAGAGAATTTGACCCATCCAAACACCTCAAGTCGCAAACCTCAAGATCAAGTGAATCGGAAACATAACAAATGATTTGGATCACATAAAGAGTCTTTGCATGCTTCAAAGTTATTAAAAAGCGCGATCAATGTAAAGATAGGTCATTGGTGTAAAGAGAAGTGCCTATTATAGTGTCGTATATGTGACGACTGGTCGTCTCTCACTATAAAGATCAACTTATTCTAGTCAGTTACTTGTTAAATTGTTCTATAGTACGCGCCATTATAACCTAAGCAAAGGGCGCCATCATCATGCTAAGCGTGTTCCAGACTTTCAGCGCATCATCATCCCCTCTTGAACCATAGTGTTTTCTAATTAGCTCGCGTGTTATTGTTCGTATTCTCTTAGGTCTTTAATCTCGGGAACCATCAATATTAGACCCAAATCAGATCTACTCGACCCAGCTAACAAAGTGCAGTTACAATGTGTTTTTGTAAGGCCGTAAAAACAGTCAGTCTGTTGTTATATTTCTCACATCTTTCTTTCTATCGGAGTTCGTTTAAAACTTTATGGCCTTTGATTTCATATTTATGCCTTGTTTCTTTAAGCTTTTCTTTTTGTTTTCCCACTTCTTCCGCAGCTTTCCACTTTAATCTCAAACTTGCCACTTTTGATCCCATCCAAACAAACCATGTAATCCACCATCAGTACCATTCACACTTTACATTTAAGTTTTTGTTCATACTTGTGCCACACACTAGTCTTATTCTACAAGGTTTCTTCCGTCTTTTTCCAACTTTATTTATTTATTACGGAGTATTTATTATTAATGATTGATCAGAATTCAGAGTAATGGCTCCACCGTTGCCAAACACTCCTCCGTACTGCTTTCACCTCTCTAAACGTCGTCGTTTTTGCCCCTTTTTCTTAAGGCCTTGTTTGGATACTTAACTCAATTAGCAGTACATTACATAGGCCATTTTTGTAAAAAGGAACAAAAATCATTTCAATTGGCAGAATAAATATCTTTATTTCCTTTAAGAAAAGAGGGGAAAACAACTCTAAAATAGTTGGATCTGAGTGTAACATGCCTTTTCATGTGATTGCTTTGGGCTTAATTGTCTACCTTCGTATAACTTTACTCTATACTCCCTCAATCGATAAAACCCTGAAGAGTTTTGACACTATTAGTTATTCGAGAGAGTTTTTCGTATATTTACAATATATATACGAAAAAATATAGTTATGGTGATTTTTTTATTCGTTTTATTGAGTATTATAACATTTTCAAAATTTTATAATTTTATTAACATATAGTGAAAGATATTAACGATATACAAAACATGCATCGACGACATAAATGAGACTAACATTTAGAGACAAAGTAAAATAATACTATCTCAAATCCAATGGCCATTATTCATGAAAAAAGTTAAATTTAAAATAGTTTTATTTTTCTATTTTAGTTGTAAAAAGTTATTAGACAATAAAAGTTTAGATAATTTAACTAAAAAACGTTTATAATTTACGGATTAAAAATTATACTTTCAAGATGAAAGAAATATGGTTTATGTTGGGTTCAATTACATATTGCTATCGAATTGGCAATAGGATTATGATACTATTTATTTATGAATCTTCACACGTAGGGAAGCGAATCGAAGGCGAATTTCTCATCAATTAGATATTCCCCCGTCCCTTAATGTTTGCAACATTATCGTATTTGACGTTCCGAAATGTTTGCAACATGTCCATTTATATCCATATATTTCTTCCTATTATACCCTCATTCAATTTTATTTTATTCATATCTTTACATCACTTTATCAATCAAATCAACCATCTACATCATCTTCTCCATTTAATTTTCACCATTAATTCATCAACCACCTTCATCTCCATTAAACTTCTTCCATTTTTACATAACAAATTTCTTAATTAACCTTAACTAATTCATTAAACTTCTTCCATGTTTACACTAATTAACCCACTAATCTAATTCTGATAATCCTAACCCACCCAACCTTAATCCTAATCTAGCCCAAAACTAACCCTAATTTACCCGATAAAACCCTATTGTCATCTGCCCTCTCCATCACTTCTCTTCCTCGCCTCCATTTCTCTCCCGAAAAACCCTAGCTCCATTTCTCGCCTCCATTTCTCGCCTCCATTTCTCCCCTCCACAGTCGCAACCTGCTTCATCTTTCTTCTCGATGGATAGCGGTAGCCATTCTCGCTCATCTCAGAGCTTTACTAAGAGTGGAACACCCAGCTTGTCCACTGGCAGAGTGTCCCTCTCTGTCTCAAACCCGAGCTCGCTGTCTCTGCCTCCCCATCCCGCTCTGACATTATCTAGCTAAGTCGCTCTATTGTCCCACTATTTTGCACATTTTGCTTATGGATTTTGGATTGTGGATTATGGACTCTGTTTTATGGACTGTTTTATGTTGATGGATTCCTGGACTTTGTAATTTTTTGGTGGATTCCTGGACTATGTTTCTATTTTGGTGGATTTATGGATTATTAGTATGATTCTGTTATGTTGTTGAGGAATTTGTGTGACTACTGTTGTGGTTGCAATCTGTTGAGGATTTTGTGTGACCACTGTTGTGGTTGCAATTCTGTTGAGGAGTTTCTGTGACCACTGTTGTGGTTGCAATTTTGTTGAGGAGTTTCTGTGACCACTGTTGTGGTTGCAATTCTGTTGAGCATCTTCTCTGTGTGGCTACTGTTGTGGTTGCAATTCTGTTGAGCATCTTCTCTGTGTGACCACTGTTGTGGTTGCAATTCTGTTGAGCATCTTCTCTGTGTGACCACTGTTGTGGTTGCAATTCTGTTGAGCATCTTCTCTGTGTGACACTGTTGTGGTTGCAATTCTATTGAGCATCTTCTCTGTGTGGCTACTGTTGTGGTTGCAATTTGTGTGATTGAAAAATGTGATTAGCAATTTTGTCCCATTGTTGAGGTCCCTCTGTTTTTTTTTTTTTTATCTATGATGAGTTCTTATAAAACTGAGATGCAATTCTTTGTGAAGTCTCAAATTCTTTACCATACACTAGGAAACCAGTAATATCTATCACTCTGGCACGCCATTGTATGTTAAGCTTTGTCTTAGCATGCTATAGGAAACCAGTGATAAGTGTGACTGAATGAGGCCATGTGTGGTAAGGTATTTGGGATTGAATTGTGTCAATGATGGCTATAGGGACACCTGAGATTATTTTCTTTTTTTTTATCAATGATGAGTTCTTTAATTCTAAGATGCAATTCTTGTGGATTCTCAACTGCTTTACCATACTCTAGGAAACCAGTAATATCTATCACTCTGGCATGCCATTGTATGTTAAGCTTTGTCTTAGCATGCTCTAGGAAGCCAGTGATAGGTGTGACTGATGAGGCCAAGTATGGTAAAGTATTTGGGATTGAATTGTGTCAATGATGGTTATGGGACACCTGAGATGAACTTTTTTTCAAAATACCTTGGACCTATACATTAATGTCCCAACTGCACAAAAAATGGCACATTGCCTACTGTTCCATTGGACCTTTACATGATTCATTACAATAGTTGCTAATACAGTCAAGGGCACATTATATGAATACATTTCATATAATGTCCCATTGACTGTGTTCATATTATTGCATCTTGATTGTCTTCATCTGCATTTTTTGCTTGAGTCTCTTGAGTTGGTTCTTCATCTGCATCTGTTGCCTGAGTCCCTTGCTGTGAATGTGATGGTTGTGTAGGATTATGAACAATGTCCCATGCCTCCATGACAGCCCACATTGGTGCTTTTACTTCTCTGGGTAGATTCCCCTGAGCTGCTAATTTTTTCTTGTTATGATGGGGCATGTCATAATCATTTCTTCCTTTGGCTTTGAGTATTTCATTCATCACATATTGTAATGTCATCCAAACACTAGCTAGAGTTTTGGGATCTAGCTCATAAAAAGCTTCATTCACAGCTTTTAGCATATGATCAACATCTTTAGGCATTTTCTTGTGCATAAGTGACTGAATGCTTCTAAAGAAACCTAGATCTAATATGTTTAAATCTGGACTGTTTGGTGGTTGTCGAATTAATATGAAAGTAAACCCATCTTGTTGGAATACCTGTTGCCACTCTGCATCTTCTTGTGTAATGTGAGGCTTAGCATTGTCCTGTTGAATGAATATAATTCTGTTTGTCCCATCTTTTGGCCACTTAGCTTTGATAGCTGGAATTATCTGATTTATAAGCATGTCCCTTGTCACTTGTTTGTTGACTGATTCAACCAGCTTTGTGATGATTGTTCCTTTGCCTCTATTTTTTGACTTCCTTTTTGCTGGTTCTTCATATGTGAAAGGAAAGATCCCTATCTTTCCATCAAAAGTACATTGTCCCTCTGAATTAAATCTAGGTCTAGCAACCACTGCTGTGAACATGACCTTGGGTATGAACTTGCTTGAGCTAGCTGCTCTGTATTGGCCCCTTTCACTGTGTTCTAGATAGACTCTCTGTGACTTCTTGGTTAGGAAGAACCATTTTTCATCCAAATGAACAAAGTCAAACATAGGATAATACTCTGTCTTAGAAGCTGCAGTGTCCCCTTGTAGTAGCTTTAAAAACCAATCCAATCTTGATATCTTGTGCTCTTGTTTCAATCCAGGGTGAAGTGCATTTGTATGTGGTTTCAGTACTCCTCTTTTCACCATTCTGTGAACTGTGGTTTTGGATATATTCAGTTGGGTTGCTAAATCTCCTATGCATGATCTGTCCCCCATTCCTATTGATGTGATTGATTCTAGTGCTACTTGAATTCTCTTTCTACCACAGTTGTGATACTTTGTGCTGACATTGATATTTTGGGATGAGCTTAGTTGTTGTTCAGCTACTTTCCATATTCTTCCTATGGTGAATCTTGACACATTGAACTTGTTTGTAGCAGCAAAGATTGCACCTTTTGGAAGATGTCCCTCTATGGTTCTGTTCAGAAGAAAGTGAATGACCTGCACCTTTTGTTCACTGCTGAGCCTTGTCTGTGGTGGCTGATGATGTGTTGTTGCCCCTGTCTGATGCTCTGCTTCTGGTTGGTGAGGAACCTGGTGTTGATGCTCTGCTTCAAATTCTTCATGCTCCTCTTCATAAGCTGGTGCATAATTCAGATCAAAAAGAAGATCATGCTCCCCTGTGTCCCAAACTGAATCAGTAAGACCCTCGTCTTCATCTTCTAGAGGTTGAGCATGTTCTCCATTTAATGTTGAAGCCATCCACAACAGGCAATGATGCTGAACTTATTTCTCTGTTTTTTCCTCTGTTTTTTTTTCTTCTTGTGTTTATATAAACACTGATGTTAAACAGATTTTCTGTCTGTTTATAAACACTGATGTTAAACAGTGAAAAAGCTCAATCCGTGTGTGTTGAATGTTGATCTCCTATTGGTTAATTTTGGTTTACTGGGATTGTGTATTGTAAAGTGTGATTATTTTAATAAATTAAATTTAAGCTGAAAACCCAGCTGATTTGTGACTTCTGTTTTTTCTGCATTTTCTGCACATTTTTCTTCTCTTTCCAATTGCATGAAAACTTGTTCCATTCCCTCAAATGTTGCAGGGACAGACCCACCGATACACCACGTACGTACGTATATACATTAGGATAATTGGGGTGATGTGTAACCAATACTATACAATTCACTTTTAATTTATCAAAAGAAGATTATACTCCCTCAGTTTCAAACCTCCGTTTCAAAATAGATGTCATTCTAGCCTCTCAATTTTGTTTCAAAATATTTGTCGTTATAGAATTTCAAGACAATTAATACCATGAAAATTATAAATTTGTGTATTGGAATTTGATATTGTTGATTTTCTCCACCCATGCATTGGTGGTAAAAGGAGGTGAATGTTTTTTTGAGAAAAAATTAACTTTTTAAAATATAATCAATCACTTTCTTAATATGTGTAAAAAACTTAGAATGACATCTATTTTGAAACGGAGGGAGTATATAGTAATTTTTGCATGGAATGAAGCGTAAAGCGATAATTAAGCTGCCATAGCGAGCTAGTTTGGATCAGCCATATATTGACTTTATTCCTTTCTTTAACATGTCATTAGTTTTACTAATTTTGTAATTAAATACTACTTGTACCTATTTGTTTGGATGCTGGAAATAAATGAAGTGGGTATCCATAAAAATAGCTATAATGGGGGATGGAGATGGAAATCGATGGTACTGCATGTAATAGATTTGGGACAAATATCCTCATGTGGACCTCTATGATCTTACATGTCTTTCTCTACTAACAAAAACAAAAAGAAACTCCACCCACTTAATGGTATATATATATATATATATATATATATATATATATATATATATATATATATATATATATATATATATATATATATATATATAGATTTAGGTTCTGATGTAACCGGATATTACGGTGTAACGAGTGGACTAATTTAAATCACAGGATGATGATTAAATAAATGGCTGAGATTAATTAAAATGGGTTGTACGATTATTAGATAGGGGTGTCCACATTAAAAAAAACAATCACAAGATTCCAATTCTAAAATTACGGGATTTACTCCCCAAATCAAATCAGAAAAACAAAAACCAATTTAGTAAAAGCTAGGTTTTATTTACAGAGCATTCAATTCCT
Source organism: Oxyria digyna (assembly GCA_029168935.1). NCBI lineage: Eukaryota > Viridiplantae > Streptophyta > Magnoliopsida > Caryophyllales > Polygonaceae > Oxyria > Oxyria digyna. The sequence goes on from JAPVLV010000017.1 coordinate 2,121,151, forward strand.
CCCAAATCGCCTCCTCCTCTCGTCTTGTCGTCGCCTTCTCGTCCTCAGTCCGTCGCCCCATCGTCCCCAGTCTATCGCCTCCTCGTCCCGCCGTCCCTTCCTCGCTCGAAGTCCTCCCGCCGCCTCCTCGGTCAAACAACGGATTATTCACCGCCGACTGTATCGGCTCCACCATCGTCTCTATCGGCTCCACCACCGTCTCTATCGGCTGCACCACCGTCTCTATCGGCTCCTCCGCAGTCTCGGTTAATCTGATGTAAGGTAACAAATGTCTGAATCATTATCAAACAGATTCTTCCATTCTGCATCCTGGTAGAGCAACGATGCCGGCTTGTTTAATCAACTCCTCCACAAACTCCATCTGAAAAATATATTGCAACCATGAAAGTAGAAACAAAAATGTATAGAATGATGCAAGGAAAAAGGGTCACATACATCATCAAGACATCATCAAGAGCACAATCCTTTGGTAGCTCTGCAAACACGAAAAAAGAGACTTGAGACATGAAATGTATCTGGAATCCAATCTTAGAAAGAAACTCTACGATGAAGTCTCTTCTTGATGTATAATCCTATATATACATTATGAAAAATTGTCAAAACAGGGAAGATTATGATCACTAGTACACTCATTTTAGCCTCACATGGCTATGAAGAAATCAGGTCATGTACAATTTTCTTTTGTTTAAAATTACAATATATTAACTATTCACCTTATACCTAGCCAATGAGTAACCAGCCTTAACTCACCAAAAAATCATTAACCTAAATCTCTTCTAAATGTCTGAACGTATGGAGTACCAAATCTACACAGCAAAACTTATTTTTATACAGTATTAAAGAAGATGAATAACAGACGTTACCTAGCCAATGAGTTACCTGCCTTTACAAAAGAAAATACATCTATTACAAAAAACGTGGTGTATAAATCTGACCCATACTAATACATGTCAAAAGATTTATGAAGGACAAGGTCATCAAGTGTAGGAACAACACTCTTTCATAATGGAACACCCATAACGTAATATTTCAACAGTAGAAAACGAATAACAAACATGACATCAGAATATCGTCTTCTTTATGTATGAACAAAATCCTTTCATAATGGAGCCCCTATAACAGAATATTCAACAATGGAACACGAATAACAAATATTAACATTTGAATATCTTCTTTTTTTATGTAGGAACAAAAGCCTTTCGTAGGTATCCAACACTTTGAATTACGGTCATCGGGATGACCAATACAATTGGTTCTATAATCGAATTCAACTTCTTCCTCTTAATCGAATACAATCGGTTTTGCAAATTTTCATATCATCTCCTGAATTGTCGGTCACCAAATCATCACTTGACCATTCATCAACCACTTTTTTACCTGAGAAAAAAAGAATAACATTCTATAATGGAACCCCTTTTGTACAATGAAGTACACTATATTCGTTTATAAGATGATGTTCAAAACCTAATAAAAGCCCTTTTACAATGGAACCCCTATAACAGAATATTTCAACAGTAGAACACGCATAACAAAGATGAACATCAGAATATCGTCTTCTTTATGTAGGAAAAAAAGTCTTTCTTAATATTGGAAACCCTAGAACATAATATATATCACCAGTAGAACACAAATAACAAAGATGAACATCAGAATATCGTCTTCTTTATGTTTTTCATTAATTACTTTCATAATGGAACCCCTATAACTGAATATTCAACAGTAGAACATGAATAACAAAGATGAACAACAGAATATCGTCTTCTTTATGTATGAACAAAAGTCTTTCGTAATGGAAACCCTAGAACATAATATATCATCAGTAGAAAACGAATAACAAAGATGAACATCATTTATCGTTTTTTTTATGTTTTTCATTAATTACTTTCATAATGGAACCCCTATAACTGAATATTCAACAGTTGAACACGATTAACAAAGATGAACATCTGAATATCGTCTTCTTTATGTGGGAACAAAAGTCTTTCGTAATGGAAACCCTAGAACATAACATATCACCAGTAGAACATGAATAACAAAGATGAATATCAGATTATCGTCTTCTTTATGTTTTTCATTAATTACTTTCATAATGGAACCCCTATAACTGAATAATCAACAGTAAAACACGAATAACAAAGATGAACATCAGAATATCGTCTTCTTTATGTTTTTCATTAATTACTTTCATAATGGAACCCCTATAACTGAATATTCAACAGTAGAACATGAATAACAAAGATGAACATCATAATATCGTCTTCTTTATGTAGGAACAAAAGTCTTTCGTAATGGAAACCCTAGAACCAAATATATCACCAGTAGAACACAACTACGGAAAAGATGAATATCTCACATTAGAATACGAATACACACAATGCATTGTAAACATGAATATCGATTAAACAAAATCGAATATATATTATGCCACATAAGAAGGGATTTTTCCAGATTTCAGTCGAACATCATAGTAACCAAAACTGAATATGAAGAAACCCTAATTATCAAGAATTGACCTTTACGATCAACTTCATCCGTAGACATTGTAAATTCAAGCGACAATGGAAAAAGAATGAAGAACTTGAAGAAGAATGAAGAAACCTTGAATAAGAGCGTGAAGGTTGTGATGCAGACTGCAATGGAGAAGACCTATTGAAGAAGAACGTGAAGCGATAATTAAGGATTCTCTCTCCTGATTAACATTTAAATTTAAAATCAAAAAATCAAAAAAATTCTTAAAGAATCTTTACTGCCACAAAATCCGGATGGGCTTTTAAATTATTTTTTTATCCTTTTTTTTCCATGATTAATTCAAGCCATTCATTTAATCCAATCCAACGCTCCTAATCAATCCACTCGTTACACCACAAAATCCGTTACACCGGAACCGACCTCTATATAGATATATATATATATATGAATAACTAGTGTTTGTCCCGTACGACGTACGGATATGACGTATGAGTAATGATATAATTTATTAATCAATAAAATTTTGTGTATAACTTAGAGGTTCTCTTATCCATATTGATGATGACGGAATATCGACAACTTCTATTTTTCTAAAGTCGTAAAAGTAACATCAATAGAGCTTTTCATTAGACCATAATATGCATCTGAAATGCTAATAAAATCATTTTCATAAGAAATATCGTGGCCAAAATGAACCATAGGATGAGAAACCATGAATCCAATTGAAGCTTGATTAGACATCGATGGAAACAAATTTAATCAAAATCATTAACATATAGAAACAAATTTGCAAATCTTAACAAACGAAATTAGGAGATAGAAGTTGTAGAATTTGAAGAAAATTCAATCAAACGATAAATAATCAACATGCATATATATCTTCTGTTGAAGAGAGGAACATGGACATTAGTAATAGAGAAAATGGCGAAACTGAGTCCATAACACATAGTAAACAAAAAGTTAAGATGAATATGCCTCTTTTTAGTGTGAGCCTCAAAATCAAGCTCAAATTTTTGATTTAGTGAAATATTGGTTCTATCAAATAGACCTTTTGTAAATTTAGAGTTAGTGGAACAGTGGTACGTTAGAGTAGGATAGTGGTTAATTTTTCTATTCAATTTATTTTAAACGAGGAAATAATAAAAAGAAATATTCATGTCTCCACTCAAATTTTGTCAAATGGCGCAAATTTTGCAAATTTTTGTGAAGACATGACTTCAGCTTTAATATTGTACTCCCTTTGTCCCTATTTGTTTGTCTACTTTCCTTTTCGGGTGTCCCCTTTTGTTTGTCCCTATTTATTTCACTTTTTCCCTCTCCTTAATTCCCGTGAAAGTCGTACTTATGGAAAAACAAAAATGGACGGAGGGAGTATATATTAGATGTATATATGTTGTATTAAATTATTATTTTTTCATATTTATTGAGACACGTTTTGTATCATCAATATTTCTAATTATTTATTAATAAAAAATTATAAAATTTTGATATGTTAAAGTATTCATCTAGACGAATCAAACATGTATTGAAGTATAAATAGGATAAAACAAGAATTTGTAAAAGGGAACGGACAGTAGCTTTTAATTTCAAAAACATCAGCTTTTCCATGTCGTGGTTTATTCCCATGCATATGTTTCTTTATTTTCCATAATTATCTGGGCTTTATCTCCCTAATTCGCAATAATTAAAGTTTATTTAATTAATTTTATATGGTGATGAGTAAATAATACTCCGTACTAATCTAACCAAAGTATATATATATAAGTTCTGGTGTAACAGTCTCTTACGGTGTAACGAGTATTTACCTTCAATAGTATTCAAGTTTGTTAAGGTTGATATAGGATAAATATTCAACTAAATAAACATGAATAATTAGCGTAAAAGATTGAATAGAGGCACAAGCATATGAGAATGCGATTAGTGCATATATAATCTAAATCTACATAAAGTTGAATATCATCCTTAAGAAACCTGAATATCATAAAAGGTAAATACTCGTTACACTGTTACACCACAATACTCGTTACACCGGAACTCTCTCTCTATATATATATATATATTAAAATGAAGAAAGATGATGGACAGTGTACAATATGCTTTAGGTAGCTTTAGATCAGATCTTGTGGCATGCATATAAGAATTCTGGTTATACATAGAGGGAGTTAAAGCCGGTCAAGTTTCTGGGCTGCACTCTGAATCCTGATTTTGTCTCTTTGGAAGCTTTTACATATACTGATACTAATATGATAGATACATCATTCTTTCTTCTGTTAATTTGTCATCTTCTCCATCACTACCTTATGTTTTTTATTGTTATTATAAACTAATTAAGTCGTGTATATGTTTAAGTTATAGGTTAGGGAGTACTTTAAAAAGAAAAAAGAGAACGATACAATTGGAATTTTCACTCTGCAAGTTCAGCTTTTATTCAGCACGAGTACATACATATACATATTGTTGGAATTCAAGGATGATTAACTACAGTACATCATATCCTGGTATAGCGCTAATTTATTAAATTATTTTTAAGTGTGCTTTACTTGCCGCCATTACTGAATTGAATATGGAGCTCCAGTCTGCAAATAGTATAGAAAATTTTCAAGAATCTTAAAGGGTGCAAATAATTCATAGGCAATGATAATGAATGCAAACTGATTGCAAGTTGCAACACTGGTCTTTTAATCCCCTAACATAAACCGTGTATTACAAATTACTTGCCCACAAATCAACCTTAATTCACACTACCTACTAATTTACCTCCTCAGATCTAGCGGTTTTGAATGACAGTATCAACTTTATGTTAGTATTTGGAACTGAATATCCAACTTTTTTAATTGTGGTTTATTTGAACATAACCAAATTTCGGTGTGCATGTCACAGGTTCGATTCTCGACTAATCTTTTTTAAATAAGGCTAATATAAATACACAGGGAGGGATAAAAATCAATTGAAACTATAGAGACTGAATGTCAAGTGTCTTTAGAGTAAGCTCAAGTTAAAAAAGGCTAATATTTTCCACTTATCTGGTTGTTATCTTATTGTTTTTCGTTTGGGTAATATCTTACTGTATCTTACATACACAACAACATGTAGCAAGAAGAAAAAGGGTAACTGTTGCACGTACAGGTGTTATGCACACGGCCGATGGAATATTAATCTACAAATTTCGCCACTCATTATTATGTCATATACTCCAATTATGCCTTATTATCCACCCAATTATTCATCATTATTTCTCATCATCACTCTTTTTGACACCTCTTCCCTCTTTTTACCCTTGATAATTAAAAAAAAGAAGAGGATAATTTCCGTAGAATAAGTAGTACTCCATTATTTATTTATGAAACTATGTCCAAATGTGAGCTCTATATTTTGTAAGGAACCTTATTTTACAAAACCCCATCCAAAACTATATTCATATACTTATTCGTTGTGTTCTAAATGTTGTCGATGTAATAACATCAAAGATTTCTTATTTCTTAACGAAAAATGACCATCTAACGTCCGAAAGAGATCTAGACAGTCCAAGTCCAAGACTAGCTTATAGAGTATAATACCATATTTAATGTATGTGATTAACAATTATATTGACATGCATGATATAACCCACCACTCATAAGTAGCTACAAAAATAACAAGCTAGTCACCACATCCAAAACACATCCCAAACAAGGACGATCCAAGAAAGCAACATGACAACTGGGAGAAAAAAAAAAAGAGAGAAAGGGAAGTATGAATGATAAAAAACGACAACTCAGTGACCCCACAAAAGCACGAGCTAAAAAAAGCTTATGCAATCTATTATATGGTCTATACACATATATATATTACACTCAATATCATATTTATGTTGTGATTTTAAAATAATAATGGACCCAGAAAAAATAATTTGAAAAAAACAAATATACTCAATTATGAAGAGAAGGCCCCAGACTCCGACATGCCTGTAGATACTGAATTCAAAACCTTATAGCTTTCACATATATATGCATGAGTATAAACCAAGATGACCCCAACAAATTCTGGTCACTACAGTACAGTTGTGTAACTTGTGTTCTTGATATCTTTAATCATCTGTGCAGCGTGCAAAAATCAGGCTCTCAAGGAATTTAGCAGGTTGGATGGTGGGGTAAAGGGGAAAAAAGGGAGGGATGATCCCAACATGGGTAGCAAACTCATGTTACTTGTCTACATATTATAACAAATCAAGAACAGGAACAACAACAAGTTAAACTAAACTAAACTTCTGGTGAATAATTTGAAATGGCAGATTATTAGATTCCAAAACAGTCCAGATGCTTAAAATATTTAACATGAAAGCTTCTATGATTGCAAGGGAACTGAAGGAATCCCAAGAAAGATGAAGGTAAAGTGTTTGGCATGTTACTAAAGCAAAATAAAGGCAAAGTATTAGGGCATAAACAAGAACATTTTTGTGATTTCAAGGGAAATAAGAACACACCCTTCATAGGGATTTACACAAAAATATTCCTTATAGATCTTGTAAGAGGGGGCAAAAATTACGAGTAGTTTTTATCATCTTATCATCAGCGGACTGACAATCCTTGAAACCTAGACTACAAAAGAGTCCCCTACAAGTTAAAATTCTGCATGGAAATCATCAGTTTGAGGTATAGGGGATAGGAGGATGAGATTGAGTAATAATTATTTGAGATGTATTGAAGTTTTTGGTCCATTTTTAAGAGAATTGGATCTAATTCATCTTGTTTTTATCAATTCCTCACTTTGAACTATTTTGAAATTTAGGCCCACCTATTTTTTGTTACATACGAGCTATGCTGGTTTTTCTAAACTAGTTATGCATTGCCGAGATTTAAAAAAACTATAAAACCTTCATACTAAAAATAAAAACCTGCATAGTATTTCACTTTTATTATTTGGAGAAATATATTTTTGAGATTATAGTGTATTGTGAGTGATTATCAGGTCACATTTAGAGGCTTTAATAAGAAAGATTCAAGTGTTTCTCTTCCTTTGAGGAGGCTTTTCCTTTAGGGATGGAGCCCAAGAAGCTGTATTTAAATGTATTCCTTTCAAATTACAGTAAATATGAGCTCTGCTCCTTATCATGTGATATGGTGTGAAATTGAAAGGTTTTTTTTATAAGGGCCCATCATCAGCAGTGTACATTCTTCCTGTTGAAACTAAGAAACATTCACTAGTAGACAGACTGACACCTATGGTTACAGTATATTGAATCCCCATCTGAATTGTGATTATTATTCATTAACTAACAACATTATATCAACATGAAATTGAAAATCCCATCATGCCTAAGAGAAGTTGTGTTTACCTGGTTAAAGCTTCTGTGAAGGGCTGTCAAACTTAAGTGTTCTCCGCAGACTTCAACACTAACTGCAAAAGCAAGGGAGTAGTAGAACATCAGAAAGTTGCTTTTGAATTGCTTAAAATTTTGACCAAGAATGATAATCTTCAACAATCAGCTTGAGAGAATTCTGTCAGACCATTTATCATATGATATGAGCAAGAGTGATTTTTCTGCTTCATCATACACAACAGAGATCCAGCTTGAGATCAAATGTAACCTCATGAAACTGAGACTTCACAGGTTACGAAACGATCTCAGATCCAGTTTCCAATTTGAACAATGTTTCCTTGCATGCAAAACAACCTAAATGACTACAATGTACCATGTACAGCTTTAGTGAAAACTGAACAAGGTGAGGCAGAAATTTAGTACATCAAATAAATACATGTACTGTCATACATGTAAGCTTAGTAAATAATTGTAAAAATAATCATGGGTTGGATGTGCAGCCTCAGGAATCATTATGTTACAAATGTAAGCTTTAGAAATCCTTATACATATAGTTCCTCACCGAACAAGTTTGTCCAATGAAGTAAAACCAATGACATTGTATTACAACTTCAATCGTGTCAGATTATGCAGGTGATGATTTTTGCTAATGGCCAATACATGCATTTTTCAATCTCCAGATTCTGCTTTACTGATAATGCAGTTTAACTATCACACGTTGTAGTAGCATTGCATGGTCAATCTGTTGTTCAAGACACTATGATCTGTTGTATCAAGATGTTGTCCAGCATAAATCTCCTATTTATCCTGCGCAGAGGACTACATTAAAAAGTGAGAGATAAACTTAAAGGGGAGATTTTCTACTGTAAAATATGCAAGCTCTGTGCTTCTGTAGTTGAATCATACAATAGGAATGCTTGCAGATTTTCATTCTAAATCTGGTAAATAGAATTGCATAGCTAATTAGCTGTTATAAAAGTCGGTTCAAGGAACTCAGATACTGCAAAATCTGTATGATATGAAATTCTCAAATGCAAATTCTAATCATTTATCAAGTGCATCAGCTAGAAATTCCTACCAGGTTTCTACTATAGACATATCTTAGGGAGTTAGGGTTCAAGTGTAAGCTCATTATGACATTTTACTTGACTGCTTGACAGAGTTGTTAATCAATATACTCCACTTTCGGCACGTACAAACTCACAAAATAGCACACATAACAAAAAACAAACACCAGCCAGGTATAGTTCTTGACTTCTCTTTCGGCACGTACAAACCCGCTTTTTCCAAGTTCTTGACTTCTCTTTCTCGATGATTCACTTTCACAAGAATTTTAACATCGGCATTGAGACTTACAATTGAATCTATGAACCAGAATGATCTTATCCGTTGATCCCAAAATCTATGGGGTGCTTAATTAGCTATATGATCACTCAAGATACAGAATTGTCCTAGTTCAGAATGATGAGATACTAAGCCACAATTTCGAGCATTGTGCAGCACACTTGTGGTTTCTATGTCAAACTCAAACCACAAACCGACCTACACTTGTTTCGTATGAATGAATGCATTATGAAATGCAAATTGATAACATAATTTGAAAAAATACACAGAGAAGAAACGAATTTCAAGAGGTATAATCTGCTTCTTAGATTACAAACAAACGGCCGTACCTCTCTAGCAAATCTTCAATCAAGAAAAATCGCAGCATAGATCATCAGAGGCGCCGTTGCACTGTTCATCAATTCAGATATGCGTCCAATTGTGTTCGCGATAGGACGCCGTTAATTGCGGGCGGAGGGAAGCTAATTGGGCCCAGTGTTTTTATTAGTTCGGCCCACAACAGAACAAAGCCCAGAACGAGCTGGAAAAGATCTAAAAATCAGAAGTTGAAGTAGATAATGGTATGGGAGGGGCGTCAAAATGAAAATTTTGTCCGTATGATTGGATAGGACTAAGTTCGCCCGATTCAGACGGGTGATAATTCTTGTTCTAGTCCGTCCGGGAGACTGGAGAGGGTAGCCTGCAAGAGAGCTCGGTAAAAATTTATATATTTAATAAACTGGTGTCATATTACCAACAAAGTCGAGCATCAATATTCAATCATTTATAAATTAAGCATGGAGTAAGGATCGGTAAAAATTTAGAATTAACATACCGGACATTGAAATTGGGGGTTGTCATGAGAATTTGCAGCAACAACGTAAGCCTTTGATTCCTAACAAGAAATATGTTGGTCTTCATGAGCATTTGTTTTGCATGCATTGTGGTGACAGTGGTCATAAGCAGGATACTTGTGAAAAGAAAAAGAATTTCTCTAAGGACATGAACAGGAGAATCTCTGAGTCTGAAACAAAGCATGCTTGTGAATCTGATTTGTTGTCTAACATTAAAGCTTTGTTTGAAACTTATGATGACATTGACAGTGAAGATGATAGATTGTACCTAGATGATCTTTGTGATGATACATGATTTCCAGTGGAAATCATGTATCTAAAACAATAGATAATGATGCTATTATGACTGTCGTGGAACGAATAGGTGAGATTAATCTTACCTGGGTCGTCAAGAACTAATCTCTTCCATGCAGGCTGAAGTGAGAAACAATGAGCAATGGTACATATAATGCACTTGTCTCTGTTTCCTTTACATGTACAAGTATCTCTACTCATCTCACTTCAGAAATGTTCCTTGGGTATCCTTTCCTTGGAAACCAAGTAATTCAAAAGGAATCTCTCACAAATTCATTCAAATCCAAAAGGTAAGTAAGTTGAGTTGTATATGTGGTTCACTCTCTTGAAAATGTCTATAGAAATCATGTGATGTGTCTTGCTCTTAAAACCATTCCATGCAGATCATTAAAAGGATGAAGAGTCTTAGAGTATGATGTTCCATGTGTCTACTGCTTGATATGTATCTCATGCTCTACTCTCTTCTACGCTTCCTTACCGATCTCATATCATGCACAAGACAGTCTCCTTGTATTCTTTGATGGAAAAGTTTTTCTCTAATTAGACGACCTTCATGTTGTTCTCAAAGAGATGTTTCATTGAACTTTTGCTCTCTGTTTCGCATGATACACTGTTATAATGCTTTTTGAGATGTTTCACCGAATCTATGCTCTCTGTCTCTCATGAACTTTTCAAACGATTTCTCCATCCATGGTACTTCCTCTCACTTCATATCATGCATAAAGATGATATCCATATGAATCTTTGAGAAAAGGAGTCATGTCTATTAATATGCGCACATGCTGCTCTCCAATGAATGTTTCACTGAATTCCTATTCTTTGTCTCTCATGATATATCTTTGAAATTCTCTTAAATGCTCTATTTTTTCTTGAATGTGTGCAAGCGTATATGTTGTCCTGACAAGCATCATGTCCCTTTGATAATTGATATCTGTCATTTAAGATACTCTCAAGCGATGTTTTACTCTGAATGATTGGCTGAGTTTGTATTGTCTATCGTTCCTCATTGGACACTCTATGAATTGTGTCACCGTCTCTTGAATATGTGTGTCTTTCTTGACAAAAGTTATATAATCCTTTCAGGATTCTCAAAGCTTCATTGTCATACCTCATTAAGAGCTATGAAAGGTGTCACAAGAACTTATCTCTGCTCTCTCAAGTTGTGACATTGTTATGATTGTTTCCCCATTCCAAGGAGTTAAGGGGGAAAAAAAGTGAGTGCTTCGCTGCGTCATGTGTCATCGGGTGTGAGAAGAATGCAAATTGATGATCAAAGATGCCAATATCTCATCTCTGAGACAAAGGCTAAGGGAACAGTTCTATCCATTGATTGATAGTTCTTCTGGTTCCCACATTATGCTCTCACAAAGTATCCATATTGATCTCCTCCCTCACTCATCCACTCTCTGCTAATGCAACTCCATGAAATGTGACACCCGCTTGTTGAGTCACTCTCTTTCTAAGAGGTGTGTCTTCTTTCTCCTTGGTTGTTTCTCCTATACAGGTCTTGAAGATATTGCACTCCCCTTGCAAGAGTACGACCATGTGCGTATAAAGAAGATCAAGAAAGAAAAGAAGAAGAACATGAACAATGTTGAAATGATGTTCCATTGTACTTGCCCCAGTCTATGGAATCAATAAACTCTAAGAGAACTCCTGATAGAGATTATAAACAAGATGAATGTGCCAAAAAGAAGAAGCTTTTGGTGACTTATAATGTCTGGTGATATGCTGAACTTGAATTCTTCTCATCAAGACATATCAAGTGTTGAAAGCAGTTAGCTCGTCAACTCTATGAGTCTCCCTCATGAGATGATGCATCATTCCCTGCTACATCTGTTCCATCTCATATGACAACGAGTTGTCAAACAATCCAAGAAGTAAATGGTGGAACCATGGTGGTAATTCTATAAGTGGCACTAATAGATCTCTCCACAAGGATCTCTGTGTCGAGGCTATCTGAGAGACACATGAACTGAATGTTGTACCCCCAAAATGTCTGTCATATATGAAGATATATCTCCTTGTGTTATGTGTTCCATGTTCTATAATCAAGGTTGAAAGACATGAATCTCCGTTCTCTTGCTTCTGTTTCCCCATTGAAACTCTTCACTCAAAGTACACTTGTTGATTTGTTTCCAAGAAGCCAGGTACGTTTCCTTGTTCCTCTTCAACTTTCTGATCATAGTACATGTTACGCTCAAAGCCTCAAAGAGATGTGCCTCTAAGAAAATTGATCAATTGTTTTCATACTCTAATTGATATCATGACTAACTCCCAATGATGATGACTATTTGCAGGAAACTCCTTCTCATTTTTTATAGGTTCCCTCAAAGCACTCGACATAAAGCCTATCATTTCAGCTCAAGCCGTTCCTTGACATGATCTTCTTTGCTAAGGAATTCCACTCTCACTATTCCCTCAAATCCTCAATGCTTGGCTAAATTGATTACTTGGTTCAGTAGTTATCATGCATAAGAGTGTATATTGTTGACTTGACTAATTGAGTGCTAGCTATGCCTTGATTCTTGATAATTGTGAGGATAAATTTGCATCAAAGGCAAGAGATGCATTTTAATTGGATATCCTTCAGGGCAAAAGGCCTATAACTTGTATGATCTGGACACTCAAAAGGTGTTTGTGGCCATGGCATGTTGAGTTTCATGAAAGCATTTTCCTTTCAGGAATGCTATTCCACCCAGAACAGGTAGTTCTCAAATTCAACTACCTCTAGTCAATTCTGCCTTGCACCAAGATTTTAGCACAGAAAACACCTTGTTGCAAGAGAATCATCATCATGAAGATAATGATCTGACTTCACATCCACCTCTTGGTAGTTATATTCTTCCACCAATTGCTCCGTCAACTGATCCACCCATTGTAGCTGATGCACCTTCAGAGAAACTTCAAGGTTCCCCTCATGAACCACTTCATACACCTCCACCTTAATCAGAACCTACACTCACTCTCATAAGAGCAACTAGAGTTTCTATACCACCTAAGAAACTCAAGGATTTCCATTGCAGTTTCCTATCTTATCAAAACTTCTCTCATCTTCCACCAACCTATGTAGCTTCTATGTTTAATGTCCTTGCTATAGTTGAGCCTTCCTCCAAGCAAAACTTTATCCTCATTCGGTTGAAGCTATCAACACGCTTTTTCTCCAGTGGCTAAATTCACTACAATCAGAGTTGTTTTGGCCTTAGCTCCTGCCAAGAAATGGAAGCTTCACCAACTTGACATTATTTTCTTGCATGGTTTCTTGGATGAAGACGTGTTCATGATTCCTCCTCCCGGTTATCATAGGGCATCACCAAGACAAATTTGCAAATTGACAAGGTCCTTTTATGGCCTCAAGCAAGCCAGTAGACAGTGGAATATTGAATTAACTAAGTCACCGGTGCAACAAGGTTTTGTGCAGTCCAAGCACGACTACTCCTTATTCACTAAGAAGCTTGATGGTCAATTCACAATTTCCTTAGTTTATGTGGATGGCATGTTGATCACATGTACTTCCTTGGATCACATCAATTCAGTCAAGCAAGCTATAGACACAACCTTCACTATTAAGGACCTTAGTGAAGCAAGATATTTCCTTGGGATGGAAATTGCCACAGTGTCATCAAGCATCTTGATTGACCAAAGAAAATATGTCTTATACATACTCACAAATACATGAATGTTTCAATGCAAAACAACACAGTTTCTTATGCAGAGAGACACAAAACTAGATGATAAAGGAGTCCTTTGTTCAGAACCTGGAGTATATAGAAGGACTATTGGTCATCTTCTCTATCTCACATTAACGAGTCCTGACATCTCATATACTGTGCAACAACTGCAGTTTATACATGTCCAAGGGGACCACATTTACAAGTTGCTAAGTATCTCCTCAAATATGAGGTACTTTCATTATTTCTTTGTTTTTTCCTGTCCAACCAGACTTTCAAGTGCGTGCCCTATACAGATGCAAATTGGGGAAATTGTGAAGACTCATCTAGGTCTATTACTGGATACTGTGTTTTTACCGGTTCTTTCTTGATTTCTTGGAAAACCAAGAAACAAAGAACAATATCCAATTCTACAACCGAGAGTGAGTACAAGTCCGTGTCTATGTCATCAAGTGAATTGGTTTGGGTCCAGGGTTTATTGACAGATCTTGGTGTAATTGTCGCACTTCCAATTCCTTTGCATTGTGATATCAAGGCGGCCCAACAGCTAGCAGTTAATCCTGGTTTCCATGAGAAAACTAAACACATTAGGATTGATGCTCATTTTATTCGAGAGATGATTGAGGAAGGTTTTATTCGCACAATTCATGTTCCTTCAGCTATGCAGCTGGCTGACATCTTTACCAAGGCCCTTGGATCTCAGCAACACATATTTCTTGCATCCAAGCTTGGGCTTGTTACACGTCCAACTTGAGGGGTGGCTATGGAGCTTATAGTTCTTAATGACACAATTGTAATTATGTGCTCAATTCCGTTAGGAGCCTTATGGCATTTTTGTAAATAGTTAGTCTTTGTTGACTAGTTAGTTGTTGAGTTATGTTAGGTCTATAAATAGCTTTATTCTTCTTCTGTAAATATCAATCTTACAATCAATCATATTGAAAATCCCAAAATGCTCTTCTCTTGTTGATTTAGGCTAGAATCAAGTTTGATTCATTAATCTGAAAATTTTGCTTCATAACATCTTTTATTTATGAAAATTAACAAATTACGATAGATTTTAGTTTGTACTAGCCCTGCGAAGTTTGTGCGATGCACGGATCCTGATAGGAAGTACTAAGCTTTAGTGTTCAGTTCAAGGGTTGTACGATTGTGTTGTAGCATTTTAAAAAATATTGTAAGGATTATGTGTAGTAACGATATTTTGTGTTCAAAAAGCTATATTCTTGATAGTGTGTATTATATGTGAAATGTCAAAAGCTATGTTCTAGGAGCTTGAGTTACATGTGTTATATCTTGTCATTTATAGAGTGTAAGTTAAGTGTTGTTGTTTCTACATGTAGAAAGTATTGAAACAATATGAGTGATTACACCGAGTTGAATATGTGAAAGGGTTATTAGATGAACATGAGATTTGATAAATGTATTGACCACCTTGGAAGATAATGTCCATTGTGCGATTATCGGGTTCATTACATACATTTTTTAAGTTATTTATTTCTTCGGTGGAAACTACAGTTAACTACTTTTTTTAAAGCTTTATGAAGATTAAGTGACACAATAGTATTCTAGGCTACCATCTTCTTCTTTTTCTTTTTATCCAAACTAAGCTACCGTCTTCTTATATAGATAGATCCAGAAATGAAACTTGACATAAACACATTGAAAAAGTATACATTGGTTTAAATTACATAAAAAAAAGTAACATAGAAATGCAAAAAATGTCAGCAAATTACGTCTAATTGATGGCATGAAGGAGGAAACAAAGGGATGGCAACACCGGACAACTGGGATGGGTATTGAAGAAGGTTAAATCTTCTTAGACAATAAAGATATCCAAAAGAAAGAAAGAAAGAATCACTAAAAGTTGCTCTAAAATCACTAAATGTTTAATTCTAAGGTCAATTTTATATGTTATTTGATTCGATGATTTGATTGATTTGATGATCTTTGCCGATTATAAGGGTCGATATTCATATATGCTCATCTTAGTGAAATTGAAGGAATTTAGATCTTCTTAGAAAATAAAGAAATTCAATTAAAAAAAAAAGCATTAGAATCTGCTCTAAAATCACTAAATTTCTTAGGTTAATATCATAGGTTATTTGATGATTTGATGTAGAGGTGTTAAAAGGTTAACCAAACCGGCCAAATCGTCTTCCTACTGATTCAGGTTTATGAGATTATAAAACCTTAAACCGACGGTTTCAATGAAGGTTAACCGGACGAACCGGCCCAGAACCTAAACCGTCCGGTTAACCGTCAGTTCACACCAATAAATATAAAAAGATATATAAAAAAATTGAGTGGAGAAGGAAAAATTTCATTTTTCTAATATATAAACTTCAACCTCTTAGTTAGTTTTTCATGTGGGAAATTTTTAAATGTTTTATGTCGGTAATAAAAGAGATTTCGACATTGAAGAATTAGAAGAAAAAACACCCTCATGCTTGTGTATATAAAGACAATAAATTATTTACAAGTTTCAGGCCTCTAATGACTCAATTTTTTGATTGAACTTAAACATTTGAGCTTATTAAAAAATATTGTAAAATTTTATATATATATATATATATATATATTTTAAAATTATTCCGGCTCATGATCTAACCGAAACCGAACCGGCGCGGCGGAACCATCCTCTTGCCAGTTAAGTTTAGATTCAAGCATATATTAAATCTTAAACCGACAGTTCAAGAATCAGAAACACCTCTAATCTGAAGTTGCGTCCTTGAATCATAAAAGGCGTTGTCATTTGATCAGAAATGAGTCCTCCATATTTGTCTCAGACTTTTTCTTTGGTTTTACCACCACTCAGTCACACGTGCCTCTGTTGCCTTGCCACGTGCGAAATCAAACCTAAATTTGGCCTTCTCTCAACAACCCACGACTGTGCCGGAGACTTTTCCGCCGCCGGCATTCGTAATTCCTGCGTGCATATATTCAGTTTAGGGAAGAATTTATACTATGTAGGAACTTATGCTCCATCTTGGAAAATGATTCATCTGCCTAGTGGGTAGATACCCTCATGAGGTGTATTATCCTTAATTGGTCAAGAAATTTAAAGCAGAGGTTTACCTTTTTAAAAAAGATTAGAGAATATATCAAAAGAAACCACCACTCCTCCAATCTAAATCACTCCACATCTTTCTCCGCTAATTTATTCCAAATTCCACACATTGATACAAATTGACTAGATTATGTTAACAATAATCAACACAAGTAATTGTGAAAATAATAAAAACATGTCACACATGACATGGCTGATTCTCGTTCCACCAACTCCCCAGATTTTTTGTATTCTTCACCAACATTAATGCCCTGTTTTTTCCTCTTCTTCTCTCTACGCTGCTTTCCTTCCTCTGTTCTCCAATGGCAGGCGTTGTAGCCGCCGGGGTAGCCCTTCCCTACTCAACTCGCCGACTCACCTCTCCAATATCAAATCTACAAAACAATACCCATTTGAGATTTCAATCTGAGATCAAGATTAGGTGTACAAAATGGGGGAATCTGCAAAACAGAGGTGGATCAGAAAACAGAGTAAGGCAAATGAGAGGAAGATTAGGCGTGGTTAAGTGTACGGCGGAGAAGATGGCCGGAGCATCGATGCCGGCGCCGGAGATGACGGTGGTGGGGGAGAGGTATAAGGTGGTGGCGTTGGTGGCGATGGTGATGTGTCTTTGTAATGCAGATAGAGTCGTCATGTCTGTTGCTGTTGTTCCTTTGGCTGCTCAACATGGTTGGTCTAGCTCATTTTTGGGGATTGTTCAGGTTTTTTTTTTCTCTATTCTCAGCTCAAGATCTTATATAAGGATAAATTACACAAAATCGCCCATAAAAAATAAAATTTATATGATATCTATCTTATATATTAAAGCTTAGCATTTTAGAGTTCATAAAGTGATTTTAGGCTTAGTTTGTTAAACAATTATTATTTTTTATTTTTAATTTCAATTATTAATAGATTGGATAATTATATTAACAAATGAATCTTAACAAATTATCATTCCTTTCAATAACAAATATACAAGCTATTTTATTGAGAATAAATATTATGTTGAAGGTTAATATATATTCTTACGATAAATTAGAAATATTTTCGATAATAAAAATTAAGTCAAGCTACGTACATAATCTTTATGAAATAAAATATATTTTTATGAATAGTCTTAACAAGAACAAAATAAATCCTAATTTTTTGATGAACTCGATTAAAAGGATATACAATTTTCATACGAATAATATGAAATTTCTCGTGCATGACACGGGTCACTACACTAGTGATCCATTATAACTTGCCCCCAATTTTGTGCACAAACAAGATGCGCCCACATCTTTTTTTTTAACCCCGGTTTTGGGCGCGTTTCAAAGTAGACCGGGTTTTTATTAAAAGTCGGGAAATCCGGTTTATATGTGCGTATATCAGATGCGTCCAAAAGCGGGTGTGGGTTCATCAGCCTTTTTTGTGTGTAAAGTAGATGAGTTAAATGTGCATATGGATTAGTACATACTGAGAAACCGTTACAGTAATAGTGAAGTTTTGGTTGGTGAGAAATCAGAAGAATGAAGTTAAGTATATTTTTATAAAGATAATGATACTACCTACCACCTACTTCAGATGTAATTGTTGAGAATTTCCATGACCCAATTTCTTCTACCAAGCTGCAGTGGTTATCATAGCATGATCAGGCTTAAATTTGAGACTAAATCACCTTATCCTTATTATCCTATATGCCATATTGGGTTGGTGAGGGAAAAATTGAGAAATCCTTTTAATTGAACAAAACCTGAATGTTTCAAAATGTGTTCATATTCACCTGTAACAAGAAAAGTTAGATAACATTGAATCTTATCAAACTGAAATCAGATGTCAAAATCAGGGTGGGTTCCATCCCCTTTGGAAACTCATTCATACTTACTTGTTCACCAACCAACTCCCCCTGTTTATGTGAAGGGTAAAAGACAAATCCTTGGCTTTAACTTTTAAGTATGTGAGGAAAAAGAAAGAGAGAAAAAAAGTCTGGCTCCTCAGCTTACATGCTTGTAACAATCTTCTTTAATGCAAGATCTATCATTTTCATAACAAGTTTTGTGATTGTCTTCTTGTAATAGTCTTCTTTCCTATGGGGCTACATATTTTCGTCAGTTATCGGTGGAGCATTGGTGGACAGATATGGAGGCAAAAGAGTGATGTCATGGGGAGTGGCATTATGGTCATTAGCTACTCTTCTTACACCATTGGCTGCTAACCATTCAACTTTCGCCCTCTTGGTTGCTCGAGCCTTCTTCGGACTAGCTGAAGGCGTTGCTTTGCCTTGCATGAACACACTCCTCTCCAAGTAGTAACAAAACACAATAATTTGGATTTATTTCCTCATGATTGTTGATTAATTAATCTGCCTCTTGTTGTGATTTAGATGGTTTCCGGTTGATGAAAGAGCGAGTGCAGTTGGGATTTCAATGGCAGGATTTCAACTAGGAAATGTAGTAGGCTTATTGCTTACACCAATCATTTTGTCATCAATCGGACTATCCGGCCCATTCGTTCTCTTCTCATCACTCGGATTATTGTGGCTAACAACATGGGTCAATGGAGTTACCGATGATCCACAAGAAAGCCCTTTCATTAGTAAATCTGAGCTGCAACAGATTCAAGCTGGCAAGGATAAGTACACATCAGGCAGTAAAAAGGCACTTTCTGTTGGTGTTCTTCTCTCAAAATTACCCTCTTGGGCAATTATCATTGCTAACCTTACAAATAACTGGGCAAGTCATTTTTCCAATCTGAATTCTTTATTTCTTCACATTTAGTAAGGCTAATGGCATTTGTTTTTTATTTCAGGGTTACTTTGTCCTTCTTTCATGGATGCCTGTTTATTTCAAAACTGTAAGCAATTTTTTTTACCACTGCACTGCATGAATTTAGAGTTTGTGCTGAACAATTGTTCAATTATGTAGGTACTGAATGTAAACCTAAAGCAAGCAGCTTGGTTCAGTGCAGTTCCATGGGGAATAATGGCACTATCTGGCTACATTGCAGGCGCCACTTCAGATTACTTAATCAGAGTTGGTTTTTCTTTGACATTCGTCCGAAAATTAATGCAGGTTAAAGAATTCTTCTTTGTTTTTAATATGAATAACCACTTTTCATGATCATCATAATACATAAACAAGTAGTATCTAATGCTCTTTGCAGTCGATTGGATTCATTGGACCAGGTTTAGCACTGCTGTGCTTAAACTATGCCAAAACACCAGGATTTGCATCTTTCATTTTGACATTCGCCCTCAGTTTAAGCTCATTTAGTCAAGCTGGATTCCTCCTTAATATACAGGTAATAATAAGAAATGATAGAATAACATACAAGATTAAATATTGTTTGTGAATTCTGATGCTCTATATCTGATATAAATTTTGTTGAAATTGCTGTGATCAGGATATAGCTCCACAATCTGCAGGACTCCTACATGGTATTGCAAATTCAGCTGGGACATTAGCTGCTATAATCAGTACGATTGGAACCGGTTACTTCGTGCAATGGCTTGGATCGTTCCAAGCGTTCATGACACTAACTGCTATTCTTTACTTCATCTCAGCCATCTTCTACAACCTATATGCAACCGGAGAACGTGTCTTTTAATCGGTAGAGTAGTGTGTATAGTAGCTGGAGCTGAAACATATGGATTTAACAGTGGCTAGCTGCTGCATTAAGTTTGATCTTAGCAAATGTCTAGAGAAGTTTGTTTATTTTTAATTCATTTTTTTGTTTGTTAAAGCTCAATAACTTCTTCCTTCTAGCTCCTTTGACAAGTTTTGCATTTTCTACATGCTCTTGCATTACATATCCTGAGCACAAAGATTAGTGTAATTATTATCAAGTGCCAGCTTCAACATACTTTTTAAATCTTCCAACTTGTCACTTAACATGGAGGAATTAGGTATACAAAATGATTGGTCCCTAGCTTTAGCCAGATTTGTAAATATTTAAAATAATCATATATATCATACAGTCAATACTCAATACTTTAACCGACTTAATTTCACCTCCCATTTCATTGATGTTCCGGTAGAGTTATAAAAAATGTTACAATTTCAAGATTCTATGAGGACTAAAATCGGGTAGCGCGGGGTAATTACGGTTTTTCATCTTAAAACTGGATTTAGCTAATTATATATTTACAATTTTTTTTTGGCATATTTTATCCAATTCAGGCCAAAACAAATCTAACCCGCAGATCCAGACATTAACACAAAAATAAACGAACGATAAAAATAGCAAATTGATTGGTTCAATTACAAATTGACAATCACCATGACTAACAGCGAAATACAATATGCAGAAGAGTAACAACGACTTGATGGGAGAATTCAAGATGAAATCCCATTCGGAGAAGTCGGAAAATCAAAAGTTGCAGTTAGAAGAGGAGGTCACATAGTAATGACGACTTAATGACAACTTTCTAGGTCAATTTTTTTTTAATAAGAAAGCATTTAGGGGGGTTCACCTAACAAGAATAAACCGCCCTAGAGCACCCCCGAAGGATGAGACCATACAGATCTAAGAAATTGTTGCAAAAACAGGTAAAGATGGGACGAGGTGACAAATAACAATAAGGTCCGCCGCACCAAAGTCATAGAAGAAACTAACAAATCGGTGAGTGAAACTCTGCAAACCGGGATGAAGAGAGAATGGACACGAAGACGGGTTGCACTAAGGCCAACACAGGCGTTGTGACACCGGGGAGCAGAAAACAATCATTCTTCTGGTTGTGCGATGCAACTAGACAAGTATATAACTCCTGAAAGTGTTTCATCTCAAGCAAACAATCCAAATCAGACAGACTGAAGTCTCATCCGGAATGACATTTCATCACGAGAGCCGGTATGCAACATTACACGAGAAAATGAAAGTAACTTAAATAACTTGAAGGCAGCAGAAGACCAATTATATTATATCTTTGGTGAAAACTTTGAAACATTATTATCGATTTATATTTGTTTATTTACTACTCCCTCTGTCCCTAAATGATAGTCTCATTTCACTCCGACACATTTGCTAATATCTCTAACTATAAGTTGGTAAAAATTATAAAATTTTGATATTATTATAGTGCTTATTGAAACGAATCAAACAAGATCCATGACTATATTTTTTCTTATATATTGAAAGATATTTACAAAAATTTTTTGAACTGTGAATAGTGTCGAAAATAAGATTAGTATTTATTTTCCACCCGTGCAACAAGCTAGATTTTTTCTCTCTCATGTTACTAGGCTTCTGTTGCAAGCTGCACACTTTTGGTATTTAAAAAATATTTTTCTTTTTGTTTCTCTCTTGCTCTGTAATTTTAAAAAAGAGAGCAGAGAAAGGGTCAGGGGATCAAAGCCCACATCGGAGTCCACGATGACGGATAAGTAAAAGGGTGATTAGATCTTAACCATAGATTAGTGGATGACAAATCGGACGATTAGAGTCGGATAAATCACAAACATAATCTCTTTGGTTTGTTGTTTATGAGTTGTTAAGAGCCTACTTAAAACAGATCTGGGTGTGGGTCGATGACAAGAGTCGAGATTCAAGTCTTTCAACAAAGATGCACTTTGGTTTGCATTTGAAAGAGAATGGGTAGTTCACTAGAACAACCGAGAAGGATGAAAAGTTTTGCTATTAGAAAATTAAAGCTCTCTTTTTTTGCAACCTTTATTTGGGTTGTTAGAGAGATTAAAACTCTAGATCTCTTTGTATTACACATGTATTCGTAATAATATGAGAACAAGAGAAATGACTCTAAATCTTGTTGATGTTTTTTTTGTGTGGTTGTGTTGTTGTTGGTTAGTTGTTGATTAGGACATAAAAACAAGGAATATCCTTGTTAATGGAGCTCCCTTTATTTTGGTGTTAACTGGATGTTCCTCATTATAGAGTATTCCATGTGATATTGGTTGCTTCCTCTTCAAAAAGGGTTTTCTTTGATTTTGGGGTTAAGCTCTAGTTAGATGAGATTTTTCTATGGGTTTTGGATTCTTGAGGAATTATCTCGTTGGATTCTTGAGGAGTTATCTCCTTGCTGTTTGAAGGGTTTCTCACGGTTTGATATTCATATACTTAATGTATTTTTTAATATATAGTAAATTATAATAAAATTAATTGAATATCTCTTATATATGTACCAAAATTACATAGTCGTTTATGTTGTTCGGATTGCTTTTCATCGTCATACGGATTGAAAGTAAAGAGCGAAGAAAAAAAAGATGAAAATGGTGGAAATACTAACCAATTAAGCACATAGTTATGGTTTTATTAGACATTTGATAAGTCTCAATTATCATTGGATAATGAGAAATAGAAAAAAAAAATAAGTTTAATCATTAATGAGTCTCAATTGTCATTATTTTCTCAAACTCATGAATTTTTATATATATACTAGGTTCGGAAACCCGCGCTTCGCGCGGGCCAATTACGAATTTCTTTACGTTGTTGCCTTTCATGTTTTGTATACGGTTTAATATTGTTAGATAGACGTATCAAAATTGATTGAGGCTAATACAATATTGTAGCCTTCGAAGTTAAACATAATCGATCAACAAATTGAGCACCTTGCAGTTGAGAGAGCATTTGACTGGATTAGTGCAATTCCAATCAGTAACAAAGGAATAAGATTAGTGCAGCTCGATAAGGAAGCTAAAGAAACATGTAAAACCATTGGAAAAGAAAAGAAATTTCATACTCGTGACTTGATTAGTTTGAAGCCAATTAAGTCATATTGTTACTTGCACATGTTTTTTCTTCTCTGAGGTGCACCAAATGCTAATCTTATCAGCACCGTAAGATCAGGTCGAAGCCAATTAAGTCATCAGTAAACAATCAAATAATATTGCATTGTAGGATTAGTTTGAAGTCCCAATTCTATCAACATTTATGCTCCATAGTCTTTCAATCCACAACTCCTAAAATCCCCAATTAAGTCATCAACAAAAATTTAAAGTACTTCCATCGGGAAACCAACAAAAACCTAGCCCCAAAAGCGCAGAATAATATTGCACTCTATGGTAAAGATCAAAAGAATAAAAAGATCACTTGGAGCTCATAACTGCCCAGAGGAAGGGAAAAAAAGACATAACAGTTTAAACAAAGAAAGCAACCTTGTTGTTTTCATCGAGAGAGAACTTGTCAGCAATAACTACATCAGTGTGCAACAGAAGGGAAACTCCGCTCGCCTTTGCCTTGGCAAGAAGTGTGGTTGCGCGCTCAAGCTTGTCCTCCTCCACCAGAGAAGAACCAACAGAAAGACCTTGGACCTTTAACCCTCCAACAATAGCAGCAAATGGTCTCTTCGTGTTAGAGACTGCTCCATCAAGGTTGTCCAACTCCTGTTCCATACAAATATATACATTGTTCAGGAAAGTGGCATACAGAAAGAAGGCTTAGAAAATATATACTCTTGTTAGAGCACATTTTAGTTTTACATTTGGATGTGCACATCAAGATTGCTGAATTTTGCATTTTCTATTAGAAACTGTATTTATGTACCAGAGAGCAGTAAAAAGAGTATTGTAAGACAGACTCAGCTAGATGGTTTTCTAGAAAAATACTTGAATGCTTAAAAAATTTAGAAGAGTTAACATTTTGATTGACTTAGGAAGTTGACATGACTTAAACCCAACACACTCGAGATTTGCAGAACTATTTGGTATGGTCCATTCTCAGGTTTCGGTTGGAAATTTAGTCTACATATATGGACCAACGCCACAACCAATCATTCAAGGACCGGGCCATATTTCAGAACACTAATTATGAACCAACTGTTTAGTTCTTCCATATAATAGAGCATAGAGCATAAAGCATTAACTCAACCCTGCTTGGCTATGAACATTTTCCCTTTATTCATGTAGTTGTATATGTGTCTAAACCAAAAATTCAGAAAAGAGAATGAAAATTGCCCTTCTGCAAAAGGAAACCAGCAACAGACGGCCTCAAAAATTTGGTGACACCTTTAGTTGATGCGTGGGCTCTGTGAGCAGTACCAAAGGCATCGTTCACATATAAATCAGCAAGAGAAGCAAGCTTCTTTGCAAATTCTGGGTCATTCTCGTCCTCTTCCTTGTAAAACCTCACATTCTCGAAAAGAACCACTCCACCCTCAGGAAGAGAAGCAACCACATAAAACCTGTTAGAAATTTAAAGACAAACATTTGAGTGTTTTAGCTGAAATCATGATTAACTGGAAATTTATGATATCATATCTTATATCTGTTACCAACTTCAACTTACCCGTTTGCAAAAAAGGAAAAAAATCAGGAGCTACAAACCAGAATCAAAAGTGAAGCAACGCTATGAAGAATATCACCCTACAGATCATATTATCACATGAAACAGAGTGATGAAATTTGCATCAGCCATCAGCATTATCATCCTCCCCTACTGCAATCCTGAACAAAGATTAGAAAATTAGTAACCAACAACTTTGAAAGTGTCATTTCAAAATTTAAAAGATAAACAAAAAAATATGTAGAATGACCTTTAAATACCTTGTTAGAAGTTGTTTATTTTTTACAATCTCTCATATAATGAAGAATAATATAACTGAAAGGAGCTATCATTGAGCATAACTTACGTCCATGACATTGTCAAGAATATGTGAAGACTTATTTGGAGAGCGCCTTGAAACAGATTTTGACCACTTCAGTAGAGTGAATTCCTGTAAGAGAGCTAGATAAGTCAATTTGGATTAAATCAATGGTCTAGTTAGTTGAATGATGAGAGACAGACATAGATGGGCATTTCTTTTATCCAATCCTGCATAATATGATTACATCAATACTAAAATACTCCGTATCCTTGATATATAAGAATTAGAGACCATGTTCAGGTGCAAGCTTAATCTTATGTTATATTAGTATTTACTCGATCATGTATTCGTATCAAAACCATATGGACATAAATGATTCTATTGGCAGATTTGTTTTCTCTCGTTGAATTAAAAATTGATCTTGCTGAGGAAAAATAAGGTTTCCAAAGCTAAAGAAAAACCGGAGCTACATAATACAACTATATGGATAAGTTCTAGAGCTATGAAAAGAAACATAATATCAATTTATTAACAAACAACCTTGGATTGCAAATTTTCTAGAAAATGAAGATACGCCATGCTAGCTCAACCTTGATAATTCCATATCCTAACCTGGAGAAAGATGTCCGTCGGGTTAGACATGCAACGTAGCTCATTTATTAGCTCCCTAGTCGTGATTGTTGGGTCCTGTACTCAATTCCAGTTAATGTCTTTTTCCTTGAATGAATAGTCTGTTTTATTTCTAAAAAGGAAAAATAGATCTAATTCTGTGATCGAACTAAGACAATGAAGAAGTTTGGTATTCCACAACAGTTCTAGTAAAATTAAGGAGGAGCACCTTTATTTTACTCCTGAAGCATGTGTGGATGGATGGATCATAAAAGAATGAATCAATTGAAAAGCTTATTCCTACGCCTTCTTGCCATGCCCACTCCACAATTTCCGTTGAAGGAAAATAGATCAAACTCAGTCTACAACTCGAGAAGAGAACCGAGCTGAACTGCGCAACTTAGCACTTCTCACACTCAGTTGAGGCAATTCAGGAGTGCACTCTGAACCATGTTGTATATAGTCTCAGAAGGAGTAAATTTCACCTTCATAGTCATGAACTTCTAATCGAAGTTGTTGTCCTCATACGCCATCGTCGTCATGTTTGTTTGGGAGAATTCCACCGAGCGTTTGGAATTAGAACTGTGACAGCAAAACTGGCACACTTAGACTTCACATTGGCCTCTAAGACCTGCAAATTGATAATTTGATGCCAAAATTCAGTGTGAGAATACAAATTAAAAGATAAATTTATGCAGATGAAGATCTAGCGAGATAGGGTGTAATTTGGGGAGAAATTACCCAATGATAATTGGATAATTTGAAAATCTAAATTGCATAGGAGTCATCTGGCCTTACATCATTGTAGAAAACTGCAAAAAAAAAACAAGACGAATAATACAGGTTAACTTAATCCAAACTAAACTATAAACTTCAAAGGAAAAAAAGAAAACAATACTATAGGAATTGCCCGAAGCATAGTACCTTGACAACATCAAGAAGCTCATCGGTTCTTTCTGCTGCATATTTCTCATCCAAAAGCAACAATCTGGGGCTTTGAAACCTCAAAACAGCGAAACCTTTACGCAGATCTGTCGATGTCAAATTACACAGTAGAACGTAAATAACACAGTAGAAGAACGTAAAATATGAAAATGCAATATAAGAGAAAAGCACCTTTGTTTTCCCGAATGATTCAACTACTATATTGAATCTGTGCACAGAAAAGAGAGAAGCTGTGGGAGAAAAAGTAAGAAGGAATATGAACCCAAACCGACTGCAAAAACTGAAAGTACTACTGAACCCGAAAGCAGAATGAACATGTAAAGTTGCTCAAACATAAGGGTGGTAACAGTGGTTCCAACAATTTTAGATGGCTTCATCCATTACTGCTTAAATTAGGGTTAAAGAATTTGAAATGAAATTGGAATCAAATAATTCGAGGGCGAAATTTTGGTCGGTAGCAACGTATCGTCCGGAGCAAGAGCAATCTTTTTTAGGCAAAGGATGATTTACGTTCTGCACGGAATCAAACCAACGAAATTAACAAATTGCAATCGAGAGCGAACAACAACACTAATATTAAATTCCATCAACAAACAGATAAGGAATCGCCTATTTTCCCAAACCATAGCAATTTACTACTGCAAAATCCAGCAACTTTCTGCACCAATTCCAGATTATTCATGCTCGAAAACATATTACAATACTCACAGAAGCTGTTGATGGCGTACGACTTACCAATTTCAGTCACAGTCCTCCAGAATTTCTCCAACAAATCGAGCTGATTTGAAATTTCTCTGTACGTGAGAGCATGGAGAATGATTAGGTTTCCAGCTACCGGCTCTTGCAGAGAGATGTTTGTTCCGAAAGATAAGTAAGCTTTTGTAGGCATATTTGTTTAATGACTATTGTGGTATGTCAATGTACAGAAAAATTATAAGAACCAATAATTAAAATGCAGGATGATTTTGAAATGTGGGTATAATCATTTTCATGTAATTGAGCAGAGTGTTGGTGTTGCAATTCTAATAAAAAGCAAAACTCAAATCACACAACAATGTTTCGCTGAAGGAAACTAAAACCAGTTATAGAAAATAAGATTACAGAGTTTATTGCTTACAAAGAGTGAATCATCAAAGGGTTAAAAAACAGGAAAAACAAAGACTACACATCTATATTAATGCTAAACATGAATCATGGGGGGAAACAGATAAGGGGAAAACAATGACCACATGAAAAATTAGCAAAAAAAAAAACAAAACATATATCTATATTAATGCTAAACAGATGGGAAGCCTAAGGAAGCAGATTCAAACAACCTCTAAAAAATAAGCTAGTCATAATACTAATTCTATTAATATGAACAACAGAGACTACACATATCTAGATGTATGCAATCATGGATGCTTCAAACAAATAACAGAAAATACAGGCCACAGTAAAATTTAAATCAATGAAAAAAACAGAGACACACCATTGCATCCGATAAGCTCCGACCAAAGACGCTTCAATTGTATCACCTTAAAAGTTCATAAGATCTCTTTCCTCACAAGAATAGCATGAAAACTGGAAACTAGAAGAAGAAGACCAATGAGAGCATTCTATGAGAATAATTGATTTATTGTATTTATTATTGCAATTTCCTTTCAGCATTATCTCTTGTAATCTCTACTATATAGACCATTACACCCTCAATAATAATAGGCAAGCCATCTGCGTATTGAGGCTGTATTGCTGCTTTTAAGACTAAGAGCAGCAATACAGCCTCAAAAGTTTTGTGTTCTTATTTCAGCATATAGAATTCTCACATTTGAGAGAAATTGTGCATTCAAGGCCAGCAAGCCAGAAATGGTGACATCGTCCTTCATCAAATTAAAAGCATCCTAGACCCCCTTTTACAAATGTCTATTAAAGCAACCTTCGTCTTTAAAATCCATTTTAATAAAGCTAATATACAGGACTAAAAAATGTAAAAATTTCAAACAACAAGTTGGGGTGAAAAGAGACCTTTTAATCATGATCAAGTGAAAAAATAAAATAACTATCCATTGTTTAAGACACTAACTAATGTGACAGAAAAGAAGTACTATGTTTCTAATTTCTGATATACTAATGCTTATTATTAAGATTTTCTGGAAGAAACCATTTAACGTTTTATTTAACTTTACCCAAGAAATAGTACCTTAAGATGATTAACGATCTTCCTCATGTTCTCAATGTATTCTAGAAGTGGTACATGAGGTCCAAGCCCTGATGGATCAGGTCCCATTGAATCATTACCTCCGAAGTAAACAATGACCAAAGATGGTTGTATAATATCATCCTAGAAACAAAACAGTATAAACACCACATTAGAAACATATTTGCAATAAGAAACTTTAATCTTTTACTTGATATTATCAATCATCCTTCTTCTCTAGCGTAACTGACCAGAAATTAAGGAACTTGATTTCATTCCTCTTAGAAGTTTTACCTGCATATTTTGCAGAATCTAATTGAACAGATTACAAAAGAACCAAAAAGAGCAGCAGGATCTCAACCATAAGCTGAGTACTGGAAAAACACTATGCACATATTATTTACAGTAATCACACAGGAAAATTCCATGAATGAGTACTCAACAATGGTGTTTAATACAACATTGAATTGAACTTCTATTGTCTTTTCCTAACCTTCAAATTCAGAGAAAAATCTCGATGAAACAAAGTAAGATGCAGAGAAAATAAATCTCAAATTAATGATGGAAACATCAAACATGAATTTTATAAGATCAAAGTTCATGTAGCTCAGTTGTATACCCATGGCCCGTTTTTTTTTTGAAAGGTTAGCAAAATTCATCACAATATAAAATGCATGAAGTCTGAAAATTCCACAATCAATCACCTATCTCATCAGTTCTGACATCAAGCAAAGTTGAAGTCATTTCTACAATGCAATTGAGTGGGGACAAACGACGACTGGAAGTTAATGTAACCTCAACAGCTATTGCAAAGCAGAAAATTGCAACTTAAGAATATAAAAAAATATGAAAGCAAGAAAATGAAGAGATATATAAAAGGCATTCCAAGGAATTCACTGACAGAAAGAAAAACGAAAGCTCCAAGGCATTCTCCACTTGACCATATTATGATAATCTAAGCCATACTTTATAGCTTTCAAATTTTCATGTAAAAGTGCATTAGCCTTAATCAAAGGCTTCTCAGCTTCAAGAGCTACATAAGAAGCTTCATGAAGATCAATGGCTTCCTTAATGTCTTGACACATGGTGTGTCCTTGACTGCTCCTTCTTGGTCAAGAAAATCAGCAAATACACTTGCATATAAATAGGGAAAAAAGAATTCACAACTGTAAGTTATTGAAATCTTAATGTATGGTTCATGTGTAAATCAACCTAATTTACTCAAACTGGGACTCCCTAAATTTCGATTCTTAAGCAAGAGATATAGAGAAATATCTTCACTATTCTTCAACAACTGAAATTTTATACTCATGTAAAGCTTTGTCAATGCGAGCCTGAAATTATGAAACTCTAACAAAATGCACTCAACTAATATATATTGATATACATACCCCATTGAGTAGCACCAAAACAAAACTGCAATATGAGAGAGAATGGTAGACTGTAAACACAATATAATTGAATTCAACTACACCATAGTTGTATTACTAAGCAAAGCATGTGAAAGCTTTGGTAAAACAGAGAAACTAAATAAAGAATACTAATAGTAACACACAAACAAATAATATTAACCTATATTAGCATCCACACCTACACTAACCATCTTATTAGGCCTTGTTCTTCGTCTCAACCACCAACAAACAAACAAATCAATGGACAGTGATAGTCATGCAGAGGCAGAAATCAAATCGAGAATATGCGATTTAACCTAATCGATCAATTACGCAGAAATCAAATCGAAACAAAAACAATTAAGGCCGAAAACAAAGGGAAAGAGATATGAACCACTATAAGTGATGCCAGAGGAAGCGACACCGCAAGTCCTGGGCAGGATAACGGTGTTCTCCTGCCTAGTGAACGGCTGTCGAAGAAGACCGGCCTTCTCGAGCAATTTCGTCCACGTCTAGTCGAAGAAGAATCCGAGAAGTCCGGCCGAAACATTCAGCGAAGGTATGATACCAACCTCTCAACGGACAACGACCCTACAGAACTATCTTGACTTCGAACGTCCTCTCAACGGACAGCGTCCCGACATTCGTCGGCCGATCTAGCGGCGCAGAAGCTTCAACTGGCTTCGCGCGCTCTTCTTCAATGGAAGCCCTCTCGGAATACTCCATCGATCGATTGAAGTGTGGTGCAGAATTAGACGGGAGGAGAAGGAATTGTAGAAGTTGGTTGGAGGCGGAAAGGAAGAGGGAGTAATGGATTGGGATTTTGACGAAGAAATGGAGGAGACGCAAGTAACGGCAAAGAAGCAGATGTATGTGTTCTTACCAAGCTATTAAAAGATTGGAAATGTAGGGTTTAAGAGGAGTAATGAGGTACAGTTTACATTTACTTTCTCAAAGTCATGGATTATTATATAGAGATAGATAGATAGATACACTTGTAAAGAATATATAAATGTGAAGAGAGAAAGACGACCATTTCTTAACTGTAAAGGTTTCTTTATTTTGCTTCGATATTTTTTCCAACTACTTTCTTATATGTTATGTAAAAATTTACACTTTAAGATATTTAGTTTTATTTAGTTTTTGTCCAATTTATAATCGTTTATTGTTTCTACTAAAAGAATTAGAACATACTCAGATCGAGAAAAATCAAAAGATTTTCTGTATAAAGTAGTTTATATTAATACAAAATATTACATGAATTATTTCCTAGTAAATGTAGGAATTTGGAAAAGTTAACCCAACATAGGAGTACTTCAAATAAAACAAATTTGGTTTTCCACACCCATGAATAATACTGTATATTTGTTACACCATAGATAATAATTTTTATTAATATTAAATTTGTCATGACTCGATTTTCCTCTTCTTTGTTTTTCCTTGTTTTCAATTTAAATAAAAACAAAATAAATAATCGGACAAAGGTAAGACTCCTTTGATAGACCAAAAGCTATCAGCCACCTCTCACTTATCTTCTACCAAAAGAACTTCCAATTCTCTCTGAACAATCAAAGAGAGTGCAAGTTCTCACCTTTATTTTTTGTTCTTTTCCCATTCCACTAAAAAAATCATATCTTCAATCCTCAGATCCTTCCCAAATCAGATACCCTAAAGATTTCAAGATCCAACCCACTTCAGATTACAAATTCCTGTACTTGAAGAAGTCAACCATACCCAGCTGCTCAATTTCAGCTGAAGTCCAAGAAATAGGATGAATTTCAGAAGCTTAGATGAATTCTGGGCATTCTACATGACACAACACTCAAAGGCATCAACAAGAAGATGGCACTTTATTGGAACACTTTCTGCAATCCTCATCTTCATCTGTTCTTTGGTGTTGAGTTGGTGGTTGATGATCTTTGTGCCATTGATTGGATATGGAGTTGCTTGGTGTAGCCACTTCTTCGTTGAAGGGAATTTGCCTGCAAGTTTCGGGTACCCGGTTTGGTCTTTCTTGTGTGATTTCAAGATGTTTGGATTGATTCTCACTGGTCAGATGGATAGGGAGATCAAGAGGCTTGGTAAAAGGCCGATTTTATCAGCTTTTTGAATCTCATGTTTTTAATACTACTACAGATATTGATGTGTTGTTTTCGATTTGGGGTTTGTGGTGGATTGTTGGTTTATTTATTGCTTCTCCTTTGTGTATGATTGAGATTTCAATCAGTAAAGACTACTTACTAATATAGAATCAGGTTTAGCAATGTTGATTCTTGATTACAAATTCTCATCTGGATTGAACTTGTTGAGTTGGTGCACTATTCAAAATCTGAACAAGAATTGATGGGTATTAAACAAAGTTCTTGGGTTGATGATGCAACAAGGGCATTTGGTAAATACAATCACAAGTAGCTAGGATGAGACTGGATCAAGTGATATATGGATTGAGCACCCAAGTTGCAGAATGTATCATGTTTGATTAATGGATATCACTATCATTCCAGATCCAGTTACCATTAGGCATTTATGATAACAACAAAAGACTCCAAATTGTTTGCATTCTTGCTGCAAACAAACAAAGGCCCAAGACAGGACAGTAAAATAATGGCCATCTACTGAGCATATTCTGGAGCTTAACAGAACATTGTAAAACAGATTTAAAATCAATATACACTGTAAACCTCTATCACTAACAAGAAATAAAAACCTAACCATCCATTTCAAGCTAGTCTAAATTTTTGCCATAAGAAGCAGCAGGCACACACCAAGGGCCAGCAAATAAAACATCCATTCCCTGGTATATCCTCAAACTTAAGTTTGATTATTTTCCTATCCTTAATTTCTCTTGCAAACCCAACCCACCTACTGGCGCCGCATCGAGCTTGGATGTACTGGTTTTTTATCGTGCTTTAATTGATCAGCATACATTGGAAGACAAATAATTTCATGGATTTCCTCGAGTAGAACGTCTTCAGTAATGTTGTCCTTTATGCTTCTTAAAACCTGTGAAGTGGGTTTATGCATTTAATAAAGAGAGTTGCTGGTTAACTAAATTCAGATCCATTGAGATGATAATAATTAATTGGCTAAAAATCATAATTACCTTCCGGTATGTATTGAACTCATTCGGGGTGTTCTTATCGACCCTAACGCGCATGCACACCCAGACGTTTTCATCATCATTCCAGGAACACTCTATGATCTTTCCTGAATAGGAAGAGGGGTCCGAATCATCTGCAGATTTGAATTATAGTGTTATAAATCTTATACAAGGTCCAAGTAACAAGAACAGAAGAATTTATCATGTTACATAATTGGCACAATTCTGGAATGAATTAATATGTTTTCATCTTATGATAGGAAAGAGATAATAAGTGGAATCTTTGACCTTTAAAGACAACCCTATTCCCATCCATGCGCTTTTTCTTCCCACGCTCGTTTACATAGAGGAATTCGCTACCATCAGGTTCTACCTGTTAATACAAGAAATTCCAATAACTAATCTATGTAAGGTTTAATTACCAAAAGCGGATGGGGAAGGGGGAGAGAGGAACCTCAAAAAGAAAGTCAACAGAATTCATCTCAGGATACTTCCACTTCAGAAGACCTTCATGAGTACGAGGAACATAAGGATCATCCCAGCCCTGAAGGAAGAATACAGAATATCAGTTTATAAACATTTTTATCAGTATCCAAAATAAAATAAAATAAAATAACTTGGTTGCAAGATCAATAAGAACTTTAGTTTAGGATATAAGCTGATTGATAAGAAAAAAACAAGGCTTCTCTTGGTTCACGGGCTGGGCAGTTATGCTTCTGAATCTTTAGGATTAGAAAAATTCCTTCGGCAATATACTATTATAATGGCATGGAGAACTGCAGATACTTGAATTTTTTTAGCACCTGAAATATAAGACCGTCAGAATCATGTGAAAGTTTGGGGATGAAATCTTTCAGAACTTTGGGAACGGCGGACAGCAGCCAAAAGGCCTTTCTCCTAACCTGAAAAAAACCCATCAGCAAATCAAAAACAGCATGCACCAAAGAAGAAATATAAAATGATAGAGAAAAAGAAAGACATATTTTAAGAACATTATTAAATCATGTTAGGGAAGGAGGAAACAAATACCCTGAATGGCTCCCAATCGTATCTGTAAAAAAACTTCTGAGTAGATTCTATCGACCTGCGCTCCGTATTTCGAGGTTCAATGACTTCCTTCTCAACCATTCTCCAACGTTCGTTAAAGGGCCGCTGTCATGTCAAAAACTCCAGTAAGAACAAGATAAATAGACAGATCTGAAAGAGGAACGAAAAGGGCATGACATGTACAAAGATAACAGCATAGATAAATTACATAAAATTGCCATTAACATTGCCATTGAAATTGATCCTTTTGGAGATAAACTGTTTATAGAATAGTTTAGACTGAGGGGCAACATTTTTTAGGTGGCCATTATATACAAGTGTCCAAAACTAGTCTGTACTTTCAAAAAAAAAGTTTAATTTAGCTACCAAAGCTCCCCTGACTTAAAGCTACTTCGTACCAAAGAGTTCAACTTTAGCATCTGATGGTTCCCTTCACTTATGTCTTTCCGCCTTTATACTCTTGACTTACCACAGTTACTAATCACATATAACCTAATTAGATGCTCAAAGGGGCATAATACACAAACTTATTGAGGCTTGTTTGCCCTCACTTCCAAGAATTAGTTATCTTTGTTACCATTTATGATACACATAAACAATTCTAAAGCCACATGCATATTAGGGTTGCATATCACGAGACAGATAAACATCCTAGCACGAGTGTGGGAAACGTAATTGTATCTATAAACATAGTAAAAGGGAGGCAGGTATGGCATCAGCCTACCTCTATGACAGGTTCACCGTTAATTGCGATTAGATCATAGATTAGATATCTTCTTTCCTGTTTCTGTGTGTTCACCCTATCTATTATCATCTCTCCATCCAGCAATGTGTTGTGGTGAACTGGAAACCCACTCTGCTACCATAAAGAACATGTCAAACTGAATACTTGAATGAATGTCCACATATTCAAACCGGTGGTCACCTCACTGGGATTTTTGTTGGGAAATCTCATCTGGACTCTGCGAAATCTAAAATTTCTATCAATCAGGTAACATCCCTCTAAAGTTATCATAAGCATATATCGTGTCCCATCAGCTTTCCATGTAGCATAATAGTACCGCTGTCTTAAAAGTTGCAATTTATCCCTGCAAAAAGAAATGTCACCAATCATGTAATCTTGACCTGTGACAAGTTATGATTAGCAAAAAAGTGAAGAACAAAATATGAGTGTATTATTACCTGTTTAGAGAAACAGGATGTGAACCTGGAAATGATGGTCCTCTTGGCTGCAAGGGAAACATTAAAAAAACATGCAACGTAATTTCAATATACATATCGTCAAAACACTATTATAGTCAAAGCAACAAGGTCGTTACATGTAAGAAAAATGAAGCAATAATGCATTACCCCGCCATCCAGTTTAGATAAGAACATGTCGTAGCAAACCCTCCGCAAATGGTCTTCTTGCGATCTAGGTACACTGTCTCCTAAGACATCATCATTGGTCATTATTGCAGACTTCTCCTTGTTTTCCTGAACAAATGCAAAAGCTTGTTACAATACGCCGTACAAATTAGGCAAACAAGCATAATGCTCAATAAATCAATATCTGAAACCCCTCATTGAATATCTAGATGGTATATATCATGTCCACAAACAGTTTTGTGAGTGAACACTTGAGCATGCTATTTAGTTATCAGCCACAGAATCATCATCAACCCACTCTGTATATAACTGGTGGAAGAAGTAGCTTGCTCAGTGAAAAATAAGCCCATTTAAAATATATTGGTGATTGTTAAGTGCAAACGAAATGGAAAGTCAATTCCTATAAGAAGCCAGTCAACCCTCATTGAATATCTAGATGGTATATATCATGTCCACGAACAATTTTGTGAGTGAACTCTTGAACATGCTACTCCCTCCGTCTAAAAATACAAGTCGACTTATATTACTAGACAGGGGGAGTATTTAGTAATCAACTACAGAATCATATCAACTCACTCCGAATATAGCTGGTGGGAAACGTAGGTTGTTCGGTGAAAAATAAGCCCTTCTAAAATATATTGGTGATTGATAATTGCAAGGGAAATGGGAAGTCACTTCCTATAAGTAGCCAGTCAACACCACCTCCCCCCCTCTCAAATCCATCTAGCCCTATGTAAGGAAGTATAGAAACAGGGCAAACTTCAGCTCTTTGATTCTAACTATGTTAAGATAAACCACGTCCATAAACGAACCAAACATATGAAATTAAAAATATATATACTGTCCCTAGGAGATCTTACATTATTCGGCAAATCTAGGATCCCGTCATCATCTGGTACTGCTTCACCATTTAGGTCGAAATCAGAAGATCTCTTCCATTCAGGGGTAGAAGGGCACATGACCCATTCAGGCTTAGGTTCATGGTAGAAAGTGTATAATGAATCAATATAGTCCGGCTTGTATATGCCAGGGGATCGAGCTTCTGAAAACTTTTGCACTGCCTACAGGATAAAAAGGCAAGTAAACCAAATGAACTAATGATAAGAAAACCATTCAATCAAATCTTAGACGGATCAGTTCTAACCTCAGTGACGGACATATATTGTGTTCTTATCAAATAATGAACAATCATATACCCTGTGCGGTTGTGCCCATGTGTACAATGAATAAATATACATCTTTTGGACTCTTTTTTACTACTTTGCTGAGAAAGGAATTGTGAAACCTGAACAGGCAAAAACACGAGACAAAACTATCACAATTGGCAACAAAGAAGTTATATTGAAAAAGGGAAGCTGATAGCACTTGAATAATTCTGACTAGACGTGGAGCCATGCAGTAAGCACAAAGAGAATTATTCTTTTGCTTTATACTAAAGAATAGTTCTGAATAGGACAATTTACTGATACAGACACAAGATAGTAAAAAGGGCTACTAGGTCAAGTTCTCGAGACTACGAAAAGCATTAATAAAGACACTACAATAACAGCAAAGACATCCAAAATATCCAGCAACTGTAACTTACTCATAGAGTACTACCTCAAACACAAACTGGTTTACAGATTCGTTATCAGGTACCGAGTCTCTCCCCTGGCACCGAATCTGCAGAAGATCCTTGCAATGTAAAATGCCTATAACTAAACTCTACAAATATATGGTTCCTAAGGAAAGTTTTACCTTCAAGTGCTTAACGCCCTCCTTCTTGAACTCATTATGGTTATAATACCGATCAGTGTTCGTCAGATCAATTATCATGCCAATCTGAAATTGGATTAGCAATTACTGGATCAACTAATATGTTTACCTAGGTAATTGAAGCAAGCCATTTAATGACACATTCTACTTAGTCTGTTATTCGCCACGTTAAAAAATATCATATTTAAAAGACTATCAGCTCAACTATGAATTTGCATAACAAAGACTTATGCTTTTAATGTAATTCTGAAATGAAGCCCAAACAAAATGTCTTGTGCAAGTATGCGTAAGAATATAGTTCCACCAAGAAAAAGAAAATAATTACGTTTTCACTTTCATCCTTTATTGAAAAGTGAAAATCCTTATTACAGTCAACCATTTGAAACAAACTCAGAAGTAAGGATACAAAAATAAACAGTAGAAGTTTCAAATAACAGAAAAGAAAACAGATATGTAGTACATCTTAGCTCCACGTTGACCAAATCAGTTAGCATCCTAACAAAAAGATAATTAAAGGATGGCAATACATAGAAATTGTGAATAATACTCAGTAAATAAATACCCGTTTGCCTCCAACCCTGATTTTTCTAAAGACTTGCAGAAATGAGTATCTTTTGCCAGGAGGAATACAATTGTTATAAGCTTCCCCTAGAGGAACTTTAGATGGAATCAGGAAAGATAGTTCCTCACCCATCCCAGGGCAATCCAACCAACCTGCAAGATTAAGAGATATGTTCACAGAAAGGTATGTCAACAGGTCTGTTAAACTTCATGATGCAGGTTTGAAAACACATTTATTATGTGTGTAAATCAATTGAATTATAAATAGATGGGATATAATTTCAATTTCTTCACTTCTATGATGATTGTATCAGTAAATAAATTACCCTTTACATTGGTGTATCCTCCATAAGTGAAAAGTCATCTGGTCTTAACTCTAT
This sequence comes from Oxyria digyna, assembly GCA_029168935.1. Lineage (NCBI taxonomy): Eukaryota > Viridiplantae > Streptophyta > Magnoliopsida > Caryophyllales > Polygonaceae > Oxyria > Oxyria digyna. The sequence continues at coordinate 2,159,963 of JAPVLV010000017.1, forward strand.
ACACGAGCCAGAGATAGCAAAGAGGTCACAGAAAGGCATGTCAGGAGTGGATGCAATTGTGTACAAGCTATAGTTCACACCCGTACAATAAGTCAATCAAATGCTTCACAGATGTAGGTTTATGATTATTATACATTTATCGTATTATATACACGCGAAAGAATTAGATTTCTTCACTTCCATGGGGAATGCATAAGTGAAGGAATCAGAACTGCAACAAAAAGAGACGTGCATAGGATAAATAATCTTTCGCTCTCTAACGGAGAGGAATTTTTTTAGTGTGCGCGAGCTTTTCCATTATAGAGATGGGGTGGGAGAAGAAGACATGTACTAGAAGAAGCACATAATCCATATTCAAGCCCATGTAATGCACTTAAAAAAAAGAACAAATAAAGAAACTCAGGGGATCATCACAAAAATTACCTAGTGGAAGCCTACTCTTATCATATTTCTGCTTCTTCCACTGGGGACCATCATTATGCCCTATATCCCGGGCCTTTCTATCATCTACCTGATCTCTTCTCACCCGATCCCGTCTTTCATCACGCTCCTAAATAATTTTGAGGAAAAGAGTTAGATGGAAATTCAAGATGGAAATTTGAACAGCAAGATGGAAGTTTAAAAATAATGATTCAGGCAATAAATATACATAAAACCAGCGCCAATAGTTTTCTAGTAAGATACAAATAAAATCACCCATGACAATCTAAAACAGCTGAGATTGCACTATATTACTTTGTAAGTTATGGCATCATGAAGAAAAAATCCATGTATATACCACAGTAAGGATTACATTTTAGAAGAACCGTGTAAAGATCAACAGCCATTAATATGATTGAAAGTGAAGCATATCTTTTCTTACAAGCTTATACAATGAGCCTCACAATAACATAGATGGGTAGAAAACCCAAAACTAATCTTAAATTAACTCTGATTTTAAGTTAGTTTGTGGCAGCACAGGAATTTGCATAAAAAAGACATCAATGTGTATTAAGAGCCTGAAGCTCTCAGAGCACAGAGAGAAGCTACTGTATCACGATTTTGAGATGGCTAGGTAGATACCCGTCGAAACGTTTCCAAACTTGTCTTTCCTTGCGGTGTAGCTTCATCTACAAAATGTGAGTAAAATTTCTCCTCATCCTGTTCTGGAAGTGGAGAGGCATTCAAGTCCATTGCAGTATTGGTCCGTAGGCAACTTGCAAAGTGGAGATACACTCTAAGTTGCACTATTCCCTTAAACGCATGATATTGATCTTGACAACTCAGGCTCAGCACCTAAAAACATCCGGTTAAACTAGCTAAAACAATCAGATGAAGTTTTCTAGATTAGATAGGCTTGCTCTTGACAAAGCACCTTGCTTTGTTAGAAAATCTCCAAACTAACTTACATAAAAATAACAAGAAACATCCGGTTAAACTACTAAAGACAGTCAGCAAAGTTTAAGCAATTGAATATGCTCAAGTAACTGTAAAAGAACATGAAGTTGTAAATATGCAAGTATTGGCCAAAAGATAAAGATATATCATATAGGTACATCTATTGGGTAGCTGCAAACACTAGTCTTGATCATCTGCGATTCTGCAGCTTTCTAGCTTCAATGCTTGACCATCCCCTATACCAGTACCTACTTAGGTACTAGTATACTACATCTATCGGTGTATCCCGCAATAAATGGCACATGTCTTGTTTAATTACAAAACCAATTACTCCTTTCGTCCCATAATATAGTGCACATTTTTTATGACATTATTCACAATTCAATAGAATCTTACAATTTCAGATATTAACCATACAAAACGCTCATCAACGACACTATATTATGGGACAGAGAGTATGATTTTTTATATAGAGTACAGAGAGAGAACAACGTACTCATAATACGAGTTCTATGCACTGGAGCATCCCAAACTATTCCAAAGCTCCCGATTCTTCGGCCTCCGAAGAGTATTAAGTTGAAATCTTCAAAATTAGGGCACGAGAGTTCTATGAGGGAGGAAATTAGGGGATTTTGGAGAGGAATTAAGAGGTGAAAGAAGGAGAGAGGGATTAGGATGAGAGAGAGGGAAAGATGTGATGCTCTAGTAGCATGTTGTAATCAGAGAAGATCGAAGACAAAATCGACGAAGAACAAGAAGAGAAATTAATCCTATGAAGGGAGAGGGAAAACAGAGACAAGTATATCAGAAATAATTCTGGATTGATCAAAGTGCGTGAGAGGGAGCGAGAATTTTGTTATATATACTCCGTACAAACAAACCGACTCTAGCTATTACACGTGGCAGTTGACTAGCTATTACAACTAGTTTTCAGCATCGAGTGCTGACCTTCAACCATGACACCGACATTTTACATGTTAAACATTTAGCCCCAAAATGTCATGATCGTTATCGTTAGAAACAATTTGAAATATCTTACCTGTTAGACGTTCTTGTGCCAAAATATCTTACAAGATGACCATTTCTCCATGTTTTCCGAAAGTGATCAAGTCTCTCCTCATATTGCTTCTCTGTGTGAGACCGCATGACCCGTCGAACGCTAGTCGATGCACTTGTTTCGTTGATATCGTTCAATTTAGCAAATTCTTTAACATTCCGATCAACGTGGACATGGCAAAGCATATGACGCACACCAAGAAATACATAGTCAACCGCCTTAATCGTTCTCAGCTCTCGATCAGACATGATGCAGTCCGGTCCTCCGAGTGGACCAAACAAATAATTCACCTGTCTCAATGCCCATGCATAGTATGCGGTTGTCTCACGACAAATGAACGCTAGTGCAATACAAAATGTATAGTTGGTGCAATTGAATTCAACAAACTGAAGTAACTGCCAGCCATACCTATCAATTTCAAATTTAATAATTATAATTCAAAAACGGTGAATGAAGTCATAATAATGAAATTTAGTGTACCTATTAGTCTTGTACGTCGCGTCCATGATCACCACTCAAGGGAACATTCTCAACAAATGTTGACAATCTGGATGAGATATGAAAAAAGTTGTCATCTTTTTCTCCTCGGTCTCCGGATTTGTCTCGTAGTCGATGTCTTTATTATAGCATCTTTGATGTAGAAAATCTAATGACCATTGAGTCACGTTTAGATTTCTCAATGCTTTCATCCTCTCTTTTTCTCTTACAGCGTACGCTTGCTCCTTGATATTGTGGAAGTCGGATCTTCTTGAAGCATCTGTGTATAAATAACCTTCGGCATTGCCTCGGCCGCTGATGTAATCATTATTTTTCGTCTTTGCTCTCCCGTCATCCTCGAAACAATTGCATGGCCAATCAAGCTGGTGGAAAGACAGTGGTTGTGACATGCCTTCTCAAATTTTAGTATCCACCCAGCCGGCTCAACAAGAGTTGTTCGTCGATAATATCCTTTCAACATAAAAGGACAATTGTTCTTCTTTATCCTACTAAGATTGCTACGCTGCGACGATGGTTCTGCTACATCACCTTCAAGATTAATCTTCTTTCGATGTTTTCTATAACTACCAGATTGCTCACAATGCAGAATTATCCTCTTGTTGGTCATTGATGATTTCGTGGTGATAACCATACAAAACTCATAACCGACCTTTCTCACACATTCTCTCAGAAGATCCATAGTAGGAAATCTCTCACTAGTTGTAAAATGAGCACTATAGTCGATTTTTAAATATTCCTCGTCATTACAGTATCCCTATTTAAAATTACTCAAATTTCAATACATACCATATGATAAAAATAAATTCCATGCTATAAAAAACGTATATATATACTTACTTGAAAATATGTATCATCTACCGACGCCGACAAATCAACCTCCTCGTCCACCGACGTCTCACTAGAAGAACACCCCAGTCTTTCTTTAGTTGTAAAATGAGCATTGTAGTTGATTTTTAAATATTCTTCGTCACTACAGTATCCCTATTTAAAATTAATCAAATTTCAATACATACCATATGATAAAAATAAATTCCATGCTATAAAAAAGGTATATATATACTTACTTGGAAATATGTATCATCTACCGGCGCCGACAAATCAACCTCCTCGTCCACCGACGTCTCACTGGAAGAACACCCCGGTCTTTCTTTCCAACTACCTGCCCTTGAAGAATTACTTGAATCGCTTCCAGACAAAATGGATGGTTAATTATAATTATCGATATAACGGGTGATTTTGTGCAAATTTGGACAAATAATGGATGGTTTTATGCAAAAACCTCAAAAAAATATTATAATAACAAATATAAAATCTCTTCCGATCAACCTAAAAACATATCTTAGTTAAACAATATTAACTCCAACCAATTCTATCTTATTAGATAAATAAAGTAAAAAAACAAAATCTTATTGATATCTAACTCTAAATTAACAAAATCTTTCTCCTCCAACCAATTTAATAGAATTTAGTCCCTCAAAAATTGTGAGCGGAAGAGACGATGTCGGGTAGCGGAGCGGTAAACTCTGCTATCAGTAATCCGAATCGGAGACGAGTTGGCGAATTGGAGTTGAATCTGAATCTGAATGAAGAAGACGACAGCGGCGACGAAATCCCAATTGTGGGAGAGGGAAGCGAGGGGAGGTACATGAGGAAGAAGACGCATTGGCTGCAGGAAAGCTGCATTGTTGGATTGTTGATGACGCCAAAGAAGAATCTATGGCGTCGATTGATTATTGCGCTTACAGCTATGGTTGTTTTGTCTCTGTTTTTTAAGATGTCTGTGATCGACAATCGACATATTGTTGTGCAGTTGGAGGAAGGAAGCGTTGTGAATATTGTGGCAAAGGTAGGTGGAGAAGAGAATTCTGCTCAGAATGTTATTTCTGATGTTGAACAGGGAATTCGACGTCGTGATCTCCGACGTCAAACTGACTGCGACGATCATCATGTACGTCTCTGTTTTTTTTTTTTAATTATTCATTGATTAGCGTTGAAGATAATTTTGATATCTTTCTCAGCAATTTTTCCAAATCTTTTCCACCAAAAATTGTGTTGTGTCTGTTTAACAATTTCTATCCGTTATTTTGCATCATTGCAAATTACTAGTTAAATTACTAAGAGGTTGTTTACATGGGTTACTAATCCTCGTGTCGATGACCAAAACATAAAATTTTGAAACTTTCGGTGTTTTTCTGTAATTTTAGTGGGTTACGTATAACATGTCCTTTGTGCTTTTACAATGGTCTTTCATTTTTTTTATTTTAGTACATATCTAAATCTCTACCCTTTTGAAATTGTTAATTTCTCTAACATTTGGGTGTTAAATTTTGTATATAGACCTCTGGAATGTGGAAAAAGCCAAAGAGTGATAACTTCTTCAAATGTGTAGGCCGACCTAAAAACCGCTCTAGTGAGTACATTTGATTCCACTCATCTCTTGATCATATTATAACCCGTTTGCATGTACATGATTTAATTAACTAAGCTATGTGTTTTACAGGCTCAACTCATGGCTACATTCTACCTCATGCAAACGGAGGGCTGAACCAAATGAGAATAGGAGTAAGGACACTTTAATCTCTCATCTTTAATACAAGATTTGATTTTAAACTTATCATGATTAAATCTCCATGACATTTTCAGATTTGTGATATGGTAGCTATTGCAAACATCATGAATGCAACTCTTGTTCTTCCTTCACTTGACCATGAATCATTTTGGAGTGATCCAAGGTTAGTCTATATTCATCCTCATCAAAATTTTCTCACTGTCATATCCTAATTGTGGATCTCTGTTTATAGTGAATTCAAAGACATTTTCGACTGGAGACGCTTCATAGAAGTGCTGAAAGAAGACGTTAACATAGTCGACAATCTACCCCCTGAGTACGCGTCAATCGAGCCTTTAGTAAAGCCACCCATTTCTTGGTCCATGGTAAACACCACTAACCCATCTTCTCTTAGCCTCAATTTGGATTAAGTGGTTAGCCCCTCACATGAAAATTTCACCATTGTTCATAGCCTAGCTACTACAAAGAAGAGATTAAGTTGCTGAAGGAGCACAAGGTGATCAAGTACACCCACAGTGATTCGCGCCTTTCTAATAACCAAGTGTCGTCTTCAATCCAAAAGCTTCGTTGCCGTGCTTGCTACAAGGCTCTTAAGTACACAAACGAAATCGAGGAGTTGGGTAGTACTTTGGTTAGTCGTTTGCGCAACAACAACGAGCCTTACATTGCTCTCCACTTGAGGTAATTAATTAATGAGATTATCTATGTAAACGAATAAGTAGTTGATGGTGTCTGATAAGGTATCATGTAACATGTCAGGTACGAGAAAGACATGCTCTCGTTCACGGGATGTAGCCACAACCTGACAACAGAAGAGGCAGAGGAGTTGAGGGAGATGAGATACAGCATCAAGCGGTGGAAGGAAAAAGACATAGATAGCGACGCGAGAAGACTGAATGGAGGATGTCCAATGTCTCCAAGAGAAGCAGCCTTGTTTCTCAAGGCAATGGGGTTCCCATCCACCACACAAATCTACATTGTAGCAGGGGAGATTTACAGTAAAGAGAGCATGGACGCGTTCCATTCAGAGTACCCGAATGTCTTCACTCACTCCACTTTAGCAACAAAGGATGAGTTGGATCCCTTAATGCCCTACCAAAACAGGCTAGCCGCGCTGGATTACCTTGTTGCGCTCGAGAGTGATGTGTTTGTGTACACTTATGATGGGAATATGGCCAAGGCAGTGCAGGGTCACAGGAAGTTTGAAGGGTTCAGAAAGACAATCAACCCTGATAGGTTTGTCCTTGATATCAGTCTGATAATTCTTACCTTATAAGAAAGAGTTCGGATCACGTACGAATTACTAATAGTGTACGGATGTAAATGTGAAGAAATGTGCATATTCGTACATTCGTACAGTATTAATAATTCGTACAGTATTAATAATTCGTACATGAATCTTTTCCAAAACGAAAAACTGCATCCATAATGTTTTTGTTGTTGTTGTGGTTTTGCAGGCGAAATTTTGTTAGACTGATAGATCAGCTAGATGAAGGGGAGATATCTTGGGAAGAATTCGGAGTTGCAGTTAGAAGTTTGCATGAAGATAGGATAGGGGCACCAAAAGAGAGAGTTGCAGGTGAGTTGCCAAAGTTAGAGGAAAGCTTCTATGCAAATCCATTCCCTGGTTGTGTATGCGAGAAGAACAAGAAGAAGGAGACGAAGATTGAAGTACCCACCAAACTCGAATCTAGGAGGAGTTTGCGGAATAGGAAGAGTTGTTGATCTTCATAGTTATGTTAGAAAATAGGTTTAGGCCATTTCATTATACTTGTTAGGTGCTAGTGTGATTGGATTAGCTAGGTTAATTTAACACGTATAGAAGTAAATTTGAGAAGTTAGGATTTACTTAGTATGAAATACATAGGTGTTGTTTGTTTCAATGGTGTGTTTCTGTTTGGATCTCCTGGCCTTCATTCTATGTTCATGAGTTCAAACTTTCATTGAATGAAATAGGACTATATAGCAAATTTTTAAATAATATGTCCAACGAACCTTTTGAGGTGAGAGTTAAAATAGTGCGTTTAGCCCCGCATCCCAAAAATTATAACCGACATCTGTTCTTGGGCGGAATTTGAATTTGTTGAAAGCATCTTTTTTTACCGTTAAAATGCTAATTTTAGATGTGACCAAAATCGGGGGTCAATTATAAATTTACGGCTGCGGGTTTTTCCAGTTGAAATATTAATCGGAAATTTCGCCTGGTAACCCCGAGCTTTTGTCATTTTCGCGAAAGACCCAGAAGTTTTGACAATTTCACGCGGTAGCCCTAAGGTTGTGTATTTATTCGTAGAATATCCTACCGTTAGTCTACAGTTAAAGACCGAGGAATTGGACGATGATCGGAGACGGAGAGAAACTCTTACAGGTACACCTTCAGTTCATTCAATAATCAATTCGAAATTGTAGGATTTAAGATGTTTATTTCAGAAATTTAGGGTTTATATGGTTAGGGTTTCGATTTGGGATTTTAGGAATTTTTTCCGATGCTGCTTAATTTAGGGGCCAATGTTATGATGCTAACAAAGGTCAAATTCGAACTAACTAAACTCTACTCTATATATACTATGTCAAATTCAGTTTTGTTAATCTAATATTGTATACAACATCTTAGCCGAGGTCACTCTTGTATTTGGCTCAGAAAATTTGCAATAGAAAGAATGGCTTTGTATTTGGCATAGGTCAAGTGTTCTATATACATACACTGATTTTATATGGCTTTGTAGTTTGAAAGAATGGCTTTGTAGTCTGAATTTGACGGATTGCAACATTACAGTGGATATATACACTGATTTTGTTTTAGTCACTCTTTTGTGCCAATTTGGTTGAGTTATTTTCCCTTAGAATGTCTGTGGTGTTTCTTTTTGGCAAATTTTTGTTTCAATAGCCTATTAGCTCAAATGGAAGAGCAATGTGTTATTACACATGGATGTGGGTTCGAATCCCTCATAGGCTACAAGTCAAACAATCCAGGTTATCAATTTAGCTTATAGGACATGAGACTACAAAAGTGTTATTCTTATAGGACATGAGACTTCATCGTCGCCGGTGTCGTTCTGAATTTCATGAAAGAGATCGGGGGCGGGAGAGAACGAAAGAACTTGGTCTGTGTTTTAATTTTGTTTTTCCTTTTATTCTTTAACATTAATTTAACTGTACATTTGACAGAGGGTTATTTGATAGACGGAGTCAAAACCTCAGGGTTACCGCGTGAAATTGTCAAAACGTTTGGGTATTTCGCGAAAATGACAAAAGCTCAGGGTTACCAGGCGAAATTTCTGAATATTAATTGTTACACGAGTTAGGGATCCGAGACTCACGAGTTGACTCATCACCCACAAATTCAACTTTACTCTTCGCCCTCATCGTCTCTGTCTGTATTCACGAGACCTAGCCATCGGAGACTCGATCGACTTCTTGGGTAATCCAAAAATCCTTTTTTTATTTTCCATTTGCTTACTCATTTTCGATCTATATAGGAATTTATACATCATGATTCCATTGTCTGATCTCAGAATGTTTTCTCATTTGATCTGCTTGTTGAAGTTATCAATGCCATGCGTATTTGGTTGTTGAGAATTGTGATGTATAAATTGCTCGGTTAGGGCTAGATTTTAGAATTCAGGATTTTGTCATTGAATTCCTTTTCGGAGTGCTCACCTGTGATATTAATTTCGATTGTAATCGTGAGGGTTTCTGCTTGGGAATTGGTGAGTTCTGGCTGTAATTAGGAACAGAAGTGTATGCAGTGAAATTTTCTATGGTCTGATTCAAGCATGTTCTAGATTTGTTCGACTAGACTTGGTGAATGTGGAAATTCTGTTGTTGAATGGTTCACTGCTGCCTGAACATGTCGATTGAGGAGGTTGACCAGGTGTCATTAGCAATCTTTGTGTTCCTATGTATGGACTGATTGATTGTATTTTGTAAATTATGTTTTGCACTTGATTTTTTCGAGACTAGTGAAGAAAGATCGTGCATTAGGCAATAAGCACCGGTCTGTTAATAAAGGACAAAAAATGATTGGATATTTAGATCTAGAGGTGATATACATGGGCCTCTGGCTTAGTTTTGTTGATGAAACAGTTGCTCAATTTGGTATATATGCAATCAATTCAAAAGCTGAAATTAGATTATTGCTTTTGCTTGATTATTGTTTAGAAGCAAGCTTATTGGAATCTTTGAATTTTCATATTGATTTGACATCAGGAGTCTCTAAGTTCATGGTAAATCTGTATGTAATTATTTCTGGGATGCAAGTTCTCTATGATTTCGCTATATTGTCTGCATTGTTAAAGAATACTCATACAACTAGGATCATGGGTATGTAATTAATGACCCATGCTGCATATTCTGTGATGGTGTATATCTTTGAGAACAAAATTCTCATCTTTTGAATAGAGGCATGCTTTTACCATAAAATGTTTTCCATGTGATCAAAACAATATATTTTTCAACATGCAGGTAATGGGTTTATGGACATTTCTTGAGGGGCTTTTGCTATTTGCAAACGCCTTTGCAATATTGAACGAGGAGCGGTTTTTGGGTCCCAGAGGATGGAGCATGTCAGAAGTCATGGCTGGAGGCAAAAGAAGTTCCATTAAAAATCAGGTCATAGGACTTATCTATGCGGCTCAATACATGCGAATTCCGCTTATAATTCTGAACGTTGTCACTATTGTTGTGAAGCTGCTCACTGGATGAGCTTTTCAGGTTTCAACGTCTTTCGTATACCACTACTTCACTGCGCACACTATGTTTCAGTCTTGCTCATGCTTATTCACAAGTGAATATGTTGATTCTTCTATTGTGGAATGAAATCATGGGCCTAATACTTCATCTTCCTTCTTTAGATCTGCTGGTTTTTTGTTACTGTTGTTATTTAGGGTGTTGGAAATGGAAAAATCGTACTGACATTTCAGTATTAAAAAGCTGTGTGTCGTGGCATCAAATGGTACTTTATTTTTGGTTTGACAATTACATCTCCAATGCAATCTCTTTCAGTCACGAGTGCAAATCTATAGTTTACTTGGATCCCAACATCTTTTGGATCTAATCAAGCCGAACTCGTATTCCAAATCAGCCTACCGAATTGCAGATTCCGTGAGAGGAAAGAGTGAGGTCTTTTCTCATGACCTCCTTCTAAATCTTCTTTGATCTCCCTCTGCCTCGACAAAAATCCATTGCGGTTAGCTCCTCACACTTAAGCACGTAAGCACTAGAGGGCCTTCTCTGGACGTGGTCAAACCAATGTAGTCTAGAGTTTTGCATCTTATCCTAAATAGCATCTGCTCCGACTTTATCCTCGATAACTTCATTTTGAATTATATCTAGCCGTGTGTGCCCGCACATGTTTTCAATATCCCCTATGCTTCCATTAACCTTTGCTCTCACACCTTTGTGATCAGCCAACATTCTGCAACATTCTGCACCATTAACCCGCCTTCTTATCACCCAACACTCCGAGACTAGTAATCGAAACTTGCAATCGCATGCTCGTTAATTACAGTAAGATGGAAAAGTGAACTATACGAGTAGCTTCTTCAGCCCATCTCTCGACTGCAAGTTATTAGTTGGACTGCAGTTTGCAACTCAGAGCTTTCCAAATGAGGACCATAGTAAATTCTTGAAGATTGACACCTTTTCTGAGAACGAAAAAGTGATATCAACCATGAAGCTAGGAAAGGGAGAAACTTTAATACAATAATAGTAACAAGTCAGAGAAGATGTCACAAGATTAGCATCACTATTGGAACATTGGTCCCTCTAAATAAATTCATGCGCTGGCTTCAGTCCTCTACTCTTCAACGCATATGAGCTTCACATACCAACTCTTTGTTTTATGCCAAATATCAATTCAGTTTGTAAGTTTCTGTTTAGGTGGTATGTCAATTTTGTTGCTTCTTAAGCTTTATAATTGGTTCATTTAATGCTTAAATTGATACTTCTGAGTTGCTTAATTGACATCATCTATCAGAACTTTCTGCAGATTAAAATCACAAAGTAGAAATTATTGAATATTTACACAACATGAAGCAATCAAAGGCATCTCAGATGTACTCAATTGTTTTCATTACCCAGTGGAAATAAAAAATAGAATATGATCAGAAAGAATGTGACAAAATCATGGGAAAGGAAAAAGGAATCACTAAGCTGACATCAGAGAAATAGAATACAAGAACAAATCATCCACATTAGCCCTTACCCAAAGATTCATTCATTCCATCCACACCTGAGAGTAAAACTTCAACAATTTGCTAAGCAATCACATCTACACTTAAAAACAACAATTAACCTAAACACAAACCATCCTGATAAACACTGTTTTTTCAACAACCTTTTTTTGGATTACAACTTACATTTCCATAATCAACACTGCAACCAGACAATTAACCCACAACAACATAAACAGAAGAAAAAAAAAACACAGAAGATGATACTTGATCCATCTGCTTACTTCATACTATCTTTAAGAGGCTTTTCGACCACAATCACCTTCACTTTGTCACAATCGAACTGGACTTTCGGGGAAACAAACTCTTCTGGCATAACCTGCAATCTGCTTGTAAAAAGAGTCCAAGCAAGAAGCACGAAGAACGCTCCCATCGCTCCACAACCCGTTCCAACAATGACTGCAGTAAGAACCCGTAAAACACAATCACTCTTCTTGTGCATTGTAACATGCTCAATCTCAGGCTCCTTGGTGAAAACTTCAGGATCTAACGGCTGAGAATGCATCCAATAAGGAACAGACCTAAGCTTGAAACTCCATGAGTAAACTTTACAAACTTGTGAGGAGTTTGAACTAGAAGAGCTCAAACCGAACCAAACATCCTCATTCTTGAAAATTGCAGATAAATCAATAGGGCATGACAACAGAGGCTCAACAGGCCTCATTTCACCAGATTTACTCAGCCTGATTTCAATCCGCTTCGACGTCGCCTCGTAATCGATCCAACACTGCAGTTTCTTGCCACTATTCAACACCAGCTTGGATTTTGAGGAATTAGCCACTTTAACAGACACAAAGCTGCTCACATCAACACCTACATGATTGTCATTCAGATCCCCAAACTGAGAATCCATTTTAGTGTCGAATTCAACAGCAAAAGCACCAAATTTAGAAATCCCGAAATTGCCCCCATCAAATCCTTTGGAAGTTAAGCCATTAGAGGCCAGCAAGAATGCAAGCCCATCTCCAGCTTGTGGGGAGAGTGAGAAAGTGAAATAAGTACCAAATGAAGACTTTCCTCTTTGATTCACAGCTGAAATCTTAACAGGCTCCCTGTAAAACACGCTACCAGAACTGAAATTCGAAGAGTTTGTAATTTGGAGAAAAGCCCCTCCATGACCAACCTTCGCATCACCAAAGAGGGCAAGCTGGGACTCAAAATTTGAGCTTTTGTCAAATCTCTGGATCCCAAAAGAGGGAAATTGCTGAATATCCAAAGCAACAACGAAATACGACAACACAGCAAAAAACAAGAGTAGCCATATACACACTGTAGTGGAAGAAGAACCCATTACAGAACCTGGGTCAGAGCTGAATTCTTCAGCTTGGTGTTTGTTTACCTGTGAGTTGGAATTTACTCAGACTCTTGATTCTAGGGTTTGTCGGTTCTTCTTCTTCCTCCGACGAGTGCGTGGTTTGCTTTTTTAGGGCTTTTGTGGGTTAGTGGAGAGAATGTAGTGTAAATCGTGTTGGAAGCAGAAAAGAAAAGTGTGTCGAGCAAGAGAGAGAGAGAGGAGATGAGTTAATTGCGAGCTCGAAGAGAGTGAAAATTAAATGCAATTTACAGAGGGGGTTGTCTCTGAATTCACGTTGCTGCAGTGGTTGCTACCCAATCAAATTAAATAAATTCTCACTATTTCTTCAGCTTTATCACCTTCTCTTTATTGTGGTTGTAGTTGTAGTTGTAGTTGTAGTGCAGGCCTCTTTCGCTTTACACCAACAGTTTTTAATTAGCTCTTAATACAAGATTTGCTTTTGGTTTAATGTCCTTGATTAACAACAATAACAAGTGTTGGCAGACTTTTTTTGGATAATGACGTCGGTGGATAAAAGAATGGGGCTTGAAAGTTAAATAACGTAGAAGTTAAGTGCCGATTTGCAAATATGACAAGATTCCAAAAGCATGCTTATTATTTTGAGAAAACCTACTGATAGTAAAATAGATTAACACTAAACGAGAAAGCGAGAGCCAAGTGGTTTAGGATTTTTCCTAATATTTTATAACCACCAATTTCCATGATCGATGACTATAGTTCAACGTTCCGTTGAATAGCATGCGTTATTGAATAATAAGTTAATAACTCCTCTATTCTCTAGTCTACACTAATCTAAATAGTATCCTATTTAAGTATAGATTAACTATGAAAACCACCTACCAACAAGCACGTGGTCGGGTGGTAAGAGACCCCAATCACCCAACATGAGGTCTCGAGTTCGAAACTTGATGGACATTAAAAAATGTTTGTTGGGAGAGTCATTCACGCAGCTCGAACTCTAGATGTAAGGGTAATTGGAGAATCCCTTAACCGCTGAACTAGAGTGGGAAACCAAAAATACTATGAAAACCACCTTTTGAGAACGTAATTTAATTATAAAATATGTTAGATACTCCCTCATTCGTGAATGTTCTTCTCATTCTCTTCTGACACATTTGTCGAAACATGTTTTATAACATTAATATCTTCAAATATACGTTAATAAAAATTGTAATTTTGATATTGTTAAAGTTCTTGTTGAGACGAATCAAACAACATCTCATATTGCTATGTTTTTTCTTATATATAGGAAGATATATCGAAAATTCTTTTGTAATGTGAATAATATCAAAAATTACAATGTGAAGAACATTTAGAAACGGAGGAGTACTATTTTTATTCACTAAAGATTGTCATCTTAGACATTTATATATTTGTAAACAAATATTAGTAAAATCTGGTCAAAGTAATTTCGGGGAAAATAAGGGAGTTTTTTTGTAATATCGTTTGATCTGTTTATTGTTTTTTTTCTTTGAAAGAGAGTGTGTGTTGGATTCGTTTGTTATTAGGGCTCCGTTCGGATTGGCCAAAATGAGGTGTTGAAGCTGTGGAAGTGGAAGAGATTTGGAGTTGAAGGGAAAATCGGAGTGTTCGGCAGTAAACCCAATGGAGTTGAAGCAATGGAGTTGAAGGCTTTGTGAGTTGAAGTTGAAGCGAAACTCTTACCCTTGGGGGGTATAGGGGAAGCAATTTGCTTCATCTAGCAGCGTTGAAGCAAGTGGAATATTACTCATTTTACCCCTGATCTCTCCTTCTTCATTTCAATTTGGAGCAAAATTCAATTAGGGTTCTTCGTTCGTTTTATTTGGGGCAAAATCAGGTAACACTAAACCTCTGAATTCATGCTTCAATTTAATTTGTATTCCCTTCTAATGCAATTGGTATGTTACTTTGCTTATTTTGGTCTTGATTGGAGTTGAATTTGGATATATATTTAGGTTTTGTTGATTGTGCACTCAAGGTGTTTGATAAAATGCTTCTGTTTTTTCTTTTCTATTGGTTCACTGATGATATGTGTTGAATCTTGTTAATTACTGAGAAGCTAGCATATTGGAACACTCTACTCTTCCATCAATTAGACTCCATGGTTTGTTAATTAGTGAGAAACTAGAGTTGAAGTTTTGAATGTAGATGATGATGATGAGGAAGATATAAAATCTTAGGTGAAGCAGTGGAGAAAATTGTTGTTGAGGTCCTATCTAAATTGAAGTGTCATTTGTTTTTAATAGGAGTTATCTTTCTTAATGGCAATAGAAGCACTGTATTCACATGTCAATGCAGTTTCACTATCCAATTTTTATGTTGGGAAGTACTTGGAAGAAGTTGTTCTTTTTGAAGATCTTTCCTGGATTATGTTTCATATCATTCATATTTTAGTAGATTTTCTCATATAAATACACGAAATCTCCATGTCTTTCATATTTATAAATAAATAGAATGTCCATTTGACTTCCTTTTCATCAATGTATATATGTATGTAGTAGAGTGGGCAAGAAAAAGGAAGTTCCATTGCTGACTTAGCTGAGCTCCTGGCACCTTGATCTTCTTTTGTAAGTTGGTTGTCATTATCCGTAAATGTTATCTTCCTCATGCTAATGAAATGTGAGTCTTATGTTGAATTTTGTTGTATGGTGGTTTTTGAAAGATTTGAAAACTGTGAAATGATAAAAATGCTCTTGTTTCATTTTCATTGTATAATGGTTATTGATTTTCATGTCTACCAAGCATAAGTTCTGTTGTATAGGCTTTGCTAAATCAAACAGGTTCACCTATGTACTTTTCTCAGCACCCACAACGGAATGATATTGACAAACATAGAGTTGCATACTTGAAGTACAAACTTCATCATCATTTTTTTACTCATCCCAGAACTAGCCTTGCTCGACTTCTCAAACTCGGCATCTACATACATAATATGCTTCCATATGTGATATTTATTTTTAACAACACATGTATTATCAGTTCATCACATTTATTGTATGATGTGTGCAAAACAATTTGGACTGTTTCCTTCATGTAATACACTGTTTCCTTGTTAGTTTTTGTATGGCTTGTTTCCTTCATGTAATGCACTGTTTCCTTGTTGATTTTTTAATGCCCTGTTTCCTTCAAGTTATGACAGTAGTGTGGCAAGATTCTACTGATGCAAAAACTCTGTTATATACAGATGAAGGCCTCGGTTAAGCTCATAGCTCACAACAGAAGCAAAATCAAGAATGACCTGTTAAGCTCATAGCTCACAACAAATGAAGGCCTCGGTTAAGCTCATAGCTCACAACACGAGATTTTCTGTTACTAGTTGTAAACTCTAGCATTTAGTATTGCTATATGAATATGTAAAATGTTTGTGATTGCTTTCAACCTTATGAATCTTGTTTTGTGTGAAATGATATATATAGATTACTAATCAATTCTCTTAATTACTCAGAATGTTGATCTTAGATGATAGCTTGATCATGATTAAGCCTTGGATTTAGATTTTTCCATTCGTTTATACATTAATAATTTGTGTGTTTAAAAATTTGTAAAAACAATGTAATATGCATTGTTAATTTTAACACATCAAAGGGTTTATTTTATATAAAAATTGATTTATAAAATTTAAATATATCAATTTTATGTGGACAAAACTAAATAATAACCCATAATATTACTCTAACCTACAATCCAAAAACTAATTATATTCATGTCCTTTTTCGTCATTTTACATCCCAGTATCACTTACTTCAACTCGGTTCAACTCGTTTTACCGAACACGCCATATCGAACTTCAACTCCTAAAATCTCAACTTCAGCACCAATTTCAGCTACCTTCAACTTCAGCTCACTTCAACTACCTTCAACTTCAGTTTACTTCAACTTCAACTTCAACTCGCGTCGATCCGAACGGAGCCTAGGAAGTGTGCGTGTTTGATTGAGAAGCAGGCGAGAGACAGCTGGAGTGGAGACAATGACAATAGGCTGAACCACCGGACTTGGACTATACGGCCCACTTGGGCCCAACTTGACCATACTTCCTCCTAGGCCCAGCTTCCAACATTAATTTATTTGTCTTTTTTTTTTCCTGTTGACCAAATCATCATGTAAAAGAACTTGACAAAATATCAGTAACCTAACATAAATTCTTTAAGGCGATTCAACCGGGGGCAGTACCTTTTTTACACCGGGCACCCCCTCGTTCGGAATGGGGTTTCGAACGAGTTTTGTAATTTATTTATTTATTTAATATTCGTTCCGAACGAGCCTAACTGAGTTCAAAATTGTGAACCCGGTTTATGAAATCGGGTTCAAAAATGTGAACTCGGTTTATGAAATCGGGTTCAAAAATGTGAACTCGGTTTATGAAATCGGGTTAAAATAATACAAAAAAATATCCGATTTCTCGTTCGGAATGTTTTTAAAAAAAAAATAATTAATGACGTCATTATTTTTATTTTATTTTTTAAAATTAAAAAAATATCCGCGTCAGCTAGCCGTTGGGCCCCAACGACTAGTTGGTGCAAAATTGTCTATATATATGGGTTCAACCACACTAAATTCGCTCTCTTCTCGATCTTATAAAAAAACGCTCCCTTCTAAATCTTTCAAAAAACGCTCTCTTTCATCTCGATTATGGCTGGAACTCCTCATAATCCTTTGTTTTCTGATCCGACGGTTGCAGATCCCGAAGTTTACGTAGGAAACGACTGGTGGTCGGGTTATGGTGTTCCGAATGCAAGCTACGCTAGTCCTTCTGGTAGTGGTTTTTTCGACATGGACGGAGCAACTAGTAGTAGTTACAACATCCCCATCCCCACTGACAGTGATCTCCAAAGGCATCAACAACACACGTTCATAGGCGGAGCAAGACCTCAAGAAGAGCCGGAGCAAGAGCAGGAGGATGTCCGAGCACCACGTCGGAGACGGAACACTGAGTCAGTTAGTATTTCTAAAAACCTGAAATAAGCTTAATTTTGTAGAAATAGTGGAAAATGCTCAATAGTACTTCAAATGCATGCTAAAATTAGTTAATAGTGGAAAACGCTTAATTTCAATATTAACTGCAATGCATGGTAAAAAGATAGGTTAGAAGATAAGAATTAAATTCATTGTGAAATTTAGTTTATAAGAATTAGTTTAATGCATGTTGAAAGCGCATCAACACTTTTTAGAAAATCGCATATATGGACTTTAGTTATAATAATCGATGCTAAATTTGTATATATTTCGTTAAAACTAGGAGGTAGTTAGAAACATACGATCTAGAGTTGGGGAAGACAGGAACCTGGGTGATAGGCGGATTACTGCTTCTGAGAGGAGGAGGGATAGAAGATCTCGGGGTGATAGACCTCAACAGTCAGGTTCTCGGGGGTCAAGTGATGCGGGGGTTAGGAACCCATCTCCTGTTCCGATGGCATCTCCTGTTCCGAGGCGGTCAGGTTCTTCCGGGGGTAGATCTCGACAGACTCGACAGTCAGGTCCTGTTCCGATGCAAGCAGAAGCTGTTGGGGCTCCTCCTCTTCCAGGACTGAACGAGGGGTCTGTATTGACTCGTTATGGGCAACACATTGCTCATGAGATTTGGATACATCCGAATCCCGATGAAAGTGCCCCCCGTCAACTAAAGGCGCAGACAAGGCAGAAGTGTTTCAAACTATGGTTGCCTAGAATTCCTATCGACCCGGAGCCAGATTCATGGTTTGCTATTGCCCAGGAGTCAGGGTTGCTTCACATCCTTAAGGGTCAATTTTGGAATGCGGACCACAACCTCTTTTCTGCATTTGTAGAAAGGTGGCACCCAGAGACGAGCACATCTCATCTGAACTGTGGGGAGCTTGGAATCGGTCTCCATGACGTTTTGGAGATTCTGGAGTTGTCTATTGACGGGCGTGCTGTCACCACCCCCATGGACGCATTTGGGTCTAGATGCAGATTCAAGGGAGTGTGCTCAATTGTTCTCCTATTTGTTTGGCGTTGACCTGGACAACCCGTTTGACGATGAGGAGGATGAGATGGTCAAGTTCATAGGTAGGGGGAAAGTCGGCATCACCCGTCGAACGCTAGCAAATGCACTTTTTTCGTCCAGGTTGTTCAATTTAGCAAATGCCTTAACATTCCGATCAACGTGGACATGGCAAAGCATATGACGCACACTAGGAAATACATGGTCAACCGCCTTAATTGTTGCCAGCTCTCGATCAGACATGATGCAATCCGGTCCTCCGAGTGCACCAAACAAATACTTGAGCCGTTTCAATGCCCATGCATAGTATGGGGCTGTCTCACAACAGATGAACGCTAGCGCAATACAATATGTATAGTGATACGGGGATAAGCCGCAGTTGCCGACCTAGACACCAAACTCGAATAGGAACTCGAACAGAGAAGAAAGGCGGAATTAGAATGAGATGAAAGAAGGATAAGTCGAATGATAGGCCAATTGGAACCAAATCAAACAACGATAAAACCCTTGAACTTAAGAACAAGAACCTTACCGAATGATGAAGAAACCCCAACGGATGATTACAACCAAACACAATGACTTTGGTGGGTCAAGGCACCTGGAGGTTGCTCTATGGAGTCCCGATAGCACCAACCTTATGGAGGAGATTGACACACACAAGCACAACTAGGGCCAACTGAACGACAATGCACACGGGGCACTCTTCTCACAAAAGCTCTCTTTTGGAAGGAAAAACGATAAACGTTGTATTCAATATCAAAGTCTGGGGGCGGGGCAAAACAATAACTAAGGCAGCCTTATATAGGGTTCATAAGGATGTCAACTAAAGAAATAAACAATAAAAGCAAATCCTAAAAATAATAATAATCCGAGTAACAATTTAAACATTCAAACATATTCAAAAGTGCTTCGCCGAGTGTCCTGGCCGCGGTCGCGGTTATGGAGCCGCGGGCGCGGTTCTCGCCTCCTGGCCGCGGGCGCGGTTATGGAGCCGCGGGCGCGGTTGGCGGGTGAGCCGCGGGCGCGGTTTCCAGCCGCGGTCGCGGTTCTTCGCTGTCGTCCTCTGCTCGTTCTCGAACCTCGATCATTAGAACAGTCTTCAATGGTGGTTCTTCGTCTGTATTCAACTCCTTGGAACTGAAGAACGCTACTAACTTGTCTAGCTCTTGTTGGACTTCCTTAGCTCTCGAGCGCGTCAATGCACCTTTAAATTCAGGGACCGGAGGTGTCGGTTGTTGTCCAGATGATCCTTCATCATCCTCCCCTTCTTGAAAAGGATTCGACCTCGAATCATCCAGCTCCTCTTCTTCTTCACCCTCGAATAAAGTCAGATCTTGCACATTGAAGGTAGCACTCACTTGATAGTCGTCGGGAAGCTCTAAGACATAAGCATTATCTCCAATCCTCCTAAGCACCTTGAATGGTCCATCGCCTCTTGGGGACAGATTTGAGTGGCGTTTGCTGGGGAAACGCTCTCTCCTAAAGTGGACCCACACGAGGTCTCCCTCCTTGAAGATGACCTTCTTCCTATTCCTGTTTGCCTTGCTAGCATTTGTAGCAGCTACTTCTAGCAATTTAGCTCTTGTCCTCTCATGAATTTCCTTGATGTGATCAACCTGTTTTCCTGCATTGAAATCCACTCGCTCCTTCGTAGGTAACGGCATAAGATCAAAAGGGGTTAGTGGATTCAAACCATACACACATTCAAAGGGGCTCATCGAGGTTGAGGAATGGATGGCCCTATTGTAGGCAAACTCAACATGGGGTAAGGCTTCTTCCCAAGCTTTCAAATTCTTCTTAAGAATGGCTCTCAAAAGGGTTCCTAAGGTCCTATTGGTTACTTCAGTTTGACCATCAGTTTGAGGATGACTAGATGTAGAGAATAGAAGTTTAGTCCCTAGTTTTCCCCAAAGAGTTTTCCAAAAGTAACTTAGAAACTTCACATCCCTATCACTCACAATAGTCTTTGGTACTCCATGTAACCTAACAACTCCGGTAAAGAACAAGTCAGCCACATGATGAGCATCATCAGTCTTGTTGCAAGCAATAAAATGAGCCATTTTAGAAAATCTATCAACAACCACAAAAATAGAATCTCTCCCCTTCTTAGTCCTAGGCAACCCTACAATAAAATCCATACTAATGTCTACCCAGGGGGTCGTAGGAATAGGCAAAGGAGTATACAATCCATGTGGTTTAACTCTAGACTTAGCCTTAAGACACTCCAAACATCTTTTCAAACAATGCTCAACATCCCTAAGCATATGAGGCCAATAAAAATGAGTATGCAACATATGATATGTCTTGTCTCTACCAAAGTGTCCCATTAATCCACCCTTATGGGCTTCTTCAACAAGCAATAATCTCAAAGAACACTTAGGTATGCACACTTTACTAGCCTTAAACAAGAAACCGTCAAACAAGTAAAACTTATCCAAAGTCCCTTTATCTAAACATTGCTTATAAATAGCACCAAAATCAGCATCATTACGATATAACTCCTTGATGTAAACAAAGCCTAACACCTTAGAGTCAAGTTGAACAATTAAAGCATGCCTCCTAGATAGTGCATCAGCAACAACATTGTCCTTTCCCTTCTTGTATTTGATAATATAAGGGAAAGTCTCAATAAATTCCATCCACCTACCATGCCTCCTATCAAGTTTGTCTTGGCTCCTAAAATGTTTCAAAGATTCATGATCGGTATGCAAGACAAACTCTCTAGGCCATAGGTAGTGTTGCCAAGTCTTAAGTACTCTATATAACGCATACAGTTCCTTATCATAAGTAGAGTAATTTAGACTTGCACCTTTCAACTTTTCAGAAAAGAAGGCAATAGGCTTACCTTCTTGCATGAGGACTCCTCCAATGCCAACTCCGGAAGCATCACATTCCACTTCGAACGACCTAGTGAAGTCGGGAAGCACAAGCAGAGGTGCCTCGGTCAATCTGCGTTTTAGCTCCTCAAACGCCCTTTCTTGAGCCTCCTTCCAAACAAACGCTGAATGCTTCTTAGTTACCTCAGTCAGCGGTGCAGCAATGGTGCTGAAATCCTTCACAAAGCGCCGATAGAAGCTTGCTAACCCGTGGAAACTGCGTACTTGGCTGCTGGTCATGGGTGTCGGCCATTCCTGAATGGCTTTGATCTTCTCCTCGTCCACCTGTAATCCCTGGGAGCTCACTACAAAACCAAGAAATATAACTCTATCAGTGCAAAAATCACACTTCTTCAAATTAGCATATAGTCGTTGTATACTAAGAGTAACGAGTACTTCCCTGAGATGTTGCTCATGCTCCTCTAGGGACCTGCTGTAAACCAGAATGTCATCGAAATAAACTACAACAAACTTCCCTATAAACTTCCTCAAGACATGGTTCATAAGCCTCATAAAAGTAGAGGGGGCATTAGTAAGTCCAAATGGCATAACAAGCCACTCGTAGAGGCCAAATTTGGTCTTGAAGGCGGTCTTCCACTCATCGCCTTCTCTCATCCGGATTTGATGGTAGCCACTCCTCAGATCAATCTTGGTGAAGTTTGTGGCACCGTGAAGCTCATCCAACATGTCATCCAGCCTGGGTATAGGATGACGATACTTGACAGTTATGTTGTTGATAGCTCGGCAATCAACACACATCCGCCAAGAATTGTCTTTCTTAGGCACAAGTAAGACCGGGACTGCACAAGGACTAAGACTCTCTCGAACATACCCTTTATCTACAAGCTCCTGCACCTGCTTCTGAATCTCTTGACACTCCTGAGGGTTCATTCTGTAAGCTGGCCGGTTAGGTAACGACGCTCCTGGGATAAGATCAATTTGATGCTCAATGCCCCTAAAGGGCGGTAAGCCCGGTGGAATCTGATCCGGAAACACCTCAGCAAATTCATCAAGAATAGCTTGAATGCTAAGGGGTAGATCAAGTCGAGAATCGGTACCTGTCAACACAAATCTCTTGCAAAGCATCATTAAAGTAGTATCAAAGGGTAAGTACTCACCTTCCAGCTCGGCTTTGGACGACAATAGAGCTCGATTCGTTACTGCAGGAACCAGTGCGCCAGAAGGGTGACCCGCGGGCGCGGCTGAATCACCGCGGGCGCGGTTTGGCGAATGAGCCGCGGGTGCGGCCTCTGGGCCGCGGGTGCGGTTCTCGTGCCGCTCCTTCTGTCGCGATCTATCGTGAGCCGCGGGTGCGGCATCTGAACCGCGGGTGCGGTTTTTGGTCGCTGTTGTTGTTCCTTCGTTTCTGTCAGAAACCTTTTCCTTGCCTTTGCTCCTTTCGTAAGCTTCTGCTATCTGCGCTGGAGTCATGGGTTTAAGAGTAATAGGCTTACCATTAAAGATGAATGTATGACGGTTAGTATGACCATCATGAGTAACCCTTCGATCGTATTGCCATGGTCTTCCTAACAATATATGACAAGCTTGCATAGGAACTACATCACATAAAACCGTATCCGTATATTTTCCTAAGGTGAATGTTACTTCAGCTTGTTTTAGAACTTTTAATTCTCCACATTCATTCATCCAATGCAATTTATAAGGTCTAGGGTGGAAAATAGTAGTAAACTGCAATTTAGTGATCAATTCAGTGCTAACAATATTGCAACAACTTCCACCATCGATAATCATATTACAGACCTTTCCTTGAACTAAACACCTAGTGTGAAATAAATTTTCTCTTTGATTATCTTCACAAGGGGCGGGTTGTACATGTAAATTTCGCTTACAAATCAAAGAATCACCATGCTCATAACCAATTTCATCACTAAGATCATCCTCATCATGCATATCACCTAGGTTCTCTTCTTTTTCACTTTCACTTTCAAGTTCTCCTAGTTGATTAACAATTAATACTCTAGAATTAGGACAATCTTTCATCATATGACCCTTTCCTCTACATTTAAAACATTCAATATCCCTAGCTCTAGAAGTAGGGTTAGAAGTACTCCCTCGGGGTGGATTAGAAGGGCCAAGTGTTGTCTTGGAGGGCACTTGAGTAGTGGCGGGCGGATTCCTTCGAGAGCCACTGTCTTCCTTGTTAGGGGCATCTCGGGCTGAAGGATAGGAGTTCCTTCCTTGCTGATTTTTCCAGCCACCTGCGTTTTTGCTCCCTTGGCTCCTAATTTTGGTCTTTCTTTCCACCTTGATGGCCAAATGTAGCAACTCAGTCATTGCGTTGTAAGGGAACATCTCAATCTCACTAGACACATATGGGTGAAGGATACGAAGATATCTAGCCATGGTTGTCTCCTCATCCTCCACCAAATTAGCTCGAACCATCGCTATTTGCATAGCATTGTAAGTCTCTTCGACTCCCATTGATCCTTGCTTCAAATTCTCGAGCCGCTGAATAAGTTCCCTAGTGTAATGTCGGGGAATAAATCGCGCTCTCATCATCCTCTTCATAAGTTCCCAAGTAGTGACAGGATAATCTCCATTGGCAACTCTTCCTCTGATCAAGCTATCCCACCAAACTAACGCGTAGCCACTAAACTCCAAAGATGCCAGCTGCACCTTTTTGGCTTCAGGAAAGTTGTGACAATTCCAGACTTGTTCAATCTTGGTCTCCCACTCCATATATACGTCTGGATCACACTTTCCCTCAAAACTCGGGATCTTAACCTTTATCTTTCCCACTCCATCTTGCTCAGGCTCTCTTCTCCTTCCTTGGTAACCTCCTTGGGGACGGTGTGGTCGCCATCCCGCCTCATCTTCTTCTTCAGGCTCCTCTTCGTTATCATTATCACCTAGGTCCTGAAATGCATCATCAAAACGGTTAGCAGCATTGTATCTATTAAAGTGAGGTATAGGAGAGTTACGAAAACGTCCTCTCCGGTCTTGTGGAAAATCGTCCCGGGGGGTAGGCCTGCGTCTGGGTTCCCGACCCATGCGGGCAGCCTCATAGGCTTCTTGCTGAGGAGGCAGGGGCCTCCGATTGTCGACTGGAGCATCATAGGAGGTCCCGATGTGCTCTCGAACCCTTGGGGACGGGGTGGATCGCTGCTGCCGCTCTATGGCGGTGGTAATGGCCGACGTCATTTCCCGAAACATGTTGGTCATAAATTCCGGGGTGATGGCGCGGGTCTCCGGGGCTTCTTGCCTCCCATGGGGAGAAACTGACCTGCTCATCACTAAAGAAAAGACTAACACAGAACAATATTAAGGTAAGTGTAAATGAAAAACAACTCGCTAGTGTTTACTCTCGTATGTTTTCCTCTGCACTCTCTCTCAATTGTCGTTGCAATCAGCTTTTCTTTGATGAATTGACTTGTATGGATCAATAACCCACTAAGTTAAAACTACCGAGCTCCTAGCAATATATGAATGATGGTAGAGATGGAGATGGCTAGCGTAGTGCGGGGTTTCGACTGTAAGGTTCTGACTCAAACAAGAGACTGACTCAATGAAAGAAAGAAAATAAGACTCGAAGGTGTTTTTGCAAGAATGAGAATGCAAAAACAGAGATATGATTAAGCTTCGAATTTCAAGAAGAGCCAAAAGGAAGCGTACCTTAACTTGTTCCGACTGATGTCGATTGAAGGATCGAAGACGGAGTCGGGAGGGTTAGGTAAATAGTTGGGGCTCGTATCTGAAAGGAATGGAAAAGGCAAACAGTGACGGTTCCGTGGGCGCGGTCTGAAGTCCGCGGGCGCGGATTTCCGAACTGTGGCTTTTGGGGCGAAGCCGCGGGCGCGGCCTGAATTCCTCGGGTGCGGGTTTTTGAGGCTAAGCCGCGGGTGCGGCTAAGGTACCGCGGGCGCGGTTTCTGGCGCGTCCTGTGGTTTCTCACTTCCGTTCGGGCTTGTTCAACCCGATTTCCTTTGAGTTCTTGAGATCCGATTTAAACAATACCAATCAAACTAGACTTTGACTCAACAAAACGTAAAACAAACTACTAACTTTGAGACTTTTCGATTCTTTTTTTTTTTTGTATTTTTTTTTTAATTCTTTTTTTTTTTTGTATATTTTTTTATTTTTTTTTTGTCTCAACTAAACAAAACGAAATTACAGACTTGATGTGAGATATTAATCTCAACAAAATTGAAAATAAATAAAAATAACAACTAACTTGATTTCCCTTGTAGAAAGATAAGATTCCCTTGTAAAAAGATAAGATTTCCTTCTTTGAAGATCTTGTTTGGGCTTCAAGGAAAGAAATTCCAGCAATTCTTTTGGGTTTCTGATGGCTGCGTTTTGGTAGGGATGGATAGATTTTGAGATGGATGAAGGGCTGAATGGATTTTGGGAACAAGGGTGCTCCAAACTCCAATCTTTCGATCTCCACCAACACTAATCGATCCAAGCTTCTTGCACACAACCTGTAATGACTCAACAAGAAATATCAAAGCAATGGAAGACTCAAAATCAATTTCTGAAAGAAACTGACAAACAAGAAAATAAAAGCTGACTCTTTTTTTGTGATTTTCTGGATAGGGGGTCTCTTGATGTTCTTGTGAAGACGAATGGTGTCAACACAACTCTGATACCAATTTGATGCGGGGATAAGCCGCAGTTGCCGACCTAGACACCAAACTCGAATAGGAACTCGAACAGAGAAGAAAGGCGGAATTAGAATGAGATGAAAGAAGGATAAGTCGAATGATAGGCCAATTGGAACCAAATCAAACAACGATAAAACCCTTGAACTTAAGAACAAGAACCTTACCGAATGATGAAGAAACCCCAACGGATGATTACAACCAAACACAATGACTTTGGTGGGTCAAGGCACCTGGAGGTTGCTCTATGGAGTCCCGATAGCACCAACCTTATGGAGGAGATTGACACACACAAGCACAACTAGGGCCAACTGAACGACAATGCACACGGGGCACTCTTCTCACAAAAGCTCTCTTTTGGAAGGAAAAACGATAAACGTTGTATTCAATATCAAAGTCTGGGGGCGGGGCAAAACAATAACTAAGGCAGCCTTATATAGGGTTCATAAGGATGTCAACTAAAGAAATAAACAATAAAAGCAAATCCTAAAAATAATAATAATCCGAGTAACAATTTAAACATTCGAACATATTCAAAAGTGCTTCGCCGAGTGTCCTGGCCGCGGTCGCGGTTATGGAGCCGCGGGCGCGGTTCTCGCCTCCTGGCCGCGGGCGCGGTTATGGAGCCGCGGGCGCGGTTGGCGGGTGAGCCGCGGGCGCGGTTTCCAGCCGCGGTCGCGGTTCTTCGCTGTCGTCCTCTGCTCGTTCTCGAACCTCGATCATTAGAACAGTCTTCAATGGTGGTTCTTCGTCTGTATTCAACTCCTTGGAACTGAAGAACGCTACTAACTTGTCTAGCTCTTGTTGGACTTCCTTAGCTCTCGAGCGCATCAATGCACCTTTAAATTCAGGGACCGGAGGTGTCGGTTGCTGTCCAGATGATCCTTCATCATATAGTTGGTGCAATTGAATCCAACAAGCTGAAGTAACGGCCAACCATACCTATCAATTTCAAATTTAATAATTATAATTAAAAAACGGTATTTGAAGTCATAATAATGAATTTCAGCGTACCTATTAATGTTGTACGTCGCGTCCATGATCACCACCCGAGGGAACATTCTCAACAAATGTTCACAATCCGGATGAGATATGAAAAACGCTGACAACTTTTTCTCCCCGGTCTCCGGATTCGTCTCGTAGTGATTGTCTTTACGATAAGCTCTTTGATGGAGGAAATCTAATGACCACTGGGTCACGGTTAGATTTGCCAATGCTTTCTTCCTCTCCTTTTCCCTCACAGTGTACACTTGCCTCCTTGATATTGTGGAAGTCGGATTTTCCTGAAGCAACTGTGTATAAATAACCTTCGGCATTGCCCCGGCTGCTGATGCAATCATTATTTTTCGTCTCTGCTCTCCCGTCATCCTCGAAGCAAATTCATGGCCAATCAAGCTGTTGGAAAGACATTGGTTGTGACGCCTTCTCAACTTTTAGTATCCACCCAGCCGGCTCAACAAGAGTTGTTCATCGATAATATCTTCTCAACATAAAAGGACAATTGTACTTCCTTAACCTACTAAGGTTGCTGCGCTGCGACGATGGTTCTGCTACATCGCCTTCAAGATTAATCTTCTTTCGATGTTTTCTATAACTACCGGATTGCTCACAGTGTAGAAATATCCTCTTGTTGGTCATTGATGATTTCGTGGTGATAACCATACACAAGTCATAACCAACCTTCCTAACTCACTCTCTCAGAAGATCCATAGTAGGAAATCTCTCACTAGTCGTAAAATGGGCACTATAGTCGATTTTTAAATATTCTTCATCACTACAATATCCCTATTTAAAATTACTCAAATTTCAATACTACTATATCAATAAAATAAATTCTAATGAAGTGCTATAAAAAAAGGTTTATAGTTACTTACTTTGAAATATGTATCATCTACCGGCGCAGACAAATCAACCTCCTCCTCCACCGACGTCTCACTAAAAGAACACTCTCGTCTTTCTTTCCAACTACTTGTCCTTGAAGAATTAGTTGAATCGCTTTTAGACGTCATTTTTTGTGCTTCTTCCGATTGGGTTTGATAATTTGGCCATACAACTCCGATTTTATAGACTCCATGAAAATATAGGCATTTTCAAAAAATATAGTCGTTGGCATTTTCAAAAAATATAGCCGTTTTCCCGTTCGGAATGGGGTTCCGAACGGGCCACGACACGTAAAAAAAACCCGGGTAATCTCGTTCGGAACCCCATTCCGAACGATATTACCCGAATATTTATGACGTCATAAATATATAAATAAATAAATAAACCTCGTTCGGAATGGGGTTCCGAACGAGTGTCGAACCGGTTCACGTATTGTGAACCAGTTCGGCATTTATTAAATGGAAATTGATTTTTCCGGACCGGTCTCGTTCGGAACCCCATTCCGAACGAGAAACAAAATTAAAAAAAAATCGGGCAATCTCGTTCAGAACCCCATTCCGAACGAGAGGGTGCTGCCGGGCGCAAAAAAGGTTCTGCCCGGTTGCAATCCTTTCTTTAACGGGTATAATAGATGCACTGATTTTTCGTTCATAGAATATAATAGTTACATTATATTTGAATTAAGATACGAAATATTTCTACTACTTCCTATCTATGAGCTTTTTAAGCGCTTGGAGTAATTTTAGCATAGTTTATTCAGCTATTTATTTTTAATTTTTAGAAATTATTATTAAAATTTAAATAGTCAATAAAGATGTTACGATTATTTATACAATGTTATAGACTACTGTCGTAAGTTTAATATCTTGAATTGTCTAAATTTTTAATTATCTACATAAAAGCTAGTTGAGAATTAGTAGAGAGGTTTTCTTCCCTTTCTCATCCAGAACCAGAACCAACAATTTCTTCTTTTAAATTTAATTTTAGTTTCCAACGAGGAGTGGAAAAGTTAGTACTATTCCAACCAGAACAATAGTTTTTTTCTTAAGTTACTCATAGTCTCCAACGGAGAGTGAAAAAGCTAGTATTAGTTCCCTATAGAAAGAAGAATCTCAAAATAACTTTCCGTTCTGGGTGGAATCTAGTACATATAAGCTGGATCAGAAAATAATAATCCTGATAATAAAGATATTTTCTTATTTTTACATAATTATGGTGTATCAGTACGAAGAAGAAGGAGTATATCTGTCAACACCCTTTTTTAAAGTGTGAACATGCGAAAAATGATTAATGGAATTACTAGTATCAACTATGATATTTCGAACTTTCCAGAGAATTTTCCAAGTATTATTAATGGAATTACTAGTATCAACTACCACTGATTTTCTGCGGTGGTCAAACCTGAAACATGTCCACTACCATTGCATCAACTTATTGGTATCAACAACCATCCTTAAATGCAGTTTGACCAACATTACCTAACCTAACCCATTCTAATTTTACCCTCTCGACCTATTTATTTGCTTCCAAACTCACCCTTTTCTGCACTCCATTCTTGCACTCTCCTAAATTTCTAACCCTTTCTGCACTCTCCAAACTCACCCTTTCGGCCTAATGGATCATGAAGTGATTGAGATTAGCTCCACCACATCCGATACCACTAACACTAGTAACACCACTTACACCACTAACACGAGTTCAGCAAATGGATACACCAGTAACACCACCACTAACACGAGTGCAACAATTGAAATTAGTTCCGACAGTGTTGCCACAATTGACAATCAACAAGTTTCTGCACTCGAAAGAGTTGCAAACTGTCCATGTGACAAAAAGAGAAGCTTTATTGTAGAAATGAAGCAATCCTTTGTCGAGGGCGATTGCCGCATCGTAAGTTCTTCCTTATTTCCTTGTCTTATAACTATTTATTCTTAGAATCTTCTATATTGTCACTTATTTCTTGCTCGTTTGCAGCTGGCCAGCTGCTACCATTCAATCATTGCAACGACTACTTGAGACGTTGCATCAATGAGGAAATCACACTAATTTTCAATGAAGAAGAATGGTATGTACTTCTCAAATTCAGCGGGGAACAAATACAAGTTTGGCAAAGGGTGGAGAGCTTTTGTGGAAGAGTATGGAATCCAGGTTAATGATGCATGCCTATTTGAGTTACAATCGGTTGGATTTTCTGATGCTTCCTATAGAGTTTTGATCTTCAAGGCTTGAATGTTGGCGTCTAGGGTGGCATGTTGTTGTTTCCTGCTCTTGCTTTCTGCTATTGTTTCCTGATGTGTTATTTCCTATTGTTATAATATGTTGTTTCATCTGGCAATACTCTTTGTTGTTGTTATGAAACTATGAACACTGATGGCAAGGTTTGATCTTGGAATCAAAAAAATCAAAAGGATTACATTGTTAGCACCAAAGACAAACATTACTAAGTAGCCAATGCTATTGTCTGAATTATACTACTTTGACCGCATCACAACTACTCCAACATTGATACACACGAAAAAAACCATAAACACTATAAGTGCAATAACAAGACTGTAATCACGCGCTCCTTCACTTTCCTAATCAATGCATCTGAAGCAACCTTGTATTCTTCCTTCTCGAGGTGAATGAGTTTAGAGGATTCCTTGAGCTTCACAATTTCCAGTTCCAACTTTTTTTCCTCTTTCACCAATTTGGTAATTACTTGTATGACAATGTGACTGTATTCCTCATCCCTCCACATAAAGAAGGTTTGATCGTGTAAGTCTCGCTATTGTAAATGGAGTTTTACAGACGACGAGACACATATCTAGTGAAAGTTGGGATCGATACGGACCCAATGGAACTGGTATCACTCAATTTCAATTCAGTGCGATCCAAACTAGCCACCCGAAGCCGCGTAAGTCTCGTACGTACCGATTCCAACTTCGTTTCCGATTTGGGTGGCTCGTTTGGGATCGTTCGGAATCAAAATCGAGCGAGACTAATTTCGTTGGGTCCGTATCGATCCCAACTTTCACCAGATATGAACGAGCCCTGATGAGTCAGCCAAACCCGCGTAAGTATGTCAAATATTAACAAAAAAACAAAACAAAAACAAAAGACTAAAGATGCATGACATTGTCTTTCAAGCTGATTTTTTTTTGAATTTTTTCCTTCGTATAACGAAGGCTTATTCATAACAGCGCCTCTCCTTCGTTACAAATTTCTGAACGTGATAAAAGTGCCTATATTGAGAATTTGTTTCAAACTACGCCTACAACGAGAATTTGTTCCAAAAAAATGCCCGGTTTAGAAAAAAAA
The DNA here is from genome assembly GCA_029168935.1 of Oxyria digyna. Lineage (NCBI taxonomy): Eukaryota > Viridiplantae > Streptophyta > Magnoliopsida > Caryophyllales > Polygonaceae > Oxyria > Oxyria digyna. The sequence continues at coordinate 2,191,632 of JAPVLV010000017.1, forward strand.
TCTAATTTCTTGATCATTACATCACATAGCTTATTAATATGTATATTATTTTGGTTTAGTAATTATATAGATATTCTTTTTGTTAAAAAAAATATTCTCAATTCAAAACTCTGAAAATATATATTTTTAAAAATTTGAATGAAAAACGAAAGTTTCCGTTTCATCTCCCCCAAAATTTCAAATTTCCCGCGACCCTTTTTTCCCTCTCCCTCCCTTGTCTCTCATGGCAAATCGTATCCATTTCCGTTTCTTTCTCTTCCTCCATTCCACTGATTTCATCACTTCTCTCTTTCTCTATTCTTCTTACCAGAGTACAGCTCAATGGGAAAGCGAACAAGATCCAAGAAATCAGACACCAATGTGGTTGGAAAGGGAAAAGTCACCCCCATTCAGGTCGCCTTCATCGTCGACTGTTACCTCGCCAACAACAATTTCTCCGCCACTCGCTCCCTCTTCCGATCCGAGGCTTCCTCTCTTCTCCCCAAATGCGAGGTTTGGTCCTTTTTCTCGTTGTTGTTAACCAACCAATTTCTTCCCAAACCCTAATTTTGTGACTTGCAATTTCGTGAATTAGGAATTCAAGGGATTGTTGAGATTGGAGGAGATGTTGGACGAGTACGTCTCCTTAAAGGAGCAGAAGGTGATGGTGGATCAGACCATGTCTCTTCTTAATCAGGAGAAGACCAGACTTCAGACGCTTTTGCAAAGTAAGCATAATTTATTGAAAGATTACAACGAGCCGCTGCTGCCTCCTTACTTCGATTTCTCTCCGCTTCTGTCGTCTATGTTGTCAAACTCCCCTGCAGGTTTGGTGTTTATGTTCTTGTTCCCTAGTTTCTTTCATGTTTCAGGAGATGCACAGATATCTTGTTATATGATTTTTAGGGTTTTTGAGATTAATGTATCATTCATAGCAGGAAATCAGCTCAATTTCTCTGACTGTTGACAGGCATAAACTAGTTGCTGATTAATTTTTGAATCCAATGATTTAGGTACCTTGTAGTTTGGTTTACTGATTTTTAGGGGTTTTGAGATTAATGAATCATTCATAGCAGGATATCAGGTCCATATGGCTGACTGTTCTTGACAAGTATAGTGTAGTCAAAGTTGTTTAGAATTGTTTAATTCATCTGCTTATATAGTGTTTGAATCTGGGATGACTAATTAATGAATCCTGACAATGATTTCAGCACTTTTTAGTTTGGTTTAGTGATCTGGATATTGCTTTCCCATGGTTGGGAGTTGGTGGAATATGAGTTGGATAGAGTTAGGAATGCAAGAAGTTTTTGTTGCTGTTAGAAGGCACATGTTAGAGCTGGTGAAAATAGTTAAAATTCAGACCAATGAAACCATGAATGCTAATCTTGTTTTCTTTTGAATTAATTAATCCTCCAGTAGTAAAGCATGATACTGAATAATTACGAAAGTAATTGCATTGTTATCGGAGTGATGTTCTGATTGTTCCTCTAGCTGCCAATATGATCACTCAGGATAGATAACAAGGAGTTCCTTGTTCCCCTCCCAGGGAAACTGAAGGGGTTATGATAGGATTCATTGTATTATTCTGAAAGTTAAATGGATCCATAAGACCGGAAGTGCTTCATCTGCTGACACTTTCTTGAATCACCAGATTTGCCTGCTTCAGGGACCCCTTTGAGTACACCACAATCTATACATGATCCTGCTATATTCTTGACCCCTGTTCTAAACACAAATCCTCCAAGAAAAAGGAAGAGTTGCGAAGCGGTTTCTGAACTATCAGATTCTTCCAAGAAAGCATGTGGATTAGCATTTGATAATCAATCAACATACCGGGGTAGACTCTTAAATTCCAAATTCCACACACTCACACTGTAATCTATGTTTCATTCTACAGTCTTAGGATCTCTTTACCCTGTAGGCAAGATCACAAGACAAACACAAGATCATGGATCTTCAACCTCATCATCAATAATATCACACGGATCAACACTTCAAGGGTCAACAGTGGCAAAGAACTTATTCAATTCGAACTCATCTCATCTGCAGACATCAAAAAAGTCAATCTCTTCTCATAATAACACCTCTGTGGAAACTACACCAACCAATTGCAGCATAATCTCTTCCAAGGCTGTCATAGCTAATAGTCCTGCAAAGCGTGACCAAGTCAAAGGAAGGCTGAATTTCGATACTACTGAGTTACCTGTGATAGCAAAAGATGCGTGTCCTGATTTTTGTACAACGTCAGATTCTGATAAAGATGGAGATTTGTTTGACTTGGATTTTGAGCCCTTGAGCTCAGATTTCTCTCTCTCTGAGCTTTTGCATGAATTTGGTATCGGCTGTGAAGTTATTGGCCATTCTTATCCAGAACCTACAAGTGCTTCTACCGATCCTCTCACTGGGTATGTTTTAATTTGCTTAGTTTCTTGAATGACCTCCTAATATCCCTATTGATATATGTGCTTGCTTACAAGCTGTCTTGTTGTTTGCACAGGACACTAAGTCAGCCTAATGAGAGTAATATCCATGTTAGCCAAAACTTGATAGGGCATGACTTAACTACAAAAGGTAACAAGCTTGATTTTGTAATGCATAACAATACTGATCCTGTCTTCTTGAATCCTTTCTAATTGGAATAAACAACTGGTTTTCATGTTAGATTCAGATTCCACTACTTCAGTGAGGTCCAAAGAACAATGCATACCAGTCTCAAGTCCTGGTGAGTTATTTTCTCTGATCCTAATATATTTGTTATTATATGAAATGCTTCAAATGTTGGTTAATATGGTTTCTTGTTTTTAAATTGAAGCAAAGAAGACAGCGAGTTCTAATCATGAAATCGCGAGAAGCTTATTAGATTCAGGATCAACCTGACTCATGGGTTTGTTCCATTCCACTTGTACTGTATATTATACAACTCAATATCTCGACTATTGCAAGTCATCTATGAAAAGTAGACTCAAATCATTCCAAGGATCTCTAAATTTGGGCCGGTAACTCGGTTGTTTCTTGATATTTGGGCTGGACCGGTGGTGCATTACGTCCGGCCCAACATCTGAAAAGGCCTGTCGCATGACCCAGGTTCTCTAGTTTCAATTTTTCTAGTCAAATAAAAAGTAAAATTTTAAAGGAGGAAAGAATGAAATTTTCGAATGGCTGTTTCTTGCATGGAGAGGTTAGACCCTTTGAAACTTCTAGACAATTGTGTGAATTTAGCTTTGTTCTTATTGCCGATATAAATAAGACATTTCGTATTTTCTATATAAAAATAGATAGGTGGAATAAGACATTTCACATTGGTGAAAATGGCAGTTGTCCAACTTCTCGTCTATCACACGGAAATATTGCAGAAAACTCAACATTCGATGGTGGTGGCTGCTCTAATACAAAACCTTAATTAATTATAGGTTGGTCGAAGCTACGTAAACTACACTTGCGAAAAGTTCAAAGTTCAAACTGATTGGAAACTAATGCTAAATTCAAATAATAGCATTACTACTAATTAGAGATTGGAGGAGAGGTTGATTTTCACTTAATCAGGTCGTTATGTGGAAAACAAAAATGTCAAACTCTTACGTTTGAGGTTAACAGTCATAAGGTAGCGTTTTCACCTCCGCTAATGTAGGAAAATAATCGAAAATTTAATGGCAGAATATATGTGCAATCTTAGTGTTGTTAAACATATTTTTTTCATATAGCTTTAGGCTTGGTCTAAATGCACACGTTTTTTTTTGCTAAATGCACACTATTCTGTGCGGTAACAATTGCAGTACACATCTGTTCGTTAACTCTTACCGCACCAAAGGACTCAGGGGCATTGTTGGAATTTTTTCTGAAATCTATACGACGCTGGTGCGGTAAGAATTACCGCACAGATCTGTGCGTTAACAATTACCGCACCAGATTAATCCCAGATTAAGCAAAAAAAAAACAGATTTTTATTAACTTAAACCCTGTGCGGTAACAATTACCTCACAGGAATTTTATTTTTTTTAATTAATATTTTTTTTTTAAAAAGTATTAAAATATTATTAAACCCTGTGCGGTAACACTTACCGCACAAAATGGTGCGGTAACCCTTACCGCACCAAGTTACTGCTTTAAAAAAAAAAATTTCCCTCTCCCCCGACCTTTCTTCCTCCTTCCTCTGTTTTTTTGCGCCGCCGCCAACCCTAAAAATCGCCGCCCCTTTTCTCACCGATTTACCCATCAAAAGCTTCAATCGAGGATGGATTCGAGTTGCCCCGACCATGGCGGTTCTTCTGGCCCCCAAAATCCGCCTGAAGTCCCCCCCGCAGTGGTCCCGCCGTCTTCTCTTCCGTCGACGACGACGACGCCGACGCCATGGCTGGCTGTGGAGGAAGAAGAAGAGGAGGAAGTGGAGGTGCCACTGAGGTACAGTGGTGGTGCCCGGATCCGGCCAAAATCCCGAGCCCGACCCGATACCCGATGCCCGACCCGACCCGATGCTCGTTGCCCGACCCGACCCGATACCAGCAGCCCAACCCGCCCCGATACCCGCACCCGAACCCGCTCCGAGGCCAAGAACCCGAAAGCGACGCGTCCAAAACGTCGGTCCCGGGTACGCCACTCGAGCAAATAGAAGGTTGAATCCACAAACCGAGGCTCAAACCGAGGCGCAACCGGAAGTTTTTTCGACTCCCGTAGATCTACATCAAGTATGTATTTTTATTAAATATTCTATAACTTTTGTAATGTTTTTAAATAGTTTAATTATTTTATTTCGTAACGTTATGAAATTAGTTATTCAATTTCATAACGTTATCAATTTAATAATATTTGATAACGTTATGACATTTTTAAATAAATTTCGTAACGTTATCAATTTATTTAATTTAATTAATTTATTAAATTTATAACGTTATGAAATTAGTTTTTTAATTTCATAACGTTATCAATTTATTTAATTTGATTAATTTATTAAATTGATAATGTTATGAAATGAGTTATTTAATTTCGTAACGTTATGAATTTAATAATATTTGATAACGTTATGAAATATTTAAATAAATTTCGTAACTTTATCAATTTATTTAATTTATTTTATAACATTATGAAATTAATTTATATGGTAACGTTATGAAATTAAGTAATTTATTGCGTAATGTTATGAAATTAAGTAATTTATTGCGTAACGTAATTAAGTAATTTATTGCGTCACGTTATAAAATTATATTATTTGGTAACATTATGATATTAATTAATTTATTCGTAACGTTATGAAATTAATGAAATTTTATAACGTTATGAAATATAATAATTTCATAATGTTATGAAATATGACATTCTATATTGTAAAAGTAATGAATTAATTATTTTATGAAATATGACATTGTTCTTCTCTTATTTTGTAACGTTATGAATTATTAGTATATAAAGTATTGAAATTAGGCGAATTATAACGTTAATTTCGTAACGTTATGAACAAAATGTTTAGAAATTAGAGATGATTTTGATTAGGATTGACGTTACAACAATTGTTTGTAACGTTACGACATCATGGAAAAGACGTTTTTGAATTTGACGTTATTTTTGTAAGGCTATGAAAATAACGTTACGCTATAACAACAACATTAGGGGGTGCGAGATACGATGGCCTCTAGTGGTTTTGTTCCGGGGGCTCCTGTTGCTGCAGAGCGTGTTAGGAGGACGCAGATTACAGCGTCCATACGTCAGAGTTTTGCTACTGCTCGAGACCAGCTGAATGCTTCTAGTTCGACACCCACTGACGAGGCTCGTGCACTTACAGATACTGGGGCAGTTAGGGATTGTGGTCTGGATGTTGATCCGTGTGCTGATGATGAGGGTTACAGTGAGAGTGAGGAGGAGGGTATGGACGTCGATGATACATCTGTTGATTTGGATGATGATATGCTGGGAGACGGTGAGGGTTTAGGTACAGATTATATTGTATCTCATCCCGAGATACCGACAGATCAGCTTAGGAGAGACGACCCTCCTATTATTTCAGAGGATCATGCTGGTATGGGGCCTTCATCGCCAGCTCCTACAGATTTAGGTCCTTCGTCTCCTACGCCAGATGATGTACCGCATCCGGCTGCTGCACCTCATGTACCACCTCCTGCTGTACCTTGGATGCCCGGAGGTCCTTTTACAAATGAGTTGCTGAAGAGTTATGAGACGCACATCGCCAGGGCCATTTATGAGCTTACAGTTGTTGATCCTCCCGCACCTGTGATTCCAGCTGGCCCCCGTCCTCTTCCTCCATTTATACAGAGACAACGAGGAGGCCGAGGAGCTCAGGCAGATGATGATGTTGCTGATGCAGACGCTGCTGATCCTCCAGCACGAGGTGGACGCGCTCCACGCGGAGGACGAGGACGTGGACGTGGACGTGCTGCAGATCATGCTGATTTTCCACAGCCTGCTGATCTTCCAGAAGGCGAGGCTCCTCTTGATTTGGTATGTATTTGAACTATAATGTTCATATGTGAAATATGAACCTCATTCTGTAGAAGTAACTGTATTATCTTTTTACTTTTTTTCCAGACACGGAAGGTCGTCAAGGTTCACTTCCACACCGCCTACTGCACTCCACTAGAGGCGTTTAGGAGACCTGGTCCAAATTCGTGGTTTCAGCTTGCAGAGCGATCTGGATTGACTGATCTACGCTACATCGGGTCCGGTCCTGTCGATCATGTGTTGGTTTCTGCTTTCATCGAGAGATGGCAGCCAGAAACCAACACATTTCATTTGCCATTTGGAGAGATTGGTCCTACACTTCACGATGTGGTTGAGATCCTGTCGCTGCCTATACATGGCAGGAGTTGTAGCTCAGTTTTGAGCAAGGAGGAGATCTTCACTTTTGTTGCTGAGATGCTTCACGTAGAGGAGGCACTGGTGAAGACTTGGTATAGGGATGGAGGCATTCCTTTGGGTTATCTTCAGCAGAGATTGAGGGATATGATGCGGATGGAGGATGGACAAAGAGATGAGAGCCTCATTGCGTCTATGTACTTACTGTTGCTTCTCGGCACTACAGTTCTAGTGGACAAGTCCACTACAGCAGTCAAGCACTGGTGGTTAGTTCTTTTGGCCGACCACGACAACACTGGCCGATATGCTTGGGGAGCTGGAGTGTTAGCTCATCTGTATCGCAACCTTGGACAGGCGTCGAGGCGATTGGCTATGGGGATGGGGAGTTCTGGCATTCTTTTGCGGGTTAGTATGCAAACAACTATACGATTGGCTATGTTTAGGAAGTCGAGTTCTAATTATCCTTTTTTTGCAGTCGTGGATCTGGGCATATTTTCCACATTTTCGTGGACATTTTGTGACAGATCCACTTTCTATGGACCACGCCGCAGCTGCTATGAGGGAGGGCAGAGAGGTGCCACAGGTAGACCTGGCAATCGGGTCGGGTCGGTCGGGTTCGGGTTAAGGGTGCTCCGGGTCGGGTATTTTTCGGGTCGGGTCATTTCGGGTCTAAAATTACCGGGTCAAAACAGGTCGGGTTGTTACGGGTTTATGGGCGGGTCGGGTCGGGTTCGGGACTAAAATTACCGGGTCAAAACAGGTCGGGTTGTTACGGGTTTATAGGCGGGTCGGGTTCGGGTTCGGGTCTAAAATTACCGGGTCAAACAGGTCGGGTTGTTACGGGTTTATAGGCGGGTCAGGTCGGGTTCGGGTCTAAAATTACCGGGTCAAACAGGTCGGGTTGTTACGGGTTTATAGGCGGGTCGGGTTTGGGTCGAAAATTTTGGAGTCAAACAAGTCGTTTGTTACGGATTTATTGTCAGATCGAGTCGCTTTGAGTAAAAACTTACCGAGACATAACAAGTTGAGTCGTTACGAAATATTGATGTTAAATTTGGGTCAATCTTAATTGCAAATTTTAATGTATGCTTCGATAGCAACACCACTACATTACCTTCTTTTCATTTATTTGAATAAGTTTGGCATAGTAACTTTTAGTAGATTAGCTAATATTTGAAAAAAAAACGAATGAAAACATTTATAAATTACAATTTACAACCTATGGACAAGTCAATAACCATCGACTAAATAAAACACGGTAGGTTCAATGCGACGGCAAATAAAGACCTGATATGTTGCTCAAAATCAAAACACATCTTCACAACCATAATCAATCCATCGTTTAATGCAACTCAAGATAGATAGAGTATTAAAATGAAAACAATCTGTCAACTTAGTCACATAATTCAAACTGCAAAAAAATAACAATCTCATAACTTAGAAAGTAAAACATGTTCTTCATATTCTTGTCAATCTTCCATGTCCATTGACATTGGACTATCTTCACTGTCATTGTTGATGTCCATTCTTGTAAATTGGATTTCTAATCCTTCTTCTAAATCATCTTCGGGAGCTGTATAATTAAAACTGTGAATTAAACTCATATATATAAGATCTAAAATATCATAATAATGTGAAACAAACTAACTGCTTACCTTCTTCAAGGTCTAGTCCATAAAGCCATGAACGAGTCGTCAAAAGAGCTTTGGCGGAATCCTTATTAAGAGAAGATCTCCACCTTGTAATAACTCTACTTCCCATGCTAAATGCAGATTCGGATGACACGGTTGTTATAGGAATGGCTAGAATATCTCTTGCCATCCTAGAGACACTAGGATATCTATGAGCATTTTTCCTCCACCAGTCAAGCACATCTAGATCTTTAACTAATTTTTCCAGAGTCTCATCCAAATATAGCTCAATTTCTGATTTTTCTGTAGAAACATCATAAGAGGAAGCAAATCCCTAGACACAAAATAAACATAGGTAAAACATGCTGAAATATGATAAAAGTAACTTATATTATTTATTTAATTTACCTCAAACTCTCCAGGGTCCATCGGATTAAGAGTAGAAGTCGTGTCATTACTGTTTGAAACATACTCTTGATAGAACTTCAGAAATTCGTCTTTCACATGTTTGGATTTCAATGGAGCCCTTTCAATATCCAACTTCTCGAAACAATGATGGATGAGCTGAAACTTGTAACGAGGATCCAACATGATGGCAAATGAAAGAATCAAACTGTAAGAGCTCCAATACTTATCAAACTTCTTCTTCATCCTCTTTGTCATATCCATCAGAAATGTATCCCCACAATCAGCATATTTCAATAACAGAAGCTCAACTTTCCATACACATTTGAAGTACAAGTTGGATGTTGGATACTTCCTTCCCGACATAAGAGTAGTAAGCTCATCAAAAGGCTTCAAAAGTTCACAAATCTTCTCAATTCTATTCCATTCCTCATCTGTTGGAATTTCACAAATCTTCAAAAGTTCACAAATCTTCTCATTTGGGCATCTTTTTGTCAAATTGGGTTTTAAGCCCATTTAAGGCTTTTTAGCGTTTACGCATAGTTCTGAGCCTCGTTTTGTATGAGCGAGACCTTATTGATATTTTATATGCCTAATAAGACTAACTTGTATAATTTTTCGAACAATAATCAACATCGATGTTGTAGACCATACATATTGCGCCAAGTTATACAGTTATCACTAGTTTGGTTTTACAAAGGAGGTGTTATTTGAAATGTTAGAAGTTGTGATTGGAAGTTACCCACATGGTTAAATATCTCTAATAAGCATTGAAACCAAGTTTCATTCCATTCCGACATCGTTTGGGCGTCGTTTTTCCAAATTGGCCTTAAGTCCATTTAAGGCCTTTTAAGGTCTTTTAGCTTTACGCATAGTTTCAAGCCTCGTTTAGTGTAAGCGAGACCTTAATGGGACTTTATATGCCTAATAAGACTAAGTTGTATAATTTTTTCAATCATAATAATACATCGATGTTGTTGACCATACATATTGCCACAAGTTAGAGAGTGATGACTAGTTTGATGTTTAGAAAAGGAGGTGTTACTTGAACATGAAGAAGTTTTGATTGAGAGTTACCCACATGGTCAAATATCTCTAATAGACATTGAAATCAAGTTTCAATCCATTCAGACATCGTTTTGCCAAATTGGACCTTAATCTCATTTAAGGCCTTTTAGTGTTTACACATAGTTTCGAGCCTCGTTTTGTATAATAAGACTAAGTTGTACATTATTGGTACTTTATATGCCTAATAAGCGAGACCTTACTTTATATGCCTAATAAGACTAAGTTGTACATTAATGGTATTGGCACTTCATTTTAGTAGTGTTATTGATAGATTATTAGTGTTGTTGACAAAGTATTAGTCGTGTTGACAATTTAACCAGTCCTGTTGACAGTTTATTTAGTCTTGTTGACAATTTAATTAGCCATGTTGACAGTTTACTTTACTAGTTCTCTAAAAGTTTAATTATCCATATTGACAGTTGATTAGTCTTAGTGACAATTTATTTAATTGTGTTGACTAATTAATTAGTCATGTTTGCAATTTATTATCTAGTGTGTTGACAATTTGTCCAACGTGTTGACAGTTTATTAATGTTGTTGACAATAGTTATCTAGTGTGTTGACAATTTTTTGGGTAAAATTTACAATTTCCGCTTCTTTATTACTTTTATCTTTTTGGCCAAATTTTCGGGTCAGAAACGGGTTGGGGCGGGTCAACCCATTTTTGACCCAAAAAAAATCGGGTCAATCGGGTTGGGTCGAAAACGGGTCACGGGTTCAATTTGACGGGTTATGACCCAGAAAAATCGGGTTGGGTCGGGTCGGGTTTGCGGGTCGGGTTAATTTCTGCCGGGTCTAGCCACAGGGGAAGAGCACGGATCGTTTGGTTGCCATTCGTGGCATGCTTGACCGTGTTCGTTATGAGGAGGTCAGATTTTAAGAATGTATGCTTTCGTTATATTGTGTGAATGTAAACTATACTAACTGTTTTGTAATGTTTTGTTGCAGGTTAACTGGTTTCCCTTTTCAAATGTGGATTTCAGACTTCCGCAGTACGCCCCGTCTTTGTTTGAGGGCATTCTCCGTTGTCTGGACATCGAGGAGCTCTATCAGCCAGGTCGCCTGCTGCGACAGTTTGGACATGTGCAGGGTATCCCAGATCCTCCCCCAGAGCCCATCCAGGTGACACGTAACAACAGGCTGACGCATTATTCAGTTCACTTTGCTGAGGATCTGCTTGGTGTGTGGGATCAGGACCCCAGGCCTTTGTTACAGATTCGGGAGCCACGAGCGACGTACTATTGGGCAGTCACAGATGATTATCTCGATTGGTATGATCGAGTTTCTCATCCTCTGGTGGATCCCAGATCCCGTAGACTCGATCGTCCAGTTGGTCCGCTGCGTATTCCACCTTCGGTTGACAGTTTTGCGGTACGATTATAAATTTTATTAGTCATATTCATTCAATTAGTATATTTGATAGTAATGTTTTGATATGTTGTTAATATAGCGGACCCAGCTAGTGACTTGTGAGATTCGAGCTTTCTTGGAGACACCACCAGAGAGGAGGCCTGCAGATATCGATGAGTTCATGAGGCGTCTCCTTGGAGTTTTGACTGACGAGGCTCCACCGATGGCTCCAGCTCCGGTTCGTCAATCTCAGCTTTTTCGGCATTCAATCCACGAGGAAGGGCAAGGTAGTGGGCAAGGTAGTGGGCAACGTAGTGGGAATGAGGGTCGTGACTTGGAGTGATGTATAGTTTGTTTGGATACTATGTTTTGGTAATGTTTGGTTCACTTTTGCTTATTTATTTTGGGCTTTTCTTAAAAACGCGAGAAAATGGTCACAATCGCAAAAAATAATTAAAAACTACTAAACGTCAAATATTGATAAATGGTTCAAAACGTCTCGAAACGACTCGAAAACGATATAAAACAAGCCAAAATGTAATTTGAAGCAATCCTGAAAAAGTTGTAAAAATGTGCCAATATGTGGCCAAAATGATGGCATAATATGGCCAAAATGAGCAAAACTTAGCAAAACTTGAGTTTTTTGAAAAAGGCGAAAAACGACCAAGTATGTCAAATATTGATAAAAATGGTCGAAAACGTGTCGAAACGACTAAGAAACGAAAAAAATCGACTCAAAACGATATAAAACAAGCCAAATCGAAATTTGAAGGAATTCCGAACAAGTTGTAAAAAAGTGTAAAAATGTGGCCAAAATGATGGCATAATATGGCCAAAATGAGCAAAACTTAGCAAAACTTGAGTTTTTTGAAAAAGGCGAAAAACGACCAAGTATGTCAAATATTGATAAAAATGGTCGAAAACGTGTCGAAACGACTAAGAAACGAAAAAAATCGACTCAAAACGATATAAAACAAGCCAAATCGAAATATGGATAATGGATAATGGATAGTGGATAGTGGATAGTGGATACTGGATAGTGGATAATGGATAGTGGGTAATGGATAATGGATGTCATATGTGTATAGTTTGGGCCCATATCGTTTTAACGCCTTGAAACGATGAAAATCGAAATTTTGAAATTGAAACATGACAACAAATACGGCGAATAGTTATTTTCATTTTTCGGAATCGAAAAATTATTATCGAAAACGTCAACGGGCCTAATAAGGCCTAATGAAATTTGAATGAGGCCCAAACACAAAAAACGACAAAAAATGACATAAAACGGCTTAATGAGCATTACCGATCAAACGCTATCGTTTTTATAAGAAATTAACAACTTTAATACTTAGAAGTATGTAAACGAACACTTTCACCTGTATGCTACTACTCTCAAGTATATAAGTTGTATAGTTATACTCATATGTATGTGATACCACTTCGTTACTAAAATGAACTTCATATAATGTGTTTATTTCATCATATAACATTAGTTTGACACTTAATTGTTATCGTTTGACTCAACTGACCTCGTATTTAATTGGTATAATATGAATTTTTATCATATAACTCTTCGTAATCTCATATTACATTAGTAAAACTTGATAAAATTATTCACAAAACTCTCAATAACGACATATTTCAGTAGTATAACATTACTTTGGGTCATAAAACTTTTTATAATATCAAATAGTATAAGAAAACAATATAAAAAATGAATTTTTATGTAATTAGGGTTGGTACTACAACAGTTACCGCACCAACCCTAATACCCTAAACCCTACAAACACCAGAAACATTTGATTCTGGTGTTTGTAGGGTTGGTGCGTTAACAATTAACGCACAGATTCTGTGCGTTAAGTGTTAACGCACCAGAGTCTGGGCTGGGCTTGAATGTTGGGCTGGTCGTCTTTGTTGGGCTGGGATTTTTCTGTTGGATCTTGACGAAGTTCTGTTATCAGTTGTGCGTTTATTGCTAACGCACCACCATATTTTGCTTGAGTGTGTTACAGCTACCACACAGCTGTAAGTCACCTTTGGATGACCGAATTACGTTATTGGGCCTTTGTTGTTGTGGACCTTTTGTCTACATCGGCCCAAATCTAAGTTACCCTAGTAAAACCTCGGCTATAAATTCACTGCCTCAGTGAACCCTATTATCTCATTCTCACTGCGCCATAAAATAATTAGGTTTCAAGTTCTTACTCTGTATTTCAAAAGGAAGTCTCATTTTTTACTGATTTCGTTAGATATCTTCATTGTTTCTAACATGTTTTCTTACTTTGTATTACAGATTCAAACAACCATGACATCATCTTCATCCTCCCCAGTTCCAGCAGAAGGCAGTGAGATCCAGTGCCCGAGTAGAAGGTGCTCAAGAACAATCAAGGTGTTCACTGGTAATGACAAGAACAATCCCCATACGTATGGACGAAGGTATACCACATGTCAGTGTAACTACATGATCGTGTATCTTGAGCCAGAATACGACAATCATCATCTCCGAGTCATTGCAAAACTGTTGAAGGAAATAGCTGACCAGCAGTTGAAGCTGGTATATTTTCACCAGGCTAAGAGTATTGAAGCAGCCAAACACTAGATACAACAGAGGTTTCCCAATGACCCTGTTCCTAGTTTTTATGACAGTGACTCCGATTAGGGATCTGGGTATAAAATCAGTGAATCTCCGTTAAGTCTGTGTTTAGTTTAAATTTCAAGAATGAGTATGTTGTCTTTCCTTAATGAGTCTGTTGTCTTTCCTTAATGAGTCTGTTGTCTTTTTAATTTATGCTGAGTGTGTTGTAGTTTATGGATTCACTGATTTCACTTCACTGTTTCACCTACCTCATCTAACTCTACTGAAAACACTATTTAAAGCAAACAAGACAAGTCATTACATATTTCAAAGCAGACAAGACAAGTCATTACATATTATAAATCAATTCCAATCGAAGTCTAAAGATCAAGGCTACTAAACTATTACAAATCAAGTCATGTAGTCCATACGCTTTCCAGCAGTGAAGCGGTATTGTCGAAACAAGTCCACTTGGCCAGCATATATCCCTTCCCACCACTTGATGTTGTCATCTGCAAATCTTCTCCACGAACCGGAACAACGTGGAAATGGTGCCCCATCACGGAGCCAAACCTAGATATACAAAGAAAATTAATCAATAAGTATAAATGATTTCGACGTTTCATGACGTTTGTTTAGATTACCACATATTCTTACCGGTATCCAGTGATTACTGCATCCGACAAGAGCTATCCCAAAAATCTTCTGTGGAGGACCAGGGCTCACTGTAGACTGCCTTATTGGCAAGCATAAACACGGCGCATCCCAGGATAGTTGCACTAAACCAACATTATACACTGTGGCAAACACCAAACCCATAAATGGCATGTCCATCCAAAATGGTCTCTCACAAGGACTTCTCATGTAGTTAACTTGAGCAATAAGATCATCCCATGTTCCTACCCGTAGTCCACGTCGTATGGGCTCCCATGTCTCTTTGTTTCCAAGAAGCTCCGCTGCCAACGCAGCACGGATCATACGATATTGACTCTGTTGCATACCCGTAAGTAGAGCCATTGACCGATACCCACAATGTCCGTCTGAACGCACATCTTTCACAGAAGTCATGTAGGAAAGCCAAAAGTAGTCAATATTTTTCACCCCCAAGTTCACCCCCATATAACTTATGGCTTCTTCAATCTCTTCTTCATCTTCTCCTTCCTCTGTTTCGTTTCGATCTGGATAGCAAGCTCTTAGGGGCACGGCATTCATGTCTTCGTCTTCTAAATCGATGGTCTCTGAAAACAATGGTTCAGGTTGGGACTGTGATCCGAAGTCGAACGACACTTGACTTGCTTGCTTTTTAGGACAAGTTGGTCGTTTA
Source organism: Oxyria digyna (assembly GCA_029168935.1). Classification (NCBI taxonomy): domain Eukaryota; kingdom Viridiplantae; phylum Streptophyta; class Magnoliopsida; order Caryophyllales; family Polygonaceae; genus Oxyria; species Oxyria digyna. The sequence continues at coordinate 2,206,768 of JAPVLV010000017.1, forward strand.
CTTTGCCTATTTGCCTTCTCCTTTGCGACTTTTTGCGCATTCTCAGTATTTTTTAAGTCTTCTCTAACGTACTCGTGGTAACTCTTTTCCCTCTTTTCTCTCGGAGCAGAATTCCCATTTCGCTGCTTCTCCTTGTTCTTTGATCCCGGCGGCCTTCGTTTTCCTTTCCTAAACAAGTTTGTTGGCTCTACCAAAGAAATTTGTTCCGGATGCTCCAAGTCAATGTACAACTCACTTAATCTGAATAGAGTTTCATCCCTCAAATCTCCACTTTCCCATTTCGCCCTCATTTCACGCATTATGATCTCCGGAATAGACATTGAACGATTGTCGTCGGGTAAGGACAAATTTATTGCATCATCTTCCCATCTCAGTTCCTTCCAGAAGTCATGAAAATCATCCGGAACAAGAGGTGTCTTTGAAATGATTGCCCTAGCAAGATCGTGTACGCATGGCATCCCAAGACAATCTCGAACCCAATGATCATCACAAACATTTGAATACTCCTCCTTCAATATTTGCTGGTACATTTCCAACAACAACAGAAAACACCTATCTGACACTCGGTAAAATAGCCTTGAAAACAACATTCGAATGCCAGGAGGAAAGGTTGGGTCATCAAAGACCATTTGCCGAGTGGTAAGTGCTTGGTTCATCGTCGCCCTAATCAGGTCCATCTGAACTATGACCGCATGGTGGATCCTCACCATCACTCTGTTGAAGCCTCCTCTACTAGAACCCACAATTTCTTTCAACACCTTATGCATCCCCTCCACCCTAAATAAACACAATTTCTAATCATTAGCATAAATAATATGGTGGTCCAAAATAACAACTAAACAAACAAAGATACCTGTTTGTAGTCCTTGTGTGAAAGTGAAGAGTGTAGTCCGTCCACGCTCTAACTATGAACTTCTTGTACGGAGTAAACCAGTACTTTTCAACGTAACCAACAATGCCCTTCTTCCATGAATCTCTCAACTTTCTCAACCTCTCTTCGTAGATTTCTTCGGTGCTCGAGCAAAATATCCCCCAACATTGCGTAACAAAGTTCTCCGCCCTTTTAGTATTTTTAATCACTTTTTCTGCGTGTGACTGGATGTTGTGCTTAATGTGCACCCAACACAATAGTTGCTTCACATCAGTGTCTTTGAACACAAGTTTGATTGCTCTCAACAAAGCCTTCTCACAGTCGGTCATTATAGCCTTCGGCATCACTCCCAAATTTCTACACAACTCATGAACGCACATCATCACAAACTTGTAATGCATTACTGTCTCCTGAGCCATGAATGCATATGCGATGTTGAACGTCTTGTGCGTGCAAGTGAAACCAACCATCTCCACTAAAGTCATATCATACCTATTTGTCTTGTATGTGGCGTCCATGATAATCACGTGAGGAAACTTCCTGAACAAACGAATCGACTCCGGGTGAGCGAAAAAAAGGACTTCAACCTCATTCGTCCTCGTGTTCCTCAAAGGTTGACAAAAATACTTGTTCTCTTTCTGAAAATTTAGAGACCACTGAGTAACTGACAATTCACCACGATCTTCAAAATTGATCTTCTGCAAAAAATTGGCAATCTGCTTCATGGATGTCACATTTTGCGGGTCTCTTTTCCTAAGCTGAATAAGTATGTTTTTTGGCGTCTTGCGATCATCCCCCGCTTCCCTTGCTATTTTCTCCTCCTCTTTGCTCATTCTACCCACGAATGAATTCCCATGAAAACTAGTAGGAAGAGTGTGGTTGTGACGACCTTCTACAACATTCACGATCCATTTATAACTATAAGGCCCTTCTTTTATACGAACCCCATATAACTCAAATGTACAACCACATTTCTTCGATTTTCGGTGACGAAGCCTGGGAACCGGCAATTCTGGATTTTTTAAATTCACTTTCAGCCTACCCGATCTAGGTTTTCCAAACCTATCGCATACAAAATCAACGCAATATTTGCTAGATGTACGATGTACCAAAACTATCATTAAATCCCTTGCTCTCTGTTTTGTCCATTCCATCATCTCTTCTTTACTATCCCACATTTGCGCAGTACTAAAATGTGGTCTAAAGTCTTCTTCCTATATTGATTAAACTACATTACTTAGATACGCAATTTTAACTAATTAACCTAAATCTCATGCAATTAAATACAAAATTTAAATTGATAATATACTAACCAAAATCGGTAACAGAGTCCAATCGTCTAATGCAATTGATACATTTGCTTCGCCTTCTTCCTCTTCTTCGTCCACTTCCTCATCGACTTCTTCGTCTTCTTCGTCCACTTCCTCTTCTTCATCGACTTTGTATTCTTCTTCCACGACCCCTGATATCCAATTGTCGTTACCATCATCCCCACTACTCTCATAATTATAAGACATTGTAGTGTGCATTGCAAAACTTCAACAAGATAGCTCAACCTATATATACAACCAAAAAATGCCCGTTGGAATTTTATGCCCGTTGGTGCGTTAACTATTACCGCACCAACGGGCATAAAATTCCAACGGGCATTTTTTCAAAAAAAACTGGTGCGGTAACGTTTATCGCACCAGGTTTATTTAAAAAAAAAAAAAGTAATACAGTGCGGTAAACGTTACCGCACCAGTTTTATTTTTTTTTTAAAAAACTAATACGGTGCGGTAACGTTTACCGCACCAATTTATTAGTATTTTAATACTTTTAAAAAAAAAATTATTAATTAAAAAAAATAAAATTCCTGTGCGGTAATTGTTACCGCACAGGGTTTAATTTAATAAAAATCTGTTTTTTTTTGCTTAATCTGGGATTAATCTGGTGCGGTAATTGTTAACGCACAGATCTGTGCGGTAATTCTTACCGCACCAGCGTCGTATAGATTTCAGAAAAAATTCCAACAATGCCCCTGAGTCCTTTGGTGCGGTAAGAGTTAACGCACAGATGTGTACTGCAATTGTTACCGCACAGAATAGTGTGCATTTAGCAAAAAAAACGTGTGCATTTAGACGCAACCTAGCTTTATCCGGATTGAAATTTAATGGCTAAAATGTACGGGAGGAAATGCATAACGTATGTTTTTTCACTAATTATTAAACTATAAATATCTATATGATTATGAGCATTTGATGTATAAATGTATATCTAATATGATTACACTTAAAAACTCTTTATATATGTACCGATCGATGATCTTTACGTATCAAAAAAATATGTCATTTCACTAATAAAAACCAAAGACATCTATATTTCGAATTGGATGCATACCTATAGACTTTGTGCAAACAAAACAAAGCACTCTCTTGAAAACTAGCGCAAAACAAAGTTGATATCCACATTTTTCCACATTGCTTCATTTTCAGCCAGATTGACCAAGACTATGTCAAAGCCAATATGAAAGTACGTACTTTTCAAATTAATTTGATATTTGTATTTAAAAAATCGGTGTAAAACGTAGAAAATCAACTACTAAACGCGGCAAAAACTTAACACCATACCAAACTCGTCAGTGACACCCGACCCGACCCGTTTAATTTGGAATTGATTTCTATATATACACGCCAATCTTCCCTCCTTCCATTTTCATCGACTTTCAAACTCACAACCAAATTTAAACTCAATTTCTCAAAATGATAAGCATCTTCAATTCCAGACTCCCATGGCTTCTCCTCCTCATCGTCTCCCTTCTCCAAATCCCTGGATCCCTAGGTAAGCTCCTCACAAGAAATTGAATCAATTTTCCGGTTCTTGATTTGAATTTTGAAATTGAATTTAGGTGAGATGACGTGCGAGGATCTACCGATCCAGTACTGCGCGTTCTCGATCTCGACTTCCGGAAAACGATGCGTTTTGGAGCATTTTGTGAACAAACAAGAAAGGAAGCAGCACCAGTGCACGACATCGGAGGTGGTAGTCGAGAGGATGTCGGAGTACATCGAGACCGACGCTTGCGTCAAAGCGTGCGGAGTCGACAGGAAGATGATCGGAATCTCATCCGATTCGCTACTCGAGCCTCAATTCATCTCCAAGCTCTGTTCCCCTGCCTGCTACCAGAGATGCCCTAACATTGTCGATCTATACTCCAACTTGGCCGCCGGAGAAGGTAATCGATCAATTTCTCTTCTGTTAAGCTCAATCCTTCAGATCTGGATCTGAATCTGCTGTTTGTGTTACAGGTGGATACTTGCCGTTTGTGTGTGAGAATCAGAGGAGAAACCCTAGGCGTGCGATGGTGGAGTTGATGAGCTCAGGGGCGGCGCCGGGGCCTGTCTCGCTGGATGTGTCGGAGAGTGTAGGTGCCGATTCTCCGGCCGCAGCTCCTTCTCCTTTTCCTGGATTTTGATTCTATCCAGGCAGAAATTTATACCAGATAGCTTATACACTACATACATACATATGCGTTTTCGTACACAGGATATCAGATTTGAAAATTGAAAAAAGGGAAATGCCCACACAATGAGTAGGCGTGAATCTTATAATAACAAAAGTTGATTATGTATCGGTTAAGATTAACTCATTTGCTTTTATTAATTATTTTGGGCCGAAAAATCCTCATGGGCTATCTTCAATTTAGGCCTAAAGAACCACATGTATCCATAAGAAACCGAAGGATTTGTGCTCAATGTCCTATTGGGCACTATCCTTTTAACAAGTGCACTCCCAAACTAAGTAGTAAGTTTCTACCCCTACCCCACCCCCAATCAAACACATGCGCTGGTTTTCTAGATCACTTTTCAAAACACGCGCACTTTCTTTCTTCTCCTTCCTCTCCCCTCATTCACTACCAAAATAAAAAAATCAACCGTTCACCTTCTCCTCTCCCTCTCGATTTCGCCGTGATTCTTCTTCCCTGCATCTTCTTCTTTGCTTCTGTTTGTTCGCTCGAGTTCTCGCTCCGATTTCGCCTGCTCGAGTTCTCATCAGTTCATCCCGATTTTCCAGTTTTTCAGGCGGTTTCTCAGATCAAATCAGGTATCCAGCTCCCTCGTTCTTCTATTTGTTGTTATATTTGTTTATTTTGGGCGATTTCTGGGATTATGTGTCCGTTCGCCTGTTTGAAGTCAAAATCGAGTTCGTTTTGGTTTGAAACCTAGATTTTTATGTTGGTGTTTAGTTGCATGCGTCTTTATCTGTGTGTTTTTTAGGTTTTTCATTTTTATTACTGTCTATCTTTGTATCCAGAGGGTTTTATAAACTGTTTTTAAGTTTGCTGACATATTCAGAGCATTTGTACTGTGCAAATGTGTGTTGAATATGTCATGCTGTGTTTTATTTTGAATATTTCACTTTATTTGTTGATTCTTTACTGTTTTTTAGTTTCTGTTGTTGAATTTGTCATGGGGGATAGCTTGTTGTGTCTGTAGATGTAATTGTTGACTGCTTGTTCATGTTTATGTTCTTGAATATGGGATGCTGACAGTTTTTTGTGTCTGTAGATTTTATTGTTGGCATTTTTGTCATGTTTATGTTGTGAATATGGCATGCTGACAGCTTGATTGTGTCTTGAGATCTTATTTGTTGTCATCTTGTTCATGTTGACATCTTGAATATGGCTTGCTGACAGCTTATTGTTGACATCTTGTTCATATTTACATCTTTGAATATGGTATGCTGACAACTTTTGGTGTATGGAGATTTTATTGTTGACAATTTGTTCATGTTGACAACTTGTTCAGATTTCCAACATCTTTTTTTTTATGGTTGACACCTTATTCTGCTCTTATCTCTTTTTGTGATATATTTTTTGACACTCTGTATTTGTTTTTTTGTTGTTGACAGGGTGTCATGGATGTGTCTAAGTTACAGTTTTTGGCTTCCAATGATTTGTTTGTGGCTCCCAAGGTTACAACATACCACAGATTTTCTGTAATTGATCAGATTGAGGGGCAGTTTGATGATGTTAGTAACTTGTTGTTTTCTACTGGTGTCTTCAAAACCATCTTAAGCATGACATCCCAGCTCAACTATTCCCACGTCATAGTTCATTACGCTTTAATGCGTGCAGTTAAGACAAAGAAGAAGTACGAAATGTGGTTTAATATGCAAGGCAATGTGCTGTCTTTTTCACTTCAAGACTTTGCTGCAATCACGGGTTTGAAGTGCTCTGATTTTGAAGGCCACGTCATCCCAGATGATGTCTTTCAGTGTTCTCTGGGAACCAAAAGCAAGGTCACTCTTGACGACATTATTGCAGAGTTTGCCATTTCGACTGGTGAGCGCAAGATGGTTCTAGCACACCTTATTATTCTTGAAGGTGTGTTGATGCCTCAGAGGAAAGGCTCTGCTGTCAGATTGAAGTTTCTAAAGCTGGCTAGCAACTTTGAAGCTTTTGTGAAGTACCCTTGGGGTAGGGAAGTATATCTAGAGACTATCCGGGCTTTTCAAGATGCTCCAGTCAATGCAAAACATACAAGAGGTGGTTCTTCTAACGATAGAGTTTGGTATACTTTGCATGGTTATCCTCTTGCTTTTCAGGTATTTATTTTATCATTTCTCTATCTCAATTAGTTGTTTGAAGACATTCTTATCCCTTTTCCTTTTTAATCCTTAATTTTTTTTGTAGGTTTGGGTGCTTGAACATTTTCATCAGTTTCGCGATTTTGTTGGAGCTGCTACTGCGTCTCTTAAGACTATTCCATATGGCGAACGTTGGTTCTCAAGAGATAATTCCAAGCTTGCTTGGTATCATTCTGTCTCAGATCATTTTGATCTTCATCCTTTGGTATTATTCTATATCTTATTATACATTTTTTTGTCTTGTCTGTTTTATTTTTGTATTTAACTATTTTTGTTGACAACATATTTATATAACTCTTTTGTTTTGTTTTCATTATTTTAGTTGTGCAGACCGTCTCCATACGAGGAACATTCTACATTTCGGCACCTCAACTTTGTCGACGAGGTCGAAGATCCTTTGTTTGATGCATATGCTGAAAAAGTTCTTGCCACTGCTCGTGAGAATTCAGAGCAAGCTATTTCTGACACGTTTATATCTGAGCGACCAGATAAGACTGCCAAGAAGGTTGTGTCTAAGCCAGTGAAAATTGCCCCTAAAAGGAATGTGAAGAAGCCAGTTCATAAGGCGGCGAAGGTTGTCCAAGCTGTCAACAAAGAGAAGGAAGCTGTCAGCAGTTCAGTTCATAATGCTGCAGAGGTTGACAAAGCTGATGGCAAAGAGAAGCAAGCTGTCAGCAATCGAGTTTCTGATGTGTCAAATGCTGGCAAAACTGTTGTTAAGAGGAAGCAAGCTATCAACACTCCAGGTATGTTATGTTTGGCAATTTTTTACACTGTTGACATGTTGTTTGTTTTTTCTATTTTCATATGTTTTGCTTTGTTGACATTTTTTTTCTGTTTTTTGACAGTTCTTTATACTTTGTTGACAGATTCCCCTCTAGTTGTCAGAACTTATACACGTAGGCTCACCAAACAAAATCGAAAAATCCTTCTTTCTGAACACACTCCAAGAAAATCTTCAAGATTATGTAAAGGTGAGAGCAATCAGCCCGGCAAGCACAAAGTTGTTGTTTCTAAGGTGCCTGTTGGTGTTTCTTCAGTCCCTGCAAATTCTTCTCGTAAAAGAACATCAAGATCTGCTGGTAAGGTTGAAGATGCAGAACATTCTGCTAATCTCAAAGTTGTAATTAAGAAGAGGAAGTCTTCGCCTGCTGCTTGCCCCAAGGTCATTTTCAAAGTTAGTGGTTCCGAGCCAGAATTGAAGAAGGCAAAGCAGGACCCTGTGAAGACCCTTGTTGTGTACGACCCTGTCAAAATTGATATTGACAACATCATCAGAAAGCTGAGGTTAGACATCCCAGATCTAGCCGCCCAAGATGCCCCACCTATTGTTCAGTTCCCGTCCTCATCTGAGAGTGGTAAGCAATCATCTGTTCAACCACCATCTTCTTCTTTTCATGTTGACATGGAAACAAATGCAGCTGGCCCTGCATGTGATTTTGTTGACAGTGAGAGGACAACGTCTGTTCGTCCCTCAGCTGACATAGAAGGAAACGATGTTGCTTGGGTTGGACGGTTTGAAGTTTTGAGCCAAAAAATTGAACTTATGTACGATGCCATGTCCGAAGTTCAATCTTCCACCAAAGAACATGGCTTGACGTTGGTTCAAGTGGAAAAGAAGTTGCACGACCTATCTAGTCTGATGCAGAGCAACATCAAGTCCTCGTTCCAAGATAAGAGCACCCAATATGAATCTGAAGATTTTGTAGATGTCAGCACACATGAGAATGTTGACAACTTGGTGACTTCTTCAGTATTTGATGGAACTAGCCGTTCTGAGAAGGAAGATAGAGCTCCAGAGAAGCAAGGGGACCTGGGTGAAGCCGAAGGTGTTGAAAGTCCTTTAATGTCTGATGCTGTAGTTGGTGGATGTGCTGTGGGGAAAGTTGGGGGAAGTCAAAGTTGACAGTTATGAACATCTTCCAGTAGCTGAATCTGTAGAGCCCAATGAAGACATTGCTGACAGTCCTTCAAATGCCAAAGATGTTGACAACATTAAAGTTGACAACAAAGCAGTGGGACAAGATGTTGACAACTTGACAGTGGGGCAAGATGTTGACAACTTGACAGTGGGGCAAGATGTTGACAACATGAAAGTGGTGCAAGATGCTGACAACATGACACCGGGGCCAGATGTTGACAGCTTACCTGATGCACAAGGTGTTGACACTTCAGATGTTGTGTGTGCTTCTAGTCAATATCTTGATGACAGTGGGTGTATTGATCAGTATCTTGACAGCATCCCTGAATTTTCAGAGAAGGACTCTATACTCATCTCTTCTGGAATCAGTCTTTCTCAAGACACTTTGGATACTGTTCTTCCTGCTTCCCAGAACATTGTTGAGTCAGAAGAGCAACTGAAGAAGTCTCCTAAAAATACTGTTGATGCTGGAGAACAAGTGAGGAAGTCTTCCAGGGTCCCAACCCCAAGTGTTCTTGTTCAAAGCCCTTTCACTGCTGAGAAGAAGAAGAAAGTTTCCATGCCTAGTCGTCCACCTTATTCATTCTATGGAATCGATGATCGCAGAAAGTTCTACGAATGGTTTTCTTTGACGTATGTTTATATTTCTAATTTATTTTATTTTCTATATTTTTCATATTTGTGTTTACTAATTTTCTTCTTTTTGTTGGAGTGGTAAGAAGGCGGTGATTAGGCGTAAGGAACATGATTTTGACTTTACCAAAGACTTCTTTAACAAATTGTTGTTGAAAGCACAAATTCTATTGGAAAAGCCAAGTGGCTAAATGATTGTGTAAGTTAATTATTTTGTATATGTCCTGTCAACATTTTAAAAGTTTTGAATATTTGCTGTCCTATATTCAATCAGTCATATTTGTGTTTGTCAGTCTTGTATTATTTCTTCTTCTTTCAGTTTGCAGATTTTTATTATTTGGCTGTTATTGTATAGTTTTATTTTATTTTTTATTTCTCTTTTAACTTTATTCTTTTTTCTTTTGTTTTTTTTTGTTATGTAGCACATCTCTGAAGCATTATTTTTCTTCCGGAAGCATATAAACAAAAACAGTGACAAGTTCAAGGATGTTGTGATCATGGATTGGATCTGGTATGGGCATTTCAATCCAGATAAGGAAGCTCTTATTCAGAAAGATGATGAAAAGGAGCTTCTCTTTTTCCAGAAGTATTTCATAGGTCTCTATCCAAAACATGAGGGGAGGTGCTGGTCTGAATCTGTGACAAGGGTGTATACCCCCTTCAACTTTGAAAATGAGCATTGGGTTGCCTTGGAGATAGACCTAGTTAAGTGGCATGTCATTGTGTTTGATTCCAGCCTGCAGATCAACAATGATGTTTATTGTGGAAATATAATTAAAAGTTTATGCTTTATGCTCCATCTTGTTATGAAAAAGTCCAACTTGTTTGGCCATCTTAATTCTTTGGACAAGGATTTCCCATGGTCAAGGCGCAAAGATGTTCCTCAGGATGGGATGATGTAAGTATATGATTTTTTTAGATTTTTCTATCTTTATTGTTCCTCTGTTATTCATTTCCTGATTCCTCTCTTTTTTTTTGGTTGATTTTTCAGTGGGAACTGTGGTGTATACTGTATCAAGTTCATCGAGTCTTTGGCCATTGGCACCAGTTGGGATGATCTGGATGACGAACACATGAGGGCTCATCGGGAGAAGATGATGATTGACTTGTTTAATGAGAAATGGGAGTTCAAGCCATTGCTATCTGAGAAGGACACACCTGAAGCTTGAACTTGAATGTTAAATTTTAATGTAATATGTGTGTTGCTGGCTTGTTGCTATGTGTGTTTGATAGTGATTTTGTTCAGACTTAATGGTTTTTTAGGACAACTTTTGGTTTCAGCTGTGTAAGACAGTTTCCATTCCACTTTTTGTAATACAATTTCTGTTTACCACAACAGCTTGTGGTGAATGCAGTTTGTTGCAAGCCAATTTTTGTGCAAGTCAGTTTTTGTGCAGCTTTTGTGTTATTTTTGCCTATGGTTAAATTACATTTTCTCTCTGTCTGTCAACAATGCTCACTCAGGTGCAACGAAGCGCGCTAAGTTTATTATTCTTACGAGGTGTGCGTAGCGCGCTTCGTTAACATACCTGTCAGCATAACTTGTCAACATTCTAAATCTTTGTCATCACAATATGTCAACATTTCACCTTTGTAATAAACTTTTCATTGTCTCAACTCAATCTGTCAATATTACACACCTGTTACCATTGGTTTGCGTGTCAACACATTTCTATCATAACTTGTCAACTGTTAAATAACTTGTTACAACCTGTCAGCATAACTTGTCAACATTCCAAATCTTTGTCATCACAATATGTCAACATTTCACCTCTGTAATAAACTTTTCATCGTCTCAACTCAATCTGTCAATATTACACACCTGTTACCATTTGGCTTGCATGTCAACACATTTCTATCATCACAATATTACAAGCTGTCAACAAATCTATAAACACAATGTTGTCAACATTTTTTTATCACAATGTCAACTTCTCAACATTAACCTGCATACATCATTCTCAGAATTAGCATTTTTGACATTATCTCAAAACCCAAAATAGTTTTGTTTATAAAACCTGTTTACAGTATGAATATCAATGTTGACAGGATATACAACTATTATTCCTCTGAATTAAAGTAAAAAATTAAAAATTAAAATCCTAAAATGTTGTCCACACTGATAACTCTGTCCCAATCTTGTCAGCAAAGTTTTTTTGGCAAGAAGTCTTGTTGTGTCCCATATTACCACAAAGGCTGCATTTTCCTGGCTTTCTTGTTCCTTTTCTCTTCTTGCTTCTGTTTGGGAACCCACCTTCAGATGGGTATCTTTTCTTTCTTCTTCTCCCCTTATCTGTCTGCACAATCGGTGGCATGCAGATTGTATCCGTTACATCTTTCGGTACACTGTGTTCAGTCTCTCTTGGCACATGGTATATTGTTTCTCTATATGATGATGTCCAAGCTTCAGTTTTATAGTAGTCGCTCACAAAATCTGTCACTGTTGCTTTTGCTTTCTGTATTGCAGCTATAGCGTGTACACACGGGATGTGGTCCACATCAAAGACTTTGCAAGTGCATTTCCTTTCTAGTAGATTGACCACCCCAAAAAAAATCTCCACCAAGTATATGATATTGAGCTTGATTTAGCTTTCTCACCTCATACCCCTTTGACATTTGGTACCTAGACTCCAGTATTTTCCCGATATTTGGTGTCACCTTGCTATTGTTTTTTTCAGCCTCTGTGCGGCTCTCATTAAACCACCTTGACAGCACATCTCGCATAAACTCTAGTAGAGCGACAACTTGGAAAGACCTGTCAACATCAAATTTCAACAGTGTCAACAACTTTTAAAATATCTTTGACACTTCATAGTTGGTAAAGTGTCATCATATCTATAATTTTTGTCATTCCTTGCTTCCAGTATTACTGAATTTATTGTCTCTGAGTAGTTCGTTGTCATTATGTTGTATCTATTCCCTTTGCAATGTGCTCTTGCCCATTTTTTAAATCCTACTGCTTCCAAGTATTCGCCCATCTCCTTATTTATCTCACAAATTTTCCCATAATTCTCTTGGAAATTCTTTAGCGTGTATGCATTAGCAGCCAGAGAGAATAGTTTGTGCACACCCTTATCCTTGAATCTTGTCTTCAGATTTTGCTTTAAATGTCTCCTGCACACAACATGAGTTGTTGTTGTGTACACTCTTTGAATGGCGTTGGCAATGTTGAGATGTCTATCTGACACTATTACCAAATCTTCTGTACATGGTATGACTTTTAGAAGCTGTGTAAAAAAGAATGTCCACGATATGTCATTTTCACTATCAACTACAACATATGAAAGTGGATAGATCTGTTGGTTTGCATCCTGAGCTGTAGCAATAAGCATATGTCCTTTGTGTTTTATATGCAAGCGAGTCCCATCTACCATGATTACCTGTCAAAACCAATCGAATGTATTATTTTATAATTCAAATATATATTTATGTCAACATTGTAATAAGTTGTTCCATCTTTTTATCTTAGATTTCTAATTTATTAATGTATGTTGTCAACAACAATTAAAATGTCAAAAGCAGACCTAATGTTTACATTTTCTATTATGTCATCATATGTTTAATTTAATTTGGCAACAATAAATCATTATATTAATCAATATGTCATTTAATTTATGTTTACTCAGCATACCTTTCTCATTATTTGGAATCCTCTTGTGCATGCTCCAATAGATACAAACACGAATCTGAAGTCGTCATGCTCACCAACTTCTAGGCATGTGTATGATCCTATATTGACTTCTTTGAGCATGTGGCAGTACATGGGCAAGAGTGCATAGTTTTCTTCTGGTGTTCCTCGTATTAGATCTTGTGCATGTTCTCTTGCTTTCCATGCCTTCCAATAGCTAACATCCATGTAATGTTCCTTCCTCATATCATTGCAAATGCTCTTTGGTATTGGTCCATTTTTAACATCTTCAAACCTGCATGTTTATCATATTAATATTAGTTCTCTGTTTTGGTTCAAGCAATTAATATATTGATATTATGATACAGAAACTTTTATACACATTACCTGGTTTTTATTTGCTCCCCAATCATTTTGTATGTTGGTTTGCACTCATGTTGACATCTAAAGTCAAAGGAACATGTATGTTCTCTTTGAAATTTTCTCACCTCAAAGAATGGAGTGTTTTGTAATGCAATTGCCCTCAATCTCCATTTGCAGCTTGTAACTGCGCACATCACTGTTAGAAGCTTTGGATCTGATTTTTTAACTTTGTAAGCAAAGTTCTCAGTCATTGCCAACTTTTTCAAAGCTTCGATCAACTTCTTTTTTGTGTCAAATAGCTTTCCCACATGGACAAAGTCTGCATCTGTTCCACTGTGACTCATTTCATCCTCCCCTGTTTTTTTTTGTCATTATCTTGCTTGCAGATTCACAATCCATAATTTCGCTATTCCCTTGTGTTGGCACTTCATATTCCATAGGTAGAAACATGTCTTCATCCATGTTAACTGCCACTATACTACTGCATCCATTCTCTCTTGCTATCTTTTGTTCATAAATCATGTATTCCCTTGATACATATAGTGGAAAAGTCCATTCCACTTGTGTTGTGTCATTAATTTCCATGAATGACGCAAGATCATCATCTGTCTCAACACTATATTTGACTTTGATCTTCTGGAAGAGATTAAGATGGCAGAGTTGGAGATTCATTTCCTCTGTTTCTAGTTGAACCGTTGTATAATCAAGGATTTCATTGCTTGTAGAGTAATGTTCTTACCAACTAAAAATGCTTTCGATATGATTCCCCCATCAGACACCATAACGCCATCTCTGATTTGTATTTCTTCGCCATATGAGACTGTCAGAATGTGAATTTTTATCTACAAATATATTTAATATAGTTTTTTTAGACAAGTATAACTAATCTATCTGTCAACATTTTGCCTATGGAATATAAACATTTCTGTTTTACCTGTCAGCAATATTCAATCAGGTCCAAATGTATATTCCAAATTACCAACGAAGCGCGCTGAGCGCGCTTCGTAAGTTTATTATTCTTACGAGGCGCGCGTAGCGCGCTTCGTTCACTTACGTGTTAATAAAAAGTAATCAATAAACATATACCTGTCAACAACTTAAATTTATTATCTTCAAAAAAAATATTTAACATTAGTCAACAACCTAAATATGTCAACAACCTAAATAATCATGTTCTATAGCATCTGTCTACAACCAATAGAATCATGATTAGTAATATCTGACAACAATACATTGTCTAAACTTGTCAACAAAAGGTGTGTTTCTTAATCCTCGATGGAATATCCCAAGAATTCATAAAAGTCCTAATGTAATTCATTCTATGTCATCAAACTATATATGTATATCATAATCTGTCAACAAAATAAGTGCTATATCATTATTAACATTATTTTACCTCTTGTTCGATGGATTTGCTGGTGTCGTTTACAAATTCGGCGCTTAGCATTGTGTTTGCAGTAGATACGCCTCTTTTTTGTATATGTTTCCAGAGAATCGATTTCGGTTTTTTGTCTACCTCTATTTTTTATCTCTCTGTAATCTCTTATTCTGTTTCCTGAATTGAATCTCCTTCTCACTGCGTTTTTGCTCTAGAATTTCAGGTTTCGCTGTTTGTTTGAATATACGAGGAAGAAGAAGATGGAGAATGTTGGAGGCGCGAGCTGTTTCAAGAATTTTCTTCCGATCGAGGCGCCAGCAGCGAGTGTGAGGAGGATGGAGAACAATTAGCGAGAATCAATGGAGAATTCGCGAGTGTGAGGCGCCGACGGAGGATGAAGACAGTTGGCGGAGAATCAATGGAGAATTGTCGGCGACGGGAGCGTTTTGATTTTGGGGAAGAAGGCGAGTAATGAATATTTTCCAGATTTAATGTTCTTTATTGCTTATATAGTAGGGTATTTTGTTATAACTTAATAAAGTGATGCATAAACTTAAAAAACATAGGAGTTTTTGGGTAAGTTGGTAAGAAACCCTAAAACCGCCTTCACCCTTCCTTGTTCTGCTTCTTCGTTTCACCGGACGATCCTGACGACACCTCTCCTTCCTTCTCTCCCGCCCCACCGACTTTAACAAACTTTAATTAAAACTCACATCTTCAGTATTTGTTTACTGGCAATGGGAGTTGAAGGAAGAAATTAATTCCTTGCGAAAATGGTTGCAAGATAGATTGACGTAAGCATTGGTAAAAGGAATTTGAGAATTAATGGTTGAGTGAAAATTTAACATTTGTTCATAAAGACTAGACTCGGGACCCCGGATTTCGTATGTTGTATAATATTGTTAAATATGTGTCAGAAAATTAGATTGAGACTAATAATATTCACAATCTTCTAATATTGCAATGTAATCTCAATAAAGTTAGATTTATAAACGTAATCAATTAAGAAAATGGCAGAACACCAAATGACTTCCTTTAGAGGAAAAAGAGAAGTAATTGGTACACAATAGATGGATTAGTCAGTTTAGAAATCAACTAAATCTTCATAAAAAAATGTCAATATAGTTTTACGAATATATAAGTCAAATTTTATACTAATAGGAAGGTAAACATGTAATCTGATTCCAAAAGACAGGAAAACTTCTAGGGCAAAGTTGACGTCTAGGTGACAGATCTAGGACTTCTTTATAACATACCTGAAAAGAGTTCTTAAATAAATAATATCAATGCAGCACTAATGACCATAGTATTGACAACATGGATATGGATATATTAAGTATAATTTTGATCTCGAATAATGAACAACACGTGGATAAGAATTCATTGACCATAATATAGTAATCCATAAATAAATTGCCTATTAAGCTGTAAGGATTCTCTTACCAAGGACATGAGTATTGGTTCAACAGTCAAACAATATTCTGATTTGGCAAAATTGAACTATGATTAATGTGTATTAGTAAAATAAAAACAGTACAATCTGCTCTATGCCTACTTCATGTATTTACTGTATATATGTACATCTGTTATTCCGTAATCTATTGAACTTTTTTAGCTCAATTTATTGTCGAAGTCTGAAGTTAAAATGCATATTAGTATTGAAATATTTAAATACTATCACCATGTTGTGTTTTGGTTTCATGGAATAGAATAGTTGATTGCTCAAGTATCTTTCAAAAAACACTCTGTATCTAATTCAAGAGAATTTCAAAGTCATCTATATATTTAAAAGGCTAAAAAGGTTGTAGATGATCATTTATAGTGCCTAATGATACAATTATAGATCTCATGCAGACATTGTTACTCGTAAGACACAATCTGCTTGAACAAACCTCAGTTACCTCTGCCACTAGGTTAACACGTGATCTACATGCTTTGAGATCCATGCAGCTGAATCCTGATATGACATATGAAAACGAATTCAAGAAAAATAACATACCAAGTTTATATAGTGGAAATACAAGTGAAGCAAAAATATCTAGCACCCGGTAGCACCTAGTTCTGTACCTGAACATGAATGAAACCTTCTTGATCATTGTATGACTTTGACCAACCATTATTCATGCCAAAAAAATACTAAAAATTACAAAAATGTGGCATCATCCTACCTCACACTGAAACACATCCTTTTCACAATATATGAAAAATTTGATATTAATGTTCACTATTGCTATTTAAAATATAAGAACATTAGAGTAGAGAATTGGAGCAAAATGTAGAGAGGTAATGATTTTTTTAAATAAAAATATCATATTCGGCGAGTTCAGATATACAATATAAAACAACTAAGAATAATAATTTGTAATACATGTCATACAACGCCATAACATTGAAATAATATCCTACACTAATACAACTACATCACTACCAACAATGGTAATCCCCTTATTGCTAATCCTATGAGCCAACTGAAACAAAAAATGTGGTAGTTTGCGTCAATGCAACAAATCGGAGCCTCTCGCTGTAGCCTGTCAAGATGACATCCAAAGTGTAAACCAAATAAGTTTTATTCTGCCACTTAAAAAACAGGAAAATAACTACCAATGAAAAAGCATATCTCATTACACAATTATATACATCAAAACGTTGTATTATATTATTCACATGCAAAAAATAGTAGGTTTGAATTTTTTCACCATATAATATGAGAGCTGAAGGAGGTCGTGTAATATTAAAGGTGAAAACAAGTCTTTTCTGTATGTAACCAATAATAATATTGCTAGTTGCTAATTAATGTGGAGGAGAAAATATGGGTAAAGCTGTGCAGAAAAAACGTAACATGATATTCAATGGAATATAAGAAAGACTTGTTCCCTGGATATGAGTGATTGGAAGTATCAGAGATGATGCATGTGTGGTTCACTTGTCTCGTCAAATATCTAAAAGGAAGAATGTGCAAAATTTAATCACCTTCCATATTTTATCACCTGATCCGAATCCAAAAACGACCCCACTGCCCTTTTTTTTATTGGAAACGAGAGGCGGAACTCTCAGAACTTCATAAAGAAACTCAAACCAAATTACACAGAAATCCACCGGGGAGAACAGTCCCCGGGAATCATCATCCAAACGACCAACAACCTCATCAGGAGGAGCATCCAAAGCAAGAAAACCAAGAGGAAAAGAAAAAGCCAAAGAAGTGAGACAACCAACAACAAAGTTCGCTTCTCTGAAGACATTGACGGAACTGGATAGACCAGTCCCTACGAAAGAAGTCATGAGCCAAAGACTGACCACGATCCACTGGTTTGCTAATTAACAGGCAAATCCTCCTGAACCCTCTATCCCAAAGTTCGGCCTTAGACACCGAACATCTTCCAAGATTATGGACAAACCCACCAAGCCAACGACCCTCAATATCTCTCAGCACACCACCACATGTAGCCATGTCATCTCTCACGATACCATCAGAATTGATTTTAACAGACCCCACACAAGGTTTCGACCAGGCGGTCATCATTTCCTCCTTCCTGGCCACATCTTTGACACCACGACATGCCCAAGTCTCAAAAAATTCTTTGGTCAAGACAAGGATAAAATCACCCTGATAACCTTGAAAGAACTCCTTATGAAAGACAACGTGATTTCTCCATTTCCAAATCCAACACAACCATGATAAATAAGGAACTCCAATCAAGACCAAAACTCAAGACTTTCTTGCTCATGATATTCGTTCTAAACAAGGAAGCAAAATCAGCCAAAAAGAACTCCTGAACTGGCTGACAACCCATCAAGGAAGCCCAAACATCTCTAATGACTCTACAATCTCTACATAAATGGAGAAGAGACTCAAAGTGAGAATTACATACCGGGCAAACATCCACATTGGCCATGTGTCTTCGTCTCCTCTCTACATTAGTAAGAATGCATCCACGCAACTAAAGCCACCCAAAAATACGTGCACGCTCTGGGATGGTAATCTGCCAAAGCCTCTTGTACACCGGATCATCGACCCGATTGAACGGGTCTTTCCCCAAGACCAAGGTGTAAGCTGAGGACACCGAGAATTCGCCATTCCTTGTGAGACCCCAAGTAATGCAGTTCGGGTTATCGTCCTCCTTAAGCACAACAATAAGCGCCAGGATGACCATCCAAGACACGGGGAGAAGGGGGGAAAGGAGATCCCATCTCCAACCGGATCCGTCAATCCAGTAATCACTAACAAAGGCATTTTTGTGTAACTCATCAGGTTGACCCACAGTCTGCGCAAGCAAACAATCCTCTCATATCCATACATCAAGCCAAAACCTAATTAATAGACAACCCATTACTAAGCATCCAACGACACCCCGGGATAACCACGTCCTTGACACCTCTTTTGATGCTTCTCCACACCACATAAGGTTTAGCCGAAGAGTTCCCCAAAATCAGGATGTACTTCATTCTAATGGTCGTAGCTAAAATGGCATTCAATTTAGTCAAGAAACACCAACTTAACTTACCAACGAGAGCTTTATTAAACTCTTCCACCAACTTCAAACCCTAGCCTCCCTCACACTTAGGCCTGCACAATTCAGACCCATTGACAAGGTGAATCTTACGAGCCTGATCCGTGCTACCCCAAATGAATTCACGAGTCTTCCTATCGATTTCTGACAACACACCCTTCGGGAGGGCAATAGTCGCGATCGTGTAAATCGGTACGGAAGAAATCACAGATTTAGGAAGGGTAATTCTCCCGGCAAGATTTAAGTGCCAGACTTCCATCCTGAAAGACGCTTGTTGATCTTCTCAAGCATAGGGCGGAAAGCCCCCTTCTTCATCTTCTTATGCAAAAAGGGGGATACCTAAATACACTCCAAGATCTGTAGTGACTGGATACGAGCTCACCTCTTGCAATCTATCAACCATATCAGACATGCATTACATTAGGCGAAATAAACAGTTTGGTCTTACTTGAGCTAATTTTTATCCCAGACGAATTACATAATCTGTCCAGGGTATTCGAAATAAGTCATTTGATCAACCGACGCCTCAGCGAAAATAAGAAGATTGTTCGCAAACATCAAGTGAGAAATAGGAGGCCCTCCTCTAGAGAGAAAAACTGGATTCCACTCACCACTGGCAACAAGCGAATTAATCATCTGGCTCAGACGTTCAATGCAAAGGACGAACAGATACGACGAGAGCGGATCCCCTTGTCTAATACCCCGACTAGATTTAAAGCTCTCAGAAGCCTCCCCATTCGAAAGCAAACTGAGCGAGGAGGTGAAAATACAAGACGAGATCCAATCGATCCAAACATCCGGGAACCCATAATCATTCAAGGTGTCAAGCGCAAAGTCCCACCTAAGCCGGTCATAGGCCTTCTCCAAATCGACTTTTAAGAACAATGTTACTCGTGATTAATCGTCGTGAAATAAAACTCCCTTGTATGGAAAGATTAGAAATGATGGGCTGAATACCAGACACTCACATCTTAGTGATCATCTTAAAAACCACATTACAAAGACTAATCGGTCTAAACTGCCTAATCTTTTCCGGGGTGTACTAATGGGTATCCATTATCTGTTACCGAAAAATAAGGGTATCCAAGACATGTAGAATGTCCAGTACATGACCTAACTCTCGCCTTGTTCAATTCAACCAAAAATTGGAGCATGGAAGGAGCATGAGCAAACACTGATCAACTGCACCCATCAACTCAATTATTATCTCCTGCTTTCTCTTGTATCAATTATTCACCAGGCGGCTACTGTTGTCTGTGTTTCTTTTTCAATTTCATCCTCCCAAAAGCAAAAGCTTCCCATCGACATTTCACTTTCTATCTCCACTCTCAAAATTCACCTCTGCACTGTTTCGCTTGTCCAAGGTTCTTCTTCATCATCAGAAAACTCCTCACACAAAGAAACAAAACAGGGACCCCCTTTGCTATCTCTGTTCTCTCTCACGCCCCTGTTTTGGTCTCCACAGTCACAGACACCCAGGCATTCTTCTTCTTCTCTTTTATTTTACTCGTTCACGTTTTTCCAAGAAACCCACAAAATTGTAGTGCCACTTTCATCTCACACCCTAATTTCTTATTTGCATTTGTGGTTGCTAATTTCTGGGTTTCTAGAAGCTGGGCATGTGAGATTGAATCATGGCTACCGCTCAACTCTTCCGCTCTCATTCCCACATCGACCTCGAGAATGGCCATCAGGAGGAGGAAGACGACGAAGGGAGCTTGTGTTTCTCCGACGCTGCAGAAGAAGAAGAAGAAGAAGGAGACGACCATTCGACCTACTCGTCTTACTCTCAGTTCTACTCCACCAATGGCGGCTCAATTGACGGCACTGGTGGGTCATCTCCGGTGGAAATCAAGGTGCATTCAGGTAAAGTGGAGAGAATCTGTAGAATTTGCCATCTGAGTTTAGTGGAGGAAGGCGATGGAGGTGAAGAGTTAGGGATTCCAATTGAGCTGGGTTGTTCATGTAAAGATGATTTGGGTACTGCCCACAAACACTGTGCTGAAACCTGGTTCAAAATCAAAGGAAACAAGTGAGTTTTTGTTGTTGTTAAGTGTTAATTACTGTCTGCTACTACTTCAAATAGTATTAACCTAAATGTACATATCTTGCTTTTTTACCCCAAAATTTCAACTTGTTTCATTTTTTGTCTTATATCCATAATGTGGTAGTAATTGTGCATTATTCACATACAACACTAGATAGTGCGGAGTAATTCTTAGTGACTGGCTTTATCCTAGGGCCATCTTCTTTACTATGAAGATTCTTTGATGTGTTGCTGCATGATGTTAGTGGTTGTGTTGGCTTTGTTGTGTAGAGTAACTAAGATTCTTTAGCTAAGAAGAATAAAGCTAAAGTTTTAAAGGAGGCTTATCTTAACATGTAAAGACTAAAGAGTGATATAGGAGGAAGAAAGCAGAAGCAAGACAGAAAACAAGAGGCATTGCATTGCATTTACCTTAGATTATAATCGTCTGTCATTTTCATTTGTGCTTTGGATTGAATTGATCTCTTCATTTTAAACCTTAAACTGCCTGTCAATTGTTATCTAGCTCAGCACATCTTCTTAGCTATTTAAATTCCAAATTTTAATATAAGTAAACTTCCTGTGTTTTCAGGATATGTGAGATATGCAATTGCACAGCTAGGAACGTGGTGGGCCCGAACGAGAACGCTGACTTGACACAACAGTCAAACGAGAATGCCAATTCAGCAGGCGAGACATCGGCGGTTTCTGAGCCACATAGGTGTTGGCAAGGCAATAGGTTTATGAATTTCCTTCTAGCTTGCATGGTGTTTGCCTTTGTCATATCTTGGCTCTTTCATTTCAAAGTGCCATCTTAAAAAGGTTGCTAGAAATCAGATTGTTTTTTCTGGCTTATTGTTATTATAAATTGATGACATTGATGATCTATTCTAGTTTCTAGTGATGTGTAGTAGGTATGTAGAATAAATTAAAATCCCTATCTCCATTACTTAGTTGGATATGAATGCATTCTGGATGCTGATACCCAGCTGCAATTTCTTCACATCTTGATATCATTGTTGTTGCTGTTGGTCTTTGCTGAATCTGCCCTGAGACATAAAATGTATAAAAGAGTTTATTTTCTGGGTAGTTATGTTTCTGCCTTAATTGCAAGTCATGAGAAACTTGCTGAATGTCATTTATGAAGCTTTCTGGATTTCTTTCTTATCCAATTTTAGTGCCATTTATAGCCTTCTTCTGTCATTTTCAAAGCTTGTGGTTTCCATTTGAGATGATGTGGTCCATATCCAATGTTGAAAATCAAATCAAATTAAATCAAACTTGATTCTGAATGTGATCATAATTTTGGAACAACTTCTCAAGTGTGACTACATGTAAATATTTCACATGTTTTTTTTTTTGCTACAGCTTGTACATGTAGATAATTCACAATTTCAATCAATTTCAAGTCTTTCAGAATCTGGAAACAGAACCTTAATAATCTCAACGAATTCGGACACTTGAAAACGAGTCATCGAAAGGATTACATACAAAGGAAAGGGGGAAACAACATCGTAACTCAGCTGAAGAATTTAAGTGGGAAAAAAATCAGATAAATAGGAGGGTCTATATACAGTTTCAGGTTTTGATCCTTTTGGCTTCCAAGTTTGTTGCTTCTTTGAGTACTTCTTGAGCATCATCTTCCATGCCAAGGATAAAAAGAGCAGTTGCCTGAAGGAAAAAGGCGATATGCCATTCAGGTGATACGGCCTGAGCTTGCATTGCATCTCCAAGAGCTTCTTGTGGCATGTCACTCATCATGTATGAAACACACCTTCTAGCATATACTGTTGGAGACAACATTGTTCCCCCTTCAATGAACTGCACAAAGATTAGTTTCTGCAGATTGATATTTGTCTCGGAAAGACAAAATTAACAGTTTAAGCCTATGGATCTCCATCATTTTAGTTCTTACCTGACTGTAACAGTCAACAGCTGTTAGAAAATCTTTGGCTCTGAATGCTGCATCTCCTTGCTTCTTTGAATTAAGAGTCTCCTGCATTTGGTTCGTCCACATTTGAAAGGACAGCTGCAGAAGAAGAAAACAAGTTAGAATTCTTACATGTAATGTAATTAGATCAGACATATATATTAATCGGTGCATGAAATACCTCATTTGCAATACCCTCATCATCCTTGTAGCCAACTTTCTCCAAGATCTCATGAATGGCAGTAAGATCCATTCTCAAGCTTGCTTCACCAATAGCTGTCAGTGATAATTGTTCGGGTGATGCAGTTTCTTGTGAAATACCCATCAAAATATATGATGGAACCTGCCCAAGAGTTTGACAATTAGCCGAGCTAATTGTCATGCTGTCTAGAGTTATAACTTTTGGCAAATGAACTCAATTAATACCTCGGTTTCTTTCTGAAGAGACAAGAGAGCAATGACAAGGGACTTGACATTTGGCCTCTCACGAGCTTCATACTGTAAACAACGGGTGGCTAGTTTTACTAATTCAGTTCCATCGTCACTTGAGAAATGGCCTTCCAAGCAAGAATCCATTAGCATCAGAAAGTTCTTCCCACGAATCAAGTCAAGTGCCTGAAAATGTTTCCGGAAGCAATTAATCGTTTTTAATTGCACATGATCCTTGCTATCAGTCTTGATGAAGTTACTAATACCAGTGTTAGAGATTATTTCTAAAAACAAATTTTGATTGATGTAAATTACATGACTTGGGGGAATATGTTTTCCGCTCAAAAGATCCAGCAGCATAGTTCCAAAGCTGTAGACAACACTTTCTGCACTTATCCGGCCTGTGAAAAAAAGACAGCAGATGGAATTGTATTTACTCTTAGCTTTAAGCAATGACAGGACAACACAAAGTATCAGCTGATTTGGAAGTCACACCAAAGTTAGACAACATTTTTTCCGTAGTATGAACTATTAATCAATGTTTATAATCGAGGAACGGGTAAGCTACATTTCGATAACGTTTGTTACCGGTTCTCATGTATTCTGGAGGAGTGAAGGCTAAGTTTGTGCTGTAACTCTTTCCATCTCTGCTATTCTTCATCAGGCCAAAGCAAGAAAGTCTAGGATTTCCCACCTGTTCATCGCAACATTTGAACTCGGAATCAACTCAATTAGAAAGTAAAGCTCCATAAACTACACAAAGAATCTAAAATACCTGATCAAATAAAACCCTATAAGCATTAAGATCATGATACAATGCTCTTCCTTTGCTACTGCAGTATTCCAAAGCTTGAGACAGGTACAATGCCACTCTCAACCTCATTGCCCATTTCATGGGTTGATTCTCCCCTAAAACCAGATTAAATCAACAAATTAACTCTGCTTAATTGAAATGACAATTCTGGGAAATCATGAAAGTCAGAGAAAACTCACAGTGAAAAAGATGCTTGGCTAGAGTGTCATTAGGCATAAACTCTGCAACAAGTAATCTCTCCTCATCTTGACAACAACAACCTATCAAATTTCCCAGTCTGTCACTCCTTAAGCTCCCCACAATTCTTGCTTCCTCCTACAAATTAAGTTGATGACAATTTAACAAACACCTGATGGGCAAAGATATACTCATAAACAAGTGAAACTCACGAGGAATTGGCGAGTATCAGGCCAAGCGGAACGGTTGAATCGCTTAACAGCAACAATTCGTTCACCGCCGTCGATCTTCCCCTTGTAAACGACGTTCGGCGCCTTCTCGCCATGCTCCGACACGATGTTCTCTGGAGAGAAGCCAGATGTAGCCACTTTTAGCTCTTCGATGCTGAACTCCCTGAAAGTCGGAATCGAATTTCTCTCGTCCTCTGCACATTCAAACAAACACATACTCATTTCACAGATTCACACGAAATTCGTTGAAATCAAACACTAATAAGAATTCAATCATCAATTACCATGCTCAGGAGTCTCCAAAACAGCTTGTTTAAGTGAAGAATTCCACCAACAGAGTGTGAATTTCGAGCAACTCGCTCCCATTTTCGCTAAGAAATTAGTTTCTTCTTCTAGCTCTCATCCTGTAAATTGTCTCCCTGAAAGTAGTACTATAAAAGAGCAAATTTCTGCGTCATAAAAATGGTATTCTTTTGGAGTATTGTACTACTGTAACTTTTGCATCGATTAGAAAATACGGAGTCCTCTCTTCTCTCTCCATCACTTCTCTGGATTTGAGCTTCTGATTTTTCTTTTTTTCTTGTTTGTCATGATGATTCGGTTCGATACTTTCTGCAGCTTCAATCTTTCTCATACTGCTGCACATGATTTTTTCTTTTACCATATTTTTTTAAAATAATCATGAAGGGCGGGTTGCAAATAACGGTAAATACAGGGTTGTTTTTTGAAATAAAAGTGAAGTTAAGGGTCAAAGAGTCAATGATCCGTTTGTTAGAAGGTGACAGACAGCAACGGTAACGTTTTGTTGTATGGTCAAGGTCATAATTTCGGTGGAGATTTGGCTCCAAATTTCGTAAGCATAATATCCATATTATCGGTTTCAAAAACTGTGGCTGCTAGAAGAAAAAAAATCATGATTCACAAACCTTAAAATAAAGGAAAAAAAAGTGAAGTTCTTTTTTTTTTTTGTGGTTTTAGGATTTATATAAGAATCTGAATCAGGTGAGAATAATGATTATTGTGCGAATATGCGAATGAATGCACATTTGAGCCATTGACATGCACTTTCTTCAGTAATGACATGCATTTTCTTCAGTAATGACATGCACATTTAGGCCATTGACATGCACTCTATCAGATTTGCATGTCATTGATAATATGTGAAAAATACATGCACACACCCCGAAAGTGCATGTCAATGGCAAATTATCAATGACATGCAAATCTGACAGAGTGCATGTCAATGACCTAAATGTGCATGTCATTATTGAAGAAAGTGCATGTCAATGACCTAAATGTGCATTCATTCGCATATTCGCATAATAATAATTATTCTCACTTGAATCTTTTCCTTTATATAAATATTATTAGCACATAATATAGGAAAAAAATTCGAGTATGAAGAAAGTTTAATGTAGGAAAAACGATGCGATCGTGTTCACAACTTACACTAATCATATTTTGAAGGATAATTTTTATAATCTGGAGGGTGATAATATTAAGCTTTTTTTGGGAGTCACGTGTGTGATATTTTTGTATTTTTTGTGAACCGTGTTTTTTTTAAATGACTAAAACGAACATGATCACCGGATTATGAACATTATTATCAAGAACATGAACATTAGCTTATTATCTGTAAACTTGAACGCTTTGTTTTTTCTACGTTTAACTTGTTTTCTACCCGAACTTTTGTCCATGAAATAATAGTATAGTACTAGTATATTGGAAAACGTTAAGGAAAGAAAATAATAGAATGAATTTGGTGATCTCATATGAAAATCTTCAAAACATAACGCCTTAACTTGTGGGAGATAAGGGCCCTTACTGCATTTGCATTGGTGTTATTCTAAGTAACATACAATTTTTTTTAAAGTAAACAAAATTAAAGTGTTAGCCATTTTGTTTGAATCAATGCATGAGTAACAACTCTTTGTTACTCCTTCTTACACAAATCAACTCACTCTTCCAATTACATGTTAACATATGGTCCAATAACAAAATTCTCTTACTTTTCTATTAGTTTAATCCTTATAACACTCATAATACATAAAATTTTATTATAATTATTTTTCAAATATTTTTAATTTATTTTTATCTATATATTGACATCCATATGAACTATGTAATATATTATCTAAATTTATACAAAAAGTAAAAGGAAAATGTATGTTACTTGATATAAATAATATGATTGTGGATGAAAATTCATTTAATATTAAAATAATATCTATGTTACTCATGTTGAGTAACATGGATAAAGATGCTCTTAATATCCCCTTTGTTCTTTTGGTAGATGTCCTCATTGCAAATTTATTTAATTTGGATAAAAAATAATTACTCTCTCCGTCTCTTAAAGATTGTCTCATTTTGTACTATGCACAAACATTAAGTCAAATCTAATCAAGACAAAAGTGTAAATAATGACACATAAAATCATAAAATTCAACCAATAACAAACTTATTACAATACGAAGACAACTTTACCCCTAAAAAATATTGTTGGATATGAATAAAATAAATTGAGTAAGGGTATTATGAGAAGATATTAATAGATAGAAATGAAAATGAGACTCATTTTAAGATACGCCTGAAGCGAGACAAATATTTAGATACGGAGATAATTTCATTATGGAATCTTAAATTATTTTATGATGTGTTTGAATTTCTATTGAGAATACATTATTATACTAATAGAAATAAATTCAAACACATCCTTAGTAATTATCCTAAGACTAGAATTTAAAGTAGCGCGACACTTTGGCAGTATAAGATACGATATTATATATTCAATTTTTAAAATGTCCTAATTTTATGCTTAGTTTAATATATGAATTGAGTTTATTGTTTGTCTAATATCTTTGAATTGTATCAAAGATATTTGAACAAAAGAGGTGATCTAATTTCTATTACCCTACAAAATTGTCAATTATTTTATTTTTTAATAGGTCAATCAACATTAAAAAGATAGAGTTGCATTTAAATAAGGAGAGGAGAAAAATGAATTAAGAGAGGAGAATTAGTTAAAGTCTTCAACAAATGTGATTAATGAGGAGCATTCAACTTTTTTGTGGGAAAGATCTCGTAAGGATAAATCTTTAGATAATGACTAAGGATGATGCACACAAACTCTATAATTAATGCACACACGTTATAACTTAGCTTATAACCCATGCACACAGTATTTTGTGATGCACACAATCTATTACACATGCACACATTATAACTCGTGTGTGCATAAGTTATAACGTTTGTGTGCATCATCCTCAATCCTCATCTAAGTAACTATCCTCATCGGAACCAAACTCCTTTTTTGTACCATGCCAACTTTATATTAGATTTAGATTAGGATAGTGGAAGTCTTAGACCCTGTAGGGCCTATACTTTTATGGATTGAATTTTTTAGAGCCATGTGTGTAGCTCTTTATGTGCCAAAGAAACAATTAATTATTTTATTATTTTTTTACCCTAAATTATACTCCCTACACCGAATAACTTAAATTCTAAACCCAAAACTACAAAAATTATACCCTAAAACTCAAGTTTTTTAACATTAAAATATTATTATTTTTATGTTTTTATGTTTTGGCACACAAGGGGCTGCAGGTGCAGCTCCAGGTGATCCAATTTGATACTTTTACTAATAATAGTCAAAAACATCTTAAGATTCATCAAAGCCAAGCTATATTTCAATGAAAAGATTAATGAAATTCACATGCGCACTAGTGACTAGTTGGCCCAATAATGCTGGTCATGATTCCACAAAAAACACTTGAAACATTTTGGACATATTCTTGCTAGCTTATTATATTTACCGAACAAACAATAAAGGTTAGATCCTGAAAATAGTAACCTAAATCATTCTATACTTATAAAGTATTTCAAAAAAACATGTACTCTGTATTATTAAACCTAAGAAATACTGTATAAAATATTATCGAGTATAGTTAAAAAATGTAACCGAAGAAGGAGAACATCATTCCTAATCATCGCCATCCAAGTCAGGCTTTGGTAGCTTTTCACAATGTATCTTTTCCACTCAATGTGTAGTTGTTAATCATACCTTACTATTTGTGATAATATACCCAAAAAATATTAAACCAATAGCAATACCGTATAAAACAGATGCCATTTTTAATAACATAACAAAGGGAAAAGATGTACAAAGTTGTAGCCATCTGAAATATAATTGGAGGCAAATTTAAGCATGATGATTAGACCACCATGCCCATCCATAGCTCAGTAAATAAAACTGCCTTTACATTTTTCATTATGAGTGCCACCCACTTGGGTGTCAAAGATAAACTTTATAAAACCAAAACAAAATGAGAAGAAAATTTTAATTATGTACAATGATGATTTTAAGACGCAATTGTTAAATTTATCATATGAAACAGCTAAAGACCTATATAAGTTAAATTTGATAACATACAATGTATATATATATCGAGGCCGGTTCCGGTGTAACGGATTTTGTGGTGTAACAAGTGGATTGACTAGGAGCGTTGGATTAGATTAAATCAATGGCTATGATTAATGATGAAAAAGAAATTAATAGGAGAGAGA
This sequence comes from Oxyria digyna, assembly GCA_029168935.1. Classification (NCBI taxonomy): domain Eukaryota; kingdom Viridiplantae; phylum Streptophyta; class Magnoliopsida; order Caryophyllales; family Polygonaceae; genus Oxyria; species Oxyria digyna. The sequence continues at coordinate 2,235,867 of JAPVLV010000017.1, forward strand.
GTCTTTAATTTGTAGAAGTTTACGTATTTGTAGGAATTTCTGATTTTTTTATTTTGTTTTTAACGATTAAACGAGAGAGAGAGAGAGAGAGAGAGAGAGAGAGAGAGAGAGAGAGAGAGAGAGAGAGAGAGAGAGAGAGAGAGAGAGAGAGAGAGAGAGAGAGAGAGAGAGAGAGAGAGAGAGAGAGATGGTGAGAGATATGGCGACCGAGAAGATGAAGGGTGAGAAGATTTTGGGGGAGATGGTTTTGGGGAGAGACTGAGAAGACGATATTCAGGATTTGCTTTTAGGAAATAATTTTGGATTTTGTTTTTTAAAATCCCAGCAATTTCGGTAAAAGAAGGGATCCCCTGTGTGCAGCTCTATGTACCATCCGAGGTTAATTCTAGGCCATAGATTTACAGAAGATCCAACGCTCCTAATGAATCCTTTTGTTACACCATAAAAGCCTATTACACTTGAACCTAAATCTATATATATATAAATTATTGGGTTTGATGAAGTAATGATAATTTGTACCTAATAAATACTAATATGTTAAATCTTTATCCTAATTATCTACTCTATCTGTCCCTTAATGTTCTTCTCATTTCATTTCGACACATTTGTCGAGGCACGTTTTGCGTCGTTAATATCTCTTATTATATATTTCTAAAAATTATAAAATTTTGATATTGTTAAAGTACTCAATGAGACGAACAAAACAATATCACGCATGACCATGTTTGTTCTTATAGATTGAGAATAATCTAATAAATTGTATTAAATCGTGAATAGTGTTAAAATTGGAGATGAGAAGAACATTAAAGGACGGAGGGAGTATTATCTTAAATGCTAATCTATATATAATTACTAAAGCAAATCCCCTTACTCCCACCCCAGCTATGCCACGTATCAAGAAGGTTTTTCAGCCACTCCACCTGTCTGCCACGTGGCTCAATACAATTGGTTGCGTTTTTTTTCCTTTTTTTTGCCAATTTTTTTGTGATACTGCTGTACATGTCTTGACCGAATTTTAGGTAATCTGTTGTAATTTCCGTGTGAAGATCTTTTCGTTTTTAAGAGATTTTTTTCTACAGACAGTATTCCCTAATGATATTAATTAAATACCTAATTTACCTAAAAGATTTTAAACCAATTGCCCTAAAATGAGTACAAAACTAACGCATAACAGTCAAAGCTATAAACCTGTAATGCTATAAACCTACGAATTGCCCTAAAATGCTATAAACCTGTAATGCAAAAAAATAAAACTGAAAAATAGAACTGAAGACATTATTACAATTTAACCTAGCTGAAGACCTGCTATGAACCTACATAAATTACAGAAACCCCAAAGTCAAAAACATTATTGCACTTATTTCTGCATAACAAAACTGAACCCAAAATAAAAGAAAAGGAAAATCGTCCTCTACAAGTTGTAGTTTCCAAAACTTGCCTTCATTAGAACTTGCCAGCATTCGATTTGAACCCTAATTACTGCATTCCAACAGGCCATAAATTCTGTAAACCAAGAAAAGGAAATAATCGATATTTTGTACACAATTTGAAAGCTGTTTAAACGAGATATATATCATACATGAATCGAATTAGAACTTGCCAACATTCGATTTGAACACCTTTAAAACCCTAATTACTGCATTCCAACAGGCCAGAAAATCTGTAAAGCAAGAAAAGGAAATTAATGATATTTTGTACACAATCTGCAAGCTGTATAAACAAGGAGATATATATCATACATGAATCGAAGCATATAAAATTATCTTTTACCTAAATTATAACAATTTTGTTCCAGAAATAAGACGCAACAATATTATGCACAAAATGAAACCCTAAAGTTTCATTATAAAATTGACGTTCTTCCTATCATAACCCACCCTATTCTCATCTTCCTATCATAAACCTAGAGTCATTCTTCTTATCATACACCATGGAACATTCAAGTTCACTGGTCACAAACAATAAATAAAAGACACATTACAAATTCACTGCTCACAAATTCAAGTTGATATTTTCACAAGTATACTTCTTCATGGGTTCAAATTTATCTGACTTTCTGCAAGTCTATGATCGACAATCCATTGAGAGAGAAGAGTCCTTAGGGTTTATAATTTTGTTTAAATCAGTATATATTTTATAGTTACTTATCATAACTTATTGTTACATCTATTTTTTTGTTATTTTTAATTATTCTTGCAGATCTTATTGGTGTTAGTATCAACGAGTCAACAAAAAACCTGATGAGAAAAGGATGATCAGGGGGTTAATGGATTCAAGGTAATATAAAAAAGTATTTTATGCATATATGAAGCATATAATTTTCTACAGAAACATTTTAGAGCATAAAATGTTTCTGCAGAAACCATTTTAGAGCATAAAATGTTTCTGCAGAAACCATTTTAGAGCATAAAATGTTTCTGCAGAAACCATTTTAGAGCATAATTGTTTTTTGCATAAACCATTTAGAGCATAAAAATTTTCTGCATAAACCATTTAGAGCATAAAAGGTTTCTGCAGAAACCATTTAGAGCATAAAAGCTTTCTGCAGAAACCATTTAGAGCATAAAAGCTTTGTGCATAAACCATTTAGAGCATAAAAGATTTCTGCAGAAACCATTTAGAGCATAAAAGCTTTTTGCAAAAACCATTTAAAGCATAAAAGGTTTCTGCAGAAACCATTTAGAGCATGAAATGTTTCTGCATAAACCATTTAGAGCATGAAATGTTTCTGCAAAAACCATTTAGAGCATGAACTGATTCCAGTTTATGCAGGTAGTATAAACAATTTTTTTTTTTGCAGAATCCAGTTTATGCAGAAAGTATATTTTTCTGAAGCAACATTTTATGCAGAAATTGTTAAGAAAGAAGAAATACAGTTTTTTCATAAACAAAGTATTAAAATAGAGATTCAAATTTGATAGTCAGAAAAAATCCTCAAATAAGAATCAAGATCAACATCAAGAGTAAATATTCAAGACTTACAAGACAGACAATTGGGCAAGACCGCAAGAGTCAATAATGCTTCCTGTAAAATTGTTACCTGAGAGAACATTGGCACAACTAAAGAATATTACTTTTTGAATGATCGAAAGAGATAAATCAAGTATAAACTATAAGAAAATAACAAATAATTGAAATAGAAGAATTATGATAAAGTATATATTCGAATTTTCTATTACATTTTCATTATTTATGTTGATTTCAAGTTAGCTAACAGAATAATTAGAATAAATTATAATGAATAACAATATAATTTACAAGTAAAATGAATGTTGAACGGTAAGATAATTTCTAAGTTAATCTTTTTATTATAAACTTGTGTATTCTACATTGAATTGAAATTCAAGTTTTTTTAAATTTAAACACAAAGTCTATATCATAAGAGTAGTTTAAGAGTTACAAATAAGGTTTTCAATTTTCACATAGAATTTGGGAATAAAATCTTATTAATAATTACATTCATGATAATTTCGTAAACATGATGTCTCTTTCTGCATTAGCGTGTGACAAATATTACAAATCAAGTTTTGCTTCTGCAGAAACAATTGCACAGTTTAATAGGATTGTTTATGCATCTGTTTATGAAAAAGTTAGCTTATTTTGATTTCGGAAATAAGTACATGAGTATTGTGTATAAATCACGATTAAAAGAGAATTGCTTTGTTGCAGCAATAAAACATGAAGTACATCACCACACTTTAAGAAATATCCAGGATACTAATCAATGTTATTCTTTTTTCCAATTTCTATTTTCTTTACTAACTAACTTTGCAACTTGTCTTGGCAAGGTTTATGTTATAAAGAAGTTGAATCTTACAGGTGCTTTGGGAATCCTAAGATTTCCATCTTCGGAATAAAAAACCGGTTTGTCTTGAAGATCCACATGCGTCTACTGTCTACATCTTCTACATGGATTTTCGACAACACTTTTTGAGGACTGATCAGTAGAAACAACAATTTGATAATTAACTGAATAATACAAGGAAAAAAGCATTAATTAAGAATTTACATGCCGATCTTCCTATTTCCTTCTATCAACAAGATATGAATATTTCTAATTCCTTTTATAAAGCAATTTCATAAAAATTACATCCATCACTTAAAACGATTTAGATAAAAACTCATTCTTCCCCTACATCCCAAAACCTATGGTCTGTTTAACAAATAAACCCTCATTTATAAACTGATGTTATCAAATTTGGATGTTGTAAGAGATGCAAAGTCCTATTGTAAGACTATCTAACCTTAGACCACTCGCTGATTTGTATATCATATGCATCTATGCCAAGCTTTGCATTTTTGCATTTGCATTTTTGCATTTACATTGACTATTGTATTTCGATAAATGTGATCAAATTTCAGAAAGTTGAGTCATTTAACAAATAGAAAACCTCGCTATAATCGATCTTGAGGTCTAATGCAATAAACAATATCCTATGTATGCTTGAAAAATATATCCCACCTGAAGTATACTCCTAAAAATAGTCTCATTTAACATGGTGAATCCACATGTACTGTGAAGTAATCATAGTGTGATGAAAATTTTCTCTTGCATGATTCATCAATAACTTGACATGACTGAACTTATCATATCACTTTTTGAGCTCACTGAATTTTGCACCAAATTCTAGCAGTTAGCACAAAATTAACCATTCCATCGCACAATTAAAAAATGAGTCATCATGTTATAATGGATAATGAATATGTAATAATTGATGGACTAATATCATACATTTACACTGGACAACCAATTGATTGTGCAACCTTACATATTGCACGATACTATTGCTATGATTTACTCCCTCCGTCCCGATATATAATTCATGTTTGTCGTTATCGAGGAAAATTAAGGTTATGAAAAGAAAAAGTGAGAAGGAGAGAGAATGTGAGAGAGTGAATTTTTATGTAGGAGAGAGAAAATAAAAAGTAAGTTGGTGTGAGTTTTGATGTAAAAAATGAGGAAAGAGAGGGTAATTGAATGTGATGAGTATAATAAGACAAAAGACATAAAAGGAAAGTAGGAAGAATTTTTTGGAATACCCGATTAGAAAAACAGGAATTATATAATGGGACGGAGGGAGTACTTCGTAGTTAAAAAATATTTACCATATTAGTTTGTGTACTTTTAATGTGGTACTACGACAATCACTGTAAAAATAAATTTTGAATGAAAATAAATCATTAGAGGCAAAATAATTACATGACATGAATAAAGATATATCATCATCTTCATTATCGGTTTCAGTATCAAAGTTGTCCTCGCTAAAATCATGCACCTCAGGTTTGATGTTCAACCATTTGTTCATAACTAAAGACGGTCAAATGGCCTATATGAAAAAACGCAGTTAAAAGATATTTACTAAGACCGGAAAAATACTTAACCGAGGAAAAAAATGTACCTCGGATCGTTTTCCTCTTCTGGCTCCCATTGATTAAGGAAAAACAGAGGTCGTGCGCTCAAATCTAGAATTTGTTTATGGATAGCTCTCAGATCTAGACGATGAAACCCTAGAAAAGGGAGCAAAGACTGAGACTGGAGATTGGCGATGAAGTTCAAGAGTGGAGGCGCATAGAAGAGAGCAGTAGCGGCACAAAAACAGTGAAGAAGAGAGTGGCGGTGGCGGTGGAGAGAACCATACCTCAAGAAATGGATCTTCAATTGACATGAGAAAAACTGAGGTAGTGAGCTCAAATCTGGAGGAGGAAACCCTAGAAAAGGAAGAGGAGATTGAGATTGGAGATTGGCGATGAAGATGGAGAAAGGAGGCACATAGAAGAAAGCTTGGAACTGAATTTTTTTATGGAGAGCTCAGATTTGGAATGTAGAAACGAAGAAGAGATAGCAAATATGAGGTTGAGTTCCTGAATGATAGTATGGTTGAAATGGAGAAGAAAAAGCTTAAAACTGAAATGGAGAGATTTGGGATGAAGAAGAAGATAGAGAGTGATGGTGGTGTGGCTAGGGTTTGTACGTATGACTGTGCGGCTGCAACAAAATCAGATTTATCAGGTTTCTCATATTGGGCTGAGTAATTTGATAATACCCAAATAGAAATTTGGGTTGGACCTAATATTTCAATATTTTTGAACTATAAATTTGGGCCATGTATATTCAAATGTTTCGATAAGAATTTTTTATTTATAATTATAAAAAAGAATGAAAAATCTAAATAGTACTTCAGGTTAGAGTTGTATATATACTTTTTTAAATATTTTTTATTTTATGTTTAATATTTTTATATGTTAATCAGTGATTAGAGCATGAACGACTTATTGCGAAATGGTGTAAAGGATAAATTTTGAGAATAAGGAACAAAATCAAATCGATCAGTTAATCAATCAACTGAGGAATTTTAACATTTTTATTCAAATCAATATAGCAAAATAGTTCATGTAGATAATTATATATTAATGAAATAAATGCAGGATATACTCCAACAAATATAGTATACAAAGAAGTTTTTAGCAATTTGTAGGAAACTTGAATTTCTTACTATATTTTTTCTTTTTAAATTTCTATTTATTGTTTGAATAATTTAATTTTTAATTTTTAATGTTTTTTTAATGTTTTAATAATCTATAAAGATACTAAATACTTATATATTAATTTTAACTATTTTATTTGTTTTTTTAGTAGAATAAAAGAATAAAAAAATCTTGTACATGGCACGGGTACTGATCTAGTTTCATCATTAACGTAACTAAGAACACATCGTCTTCGTCTCCTTCCTCTACCACAATCTCCAAACTCATTCTCATCTAATCCTGTTCGTCAATCCAATCGTTTTATCCTGACTCCTCCTCCTTCTTTGGTTAAAAATGAATATGAGTTAATTAGATATTTTAATATATCTATATATTATAGGGAAAGTGGCGGGTGAGAATAATTTTTAAAATACGAACGTGAGAATGATGCACATTAGTAGTAAATTGGTGCACATTTAGTACTAATTTGGTGCACATTCGTGACAAACTTAAATTATTCAAAATTTGAAGAAAATTCATTTTTTAAAGAACATTTACTAAGAAATTGAAGAACATTCAGGTAAAAATTGTATATGTGCATCAATTTTTCAAAAGATATGCATCAAGATTTTGATCCACATTTAAGTATATTTTGATGCACATTTAAATACATTTTGATGCACATTAGTCATTCGCATGTTCTCATTTTAAAAACTATTCTCACTGGAACCGCATCCTATATTATATATCTATATCTATATAGAAATTGATGAATTTGACAAAGTAATGTCAATTCGTATCGGGCCACCGTAATCAATCCATCGGGCCTAATTGATTTATTGGGTTAAATTTGATTTATCGATTAAGCTTTATTTCTTCCGTTTATATTTAACCTTTCTTCTTCCTTTTAGTCTTTCATCTTTCCACTTGATTGCTGAATTGAATGATGATTTTACTTAGGTTTTTTCGGTATAAATATGTCTTGCCTATTATAGTATTCAAACGCCTTCTCGAGTTTTTCATTCTTGATTTCGGTTGTAACCACCATTTCAATAGTTGTATTTCATCTTACGAGTTTGTAGAATTTTATTATATCATCTTTCACTCATTTTAGATTTATGGCCTATTTAATGACTAACCACAGAAAAACCGTAATTTTCCCGCGCGAAGCGCGGGATTCCGGATCTAGTATTCTATATTAGTGTATCGTTAACGGATGAATCGTTAGTAATTCGTAGATCAATATATTTTCGTATACGAATCATTTTGATATAATAATTTGAGAATGAGTTGTTTATAAGTTGTGATGATATTTTACAGCTACTGCAAATGGGCCAAAGTTAAGATTTATGTGTCATACTCATTAAGATTTGTTTGCAAACATCTTTCAACTGATCTTCTAACATCTTCTAGGTAGGTATGTGGGTCAACTTGTTTATAATTCATTCCAATGACATTTGTTAGTTAAGAAAGGAAAAACTAATAGAATAATTTCATAATATGTCTAGTCTACCAACTTTAATGATGGACATTCGTATATAGTAGTATATCATGGCTAAGTGCACTAAAGTTTGTGTGAACAACTAAGAAAGTTTATTGTGTCATGCATTCATATTTTATATGGTGATAAAGTGAAAATTCATACATACTCCCTTCGTCCCTTTAAGTTAGTATCGTTTCCTTTTTAGGCGTCTGATAAGCGGTATTTTACATAGCGCTACTATAGGTTATTAGCTCATTTTGTATAGGATTATGCTAGATGTTATGATGTATTTTGTAATCATGGAGTTTTGGAGAGTTGAGTTACACATGAGATTACAGAAGATGATGCAGAGCATTGAAGCATAAGAAGAGGAGTCGAAGCTGAAGAAGACCACAAGTAGCATTGGAAGCAGCTGAAGACGAAGCCAAGGAAGCCACAGAAGCCAAATCCGCGACCGCGGGTCACAAACCGCGATCGCGGAAAACCTACTGGACCAGCCAAGATCATATGAGTAATTCGACATAGGATTAAAAGGAGTTTATGATCAACTTGTTAATCTGTTAGTGGATAATAGTCAAGTGAAACACCTTTCATTGATATATTTACAATCCAAATCAACCTTCGTTACTTTGTTCTTCAAACATACCAAACCCCCCCCCCCCCCCTTGGTTACTTACACTCGTTAATCATTATTATAACTTTAAGAACCGATAACCTGATTCCCTTGGGATTCGACCCTTGCTTGCCTACTATACTTGTTAGTGAGCTTGTTATGATTACTTGACTTGGCATACGACAAATTCGCCTCGTCAAATTTGGCGCCGTTGCCGGGGAGTCAAAGTTTCTTTTCTTTAAAGTTCTTATTTTGATTGACCTTAGTGTTGACTAGTGAATGGTCAACACCCGTTCTACTAATCAGTCTCTTTTTATTCTTGATCCAGAAATCGAGAGGACTTTCCATCGAAATCAGAGAGAGAACAAAGTTGAGACTGATACATGTGCAATGGAAGGCGCTCAGTTGACTCCCGAGAAAAGAGCTCTTGCTGACACCCAACGTCAATTGGCTGAAATTCAGTTAGTTGTTAATGCCCAACGGGCATTGCTTGAGGCGCAGCAAGATGCAAATGCTCTAAGAGACGGCGGTGTCGTCCGCACATTGAGGGAGCGTACTACTCCCAATCCGACACAGCAACCTCAAGCTGTGGTTCTTCCACCCCTTGCTCAGGGGGTGACTTTTGAGCTCAAGTCAGGGGTGATCAATCTACTCCCCACATTCCATGGTTTGCCTGGTGAGGATCCGATCATGCATTTGAACCAATTCCATGACACTTGCATGACAACCAAACCACCAAATGTCACTGAGGAGCATATCAAGATGAGAGCCTTCGGGTTCACTTTAAAAGATGGTGCTAGGTCCTGGTATTATCATTTTCCTACCGGTTCGGTAGATAGCTGAGAGAAGTTGCACAAGGTGTTCTTGGGTAAGTATTTTCCGGTTAAAAAGGCAAATGCTCTTAAGAAGGAAATTGCCCATGTTGAGCAAGGTGAAGATGAGACTCTCTATGATTACCTTGAGCGCTTCAAGGGATTGTGTGCTAGTTGCCCTTTTCATTGGTATGATACCGAGGACCTGGTCCTACATGTTTGCAATGGTCTCCTTAATCATGAAAGGAGAATGGTAGACGCTGCTTGTGGTGGGAGTATTCTCAACATGACACCAGAAGATGCCATGGAAAAGTTGCAAGACATGGCTGAGAGCACTAGGAGTTTTGGTCGGACATACACTAGGAAAGGAGTGAATGCCACAAGCTCAGGAGACCCCGCTCTTATGACCGAGCTCGTTGAGCTAAAGAAGATGATCTCTCAACTGCACAAAGGACATCAGCAGGTAAAGGCATGTGGTATTTGCTCTGACCCTTCTCATTTTACAGACAAATGCCCTGAGCTTCAAGATGATGATGTTGCTGAAGTCAATGCTGCTGGTGGATATGGACCTCCACGACCTCGAAATGATCAGCAGAACAACTACAACCCGAGGTATAGAGATCATCCAAATTTCAGATGGCGTGATCAGAATGAACCCCAACCTCAAGATCAAGCCCCACGACCCAATTCTGGACCTTCAACTGCAGATATGTTAAGATCATTGACTCAACATTTCACAACCCATGTCCAAACTACTGAGTCTAGTATCAAGAACATGGAGAAACAGATAGGGCAGTTGGCTGAAGCTGTGACCACTCTTGCACAGAAAAAATCCAATTCTCTACCATCTCAAACGGTAGTGAATCCGACCAGAAATGTTAGTGTTGTGACAACAAGGAGTGGAAAAGTGTTGGAAAATGCTGCTGCTGAGAAGGCAGAATCTGAAACAGGTGAGAATCCGCGGTCGCGAAATTCCACCATTAATCTTTTGCGAGATTTTTGATGTTTGGGGTATCGATTTCATGGGACCCTTTCCTAGATCGTTTGGGAATCTATATATATTGCTTGCGGTGGACTACGTTTCCAAATGGGTGGAAGCGAAGGCCACCAGAACTGATGATTCCAAAGTGGTAGCAGGTTTCTTGAAAGAGAATATCTTTTCTCGTTTTGGGATACCCAAGGCTCTCATTAGTGATCAAGGAACTCACTTTTGTAACAAAACGGTGAGTGCGCTTTTGAAGAAGTATCATGTCACTCAACGGGTCTCTACCGCTTACCACCCCCAATCCAATGGACAAGCTGAAGTGTCCAATAGGCAGATAAAGGGGATCCTTGAGAAGACGGTTGCTCCGAATAGGAAGGATTGGAGCCTGAGATTGGATGATGCACTTTGGGCGTATAGAACCGCCTACAAGACGCCTATTGGTATGTCTCCTTTTCGACTTGTTTTCGGCAAAGCTTGCCACCTTCCAGTGGAGCTGGAACACAAAGCATGGTGGGCGGTGCAGAAGTGCAACATGGAGATGGATGCTGTAGATGAGTTCAGAAAATTGCAAATCCAAGAGTTGGAAGAGATACGCCGGGATGCGTATGAAAATGCTGTGATTTACAAGGAGAAGACGAAGGCTTGGCATGACAAGAATATATTGAGAAAAGACTTCAAAGTGGGAGATAAAGTCTTGCTATATCAGTCTCGCCTTCAACTTTTCCCTGGGAAGCTGAGATCTCGGTGGAATGGACCCTATGTTGTAGCTCGCGTCTTTCCTCATGGCGCCGTGGAGTTGTTTGACAAAGACAACCACAATGTTTTCAAGGTGAATGGTCAAAGGTTAAAACCTTACCATGAAGGGTTCACCAAGGAATCTTTGGATGAGATGGCTCTAGAAGAGCCAAGTGTTGAAAATTGAGAACGTAGTTTCAAGTCGAGCCACGACTCTAACCAAGGCGCTGCTTGGGAGGCAACCCAAGGTATTTCTTTTCGACTTTATTTTATTTTATTTATTTTTGCTTGTTTTGTTTTCTTTTGTTTACTAACCTGTAGGAATAAAGCACGGGAATTGTCGGTATTATTTGGACGCCCAGCGTCCCGCTGTTACTAAAGGAATTGACGGTTGTTCCCTTTCGTATTTTGAAAAAAAAAAAAAAAAATTCAAAAAAAAAACCAACATCTCCCCAATTTCTCCCATTTTCCTCTCAATTTCTCCCCCACCAAACCCCACATCTCAATTTTTCTCCATCTTACCAATTTTTCCTCAAAATCTCTCTATCTCTCCAATTTCTCATCTCACCCCAAATTCTCTTCTATCTTCAATCTCCCACCTACCCTAACCCATTCTCTTCTATCTCTATCTCCATCTCCATCTCCCGCAGCCTCAATCTCATCTTCAACCAAATCTCCCATCACCTTCACTCCCTCGCCGGAAACCCTCTCGCCGGAAACCCACCACCACAAACTCACCCACTCCCTCCTTCAAACTCCTCTCGCCGTCAACCCTACGACTCGACGGAGCCATCTCCTCGCCACCGGACCCACTTCGCACCGACTTCTGTTCGTCGTGCTCAGATCCACCACCGTCTCGATTTCCGCGACTGCGGAATTCGACCCGCGACCGCGGATTTGGCGTCAGAAGACCAACAGCTCGACCTAGATTTCCGCGACCGCGAAATTATACCCGCAACCGCGGATTTCCACCTCCTACTCCAGTAGCTTTTCCGCGACCGCGGAAATCTACCCGCGATCGCGGATTATCTTATGTCCGGCTCCTTGCTCAGGTTCTGTAAGTCTCTCTTCTCGGCTCCGGATTATTGTTTGTTGCTTGTTTCGCCTCGGGGAGGACTATGGTGATTGTTTGGCCTTTGCTTGTGTGGTTTGTGGAGTTTGTTGTTGTTGGTTTGTGAAATTTGTTATTTGCTCGATTGAAAATGTCGCGCTCTCATAAGAATGATGCTGAGGGGCAAAAGCAGGTGAAGTCGTATGCTGCCACTCTTAAGGGCAAGAAGTCACTTGCGACTCGGTTCTTCCATGTCCCTACCCTTGAGGATTTGGGTATGGCGGAATGTACTCAAGCTATGCTCGACCATGCTGGGTTGGGCGGGTTCATGGCACTTTCCGCGCCCTCCCACGTGGACTTGTCCCGTCAGTTTCTTTCCACCTTGAAGACGAGGACCCAAGATGATACAATTGCTGTTATTACTTTCATCTACAAGAGGCAGCAATATACTGTTTTTGCCGAGCAGCTGAGAGATATCTTGGGGATCACACGTGGTCCCTCGGATAACTATGAGGAAGGTGTGGGTGATCGCCACATTTATATGTGGCAAACTTGGACAGGTGTTCCGAGAGATGCTAATGGGAACAATTACAATTATCAGCTCTCTCATCCTTGTCTCAGGCTGACACACAAGGTGTTAGCCATGGCCTTCTTTGGCATGACTGAGCTCAACAAGGTTCTTGCTTATGTGCTAAAGTATGTCTATAGTCTCATGTCGGAGTGTGAGCTTACCCCCGATTGGGTTTGGCTCTTTGTTGCTTCTTGCAAAGCCACCCGGAACAAAGCCAAGGGAAAGATTGCTTTGGGAGGCATGATCACTTTGATTGTGCAGGCGGTCGTTGACGACTTTGAAGATCTTGATGTGGAGGGTAGTCCTGACCCTTCTGTAGGGCCTTTTGAGTATGATCTGCGGTTCCTCCGGTCCACTGTCCATCTGTTGCGAGGTAGTCCTAACGCATGGGTATGGGTTGGTGAGCCTGAGATCGCCATGCCTCATCCTTTTGTCTACGGTCCTGCTGAGACTTTTCGGCTGGCGCCTGTTCCCGCTGCACCTCGTGCCCCTGCTAGACGTCGTGCACGGGGTGAGATTACCATTCGAGAGCCGGTTATGGCTGCTGATGACGTTGATGATGATGATGATGCCTGATGCTCAGGCACAGTTTGGCGTCGGGTCGTCTAGTGGAGCTGCTGATAGCTCCAGTATCCCCTGGGAGCAGAGGTTGTTTGATCAGATGCAGGGGATGCAGCAGAGTTACACTCAGTTCTACTCTGAGTTTGACTCCTTCAGGTCGTCTTATGCTGCTGATATGCGCGGTTTGCAGCAGTCGATGAGTGGGATGCAACTGGAATTCCAGGGCTGGAGAGAGGAAGTTCGTCGTTCTTGGTTCCATCAGAACCCCGATCTTCCACCACCGGGTAACCCGGATCAGTGAGCTACTCCTTTCTCTTCCTCATTTATTTTCTATATCTTTCACACTGAGGACATTGTGTACTTCAAGTATGGGGGAGAGGGATTTAGTTTACTGCTTATCTTTAGAGTAGTTTTCATTCGGTTATTTGAATTCAGTTCGTATTTCTTTTTAAAAAAAACAAAAAAAATAAAAAAAACAGAAAAAGCCACAAAAATGTTAAAAAAGGCAAATGAAAATCCTGGGATGGGCTGAAAACCCGAAATGGCGGTTCCATGCAATAAGTGGACTTGAGAGATGTGAGTCATTGGTGAGTTATCTAGCAAAATGAAATGAGTGGCTAGGTGAAAACCCTTCGGGGCGCCTAGGCAAAATGAGTGAAATGAGTGTCTTAGGACCATTTGTTGCTGCTGGCGAGGGGTCATAAGAAGTGGTGATATAAGGAGGAAAGGGTAGGCCACTATGGAGGAATAAGGTGCTAGATAGGAGCTATGATTAGATTTATCTTTTGTACTCACTATGGTGTTTGGAGGCGAAGTGTGTTGGTAATTTGTAGTTCATTCTTTTTCTATACTTCCTGAGATCTTTGTGTGCTGATGGTAAGGGTAAGTTTCATTTAGCTTACTCGGGGACGAGCAAGGTCTAAGTATGGGGGAGTTTGATAAGCGGTATTTTACATAGCGCTACTATAGGTTATTAGCTCATTTTGTATAGGATTATGCTAGATGTTATGATGTATTTTGTAATCATGGAGTTTTGGAGAGTTGAGTTACACATGAGATTACAGAAGATGATGCAGAGCATTGAAGCATAAGAAGAGGAGTCGAAGCTGAAGAAGACCACATGTAGCATTGGAAGCAGCTGAAGACGAAGCCAAGGAAGCCACAAAAGCCAAATCCGCGACCGCGGGTCACAAACCGCGATCGCGGAAAACCTACTGGACCAACCAAGATAATATGAGTAATTCGAAATAGGATTAAAAGGAGTTTATGATCAACTTGTTAATCTGTTAGTGGATAATAGTCAAGTGAAACACCTTTCATTGATATATTTACAATCCAAATCAACCTTCGTTACTTTGTTCTTCAAACATACCAAACCCCCCCTGGTTACTTACACTCGTTAATCATTATTATAACTTTAAGAACCGATAACCTGATTCCCTTGAGATTCGACCCTTGCTTGCCTACTATACTTGTTAGTGAGCTTGTTAGGATTACTTGACTTGGCATACGACAAATTCGCCTCGTCAGCGTCCCCTAAAGTTAGTCCCATTTCCATTTCTATCCATTAAATTTTGCCCATAATACCCTTACTTTATTTATTTTATTCATATGTTAACAACACTTTATCAATCAAATCAACCTTTTTCATCTAATAAATTTCTCATTAGTTGGATTTTATGATTTAACGTGCAATCACTTACGCTCTTGTTTTGATTAGACTTGCCTTAATCGAAGTGTAAATGACACAATGAGACTAACTTAAAGGAACGAAGGGACTATATATTAAGTGTATCATGTCTGCAAAAAGAAAGAGGAACACGGCCACATGGGCAAAGCTGAAGGAGCTGCGCAATATTCATGAATCAATGTTGTACTATTAGTTATATTTGGAAATGAAATAACATAGAAAGCTTAAAGTAAAGAGGGACGTTACCATATAGTATTTTCATGCAATCTCAATTATTTAAGGTTCTGCTTTGGTAGAGTTGGACTTTTCCGAAACAGATTAGAAAAAATTGGCAAACACAAAGAAACTGTTCCACTCTGTCACATTATACTGTAATGATAATGATCACTTGTACACATGTATGTATCTTTTATATATGGGCCGAGATAATTGGCTTTTGCACCTATAGGCTATATAGCCAATCAATTGACCCATATGTTTGGATCTCTACAAGGCCCATGGAAGGCCCAACCAAGAGTAGCTATTTCACGAAACATTTGGACCCATTGTCCTGTTTTACATCACGGCAAGTTAAATGACACCAAACAAAAAGGCATCTCTGCACTATTTTAACAAAAAGGGTGGGTTTATGATAAAAACTATCATCAACTCAATTGTGTAAATAACTTTTTTGTACGTTTTTATTAGGAAAATGAGTTATTTAGAAACTAACCCCCTATCTCAAGGGGAAAAGAGAAATCCAAGGGGTTAGTTTTCTTTAACAAAAACTAATAAAAACTACTTGAGGCTAGTTTTTCTAATTAAAAACTTTGAAGGGGTTATTGGGACACACTCTTTCCTAAAATGTTATCACTCAAAATTATCATCAACTAGAACAAATATCAGCTAAAATTGCCATCTAGTGTTAAGAAAATCATTTAACAAATTATAAATCTCTGGTTTAATAAACACTAGGTGCCGAGCGCGTGCGCAGAGCATTAGTCAGAACACAATCCTTTTTGTCATAGGTTTAACATAGATTTTGATTGAGTGGGAAAGATAAATAAGTAGAAAAATTTCATGCTCAATGTAGCTAATTCAAGCATTCCTAGATGATTGAACATTAGATACATGTAACGAACATCATTTCTTTTTTCTCACTTGTTGAAACTCCAAATTAGTTATAAATTTAAGAAAAAATAGTAGAATAGAAGAAAAAAATTGTATCCATATTAATAAATTAGTAGGTTGTTATTTGAATCAATATTTAATCGATTGTAGTGCTAGATGACTCCTGTTTCTTGATTCTTCAACATTGACATTCTCAATTTTACTACTTTGAGAAATAAATGACTCATATGAAGAGCGAGAAATATCACTAACCTTCGATGATTAAACTAAAACGATCATAAAGTAGAGTATGTGTCATAAATAAAAAGATAGATCATTTCATTAATATTTAATATTAACGTTTTTATGGAGAGTTGAAAGATTTTTCGTGGCTTAAAGCAATTTTTTTATTAGTATATAGTATATAATATATGCTATTGATACTTACAACTTCATAACATTTACTTGAAGAATAAAAATATGAAATTTCATGAGTTAAAAAATCCAACACTCACATCTTGTGTTATTTAATTATACAAGAGTAACAACAAATTTCAAGAAATAATTCACGATTTTCAGGTGTGTGCTACTTTCCTCTCCTCCACACCTTCCTAGTTGGTTGATCCGTCCAATGCTCCTCTAAATGAATTTATGACGACCAGTTTTTATATATCTCATCCCGCGCTCCTCAGTAGTTTGATCATCTCCATCTTTCTCTTGGCAAGTTGACACATGTTGTCCTTGATTTCCTTAAACTCCTCTTCGTATACAACCCTTCGCACTTGATCAACTCCTCTTTGTGAATTTCCCAAAATATTGTTCGAACTCCGGCAAGGAGTCCAACCAAGGAAGCAACACCGGTAACGGAGCTCCGACAAGAGCAAGTCGAATCCCTCAAATGGGTGTGGGTTCATATCCAATTTGTTGCAGAGGAGAGTAGAATCGAATTCTTCGAGGAGGTGGTGGGGGACGCTGACTTAGTGGTAGAAGGAAATTTCATTCCAACGAGAGGCGGAAATTTCCGGCATCGGTGGAAACCATTTCAACAACAACCTTGTCTCCATAGCGATGGAGGCACCGATCAGAGTAAACCGTCTTTGGTGCAAGAAAATAAATCGTGTGAAATTAGATTAAAGTTAACAACTTGTATTAAATTATACTGTAACTTTTAAAACAAAACCTAAGTCCCGGATTCCTTAAGATAAAAATAAAATAGTAAGTTATTCATGAATAATGATGCAAACATCTCTATTACTACATCATCTAATTCTTGTAATTAATTTGTACTCAACTCGCATTTCTCATCAAATCTTCCCACTAAACGATCCTTCACTTTGTAAAGACCATCTGGATTTTTACCTTGCATTTTAATATTTTATTTTCCAATTTTAAGTGGAATTTATGGGGAAAATTAGTTGTTGAAGGTGAAATAATAACGATTGATCCTTACAAAAATCATTTTTTGTGTGGATTTGAGTTGGATGAGTGCATTCTTTATATAGATACTCAAAGGTGACCGTCTTCAACATACACATACCAAAAGAGTAGATATTTACCAATACTCCTCCTTATACACCTCCAAAATCATTAATTTTTCGGGGTCCTTAAAATACCAAAATACAAATCAATAATCTTTATAAACTATGATATAAACATGAAACCTTTTCTTTTGAATTTCAGGGTATTGACTAAGCTCACCTACACAGCGAGCAACAAATGTTTTTCCGGAGGATAACATCTAGACCAAGATCACCGGTCTTCAACTGACAGTGGTTGCCATTAATGATTATGTTGTTACATTTGAGATCTCTTTGAATTACTGGAGGATCCTACGGTTGTGGGCGATGTTCTGACTCGGTTCCAACAAATTCTCACCAACAACGCTCTTTTTTCGAGAATTTCCATCGACATTGCCATCTTCCTCTCCTCTCTCCCTATGAGATTTTTTTCGTTTCACAGGTTGAGATTTTCTATTACATTCGTTTGACCAACTTGTAATTTGAGTCTCCATAATTTTCCGGAGAGCAAAAATTGCCAACTCATTCTATTACTTGGAAAAACAATATAATAACAATAAATCAATTTGGTCAATTTTAATGTCAAGTTCATGTGTTTTAATTTCATGTAGAACAAATTAGCCAATTTGTAGAATCTTAAAAAATGTACCATAGAATTCTCATGTAGAGTAAATTACTAAATGGACTGACAATGTATATTAGAATAATCATAGAAGTTAGAGATGAGGAATAAGTTTTTGATTTAGAGGGTAGAAAAGTAATTTCACATTAAAATTACTATTCATTAGAAGAGACTTGATATTTAAGTAGTAATAGAAAAGTCGTGAATCCTTACTATAGGAGAAACTTCAGTTTACTTTGCACATGTGCATGTAGAGCTGTAAATCGGGATTGTAAACGTACACGGATTCTATATACCGCTAGGTGAAATTCCCATATACCATAAGGTTTCTCGCGCAACGCGAGATGTCTATTTCCCGTGTTGAGCGAGAAATGAACATCTCGCGTGAAAATGGTCGGAATGTGACCGAAAATGGACATCTCGCGCTACGCGAGAAACCTGACGGTGTTTGGAATTTTCACTCTGACAGTATATAGCAAGGGCCTAAACGTAAAGCACGAAAGCATATCCGAAAAGGATTTATCTAAAGTTTTTGAAAATGGATTATCCAACAAAATAAGAAATCACAGAAAAGGATTTTTAAAAGGGAAAAGATTTTGTACGAATATGTTTGACGTAGGAACGTAGGAATACATGCACATCCTTCTATATTCACACGTACAAACGTAGATATGTGCATGCATTTATGTATAGAAGAGATTGCATTTGAATTATTCATTCGTATATTCGTACATTATTATCACATGAATTTTTTCCTTTTCAAAAAACCGTCAGAAAAGGATATACTTCGTAGTACATTATTTGGAGTTCAAATTTGCTAATTTATGATTTTTTTTGATAAGGAAAGCGTTTAGGCGGTATAGTCAACGCCTGACTGTGCGGCCTAGAGCATCCCGAAGGATGAGATCACGAAGATATGGATGAGATTAGAAGTCGGGTAATAGTGAAATGTGGTGTAGTTTGGCCAGAAGGTCCGCCACACCATTTATCTCCCAGAATACATGGGAAATGTGACACGAGTGAAATTTCATAAGATCAAGTTTAATGTCTTTCACCAGAAGGTCAATTTCCCATGGGCAAGCCCACGTGCCGTTTATGGCGTTAATAAGGCTACAATTATCGCCTTCAATCTCTATGTTAGAGACTCCTAGGCGGATAGCTGCTCTAATTCCAAGATGCATAGCTAAGCCTTCCGCCATTATGGTGGATACAAACCCAAGATCCCCATTCTCCATATGGGTTGGTTTGCCTTGGTTATCACGGATAATGAACCCAAAGGATGCTCGTCCGTTGAGAGGGACAGACGCATCAACATTGAGCTTGACAGTCTGGTCTGGTGGTTTTGTCCAGTTATTATGGTTTCTTTTTCTTCTAGTTGGTGTTGGGTTTTTTGTTTCTGGAGCTACTTCGAATCCATCCTCCTTTTTTGTTTTTTCCCATTCCCTTATTTGTTTTGTATAAAGTGGGTTATGTTACGTGCTTCATTATATTTGTCTTGGTCAAATATTTTCATGTTCCTGCAGAACCAGAGTGACCACCATGTGATTGCTATTTCTTCTAGGTCTTTTGTATTAATACAGTCTCGGGTTTTGTTAAGGATGCTGGTAGGGTGGTCTCTATCATCGTATATGGCCTCAAGTGCTAATCTTGTGTCTTTATTAATGTTGTTTATTGTTTGTCTTGTCTCAAGGCATTTAAAAAGAAAATGGTGGATGTCTTCGTAGCAGTTATCACAGATTGGACAATCAGTTGGTATTGGTACATGTCGTTCCCTCAGTCTCGCTCTTGTTGAGAGAATGTTTTTTGAAATTTTCCATAGAAAGTTCTTAACTTTTGGAGGAATTTTAAGCTTCCAGATCCATTCATTTCCCGATGGTTCTATGTTCCTTTTCTCGTATATAAGTTCCATTGCACTATGGGTAGAAAACCACCAATTTTTGCTATTTTTTAATATAGTCTATCCTGTATTCCATTTTTTGGATTAAGTTTTTGTCAAAGTATTTTTTTGAGTTTCTCGTTATTCCATTTGTTATCTGATGTAAGGAATTCTGATATCGTAGCATTGATAAGCGGTATTTTACATAGCGCTATTATAGGTTATTAGCTCATTTTGTATAGGATTATGCTAGATGTTATGATGTATTCTGTAATCATGGAGTTCTGGAGAGTTGAGTCACATATGAGATTACAGAGGATGATGTGGAGCATTGAAGCATAAGAAGAGGAGTCGAAGCTAATGAAGACCACATGATGAAGACAAAGACGAAGCATTGGAAGCAGCTGAAGACGAAGCCACAGAAGAAATTCCGCGACCGCGGGTCCCAAACCGCGATCGCGGGAATCCGCCAGAGAAACATTCTTCATTTGCCCGATTTAGTATGTTGTGTTAAGTTTTGTAACGTTTTGTAACGTTTTTCAGCTTCAATTTGTCAGTTTAATTCTGCAGAGACTTATAGGTTTTAGGTGGGGATGATCTTCCATCATCTTACACATTCCATTTCCAAGTTTTGAGAGTTTTTCCTCAAGAACTTCATGAGTTGCTAAGTTTCCATTGTTTTGCTTGACATTTGAAGCTTCCGGATTGATTAAGTTGTAAGATTCCTTTCCTTTGTTCTATTCATATTGATTGTCTCTATTCTCTTGTGTGTATTGTTATTGAATTAGATTTGCTCCTTTAGATTGACCATCTAAGTAGTTTCATCTCATTCATATTGTTATTGTTTGGTTATTTCTAGTTGAAATATCATACTTGTTTGTAGCACACACAATTTGCATGAACTAGTTGTGAATGTCAATTGTGAAGAGAATTGAGTACATGTCGAGTATCTGACTAGTTGTCTATGATATTGCATGTATCTATCCATTCCTAAACTTAAAGCTGCTTTATTATTGAATCTTGATAGTTTCAATGTTATAGTTGAGCAAAGGTTATTAGGACTAGTTGGACTAATAACTACATTAGAACAGAGATTATAACGATCATATGAGTAATTCAACATAGGATTAAAAGGAGTTTATGATCAACTTGTTAATCTGTTAGTGGATAATTGTCAAGTGAAACACCTTCCATTGATATATTTACAATCCAAATCAACCTTCGTTACTTTGTTCTTAAAACATACAAACCCCCCTGGTTACTTACACTCGTTAATCATTATTATAACTTTAAGAATCGATAACCTGATTCCCTTGGGATTCGACCCTTGCTTGCCTACTATACTTGTTAGTGAGCTTGTTAGGATTACTTGACTTGGCATACGAAAATTCGCCTCGTCAAGCATCCTCCTTTATTGGCTTGTTCGTAATTCTCTGATCTAATAGTGGTTCAAGAAACCAAGAGTCTTCCCAGAATTTGATTGTTTTGCCATCACCCACTCTCCATATTAGTCCTTTAAATTCATGTATGATTTTGATCATTTGTGAGCATTGCCAGAATGCTTTCTTGTTTCTTGGTTTCTTATATTCTAATATGTTTTTAGTTTGCAAATATTTTTTTCTTATGATAGTGACCCAAATGTTATCCGATTCGACCAAAATCTTCCAAAGAAGTTTCATTTATAGTGTTGTATTCATATCTTTACTTTTTCTAATTCCTAGTCCTCCTTTGTCGGTTGGTTTGCATATTTCCGTCCAGCTGATACTATTTTTTATTTGTAAATCATCGTTAGCAATTTGTCATGTGGGAGGCCAATGGGAAAGATCAAAAAATTCATGGAAACCCAAGTCCGTCCTTTTTCTTTCCTTTTCGGAATGTCTAATTCAATCTGTTGGAACCACTCTACGTTCTAGACAGACTCTACAAACGTCAAACAACTTCATCAACACAGACACTAGTGAGAAACTGCAACAACAGGTATTGGAAAAGCTCCAACTAGACAAAAGCAGACAAGAAGATAAAGAAGCCATGTGATACTAAATCTTCACTGCTATGTCCCCACAAGATCATTTAATTTAAAACCAGAATTCCCTCCCAAACCAAACAATCCCCACACAAAGACAACTACTATTAGTATTGCACTATTACTTGGTCCAGTGTAGTTAGCAACAGCTCATTCCATCAAGCGAGATAGAGATATGGGGGTCATGACAATTGGCAGCCTATATTAATATAAGTTCCACTTTGTGCAGGATGAACAAAAACCAACCAACCAAATTTACCAAACATTCCAAGGATCAGCTCCATCACCTAATGCACTTTTAAGATGGGAGAAGTGAAGAAGCCAAGGACAGGCTAAGAAAGGGATTAAAGGCCTAACCCAAAATTTAATTTCAATAAACAAATTACAAGAGATGTTTTTCTTTACCCTTTTTGTAAAGGATGTGTTAAGCCTTCATACGACAATCCATATGGCATCTATACGCCATTCATTGCTGAATCTGGATGGACAGCATGTCCATTTTCCATATTTTTGCCATTCATTTGAGTCCTTTGTCTCTGTATAATCAGAGATTCATTCAGTAGGTAATTTAGATAGAGATCAATAATAATAACAGTGAGTTAATAGAGTTCTGCATTTGCGTACCCAATCCACAGATTCTACTGAATTTCCATTCAATAGCTTGTGGGTGTCTTCTCTCGTTTTCCCATCCTTCTCTCTGTTGCTTACAGGAAGAACCAATGATGCAGCTCCACTTGAACGATCTGGCATGTCTGTGAAAACATTGGTGTAAATATTATAGCACAACAAAAACATAAAATTAGTACATCAAGTATGTAAAGAAGAAAAAGAGCTGCACCTGGAAGTTGCTTGTCGACAAAGAATACCACTAGGTTAACGGTATACCTACATCAATTATTAAGACAGTGAAATGAAATCAGTGGGGTTAGCAGACTCTAAAAACTTTAGCCAATGATGTAACTCATACCATGCTACAACGATATCAACCGTGTAATGTTTGCGGGAAGCTATGATTAAAAGACTTTGCACTATAGCCACTAACCAAGCCAGCTGTTTAATCCACCTGCAAGGACAATCTGAATAATTAGTAATAGACTAATAGTCATCTGAGGAAATGTGCACATTAAAGTAAACATAATAATACATGAGTGGCTTCAATATCTGACCATATATTACAAGAAAAATATATGCAGGAGTATCAGAAAAGAAGACCTATAGTCTACTACTATGATGCTGGTTTAAAATGGTTCAATTTTACCTTTTTGTTCCATATTTATGATAAGTGCGCACAAACACAAGTGTAAAGATCATGTGGGATGAAAATATCAAATCACCACATCCAAACAGTATCCCTCGAGCTGCATACATGAATGATCAAGTCAGCACTAGAAGAACATGTAGTTCAAAATAATGCACAGTATCTTAAAGAAAGACACAAACTCACGTTTTATAAAAAAAAAACCATACACGCTTTCTGGACGAGGTAGCGTAGCGAGCTTGGAACCCTGCACGCAATTAAACATCAGTTTTCTATAGTTTTTATTTCTGGAGAGTGGAAGTCGGAAAGAGATCAAGGAAGATACACTCTTAGATGATGATGATGACGAAGAAGTACATATGCCAGAGATTTACCTCACGACAATGATAGTTTGGACCAGGAAGCTGAGTAGAGTAGAATGTTATGACCCTGAGTAGTTGAGAAGCCTGCCACAAAATGTGTAAGTATGATCTATGACATTTTGCGAACTTAACACAATTGTGAAGGTTTACTAAAACTAAAAGCATAATATCAACTGAAGTAGCTATTTCTTAACACTTACAACCAAAAAAGCAAGGACTCGGCACCAGACTAGTACTGTGTATATCTTTTTTCTTTTAAAGATAAAGGGATGAAAAGTCCACTGCAAGAAACAAAACCAATAGATATCAGAAGAACACAGTGTGACATGTTCCATAATTTCCATCAACATAGAGCTTGAATGAGTAAAACTTAAAAATGTATGTACTTACCAGAACAAAGGATAAAAAGACAGAGGTGAAGACAGTCTCGCTAATGTAAGCCTTTTCAGGTCCAAGTTCCTGCATTTGACCAAGCATAAGTTGAACTGAACTCAGAAAAAATGAAGCAATGGGGTCTTCTAATGCGTACCGGAAGTAGAAAAAAGCCAGAATCCTTGAGGATTGGCCCAGGTCGATGTAAATAATGAACACCTCGAGCAGCCAGTCCATGCATATACTGTTCAAAGAAAGAGGTACTTCAATATTAACCGAGCACAATTCAGATGGAAGCACTGAACAATCAGGAAACATGTCAATGCAGAATCCACAAAAACAGCCAACAGCTATGACATTCATCCTTAACAAACCTAAATGGCTTAAAATGAAGCTCCACGCTTACAATTTCAAATATGGAAAATACATTCAGATGACATCAAAGCTTTGTTTCCTTACAAACACACACACGAGTAACGAGTAAGAGAGAAGCCTTAGAAATAGAAAAACATACCTGAAAAATTATGCCTGCAAGAATATACTTCCATTTTTCAAAGAGCAGCTGAATTTCTGTAGATATTTCCGCACAAAATCTCTTCCATAACTTCACCATAACACAAGACGAAAGCAAATAAATACTGATTCCACAAGATGTATAACAATCATAAAAATGGAAGAAGAGAAGGATGAAGGACATAGGATAAAAACCTTAGAAGCCTCGCGACGAATGTAAAGCGACATATTACTTCACAAATGAACAGATAACGCCACCATCTCAGCTTAGAAACTATAAATTTTCTGTTCGTCCAACTTCCTCCTCCGTTTACGGAAACGAAACCGTATGAGATGAAAATGCTGCAAATCGCAACAACAAATTTGCAAAATGTCCGGTAACGGAGATAGGAGTGTTGGAAAACTGAAAAATGAGGCAAGATCGATGAATTAAAAAAGTCGAAACAGTCGGATTCAGATAGTGAGCAGTTTTGTGTTTTTTTTTCTCCTGAAGAATAAAGAAGTTGGAATTTTGTGGGAAGACGGGATTTGGGAAGGGCTTTCTCCTATCTGAAGGCGTGTTTGAGAATGGAATGGGAAATTTTGGTCTGGTTTGTGTTAAGAAATTGGATTCATCGAGTTGGGCTGCTTGAACAAACTCCCTCTCTTCTCTCTTGTGTCTCTTGTGTCTCTTGGAAAACAAGAAAAAACACACATAAATTAATAAAATTATAATCTAATTTTTTTTAGGGTGTTAATTTCATAATAAAATCTCTTATAGAGATAAATAAGAATGAATCTAAGCCAGACATCCAATGACTTAGATTAAACTAGTTATCCCCACTACAAGTGGAAGTAGTTGTGGTGGTCCGGCGGCCTCCCGACGACCACCCGACGGAGGTCCGACGACGGTCCGGTGGAGGTCCGGCGGTGGTCCAATAATAAATGAAAAAGTTTAAGTATAAAAATAAATGAAAATTTAAGTCTAATTCAAATTAGTGAACATTTAAATATAATGTGATGAACATTTAAATATAATGTGATGAACATTTAATTATAAGGTGATGAACATTCTGTTGGTGAACATGTAAGTAACATGTGATGAACATTCAGTAGAGTATATCAAAATGAACGTTTATCAACATTTTGATGAACATTTATGACCAACGTGATGAACATTTAAGTTAATTGTACTGAACTTTTGAGTAATGAACATTTTATTAAATGCTTGTGTTTAAGGATGTTTGATGAACATTTAAGTATGAGATGATGAACATTTAGGTAATTTTTTATGAAGATCAAATATTTTTTTACTCGAAATTATATTAAAGTGGTGTTCCACATAAGTGGTGGTCCGGTGATCCGACGGTGGTTTGATGGTGCGGTCGTGGTGGTCTGGTGGTGGTCCGACGGTGGTCCACCGTTTGTCCAAATAACATAACCATTTAAGTGTTATAAACTTGGTGAACATTTAAAAATAATTTGATGAACATTCAGTTGATGAACATTTAAGTATAATGTGATGAACATTCAGTTGGTGAACATTTAAGTATAATGTGATGAACATTCAGTTGGTGAACATTTAAGTATAATGTGATGAACATTCAGTTGGTGAACATTTAAGTATAATGTGATGAACATTCAGTAGAGTATTTCAAATGAACATTTATCAACATTTTGATGAACATTTATGACCAACGTGATGAACATTTAAGCCGATTGTAATGAACTTTGAGTAATGAACATTTTATTAATTTCTTGTGAACATTGAAGTATGAGATGATGAACATTTAAGTATGAGATGAAGAACATTAGGTGATTTTTGTTGAAAATTAAGTGTGTTTTTAAAAGAAATTATATTAAAGTGGTGTTCCACATAAGTGGTGGTTCGGTGGTGGCTTGATGGTGGGTCAGCGGTGGTGCGGTGGTGGTCCGGTGGTGGTTCGCCGTTTTTCCAAATAACATAAACATTTAAGTGTAATAAACTTGGTGAACATTTAAATATAATTTGATAAACGTTTAAATATAATGTGATGAATATTCAGTTGGTGAACATTTAAGTATAATATGATGAACATTCAATTGGTGAACATTTAAGTAGAATGTGATGAACATTCAGTTGATGAATTTTTAAGTACAATGTGATGAACATTCAGTAGGGTATATACAAATGAACATTTATCAACATTGTGATGAACATTTATGAACAACGTGATGAACTTTTAGTAATAAATAATTTTGTAATATTTGTGAACAATTTTATACATCTTTGTGACAATTTTATTCTGGTGAGGCCTAAAGGTGGTCCGGCGGAGGTGACAAGGCATGACAAGGGGTGTCACGTGTCATCATATAGGCTCTTGAATCTCTCTTGATCCAAGCCTCAACAATCATTCTCATTTATCATTTTAACAAGTATTATTACATGACATTTTTCTTTTTTTTTAATAGTTACAATAGGTGGAAAGTTAGAACAATCGGAGTAAGCATAAAATTTTCTACATAACGTAAGAATTTGTTTAGTTATAAGGAGTAATCTGTTATAGAAGGATGTTAATGTCTATAAAGAATAGAGTAAAGTAGAAAGTGCAAATTCTTTGGTGTGCTTTTTGGCACACTCGAGACATCCTAGTCATCGCCGACATAACTGCCTTGGATGACCGGCTGTTTTTTTATTGGATTAAAGCAATTTATAATTGGAGAACTTTAGAGTTTTTTATGTAATTTTAAAAAATAAAAAAGAAATTGAATTACAGAATTGTGTACGAGAAACAATGGGACGCAATTTCGGTTAGGACGCCCCTTAGAGAAGGAATAAAGATCTTACTCCATCCGAAAGGGCTAGCAACTAAAGGAGGATTGTGGTGGGGTCCCGCCCATTGATACATGCACTATATAAAGCTTGCTAGGGCTGTCATTCTCTCTTTCACGCTAAAAAAAAAACTATTCGTCTTCTCCAAAAACCTCCCCGGTTTTCTCTCTCGCTCGCAACTCTCGCACTCGATTTCTCTCTCGATCGACGACGATCTCTCGTTCTTTCACTCTCGCTCGACCACCTCCACTACTATCTCGCTTCCTCTTTCGAGTTCTCGAGCCGATTTCGCTCACAAACCCTAGAAGGAAGAAGAAGCCATTTCAATGCGATTCCAAGCAATTTCACGGAGATTTCAGCGACGACAACACAAATCAACAACAACAACAAACAAAACAGCAACAATGAGGTCAAAAATAGCATCTGGAACCCCAGGTATAAACTCGACTTAAAACTTTTGGTTGTAAACTCCATTTGTTAATCACTTCATCATATGTTTATGGATTGTATACAGTATGCATGAATATATCTAGAATAACTGTGTATAGATCCTTGAAATTGCATGTGTTGTCACTTGATATAATGTTTATGCATTTTCTTTAACAGATATGAGGCATTGGTGCATCGAATGTGTTGTTGAAACATATAATTGGTTTTGGTGCATCATCCACTGTGTTTTGGTGGATCATCCAATAGGTTTTGGTGCATCGTCCACTGTGTTTTGGTGCATCATCCAGTACGTTTTGGTGCATCATCCACTGTGTTTTGGTGTATCATCCACATTGTTTTGTTGCATCATCCACTTTCTTTTGGTGCATCATCCACTTTGTTTTGGTGCATCATCCACTATGTTTTGGTGCATCGAATGTATTTTGTGCATGATATGTGATGTACTGAATCAAATAGTTGTGCTGGTGCATTATTTAGTATGTGTTGGAGCATCACACAAGAATATTTTTTATGTATAAAATGTAGGAAAGAAACAGGAGCTAAGATATGGAACACTAATCATTAAGTTATCCACCACATATAAACACTGGTACGTTTGTAGAAACGCATGTATAATTATTGTAAAATGCATGAGTGGTTGTTTATTAGTGCATGGGCTGATGTCTATTGGTACATTGATGCATAGGTATTGGCTGCTATTTATTAATGATAGATATGTCTATGGTTTAACAGTGGCAGAAGAAGAGGAAATACCATCAACTTCATCAGAATATCATGGAGAAACAACTCCACTTGATGATAAACACTGATCATTTTGCCATTTTTTTTAATAATCTTTGTGAGTTGGTGCATCAGCCATTTGGTTTTGGTGCATCACCCATTTGGTTTTGGTGCAACACCTAGTAGGTGTTGGTGCATGCATCACCCTGTGGGTATTGGTGCATCACCCATTGGGTGTTGGTGCATCACCCAGTGGGTGTTGGTGCATCACCCAGTGGGTGTTGGTGCATCACTCATTTGGTTTTGGTGCATCACCCAATGTTTGTTGGTGCATCACCTAGTAAGAGTTGGTGCATCAAAGATATATCTATTGTCTGCCATTTTATTAATTATATATGTGTTCTTTTTAATGATAACAGAAAGTGGAGAAGAAGTTGACACATGCTGACAAGGGGCGTGGACGGGGACGTGGACGTGCAAAGTAAAGAGTAGAAAGATGTAGGGATGAAATAGGAAGATGTGAACAATTTGGATGTTTGTAAACAGTTTCGTTTGTAATAAGACATATTTGGTTTTAGAAAACATGTTTGGCTTTTAGGTTGTAAGACAAGTTTGATTTTTAGGTATTTGTGGTTTGCACATGAAAATGGTTTCTGGTTGTTGATGACTCACAATGACAGAAAATGCATGAGTAGTTGTTTGTTGGTGCATCACATGATGAAAATTGTGCATCACAAAATCAAAATTGATTCATCATCGAATATATAGTTTGTGCATCACTTAATGAAATGTACGTAGTGCATCACTTAATTGAAAATGGTGCATCACATAGTGATATTTGGTGCATCACTCAATGATAATCGGTGGATGAATAAGCTACCGAAAATAAATGGATAAAAAATTGAAAAATAAAATCAAGACTAATTCAGTCAAGCAAACAAGGTGCTATGCATTGTTAATAAAAGTTGGTGCATCACTGAGATGCAATTGGTGCATCAGTTAATAAAAGTTGTTGGTGCATCAGTTAATAAAAGTTGTTGGTGCATCACTGAGATTCAATTGGTGCATCACCGAGATACAATTGGTGCATCAGCCATAACTAATAGGTGCATTACCAAAATATCTGGTTAATAACTAATTACAATGAAAGCTCAGAGAAACTAATGGACATATTGAGGACAAGTAGTAATGTTGTGTCCCGACCTCTTATAAATTTTACAAACCCTTTTCTTCTTCTTGGAATTTTTAATTCCAACTTCTTGGCCACCTTTAATACACCTCTTCTTGAACTTGTTCTTTGCCATTTCAGGAGGATGGATATTTACTTGATCAGGTAACGGGCCAACAAATTTCTCAAACTTGTAGTTTCTAGCTGGTGTTAAGGAAGAAGGATCAACTACTTCAGATCTTGTGAATGCAGCCTTTTGATCCTTTAAAATAGCTAAAAACTCTTTCAATCTATCCATGTCATCACCAACAATGTCAACACAAGAATACATTTATGTCATCACTTCGGCCAACAAACGCTTTCTTTCATCAATCTCAACCCTAGAATCATACACGGCACCGTCTACTTAAAAAATTGGTTGTAGAATAGCTTGTTTGGTCAATCTTATAATTAGGTGCATCACATCCTGAAATAAGATGCATCAGTCAAAGCTAATAGGTGCATCAACCAGTGCACATTAATGCATTATGCACACGAATCATTAAAATTCTCCACTGGTGCATCGTAGTCTATTAAAAGGTGCATCACTCAATTGTAAAAAGGTGCATCACTCAATGGTAAAAGGTGCATCACTCAACCAAATCACGTACAAAAATCCAGAAATCCGAGACATTATATTGATACTGTAATGAAATGCAATATATATATGTAAAAACAACAATCAAATCAAACACACAGTACAGATCTAAACCTAAATTAGGAGAAGCATTATCCATATCACGAAAGACATTAGATTTGGACGGCGACAAATGCAAAAAGAGAAAACACAGTGGCGCGAGCACTGTTGAACACACTCTCGCCTAAGGAACACCAGGAACAGCCGAAGAACAACAATGGCGGCGAGTAAACGAGAAGAAGAAGGATTCGAAGAGAAGAATACGATGGCGGCGATGGAGGATGATTCTCCTCTACCAAATTTTTGCCGCTTTCCTTCTTCTATAGAGAACGAATTCGTCAAATTTGAGCGATGCGATGGAGAGATCTACGGAGGAGCAAGTCGGCGACAAGAAGAGGTCGGGAGAGAGCGGCTGAATTTTATCGTTGAAAGAGAAAGGAAAGGGAAAGAGAAAAACGGACGGACGAGATTAAAACGTGACGGACGGTGGAGATTGATCCTCACTCCTTCTTTGTAAAGGCATCATCACCGGATCTTTTTCCGAAACAATGCTTGACTAGTGTACTTCTCATGCCTTGTGCGAGTTTATGTAACTCATGTTGTGTTTGCATATTTTTATTATAAGATTTATTCGTATTTGAAATTTTCTCAATGTTAGAACCCGATTTTTATTCATCTGTGCTTTGATTAAATGAAAAATTTTCTTCTATGTTATATTGAGGATGATATCATCAAAATTCTAGTTTAAATAATACGCATAAGAACAAATTATTGTATATAATTATAGTTAATTAATATACATAAGAATAAATTATTATATACAACTGCTACATTAGCAGGGCTTTAAAAAAAATTGAAAAAATATTAATTTACTTGTAGACTATAAAATAGCTAAAAAACTAATAAATTATTTATAATTTAAAGGTAAAAAATATCACAAATAATTTAAAATTTGAGTATTAATAGCAAAATGACACCTAAGATTGGTGAGCCTATAATTAAGGGGAAGACTCTAAATAACTCTCTTTTAATATATTACTAGCGTACTCCCCGCGCCATGCGCGGGTGATTATTTATATTTATTTATTATACAATTTATATGCTATAATTTATGATATTATGAATTTTTTATCTCACTTGTATTCACCCCCATTATTTTTTAATTAAATTTCAAAAATTATTTTTTATAAATTTCAATTCAATGTATACAAATATTTCTAAAACAATCATTTAAAGATTATCAATTTTGAGATTGAGTGGAGGATTTTGAACTGAATATATACCTATATATTGGTATATATTCGTCTAGTGTAGTATAATTTACTAAAAAATGTTTATGATAGAATTAGATTGGACCAAAGATATTTTAGTATTAAATTAATACATGGTTAATGTACGTTTTTTTAGCTCACACATAATATATTTTTTACAATTTGTTTTATTATTGAGATTTGTTGGGATTTTGTTATTTTGATTTTAATTTTATAAATAAAACAAAATAAAAAGGAGTGGTTTAAGAAGATAATTACACATAGGATTGGTGGGTCCTAAGTGAATGTGAGAGCTCCATTTCATTCTGTTTTAATATATATATATATTCTTGTGGAAGTCCTTGAAAATGTGTTTCTCTAATACAAAAATTTAACCTTTTTAGTTTATCTTAATTAAAAATATTAAAATAATGGTAGTGGGTGTTATAGGCCCACACAACTTACCACTTTATGATATAACCATGATACATATAGAAATATAAATTGAGTTTCTCCATTGCGAAATCAAATACTCCCTTTTACCAAAAAAATTGAATACTCCCTCCATCCCACTATAAAGCCTCATTTGACCTCGGTGCGGATGTTGATGCGCGTTTTGTTTCGCTAATACCTCTAATTGTTTATTAGTAAAAAATATAAAAATTTGATATTGTTAAAGTAATCATTGAGACAAATCAAACAAGACCCCATATGACCATATTTTTGGTTATATATTGGAAGAAATCGAGAAGATTCTCTCGAATTGTGAATAGTGCTGAAAAATGAAATGAGACTTATATAAGGGGACATATGGAGTATAATCTAGTTTCTTAAAATGATATGGCATAGGAAAAAAAATGAAAAAATAGAATAAGAAACATGAGTTAAGTTTCTCTATTATGGATGACCTAATAGGCACAACACGTGACCTATCTGGTCTTACAAGTGTAATACAGACGGAGTCCTATCCGAGCTAAAATTGGGATCAGATCCATATCACTTTGCAATCAGTTTCTCTATGGCACTCGCTGCTCTAGCTCATTACTCTAGCTAATTGTCCACCATTTTCAAGTATGATTTCTGTATTATGTATGGTCGTGCCTAAGGGCATATCAGTTGAAGTAGTCTGGCAACATTTCTTGTAACTCCTCAACCTGGAGTTGCACCAAAAGAAGCAGGGGCCGCGGTAGCTGCCAAATCCTCTACGTGTACATGGACAACTGTGTGGACCGATGGACTTACCAATCTTTGGTTATTGGCAAGAACTTATTGAATCTATCGTTTGAGCTCATAACAAATTAAAAGTTGTTCCTGCTACTCGGCTCCTTCCTTTCAATGGTTCCTTCTTAAATGGTGAGGTCCTTTCTATACATCAGAACCATTTACTTCGTTTCGTCAACGTTACGGGTAACTACATTTATTTTATTGATTTGTATTGATTCCGATCAATCCGAAATAAAAAAAGGGAGGTAACTCTTACTTTCATGGCTTGGATTCAGATATTTCTGATTATTTAAAATCGAAATCCCAATATCTATAGAAAAAACATGATGGTGAGTATCATAGCCTAAAGGCAGGCGAGTATTCTTTACCATTGAGCTACTAGCCCATGTACATAGATGAGTGACTGTCTTGCTGCTCCGTTTTTCTTTGAGCCAAAATCATTTATCATCCTATTTAAATATTTCTCGAGTTCTCTTTTCTTTTTATCATTAGCTAGATGACAATTTCAAATAATCCAGACTAACAAATTTAAGAAATTATAAAATGTTAGTGTATGAATTAAAGAAATACCGTATGTGAGTCTCTCTCGAACGATGTTTTGGTTTTAACTACTCTCCGCTTTTTGCGAATTAGTATGATCTATCTAGCGTGCGAGAGTATCGTCTCTCTTCTTACCCAAAAAAGAAGAAGAAGAAATACCATATCTAAATATCATGATATAAGCACAGGTATTTGATTATCTCTAGCAATAGTTAACGAAACTCTGATTCAATTAATATTACTCGGGAATAATTGTCATTCTAGACTTAAGTGATTGTTAAGAATAATAACGGTCATTCTATATATTTCGACAAAATTTCGTCAGATTTTCCTATATTTTTATAATATTTTAATTTTATATTATTAATTAAGAAAATCTAGTAAGGGTAATTACTAATTAGAGAAAATTTGATTCTTATTTTGTCTCGAAAAACTAGAATTACAATTAATTCTTAACGAAAAAGTATTATCTTTCTAAAATACCAATATAATTTCACATTTCCAAGTGGAAACCATAAACTTGAATTAAGACCAAACTATAAATTCACATTTGAAACCAAAAAACACATTTATTTCTTGTAGCTATAACTAGGACTCAGAGCCGTCTCAACATTTTGTGGGGTCCTGTTCTGAAAATATTCTCCGTAAAAA
The DNA here is from genome assembly GCA_029168935.1 of Oxyria digyna. Taxonomy (NCBI): domain Eukaryota; kingdom Viridiplantae; phylum Streptophyta; class Magnoliopsida; order Caryophyllales; family Polygonaceae; genus Oxyria; species Oxyria digyna. Next base: position 2,269,935 of record JAPVLV010000017.1, read on the forward strand.
GAAATTTATAAAAAGGCCCTATTTAAAAGAAATTAGTAAAATAGTAAAATAGTAACATTTGCTTTTGTAGAAATTTGAACTTGAGATCTATTTGTTTAATTCACTACACTTAACCAATTGTGTTGTGAGGTTATTGTGTCATATAAATAATTTTCCCTTATTATATTAATATTTTTTAGTAATATTGGGCCCCAAAAATTTGGGGGCCCTGTGCGATAGCCAACCTTGCACATGTTGATCACCGACCCTGCTAGGACTGTACCATATTGTTGATCCATGACATGTCACATTCGTTGGGAGTCACTCACATGCCCCTAAACGTGGGTTTGGGTACAGTACAGTCCCTCGATCACATGACTAGTCACTTGGGTGAAAGAATATGATATGTGTTATAATTAAACCAAAAGAGAAGTAGAAAGCTAGAGCTTAGAACTTCTTGTATGAAATTTAGCAAGTGCTTAAGTGTTTCTTGTTTGTGTACATTAGCCATAAAATGCCATTTATTTATAGGAGAGGGTGTGCTTACAAGTCAAGGACAATGTCCCACTTAATAGTAAGCTTATGCTTATAAGTCAAGGGTAATGTCTCACTAATAGTAAAATTTAGATGGTAACAATAATGAAGGTTAATCATTCATCTTGAGTAATATATGTATTACACTCCCCCTTGAATGATCACCTTTCATTATACACAACTTCCATCTAGAGTATATGTTGCCTCATTAAAACCTCGTCAGGGAAAACCCATTTGGGATAAAACCCGAACGTAGGAAAAAAAGTACAACCAACTCATTGTTATATGCTTTGATGATGCTGCCTCATTAAAAACCTTGTCAGGAAAAACCCTTTGGGATAAAAACCTGAACGAAGGGAAAACGAGTGCAGCGCATATAATGCTTCCCCTGAGCTTTATTCATTTAGTGGATTTCTCAAAGTCGGCACATTCCGATCTTCCGCACAAGTTGTTCAAACTTCTTGGGGCTCAATGATTTTGTGAAGAGATCTGCAAGATTTTCTTCTGATCGAATTTGTCAAACTTCAATTTTCCCTTTCTTCTCGAGTTCATGAGTGGAGAAGAACTTTGGTGATATGTGCTTCGTCCGATCTCCTTTGATATAACCCTCTTTCACTTGAGTGACACAGGCAGAGTTGTCTTCATATATCACTGTTGGATTGCATTTGATTGATATGAGTCCACATTCTTTCTGTATGTATTTTATCACCTTTCTTAACCATACACATTCTCTTCCTGCTTCATAAAGAGCAATTAATTCTGCATGATTGGATGATGTTGCAGTCAAAGTTTGCTTCGTGGATCTCCATGATATGGTTGTCTCTCCATAAGTGAAGACATAGCATTTTTGAGATTTGGCTTTGTGTGGATCAGATAGATATCCTGCATCTGCATAACCAACAAGAGTAGTATTTGGGGAATTACGATAAAATAATCCAAGGTCATGAGTACCTCGTAGATAACAGAATAAATGTTTGATTTCGTTCCAATGTCTCCTTGTTGGTGCTGAACTGTATCTTGATAATAGGTTTACAGAGAAAGCAATATCTGGCCTTGTATTATTGGCCAGGTACATCAGAGCACCAATAGCACTCAAGTATGGTACCTCAGGCCCAAGGATTTCCTTGTCATCCTCTCGAGGACGAAATGGGTCATCATGTATATTGAGAGAACGACCTACCATTGGTGAATTTAGAGGATGGGCTTTGTCCATATGAAATCTTTTCAAGATTTTCTCTGTATAGATGGACTGATGGACAAAAACTCCATCTTTGAAATGTTCAATTTGCAAGCCAAGACAAAACTTTGTCTTGCCTAGATCCTTCATCTCGAACTCTTTCATCAAGTATTTTGCGGTATTTGCAATTTCATTTGGTGTTCCTACGATATTCAAATTGTCAACATAGACTGCAATGATAGAAAAACCTGATTCAGTTCTCTTGATAAAAATGCATGGACATCTTGCATCATTTTTATATCCTTCTTTTGAAAGATACTCACTAAGACGATTGTACCACATTCGCCCAAATTGTTTTAGTCCATACAAGGATCTTCTCAATTTTATAGAGAACATTTCTCGTGGTTTTGAGGTGCAAGATTCAGACATTTTTAGTCCTTCAGGGACTTTCATGTAGATATCAGTGTCTAGTGACCCATAGAGATATGCAGTCACGACATCCATTAGGCGCATTTGTAGCTTTTCCGCAACAGGGAGACTGATTAAGAATCTTAAGGTAGTTGCATCAACTACCGGTGAATATGTCTCTTCATAGTCTATCCCTGGCATTTGGGAAAAACCTTGAGCTACAAGCCTTGCCTTATATCTTGCTACCTCACCCTTTTCATTTCGTTTTCTCACAAATACCCATTTATATAGCCCACTGGCTTCACACCATTTGGTGTATGAGCTATAGGACCAAATACTTCTCGTTTTTCAAGCGATTTCAACTCAGCTTGAATTGCTTCTCTCCATTTTGGCCAATCCTTTCTTTGACGACATTCATTAACCGTTTTAGGTTCAATATCATCGTCATCAGTCATCATTTCTGATGCTACTGAGTAGACAAATGTGTCGTTGATCACGACGTCTTTTCTATTCCATTGCATCCCTGTGGATACATAATTTATGGAAATTTCATGATTGTCAACTTCTTTGTATTCCTCAGGAAGATTCTCATTTTTATCTTCTTCAGGAAGCTTCTCTTCCTCTAAGATATTTTCATTATTCACTTCATTGCCTTTGTTTTCAAAGGTTGCATCACTTGGATGAACTATGACATCACTAGTCATCTCCTTTTGCCTTTTTGATTGCCTCGGTTTCAAATTCTTTGAACCAAGTGGCCTGCCCCTTTTTCTACGTGCAGTAGATTCATTGGCCAAAGATTTATCTGTCAAATCCTTAGGGATTTCAATTCTTGTTGGGGAATTCACAGCTGGTATGTGTGACTTTGTCACTTTATTTGTATCCGTAAAGGCATCAGGCAATTGGTTAGCAACACTTTGTAAGTGAATTATCTTTTGCACTTCTTGTTCACAAACTTTGGTTCGTGGATCAAAACAAGAAAGTGAGATTGCATCCCATGTGATCTCTTTTGTGCCTTGGTCCATTTTGCTCTTTTCTTTCCCCGGAGTTGGAAATGTACTTTCATCAAAGTGACAATCAGCAAACCTTGCTGTAAATAAGTCACCCGTAGTTGGTTCAAGATATCTAATAATAAAAGAGATCACATGGGCGACTGGGTGCTCAACCTCTATCCCAATTGACATACAATAGTCATTAAATATTTGGGATGTAAATTCTCCTGCATTATCAAGCCGGATTTTCTTTATTGTATAATCCGGAAATTGAGCTCTCAATCGAATGATTTGAGCAAGAAGCTTAGCAAATGCAACATTTCTTGTTGACAATAGGCTTACATGTGACCAACGTGTAGATGCATCAATGAGCACCATAAAATATCGAAATGGTCCACATATGTCTCCTTGAATTCTTTCAAGGAATGCAGGAGCTTCACTTGCTATCTTATTTTTAGAAGGCCTGATGATAAGCTTGCTTAATGAGCAAGCGACACAACTAAAATCACATGTTGAAAGCACATTCTTGTTCTTTAATGAATGGCCCAATTAATTTTCAACAATTCTTTGCATAATTGTTTTTCCCGGGTGACCCAATCGGTCATGCCATAAGGTAAATAACCTTTGGTTGTCTAAATTGAATCTAGACACCATGTTGGCTTCAAATGGACTAATGTAAGTATAATATAGTCCAGAGGAAAAACTTGGCATTTTCTCAAGCATTTGTCTTTTGCCAGACACATGTGCAATCAGGCACATGTATTCCTTTTCATTTTCATTCATGGTTTCCATATGAAATCCATTTTGACGCACATCTTTAAAACTCAATAGATTTCTTTGGGATTTGCTTGAGTATAATGCGTCTTTTATTCTCAACTTTGTTTCTCTTGGAAGCACAATATATGCTTCTCCAGACCCTTCTATGAGTCTTGCCACACCCGATATTGTATTGACATTTCCTTCGAAAATAGTCAATTGAGTAAAATACTCTTTTCCTTTCAAAATGGTATGGGTAGTGACACTGTCCACTAAACATTGCCTTTCGCAGTTTGAGTGAACTTCATATCGATGCATAGCTTCAAGATTAAGAGAATCAATGTTAATACAAACATAACTTTATATTACATAGGAGCTTTATATTACAATAGAGTCATGCATCACACACATATCATACATAATTAAACATCAGTGAAACAAACATAAAAATATTAACTTCATGATTAGAAATTTAGAAACTGAGATTTCCACTCAAGCCAAATTCATCACCATTTTCTACATTATCCATGTAGAAGGCCGAGACATCCAGACTTTGATCTTGTTGATTATTTTCAACAACAAAGTTCGCCTCAACGGCTTTGCCTTTATCTTTAATTAAGAGACGCTTGATAGGCTTCAACTACGTGTTTAGGTGAACGACATATTTTAGCCCAATGGCCAAACCTTCCACACCTAAAACACTGCGTCTTTCTCTTATAATTAGGTCTCGTCGGACCCCTTGGAACATGTGGGTTCTCTCCCTTGGAGTATGATCCTCCATTATTGTCATTTTTCAGACCGGAGTTTTGATCTCTCCCATGTCCTTGTTTTCGGCCTTTGCCACGCCATTTACCCTTCTTGTTCCAACGGGGGTTTTTATATTCGTTCCCCGCTGGAGAAACAACTGCAACATTTGCTTCTGGGTATGGCGCTGCACCAACAGGTCTCATGTTATGGTTTCTCATTAAAAGCTCATTGTTCTTTTTCGCAACGAGCATCACATTTATAAGTTCAGAATACTTATCAAAACCACACTGCCTGTATTGTTGTTGTAACACCACGTTTGAGGCATGCATCGTGGAGAATGTTTTCTCCAACATTTGTTCCTCTGTTATTACGTGGTCACATAACCTCAATCTAGCAGTTATGCGAAATACGGCCGAAGTATACTCCCTTATAGTTTTAAAATCTTGAACTCTTAAAGAGCTCCATTCATGTTGGAGTTGAGGGAGTAATATGTTCTTTAAATTTCCAAATCTTTCATTAAGATTTCTCCATAGATCCTTTGGATCCTCCACCAATAAATATTCAGATTTGAGGCTCTCATGAATATGGTGGCGGAAAAAGGCAATGGCCTTAGCCTTTTCCATCGGAGTGGTGGTATTTTGTTCATCAATGGTTTCTGCAAGACCATTGGCCCTTAAATGGGTCAAGGCATCCACCCTCCACTCCAGGAACCTATCTCCTGACAGGTCCAGGATGTCAAATTCTCTTTTGGTGATATTGGCCAAGAAATCTCTACAAGTAAGATTGATGATTAGTATTATTAAGATAATATATCATGAGTATGTTTTCTCTTATAAACATGACAAAATAAAGTGTAACAATATTAGCCAGTATATGACAATCATCAAATGTCATATTATCAAATTTAACAAGGGTGAGATTGAATTAAATATTTAATCAACATATGTGTTAAGTATAGGAAATACATGAGTGATAATCATGTTAATGAACAAAATATTTAATGTCAAGTTGTATATGTACATGCCATAAATTTGAATTATAGTATAGACATGTTACGTGAGATGAAATTGCAAGAATGCATGCTATCACTTAATATGATTTGATCTACTTACTATTTCAGTAACTATTAACATAGTAAAGACATATTACATCTAGTCTACAAATAGGTGGTCTAGTAAGTCAAAATTAACATGCAAAATTTCAACAAGCCATTGAATTGTAACTAGTATGCTATAGTAATATCACTAAGATGATATCTATATAAGGCATGCAAAAGTATGAACGTAAGTAAGAAAGCAATAAGAAGTATGGATACGCCTCTGGGGTTTCTCGTATACCCGGTTATATTTTTCCCTTTTTATACCCCTTATCCACTTACCTTTACCATTCATCCACATTTTCCTCATCCTTATCCACATCTCCCTCATCCTCTCGTCCCAACACCCAATTTTCCGGTCACTCCTCCGGCTCCTCCTCCGACACCGGTTCACCATCCGTTTCCAGATTATCAGTGTCATGTCAGAAACCGATTTGGTTTTGCTAAAGATGGCCTTTAGCATGTCCATGATCATGGCTATTATCATAGCTTATATCATGTGGGTCTCAAAGCATTGTCATTGTGATTAAGGGATGAAGCAAGATGGTCCGAGTACAAGTCCGAAGTAGTAAGATGTTATATCGTTTTCTTTCTTAAATCAGTTTGTAAAATAAGTAGATTTCTTAATCTACATAGTGTGTGGTGTGTATGAACATTATCATTATGAAAGTTTCATGTTTTAGTTCATATATCTTGTTTGTATGCAAAATTATCAAATCTCTAAAATTTATGATGATAGAGATATATATGGTCTTAAGTCGAAACAAGAACGAAATAATATTAGAGTTTTTGATGTAGAAGATCCCATAGATTTTGGGCAACTACAGAGCATACTTATCAAAAATAAAAACTGATTAACTTGTTAATGATATGATATTATAATTATCTAGATAATAAGACGATCATACCTTAAGTATGTTTAAGAACTCAGCTGGATTTAGGGCTCATGCTGATAACGTGTTATAATTAAACCAAAAGAGAAGTAGAAAGCTAGAACTTAGAACTTCTTGTATGAAATTTAGCAAGTGCTTAAGTGTTTCTTGCTTGTGTACATTAGCCATAAAATGCCCTCTATTTATAGGAGAGAGTGTGCTTACAAGTCAAGGACAATGTCCCACTTAATAGTAAGCTTATGCTTATAAGTCAAGGGTAATGTCCCACTAATAGTAAAATTTAGATGGTAACAATAATGAAGGTTAATCATTCATCTTGTGTAATATATGTATAACAATATGTCAATATCCATTTCACCCAAAAAACGCAATGGACAATTTGCATATACTTGAATTTCATAGCTTACCAGTTTCCAAATTAGCCATTGCTTTTGCTTGCTTGGAAGCTAGCCTTGACTTGGTTTGGTAGTGATCACATGCTACCAGCGTATGCAGCGGAACTCATCGAATGGACGGCTCTCATCACAACTGTTCTGTCATTTGCAGATAAATGAGGACCGTCACGTATCAATTTTACACTATAGTAAATAGCTATGTACTAGTATAATTTTTGTTAAAACCATAATAAAATCGAGATCACTATATATAATAATATCATGAATCATTAGTTTTGTAAAAAAGTTGAACCTAAAAAGGGTTTTAAACGAGAAAATTGATTAAATTTGGAATGATATTTAATTTGATGTATATATCAGGCTTGTGTTGTCATATTTTCTAATTTCTACGACAATTGTCAGGTTACAAGATAATGCGTAACTAGTCTTAGGTTCATACCCTGTATGTGGTTATATTTTAATTATTTTATGCAAAATATATAATAATTAATATTATTGTTTGAATCTTCATTTATATCGAGCGGGATTGCAAATTTTCAATGTGCAATTCTTCCTCCTCTCGGATACGATCTATTGCACAAGTTTGTTTGACATGAAGTGAAATATTGGCTTTGTCGAGCATTTCGGACACTTGTTCATAGGTAAGAGGATATCTTGTCCAATTACTTTGTGATAGAGCTTCGACAACTTTTGTATCTCTTATCTTATCTCATAATAAGTAATGTCAATGGAGCTTATTATTTGATCAAAGAATGCAACTAAAATGCTAAGAGAATAATTTGTACAACAAACTTGGTAGCCAAAGTGGAATATAGCAGGAGGAAACATAATTCTCATGCAATAAATTTTGATATAAAATATAAGAAAAATAGAAAATATAGCATCAATGGAGAAAAAATAGAAAAAATGATTCATGAGCATCATCATACATAAAGACATCATCATTGTTGAGGTCTTTGTCAATGATAAAAGCAAAGAATTTAGATAAATCCACACGTTCTATGATTTGGAACTTCTCTAAAAGGTTTTTATTATTCCCGTCAAGAAAAACCTATCAAATGGTATAGCACAATGTGCTCTATTAGATGAGAGAGAAAAAATAATAAACTGATGTAGAATTAGATAATCTATAAACGGAATGTATCACCTCAGTGCCCTTGGCAATGTCATGAGCAAGGATTTGAGAGCAGTTCATGACGTTAGGGGCAACAATTTTCTCTAATTTGACGTTCTCCACACATTTTATGAGGTTTTGATCATTCACATCAAGATGAACCTATTAAATAGTAATATTGTATAGCATAATATGTTTTATTAGAAGAGAAAAAGTAAATGATATATTGATGCATAATTAGGGAGTCTATAAACAAAATGGATCACCTCAATCTCTTTGGCAATGTCAGGGGAAAGGAATTGAGAGGAATTCATGATGTAAGAAGCACCAAATTGAGATAAATTGATGTTCTCCATCCATTTTATGATTTGGAACTGCTCTAAAAGGTTTTGATCATTCCCGCCCAGAGTAATCTATCAAATAGTATAATACATTGTGTTCTATTAGAAGAGAAAAATCAAATGATAAACTGATGCACAACTATAAAGATTATAAACCAATTGCATCACTCAATGCCTTTATGAATGTTAGAGTAAGGAATTGAGAAAAATTCATAATTACTAGCATAAATGACAATATTAGAACATATTACATGCCATTACAAGTATAACATCGATTAATATATGCTATCAACGGTTAAGAAATTTAGGTAGTTTCGAGTTAAATTAAGTTAGTGTGTGCTAATACATATAGGCACTACCTTCATACCTTTTATATATGATTTTTAGTTATATTGTTGGAGGAGAACGTGGAACACTATAGAAAGAGATTGGTTCCGTAGGAGAAAGAATAGTAGGTGAATTTTGTAATCGGTTGAATAAGATAAATGATTAATTTTAACTATTTGTTTTTTTGGTAAATATGATGAGGTGAAATTGAGGTGACGCTGAGGTGACGCATATTTTAAAGAAGAGATAACTTTTGGTAAACGAAAAAAACATGTATATAATATAGGAAAAGAACTACTCCCTCCGTCCCATTATATAATTCCTCTTTTCCTAATCGGGTATCTCAAAAAGTTCTTCCTACTTTCCTTTTATATCTTTTGTCTTATTATACACATCACATCCAATTATCATCTCTTTCCTCCTTTTTACCTCAAAACTCACAATAACTTACTTTTTATTTTCTCTTTCCTACATAAAAATCTACACCATCTCACATTCTCTCTTTTTCTCACTTTCTCTTTCCAATAACCTTAATTTTTCTCGATAACTACAAACAGGAGTTATATTATGGGACGGAGGGAGTACTATTTTTTTTTTTATCGAGTATACATGAAATTTCCTATACGAATAGTGCAACACACATTAAGAGATCCTATTTCAACTTCATTTATTATCATCATTACAATGCTGAAAGCACTACTTATAGTATACTGCAAATTTATAAATGAAGATGATGAATATTATTAGTTGGATTACACTGTTTCACACTTACAAACAACTAGTGTAAGACCCGCGTTATGCGCGGGAATTTATCAATTTTTAATAACTACAACATCATTATTTAAGAAACATCTAAAACTCTCATACTTCAAATATGAATGTCTTACGTAAGTAATAAATAAGGCTAATAAAAATCAAGGACTAAAAGCTATCCAATAACAGCAATGTAGATGCATAAAGATGATGGAGGAAGAGACCAAAGATTAGCAATAACAAATATTGATGTTGATGGTGATTGCGCTCCGATCCTACTACTTCTTGATGACTTATATTTTAGAACCTCTATTGTCCTGCAAAAAAAAAAAGTATCGTAATAAGGGCTAAGAATTGACTATGGCTCTATCCACTAACCAATACTCAATTTATATGTAATTAGTGATATACAAGTTGACCTTACAATTGTAGTAGTAGTCTAAATAGAGTATCCACCCTCAAAATGAACTAATCACAGATGTTTGAGATAGCATGAAGACTCATAATAGCATCACGACAACCTAGTGACATTGCAAATACAATTACAACAAAAGATGCAAAATATTATACTATATTACTCTGTATTGTATATAGTTTACACATACATACATAAAATAATTACTATCATAATTCATAATTTTGTAAATTACCATAATTAGATGCAATTCTGTTGCAACAAAATACATGCATCTGAGTGCACACACATGCACTAAACTACATGTATACAATATACACATAAATTCACATGCTACTTTATGATTATGAATTATGTAACCTGAAAAAAGTAAACATTCATTTCTATTATACATTCTGCTCTATATCGTTCAAGTAGTTTTGTTTTTCCAAATCAATAACCAAAAAAACATTTACGCCGAGAAAAGAGCATAATGTAAATCTTTGATCTTCAACTTTGACTTTAAGATATATCATATTCCGGTTAGTTGTTCGGCTCTTTTTGTCCTCTAAATCACAAATCGATGACCTCACCTATAACATCTACACCGAGAAAAAGAAGAAACAATTAGCATTTACTGTATGAAAAAAGAAATGAAAAAATGATCACTTTCCATACCAACAACAAAATTTTTTAGCCCCCCTGATAAAATGGATTCAAAATCGACCAATCTTGCTCCTATTTCAGAGATACATGCATTGTCGCATAGTTTCACATTTGTCACGAAAAGGAACTCAATCTTGTAGGGGTGTGGTAACTCTCCATGTATTGGTATTTTCATTAACAACAAAGTTTGAGAGCTGGTAAACTGAATATTCATCAAGAAGTTTGGGGAATTTGTTAATGAACCAAGGTTGTATGCAATCTGAGAGTTCTACATAAAGGAAAGAAGACAAAATCCGAAAGCAAACTTGAGTTAAAGGCATAAATAGTTATTATTATTATTCAAGGGAAGTTCAATTTCAGTTTCTTACTTAATTGGATGAACTAACCTTCTCATCTAATAGAGCCAGATGGAGCTCCTCTCTTTGAATTTTCTTGTTCCTTGCCTTTCACATGCTTAGTACACTAACTGTGAGTGCACATGTAGATTGTTTCCCTAAAGTAAAATCATCAATGAAAATCGTCATGGCAATACCAAAATGAAGGGTTGAAAAGATGCAGCAAAAAAGAGGTACGCAAGATATATATAATCTTGGAAGATTATTAGGCATTGAAAATATTATTAAAATAAATAAATCAACAACAAACAAAATTAGAATCTTAATTAGAGTAACAAATCAAATAAGAATCTAAATTAAAGTACCAAACCAAATCAGAATCTGAAAACAAGAAATATTATAATGGATGGGAGAATCTCATATCTTAGTTTTATTGTCAATTAAATAACTAAATATCTCAAGCTAACTATTTTCTTAAACGAATGGTGTCCACACATTATGAGCATCATCATCACCTTGTTTACGCAAACAAAAATGGAATTTATGATCGATTAGGTTTGATAATATTGGTCCTTGATGAATCATTACCAAACTACTCATGCTAATCCTTGACAAATTTAGATTACACTCAACCTTTTTAGTTCTTTGTAAATCATTCCTTGGCAAATTTAGATTACACTCAACCTTTTTAGTTCTTTGTAAATCAATTCAAATACTAATTCCTTGAATAATGATACATACAGAACAAAACACTATAAATGAAGTCTCTACAAACAAAAATGGTAACCACACATTATGAGCATCATCGTCACCTTGTTTAAACAAATTGAGGATGGAATTGATGATCGATCTCAATTTGATAAAATATATGAATTAGATTGGGAGGTAATTGACTTCAATTATTTCTTCGTGGAAGAGAAAAAGAAGATTACCGATGTTAGGTCATTGACTTTGAATGCATAGCAAATTTTGGTAGATATAGAATCATCCTGCCACCGTCTTCTCTCTTTTCTCATTGGACCATTTCACAAGAGTCTTCCTCAAGCATTCAGAAATCTGCATAACTTACATTTCCTAATTCAAGGAGAGACTTCACCTCAGATATGGTCAAAGTTGTTGAAAGAATGCTTTCTATGGACCCGAAATTTTGCAGCCTTTGCAAATTTGCAACATGGTCTTGATTATATGAAGTGAGTCTGAGGTTTTTTCACTGTCTACAACTATAACGAAAATATGTCGTCTTCTCCTCAAAGATGGAAATTGCTGACTATCTGCATCAGACTTAGACTTCTGCTCAAACCTAATCTTGCAGCTATTGGAAGCACGTCACCAATCTAGAAACCTAATCTTACGGCTCTTGATGTTATCAGGGAGGATTTGAGAGTGTCTAGTGCCGAATTAGGGGAAAGTGGGTCGATTGAACATGGTTTTTGCGCGGATGGGGTTGCTCAGCGAAGGCATGGCTCAACATCCATGGATATCGGAGTTTCATCCATAGAAAGCAAAAATAGCGGTGGGGAATGGAAGGGAAAGAGACGCGTAAGAAGATTATCTAATTGAAAAATGTTAGAGAATAATTTTTTTTAGTTTTAATAATAAAAGCGAATCAAAATTTTCCACATTAGAGGGGGTAGAGTCAGAATCAAAATCAAAGAGAGCGCTGGAAAAAGCTCAACTTTAATAGATAAAAATAGATTGGTTATTTTTTCCAAAAATAAATTGACATAGCAAAAGTAAAGTTAAATCAAGTCTTCAAGGCATGAACTTTGGATTACCAGTTTTTTTAATATCTCAAATGTTTTATATTTTTATCCTAAAAAATTAAATCTAAATAAATTATTCTATTTAATTAAAATATAATTAATTAAAGTGAAAAGCAACAACTTTCAAATCGGGAGAGAAATCATCTAGTCGTCATCGTTGTCTCTCCTATGGTGTCGCTCCTCCTCCGTCCCGCTTCGCGTCCCGTCGGCTCTTCCTCCGTCCCGCTTCGCGTCCCGTCGGCTCTTCCTCCGTCCCGCTTCGCGTCCCGTCGGCTCTTCCTCCGACATCTCTCACAACGGACCACAGAGCCATCGAGCCACCACCGAGCCACCACCGAGCCACCGGACTACCGAACCACATGACTACCGTCAGGCAGCCGAGCCACCAACGAACCACCGAACCACCACTTTCATATGATTTGAGTTAAAAACACTTAATTTTCATCAAAACGTATCAAAATGTTCATCATGTCGTACTTAAATTTTCATCAATACATCATTAAATGTTCACAATGATGTAACAAAATGTACTATACTTAAAGTTCATCTAGATATTTACAAATGTTCATTAAATAGAACTAAAATGTTCATCTAGATAAATTTGTACTGAAATGTTTTAAAATGTACTTATAAGTTCATTCAATTCGGACCGATGTTGGGCCACCTGACTATGACGGACCAACATCTGGCCTTCCACCGGACCAAGATGTACTTTACTTAAATGTTCATCAATATGTATTCTACACAAAATTTCATCAAGTTAAGCATAAATGTTCATTACGATGTACTTAAATGTTCATTTCAGTGTACATCATGATGTTCATCGCCGAGTCACCGCCTAAACACCGAGCCACCACCAGACCACCGACCCACCATCGATCCACCAACCGGAACACCACTTTTATATGGTTCGAGTACAAAACACTTGAATTTCATCAAAACGTACTTAAATGTTCACCATGTCGTACTTAAATGTTCTTCAAGACATCCTTAAATGTTCACAATGGTGTACCAAAATATACTATACTTAAAGTTCACATCAAGATGTTTACAAAAGTTTATTTAAGAGAACTAAAATGTTCATCTGGATGTATTTGTACTGAAATATTTAAAATGTACTTATATGTTCATTCAATTTGGACCACTTGCGGACCGTTGTTGGACTACCTGACCACTGTGGACCAATATTTGGCCGACCACAGAACAAATATGTACTTTACCTAATGTTCATCAATATGTATTCTACATAAAATTTCATCAAGTTAAGCATAAATGTTCAACACGATATATAATGTTCATCAAAATATACTTAAATGTTGATTACAACGTACAAAAAATGTGTCATCAAGATGTTGTACTCAAAAGTTCATCACTTTGATCATAAATGTTCATCACAATGCACTTAAATGTTCATCAAAATATACTTAAAATGTTCATAAATGTTCATTTGGATGTACTCAACTGAAATGTTCATCAACCAATAATTAAAGTTTCATCAAGTTGTATTACACTTAAATATTTATGTTATTTGGACCAACGCCGGACCACCGCTGGAGGGTCGCCGGTGCGGCATGAATGTCACTCCGGAGTGCCTCCGAAAACTACCTTAAGGCATCCAATGACTAATATTATTTTTATCTCTAAGAGATGTTTTATTACCGAATATGGACCTACCAAATAAACTGAAAACACAATAAAAAAAACTGTCAATACACTAAATAAACTTTTAACAACACACTAAATAACCTGTCAACATTACACTAAATAAACTGTCAATAACTCACTAAATTAAATTGTCAACAATACACTAAATAAAACTCTCAACACATTAAACAAAACTAAAACAGTCCAATCAATAATTATCTAACAACATTAATAAATTATTAATAATAGATTAAATTTTTATAGATGAAATATATATTTATATAGCATATAAAACAGATAAAAAATTTAGAAAAAGATAATCAATTTTCGTTAGAGGTATTGGACGTTCTGATTATACTATCCTAGCGTTGTTGGGCCTGACCTGATATAGCCCATTATCATACGAATTGAAGCCCATTGACGGTGGTTAAATTTCGGATTGAGCTGATCAAATCTAAAACCCTAGTTTTTCGAATTTGTGTCATCCTGTTCTATCCTCGCACTCACGTAATTCACCTGTCCCTCCAATCTCTACTGATTGCCCGATGGAAATTTCGAACGTTTCTGGAATTTCGTTGAAGCCATGGCTGACCTGTTATTCTCATTATACTTCGGCGTCTAATCGCCCGAGCTGTTCCTACATCACGGTGCGTTGCTTCCTCTCAGTAATATTTAACTTGACCGGTTTTTCTCTATCAGATTTGCGCCTGTTCAAAGTGTGCATTATATATTCAGTATTTCATTAACTAGGAACCGAAAATAGTAGATGGGTTATTCATTTATTGCCAAGTTACTGGGATATACGATCAATTTTGTTTGTAAGGACCAGTAACCTATTAGGATGGACCTATATTTCCCAATCGATGATCTTCTTTTCAGCTGTATACTGAGATTTAGGGATAGGTATTTTGGAGGTGTATATTGACATGTATGCCGTGATACAGGCAAACGGTAATGTTATCAAGCAGTTGGTGAGCAGTTACCAAAATCCGGTGATCAAGTATATAAACAGACGAACTGTTTCCTCAACAGCTGTGGTTGGCTCTTGTGCCAAATTGACATACAGTAAGCTTTTGAGCTGCAATTTTCTGATTATGAGTTTTGATGGGTGTGTTGGATTTCAACGATTCTTGTTATAGAACTATTAATGGTGTGTGAAAATGTTGCCTGCTTCCCGAGTTATCAGCTGTGTAACTAGTTTCCTGAACTTGTTTACCCCAAAAACTGAGGACTTCTCTTTATCTAGTGTTCAACAATTTGAGATCGGAGGTAAGATATGATGAAGCATGAATGTAAGAGAAGAGGAAGGATCTATTTAAATAGTGAAGTATGAGTGTAAAAGAGGAGGAACGAATAGATATAGGAATCTTTTTAATGTTGAAGCACAAGTGTAAAAGAGTAGGGAGGAATCTGTTACTATATGGGGCTCTGCATTCAAATTTAACAAAGGTTAGATTCTACCTTGAAAGATTTGATCTTAACTAGAAGATCTTTGTAAAGTGTCCTGATCTCGCTATGTTGAAGGCTATGGATGTTAGAGTGCAAGTATGTGATAAGTAGATTGCTGTGTTGATTGTTATTTTCCACCCTAAAATTCAATTGTACTTTGATATGTCTATATACTTAAGTCTAGTCACTCTGTATAATCCTTTTCCACACAGTAGTTTGTTTAATTGGAAACTAGATGGTCATTTTTGTTTTGTTGAAACTTTGCTGGATCAGTATCACCTTATATGATGAACCTATAGCCTAAGTTGATCTATATCCAGTGCAGCAAATACGCGCAAATATTCACGTGCATCTTCCATAAGACCATGTAAAGTGACAAGCGAAGACGCTGGGCAATCCATAAGCAGTGAAAGCATGCTAGATGAAGAGACTTTACAGAAAAAGCTCCAGATTGCCATTAATGAGGAAAACTATGCAGAAGCTGCAAAGATAAGGGACAGCCTCCGTCTTCTCCAGGAAGACAGTAAATCATCTGTACTCACTGCAAATACACATTTCTATGATGCATTCAGAAATGGTGATCTAGCCACCATGCAAACCCTCTGGGGAAGAGGAGACAATGTTTGCTGTGTTCATCCTGGTGCAAGTGGAATCTCTAGCTATGATCTTGTTATGAGCAGCTGGGAATATGTATGGGTGGATTATGACTTCCCATTGGAGATTGAGCTTAGAGATGTTCAAGTTTATGTTAAGGGAGACCTCGGTTATGTTACTTGTGTTGAGCTGATAAGAACAAAGGGAAATAACTGGGGAAGACAGTTTGCTACAAATGTGTTTGAAAGAGTTGATGGGAAGTGGCTCATATCAGTTCATCATGCCTCCCCTGTCGACTTATGAACTTGAATGTTACATATTGGGCCCATTCGAGGCCCAGGCCCCAAGATTGGTTTAGATGGGCCGATTTAATTAATACTTGTCTTCATTAAATAAACAAGTGCCTTGAGTTTGTTAGACGCCATAAATGTAGCTTTGCACTTTATTTGACACGAAATTTAAGCTTAAGATTTGTTGAGTACTTGTATTAATTAATGAATCCGTATAGAGATAAATGCGTAATTAAAATTGAAAGATTTGAGTAATGAATGAAACCTAGTATAGAAAGTTTGTCACTTGGGCCGTAGGCGTAGGAGTAAAATTAAAGCTAATACGCCTCTGTATCTAATCTTTCAAGTTGGCATGAGGTATTTATTAGGCAGGAGTTGGGAGTAATTGTGTTTGTATTGATGATGGATTTAATATATAGGTGGTCTTTGCTGGCAGATGTTGGACATGGATAACAACTATTCTTGTATTTCAGACCCAATTGTTCAACTCCCGACATATCCTTTATTTTGTCATATAAAATGATTAGCTTTATTTTTTTATCAATATGAATATTATTAGGTTACGTAAAGTTGAATTGAACTCAAGAAACAAGTTCCGCTCTCACACCTTTCTGAATACAAAAACTCAATCTTATTAGAGATATAGTTTATATTAAAGGATAGATTTTGTATTTAGGTAAGATATGATTTATCTTGTAGCCTTATTTACTATCATGTAATTTTGTATATATATAGCCTTTTGAGAGGCATAGTACACATCAGAAAATTCTCCAAACACATTCGTATCATGGTATCGGAGCAGGTTTTCTAAACCTAAACCTAATTTTTTTTTCAAGGCTACAGCAGCAGCCCTAATTCTCTCTTATCCATCGTAGCCATTGTTGTCATGGCTGGTGATGATACCGGTGTTGTCTCTACACCAAAGCCCAAGCGCGCCATTAACGATGTAGATTCCGCCTTCTATCTTCATCCATCCGATCACCCGGGACTACGTATCTGTTCGGTGGTTCTCAAAGGCATCAATTTTCAAGATTGGTCCATTGCAATCAAGAACGCCTTCCGAACCAAAGGAAAGATGGGATTTTTAGACGGTAGAATCGCAAAGCCCGCCGACGTTGAAGGCGAGGACGATTGGTACCGGGTTAACTCCATGCTCATCGGCTGGATTATGGAGTCGATCGACGAGTCGCTGCGGAGTTCTATTACATATGGCGATAGCGTTGCCAAACTTTGGGAGGAGATTCAACAACGCTTCTCTGTCGGCAACGCTCCCAGGATAAATCAGATCTGCTCCGACATCGCTCAGTGTCGTCAATGTGGTCAGAGTGTAGAAGCATACTACGCAACAATCAAGAAATTATGGGATGAACTAGTTACCTATGCACCGCCCCGCTCCTGTCGATGTGGAAATTGTACATGTAACATATCTGCTCTTCTAGTTATCGACCAAGAGGAAGAGAGAGTCCACCAATTCTTGTTCGGACTTGATGATGCACAGTTCGGCACGGTGCGATCTAATATTCTATCGCAAGATCCACTACCTACAAATCAACAGAGCCTATGCTCTTATTATCTAGGAGGAGCACCAACACACCATCGTTCGATCTCGGGATGTAGTTCCCGAAGCCGGTGCATTCGCGGCGCAACAAAAGCCGTCCGAGCAACGTCCATCCACCACCAAGTTGCAGTGCACACATTGTGGTAAGAACGGGCATGATATTACTACTTGTTATCAGATTCATGGGTTTCCGGAGGGCTGGACATCACGGTCTCGTCGTCATTCGGACCGGGGAGACAACCACGACTCTCATCGTGAGTCGGGTGGTGGTGGTCGCGGGGATGGCGGCACTGGAAGGGGCAGAGGCCGAGGTGGCGGTGGCGGACGAGCCAACGCTGCTCAGCAAGGACAGTTTAATGGCTCATCTGGAAATTTCCAGCCCAACATGCAGGATAGGACTACACTTGGTCCTACAATCAACAACGAGCAATGACAGAGCGTCTTAAATTTGTTTAGCTCTCTCAATCCTAATAATGGTTCCAATAATCAGTCCTCTGGTTCGTTTTCTGGTTGGATTTTGGACACATGTGCTTCGTTTCATATGATAGGATCAAAGGAATTAATTCAGGATATTGTTCCTATCTCTTCTATTTCGATTAAGTTGCCTGATAATAAGTTGCCTATAGTGTTCGATCAGCATCAGGCGCCTCTTATTTCTTGACTATTGTTGATGATTATTCCAGAGCAACATGTGTTTATTTAATGGCTGCCAAGTCTGAAGTGACTAAGTTGATCAAGTTTTTTTGTGCCTATGTTCAAACGCAATTCTCCACCAAAGTTCAGCGTGTGCGTGCAGACAACGGTACTGAATTTATGCCTCTTCGTTCTTTCTTTGATGATCAAGGTATTGTTACAGAGTCATTGTGTGCTTACACGCCTCAGCAGAATGGGCGTGTTGAACGCAAGCATAGACATATTCTGAATGTCACCAGGGCTCTTCGTTTCCAGGCAACTCTTCCTATTACATTTTGGGGAGAATGCATTCTTACAGCCTGCTACCTGATCAAAAGAACTCCGACTCCTTTGCTAGATGGTAAGACTCCCTTTGAAATGTTATTTCAGCAACCGCCATCTTATTCGCATCTTTGGGTTTTCGGTTGTCTTTGTTACGCATCTCGGATTCATCGAGAAAGTGATAAATTCGCAACACGTAGTAGACGATGTATCTTCTTGGGATACCCTGTAGGCAAGCGTGGATGGCACATTTATGATATGGATACTCATCAGATTTTTATTTCACGAGATGTTGTGTTCTATGAGGATACGTTTCCTATGCTTGATAGTGCAATCCCATCTTCTCCTACAGCAGTATCTTCGGAGCGTCCTTCTCCGGCTATTTATGACTGACCGCCTGATTCCCCCACTGAGCGGATCTTTCCGCCATTAGCTTCCGCAAATCCCTCTGAGTCTTCCCCAGTAAGGGGGAGTACACTTTCCGCTCCTCTAGTTGAGGATACTGCTCCGAGTCGTCCTGTCAGACAACGTCAACCATCTGTCCTTCTTCGTGATTTTGTTTGTCACATTGCTCAACATCTTGACCCCCCCTCGTCATCACTCACCGCTCCTGCCTTATCACCGTCCTCAGGTACTCCTTATCCTATTGCTGCCTTTGTCTCTTGTGCTAATTTTTCTGCAAAGCATGCATATTATCTTGCAGCCATCACAATCGGTCATGAGCCGAGCAACTACAAGGAGGCCGTGCAACATGCGCATTGGCGGGACGCTATGCAAGCAGAGCTGAGTGCTTTAGACAGAAACAAAACATGGGTCGCTTCACCTTTGCCTCATGACAAGAAGGCTATTGGGTGTAAATGGGTCTTTAAGATCAAGTACAATGCTAATGGAACTGTTGAGCGCTACAAGGCTCGTTTAGTGGTCCTTGGCAATAGACAGGTGGAGGGTATTAATTTCACTGAGACATTCGCCCCAGTTGATAAGATGAGCACTGTTCATGTCTTTCTTTTTGTTGCTGCAGTTCGTGGTTGGGAGCTCCATCAAATGGATGTTCACAATGCCTTTCTTCATGTTGACTAGCTTAGATGAAGAAGTCTACATGAATCCTCCTCCGGGACTCACTATCACTCCTTCTGGATATGTCTGCAAGCTCCAGAAATCTTTGTATGGTCTGCGTCAGGCTCCATGGAACTGGTTCTCCAAGCTATCTTCTGCTCTTCGCCAATTTGGTTTCACTCAGAGTCGTGCAGACTATTCTCTTTTCTTGTTGGATCGTCATGGCTCTGTCTTGCATGTGTTGGTTTAGGTCGATGATCTCATTATTGCTGGAAGCGATGCAACCACCATTTCCAAGTTCAAACAATATCTTGGTCAGTGTTTTCATATGAAGGATTTGGGCCTTCTAAAGTACTTTCTCGGTTTGGAGATCGCACGTAACTCCATGGGTATTTTTGTGTCTCAGCGTAAGTACGCTCTTGAGATCATTACAAAAGCTGGTTTGTTGGGTTCTAAGCCATGTGATTTTCCTATGGATTCCCACCACCAACTCGCTACATCTGAGGCTCCGGATTTCGAGCATCCAGAGAGGTATCGCCGTCTGATTGGCCGACTTGTCTACCTTACAATCACTCGTCCAGAGCTCAGCTATGCAGTGCATACCCTCTCTCAGCTTATGCAGAAACCGAATGAGCTACATTGGCAGGCTGCTATTCGAGTTGTTCGTTATCTGAAGGGACACCCGGGACGAGGTCTTCATTTGTCTCGTGGTAGTTCCCTAACTTTAACTGTCTATTGTGATTCTTATTGGGCGACTTGTAAGGTGTCTCGACGTTCCATTACAGGATATTTTGTCACATTGGGTGAGTCTCCTATTTCTTGGAAGACCAAGAAGCAAGTTACTGTATCTCGTTCTTCGGCAGAGGCAGAGTACAGGGCAATGGCGTCTGCGTGCAGTGAGATCAAGTGGCTACGAGCCTTACTTTTGTCTTTTGGTGTGTCACACAATACACCCGTTCATCTATATTGTGACAGCCAAGCTGTCATTCATATTGCCAACAATCCCGTCTTTCATGAGCGCACGAAGCATATCGAGATTGATTGTCATTTCATTCGTGACTTAGTTGTTGATGGCACAGTTCAGATGCACCATATTTCTACGTCTCAGCAACCTGCAGACATCTTTACCAAAGCTTTGGGCAAACCGCAGTTTCTCTATCTTTTGTCCAAGTTGGGCATCGTTGATCCACATGCTCCAACTGGAGGGGGAGTATTAGAGATATAGTTTATATTAAAGGATAGATTTTTTATTTAGGTAAGATATGATTTATCTTGTAGCCTTATTTACTATCATGTAATCTTGTATATATATAGCCCTTTGAGAGGCATAATACACATCAGAAAATTCCCCAAACACATTCGTATCAAATTTGTGAAAGATAAATGAACCATTCCTGGCATTGTTAGAGTGACTAATAGAAAGGGTCTTGATACGTGAAAGTGTATCCAATGCCTCTTTATCCAACTTTATGACATATTAATAATGGTTTAACTACAATAGCATGAAAGATTTGATGTTGTATTTATCGTCAATTCAAGCTTTCTAATTCAGTAATGGATTTTGAACGAGAATATGTGTTCATATGAACACCTGCGCAATGATAAAATATATGCATAATTACTATGAACAAATGTATGGGGTAACAAATATATATGCAAAGTTACTATGAAAATGTGTGCACAAATGGGGAGCATTACACACTAAAGAGTCACTTAGGAACAAATGAATACATTCTAACTAAGCGTGCATACATTTTTTTTGTTTGCCAATGACATCACTAAAACGAGACTAGGATGGGTTTAAACCCGAAGCTAGAGAGATGGAGGGAGAAGCTGGAATCTAAGGGCCTTAAACTGAACCGGACTAACTGTTGAGTTCAAGTTTGGCGGGGGCGGGGAGTTTGAGCCAGTTGTGCGGCTTGATGAGAATGTTGTTGTGCAGAAGGAGGTCTTCAAGTATCTTGGATCATGTGTGCAGAGCAAAAGAAGGATAGATGCATATATACTCCATCGGGTACATATTGTTTGGTAGAAATGGAGAGGAGCTTCAGGGCTCCTATGTGATAAGCGAGTTCTAGCGAAGCTTAAAGGCAAGTTCTATCGAGTAGTAGTTAGACAACCATTGCTATACGAAACAAAGTGTTGACCCATGACAAAAGCTCAAGAGAAAAAGATGGCGGTGACAGAAATGAGGATGTTGCGTTGGATGTGCGGTCACATCAGGGCTGACAGGATCAGGAACGGAGCCATTAGAGAGAAGGTTAGAGTAGCCGACATTAGAGACACATTGTGGGAAACAAGACTACGTTGGTTGGGGGCATCTGTTGTGGAAGCAACTAGATGCACCAGTTCGCAGATGCGAGTGCTAGATTTCGGCTTATTGAAGAGAGGTAAAGGTCGTCCAAAAAAAAGTTGGAGGGAGGTGATTAAGAAGGATCTCGCACACTTGAGTTTTGACAGAGAACATGGCTCCGAACATAAATATCTGGAAGGAAAAGATTAGGGTTGTAGAACCTTAGAGGAGTGCGGAGAGAGCCTCTTTGCGAACTCGTTTTTTAGTTTCTAGCCTTCTCCCCCTTTATTGTTTCTGTTTTACCTTGTATATGTCCTGTTTCTTTTCTTTTTTCTTGAGTCCCTCGTTACACATCCTCTCGACTTGTTCGGGGAATGACATGTCTGCATATGGCCCCCAGACCCCACATAGATGAGATCACACTGGACGGATTGTTGTCGTCGTCGTTTCCAGTCCTCATAGTATGCATGAGATATTTTTTCATGGATGTTAATGAGTTGAGTTACAAGTAAGTTGGAGCATAAGTAGTAAACCGAGGTTTAACTAAGTGTTTTACTTAAGATGACAGCCAAGTTATCATTTATCATCTTCTTTTTGCATGGTCCTGGTAGTGACTCGAGTTTAATACATGACCAACCTTTTTTCTATTCCACTGCAAGCCTGCATGCATTATCATTATCACTAACAACATCAAGAAAAAGAAGAAAAAACAAGTATTAAGTCTCCCTCATTAATTACCCAAAACAAATGTTAGCTTATACAGACGAGTTTGGAGTTAGGACCATTTGTATATATAATGTAATGATAGGCAAACATGGCCCATTTGACAGGCTGTGCTCCCTTGTGCATGTAGCTATATAGTTCTATCTGGTCCATACTTTATACACCAATGTATGATATATCCTAATGTCCTTATTAAATAAAGAGCATGTATATGAAATTAATCCTTATCTATCTACCCACGTAGTCTCCTCAAATTAAGGCCAATGTGCTACTACATCGCATGTCTTCCCCAACTCAGCTGCATTCCTACTCATAACAAATCAACAATGGTGGTGGACATAGCGATTACGACGTCATGCGTTTTTCGCTGACATAAGTTTTGAGTTTGATTTCCGTTGATCGCGCCAATAATTTTTCGTTCGTGGGTCATCATATATATGTTTGAATTGTGTATATTCTGTAATCTGTATGTGATGTAAGTAAGGCGAAGTTCACCATAGTTTAATGTTTGGTGGAATCTAAAGAATAATACACATTCATAACAAACAGATTTATGTAAGTTTCTTCTTACACAAGAGAGGAACTTGTCATATATGGTTTAAATAATATTGTTGTTGTGTGAGTAGACTTCTGGTTCAGCTTGTAATCTTATCATCCTTATATGAATGATTAAACAAACAAATGGATTTTGTGACTGTTATTACAGGGCGGGTTAAACCAAAATAGTAATGGAGATGGGGTCGCTTTTTTATTTAAGGCCTCCTACTCTTTACATGTGATGCGTAGTAATATCAATTAGAGTTCTCCTTGACCAGGAAAAAAAAAAAATTATTCTATTTCTTTATTTAGAGATAAAATTCCCATCAATCAATTTTGACTTCAATGCATTATTTTATGCAATTTTAATTCTGGAGAGATTTTTAATTTCATCTTTATTTATAATCTACGTACGTATTATTCAATGAAAACATAATTACAAGATTATGAATTATTTCACTAATTGCTTTTTCACTCATCTGATTTTACTCCGTATCATGGAACACATACGACAAAAATATAAAAGTGTCATAAAATCCAAATTCTTAATCTACCCTACACCAGTGTCAAATGTTCAACACTTCACATGTACTAATTGCTCCATCATTTTACAAAATTCTTCAATAGTGCTGCAGAGATTCAACATACAGTAACTTCCAAGGAATAAAAACCATATAATTATCCTTAAAAATCATATAATACGACCCATGATTTGAATCAATTAAACAAGGCTTTAGCATTACTTGAAGCTACTACTAATTAATCTATGCTGGAAAAGTTGATCTGAACTCTTCACATAATTATTTCTCTGCATAATACAATAAATTAGCAATGCTGAAGTGGTGTAAGTAGCAGCAGCAACAGAGCATGCACAGGGCAGTGTGTTTCTTTACTGTTGTTGAACCCATCATTTTTTCTTGGCAATTCATTTAAGTTTTATCAGAGGCTTCTCCAATGTCGACGAATTGTTCAAACACAAAAGATCAGCCAAGAAAAAACAATCTATGTGGGCCATTTGCCAGCTGGGTTTTTGCTTCTTTATTTTCTTTACTCTCACTTTACTTCTTCCCATGACTTCTATGCATCTAGATTCTATACACAATGCATGGAAATATATGATGAAATAGTACTAAAAAAATGGGTTTAATTAATTTCATCTCCTCCCTCTCTTCCTCCACCCACCAAAAATTAATGCTGTCAGATGTAAAAACTTCCATCTTTCTAAATGTTGATAAACTTTCATCAAGGCCACACAATAGGCCACACCCTCATTGCACTTTTCCTTATGGGGTTTTTGTGTCCTCTACAATCCATCCAGGAATGTCTTGGTGTTCACTAATCCCTCCTCCATAGATTTTTCTTTTCAGCTGTTCTTGTTTTTGGATTTTGAAGTGTCTCAGTTTAGGGTTTTGTTATTGTGTTCCAAAAACCCATCTTTATATGATGGGGTTTGACATTAGAAAAGCTATTTCAAAATTTTCTTCTTCCAATTCCAAATGCCAAACCCAAGAACAAGAACCAGTTAGGAGTAAAATGAGCACTTCAAACCCAAAGGTTAGCTCTGTGGTGGCTGTAAAAAGAGAGAAGAAAGTGTCTAGCTACACTCCACCAAGAAGATCAAAGAGAAGAGAGGGCAAAGTTTCCACCATAACAAAATCTGTCAAGTTTGAAGATTGCAAATGCAACAGGAATGTAAAGGTTTCACCTCTTGGAGCTGGCACCACCTTAAAATCTAGCTTATCATCTTCTGAAACAAAAAGGAGAAATCTTGAGGTGAATTCCACCACCATATCCGTAACTGAAGACACTATCAAAACCACTGCTTCATCTCTTGGTTTGGTTGCAAATGAGAACCCAACAACTAACCCCCCACAGGTTAGGCTTCCTGCACCAATTGGTGTGCATAGCAGAAACCTCTCATATGGAACCATTTACAATGCCTCTAAGAAAGCTAAGTCAAAGGAGAAAGCTTCAATTTCCAAAGATGATATGCAAGATTCGAGCTTGATCATTGATAAGAAAGATGGTGATTGTGGGGAATTCAAGCTTGGAAGATCAATGAGACACACCTTTGGGCTTGGAGGGTGTAATTATGGACATGGGAGCATCATAAATGGTGTAAAGAGTAAAAAAGATCCAGAATTTACCCTCAAAGCTGAGAGGGGTGTCTCGGGTTTAGATGGGGCTACTGTTGAAGAAATCAAGAATGCAGGAACGAGGGAGTACAAGAAGGGATTATTTGAGAATGCTATATCTCTGTTTGATAAAGCTATTTCCTTGAATCCTGAAAATGCATCTTGCCACCACAATAAGGCTGCAGCTTTGAGTTCACTTGGTAGGATTGTGGAAGCTGTAGAGGAGTGTCTTATAGCAGTCAGTTGCAACCCGTCATACATTCGTGCTCATTATCGCCTTGGAAATCTCTATACTAGGTATAATCAACTTTCAACTTCGAGCTAGCATAATTGTTGTTGTTTTGCAGACTTCTAGAACATGTGTGATCAATTTCATGGCATCCTCCTAAATGGAAGGTCTACATCTAATATTTTTCATGTATGCCATATGATTATATGAACATACTGAACTAACTTAGGGTCTTCAATTGTAGTTATCACTCTTAACTATATTAGGTATTTAAGGAGTTACCTCTTCTGCTGTTTTGTAGTTAGCTTAATTTTTTTCGAAGTTTTGGCGAGTCTGTTACAAGATCATTTTTACATGTCATCTATATAAGTCTCCTGACCTTTTGTTCTATTTGGCATGGATTATTCACAGAATGGGCCAAGTGGATAATGCAAAGAAACATTTCAAGCTTTCAGGACATGGTCATAGTTCAGATGCAGTACAGCGTATGCTTACAGTCGAGGCATCTCTAACAAGAATGAGGAAAGCACTCAAGGCTAAAGATTGGGAACGGCTTCTATTGGAATGCTCTAAAACTGTCCAGGCTGGAGCTGATGTATCTGAAGAGGTAACCTTGATACAGATTCTTTTCAAGAATCAACTTGATATATGTATTAAAAACATATTGTTTCTTTGAACAGGTTGTAGCTGCCAATGCAGAAGCACTTCTTAAGCTCAATAGAGCAGCTGAAGCTCTGGAGATTCTGATGGATTCGAAGAAAATATCTCAACGATCTTCCTCAAAGTTACTTTTGCTTGGGACTGAAATTTATTTTTTTCTTGGAAGGTGAGGAAACATCAGCACCTCTATTATGATGCCCTTTTGGCCTCAAAGTTGATACATTTTTTGAATTTAATCGGTAGTAAAATGGAAATGGCTTCTTTAGTTTTGTTCATCATATGTTACCTTTTAAAGATGTTTGGAATTACAAACTGAATGGCATTTTAGCAATGACATACTGCTTCATTGTTCAATCTGCAGAAGAAGTCAATCATTTAGGACTGTATCTGAAATCGCTGTTTGATATTTCAGGTTTGAGGAAGCCGCTCAATCTGCAGAAGAAGCGGTGTACTTGGAATTCAATAAGGATTCTCTGAAGCAGCTAAAGAAAGCGTGGGGTGCTGCTGATTCGAGTGGAGCTGCAAATGAATACTACAAATTGGGAAAGTATTGTGAAGCCTGCGTCATGTATGGCCAGGCCCTACAGTATCTTCCCTCCAATTGTGTTCTACTTTGCAAACAAGCTTCTTGCAGATTCAAACTTGGGCAATGGCAAAAAACTATTCAAGATTGTAACACCGCTTTGAAAATCCGTCCTAACTACTCTGACGCAATTTTCCAACGCGCTCAAGCTCATGCCAAGGTAATTACATTATAATCACCGTTCCTTAACTGAGTTAAGTTTTCTGTTAGTCAAGAATTCTTTGGACATGTCAAGGTAACTTTTAACTAATTATTGTGTGATCTCAGCTTGGACATTGGGAAGAGGCTCAAAGAGACTACATGATTCTAGGAAAGCAGACACTAGTAGAGCCTGTTGTTTAAAGTCTGTTCATGAAGTTGGATTTAAAGGAGCAAAAGATTTAGCCAAGAAGACAAAAATGAATGCAGGAAAGGCATTTCCATATTTAAAAATTCAGCAGTTGAGCTGGTAAGAGGATTTATATGTAGTTGTTAAAGGGTCTTTTGTGCATGTGAAATGTAAATTGTTTACAGCTTGTAGGTAAAAGTTGTTCTGTTTTCTTTTTCTCCCTCTCTCGTGACAACTGACAAGTTTGCTTTGTTGCTGAGTGTTTTTTTTTTAATGGCTAAGAAAACATATTTGAATGTTATATGCTTGTTCAGTTTGCTTTGTTGCTGAGTTATCATAATATATACTGCTTCCCCTCAAAATAAAAATAAATATACTGCTCAAACTAAGAAATAAATAGAGATTCATAGATTCCAATCAGACAATGTTTTGATATCACAGTCTAGACACACGAACAAACAAATTCCCCGTTACTGTACGGGCATAGTTTCAACTTGGCACCTTAAGGAATCGAACAAAGCGGTTGAGATGTAACGTTCTCCTCCACTCGGGAAAATTGCCTGCACAAACAAGCTATAACCTTAGATATGGCAACATAACATGTGAGCAAGAGTTTAGAGATGGAAAAAAACATACTACTATAAGCTTTCTGGCATTTTCTGGTCTTTGTGCAAGCTTTATAGCCGCGACTGCTGCAGCTCCAGATGATATTCCTACCTGCAAAACTTCTTATAATTAGCTAAATGACTACGAATAAGAACATACTGTAGAAATTAAGACGGAGCTTATAGGAATGCGTAACGCACCAGAAGACCTTCTTTTAGAGCGAGTTGTTTAGCCATCTCGACCGATTCATCACCCGTTACCTAACGAAGAATGAAAGAAAACAACCAGTTAGTTTCTTTGAGATAACCTAAGCAGTGAAATCTATCTTTCATGGGAGTGATTTTGTACTCTTGAAATTGTTGTTTTGCACTTTGTATTTCTTTCTCAAAATAAATGAGGTAAGAATGGTTACTACTAGTGATATTTTAAAATGACAATCTTTTCAAAGTATATTTTACCTCAATAACTTCATCAAGAAGACTGAGATCCAAGAGTGGGGGAATCACACCTGTACCTATTCCTTGGATAATATGGAGTCCTTTGACACATGCATAAAACAACAACAACAGCAAATATTTGTAAACACTATAATATATAATAACTACTCTAATAATAAAGACACAAGTACACAAATACTTTACACCATACAATATCTCTATAAAGCTCACCGGGAGGTTTTCCATTCAAGACGGCACATTCAGCCGGCTCAACACCATAAATCTGGTCATCATCACCTAGAGCATTAGCCTAATCACTCTGCAGCTCTTTTATAATCCATAGCTATACAAAAGTGAAGCAAAACTGACCTTAATTTCAGAGTTTTTCTCCTTAAGAAACCTGCCTGTACCCATAATTGTACCTGCAGTTCCTATTCCACATACTAGTATGTCAACTTTCCCTTGAGTTGCTCTCCAGATTTCTGGCCCGGTAGTCTCATAATGGCTCTGCGCGCGTCGAATAATACATGAACATACGACGTACATACGTACTACAGTAAACAGAAACATAAACTAAATTTACCTTTGGGTTTGCAGGATTCTCAAACTGATTAACAAAGTAGGTATTTGGGATTCTTTCAAGTATCTGATTTGTTTTATCCATTACTCCTTGAATTCCTTTGTGAGCGTCTGTGAGGACGAGCTCCGCCCCAAAAGCTCGAATGAGAATCTTCCTTTCTAGACTCATGTCATCTGGCATGACGAGTATGAGCTTGTAGCCCTTGGCTGCTGCAGCCGATGCCAGTGCAATTCCCGTATTACCCCCCGTGAACTCAACAAGAACATTCTATGTTCACATCCATACGAAAAAGATTCATGTGAGAATGATTATTACTCACATGCATATCTTTTCAAATTGACAGACAGATATGAAATAGAAATGGAGGTAGCTACCTTCCTTGGAGTGATCAGGCCCTTGTCCTCTGCATCTTTGATCATACTATACCCAATCCTGCATGTGTCACAAGATTATTTAACTACTCGCAAATTAAACTAGTTTAGTTAGTGATCAGCTTAATTTGCACCTATCCTTGATACTTGAGCAAGGTTCCATCATCTCTATGGTGGCGGCGATGCGGGCTCCGCATCCCTCTACAACACGGTTAAGGTACACTAGAGGGATGTTACCTTTTAGCTGCAACGTAAACAACAACAACAACATATCTCATTAATTATATCATCGAGATCCGAGAGGGTCGGGATAGAAGAATCGAAGCTACGTACCCCAGTCACATCATTGGTGATTGCACACTTATCTTCCATCTTAAATAATCAACTACTTCTGCTAGGCTAGATAACACAAAGATGAACAAGTAGAAAACCAAAGATCAAGTAGTGAAGAAGAAGAAATGGTGATTTATGAGACATGCCAATTGACACGTGCATGTAACACACGATTTCTGAATTGACACGGACCAAAGTAGGTTAGAAAAGAAGGCTACAAAATCTACACTTGTTCGAATACCTGACAACTTGGTCGACCACAAATTAAACACAAACAAAGAAACTACCTCACAACTTTGGTAAGGAGGAGGAGTATGAAGAAGAAGGAGAAGGTTATGGACAAAGCTACTTTGGTATTTTATACAGAAATCTACTATAAGAGAATATTCCATTACTAATAGATACAAGAAAATAAAACAAAAAGCAAATCTCAGCTGGATATATAAGGTTCTTTTATCTTGTTCCACTCGTGATAAAATAGGATTGCAAATTAAATAAAACAAAATCAAGTTGAGACTAATTTGAATGGTCACTCAATGGTTTCCCCAAAAAAGAGTGGTGCATATGTGTAGTCCACATCTTCCCAATTTTTCCCAAAAAAAAATGGAAGACTTCCCTTGAAGTACCGCACAACACGATCTGGCAGATTAGATACTTGAACTCCACTTGCTTTATTGTTATGTTTGTCTTTGTAATCCTCAGACAATAGACAATCCACAATAGACAATCCTCAGACCTCAAGTGTGCAAGAATTTCATCATTATGATGCCAACACAATTACACAATTATTACACATTATCTCAAAACTGAAAAATAAATATTGAAAATTTTATCTTGTCACCCTTACCTGATTATCCCACCAGTTTTGTGGTTCAATAATGCTCTCAAAGAAAGCATTGTCAATAAAAACTCGAGAAAGACCTTTAAACTCCTCAGGGCGAATCATAAAACACAATATAAGTCTATGAAATTCCATAATCATCATAAAAGATATTAAGTAGTATATTAGTACACCATTTTTCAACTACCTTTCCACTTGGTACCATTCTATTGCCATGGTAATTTCTTTTACATTTGGATTGTTGGTTATCTTCTTCCAAAAAACTTTCGAATACACTTCCTTCTTCTTGTCCTTGTTGTCCTTGTTATCCTCTTGGTGTTTTTCTTCTTGGTGGTCTTGGATGTGTAAGGAAATATGAGAGAAGTAGAGGGCTTGATATTACGCTTGGGAAGAATCCTGAAAAACCACATTGACCCCAAAAAATATCAATATCCTGCCATGCTACATAAAACAACTGTCTGAAGAACATTTCTGAAGTTACCTTGTTTTCTGTGGAGACACCTTGGTTGGAGAACGACCAACATACTTCACCTTTTGCCAAACACAAGTTTTGGTTTGGCAAAATCACCTGCCTTGTCCTCCTCAACCTTGTCCTCCTTAGCCTTGTCCCCTCAGCCTTCTCCACCTCAGCCATTTCCACATCAGCCTCCTCAGCCTTCTCAATCCCAACATCATCGGCCTTTGCTTCCTCAGCCATGTTCTCCTCTACTGTAGCCTACTGAGTGAGCTCTTTCCTTGATGCATCTTCAAGTTCATTTTGTTTCAACTCATCTTGCTCCCTAGGGCAGCTCTCATCCTTATCTGATGCCTTCTCAGCTAACTCAGCAACAACATCCATAACCACATCTCCTTCTCTTCTACCAACACCAAATAATTCAAAATCTTGGACTCTCCGCAAAGAATTAGAACATCCTATCATGCTTCAATAACAATCATGTCATGCAACAAACACTTACCAGACATCAAATAAACTAAGCCATACCTCATTGTCACTCGAGTCTTTGGAGCTTACAAACTCCTCATTCATGTTTACAGAGGGAGCAACAACATTCCCCACTGGCTCCACACCTTCCTCACCATCCAGACCATCACCCTCAACAACTTTTTCCTGAACCAGACCATCACCCTCAACAACAATTTCATCAACAACATTAGCATCCTCAGCAACATTATCCTGTGGAAAAACATGATCCTCGAACTCCTCATTATTTCTTAAATCAAATACTGGCTCATGGTAAATAACAAGTCCTCTTTCCTGCAATAAAAGTTTTTTAAATCCTATCTTTGTAGCTTCACAAACTATCATGTCATGCTTCACAATCTATCTTGTCATGCTTCACAATCTATTCTAGCATGCTTTAATCCTATCCCTTCATGCATCACAAATTATCTTGTCATACCTCAATTCTATCATGTCATGCTTAAATAAAAAACTAACTGAACAAAACAAAGTTTACATACCTCATTCTCAACAACTGCCTTGTCTTCTACTCTCCCACCTCCATCACCTCCATCATGTCCACCATCATCATTTCCTCCATTGTCATCCTCCCCACTATCACTGCTTTCAAACTCAAAACCTTCACTGGCTTCATTATCCTTTACTGTTGT
The DNA here is from genome assembly GCA_029168935.1 of Oxyria digyna. Lineage (NCBI taxonomy): Eukaryota > Viridiplantae > Streptophyta > Magnoliopsida > Caryophyllales > Polygonaceae > Oxyria > Oxyria digyna. The sequence continues at coordinate 2,302,414 of JAPVLV010000017.1, forward strand.
CTCAACTTCAACTTCTCCAGAATCAGACTTCTCTTGGCTACCTTCACTATCATTGCTCGAAGCATCAGAACCTTCAAACTCCTCTTTGTACTCTTCACTAGAAGCTGAAACTGGTTCCCTTTGCTTACCCTTCCCAGCTACTCTCTTCACTCTCTTCTTTTCCATCCTCTTCTTAGGGACCTCCTCCTCATCAACAACAACATTCTTTTTCTCTAACCTTTCAATCCTCTGACACAAACCAGTCTCCAACTTATCAATCTTTAAGAATAAAGCCTTCATGACATCCATTAGCTTACCTACATCACCACTACCTTTTCCTTGGGATTGGTCTTCTTCTTTGCTAGGCTCAATGTCCTTGGTCATTGACACAAACTCAGATGCTATTTGGTCAAAGAAGAGGTCCTCTACTACATTAGAGAATTTGCAACCATTAAGCAAATTCTTCTCGGATTCATCTGCAACGAGAAGAGACAAGACCTCTAGACCTTCTTCTCCAGAAGACAGCCTTAGTGTTCCATGTTCAGGGCATTGGGTTGCAGACCAACGAATACCTCTAGGGTTTTGTGTCTCACTAATTCTTGAAGCATATTGGACCCCAACACTCTTTACACACTCCCATATACACACCTACATATAAACAAACAAAACCATTAGTAATCCTATCACCCTTCAATATAAATCCAGTCAGGGATGTACTACTATACCTGAAACACCACTGACATCCATGAAGGTTGTATGGTATCATCTGAGAGTTTCAAGGACTTTTCCAAAGATGCCAGTCTTCTTGCCATAGATTTGGTCAGTGACCAGTGCAACTCCATATAGGCAGCTCTTCCCCAAGGATAACTCAAGAACTTGTCAATGGTTTCCACTAGCCTGACATATTCAACTTTGACCAGACATTTCTTATCTCCTCCAAGAAAATCTCTTCAACAATCAACAACAAAGGTAACTTGAACTTGTGGTTATCTAGAACTTTGTGCTTCATGAACCTACGATAAAGGTCTTTCACTGAAGTCTTAGAACCATCATGACCACCAAAAAACTTGTCCGGACATCACTTGGTTGTCTTGCTTCCTCGATGTCCTAATCTCTTTTGGGAGAGGGCCAAAACTCTTCCATTGAGAACCTTAAGGGCTTACCACCAATCTCATACCATGTCTCCCACTTCTTATTAGACTTCAACTACTTGAAGAGAATAGAGTGCATAGTTTGAGATGAAAAGGTCACCCGATTCACCATTTTTATCACATCCCCAAAAGGGCTCCCACAAATTCGTCTCCAATCTTGACAGGTTAATTTAGACTTTATGTCACGAAGGTACTGTATCCTACAATTTATGTTAACTCTACCATGTAATGAGTCTCCTTTGAATAAGGCATACATGACCTACAGAAAAATCATATGTCGGGAAAATATTAGAGATGTGTCAGGATGCACACTTCATATGACAGGATACATTTTGACAGGTGGAGAGATATGCAAACTACATATATAATCACATCAGGCATGAAAAACTATTAATCTACACAAAATAAAAGCCAATTTCTTCCTTCATAAACTACTAATCTACACAAAATCTTGACAATTCACATGACATGATACATTTTAAGAGGTGTGAGGATTCAAACTACAGGTGGAGAGATATTCAAGTGTTGGGACACAAAGAAGAGGATGTCATGACACAGAGAGGAGGATGACATGATAACCCTAAACACTAATCCAATAATTCACAATTTTGTTCTCAACTCCAATTAGGGGTGCAATAGTACCTGTTATCTCAAATGTACATGCATTGGCTTCATTCATGAACCCTAAATTCACCAATTTAACTCAATTACTCGAATTGAATAACATAATTTCAGAAATTTCACTTACATTTTCCTTAAAAGTCAAAGGCTCTGTGCTTCTCCATTTTTTCACAAGTTCCAATACTTCCTTCTTCTTGTGGGAGAATGTCGCTTCACCACATGCCCTTTGAGTTCGCCACCGAACCCTTGGATTTGGGGGTTTTCTTCGAAGAGGCACTTTGCCTCCGCTTACGACCTTTTGTGTCTCCATCTGACTCTCGCTTTCTCTTCTGTGGTGTGGCACCTCTGGTCACAGCCATTGCTGAGCGAAAGAGAAGTTTAATAGAGATTGGGAGAGAGAGAGAACTATACCCCACAAAATATGTGGGCTTCGCGAGCGGTTCCGAGCGGTTGAGAGAGGTTGTGGGATTCGGGACAAAAATTAAAGTTGGGAAGTCGAAACAGCAAGAGATGAATAATATTGCGCCACTTTTGCCAGTTAGGAGAGTTAATTAGGCTTAAGTATAATTATTTTTAAATTTAAGATTTGAAATTCTATAATCTATCTTATATATTAAAGCTGAGCCTTTTAGAACTCTCTTAGAGTGATTTTAGGCTTAGTTTGTTATACCATTATTATTTTTTCTTTTTAATTTCAATTATTAATAGATTGGATAATTATATTAATAAATAAATATTAAAAAATTATCATTCCTTTCAACAACAAATATACAAGCTATTTTATTGAGAATAAATATTATGTTGAAGGTTAATATATATTTTTATGATAAAATTAGGATTGTTTTCGATAATAAAAATTAACAGCTACGTACATAACCTTCATGAAATAAAATATATTTTTATAAATAGTCTTCACAAGAAAAAAGTTAATCTTAATTTTTTGAGGAACTCGATTAAAAGGATATACAATTTTCATACGAATAATATGGAATTTCCCGTGCATGGCACGGGTAACTACACTAGTTAGGCTTAAAAGTTTAAACTGGCAACGTCTTTTCACGTCAGATTTTTTATTTTTTTATTTTTAATTTCCTTTTATTTCTGATTTATTATTTTGATTTCCTTTTTCTTATTTTCTGAATATATTAAAATAATAATTTCAGTTAAAAATATAAAGATAAATTAAATTACAATAAAACTTTTCTTTTTAATTGCAAAAACACTATTTTGGATCATTACACCCCTCAAATGGATATTACAATTATATCGAAAAAAATAGGTAGTTACGCAATTAGGAGCGCAAAACTGGGGTAATTTAGACTATTTTTTCTGTATATATTGTTGAAAATTATTTATAGTGTTGAAACATTATTTATACATTATTGACAAATTATCACTTATGTTGTTACTTCATTTGTTGACAAGCTAATTCAAAATCTACAACATGTTCTCGAAGCATCGTATTGTTTACTAACCTTACATTACACAGATAAACAAAGTGTAAAAACAATAACTGAATAGACCAATAACTAAACAAAGTGTTGTGTTGATGTATGTGCTTGATGCTATTCGTAAGGTGTTCCTATATGTTGCTCAATATTAAGTTATTATATATTCTGTACATTTTCTTCTTCTCATTTTTACCTATTCTCCTGTTTTTTCCCGTGTTTTAGACATTTGCTTCCTTGAAACCAAATTATCAGCCTACTGTGACTTGTGTTGTGGTTTAGAAGCGTCATCACACCACAATTTTTGCTAATAACCATAATGTAGTGATGGCTCGACCGGGACCGGACCGGCGGTTCGAACCGGAACCGGACCGGGTCAAAACCGGAACCGGTTCGAACCGGTTTTGACCCGGTCCGGTTCTAACCGGTTAACCGCCGGTTCTAACCGGTTATTTTTTTAAAAAATTTTAAATTTTTTTTAATAAAAAACCGGTCCGGTTCAGCCCGAACCGGACTGAACCGGCCGGTTCCGGTTCAAAACCGGAACCGGAACCGGTCCGGAACCGGAACCGGAACCGGTCCGGAACCGGATTGAACCGGACCGGACCGGACCGGACCGGGAGCCATGCCTACCATAATGATCGCAATTCAGTAGACAAAAGTCAAAATAGTTTGACTGATATGCTTGACTATAATTTTCCACTAGGTAGGAGGAGCGACGGCGGCAGGGGAAGAGCTCTCCTTCATTAGGGTATTTTGCTTAAATTTAATGTTTTAGTGTAAAAACCTATAAAACTATAGTCATTTGGGACATTATCCAAAATTTTAGGTTAGCCCACGAAAAGAAATTATTTGTGTCCAATGCCCCTATGAGCATTAGAGTGTATGTTTCTACCCTTCACATTTAAGTTATATGTTTATACCTCTACCCCACCCCTATACTCTCACGCACTCTGGTTTTCACCCCCGTCGCTCCGGTCGCTCTCTGGTTTTCCCTCCGCCGCCGCTCAAGTCGCGCTTTGGTTTTCTCCTCTACCTCTCCTCCTTTCCGGTTTTCGCCCTCCGCCTCTCTAATTTTTTCAAGTGTTTTAAGAGTGTTGTGTTGACAGTTTTTATGTGTGTTGACAATTTTGTTATGTTGTTGACAAGTTATTAGTGGTGTTGATATATTATTATTCGTGTTGACAATTATTATTTGTGTTGACAACTTATTATTTGTGTGGACAATTTAATTACTCAGTTGGCTGGTTATTATTCTTGTTGACAATTTAGTTACATCTTGTGACAATTTAATCACTCGTGTTGACAATTTAATTACTCGTGTTGACAATTTTTTTATGTTGTTGACAAATTATTTGTGGTGTTGACAAATTATTATTCGTGTTTAAGAGATTATTATTCGTGGTGATAGTTTAATTACTCGTGGTGATAGATTATTATTCGTGTTGACAGTTTAGTTACACCGTGTTGACAGTTTAATTACGCGTGTTGACAAATTTGTTATGTTGTTGACAAGTTATTAGTAGTGTTAACAAATTATTATTCATCATGACAGTTTAGTTATATCGTGTTAAAATTTATTTAGTGTGTTGACAACTTTATATAGTGTTTTGACAATTCTATGTAGTGTGTTGATGGTTTATTTAGTGTGTTGACAATTGTTTTAATTGTGTTGACAACTTGTTAAGTGTGTTGACAGTGTTTTAGAAATGTTGTGTTGACAATTTTTTAAGTGTTTTAGTGTTGTGGTGACAGTTTTTTTTAAGTGTTTTGACAATTTTTTTAGTGTTGATGACAGTTTAATTAATCATATTGACACTTTAATTGTCTTGTTGACAATTTAGTTAGTCGTAATGACACTTTAGTATTCTTGTTGACAAATAAATTAATCATGTTTATTAATTAATTTACCATAAGGTCATCATTTCGACAGTTTAAAAATAATAATAAATATATTTAATACTATTAAATTTACCAGAAAAACAAAATACCACAATATATATTATCAATACACGTGTTGATAGTAATATATACACCCTCCGTTGAGAATTATTTGTCCCTGAAGTCCAAATTATTTGTTAAAAATTATTTGTCTTTTAACATAATTTTACCCCCTTTTTCCAAATTTATTCTACTGTTATTGATTCTTTCATTTATTCTCTAACCAATCTTTCCTTTATTCTCTATGTCATTACTTCAACTATGAAATACTTGTCTAAAATTTTGATCAATAAATTCTCCCTAAAATTGTTCCAGGGACAAGTATTTTTTAACGGAGGAGTACAAGATTATAGATAAAAATTGAAGTTGAAGGTGGACGACAACAATTGTTGGTGTCGTCTCCTACTTGTAATTTGTATTCCCATTCCCTCCTTGGCCCACACCGACGTGCCACAAAGACGAAGTCTTTATTAATCTAGTCTCGTATTTTCTCAGTCTCTTTTTGTTCTTCAAGTATATTACTCAGTATTATTAAATTAAATCTTTCATTTTTTAACAAAAATCTACTATATATATATATATATATTAAAGCAAACCTTAACTTCTGACACATGTTAAATTCTTAATTAAGATGTGCAAGATAACATTTTCTTTTTCTGTAAACAAAGTTTCATATTAGAAAAATTATAAGTGTATCTTTATTATAGGCTAATTAAGATTTGCAAGATATCTCTGTATAACATACTTAATTATAAAAAAAATTAACCTTCTCCAACCAATATTTTATATGCTCTAACGTATAATGATTAAATAAAATAAAATCTCATAATTTACAAATTATAAATATATATTTAAATATTTAAAAAATCTTGATTAACCCTTTAAAAAACATTTGTTGTACTAATTAAAAAAATTGTATAAAAGAATTGGTTATCTTATGATTTTAGATTTTTAGATAATAATTTATCAATGAGTTAAAAAGTTGGTATCGAAGATTGTACTAAATTTGTATGATTGAAATTTATTTTATCCTAAATCTACATGGTTTTTATTTGACGACCTTTTTTTTAACTTTTTAGCGAACATTTTCATCTGCACCGAATGAAATTATATTCATTCCGGATGAAAAAAAAGTTCATCCGTTCCGAACCAATTTAGCTTCATCCATTCCGTATGATTTTTTTAAAAAAAATTCTTCCATAATCTTATACTAGAAAATTTTAATACGAGTTTGTGCATATAAATTGCATCCAAAATAGACATTATTTGCCCCTCGAAAAAACTAAAAAATGAAATATTTCTCCACATTTTTTACAGTGTCGTGTACAATATATTTGATTAAGTATTACAAAAATTGTAATTATAAAAAGCTAGCATTATGCTTCATTAATAATGAATTTATTACATATATATCATAGATATGGATTTGAAACTATACGTTTTAAGGAATAAAGCTAAATATTTAAATATGTATGCTTTGTTTTTTGCCCTTTTTGAATAGGGTTGAGCAAAAACCGGGTCGACCCGGTTTTTTGGACCGGACCGGTCCATTCCGGTCCGGGTTTCGGTCCACATGTTTATGAAAATCCGGGTCCGGTCCGGTCCGGTCCAAAATCCGGTCCGGTCCGGGTCGACCCGGTTTTTTTATTTTTTAATATAAAAATTAATATATTATATATTATATATAAATTATAAATATTTTTTAATAAAATTATATATTTATAAATAATATTTTTTTTTTAAATTTTTATTAATTTTTAAATTTTTTAAATTTTTTTTTGCAAAAAGTATAAATTCCGGTCCAAACCCGGACCCGACCCGACCCGGACCGGATCTTGGACCGGACCGGACCGGTCCATTCCGGTCCGGGTTTCGGGTCACACATTTTCGGAATTCCGGTCCGGGTCGGTCCGGTCCGGTCCGGGTTTGGACCGATGCTCAACCCTATTTTTGAAAGGAAAAACGATGTCCGTTTTGGATGAATTTTGCACAGACTCGTATTAAAGTTCTCTACAAGATTATGGAAGGAAATTTCAAAAAAAGAGTTCATACGGAACGGATGAACCTATATCGATTCAGAATGAATGAATTTTTTTTTCATCCGGAATGAATGAATTTAATTTCATACGGTGCGAACGAAAGGTGCGTCAAATAGTATGGGCCTAATTCTATTAAGTTAATAATTTATAATTATATATTAAATTTATTATTTTATTAAATATGTACGATGCACGGAAAAATAGACTAGTATAAAGAAAAACATAGCCATAGGTGATTTTGTTTAAATCGTATCATACAACGTTATAAAAATATCATAAGTTTGCAATTTTTAGTTTTTTACTAACTTCTATAGACTGACACTAAAAAAAGTCAATTAATAAATGTTATTTTAAGGACGGGTGTGAATCCCATAATAAACCGTCTTATAGAGATAAAAATAAAATGTCAATTAAACTAGTTACCCCCACTTGTAGTGGGGTAGTTATGGTGGTCCGGTGGCCTCCCGACGACTTTCCGGTGGTTGTCCGATAGAGGTCCGACGGAGGTCCGTTGAACGTCCGGCGACGGTCCAACAATAAATAAAAAAGCTAAAGTATAAAAATAAATGAAAATTTAAGTATAATTCAAATTTGTAAACATTTAAATATAATATGATGAACATTCTGTTGATGAACATTTAAGAATAATGTGATGAACATTCAGTAGAGTATATCAAAATGAACATTTATCAACATTTTGATGAACATTAATGAACAACGTGATGAACATTTAAGCTGATTGTAATAAACTTTTGAGTAATGAACATTTTATTAAATCTTTGTGAACATTTAAGGATGTTTGATGAACATTTAAGTATGAGATGATGAACATTTAAATATAATGTGATTAAGTATAATGTGATGAACATTTAAGTATAATGTGATGAACATTCAGTAGAGTATTTACGAATGAACATTTATGATTAACTGGATGAATATTTAAGTTAATTGTAATAAAAAAGATTAAATTAAAATGGAGATAAAGGAGTGCATAGTGCTTACACGCGGGAGAAAGTGGGGCCTAAGACTATCTGCAATGGTTCCGGCATGGTGCTGGCAAGGGGAGACGGCAAGGATGCCGGCAATTTACTTCCCCAACGGATACACGATGCCGGGGCAAGCTGCACGGCAAGAGACGCCACGGCAAGGGACGCCATCCGGCGTGAGAATTCTCTACAACTTTCACATTTATTTTTTTAAAGGGGCTGCCACGTGGCAGCCCTTGATTGGTAGGTTGTTTTATTTATTTAATTTCATATTATAAATCCTAATCACTAAAACGCTTATAACTTAAAATATAAAAATGATAAAAATAAATAAAAATTACAAGCGGCTTTATTTTTCCGAGATCTACAAATAGAGACCAATATTGATTATATTTGGAGCCTCCTACCTCGATCTCTCAATATTGATTATATATTTTATTGTTAATATATTGTTAAAGTGTGAATTGAATTATTATAAATTTATTAGTTAATTTTATTTGAATTAAATTAATCTTAATATGGATGTCATTGTGTTTTTTTTATAGATCCGACGGTTGAGAGAGATTATCCGTGTACGTGCTTTCTCTCGATCGTGTGTCTTTTTTGTTTTAAGTTCGATGCATTAATTTATGTTTGTTGTTCAATTCGATCATTTTCTGCAGTTCACGTTTTGTATCATGTTGTCTTTTACTTTATTAATTATTGTTTTGTTAGTTTGATTGTTTAATATAAGTAATTTGTTATTAATAACTTTACATTAGTATATTAATTAAATTTCCTTATTTAAAATTATTTAAATTCAAAATAGAAATAATTAATGAATTTTATTATAATAATAATACATTAGCCATATATTAACAATAAAAAAAATTTCATTTACCAATATTATTTTTAACCCCAACAACTTATAAAATAAAAATATTAATGTACGATGCCGCGGCATCACAATAACCATTGGGTGAAACGCAAACGATGCCGCGGCATCGTCCCAAAAGTGCACTCTAATAAGACAGCTCATTCCCGCCTTCTCTCCTTTTCCCACACCTTTTCTGCCTTTATCTGTAGATCAAAATTGAAACCCTGTTTATATTAAAATAATGTTTTGAGTTTATCATTAATGAGTTCGATATCATTTTCATTTCATTTATGTAATTGATCAAATTATTTACTCAGTGAGTCAGTGGCAGACAATTCAGATTCCAAATTTTAATGTTAGATCGGAGGTGGAACAGCTGCGAAAATGGAGGAGACGATGACATCGGTTGAGAAATATTAATCTGGATTTAGGATAAACATTGGTTACGTTGGATTTATATGGTCGAGGATGAAGAAGTTTTGATAGAGGATAAGATAGAAATTAGAAGTTTGGAAATTGATGACGAACATAAGTTAGAAGTTTGAAAATGTTTTAGGGTTTTTTTATGAAATTTGTTTTTGCATAGTGGTAGTTTTCACTTTTTACCTGTAAGTTTTGTAGGTGTGAAGAAAATGTATGAAAAAAAAAAATGAGACAAATCTGTAAATATTTAACGAAAATTTAAATGGAGTTTGAGGACGGGTGGTTGTTTTGTAACGAAGTGTCTTATGAGGATGATTTTCGATAACTAGTTGTTATAAGGGTGATTTTTGGAAAATAGGCCTATTAGATGAGTGGTTTTCGGTAATTGACCATAATCTAATCTTCTAATATCCTAATATATATAAAACTTGGATGTTTGAGGTCATAAAGTCCATAAACCACCATTAATACCCAGCCTAATGAAGCTGCATTCGTAATAATCGTTTTTTTTATTTGTTATCGGGTCCGTTAATGGACTATGAAGCCCATTCTGCAAACTGAACTAATGGACTGAGATTGGGCCTTATTTGGCTTTTGTGGTGGGCTTCATTTGCACCAAGCGAAGCATCAAAAACCGTTCTCCTCTTCCTTCCATTCCTGCTTTACCTCCATCTAGGGTTCCATTCCTGCTTCCTCTTCGAGACTCCTCAATAGGGCGAAAGCATGACGGGAATCGTTGTTTATCCGAAGGATAATCGCCATCAGGGGTTTGAGTATCCCACTCTGTCGATCGCCATCGCGGATCATCGTCTCCGGGTCGCTGAAGATGATTCACCATCAAACACTGCGAATTGGAGCGGAGCGGTGAGCCTTCTGCTATCAAATTGCTCTATTCTAGGTTGGAAGGGTCTCACTTTTGTTGCCATCCATAGAGAACAATTAGGGTTTTCAGGGTGAGTGTAAATGGATGTAGCAGAGAACGAGGTTTCAGACTCCGCGTCTAACTACGATCGAGGATTGTTGAATCGTTCTTCCTTCGCTGCATACCTTCTATTAAGATCTTTCTTCTTACTGTTTTTAATGGGTTGGTATCAACACCAACCCAAGATCTGAATCCGCAGAAAATGGGTTTTTTGATGTGAATCGGCATCTGGGTATTGCTGGATTGATTGATCCTAATCTGGGTTTAGGGTTTCAAGGCCTAAATCATCATCATCATCAGCCTCAGATGTACTGTCGACCTCATTTCATGAGAAGAAGTTGTGGTGGTGTTAAAAGAAGTATAAGCAGAGCTCCTATGATGAGATGGACTACTACTCTTCATTCTCACTTTGTTCATGTTGTTCAGCTTCTTGGAGGACATGAAAGTAAAAAACTCTTTTTAGTCTTGCACTTACTACTTAATTTCAAATTTGATGAGGCTAAAGTCGTAGTGCCAAATCAAAGAAAACTCTAAACACTAACTAGAGTATAGCAAGTAAGTAGAGGTCGAACCCAAGGGAATCAAAACACCAAATCAATGCAGTCAAGTGAAATATCAACTAGTAACAAGTAACCAAGGGGGGGGGGGGGTTCACCTAGCAAGTATCCACACAACAGTCAATCAAGTTGATCATAGATTTATCTCAAGTTCTATTCAATCCTATGGAATGTTCCTATTCCAATCTTTAATATATCAGCAGGCCAACCGGTCCTGATAATACTTACTATTCAGCAATCAGGGAAACCTCTCAAGATTAGATGAAATAGCAGCAAATGGCACAGGAATTATAAGGATGCATGCAATAACTTACAACCGTCAAGTATTAGCATGCAATCAATTCTCTTTCATAAAAGCAATCAACTACCAGATCATGCAGATATGAGCGCTACAATGACAAGGAATTCCACCGTATATTCCTAGTCTAGCAATAGAAAACTATCAATCAAACTAGGTGATCAAGCTAGCAAAACTAATAGAAATCAATAGATGAAGAACAAGAGAATTAATACAAACCCATAGGAAAAGAACAGGAGTTTAGAAATCTCACAACTTAATAACTGAAGGTTTCAACCGCTAAGTAAAACAATGGAGATTAGTTCCTGCTCATGGTTGCAGAACTAAATTGTCTGATGGAAAAGATGATAGAAAAGATGATAAAAGAAAGAAAGAACTAGGGTTCTTAAATAGAGAACTAACCCTAAAGAATATGGTAAAAGATAAATATCCTAAAACTAATTAAGGAAAATAAGAAAATAATAAAAGAAATAAAAACAAAGCAAAATAAGGAAAGCCCGAAATATCTTCGGCCTTGTTGTGGCGATCGCCATAGATGCCTGGCGATCGCCATCTTCATATAAAACTTTGCCGTAGCCTCTGTCACCCCATGGCGATCGCCGTAGAGTCATGGCGATCGCCATGCTCTCTCGAACTCATGAAATGCTTCTGTTGTAGAATGGCGATCGCCTGGATGGTAGTGGCGATCGCCGCTGCTCCGCAGAATATCTTCAAGTCTTCATGTCTTCAATCTTTGATCTCTTCTTCTTCGGTTCTGGTCTTCATTTCTTCACTTCTTCGTAAACAACTCAGAACATAACAATAGCTCCAAATACTTGTGATAACACTCCTAAACTAATGTAATAACCCCTAGTTACGCCATACAAAGTGTAGCGTATCAAATATCCCCATACTTAGACTTTTACTGGTCCCGAGTAACTTACAGAAAAGCTACCCATACAATAAAATGCTCAAAGTCTCAGGAAGTACAAGAATATCTCCTAGTGATTACATAACCAATAAGCTCCTTCAAAACACACAAAACACAACAACAAAAATCAAGAACAATGTGATAAAATAAGCACATGCCCAGAACTACACCTTATTCCTCCAAGTGGCCTACCCGAATCCTCCTATACGCCTCCTTCTTATGTCTCCATACGCCAAGAAGATAAAAAATCCTAAAACACTCAATTTTTTTATTTTTATAACACTCATCTTGCTTGGGCGCCTTTTCAGGTTTTCATCCCAACCACTCAATAATTGTTCCAGGCTCACAAAACTCACATCACTCAAGACTTATTTTTGCCCCAGCCTAATGCCGGTCAAGCCACCTTCTTATTGCATAGATCTTGCTATCCAAGGATTTTGTATGCCTTTTTTCAATTTTTGTGGCTTTTTCATACAATATATATAATAAGCTCATGCAGATACAACCAACACCCAAATAAATACATGTTAATACATTTTCCTCCCCCATACTTAAACATTGCATTGTCCTCAATGAAATGGAAGACATAAAAATCGAACCCAGGGAAAGAGACAGAAGACTCACATACAAGGTCGGATGACCTCCCTCCAATAAAACTCAAAGTGTGGTAGAATGAGAAACTAGATGAGCACTAAATGTAATCCAATAATGCATAGCTCATCTAAAGCAAAAGAAAGAATACCTCCAATGTAGAAGGTGACCAAACAAATCAACTTCTTGCAAAGAACATGGTCACCAACAAGCTAAGCTCCAACGAATGTAGATCTAGAATGATAGTACTAATGAAACCAAACTTGATGTAATACAACTCCTTACTTTCTTTTCTCTCATATTTTTTTCTGCATTCTATTTTTTTTTTAATCCGATATATTATTATTTATTTTTTCTCAGAATGATTTTCGGTTTTTTTTTTTTTTTTTTTTTTTAGAACGGGAGAGAAGACTTACAGCGAGATTGGCTACTGACTGTAGCGGACCCTAAGCTTCGGTGATTTCCTCCTGTCCATAGAAAAACTAAAAAGAAAATTAAACCGAACAAAACCAAATAAAAACAGTGTCAAACCTCGGGTTGCCTCCCGAGTAGCGCCTTATTTTATGTCGTGGCTCGACATGAAACTCAAGAGATTTAACTAACACCATTTGGTTTTGTAAAAACAGGCTCTTGTCTGAATTCTCTTTTGAACCACTCATGGAACGCCTTGAACCTCGTCCCTCTTACCTTGACCACCTTGTCCTTAGAAATGAAGGTGGTTTCATTCACTTTATCCTCCTTGACCGTATCAGGCGGCTGTTTAAGCTCAATGTCAAGTGCCTGCACACTAGACATCAATGGTATCTCGCCTGGCGAGGTCAGTAATGGAGGGCGATTGCCCAAAGGATGTGGAGAGAGCTTACCTTTAGGCTCTGGCTTAGCATGGCACTCCTGCATCTTAGTAGACAAAACGATATCTACTTTTGGGGGCTCTAAGAGATTCTCTAAAACAGGTTGCAATTTATCCTTACAAGTAGGCTTAATCACATCAATAGCACATAGAGAATTCTTATCAATGGGATCCATGTCATAAATATTATATTCTACCTTATCTCCATCAAACTCTATAGAGAGAGTCCCACTATTAACATCAATTTTCGTTTGTGCTGTTTTCATGAAAGGTCTACCTAACAGTATAGGTGTGACATTATTAGCATGCTCCATATCCAACACAAAGAAATCAGCAGGAAAAATTAGATCACCAACCATAACAAGAACATCCTCAACAACCCCTTTTGGGTATACAGTAGACCTATCAGCAAGTTGAATAACAGTTCCTGTTTTATGCAAGGGTCCTAAGCCTAGTGATTCATACAAAGAGTAAGGCAAAACATTGATTGATGCACCTAAATCTAGCATGGCTTTGTCAAATTTAGTTTCACCAATCACACATGGAATGCTAAATATGCCTGGATCACCACATTTCTTAGGCATGTGTTTTTGAAACACTGCAGAAACTTGTTCACTTATTTCAACTTTCTTCTTTCCTTTCAGTTTTTGATTTCTTTTGATAGTGCAAACTTCTTTCAAAAACTTAGCAAATCTAGGAATACTCTTAACAAGTTTGAGCAAAGGAATGTTTACCTCACACCTACTAAAGGTTTCGAAGATTTCGTTGTCGTTCTCCAGCCTTCGAGTATCCTTCAATGCCTCAGGAAAGGGGGCTACAGGCTTCTGAGAGAACAGAGGGGGAAAATTCGGGCGAACATAATCGTCAATGTACTCTGGGGACTCTTGGCGATCGCCATCAACAACTGGCGATAGCGGTCGCGAATAATTTTTCACCTCAGCTTCTGGGATAGCATGGCGATCGCGGTCGGGATGCAGATCCTGTTTTGCTCTCTGTAATCTCATGGCGATCGCCACTCAGATCTGGCGATCGCGGTTTTGGCACATAATCGTCATTTAAAGTTTTTCCGCTCCTCAAGAACACTGCACTGACGTTCTCTCTCGGGTTTCTTACCGGTTCCCTGACCTCTAATTTACTCACAGCTTGAGCAATCTGTCCTAACCGATTTTCAAGATTTTGGATGCTTGATTCCGTTCTAGCATTTTGTTGCATCACAGTCTGAGCTAAGGACTTGATCATATCTTCAACAGTCATAGAATTCTGAGGTCTAGGTTGCTGATAATTAATATTATGAGAATCATACCTTGGCCTTGGTTGCCATCCACCAACAACGTTTACCTCATCATTCGGCTCTTGGAGTTGTTGACCCCCACTTTGCAGCATAAAAGCCTTCATCATATCTTTCAGTTCATTCATATCACTTTGAATTTTAGTGGGATCAAGTGAACTCACTGACTGTGTTCTTTTCCTGCTACCAAACTGCCTTGAGCTCTCAGCTAATTCCTCAAACATTTCAGTAGCCTGAGGTTTAGTCAATCTTAAAAAGTTACCTCCACAAGATGCATTCTCCATTCGACGATCCTCATCAATCAGGCCACTAAATAAGTACATAAGGAGATCATGGTCAGTATAACTATGGAATGGGCAGCTTGAGCAAAGCTTCTTGAATCTCTCATAGTATTCATAGAGACTCTCAGTTGAGTGTTGTTGAAGATTCGTGATTTCCTTCTTTAAGCTGCTCAGTTTTGTAGCTGGAAAATATTTCTCTAAAAAGACCTTTTTCATTTTAGCCCATGTATCAATACTCCCTGGAGCTTGATAATAGAGCCAATCATTCGCAGCGTCTTTCAGAGTAAATCCAAAAGCTCTCAGCATGACCTGCTCCTCAGTAACACCTCTTGGCTTCATACTAGAACATATGGCATGGAATTGAGCCAAGTGTTTGTTGGGATCTTCTCCCGCTAAGCCATGGAAGTGTGGAAGCTCATGAATTAAACCAGCTTTTAATTCAAAATTCACACCTTCTTCAATCTCAGGAAACCTCACTGCCAAAGGTTGTTGGTTTAAGTCTGGGGCAGTGAGTTGCCTCATAGTAGGCAATGGCGGTCCATGTCGATCACCCATCTCGTTCTCTTGGTTCAGAGCTGCTCTTTGGTTCCGAAGGAACGTCCTTTCAATCTCTGGGTCAAAGGAAACAAGAGATGAATCAGTAGCACGGGTCTGAACCATAAAGGTTCACACCAAACAGTTGATAATTTCACAATTAGCACAAAATTGGAATAATTCAATTCCCCGGCAACGGCGCCAAATTTGATGAGGCTAAAGTCGTAGTGCCAAATCAAAGAAAACCCTAAACATTAACTAGAGTATAGCAAGTAAGTAGAGGTCGAACCCAAGGGAATCAAAACACCAAATCAATGCAGTCAAGTGAAATATCAACTAGTAACAAGTAACCAAAGGGGGGGGGGGGGGGGTTTGATTGCAAGAACACACAAGTAACCAGTAACAAGCAGAGGCAGTTTGGGTGAGAATATGATGCGAAGGGGTTTCACCTAGCAAGTATCCACACAACAGTCAATCAAGTTGATCATAGATTTATCTCAAGTTCTATTCAATCCTAGGGAATGTTTCTATTCCAATCTTTAATATATCAGCAGGCCAACCGGTCCTGATAATACTTACTATTCAGCAATCAGGGAAACCTCTCAAGATTAGATGAAATAGCAGCAAAGGGCACAAGAATTATAAGGATGCATGCAATAACTTACAACCGTCAAGTATTAGCATGCAATCAATTCTCTTTCATAAAAGCAATCAACTACCAGATCATGTAGATATGAGCGCTACAATGACAAGGAATTCCACCGTATATTCCTAGTCTAGCAATAGAAAACTATCAATCAAACTAGGTGATCAAGCTAGCAAGACTAATAGAAATCAATAGATGAAGAACAAGAGAATTAATACAAACCCATAGGAAAAGAACAGGAGTTTAGAAATCTCACAACTTAATAACTGAAGGTTTCAACCGCTAAGTAAAACAATGGAGATTAGTTCCTGCTCATGGTTGCAGAACTAAATTGTCTGATGGAAAAGATGATAAAAGAAAGAAAGAACTAGGGTTCTTAAATAGAGAACTAACCCTAAAGAATATGGTAAAAGATAAATATCCTAAAACTAATTAAGGAAAATAATAAAATAATAAAAGAAATAAAAACAAAGCAAAATAAGGAAAGCCCGGAATATCTTCGGCCTTGTTGTGGCGATCGCCATAGATGCCTGGCGATCGCCATCTTCATATAAAACTTTGCCGTAGCCTCTGTCACCCCATGGCGATCGCCGTAGAGTCATGGCGATCGCCATGCTCTCTCGAACTCATGAAATGCTTCTGTTGTAGAATGGCGATCGCCTGGATGGTAGTGGCGATCGCCGCTGCTCCGCAGAATATCTTCAAGTCTTCATGTCTTCAATCTTTGATCTCTTCTTCTTCGGTTCTGGTCTTCATTTCTTCACTTCTTCGTAAACAACTCAGAACATAACAATAGCTCCAAATACTTGTGATAACACTCCTAAACTAATGTAATAACCCCTAGTTACGCCATACAAAGTGTAGCGTATCAATTGGCTTTGAAAAACATGAGCTACTCCTAAATCTGTTCTTGAGTTGATGAATGTTGATGGACTACTACTCTTCATTCTCACTTTGTTCATGATTGTTGTTTGGTTTTGATTTGCTCAGTTGGAATTCAAATCCAACAATACCCAGGTGCGGCTTTCGTGGTGTTGCGCGTGGCTCGAGGTCATATGCCTTATATCTGGAATTGGTACACAGGTAAGACACTATCCAAAACACACCAACAACAGTTGACAAACTTGATTAGCTTTTTCTTGGTAGGCTTATGCAGGATCACAAGTTCTTCAGAGCATCATTACAATTAGCTTAAATGTTCATCACGTTGTTCATAAATGTTCACCAAAATGTTGATAAACGTTCATTTTGATATACTCTACTGAATGTGCATCACATTTTAATTACATGTTCACCAACAGAATGTTCATCACATTATAATTAAATGTTCATCATCAGAACGTTCATCACATTATATTTAAATGTTCACCAATTTGAATTATACTTAAATTTTCATTTATTTTTAGACCACCGTCGGACCTCCACCGGACCACGTCGGACCACCGCCGGACCGTCGTCGGACCTCCGTCGGACCCCCGCCGGACCTCTACCGGAAAACCACCGGGTGGTCGCCGGGAAGTCGTCGGGTGGTCGCTGGAAGGCCGCCAGACCACCACAACTACCCCCACTACAAGTGGAGGTAGCTAGTGTAATCTAAGTCATTGGATGCCAAGACATCCAATGACTTAAATTCATTCTTATTTATCTCTATAAAAGGGTTTATTATGGGATTCACACCCTTAAAAGATAGCAACATTGAATTAAGGAGTGTGAATTAACCAATCAAAATGTGAAGAATTTAATGTTAGGTCTTTAATTTTCTCTCTCCGCGATTTTAATATTACTAGGATCTGGACGCCCGCGCGTCATTGATGAGGCTAAAGTCGTCGTGCCAAATCAAAATAAACTCTAAACACTAACTAGAGTATAGCAAGTAAGTAGAGGTCGAACCCAAGGGAATCAAAACACAAAATCAATGCAGTCAAGTGAATTATCAACTAGTAACAAGTAACCAAAGGGGGTTTTGATTGCAAGAACACACAAGTAACCAGTAACAAGCAGAGGAAGTTTGTGTGAGAATATTATGCGAAGGGGTTTCACCTAGCAAGTATCCACACAACAATCATTCAAGTTGATCATAGATTTATCTCAAGTTCTTATCAATCCTAGGGAATGTTCTTATTCCAATCTTTAATATATTAGCAGGCCAACCGGTCCTGATAATACTTACTATTCAACACTCAGGGAAACCTCTCAAGATTAGATGAAATAGCAGCAAAGGGCACATGAATCATAAGGATGCATGCAATAACTTACAACCGTCAAGTATTAACATGCAATCAATTCTCTTTCATAAAAGCAATCAACTACCAGATCATGCAGATATGAGCGCTACAATGACAAGGAATTCCACCGTATATTCCTAGTCTAGCAATAGAAAAACTATCAATCAAACTAGGTGATCAAGCTAGCGAAACTAATAGAAATCAATAGATGAAGAACAAGAGAATTAATACAAACCCATAGGAAAAGAACAAGAGTTTAGAAATCTCACAACTTAATAACTGAAGGTTTCAACCGCTAAGTAAAACAATGGAGATTAGTTCCTGCTCATGGTTGCAGAACTAAATTGTCTGATGGAAAAGATGATAGAAAAGATAGAAAGAACTAGGGTATAAATAGAGTCTAACCCTAAAGATATATGGTAAAAGATAAATCCTAAAACTAAAATAAGGAAAATAAGAAAATAATAAAAGAAATAAAAAACAAAGCAAAATAAGGAAAGTCCGGAATATCTTCGGCCTTGTTGTGGCGATCGCCATGGATGCCTGGCGATCGCGGTCTTCATGTAAAACTCTGCCTCGTCTTTGTCGCCCCATGGCAATCGCCATAGAGTCATGGCGATCGCCATGCTCTCTCGAACTCATGAATTGCTTCTGTTGTAGAATGGCGATCACCATAGTGATGGTGGCGATCGCCGCTGCTCCGCAGAATGTCTTCGTCTTCATGTCTTCAATCTTTGATCCTCTTCTTCTTCGGTTCTGGTCTTCATTTCTTCACTTCTTAATAAATATCTCAGAACATAACAATAGCTCCAAATACTTGTGATAACACTCCTAAACTAATGTAATAACCCCTAGTTACGCCATACAAAGTGCAGCGTATCAGTCATGGTCTGAGATGGGTATTATTTTTAGGGTGTTGTGCATTTGTGTAATGCATTCCCTTTATTTAATTTGTGTATTGATGTTTATTTTTAGGATGAAGGATGTATGTTTTGCATTATTAGCTTAGGTTAATTTGATGAATGCTTTTGGGTTTGTTTGTAGCAAGTATTTTTTATTTGGGCTGTCATAGTGTTATGGTAACGTACACCCTAAATTTAACATAAAATGCATATGCAGTCTAATAATGAAATAAAAAGGTGATCTAACATATTTTGAAGCAATCGTAAGATGTGAAGCCAAGGTTTTATAGTCTAATTTGGAGGAGTATTGTCGTTTCGGAGGGAGGTTGGTCTTCACTTTGGAAACAAAACTTGCATACATAGCAGAACGTGAGCATGTTATTCACAACGACCCTTGTCCATTCATAATATAGGAACACTTTTACCTTGTTTTTGGGAGAACGTTGGTAAAGTTTCTTATGTTTGTTTCCTTTTTGTTATTTAAGTTCGTTTATAAGTCTCATTTTTTTAATCAAAGTGAGTAGTACACTTTTTTTTGTAAGGTACTGGATTGTAAATGCGATGTAGGTGTTTTTTATGTTGTGTAAGAATACTAAGAAAATGAGGTATTGAATGAATATACGTTAGTTTAGGGTATGAAATGTTAATTTAGTTTCTGAAGGAGTACAAACCCAATTTTATCCTCTATGTAATCATTATTCCTCTGAGTATGTATGGTCAAATCCTCTGTGAATTTGCCGGTGTCAGTTTATTCTTCGAATGACGTTTTTCTACACGACTTCAAATGGTGTTTCTCTATGCCTCCATAAATTATTGTCTTTTGTGTCCATTTACATCTGGTGCCAGTTTGCAAGGGCGAGAGGTAGGCTCTGTGATGGGTTTTGTGTTCGCCTTTTTTATCTCATGTAAAACTTAACAGTAAAATATTTTTTTAATATAATTGAAATTATTTATTGTACATCTTATTTCACCAATATAATCATGACATCTCTATATTATTAATACAATTTTTTTAACCTCTGCTCTTAGGCCACATGTTATGTTTACTTGTAATGGAAATTGTTTCTCTACATAAAGGAATACAAACTCATCTTTATAAAAAAAACTCAGAATTAAAATATCTTACATATATTTTCACTATAAGCTGCTTAACTTATGCTCTGAGGGCATAGGTTAACAAAATCGTTATTAATAATCGAAAAGGATAGATTGATTAGTTTGTTAATTACTACGATAAGATGAAACTAATACGAACACATACTTCTTTTACAACAAACACTAATTCAAGTTGTGAAAATAAAAACCAATCAATTGTCAAGTATCAATAGCAACGATGTATAATCACATTATAATATAAGGCTTTCAACATGTATAATCACATGATTATAGATATTGCATAACGATGTTGTTTGCATAAAATATATAATATTAGAAATAAAATATTTTTTATAGAGGCATGACGGGTCGCGTGACTCAATGTTTCGACAACGACTGTAACTGCTTGATCGTTCAGCCGTAGTGAGTAGAGTTGTAGAGAGATGATGTGCTTTTAGCTAATAGGAGGAGAAACCAGAGACTGGAGAAGATTAGTGCTTTTATTTTAAACATGGAATAAAAAAATAAAAAATACATAAATCCAAGAAAACAAATTAAAGTATTGAATAGAAGGAGTTTACTTTTTACAATTTCTCATATTTTCTTTTACTTGATCTATAATTTCGATATTATTAGGCATTTTGTATATCATATTTGTTGACTTTAAAATAATGTCTTTTTAGTTTGTGAGAGAACTAATTATGTAATTTTTCTTACAATGTTCAATATCTATATTTATATCTCATATGAAATTGTTAATACTCGATGAAGTAATGTCACCGGTACTCATTCAATGCATGAACAAAATCTTTCTCATCTCATTAATGAATTTTAATCCAAATTTAGTTAATGAACGCACTAAATTAATAATTTTTTAACACTAAAAAATTGTTAGTATTTAATAATAAATATTAGTGTTTGTTTCTGTCATTTCTTCATACTCTTCATACTCTTCATACTCTTGCTTTTAACTTATCTCATTTAATTACGCTCATACAATAGTCGTCTAACATCTGTTTGTTTATGTCAGTTGTTCTTTCTTTCATTTGATCTCCTAATTTGGGTCTTTTGGTTATGTTTTGAGTGTATTCGTATGTTCATTTTTGTATCGCAATTACCTCATCGAGTTTTACATGTTCCGAGCATTTTTCTTTTGAGATTCGTCATGAACATTAATAGATTGATTTTTCTTTTGCTTTAAAAATATAATAGTAAAGGTGTGAAGCAACGATAAAGTATAATTAATACATAAATATTTTTCTTAGTTTGATTAAATGTATTTTCCGTCGCAATGATCAAACAAATAAGTTTATGAATCATGTTCTGTACATAGGGATTGTTTGCCAGCCAATGCTTCTTGAAGTTTATACCCTCGTATTTTATGCTCAGACCCGGCAAAACACTAACCAATCTCATGATATTAGACTACATTTGGATTTAATATAACAGTTTTCCTTAAGTTTTCAGACTAAGGAAAAAGATTTATATACTTCATAATCGAACATTACCTTAAGCTTAAAACACGTAAGGTTATATTAACTTCATATCTACAAAACAACATATGATAGTATGATATTGAATTACTATCATATGTTGAAATTAATTAAGCCTCATATCTAAATATCTAACAACTCAATTGTTTGAAATTCGCGGATACACAAACAGAAACACAAACGGAATTCTCCTGAAAAGAAACACAAACGGAAAAAAGCCATGAACTATTAGTCAGATATCCACCTCAAGAAAAGCAATAGAACTTCTTCTTCCAATGAGGCTTTACACAAAGGGCAGAAGTCTAGGATTTTATTGGCAAAAGAGCATCTAAAAACGAAGCATTAGTATAAGGTGCACGTACATTCTAATAAAAATATTGAAGAGCTTACACCTGCTTCAGTGTCACTCCTATACATTCCTGCAAGATCTAAACCAGGGTCAGCAATAAAATTAACATCATCAATAAAATTAACATCATCTATTGTCCTAACAACATTTTGATCACCCTGTATGAGTTGTACCTACATCCTTTCCACGGTAAGATATATTCAGATGCTTTCAAACAGAGTTGGAGAAAAATCTATTGTCTTCTAAACCCAACCTGGTCAACCAACTTACAAAACATGTAGCTAGACATTAAATAGTTGAACTTCAGTGCATATATTATTTAGTAAACTCGTCATCTAAGTAACATTTTTAGATCTTCGAGCATAACTGATGGGACTTCAAACTCCTTGACCCGTAAGGCACCTGCACCCGATATCATATGTTGCTTCCTTGCTTTCACTTTTTTCATCTTAAGGCGGTTGCACTTCTAAGGCTGTTGAGTAAATGATCCAACTGCAAGGAAAATAAGATATAATGTAAAAATAGATGCAAAAGACCATGTAGAAGTTAAAACCAAATATCAATCTTCAAATTCTTTCGCCACGGTAGCGATCTCACGAATTTGAAGTGCACGGTTAAAAAAGGGGACCAATACTAAATCGTGTATGTTTACATAAACAAACCTCCATCAAATATTCTATTCTCGTCTTTTTCAACCAAAATAATGTTCAACCAAGCCACGACAAAAAACAAAAACAAAAAAAAAAAGAAAATAAGCATCAAAGCAAGGGCAGATTGATATCAAGTGATTCTTACACATGCACACACTTACTTTTTGAAGAAGAAACTATACTTGAAGTGGTAGCTAAAGCAGTAGTTGCATTGCACTAAAAAATCCCAGCCCAGTCACTCTATTCAATTCAATCCTAGATAAGCAAAAAGAGGGCATAGAATCACTTGTTAGCCTATATTCTTGACCAAGAAAGAAGATGAAATGGAGGGTATAGAACTTACATCAATATATAAAGAAGGGCCTTCAAAGTTACTGTAAACATATTTGATCAAATCCAAACTCTATACAATTATGTTTCCATCATGCTCCAAAGCAGGCACCTGAATAAGAAAATTTCAAGTTGTTGTCAACATATTGATTCCATTAGAGATGAACTTATAATATGTTGCAAGAAAATTGATGATGACCTTATTCGCAGGATTCACTACCTCTTTGTACCATTCAAGTCGGTTTTGAAGATTGATTCCCACCAACTCAATCTTGTCTTCCAAACCCTAAATTAAAAACAAACACATGAGATTCTTCTGATTATTTTAGGCCAAATTCGGATCAGCTTATAATACTAAAAAAATCAGCCTTGTAGTTACGGGTAATCTGAACTCGTTGACAAAAGAGCAAGTGTAAGAAGGATAAAAAACAAAGGATCAACGCCTTCTCTACAACTGTCTTATAGCTTTGAAACAAAGAATCACAAACAAAAATAGTGATCAAGGCAGACTTGATCCGATTATCTACAGTCCATGAGGTTTAATTGTCAATAAATGGATATCGATGAGCTAGTCAGTGTATGCCTTTCACCTTAGCCCTATAAATGGATAGGAAATTAGAGTATGAACACATAGTGTAATGCAATTATTTTTCATACGATGGAAGAGAAAGAGATGTTCATAAAGAAAAAGGAAGAGAACAAACTTGTGACAAAGCTTATCCATGTCTGCAACAATATCACTGATAAAACCAGTATTTCTTTCAGCTTTGATGAGTTCCTTTTCAACCAGCTCACCACCATCATCACTCTTCCCTGATGAAAAAAAAATAGTTGTCATTCAGTGATCAGTATTAGGAAATGTCAAGGAAAAAAACGAAAACATACCATATCTCTTCTCCATTGCCATAAGCAAGAGACCAGTTCTCTGCCTAATGATGCCCATAGTTCTACCATACTTTGCAGCTGGCCAAAATTTCAGTTCCAAAAGTTGCACTGTCAATTTGTAAACACATATAAATTGGAATCTGCAAAACTTGTAAAATACTAAGACTCACTGATGAGGCTAAAGTCGTAGTGCCAAATCAAAGAAATAAACTCTAAACACTAACTAGAGTATAGCAAGTAAGTAGAGGTCGAACCCAAGGGAATCAAAACACCAATCGCTATGCAGTCATGCGAAATACCAACTAACAAACAAGTAACAAGTAACCAGGGGGGGTTTTGATTGTATGAAACACAAAAGTAACAAGTATCAAGCAAAGAAGGTTTGGTTGTGAATGTGATGAGAAGGGGTTTCACCTAGCAAGTATCCACACAACAGTCAATCAAGTTGATCATAGATTTATCTCAAGTTCCATTCAATCCTAGGGAATGTTCCTATTCCAATCTTTAATATATCAGCAGGCCAACCGGTCCTGATAATACTTACTACTCAACAATCAGGGAAACCTCTCAAGATTAGATGAAATAGCAGCAAAGGGCACATGAATTATAAAGATGCATGCAATAACTTACAACCGTCAAGTATTAACATGCAATCAATTCTCTTTCATAAAAGCAATCAACTACCAGATCATGCAGATATGAGCGCTACAATGACAAGGAATTCCACCGTATATTCCTAGTCTAGCAATAGAAAACTATCAATCAAACTAGGTGATCAAGCTAGCAAAACCAATAGAAATCAATAGATGGAGAACAAGAGAATTAATACAAACCCATAGGAAAAGAACAAGAGTTTAGAAATCTCACAACTTAATAACTGAAGGTTTCAACCGCTAGGTAAAACAATGGAGATTAGTTCCTGCTCATGGTTGCAGAACTAAATTGTCTGATGGAAAGATGATGGAAAAAGTTGATAAATGAAAGAAAGAACTAGGGTTCTTAAATAGAGAACTAACCCTAAAAATATATGGTAAAAGATAAATATCCTAAAACTAATTAAGGAAAATAAGAAAATAATAAAAGAAATAAAAACAAAGCAAAATAAGGAAAGCCCGGAATATCTTCGGCCTTGTTGTGGCGATCGCCATAGATGTCTGGCGATCGCCATCTTCATATAAAACTTTGCCGTAGCCTCTATCACCCCATGGCGATCGCCGTAGATTCATGGCGATCGCCATGATCTCTCGAACTCACATAACTCTTCTGTTGTAGAATGGCGATCGCCTGGATGGTAGTGGCGATCGCCGCTGCTCCGCAGAATATCTTCAAGTCTTCATGTCTTCAATCTTTGATCTCTTCTTCTTCGGCTCTGGTCTTCATTTCTTCACTTCTTCGTAAACAACTCAGAACATAAAAATAGCTCCAAATACTTGTGATAACACTCCTAAACTAATGTAATAACCCCTAGTTACGCCATACAAAGTGTAGCGTATCACTCACCAACTTTCTAAATGTATTTAATTGTACACCTAATATTTATAATAAAATGCAACCCAAGTAAGCATACAATGACTATTACTTTCAACTTAATGTTACTTATCTTCAAATATAGTCATGTCAAAGTTCTACACCCTCCCTTATTTAATGAAAATCTAAAATATAACTATAAATGAATATCATCCGTTCAATGTACACATACCTTCAACAAATGAAGGAACTTGATCGTTCAAAATGATAATATGAGATCTTAAGTCTGAACAACATAACCAAGCTGCTCCTTTGTCCTTCAACAATTACAAATTTGCAGAAAATTTAAGATACATGCAAATTACGCAAAAGAACCTAGACATTCTTTACAACTACAGGAAAAACCAAGACATTCTTAAGACGAACAACTATGCCAAGACACTCTTCTAAGAGAAATAAATGCATCTCATATTCTTCTAATGTTTATTATCCTTTGATCTGTCACTTGAATTAGAAGCTCTTCCATTGAATACAATAGGTTGTAAAAGATGTTTTAAATTAGTTTTAGAAACAAAGAAAAAACTAAGATCACCAAAAACCAGTGAATGCAATGGTCTTGAACCAAATATGAAAATAAAATACTGTGAAAGAAGCTTCTAAGGTAGCAAATTACCTTATGATTTTTGTCCTTTGTATCTGCATTTGTTGAGAAGTCAGTCATAGGACTACCATCTGCCATGGGTCGCATGCCCCAACTCTATTAGGAACTGCTTTAAACAAACACCGTGTTCCAATATCTTGTGATGAAAAGACTCCTGCTTCAGGTGAAATGCGAAAATGGGGCGATCAGAAAAGATGGATATGTATACATTTTCAATGAATAAACAAAGCAAACAATTCATTATACTGAGTTTTTGCTAATAACGGGTAACCTAATTCATCGTGCAGTCATTTTGAGAACCAATTCATCGTGTTCTTACTCATTCGAGCACCAAAAAAGGGGTGAAAGGAATTCACAGATATCCATATCCAAACTGTCTATCATTGAAGGTTAGTAAAACTTGGTATTAACTGTTTACCTCTTTCTCCTTTAGAGGCATTGTATATTTAGATTTGATTTCACTTCAGAAATAACCCTAAATCAGAATAAAAAAAATTGAATTAGGGTAAATTCAGGAAAATAAAAATTGCTACATTCACCAGTCAGGTGTGGCAATGTTACAACATGGCTGAAGACAAAGGAAGCAGATTGTGTATTTGGAGCTGATAGTGGAAGTATGATAACTATGACAGTTCCACCAATCACCTAGCAAAGATTCAACACACGAATACAAAAGTGTAAGAAAATTAGGGAGAACAGCAAAGGGGGGGAAATACCTGCTACCACATGGAAAGTATGTCGATTAAGGCGATAACTTGTAATGCGAAAGTGTTGAGGATTGCCCATATGATTGGGAGGCCTATGTAGCATAGAAACATCCATTTGGGTGCGAAGGAACCGCCGCCTTTATTTGTACCAGTGCAGAAAAGTATGATGCTCTGAAGAACTTGTGATCCTGCATAAGCCTACCAAGAAAAAGCTAATCAAGTTTGTCAACTGTTGTTGGTGTGTTTTGGATAGTGTCTTACCTGTGTACCAATTCCAGATATAAGGCATATGACCTCGAGCCACGCGCAACACCACGAAAGCCGCACCTGGGTATTGTTGGATTTGAATTCCAACTGAGCAAATCAAAACCAAACAACAATCATGAACAAAGTGAGAATGAAGAGTAGTAGTCCATCAACATTCATCAACTCAAGAACAGATTTAGGAGTAGCTCATGTTTTTCAAAGCCAATTGATACGCTACACTTTGTATGGCGTAACTAGGGGTTATTACATTAGTTTAGGAGTGTTATCACAAGTATTTGGAGCTATTGTTATGTTCTGAGTTGTTTACGAAGAAGTGAAGAAATGAAGACCAGAACCGAAGAAGAAGAGATCAAAGATTGAAGACATGAAGACTTGAAGATATTCTGCGGAGCAGCGGCGATCGCCACTACCATCCAGGCGATCGCCATTCTACAACAGAAGCATTTCATGAGTTCGAGAGAGCATGGCGATCGCCATGACTCTACGGCGATCGCCATGGGGTGACAGAGGCTACGGCAAAGTTTTATATGAAGAT
This sequence comes from Oxyria digyna, assembly GCA_029168935.1. Taxonomy (NCBI): domain Eukaryota; kingdom Viridiplantae; phylum Streptophyta; class Magnoliopsida; order Caryophyllales; family Polygonaceae; genus Oxyria; species Oxyria digyna. The sequence continues at coordinate 2,330,301 of JAPVLV010000017.1, forward strand.
GGCGATCGCCAGGCATCTATGGCGATCGCCACAACAAGGCCGAAGATATTCCGGGCTTTCCTTATTTTGCTTTGTTTTTATTTCTTTTATTATTTTATTATTTTCCTTAATTAGTTTTAGGATATTTATCTTTTACCATATTCTTTAGGGTTAGTTCTCTATTTAAGAACCCTAGTTCTTTCTTTCTTTTATCATCTTTTCCATCAGACAATTTAGTTCTGCAACCATGAGCAGGAACTAATCTCCATTGTTTTACTTAGCGGTTGAAACCTTCAGTTATTAAGTTGTGAGATTTCTAAACTCTTGTTCTTTTCCTATGGGTTTGTATTAATTCTCTTGTTCTTCATCTATTGATTTCTATTAGTTTCGCTAGCTTGATCACCTAGTTTGATTGATAGTTTTTCTATTGCTAGACTAGGAATATACGGTGGAATTCCTTGTCATTGTAGCGCTCATATCTGCATGATCTGGTAGTTGATTGCTTTTATGAAAGAGAATTGATTGCATGTTAATACTTGACGGTTGTAAGTTATTGCATGCATCCTTATGATTCATGTGCCCTTTGCTGCTATTTCATCTAATCTTGAGAGGTTTCCCTGAGTGTTGAATAGTAAGTATTATCAGGACCGGTTGGCCTGCTAATATATTAAAGATTGGAATAAGAACATTCCCTAGGATTGATAAGAACTTGAGATAAATCTATGATCAACTTGAATGATTGTTGTGTGGATACTTGCTAGGTGAAACCCCTTCGCATAATATTCTCACACAAACTTCCTCTGCTTGTTACTGGTTACTTGTGTGTTCTTGCAATCAAAACCCCCTTTGGTTACTTGTTACTAGTTGATAATTCACTTGACTGCATTGATTTTGTGTTTTGATTCCCTTGGGTTCGACCTCTACTTACTTGCTATACTCTAGTTAGTGTTTAGAGTTTATTTTGATTTGGCACGACGACTTTAGCCTCATCAATGACGCGCGGGCGTCCAGATCCTAGTAATATTAAAATCGCGGAGAGAGAAAATTAAAGACCTAACATTAAATTCTTCACATTTTGATTGGTTAATTCACACTCCTTAATTCAATGTTGCTATCTTTTAAGGGTGTGAATCCCATAATAAACCCTTTTATAGAGATAAATAAGAATGAATTTAAGTCATTGGATGTCTTGGCATCCAATGACTTAGATTACACTAGCTACCTCCACTTGTAGTGGGGGTAGTTGTGGTGGTCTGGCGGCCTTCCAGCGACCACCCGACGACTTCCCGGCGACCACCCGGTGGTTTTCCGGTAGAGGTCCGGCGGGGGTCCGACGGAGGTCCGACGACGGTCCGGCGGTGGTCCGACGTGGTCCGGTGGAGGTCCGACGGTGGTCTAAAAATAAATGAAAATTTAAGTATAATTCAAATTGGTGAACATTTAAATATAATGTGATGAACGTTCTGATGATGAACATTTAATTATAATGTGATGAACATTCTGTTGGTGAACATGTAATTAAAATGTGATGCACATTCAGTAGAGTATATCAAAATGAACGTTTATCAACATTTTGGTGAACATTTATGAACAACGTGATGAACATTTAAGCTAATTGTAATGAACTTTTGAGTAATGAACATTTTATTAAATGCTTGTGAACATTTAAGGATGTTTGATGAACATTTAAGGATGAGATGATGAACATTTAGGTAATTTTTGATGAAGATCAAGTGTTTTTCTACTCAAAATTATATTAAAGTGGTATTCCACATAAGTGGTGGTCCGGTGGTCCGACGGTGGCTTGATGGTGGGTTAGTGGTGGTGCGGTCGTGTTGGTCTGATGGTGGTCCGGCGGTGGTCCGCCATGTGTCCAAATAACATAACCATTTAAGTGTAATAAACTTGGTGAACATTTAAAAATAATTTGATGAACATTTAAGTATATTGTGATGAACATTCAATTGGTGAACATTTAAGTATAATGTGATGAACATTCAGTAGAGTATATCAAATGAACATTTATCAACATTTTGATGAACATTTATGAACAACGTGATGAACATTTAAGTTGATTGTAATGAACTTTGGCTAATGAACATTTTATTAAATTCTTGTGAACATTGAAGTATGAGATGATGAACATTTAAGTATGAGATGATGAACATTTAGGTGATTTTTGTTGAAAATTAAGTGTGTTTTTAAAAGAAATTATATTAAAGTGGTGTTCCACATAAGTGGTGGTCCGGTGATTGGTTGTTGGTGGGTCAATGGTGGTGCGGTGGTGGTCCGGTAGTGGTTCTCCGTTTGTCCAAATAACATAAACAGTTAAGTGTAATAAACTTGGTGAACATTTAAATATAATTGGATGAAAATTCAGTTGATGAACATTTAAGTATAATGTGATGAACATTCAGTTGGTGAACATTTAAGTATAATATGATGAACATTTAAGTAGAATGTGATGAACATTCAGTTGGTGAACTTTTAAGTATAATGTGATGAACATTCAGTAGAGTATGTACAAATGAACATTTATGAACATTGTGATGAACATTTATGAACAACGTGATGAACACTTAGTAATAAATAATTTTGTAATATTTGTGAACAATTTTATACATCTTTGTGACAATTTTATTCCGACGAGGCCCAAAGATGGTCCGGCGGTGGTCGGAGGTAGTCGGAGGTCGGGAGGTGGTCGGAGGTGGTCCGGCGGAGGTGACAACGGGTGACAAGAAACGTGTCATCATATGGGCTCTTGGATCTCTTTTGATCCAAGGCTCCACAATCATTCTCATATATCATTTTAACAACTATTATTACATGACATTTTTCCATCTTTTAATTGGTGATTTTTATACATTATAGATAGATTGATTGATCAGGATCCAAAAAAACTTGAATATAAGAAGATTTAATTAAAACTTACACTTCGTAAGATGATTATTTTCTTTTTCATAAAAGTAAAGGAGAACTTTTATCCTAACCGATTCAAACTTCAGTTTAATTATATAAACGGTGTTCAAAAGCGTATAACTTTAATATTTATATGTATATGTCGCTTTTCAAATAAGATGTATTATAAATAAAAAAACAATTCTTTAGTAAATTCTACTAAAAAGAATTGGTCCAAAATGATATATAGTTGAAAAATATATATAATGCAATATATAAACAACATATTCATAGCTTTACACATTTGAAATAAATATTCACCTCTCTATTACTTATAAGTGCAAAATTTTAAAAACAATTATACACTTTGATACATAGTCTTAATATTATTTCTAAAATAAAAAAGCATATCTTTTCTCACGTGTAGAAATAATTTCTACCTAAATAAAACAAAAAGAAACTAATGAAAACATGAATACACATAAAAAATAAGACCTGTGCGGGGCGAGGGAACCTTTTCCCTAGTTAATATATATAATCTGTATCAATTACTCCCTCCGTCCCACTTTGTTTGTCCTGTTTGACTTTGGCACACTTGCCGATGCACGTTTTATATCGTCAATATATCAAATTATATGTTATTAAAAATTATAATTTTTTAATATTCTTAAAGTACTAATCGAAACGAATCAAACAAGACCACTCATGACTATGTTTTATCTTATATATTGAAAGATATTTAGAAGATTCTCTCGATTAGTGAATAGTGTCAAAATTTGAAACAGGACGAACAAACAGGGACGGAGGGAGTAATACTTAATACAGACTATAATGAAAAATATATAATTATAATATATAATTTGTGTTATTCAGAACGACTATATTGGTGTCGACTCGACCCGATCCGGATCCAGGTACGGAATACGACATGTTGCACTCGGACACGACAATCGGGGGTGGAGGTGGCCGGAATAGAAAGAAACAGCAGTAAACAAAGAAGAAAGACAACGAATTAAGCTACAGAAGACGATGGAAGCTTATGAGACGATGGATGCATAGGTTTTTTGCTGATGTGTTATATTTTGTTGGGCCAAATGAAATAATGGGCCTAAACTTAAACATAAAAACTGTGGAAGAACTAAAATTTGACCCATTTTGTACAAAACAAAACTTTAAACTCAACAAATATCATATTTTAAAAGTATATATAAAAATTATTTATAATACAATTGAATAATATTCGTATAATTTTGATATATCTCGTACCCTGGTACCAGTGTCCAAAACTTGGACGGTGTCCCGGTGTTCAATGTTAAAGTCAATGATATGATTGCAAAAACTATATCAAAAAATTTCACAATTAGTTTTGTGCAAACTTAAAGAACGCTATTTGAAAGTCTAACGAATATGATATAAAATGTCCAATAATATTGAAATTCTAGACCAACTAAGAGAAAATATGTGAGATTGTAAAACTTAAACACCTTCTATTCAATCGAAGTTCGATACTCAAATAAAAAAACCTAACCTTTTCCAACCTCTTTTTTACCCTCCTATCAACTCAAACACGCATCATCTCTCCACTCAATATGGACAAACGACCAAACCATTCCAATTGTCGTTGATACATTTGAGCCATGTAGCCCCGGTTAATAGGGATGCACAAAAAGACCCGGACCGCAATCAACGCCATTTCGTTTACGCACACACAAATTCAGAATCAAACCCTAAAATATGATGGATTCATAATTAAATCCATTTAAACCTATTGTACTTTAATCTTTGTCATTTACACATGGACGACAATCGAGTCGTCCAACAATTATGAAGATAAAAATAATTCAAGAAAAGGGTTATCGCTAGTAAACCATCGGTTTTTTTTTGGGGTGGGGGGACGACGGCTCCAACACCGTCCACTAAAACGAGATTGGGCGCAAGATAAATGTATCCATCCTTCACTATTATAATACTAACGCTTACACCTATTTATACCCCATTCGTGTTGGATTAGTGCCATTCAACAAAAGAATTTCATGTAGCCCCCTGCCAGTATAAAAAATGGATTGAAGCTTGTTGATTAAGTAGCTTCAACAACCCAGATTTCATGTGTTTTTTTTTTGATGAGGAAAGCAATTAGGGGGATCTTATTGTCTAGCAAAAGATCGCCCTAGGGCATCCCAAAGGATGAGATCCTTAAGATTTGGAAAGGCTGCAAAATCGGGTGTTAGTGAGACGTAGTGGAGTTTAGCAATATAGTCTGCTATACCATTAATATCCCGAAAGATATGGGAAATGCGACATGAAGTAAACAGTCGTAAGTCAGTACGAATATCTGTCATTATAAGATCAATTTCCCAAGGGCAAGCCCATATGCCGTTTATGGCAATAATAAGGCGAAGATGATCACCTTCAATCTCGATGTGAGAATGACCATGTTGGATGGAAGCTCTTATACCCAAGTGCATAGAGAGGGCCTCCACCATGAGGGGTGAGACAAAGCCCAGGTTACCATTTTCAATATGAAGAGGTTTTCCTGTATTGTCTCTGATGATGATTCCGAGGGATGCTCGTCTAGTTTGTGGGACTGAGGCATCGACATTAAGTTTAACGCAATTTTCTGGTGGTTTAGTCCATTTGATCTTTTTCCTTTTCCTTCTTGTCTGTGAAGGCTTAGTCTTATTTTCAGTGTCATTTATTTCGTTGAATTGTGATGCTTTTTGCCATTCCATATTGTGTTGTTTAATGAATTGCTTTGTTTCTGGTAACTTGTGGAAGTTCTCTTCATCAAATATTTTTTTTATTTCTATAAAACCATAGAGCCATATAGTTGCAATTTGTCCCATAGATTTTGTGTCAACTAAGCTTTTGATTTCATTAATTAGTTCGAAGGGGTGTTTGTATTCATCAAATACACCATCCATGATGTTGAGTAGGTTGTCGTTATTTTGCATAATTATTTGTCTTGTGCTTGGGCATTTAAAGAGGAAGTGGTGGAGATCCTCATAACAATTGGAACAGTTTATACATTCGGTTGTGATTGGAATGTGGTTCGCATTAAGCCGTGCTCTAGTAGCTTTTGATTTCAACTTTTGCGACTTATCTGGAAACAGGGTGGAGGTGACTATGTATATAACAAAGCATAACCCATGTGTTTAAGGACCATCTTGGTTCTCGCACCACCTCTTCATATCTGCATCAGTCACCTTAAGGCTCTTCACCATTGAATTTGGAAGCCCAAAAGCCTTCTTTCACTTTTTTGTGAAATATTCTTGATGATGATGACCCGAAGCCTAATGCGTCGGGGGCCCATGGACTTCTCATTGATAGGAGTTCCAAATAGGCGCTCCGTATCCAGGATTGTCATACTCATCTCAGCAAAGGGCGGGTGGAAGGTGTTGGTTTCTGGTTGCCACCTCTCGATAAATCCTAAAATTAACGGAAAGTCAATTTCCCCGTACATCAATTGTTGAAGATGTGTCAGCTGGGTTGCATCTCCAAATGTAATCCATTTTGACTCCTCATCCCGAGGCCACACATTCAACTGGCCATTTCTTAACTGATTCCTTAAAATCCCTCGGTATTGTAAATGAATTAAGTATCAAAAATATGTTTCTGACAAACAAATTAAGTCAATCAACTGAAGATCATAACTCGCCCTAGCTCTCAGTCGAGTTCTTCATGATATGCATTTTCAAGACCATGAAACTGTGTTACAGAAACAAGTGCAGCTCCATACGTCGCATATGGATTTGCACTTGTTTGGCAGAATGCAGTTTCATGCATTCAGCCAAAACCCTCAATATATAATGCCAAATTTCACCAAATGTTTGCCCGAATGCAATTTCATCAAATATTTCACCAAAAATACTATCAGTTCAATCAAATCAATTCATAAGATACCAAATTCAATATCAAAACCCTAAAATGAACAATTCATATATAGGTAAACAAATTAATTGATCTAAACAAACAATTCTTACTTACCTTGTCGTGTTGCGCGAAAAAGGTTGTATGGGCAAGAAGTCCTCTAAGCAGCTCTGGATATTGTGGACCTCTAGGAGTACTACGATCCAAGTAAGGGTCATACATGGGCCCTCTTCCTCTCTTACGTCTAGGGGGTTCCTCTTCCTCGTCCTCATCATCGTTATCAGAATTGTCCTCTAGCTCTTGGGCATTCTCTTGATCAAAATGTTCCTCGCCCTCTGACTCACCCTTTGGCTCACCCTCTTACCCGCCCTTTGGCTCACCCTCTTACCCGCCCTCTTCCTTCTCACCCTCATAATCAGAGGGTTCCTCTTGGTGAGGTTGTGATGGCCCTGCATCCTCAAAATGTACAGTTGCAACATGTCATATTGGTCCCAATGAGCTTGCATGCCATGAGGAGAAGGAGGAATAGGAGGTTGACTAACCCCCTGATTGTAATAGGGTTGGTCTGCCAACATCAACATATCTGTAAAAGTAGAATCTGGATGTTGTTGCCCAAGAGAAAATACGTAATCCTGCATGGAGGATCCCTCGAAACTTGAAGCGTTCAAGTGAGGCCAAACATCGGCGGTGAACGTCTGAGGACCCTGTTGTGGTTCCTGCATCTGGAATTCCAAACGATGAGGGGAGGATTTATTAGTCTTCTCCCCCCCACCCGTCTTTTTTCTTCTCGATATGTCGCGTATGGAAGTGATTTTAACTGGCTGAATGCAACTTCATGCATTATGGCCAATTTGAATCATGTTCATCATAAAATTCCATATTTCAACATTCCCTCAAATATTTCAACATTTCAACAAAAAATACTATCAATTCAACTAAATTAATACATACAATACCAAATTCAAAACCCTACATTTACAATCTAATCATAAAAATAGGAAAATCATCACTATATACTCAATACAAATCATAATCCATCCAAATATGAACAGTTTCATGCTTTTTAATCAACTTATTGTAATAGATTTTAAATTTTGAAATAGATATTAGTGAAAAAACTATAAAAACGCATATACACTTCAGTATCATATCTTTACAATTAGACAAGGAAAACGGGTCGAACGGATCAGGTTCGGGTTTGGGTCAATAGGCTCCGGGTCAAAACGGGTTCGGTCAAACGGGTCGATAAAATTTTCGGGTTGGTTGCGTTCGGGTAAACCCAACGGGTTTCAAATGTTCGATTTTTTTATTGTAATAAAGAAAATAAAATTTAAACAATAATTTTATAAGAAAATAATATTATTATATTGTTATTTATCAAAATACATTGTTATTTTTTAATTTAAATGGAATAATATATGTGAAAAGTGGGTCCCTCGACGAGTTTCAAGAAGTTTGAGTTGATCCGGGCTTGACCTCATGGGTCTCGGGTCGGCTTGGGTTTGACCCAAACGGGTTTCATGAGTTTTCAGGTCGGGTTGGGTCGAGTTTTTTCCGGGTCGGGTCAACCCAACGGGTGTAAGGCCCACGCCTTAGAAGCGCTATCCCCATGTCAACGTGGGAACTTCCCAGGAGGTCACCCATCCCAGGACTACTCTCATCCTAGCACGCTTAACTTCCTAGTTCTTTGTCCTCACTCGAACCAGGAAAAGGAAGAGCTCTTGTTGACATGGGTAGCAATCTAATCCTTATAATGGATTACAAACACGGGGTGTTACAACGAGTTGGGTCGGCTTTTGACAGGTCTAATTACAATGAAATAAAGGTGTTTACTAACCTTGAAGTGGAAATGAACTTGAAAATGGCCTTGAAATGAGAAGAAAGAAGAGGCAAAATGGTGCGTCAGATGTTTGCTACAAGAGGGTGCCGCAGAGAAGGAGATAGAATGGAGTGAAAGTGAGTAGGGTTCCCGAAATCGGGTTTTTATAGAAATGGGCTCCATACTTCGCATATGGATGGATTATGAATGTGACATATGGATTGATTTCATACGCGACATATGGACACAAGGCGGTGAATAGCAATACCCGGTGGGCAATGAATAGCAAGGGCCTACATTAAACTACCACACCACATAATTTTCATAGAAATATCTCACCTGGTATGAAGGCGCTCCATATGTCGCATATGGATGGATTATGTATGTGACATATGGATTGATAGCAAGGGCCTACATTAAACTACCACACCACATAATCTCCAATCATTTTCAACAAGGGTCCCTAAAATATTATACTTCATTTGTCCTCTATTATAGTTCTTGTTTTTCTTTTGTCACACTTGTCGAGACAAATTTTTATTGTTAATATTTCCAACTACTTATAAATAAAAATTATATCAAACATGATGTTCTGAGCCTTTTTTAATTCTAACGATAATTTTAAAATGATAATCTAACGATACGCGAGAGATGTACTGAGCCTTTTTTAATTCTCACGTTACGCGAAATGTCTCTAGCGTAATACGAGGTTAAAAAAAGATGGGCCGTATTTAGCAAGGCCAAAAATTACTCGACTAGAGAACACTAGAGATGGCTCGACCGGGACCGGACCGGCGGTTCGAACCGGAACCGGACCGGGTCAAAACCGGGACCGGACCGGAACCGGTTTTGACCCGGTCCGGTTCCGGTTCGGGAAATTACAATTTTCGAACCGGCGGTTAACCGCCGATTTTTTATTTTTATTTTTAATTTTTTTTAACCGGCGGTTTTTTAAAAAAAAATAAAAAAATAAACCGGTTAAAAAAATTTAAAAAATAAAATAAAAAACCGGCGGTTAACCGGGAAAACCGGTTAACCGCCGGTTATAACGGCTAGTAAACTAGCCGTTGCCGGTTAACCGGCGGTCCTAACGGCTCCTAGCCGTTAGGAAATTAAAAAAAAATAAAAAATTACATTTTTAAATATTAAAAAATCCATATCAAACCCCTATAAATACCATACCATACAATCTTCAAATCACACATCCAACAACAACAATCTATCTTCTCTTTCTCAAATCTCAATCTCATAATCTCTCAAATTCCATCAACAATCTCTCTTAATCTTCCTTTTAATTAGCTTTTGTACGTCTTTCAATATTTTATTGCTTTTACATTTTTAATCACATTATTATATTGTTCTAAGTTTTATTGTTTTATTGTTTTAATTGTTTTTAATTGCTTTTAATCATATTATTTAATTGTTCTTAATCATATTATGGCGGATCATTTTGACACCCAAGAGAGTGATAATGTCACTTCTCCCACTCCCACTCCCACCTCCCAAGTTAGGTCCTCCGCTAGGGGTAGGACCGCTAGGCCTCAAGGGCAAGCTAGCGGTTCGAGGCCGGATAGGGGTAGGGGGGGGGGAGGACCGGGACCGGGTCCTCCTCCGGGAACCAATCCCGGAAACTAACATCTCCTGTTTTTACAAAGTGGTTTACTAAATTAGAACCCGGTATCGAGGAACTCGAGGCCGAGGATTATGATCCCGGACTAATTATTGTTTCTTGTAACTTTTGCGAGGCGACATTCCAATGGAAGAAAAGTGGAGGATATGGAACCCTTCAACGACACATGGAGCACAGACACGTCGCCGAGATGGGAATGCTAGGGGGACAAACGCAAATTTCCGGCGGATTTGCATCTTCTACTAGCGGTAACCCTTTATTTTGTTTTGATCATGAAGCTAATAGTGTAGCATTAGCCGAAGCTATTTGTGTTGATCATTTAGCATTTCGATTTAGTGAAAATGTAGGATTTAATGAGTATATTAAAGAGCATACACAACCCGCTTTTAAATCCGTATCTAGGAAAGTGATTAAGAAAAACGTAATTAAGGCTTATAAAAGACACAAGCACGAATTAGTTTCTTATTTTTCGCAAAATGATATGAATGTTTCTATTTGTAGTGATATATGGAGTGATAATACTCAAACCCATTCTTACATGGGTGTTACATGTCATTTTGTAGATCATCATTTTACAATGCAAAAACGTTTATTGGCATTTAGAGTCTTTGATGATTCACATACCGCACAAAATATTGCTATGATGATTCGTACAATTTTAGAAGAATATAGACTACTTAATAGAGTTTTTTCAATTGGATTCGACAATGCATCTGCTAACACCGCATCTATTAGAGATTTACAAGAAATGTGTCAACCTTTATTTGGTGGGAGATTTTTTCATATTCGATGTGCTTGTCATATTTTAAACTTATGTGTTCAAGATGGTTTACGTGCTATGAGTTATCATTTTGATCCAATTAAGAACGTTATTAAGTATATTTGGGGGCATCCTAAAGTTACAAGAGATTGGATGACCTTTTGTAAAACTAACGGGGTGCACCCAAAACGTTTTTCAAAAGATGTGGGTACCCGATGGAACTCTACTTACATATTACTATGTGAATGTATAGAATATAGACAAGTTTTAACGTCTTTTGTTTCTCAAAACCTTTCTGGCTCTACTTTCTATTTTAGCGAATCAGGTTGGGAAATATGTCAAAGTATTGCAACGTTTTTAAAATGTTTTAGTGATGCAACAAAGAGATTTAGTCATGTTTATATACCAAGTAGTAATGTTTTTGTCTTGGAAGCTTGTAATGTTATGGCTGGTTTAAGTGAGGGAGCTAAAATTCCCGGCATTGAGGAATCCGTTGCAAGCATGAGGAGTAAGTGGTTGCAATACTATAGATATATTCCCGATTGTTTTCTTGTTGCTTGTGTTTTAGATCCTAGACTTAAATTAGGAGTTTTACACGCTCTTTTAGATGACTATTATGGATATATTTTAGCCGACGGTGAACTAGAGGATATTTTAGGTATGGTTTCTAGAACTAGAACATACATTGAAACTTTATTTACTCATTTTTCGGATTCTCCGACTCCTTCACAATTACCTCCGGCTTCTTCGAGCTCTAGTAGCTTGGGGGCCTTTGGAGCTAAGTATTTTAGTAAAAGACCAAGAGTTACAAACACGAATGCGGAAATTGATAACTATCTTAACACCAACTTTGAGTTTGTTAGTTGTGAAGCTTTAGATGTTTTGAAGTGGTGGGAGGATCATAGGAGCATGTTTCCAACGCTTGCGAAGATTGCGGCTCAAGTTCTTGCCGTCCCCGCTTCAACCGTGGTGGTGGAACAAACTTTTAGTGCAGGAGGCAACACTTTAACGAGGAAGAGATCAAATTTGGCACCGGAGTCATTGGAGGCGCAATGTTGTGTTTGCGATTGGAAGAGAGCCGCAATGAGACAACAACGTAACATTAACGAGTCATCGGAAGACGAGTGGATTGGAGATTCTACTACGATACGCACCGATTCATCCGCCGAAGATTCGACTTAGGTAACGGGTTTTGAAAAAAGGTAAAGAACTACGTGGGCTTTGATTCCTCTAACCCGAGAGGATACGTAGGCAACTTAACAAGTAAGTCACTGTTAAGTGCAAGCCCAATTTTTTTTAATTTTTTTGTTCCTTCATATTTAATTTAAAAAACTTAAAAAAAATGATTATAAAAAAACGCTATTAAAAAGAATGTTTTACAAAACATTCTTTTTAATAGCGTTTTTTTATAATTATTTTTTTTATTTTTTAAAAACCGGTCCGAACCGGACCGAACCGGTATGAACCGAAACCGGTCCGGAACCGAAACCGGAACCGGTGCCGGATTCCGGAGGACCGGAACCGCCGGTTCCGAACCGGACCGGACCGGGAGCCTACTCTAGAGAACACTACGAAGGAATGAGCACTTGCCAGTTGCCACATGCCAGCAGTGTACAGCACAAAAATACCAAAAACGGGCCAACACGACAACCCTTAATGAGGAAGAAATTTTATGTGAAACCCAAAACAGTAATTTCATTCCCATATCATAACATATTTTTATTACAATACAAGGCAACCACTAACCATGGTTAATAGGGAGAGTCAAACAACAAAACAGACCCTCCCCCACCCACTTTTAAGCTGTTGATTTCTTCTCCTAGTAGAGAAAAACTAACACAAAACACACAAAAATAGCCTTTTATCATATAACGCCTACACTACATCTTATACTACTAAAAATTATTGCTTCTACGAATTCTAATAAAAACCCCAAAATATAATGTCGCCCCTGTTTTGTTGTCCATTTCCAGCTGTGTTGTTAGTCGTCTTCTTTGTAACTGTTTGATGAATTTATTCAGTAGGTCCACTCAGATGGCAGCCGAATCTCACTACTAGTAGTGGTGTTGGAGCCTGACTTCTGTGCGTTTTCACTGCTACGCTTTTGACCATTGTTCTGACCTCGATTTCTCCCCGTTGAATCTGCACAAACTCACCACACTACTAATTTAGATCCGGAAAATTAACACCTGAGAAATGAAATTAATCTTGAACTCACCATTCTTGCCCTTGGATTTAACATCGACCCTTGGCAAGAACACACCCGTTCCCACGCTCTCTCTTTTGGTGACTGGAATATTCTGCGCCGGCGCCGGATGATGGGGTCCCATGTTCATCCGGCGTTGAAGCGGCGGCCAAGCAGCCGGCGAAAGACCGAGAGGCCGGTTGTTGTCGGAGAGTGACATCGTCGAGATTTGCGGAAACTGAAAAAACAAGAAACCAAATCCGTTACGCGTCCTTTGTAGAGCTAAATCTGTTTTTGTGTTAAGTAGAATAAGTATCGTTTTAGGGAATTGATACTAGTCATTTCCATATTAACAAATGACTTTTACCTTGTATATAGAGAGAATGGTATGAAAATGACGCAAACATGTTTTTGTGTGTTAAGTAGAATAAGTATGTTTTTAGGGAATTGCTATGTGTCATTCTCATATGAACTCTTCCCTCAACTACCAAACACAAAAGCTAATCAGTCATATTCATTTCTCATATCAACTCGATTCTTCATTCCAATACCAAAAGATGTGATAGAAACGGCTAAAAGAATTTGTTAACAAGAATGAATGAAATATTACCTGAATAGGCTGCTGCTGGTAGTGGTGGTGAGAGAAGAAGTTTTGGTGCTTCACAGGCGGCAAGAGAAATCCGCGGCTGCTGTCGAAGTATCCAGTTCCTTTAGGCTGCTGTTGCTGTTGATTCTCCTCTCTTCTTATCTTCAGCTTCTCCACCTCGCCGACAGCAGCGTTGAGCAGATCGATTGCGTCTTCCGTGAAGTGTCCTTCCTTGGTCGGCGGAGGAGACACCGGACCTGTGGGGCTTCCGCGGCTTGAACCGCCGACAGGTAACAGAGTCGATTTCGGCGAGCCAGATAAAACCAGTCCCTAAGGAAGACGACAACAAAATCAGACTCAGAAATTCATGAACTGGAAGAATCAAGAGGGAGGACGAACCTTTGGAGCGACCTTCTCGGAGCGAGACATGCGGCGAGTCAACTCAGCGAAGAACTCTTCCTCGTCGCTGTCGGCTTCGGTGAGCTCGGAGCCGGCGAAGTCGGTGAGGATGTCTTCTTCAGTGAGGAACTGAGAAGGGAGCCAGAACTCTCCGTCATCCAAATCTTCCGCCATGGCAGCTTCGAAGAAACCTAAGAGGGATTTATGGCGGTGGTTTTGGTGGATCTGGAAGATTAATTATGACCTAGCTGGCACAGAAAGGGGGGCCTGTGCGTCGAAATGATGGAGAGAGAGATTTGTGTGGTTGGAAGAATTTGGGAGGAGAGAGAAGAAGAGGATGATATTTGTAGTCACAGGCGCGTGAAAGGAGCGTGGGTTACGCGCCAAGTTTCGGCTGAGAATTTTAATAAAAGAAAAAGAAAAAAGAAAAATGAGGGGAGAATGGGAAACCCTAATTCAGGATTGGATTTGGGGGGACAACGTGTGCGGTGTGCCCCCACCACCTCTCCTTCCATTTTCAGCCAAAACTCATAAATCAATTAAAATAAATTAAAAACTCCCTCCACTTTTCTAATGTAGACTAATTTACCGTAAATGTTAGTAGTATTAAATAAAGGGTGATGCTATATACACTCATTTTTTTGTCTATTTAGACTCAGATACCCACGCACTCGCAACGCGTGTGCGTGGGTACCTACCCACGCACACGCAACGCGTAGGCGTATGTTTAAAACGGATATCCGACCATTAAAGTCACGCCCACGCAACACGTGTGTGTGGGTATTTTGATAAAATATTACGCCTGCGCAAACCGTACCCGTAGGGCAATTTCGGAAATATTAAAATATACCCACGCACACGCAACGCGTGGGCATGGGTGTTTTAAAATATACCCAGTTGCGTGTGCAAGGATGTTTTCAAAAATATACCCACACGCACGCGTTGCGTGTGCGTGGGTATATAGTGGTCTTAAGTAGTGTTGCCGCTACTACAAGATTAAAAAATTCTCCTATTACTGGCCATCTGGGTTTTAAAACACCCACGCGTCGCGTACGCGTGGGTCTTAAAACCAAACAAAAAAGGCACGCCCACGCAACGCAAGTGCGTGGGTCTTGATTTTAAGTTTTTTTTTTTTTTCCCGATTATGACCTACGCGTATATGAAGCGTGGGATTAACAAAAAAAATTATACTCACGCACACGCTTTGCGTACCCGTGGATTAAATGTTTCGGATATCTATAAAATGGTCTCGCACACGCGTTGTATATGCGTGGGTCATACCCACGCCCACGCGTCGCAACTGCGTGGGGTATTGAGTGTATATAGACAAAAAAATTAGTGTATATAGCCGTTACGTAAATAAATACAGAGTAATAATGCGATTAGCAGTACCCATAGTATTCTGTACCATTGCTGGATACAACTTCTTCCTACCTATTTTACCTTTCAACTTCTTAATAAAATCTCCCACAAGGTTTCGAGTTCAAATCTCTTTAACAAAAAAATGGATTGGAAAAGTTATCCGTATCGAAGCCCTTTTCGCACTACCGAATCGCGACGTAAAATGATTCGGATCGGTTTGACAGAGCGAAATACAAAACATTAATAGTAATAAAAAATCGATCTTCGTACGTAACTTAGGTACGTTAGTTCACTTGTAAAATTTGACCAAACTTAGAAAATATATATAGTAATGTCAGACATTACTTGTTCATATGGTGTGTCAGTGGGATATGTAGTCAATGACATTCATGAAATAGATGGATATGTAATACGGAGTATGGTCCTCCGTAACCCCACCACACTTATTATGTTTTCTTGCAATGTCTTACATTAATCCGACGAACTAGGTTCTTCATAATCTATTGGTAAGAGAGTATATAAACTTGCTGAAGTTCGCTATCCCTATTACCAATTGACTATGGAAAACCAACAATAAGCTCTATAGTAATAGGGTAAACCTAATCATCATATGTTGAATGATCTACTCGATCCGTATAAGAATTCTCTAAAAACTACAAGAGAATATGAAGAGTTGAAGAGAGATCTTCTTCTTTCTTGAATTGTTTCGGAGTCCATAAAGGAATGGAAATGGTTGACAACGAACCAGAGGTACTCGTAGTCGAAATCCTTTAAACTAAAAAATCAGCGGAAAAATGACCTTAGTGTTCAATTTGTTGGATCCGTCTACATTTAATTTGAACGCTCTCGAAGATGAATTTTTTTATTCCAGAAAAAGTATTTATTGATATCATATATATATTCACATACACCAACGAGAAGAAGAGAACTTTGCATCATGTAATTAACTTGGGAATAAGGTTAGTTTGTATAAGAAGACCCTTACCGGCTTGAGAGGGGTATTAGCCTTCCATTTCGATCTTTATTTTTTAAGGAAAGTGATAACATCATTGAAGACATCACTACAAACATACCTTGTACAATAGGGATCTGAAGGTATTTTTCCAACTTTGAAGTTATGAGGATGTTCATAACATTTACTAGAAGAAGAACAGTAGTTTTAAGAATGTAGTTCGAGGCGTGTAGTGAGCTTTTATGGTAGTTAATAAAAAGACCACTTTCACAAGAGAACTTTGTAAGGAGATTCTTAACGAAGTTGATATTTTGGTCGATTGAGTTGGAAAGTATGATTGCATCATCAACAAATGTGATGAAAGGGATCTTAGATCCAACACCGGTTAATTTTATGCCTTTTTTTGTTTCTTGATTTGGATGCCTCAAGGATAAGAGTTTGAGAGAGGAATTTCGTAGCAGCAATAAAGAGAAAAGACGCTAGCAGACATAAGAAATGTTTAAAATCCTTATCATAAATTCATAACAACCTATTTTATTTTCCATTTGAACTTATGATTTTCATATGGTTTACATGTATAATTTTACATTAACATTATGCTCACCATGGGCCCTATATTTAGATTTGGATTGGGTTCAAGTTGGAGACAAAACCGTATCTCTGGACAATCTATTATATATATATATATAGATAGATAGATAGATTTAAGTTCCGGTGTAACAGCCTCTTACGGTGTAACGAGTATTTATCCTCAATGGTATTCACGTTAGACAAACTTATATATACACCCCTACAAAAATGGGATAAACCCATCACAACAAAAATGTATGACATTTCTAATGTAATATCTTCCTCTTTTAGTTGTTTATTGTTAGAAAACCCCTATACATATATATATTAAAGCACAACTCCAATTTTGTCACATGTCATCTCTCCATTAAAATTGTCACATATCATCCAAAATAACTTTCTTGTCACATGTCATTTAGTTAGTAATTTTCAAAACTATTTACAAAGATATGATTACATAACTATATAAAAAGATTTAATGATACAATATCTAAAAGTAAAACGTTCGTAATTGAGATATAAACTAAAATTAATACAATTCCTAAATAATAAGAGTTGTCTACAAAGATCCCTACCCGTTTGAGAGAGGGTATTAGCCTTCCATTTCAATCTTTATTTTTTAAGGAAAGTGATAACATCATTGAAGACATCACTATAAACATACCTTGTACAATAGGGATCCGAAGGTATTTTTCAAACTTTGAAGTTATGAGGATGTTCATAACATTTTTTACAAGAAGAACAATGTTTTAGGAATGTAGTTTGAGGCGTGTAGTGAGGTTTTATGGTAGGTAATGAAAAGACCACTTTCACAAAATAATTTTGTAAGGAGATTCTTAATGAAGTGGATATTTTGGTCAATAGCGTTGGTTAGTACGATTGTGTCATCAACAAAAGTGAGGAAAGGGATCTTAGATCCAATACTGATTAATTTTATGCCTTTTTAGTTTCTTGATTTGGATGCCTCAGGGATAATAGTCTGAGAGAGGAATTTCATAGCAGCAATAAAGAGAAAAGAAGCTAGCGGACATAAGAAATGTTTAAAATCCTTCTGCGTTGATTATTAACCAAAACAAGGAAGAAAGTCATGGAAAAAGATCACATGAGGACCTTAGGCTAAGATAAGAATGAGGATGCACTAGAGCCATTGATCTCGTTTTCTAGGTTATAATCTCAGTCGTCCACGCACATCTTCTTGTTCTCCCTCTCCCTCTCTCTTTTGTTTCCCGATCTCCTTCTCTCTCTCGCTTTCACTCTTCAATCCTTTTTGCTCATGTGTGACCTTCTATCTTTCTTCCTCCCTCACGAATCATATGTGTTCTTCGTGCTTGCTTCGTCGCTTCAATCCTCCTCGAAACATGTAATCTCTTATTTTGATCTTTGATTTGTGTTCTATTTTATTATTTGATCTATTTGAAAGTTCTTATTCCTTTTTTGTGTTTTTGTTTCACTGTATGTGTATTTTGAGCTTCGACCTAACTTTGTTTTTGTTTGACACATATTCTCACTTTGATTTTAATGGAATTTCTTCCATTGCTTACATTGATTTGATTGTGTGTGTTGTAGCTTAAAGTTGGAGGTTGTTGCTTGAACATTTTCGTCTGAGTGCAATTGTTTAAAAACCAGATTGTTTGGATCAAGGTAATTTTTGCCATGTGAACACACATGTGTTAAGGCATGAACACATATGATCTGAGAAATGAACACATGAGTTCTCTTGATCGTTTTTCATGTGGAATTACTTTTTGCAATGAACGAAATGATTTATCGATTTTTTTTTGTTTGGTTAGGTAATCTTCGCTACTTTTTTAATTTGATTTGTCTTGTTCTTCATGGAAATTGTATTTTTCACTGATTTTGCCATCTAATTGGAAGTTATTAATGTTTGATTTGTGTTTTTTTGTTAATTGTATCTTTTTGTTGGAAGATCTGGCTTGATTTGTTTGTTCTTTCAGAAAATTGTATTTGATCACAATTAAGTTTTTGTTCTTTTTTATTTGCGATCTAGCTAGTCCGAATTTCTTTTGATCGTGTTCTTGTGTGCCTTGTAGAAATGAACACATGTGTGCTTTGACATGAACACATTTTGACTTACAAATGAACACATATTTAACACATCTCTCTTATTTTCTACTTATATGTACCATATGAATACAATGATGTGAAAGAATGAACACAAGTTCTATTAGCAATGAACACAAGTTATTTTAGGAATGAACGCACTGATACAAAAACTAATCATGTGTTTTTATCTTGTTGTTAGCTAAGTGAACTTGTCTTCTATTTCTCCTAGCATAATTGTTCAACATTATACTCTTGTTTATGTTTTAGAAATTTGTTGGATCAAGTTAATGTTCATCCTCCTCAACAAGCAACAAAAGAAGAGACAATTAGGGGTGACCAAGAAGTTGGAATTGCAAACTCAACAAAGCAACGTCGAACATGTCTCATTTGTAGTCAGCTTGGGCACACCTGCATTGCTCGCCCTCAATTAGTCGCTATATTTTCATTTTTTATTTGGTGTTTTTGGTGGTGATGTAATGAATCGGGGTACCAAACTTTATCAAATAATTTTCTTTATGTTAGTTTTTTATACATTTCTATTATAATTTTCAACCATTGTATGAACACACAAGAACTTATTCGAGAACATAAAGTTTCTGAGCTTCAAACATTTTACTTTTGATGCTCATGAACAAAGATGTTCTCATATGAACACATATGCCCAGACATATGAACACATTTTTCTTACGAGACGAACACAAATAATAACAAAGTTATATTTCACTTTTGATATTCATGAACACATAGGCTCTTCTATCTAACAGACGAAACCATATGACTAGACATATGAACACATATGGCTAGATATATGAACACATATTGGTTTGAAGATGAACACAACAAGATTTAATAATGAACAAAGTTATATTCCAGTTATGATATTCATGAACACATAGATTCTTCTATCTGAAAGATGAACACATATGGTTTGAGAGATTAAAACAAGTAGAATTAATGATTAACAAAGTTATAATCCACATGTGATATTCTCAACCTGCTTGATGAACACAAATGGATAGACAGATGAACACATAAGCCTTAGGCAATGAACACAAAAAGAATAAATGATAAACACATTTAAGTTCTAATATATACAGACTACTACAGATCGTATTCATCTCAAAAGTAATTCCACGCCACAATACAAGCATTCAAATTAAACCATTGATGTCTCACAAAATAACAAACCTAATTTTTACATCGCTTGTCTACTAAATTCAACAATCAAACCTCCTATTTCTTGTTCCTAACAATTCCCGTATTAATCTGAATTTCTTCCATGATGATCTCTACTCTTTTCTTGAAGTTATATATAACTTTTGCTCGAAGAGGGAGTCAGTGTTTTGCTCTTTCCAACTTTGTCTTGTATATGTTTTCTTCTGAAGTGTCATATGATGTTGAAACTGTTTTATCACCGGTGGATATTGTCCCATGAGCTAAGTTCATCTTTGATTTATCACCTACAATTGATAAACATCAAGGAAACAAAAGAGTTAGCATATGAGAACATGGACAATCACATAAAAACACATTTACATTCACTCATGCACACACACACAACAATGTTAATGAACACAACATGCATGACATCCCCACATACATATTAAGTTCAATATGCACATCAAATCATTAGTATATGAACACATGTGCTTTCACCATTGCACACGTGACTTAGATGATGAACACATTTTGCTAAGATGACGAACACCTGTTTTTCATATGAACTGAACATACATGAATTATTTGATGAACACATCATATTCTATAATGAACACACATGGCTTACATGATGAACATATGTCTTTCATATTAACAAAACATACATGACCTAGTTGATGAACACATACATATATATTAATGCACATAGAAGCATTAGTATATGAACACATGTGCTTTGAACGTTGAACACACGTGTCTTAGATGATGAACACATATTGCTAAGATGATGGACACCTGTTTATCATATGAACTGAACATACATGAATTAGTTGATGAACACATACATATTCTATAATGAACACACATGGCTTACATGATGAACAGATGTCTTTAATATTAACATCACATACAAGAACTAGTTGATGAACACATACATATATATTGATGAACACATATATATTAATGCACATAGAAGCATTAGTATATGAACACATGTGCTTTCAACGTTGAACACATGTGGCTTAGATGATAAACTCGTATTGCTAAGATGATGAAAACGTGTTTTTCATATTATTTGAACATACATGAATTAGTTGATGAACACATACATATTCTTTGATGAACACATGTGGCTCACGTGATGAGCATATGCCTTTCATATTAACAGAACATATATGACCTAGTTGATGAACACATACATATAAATTGATGAACACGTACATATAAATTGATGAACACATCATAGGTCGGTGTTAATCATCACAAGATACGTGAGATGGACACACACATTAACCAAATATTTTTGTGAATCTTTTCATATGAACAGATACAAATTAGTTATCCACACAATCATCATGAATTATCAGTCATCATGAGATTCACATGCTTCTTAGTAAACATGTGATTCAAGCTTGCATCAACAATCATCATCTATCAAATTATTAAGGATCAATAATAAATATCTATCAAATGTAAAAGATTAACACTTAGGGTTACTAGTATGAAATCGAAACACTCATACCTTGAATCTGGACGTGTTCGCGTCGTGCTTTGCCATCTTACGCTTCTAAATTTTGATTTTGTTTTTTTAGGTGAGAGGACTTGCGAACCTAGCAGAACCGATAGAGGATTGTGAGAAACTACGAAGAAAATCACAAATCACTGCTTCTTCTCTCAGATCTGAGAAAACGAGTTTGGATTGCGTTGAATGGGAGAGGAATCCAATTGAAATTATCCGCTCGAGAAAGCTCTCAACTCGTCTGGAGAATTGGCTTGGTATTTTAACGATAGGAAGAAAGTCAGAGGAAGGGCTTTTTATAAGAGCGTTGATGAAGAGAAGGTCCGCTTGCTGATGTAGACTGTTGGATCAATTTCATCCTACAGATGAAATTGATCCTTAGTCTTAACACTAAGGGGCATCCTCATGTGAATCAAACCCGAGAGTCATAACTTCAACTTATCATTTTCATATGGTTTAAAAACTTTAAATTTATAATTTTACATTAAAATTATGCTCACCATTGACCATGTGTTTGGACCGGGTTCAAGTTAGAAACAAAACCGTATCTCTGGACAATCTATTATATATATATAGGGGTTTTTGCAGGAAACCACCCGCTATTTGTCAAAATTTGCAGGTAACCACCCGCTATTAACGTATTTATTTTTAACCACCCAAATTCTATACTTTTCTTACAATTCACCACCCGTAAACAGTTTCCGTTAGATATTCTGTTAAAACTTGTGAAATTACACTTTTACCCCTCCATTTTTCCGAAAATAACAACTTTGAAAGTTATGGGTCAATTTTTGTAATTTCCTAAAAATGGATTAAAAACCTAGTTCATCCCCAAATCTCAATCTCCTCCTTCAGCCATTGATTTCAGATTAGGTGACCATATACAAAATTACGTCGAGGCACCAGATTAGGTGACCATTCTATTCACACCATTGCATTATCATCACTTCCTTCTCCGATCTTTCCGCTTCCAACCCAACCCACGCCGAGGCACCAGAAATCTGCAGGTAAGAGATCATCGAACCTTCTCTTCCTCCTTCTTATCTTCTTCTTCTTTCTCTCTCCGAGATCCCCCCATCTCTCCCTATCTCGGAGCGTTGACCCCCAAACATCTCCATAAACCCCGAGATCTCTACTCTTCCCCCTATAATTCCTCCTCCGAGGTCAGATCCCCTTTCAATTTTACAATTCATCCCTCTATTCATCCCTTTTCACGGCCTTTTCTTCAGATCCGATAGATGTTTCTAGGTTTTGGGATTTGTTTTGATTTTTTGCTCTTCTGTTGAATCTCTTGCCTCTATCTGATCTGGTTGTTGTTGTTTTTCCCTTTTATTGCGTTTTCGTTTGCAGATCTACGGTTTTATTATGCGTTGGAGGCTCTGATCTACAAAAATCATGTCGTCGCTGATTAAGGATGAGTCGATCCATATCAGGGAGGTGTGGAGTCATAATTTGGAGGAGGAATTTGAGTTGATTCGCAAAGTTGTGGACGATTATCCGTATGTTGCCATGGATTCGGAATTTCCTGGGGTTGTGATCCGTCCCGTCGGCAATTTTAAGAACATCACTGATTACAACTACCAGACCCTCAAAGACAACGTCGATATGCTCAAGCTGAAGGAGGAGATTGAGATTTGGGGATGAACTAGGTTTTTAATCCATTTTTAGGAAATTACAAAAATTGACCCATAACTTTCAAAGTTGTTATTTTCGGAAAAATGGAGGGGTAAAAGTGTAATTTCACAAGTTTTAACAGAATATCTAACGGAAACTGTTTACGGGTGGTGAATTGTAAGAAAAGTATAGAATTTGGGTGGTTAAAAATAAATACGTTAATAGCGGGTGGTTACCTGCAAATTTCGACAAATAGCGGGTGATTTCCTACAAAAACCCCATATATATATATATTAAAGCAAAACTCCAATTTTGTTACATGTGATCTCTCCATTAAAATTATCACATGTCATCCAAAATAACCTTTTTGTCACATTTCATTTATTTATCAATTTTCAAAATTATTTTAAAAGATTTAATTACACAACTATATAGAAAGACTTGATGATACAATATCTAAAAGTAAAACGTTCCTAATTTAGATATAAACTAAAATTTAAATAGTGCCTAAATAATAAGAGTTGTCTACAAAGATTTTAAAAACTTACAAATCAATTTTACATCGAAATTGAGATTTAAAGATTCACAAAAAATATAATTTACATAAAAATATTTATTGATAATAATAAATAATATTCAAATATGTAATTTTATTAAAATTCTATATAATATTAATTATTTTTATTACATTTATATTTTTAACATTAAATATCTTAATAAAATGTTTAAATTCTTTTTAACTTTGAGAGTTGTACATAAACAATATAAGCTCAATTATTATAAAGACAAGATTATTTTCTACCGTAATTATATACTAAAGTTCAATAAAGTCTACTATATATAGTAAACGGGCTTTTGCCACATGGCGTTTTTTCATTGAACTTGTCACATGGCGTTCTCTTACTCTATTTGTCACGTATCATTTTCTCTTATAAATTTATTGTATAAATAAATTATATATATGACTTTCTAAATTTATACTTATTCTTTCTGTCCTAAATCTTATAATTTTTTTTATAAATTTAAACATTAACCAAATATATGAATCAAATAACATATATTTATTTTTCATTACTATTATTTTAATATATAAATATACTATATTATTATATATAATAGTATTATGCAAATATCGTGGAATTGAGCTAGTTGTTTTTAAGTTTCACCGACTAATACATGGTGAAATTTATGTGAAATCTCTCTCATGGCATCTTGAAGTCTAGAAGATCAATTACAAGGTACGTGTATGTAGAGGCGGAGCTGGGGGAGCACCCCCTCTTTCCAGCTCTGTATTTTTCTTATACATTAGGCATGGATCTACACGTATTTTCCGAACTTCACAGTTGATATTCCACAGAATGAAAATGTGACTCCTAATGATCCTTATGCAGCAAGATGACAACCAAAGGATTTATTAGGCAAAAATTCTGCTACCCGAAAGAATTTAAGAGCCGAACTTGATGCAATGACGAAGGATATGGTAATATTCGACTTGTGTTGAATTTGAAGGGAATATGATTTAGTTGCATATATGTATATTTTAGAGAAAAAGTTGCATTTTGGAATTTGAATTAGTGAAATGGCATTCTGTAAGTAAGGATCTGGTACTTACGCAACGTAAGGAATTGCATTTTGTTCAGAATGCAATTACTTACTTACAGAATGCCATTTCAACATATTTCAAAAATTATGGATTTGTAATGTTTTTAATCTTTTATTTAGATTAACTGGACTCCTTATGGCCCGATCGACTTCAATGACCCTGTGTATTCACCGACATTGTTTTATGGGGTGCAAAATATGATGGAAATCACGAAACCGCACATGCTAGACCGGGTGCCTCGGCAGTTTGGGCGTATTCAAGGGATTCGAAGGCCACACATTGAAGCTTTGAAGGGATGGAGGAAAATCAAACCAAGGAGTTATGTGGTCGAGGTATTTGGAGTTGGGAGGGCAGGGATATACACACTGTCCGCTAGAGGAAATGGGTCCACCTACATATCCCGCTTGGCAGGTTACTCCAGATTACCTTAGGTGGTACATTCCTAGGACGCATAGATTTGCGACGCCCAACAATCCGGTCAGAATGGATGCTTGTCTGGTAATTATTCATTCTCATTTACCTTTCTATTCAATTTTCATAGAGTTGTAACGTGTGAAACTTAGTGTTTAGGTTTTAGGGTAGTCAATACATTGAGTTGTAATGTTATATTTTATGTGCAGGTACTTCATAGGGCTTATATGAACTTGGAACCATTTCAGAATGCGGGAGAAGATCAATTTGAGGCCTTGATGTAGGCGCTCAACCAAACCCTATTTGGTTTGGATCCCTTCCGTCGTCAATATTCGGACTGAAATGAAACTTGGTTTCAATGCTTATTAGAGATGTTTGACCATTGGGTAACTCCTAATCAAAACTTCTTACTTTTCAAATAACACCTCCTTTCTAAAAATCAAACTAGTCATAACTCTCTAACTTGTAGCATGTATGATCAACAACATCGATGTTTGATTTTGTTTGAAAAATTATACAACTTAGTTTTATTAGGCATATAAAGTCACAATAAGGTCTCACTCACGCAAAATGAGGTTCGAAACTATGTGTAAATGTTAAAAGGTCTTAAGGCCTAATTTGACAAAACGACACGCAAACGATGTCGGAATGAAATAAAACTTGATTTCAATACCTATTATAGATATTTGATCCAAATCAAACTTGTTTTCAATCTAGCAATGTAAGGATTGTGACCTAAAAGTCTAATTTTCGCAAACAATCCTTACGCAATATAAATCCTTACGCAATATAAGGATGTCCAAGGTGATAAATAAGAGTTACCCTCGACAATGAAGAGAATGTATGTATATATACGTTGAATTATTTTTTATATTTACAGTTGATAATACGATGGAACCCTATAGACCTATATCGTAGATCTGACATTCATATGCATATGTGTTCACCACTCGACCGTATTTATCAACCTGACCGGAATTTATCAAACGTACATGCGAATTCAAAAATATCATCAGTCAATTGAAGATTGATTAGGATGTGATGAGTCAACGAATTATTGATAACACCAATCATGTATACCATAACTTGTGGATAATAGTGTTGTACCAATCTAGACGTACTCCATGTCATTGATTGAGTGTATATATACTCAATCTCTTTCAAATCCAATAATTAACACAACTAACCACCATTAACAATACCACATACGTTCACTAAAAAATGTCATTTTAATCTCTTATTTTTATTTCGAAAAGAATATCATTTTAAGTGTGTTTAGGTAGAGAGTTACAAGGTTTGTTGTTGAAAATTATAACTTTCAACTTTTTTATACAAATTAATAAATTATGAGCGTTTATTGGTTAAAAATAATGTTAGTTATTGAAAATTATAACTTTTAACCTTTTTATACAAATTATGAGCGTTTATTGGTAAAAAAAAATGATGTTAGTTATGAATTATGGAAAAAATTAACAAAAATATATGTTAATTATTGAATTTCTTGATTATCGTGTAAATATCTTCAAATGATAATTTTTTATTAATAAAAGGGGTATTACTTACCTCAATGTCAGTTATTTTTTAGTTGAAAAATCATATACGTACATACACAAATAATTTATTTTTTTAGTTATATATTAAGATAATTATCCTTAGTCTATTACTATTATTTTCTAATTTAAATATAAATCAATTACGGATCTCATTGTATTTTCTTAATTGAATTACATATAATTATATATTACAAATGTTTATATGAATATATTAATAATATATTTTCATTTACAAAATAGAAAAACAATGAAAATCTTATATATTAATAAAAAAATTAAAAATAATATAATTTAAGTACGAGTAACATCAATATAAAGCGTTATTAAAACGAGTAACATCAATATGGATGCCCTAACGGACATCATCATGTAAAAATTCCCATAATTCAAAATGAATAGCACTGCAGTTGATCGAGTAGTAGTTTAAAATTGTCCCTGTAATAAAAAAAAATACTCCCGAAGTATTATTGATGACTTTAAGAGGTTTTTGCATAGAACCACCCCTTATTTGGGTCAATTTACATGGAACCACCCCTTATATTATTATTGATTTAAAATCACCCATTATTCATTTTTTATTATAAAGTCTCACCCCTAACTAACTTCCGTTAACATTTCCGTCAAAAGTTTGAAATGACCATTTTACCCTTATTTTTCTAAATTATTTACAAATTTACCAGGTCAATTTACTTGTTACAAATTAAAATTCAATTCAATTTCTGATTTGGGGTAAATTGATTGGGAGATTAGGGTTCTTGTTACAATATTTTTAATTTCATCAAAATCAGTTACTTAGCCGATTCACAGTTGATTTTGACCTCCAATTTACAATTGATAAGGAGATTCGAGGGTTTCATCAGAAAAATACAAATCGAGAAGCACAAACTTTTCAGCAGCACAACTAATCAAGATCTAAAACAAAATCTCTCTCACCTTTCTCCAATCTCCATGAAAACTGCAAATATCAAACCCTTATTATCATAATCCGTTTCAGGATAATCCTTACAATACTCCTCCAATGGATCCGCGTGCTCCTTCTTCCGATTCCGGGCATGGCTAGCAGCAGCGCTCAATTCCGAGTTGTGGCTTGGAGAATCGGACGGTTCCGCTCAACTCCGAGTCGAGCGTGGCTCCCATATAGCGAGATCGACGTCGTCTCCACGAAGATCGAAGATCGGGTGACATCACACGACAAAGGGGTAGTCGGTTTTGCATAGGATGTCTCGTTCTCGGAGAGTGCGGCGGCGAATTGCTGGCTCTGAGGTGCAGTGGACGAGTTTGAATGCGTAGATGGTGCGATGCTTGTCAAGGTGTTCAACAAGGTGATCCCTTAGGACCACTATTGTTTGCTCTTACCTTACATCCGTTGGTTCATAGGATCAACGTGAGCTGCAATCTTGATTTTATGGCTTGGTACTTGGATGATGGGACCATTATCGGGGACACAAGATTGGTTTCAGAAGCTTTGCATCTGATTATCAAGGAAGGTCCCGCTATGGGGTTGCACTTAAACGTCGAGAAAACTGAAATCTTTTGGCCAAACCCAGATCCAAGGAGTTGTGATCCCTTTCTTTTTCCGCAAAAAATGGCTCATCCCATGGATGGGGTCAAACTCCTTGGTGGCCCTGTCAGTTCAGATGTCGCCTTTTGTAGTCGCTTGATTGAAGACAGGGTTTCCAAGACTATGGTGTTGATGGAGGCTATTGATGGCCTCAACAACCCACAATCTAGACTTCTGCTTCTGCGTAGTTGTGTTGGGGTGGGCAGGTTGTACTTCTCTCTTCGGACTTGTCCTCCCCAGATGCTCGGGTCTGCTAATCTCACCTTTGACCTTGCCCTAAGGAAGACTCTCCAGGAAATTATTGTGGCTGGTGCTGCTGGTTTTGGTGATTGGCAATGGCGTTGTGCCACCTTGCCTTTTCGTTTTGGTGGATTTGGTGTTTATACTGCGCAAGATGCTTCTAAGTATGCTTTTATTGCTTCAAGATTGCAGTCTCATAGTCTCCAAAACAGGCTACTTCACCGTTGTGGTGTCCTTGACTTGGGCCCTGCATGTGAGATAGCTTTGAGTAGCTTTTGGGTTGTGTAACTTCGATCCTCTTGATCTCTGTCGTGATGTACCAGCCCCCCTTTTATGAAAAAATTGGCTTCAGTGTACTTTGATATGGTAGAGAAAGAGTTGGTGAGTCGATAAAATCCCAGTGCCCGGGAAAAGGCTATCCTCATTAGCAACCGGTCAGCACATTCCTTGGATTTCTTGAGAACACTTCCTATTGAAGGGTTGGGACAGACAATGCACCCAAGGCAGTTCAGGTGTGTTTTTTGCTACCGCCTTGCGATTCCATTGTATCCTGCTGACTTTACTTGTCCTTGTTGTTCTTCCAAAATCATGGATTGTTTTGGAGATCGTGCGGTGCACTGTGGTAATGACATTGGCCTTAAATTTCGTCATAACCTGGTTCGAGATGTGTTGGGAGATATCTTCAATCAGGCTGGAGTTGTGGTGCAAAAAGAGGTGCCTCTTGGGTTTTTGTCTGAGGAGGGGAAGGATCTTCGGCCTGCGGACCTTCTTGTATATTGCTGGGACAAAGGGAAAAACGTGTGTTTGGATGTTACTGGTGTTTCTCCTTTCACAGGCGTCGGGGTCAGTGCTTTTGTCCCTGGGGCTGATGTTTCTAATGTTGTTGCGAGGAGGCGGAAAAAGTACTAATCCAAGTGCATTGACAATGGATACAATTTCATTCCTTTTTCTTTTTCTACTTTTGGAGAACTGGGGGGTGATGCTCTTGATTTTTTGTCTAGGGTCACACGGGCCGCTCAGAGCTGCTACTAATGCTAATATTCGCTCTTTTATTTTTCAGAGGTTGTGTTTTGCTTTGAACAAGGGTTTCGAAGCCCAGTTAGTTGCTAGGCTTCCATCCAACTTTTTGTAAATAAAAAAAAAAAATCAGAAATTGAATTGAATTTTAATTTGTAACAGGTTAATTGACCTGGTAAATTTGTAAATAATTTAGAAAAATAAGGGTAAAATGGTAATTTCAAACTTTTGACGGAAATGTTAACGGAAGTTAGCTAGGGGTGAGACTTTGTAATAAAAAATGAAATAATGGGTGGTTTTAAATCAATAGTGATATAAGGAGTGGTTCCATGCAAATTGACCCAAATAAGGGTGACTGTACAGTTATATTATACTCCCTCTATCCCAATATCTGAGACTGAAATTGACATGTGCACAAGGATTAAGGAGAGAAAAATTAAACAGAGTTTGCATTAATTGAAGCTACAGTACAATCCTGAACAAGTTTAAGTAACCAATGAAATTCAAGATGCAAAAAGTAACAGCCAATCAAAAGCAAGCATTACACATCCCACGAATTGGGTATTTTACCTGCCTTAAATACCCCTAGATCTAATTACAAACTGAACTGTTTGTATAAATGCTGCAACAGGTCATTAAATGGGGTATTTACACCCACACTTGCTAAATTACAGAGAGATTTAGACAGAAAATTAAAGAGAGATGGCAGGTTTCAACTTAAATGAAACTCCAGATTTTATTGATGAAGATGGGTCCCAAGAGCATATGGAGAACTTGGGTTTTGATCTCAACCAGGAGCCACCACTGCAAAGCCACCCAGAAGCTGATCAGCCAGCACAACAACCACATCATCAGCCTTCACAGAGCAGGCTCAACATTGGAAAGAAGATGGATATTCTGCATTATCTTCTAGGCAGAGGAATTCATGGAAAACTGCCAGTGGGCGCAATAGGAGAAGCTGCACATGAGTTCAGTGTATCAGTGAGGACAGTTGATAGAATATGGCAGACAACAAAGCAACAACAATCAGCAATGCAACCGTTAAGAATAACTACCAACTATCATTATTGTGGAAGGAAGAGAGTTCAAGTGGCTCAAGAAAATATAGCAGCACTGGAATACGGAGGAAGGTCGTGCATAAGGGACTTGGCAAGCAATCTTGACATTTCAAAGTCAACTTGTCATAGAATGATCAAACGAGGGTTAATGAGACCACACACAAACTCACTACACCCAGGGTTGACAGATTTGTATAAGAAGACAAGGCTTGAATGGATTCTCAAGCATTTAAAAGGGGACACATTGCAGTCAAAATCAGAATACATACCCATGTATGATTATGTACATTTAGACGAGAAATGGTTCTATCTATCCAAAAAATCACAAAAAGTCTATCTAGCACAGGCAGAGAAAGGCAAATACAGAGCTGCATGTTCAAGTAAGTTCATCCCTAAAGTCATGTTTATTGCAGTTGTAGCTAGGCCTAGGTTTAATTCAGTAGGACAGTGTACGTTTGATGGGAAAATAGGCATATTTCCATTTACATACCAAGAAGTAGCAAAAAGAAAATAAAAAAACAGAGACAAGGGTACATTAGTTACAAAGCTAGTTGATTCAATAACCAAGAATGTAACTAGGAGAATGTTAATTGATCAAATAGTACCGACAATTAAGGCCAAGTGGCCACAAGATGGAGCAGAGAGAGTCATATACATTCAACAAGATAATGCTAGAGCTCATATCACTCAACATGATGCAGAATGGCAAGAGGTCTACAAAACAAGATGGATTCACATTTATCCTAGTTCAGCAGCCAGCTAACAGTCCGGATTTAAACATTTTAGACCTAGGATTTTTTAGAAGCATACAGTCTCTTATGCACAAAAGATGCCTAAAGATGTTGATGATATGCTAAGAGCTGTTCATGAGGCATTTTATGAATTGGATCCTACGACTCTAAGCAGTGTGTGGTACACGCTACAGTTTGTCATGAATGAAACTTTAAAGAGCCAGGGGAGAAATGACTATGATCTACCACATCACAACAAGAAGAGGCTGCTAACCCTAGGTATTCTAGCTACCTACATGTATCACTGCACCAGAATGGGCTATCATAGAAGCATGGCAGTATATATATGGAGGTGCACATGCAACAGAATCACAAGCTGGGCCATCACATACAGCAGATGAAGTGATGGAAGATGTAGAAGAACAAGATGATTATCATGAGTTTTTGTAAGCAAGCAAAGAGGTAGTACTAAGTTTGTTTTATGGATATTTTGGGTGGCTATTTTGTAAGCAGCAAAGATTACGGAGTGTACTAAGTTTTATTTATGCATATTTTGGGGTGGCTATTTTGTAAGCAAGCAAATTATTAAGAACCAGTAGCATCTGTTGGTTTGGGGTTGCTATTTTTTAAGCAAGCAAGTAATATAACAACAAACAGCAATATCATTCAAATTGTAAACCAGCTCCCATAAATTCAGATTGTAAACAAGCAAATAATATGACAGCATACAAGTCTACACTAATATGACAGCATACAACTGAAACTTACTTGTCAGTTCACTGTATGCATCAAAGTTTCCTGCCATGAACTTCTCCATGACCTTCAAGAACAATATCAAAAATTTCTGGTGCAGACCATAAATGTGACATCAGAAATGAGATGGATTATCAGATGAAGTAATCAGAAGAGGTACACCAAACAGCTAACCTACCTGAGCCGATTGTGCAAAATTCTGGAAAGGGATATGCACTACTCCTGAATCTACAGCATTTGAAACAAAAACTTCTCCTGGACTTTTAGCAATTAAAAGGCACAATCAGTAAAGGGATATGCCCTACTGCCTACAGGGCAGTCAGTAATACAAGATCAATACAAAATAAAAAAAACATCGACAAACCTGATCTCCAAGTTCATGAGCCAGAATCAGAGCAAAATCCCAGCAGTGACCTTCTTGTGCCCAACATCACTCCTTGCAGATGCAAACTCCACAAGAAGAATAAACTATAATGAGAGTTCAATGTTGGTACATCTGTAATTTGAAACAAAGTATATACAGAAACATTTCATTCACCAGAACAGGGCTACAACAATTAAAAATTTAAAACATATCCAAGCACTAATACTTGCCAAGAGAGTCTAACTGAATATGAAAATGTTAGATACTTTCTGTCTAACTGAATATGACAAACAAAATATGTAGTGCTCAAAAAAAAAAATGTCAAACTGAGACTTCAGAGTTAGCTAACCTGTTCCAGGGAGACCAACCTGAAAAACAATATAGAATCTGATTAATATGTCAAACTGAGACTTTAAAATCTATGAAACATATTCCGGTTTCAGGACATGACTTACTAGTAAAACCCCTCGAGGAGGACGTGCTCCAAGCCTTGTGTACTTATCTGGGTTCCTTAAAAATTCCTGGACAAATAAAAACAAGAATACATATATCATGATCCAAAAGTATACAGTATATTGCATATGTCTAGGAACATAACATATTTTCTTACAAATTAATGATACACTACACATGGTCTCTAGGAACATATCACAATTTCTTCCAACTCCTCTTTAGCCTCATCAACACCAGCGACATCAGCAAATGTCACTATTTCCCCTTGCTCGGAAGCTTTTGCCCCACTTGAGCTTCCAGATTTACGACCTCGAAGCTGGCCAGCTGTACACTTGAGCCTACTCCATTGCTAGGATAGTCTTCAGTGAAGTGGAGTGTGAACTGCCTTCAAGCTGCAACTAAAAATTCAACAAACCTTGAACTCGAGGGTTACCTTACAGTCGCTAATCTCAGTCGAGGGCTTCGAAGGGTCATTGGAATAACAGTCGCTAATCACTGTGATAAGCGGCGGTGTCATAAGTCTCCGCCGCCTTGAACTCGAGGGCTTCGAAGGGTGATCAACTGTGGACGACTTCACCACCGGCTGCTCCACCTCCACCCCGGCCTCCTTCAGTGGCTGCTCAACTGTGGTCTCATCGGAGCGTTCACCGGTGAAGTCGTGCTCCCCAAGACACGCCGCTCCTAGGCGACATCGAGGCGCCTGAGTACACATCGTGACGGAGGACTCGGTTGGCAGCTGAGCTTTCTGAGGAAGGTCGGAGGACTCGGTTGTCCATGAGTATAACCCATCCACAAACTCCATGGTGATTTAGGGTTTGAAGGAAGAGAGACGGAGAAGAAGATGGGGAAGAAGAGATGGGGAAGAAGATGGAGTATCCGAATCGGGCTGAGGGTATGAAATGGGGAAGAAGAGATGGGGAAGAAGAAATCGGGCTGAGGGAATGAGATGGGGAAGAAGAGAGCGACTGAGGGAATGAGAGAAATGAGGAAAGTTGGGTGATTTAGGGTTTGGAGGTTGGGTTGGGTTGGGTTAGTTTAGATTTAGTTTAATTAGTTTAATTTAGGGATTTAATTAGGGATGATTACTGATTAGTGGATATTAATGTGTAAAAAATTGTCATTTAGATTATGTTATGAAAAAGTTATTGTTAATTTATGTTTAAGCTATATAAGAATGAAAAGTTTTGTAAAAATGATGGAAATTAAAGATGGAAGTGGTAGAGAAGATGATGTAGATGGTTGATTTGATGGTTGATTTGATAATAAAATGTGTAGATAAATAAGGGTATTTGGATTAATATTGTGATTTAAGAAGGATATTATTGTAAGAATTTTATGAATATAAATAGAAAGATTTTGGATTAGGACAAACTTTAGGAGACACTAAAAAAAGAAATAGGACTGAGATTTTGAGACGGAGAGAGTATGTATCTTGATTTTTAAGAGTGGATCTGCTTAAATTCATGTGGGCCAACAACATGCATTGTCTGGGCCCACAAAGATAAGTCCAAACTTATTTTCAGCTAAAATAGTGGGGTGCCACTTAGCGACATTCATCCGATCTTCTTCAAATTTGCATCATCTTTTGTTAATAAATACTGTACATATTAATATCATAATGTATAATTATATTTTAATTAATCGATCAGATGTGGGGCTTATTGGCAGCACATAACGGTATAGTCCGGAATCCAGTCTTGGCTGTCAACTAATTATGATTTATGACGGTGTTAATTCACAAAATAATGTAATGAGAATATTCACCGTTGATCAATGATCATACAACAGTACCTGTCACGTGAAGATACTTGTTCCACAAATTTCCTAATACGCTGTCCAGATCCATTCTACCAGTAAAAGTTTACAGCTATATCGATCAACATGACTGATTTACTTACTAATGACTTTACTTAATTGTATAATTTGAGTACGTTTGATATATTCATAAGTCATTTTTAGTGTTATTATAAAAAATAACCCGTACTCCATAATAATTAAATAAAATTAAAATGTTTTAAACAAATTAATTAATTACAGTAACAACTCATCATTATAACCAATAATAAAAAGTTGCAGGCGAACTTGCAAAGTATCACTATATGCAAATGAAAGACTAGGATCCGATGATAACTTTCAAAAGAAAAAGAGTACCGGCATGCTGCTACAATTTGATATAATTATATAAACTTATAAAGGAAGTAGTAAGGATTTGAAGATTCGATCACAATAACAATACTACTGGCTTCGTTCTACATAATATTGTTCCAAATTTCTTTTAACAAGTTTACCAATTTACATCTTTTCGTTTTTAATATCTCTAATTATATGTTACGAAAATTATGATATTACGGAGTAAACAAGATATAACCTTACAAACATGCCTATATTTTTTATAAATTTAATATAATCACACAATTTATGTTAAGTTGTGAATAGTGTAAAAATTAGGAATGATAATAATATGAGACAGAGGGAGTACTAACTTGTCATCTACAGTGTGGTGAAAACCAATGTTACCTAGCAACTCCTGTAGGTTTTTGACACAAACGTTTCAGACACTGGAAAACGACAATATCAAATTTGACGAAAAAGAAAACAACGGGAAACTGAAACATAAATTATATATCACTTTAAATATAACAAGTAGTGGAATAGATATATCTCTGAAAGATATAAAAAGGATTAAACATATGCTACTAAATCCCTTATAAAGCAAAATATAGTAACTTAACAATACATAAAATTCTGAGTAGCACAATCCAGTTCAACATCTGAAAAACTCACAAATCAAGGGGAAATAGAATACCAAACAACATTACCAAGTTCAACAACATAACCAAATTATCCCTATCTTGTTGGATTTTGTTATTGTTGCGGAGTTGGTGACAAAGTTTGTCGCCCGGAGGTATTGTGGCAGGGCTGGTGACGCACAAAAACCAGGGGCGAGAATTGCGAAGACCGAAGAAACAGAAGAGGAAGGAGATGCAATGGAATGAGGCGATTTAAGGTTTTTAGATTTTACAGCTTAGTTTTTTCATTATTTTTTGAAAAATCAGGAAACTCCGTGGAAAATGTGTTTCCTTCAATTTTTAGAGTGTCGTTTTCTTTAAAAAGGTACATGAAAACATTGATCATTTCTGAGCCCTCACAAGACATTTATAGCGCGTTTCCGGACGTTTTCGAGTATCCCTATTGAAAACTACTCAAAATCAAGTTAACACTAGCTTTTGTATAAAACTGTTCAAAATCAAATTAACAAAAGTCACGGAAAAAGCAAAAGTATGGTGCATATAGAATCTTCATTGTGTTTACCCAAAAAAAAAACAGGTATAGAATCGGTTTACAAAATTTCTAGTTATGTGAACATGATCAACATTTGCTTAGAACACAAGTTTGATTGGCATGTATCCGCTTATATACACACACAAACATATAAAATAGCATGGTCATGATCATTGATAACCCCTCTCCTTCTTCTCCTTTATTTCCTTTTAGATTTCGCGTGTCTAATAGTCTTCAACTTTCTTCTAGACATAAAAAGGTGATTCAACCTGGCATTACCTTTTTTACACCGGGCACCCTCCCTCGTTCGGTGGGGTTTCAAACGAGTTTTGTATTTTTTTTTTAATATTCTCGTTCGGAATGGTGTTCCGAACGAGCCGAATTTGTGAATCCGGTTTATGAAATCGGGTTCCGAAGGAGAATTTTTTTTAAAATATTTTTAATGACGCCATTATTTTATTTTTTTAAAAAAAAATTTATATCGGATTTCCGTTTCTCGTTCGGAATGGTATTCCGAACGAGAAACATATATTTTTAAAAATATCCGCGCCAGCTAGCCGTTGGACCCCAACGGCTAGCTGGTGCAAAATATATATGGGTTCGGAATGCCATTCCGAACTACACTCGAATTCGCTCTATCTTACAAAAAAACGCTCCCTTCTAAATCTTTCAAAAAACGCTCTCTTTCATCTCGATTAAGGCTTGAACTCCTCCTAATCCTTTGTTTTCTGATCCGACGGCTGCAGATGAAGAAGTTTACGTAGGAAACGATTGGTGGTTGGGTTATGGTTTTCCGAATGCAAGTTACGCTGGTTCTTCTGGTAGTGGTTTTTTCAACATGGACGGAGCAACTAGTAGTAGTTACAACCTCCCCACCCCCACTTTGAGTGATCTCCAAAGGCATCAACAACACACGTTCTGGGATCCAACTGTTATAGGCGGAGCAACACCTCAAAAAGAGCCGCAGCAAGAGCAGGAGGATGTCCGAGCACCACGTCGGAGACGGAACACTGAGTCGGTTAGTATTTCTAAAAACCTGAAATACGCTTAATTTTGTAGAAATAGTGGAAAATGCTCAATAGTATTTCAAATGCATGCTAAAATTAGTTAATAGTGGAAAACGCTTAATTTCAATATTAACTGCAATGCATGGTAAAAAGAATTAGTTTAATGCATGTTGAAAGCGCATCAACACTTTTTAGAAAATACAAAAAAGGTTGAAAATTACTTAAAATCGCATATATGGACTTTAGTTATAATAATCGATGCTAAATTTGTATGTATTTCGTTAAAACTAGGAGGTAGTTAGAAACATCCGATCTAGAGTAGGAGAAGACAGAAACCTGGGTGATAGGCGAATTACTGCTTCTGAGAGGAGGAGGGATAGAAGATCTCGGGGTGATAGACCGCAACAGTCAGGTTCTCGGGGGTCAAGTGCTGCGGGGGTTAGGAACCCATCTCCTGTTCCGATGGCATCTCCTGTTCCGAGTCGGTCAGGTTCTTCGAGGCGTAGATCCCGACAGACTCGGCAGTCAGGTCCTGTTCCGATGCAGTCAGAAGCTGCTGCGGCTCCTCCTCTTCCAGGACTCAACGAGGGTACTATATTGACTTGTTATGGGCAACACATTGCTCATGAGATTTGGATACATCCGAATCCCGATGAAAGTGCCCCCCGTCAACTAAAGGCGCAGACAAGGCAGAAGTGCTTCGAGCTATGGTTTCCTATTACCAAGGAGTCGGGGCTGCTTCACATCTTGAAGGGGCAATTTTGGAATATGGACCACAACCTCCTTTCTGCATTCGTGGAAAGGTGGCACCCTGAGACGAACACATTTCATCTGAATTGTGGGGAGCTTGGAATCGGTCTCCATGACGTTTTGGAGATTCTGGAGCTGCCTATTGACGGGCGTGCTGTCACCACCCCATGGACGCATTTGGGTCTAGATGCAGATTCAGCGCAGTGTGGCCGATTGTTCTCTTATTTGTTTGGCGTTGACCTGGACAACCCGTTTGACGCTGAGGAGCAAGAGATGGTGAAGTTCATAAGTAGGGGGGAAGTCGGCGAGTGAGAATTCTTTTGCCACGTTGTTTCGATGATCAACTCTGGAAACTCGAATCCGGGCTCTATTGCAACAGGCTTCTTGAGATTTGGATTTGGTTACATTTCCCGTATTTTCCTGGGAACCCAAACCTGGATGTGAGCTCCCAAGAAGTTACTGCTCGTGTGTCCCGCTATTCCACTGGACGGGCCCCGCTGAGGCAAAAAAGGACTCTACAACAGTACAGGCGCATCTTGGATGAGTATGCACCGGAAGATGTAAGCGAATCGTCTAAATGTCATTCCAAGTTTTTTGTTTTCAATATTGTTATTAATTGTTATATGCTACTTGTGTAGGTGTGTTGGATGTCGTATCCGGATTTGGACGTGGGACCGCAAGGGCGTCATAGAGTGGCCACTTATCGTGGTGGGATCCGGTGCTTTGACATTATGGAGATGTACAACCCTGATCGGTTTTGCAGACAGTTCGGACGCCGTCGGTCCCGACCTTTGGATGTCCCCGAGCCAGTCGAGTATTATTGTCCGCCAAAATCAATGCGAGGTGGCCGGAAATACACTGTACGGTATGGCCCGGAATGGAATAGATGGGACCAGCGTTATGACAACCTGTGTCTGTACATCATGTCCAGCCCACTAGCTCTTATCCCTTGGGATGCTGAGGATGCTTACCTCGATTGGTTTGCTCAAGTCTCACATCCATATGTGATCCAAAACGCCTCGGCAAGACCTCGACCGCCACGTAACCCGAACCCGATCCTTACCCTCGATTTCAACCGGGTAATTCTTATATTATTTTATTTGTTGGTATTGTGTTTTCTATATGAACCATCTCCTAATTATTTGTTGGTATTGCAGCGTGTATCGACGACACTCGGTATTATGCGGACACATCAACAACAAGGGATTACAACTCTGGAGAATTTGGATGCCTACATTCGGATGCTCAGTATCGACGATCCGCCTACAGCTGAGGAGGTCACTCAAACTCAACGGATGTCACAAGCAAAGTCGTCCAGGAGTGCAGAAGAGAGAGCCACACATTCTATATGGGAGCGGGCAAGGATGGGTGCGGGACAAGCCCCTTCGGAACAACAAGCAGGGCGTAATGAATGGGAAGCTAACTTGGGTCACGAGTCGGACCCTTATTGGAGGATTTGATACATTGTATTTGTTGTTTAAGTTTTAATGAATATTATGTCCCATGTGTTATGGATATTATATTTCGTTTTCGTTGATTAAGTTTTAATGGATATTATGTTTTATGTATTTGGTTTCCTTACGTTTTGATTTAATGTTATAAAGACGTATGAAGGTGAAATTCAACACTTTAATTATGCGTAACGAAAGTATTACAAAGTATATAAACGTGAGCATTACTAATCATCATCATCTTCTTCCCCACCATCTTCTTCAACGTCATCATAATCATCATCATGGGGAGTAAACCATGTGCTCTCAGCATATCGTACAAGATGACCATTCCTCCATGTTTTCCGGAAGTGATCAAGTCTCTCCTCATACTGCTTCTCTGTGTGAGACCGCATCACCCGTCGAACCCTAGCAGATGCACTTTTTTCGTCCAGGTTGTTCAATTTAGCAAATGCCTTAACATTCCGATCATTGTGGACATGACAAAGCATATGACGCACACTAGGAAATACATGGTCAATCGGCTTAATTATTTCCAGCTCTCAATTAGACATGATGCAATCCGGTCCTCCGAGTGCACCAAACAAATACTTGAGCCGTTTCAATGCCCATGCATAGTATGAGGTTGTCTCACAACAGATGAACGCTAGCGCAATACAATATGTATAGTTGGTGCAATTGAATCCAACAAACTGAAGTAACGGCCAACCATACCTATCAATTTCAAATTTAATAATTATAATTCAAAAACGGTATTTGAAGTCATAATAATGAAATTTAGTGTACCTATTAGTCTTGTACGTCGCGTCCATGATCACCACCCGAGGAAACATTCTCAACAAATGTTCACAATCCGGATGAGATATGAAAAACGCTGACAACTTTTTCTCTCCGGTCTCCGGATTCGTCTCGTAGTGAATGTCTTTACGATAAGCTCTTTGATGGAGGAAATCTAATGACCACTGGGTCACGGTTAGATTTACCAATGCTTTATTCCTCTCCTTTTCCCTCACAGTGTACACTTGCCTCCTTGATATTGTGGACGTCGGATTTTCCTAAAGCAAATGTGTATAAATAACCTTCGGCATTGCCCCGGCCGCTGATGCAATCATTATTTTTCGTCTCTGCTCTCCCGTCATCCTCGAAGCAAATGCATGGCCAATCAAGCTGCTGGAAAGACAGTGGTTGTGACATGCCTTCTCAACTTTTAGTATCCACCCAGCCGGCTCAACAAGAGTTGCTCGTCGATAATATCCTCTCAACATAAAAGGACAATTGTACTTCCTTAACCTACTAAGGTTGCTTACGCTGCGACGATGGTTCTGCTACACTGCCTTCAAGATTAATCTTCTTTCGATGTTTTCTATAACTACCGGATTGCTCACAGTGCAGAAATATCCTCTTGTTGGCCATTGATGATTTCGTGGTGATAACCATACACAAGTCATAACCGATCTTCCTAACCCACTCTCTCAGAAGATCCATAGTAGGAAATCTCTCACTAGTCGTAAAATGGGCACTATAGTCGATTTTTAAATATTCCTCATCACTACAGTATCCCTATTTAAAATTACTCAAATTTCAATACTACTATATCAATACTACTATATCAATAAAATAAATTCTAATGAAACACTATAAAAAAAGGTTTATACGTACTTACTTGGAAATATGTATCATCTACCGGCGCAGACAAATCAACCTCCTCCTCCACCGACGTCTCACTAGAAGAACACTCCCGTCTTTCTTTCCAACTACCTGCCCCCTTGAAGAATTAGTTGAATCGCTTTCAGACGTCATTTTTTGTGCTTCTTCCGATTGGGTTTGATAATTTGCCCATACAACTCCGATTTTATAGACTCCATGAAAATATAGCCGTTCGCATTTTCAAAAAATATAGTCGTTTTCCCGTTCGGAATGGGGTTCTGAACGGGCCACGACACGTAAAAAAAAACCGGGTAATCTCGTTCGGAACCCCATTCCGAACGAGATTACCCGAATATTTATGACATCATAAATATATAAATAATAAAAAAAAAACTCGTTCGGAATGGGGTTCCG
This sequence comes from Oxyria digyna, assembly GCA_029168935.1. NCBI lineage: Eukaryota > Viridiplantae > Streptophyta > Magnoliopsida > Caryophyllales > Polygonaceae > Oxyria > Oxyria digyna. Next base: position 2,371,958 of record JAPVLV010000017.1, read on the forward strand.
TACGAGTGTCAAACCGATTCGAGTATTGCGAACCGGTTCGACATTTATTAAATGGAAATTTATTTTTCCGGACCGGTCTCGTTCGGAACCCCATTCCGAACGAGAAACAAAATTAAAAAAAAAAAATCGGGCAATCTCGTTCGGAACCCCATTCCAAACGAGAGGGTGTTGCCGGACGCAAAAAAAGGTGCTGCCCGGTTGCAACCCGTATAAAAAGGAGGAACCATGGCTCCACCGATCTAAATTCTTTTCTCGCCATTGTTCTTCTCAAAATCGTTGTTTCTTTCTCCGTTTTCTTTTGTCGTTGTTGACATGATTTCTCCGCTCATTCAGATTAAGATCTGGATATTGTACTTTGACTCCTCGTTTTTTTAAATCTTGAATTTTGCTCTATTTGTCTTGTTAAATACAAAATTGCAACTGAAAATTGAATCTCTTTTGGTTCTTCATGTTTAGATGGTTCGATTTGAATCGATTTGTAATTGGAAATTTATATACTGAGATTTGGATGTATTAAAATTATTATGGATCAAGGTAAAGTTTCTTTTTTTTATATGATGAAATTATGATCTTAGAGTGATATTTGTGCTTGGATGATACATGCAAACAAAATCTTGCAATTATAACTATGAGTAGTTGTAAGTTTATCTTCAACTTTAATTTGTGAGTTCTGAAATTAATTTGGATGATGCACACAAAGAAACATTGTGATTTTTTTTGGACGACTTATGTACATTGATGCACTCACTCATGCACTTTGTTTCAGTGACTCATGCGTATTCATGCACTCACCCATTCACTTTATTTGAGCCAGTAATGCACAAACAAAGAAATTGTCATATGCATTTTTATTTTAGCGTCTCATGCACTTTGTTATATTGACTTGTGCATATTCATGCACTCACTCATGAACTTAGTTTCATTGAGTCATGCATTCGCAAAAAACAATTCATGTGCATTTTATTGGAATGTCTCATGCAATTTGTTATATTGACTCATGCATATTCATGCATTCACTCATGCACTTTGTTTCAGTGACTCATGCATTCGCAAAAAAACTGTCATATGCATTTTGTTAGACATGTCTCATGCACTTTTCTATATTGACTCATGCATAAGATATGCAAAAATGATAGAGCGATATGCGCTTCATAATCGTCGTTATGGAGTAGCTGTGTAGAGTTTCGCGTGATTCCTATTATGCAGTAATTCATATGCAATTCCTTTTCGCCGTTATGCAATCTGATTTACTTGATATGTAGGGTGGCTATCAATGTTTTTCGCCTCTCAATGTGTATGCTTAGTCAAGGGGGATCTTATGTGACATTCGACATTGATAATAAATTCATAAGATTCTTTGATATACATTGACTCTCATGATATGAAATCTGATTTACATATTGAATTTGACTAGGGTTTGCTAGAGTTTTATTCTGATATGGAAAAACGATAAAGCAATATGCACTTCGTAATCACCTTTATGCAGTAGTTATGTTGGGTTTCACCCACTCGATATTAGGGTTTCTATCAATCTTAATATGCAAAAACAAGGATGTAATATTCTTTCGTCACTCAATTTGTATTCAAAAACAAGGGGCCTTATGTGATATGCCCTCTGATTCACTTGATACGCACTCGTTGTTTATTGATGTGCACTTACCGGTTCATTGATATGCACAACACATGTTCAGGTATAAAGAAGAACCCAAAGGATGACATCATGTATTTTTCATCGGACGATGATGTCAATCTATTAGGGTACTGATATGCACAATGCTATAAACGATATGCATAATTAAGGCATATTCAAACACTATAATGATATTTTCTTAAGGCTTTTTAAGTCAATGTAATGATATTTGGAATTGATATACATAAAGTTATTAGTGTTATGCACTTCGTTGGTATTGATATTCGATATAAACTTTGTTGGTGAATGATATGTAGAAAACTATTGGTGATATGCACTTTGTTGGTATTGATATTCATTGAATGAATATGCACTTTTTTGGTATTGATATTTGTCCTTGAATAGATGTGCACTTCATCAGCAAGTTGATATTGCATATCACGATAACTAAACTGAATATTAACATAAACGTAGTGCATATCAAACATTCATAAAAATATCGAACAATTACAAAAGTAACACCATTATCCATGCATTCTATGACATTGTCTTTAATATTGTTCTAATGCAACTATTTTTGTGTCTTAATTCCAAAATTTTGTGCATGTAGCATCTTAACAACTTTTAAACTTGAAATTAGATCAATGTCTAAAATAAACAAATAAAAGTATATTGATTGCAACATTGAACGTCATCTATATCACTTCCAATGCCAACTTTGAAATCATAAAACAGTAAATATAAAATATTGATTAAAAAATCATGCTCAAGTGTTAATTAAATAAGAGAGTCATTATAAAATAACCTTGATGAATCCAGTATGTAGGTGATAAATAATCAAACCCAACTTCATTATAATCAAAATGTTGATACGGTGCATATCTATACAGATTTGGTGCATATCAGTACATATGTGGTGCATAACTATACAACAACGTGGATCTTTTTCCCGATACTCTAACATTTTGTTTCCTCGTTTCAGGGATCATCTCTGGACGAGTTGTGTCTAAATCATCATTCATGTACATGGGAAAAATCATCAAACAACATGCTAATGTTCGTAATTTTCTTTAACCATAATTTAATCTACTATATATATATATATATATCTATTAAAACAATGATCCTTTCTTGCCACATGTCATTCTCCTCTTTCATTTGCCACATGTCATCAAATTATAAACTTTTTAAATAATTATAAAATTTAATCATTTCTATTCTTACAAGAATAAATTAAAATTACCTAATTAAGAGATTGTTATTATAAATATTCCATTTGTTTGATCAAAATCTTCAAAAGAGAATATTATCAATAGCATCCTATACATTATAATTTTTTTTCATTGTTCTTTGAGAATAATATATTTAAATTTATCATTTTTCAAATACTTTTTTTTATAATAATAATATAGAATTCAAAACTTGATTAACATTGATAATTTTATCTTTGTGATTTAGATATATATATATATATATATATTAAGTTTTAAGTAATAAGTGAAACGATATCGGACAAGACATTGACAGAGGCAGAAGAGGAGGAACTCATGAGCATACGCTCACTAGGCCCAGTGACCCGAGCTAGAGCAAGAGCGGTAGCCAAGGCTACTCAATCAATGGTCACTAAGGGCTTAGCCAGAAATAGCGACATCGGTGCAACCGAGAGAACGTGGAGCTTGACAACGCTCGAAGAGGTGGATGACTACCGGACACTTGGCGAAGCAACGTTGGCCTTCAAGTCAGTCTTCCAACTCAAATGAGCCAAAACAAGTGTTGCAGAGCACCGACGACGATATCCATGTTGATGGTGGCGATCGCGGGCATCCAACAGAAGCAACCTCTTCAGTCAAGACCGACCGCGAACGCGGGAATGAAGCCGCGATCGGTGGCGATCCCCACCCTTATATGGCGATCGCCATCGCCTATCTTTCAGCTTTCAGAACTTTCCTTTTTGAGACGTTTTATTTAATTAATTGCATTTATTTCTGGATTAGGGCTGCACATTTAGGGTTAATGTTAGTAGCAGCCCTCTTATAAGTTTGACATTTTCCCCATTGTTGTTTTCACGTTGAATTTTATAGCAGAGCTTAAGTTTGAGTTTTCATCTCCTTCCTTTGCTTTAACGTCGTACTACTGATTGGATCCGGAGTTGTTCTCGTTAGCGAACTGTCATCAAGCATACTGATTGAATTCGTTCATATCTTGAGTGGACTCTCAAGACATCGAGTTCTTGTTGAATCGAAAGATTCAATACTTATCAAAACCCTAGAAGAGTTGAAGAACGACGACTTCCCTTTCTACCACGATCCCCCCGAGGCATACGAGTCATCCAGATTCGTATCAATTGGTATCAGTTTCCAGCGGTTTAAAGGTGTAGTCAATCTAAAACTCTTTCTTTCACGTATTCCCTTTCGTTTCCACCAAATTCCACATTGTTAAGAAAACTGAAAAAAAATCGAGTGAAACCCTAACCCTAGGTGACGAATTCTTGTACTCAAGAAAACGTCGTGGCTTTACTCACAAAAAACAGAAAAACCCAGAGAGATTAAAGATAACTAATAACCCGAAGATCGCATATATCTTAGGCTTCATCAAATTGTTCAATCTTTGACAGTTGCTTCAAGTTTTTGTGATTTACTTGATTATCTTCATTCTTGACTGCTTTACTATTGTCTCTTCTTTACCTTTAGCATCAAACGAAACTGCATGCTATTCTTTCTATATATAAAAAAAAACAGCACTTGAGTTCATAAGTCGATCTTAAATTCGAGCAAAAAGAAATCCACAGAAGATCTAGACTAGTAGTCTATTCACTATCTCAAGTGTCCATTGTGCCTATCTCTCCATTGTCTACTCATAAGTTTGGCGTCTTGATTGCATGCTAGTTAAGTTTTGATCAATTATTTGCTTGCGTCTTTCTTTGATTTCTGAATTTATTGTTGACTTGGATATATTGATCTTTGCCCTGAGCTAGCCCATCTTTCCCTCACGAATTGCTGAAATTAGTCACCTTTACTACGTGATTGATACTGTTTTGTTTGCTACTCTTTGAGCTCAAAATTTTGATTACTGTTGATACCTAATCTGTGCCTATGTCTGACAAAGGTAACACCGGGGGCGGTCCAGCAGACCTCACGGCTGAGGTGGCTCGCTTAAAGGAGGAGCTGGCATTGACACAACATGCTCTTGCTGAATCCACATCTTACAATCAACGAATCAGAGACAAAGGCAAAGGTCCTGTAGTTCAACATCTTTCGAGTGTCATTGAAAAAGACGCTATTAATGATCGCTACAAACCACAACGTTCCGGACAAGAGTCAGACGAGAGTGGTTCTGAGAATGATGAGACGCCTACCCATGAGGTGTCGAGATCTATAGTCCGGACGAAACCCCGGACTAGAAGGTCAAACAGGGCTAATAGACGGCGACATGAGTCCTCTGATAGGAGCTCAAGACGCCCACATCGAGATGGAACGCCAATTGCTTTTGGTGAGTATGATGAAGTGGATCTAGAACTCTATGGGCAAGCTAATCCAAACAACTTCCACCCACCACTTCAGGACCCCATTGAGAACCAACAGTATCCCGAAGGTTATCTTCCTCCTCCTGAATATACAAATCCTCCTACTTTTCGTAATTTCAAGAATAATGATCGAGGTTACAACAATAATGAGTACCATGATGTGAGACATCCACGAGTACCTCAGAGAGGACGAGGACGTGCCAACGACAATAGAGGCAATGACAGACGTGTTCAACTGGAAGCTTTCTATGAAGATAGACGTCCAGCCCGTCGTGACATCAAGGTACGTATTGAAAATTTTGCAGGTGAATATGATGTTGTTGTATTTCTGGAATGGGAGCAGACCACAGAGCATATTTTGAACCATTGTCACTATGAGGATCATGAAAAAGTGGAGGTTGCAACTCTACATTTCACCGGGGCTGCAAAAACATGGTGGAATAGAGATGTAACCATGAGGGAAAGACGAGGGTTCCCACAGGTTGACACTTGGAATCAGCTGATGTTCATCATGACACAAAAATATGTGCCAACTGACTACAAGAATGAGTTGCGTTTGAAGATAACACTTTCTAAACAAGGTACACAAACCAATTAGTGCGCAAGAAATCATCTCCATGGGCTTCCAATCAAAGGTATAACTCTCGTGAAAGTTTGTCAAAATCTATTAATTTTACTCTAGATGTGAAGCAGAGAGGTCAAGGACAAGCTAGACCACCATACAAGAAGGAAGCCACCAACACTCCCCCAGAGCCATCAAGAGGTGTCAACCGCACCAACAATGCTTCGGCTTCTACAAACCAAAGTAGCACAACAGACAAGGAGTGCTACAAGTGTGGAGGACATGGGCATATTTCTAGAGAATGCTCAAATCCAAGAAAGGTGTTGCTCAATCAACATGCTACGCACCTTCTTCTTGGTCGTCCTTGGCAGTTTGATAGGAAGACGGTGCATGATGGCCTCCTCAACACTTACGCGTTCGTCCATGGAGGAAGACGTGTAACCTTGCTGCCCATGACACCACATGAAATCCTCATGGATCATCAAGAAAGGAGCAGAAACAAGGCCTTGGAAGCATCCCACAAGGAAATCCGAAGCCAAAAAGCTCGAGAAGCTTCTGCACAGAAACCGACCACTGATACGACGATCGCGGCCACTGATACGGCGATCGCGGGATCACAACATAGAGGCTCCGAATTCAGCAGAAGAAAAACCGCGATCGCGGACCAGGACCCCGCGATCGCGGGAACACAACAGAGAGGGCAGAATTTTGCCGAGCCAAAAACCGTGATCTCGGCCCAGATGGACGCGATCGCGGCACCAAAATCCAGCAGAAACTCCACTATTCCTACTACAACTCGAATGAAAGATCCATACCAACCAAAGTCGGGAATACAGGGATGCTGTGAGAACAGATTACTACTTACACGCTCTCGGGATATCACTCAAATCATTCAAAGACGTTCTCCTTGCTTTCTTTTAATTCCTAAAGCGTGTCTTTCTAGTGCCAAACAAGATTACTTACCTCTTGTCATACAATCTCTTTTGCAGGACTTTACAAGCGTATATCCTGACGACTTACCAGGTGGATTGCCTCCAGTCAGAGGCATCGAGCACCAAATTGATTTGGTTCCGGGCGCTTCCCTACCCAATAGAGCTGCATACAGGGCAACCCCGGAAGAGACAACTGAGCTACAACGACAAGTTCAAGACTTGATGGATAAAGGCTATGTTCGAGAAAGCCTTTCGCCTTGTGCAGTCCTGGTTATCTTGGTGCCAAAAAAGGATGGCACATGGCGTATGTGTGTGGACTGCAGAGCTATCAATCAAATTACAGTGAAGTACATGCATCCTATCCCCCGCCTGGACGAAATGCTTGACGAATTGCATGTTGCTACTCTATTCTCCAAGATCGATCTCAAGAGTGGCTACCATCAAATTCGTATGAAGGAGGGTGATGAATGGAAGACAGCTTTCAAAACAAAGTATGGTCTCTATGAATGGTTAGTAATGCCTTTTGGACTTACAAATGCACCAAGTACTTTCATGAGATTAATGAACCATGTGCTTAGACATTTCTTAGGAAAATTTGTTGTGGTTTATTTTGATGATATATTGGTGTATAGCCGTTCATTGCATGATCATGTTGACCATCTTTGACGAGTCTTAGAATGTCTTAGGAATGAGCAATTGTATGCTAATTTGTCAAAATGTTTATTTCGCTCTACTTCTACTATCTTTCTTTGCTATGTTGTTTCTAAAGATGGATTGCAGGTGGACCAAGAAAAGGTCTGAGCCATAAAAGAGTGGCCAACTCCTACTACTCCCACTATGGTAAGATCATTTTTAGGATTGGAAGGTGTTGAGATATGATGAGGTTTTGATTAAATGAAAAACATCCACTAATGGTTTACTTGAGTGTGTAGGTATTGTTACTAGTTTGTGCAGAAACGAAGGAAGTCTACTTGTGTGTAGACAAGAACGAAGAAAGTCTACTTGTGCGTAGACAGGAACAAAGGAAGTACAAGCAGGTATGAAGGAAGTCTTGCTGGAATCCATGAGACGTAAGGTTACGACGAATGGAAGACAACTGTGAAGAATAAAGTTCATCCGAAGAAGATTATTGGTCGAAGATATCTTGGAGAATGAACTTGAAGAATTATGGAAGAGTTGCATTTCAAAGAAGCAAAGAAGATCTTGTCAAAGAAGGAAAAGAAGATCTTGTCAAATAAGGAAAGTGGCAACTCGGCAAGGATGGGCATTGGACGCGCGTGTGAAGAAGCGCCAAAGGAATAAGGAAATATTACGCGCAAGGAATATTTCCTTATGCGCTTTGTTTCCTTATTTGATCTAGGCGGCGCGCCGAAGTGTAAGGCCCAAGGTGACTACTTGGAGAACAAGTTGGAATGTCACACGGAAGGAAAGATTTCTTAGGAAGAGATTTCCTAGTGAAAGATTTCTTAGGAAGATAATTCCTTGTGAATGAAATATATATTAGGAAGCGGTTTCCTTTTAGAAAGATATTGTGAGATTTATGGTAATATTAGAACGGCTAGATTGGTAGTTAGGTCTGAGCTATTTAGTGTGCTATATATTGCATGGGAATTGCATAGCTTAGTAAGACTTTGAAGAGCAAAAACCTAATACTCGGTTTGGAGTTGTTCTACGTGTGTGAGATTGAGATTCAAGTGAGAAGAGTGATCCGAGATCTAGCTAGGAAGTCTAGGTGAGTGATCTAAGTTCTATTGTAATCAAGCTATCAATACAACAAGTAGACTCGTTCAAACTCTCTCTAGTGAAAGCTAGAGAGGAGTGGTTTTTCGCCTCGAGGACTATTTGGTACTTGGGGTGTTTCCACTATATATACTAGCTAAGGAATCTTTGAAAAGGAGATGAGTCTTGTGGGACTCAAGCTGGAAACAATAGAGACGACACTTGGTAGTCTCCTGCCCCAGTCATCTCCTCGTAATGACATAGAATGATCCTATCTTTTCCTGGCAAAACCGACCCCCACTTTTTGTTCCCTAGCCTCATTTACTGTCTTCTCTTTGTTTCTATTTCACTTTGTCATCATGCTTTCTGCTGTTTACGATTGCATGTTTATCTTGTCTTTAATTGTATGGCGGTCTGATGTAAGGAGGGCGTGACCCTTTGTTAATTTCAAATAGAATTAGGTTCTTGTTTTGATTTATGAGCTCTTAAGGTTGCAAGTTGACTTGATTTCATTCTTTTTGATGATGCCAAAAGGGGGAAATTAGAGGATAGCAGGACTTGAGGGGGAATTCATGACTTAGTTGCAGTTCGTTGTTTTTCAGAGGGGGAATTTTTAGTGCTTTGTTAGTCTTTGTTCCTTAGCTAGTATATATGTCTCAGGTTTATACTCTTATTGTTAAGGATGTTTGTCATCATCAAAAAGGGGGAAATTGTTGAGATATGATGAGGTTTTGATTAAATGACAAACATCCACTAATGGTTTACTTGAGGGCGTATGTATTGTTATTAGTTTGTGCAGGAACGAAGGAAGTCTACTTGTGTGTAGACAAGAACGAAGGAAGTCTACTTGTGCGTAGACATGAACAAAGGAAGTACAAGCAGGTATGAAGGAAGTCTTGCTGGAATCCATGAAACGTAAGGTTACGACGAATGGAAGACAGCTGTGAAGAATAAAGTTCACCCGAAGAAGATTATTGGTCGAAGATATCTTGGAGAATGGACTTGAAGAATTATGGAAGAGTTGCATTTCAAAGAAGCAAAGAAGATCTTGTCAAAGAAGGAAAAGAAGATCTTGTCAAATAGGGAAAGTGGCAACTCGGCAAGGATGGGCATTGGACGCGCGTGTGAAGAAGCGCCAAAGGAATAAGGAAATATTACGCGCAAGGAATATTTCCTTATGCGCTTTGTTTCCTTATTTGATCTAGGCGGCGCGCCGAAGTGTAAGGCCCAAGGTGACTACTTGGAGAACAAGTTGGAATGTCACACGGAAGGAAAGATTTCTTAGGAAGAGATTTCCTAGTGAAAGATTTCTTAGGAAGATAATTCCTTGTGAATGAAATATATATTAGGAAGCGGTTTCCTTTTAGAAAGATATTGTGAGATTTATGGTAATATTAGAACGGCTAGATTGGTAGTTAGGTCTGAGCTATTTAGTGTGCTATATATTGCATGGGAATTGCATAGCTTAGTAAGACTTTGAAGAGCAAAAACCTAATACTCGGTTTGGAGTTGTTCTACGTGTGTGAGATTGAGATTCAAGTGAGAAGAGTGATCCGAGATCTAGCTAGGAAGTCTAGGTGAGTGATCTAAGTTCTATTGTAATCAAGCTATCAATACAACAAGTAGACTCGTTCAAACTCTCTCTAGTGAAAGCTAGAGAGGAGTGGTTTTTCGCCTCGAGGACTATTTGGTACTTGGGGTGTTTCCACTATATATACTAGCTAAGGAATCTTTGAAAAGGAGATGAGTCTTGTGGGACTCAAGCTGGAAACAATAGAGACGACACTTGGTAGTCTCCTGCCCCAGTCATCTCCTCGTAATGACATAGAATGATCCTATCTTTTCCTGGCAAAACCGACCCCCACTTTTTGTTCCCTAGCCTCATTTACTGTCTTCTCTTTGTTTCTATTTCACTTTGTCATCATGCTTTCTGCTGTTTACGATTGCATGTTTATCTTGTCTTTAATTGTATGGCGGTCTGATGTAAGGAGGGCGTGACCCTTTGTTAATTTCAAATAGAATTAGGTTCTTATTTTGATTTATGAGCTCTTAAGGTTGCAAGTTGACTTGATTTCATTCTTTTTGATGATGCCAAAAGGGGGAAATTAGAGGATAGCAGGACTTGAGGGGGAATTCATGACTTAGTTGCAGTTCGTTGTTTTTCAGAGGGGGAATTTTTAGTGCTTTGTTAGTCTTTGTTCCTTAGCTAGTATATATGTCTCAGGTTTATACTCTTATTGTTAAGGATGTTTGTCATCATCAAAAAGGGGGAAATTGTTGAGATATGATGAGGTTTTGATTAAATGACAAACATCCACTAATGGTTTACTTGAGGGCGTATGTATTGTTATTAGTTTGTGCAGGAACGAAGGAAGTCTACTTGTGTGTAGACAAGAACGAAGGAAGTCTACTTGTGCGTAGACATGAACAAAGGAAGTACAAGCAGGTATGAAGGAAGTCTTGCTGGAATCCATGAAACGTAAGGTTACGACGAATGGAAGACAGCTGTGAAGAATAAAGTTCACCCGAAGAAGATTATTGGTCGAAGATATCTTGGAGAATGGACTTGAAGAATTATGGAAGAGTTGCATTTCAAAGAAGCAAAGAAGATCTTGTCAAAGAAGGAAAAGAAGATCTTGTCAAATAGGGAAAGTGGCAACTCGGCAAGGATGGGCATTGGACGCGCGTGTGAAGAAGCGCCAAAGGAATAAGGAAATATTACGCGCAAGGAATATTTCCTTATGCGCTTTGTTTCCTTATTTGATCTAGGCGGCGCGCCGAAGTGTAAGGCCCAAGGTGACTACTTGGAGAACAAGTTGGAATGTCACACGGAAGGAAAGATTTCTTAGGAAGAGATTTCCTAGTGAAAGATTTCTTAGGAAGATAATTCCTTGTGAATGAAATATATATTAGGAAGCGGTTTCCTTTTAGAAAGATATTGTGAGATTTATGGTAATATTAGAACGGCTAGATTGGTAGTTAGGTCTGAGCTATTTAGTGTGCTATATATTGCATGGGAATTGCATAGCTTAGTAAGACTTTGAAGAGCAAAAACCTAATACTCGGTTTGGAGTTGTTCTACGTGTGTGAGATTGAGATTCAAGTGAGAAGAGTGATCCGAGATCTAGCTAGGAAGTCTAGGTGAGTGATCTAAGTTCTATTGTAATCAAGCTATCAATACAACAAGTAGACTCGTTCAAACTCTCTCTAGTGAAAGCTAGAGAGGAGTGGTTTTTCGCCTCGAGGACTATTTGGTACTTGGGGTGTTTCCACTATATATACTAGCTAAGGAATCTTTGAAAAGGAGATGAGTCTTGTGGGACTCAAGCTGGAAACAATAGAGACGACACTTGGTAGTCTCCTGCCCCAGTCATCTCCTCGTAATGACATAGAATGATCCTATCTTTTCCTGGCAAAACCGACCCCCACTTTTTGTTCCCTAGCCTCATTTACTGTCTTCTCTTTGTTTCTATTTCACTTTGTCATCATGCTTTCTGCTGTTTACGATTGCATGTTTATCTTGTCTTTAATTGTATGGCCGTCTGATGTAAGGAGGGCGTGACCCTTTGTTAATTTCAAATAGAATTAGGTTCTTGTTTTGATTTATGAGCTCTTAAGGTTGCAAGTTGACTTGATTTCATTCTTTTTGATGATGCCAAAAGGGGGAAATTAGAGGATAGCAGGACTTGAGGGGGAATTCATGACTTAGTTGCAGTTCGTTGTTTTTCAGAGGGGGAATTTTTAGTGCTTTGTTAGTCTTTGTTCCTTAGCTAGTATATATGTCTCAGGTTTATACTCTTATTGTTAAGGATGTTTGTCATCATCAAAAAGGGGGAAATTGTTGAGATATGATGAGGTTTTGATTAAATGACAAACATCCACTAATGGTTTACTTGAGGGCGTATGTATTGTTATTAGTTTGTGCAGGAACGAAGGAAGTCTACTTGTGTGTAGACAAGAACGAAGGAAGTCTACTTGTGCGTAGACATGAACAAAGGAAGTACAAGCAGGTATGAAGGAAGTCTTGCTGGAATCCATGAAACGTAAGGTTACGACGAATGGAAGACAGCTGTGAAGAATAAAGTTCACCCGAAGAAGATTATTGGTCGAAGATATCTTGGAGAATGGACTTGAAGAATTATGGAAGAGTTGCATTTCAAAGAAGCAAAGAAGATCTTGTCAAAGAAGGAAAAGAAGATCTTGTCAAATAGGGAAAGTGGCAACTCGGCAAGGATGGGCATTGGACGCGCGTGTGAAGAAGCGCCAAAGGAATAAGGAAATATTACGCGCAAGGAATATTTCCTTATGCGCTTTGTTTCCTTATTTGATCTAGGCGGCGCGCCGAAGTGTAAGGCCCAAGGTGACTACTTGGAGAACAAGTTGGAATGTCACACGGAAGGAAAGATTTCTTAGGAAGAGATTTCCTAGTGAAAGATTTCTTAGGAAGATAATTCCTTGTGAATGAAATATATATTAGGAAGCGGTTTCCTTTTAGAAAGATATTGTGAGATTTATGGTAATATTAGAACGGCTAGATTGGTAGTTAGGTCTGAGCTATTTAGTGTGCTATATATTGCATGGGAATTGCATAGCTTAGTAAGACTTTGAAGAGCAAAAACCTAATACTCGGTTTGGAGTTGTTCTACGTGTGTGAGATTGAGATTCAAGTGAGAAGAGTGATCCGAGATCTAGCTAGGAAGTCTAGGTGAGTGATCTAAGTTCTATTGTAATCAAGCTATCAATACAACAAGTAGACTCGTTCAAACTCTCTCTAGTGAAAGCTAGAGAGGAGTGGTTTTTCGCCTCGAGGACTATTTGGTACTTGGGGTGTTTCCACTATATATACTAGCTAAGGAATCTTTGAAAAGGAGATGAGTCTTGTGGGACTCAAGCTGGAAACAATAGAGACGACACTTGGTAGTCTCCTGCCCCAGTCATCTCCTCGTAATGACATAGAATGATCCTATCTTTTCCTGGCAAAACCGACCCCCACTTTTTGTTCCCTAGCCTCATTTACTGTCTTCTCTTTGTTTCTATTTCACTTTGTCATCATGCTTTCTGCTGTTTACGATTGCATGTTTATCTTGTCTTTAATTGTATGGCGGTCTGATGTAAGGAGGGCGTGACCCTTTGTTAATTTCAAATAGAATTAGGTTCTTGTTTTGATTTATGAGCTCTTAAGGTTGCAAGTTGACTTGATTTCATTCTTTTTGATGATGCCAAAAGGGGGAAATTAGAGGATAGCAGGACTTGAGGGGGAATTCATGACTTAGTTGCAGTTCGTTGTTTTTCAGAGGGGGAATTTTTAGTGCTTTGTTAGTCTTTGTTCCTTAGCTAGTATATATGTCTCAGGTTTATACTCTTATTGTTAAGGATGTTTGTCATCATCAAAAAGGGGGAAATTGTTGAGATATGATGAGGTTTTGATTAAATGACAAACATCCACTAATGGTTTACTTGAGGGCGTATGTATTGTTATTAGTTTGTGCAGGAACGAAGGAAGTCTACTTGTGTGTAGACAAGAACGAAGGAAGTCTACTTGTGCGTAGACATGAACAAAGGAAGTACAAGCAGGTATGAAGGAAGTCTTGCTGGAATCCATGAAACGTAAGGTTACGACGAATGGAAGACAGCTGTGAAGAATAAAGTTCACCCGAAGAAGATTATTGGTCGAAGATATCTTGGAGAATGGACTTGAAGAATTATGGAAGAGTTGCATTTCAAAGAAGCAAAGAAGATCTTGTCAAAGAAGGAAAAGAAGATCTTGTCAAATAGGGAAAGTGGCAACTCGGCAAGGATGGGCATTGGACGCGCGTGTGAAGAAGCGCCAAAGGAATAAGGAAATATTACGCGCAAGGAATATTTCCTTATGCGCTTTGTTTCCTTATTTGATCTAGGCGGCGCGCCGAAGTGTAAGGCCCAAGGTGACTACTTGGAGAACAAGTTGGAATGTCACACGGAAGGAAAGATTTCTTAGGAAGAGATTTCCTAGTGAAAGATTTCTTAGGAAGATAATTCCTTGTGAATGAAATATATATTAGGAAGCGGTTTCCTTTTAGAAAGATATTGTGAGATTTATGGTAATATTAGAACGGCTAGATTGGTAGTTAGGTCTGAGCTATTTAGTGTGCTATATATTGCATGGGAATTGCATAGCTTAGTAAGACTTTGAAGAGCAAAAACCTAATACTCGGTTTGGAGTTGTTCTACGTGTGTGAGATTGAGATTCAAGTGAGAAGAGTGATCCGAGATCTAGCTAGGAAGTCTAGGTGAGTGATCTAAGTTCTATTGTAATCAAGCTATCAATACAACAAGTAGACTCGTTCAAACTCTCTCTAGTGAAAGCTAGAGAGGAGTGGTTTTTCGCCTCGAGGACTATTTGGTACTTGGGGTGTTTCCACTATATATACTAGCTAAGGAATCTTTGAAAAGGAGATGAGTCTTGTGGGACTCAAGCTGGAAACAATAGAGACGACACTTGGTAGTCTCCTGCCCCAGTCATCTCCTCGTAATGACATAGAATGATCCTATCTTTTCCTGGCAAAACCGACCCCCACTTTTTGTTCCCTAGCCTCATTTACTGTCTTCTCTTTGTTTCTATTTCACTTTGTCATCATGCTTTCTGCTGTTTACGATTGCATGTTTATCTTGTCTTTAATTGTATGGCGGTCTGATGTAAGGAGGGCGTGACCCTTTGTTAATTTCAAATAGAATTAGGTTCTTGTTTTGATTTATGAGCTCTTAAGGTTGCAAGTTGACTTGATTTCATTCTTTTTGATGATGCCAAAAGGGGGAAATTAGAGGATAGCAGGACTTGAGGGGGAATTCATGACTTAGTTGCAGTTCGTTGTTTTTCAGAGGGGGAATTTTTAGTGCTTTGTTAGTCTTTGTTCCTTAGCTAGTATATATGTCTCAGGTTTATACTCTTATTGTTAAGGATGTTTGTCATCATCAAAAAGGGGGAAATTGTTGAGATATGATGAGGTTTTGATTAAATGACAAACATCCACTAATGGTTTACTTGAGGGCGTATGTATTGTTATTAGTTTGTGCAGGAACGAAGGAAGTCTACTTGTGTGTAGACAAGAACGAAGGAAGTCTACTTGTGCGTAGACATGAACAAAGGAAGTACAAGCAGGTATGAAGGAAGTCTTGCTGGAATCCATGAAACGTAAGGTTACGACGAATGGAAGACAGCTGTGAAGAATAAAGTTCACCCGAAGAAGATTATTGGTCGAAGATATCTTGGAGAATGGACTTGAAGAATTATGGAAGAGTTGCATTTCAAAGAAGCAAAGAAGATCTTGTCAAAGAAGGAAAAGAAGATCTTGTCAAATAGGGAAAGTGGCAACTCGGCAAGGATGGGCATTGGACGCGCGTGTGAAGAAGCGCCAAAGGAATAAGGAAATATTACGCGCAAGGAATATTTCCTTATGCGCTTTGTTTCCTTATTTGATCTAGGCGGCGCGCCGAAGTGTAAGGCCCAAGGTGACTACTTGGAGAACAAGTTGGAATGTCACACGGAAGGAAAGATTTCTTAGGAAGAGATTTCCTAGTGAAAGATTTCTTAGGAAGATAATTCCTTGTGAATGAAATATATATTAGGAAGCGGTTTCCTTTTAGAAAGATATTGTGAGATTTATGGTAATATTAGAACGGCTAGATTGGTAGTTAGGTCTGAGCTATTTAGTGTGCTATATATTGCATGGGAATTGCATAGCTTAGTAAGACTTTGAAGAGCAAAAACCTAATACTCGGTTTGGAGTTGTTCTACGTGTGTGAGATTGAGATTCAAGTGAGAAGAGTGATCCGAGATCTAGCTAGGAAGTCTAGGTGAGTGATCTAAGTTCTATTGTAATCAAGCTATCAATACAACAAGTAGACTCGTTCAAACTCTCTCTAGTGAAAGCTAGAGAGGAGTGGTTTTTCGCCTCGAGGACTATTTGGTACTTGGGGTGTTTCCACTATATATACTAGCTAAGGAATCTTTGAAAAGGAGATGAGTCTTGTGGGACTCAAGCTGGAAACAATAGAGACGACACTTGGTAGTCTCCTGCCCCAGTCATCTCCTCGTAATGACATAGAATGATCCTATCTTTTCCTGGCAAAACCGACCCCCACTTTTTGTTCCCTAGCCTCATTTACTGTCTTCTCTTTGTTTCTATTTCACTTTGTCATCATGCTTTCTGCTGTTTACGATTGCATGTTTATCTTGTCTTTAATTGTATGGCGGTCTGATGTAAGGAGGGCGTGACCCTTTGTTAATTTCAAATAGAATTAGGTTCTTGTTTTGATTTATGAGCTCTTAAGGTTGCAAGTTGACTTGATTTCATTCTTTTTGATGATGCCAAAAGGGGGAAATTAGAGGATAGCAGGACTTGAGGGGGAATTCATGACTTAGTTGCAGTTCGTTGTTTTTCAGAGGGGGAATTTTTAGTGCTTTGTTAGTCTTTGTTCCTTAGCTAGTATATATGTCTCAGGTTTATACTCTTATTGTTAAGGATGTTTGTCATCATCAAAAAGGGGGAAATTGTTGAGATATGATGAGGTTTTGATTAAATGACAAACATCCACTAATGGTTTACTTGAGGGCGTATGTATTGTTATTAGTTTGTGCAGGAACGAAGGAAGTCTACTTGTGTGTAGACAAGAACGAAGGAAGTCTACTTGTGCGTAGACATGAACAAAGGAAGTACAAGCAGGTATGAAGGAAGTCTTGCTGGAATCCATGAAACGTAAGGTTACGACGAATGGAAGACAGCTGTGAAGAATAAAGTTCACCCGAAGAAGATTATTGGTCGAAGATATCTTGGAGAATGGACTTGAAGAATTATGGAAGAGTTGCATTTCAAAGAAGCAAAGAAGATCTTGTCAAAGAAGGAAAAGAAGATCTTGTCAAATAGGGAAAGTGGCAACTCGGCAAGGATGGGCATTGGACGCGCGTGTGAAGAAGCGCCAAAGGAATAAGGAAATATTACGCGCAAGGAATATTTCCTTATGCGCTTTGTTTCCTTATTTGATCTAGGCGGCGCGCCGAAGTGTAAGGCCCAAGGTGACTACTTGGAGAACAAGTTGGAATGTCACACGGAAGGAAAGATTTCTTAGGAAGAGATTTCCTAGTGAAAGATTTCTTAGGAAGATAATTCCTTGTGAATGAAATATATATTAGGAAGCGGTTTCCTTTTAGAAAGATATTGTGAGATTTATGGTAATATTAGAACGGCTAGATTGGTAGTTAGGTCTGAGCTATTTAGTGTGCTATATATTGCATGGGAATTGCATAGCTTAGTAAGACTTTGAAGAGCAAAAACCTAATACTCGGTTTGGAGTTGTTCTACGTGTGTGAGATTGAGATTCAAGTGAGAAGAGTGATCCGAGATCTAGCTAGGAAGTCTAGGTGAGTGATCTAAGTTCTATTGTAATCAAGCTATCAATACAACAAGTAGACTCGTTCAAACTCTCTCTAGTGAAAGCTAGAGAGGAGTGGTTTTTCGCCTCGAGGACTATTTGGTACTTGGGGTGTTTCCACTATATATACTAGCTAAGGAATCTTTGAAAAGGAGATGAGTCTTGTGGGACTCAAGCTGGAAACAATAGAGACGACACTTGGTAGTCTCCTGCCCCAGTCATCTCCTCGTAATGACATAGAATGATCCTATCTTTTCCTGGCAAAACCGACCCCCACTTTTTGTTCCCTAGCCTCATTTACTGTCTTCTCTTTGTTTCTATTTCACTTTGTCATCATGCTTTCTGCTGTTTACGATTGCATGTTTATCTTGTCTTTAATTGTATGGCGGTCTGATGTAAGGAGGGCGTGACCCTTTGTTAATTTCAAATAGAATTAGGTTCTTGTTTTGATTTATGAGCTCTTAAGGTTGCAAGTTGACTTGATTTCATTCTTTTTGATGATGCCAAAAGGGGGAAATTAGAGGATAGCAGGACTTGAGGGGGAATTCATGACTTAGTTGCAGTTCGTTGTTTTTCAGAGGGGGAATTTTTAGTGCTTTGTTAGTCTTTGTTCCTTAGCTAGTATATATGTCTCAGGTTTATACTCTTATTGTTAAGGATGTTTGTCATCATCAAAAAGGGGGAAATTGTTGAGATATGATGAGGTTTTGATTAAATGACAAACATCCACTAATGGTTTACTTGAGGGCGTATGTATTGTTATTAGTTTGTGCAGGAACGAAGGAAGTCTACTTGTGTGTAGACAAGAACGAAGGAAGTCTACTTGTGCGTAGACATGAACAAAGGAAGTACAAGCAGGTATGAAGGAAGTCTTGCTGGAATCCATGAAACGTAAGGTTACGACGAATGGAAGACAGCTGTGAAGAATAAAGTTCACCCGAAGAAGATTATTGGTCGAAGATATCTTGGAGAATGGACTTGAAGAATTATGGAAGAGTTGCATTTCAAAGAAGCAAAGAAGATCTTGTCAAAGAAGGAAAAGAAGATCTTGTCAAATAGGGAAAGTGGCAACTCGGCAAGGATGGGCATTGGACGCGCGTGTGAAGAAGCGCCAAAGGAATAAGGAAATATTACGCGCAAGGAATATTTCCTTATGCGCTTTGTTTCCTTATTTGATCTAGGCGGCGCGCCGAAGTGTAAGGCCCAAGGTGACTACTTGGAGAACAAGTTGGAATGTCACACGGAAGGAAAGATTTCTTAGGAAGAGATTTCCTAGTGAAAGATTTCTTAGGAAGATAATTCCTTGTGAATGAAATATATATTAGGAAGCGGTTTCCTTTTAGAAAGATATTGTGAGATTTATGGTAATATTAGAACGGCTAGATTGGTAGTTAGGTCTGAGCTATTTAGTGTGCTATATATTGCATGGGAATTGCATAGCTTAGTAAGACTTTGAAGAGCAAAAACCTAATACTCGGTTTGGAGTTGTTCTACGTGTGTGAGATTGAGATTCAAGTGAGAAGAGTGATCCGAGATCTAGCTAGGAAGTCTAGGTGAGTGATCTAAGTTCTATTGTAATCAAGCTATCAATACAACAAGTAGACTCGTTCAAACTCTCTCTAGTGAAAGCTAGAGAGGAGTGGTTTTTCGCCTCGAGGACTATTTGGTACTTGGGGTGTTTCCACTATATATACTAGCTAAGGAATCTTTGAAAAGGAGATGAGTCTTGTGGGACTCAAGCTGGAAACAATAGAGACGACACTTGGTAGTCTCCTGCCCCAGTCATCTCCTCGTAATGACATAGAATGATCCTATCTTTTCCTGGCAAAACCGACCCCCACTTTTTGTTCCCTAGCCTCATTTACTGTCTTCTCTTTGTTTCTATTTCACTTTGTCATCATGCTTTCTGCTGTTTACGATTGCATGTTTATCTTGTCTTTAATTGTATGGCGGTCTGATGTAAGGAGGGCGTGACCCTTTGTTAATTTCAAATAGAATTAGGTTCTTGTTTTGATTTATGAGCTCTTAAGGTTGCAAGTTGACTTGATTTCATTCTTTTTGATGATGCCAAAAGGGGGAAATTAGAGGATAGCAGGACTTGAGGGGGAATTCATGACTTAGTTGCAGTTCGTTGTTTTTCAGAGGGGGAATTTTTAGTGCTTTGTTAGTCTTTGTTCCTTAGCTAGTATATATGTCTCAGGTTTATACTCTTATTGTTAAGGATGTTTGTCATCATCAAAAAGGGGGAAATTGTTGAGATATGATGAGGTTTTGATTAAATGACAAACATCCACTAATGGTTTACTTGAGGGCGTATGTATTGTTATTAGTTTGTGCAGGAACGAAGGAAGTCTACTTGTGTGTAGACAAGAACGAAGGAAGTCTACTTGTGCGTAGACATGAACAAAGGAAGTACAAGCAGGTATGAAGGAAGTCTTGCTGGAATCCATGAAACGTAAGGTTACGACGAATGGAAGACAGCTGTGAAGAATAAAGTTCACCCGAAGAAGATTATTGGTCGAAGATATCTTGGAGAATGGACTTGAAGAATTATGGAAGAGTTGCATTTCAAAGAAGCAAAGAAGATCTTGTCAAAGAAGGAAAAGAAGATCTTGTCAAATAGGGAAAGTGGCAACTCGGCAAGGATGGGCATTGGACGCGCGTGTGAAGAAGCGCCAAAGGAATAAGGAAATATTACGCGCAAGGAATATTTCCTTATGCGCTTTGTTTCCTTATTTGATCTAGGCGGCGCGCCGAAGTGTAAGGCCCAAGGTGACTACTTGGAGAACAAGTTGGAATGTCACACGGAAGGAAAGATTTCTTAGGAAGAGATTTCCTAGTGAAAGATTTCTTAGGAAGATAATTCCTTGTGAATGAAATATATATTAGGAAGCGGTTTCCTTTTAGAAAGATATTGTGAGATTTATGGTAATATTAGAACGGCTAGATTGGTAGTTAGGTCTGAGCTATTTAGTGTGCTATATATTGCATGGGAATTGCATAGCTTAGTAAGACTTTGAAGAGCAAAAACCTAATACTCGGTTTGGAGTTGTTCTACGTGTGTGAGATTGAGATTCAAGTGAGAAGAGTGATCCGAGATCTAGCTAGGAAGTCTAGGTGAGTGATCTAAGTTCTATTGTAATCAAGCTATCAATACAACAAGTAGACTCGTTCAAACTCTCTCTAGTGAAAGCTAGAGAGGAGTGGTTTTTCGCCTCGAGGACTATTTGGTACTTGGGGTGTTTCCACTATATATACTAGCTAAGGAATCTTTGAAAAGGAGATGAGTCTTGTGGGACTCAAGCTGGAAACAATAGAGACGACACTTGGTAGTCTCCTGCCCCAGTCATCTCCTCGTAATGACATAGAATGATCCTATCTTTTCCTGGCAAAACCGACCCCCACTTTTTGTTCCCTAGCCTCATTTACTGTCTTCTCTTTGTTTCTATTTCACTTTGTCATCATGCTTTCTGCTGTTTACGATTGCATGTTTATCTTGTCTTTAATTGTATGGCGGTCTGATGTAAGGAGGGCGTGACCCTTTGTTAATTTCAAATAGAATTAGGTTCTTGTTTTGATTTATGAGCTCTTAAGGTTGCAAGTTGACTTGATTTCATTCTTTTTGATGATGCCAAAAGGGGGAAATTAGAGGATAGCAGGACTTGAGGGGGAATTCATGACTTAGTTGCAGTTCGTTGTTTTTCAGAGGGGGAATTTTTAGTGCTTTGTTAGTCTTTGTTCCTTAGCTAGTATATATGTCTCAGGTTTATACTCTTATTGTTAAGGATGTTTGTCATCATCAAAAAGGGGGAAATTGTTGAGATATGATGAGGTTTTGATTAAATGACAAACATCCACTAATGGTTTACTTGAGGGCGTATGTATTGTTATTAGTTTGTGCAGGAACGAAGGAAGTCTACTTGTGTGTAGACAAGAACGAAGGAAGTCTACTTGTGCGTAGACATGAACAAAGGAAGTACAAGCAGGTATGAAGGAAGTCTTGCTGGAATCCATGAAACGTAAGGTTACGACGAATGGAAGACAGCTGTGAAGAATAAAGTTCACCCGAAGAAGATTATTGGTCGAAGATATCTTGGAGAATGGACTTGAAGAATTATGGAAGAGTTGCATTTCAAAGAAGCAAAGAAGATCTTGTCAAAGAAGGAAAAGAAGATCTTGTCAAATAGGGAAAGTGGCAACTCGGCAAGGATGGGCATTGGACGCGCGTGTGAAGAAGCGCCAAAGGAATAAGGAAATATTACGCGCAAGGAATATTTCCTTATGCGCTTTGTTTCCTTATTTGATCTAGGCGGCGCGCCGAAGTGTAAGGCCCAAGGTGACTACTTGGAGAACAAGTTGGAATGTCACACGGAAGGAAAGATTTCTTAGGAAGAGATTTCCTAGTGAAAGATTTCTTAGGAAGATAATTCCTTGTGAATGAAATATATATTAGGAAGCGGTTTCCTTTTAGAAAGATATTGTGAGATTTATGGTAATATTAGAACGGCTAGATTGGTAGTTAGGTCTGAGCTATTTAGTGTGCTATATATTGCATGGGAATTGCATAGCTTAGTAAGACTTTGAAGAGCAAAAACCTAATACTCGGTTTGGAGTTGTTCTACGTGTGTGAGATTGAGATTCAAGTGAGAAGAGTGATCCGAGATCTAGCTAGGAAGTCTAGGTGAGTGATCTAAGTTCTATTGTAATCAAGCTATCAATACAACAAGTAGACTCGTTCAAACTCTCTCTAGTGAAAGCTAGAGAGGAGTGGTTTTTCGCCTCGAGGACTATTTGGTACTTGGGGTGTTTCCACTATATATACTAGCTAAGGAATCTTTGAAAAGGAGATGAGTCTTGTGGGACTCAAGCTGGAAACAATAGAGACGACACTTGGTAGTCTCCTGCCCCAGTCATCTCCTCGTAATGACATAGAATGATCCTATCTTTTCCTGGCAAAACCGACCCCCACTTTTTGTTCCCTAGCCTCATTTACTGTCTTCTCTTTGTTTCTATTTCACTTTGTCATCATGCTTTCTGCTGTTTACGATTGCATGTTTATCTTGTCTTTAATTGTATGGCGGTCTGATGTAAGGAGGGCGTGACCCTTTGTTAATTTCAAATAGAATTAGGTTCTTGTTTTGATTTATGAGCTCTTAAGGTTGCAAGTTGACTTGATTTCATTCTTTTTGATGATGCCAAAAGGGGGAAATTAGAGGATAGCAGGACTTGAGGGGGAATTCATGACTTAGTTGCAGTTCGTTGTTTTTCAGAGGGGGAATTTTTAGTGCTTTGTTAGTCTTTGTTCCTTAGCTAGTATATATGTCTCAGGTTTATACTCTTATTGTTAAGGATGTTTGTCATCATCAAAAAGGGGGAAATTGTTGAGATATGATGAGGTTTTGATTAAATGACAAACATCCACTAATGGTTTACTTGAGGGCGTATGTATTGTTATTAGTTTGTGCAGGAACGAAGGAAGTCTACTTGTGTGTAGACAAGAACGAAGGAAGTCTACTTGTGCGTAGACATGAACAAAGGAAGTACAAGCAGGTATGAAGGAAGTCTTGCTGGAATCCATGAAACGTAAGGTTACGACGAATGGAAGACAGCTGTGAAGAATAAAGTTCACCCGAAGAAGATTATTGGTCGAAGATATCTTGGAGAATGGACTTGAAGAATTATGGAAGAGTTGCATTTCAAAGAAGCAAAGAAGATCTTGTCAAAGAAGGAAAAGAAGATCTTGTCAAATAGGGAAAGTGGCAACTCGGCAAGGATGGGCATTGGACGCGCGTGTGAAGAAGCGCCAAAGGAATAAGGAAATATTACGCGCAAGGAATATTTCCTTATGCGCTTTGTTTCCTTATTTGATCTAGGCGGCGCGCCGAAGTGTAAGGCCCAAGGTGACTACTTGGAGAACAAGTTGGAATGTCACACGGAAGGAAAGATTTCTTAGGAAGAGATTTCCTAGTGAAAGATTTCTTAGGAAGATAATTCCTTGTGAATGAAATATATATTAGGAAGCGGTTTCCTTTTAGAAAGATATTGTGAGATTTATGGTAATATTAGAACGGCTAGATTGGTAGTTAGGTCTGAGCTATTTAGTGTGCTATATATTGCATGGGAATTGCATAGCTTAGTAAGACTTTGAAGAGCAAAAACCTAATACTCGGTTTGGAGTTGTTCTACGTGTGTGAGATTGAGATTCAAGTGAGAAGAGTGATCCGAGATCTAGCTAGGAAGTCTAGGTGAGTGATCTAAGTTCTATTGTAATCAAGCTATCAATACAACAAGTAGACTCGTTCAAACTCTCTCTAGTGAAAGCTAGAGAGGAGTGGTTTTTCGCCTCGAGGACTATTTGGTACTTGGGGTGTTTCCACTATATATACTAGCTAAGGAATCTTTGAAAAGGAGATGAGTCTTGTGGGACTCAAGCTGGAAACAATAGAGACGACACTTGGTAGTCTCCTGCCCCAGTCATCTCCTCGTAATGACATAGAATGATCCTATCTTTTCCTGGCAAAACCGACCCCCACTTTTTGTTCCCTAGCCTCATTTACTGTCTTCTCTTTGTTTCTATTTCACTTTGTCATCATGCTTTCTGCTGTTTACGATTGCATGTTTATCTTGTCTTTAATTGTATGGCGGTCTGATGTAAGGAGGGCGTGACCCTTTGTTAATTTCAAATAGAATTAGGTTCTTGTTTTGATTTATGAGCTCTTAAGGTTGCAAGTTGACTTGATTTCATTCTTTTTGATGATGCCAAAAGGGGGAAATTAGAGGATAGCAGGACTTGAGGGGGAATTCATGACTTAGTTGCAGTTCGTTGTTTTTCAGAGGGGGAATTTTTAGTGCTTTGTTAGTCTTTGTTCCTTAGCTAGTATATATGTCTCAGGTTTATACTCTTATTGTTAAGGATGTTTGTCATCATCAAAAAGGGGGAAATTGTTGAGATATGATGAGGTTTTGATTAAATGACAAACATCCACTAATGGTTTACTTGAGGGCGTATGTATTGTTATTAGTTTGTGCAGGAACGAAGGAAGTCTACTTGTGTGTAGACAAGAACGAAGGAAGTCTACTTGTGCGTAGACATGAACAAAGGAAGTACAAGCAGGTATGAAGGAAGTCTTGCTGGAATCCATGAAACGTAAGGTTACGACAAATGGAAGACAGCTGTGAAGAATAAAGTTCACCCGAAGAAGATTATTGGTCGAAGATATCTTGGAGAATGGACTTGAAGAATTATGGAAGAGTTGCATTTCAAAGAAGCAAAGAAGATCTTGTCAAAGAAGGAAAAGAAGATCTTGTCAAATAGGGAAAGTGGCAACTCGGCAAGGATGGGCATTGGACGCGCGTGTGAAGAAGCGCCAAAGGAATAAGGAAATATTACGCGCAAGGAATATTTCCTTATGCGCTTTGTTTCCTTATTTGATCTAGGCGGCGCGCCGAAGTGTAAGGCCCAAGGTGACTACTTGGAGAACAAGTTGGAATGTCACACGGAAGGAAAGATTTCTTAGGAAGAGATTTCCTAGTGAAAGATTTCTTAGGAAGATAATTCCTTGTGAATGAAATATATATTAGGAAGCGGTTTCCTTTTAGAAAGATATTGTGAGATTTATGGTAATATTAGAACGGCTAGATTGGTAGTTAGGTCTGAGCTATTTAGTGTGCTATATATTGCATGGGAATTGCATAGCTTAGTAAGACTTTGAAGAGCAAAAACCTAATACTCGGTTTGGAGTTGTTCTACGTGTGTGAGATTGAGATTCAAGTGAGAAGAGTGATCCGAGATCTAGCTAGGAAGTCTAGGTGAGTGATCTAAGTTCTATTGTAATCAAGCTATCAATACAACAAGTAGACTCGTTCAAACTCTCTCTAGTGAAAGCTAGAGAGGAGTGGTTTTTCGCCTCGAGGACTATTTGGTACTTGGGGTGTTTCCACTATATATACTAGCTAAGGAATCTTTGAAAAGGAGATGAGTCTTGTGGGACTCAAGCTGGAAACAATAGAGACGACACTTGGTAGTCTCCTGCCCCAGTCATCTCCTCGTAATGACATAGAATGATCCTATCTTTTCCTGGCAAAACCGACCCCCACTTTTTGTTCCCTAGCCTCATTTACTGTCTTCTCTTTGTTTCTATTTCACTTTGTCATCATGCTTTCTGCTGTTTACGATTGCATGTTTATCTTGTCTTTAATTGTATGGCCGTCTGATGTAAGGAGGGCGTGACCCTTTGTTAATTTCAAATAGAATTAGGTTCTTGTTTTGATTTATGAGCTCTTAAGGTTGCAAGTTGACTTGATTTCATTCTTTTTGATGATGCCAAAAGGGGGAAATTAGAGGATAGCAGGACTTGAGGGGGAATTCATGACTTAGTTGCAGTTCGTTGTTTTTCAGAGGGGGAATTTTTAGTGCTTTGTTAGTCTTTGTTCCTTAGCTAGTATATATGTCTCAGGTTTATACTCTTATTGTTAAGGATGTTTGTCATCATCAAAAAGGGGGAAATTGTTGAGATATGATGAGGTTTTGATTAAATGACAAACATCCACTAATGGTTTACTTGAGGGCGTATGTATTGTTATTAGTTTGTGCAGGAACGAAGGAAGTCTACTTGTGTGTAGACAAGAACGAAGGAAGTCTACTTGTGCGTAGACATGAACAAAGGAAGTACAAGCAGGTATGAAGGAAGTCTTGCTGGAATCCATGAAACGTAAGGTTACGACGAATGGAAGACAGCTGTGAAGAATAAAGTTCACCCGAAGAAGATTATTGGTCGAAGATATCTTGGAGAATGGACTTGAAGAATTATGGAAGAGTTGCATTTCAAAGAAGCAAAGAAGATCTTGTCAAAGAAGGAAAAGAAGATCTTGTCAAATAGGGAAAGTGGCAACTCGGCAAGGATGGGCATTGGACGCGCGTGTGAAGAAGCGCCAAAGGAATAAGGAAATATTACGCGCAAGGAATATTTCCTTATGCGCTTTGTTTCCTTATTTGATCTAGGCGGCGCGCCGAAGTGTAAGGCCCAAGGTGACTACTTGGAGAACAAGTTGGAATGTCACACGGAAGGAAAGATTTCTTAGGAAGAGATTTCCTAGTGAAAGATTTCTTAGGAAGATAATTCCTTGTGAATGAAATATATATTAGGAAGCGGTTTCCTTTTAGAAAGATATTGTGAGATTTATGGTAATATTAGAACGGCTAGATTGGTAGTTAGGTCTGAGCTATTTAGTGTGCTATATATTGCATGGGAATTGCATAGCTTAGTAAGACTTTGAAGAGCAAAAACCTAATACTCGGTTTGGAGTTGTTCTACGTGTGTGAGATTGAGATTCAAGTGAGAAGAGTGATCCGAGATCTAGCTAGGAAGTCTAGGTGAGTGATCTAAGTTCTATTGTAATCAAGCTATCAATACAACAAGTAGACTCGTTCAAACTCTCTCTAGTGAAAGCTAGAGAGGAGTGGTTTTTCGCCTCGAGGACTATTTGGTACTTGGGGTGTTTCCACTATATATACTAGCTAAGGAATCTTTGAAAAGGAGATGAGTCTTGTGGGACTCAAGCTGGAAACAATAGAGACGACACTTGGTAGTCTCCTGCCCCAGTCATCTCCTCGTAATGACATAGAATGATCCTATCTTTTCCTGGCAAAACCGACCCCCACTTTTTGTTCCCTAGCCTCATTTACTGTCTTCTCTTTGTTTCTATTTCACTTTGTCATCATGCTTTCTGCTGTTTACGATTGCATGTTTATCTTGTCTTTAATTGTATGGCCGTCTGATGTAAGGAGGGCGTGACCCTTTGTTAATTTCAAATAGAATTAGGTTCTTGTTTTGATTTATGAGCTCTTAAGGTTGCAAGTTGACTTGATTTCATTCTTTTTGATGATGCCAAAAGGGGGAAATTAGAGGATAGCAGGACTTGAGGGGGAATTCATGACTTAGTTGCAGTTCGTTGTTTTTCAGAGGGGGAATTTTTAGTGCTTTGTTAGTCTTTGTTCCTTAGCTAGTATATATGTCTCAGGTTTATACTCTTATTGTTAAGGATGTTTGTCATCATCAAAAAGGGGGAAATTGTTGAGATATGATGAGGTTTTGATTAAATGACAAACATCCACTAATGGTTTACTTGAGGGCGTATGTATTGTTATTAGTTTGTGCAGGAACGAAGGAAGTCTACTTGTGTGTAGACAAGAACGAAGGAAGTCTACTTGTGCGTAGACATGAACAAATGAAGTACAAGCAGGTATGAAGGAAGTCTTGCTGGAATCCATGAAACGTAAGGTTAAGACGAATGGAAGACAGCTGTGAAGAATAAAGTTCACCCGAAGAAGATTATTGGTCGAAGATATCTTGGAGAATGGACTTGAAGAATTATGGAAGAGTTGCATTTCAAAGAAGGAAAGAAGATCTTGTCAAAGAAGGAAAAGAAGATCTTGTCAAATAAGGAAAGTGGCAACTCGGCAAGGATGGGCATTGGACGCGCGTGTGAAGAAGCGCCAAAGGAATAAGGAAATATTACGCGCAAGGAATATTTCCTTATGCGCTTTGTTTCCTTATTTGATCTAGGCGGCGCGCCGAAGTGTAAGGCCCAAGGTGACTACTTGGAGAACAAGTTGGAATGTCACACGGAAGGAAAGAATTCTTAGGAAGAGATTTCCTAGTGAAAGATTTCTTAGGAAGAGAATTCCTTGTGAATGAAATATTAGGAAGCGATTTCCTTTTAGAAAGATATTGTGAGATTTATGGTAATATTAGAACGGCTAGATTGGTAGTTAGGTTTGAGCTATTTAGTGTTCTATATATTGCATGGGAATTGCATAGCTTAGTAAGACTTTGAAGAGCGAAAACCTAATACTCGGTTTAGAGTTGTTCTACGTGTGTGAGATTGAGATTCAAGTGAGAAAAGTGATCTGAGATCTAGCTAGGAAGTCTAGGTGAGTGATCCAAGTTCTATTGTAATAAAGCTATCAATACAACAAGTAGACTCGTTCAAACTCTCTCTAGTGAAAGCTAGAGAGGAGTGGTTTTTCGCCTCGAGGACTTTTTGGTACTTGGGGTGTTTCCACTATATATCATCGTGTCCAGGTTTGGTTTACATTATTGTTTGTCTTTCTGCATTATCTACTTATCAAGGAACAACAACTTTTGTTCCTTGAGTTTTTATACGCTAATCGATCCAACAACAGGCTTTTACAGGAGATTTGTGCGGGACTTCAGCACAATTGCAGCCCAATACATGAGCACACAAAGAAAGGAGCCACTGTAGAATGGAAGGACAAACATGAGGCTGCATTCCTTCGGGCTTTAGAAAAGTCTTTGCAATGCTCCATTGTTGCAACTCCCCGACTTTCAAAAGATGTTTGAGGTTGAGTGTGATGCCTCCAATTTCGGCATTGGTGGTGTCTTGCTCCAAGAGAAAAGGCCTATTGCCTACTTACGCGAAAAAATCTCAGGTGCAACACTTAACTACCCTACTTATGATAAAGAACTTTATGCTTTGATTAGGGTATTCAAGACTTTGCAACACTACCTATGGCCAAAACAATTCGTTGTGCACACGGATCATGAGGCATTGGCGTATTTGAAGCAACAATCCACTCTGGGTAGACGCCATGCCCGTTGGGTAGAGTTTATGGAGACCTTCCCATATGTTGTCATGCATAAGAAAGGTAAGGAGAATGTGGTAGCCGACGCCCTTTCTCGCATGTATGTTCTCTTAACTCACCTCCAAGCTAAATTACTCGGATTTTCATTGATAATAGACTTGTACATGCAAGATGATTTCTTCAAGTCTATCTATGAGAGTTGTTTAGCTAAAGGTGAGGTAGATGGCTACTTTGTGGATCAAAAGTATCTTTATAGACGGGGCAAGCTTTGTATCCCTTCTATTTCTATAAGGACACTTTTGATTCATGAAGGGCGAGGACAATTTGGAATAGCCAAAACCTTAGCCGCTCTTCAGGAGCATTTCTATTGGACACATATGATCAAACCTGTCACACGATTTGTCAATGGTTGTGTGACTTGTCACAAGGCGAAAAGTCGCTCATCTTCTTCGTTGCATACACCCCTACCCATTCCCAATCAACCTTGGGAAGATTTATCTATGGATTTTGTTATGGGGGTGCCTACAACTAAGAAGGGGAGTGACTGCATCTTTTTTGTGGTTGATAGGTTCTCCAAAATGGCTCATTTCATGGCATGCAAAATGACTAATAATGCTACCGACATTAGTAATATCTTTTTTCAGCAAGTTGTTAGGTTGCATGGAATTCCTAAAACTATTATTAGTGATAGGGATGTGAAATTTGTGAGTCATTTTTGGAGAACATTGTGGGGAAAGCTAGGTACTAAACTCCTATTTTCTACTAGCTATCACCCACAAACTGATGGACAAACTGAGGTTACGAATAGGACTCTAGGCTCACTTCTGAGAACCATGTTTCGTGCTAATCCTAAGAGGTGGGAGGACTTACTTCCGTATGTTGAGTTTTCGTATAACAAGGCCGTCCATTCGGCAACAGGGCTGAGTCCATTCGAGGTAATGTATGGTCGAAATCCTTGGACCCCGATGGACATGATTACACTTCCCTTGAAAGATGGTGAACAGGCTGCATGAGCTAACCGGGCTGAGATGATCAAGGAATTGCATAAGAGAACCAAGGAGCAGCTGCAACGCCGTTCATTACAATATGAGTCCAAGGCGAACAAAGGGAAGAAGAGGGTCACCTATGCACCAGGAGATCTCGTGTGGCTGCACATGAGAAAGGAACGCTTTCCAGTTAGACGAAAGCACAAATTGGATGATAGAGGTGATGGACCCTTCAAAATTCGTAGATCTTTTGGTCCTAATGCATATGAGCTTGATTTGCCTCCAGGTATTAGTGTTCATGGGACATTTAATGTAGCTGATTTGTCCCCATACCGGACTTAGACATTGACGACACGAGCACGTGTCGAGGCCAAGAAGGGGAGAGTGAAACGATACCGGACAAGACATTGACAGAGGCAGAAGAGGAGGAACTCATGAGCATACGCTCACTAGGCCCAGTGACACGAGCTAGAGCAAGAGCGGTAGCCAAGGCTACTCAATCAATGGTCACTAAGGGCTTAGCCAGAAATAGCGACATCGGTGCAACCGAGAGAACATGGAGCTTGACAACGCTCGAAGAGGTGGATGAATACCGGACACTTGGCGAAGCAATGTTGGGCTTCAAGCCAACCTCATTAGTCAAGGGTCGAGACACGGGTCAGTCTTCCAGCTCGAACGAGCCAAAACAAGTGTTGCAGAGCACCGACGGCGATCGCCATGTTGATGGTGGCGATCGCGGGCATCCAACAGAAGCAACCTCTTCAGTCAAGACCGATCGTGACCGCGGGAATGAAGCCGCGATCGCGGGAATTCCATCGAGGCAAAACTAAGAGCTTCCGTAAGATGGCACGGTTTGTGACAAACCGTGCCATCCAATCCGGTGGCGATCACCACCCTCATATGGCGATCGCCACCGCCTATCTTTCATCTTTTCGAACTTTCCTTTTTGAGACGTTTTATTTAATTAATTGCATTTATTTTCGGATTAGGGATAATGTTAGTAGCAACCCTCTTATAAGTTTGACATTTTCCCCATTGTTGTTTTCACGTTGAATTTTATAGCAGAGCTTAAGTTTGAGTTTTCATCTCCTTCCTTTGCTTTGACGTCGTACTACTGATTGGATCCGGAGTTGTTCTCGTTAGCGAACTGTCATCAAGCATACCGATTGAATTCGTTCATATCTTGAGTGGACTCTCAAGACATCGAGTTCTTGTTGAATTGAAAGATTCAATACTTATCAAAACCCTAGAAGTGTTGAAGAACGACGACTTCCCTTTCTACTACGATCCCCCGAGGCATACGAGTCATCTAGATTCGTATCAATAAGTTAGATTATTTCTAAATATTTTTAGATCTTTTTTATATTATAAATCTTAATCTTACTCTTAATATATATACTATAAAATTAGGGGTTTCCCCAACTTAAACACACTGCATTTTAATGCTTTGTTTTTAATTTATAATTTTCTTGATTTTTTTCTTTTTCCGTTTCTTTCCTACGTTTACGGATATGTCGCCCAAATGAAGATTTTGACCCACCAACACATGTCTATAATGGCTTCGTATGGAACATATCATCATCTTCTACTTTCTGATTCTGCAACGCCTTATTATGAAGTTTTATAGGCCGTAAAACCTAGGCGTAGCGCGGGCCCAAAAGTCTAGTATATTATAAAGTTAGGGGTTCCCCAAATTAATCACACTGCATTTAATGCTTTATTTTAAATTTATCATTTTCTTGATTTTTTTTCTTTTCTTATTTTTTTCATACGTTTACGAATTTGTCGTCCAAATGATGATTTTGATCCACCAATACATGTCTATAAGGTATCCGTATGGAACATATCACCATCTTCTACTCTTCGATTCCGCAACGCTTTATTATGAAGTTTTATAGGGCGTAAAACCCGCGCGTAGCGCGGGCCCAAAAGTCTAGTATATACTCTAAAATTAGGGATTCCCCAAATTAAACACTGCATTTAATGCTTTGTTTTTAATTTATCATTTTTTTAATTTTCCCATTTATTTCCTACGTTTACGAATATATCGCCCAAATGAAGATTTTGACCCATCAACACATGTCTATGATGGATTCGTAAGGAACATATCATCATCTTCTGCTCTTCGATTCCAACGCCTTATTGTGAAGTTTTATAAGCCATAAAACCCGCACGTAGCGCTTACCCAAAAAGTCTATAAAATTAGGCAAATTAATCACACTGCACTTAATGCTTATTTATCATTTTCTTGATTTGTTTCTTTTCTCATTTCTTTTCTACGTTTACGATATGTCGTCCAAATTAATCACATGGCATTGAACACATGTCTATAATTGATTTGTATGAAAATATCATCATCTTCTACTCTTCGATTTCGCAACTTATGAAGTTTTATAGGCCGTAAAACCCTCCGTAACGCGAACCCAAAAAGTCTAATACTATTTAAAATTTCGGATGTATCCGCCGCTATTATCCGGAATTGTTCCGGGTATCTTTCGGATCGGAATGATTGTAGGAGACCAAGTCGGCGAAGCAACTTTCGGATAGTTAATTGGCGGGAAAGTGGGCCCACCACCGCAAAAGCATCAACCAACTCAGTCTTCGCTCTTTCCTTCCCTTTAACGCTTTCATTTGTATTTATTTTCAAATGCTGTAACGCTTTCAATTAATTGCTGTCTTTAAATAGCTTCACATGATCCACTGGGTTTACACATGTTATGTTATGTTAGGTTAGGTTAAGTCGCACATTTCTGATTTCGCTGCACCTATATACTCCCTTCGTCCCTTAATTATGTTCTCATTTCCCTTCTTTGCGCGAGAATTAAGGAGAGGAGAGAAGAGAGGAGAGAGAGGGATGAAAATAGAAGAGAGAGTGTATTGGGATCAGAGATGAGAAATTAAATGGTTAAGATTGAGTGAGAAAATAATGGGAGAGAGAAAAATTAAAGTATATTTTGGATTGTTGTGGTTTTGGGGGAAATTAATGGGTTTTGATGAGGGTATATTGGTAAAGATTTGTGATTAAAAATGGAAATGAGAACATCAAATTGAGACACCAAAAATGGGAAATGAGAACATAAAAAAGGGACGGAGGGAGTATCTATCTATCTTTATATTCACGACTTTCCATATCATAGGAGTATACATGTATAAGAGTTGCTCGCCTATAATCATCCCTCTATCACGGCATCACCACAAAAATGTGATGTATATATACGACTTTCGTCCGAATGTTCTCCAATTTCAAAAATAGATATTCTTTAACAAAATGAATGTTCTTCAACGTTTGGATGTGTTTAAATTAAATCTGTTAGCAATTGTTTTTCAAATTAGTAGTAAATGTTCATCAACTTACTACTAAATGTTCATCATTCTCACGTTTGCTTAAGTTTATTCTCACCCGACACTATTCCTGAAAAATAAATAATATTGGTATTGCAGGACCGAGCCAATCTATAGAGTCGAATATTCTGTTAATATAAAATGAATGACTAGACCAAATATACCCGATTATGTTTTTGATCTATTGCCAAGATAATGAACAACCCTAATGTCCTCCATGACGACCCCGTTCGTTGACTTTTCCACCAATATCCTCCACTTCTCCACCTAGTGAGTCTGAGTCCTCTTGGCTCCTTTGTTCCCTGCAAACAAGTCAAGTCTCGAGGGTGGTCCAGGGATCGCCCCTCCGACGCTCAAGTCAGTACTTGTCCAAAGGAGGGGGGGTTAAAATTATCGAGATTATCACATTTTATCTCTTTCTAGTCTTTACCTATGTTTGATTCGGTGTTGTCTTTCTTGGATGTATGATATTGAGTCTTATGTTCAGGTAAAACGATGTTCAAAGTGTTCTTCCTTTTTACTCCCGAAATCCGACTCCCAAAAGCCCGACCTTGGGGCTAGACCTCACCTTATCACCAATTACCTAGAGACTAATCTTCATTACTTAGCTTTGGTGCCCACCTTTCGTAAGTTTCCGGAAAGTTGCATTTTGTACTTTCTCCTTGAGCAACAATCTCCTTTACTTAGCATTGGTGTCCCCTCTTTGTAACTTTTATGAAAGTTGCGTTTGTATGATTCTTGGGGAGCAAGGTTTGCTTAGATGAATGTCACTGATCTGAGTGGAGAAGTACCCTCTACCTTCTAGCATCTTGATGGGCAAGGGGACTCATGGAGTGGAGGGGCGCCCTCTATCCTTTGGCTCCTCTTGAAGTGGGGCACGCCATTCTGAAGGGTGCCTTTCTGGAGCAGGATGTCTTGAATGATGTCTTTTTAGAGCAGGATATCTCTTGAATGATGTCTTTCTGGAGCAGGGTGTCTTGAATGTTGTCTTTCTAGAGCGGGGTGTCTTGATGGACACTTTTCTAGAGCATAGTGTTTTAAAGGAAGTCTTTCTAGAGCGGGGTGTCTTGAGAGACACTTTTCTAGAGCAAAGTGTTTTAAAGGACGTCTTTCTAGAGCGGGGTGTCTTGAAGGACACCTTTCTAGAGCAGGGTGTCTTGAAGAACGCCTTTCTAAAGCAGGGTGTCTTGAAGGATGTCTTTCTAGAGCAGTGTGCCTTGAAGGAAGTCTTTCTAGAGCGAGGTGTCTTGAGAGACGCCTTTCTAGAGAGGGGTATCTTGAGGCACACCCTTCTCATTCATCCGTCCCATTTCAAATTATATGGACTTACCACTTTGGAACAATACTTTAGCTGTTATCCGGACTCTTTACAGATGGGCTATTCATAATATGGGCAATTACTAAGAAAGAGATTTTTCGAGATTCCACAAACTCAAATTGTAGATAAAGTCATCTTCTTTTCTTTGTTGTAGATAAAGTCATCTTCTTTTCTTTGTTGTAGATTAAGTCAAGCTCGATTTCACTTTCTATAAGCTTATGAAAAAATAGTTCATACGTGAAAAGTTAAATTTTATGTTTTCATTTGTTTAATCCTAGGCAAGAACAATATTTGTCATACAGAAGGGCAATAGCTTGGTATAAAGATCAGAAGCTTGTAGTTGATATCTAAGATTTCTGACATAGTTATCAGGTATATTGCAATTAAAAATGGACAAAACCAAACTCTGAACTGAGTGAATATTAATATCAGGGTTGACAAGAAGATTTGCCGCATTGTTAGCTTCTTTGAAATAGTGATAGATTTTAATGTTGTCAAACTTATTAAGATAGTATTGGATATCTTTTATAACAATATTAATTTTCCAAAAAAAATTAAAATTCTTTTAATAGCATTGATAGCTGGAGTATTAAATTATCTCTTTTCAAAATTTGAGTATTTGGAGCCGTATTGACTATTGAGGGCTCCTAAAGCCTGCGTTTTAATAATAGAATTACCATTACTCTTTTTTTCTATCAAAGAAGATTATACGGAGTAGTTCCAGATTCGTTTCTTCCAACACAGATAATACATTATATAATTTGTTGGATTTGTTAAAAGATAAATCTAAATTTACTTTGATCCAATCTGTGTCCAACTCTAATTATTTCTGTTTTATATATTTCTTTTTGTTGTATCTTTTCGTTCCTTGATTGATTTTACGCGTTTCATGAATTGATTTTTCTAACCTATTGGATAAGAGGCTTATATATTTTTTTTTGTGATGGATTTATATTTTTGTCTATGACACGGCCACCTTGCAGGCCCAATGGGCCTAATTACCAGAAAAACTGGCTTTCAGGGAAGACCATTCTGGGCTTGAGTCCAGTTAGTCTCCTTAATGGGGCCCATATATCAAGTTGTTGGGCCCACTGTTTCAGAGGATGCTTCGTTGCAGTTGCGTTTGCATACATTCATTAGGAAAATGAATATGATTGCGTTTGCGTAATACACTAATATCATCTACTTCCTCCGTCCTATATTATAGATCTCGTTTGTTGCTTTCAAGGTAAATTAAGAAATAGAGAAAAAAAAAAGTGGAGAGCACAGAGATTGTGAGTGGGTGTGGATTTTAATGTAGGAAATAGAAGATAAAAAAGTTAATTGATGTGAATTTTACGGTAAAAAGGAGGAAAGAGAGGGTAAATGATATAATAAAAAAGGAAGTAGTAGAATCATCAATCTTTTTTCCGGAAAGGACAGTGGTTTTGCAGAGCCGCCCCTTGTTTAGACTCTAGAAATTCTCCATCATCTTCTTCTTATAAACCCCACCGAAGAGCAGAGGAATAAATTACAACAGAGAGAGAAAGACGAAGACAAAATGGTGAAAGACAGAGCAATTGGTGTAGCCATGGATTTCTCAAAGAGTAGCAAGTGCGCGCTTCAGTGGGCGATTGATAACTTGGCTGATAAAGGCGATACTCTATACATCATCCATGTTGGATCCAAATCGGGCCACGAATCTCGCAACAATATCTGGGCTTCATCTGGTTCTCGTAAGTTTGTATAAAATAAAATAAGGTTTTGTTTTTTTTTTCTAATTTGAGTTCTTGATCTGGGTTTTGTTTTTGTGGTAGCACTGATTCCTCTAGTGGAGTTTACAAACCATGAAGTTATGAAGCATTATGGAGTTTCATGTGACATGGAAGTTCTTGATATGCTGGACACTGCTGCTAGAGCAAAAGAGGTAATTTTTAATTTCAGTTTTCTTTGTAATGATTAATCAGTAAATTTCTTTGTTCTGATCTTCTGGTTTTGGGTGTTTGGTTTTAAAAAAAAGGTGACAATTGTAGCAAAGATTTACTGGGGAGATGCAAGGGAGAAGGTGTGTGAAGCCATTAATGATCTGAAACTCAACTCTGTGGTTATGGGTTGCAGAGGACTTAGTGGCATCAAAAGGTAAAAACTCTGGAAAATTTAAATGATAATTAAAAAGTTAGGCTGGCTAAAATTTGTGATTGAGGAATTGTTGGTGATTGCAGGATATTGGTGGGAAGTGTTACTAGCTATGTGATGGATAATGCACCCTGCCCTGTTACCATTGTTAAGGGTTGAAGTTTTACTGCTTTGTTTGGGTTTGGAGAAGAAGTAGTCAATACTTTGTTTGTTAAGAATTTGGGATCTATGTTTACTTTGTTTTTTAATATAATTACTGTGATATGACGGTAACTGGTCACTTGGTTACATTACATGCTGTTTGCAATGTATATTTTCACTAAAAAGAAACTTCTTCAAACTTGTTGATTCCATAACATAACAATTGTTTTTAGGTCCTAGATTTTTATTTTTATCTTGGTAATAGAGAGGAGCACTTTCAAAATTCATAAATTAGAGAAAAAAATCATCTCGTCCTTAGCCTAGTGGGGTGGTACTTGTCCCTCTATTCCATAGGTCTCGGGTTCGAGTCTTGATACCGCTCTCTTTGTGGGTGTTGGGATTATCCTCGTTGTAAGGATCTCTTTCTTTGTTTGTCCAAAAAAAAAATTAAAAAATTAAAAAATTAAAAAAAAAAATCAGAGAAAAACGATTACACCACCGAAACAAAACGAGACAAAGACACATCCCGAACATCGTCCAACAAAAGGGGGTCAATCTCATCGGTGGGATCACCCAAAATGAAAAAACCTAAAGAGAAAGAGAAAGCTAAGTCGGCGAGGCCATCGGCCATATACCTTAAGTACCAGGTTGAAAAATCACTCGTATCATAGATCAATAGAATACAATACACAACAACCCAGTTAAGATTCTCGGTGTCGTGACACGATAAGTTGATCATTCATTGATCAAAATCTATAAAAGGCATAGATCACATAAATAGTCTGTCTATGGAGAATTCTCGAGTTTTATTGAGAGGCCACTAGGCCTCGGACTTGTACCACTTTCCGCTGTAGTTACCAAACTTTCGCTCCTCGTACCTCATTTTCCGGAATTATTTGTGTTCAATGCCCTATTGGACACTTAAATAGTATACATACTCACTTTCATCGTACACATATATGTACACCACATGATCAAAAATGAGGGCCAACACATTTACCATATTAAACATACATCATACACGTAAGAGGTTATTGAGTCAAATCACCCTTTATTTGACCGAATTTGCGCAGAGAAACATAGAGCAAGACGGACAACAAGAATAGATGAAGAACTAGGGGTGTTCAAACTTCGGTTTTAATTCGGTTTTGGACTGAACCAAAAAAACTGAACCGAAGTTAGTTCGGTTTTGGACCGAACCAAAAAAACCGAACCGAAGTTAGTTCGGTTTTCGGTTTTCATTATTTAGGATTTCAGATTTTTATTCGGTTCGGTTTTAGTTCAGTTTTCTTCGGGTCGGTTTGGTTCTAACCGAATGAACAACCCTTATATAGAACAAGATCACAAAATAAACAAGTAACACAAGAAAAAATAAGGGAGATGAGCTGAGGAAATCCTAGGGATGTTAAGACAGAGACAACAAAAGGGAACTTAGGAGGAATTGGGAGTCTGCTTGGCAAAGAAAGAATAAAAACATCGGTTGAAGGAAACACTCATACCCTACAGAGCCCCAGTAATATACTTCAACCAAGAACAATACCATAACTTTCAGAAGCCTATGGCGAGGTTCTCACAAGAAACAAAGGCCTCAAGTAGAGCACAAGTCCTCTTCAGATTTAGTTGCTTTTCTCGTTCACTTTGAGGGTGTTGATGTAAGACATATCCATCAAGTGCTGATACACTATCTCGACCTCTTACACTGGATAAACACTAAGACTTTCCAATGCGCCTACACTGGGGTACGACAGAGAGTGAGAAGGACCGGTATGGAAAGCTTGAATGTGATGCATTCTGATCCTTGGAAGGTTTAGAGGGTCCCAAGAGAGTATCTTTTCTGTGAAGACTACATCAACAATTAAAGATCATGTTCCTTCTCCTGGCGAGGGATGCTATAGTAGACGCGGAATGAATTGAGTAGGTTCACGGGAAGAGTTAAGTACTTCATGTTAAGCTCCTTTAACTGTATGTCCCCATAAATGAACTTGATGTACTCTTCTTTCTTCGACGACCTATTTTTCTTTGTAATTGTGAAGAACCTGTAACTTGTGGGAACTCCAAGCATTGTGGCAATCATCTCAGTTGTAATACGCAGTAGCCGGCCATTAACTTTCAAAATAATATCCTTTGGTGGTGCATCTTCCTTAGTAGAGATTAAAGA
This sequence comes from Oxyria digyna, assembly GCA_029168935.1. NCBI lineage: Eukaryota > Viridiplantae > Streptophyta > Magnoliopsida > Caryophyllales > Polygonaceae > Oxyria > Oxyria digyna. Next base: position 2,411,397 of record JAPVLV010000017.1, read on the forward strand.
CATAGAAGAATAGATGGCCCTTACCACATCATCATCAACAACTATGGGAGCTGAAAACATATTCTCCCAACCTTGAGAAACCAGCATGGCCCGAAATGAGCCCCACCTCAAGCATAGAGGAGCGCAAGAGTTGCTCACCAACAAGAAGTGGCCCGAGAATATTTCCTTTTGAAAACTTGGACTTGATGGTTTCAGAGGAAGTTGTCGGAGAGTCGGTTCTAGCCTCCTTGACACTCAACGTCTTGGCCTTCTTAGGACGGCGAAAAGAGGTGCTAGCCTCCTTGACAATGGTGGCCTTCTCGACGGTTCTATCATAACCTTATTGGTGATCTAACTTGGGAGTGATTATCAAACATGTGCCTAGACATGGTAATCAAGTTGTAGATTGGATAACAAAATTTAGTTCGCCTTATTTTAAAGCATGTACTCATTTTAAAGATTGTGAACTTTCGGTTCTCGATGACTTTCTAGCCTATCCGCACAATAATTTTTTTTAGTTCGGGTTCGGTTCCTGATTTTATCACATGAACCCCACAATACCCGAACCGACGTTTTTTCGATTCTTGTATTCGGTTCCTCGATTATTTTACAATCAAATTTGTCAAACATACAAATCTCTGAAATTGCATGAAATTAACCCTTGAGCCATGTTTCAGGCTCAATCATAAGCATGTTCTTAAGTCTTTGTTCAAACTCCACACACACATTAATAAATCAACTAAAAGTCTAAAACAATCCAAAATAACAATATATAATTCATATGAAGCAGAAAAAATCCAACAACAACACAACAAGACTTGATAGTTAATTTACTTGACTCGATTCAACAACAACAAAACTCCATCTCAAAATAAGATTGAACAACAACAACAACTCAATAAGATTGACTCAAAAGCAGCAAAATTCTAACAATAAATTCATTTGTAATTCAACAAATCAACCAAATGCACCATAAAAATTCGTTCAATTTTTACAATTTTGAAATTTTGAGCTTGAGATTGAACAGATTAAACAATTCATATCTGAGGCTTGTTCCTTTGTGAAGAATTGGAGATTTTCGGACTTTCAAATTTGGGGTTGATGCAAGCGTAAATAGGATTGAGAATTCGATTTTGTGCTTTTTAATTAGGTCTTGAAATCAATTATGAATGACATCAAGACTCGAATATAGGTTTAGGATGAAGAATTCGAGGTTTTTGTACTAAAAAATGGGAGAGATCGAGAGAAATTGAGAGATTAGGGTTAGGGTCGAGAGAGAAATCAAGGATGATTGTAGGTTTAAAATTAGAATTTGACAAAAATTTAGATTAGGGTATATATATTTTTTTTTATTTTTTTTTTCATTAGTAATTCGGTTTTTCGGTTCCTCGCTCAATCACATTGTCAGAAACCGTACCCAAACCGTAATTCTGTTTCAGAAATCGACCCGCGATAAATATATGATCTTAAATGCTAATAACTGTACCGAATTACGGTTAAGGACCGTTTTAAGAACATGCGAGCTAATATTAGATTTAGATAAGAAATCAATCGCCTTATTCGCTTCCCCGAAACAATGAATTTTTTTGAAGTTATCAAATAATATTAAAATGTTCAGAATATCTGTTATAATATTCCAAATTTCCCATATACTTTTAATTGAATTAATAACAGTAAGGTTATCGCCTTCTATAATAACGTTTTTTGCTTTTAATTTAATAGTTAGTTTAATTGCATGCAAGGCGTATTAATTAAAGGGGAAGAAGAAGTAACCTCTTTCATATATATATCTATGATCTTTCAATTATTATCTCTAGCTATACATCCTATGCTTGATCGTTGCATCGTGTTAAAGGACGCATCAAAGTTAATTTTAACCCAATCTGCATGTGGCTTAATCCATCTTTGATTTACAATTTTATTTTTATTTCTCCTTTTCTTAATTCTAGGTCATTTAATATTATTTTGTATTGATTCCCAAAATTTAAATTGTTCGCAAGCTGATCGTGCAACTTCTTTACATCTATAGTCTTGTCTATTGAAAACTATCGCGTTCCTGTGCATCCACAAAGAGTACCAAAGAAAAATTAAAACTTCAATTTTGTTCTTTTCATTTTGATACGATTTAATAATACTTTGTAATGTTTGATTAAATGATATACTTTGTTGTATATTAAACAATATGTCGATCATATTTACATATTTTTATAGCTGTGTTTATTTAATCTTTTTGTATTTTTTTTTTTTTCTATCCGAGAAAATTTAAATACAATTTTAGTGATCGATAAACTTTTAGCAAGTAGTTTAATTTATGTTTTATTACAAAAATTTGCAGTGCCCTACCTCATTTTCTGTATGGGTCTTCATCCACTAATAGATTTATTTACATAAACTGGTGCTCATAGTTTTTTTTTATACAAAATCACCCATTTTAGCTTTGTTGGGTCGCGATTATCTTCTCTTTTTGCACTGCCATTCACTCATTCATCTTATTATTACAAGTATATGTTTATTATATATGAGCACAAACTTAGTGGTATTCTTCTCACATTAAGTTTTTCGTTAAACTATCACCACTAAGTTTGTGTATTAAATTTGCTCTCACAGCTCTACAAACGATAGATCTACATAACAAAACTACATGACTCAACTAAAAAATCCTTTTTTTCCCTCAAAGAACGCGTTGTCACGCGCCTATCCTAAACCAAGAAAAAAGCCCCAATTCTTCATTACCCACCTATACTGCAAACCTAATTCGACTGATTCATCCAATTGACGGATTACAAAAACACACAGTCCCCTGAATCACTACTGCAATTTTCCTTAACCATCTCCTTCTGATGGTGGTGGCTTGTTCGAGGAGGCACCTGTTCGAGGCGTTGGGCTAAGAGAGCAGTCGCTATCTGCAATGGAGGAGTCAAACCATACATCAGGAACAAACAAGAAGGAGCTCGTCTCAAAGCACCAAATCAGAAAACCATATCCTCAGGCCTGAGATTGGAGTCTCGCATTAAGGGGGTGCAAAGGAGAAATCGAAAGAAGCAAAGGAGAAGACCAGATCTTAAACGGGGAAGAGGACAAGGACGCAAAAAGAAGAAGAAGAAAGAGAATGGCGGGGCATGGTGGCTTCCCATCTTCTCTGATGCTGAATTTCATCGGAGTAGGGAGAAAAGAAGGCTCAACAATATCCCAAGCAACAGACCATACTCCATTTACACACCCAACAAAATTCACAGCTCAACAAGGTTAGTCGATTTCTGCAACCCTAAAATCACCAAGTATTTGTTGATAGCTTGCATGCTTAAACTAGTCAAGAATCCCTATAAATGCATCCAACTTATCACCCCAAAAACTGCACCATCTTTTCCTCTCTTCTCCCTCTGTAATCCCATAGAATATGCTAAGTTCCTCATCAAAAACATGGAGAACAACAGTAAGATGTCCTTTGCTGAGGCTCTTTGTTCCATACCAAACAGAACAAACAACCCTACCAACAACACCAACGTCCCACCAACAAGTTTGAATATTAAATCAAACACTACTAACAGCTCCCAAGCAAACACAACCCAACAACAAAGGCAAAGTTGTTGCCACCGGGAATGAACAAAGTGAAAGCAAGTTCGAGGTGGGTGAGAGCTCTTCTAAGAAGAAAAAATCGAGGCCAGGAAAACAAAGGGAAACTAGGGAGGCTCTCCTGGAGGATGACCAACATACCTACCCAGAACCAATACCTTCTAACCAAGAAGAAGGTACCAATCAGATACCAAACACCAACTCAAATAGCCAAACCATTCCTCCCACAAAAGCCTCTTCCAGGGGAAAAGGAAAGGCCAAGCTCACTGTTGATACTAGTGAGTATATAGCAAAGCTGGCGAAAGCAACAAAGAAAACTAACAACATTAGGAGCTCCTCCCTCATGGGTTTCCTGCTAGGAAACAGTGTGGAGTTCTCAAAAGTCAGAACCAAACTGAGAAATGAATGGAGAGATGTATAGGGAGAGATCGAAATCATTGATAGGTCTAATCAATGGTTTGAGATCAGGTTCTCTAACCCCATTGACAGAGAAACCATTTGGGATTGTAGGTCCTACCACATTTTCGGCCAGCTAGTTGTCATTAAGCCATGGACTCCTAGCTTCAACCCAATCTTAGAACCTATCTCAACAATAGACCTCTGGATTAGAATTCCAAAACTCCCCGAAGAGTATCTCACTCCAGAAGCCATTTCCATCATTATGGAATGTCATGGGTTGGGTAACCTTATTAGGATAGACCCTCTCCCTGAGAAACAATCTTGGGCCCTTTTCAATCGGATTTGTGTCAACATTCCCCTTCAAAACTGCATCAACACCACAGTGGTTATTCCTGATGACGAGCTGGGGTGCAAGGAGTTGGTGGTGTGGTTTGAAGACTTCCCGGAGGGCTGCGGTAAATGTGGTGACAAAGACCACCTTTTCACCAGATGCCCCCTTCGTAACCTTACCCCCAAGAAAATCCAAATCCACTTCCGCAAGGCCCACCCAACTACTAATGATGAGGAGCAGTGACAGGTACCTAAATCAAAGAAGCAGAGTGGACAGGGAGGAAGCAACAAAACTAACTTTGGGGTCAAACCATACATCTCAGGAAATGGAGGTGTGCAAATCTCTTATCTCTCAGATGACTCAGGATCTAGGAACTCTCGGTCTAGCTCAAAGGAGATAATTCACCTGAATGATGAGGAAGAAGCGGTGGAAGAGAGAGTCCAAGCTCAGGAAGGAACTCCTCAAGTCGGAATTGGCACTCCTGAGCATACCAACCAAATGACTCCAATGCCAACTATGCTCATGGACCAAGGTAACATGATTCCTTACCACCTTAACCCTTCACCTTTCCTTTCTATGTTTCCTTCTCACCCTCTGAATGAGCCTACTGAGCAACAACTTGAGGAAAGAAACTTCAACCATGGGGGTGATGGTCTGCTGGAAGATATCATCCTAGCACCTAGGCAGAACGTTGACTCTATTAACCATGTCCTCGAGAACGAAGAGGACTTCTTCCTAGATGATGATGACCTCCTTGATGAGGAGGATCTCAATGAAGAATAAATAAGGAAACTGATGGCTACTGAGGAAGTTTTTGCTAACGAGATGTTTGAGCCATCATCAATGAACTCCTACCATTCAACCCAAACAAGTGGATCCATGGTCAACAAGATGAAGGACATGGGGGTGGACAATGCTTTGTCCACCTCGGGATCTAGCAAGAGAAGGAAAACAGGTGGTGATGATGACACTGCATCCTCCTACAAAGAGGGGGGCAATGACCAGAAGGCTTGATGGATCACCACAAGGTCTTGGATGAACACACCAAACTCAGAAGATGCATCTTGACTAGGCATCGAACTGGACATCGTAGGATTACCTACTCTAGAATAATAGGCTCAACCAGTTTTATTCTTAATGTAATCATCCAAACCTTTAGGACTACAAATCCTACTTTTGAGGCTAGCAATGTTAGGAGTACTTGCTTAGAAGCCTGCTACACCATGATCAATGAAGTTTGTAATGGCACTATGAGCCTACCATGTTTAATGGAACTAGCCACTTTTGAGTACACCTTATTACCATTAAATTCTGTTCTTTACTCTAATCTTCCTTATAGGAAGAATACCAACTACAAAAAAATTGATAACAACACCAATACTGTCCTTTACAAACAAAACAACTGGTGGCTTGATTGCAAGAGTTTGCTTGCATCTATCCAAGGTCAAAAATATAAAATCGAATCCCTAATAATCCAAAAGATCATTGCTGGTAGCATAGTAGGTAGCAAAAACTACTATTTGATGCTAACCATTAAAGTTTATATACTCAGTATTGTGTGGTCTATAGGTTATAGTTTGATTACTGCACACTCTGGGTGGATTAGACTCTTTACTAGTGTTACGAACAATAATAGTCTGGATAAATTGCTTAACAAATTCATTGGACCGTGCAGGTTAAGAGGGGAAGCTAAGAGACTTCAATTGATTGAGACTAGAGTAGAGATGCTTTGTACAAAAGTCTCAAACAACAAGTCAAAGAGTCATAGAACAAAGGAAAGTATGCAATGGCCCCTCAACCAACTCATAGCTCCTATCCAGGTGAAACTAAAAGGAGTTTGCCCGATAATGGTAAAGCTATCCTATTTTCTCTCTTGGAAGTTAACTTGCAAAAATTGCAGTAATTCCTACCACCATAGGGATACTGTTATTACTACATGTCACCAATACCACCAAAGTATGTACCGTACTAACAATGTCTATGCTAGCCATATACGTAATCTATGGAGTGATGGTTATCTCGCTGATCTTATTAGCAGGATTACTCGATTTACAAATATTATTAAAAATGTTCTTAATCAAATGTTATCCTGTATTGATGTAAACTCAAAAATTACCCAGATGTTTCAACGTGATCTTTATAGTCAATCTTATCATTCTTACTGTTACAACTATGGCTGCGGAAGTAGCCTTACTGATATGCCCTAACACACCATGGGTTGTCAAATCATACCACTAGGCATTCCTATCACTAGTGGAAAAAACACCTGTTGAGGCGGGCAAAAACCCCCCTGTTGAGGCGGTCAGAGGTCGCTGCAACAGGGGGGGCTGCAACAGATAAATACTTGTTGAGGCGGGCAAATGTCCGCCTCAACAAGTGACTTGTTGAGGCGGTCACTCTACTGCCCGCCTCAACAAACAGGCAAAATTATGCCTAACAATTCAAGTGCCCGCCTCAAAAGGCAGGCTTGTTGAGGCGGACTTTGTCCTGCCCGCCTCTAATTTGTCTCTAATTTGTGGATTTGCCCGCCTCTAATTTGTCCTGCCCACCTCTAACTTATACGGAGTACGTAGCACAATCAGATTTCATTAAAAATTTCAGTTTTTTACTGGAAGAAATTTCTGTAAGACCCACGCACCTTTATTAATAAACAATAATTTACAACCATGAACATAAACTAATCTCGTTTTACATAACGATGAAACCCAAAATCTCGATTTACAATCAGATTTATCAATCTCTACAATAATAAAACACCCAATTTCTTTACTGTCACCATAAATCACTGTATTTGCTACAGATCTGAAGCCTCTAGCTAGGGAAATGTTGCTTTACTCTCACCATAATCACTCGCCGCAACCCAGATCTGAAGCTTCTGGCTAGGGTTTGCTACAAAAATTGACTACCCAGATTTGAAGCCTCGATCTCAGTCTGATGTCGCAACCCACTCGACTCACTCGCCACCTCCTCGACCCAGATCTGATGTCGCAAACCCTAGCCAGATCTGAAAAAGACGTCGCCGCCTCGAACCACTCGTTGTCACTGGACTCGACCCACTCATTGTCACTGGACCAGCATCTCATCTTCGTCTCCCTCTCGAGCCTCTCTCTGAACGGCTACATCTCCTCCGAACTCGGCGCACACATGGCGGATTTTTAGGGTTTGAGTGAAGAGTTGTTGTTGACGATTGAAGAGGAGGAAGAGGATGAGACGAGAGGGATGAGAGGAGAGGATGAGAGGCGGCGAAGAGGAGGGTTGAAGAGGAGAGGATGAGAGGCGGCGAAGAGGAGGGTTGAAGAGGAGAGATGAGAGGAGAGGAGCGGATGAATTTGATAAAGTTTGAATGGGTTTACTCAGAATTTTGATAAAATAAATTTGATAAAGTTGGTTATTATATGAGCCGTTGGATGATGAAAGATCTAATGGCTGATATGGCAATCCGTGTCACTTAAATGAAACCAATAGAATAGGAGTAAGTGAATTGGGCAAAAACAATCAGCGCAACATTTTGAGGCGGGCAAAATTCTGCCCGCCTCAACAGGTCCAATATTTTGTATTTTTTGAGGTGGCCAAAGTTTTGCCCGCCTCAACAGGTCCAATATTTTGTATTTTTTGAGGCGGCCAAAGTTTTGCCCGCCTCAACAGATATTTGTTGAGGCGGGCAAAGCTCTGACCGCCTCAACAAGGGCGCTGCAACAGGTGTTTTTTCCACTAGTGTATTGTCCGAAGGACTCATAAAATAAGTCTGCTAGGCCATGCTTACCTGCCATCCAGTATGGTGAGCCATAATTCACTAGCCACTAAGACCCTCAATAAAAATAACTATACGACTACCAAAAATAACCAAAGATACAAAATCTATTTTAAAAGCAACCAGCACTATCCTAATGGATTGATTTGTAGTGCTTCATGCCTTGCCAATCATATTTCGAAAAATAACAGTCCTCCTCCTCAACAAATGTTTGCTAAACGTCACAGTGGTAAACCCATACCAAAACATAATTCCAGTACTAAAATCGCTGGGAGCAAAACCCATTTAGTCTACATATGAAGATATCCTTATGGAATGTTAGAGGGATTGGCTGGAAAAATGTGTGGACTGACATTGACACTTTTTGCAAAATTAACCATATCCAAATGATGTGTCTAGTAGAAACCAAATCACCAAACTATCCAGACAAGAACGTATGGAAAAAAGCGGGCTTTGACAACATCGCCATCTCCCCGGCAAGAGGCTACTCGGGGGGTGTAATAGTTATATGGAAAGACTACCAATTAAGAAACGAAACAATAACTCTACACACTATTGAAGATAGGTTCATTAGTTTTATGTATGAGGACTTTGAAAACAAAACAAAAAGTATTATTATATTCACGTATGCCCCACCACAAGAAAAACAAAAAGACGCCTTCTGGGCTCTATTAAACCAATACCTGGCATCCATTAACCTTCCTTTCTTAATAATTGGCGATCTTAATGAGATTCCGGTCATGGAGGACAAGGAAGGAGGAAACGTCCCGAATCGTACTAAACTGAAGCGATTAAATGATTTTGTAAATTTACATGATTTAGATGATCTCCCTACCTTAGGAAATCGGTTTACATGGAGACGATCTAAAGAACTCAGTTCCACCACAAAAGAGAAACTTGATAGAGTATTGGTTCAACAACAAATCCATCTCTGGTACCCTACACTTACAACAAAAAATCATGCTTTCACATCATCAGACCACTGTCCCATTTCTCTAGATATTACTAACTCTACCACCCACCAAGCGCAACCTTTCAAGTTTGAAATGATGTGGACAAAAAGGAAAGATATGACCAACCTAGTAGAACAGACATGGAGATCGAACATTCTTGGTACTCCTATGTTCAAACTAGTGAAAAAGACACAATTACTGAAATCAAAAATACAAGAGTGGAATAAAACTAGATTTGGAAATATTTTTGAACAGCTAAAAAAGGTAGAGGATGAACTCCTCCAAATACAAAGCAATTCCTCTGGTTCGGGGATGGATCAACAAGTACATAAACAACACGTGCTCACAAACAAAAAGCAATGCTTACTAACCTTTCAAAAAGTCGATTGGAGACAAAGAGCCAAACTAAAACATATAAGACTTGCAAACTCAAACACAAATTATTTCCATAGAATAGCTATTGGCAGAAGGAGTAGGAAAAATATTAAGGAAATAACAACCAATGACGGCACCCAAATTATAGAATACGACAACATCAAAAAGGAAATAAGGAAGGACTTCCAGAAGAGATTTACAATGCAACATATTGAGAAAAGTAAAATAAAAACATTCCTAAATAAAATCAAACCAGAAATATCGAATGAAGACAATGCGGATCTTACCAAAAACCCAACAACTGCAGAGATCAAGATAGCATTAGACGAAATTAGAGATGAAAAAACCCCGGGTCCAGATGGTATGCCGTCTGGATTCTACAAAAAATATTGACACATAGTTGGAACTGACATTATTAAAGCAACGAAAAGCTTCTTCCACTCTAACAAACTACTAAGACAATTCAACCACACATTTATCACACTAATTCCAAAAATTGATAATCCCCAATCGACGAACCATTATAGACCCATAAGTCTCTGTAACACTGTGTATAAAATCATATCCAAGATTATCACAAATAGACTAAAGAAGGTAATGGAGAAAATTGTCCATCCTCTTCAAGGGGCCTTTGTCAAAAACAGAAGTATTCAAGATAATGTACTTGTAGCACATGAGATATTCCACTCTTTTAAACAAAAATCTGGGAAAAATGGTTGGCTTGCCTTAAAGCTAGACATGGAAAAAGCATATGACCGAGTTGACTGAAACTTTCTATTCCTTACCCTGAAACAATTCGGTTTCTGTGAAAAACTTATCAACTGGATACAAGAATGTGTACAAACAATATCATTTCCAGTTCTGGATAATCAAGGCCCTACAGAACAATTCTACCCCACTCGAGGGCTTAATTAGACAGGGAGACCCCCTGCCACCCTTCCTTTTCATAATAAGTGCAGAAATTCTATCAAGACACTTACAAATGGCCTCAGAGGTTGGTAAAAACCAAATTGGTATCAAAATCACTAGAGGAGGCACTAAAATTCCCTTCCTTGCCTTTGCAGATGACATCATCATTTTCTCAGATACGAAAAATACTACATGTAAAAACATTAAAAAAATAATAGACGACTACTGTGAAATGTCTGGTCAACTTGTAAATTTCCACAAATCATCCTTTCAAGTAACAAAAAATACGAGAAATGAGGCAATCAAACAAATAACCCAAATATTTCAAATAACACAAGCGATGGCTCTAGACAAGTACCTAGGTTGTCCAATAATTAATAATATGGTAGATGCTTCGACATTCATACCTACAGTAGAAAAAACAAACCAACAACTCAAGAAATGGAAAGCTAATACGTTATCCCAGGAAGGGAGGAAAGTTCTGATAAAGGCTAACCTCTCCGCTCAACCAAATTATATTATGCAGAATTTTATGTTACCAAACAAGACACATAAAGAGCTACATAAAACCAAAAGAAAATTCTTCTGGAATAAAGGTGAGAATCATAAACCACTAATTAAATGGCAGGACATATGTACTCCTAAAGAAAATGGGGGATTGTGAATGAGAACAAGTAAAGACATGAATGATGCGTTACAGATGAAACTACTCTGGAAGATCCTTGCAGAACCTACCAACATGTGGGTGACCATAATAAATGAGAAGTATTTAAAAAACCAATATATCTTAAACTATAAAAAACCCAGACATAAGAAAACATCGTGGCAATGGTCGCAACTAATTAAACTTCTACCAACTTTCAACAAAGGCCTTGTTTGGAAAATCGGCGACGGAAAAACAATCAAATTCTGGACTGACAACTGGTTCCCAGAAAATCTGTTAGATAAAATCACCACCTCTGAACCAATAAATGATATGGATACTATAAGTACCTTCCTAACAAATGATAAAAATTGGAAAACCGAACTTCTCTCAAAACACTTCGGTGATTCGATCATTGAACAGATTGTCTCAATCCCAATACCATCTAATAATATCCAGGATAAAATCTACTGGAAACAAATCCAAAACGGTGGATTCTCTACGAGAACGACAATTGAAATGATCTACACTAACATAAACCTTTGCCCGTCTTTTAATGAATGGATTTGGAAACTTAACTTAGATCCTAAGATTAAAACCTTCCTTTGGAAAATAAGCAGAGAAATCCTTCCCACCAAAGCCATGCTCCACGCACGACACATTCCACTAAACACAGATTGCAAGGGATGTAACAATCAATATGAAGACTTTGAGCATTTACCTTCAAATGTGAACGAACAAAACATATACTTAGAAACTTTAACCCTGAAATAGCAAAGATTACAAGGGTGATGTGCACATCTAATCGGCCAAATATAGATATTCTAAATGAACTTCGAGAGAAACTGTCGAGAATTGAGCTAGAAGAACTTGCTACTATATAGTGGGCTCTCTGGTTCTACCGGAACAAAGTAAACTTCAATCCAGATGAACACGAGAAACTACCAAACATTCATTACTTCATTCGTCAACAAATGAAACAATGGAAATTAGCTAAAAAAGAAGATATGGATTTCACGAGTAGTCCGATAAAACCCACCAAAACAAGAAGAAATCGTAATCATATTCGTTGGAAAAACCAAAACCAAACTACTTTAAACTCAATGTGGATGCAGCGTGCCCGGATAATGCCAAAGCATCTTATGGGTTAATCATTAGAAACCATACTGGAACCCCTATCAAAATGGAAAATGGAAATGTTGGATATGTTTCCCCTCTGTTGGCTGAGGCCCTTGCAATGCGTTATGGCATTAAAATGGCTATTCAGCTTGGAATCTCATTTATTGAGATCGAAGGCAATAATTTACGCCTTATTAATGCCATAAAAGGCATTTGGTTTTGCCCTTGGGAGATTGACATGATTGTAACAGACATCCTTTCTGGTCTGAGACAGTTTAAAGTGTTCCATATCTCCCATATTTTTCGGGAAATTAATGGTGTGGCCGACCTTATTGCTAAAATGTACTTTATGTCACCACCACCCGAGTGCGAAACTTTTTCAGATCTTTCGGATTTCATCGCTCGCGATGCTCTAGGGCGATATCACTCGAGATAAGTGGTGTCCCCCTAAACGCTTTCCTCATAAAAAAACGATAGATCTACACATGGCCGGGCATTAGGGTGTTAGAAGTGGGTGACCGAACCGGGCCCCCAAAATTTCGGGGCCCCATATTTTAGTTTGGGAAAATGTCAGGTGAAAATAACTTTTAAAATACGAACGTGAGAATGGTGCACATTAGTAGTAAATTGGTGAGCATTTAGTATTAATTTGGTGCACATTCGTTAACAAACTTAAAACATCCAAAATTTGAAGAACATTCATGTTTTAGAAATTGAAGAAAATTCAGGTAAAAATTGTATATGTGCATTACTTTTTCAAAGGATGTGTATCAAAAAAATTGATGCACATTTAAGTATGTTTTGATGCACATTTAAGTATATTTTGATGCACATTAGCCTTTCGCACATTCTCATTTTAAAAATTGTTCTCACCGGAACCGCACCCTTTTAGTTTTAGGTCTATTATATATTTTTTTTATTTATATCTCCAAAATTAATAGGTTTAATTTCTACCTTTTTTTTCCAAATTCGATCCCTTTTTCTAGAAATCGATCTCAATTCTTTCAATTATTTTTGATTCTCAATTCAAACGTATACATTTAATATCTTAGAAAGCATAACTAGTTTACAATGAATAATTTGTCAAATGTTTTGTAATAAATTTGGGTTTTTTATACGTTCCTTCGTCAACGTTCAAAGCCACATATTTTGGCATATGAGTTGCTAGTTCTCATTTTTTTTTTTTATTCTTGCTTTTTCGAATCCTTTTCAATCGTTTTAATTTTCATGTGAGATACTAATTTCCTTCTTTTTACTGACTAATATTACTGATATTAAATTCGATTATTAAAATGATAAGCAATTAAGCATGCTTAATATGTAATGACATACTATTTATTTTCTAATATTTATATTTTTTAAGAGTTATAGCAGGGCCTCCAAAATACTAGGAATGACCCTGAATCTACATATATTTAAAAGAAAAAAAAATGGAACTGTTTGTTGACCCTTGCATATAGTGAAAGGGTAACTCTTTAGATCAAGAACGACTCCGTACCCAAATAGATGGTCTTCCATAACAGTTTTACAAGATTTATTTTATTATTTTGGACTCAACTACACTTGCTAGCTAGTACGGAGTATTGATTATTTAATTGACTTTGATTATTCTTATATTTTCATAAGTCATAATCCTATTATTCATATATTCTTATGCCTACGTTGTACGGATACATAATTTTCAAAACTCTAAAATAGTATAGATTAGGCAGTTTAGTTAAGAAATAAACTATATTTGATATATAATAGAATTTGAAGATAACTGATAAAAACCAAAAAGTTGGAACAAAATTTGTAATAAATCAAGAAAGGATTATGACTTATGAAAATATAAGAATTGGGCTTCGTCTTACGAAGGACATCAAAATGCCTACAATCTATCTACATAAGCCCTTCCTTGTATAAATCTATACATATACTAAGACAGAGCGGTGTTTTGTCACATGTCGTCTTTACGTTCAATTGGCCTATGTGTCGGCTTCTGACTTATGCCACCTCATCTTCCACATCATTATTTTTTATCTTTTGTTATATATATCTTTAAAAAATATATTAAATAAGGAAACAAAAAGATATCTAATAAACTAATCTTTTTTTTATCTTTTATCTAATTATAAAATTAAAAAGATATCAAAGAGATTCTATTATTATTTTTTATTTTTTACAATGTTATATGTTTTATCTTATATTTATCTTATTTATTTTACTATCAATTTACTTAGAACCTAAACTATATATTATCAATATGATTAGAACTTACAATATAAAGTACTACACAAAATATAAAAATATAATTATATTATTAAAACATATTTAATACATGCAACCCCGTGGATGGCGCGAGAGCACACGCAAGTCTATCCTTTTATAATTTGTGTCAGGGGAGAACTCCTTCCTTTGAATAAATTTATGTCACATCAACAACGTCAATTCAACGACATCTCATCTTATTTTCTAAAAAAAATATATTCTTAATCTAATAGTTAATAATAAAAAATGGGTTATTTACCGAAAATCACCCGTATGATGGCCTACTTTGCGATTAATCACCCCTATGTTGCAATATTACCGAAAATCACCCTTATCATACCCTCCGTCACTCAACAACCACCCCTCACTAACTTCCGTTAAATACTTATGCCACGTGGCATATTATATTATTTATTATTTTTTGAAATTACAAATCACACCCTTAAACTTTTGTAATGACATTTTTTTCCATTCCTTCAAATGTTGGACAGTTTTTGTAATTTATAAAAAAGTAATCAAATCCCCTAAACCATCATCTTCCCCAAACTTCATTCTTCAATACTTCTTTCTTCTTCTTCTTCTCCAAAATCCCAAACGCAGCCATCTCAATGGATCTCCAAAATCCACATACCATCCACATACCAGCTCGAATTCGAATCCAGATCTGAAAAACTCGTCGACTTCCGATCCGTTGACGGTCTCGAAGAACTGATCCAAATCGAGCTTGAGCATGCGGTTGAACACCATCGGATGGTGCCTCTTTTTCCTCGGCGCAGGCGGCGGGCTTTTGAGCTGCGGAATCCGATTCTTCTCCGATCTCGGTGTTTGGCAGAGCAAGGGTGTAGTGCGAGGCGTTGTAGATCGTCGGGAGGAAGGGATGATCCAGATCCGCGAGGATTTTAGCCTCTGTGTCGGACTGCGAGAGTTTTTTGGAGGAGAGCGAGTCGTGATCGACGACTTTGAGGGCGAAATTTGAGGAAGGGAGGTCGCGGATTTGGCAGAGGAAGACATGGCCGAGATCGCCGGATCCGAGGCGGCGGAGGAGCTTCAAAACCCTAACCCTAACCTAACCCTAACCTACTTCGACGTCTTCGCCACCCTCCCGCCTCTCCTCCCTCCAGGCCCCATCGCAATCCTCGGCTTCGGCGCCGGATCCTCCACGAACCTCCTCCTCAACCTATACCCTCACTCCGTTGTCCACGGATGGGAGATCGACCCCTTCGTCGTCGACGTCGCCAGGGAATATTTCGGAGTCGCGGATCTCGAGAAACGCTTCCCGCAGAGATTGTTTATCCACGTTGGGGACGCACTTGACGCCGCTCTCGAATCCGGATTCGCTGGGATCTTGGTCGATCTGTTCAGTAAGGGGAGCTTGGTCCCGGAGTTGCAGGATCCGGCGACTTGGCGTGCGATGAAGGGGAGGCTGAAGGAGGGAGGGAGAATCATGGTGAATGTTGGAGGGAACTGTGTTGAAGCTGAGGATTCAGGGAGAGATGGGAGGGCTGTTATGGAGGAGACTTTGATGGCGATAGCAACTGAGGATTCAGGGAGAATCATGGTGAAATTACCCAGATATCAGAAGGGAAGGATGAAGGGTATGATCCGGGAATTGTCTTCAAGGGAGGAAGAGGATGAAGTGTTATTTTGGGGAAGATGATGGTTTAGGGGGTTTGATTACTTTTTTTAAAATTACATAAACTGTCCAACATTTGGAATGGAAAAAAATGCCATTACAAAAGTTTAAGGGTGTGGTTTGTAATTTCAAAAAATAAAAATTAATATAATATGCCACGTGGCATAAGTATTTAACGGAAGTTAGTGAGGGGTGATTTTTGAGTGACGGAGGGTATGATAAGGGTGATTTCCGGTAATATTGCAACATAGGGGTGGTTAATCGCAAAGTAGGCCATCATACGGGTGGTTTTCGGTAAATAACCCATAAAAAATTGGTAACCTTCTCCACTACCTCCTCCATATTCTCCAAACGTGCGGCACCCGCATAGCACCAAAAATTACACCGCGCAACACAGTCTGAAGGACACGTGGTGACGACCGGACCAAATATTTCTTTGGACCGGGTTCAATTAGGCGTTTTAGGTTTGATTGGTCTGACTGGATTTAATGTAATTTCGTTTTCGGTATTTGAATCAGGTGGGGTTGAGGTATATATGATGTTCTCTCGATGTCCTCTCTCACGGTTTTATCTTTTGTAATGGGTTTTATTTTTTTGTGGTGTCTCGAGCGAAGGCCAAAACAACTTGGTTATAGTGAGTGACAACAAACTTTTGTTCTTGGTCTGGTCCGTTGGAGGTATTTAAATTCTGGCCCGTCTGAGGTATGTGAATCCTGGTCCGTCCAAGCGACTGCCTCAAATTCCCCCCACCTCCGTGATGGCGTTCCTTGAATCTCTATAATCGTGCCTCCACTACCCATGTAAACCCCTTTTTTTCGCCCACTTATACCATCTCATGAAAATCTTTTTTAATTTGATCTATTCATCCCATCATCTTTCTCTTCTGATTTGAGTTTACTGCTTTCATTGTTTATTTTGATTTAATCAATGGAAAGTAGATGCCCATTTGTAGGTTTGATTTGATTTCATATGGTCAATGAATTTCAATGTTATGTTCTATTTTGAAACCAAACCAAAGATGAATGGTGATGATTATTTATTGGGTTTTCGTAACCTTTTTTTAGGAGATATTTGTAGATGTAGATGTAATTATCAAATTTGAAGTGATAAGTTGAATTCCGTGTTTCGAAGTTATGAGATTGCGTTATAATTTCTTATGTCGCAGTGATGTTGATTCTTAGAAGCAACTGTGAGTTGCGAAAGTAGGAGTTGGAACATTATGTTTTTACGATATGTCAGCCTTAACTACTATGTAGAAATTTTAGAAATGTTGATATTATTTCATTCAATTATATATAAGTTTTTATTTGTTGATCAATATTAATCAACTTCGGGTGACAAATTTGAGAAGAATAATTGAAAAACCATCATTTATTGCTCATCAACAAAAGGATTATAGCTTTGGAATTAAACTCGGGCAACAAATGGTAAGTCCTCACAAGCCTATTTGACATATGATAGATAATATGGATTATAGATTATATTATATGATTGATAAGATAGAAATATGTTACAGAGAGATGAGGTTCAGTGTTTCGATTATTTTTTTCGTTTCTAATTACAATTTCAATGTGTTTTTGTTGATATATTGAGTATCGATTGAATTTTTGTGTTCTCTTGGTTTTTAAATCGATCTGTCAATCTATATGTCTTTTATCGTCATAAACACTTTAGGAAATTTGATCTCAACTTCTGGCTTAGAATTTCTATTTTGTTGTTGTTTCTTAGGGTATTGATTCTCATTCAAGAATGAGCAGAGTATGCCGCTTAATAATTCAACAATGAACACATTACGGTGTCACAACAAATCTCTCTTGCAATACGCGAATCCAGTTAATATCATGGATGTAATAATTTGTGCGTGAACATCATTAATTATCTTCAATAATTTAACATCAACATCACTAATTATAAACAAGACTGATCGCACGGATTACTCACGGTTAGTTAATGAACTACTCCGTAAATTTTAACTCAGACTCGACCGGTCATTGAAATATTTAAATATGTTACATTAGGGACTACCATTCTTGTAACTTGAGCAAATTTGATTACCTAGCTCTTAAAAAAGGCGTATATATTAAGCTTGACCAGTATATTTTTAGCAGCACTAGCTTATCGATTATATAAAAAAATAATAGTTCTCCTTCTAATATCTTCTCTAATGACGTCGATCCACCAAGATCTATTTCATGATTTTGTTACAAGTTCATGATTCATCATAGAATTAATTTTAACCTTTCATTTTGTAATATTTTTAACCTACACACATGATTGTAGTGTTTCATTTTTCTAGTATAGCATCGCAATAAATATAAATTATGTTTAGAACTCGGTTATAAATTTGAGATAAAAATTGAATTTGACTAGGCTAAACCCACACGACAACATGCAAACGTTCAGCAATGATGTCAATAAAATTGGAGTATAATAACATGGAATGAATTAAATATCATAGTAATGCTGTCCATGTAGTTCCAAGTCTAATACGGAGTAAAAATTACTTACAACTTGGGTCAAACATTATAAAATTACTTTTTGAATATTCTGGCCGAATACAATTTCGCCATCTGGATTTGGTTTACGATCTGATCATCCAATCAAAACTCTATAAGAGTGCCCATTCAATTCAAACAAGAATATTGATATTACATAAATGGATATATCCGAAATGGGTGATGATTTGAAACTTCTAGGATTTTGGGGAAGCCCTTTTAGTAGAAGAGTGCAAATTGCGTTGAATATGAAGGGATTAGAGTATAATTACATTGAGCAAGATTTGTATTTCAAGAGCGATGAGCTTCTTAAGCATAATCCTGTTCATAAGAAGGTTCCTGTGCTTATCCATGGCGACAACTCCATTGCTGAATCTCAGGTGATCATCGAGTACATTGACGAGACATGGATATCGGGACCTTCGATCCTGCCTCGATCCCCCTTTGAGAGAGCCAAAGCGCGTTTTTGGGCTAGGTTTATTGATGATGAGGTACCACCTTAACTAGTACTTTTAATTCATGATTTATAGGTTCTGTTATCATTAATTGCAGCTTTGTGTTGATATTGGAATTACAACTTCAAACATTCAAGAGTATGATAGAGGTTGATTTGTTCTTCCTGTTAAGTAATTTGCATATTCTTGGAAATGGAGGAGATGTTTAATTCCTATGACAATGACTAATTACTATTAATACACGATTTGGATACGGCGAGAATGGCCTTATCCTACGAATATACGAATCCATGCACACCCTTCTATATAGATATGCACATTCTTTCACATTCACATGCACACGAGACATGTGTATATATTTTTTCATATATAGTCAAAGACATGTACACATCTGCAAATGTGCATGTGAATGCAAAGGAAATGTGCATGTGAATATATAAGGTTGTACATCAGTACATGTATATATTCGTATATTCGTAGGATAAAAATCATTCTCACGTGAATCTTTTCGATTAATACATATGTGAAATGTAAGTATATTATTCTGAATGATTCAACAATAGTCTGATTAAGAAATTTGCAGTGCTTGCCATCACTATGGAAGGCGTTTTGGGGACCGGAAGAAGAGCAAGAGAAGGCGACAGAAGAAGCGCGTGTTAATCTCATCTTACTCGAGAAGCTTCTAGAAGGAAATAGGTTCTTCGGAGGGGATTGCTTTGGATATTTAGACATAGTAGCTAACTTCATAGGCTATTGGTTGAGTGCAATTGAAGAAGCGGGTAACAAGCCTATTTTGACTAAGGAACACTTTCCTTTGCTTTGCAAATGGCAACATGAGTTTGTTGATTCGGAATATGTCAAGTCCAATCTCCCTCCTAGACACAGAGTAGTCGCCTTCTATAGTATTCGTATGGAAGCCGCTAAGTCTCTTAAGATGTTAGACGGTAATTCGACGTAATATTCGTGTACTAAGTCTAGATTCTTTGATTGCGGGAAGGCAATTTGAGGTTGAGTTTTTGAGTTGGAGAGTGTATTTTGGAGAAGAGAACATATTTCTAGCTTGTTGAAGGTGACAAGAGTTAGTATATTTTTACTCCACGTGAGGTGGAAATGATGCATGCTAGCCAATTTGCTTGTGTCGAGAAGCAAATTTGATTTGGCAATAATTAAGTTTCTATTATTCTCGAGTCTTCTCAATTCAGCTTTTGTGTAACATATGATAAAGATATTGTGTAAAAAAGTCTTCACCATTAGCTCATATTTGCACAACCTTCAATCTTTCCAGACCGTAATAAAATTTAGTTTGAATGTGTTTGATTCCGCAAGTGTCATGCAATTAATTGTACCGCAAACTGATCACCCTATTTGTATATGCGGTTGATTATTTGACATTATGCAAATTATAGTTGGTATTTAACACAATAGCATATAGTTTAAATCTTATAATGCCCGTTACTATAGTGTGCTTCCTGTGAATAATAAAGAACTTATTGGTCGATTGTTTATATCAAGTTTGCTTCCTAGTTAATAAGTTAATTCCTCAAGCCAATGTAACTTTATCCAAAGTATAACTTAAGTCAATCATTAAAGAAATGCTTAATTACTTAATGTCAATGATTGGCACACCAACTAATTTTATTGGCGCACACGGACGTTTGTAATCAATCAGGGTGAGAACAAAGATATATGAAAAATATGTGAGTTTTGTTCTCCACATGGTGGCAGACAAGAAATTATCCGAAAATTCTAAATTTAATATTCAGTTAAATCAGAATGAACTCATATATTTGTTTTTCATAGAATTGAGGACCAATTCAATCGACGATTGATTTGTACTCTACTACGTTGTGGACAAAACAGTTAATTTTCTTTTTAAAAAAATATTTATCCTCAACTTAGTTGCCCTACTTTAATGGTGTGCCTATAAACAACCTTACTTAATGTGAATCTATTTCATTTGGTGATGAGGTCATAGCTGTAGTCACATGAAACCGATTTCTTTCATGCCAATACAAACTTGGCATGGGACACGAACCACCCATATTTTAATGTCAATTAAGTAGAGCTAGTCAACTCTGAAAGCATCCCTTGCTCAATGACCAATGTTAGCTTGTGTTGTGATACGAGTGTAACTAAATGGGGATATTAGTGGTACGTCGGGTTCAGAAAATCCACCACTTG
This sequence comes from Oxyria digyna, assembly GCA_029168935.1. Taxonomy (NCBI): domain Eukaryota; kingdom Viridiplantae; phylum Streptophyta; class Magnoliopsida; order Caryophyllales; family Polygonaceae; genus Oxyria; species Oxyria digyna. Next base: position 2,432,443 of record JAPVLV010000017.1, read on the forward strand.
ATCAACAGACTCGATCACAAATTTGAGTTCGGCCGACGACCACCTACTTCCTGAACGCAACCGACGAATTTGGATTCGATTGACCCCGTTGACCACCTAGTTCGGTAATAATTTCATTATGTTCATGTATCATTGTTTTAGTTACTCTTGTCACTTTGATCTGACGATTAATTATCATTCTCGTAGAGGCCGGTTTCATACGAGAGGTTCAATTCCCGATTTGGTTGGCTAACATTGTTCCCGTTAGGAAGAAAAATGGCAAACTTTGGATATGTGTGGATTTTAGGGACTTGAATGAAGCATGTCCTAAGGATGAATTCCCACTTCCGATCACTGAGCTCTTGGTGGACGCTACTACTGGGTTCAAAGGTTTGTCCTTTATGGATGGGTTCTCCGGTTACAATCAAATCAAAATGCACCCTGCAGATGAAGAGTTAACTGCTTTTCGAACACCTTTGGGCACATTTTGTTATACAGTAATGCGTTTCTGTCTGAAGAATGATGGGGCAACCTACCAGAGGGCGATGACGGTCATTTTTCATGATCTACTTCACAACACCGTTGAGTGTTATGTAGATGACTTAGTGGTTAAAACCAAAGAAAGAAAGGATCACCCAAATGATCTTCGGAGAATTTTCGAGAGGTTGCGCAAGCATCAACTAAAGACGAATCCCCTTAAGTGCGCATTTGGCGTGACATCGGGAAAGTTTCTCGGGTTCATAGTAAGGTACCGAGGAATCGAAATTGATCCTGATAAAATCAAGGCTATAGTTGAGATGTCACCTCCAAGGAACCTACGAGAGCTTCGGGGTTTGCAAGGCAAGCTTGCCTATATTCGGCGCTTTATCTCAAATTTGACAGGAAGGTGTCAACCATTTCTAAGGTTGATGAAAAAGAATGCACCATTCATTTGGGATCGGTCATGTCAAGACGCGTTCGAGAGCATCAAGACTATCTAACCAATCCGCCAGTCCTATTAGCACCGGTGCAAGGAAGACCTCTTATCCTTTACACGGCATCGCTAGAGCGGTCTTTGGGAGCTATGTTAGCTCAAAATAATGAGGATGGAAAAGAGATCGCCTTATATTACATCAGCCGAACTTTGGTAGGGGCAGAGCAAAATTATTCCGCCATGGGAAAATTTGATTGGCTTTGATTTTTGCCATTCAGAAGTTGCGTCACTACCTTTTATCCCATCAGATCATTCTGAACTCTAAAGCTGATCCTTTAAGGTTCATTCTAGTCTGGGAGATTAGCTAAGTGGGCTATGTTATTGGCCCCATTCGACATCAAATTTGTGTCACAAAAGGCGGTGAAAGGTCAAGCTTTGGCTGATTCCCTAGCAGCTCATCCAACTCCTGGTAATGAGGAATTGCATGATGATTTTCCCGATGAAGAAGTCTTTAATGTTGAGGAAAATACATGGCAACTATATTTCGACGGTGCTGCAAGGAGAGATGGAGCCGGGGTTGGGATCATATTTGTTACGCCTTCTGGTGGTCTGGTGCCTTATTCTTTCTCTTTATTGGAGAATTGCACAAACAATATGGCTGAATACGAGGCCCTAATCATTAGTCTTGAAATCTCTTTGGAGATGCGCATCGATCCTTTAAAGGTGTTTGGTGACTCTCAACTGATTGTTCGACAAATAAATGGACAATGCAAAGTAAGAAACTCAAATCTGGTTCTTCTTCATCAAAGGGAAAAGTACCTCATAGGTCAATTCTTTCAAATTGAGATTGAGCACGTTTCAAGGTCTGAGAATGCAAAGGCTGATGCCTTGGCTAAATTAGTCGCGTCACTCATACTTCCCGGTGAAAGGGAGATCCAAGTAAATATTGGAGAGCGACACTTACTTGCTCCTGCATTAGAGCGCGTCGATCAGGTCGAAGAAATCAAGGTGGTCTCTGTTTACGAGATCGATGAAGATGTTGATTGGCGCGAACCTATCTTGGAGTATTTAAAGTATGTCATTCTACCTGATGATGCAAGAAGGGAGGTAGATATCAAAAGGCGAGCACCCCATTTCTCATTAGAAAATGATATGTTGTATAGAAGATCCTTCGAAGGGAAGTTGCTAAGGTGTTTCTCTAAGGAAGAAGCACAAAATGCTCTTGCAAAGACTCATGCGGGGTTATGTGGAGCGCATCAAGCTGGTCCTAAGTTGGCGGAGCAAATTAAGAGACAAGGTTATTATTGGCCAACTATGGTAAAGGATGCAATGAAGTTTGCAAAGGCTTGTCATGCTTTTCAGATCCATTCCGACTTTATTCACCAACCTCCACAACTTCTCCATCCGACAATATTGTCATGGCCATTTAATGCATGGGGTCTAGATGTTGTTGGACCCATAAATCCATCATCTTCTCGTGGTCACCAATACATCTTGGCTGCGATAGATTATTTTTCTAAATGGGCCGAGGCTTTACCGTTAAGGGCGGTTGGGGCAAAAGAAGTTGCGAACTTCATAAGAGTTCATCTGATTTATCGTTACGGAGTTCCATCAAAGATCATTTCGGATAATGCTCTCTATTTCAAAAATCAAATGCTGGTGAAGATGGCTGAAAAGTTTGGATTTCAACACAGTTTCTCATCAAGCTATAATCCGTCCTCAAATGGCCAGGCCGAGGCATTTAACAAGGTGTTCACGAAGATTCTCAAGAAGATGGTGTCAAAGACAAAAAGAGATTGGCATGACCGTCTACCTGAGGCTCTATGGGCATACCGTACGACCGTTCGAACATCAACGGGATGTACGCCCTACAATTTGGTCTTTGGTTATGAGGCGGTGTTACCCCTTGAGGTGCAATTGCCTTCTTTGAGAATTGTCGTACAATTGACCGATCCAGATGAGAATGCTAAAGTTCGTTTGGCTGAGCTTGAAGCGTTGGATGAACATCGATTGTCAGTCCAACAAAGGCTCGAAATATATCAAGCGCAAGTTGCCGGTGCGTTTAATAAACGAGTCAAGTTTCGGTCATTTTCGGTTGGTGATTTGGCGCTTACAATAAGGCGGCCCATTGTCATTAATCGTAAGTCGGGCGGAAAGTTTGATCCAAAATGGGAGGGTCCATATGTTATTATCAAGGTCTTTCCTAAAGGCGCTTAGGAGCTCTCAACTTCAGAGGGAGACGTAGTTTACCAGTGCGTGAACGGAAAGTTTGTGAAGAAATACTTCGCATGAGATGACCAAATATCCTTGTATGCAAATGATAGTCGAAGTGGTTTGAGCAACTCTTCCTAGAAGGTGGGTTCATTGTCATTTCGGAGATGCGTTCGAAAAGGTATAAAAAAAAAGAAGCAACAACAACAAAATACAAGAGGGCCAAATGGTAATTTGATGATTTGGTTTTCTTGAACTACGAATGGCTTGATCCCTCACAAAGGGGGTGTGTAGGCAGTCTAGTCAGGTATATACTAGATGCAGTCACAAAAACAAAACAAAACAACTTTTTGTTGTGCTCTTAGAATGATGTGCAAAATGAAAAGTGAATCATGTTATTATTGATGATATGGTAAAGAAGTCTCACAAATGATAAACAAGGTGCAAAGAAAAGCATAAAAAGTCCAATACAAAGTCACTAGTCACTAGAAGCAAGGGAAGACAAATGGGTGACGATGATCTTGATGCGAGCTTCAGTTGCATTCAGTTCTTCAAGGCAAATTTGGCTTGTCTTCAGAACTTCTTCCAGGTCTTGTTTCTTGGCCTTGTCAAGTTCAATGCACTCCTTTGCTTCAAACATGCTCTTCTCCACCTCTTCCTTATCGTGAGCAAGGTCTTCTTTCATCTTATGGAGTTTTGCTTCTAGATTTGAGACTTCTTCTTCTCGTCCTTTGAGGGCGGTAACTTTATCCTGAAGTTGAGCTAATATCTTCTCCTTGGCTTCAGGCTTCATGGCATACACAGATATATCAGCATACAATTTGTCCAGAGAGGTAGTGTCAGCTTCACGACTTAATTTGGATGCAATCTCAGTACTCTGAAGAAAGTTCTTGACTTGGGAGTCAATCCAGGATATGCTCATATCGCTAATCTCAGCAACTTTGGCTAGAAGCTTGACCGCTTCCATGTTTTTGAGGATTTCACCTCTGGTTGATTCTGGATTTTGCGAAGTTTGCAAGCTTAAGATACCATCAACCACTGCCTTAATCCCGTCTATCACAGCACGACGGACAAATTCTGGTATTGGGGTCAAGAATAGATCTTTCAGAGACCTTGGCATACTTGGAGAAGTACTCACCAGGATATGTTGTTGATCAGATGGGAAATCCTCAGACAAAATCGAGGGTAAAATGTTTGCTTCCTTCTCTACAGCATTCCTCTGGGCCTCAATGTCTTCAGAAGCTATTTTATCAAAACACAGGAGTTCTGAGCTGAATGTGTCAGTAAAGTCAATCTTTTCCACAGCGACAGAGTCATAAGAGCTATCTGGTCTCGGGTAGCGGGCCCTCTTATAATTTACGTCATCGCTAGCAGATTGGTCCCTTATCACCCTTTTGTTTGCTAAAAGGTTGGTAAGAGGAGGGGAAGAAGGCCTTGGTGAAGAGGACTCTGAAGATTCAGAAAGTTGCATGGAACCTTTGGAACCACAAGAAGATTGGCAAGTGTTGGGGAGTTTTACAACACCCCTTAACCCATTGGTAACATTCCTCATATTGACGATGACATATACATCCTCTCTGATATGTGAGTTTTCGTTAGTCAAGGTCACATTGATCTTGGTTATGGACTGGCTCAAATATGGTGTTGAAGCTTTGACCCACCATGCACAATAACTCGCAGTGCAAGTTCCCTCATAGCTATAACGAGGGATGCGAAAGAGAGCTCCAGTGTCTCGGTTAAACAAGCGAGCATAGCAGCGTGCAATGTCTTCTAATGATCTTTGGCTTCTCAAGGATATCCCGAACCTCAGATGGTTAGAAGGAACTGCCTGATCAAACCCAAACTGTCGAGCAAACCTGTTTAGATAATACGACTGCAAAATCAACTCAGATCCGATCCTCACAGGTAACACACATGAGCGTATACATATTAACTGCTCCAAGATGACATCAGACATCCCTTCGTTGGTAAGATGCTCCACATCGACCGGGCCTCCGAATGGTATTCGTCGATAGCAAACGTGTTGGGAGTGTCTGAGTATTATATGAGCCTTATGGATAGAAAATACATTTCCATTTATTCCGGAGTAATAGGCTAGCCGTGGATAATCTTCAGTAAAGTCGCTCTCAGGACGGGAAGGATACAAAGATGGAAAATATTCGGCCATCCAACCAAGAACAAAATGCATCCCGAAACTCGCGCCTGCTCTTCCTGGATTAACGGGATGGGTGGCGACTTTGCTCAACTCATGGTATATATGGCCCAAGACGACAGGAGCAAGTGATACTCTTTTTCCCTCTGCCATGAAACAAGCCATCACAAAACTCTCAGGACGTACTGTTCTTGCTTTCTGTGGGAGAAGAAATCGGCAAATGAAGAAAGCCAAAAAAGCAGCCAATTCTCCTTTATCACTGACACGCAATGCAAGCATAGGCTTAGCACGGAATGAAGTTCTTTTCATCCGAGAAGACTTTTTTGTGACATTGCTTTGTTTCCTGGGATGATCAGCAGGTTCTTGGCCATAAGCACCATAGATTTTCTCACCTCTATAGAAATAAGCTAGCCAGTTCCACCATGTTACTTCTTTTGACCCAAAATGTTGACAAAGATCTGCATGGATACGAAGGAGCTCTGCGACGGTAGAGGGATATTTGGACTCATCTAATAGATCCTTGTTGAGCGGTATAAATTCTTCGTACGGATCTCCAAGGATTGACAAACCTCCAATGTGCTTCAAATCATTTAAGGAGATACTAACCTCGCCACCCCCGTGATGAAGAGTGTTTGTTAATGGACTCCAAAGTTCGCAGAAAGCTCGCCATACATTCTTCTGGAGTATATAAGGGTAGCGTGAGATAGCAACAGCCCCATACACATTAGCTTCGCGAAGAGTATAATCAAAACGCTCCAAGTTCTGTTCTGTCCATTCCATCAACCGAGGTGTGAAAGTTGCATTGCCCTGAAGAGAAAATTCAGTTCCCCAATTCAGTCGTTGATGTAACATTCTCTTGAGGACCGGATAGAACTCTTCGTCAGCCTTGAATTGTGCGGTGGAATCGTCGTCAAGGCAAAACTTCTCAAGAAAGACCCCTTTGAAGTGCATTTTAATGTCTCGACGAGTCTGGATACAGCCCCTCTCGTTCTCTCGAAGGAATGTTAAGTGACCTTCTCTGGTTTTGTGATTCTGCGTCAAACAAATCTAAAACTGAGGTGGTTCGACGAGCTTTATATCATTCATAGATCTCGATCTCTTGTAAGCATAGCCATGCTCAATTCTTGCCCGTCAATTCCAAGAATTCGTTCGGACCGGATCTCCCCATAAGCATTCATCTGCAAGGAGTGGAAAAATTAAAATACGGATGAGTATTTGGAACAAACTTTGAACATGTTTGAGAAGTTCACATGTGCAAAGTTTGGGGGCAACTGTTAGGATTAAAAAAATATATGAAATTCAATTACTTGTGTTAATATGTCTATGAAAAAATAGGCTTTAACACATGTAAAAAAAAAGGGGGATTATATTAAGGTTAAATATGCTTAACTTTCTTAGCATATAATGACCTACTCCCTCCGTCCCTAAATGATAGTCTCATTGTTGTTTTTGACACTATTCACAATTTAAGAGAATCTTGTAAATATCTTTAAATATATAAGAAAAAATATAGTCATGTGGGATCTTGTTTGATTCGTTTCAATGAGCACAACAATAATATCAAAATTTTATAATTTTTACCAACTTGTAGTTAGAGATATTAACGATACAAAACGTGTATCGGCAAATGTGCCGGAGTGAAATGGGACTATCATTTAGGGACAGAGGGAGTATAATCTATATATATGGCTGGTTCCGTACAAAGAGTTATGAAATAAGGGATTTAAAAATAAATAAATAAAATAGTCATTATTATGATGATGTGACTGAGTAATTACCCATTACACAATAGTCAAACCAAAAAAGACGTTACTACCTTGTGACAATTACAAATTGTAACGGGGAGAACAATTAAATCTCAATTACAAATAGTAACGGGTGAGAGCAATTAAATCTTCTCCTAAGAAGAGCCTGCAAAAAAAAAGGACAAAAACGTGAGGCTGTCAAAAAAAAAACAGAGAGAAAGCAAAGGAAAGGGGAGGAATAGTACAAGACTATTGCTAATTTGCTACAGAATACGTGCAACAAAGGTAGAAGAAATGTTACTTTATTTTATATTATTTTAATCCCTTATGATAAATGGCTAATCTTCCTCATGAACGAGAGGGTGTTTTTTTTTTTATGATCCAAAAACAGGTTGGAATTGTTTCTAAACGAAGAACAAGACTATGTATTTCTATGAAATCGTATGTCTTTAAAAGATGAACAAACTCAACACGAAGAACAAGACTATGTGTTTCTACGAAACCTTATGTCTCAAAATTATATAGACTATGTGTTTCTACGAAACCTTATGTCTCAAAAATTATATAGACTATGTGTTTCTACGAAACCTTATGTCTCAAAATATATAGACTATGTGTTTCTATGAAACCGTATGTCTTTCAAATTATATATAGACTATGTGTTTTTATAAATCTTATGTCTTGAGAATAATTATGTGTCTCACCAATATACGGGTGCAAATAGCAAAGCATGATAATTTATGAGGCCTATATATACTATATGATTGAAGCCTCCAACACATGATAAAATGCAAAGCAAAAATCTTAAGCATTTGTAATTAAATATATATGTACGGTTAGGTTAATATGTTTACCTATTTCTTTTACCAACAAATAAAGAAAGTTAGGTTAATATGTTTATTTAATGGCAAAATTCATATTTGACCAATGGGCTACTATACCTACTATATGAGCATGGGTATAGGGTTGTCAACAAATGCTATATAAAGACAATGCTAATTTGACAATTGAAATATGAGAAAAGTTGAAGGTACATACCTTAGAGTACTCTACGGATTGGTGTAATCTTGGTGTAATTTCGGAGAGGAGTAATCTAAATTTCCATGCATAAAGCTTGTATATATATAAGTTAGTAAGAGATTTGAATTTCTCTAAATTAAAGAAGGGAGGATTTTCTGGGATCCACCATGTCAAGATTGATTTGGAGAATAAATTTGCAAATTTTCTATGATTTTGAGTTATACCAATCAAATCTATAAAGAATCCGGATCAGGTGAGAATGATTATTATTGTGCGAATTGCGAATGGATGCACATTTAGGCGATTGACATGCACTTTCTTCAGTAATGACATGCACATTTAGGCCATTGACATGCACTCGGTCAGATTTGCATGTCATTGATAATTTGCCATTGACATGCATTTTCGGGGTGTGTGCATGTACTTTTCACATATTATCAATGACATGCATATCTGACCGAGTGCATGTCAATGGCCTAAATATGCATGTCATTACTGAAGAAAGTGCATGTCAATCGCCCAAATGTGCATCCATTCGCAATTCGCACAATAATAATTATTCTCACCTGAATCTTTTCCATCTATAAATTTGAAAATGTATATATTTAAGATGGATATGGGTTAATTAGTGTTACCCATATAAATTATCTTAATGATAAATGGATGGGCATCCCACGTACATATTACATATTTGTATAATGAGGCTCTGTATCACTAAAGCCTTTAAAGCTGAAGTATTGCATGTATATGTACGTTCAAATTGAAGTTTGTTTCAATAAAACAAGCTTTCATGAGTAATTTATATATGGATGATTTATATAAGTTACTAAAATTTGGGCAGTCTTATGAAATCATATTTTTTGAATTACGAGAATTTGATTCATATATATATAGGTGGATACGTATATATATATATATATATATATATAGGTGGATACGTAGGACGTTCGTTACAAAAATATAAAAGAGTAACGAATTCAATCACATACCCAAATTTAAGCACAAAAACAAAAACGGTTCTTTTTCTAGAACTACGTGTGATTTGATCCCTTTCAAAAGGGTACGTAGGAAATTCGATATAAAGCTACCGCTCAATCACAAACAAAAAAATCAAATAAAATCACCAAAATGTTATAAACATATATAGTGAAAGGTTAGACAACCCTTCCTAGAAGGTGAGTTTAATCTCTTTCACGACGTACAAATGATAGTTGGATCGAGTTTAGGAAACCCTTCCTAGAAGGTGGGCTTAGACTCGCTCCTCTGATGTACGATAAACAAATCACTCTGAACTACGTAAGGCTTGATCCTTCTTAAGAAGGTACATAGGCAACCCGTCATGATCCGAGTGCAGCCCAAATCATAAAACAAGCTTAAAATCTCCGACGTATCTATATTATTTAAATTGTAAAGGTATACAGATAAGGGTCGAACTTATTTTTTTTTAAAATAAGATGTGTTTGTGCATAGTTGTTTTCTTTTAACAATTTTTGCCTAACACAATTTGGCGCCCACCGTGAGGTAGATAGTTAAAATCATTCGATTAATCTATTCATCATCTATATATCTTAATTGAGTTAAAATCATTAATCTAATGCATTATATAGGTACAATTCACAACCTTGTCCGGGGCAATATGTCATGATCTGATTGTGCGATCGAATCTGGCGATTTGACCATGTCAGACAAATTGATTGGACGAAATATGTGACGAATCGGATGATTCGACCAAGTTAATCTGACCTGACTACGCATTCGATCCGACGATACGACCAAGTCAGTCTGATCTGACTACGAGACAGATCCAACGACTCGACCAAGTCAGTCCGACCTAATGCGACTTGACAAGAAAGGTGTAACAAGTGGGGCAAATATCAACCCATCATCGAATGAACAATAGGTTTCGTCCATATCGTTTGTAAGTAATTTATTACTCATTATCATTTTCATTTACTATTTGTATTCGTTACATCTTTGGATTATTCATATCCGAATTGCAATAAGGTTTTTACATGTCAATCTAGAATTGCATGCGTATGAATATTAATATTGCTTACATGATTGTTGGAGGAGTGCCGATAAGTTCAAGCACCAATTCCTATTTTACAAGGTACATGAAGATCATACAACACATCAAAAGCAACCACAAACAACTCAACTTGACATGCATGTCATATTAAATTTACATACATATGGGTGACGACCCTTAACATTACATTACACGATTGATTGGTACACGGGGAGATGACATACAATTTTACCACCTTACACAATTACAAATACGCAACAAACAAACTGTTTCCCTCCCCGGTCTACACGAATGTCATGACAAACACACAATACGGTTGACAAACCTTACACACGGTACCTATATACAAAAAACAAACAAGTGTATCACATACTTACACAGTTAACACCTCACACGACTACAACTTACATGCAACACACTGTGTCGACTCACCAATAACATTTAACATCAAAACAATTTGAACAATTTCAATCGCCAAGAGATGTCCTTCGAGAAGATTTGAAAATTTATCTCATCCAATACCTCGCAACAATGACTAAGATGAATTTGGTGCAATTGTTGGGGTCGGAAAATCCGCCCCCTGATCAACAGACTCGACCTTCGAACGTCGGGATAGATCGGCGAACACCTAGTTCCTGAACGCAATGGACGAGCGAGATTTTCGCATTTGTTGTAACAACTCCGAGATTTTCGGGATATCCAATGGATATTAATTGGCCTGAGTTTTTTAGCCCTGACTCGATCCAGTCCACGAAATTGACTCCTAAAATCAAGGAATGACCTGTCCAATGGTCAATTATCCATAAAATGCCGGACTTGCCTCCATGACACCAAATGCTTATTATAAATAGGCGTATGAAGGTTTAGAGAATCCAATTCAACCTGATCAATCTCAAGCTCACGAGCTCTCTCTAAAGTATTTCACTCTCGGTCCAAAGAAATAACACCTCAATTCATTGTATACGTCTCAACAAGTCTTTACGACCAGGCCATCCGCGCCCGCCACCGGCCGCGGACCGTAATTGCCCTTTCTTTCAAAGAGGGTTCTGATCCTTTTGTTCCAGGGGGAATAGCCCCTCCTCTAGCGGATTCCTCCGTTTTCTCCCAGAAGAAGCAAAGCTTAGATTACCAAATCCAACCTGACAACTTGACTTCTTCGCTCTAGAGAGCGCAATCGAGGTTTATCAAGTATAGAATCAGGAAAGGCACCCAAAACAAACGCGCTACCAAGCTGCGCTGCCTTGGAGCTGATCTGTCAGAAAAAACAAAGAAGGAAGAATGAGTTGATGAATAGGAGTGCTCGGTTTGTCTTGGTATATATATGTGGAGAGTTATTCTATGTAGCACACATTGAACTCTAAGCAATCCTAAGTGTATATCTCCCATCCATTGACATTTGTTCTTGTATTTCAAAGTTCTTTTCGAAAAAGTGAAACAAAGAGATATGGGAAAATATTGTGATGTTCTCATTAGTCTCTGAAGGGCATATATATACCAATTACAAGGAGGATATCTACAAATAGGGAAGTAATATAATATTAACATATAATCTCTAATACCCCTCAAGTTGGAGCATGGGGATCAACAATGCCCAACTTGGACAAAAGAAACTGAAATGACTTTACACCAAGAGCTTTGGTGAAGATGTCTGCAGGTTGTTGAGTCGTCGAAATATAAGCAGTAGCTACTAGACCAGCAACAATCATATCACGAACATAATGACAATCAATCTCAATGTGTTTCGTGCGCTCATGAAACACGGGGTTGGCAGCAATATGCAAAGCAACCTGACTATCACAAAATAAGAGAACAGGGTTCGTATGATCAACTCCTAAAGATGAAAGGAGGTACCTCAACCAAGTGATCTCGCTGCAGGTAGCAGCCATGGCACGATATTCGACTTCAGCAGATGATCGAGATACAGTAGCTTGCTTCTTTGTTTTCCAAGAGACTGGGGAATCCCCAAGTTTGATGAAATAACCACTGATGGAGCGCCTAGTGGTGGGACAAGTAGCCCAATCAGAATCACAGAAAGCTGACAAACGAAGAGAGCTAGAAGAAGAGAGTTGAAGACCTTGTCCAGGGTGTCCCTTCAGGTACCTCAAAACAGGTAAGGTAGCCTGCCAATGGTCAAGTAACGGATGTTGCATAAACTGTGACAAGACATGCACAGAATAACAAAGCTCAGGTCTAGTAATAGTCAAATAGATGAGGCGGCCAACTAGTCGTCGATACCGTTCAAGGTCCTCCAAAGTAGGGCCATTAATCTTGCCCAACTGGTGATGAGAGTCCATAGGAAACTCACATGGCTTGCAACCAAGAAGTCCTGCTTCACCTAAGATTTCAAGAGCATAGTTGCGCTGAGAGATAAGAATACCAGAGGAATTGCGAGCAATCTCAAGTCCAAGAAAATACTTGAGACGCCCCAAATCTTTCATGTAAAAACAACGACTGAGATAAGCCTTGACACTATCAATGCCACAAGAAGTATTACCAGCAATAATAAGATCATCCACATAAACTAAGACATGGACAACAGAATCACCTCGAGATAGCGAGAATAAAGAATAATCAACCCTGCTCTGCTGAAAACCAAAGGTACGAAGCGCCGAAGCAAGCTTGGAGAACCAATTGCGAGGTGCCTATTTCAGACCATATAAAGATTTCTGCACTTTGCAGACTTTCTTTGCAGAAGAGTCGACATATCCTGGCGGTGGAAACATATAGACCTCCTCATCTAGATCACCATGGAGAAATGCATTGTGAACATCCATCTGATGCAAATCCCATCCTCGAATAGCAGCAACTGTGAGAAAGACACGAACAGTGACCATCTTTGCTACAGGAGCAAAAGTTTCAGTGAAGTTGATCCCTTCAACTTGTCGGTTCCCTAGAACAACCAAGCGAGCCTTATATCGTTCGATCTCGCCATTAGCCTGATACTTAATCTTGTACACCCATTTGCACCCGATAGCCTTCTTGTCTTCAGGCAAGTCAGAAAGAATCCAAGTGCCATTTCGCTCAAGTGCATCAAGCTCACTCTTCATTGCATCCCGCCACGGGGCATGCTGAACTGCCTCTGAGAACCGAGTAGGTTCAACACTTGCTGTAATGGCTGCTAAGAACTGTGCATGTGAAGTAGAAAACTTAGCACAAGAAACAAACGCAACAATAGGATAAGGAGTACCTGAGGACGGTGACAGAGTGAGTGAAGATGCAAAGGGGGGGTGTAGATATGGAGCCGTAAACAGTATTGCAGACGTAATCTCTGAGCAGAACAGATGGTTGCTTGGCACGAGAAGAACGTCTAAGAGTGGAGTCAATTACTTATGAACTCCCCCTGTCGTCAGAAGGGATATGACTGTCAGAAGGTAAACCGCGATCACGGCTTTCTTCCCGCGGTCTCGGTTCTGTCTCTGACAGAACTTCAGCTTCTTCTGTCAGGCCGCGATCGCGGCTTTCTGTCCGCGGTCGCGGTTCTGTCTCTGACTAAACCTCGGTTTCTGTTGTCAAGCCGCGATCGCGGCTCGTTTCCCGCGGTCGCGGTTCTGTCGTCTGTGTACTATCATCCTCATAAAACGCAGGATGGACGCGAGTAGGAGAGGAAGATGAAGGAACCTTGGGTTCTGCATAGGGAAAAACAGACTCACAAAATACGACGTCCCGTGAAACAAAGATTTGATCAGTTTCGAGATCATATAGCTTCCAACCTGATTGGCCAATAGGATAGCCTAAGAAGATGCATTTGCGACTACGCGAAGCAAATTTGTCATGTGCACGTGGAATCTGTGAAGCAAAGCAAAGACAACCGAAAACCCATAAATGGGAAAACTTTGGTTCCCGCTGATACAAGACTTCATAAGGGGTCTTGTTCCCTAGTAAAGGTGTGGGTGTACGGTTGATGAGATGTGCAACTGTAAGGACACATTGACCCCAAAATTCCAAAGGTAAAGAGCCTTGAAACCGTAGTGCACGAGCCACATTAAGTATGTGACGATGTTTTCTCTCCACTCTCCCATTCTGTTGTGGAGTATAAGGACAAGAAGTCTCAAACAATATTCCTTGTCTGAAAGAAAACGCTTAATGACTTTATGAAATTGCGTTCTTACCATAGCACAAAACTTGTGAAACAAACCTGCAACCTCAGACTTTTGAGTCATAAGAAAGGTCCATACTGCTCTCGAATGATCATCAACAATAGTCAGAAAATACCTGGCTCTCGTACTAGCAGGAGTACTATAAGGTCCCCAGACATCACAATGAACCAAATCAAAGATGCCATCAGCTTTAGTAGAACTCAAAGGAAAATTATTTCGAACTTGTTTCGCCTTGAAACAGACATCACACGGATCAACATTAATATCTTTTCTTGCAAAGCGGCCTACTGCAGAATTTGAAGACAGAACAGACAAAGACGGATGACCCATTCCTGTATGCCAAAGAAATAAAGATGCGGAAGACGTAGTTGCTGAATGGCAGGCACGAGCGCTCGACCTCAACGTGTGAAGCCAATAGACACCCCCCCCCCCCTTTGCTCACCCACTCCAATCACCGTCCTCGAAATGCTATCCTGAATCACACACATCCTGTCAGTAAGCAGAGCCAAATACTTCTTCTCTTGAAGAAGCTGAGCAAAAGAAATCAGATTGCAGTCTAGTTGAGGAGTATATAACACACGACTTAGAGAAATATTAGACAATGTCAAAGTGCCTTCCTCGGTGGCTTCAGCATAACGATTATCCGGTAACTTAATAGAAACCGGAGATGCGGGAATAATATCTCGAAGAAGAGATCTATTACCTGTCATATGGAATGAAGCACCTGTATCCAAAATCCAAGTAAAAGACATACCAGAAGAGTGGTCAGGCATGGACCGAAACATGGCGACTACACTGTTCCATTGATCACCACTGAGAGCAGACCCTATAATTTTACGGTCCTGCTGATTTGGTTCGAAACGAACATGAGAAGAAATACTTGAACAAACAACAGCAATAGCTGCAGAGGCAAAATGTGATCGCGGAAGACAGGGTCGCGCCCGCGGATTACGGGGCCGCGCCCGCGGATTAATGGGTCTGTACTCCCATGAAACTTAGATCTGAGTCCATCGGAATAACAAATCAAGTGAGAACACTTAGATATATCAAAATCAGACTGACCATAAGGGGTACAAGTCGATTGAGGTGGATAAAATGGAGACGCAGTAGACAGATGCGCTCCGGTAAACGAATCATCAAACATACCGGACTGTTCCTTCGGATCGACCATGGAGGACAACAACGAAAGAGAGTAGATGGCCGGCGACGGTGATGGTAAGGTGGTGGAGGGGTGGCGGCTGAAATTAATTAGGGTTAGGGTTTTGAAAAAAATAGGGTTAGAGCGTAACCTGCTCCGATATCATGAAACAAAGAGATATGGGAAAATATTGTGATGTTCTCATTAGCCTCTCAAGGGCATATATATACCAATTACAAGGAGGATATCTACAAATAAGGAAGTAATATAATATTAACATATAATCTCTAATAAAAAATATAAAAAGAGATTCGAGACTGTTTAACATTGATCTTTGCGCGCCATTTGATTCTTCGTATATCAAATTCATCTAAGCTTTAGAGTCCGTTTGGATTCCATTGCATTATTTACATAATGTATTATAAACTTTGTTACTATAATGTATTATGAATTTAAATGTGTTTGGATGACTGAAAAGTTAATACATTTTCTCCTATCTCCCCCCTTCTAGTTCCTTCCTACAATATTTCACTCCACGTTTTCCCCTCCTAGCTTCTAGCTTAAATGCCTCCTCCAAAATCCCATCACTGCCTCATACGTCAGCCTCCCATATCAGCCTCTTCATCTGTAGCTTTTGGTAATTTTTTTACTTTGATTTAGGATGGAATTGGATCCAAAATTGATACAGAACGATTGGGCAAGAACTTACCTTAGAGCACTAGAATTTGGTTTCAAAAATCCCAATTTGTGATTGTTCTTGTAGAGACTAACAAATGTTCAGAAGGGCGAGACTGTAATGGAGGCACGAGCGATGTTGACACAAGGGCGGTGCTCGTAGAGCCGACGAAGAAAAGAACGACCACTGGCCGTGGAGAAATCAGGGAAGCTACGGACTACAGTGCGGAAGAAGACGAGGAAAAGGAAGAGCTTTGATAATGCTTTTTCTACCATTTAAATATCTTTTTCATTACTCTTACTGCCAAACACGCTTTAAAAATTTAATATGTTATGCCAATAAAAATATATTAAAAAGCACACCCTTATTGTATCTTGCTTAATTTGTACTTTCGATTAGTTGTTTGACGTCGCTATAGTATTTCGTTCGACTAATCCCTCCACTTATAATACAATTTATATATAGATCTAAATACATGCACGAACATTGTATAGAGAAATACATATACATGTCCCCTTGTATGTTAAAGAATGTACATAAGGATTAGTTTACATTTCACCAAAAACAGAATGTACATAAGGATTAGAATTGTCAAAAACTGGCCGACCCCGAAAAACCGATCTGACCGACCTGCATTTGAACCCGACCCGACCAGACCGAAAACCTGAATTAACCGAATCTGAAGCAACCCGGAAAATAGATTCACCGAACCCGACCGACTCGTAACCTGACCGAAGCTACCCGTAAAATAATATAAAAATATTATTTTAGTGTAATACTACCAATTGCATTAGAATAAGTATATATAATATTATTTTAAGTAGTTATTTTAGTTATTAATGTATTATTTAATACTCCCTCCGTCCCATAATGTTCGTCCCATTTCATTTCGTGACACTATTCACAAATCGAGAGAATCTTGTAGATTTCTCCTAATATATAAGAAAAAACATAGTCA
Source organism: Oxyria digyna (assembly GCA_029168935.1). NCBI lineage: Eukaryota > Viridiplantae > Streptophyta > Magnoliopsida > Caryophyllales > Polygonaceae > Oxyria > Oxyria digyna. The sequence continues at coordinate 2,449,361 of JAPVLV010000017.1, forward strand.
TATGGGATCTTGTTTGATTCGTCTCGATGAACACTTTAACAATATTAAATAATTATAATTTTTATTAGCATATAATTAGAGATATTAACGATACAAAACGTGTATCGGCATATGTGCCGGATTGAAATGAGACTAACAAATTGGGACAGAGGGAGTATACTTTTAATAATTTAATAATAAATATAATATTATAAACCCGTTGATTAACCTGAACCGTCCGCTAACCTATAATGACCCGAGCCGATTTGACCTGTTATCCGAATTAACCGAACTCGTTCTCAACCCGAACCCGAAATGAACGAATCCGAACCCCAACTTGACCTACCCGGTTGACCCCTCTAATAAGGATCGAACCCCTTCTCCGATTAGTGAATAGAATTTTTAATTTTGAGTGAAATTCAAACCCTACTTTTCGTCGATGAATCTGCACCAAAAGCGCGCGACGGCGCGATCGTAGGGGTTTTGAGGCAAGATTGGATTCGATTTCCAGGTCTCGTCGATGTACTCTAGTATGATTTGAGATTCGGCGATCGAATTGCCGTTGTGCAGGAGAACGGGGATTTTTTGATGAACAGGGTTCGATTGGAGGAGTAATTCGCTCTTGTTCTTCAGATCTTGCTCTATGTATTCATATTGGACGCCTGTACGGGCTCGTCCACTTTCCCAGCAGCTTCACATCTTCATTCGCCATGGTATGTGTGGTTTCTTTCTTTCTTATTAGTATTTGCTGAGATTTGTGATGCTGATGTGGTTCTCTGATCCAGATTATCGATATGCAACGTTTTCCTTTGTTAAGGCTTTGATTAGATTGACTTGAGGTTAAAACAAATTAATGTGAGGTCATTCATGAGATCGTCAGCCCAAAAATGACATTTGCAATGCTGCCAGCACTTATGTGAGGTCATTCATGAGCTCCAAGTTCTAAACAACAGTCAATGGAAAATTGCATTCTTACCATGCCTGAACATGTAAATGTACATCATTAGCTGGCAATCTGATCATCATACATCAACAGATTTTAACAGATTGATTGCATAGTAAAATTGCTTATGATCAGTCTGAAATCTCCATGATCTGCTACTCTAATGTGCAGTGCCTTTTTTGGCTGATCAATGTCTTGATTTTGATAACAGAAAGGTTGATCTCTTCTGTTCACAAGAACCCAATCTCTGCAGCACTTGAAGTCAGGGATGAAGCCTGAATTCGGAGTCTGTTATTCAAATTCCTCATTTTTAATTTCTCAGCAATCACGTCGTTCAGCAAGCACTTGAAGTAAGGTTCCTTGTGGTGTTTGTTTTCTGTTGTGTGAACAATTTGAGCTTATAGACTGCGTTGAGATTCTCAAAATTGGCGCTGCTTTAACAAATCAAAGAGGAAAATCTGAGTGTTTGGGCCTCTATGCATGTTGTCTGGTGCTGTTGAGACATCTCTTACGATACATACTGTTGATAGTTGTTACTGTTTAGTAATGTTTACCAACTTGTGATTACTACGGAGTATTTCGTTACTTCATTTGCCCTGCTATATCCATCATTGTGTTAAACCAGGTTTTATACGATCCTTAAGATATGCTCGGTATCCTATATCGTTGTAACTATTCTGCCATTTTAGTATTCTTATATAGTGATTCATAGTGAATTGGAAAACTCTGTTGTATAGGCACTTGTTTCTTCTTTTGTGGGGTTTTCTTTGTGAAATCTCTTGCAGAGAACAGCAGCTTTTTATTTTGGGACTGGTTATAGCAGAAGAAAGGAACAACCATCCAGAAATAGGAGACAAATTAATGAATGCAAGAAAATGATCAAGAAGACAAGGGACTTGGAAACTGGTGGGTCACCCTTTGTTAGAGATCAGAGGATAACATTAGCCCACAAGAGGCTAAAATGGCAAGCAACCAAATAAATAAACGAATAGATGAATATGATGGCAACGAGGCCTGTTCAGAGCAAAAATTCATTAGACAGTAATCGAAAACTCATTGATCATATTATATATAGAAACTATGCTTTAATTCAATATCTCATATGACATAGTTTGCGAAATATATGGAACACATAACAACAACATACATCCTCTTCTGCTGACATGAAGACTTAGACATGGACTCTTCTCCATATACATACATATAGATAAAAATATTATGCTGGCTTTTAAATTTTCATTACTACTAGTTATATAACATAGGCGCAACTGCTTTTGAAGAAGCTCCACAGATGATCTCTCAGTACTCAGTAGTAAAGCGAACCTATTGAAAAACCAAGCAATCGGAAACGAAATCAATGAACCGCGCATGAACAACACTAAATCAAATTAGATAGTAAAATTCTATTATACCTTGCCACCAGTTTCCTCTAGAAGCAGCATTTGGATCATCTTGTTCCCCATCCTTCTTGTACTGATTAGAATTCATACAATTAAAGCATATAATCAGCCTTATCATTAAAAACGGGAACTTTGGTAAACAGTTTTACTAACATATATATACTCCTATACTTACAGTAGTTCCAGACGTAGAAGTGTTGGTGCTCTGTGGATCAGAGTAATTGTCTTGCCCACCATAGTATATTGAGGAGTTGTAGTTAAATGGTTGCTGCACTTGTTTCCCAAAGATGGAGTCTAAATTCTGATACTCTGTAAAATACAAAACCCATAAAGTTATTTCACTTCAAAACATAATCAAATCCAATTTATAACTTAAGTAAGGAATCAAATTCTGCTTTTAAAGTAACCTGTTCTGCTACTCGAAGGATCATTCTTCTTGCCACCAGCATCCTGAAAAACCCAGAAATTTGTAACAGCCCAGAAATTAAAATGGCAAGATGCAAAAAAATAGCGAAGCTATATACCTTGGAGTCAAATATGGAGCCGAAAACAGCATTCATGGAAGAGGAATCTTTAGAATCGAACAAATCACTAGTGAAGGATGATGATGAGGAAGAAGAAGAAGAAGAACCCATTTGCTTCTTACCAGTATCCATATTGAGTTGAGAGATAGAGAAAATGGAGGGTTTCGGATGATGAATAAATAGAGCAGTGATGAGCAAAAGGGCAGCAGAAAACAGGTGAGAGAAGTTGGAGCAGAATAAGAGGAGAGATTTTAGCACAAAACCCAGAAAAACCAGGCACCCATTTTTTTATAACTGGCACCCACCTTGGGCCCATTCCGGTGCGTCTAAAATATTTTAAAAAAAACTCGATTTAATTTTGGGCGTACCCAGAATGCGCCCAACTTAAACCGGATTTTTTAAAATTTGGACGCATCCTGAATGCGTCCAAACCAAGTGTCAGATATAAAAAACCGGGTGCGGGGTTAAACGGCCCAAAAGAAACGCAGAAGAGCAGGGGACAAAATCAGACAGAGAATAAAAGAGGATAACACGTGAAAGATGGTGGGGGGAAGAAGAAGAAGATTAGAAACGGCTGATCTTCTCCTATTTATAAGCCCATCTTCTCCTATTTATAAGCCCATATTCCGCAACCTCATTGCACAGCAAGTACGGATAATAAACAAGCGGAGAAAAACCCCACACCCATTTTTTTATAACTGACACTCGCTTTGGGCGCATTCTGGATGCGTCCAAAATATTTTAAAAAAAATTCGGTTCAGTTTTGCGCGCGCTCAGGATGCGCCCAAGTTAAACCGGATTTTTTAAAATTTTAACGGCAAAAAAAAAAAAAAAAAAAATTCTTGGATGCGCCCAAGATTGACCCGGTTTAAAAAAAAAAAAAAATGGACGCACCCGGGATGCGTCCAAAACAGGTGTCAGTTATAAAAAACCGAGTGCGGGGTTAAACGGCCTAAACAAGTAATAACATGAGATTTTTTTCTTCTTTTGCTCAATATTTTTCCACATCTGAAAAAAAAGCTTATGTTTTAAAATAAAATATAGAAATTGGGAAAAATTTAAAGTTACGGTTAAAACTCATTGAAATACATGATTGAGTGCGGTCTTTAACTAAACGTTAAAAATAGATAAGTACAACCAACAAGCATGTGGTCGGGTGGTAAGAGACCCCAACCACCCAACATGAGGTCTCGAGTTTGAGACTTGGTGGAGGTTAAAAATTGTTTGTTGGAAGAGTCACTCACGCAGCTCGAACTTTAGATGTAAGGGTAGTAGGGAAGTCCCCTAACCGCTGAACTAGAGTGGAAAAACAAAAAAGAGATTTCGAAAACGGTAAAATGGGAAATCGTATGATAAATTTATAACAACTTAATAAAAATACTGAAAAATAAAATAAAAGATAAGACTTCTATAGTTTAGAAAAAGGAATAAAATATTACTACTAGAAATGTTGATTCTATCTTGACATGTACCCAATTTACTAAACTGCTATTCTGAAACGTACACAGTAATATAAATATAAATATCATGAAACTTATACGTTTACGCGGATGAGTTATGTTACGTAAGTACCTAAATCATTGACAAAGCAAGGGTTTTACTAGCGGTAAAGAACGTTAATGTCGATATCGGACAAGTAATTGTATACGAGTATTTCCTGTAAAAACGTCTCCTACACGGATGCAAAATATTTTATCTAATCCGGCCGATCCCATCCGATAATCCGTCGATCCGATCCTTAAAAATCCGCATCCGAAAATATCCGATTAAGTTTTATCCGAATCTGGTCCGATCCGGGCGAATTTTCCGAATACTTGGACCTGATACGGATCAGGATATTTAGCTTACGGATATCCAAAAATATCCGGTACTATTATTATAATATATAAATATATTTCTATAGAACTAAAATATATTTTTATAAGTGTAGATGATTCAATAATTATTTTTATACATTTTTAAACAAGGGAAAGTGTCCGATGAGAATAACTTTTAAAATACGAACGTGAGAATGGTGCACATTAGTAGTAAATTGGTGCACATTTACTACTAATTTGGTGCACATTCATTGATAAACTTAACAACATCCAAATTTTGAAAAACTTTTATTTTTTAAAGAACATTTATGGAGAAATTGAAGAAAATTAGGTAAAAATTGTATATGTGCATCAAAAAATTTAATGCACATTTAAGTATATTTTGATGCACATTCAAGTATATTTTGGTGCACATTAGTCATTCTCACGTTCTCATTTTAAAAATTATTCTCACCGTAACCAAACCCTTTAAACAATAGGATAAATTCTCTCCACACAAAAATTTTCTTGTATATTACATAACTTTTATTGTTGTTTTCAAAAATTTAAATTTTAATTGTTTATTTAAATTGTTAATTCCCTAAATTTTAATTGTTTATTTACTCCGTAGGGAATTAACACGTGTAAATGCACTCACACGAGGTATGTGCCTTTAACTAAATACTCCGTACTCCGTACAATAATGGGGTAGGACGTGCTTTGAGCAGGGTAGAAAATATTATTTATACAGATTTGTTGAAAGAATGTGCAATTATTATCATCAAACTGAAAAACAATTGTGTTGTAAAGGGAATTAAAAATACGTAACGGCTATATACACTCATTTTTTTGTCTATATACACTCAATACCCTACGCAGTTGCGACGCGTGGGCGTGGGTATGACTCACGCATACACAACGCGTGTGCGAGACCATTTTATGGATATCCGACACATTTAATCCACGGGTACGCAAAGCGTATGCGTGGGTATAATTTTTTTTTGTTAATCCCACGCTTCATATACGCGTAGGTCATAATCGAAAAAAAAAAAACTTAAAATCAAGACCCACGCACTTGCGTTGCGTGGGCGTGCCTGTTTTGTTTGGTTTTAAGACCCACGCGTACGCGACGCGTGGGCGTGGGTGTTTCCGTTTTTTCCGAATTTTTTTTTTGTAACCGACGCAATATCTTTTAAGGTAATAAATTTGAACGAAAGATTTTCAAAAGATTATTTCCGGCGAATTTTGGAGAGTAAAATTTTAGTCTTGCAAGCATAAAACCTAAACCTATATTATTCTTTTCTTCTATCCCAATTTGAACACACCATAAGAAAAACAATGTTAAATCAGGATGGAGAGTCATCGGTGCAAGGAGAATTGAGGTCAAACTATATTGATCCTAAGGAGGTAAAACTACATGAAACTGTAGTATTTGTATTTGTTGTATGGTTGTACTTAGTTTTGTAATCTAATAACGATGTGTCTATTTTCGAATAATAATGTTACTTTATCTAAATAACGATATTGTAAATAGATATGCACAAGAGACTACTCAGATGATTTTACTGTGGACTATGTGTGAGATTTCCCGAAGAAAATGTTCAATTGGGTTAGAGAATTTGGAAAAGAGTTGATGATGGTTATCGTTACTAAAAACTCAAATCCTAATAGAGTGATAATGGTATGTGAGAATTATGGTGTGTATAAGCTCAAGAATAATGTGGAAGGGAGGAGAACTCAAACAAAAAAATGCAATTGTCGATTCATGGTGATTGAATATAGGTTGACCGTAGACAAGGTAACAAAAGCAGAAACATGGGGGGAGCTTGAAGTTGATTTCGGATACCACAACCATGCCCTTCCTACAAGTTTCCTTGGACATGCATATGTTGGCAGAATGACCTCAGAACAAGAGAGACTGGTTAGGAGGTGGACCGAGATGGGAAACAAGGCAAGTTGGATTATTGCTGAGCTTAGAGACCGGTTTCCAGGAAATGTTACATCCTCCAAACAAATCAACAACTTTCGCCAGAAGATGCAATTTGAGGATCATGGAGAATTAACCATAACGCAATGGGCACTTAGATACCTAAAACAAGAGGGATACAAAGTGTATCACAGGAATGAGCGCCCTACTAATCAAGTGGATATCTTATTCTTTGCGAACCCAAAGACATTGCATCTGCTGAAGCTATTCCCTTATGTTGTTATTATTGATGGCTCATACAAGACTAATAGGTATTGTTATTGTTTTACTAATCTTTTATACGATTCTTGTAGTAGTTATGCTATACTTGTAATAATATATATATATATATATATAGGTATGGCATGCCTTTGATTGAGATGGTTGGTTTTACTTCCACGGGAAAGACATTCAAAATTGCTTTTGCATTCACGAGGGGGAGGATATTTCTCGTTACGTGTTTATACTAGAGCGGTTGAAGAAGTTATTTGCATTTGTGGGAGAGAAGCCAACTGCAATTGTTACTGATCGAGACCAAGCTCTCATATCTGCAATTCAAAGTGTTTACGAGGATACAGTGAAACATTTGTTGTGTTGGGTTCACATTAAGCACAACATTCAGTCATATGGTTTGCGTGTCATGAACAACGTGGACCGAGCTGACAATTTTGCGAACCAATGTTGGGGGTTATTTATGTCGTGCACAGAGAGGAGCTATGAAATTAGGCTCGAGAAGTTGCGAGAATCGTGGAACAATGACCATGTTCGGTATGTTGAAGTTACATGGCTCAATCCTTACAAGGAGAATATAGTTCGGGCTTGGACTGACCTTCATCTTCATATCTTCACAAGGACCACAAACAGGTAACCTTGTATGATGGTGGATGTTGCTCCCCCTCTTGTTGTATTATTTGCAAGTGCAGTGGATGCCTTTGAGGGAAGGTGATGGACTTTTAGAGGTCAATTTTAGGACTACTCATCGACTCTCTAGACTGGATGGTATTCTTCGTTGCATGGATGGCCAAGAGCCGTATTACGCCATCCGAGTCCTACGACAGTTTGGGCTTAGACAGGTTCCTCCACTTCAACCCTATGCTCCAAGCTCAGAAAATCGAATAGAAAATATTTGTGACTACAAAGTGGAGTTTAATGGAGACGAGTATCCTACCTGGGAAGAGCACGAGAGCCATTTGTTCGACATTGATGCGTATCAGCGATGTAGGTGGTCGTGGGAGTGTGACGAACATTATATGGACTATTTTCTCGACATCACTCACCCTTATGTGGATCCTACCTCACAACCACAACAAGTCCCTCGGCCTCCGGCTGTTGATGCTACTGTGGTAAGTAATTTCGTTTATACAAGGTTATTATATTTTAAGTAATATTACATGATTTTTACATATATTTTAATTACACAACGCCTTCAGTTATCTCTTGGATCGGTACGCGAGCGTCTCCAATGTCCAAGTATCAGTAATGACGAGACGGAGTACCTTATCTCTCTCATTGGATTTATGACTGGGGAACCTTACCCCGTTCCGGATCCACCTCAATGTGCATCTCTTTTTCAAAACTCGGAACATGTGCGTGGTGAGGGTAGCGGTTCTGGGCGCGAGGAAGATGATAGATCTGATCCACATTAGATTATGTAGTTTTATACTTTATGTCAGTATGTTATTTTGGATATAATACTTTATGATGATAGATTTTGTAGTTATATGACCTCCTAATCCTAAAACCAAATTGAGAATTTGGGGGTAAATACTTGTCCTAAAACCAAAGTTTGTTTCTGTTTCGTTTTTCAATTTAGCTGTATCAACCTGAGGACACCTCAGTAGCTCAGTTAATCATTTCGTCCAGGTGTAGGTTACCCTTATGCAGTTTGTTTCTGTTCATCATGAACATGACTCCAAGCTAAGCGCTATACAGTCACTGCTTATGTAAAAGTCTTTCCTTAATCTCATTTACTAGATAATGAATTATATTCTGCACTTCAAAAGCATTATATAAACGTTCTCTTCAAAAGCATGTATAAAACCAACGTCAGGTACCCACGCACACGCAACGAGTGGGTGTGGGTATATTTTTGAAAACATTCATGCCCACGCGTTGCGTGTGCGTGGGTATATTTTAATATTTCCGAAATTGGCCTACGGGTACAGTTTACGCAGGCGTAATATTTTATCAAAATACTCACGCACACGCGTTGCGTGGGCGTGACTTTAATGGTCGGATATCCGTTTTAAACGTACGCCTACGCGTTGCGTGTGCGTGTGTACCTAGCCACGCCCACGCGTTGCAGGTGCGTGGGTATCTGAGTCTAAATAGACAAAAAAAATGAGTGTATATAACATCACCCTAAAAATAAGCGTTATAAATATATTAAAATATGATGTGGTGCGACGTGTTTAAATTCAATTAGAGGAGATTTTTGCGTTTTAATTAAATGTAGATATGGGGAAGGGTGTGTTGATCTATCTTCCCCTTATTAAAGGGTACCTAACTAAACGCTAAATTAGTACATTCATGATATAATACAACTCGTTTAAATGCAATAATGGCAAAGGATATGCGTTAATCATGAAAGATGATGTTTGTTATACAAACATATTGAAAGAATGTGAAATTATTATGATAAAACAGAAATAATGTGTTGAAAATAAAAATAAAAATAACAAATACATTTTTATCTCGAAAGAGTAACAATAATAGTAACTCTACTATAAGAAAATAAGAAACGCATATTTTAACCAAAAACTTAAAAACGAGATTGGAAATAATAAAATATTCGTTAATTTGAATAATTTCATTTGTAAGATAAATTATGTGTGGAAAAAATCTGAAATATAATGATGTGACACATTTTAAAAAGGATAGATTAGAAAAAATTATTGTTAATAATTATTTAATGAATTAGATTTTTTAAAGTCTTTTAAAGGGTAAGTAGATTTTAAAATGTGAAACATTTTATATGGTACGAATTTATTTTTAAAATCTTAGTTTACTTTTTTAAGACATGAATCTACATGATCTAGTTCATTACAATTTCCAGCTCCAATATTTTGCAGGTTCTTCTCTTTTCTTTGAAATAGTGTATTGCGAATTGCAAGAGCTTCTGTTTTAATACTCCATCCGTCCCATTTACGACACAAAGAGGAATAGATAATTTTCTATAAATCTATCTAGATTAATACAGATTCAAAATCACTGTTTCTGAAGTGTGTAATAGGGATGAATTTTCTTTTCTTTTCTTTTTGTCGATCCATCACATTGATCTTGTTTGTGCCATAATTTATGGTCTAGTCCATCGCAATTTTCTTTTACTCATGACACTCGGAATTGAACTACTACTAAAAGTAGAACAATCTGGTTGCCAAAGTAAAGTTTTGTTCTAAGAGGTTGTCATATGATAAATACAACTTGTAAGTTCTTGATCGTTCCTAAGTTGTATATCATTAGGCTTGAACGTTTTTTTATCATGCTAGTATCAGATGCTCCACCATATAACTGAAATATCTATAAATTCAGCCATTTTTAGATTATACCAGGTAAGTTTATATGCCAACATCTTTTATCTCATGTAGAGATAAGATATGATCAAAGATATGTTATAATAATGATAATCACATATGATAAATTGAAATAAAAACAAGCCTAACTAAAATTAATTCTCATCAATTAAGATTTGTTTTAATTTCGAAAACAGATTGCATTATCTTGACTTGAATTATATGAGATTGTCAATGTTGTGCCATTAGGGGCATCTAGGGGAGGTTGTGTCCACAACCACACTTCTTTTTCAAACAGAGAAAAATTCCGCCGCTCTCTTCTTATTTTACCATCTCTCTCAATTTTAACCTACTTCTTCTTCCTCTTTTCAATTCAAATCTCCATATAAGGTATGTTTCTAATACTCTTATGCTTTCTAATGTTGTTTTTAGATGAATATATGTTGTTAGTATAGAAAATTGCATATTATATGATGTTTTGATATTGAATGTTGATTTAGAAATGGTTGTATAATGGATGAAAGATGATGATTTTGAATTATGGTTGATGAGTGGCTGTTGTTTTATGTTGAATAGGTTGAAATTCATTAGGGTTAGGGTTTTTTATTAGGGTTGTTGATTTTATTTAGGGTTTTGATGTTTATTTGGTAATTTACTTAAATTGATAGGTATTTTAGCTAAAATATTGAATTTTCGCCGGAAATTGTCGCCGGAAACTGTCGTCGGAAACTGAAGAAAGTGCAAATTCACGCAGAACACTACATCCCTCACGTTCTGCGAGAGTCATGTCCCTCGCAGAACGCGAGGAGTTGCCATAACTGGCAACTCTGTTTTCTGCAGAACATATGTTTGTGTTTTTTTGGTTGTTTGTTCTGTTTTCTGTTTTTATTTTCTGCGTTCGTTTATTTATTGATTTTACTTTGTATTGTTTTAGGCAATGTATCGTCCCGGTCGTTCGACTCGTCGGAGAAACAGAGATGCTGTTAGGGAAGAACCCCCGGTTGAAAAACCAAAGGGGAGGGGAAAGCAAAGAAGACTCACCCCGTAGAGCTCTTCCCAGAGGGACTCCCCGACGTTGAAGAACGTCCCAATCCCAATTGGTCCCAAGGTAGTTATTCAATTGGACAACCGCGTACTAGTTGGGAGTCATACCCAGTTGGCTGGGACCTTGTTTCCCAAGATAGTTATTCTACTGGACAACCGGGTTGTTGGGACCAGTTTTTTGAACATAATGCACTTATGGAAGTCGGACAGGGGTGGGCGGGAGGCAGTTGGGGCGGTGGAGAAGGGATGGTTGGACAAAGTTGGGGCGGTGGATATGCCGAGGGAAGTGGACAAGCTGGTTCTTCTTCTCACAATCAAGCCCCAGAACCGATGGAAGCAGAAAACGAGGATGAAGTTTTTGGGGATGAAGAAGAGGAACAACATGAACAAGAACAAGAAGGTGATGATGTTGAAGAAGAAGAAGAAGAAGAAGAAGAAGAAGAAGAAGAAGAAGAAGAAGAAGTGGTCGAGAAACGCTAAAGAAAGAGGAAGTCCAAGAAGAATGAGCCAAAGTATGATCCTGAGCTCACTCATGACACACCTGGAGGTCCAGAAGATCCCGAGCTGCTTAAGGGATTTGAAGCACATGTTGCGTTCCACATCCAGAAAGGGGAGGTAATTTAATTATTTATTTATTTTCTGCATTTTCAATCCAATGCACATATTCTGCAGAATTATCAGAAAATGCATAATATGTGCATTTTCTCGCAGAACGCGAGGAGTGACAACTCGCAGAACGCGTATGGAGCACAAGACTTCACCGATCTTGAGCTTGCTCCCGCTCTATTTCACGAGGTGCTATCGTGCTGTGACATCACCGAACCACACATGCCTGATCGGTGTCCGAGACAATTTGGAAGAGTACAGCGTATTCCTAGGCCAGTCATCAAACCGCTCAAAGCTCATAGGTTGAAAAACATTAGGTGTTATAGTGTTTTTTATGACGCCAACCAATGGCTTTGGGAGTCAAGAAATGTTCACTCTATGTCTCTCGATGATATGGGGCCAGTTGCCTTTGTACCACATGAATGCTCCCATGATTACATGGATTGGTCATCAAGAGGACCCATAGGTATATCCGTCCTGCAATCCCTGGGATGATTACTGAGAGACAGGTAATATTAATTGTTTTGGTTTATCTTGCGTTTCTAGTCTTTGTTTGTCTCTAATATTAACATAGAATGAATGTTTACTTGCGTATAGGTGATTGGCCGGGTGTACAATGACATGGACCGGTATCGGTTTGCCACTCCAGAGGAATTTTCTTCATATCACGCCCAAATGCTACTATGTATGTCAAATCTCGCTCCCTTCCGACCACGAGAAGACGAGTAGCCTTTCGTTTTGTGTTTTGGATTGTGTTTTAGATTGTGTTTTGGATTGCTTTCTTAGGTGTTTTGTTGCTTGGATAATTTTGTTGGATTATGTTTAGGGATATGTTGGTGTTGCTTCAATTCTATGACATGAGTTCCTGTTTAAGAATTTAAAAAACCATCTCGAGTTCAACATTACATTACAAATTCAGCGAATAAAACATAACTTCAACATTACATTTCGAAGGCGGCACATCGATGTGACACAAGATCGTGCAAAGAAAAAGCATCTCTTTCAGCGTTTCGCCACCAAGGAGTAAACACATGAGGTAATGGGCAGTTTTCTTCAAGACGCAACTACAAGAAAACAACAACGTTAGGAAGTTGCATATTAGATAGTAATTCATAAGAAGATCCAAAAACTTACCGGAACAAAATGTCTCTCACTCTCAATATAGAATAAGCAGAACGTCGGAAGTGTGTCACCATCTTCTAACCAAGTAGGACGTTGTAGAGGAAGGTAAGTGTAGTTAGCATTTTTTCCCACCGTTACGAACACTATGTTGAATGTGGATGCCACAAGGCATCCCATTTCCGGGGTAGCTAGCCAGTGATCTTCTGGAGCCCTTCCTATTCCTTCCCATGTAAGTTGGTGTACAGCGCTCTCCAAAGTTGCTTGTTGTGGAGGTCCAATCCAAGTTCCTTGAACTAGGTGCCAAATCTCTTTGACCTTAGCTATCATCAAATCTCTTACTTCCCTCCATAGGTGTTGGTTGTCATGCAATTCATGAGCTATTGCTCTAAATCCACAATTTCCATCTCCATTTACCTAAAACCAACCATTCACACGTGTGCGCATTGACGCGGGTATCTGAGACTTGTACTTGCCAATCACCTTAATCTTTGGTTTCTTGAATGTTTCAGAATTAGAAGCATTTCTTTGCTTCCTTGGGGGTGTTTCTTCCAAATCTCTAGCATCCATCTCAACATTACTGTGCTCCCATGCAGACGGTCTTCTTTGCGTTGACCTTGGTTGTTTGTTAGGAGCTCCGACTGGATGACCCCCGTTGTGCTTTGAAATAGCCGGCTCTTTTAGAGGAGTATTTACTCTCCCAATGTCTAAAACAGTTTGTGCACACTTTTCTTGATCATGGGGGCACAACTTCGGAAACGTTTCCTCATAGAAAGTTTGAAAAAGACGCCTTGCCACCTTACTCTTAACTTCGAGTATGTCGGGAACATCAACTTCTTCCAAACTCAAAGTACTCCAGAAAGGGTGCAACAGCTACAAAACATATTAAAGTGCGCACCTAATCTCTCCCCCTTCGTGTATTCCTTAAGCAAAAATTCTATGCATTTGTAAGAGACTTTGAACTTCAAGATTTTAAACAAGTCGGCCCCTTCAACAACTGTGAAGCTCTTATTCAAACTCTCGGTGAAAGACACATTAATCTCCTTAAGTTGGTTCTCCGCCATTGTTTTGTATTCTTTGAACATTGTGTCTAGCCTAGCATTTCCACTTGACAAGTATGACTTAAGACACGAATGTGCTCCTTCAACTCTAAAATGTTCGAAAAACAATAATATGCAAATACAAATCAGAACCTGTGGATCTTTCTGTAATGTGCAAAATCTCGCAGAATGTGAGGTGTACACTCCTCACGTTCTGCGAGTTCATACATTGTTCCAGGATCTTTGCATTCGAAAATGCATCAACACTGAATCAAGGACATTCCTCGCGTTCTGCGAGGAGTGTACACCTCGCATTCTGCGAGTTGTGCATTACAGAAGCTCTTTTTATCATATGTAGAAGGTAGACATAAATTACAGAACATACCTGTTTGTCGTGTTATTCCCGAGAGTGAAGACATTATCCGTCCATGCTGAAACAAGTCTTTCTTTGTAACCGTTTAGCCAATTCTTTCTCACGTATTTCAATACGGTTGGATAAGCTCGCCATTCGTCCTCAAGTTTCTTCAAAGTACTCTTGTAATCTTCTTCAGTGGTTTGTTCGACGTTATAATAATCATTTGAAATATGAACCCCCGATGCTTGTGTGCCCATAGCTATCTTGGCTCTCGCCTCTATGTTCTTCCTTACATGTCGTCTACATAAGAGAAACTTTGCATTTGGCCATAACTTGTCTGTTGCATTCATAAGAGCCATCTCACGGTCAGTGACGAATCGAGTAGGCGATGCTCCTATTCTCAAATACATCGTCTGCAGCTGCTGCAACGCCCAGAAATAACTATCATCGCTCTCAGCCTCTAACCATACCCCGCACACAACAAAATTCTTCCATGTAGAAGTCAAACCGACTATCTCCAGGAAGGGAACATTGTACCTTAAACCAAAATACAGTAAGATAAATACAACATAAAGACAGAATGATAAATACTTACCTGTTCGTGCTATAAGTCGAGTCCATCAAAAGGACATATGGAAACGCCTTTAAGAGTTTCATTGATTCGGGGCTAGCAAAGAACAAGTCGCCTTCTATCTAAGGATTCGTTGCACTTGGCCTATACTCCATGAAGTAGTTGCTCTCTTTGCATTGGTGAAAGAATTCTTGAACCACGGTTCTACCTTCCATTTCCTCTTCCCTTATATGTCTTAGCAAATTGTACACTTGGTTCTTCTTTGTGCAACTTCCGGGATCCTTGTTTATCTCAGTGTAAATCTGATTTGGAGAACAATGTGAAAGTACCATCTCACGAACCTTTTTCTTTTGATCCGGGGTTGGCCTCCCGGCAAATGCATTCCCGACCAAACTATCTCCAATAGGATGGTTGTGCAAACCACAAACAACCACTAATCTTCATATCTCTTCAACCCGGTTCTCCATGAGCTTCAACTGAAATTTACACCCCTTTTTCTTGCTCTTTGTGTTTGATCTAACACCGACACCTTTAGGCCTATGGCTTCCCCCTTTCTCACAAATGATTTGAATCTTACCACTTTGCCCCGGTTTAGATGGTACACTCCTTCCAATAGAGATCATAAACTTGTGTTGCTTTGCAACATTCAAAGCCCGCAAATGACCAATCTCCTTAGAGGCAAACACTTGCTCCGTAGTGAAATATTCCGAATAATCCCTAGAAACAACCTCTTCCTCACATACGGGACTATCAAACTTTGGTGCAGTGCGTAAAGAGGGAAGAAAACACATCTCCTCTCCTACGTTTGTAGGTGGGTTAGCAAATTGTGAATCAAACGCATCATAGCTTGATGGCACCTCATATGTACATGGCAATTCATAAGTAGATGGCACGGGCAACTCATAAGTAGATGGCACGGGCAATTCATATGTAGATGGCATAGGAAATTGATAAGTAGATGGAACATGTTGTTCATATGTAGATGGTTGATGATAATCACCAAAGTCGTCAATCCCTAAATCAAATGACGGTGGCGAACATGGCCTTGTATTCCGGGAGGGGTAGTTGTAGTCATTCAACTGGATTGCATTCAATCCAGTGAACAAAGAAAAATTCACCTATACACAATGCTTCTGTTAATACTCTGTAATGTGCAACTTCTCGCGTGACGCGAGTGGCTTCCTCTCGCAGAACGCGAGAAGTTGCTATTTCCTGAAACTAGTCATTCAACGGGATAATTTAGCATAACATGAGAAATTGTCGAGTTTCTACATTAAAACCCCTAAAAACGCTAAAAACATGAACAAATCTAAGTTTTGGACATTATATGCAAAAGTCATCTCTTCAACACTTACTACTACTACATTTAACATGAAATATAACATAATAACTTCATTTTAGCTCTTAATGGTGCAAAACAAATTAAAATTCAAAAATTAAGTAAGAACATTACCTCATTTGCATGGTAACTTGATGAACCACCATCTTCATTCCCTCCTTTGTTGAATTCCTCTTCATCTTCCATTATTTTAGGTGTTTTTAGAGTGTTTTGAAGTTTGAAGGTTTTGAAAATGAGTTTTAATGGAGAGTGAAAGAGGTGAAAGATGATAAAAAGAGGTGTTAGGGTAGGGTTAATAGGTGTTACGAATTACTTAAAATAAGGGGGTAGTTATTATAGTTAGGTGGGGACAAGACATGTAGTAATGGCGCACAACAACGCCCATCTGACATGCTAATCTCGCGTTCTGCGAGGACACGTACACTCGCGGAACGCGAGATTAGCATGCATGAAATTAACCTATTTTTTTGCTAATCTCGCGTAACGCGAGTGTACGTGTCCTCGCAGAACGCGAGTGACCCGGCGTTGTTTGAATAAAGCAACGGGCTGTATATAAGAACCGTGTTCTTTTATCCTGATTTCACTGTTGGTGCCATCTTATCTCATAGAGAGACTGTATAAAAAACATGAACTATTTTTTGGTCTTATTATTATTGTTATTATTATGTATATAATGCAATACAAAAGTAATCATTCCTAATGAGAAGACAAACTTAAATATGCAACACCATGAATTTTGTGTTGTTCTTTATAAGGGTTAGATTGTTACTCATGTCACCAAGATATTTTCCTATTCATGGTTCAAGTATGGACATAAAACTATGAAGTTAAGTGTCTTTGAATGGGAGTAGTAGTGGGCTAGGTATCTTCCTAGCCTCAAGACTTAAAAATGGTATCAGACTTGGGTTACGAATGTGCTTGGACTGGATGGCAGTGGATCAACCATATAAAGGTGGTTTTGGCGGTTTGACAACCCTTGATGAGATCGTCAAGGGTTTAAGTGTGTTTGATTGTAGCACCCCATATTTGTAATCATGTATAAGGATTAGATTGCTAATCATGTAAAAAAGAAATTTTCCGCTTCATTGTTCAAGGCGAGGAAAAAGAACTATGAAATTAAGTCTGTTAGAATGAAGTAGTACTGGATGAGTAAACTCATGGATGATTTTACAAAATTAAACGTTAAAATGTTGATATCCTTTGAAACTGGAAGATCGACTACTTATTTGGCTTCTTTGAAGGAGTGGTAGATCTGTATAGTTTAGAATTATGAAAGAAAGAAAAACCTTTATTATCTCATGGAATGTTTCATGCTTGTTTAAATGAATTAGTTAGGCTACGTTATCGTCTTCAATAAGAAGATTTCAAATATCGATTTACAAAGACGTTCAAATGTCTTGGAGAGTGGCCAAAGTTCACTTTGAGGAATATTTGTTGCGGGAAGGTGCTGACGATTTATAAAAGGGAATTTCCATCAGAGTGATGAAAAATATAGCTTGTATATGAATAATTGTTGACAGAATGAGTTCCATCGAAGTTTAATTTGCAACAATCAATGAGAGATTTTTTTCAAGTTGTGTTTCTATTAATTCGTTTGTTTCATTTAGCGAGAGAAAAAGTTGTATTATATTGTGTGTGGGTTGTGTTTGTGAATGGTTATCCAGTTCGGATAATCAAAATAAACAACTTCACATGGATTTGTAGGTATTTTCACTAGTATAAAAGTAAGATTCGACAACAGTGAATTTACCCAGATAGCGTAGGTAACCGAGGTAATTTGATACCATATGTAAAATTACCTCGAATTGACAAAGAATCGTTATAATGTTTTTCATTATTTACCTCGATTTTTAATAGTAGCACAAAAAACTACGATTTACTCAAAACAGTGGCACATAAGTACCTTTACTGGCATAGTTTTACGTCGGTTTACGACTCTGTTGCTACACTTCCCGTTGCATCTCCACTCACTCCATCAGTGTCCTTAGGTACTCCTTATCCAATTGCAACATTTGTCTCTTGTGCTAAATTTTCTTTTCCACATGCACAATTTTTAGCAGTCATTACAACGAATATTGAACCTAATATATTCTCTGAGGCAGTCCAGCAAGCCATGTGGCGAGATGCGATGAAGAGCGAGCTTGATGCACTAGACCGAAATGACACCTGGATTCTATTTGATTAGCTTGAAGGCAAGAAGGCAATTGGGTACAAGTGGGTGTACAAGATAAAGTGCCGAGATAATGGGGAGATAGAACGTTATAAGGCTCGTTTGGTGGTTCTAGGAAACCGATAGGTTGAAGGGATTGACTTCACCGAGATATTTGCCCCGGTTGCAAAGATGGTCAATGATCGTGGTTTTCTCTCGGTTGCTGGCATTCGAGGTTGGGACTTGCATCAGATGGATGTTCACAACGTATTTCTCCATGGAGATTTAGATGAGGAGGTGTATATGTTTCCACCACCAGGATATGTTGACTCTTCTACGCAGAAATTCCGTAAGTTGAAAAAATCTCTATATGGCTTGAGACCGGCCCCTCGCAGTTGATTCTCTAAGCTTGCTTCGACACTTCGTACTTAGGGTCAATGTGTGCTTACGACTGCTCATCTTATCAACCGGACATCAACGCCTTTACTTGGGAACAAGACCCCTTATGAAATGTTGTATCAGCAGGCGCCAAAGTATTCTCATTTACGGGTTTTCAGATGTCTATGCTTCGGATAACAAATTCCACGATCACATGACAAATTTGCATCTCGAAGTCCGCAAATGTGTTTTCTTAGGCTATCTTCTTAGCCAAGCAGGATGGAAGGTATATGAACTCGATACTGATCAGGTTTTTGTTTCTCTGGACGTGATATTTAATGAGTCGGTTTTTCCATATGGAGAGTCTACAACTTTTTCGTTGCCAAAAGAAAACTCAATTCATCCGGTGTTCTATGACGACCAAACTACTCCGCGTGAAGAAGAACCGTGGGCGCAGAATCAAGACCACGGGCGCAGAGTTAGCACAGAAACTTCAAAAAATATAGTGACCGTATTCGTGGGCGCGAGTTTGCCATCCGCGGGCGCGGATTTTCCAGACAAAACTAGAAATTCAGAAACCAATCCGCGGGCGCGGAAATCCTGCAGAGACTTCGTTGAATCTTGATATATATTGTAGATGTTATCCCCTCCGACGAGAAGGGGAGTCTTGATACCACTGATACAACTACACATCACTCCTCCCGTGCTAAGCAACTGTTTGTCTTGCTCAGGGACTATGTCTGCTATACTTTTTACGACTCTGTTGCTACACTTCCTGTTGCATCTCCACTCAATCCATCATTGTCCTTAGGTACTCCTTATCCAATCGCAACACTTGCGTAACGCGAGATTAGCAAAAAATATTATAAATTTAAAATTTTAATCTCGCGTTACGCGAGGGACGTGCTTCTCGCATAACGCGAGAGATGTACATCTCCCGTAAGGGCCTTTTTTAATTCTCGCGTTACGCGAGTGTCTCTTACTCGCGTAACGCGAGAAACCGGACGGTATTTGATAATTTAGGTGGACTATATTTAATTAGCAAGGCCTCCGTTGTCATATTTTAAAAACATAGATCATAGATTCTACTTTAGAAAGGTTACATACTTTTCTCTGAGTTGTTGATGATTAGGCTTCCATTAAGTAAAAGATACTCGCATTACGCGAGAAACCGGACGGTATTTGATAATTTAGATGTACTATATTTAATTAGCAAGGCCTCCGTTGTCATATTTTAAAAACATAGATCATGGATTCTACTTTAGAAAGGTTACATACTTTTCTCTGAGTTGTTGATGATTAGGCTTCCATTAAGTAAAAGAAAGAAGTAGCTATTCACTTGAATATCGCTCTAGCCCGTTAATTTTTTGTGTAGCTTTTCTTTATTGTTTTTCCTCTTCCTTTTTTACAACTTCACTGATGACTAGCTAGAAATAAAACAAACATCTATCTCAAAACAGTAAAATCTCATATCAGTTCAATGATACTACCTCCCCTCCGTCCCATAACGTTCTTTCCATTTGTTCATGACACATCTGCTGAGGTATGTTTTGTATCATTAATATCTCTAGTTTTATGTTAATATAAATAATTAAAATTTAATATTATTAAATTACACATTAATACGAATGACTATGTATTTTCTTATATATCAAGACAAAACGAGAAGTTTCTCTTCAACCGTAAATATTATACACTATTCGAAATGAGAAGAAGAATATGAAACAGAGGAGTAGATGGAAATAGTTTTTCGTTCAATCTGATCATCTGAGAACATCAATCATCTATGCATGCTCAAAGTCCGAAGACAGGTAGAGCTTAGATTCGTGGAACAAGATATAAAGGAAACATGTATGTATGGGTTCGATTGACCAAGAAAAGAAAAAGGCGAGGAGTGGCTGAGGATAAGGTTAGGGGATCCATTTGGCAACCAGAGAAGAGGGTGGGGCCACCGACACTTGACCGAGACTAAGGCCATACACAATGGAGAAACTTTGAGTTTCTTAAACTCTAAATTCAAATAAAAAGTAAATAAATTGTCATAAAATTGTACTCCCTCCGTCCCTAAATGATAGTCTCATTGTTGCTTTTGACACTATTCACAATTCAAGAGAATCTTGTAAATATCTTTCAATATATAAGAAAAAATATAGTCATGTGGGATCTTGTTTGATTCGTTTCAATGAGCACTACAACAATATCAAAATTTTATAATTTTTACCAACATTGGCAAATGTGCCGGAGTGAAATGAGACTATCATTTAGGGACAGAGGGAGTAAGAGAAACTCACATTGATTCTTACACATAAAGTAAATTGACCAATTATTTTCTTTCCTTTTTATTTCTAAAATAAAAATACTTATAACTATTATTATTTAATCTTTGAGTGATGTAATGATGACAAGTAAAGAAACTTTAGATCAATTTCTCCATTGTGGATAAAATTTCTATATAGTTTCTTTTGCTTATGTGGAAAAGAAATAAAACTCTAAAATAACATAAGAAACTCAAATTTGGGATCTCCATTGTGGATGGCCTAAGGTAGACAGTGGCGTAAGCAGAAATCTAACTTTAGGAGTGGTTAAATTATATATTGATTAAAATTAATAAAAAATGTTCGTTTTAGGAGGGACTATGTAAAAAAGCACTAATTTTTACACTAAAAAAATCAATAAAAATGTTGGTTTTAAGAGGGACTATGTAAAAAAGCGCTAATTTTTTCAATAAAAAATTAGATTTTTTTTAGGAGGAGCTGCCTATAGCCCATCCTTGTCCTAGTGTGGGTCTGCCCCTAGAGGATTTTCACCGGTTTACTCAAACGTGAAACCAATGATTTTAAAAGTGTATAAAACCGTTTTAAATTGAAACCGAAACTTAACGTAACTTGAACCGTGAAAAATCGTTAAAGATCGGTTTCGGTTAATTGGTCTTATAGAACTGTGAAACCAACACGGGTAGCGGTGAGTTGGGTAAATGACCTTTGCGTAACGTTTTTATTAAGAAACTAACCCCCTTGAAAACTAACCCCCTCTACCAAGTTTATCTCTCAAGTTTCTAATTATTTTAATAATATTATTTTAGTGACACTTTCCGACTAATGACACTTATTTTTAATGACACTTTTATACTAATGACACTTATTTTTTAATGACACTTTTATACTAATGACACTTATTTTTTAGTGACACTTTTACACTAATGACACTTTTAAATTAAAGACACTTTTAAATTAATTACACTTTTAAATTAACGACACTTTCAAATTAATGACACTCTCAAACTTATGACACTTTCATATTGTTTTCATATAACACTTTTGGTCTAAAATGACACTTTTATGTATCGAATAAAAAGTGTCATTACACTCACAAACAATGACACTTACAAACTCACATGAAAAGTGTCATTATATTAATAAAATGTGTCATTATAAGTATTATATATATAGAAATTGTCATTTACACAATTAAAAAGTGTCATTACACTTCTAGCACCAAATAAAAAGTGTTATTGGAATACACACTCAGCACACATTTATTATCTCCTAATTCTCAACTTGCATTTACTCCAAAAAGAGTTGTTACTCTCTTCTCTCTACACAAAAGAGTTGTTAGTATCTTGTTACTATATATGAGCTTTATTGCTCCTCTTTGTAATTAATGTAATTCATCCCCTCTATTTCTACTAGCCGTTGGTTTTCTTTCTATATAAGAACCTTGGCTCTTCTTTGTAAGATACTCAATACGATTAATAAAAACTTCAGTATCTACCCTTTTCTCTTCATACAATTTCCATTTTCTATATGGTATCAGCTTCTTAGGTTTATCAATCGATCCACAAACTTATTCCTCATGTCGATCAACCCATCAACAAAAAACGATGGCTCAACGGTGGGCAATCGTCAATCACTTCTACATAAGCCCGGTTTAAATCAATCCTGCATCTCAACAACTGATCAATCGCCACATTTCAACCATAAAAAATTGATGGTCCTTCTCAGGCGAATAACTCAACAATTCGTGGCCTCACAACAGTCCCCGACTTCGAATTCTTCCATACAATTTACTTCTGAAAATCATGACGGTAAACCCTCTCAAAATCGGCACTTCTCAGGTAATATCCAACCTCATTCTTCTTACCCTCCAAATTCATGGATTTTGGACAGTGGAGCGAGTGATCACATTACCTATCATACTCGTTTTTTAGACTCTTATGAACCAACTAAAAATCGTTTTGTTCGTTTACCGGATGGAAAATCTTATACCGTTTCACATATCAGAACCGTAACTTTTACATCACAATTAACAATTTCGCATGTCCTTTGTGTTCCTGAATTTTCCGTTAACCTTGTTTCAATTAGTAAATTGGCATATGATTCTTTCTATGCTACTATATTTCTAAGAAGAATTTGTGTGATTCAGGACCTCCTCACGGGGAAGATAATTGCGAATGGATATGAACGAGATGGCCTATACTTCCTCAAATCTCAACCACAAATCACTTCATGTAACGTCACCATCTCAGCCTCCCTATGGCACCAACGCATTGGACATCCATAACAACAAATATCATCCCTCATTCCTGTTTTTCAAAACAAAGGTTCACTTGAACATTCTTGTTTAGTTTTCCCTTTGGCCAAACAAACCCGACTCCCTTTTCCGCTGCATACTTCCACTAGTTCTTCATGTTTTGATCTTATTCATATGGATATTTGGGGAGGCTACCATGTTCCTTCTTTAACAGGGGCACGGTATTTCTTAACTATTGTAGACGACTTTTCAAAATTTACATGGATTTATCTTATGAAAAGCAAATCTGAGGCCCGACCTCTTGTCATTCAATTTCATACACTCATCGAAAATCAATTCGATAGACGTGTAAAAATCGTCCGTAGTGATAATAGACCAGAATTCAAATGTTTTGATTTTTACTCCTCTAAAGGGATTTTACATCATACTAGTTGTGTCAATACACCTCAACAAAATGGTGTGGCTGAACGCAAACACCGCCACTTGTTAAACGTTGCTCGTGCACTCCTTTTTCAATCTCATTTACCGAAATGTTTTTGGGGCGATGCCATCCTTACCGCCACTTATTTAATCAATCGTATGCCAAGTCGTACCTTGAAAAATAAAACTCCTTTTGAAATACTCTTTTGCAAAACTCCCAATTATTCACATTTACGTGTTTTTGGTTGTCGTTGTTTTGCTTCTACACATCCTCTACGCCCTACCAAATTTGAACCTCGTTCAATAGAGTGTGTTTTTATCGGATATCCGCCCGGAATCAAAGGTTACAAACTCTATGATTTTACTCATAAGAAAATCATCATTTCACGTGATCTAATTTTTCATGAAACAGAATTTCCTTTCCTCAAAAATTCCAACATTTCTCAAAGCCATACGGATTTACCTCTTCCCAGTTTTACAACTCCATCTATATTTTGGGATGATGCGTTGCCTGTACAATCTCACACAACCGTACCAGCCACTGCCAATCCCATAACACCACAAATCCTTGCACCCGTATCAAATTCTACGGCTGTACCAGCTACTGAAAACCCGATACCATCACAAATCTCCGCACCTGTACCAAATTCTACACCCGTATCGACTACTGTAAGCCCCACACCACCACCAACTTCCGCACCTGTATCAAATTCTACGACTGTACCAGCTACTGAAAACTCCATACCACCACAAATCTCCGCGCCTGTACCAAATTCTACACCTGTATCCACTACTGTAAATCCCACACCCCCACCACCTTCCGCACCTGTATCAAATTCTACGACCGTAGCCACTACTGCAAATCCCACACCGCCACCTTTGCCTCGTATTTCCCGACCAACAAAGCCATCCACCCTCCTCCGGGACTTCCATGTTGAGGTAACTTTACCATCTCGCTCATCCAATACAACGTCTTCCTCGAATCAGGTTCTTTCGGGAAAACCCCACGATCTCTCTCATGTCCTATCATATCATAAATTGTCTTCCAATTATAAGCACTTCATCTCTAACATTATGCTTGAAAAAGAACCTAGAACTTTTTCGCAGGCTGCTCGATTCCCGCAATAGAGGGAGGCTATGGCGAAGGAACTCCAAGCTCTTGAGGATAACCACACTTGGATTCTAGTACCACTACCTCCAAACAAGTGTCCTATTGGATGTAAATGGGTTTACAAAGTCAAGTATAATCCCGACGGCACAGTCGAACGACATAAAGCACGCCTTGTTGCGAAGGGTTACAATCAAGTCGAAGGGATTGACTACCGCGAGACTTTTGCACCTGTCGCCAAACTCACTACGGTCCGCGTCATCATCAGCCTTGCTGCCACCAACGGATTGTCATTACATCAACTAGATGTTAATAACGCTTTCCTAAATGGAGATCTCACGGAGGATGTCTACATGCGGCTTCCCCCAGGATTTCATGCCAAAGGCGAGACTCGCGTATGCAAACTTCGTAAATCTTTATACGGTCTCAAACAAGCGTCTAGACAATGGTTTCTCAAACTCACCTCAGCCCTCAATCAAGCTGGATTTCAGCACTCTCAAGCTGACTACTCTATGTTCATTAGATATCAACAAGGTAAGTTTACAATCATTCTCGTATATGTTGATGATGTTATTATCACAGGCACTAACTTGTAGGATATTGATGACACCAAGCTCTTCCTTGCCACTCGATTCAAGCTCAAAGACATGGGACCACTCAAATACTTCCTCGGCATCGAAGTTGCTCGTTCTAAACAAGGGATTGTTCTTTGCCAGAGAAAATATGCTCTTGAAATTCTTGACGACACGGGATTCCTCGGAGCTAAACCGACCGTTGTTCCTCTTCCCGAGAACCTGGATCTCACGGCTTATGATGGCAACATTCTTACCGACCCCTCTATCTACCGCCGGTTGGTTGGCCGCCTTATTTACCTCACCATTACAAGAGCCGACCTCACCTATGTCGTGCACATTTTAAGCCAATTCATGGCTTGTCCACGCCAGCCCCATCTCGATGCTGCTCATCATGTCCTTCGATATATCAAGGGTACTCCAGGCCAAGGACTCTTCTTGCCCGCTCATGGGCGTCTCCATCTAACAGGCTATTGTGACGCCAATTGGGCACGTTGTCGTGACACACGACGCTCCACAACCGGATATATCATTTTCCTTGGCGGTGCTCCGATCTCTTGGAAGACTAAAAAGCAAGCAACCGTCTCCCGCTCTAGTGCCGAAGACGAATACCGATCCATGGCGAACACTTGTTGTGAACTCACATGGTTACGTGCACTTCTCCAAGATCTTCGGGTCCCTCACCCTCAACCGTGCACTCTCTATTGTGACAACAAATCAGCACTCCACATTGCCTCGAACCCCGTATTCCATGAACGAACCAAACACATCGAAATTGATTGTCATCTTATACGCGAGAAGATTCAAAGAGGTGAGGTTAAGACTTTTCATATCCGTACCAAATACTAGCCCGCCGACATCTTTACAAAACCGCTCGGTCCACGCACATTCACTTTACTATTGTCCAAGTTGAGTGTTTGCAACATACACTCCACTTGAGGGGGAATATTGGAATACATACTCAGCACACATTTATTATCTTCTAATTCCCAACTTGCATTTACTCCAAAAAGAGTTGTTACTCTCTTCTCTCTACACAAAAGAGTCGTTAGTATCTTGTTACTATATATGAGCTTTATTGCTCCTCTTTGTAATTAATGTAATTCATCCCCTCTATTTCTACTAGCCGTTGGTTTTCTTTCTATATAAGAACCTTGTCTCTTCTTTGTAAGATACTCAATACGATTAATAAAAACTTCAGCATCTACCCTTTTTTCTTCATACAATTTCCATTTTCTATAAGTGTCACTATATTTGTAAAGCACATTAAATAAAAAAGGTTCCCTAGCAATAAAATGTGCTGAAGTTGCCTGGATTGTCGAGCCTGATAGCACCATTAATCGCAAGGTATAAGTGATTTATGTGGTTTGTAGATTTAGGTTACTAGCTGCGCAGCTCAAATTGATCGGTGTTATTGCTAGGGATCGTGTGGAGTTATTTTTAAGTTATATGAATCGAATATGTGTTGTTTGAGATTTGAACGCTTCATCTAGCTTGAATTCTCAATTTTAGCTTGTAGGTTGAAATTCACTTTTGCATCTCATGATCATATACATTGCTTAGTCAATTGAGTTTTATAAGCTTGAAAATCCACTGAAACATGTCTGTATCAAACTCTGTATGCAATGCTGTGATCTTTTCTGCAATTCAGAGATCTAGGCCACCTCCCAGTGATTTACCATTCCCATTCGTGTCTCTTCTATGCCTCTCGTTCTTATAAGGTTTTGGTGTTCGATGTGTGAGGGAGACTCGAGTTGGGGCTGGAATAAAAGAATTTAAGAGTTGAAATAAAACTAGGGTTTATATTAAGACTAGAAGAAATTAATAAAAATTATAAGAGGCTGATTTTTTTAATTAAAAACTTCAAAGGGCAAACGTGTGTCGAGTGCCTATCCTTTGTGCTCACTTTTCATCTTTCTGGGTCCACATGATCCACACTGATCCTTATTGGGCCTAAAATGAGCTTCACTTTTATAAAGTGGGCCTCTGCTATCCTCGGCCCATCTGTATCCCAAGTGCCAATGAGCCTAACAAAATTGAAATTGGTGTTTTTTAGTTAGGGATTATATGAGCTGATCATTATACTGCATAAGCTTGGAGGTTTTTTCTTCTTTTCGCTTCACAAGTTTAAACTCTAAAAAGCTTGTGTAAGCTACTTTTGCCAAATCCACAAATAAATGTTTTATTTAAAGATAATTTTTAACAAACTACATACGCTTATAAATAAGTGTTTTCGAACAGGTGGTTATTGACGTTATAGGGTAATTAAATACCTTATAATCCTAATTATACCTTAACTTTAGTGTTCGTATGGCTGCACTTCAGAACTTGCACATATTGTGATTAAGTATGACATCTTCATTCAAGCAAGGATCAATTCATGATTTATATATATAAAATAACTTTACCATGGACTCAAAAGAAGTTTGCAGACAAGTTCCTGATAATACGTACGTAACTAACTAAGTGTATATACAATTTATATAGTCATCATACAAAGTGTTCATCTTTAAAGTACTCTATACATATATGTGTACAACCTGCGCTACTTTTACCAAAAACTAGAATCAATGAAATTTCCATGGCAGACATTGCAGTTGAGAGCACGACCCTGTCCATGAACTCTTGCACTCCCCACCATCGCAGCACTTGCAAACTACTCCTATTGTTTCCAAAACATGAGAATATTTTCCTCCTGTTCATCATTTATCACATGTATCGTTAAAATCCGATGTTACAGAGTATTATTTATTTAAAAAATAAGTGAAAATCAAATCGAGTGAGCTTACCAAAGTGGGAATTAGACGAAGGAGTTGGCCTTGCAAGAACAAGTGCAGAAATGCCGCCATTAACAGATAGCACAAGTAATACCAAAAAACACTTTTGTATAAAACCCATGATTTGATTTTGTAAAAGCTAATTAAATAGCTAGATATATATGTGTGAATTATGCAGGTGAAAAAATGATTGAGGGAGGTGTAAGATGTTCTTGTTCGAATATGTCTAGCTGCACAATGAAGATGTATATATATATGGGGTAAAGTTGGCATCATCTTTCGTTGAATAAATATATGTTGCTTCAAATAATACGAAAACGAGTGTTCTAGAAGTCACGGTTTAGTAGACGACGGCGACTAATAAGACATTTTTTTTTTTTTTTTTGGTTTCCCACTCTAGTTCAGCGGTTAGGGGACTCCCCTACTACCCTTACATCTAGAGTTCGAGCTGTGTGAGTGACTCTCCCAACAAACAATTTTTGACCTCATGTTGGGTGGTTGGGGTCTCTTACCACCCGACCACATGCTTGTTAGTGACTAATAAGACATTTATAGACGCTGATAAATTACACAGCAAGAAAGATTATTAACTTATACGGAGTAAATATCTCACTAATTATCGAAAAAAAAAGTTCTGGTATAAATAACTCCTAACATGGAAAAAATAAACAGATCACGTTCACATATTATACATTAATGTTCATATTAAGGAGGGTAATGTTCATAATCTGGACCATAATTTTTTTTGAACGTTTTCAATGAGAGACACGGTGACATACTTGTAATTACTGCAAACTTTATTTGTTTTTTTTGTTTTTTTCTTCTCAAAATGACCTCAAAAATTTTATCGCTCAGATTATGAACATTACCGCTCAAATTATGAACATTACCGCTCAAATTATGAACATTAACTTGTTATATGTGAATGTCCTACGTTAAGTCTTATTCTTACCGGAACTTTTTTCATTAAGAGACACAATTTTATTCCGTATGTGTATTTATTTTTGTGTGTATTAATAATCTAGCAAATTTTGTATACATAGATTTATATGGGAAAATATCGGGTGAAAATAACTTTTAAAATACGAACGAGAGAATGGTGCACATTATTAGTAAATTGGTGCACATTTAGTATTAATTTTGTGCACATTCGTTGACAAACATAAAAATATCCAAAATTTAAATAATATTTATTTTTTAAAGAACATTTATTGAGAAACTGAATAAAAGATAAAAATTGTAAATATGCATTACTTTTTTGATGCAAAATTTAAATATATTTTAATGCATATTAATCATTCACACATTTTCCTTTTAAAAACTGTTCTACAGAAACCAAACCCTATTTATATTTGGGTGTGTTAACATGCTAGCAAACTTTCTATAAACAATAATATACTAGTATGATTTTTTTTTTTTTTGATCGAAATAGTATGATTTTTTTATCGCCAAGTAATCGCACGTGTATAAGTTATTTTTTAATAAATTACTCCACTAAATAAAGAAAATTATGTCGTAATTAAGCCAGCTACTCTAGGCACTTGCAATGGTTGGAATTTTCTAATACGTCTCTGTTGCTCTCGATCTCGAATGGCTGCTATCGGACGTCGCACTCACGCAAATTAGTTGGCGAAGCTTCTTATCTGAATCCAAAATAAAAGTCTTCAATAATTTATAGCCACACTTTTCTTTCGGCGAAATTACTTAGGTAAGGACTTTATGCCAGAATTTATAAAATTTTCAAAAGTATCTGATTTTTATAAATTAAAAACGACTTGTCCACTTTAAAGTTTAATCGTAGACTCTTGTATTCTTCCCATAATATTGAAAAAGATCCGGTGAAGATAAATTATTAGGTTAAGACTCGGGACACTCTTGTGTTCATGGGTTATAAATGTGTATTCATCGGTCATAACGTATGTGTTCGTACGCCAAAGTATGTGCATGTCATAGTGTGTGTTCATATATCACATTGTGTCTTCATTGGCGAAAATGTGTTCATACATTATAATGTGTGCGTTCATGCGTAACAATGTTTGTGTTTATCGTCCGTATTCCTCACCTTAAGATTCATCCTCACCGGAACTTAACCCCATAATATTATGGTCTCTTTATTCCCATGCGTAAACAGTGTTATTTCCATGTCATATTGCATTCCTAATTTAAGTGTTCAATATTAGCGCGCATAAGTTAGGCGTCCAACGATGACCATTGGTAAAATAAGAAAAAATTGATAAATTATGGGAAACACACAAACATTGCTCGACTAGTGAAGGCGCGCAACATTTATCCTGTATATTCAAAACAATTTTGCTCGCCTAAGATCTGGGAAATACACAATACTTGCACGTTTAGAATAGGCGCGCAACATATATCTTTATTTTCAAAATAATTTTACAATTTTGCTCGCTTAAGTTAGGCGTGTAAGCTCCCTTCAAAAAATATTTAAAAAATTGGACGTCTAATGCTTGCACGCATATTAGGTCAACTTCTTCCTTCCACCTCTTCTTCTTCTTCCCCGTGATTTCTCCTCAAAATCTCAAAATCGACGCAACCAAACACCCATTCCACCAATTCAGTATTGAAATCAAGAAATCTAGCAATGGATTACAAAGATTATTGAATACGGTGCCAGAGGTGAAGAAATTGGAATTTCTGAGTCGGGGCAGGCGCCGGTGGCGGGTGGTGCCGGTGGCGGAAGTAAGGTGGAGTCGAGTTTCGTGGTTGTCGGCGGTAATGGAGTAGAGCGGTCGGCTGGTGGCAATGAGGGATTAGGGTTGGGTCAAGGTGTCGGCGACAATGACGGTGTCGACAGTGACGATGTCGGCGGTGAGGGATCGGGCTTGGCTCAAGGTGGTGACGGAAACGGCGCAGAGCAATTGCAATTTGTTGGTGGCGCTAGAACATCGGCGACTCGATCATCAACAGCTCAATTTGTGGACGCTGGCGTGACTCCGTCACCCGTAGGTAGACCCGGCAAAAAATAACCCGACCCGAAATTTCTGGGTCATAACCCGTCAAAATAAACACGTGACTCGTTAACCCGGGTGACATGAAATTTCAGGGTAAAAAACGGGTTAACCCGCCCCAACCCGTTTTGGACCCGAAAAATTGGGCCAAAAGAAACAAAAAACAGAAAAATGAACCCGTAATAACCCAATCTTTTGGTAGGTTTTGACCCAAAGTGATCTGAGCCGATAATAAACCCGTAACAACCCGACATGTTTTGACTCGGTAATTTAGACCTGAAACCCGACCCAACCCGGCTATAAACCCGTTGTAACTCGACCGTTTTGACCCGATAATATTAGACCAGAATTGACCCGACCCGAAAAATACTGGACTCGAGACACTCTGACCCGAACCCGATCCACCGACCCGATTTCCAGATTTACCCGTAGGTATCCATCAGGTACGTAATCTTAATCGCTTAATGTAATTGGATTGTCGTAATTAAATATAAACTATGCCTGCATCATTTGACATTGTTTATGTATGATTGTCGTAATGGAATAGAAATTATCGTAATTGTCGTAATTGAATATAAATTGTTTATGCATGATTGTCTTCATTAGCGTAATTGGATCGAAACTATTGTTTATGCATGATTGTTTATGCATGATTGTCGTAATTGTCGTAGTTGTTGTAATTGAATCTAAATTGTTTATGTATGATTGTCATATTATCGTAATTGAATCAAAACTATTGTTTATGCATGATTACTGAAAAATTAGGTTTATAAAATTAGATATAAGCATCCTTAACAAATGTTTGTCATAATTGTCGTAATTGGATAGAAACAATGGTTTTAATTCCATTACTCGTACATAAAAATGATCGTAAATTTATTAGTGAATAATTAGATTGTCTTTAGTTTATAAGTGAATAACGTTATAATGAAAAATTAAGAAAAATATTTATAATAGCGTTTTAAAATTAATAATTTAGGATGTCCGCTCCGCATTAGGAGGCTCGACTGGGTTTAATTACTTTTCCGGCACCTGTAGCGAATAGACGTTTAGAGCCTTCGAGGGTCATTGCAGATAGTGATCGTAGGAGGGGTGTAGCTGTAAGGGTAGATATAGAGTCTGAGCCATCTAGTGCAAAAACACCAGTTTCCGAGCAGGCTACTCCACATACATCACTTTCTGAGCCATCTACAACACATACATCGGCGGGATTTACTTTTCCAGGTCCGGTAGCGTCTAGATGTGTGCCTCGGAAACACATTTCCGACACTGCAGATTTTGGGTTACAAACGATCCGGTCACAACGACAGAGGATGATCCAACCATACTGACACAGGATTTGTCGATGGATTACAATATGCCCACACATGATTCATCCCCGCCTATTGGAGACCGAGTACAGACACCACCTCGTTCACTCGTAGCGGACCCTGATCCTATTCCTCCTCTCACACCCACTCTAGCATATGCAGATGCAGTTGTTTTAGGACCTAGTTTATGGTTTCCTGATGGAGGTCCTTGATATGGTCTTCTTCTTACTAGCTATGAGACACATATTTCCTCGTTTATATGGAGGCTCACCGATCGTGAGCAACCTCCATTAGTCCCACAGGTCTTGGAACATGCCTTTTCATAATTTCCTAGACACAGAGTTAAGAGGACTCCGGCTGAGATTGATGTGGATAATGCCGCTGTTGCTGCTGCTCAGGCTGTAGTCGAGACTCCTATTCCAGCTTTAGATCCCCGTGAGCCCGTACCGGAGGGTGATCAGCCCCTACTAGATGTTCCTGCGCCCCATCTAGCTCCGCCTCAAGATTTGGTACATCAAGAATATAATGTTAGCAGTGTGTTTTAGGATTTGTTTTTTTGTGAGTAATTAAATTAATTATATTTTGTGATTGTGCAGACGCGTAAGGTTTTGAAGATTTACACACATCTTGTGTATACCACAGAGTTCGAGAGACATATCAGACACGAGCCAGGCTCATGGTTCGAGATAGCAGAGCGTGGTGTCTTACACATCTGAGGACTCTAGGCACTGGAGCAGCTGATTCTGTTTTGGTATCTGCATTTGTTGGAGAAGGCACCCCGAGACCAACTCCTTCCATTTTCCATGGGATGAGATGACTATTACAATGCACGATGTTTTTGAGATTCTGAGTGTGCTCATAGACGGGAAGAGATTGTATCTCTGGTATCGGCTCGCCACTACAATGTTCGTCGACAAGTAGACCAACAAGATGAAGTATTGGATATTGGCTTTGTTGTTGGATCACTCTACGACTAGGTGTTTTGCTTGGGGAGGTTGTACCTTGGCGTTTCTGTACAGAAACTTAGGGAAAGCGTCTAATGAGAGGGGAAGGTCATGGCTAGTTGTGGCATACTGTTGAGGGTAAGTGACCGCTGTTTGATTACTTAATTATTAGTGATTACTTTTTTTAATTTGTGACGTTTATTCATATTCTACAGTCATGGATATGGGCTTACTTTCCCCATTTCCGCGAACATTATGTCATGGATCCTGTTGCCTAGCAAGCTGATGCAAGAACTATTAGGGATGAGGCAATTTAGTGCAATGTGCTCATAACAAAAAAACGGGCTAAACAAATCATTAACTTGCTATCGATATGAACTCTTCTTTCTAAATTGGGTTTGCATTCAGAACTGCCAATTTGACTCTTCTTTCTAAATTGGGTTTGCATTCAGAACTGCCAATTTGAAAGGGGTATATAAGAATATATTTAATATATTAAAATATGCTAGTAGTTAGTTAGAAGGGCATAATTGTAATTAGCCTTAGTATAGGAAGCCTATATAAAGTGTTTTGTAATTCTTTTACATTTATCAATTGATCGTCTAATGTAGAGAAAAGCTCTCGTCCTTTTCTATGGTATTCTCATGAATCCATGAACAACTAACATGAAGCAAATTGATAAGGATGATGAGAACTCCAATGACAAGAATAATGATGACAAGGATAACGTTGCAAGGAAAATTACTACTCCGTCCGTCTCATAATGATCTTTCTGTTTCTTTTGAGCACATATGTCGATTTATTAAAGTACTCGATGAGACGAATCAAACAAGACCACTCATGACTATGTTTTTATATATTGGCCGAAATTACGAAGATTCTCTTGAATAGTAGATAGTGTCAGGAGAGAGAAACAAGAAGATTATTACGGGACGGAGGGACTATATAGTTGCGAGAAAATGCCAGTGAAGATGGGGTTGATAATACAGAGCCAAGTCAAGGTGATCGTCGAACTAGGGTAAAGAGTAGAAAACCGGGATTTGTGCAAACGCTTAAGCTAGATTCTTCCGCTTTTGACCTAAGTAATGCTTCAAAGTTCATACTCCCTCCGTCCCATATTGTTCTTCTCATTTTGAATAGTGTACACTATTCACGGTTGAAGAGAATCTTCTCGTTTTGTCTTGATATATAAGAAAATATATAGTCATGTGGGGTCTTGTTTGATTCGTATTGATGCATACTTTAATAATATCAAATTTTAATTATTTATATCAACATAAAACTAGAGATATTAAGGATACAAAACGTACCTCGACAAATGTGTCATGAAAAAATAAGAAGAACATTATGGGACGGAGGGGAGGGAGTACGACTGAATGGCTCATATGATAGTGTTGACAACTCATGACGGGAAACAAGAATTCATAACCCAAGATAAAACTTCCGTCTCAAGAGACAGTTCTATAATTACACGGATTCCCAAGTCAATGAGATATGAAAATTTTAAATTGAATGAAGTTGACGGTGTTTTGTACTCCTGGTACAATATTGTTCTTCCCATTTTAAATAGTGCACATTATTCACGGTTGAAGAAAATCTTCACGTTTTATCTTGATATATAAGAAAATATATAGTCATGTGGGGTCTTGTTTGATTCGTAGTAATGCGTACTTTAATAATATCAAATTTTAATTATTTTTATTAACATACAATTAGAGATATTAAGGATATAAACCATGTCTCGACAAATGTTTCGGTGAAGAGATGGAAGAACATTATGGGAAGGAGGGAGTAACATTTATTGCAACGACGTATGATTTCTCGTCTTTTTCTTGACTTATTGTGTATCAAGATGCTTAAATATATGGTTTTCCTTTTATTAGTGATCAAGCATCTAATCAGACATGTGCATGTATACTACTAATTTCCTTGGTAACTTATAGGTGAACATTAGAGAAAAACAAAAAAGGAACGAGTGAGATGAAATCAAACTCTCCCTAACAAGTTTAGAACATTCCTCTGATTGTACATAATCCTAGATTTTTTGCGGAAAGGCTTATTGCACTCGTGTCAGACACAGTCTGACACGAGGTTAACTCCGCGCGTTGCTCAGCTCCGCGCAAAGTCCACGAATTCAGAATTCGTGGACTTATTTTTTATTTTTTTTGAATTTTTAAAGTTTCAAACTTTTTGAAGTTTTAAAGCTGAATTCAAGTTTCAAAGCTCACGAATTGTGAATTCGTGAGTTTTTTTAAGTTTCAAAGCTCACGAATTGTGAATTCGTGAGTTTTTTTAAGTTTCAAAGCTCACGAATTGTGAATTTGTGAGCTTTTTGAAGTTTCAAAGCTCAATTCGTGAGTTTTTTGAAGTTTCAAAGCTCACGAATTGTGAATTCGTGAGCTCTTTGAAGTTTCAAAGCCCATGAATTGTGAATTTCTGAGTTTTTTAAAGTTTTCAAAAATCGATCTTTTTTTAAGAAAACCTCACGAATGCAGAATTCGTGAGGTATGCGACGGTATTAAGTGCAGCGCGGATCCGCGCTGCAAAGTGGTCATTCCACCCGTCAATCCGTCAATTCCAGTGTATTTAGCCTCTGCCATTTTTTGTCCCTTTTTCGGAACATATACCTAGAATTTGAATAGTAAGCAAATTCGTGTTCAAATTACATGCTCGTATTTCAGTCCAACTTTCTCTAGATCTATCTAGTATTTTGACCTACAAGGGACAAGACTAAACGACGTACAATATTGAAGTGATTACGAACATAAAAACAACAAGAGACTATTTTATTGTATCGTGCACGAATGGATATAAAATGATCTTCAGATTTCCCCAGGCGTTTGGCTCGTTTCACATGAGATGTTTCTTCAATGCAATGAATATATAATTCGGAAAAGAGTTCGACTTTTGTCTTTGTAAATTAATGAAGAATTTGATTTATCCAATATATAGGATAGAAGGGTTGAATAAATAAAGCCATTTTTTTTTATCTATACCCTGCGTATAGATTAAGAAGCTTATCATTAAAATGGTTAACAAGATCATGTACGAATACTTAAAGAAATAATTGTCTAGTGCAAAAAAAATCAACTATATATTACTTCTAGACTTGGCAAACTAGTCGAACGGGTCGAGTTGGGGTCAATCTGATTCTAATTGAAAAAAAATTTGAGTCAATATATTATTATTTTTTAATTTAAATGAAATAAAATATGTGAAAAGTGAGTCCCTCAATGACTTTCAAGACGTTCGGGTCGGTCCAGGTTTGATCCAACGAATCCGGAATTTGGTTCACCAGGTTACATTAATTTTCCGGGTCGGATTGCGTCAATTTTTTTTCACGTCGTGTCGGGTTGAGTCAGCTCTTAACAAGTTTAATTACGTAAAACCTCATTTTTGCCACATATCTCCTTCTCATTTAAATTGCCGCGTGTCATAGGTAAAATATTTTCGCTATGTGTCGCTTTATAAATGAATAGCCCC
The DNA here is from genome assembly GCA_029168935.1 of Oxyria digyna. Lineage (NCBI taxonomy): Eukaryota > Viridiplantae > Streptophyta > Magnoliopsida > Caryophyllales > Polygonaceae > Oxyria > Oxyria digyna. The sequence continues at coordinate 2,486,195 of JAPVLV010000017.1, forward strand.
ATTTTTACAATTTTTTCATAAATGTTTCAAAAGTTAAATAAGGAAACACTAACGCGTTCTTAATTTAAAATGATTTATTTTTCTTTTTAATATAAAATGTTATAAATAGTTATTTGGATGTCTCGAAAATAATTTAATTTTTTATTTATAATAAAGTAAAATTATATTGACTTAGAATATATTATACATTATTTATAATAAAATAATACCGAAAATAAACAACGAAAAAGTCTTCCAAACGAAAATAGTAAAATAAGGAAAATCCGGAAATCTTCACGTGATCGCCACCAAACCATGGCGATCGCCATCTTCAATGAATGCTCTGCAGAGGTTGCTGCTGTAATTTAGCGATCGCCACCAAGGCATGGCGATCGCGGTCGCTCCTGATTCTGGCTCTTCTCTTCTGTTGTGACATGGCGATCGCCATGTGAGGATGGCGATTGCCATCCTGCTCCAGTAGCTTCACTTCTACCGTCTTCAACTCTTCATTACTTCACTTCTTCTCCAATGATCCATAACAAAGAAATATCTCTAAACTCATATGGAATCACTCCTAATATAATGTAATAATCCATATTTACGCTATACAAAGTGCAGCGTATCAAATACCCCCATACTTAGACCTTTACTCGTCACGAGTAACTTAAAGAAAAACTACCCTTACAATAAAATGCTCAAGGCCTCAGGAAATACAAGGATATCTACTAGTGATTACAAACTCAATAAGCTCCTACAGACATACAAAACGCAACATCAAGAACAATGTGATCAAATAAGAACGAACCCAAGACTACACCTTATTCCTCTAAGTGGCCTACCTGAATGCTCCTACACTCCAACTCCTTATGCCGCCAAACGCCAGAATGAGATTCAATCCTAAAACACTCAATTTTTTTTATAACACTCATCTTGCTTAGGCGCCCTTTCGGGTTTTCATCCTAACCACTCATTAATTGTTCCAGGGCTTACAAACTCACATCGCTCAAGACTTATTGTTGCCTCAGCCTAGTGTCGGCCAAGCCACCTTCTTAATGCATAGAACTTGCTACCCAAAATCAACTCCTTGCAAAGAACATGGTCACCAACAAGCCGGACTCCACCAAATGTAGATCCATAGATGATAGGAATGATGAAATGATGAAAACAACACTTGATGAAATACAAACAACTTCCTTACTTTCTTTTCTCTCATTTTTTTCTGCACTCTATTTTTTTAATCCGATGTATTATTTTTTTCCTCGAAATGAATTTCGGATTGTTTTTTTTTCGAGAAGGAGAGAACTTACAGCGAGGAAACCGTGATCGCGTCCAAAGGATGGCGATCGCGGTTTGGCTATAGAATGTAGTTGAACCTGTGTTGCGGTGCTTTCCTCGTGTCCATAAACACACTAAAAAGAAAATTAAACGGAACAAACACACAAAAACAAATGAAAACAATCCCAAACCTCAGGTTGCCTCCAGAGCAACGCCTTATTTTATGTCGCGGATCGACATGAAACTCAAGTGTTTCAACTAACTCCATTTGGCTTTGTGAAAACCGTCTCTTGTCTAAACTCTCTTCTAAACCACTCATGGAACGCCTTGAACCTTGTCTCCTTGATCTTAACCACCTTGTCCTTAGCAATGAAAGTGGTTTCCTTCACTTTCTCATCCTTGATAATATCATGCAGTTGTTTCAACTCAATATCAAGTGCCTGCACACTAGAAACTAATGGTATCTCGCATGGCGAGGTCAGTAATGTGGGGGTGAATGCCCAAACGATGTGGAGAAAACTTACCTTCAGGCTCTAGCTTAGCCTGAAACTCCTGCATGTTAGTAGACAAAACAATATCTACTTGTGGGTCTCCCAAGAAATTCTCTAAAACAGGTTGTAATTCATCCACACAAGTAGGAGTAATCACATCAATATCACATAGAGAATTCTTATCAATGAGATCCATGTCATACACAAAGAAATCAGCCGGGAATATCAAATCACCAACCATAACAAGCACATCCTCAACAACTCATTTCGGGTACATAGTAGATCTATCAGCAAGTTGAATAACAGTTACTGGTTCATGCAAAGGTCCTAATCCTAGTGATTTATACAAGGAATAGAGCAAAACATTAATCGAAGCACCTAAATCAAGCATGGCTTTCTCAAATTTCGTATCACCAATCACACATGGAATACTAAACATGCCTGGATCACCACACTTTTTAGGCATACGCCTTTGAAACACAACAGAAACTTGTTCACTCACTTTCACCTTTTGTTTTCCCTTCAGTTTTTTATTTCTTTTGATAGTGCAAACTTCTTTGAAAAACTTAGCAAATCTAGGAATACTCTTAACAAGTTTAAGCAAAGGAATGTTTACCTCACACCTACTAAGGGTTTCTAAGATCTCTTTGTCATTCTCCGGTCTTTTAGTCTCCTTCAATGCCTCAGGGAAGGGAGCAACAGGCTTTTGTGAGAACAAAGGAGGAAAATTGGGGCGAATATAATCGTCTTTAAACTCAGTCGCCTTCACGCGATCACCATATGGGGGTGGCGATCGCGTCCTCATCTCGGCAAAATCATTGCTCTCTGCAGTACCCACGCGATCGCCATATAAAGATGGCGATCGCGGTTTTTCTTCTGGACAAACTGATGTCTCTGGGGGTAACATGGCGATCTCCATGGACATATGGTGATCGCGGTCGCGATACAGAAGCTTGGCGATCGCGTCATTGGCATGGAATTTTCATTCAGCACTTTACCGCTCCTCAGGAATACTGCAGTGACATTCTCTCTCGAAGAAAGAGGCAACGCAGATAAAAAAAAGTAGAAGTTTACGGGATCTTGGGGTAAAATCAACAATACTATGCCAAATGCCCCTCTCATGATAATTTTTAAGGTTTTTGTCCTTAATTAATTTTTTTTTTTCTTTTGACCTATTAAACTACTTGATGATAGTATTTTGTCATCTTTTAATGATAATAATTGTCATCAAATATTTAATGAAGCTAACATCATCTCTTAAAGGGTCAATTAATGCACTATAATAATTTAGCGTCAGAAAACAAAAATCAAATTATAAAGAGGATTATTTACCCCAAAGAGGGCGTCAAATAATACGCCAACTTGCTTTTTCTATCATCTTTTAATGACAATAATTGTCAAGGGCAAGCCATCCACCAAAAAGAGGATTATAAAGAGGAGAGAGCCATCATAGAGATAAAGTAGGAAGAACACCAAATAGTTAGGGATCTTCGTTTTTATTGGATTCAAAAAGAAAAGGGGGGAGAGTAGAGGAGGCGCCACGTACTATCGCAGCAACATCGTAAAGGAATGTGGCGATCACATGAGCTTTTTTAGGGTTTTCCATATCTCTTCAATGAGAGAGGAAATCCGAAGACTTGGAGAGAGGTAATTCACATTTCAAGGCTTCTCTTCAACACAAATCGTCATCCAATATGAAACGTAATATCAGGACATCGACTTTTTGGATCTGTTCAACCATTTTTCATTGAACTGGATTAAAGTGATGCCATATTTTAGATGACATATTCCTAATTTCAGTAAGAGAAATCATATTTTAGAAAGAAAAAAGTATAATTTTAATTTAAGAGAGGTGCACAACTATTTTGGAGGTATGTATATAAGGTCTTAATAAAAGATGCACTCAACTTAAAATTATGAATAAAAAACAAAGGTTGTACTTTATATTTTTATCTTAAACTCTAACAACACATGAGGAAATAAAACATTTAATAAAGTAAGAGTAGTAAAAAAAATAGGCTCAATGACCGAAAATCACCATTTTAAAAGGACCATTTGCTAAAAATCACCCCTCAATTAAATATTGTTTTACATTAAACTATCCTTTAAAAAGTTTTGTTAGTCGAGAACCACCCTTCTTCCCATTTTCATTCTATTTTTTAGTTCAAACCTTCAAATACCGAAAACCACCTTCAAAAGGGTCGAGTTGCTCAAACTTCAGAGCCAAGCCATCCACTAGCCAGAAGCCCGAACCAAGAAAAAGGCAAAGCAGATCAAACAAAGTAGTCCTTTACGGGATCTTGGCGTAAAATCGAAAATACTAGGTTAAATGTCCCTCTCATGATAATTTTGTGGTTTTTTACTTTAATTAATATACTTTTTGTCTTTTGACCTATTAAACTACTTGATGACAGTATTTTGTCATCATTTAATGACAATAATTGTCATCAATGAAACTGTCATTAAATAGTTAATGAAACTAACATCATTTTTTAAAAGGGTTAACTAATGTCCTATAATATTTTAGTGTCGTAAAACAAAAATCAAATTATAAAGACGATTACTTACCCCAAAGAGGGCGTCAAATAAGACGCAAATTTGCTTTTTCAGGTCTAATTGAGATAAGAGAGCCATCATAGAGGAAAAGTAGGAAGAACACCAAATAGTTAGGGATCTTCGTTTTTATTGGATTCAAAAGAAAAGGGGGTGAGTAAAGGAGGCACCACGTACTACCGCAGCAGTATCGTAAAGGAATGTGGCGAGCACATGAGCTTTTTTAGTGTTTTCCATATCTCTTTAGTGAGAGTGGAAATCTGAAGACTTCTCTTTAACAAAAATCGTCATTTAAAATGGAACGTAATATCAAGACATCGACTTTTTGGATATATTGAACTATTTTTCACTGAACTGGCTTAAATTGAAGTCATATTTAAGATGATGTATTCCTAATTTTAGTAAGAGAAGTCATATTTTAGAAAGAAAAAAGTACAATTTTAATTTTAAGATAGGTGTACAACTATTTTGAAGGTATGTATATAAGGTTTTAGTAAAAGACGAACTCAACTTAAACTTATGAATCGAAAACAAAGGTTGTTATTTATATTTTTATATTAAACTCTAACAACACATGAGGAAATCAAACATTTAATAAAGTAAGAGTAATAAAAAAATAGGCTCAAAGACTGAAAAATACCATTTTAAAAGGGTCATTTGCTCAAAGGTAGTTATATTTTTATATTAAACTCTAACAACACATAACTGTGTCGAGCTACTTCCGGTGTCTGATCTCATTCGACGTGATGAAATCTTCGGTAAGCCTCTGCACTGGGGTCACCTATAATCTCACAAGCATCTAGCAGTGGCTCGACGACAGACACGACTACTTTTTTTATCTGCTTTGCCTCTTTCTTGTTTTGGGCTTTTGGCTTGTGGATGGCTTGCTTCTGAAGTTTGAGCAAATCGACCCTTTTGAAGGTGGTTTTCGATATTTGAAGTTTTGAACTAAAAAAATAGAATGGAAAAGGACAGGAGGGTGGTTCTCGACTAACAAAAGCTTTTAAAGGGTAGATTTTCAATTCATGAGAATTTATCTTTTAACTAGTTTGTCAAAAATTAAGTAACAAAAGCTGCTTAATTTACCTTGTTGAGGAGCTTTTTCTGATATATATATAGCCCTGTTAAAAACAATAACACATTATTAATAATAACATCGAATTTAGTTGATACATTAAATTAAAAGTAAAAACATTGGGAGGAGCTGAAGATGACAACACCTTATCAGTTCCATAAATATAATCACAATAAGTGAAGACTGAAGCAAAATTGCTCTGACTTAATATTCCTCCAACATAGTGATGATAATCATGGTACTCAGCACCTCCATAAAATGGAATAAACTTAGTAGGACTCCAAGGAAAATCATACCTACAGTAGGAAATAAATGATTTAAATCAAAACTACAATAGATACACTAATTGTTCAAATTCAACATGAACACCATAGAATGTAATGAATATGTATGACGTCAGGCTCTTATATTTCAAATATAATACAAGTTCATGTCCTAAATAATTTACAGAAAAACAACCTCCGGCGACAAGCTTATCTTTGCCTTATGGGTGAGAATTAGGTTGTCGTCAATGTCATGAAGTGAACTATGGGCGGTGAGGGCTCTTATGTTGAGTTAGAAGCTAGAATTTTTCAATAATTATTTGTTTATAGATGTATTGTTATATTGGAAATCGTGAAGCTCGACTTAATAGCATACACACTAGTTCACCACTTGGGGGCGGATATTAAGAGAAAGAAAACGAAAATATTATAAAAAAAGTTGGATTATAAAAGAGGGAGAGACAATACCAAGGTTAAGCCCATGACCATTTGAAAAATTTGGGCATTGAATGTGTGCTTAGCATGTGTCTCAAAGGACATCTAGAGTTTTGTGTGACAAGAAATTTCCCTTAAAGTTAAAGGGAAAATTTTATAGGGTGATAAAGGAGAGTGGTTGTAATACCCCTTATTTTGATTAAAAATATCTATATATGGTCTATAATGTTATCTAATATGATGTGTTATATACGAGAATAAAATTATAAATTATATGATGTATTATATGCGATTTTGTTTGTGAACTTATGAAGACTTAACTTCTTGTTAATTATTAGAGGAAACTAATAAATATCATAAAATACCCTAATATTAGTGTTTGAACAATTTGTACTCCTTTAATTATTTAAAAAGAATTAATTTTCTTACTTAACCTAGTATATAAGGTTATTCTAAACCTAAATCAACCCTAGCCTTTTTCTCTCCCTCCTCTCTTCAGCCTCCATTTTCTCCAATTCGTATTGCAGAATGAAAGATCGATTTGGGTAAGTTACTAAACTCAAAAATTTGTGATATTTTAGTAGCAAATTATATACATTATCAGAAGTATGTATGTAAAATTTCGAGATGTTTGGATAAGAATACTGTGAGATATAAATCGGAAACTCGTTGGAATGATCTTCTTTATAAATTCGTAACTATTTTGATTTAGATCTGATTGGAGAGTATGATATATCGTTGGAATCGTCTTGAAGCCTAGTTTCTGTATATGTAATTTCATAATTTTTGAGAAACGTTAGCTTCTTCGGTTCTAAGGAAAACCGAATAGAGTACGAATCTTGATCATTTTAGACAGTCCTTGAGTATGTTATTTATGTAGTATTCGTTGGAAATCGGTTTGAGATGATTCTTGAATTATTATGTTTTTAACCTTTGAGGCTATTGATCTGAAAAGTTTGAGAACATCGTTTGATATAGATTTAGTATTTTACAAGTTGACTCTTAGATCCAAAAATTTATGATCCTTTGTTTTTAAACCTATTGGTATAGGGTTGTTGATTTATAATTTGTATATCTAAATGTATGGCTTGTTTAGGACGGGTTAGGATTGATGATGGATCTTCATTGGATAATATATGCTTGGATTCGAGGTGAGTCATCCCCCGACTTACTTAGTTGCTTGCTTCAGACTGGCCCGTTTGACGATTGCGTTGATGGACTCTGACTGTAATGTTGTGTGTTTCTTTGTTTGTAATTTGGATTAAGTGCAAAAATGTTTTATGTGATTACCTTTATATGTGACTTGTTGTGATGCCTAATGTGTCGAGTTGTTGTTTGGCTTTGTATGTTAGATTATAATTTGCTTCTATTATTGATGTTGTTGTGGTTGATAAGTCGATGTTGTGTGTGCTTGTAGTTGATGAATTTATTCCCTGGTGTGTGTTTGCGCGTTGGAGGTGTATTTGTTGTGTTATCTTGTGTTGTTGTGGATAAAGAATTGATGTTGTTTGTGCTTGTGTTAAAATGGTGTTATCTAATGATGTGTTGCATTCTGATTGATTGTATGTGGGTGAGCCCGTGAGGTGCATTGTGATTTGCTATCTTATGTGTTTGACTAAGTGTTGATTCCGTTGTGCTTGTTAAGTATCGTTGTGAGTTTGATATGTTCATTGCGTATATGCTTTGGTTTATGTGTTGTATGTAAATTGCAGTTTAGTTTTTTGAGATGTAGTTTGATTGCGGGTTCATCCCCTGAGATCCCAACTTCTAACTCAGGTTACTCTGGGATTTTCTTTTGGTTCTGTTGGTTACAGGATATTAGCTTGTACAATTTGGTAGTTGCATGGAGGAGTTGGAGGTGCTCGACGGTGGTGCTAGTTTAGTGTCTAGAGTTTCAGAGTTGCATATTTTATTATTATAATTTTCGTATTGGGTTTTAGAATGTTTCGAGAGGAAATCCACGGCGGTAACGCCCACGATTTGGGGTGTTACAGTTGTAGCCCGTTACTAGGGCCCAATAGCAATAAAATATTATGGTAGCTAGATGTAGATGCTCCATTGGATGTGCGAAAGTAATCCGAGACAAAGTGGAAGGGGCTAGTTTTATGATAAGCTGCGAGATTCTAGACTTTAGTGATTTGGGCACATTCAGGGGAGACCTCTGTGTGCCCAAATTCGCAGTTGTGGGGTTCTAGCGTAGGGAAACTATCATCGTGGAAGATGTCGCCCAAAAAAAGAGTTAGATATAAGTCATTCGGAAAGATCTCTCCATTTTGGCGATTTCAGAAGATTTGACTCAAGACATATCTTTGTGGAGGGAGAAGAGTCGGGTTACAGCAGCCTAAGCTATTGTCCCTTGGAGTGGGTCATTTTTGGTTTCGTGCTATGGTCTTTGTTTTGGTTCTCTGTATTTTCTTCGGAATGGTCTTTGTGTGGTTTTAGTCTTTTTAGGTTTTGGGGGTTAGGTCGAGTGTAGCCTCATTGCTTTTGGATCAAATACGTTACTACCTTTCAACATATTGAGGTAAGGAAATACGCAATCCCAACCCCCCTGACCCCCGTTATTAGGATATGATGAGGAATGTTGTTGTTGTTGTATGCATATGATATTAGTTGATGAGAGTAGACAAGAAGTAGGAAAGAGAAAATCTATCTATATATAAAAATTGATGGGTCTCGACAAAGTAATGGTAATCGGTACCGATTTAATGCACCGAGGTAATGATGTTTGATGTATTCATATTCCCTATTTACATAGTGTCTTTTTCTTTTGTTGAAAAGAGCATTTATCATTTTCTTGATTGATTCTATTTACAAGTTTAACTTTGTTGAGGTTAAATTGTTGCATTGAAAGTAAGCCTCAATTCAATTTTCGACGTCTATTTAACAACGTTAAGCCGCATATAAAACTATTAGTCCTTGAGAATGTTATGACAACCGATACCTATTCAATGCATGAACTAATTCTTTTTCATCAATTTCTTCTCATCTTATTCGTGATTTTTAATCAAAAACCTTTATCTTCTCTTAGTTGCAACCAATACAATTAATATTTACATTTCTTCATATTCTTAACCTTCATAATATCAAATTTAGTTAATGAATGCATTAAATTAATAAATTTTTAACACTAAAAAATTGTTAGTATTTATTAATAAAAATTAGTGTAACAAAATATATCTATATCGAATTGGTGAGAATGTCAGGTGAGAAGTTTTAATTTAGCCATATACATAATTGTTGTTTCGTATACGTGCCATATTTTTATTAAAATAAATGAAACGAAAAAAAATAAAGAAAAAAGATAGCTCATCGTCACCCTCCTTCGTGTGAAGATCTCAATCTTCTCTTCATATCCACTATCGTCCGCTTATCTATACCTTAAATCGTCTATTTGCAACATTATACCATATACGGAAATTCCTAATTGACCCTAGCGCGGGGTTCGAATCTAGTTATTATTCAAAAACTAATACACAACCACCGGAGGCTTATGAGCATAAATGGAAATGAAAGATGGGTATGCGAAGATGAAAGAGATATTAAGGGTAATCATCGGAAAGAACCCTTATCCCGGAAACCACCCGGGAAATAGGGCTCATCCCGTGAAACCACCCTGATGGAGGGTAATTAGCGGAAATCGCCCATATAATAGGTTTCGTCAAACACTTCACCCATGAGTCATGACCATCTCCCATTGGTGAGAAGTCAAACACGTGATTCTCATGCCTTTTTATCAGTATTAATTTATTATTTATCAGTGTAGATAAAATAAAAGGGGGGTTTCAGTAACTACCGCATGATTTTAGTAATTGACCCAGTTTTATAATTCTAACAAAGCATATTGTGTTGGTGTCTTTGATAAATCTCATTTTTGATGAATGTTAATTTAAACATTAACAAGAAAAAAAAATGGTGTCACTATCGTATAGTTTATCTATTACGGTAATATGAATCAATCTTTATAGTATCTTTGAAAATCATTTAACCTTCATTTTTTTCTGGATAATGATCAAGAACTCAAACTTTGTGGATTACTCCACAACACGATACATAGACGGACGCATGGAATAGAATGGAGATTTTGTGGCCCCAATTTTGATAATTGGAAGTAGCTTCAAATGCATAAATGTATAAATGTCGGCATCATCCATAACGTATGTGCCCTTAAGCCAGGACGTCTAACCTCATGTTCACATAAACCAAAACCATTAATTATAGCTATTAACATGCTTATTAGTAATTCTATAAGCCTAAGCCTATTGAAACACTATTCTATATCATTAAATTATTTAAAGCTTTCCTTAATTTTAACTTTATTTGACTTATTTGCTATTTTATTGATAATATCTAAAAATTCTTAATAAATATTAATTTGTTAACTAAAATAGCTTTTAAATTTAATTCAAAATATTGAAATTATAAGTCAAATATTTTGTGATCTTTTACTTTATGGCTATCTTATTGATTATTAAGACGTATTTATCTTATTATTTCGTATGCATGTTTCTATTTTTTAAACTTATGCTCAAATTTATCAGTATAAAACATAAATTTTGAACTTTAATTTAAGAAAATTGATACACGTGAGAATTATAAAATTCATAATATCATAGATTTTCGTATATGAACTATATATATTATATATAAACGTCAAATAATTAGCCGTGTATGATTACAATAGTTGTTATTATACTTTTCCGGAATGACTACTTACCTTTTAGTGTTCCGTCTCAAAATAGTTTTTTTAATAGTTTTTGTTATTTCACAATTGTTTTATGTTCGACTCTAAGAGTTTTTGGGCTTTTTTTTATTAATTGTCCGACTCTAAGAAAATTTATTAATTTTAGTTATTTAAGAAAATTTATATTTATTCAATACAACCTCCATTCACTAAACAATGTTATTTTAAACATTTGTGCAATAGTCGAGGAATTTAATAATTACGCTATATTTTAATGAATTTTTTCTAATATTCATAACTCACCTCCTTTTTAACCAATAAAAAATCATACCTAGTAATTTACATCAAAAGAGTAAAAAATTACAAGTTTCAATAACAAACCTAGTAGCTAATTACCTAAATAACTAAAATGATAATCTTTTCTAAACAAGAGATGCTCGAATGACATGTTTTAGTAAATGAAGGGAGTAAAAAAACATAAGAATTTACCTTGCAAATTCTTCTACTTATTCAAGTTTACCGTTTGCTTTGATCTTTATACTTTTTAGTGCGTCAAAATTAGCCTTGTACAAGAAATCTTTTGGAAATATGAACAAGTATGTAGGTAGGCACGTACCCGGAATGAATTTCAATGGCCTCAATTTGCCTGAAAGCGAACCAAAGCCAAGAGGTGATAATGTGGCCAGGAACGAGAGCGGGACCGAGAAAGGAAGGCACGCCGAGGATGAGAATCTCGGCCCAGTGTGCGTAGGGTGCGGCCAGAGCTATAGGCGCGGCGTACTCGTGGTGAACCTTGTGTATGTTTTCATATTCCCATTTGCAATGCAACAATCTATGGACCCAATAATGTGTATAGTCTTCCACTAACACATACACGCCTAATTGGGCTGCCATTTCTCATCCACTAGGAAGCTCCAACCCCGTCCTTATACCGACCATCTGCGTCAAGTACAACCGTTAAAAAATGACCGAATTCGAAAAGCCGAGTTGACCGACCCGATTGAAAAATCTAATAAGCTGACCAAACTCGCATCTAACATTACAATATATGAACCGAACAATCCTGTATTTATCTTTTATCTACTTTACTCATCTAGTAATCCTATATAAGAAGTCAATAATACGTCAGACAACCTAACTGAATCCAACCCGACTAACAGAAAAAACGTATAGTATTTTTAACATTTTTAATAATAAAATTGTTACTAATTTATTTCTAATACCTTAATAACACAATAAAAGTAATTAAATAAATAAAAATGAGGTAATTAATGCGGTGCTTAACCCGAACTACTCGCCAATCAATAGAGACCACCCGACTTCACCTGTTATTCGAATTGACGCGACTGAGAGCTCTAACATTCATGAAGCTAGCTAGGTGGGGACTTACTTTATAGGAAGGATAGGAGAGAAGCTGAAAAGGGGCGACAGCGAGGACGAGCGTCTTGATGAACAATGGAAGATCTGGGAGGCAGAAAGGCGAACATTGGGCTGTATTTTGTGGAGCTTGGAGGATCGGAGAAGGTCGATGAAGACGAAAGGGAGAGGAACGCAAGAGTAAACAATGCAGAGGATGATTAGGTTGTGGCAATAAAGAAAAAATTCGGACTTGTCCGCCGAGTAGTTCAACCAAAGGCTCTCGAAGTAAGTCAAGCTCCGGTTAAGTGACGCTTCAGCATCGGTTATAGTCTGGTAAGGTAGCATCTTTGGCAAGACGTGAGTTTAGTGGTATGCAATTGCATGCTCTGTTTAAATAGTAAATCGTCCCCATGTTTCGCAATTACTTGTCAGGAAATTGTTACAGTACAGTAGTAGTATATGATAGAGAAGAGGTTAGATGAGAATAATTAGTCTCATAAATGCGAAATGGGTAAAATGTCCCATTTCTGACGCATAGGATGGTCCAATTCCGGAATGAACGACGGTACAATTTTTGTTCAATTTGGCCTGTTCTGTTTAAATAGGAAAGTAGATTGGCTCATCAGAAGAGCATAAAAAAGATTTCATTAATAAGTACCCCTTCGTCTAGCCATAAGTTCATGTAAATATAAGCCTTTCAAGCTTTTTTACCTAATTTTTTTCAATTATACCCAGGGCCGACCCAAAGGGTAGGTCGTCTTGGGCCCGTTAACTGTTGGAGCCCAAATTCAATATGATACATTGATAATATATACATTGTTTTTCTAAAGAAGAGTATAGAAGACTGGTTATTCTAGTTGTTCAGAGTTAGTTTAGTCTACAAGAGCTCATGAGTTCAGATCTTCATTATTTTTTAAAATTTATGGGTCTTTACAATTTCAAATATGTGAGACATGAAAAAGTGTGTAAGTTTTTCAACCTACCAAACACACCCTATATGTTCCTTGGACCCTATTTGTTTATTTTATTTTACACGTTTTCTTTCATTTACAAAATATATATAATATTTTTCTTGTAGCCCTATTTGCTTATTTTATGAAATAAAAAATTCAAATTTTATTTTTTCTTAAGATTTTGTATAAATTATACTTTTTTATAATTTAATTTGGGAGCCAATATATTTTCAATTTGGACTGTAATTTTATATTTTTCTATTCCTTGTGTTCTTTTTCATTTCAGGACACAAATCACTTTTTACTCCAATGTTTTTATTTTTATTTTTCTCTTACCTTATTTGTCTAACAAATATAATTTCAAAATAACATGAATGTGGATGAAAACTCATTTAATATAAAAAAAAATGAACTATATTACTCAACATGAGTAACATGGATAAAGATGCTCTTACATTTCCAATGTATTACCTTCCTTTTTATTTGTTTATTGTGTGTCATTGGACACACATTACAAAAACCCTTAAAGCAATCATCAATTTTAGTCACATCTCACATCCTTTCTAAAATCACTACATGTCATTTCAATCATCAATTTGTTTATTGTGTGTCATTAATCCTTTTTGATTAAAATAATTGGAAAATTTCAAGAGGTTTTTACCGAAAACCACCCGTAAAATACGCTACATTGCTCAAAATCACCCCATTAATTGAATATTACCGGAAACCACCCATATTAAGCCTTCCGTTTGCCAAACGCCACCCTTCTCCTTATTCTGTCAAAAATTCTGTTAACTGTGTGGGACCCACAAATTTTAATATTTTTTATTCATTTATAGGTTAAATAAGATAATATCCTAATTTATTTTAATTAAAAACAAAGAAGCTCTTCACCCAGAAGATTCAGAATGTTGAAAACAATGGGTTTTCTACGTATCTGGTTGTTTTCAACATTACAAAGAAGCTCTTCACCCAGAAAAACAAAGAAGCTCTTGACCAGGTATGGGTTCGACTCCATTGGAGAGTGCCGCTGCCAAGACAACCTTGCAAGTCACCGTTGATTGAACTTACAAAAATTGACGTGAGCTTCCGGGAAGCGTAAACGCCATTCAGTAGTGCACAGTGCTCGGTCCAGACGGGCACCATGGAAAGTATTAATAGAGCGACCTGTCGTCCAAGTGTAGGATGGCCCCGTAAAGCCTAAGTCCACGAGGTCAAGGTCGTTGAAGAAGTCTCGGAACAGTTGTGATGCCCTATTAGACCCGACAGAAGACGAAGATCGTTCTTGGGCAGATAGGGTAGCATTGAAATCACCCGCAAGGAGCCATGGTCTACGGTTTGTTGCAGCGAAATCTTCAAGAACTTGCCATAGCTCTCGGCGGGTAGAAGGGTTTGGCGAAGCATAAATAGCACTCAGAATCCAAGGCTCCTCCGAGCGACGAGAAACTTCCACAGTCAAGTGCTGTGTGTGGTGGAGTAACGGACGGACCACCACTTCAGCAGTTTGCCACAACAGAGTCTGCTCTAGTCCCACTGATTCGTGTCTCTACTAAAATCAACAAAGACGGGCGGTGGGTACGGATCAACTCCTGCAAAGCGTCCATGAAATTTGTCGATCCTGCGCCACGGGTATTCCAAATTAAAGTATTGAGCTCTAACATTAAAAACGATTGTAAAAGGACCCAAGATTATAGGGCGCGTACGCTTGAAATTGATGGCTTGGGGTACTGAGACCCGACATAGAATTGGCATAGTCCACGATCATACGGTTTGCTAACATTGGGAGATGCAGACGAAACGGCCCGGTCCGGTGGTTCGAAACCAACACGTAATGGAAGTCATCATCATTCGTGAATTTGGCGACATAGCAGTCGTTGCCAATATCCACCAAAGAATATCCTCCCCTGAGAGTCCATCTCTGATCTAACTTGCGCTTGATATGGAGATAATCAGGGCCCTTGTCAAGAAAATGAACTATCAAAGAACGGATCCAGGGACGTCGAAGTTCTCTTTTCTCCTCTGCAGAGAGAACTAGAGCGGGACACGCTAGGTCCGGCTCTTTCGATTCTGCTTCATCATCATCAGTATCATACAAGTCCGGTCTCTCATTCCAGACCCCAACGTCAGTAGTAGGAGTGGTGGTTGTTTCTGAAGTATTCGTAGCAGGATTTTGAGGCTCAACTGAATACTGAATCACTGCATCTCTGAAAGATAGTGTTCTAGTAGTGGTAGAACCCTTAGGCAATGCATTAGCCTCGTCTATGGAAGGGAATACATCGTGGCTTTATCAATGTAGTTTTTTACCAATTTCTTCCAAATTTACAGCTTTATCTTTTAGCAAAATTATACCGTTGTTAAAAAATCATTATAATTTTATAATTAAAAAACCACTGTTATGAGTGCTCTAACCTTCTATCAATTTAGGCTAACGAAAACATCATAAACTTAAAAACAATTTTTGATATCATAATAAAAATATGAAATTATAAACCAAGTTAAAACTTAAAAACACTAAACTAAGCCCCTACGTGTACCCATCGTGCAGCACTAGGCACACCCTGATTCACCAAACTCTATCATTTGCAGCAGGGCCTCCTGTACGTTTGACAGTAAGTGGAGCATTTTGTAACGCCTAAATAGTCTTAAGGTACACTTACCTACCCCAAAAGTAGTTCAAAGTAAATTCATTTCTTTACACCCAAATATACAAAGATCGGTACTTAAAAACACGAAAAACACAAATAAAAGAAAGATTAAGACGCATGCAACAAAACAAAACCCTAATACTCCAGGTTTCCAGCAAACAAACAAACCTTAAGACTTGAAACACAAAAACGAACAAAGAATCAAAAAAATCATCCAAACTAAGAAATTTAAGAAGAAAGAAGTGGACGAAGAAGATTAATACCTGATTTTCTCGAAAAAACTGAAAGCGAACTCAAAAATGCGATCAAAAGCACCGACGAGCAAGAACAGAGCATAAGAAAGGATGGAGTGATCGAGAAGGAGAAAGATGAAGCAATCGAGCGGGGAGAAGGAGAACAACGCAGACGAAGCACACTGGAAAGAAATCGCGAGATTTGGCTTCAGAGGAAGAGTGGAATTCGAAGGTGAGAGGAAGAGTGTAACGAAATAATAGAAAGAGAAACACGGGAGTTTGGACAGAAAATGGGAAAGGTGTGAGCGTGTTGGGATATAAACTTAGACTACCCACAATGGCTCGGCACCATTGTCGGCATCCTGTACGGCAAGAGCTTGTCACAATTTTCCCTCCCCAATGGGTTGAAGATGCTGTGGCATGCCATACGGCATGCCTTGCCGCGGCATGGGACGCCGGATGGCGTCCCTCTTCAGCCTTTTTTTTTTTTTTTTTTTTTTAAAGGGGCTGCCACATGGCAGCCCCTGATTGGTAGAATGTATTATTTATTTATTTTCACATTATACCTCCTAATCACTAAAACGCTTATAACTTAAAATATAAAAATGATAAAAATAAATAAAAATTACCAGCGACTTTATTTTTCCGAGATCTACAAATAGAGACCAATATTGATTATATTTGGAGCCTCCTACCTCGATCTCTCAATTCCGATTATTTATTATATTGTTAATATATTGTTAAATTGTGAATATAATTATTATAAATTTATTAGTTAATTTTATTCGAATTAAATTAATCGTAATATGGATGTAATTGTGTTTTCTTTGGATAGATCCGACGGTGGAGAGAGATTATCCGTGTGTTTTCTCTCGATCGATCCTAAAAGTACGATTAAATTAATCGTAATATTATTTACCAATAATATTTTTAACCCCAAAACCTTATAAAATAAACATATTTAATGTACGATGTCGCGGCACCACTGGGAGAAACGCAAACGATGCCGCGGCATCGTCCTAAAAGTGCACTCCATGCCGCGGCATGGAGCGGCACCATTGTGGGCAGTCTTACAACTTAATAGAAGAAGATATTAGCATACACTCCCATGCACCGATGAGCTTTGGGCATAGATAGTTCCACTAAAACTAACTAACCTACTACTCCCCTATGCCGCAATTTGTTAATCTCATTTCAACTCGGCATATATGTCGAAACATATTTTATATTGTTAATATATCTAATTATATTGTTAAAGTGTTCATTGACGACGAATTAAACATTATATGACTATGTTTTTTCTATTATATAAGAAAATATCTATAAAATCTTATCGATTTGTTAACAGTGTCCTAAAATTAAATAGGACCTGTATTTTGGGACGGAAGCATTATTGGTTTGGGCCAACGAAGACATCATAAATATAAATTCAGTTTTTTATATCATAATAAAAATCTGAAATCATAAACCAAGTTAAAAACACTAAGCCCCGACGTGTACCCATCGTGCAACACTAGGCACACCCTGATTCACCACAAACATCATATAATACCCAGGCGGCGCCACCATCCCATTCGGCGGCGCCGTACAACTCACCCTATACCTCCCTCCGTCCGGCACCGACGGCGCAGCGTTCAACTTCACCAGCCTCATCCCCTGCGAAAACGAGTGCGTCGAAAAAGGCGCATTTCCCAAATTAACCTCCAAGGGCCCCACCACGGGCAACTCTACTGTCACCTCCACATCAAACGCCTCCCCAAAACGCACCGTTTTAGGCCACTCTACCAACTCCGGTCTAAGATTCGCCCGGTCCAAGGATAAATACTCGGGCGAGAACGCTTCGATTCGGAGCTCCGTTGGAAACTCCGAGTCGAAGTTATAAAAGTAATGCGGGTTGCTGCCCGCCAATAAAACCCGCCCGTCAGGCAAGAGGTTTGCTGTCGAATGGTACATTCGGGGAACCGTACCCGGGTTCAGAACCATGAACCTCAACCCGGATGGCTGATCGGGTCGGTACAGAACCGGGTTTAGGCACGGGTTCGAGGCTAATTCAAACCCCTGGGTCCCACTCTGAGCCCCGTTGATAATCAAAACCTCGCCGCTCGGTAGCGTAACCATATCCCCCATGATCCGAAGAAACGGCATGTCCTCCATCTCCCAAACCGGGTCGGGTTCCGTTGCTACAATGCGCCCGCAGCTACCGTGCGCCGGTGACGTGGCGTCCATTTTAATGAACGCGCCGAATTCGGCCCCACCGCAGACAACAATCACAGCCGTTGAAAAGTCTCCTTCCAACGCAAGCATTACCGAAGATCCGGCCGAAGGGTAGTTGCGGGGGCCGCCCTCCAATTTAGGGTACTCTTTCAGAATTAAATTCGCCACGTGGTCGTATAATACGGCGCGGTTGTTCGCGAACACGAATAGATTCCCGTTCGGGAGGAGGTGGACGTAGGGGTAGAGATTGTCGTGCTGTCGATCCGTCGTTTCGGCTAGAAAAGGAAACGAAACGGCGCCGTTTGGTCTGGGAGGGTAAAACTCAACTGAGTTGGCTCCTTTACCGCCGATTATAATTACCGAGCCGTCGGGTAAAATCTGGTTGGTTGCGTACCACCTGCCTTTTTCCAATCCGACGTCGTTTAGCTCATCCCAGTCGCATAATTCCGTCGGGTGACAAGGCGTGAATTTCCGGATCTTTCTCCACCCGTTGAGATCGCCGCCCGTTTGGAGGAGAGTGCCGTCTGGGAGAAACTGTCCCGATGAGCACCACGTGTCGGTGAGGATCATCAACGGCCGGATTTGATTCGTTTGAGGATCGAACAGAGCGGAGTGTGCATAGCAGTCTTTTTTGGTGAGCTTTTCCGTCGGGTCGACCCGGCAACGGCCCCTGTCAAGTCGCTTCCGGGTCGGGCCGATGTGGGTACGGTCAAGAAGGACGACGGTGCCTTGGTTGGTGACCGCCGTGTGCATGGAGGCTATGCCGGCGTCGGCCACAAGAAGCTCCCACGTGCCGGGGAGCTCGGCACGTGTGGTTGAACTCAGGAAGAAGAATAGTGTAAAGAAAAGAATTGCTGTTGTTGAAGAAGAAGCCATTGATATATATGAAGTGTAGTATAATATTGTGGGTGAGAGGATGGCGAAGATCAATCATATCAACAACTGAGGTAGACCTGCCAAACTAGGGACTGTCCGCCCTAAAATTTGGGAGGATACGGGTAAGGAATTTTATCTATAAGGGTCGGTTCTGTCCGATTTTTTTTTAAAGATAGAAGATATGATATCGGATTAGGGCTTTGAGGGTATATATGATGTAGATGAATCAGATGCGAGTACTATTACCACGGCATAATTTTTTTTATTATGTGTTTTTAGATTTTTTTTGTTGAATTCGGTTATGAGGATTGTTATGTAAGTATGTATTTTGGACCTTTTTAGTTTTTAGCATGCCTTTTTTGCCGGTGAATTGATTGTAAGCACTAAATTGATTTTGAATGTTTTAGTAACACGGTAGCACGGTTTTTAATATTTAATTTCTCTGTGTAAGTAGTTGAGGGCCGCTCTAAGTGCCCCAATGAATGGATAACAGAATTGTTTAATTTTAAATGGAAGAATTTGACCCGACCATAGTAAATAAGTAGAATTTAAAATTAGACCGTGGTCGGCCCAAGTACTAGGTTGGCCAGGTCATTGAGTGGGTTGAGTGGGAATAACTTTATGTTGTGGGCCTCCAGCTGGCTGCGAATAATTATGGACTTATACTGTATATGCTTTTTAGCCGTTACAAAAAGATAATGAAGCGTTTCATTTCTCTGTACTGTATTTATTTTTCATTAACAAAGTACGTATAGTGGTGTATAAAAAGATAATACGCGGATAAAGCTGTCAACTTTTTACATACAGTGGTGTATAAAATCTGGTAAATACGTATACGTGAGCTTGATTGGATTCTTGATTTGTTGGGTCCATACCTCATCCTCCCTTCTTGGGCCGAAAAGCCCATTAAGATTAAGATCCAAGACTCGAGGTTTGTACCTGATTGATATGGATTTCTTCCACATACGTCGTCCCCTGAATATGGTGGCTGATGTCATGGCTAATTATGCTCTAAGTGTCTACCTAAGTACAATATAAGTGAGAAGTCAAGTCTTCAACTAAATAGAAAAAACTCCACTACTTTCTCCACTTTCCTATTTATTTTGGTCAATTAAAAAAAAAACAAATTTTCATATATTTAAGGAGATCTTTCATCATAGGATGTTATCTTAAGTTGTAATTTTATTTCGTTATTCCTATAAATTGAATGAAAAATCAATTAAAAGTTTGTTCACTTATTATATGTATTATTAAAGATTTTTCTACTTATTGTTGACTTTTTATAACCTTATCATCAAATTCACCATTGTCGGATAATTGTAGATGGATCTTATGCGTTAATCATAATTTATTATATATACTATGGGTTTTTTCCTTTCTTATCCTTATATTTTACTATTGAATATGGTTTCGCATGTGAATATACCAAATTTATAAAGTTATGCAAAATGTCGAGGAAGAAAAAAAAAACTTAAGTTCGTGTAATGAAGTTCATCCAAATGTATCTACATGTTGTATGCTAATATACTACTTTTTACAACTAAAAAACATTTTTTTGTTATTGATACTATTTATGTTTCTGTATAAAATAAAAGTTTAGATGTAAAACGTGTAAAAAATATCTTATGCTTATCTAAAACTATCTTATTGTATTTTGATTGAGTATACGATAGGTTGATGTATATTTTATATTGATCACTCAGTATTTTTCACTCCTTTTTTACATATGTATATTTTATATACCAATGTATTAAATATTCTATAAAAAAAAATTCCTTTTTACAAATATAATTATATTTTTTAATGATATATAAATTCTATGCATTCTCTCTCTATATATATTAATATAAACTTATAATCTCGTGATATTCACGGGGCCTAGACTACTTGATTCTTTATATGCAAATCTTTTAATTTTTTGCTAAACTTTTTGTAATGACTTTGTTGCTTCGAAGAAGCAACCTAAACTCTATTTTAAAAACATTTATTGGAAAATGGATCTTTCTCTTTTCCTTTGCATCCGACTTGGGAACTGTTCGGATGCAAACCTCGGCCATATCATTGTAAACACCCATTACATACTCGTAGTTTATTTTTGGCTCCAAGGAGCATTTGCATCAATTCAATGTTACTCTAAGTAATAAAAAGGCTTTTTAAAAAGTAAAAAAAATTAAATGTTATTTTTTCTTTGAATCAAGACAAGAGTAACAAAGAATTGTTACTCGCCCTGAAACAAATCAAATCTTTCATTCAATCATTTATTTACATGTGGGTCATGTGACCCAATAGAAAAATTACATTATTAGGTCATTGATTAAATATCTTATAACATTTATTACATAAAATTTATTGTAGTTTTTCTTCAAATATTTTAAATTCATTTTTATCTACAAACTGATATCGATATTAACTATGTAATATATTGTTTAAATTTATAATAAAAATAAAGATAAAATGTATGTTGCTTGGTATGAATAACATGATTGTGGATTAAAAACTTATGAATATTAAAATAATAGGCTACTAGTGTAGTGACCCGTGCAATGCACGGGTATTTCAGATTGTTAGTCGTAAAAATTCATACGGTTTAAGCCAAGTTTGTCTAAAAATTAAGTTTAACTCTCACCAAATAAACGAACTAAATTTAACTTTTTGTTTGTAAATACCAATTAATACATTTCATGAATGATATATAATTTAATTATATATATAAATATCTCACTATATATATCATTATTAAATTTAAAATTTATTCTTAATAGGATAGTATAATTTGTATTATTTTTAGTTAAATGAAGTGATTGTTTTATAAGATTTATTTGTTGAGTTAATTATTCAATATTTTTTTAATTAAAGTTAAAAATAAAAAATAAAAATAGTTTAACAACCTATCATAAAAATAAAATGACTCTAAAAGTCTTAACTTTAATACAGTATATAAGATAGATGTTACTCATGTTGATGAGTAACACCACTAAAAATGCTCTCTGTACAGTTTCTTGAAGCCTCTATATGAACATATATGGGCTTATGACATGATAACTATGGGCTCCATCTTTTGGCCCATATCAAATTATTTGGTCTCGTAAACTACAAGGAAATCAAAATGTCACACAAGTGACTCTATTTATAGCTTCTGCTTCTTCTATCTCTCTCCCGTTCTCTTCTTTTTTCCATAGAAAGACCATAACAATGAAGGAGAGTCACATGGTGCCATGTTTACCAAATAAATTCGAAAGAGCACTATTTATAAGCTTAATTAAACACTCTTTTTTGCGTGTTGGTTGTCCGTTTCGATTGGTGTGAATCATCCTTCACTTAGGCTGGCATATATGTTACTATACGAAGTGGTAGATTCAATCTAACATATGTGTTTTTATAGGCCCTTACTATTTGACGCCCACTCAAATTGCTATTTACCGCCCAGTTTTTGTGCGTCACGCATGGAATAAAACCCTACGTCGCACACGAATTTTTTTTTTCAAAAAAATCCATGCGTCACGCATGGATTAAAACCATACGTCACGTATGGATTTTTTTTTGTTTTTGCTTGTTTTTTTTTCCATAATCTTGTAGATAATTTCAATACGATCGCGTGCATATAAAATTCGTCCAAAACGGACATCGTTTGCCCCTTCAAAAGGCCAAAATACAAATTTATCACACATAATTTCTTGTATCAACAAATCCGTTAAAACAACACACCATTTTTCAAATTTTTTTATAATATGGTAGATAACTTAGCAAAGATTTTATTTAGTGATGTTAATACTTAAATAAAATTAATAACTACAATTTATAAGTACGGAGTAATAGATTTGTTACACTTAATCATAATTACTTCACTGTTTTTTGTTTTTTAGCCTTTTGAAAGGGCAAACGATGTCCGTTTTGGACGAATTTTATATGCACGCGATCGTATTGAAATTATCTACAAGATTATGGAAAAAAAAGCAAAAAAATAAAAAAAAATCCATACGTGACGTATGGTTTTAATCCATGCGTGACGCACGGATTTTTTTGAAAAAAAAAATCGTGCGCGACGTATGGTTTTATTCCATGCGTGACGCACAAAAACTGGGCGGTAAATAGCAATTTGAGTGGGCGTTGAATAGAAAGTATGTTTTTATACACGCAGTGAGTTAAACTACTTTTCACATCCAAAGTTTGAAGATAAGCTATATACTATATAAACTCATATATTACTTCTTTTATTGCAAATTGGTTTTAGGATAAAATCTCATAGACTTGAATGGTGGGCCTAATGCGCACGTTGCGTTTATACATGATCCGGGTCCCACTTAACTACGTCTTATCCTCGGACAGTTTGTGGTTGTTCCATAGCCCATACAGTGTGGATTGACCATGGATCCACGAATTTTCACATGGTATCAGAGCCATCCACGATACTGGTTGTCCAAGTGTCGGGTTCTCACCCCGTTACACTAGCGGGAGAAACGACTTTCAACATTGGAAGTTGAGAGATAAGTTACATAGTAAATAAACTCATGTATATCACTCTTCATATTGTCAATTTGTTTTAGGATAGAACCCTATAGGCTTGTATGGTAACAGTCTGTGATTGTCTAATCACCTATGGGTTAACCGTGTAGTTTAAGCTGGTTTTACTATCCTCCTAATAAACGAGAATTAAATGCAAACAGAATAGAGTACGGAGTAGAATTAAATGAAGTGTAAAGACATGAGTTGAAAAAGTAAAGTGAAGTAGGCTGAAGAGTAGAGGGTAGAGTTTGTGAAATGGGCAAATCACATGCAAGTTAAACCAACCATTCTTCTCACTTAACTACTGTACGTACGCACGTACTGGAGTAGTCGCAGGCTTCAAAATCACAAGCAAAGAAAGAAAGATGGAGTAAATACTCCTCCTCCATTCGAGCAGGACGTATTTATTTCTGCGTCGAACGTACACTCGTAGGCTGTAGGTATCAATCATGCATGCATGAACAGAACAGAAGAGAAGAGAACAGAATGCATCACGAATATCAAGACAAAACAAATCGGACGGTCCACGCTTCTTCACCTTAATTGTGAATATTACTGTTTAATCTATCTGTATATATGTTCTGTGAGTCTGTGACTTTGCTGCTGTAAGAAGAAGAGAGGATGCATCAGCAAAACTGAGCCGAGTCTGAGGCTGCATCAGGATGAGATGCCGCGCGCTCGCCTGCGTTTTTGCATATATAGCGTTTCATACAAGCAACCACATAGCTCCAAAAAAACAAAACACAACGCACGCTAGATCCTCTTTCTTTTTTTAATTATTTTTGTGGGGAATACAAACCGGATTCGAAGTTGGAACGATGCCAAATTGGGAGGGGATACAGTAATTAATTAGCAGTATACTTACTGAGTACGTATCTTAAATCAAGACAAGGGAGATCTTTTGCTTGCTTCACTTCATAAAGTTGTAATCATATACTTCATAAAAGAAATAGTAATCACGATATTAGCAAAGAAAATAACAAATAAACAATGTCACTTCGATATTATACAAAAACTCTCAAAGGATATCTATATATATATATATATAGATTTCGGTTCCGGTGTAACAGCTTATTACGGTGTAACAAGTATTTATCTTCAATGGTATTCGGGTTTGTTAAGGTTGATATTCAACTTAATTTATCTATATTAATATAGAGTTGATATTCAACTAAATAAACATGAACAAATAGTCATAAAAGACTTCAATAGAGGCACATGCATATGAGAATGTGATTAGTGCATATATAACCTAAATCTATATAAAGTTGAATATCAACCATTACAAACCCGGATACCATTGAGAGTAAATACTCGTTACACCACAATACTCGTTACACCGGAACTCAAGAGTCGAGTTCCGGTGTAACGAGTATTGTGGTGTAACGAGTATATATCCTCAATGATATTCGGGTTTGTTATGGTTGATATTCAACTTTATATAAATTTACGTTATATATATGCACTAATCGCATTCTCATATGCTTGTGCCTCTATTCAATCTTTTACGCTATTTATTCATGTTTATTTAGTTGAATATCTACCCTATATTGATATAGGTAAATTAAGTTGAATATCAACCTTAACAAACATGAATACCATTAAGGGTGAATATTCGTTACACCAGAACTTAAATATATATATATATATAGATAGATAGATAGATATTATAGTATTATTTTAACATTTTTAATTACTACTCTCTACCCCTAAACAACAAATAATAAACCCTTAATACAAGATTATAAATCCTAAATTCTAAGTCTTATATCCTGATTGTTGAAAAATATTAAAATAGAGAAATTTAAGGGTTTGGCACATAATATGCTGCATGAGCTGTTGTAGAGGATCCCATTTCCAATAGCATTGCAGATAACTATGGAGTGCTCCCCTCCCATCATATCAGATCTATCTTATACTTACTCCGTGGTTGATGTTCTTCTCATCTCTAATTTTTATACTATTCACAATTTAATACAATTCGCTAGATTATTCTCAATCTATAAGAACAAACATAGTCATGCGGGATCTTATTTTGTTCGTCTCATTGAGTACTTTAACAATATCAAAATTTTATAATTTTTAGAAAGATATAATAAGAGATATTAACAACGCAAAACGTGTCTCGGCAAATGTGCCAAAATGAAATGGGAAGAACATTAAGGGACGAATGGAGTATATTAAAGTTGAGACTTTTAGAGCCTCTAGAGTGATTCTAGCCTAGGTGGTTAAGCTATTTTTATTTTTTATTTTTAACTTTAATTAAAAATATATTGAATAATTAACTTAACAAATAAATCTCATACAACAATCATTCATTCAACGTAAAAACAATACAAATT
Organism: Oxyria digyna; assembly: GCA_029168935.1. Lineage (NCBI taxonomy): Eukaryota > Viridiplantae > Streptophyta > Magnoliopsida > Caryophyllales > Polygonaceae > Oxyria > Oxyria digyna. The sequence goes on from JAPVLV010000017.1 coordinate 2,512,075, forward strand.
ATCCTATCATATTAAGAATAAATTTTAAATTTAATTATGATATATATAATGAGATATTATATATAATTATATTATATATCATTCATTAAATGAATATGTATTAATTAGTATTTACAAAAAAAGTTAAATTTATTTCGTTTATTCGGGAGAGTTAAACTTACTTTTTAGACAAACTTGACTTAAACCGTATGGATTTTTACGACGAACAATCTAGAATACCCGTGCATAGTACGGGTCACTACACTAGTTATCATTCATATTGGAGAAATTTTGAATTTCTTATTTTAAAAGATAGAAAAGATAGATAAAATTGTATATAAATTTGTGTAAGTCTTTTAATTTAGTGCTCAATTTTTCTGAAAAAACGTGCTTTCTAATTTAAATTTCATAACTTATCTTTTTAATCTTCTCTTCCATCCATATCTTTTCATAAAAGTCATTTTCCACAATCATGTTTTTACATTTGAAAGCAATTTTTTTAATTTGCTTCAACAAACAAATCCATAAATAAGTTGAGAATCTGGAAGCAAATCTTCAATACGTATATAATAAGGAACTGGGTCCTATCTAGAATTTTTTACATAGTTTATTCCATTAAACCATTTTTTAATATATTTTTGTTTCAGATTTTGGTAGTGTTTTCTCAGTTTGAGTTTCAAGCGGGTTATCTATTACAAATAGACCGAGTCTATATCATTCGCACGGAAGATCTTGAAGAAATCCCTAACAAGAAAGAGTTTCGAATGTAGAGAGAGAAGATCCATCCTCCGACTTTCAACCAGGTGAGGAAAGGAGGCATTGTTCCATCTAATAATACTAGTTGCCTTGTTGTATTCTCTTGCCTTGTTGTATTCTCTAACAGCATGAAACACCCGAAAATTATCAAAGAATTTAAGTGATTCCTTGATGTCTAAAATAAAAGAACGAATTTCCCACAAGATTGTCCAAGAATCCCGAATACACTTAATGACCATCATATTATCTCCTTCGATAATAAGATTTTTATATCAAGTCTGATCGCAGCTCTAAGACCTTTTAGGAAGACATCCAAAGTATTTTTCCATTTTCGAGGTGATAGGGATATTCATGAAGAGGCCAGAGAAAGGCAAAGGGTCTGTTGACGTTGTTGTATACTTGGAGAGAGCTTTTATGGTAATTAATTTTCAAGCCGCTTTGTTTAGGGTCCGTTTGGTAAGCAGTTTATAAACTGTTTTTAGTTTATAAACCATTTATTTCTCGAGAAACGTTATTCTCGTACCTAAAAAGTCGTGCACAAAAAGTAATTTATAAACCAAAAACTAGTTTATAAACTAGTTTACCAAACAAACCCTTAGAGAATTTGTCAAGAAGGTCCTTTAAGAAGTTCATTATAGCAAGAATAATAGTATTATCTGCAAAAGGTAAGAAAGAGATAAGATGACCATTATTAGTAAGTGAAATTCCTACTTTAGGATTAGGTAATGAGGCTTCAATATAAAGTTGACGAGCCAAGAATTACATGGAGAGGACAAAAAGAGCAGGGGTAAGAGGGTCTCCTTGTCAGATTCCGCAAGAGGGATTAAATTCCTTCCCAGGTTGATTGTTGACTAGAAGTCTAGAACATAGTAAAAAGATGTTGTAACGCAAGTTTTGATAAAAGAAATCCACTTTGTACTAAAATCAAAATTTCAAGAACCTTGCAAAGAAATTCTCAATCAAGTCTATCATAAGCTTTTTTTCATATCTAGTTTAAGAGTCATCCACCCAATTTTATCTTTAGTATTTTGTGGAAAGAGTGGAAAATTTCATGTGCAGCCAGTGGCGGAGCCACATAGTGCCCAGAGTTTGCTGAAGCACCCTCTGAAATCAAGATAAAATCAAATTATAGAGTAAGATTATAATTAGAAATCAATGGCCCAGTCGTAGAGTAGCAGCATTTTATCCCACTTGTATCCGGTTTGAATCTCTTAACATGCAATTTCCTCTTGCTTTTTTTTACCAATATTATAGAAAGTATCGTGCTCTTTCTTTCCTTTTCATCATTTTGATTACTTTTATTCTTTATCTTGTCTTTTTTTTTGCTAAAATTGCGAATAAAATTTAGGTTCTTGTAAAACTTAAGTGATAAAAAATCTCAATTCTCATAGAGATTTAGCTATAAAGCTAAAATTAATGTTACTTAAGGATTATAAAATATTTAATATAGTTTTTTATGTTATTTATTTAAATTAATCTCATTTTGGTAAAATTTAGCCCCCTCTAATCCAAAATCCTGGTTGCGCCTCTGTGTGCAGCAAGAATATTATCCTGAATCAAGAGTCCTCCGACAAACGCACCTTGATGGAGGGAGATAATTTTATGCAACATGCGTTTGATACGATTTTTTTTTAACAGGCAAACAAAAGGCTCCTAGCATAATGCTAATAGAGCCTAAATCATCATAACAGATGATCTGATAGAACCTCAGTACCGAGGGATAGAAACAAATCAATGTGACAACTGTCAAAGAGCCAGGGAGAGATCGTATGCCGTTGTGATAGTACTCCGAATTCCGGAGGAAGAGGCAAGTGAACCAGAGAGCTGCAACAAGAGAGAAAGAAACAAACCAACACCACCTAACGAATACAGAGACAAAACGTCCCGAAAAACACTAAGTTCCTTATTCAAGGATTTAAACAAAAAAAGGACTAATTGTAAAAAGAGGATAATAGTATCATATGACTAATAGTTTCTTTATACTCATAGATAATAAAACGGCAATTTGAGCAAACACTTGGTTGAGACAAATTATCTAGAATAGGATGTAGTATCTAATATTATGGCAAGCCCCAACCGATACAATATACCATCTGTATTAAGTAAAAATTAATCACACAAAGTAAGAGGAAAGCTGAGCAGTATCATCCTACCAGTATATCTTGAGTTTCTATTATATACGAGCAATAATAAGTCTAGAGGCATTCCAGCTGCATATTATTAGGACTAATCTACTTGTTATGAATTTATACAACTAGTTTTATAATATAATGAAGAATGATCAATGAAGCAATTGTTCAAACCTTATGGAGAATACATCACTTATAGAGAATAATAATAATGAGTTACTTAGTCACCACAGTATAATGAAACTTAAGCTGAAACCCAAATACTGATGAAATTCAAATACAAAAGTTCATGAAGCATTACATTGAAGGGAAAATAGCAGTAACATTCTGCTAATCAAAAGTTGGTTCAACAAGTGGTCAAGTTCTGGTGGTACTAGCCCATACCTGGGCTGATTTCAAAATACAAGCAAATACTGAAAATATCATAGCAATCATACTGAGACTATTCAAAGGAGACACTTACTTCATCAGACTGTTCTTCTTGGCCTTAGTCTTCCTCTTCTTTTTTGGGGCTGGTGGCTGAGTTGGGGCTTCATTCATGTCTTCTTTCCTCTTAGGATCTTCATTTGCATTATTGGCTGCAGAGGAGCTTTCTATATCCATGCCATCCAGTTTCCTAAGAATGGTGCTGCTGGACTTCTCCGAGGTGCATGGAGAGGGATTGAAAGCTTCAAGAGTGAGGGGCGCTGACGCTGCATAGATCATCTGCTGAGTGTGTTGAAGAGATGGGCGAACCATTCTGGGAGCCATTCCAGTGTTGATGTTGAGTGGAGGAGGGAGGTTGTAGGCCATCTGGTGCATTTGTGCTAGAAGCTGGGGATTGAATATTTCTGGAGCAAAAGCTGGATGGAGATGGAAGGATGGATTCATTTCTGGAAGTCCTTGCATTTGTCTGATTTGGGGTTGGAAATGTTGAATAGGCATGGCTATAGTTGGACTGAGCGGGCTTTTGCCTTTAGGAGACTGAGTTGGAGCATCAAGAGCATGAGCTTGAACAAGTGGTTTCCTTATGAAGTTGGGGCCCTTCTTAGCTTGAGGAAACATAGTAAGATTCTTAGTGATGTGGCCAATCATTCTTTGCCTCGTAGCCTTAGCTGCTTCTTCATCTTCTATGGATCCACTCATGAATACTTCAAAGCTGGTAAGTTGTTTAGAAAACATTCATCAAAAAGGTGGTCAGGATCACCACAACATCCACAACCTGGAGAGAAATCTTCAGACCATAGCTGAAATGTGAGAATAGATTTTTCAGAATGCTCTATCTTTACATATCCAGGAACTTCAGGAATTGTAACATTAATAGCTAGCCTCGCAAATTTGCCCCTGTTCTTAATGGTTGAATTTTCATCCATTCTGATGTAAGAACCAATATTGTTACCTCTGATCAACATGTTGAGTGCATGGTCGTTGTGGTAGAAAATAGGAAGAAGAGGAATCCTCACCCAAATGTCTGCATGGCTGACTTCTCTAGCTAGTGGATCGAACTCTGGAGAGAAGGGTTGAATGAGAACAAGTTTGTTTTGGACTCGATATGGTCTGTTGGCCTAGACTATATCCCTTGTGATGTACGCAGGACTACGTCAGCTCGTATCACAGATATCATTGAAGAAGAAGGAACAACACAAGACTTGCACACTGGTGGGTCGGCCGTCCAAGTTGAGAAGAAGAGCTCTTTTGGGCTTAGCAAGGAGAAGGCCCAAGAAGAAGAAGACTAAGAAGACTTTCTTGTTTTACCCTTGAGACTTTTACTATTTAAGTTGGTTTTTAGAGCTTGTTGCTCAGATTAGACAAATTGAGAATTGAGAATACGTTTTTTAGTTTTGACGTCTTTTAGCTGTAGTTTTGGTTTGGTATTGAATTGCAAGACGAAAGCACTTGGTTTGATATTGACCTGTGAGATCGATCTGTTGTTGACACATATTTCGATCTCCAAACCTTGAAAGAACCCTAGGTGGACTCCTTGGGTTAGTTCGAGTCAAGTGAGTCTTTCTAGATCGACGGCTGAGTCAAGAAAGACGTCATTTGCTTATCGTGTCCAAGCCAAGCTAGTCTACCTAGATCGGCGAAGGAGTCAAGGTAGATAACACTTGTCGAAGTCCAAGGTTCGATCGATCGTCTTCCACAACGATCTCTCGAAGTCACCTCAACAACGATTTCCCCAACTTCCGCCCAAAGAGAACGTTTTCAGCCTCACATATTCGATCCTGCAGATTCGTCTGCCATCATTTGGTATCAGAGCTAAACGAGGTAAAACGTTCTAGTTTTCGTAATTCCCTTTGCTTGAAGTTTACTCACTCGGGTGTATTCTTTCAGATCTACCTTAAGGCGAGAGGGTGAGAAATTTTTTCGGCCAAATCCTCCTCAAAACGTGTGACGAGCGCCGGCGAGGAGAGTGTAACCGAGAGAAGCGAGCGACGTCTTAGCCTCGGGACGGCAGACGGCCAGGGGAGAGCCCAAACCCTAATCCCTTTCTTACCCTAACCAACCCATTTTTCAAGGGAAGAATCAGGTGTGAAGATTTTCTGTTAAGATTTTTGGCAACTATTTTTGGAAGAAAATCAGAAAATCTTGTTTTTTAATTTCGAATTTTGAAAAGGGCACACGAGCGGGAAGCGTTTTCACGCTCCCTACCCCCACACGGCCAGACGGCCATTTAAAAAAAAAAGGAGTTTTCAATATCCCGACTAGCCGAAGAGAAAACCGGCTAAGGCGAGAACGTTTTAGGCTAGTAGCCTTGTTTTGTTAAGGTTGAGCAGGACCCGGGCTAGTAGCCCTGAGAAGTCCAAGGGATCAAGCCAAGAGAGTCGGGCTAGTAGTCTTGAACTCCACCCCGACGCTTTCCCGCCTGAGGGCGGCTCTAGGAAATTTCGAGTTAATTCTTGCATTTTTCGTTTTTCTACGAAATTTTTTGTTAGAAATTTCTTGAAGAATATTTTCAACCAAGCTTTCTTTGGAATTTTGGAAGATCCTGTTTTAGCCAAAACCTCATCCTGAGCCAAAATCGAGAGAGACTTTCTAATAAGGGAAAGCGTGAGAAATTTCGAGCCTAGGGCTACGAAAATAAAAACGTTACCCTAATTTTGTCTCTTTTATTTCAAGTGGGCTAACAGTCTCGCAGGAAAAGAGTACGAGGAGAAACGCCAAGTTGGCAAGGCGGGACCCACCGAGGCGGGAGCACGCACACCGAGGCGCGCGCGCGTCCGCGCCAAGCGGGCTGGCCCTAGGGCCGGCCGAGCGGGTCCATCCCCATCCATCTTCAAATCTTTCCTTCCAAATTCAAATAAAAGGGAAGATATTCTTGTTACCATATCTAGCTATTTGTTTGATTTTCCTTTCTTTTAGGAAAATAGAAGATATTCTTTTCCTTGGAGGATAAGTTGTTACCAATTTGGTAAAATCTTATCTTACCAAATAAGATTTTCTTTTATTTTCTTAATTTCTTTTCTTCTTTTTTTTATTTCCTTAAAAGATCTTCTAGATTTTATTTCCTTTTCTCTCTCTTATCTTGTAGGATATTATTCTTGGGAGGCAAAAAAATTTGGAGAACCACAACCCTAGCCCTACAGCCGGCCGACACCCCCCCCCCCCTCTCTTTTCCTCTTCGTTCAATTTTTTTTCTTCAGGCAGACATGGTTGATTCCGACAATGATCAGGCTTCTTCAGTCACCTCTGAGATGAAAGCAACAATAAGAGAGGTAGTCCACGAGATGGAGCAGGAGCTAGCAGCACGAATCAATGCTACTGTTTTGGAAGCAATCGACCGCAGGCAAGGAAAGCAGCAGGTAGGCGGTTCGAATGGAGCTGTGTTCTATGAGCCTTTGAACGATGGTGGTGGACATAACAGGGACGACCGTACAGTGTTTCAGACAAGGCAGTCTACACCATACCCTACTCATGACGAACAAGTCGTTCATCACACTCATGTTCAGCGTACTCGCACATTCGGGCAACCAGAATTCAGGCAGATGCAACCGAGAGCACCTTTTCAGCATACAGGTCAGGAAGGAGATTACCGTGGTCCAATCAGACAACAAAATCCTGGTTATCTTCAGTCGAGACGTGGAGTTCAGGCACAACAGGGTTTCGATCAACAACAGGAACAGCCAACAGCACTTCCTCAGGCAAAGGTGCAAATAGATCTCTTTTCAGGTACGTCAGATGTGGAGGCCTATATCAGTTGGGAGTCCCGAACTGATCAGATTTTTGAGTTTTGTGACTACCCGGAGCATGTTAGGGTGGCTATGGCCACTATTCACTTTACAGACTTCGCCCTGACCTGGTGGAGAGCGGATCAGGTAGAAAGAGCAAATCGTTTTGAACAACCGATTGAAACTTGGGAAGAACTGAAACAGGCAATGCAGAAACGATTCATTCCAGGCAAATATGTTGATATCGTTCAGGGTCAGATAGAACGACTCAGGCCGGGAGCTCTTTCGCCGGCAGAATATTTCAATCAGTTGAAGCAGCTTATTGCCAGATCCAACGTTACTTTCCATGAGAGGTATGTCGTTTCTAAGTTCATTAATGGCTTGAATGATGATGTCGGGTCTGTTGTTCGGAATCAGTACTTTGGTCCTGAAGCTGCTATTGAGAGTGTTATGCACTATGCTACCCAAGTTTATGAGTCTTTGCCTAAGAGACGACAACAGGGAGGTAACAGGAGTTGGTCAACGCCGTCGTCGGGCAGCCGGCCATCGGTTCAAGCAGATCAGACAGTGAAGTCGGCTACCAAGCCGGACGAACTGCCTAAGGAAGGAACTCGAGCAAGGGATATCACCTGTTACAAGTGCAGTGGCAAAGGACATATGGCTCGTAGTTGTCCTAATCAGCGAGTCATTTTACTGAACGAAAACGGCGGGTATGAGTCAGCTGATGAAGCAGAAGCATAGGAAGAACCGCAGGTACAGGTGGATGACATCCAATTTGCAGCCGCTGATGTTAAGGGAGAATCCTTCCTTTGCATGGTTGTACCCTTTGAAGGATCTCTGGATTTTACTGGCGATTCCACGGAAGAGGACTCTATCGATGACACGGCTATCAGCAAGGATCAGCAGGAGGGCATGGGAGATAATGAAGATCATTTAGAGCTGATGGGAGAGATCATGGAATGGGAGATGGAGAGAATTGATCAGCGACTTGAGGTCCCCCCAACTGATTTGACACGACGTACCAACGCCTTTTACCATGAGATCTTCATTGGTACGCATTCCTCTCCTTTTCTTGCTATTATAGACGGAGGATGTGAGCGTAACATCGTGAGCAAAGCTGTTGTTGATAAGCTATCTATTCCTACTTACCGTTTGATGGAGGAAATATCAGCGGGTTGGGTTTGTCACAAGTTCCGTTTAGATGTGCGTGAGGGAGCCAAGTTGGATATTCATCTAGATGGATATTCTGACAGAATTCGGTGTGTTATCTTGCCTATTGATGATGTTACGGTGATATTGGGTCGCCCATGGCAATTTGATCAGTATGTTCTGCATGATGGTCGCCACAATCAGCACACAGTTTTTCACAATGGAGGTCGATATCGTCTATCACCTATGAGCAAGAAGGACATTTCTGTGTTTCTCATGATGAGTCAGATCTTGGAGGGAACGGGACTCAACCTTGTACGATGCATTGCGCAACCCCGACGTAAGTTTCCTCTACCTCATGATTTCTTTCATGCGTCTCGTCTTTCTCCAGAGGTACCTACATCTAGTCCCTTACCTGGTATCACATTGTCATCTCTGATTGCTCTTGGTCGGATCGCTGGTTTCTATTTTTATGTCGTCTTGGGAAAGTTTTCCAAGATAATTCTCACGAGTGTTCCCGCTAGAGATATGGTGAAGTTGAAGCACCGCAGGCCGTTACAGATTTTACTCGTGCACTCGAGCCGTCAGCTAGACCCTGCCGAACTACAAGTCAGCATCAAGTACTGGGGTACTTTCGACGACACAGGTTACTTTGTGTTTGTTTCGGTTACTATTGCAGATTCGAGGACGAATCCTTTTCAAGAGGGGGAGGATGATGTACGCAGGACTACGTCAGCTCGTATCACGGATATCATTGAAGAAGAAGGAACAACACAAGACTTGCACACTGGTGGACCGGCCATCCAAGATGAGAAGAAGAGCTCTTTTGGGCTTAGCAAGGAGAAGGCCCAAGAAGAAGAAGCCTAAGAAGACTTTCCTGTTTTACCCTTGAGACTTTTACTATTTAAGTTGGTTTTTAGAGCTTGTTGCTCAGATTAGACAAATTGAGAATTGAGAATACGTTTTTTAGCTTTGACGTCTTTTAGCTGTAGTTTTGGTTTGGTATTGAATTGCAAGACGAAAGCACTTGGTTTGATATTGACCTGTGAGATCGATCTGTTGTTGACACATATTTCGATCTCCAAACCTTGAAAGAACCCTAGGTGGACTCCTTGGGTTAGTTCGAGTCAAGTGAGTCTTTCTAGATCGACGGCTGAGTCAAGAAAGACGTCATTTGCTTATCGTGTCCAAGCCAAGCTAGTCTACCTAGATCGACGAAGGAGTCAAGGTAGATAACACTTGTCGAAGTCCAAGGTTCGATCGATCGTCTTCCACAACGATCTCTCGAAGTCACCTCAACAACGATTTCCCCAACTTCCACCCAAAGAGAACGTTTTCAGCCTCACATATTCGATCCTGCAGATTCGTCTGCCATCACCTTGCCTCTCTATTGGCAAAGGATAGCATAGTCCAGGAACCATAAGAGCGAACCTCGATATCAACCATAATTTATACGCGAAGAATTGATCAAATGAATTGTCCTATAAATATAATAATTCAAGCAATGCTCTTTTTCACAATTTCAACCATAATTTCAATTTGTGTTCATTAGTATTCAAAAAAAAACTTTTCTTTTTACTTTGTAGTTTGATCCACTAATTTTCTTAGATTGTTACTAATTTCCATTTTCTTTTGTTTCAGACTATGGCTATGGAGTAAAATATTCATAATTTCAGCGAACTTAACCTCCAGAAAAAAGTTTAAGGTTACTATTTTTGCTCGCCTTTTAAGAATGTGCAATGTTATAAGTCTAGAAACTCAAGAGATAAGTGTCATAGAAATGATATATATAGACAAAGAGATATATAATTTAAGTGAATTTCATTTAATGAATCATTTTTTTTATTAATGTTAGCATGAGTATGTCATTTTAGCATCTATTGATGTAAATTATGTGTTAAACTAAAAAATTCATCTTGGATGTTGCAGCGTATTGTGTGCTCGATGTTGAATCTGTTGGCAGACAACTTCCAATGACATTTTTAGAAAGAGTAAAGGATGATTTTTTTATAGCCCTAAAATAAAGGAGTACATTCAATATTGTATTGATCATCTAGCTTAAGCTCTTTAATTATTTTTATATGCTTTATATGTTTGTTTGTATTGAGAGTTTTTATTGACATTAGTATTTTAATGAAGTTTTAATGTTGAAGCTTGAGTAGAGCCCCGTGCAAGGCACGGGTCCTCAACTAGTTGTTGATAAAAAATTTAAGGTTGAAACCCCTTATAAATCCGATAAGAGAGTATTAATTAAGTAAGGGAAAGTGTCCGGTGAGTATAACTTTTAAAATACTAACGTGAGAATGGTGCACATTAATAGTAAATTGGTGCACATTTAGTACTAATTTGGTGCACATTCATTGACAAACTTAAAAACATCCAAAATTTGAAAAACTTTTTTTTAAAGAACATTTATGGAGAAATTGAAGAACATTAGGTAAAAATTATATATGTGCATCATTTTTTCAAAGGATGTGCATCAAAAAATTTAATGCACATTTAAGCATATTTTGATGCACATTTAAATAAATTTTGGTGTAAATTAGTCATTCTTACGTTCTCATTTTAAAAATCATTCTCACCGGAACCGAACTTATTAAGTAATCTCTAGGTACTATCTCAAAAATTGATTTACGTACATTTTCAAGGATGACAGATATTCGTGTACGAATGGAATTTCTTACGCCTATAAAATAAACGCTCGACTTAAAATGTATAAAAAAATATCTTAGTTTTTTCAACAGTGTTTAGGAAAAAAACAAGCCCGAGACTATTGGCTTGCACTTTTTTTAAATTTCTAACAAAACTAAGGAATTTTGAGCCCGAGGCATTTTTCAACGGTTGGACAAAACGTTTGATTCAGTTGTATTTTTCTGTTGTCTTTTGTGGTTCGCATATATCACTGATCGTTGTTGCTTTATTAGCTGCCATGGAAGACGAAGTCGCGAGAAGAATGAGCACGCGTCATTTGGATCCATATCACTTGCAGAACTCGGAAAATCCATGGATGCTTCTTGTCTCCAATATGTTTGATGGATCGGGTTTTGCAACTTGGAAGCAGTCGATGATCGTTTATCTTTTGGCGAAGATATACGATCAATTTGCCTATGTGTCAGCCATATCTCCTGTTGTCTTTTGTTGTTTTTCCACATGTCGTCTTTGCGATCAATTTGCCTATGTGTCGGCCTTTGGGCTATGTCACCTCATCGTCGACATCATTCACCACATCATCCAATTTTGACTTTTGTTATATATCTTTGAAAAAATAGATTAAATAAGGAAAAACAAACATAATAGATTATTTAAATAAGAAAAAAAACCAAAAAGATCTCTAATAGATTATATTAACAAAAATATTTATTTTTATCTTTTGTCATATTATATATTTTCTTTTGTATACATTTATTTATTTATTATTTTACCAATCTAATACACTCGGTTATTATTGATTATATACAATAAACCATACATTGTAAACTAAAAATAATAAACTATAACTCATAAATTTATTAAAAGTATAAAATATAATTATATTACAAAAAATGTTAACACGTGCGACCCCGAAAATGACACGATAACATATGTTAGTTTACTAGTAAATTAATCGACAAACTTAATACATCCTAAAACTAAGAACATTCATCATTTATAAAACATTTATTGAGAAACTAGAGAATATTCAGACAAAAACGTATATTTGCATTAATTTTAAAGGATGTGCATCAACATTTTTTATGAACATTTAAGTATCTTAGATAAACATTTATATATATTTTGATACATATCATTCTTAAATTCGTACCATAAAATCCGAACTACTCCCTCCGTCCCATAATATAATTCATGTTTCTTTTTTTCACATTTGTCGAGATACGTTTTGTATTGTTAATATCTCTAACTATATATGTTAATAAAAAATTATAAAATTTTGATATGTTAAAGTATTCATCGAGACTAATCAAACAAGACTACATATGACTAATTTGTTCTTTTATATTAAAAATTATGTGATAAAATATATTGAAATGTGAATAGTGTAAAATGTAAAAGAAGAATTATAAAAAGCGACCGAGGGAGTACCATCTGTAAGAATATTATATATATACGGTCATATGGCCTATGTGTCTTTCGGTTTAATTATAAAGTTCAAGTTCATATCGGGATTATAACATTATAGTCGATACCGTGATGGATCGGTCTCGGTTAAAGTCGTTAGAATCCGGGGTATTTATTATCCCTCGTCCCTTGCCTAATTATATTAATTATTTATGTAATCTTCATCATTAAGGATATATGTATAATGGTAGTTACCAATTCAGTAACCGCCACATGCATTTATATATAAGAGGAAGGGGATTACCGAATAGTTAGTGAAGTCTTTAGTGTAAACACAATAACCGTAGGCACTCTCTGCAACAAAAGGAAGTTTTGAGTGCTTTGATTCTTATCCATCAAAGGATCAATTAAAGTAAAGGCTAAGGGAGGAGAAACACATCAAGGATTGTTTCTGTGAGAGAAGTTATCTTTAATGGAGCAAGGTTAGTAATTTCTATCTTTCACTTGACACGTTTAGGGTTGAATTATATTAAGTCTAGATCCATTTGGGATTGATTTCATATCTAGAAATCATTAAATATCTTTCAATTGGTATCAGAGCAGTTTAGACTTGTATAATTCACCATGTAATTAATTTGTATATGAAGATTTTCTGTGTGCCTTCATCATTGACGGTTATTTTACTTCCGCTGAAATGATTTCTGTGCAATATGAGTGTTGCCATTCATGGTGATAACCGACAATGTCTAAAAGTTTATTATTTGATTTGTTAAGAGTGCATGATTTTATGTACTGTTGGTATACATATTACACAATCATGCATGATATAGGTCGACGCTCAGTATATAAATCAGAGTATCCTTGATTTACACGTATAGAGTGTGTAATACATGATTCAATGTTGAAAGCTTTGATGACATCATGGTTTAAGTTACAGTAGAGGGACTTCAGAAAATGCCATAAAAGCATTTAGGCATTGTTCCTGAAAATGTGTAACCGTCATTATTTGCCAGTTAGTTGGATTCTCTGCATATTAGTCTTATTATTTCCTTGCATGATTGATGATGTAAAGATTGAGTAATTTGCGTTATGAAATATTAACACATTAAATTTGATTACTCATTAGAGTTCAAGGTTTAGATTATGTATAACTTGTTAGTCACCAAAGTGGCCTAGTTATACTATATTTAAACATTGGAAATAATAGTATAATTTGATTGATCATGATTATAGAGATGCTACAAATGATATGAAAGTTTGATTGATCAATTTTAATTATTGACTATATTTTAGGAGATCACCCAAAGGTGGGTCATTGAATGTAGTTAATAAGATTAAAGGAATTAGTCATTACTACGCGGGTTGTATAGTGTGTATATCCAAAGATTGCATACTTATTCGACTTATGCATGTGATGATTAATTGTTATAGTATGAATTTTAGCATCAATGACAATGCTGTGTTTAAGTATTGCCCAAAGGTTACTTGAATGCATGCTTTAAAGATTACATGACTTTTTTGAATTTGTATTAGAGTTTTCAAAGCACTAAAAGGTAAGCATGTATTAATGTTTGCAGCTTCATCAAATATGTTTGCATCTGCAAACTCTGTCGTAAAGTTCAATGGGCTTAATTATGATGAATGGTCTGAACAGATCCGGTTTACACTGGGTATGATGGCATTAGACCTTGCAATATTAATAGAGGAACCCTCGGCCATTACAGATGAAAGCTCCGTTACTGAAAAGTCTCGTTATGAGGCGTGGGAGCGATCTAACAGGTTGAGTCTAAACCTCATGAGGATGACGATGGCTGAAGGTATTAAGCCATCTATGCCTAAGACAGAGAATGCTAAGGATTTCATGCGTATAATTAAGGAGTGTTCACAATCGGATTTGGCGGACAAGTCTATTGTAGGAAGCCTCATGTGTCAGCTAACTACAAAGAAGTTTGACTGGTCTCAGCCTATCCATGACCATGTGACGCACATGTCTAACTTGGCAGCAAAGTTAAAGACCTTGGGAATGGATGTTAATGAAACATTCTTGGTTCAGTTCATCATTAACTCTCTACCTTTTGAGTTTGGCCAGTTCCAGGTGAACTACAACACCATTAAGGATAAATGGAACTTTCAGGAATTAAAGGCCATGTTGGTTCAAGAGGAGGGGAGATTAAAGAAGATGAAGGATCAAGCTATTCATCTCATAGGTCATGATGGTGCCAGCAGCAGTAAAGGGAAACCAAGTAAGAAGGATAAGAAGAAGGATAAGGCCTTTAGTAAGGGACCCGAGGGCCAAATCCGAAAGGAGAAGAAGTGTTTCTTTTGCAAGAAATCGGGACACTTCAAGAAAGATTGTCCGAAAAGGAAGGCTTGGTTCGATAAGAAAGGTACACATTATGGTTTTGTTTGTTTTGAATCGAACCTTATAGAAGTGCCTAATAATACTTGGTGGATAGATTCTGGTGCTACTACTCATGTGTCTCATATTAAACAGGGATTCAGTTCGATCCAGCCCATAAGAGGAGCTGAACAATACTTGTTCATGGGGAACAGGATGAAGGCACGAATTGAGGGCATTGGGACTTATAGATTGATCTTAGACACTGGTTGTCATATAGATCTTGAAGGATGTCTTTATGTACCAGAATGTGCTAGAAATCTTGTTTCTGTAAGTAGATTGGACAATTTAGGTTTTTATGTTAAGTTTGGACATGGTGGTTTTTCACTGTATCGAAATGATTTCTATTATGGTAGTGGTACTTTGATTGATTCACTTTATAGGTTCAATCTTGATGTTAAGTTTTCTGATTCCTTGTTTCATATTGAAAGTCAGGGCATTAAACGTAGTGCATCTAATGAAAGTTCTGCTTTCTTGTGGCATCAAAGATTAGGTCATATTTCCAAGGAAAGAATAATGAGGTTGGTAAAGAATGATATTCTTCCTCAGTTGGATTTTAGTGACTTAGATGTGTGTGTGGACTGCATTAAAGGCAAGCAGACCAAGCACATAGTAAAGAAGCCAGCCACGAGAAGCACTCAGCTTCTTGAGTTAATTCACACCGATATATGTGGTCCATTTGACGCTCCTTCATGGAGCGGTGAAAAGTACTTCATCACCTTTATTGATGATTACTCACGTTATGGATATGTATATCTACTGCATGAAAAGTCTCAATCAGTGAACGTCCTAGAGGTGTTCATTAATGAAGTGGAAAGGCAGTTAGATAGAAAAGTAAAAATAGTGAGATCGGATAGAGGTGGTGAGTTTTATGGGAAATTCAATGAAAGTGGACAATGTCCAGGTCCATTTGCAAAGTTGCTTGAAAGTAGAGGTATTTGTGCACAATATACAATGCCAGGTACACCTCAGCAGAATGGTGTAGCTGAGAGGCGGAATCGTACATTAATGGGAATGGTTAGGAGCATGTTAAATAATTGTTCATTACCTCTTTCATTGTGGATATATGCATTAAAGACTGCAACGTATGTTCTTAACCGGGTTCCTAGTAAGGCAGTTCCTAAGACTCCTTATGAATTATGGACGGGAAGGAAACCTAGTTTAAGACATCTACGTGTTTGGGGTTGCCAAGCAGAAGTAAGGTTATATAATCCACATGAAAAGAAACTCGATCCTAGGACGGTCAGTGGCTCTTTCATTGGCTATCCTGAAAAGTCAAAGGGGTATGTATTTTATTGTCCTAACCATAGTACAAGAATAGTTGAGACGGGCAATGCTAGGTTCATTGAAAATGGTCAAACTAGTGGGAGTGGTGAACCACGAAAGGTGGACATTCAAGAGATTCAGGTTGAAGTTCCCACACCTGTTATTTCTCCTAATGTTGTTGTTCCAATTGCTGCATCACAGTCAAATGACACAATGGAACGACATAATGATGTCCATATTCCACCGAATGAAGTTATGGTAGATGAACCAGTCATAATTCATGAAGAGAGAAATGAACCACATGAACCTTTAAGGCGATCTGTAAGGGAAAGAAGATCTGCCATTCCAGATGATTATGTGGTTTATACTATTGGAAGTGAATGTGACTTAAGCCTTGATGAAAATCCAGTCTCATTCAAGAAAGCCATGGAATGTGACAATTCTGAAAAGTGGTTGATTGCCATGAAAGAAGAAATTAAGTCTATGGGTGATAATAAAGTCTGGGACTTAGTGGAGTTGCCTAAGGGTTCTAAGACTGTTGGGTCGAAATGGGTCTTTAAGACCAAACGTGACTCAAAAGGCAACGTTGAAAGACATAAAGCCAGACTTGTTGCTAAAGGTTTTACCCAGAAGGATGGCATTGACTATAAAGAGACCTTCGCTCCGGTATCTAAGAAGGATTCTCTAAGAATTGTTTTGGCTTTGGTGGCTCATTATGATCTAGAGCTTCACCAAATGGATGTTAAAACCGCCTTCCTAAATGGTGAGCTTGAGGAAGAAGTATATATGGACCAACCTGAAGGATTCTTGGCCACAGGAAATGAAGATAAGGTGTGTAAGCTGAGGAAGTCAATATATGGACTGAAACAAGCTTCCAGACAATGGTACTTAAAGTTCAATGATACCATCACGTCATATGGTTTTGTAGAAATGGTCGTTGATCGATGTATCTACATTAAGGTTAGTGGGAGCAAGTTTGTGATATTAGTCTTATATGTTGATGATATTTTGCTTGCTGCAAATGACATGGGCATGCTACATGATATAAAGAAGTATCTCTCTAAGAACTTTGAAATGAAAGACATGGGTGAGGCATCCTATGTGATTGGAATAGAAATAATACGAAATAGATCACAAGGATGGTTAGGATTGTCTCAAAAAGGTTATATCAATAAGGTCTTAGAGAGATACAGAATGGATAAATGCTCCGCAGGAATAGTTCCTATACAGAAAGGGGACAAGTTTGATAAAAAGCAATGTCCCAGAAATGATTTGGAACGAAAAGAAATGCAAGGAATCCCATATGCATCAGTGGTAGGGAGTTTGAACTATGTTCAGACATGTACTCGACCAGATATCAGCTTTGCTGTAGGAATGTTGGGTCGATATCAAAGTAACCCTGGAATGTACCACTGGAAGGCTGCAAAGAAGGTTCTCAGGTACTTGCAAGGCACCAAGGAGTTCATGCTTACATATAGGAGATCCGATAATCTAGAGGTCATTGGATATACAGATTCAGATCATGCTGGATGTAAGGATAGCAGAAAGTCTACATTTGGCTATCTTTTCTTCTTAGCTGAAGGAGTAGTGTCATGGAAGAGTAGAAAGCAGTCCATCATTGCTAGTTCTACTATGGAGGCTGAATTTGTGGCATGCTTTGAGGCCACTATTCATGCATTGTGGATGCGGAACTTTATCTCGGGACTTGGGATTGTCGATAGTATAGCCAAGCCGCTGAGAATTTATTGTGATAATTCCGCAGCCGTTTTCTTCTCGAAGAATGACAAGTACTCTAATGGTGCTAAACACATGGAGTTGAAGTACTTGTCAGTCAAAGAGGAGGTGAAGAAACGTAGAGTGTTCTTTGAGCATATAAGGTCGGATATGATGGTAGCGGATCCGTTGACTAAGGGATTACCACCCAAGGCGTTCATTGGCCATGTAGAGCGTATGGGTATTATAGATAAAGCCTTGCTATTATAATTATGGTTAGCTCATTATGTTTGTGACACTTTGAATTCACTTATGGTTACGTTTCTGTTTTATTGACATGTTATCATTATAGTATGTGTATACACTTATGGTTGTTAGATGACATGTGGTTGTTTGAGAATTATAGTGTTTCTCAAATGAAAAGTAATATTGGGTTCGGATTGGTTTGTGATACATGGAAGGAATCATGTCGCTCTTATAATGACGTGTGACCGCCATGATCCAATCAGTTCTGATTCGATTAAGATTATTTGAACTTGATATAGAAGCACGTTATTAAGCCATCAAGGCGACACAAAGGCCAAGTGGGAGAATGTAAGAATATTATATATATACGGTCATATGGCCTATGTGTCTTTCGGTTTAATTATAAAGTTCAAGTTCATATCGGGATTATAACATTATAGTCGATACCGTGATGGATCGGTCTCGGTTAAAGTCGTTAGAATCCGGGGTATTTATTATCCCTCGTCCCTTGCCTAATTATATTAATTATTTATGTAATCTTCATCATTAAGGATATATGTATAATGGTAGTTACCAATTCAGTAACCGCCACATGCATTTATATATAAGAGGAAGGGGATTACCGAATAGTTAGTGAAGTCTTTAGTGTAAACACAATAACCGTAGGCACTCTCTGCAACAAAAGGAAGTTTTGAGTGCTTTGATTCTTATCCATCAAAGGATCAATTAAAGTAAAGGCTAAGGGAGGAGAAACACATCAAGGATTGTTTCTGTGAGAGAAGTTATCTTTAATGGAGCAAGGTTAGTAATTTCTATCTTTCACTTGACACGTTTAGGGTTGAATTATATTAAGTCTAGATCCATTTGGGATTGATTTCATATCTAGAAATCATTAAATATCTTTCACCATCTACCACACGGTCCACACGTAATGACGTTTCTTATTATCAAATAAAAGAAACGTCATATAACATCACAATTAAATTCGATATTGGTAGTTTGGTGTGGTTTTTAGGGCATTCACAATGGAGAAACCCAATTTTGGTTTCTTAACTTATTCTCTCCGCCACATCAGCATAAGAAACTCAATTTGTCAAAGAAATGAGTTTCTTATTAGAAAAAAACGACTCTAGAACCAAGAATGATTTCTTCTTCCATTTTCTACCACTTATTTTAATTCTCTTTTATTTTTTAACTTTAAAAAATTCATGGGTTCTCCATTGTGGACGGCCTTAGCTGGACGCATGCAGATACCCATTTTCAATGATTAGCAGTTTACTTTGCTTTTATAACGAAGGCCAACTTTGCCAAAAGCAGAAACTTTGCATGCAACTTTAATTTTTAGGTTTTTTTTTTTTGAGAACCTAATTTTTAGGTTTTGAACGCACAGTAAAAGGATATGAAAATATGGAATTTGGTGATTGATTACACGGTAACTTTTTGTTTTCCCCTTTTAAACTTGTTTACTATTTTAATCATTGATATTCTACCTACCGATTCCTAACATACGTGGGATTCTACTCTCACCCATCAAGGAAAATCAATTCACTGACTTAAAAAAAAAAATGAAAATAACTTCCGCTTCTTTTTCAGGGGAGAAGAAAATATCTTCAGCTTCAATAGGGAATAAAACCACGACCGTAAATTGGATTGAGTAATTTATAATGTTTTCGTACTCGTAATTCGTAAAGTTCGACTATTTAGTTTATACCAAAGATGATATATACAAATATATTAAAGACTAGTAAATTGATCTATACCTTGCATGAGAGCTATATCTAAAAGTATTAATATAATTTAATACGTAATCGATAATGTATGATCTGACTCGGCCGTTTAAAAATCAATACCAATAAAATATAAAGTTAGACTATTTGTAAATTATAATATTAAATATATATGTACATAGATTGTTAATTATTATATATATTCATGAAAGACTTAAACTCTACAATACACTCAACCAAATTAACTTGTAAAAGATGTATATATATAGAGTGTAAGTAAAATATCAATCAAACAATGTAAAAATCAATTTCTATTATAATATGATAGGGAGAACAAATATAATAATATTATTATCAATATTATATAATTTAGAGAATTTAGAAAAATGACATACTTTATAACAAACTTTTAGTATATTTTTATTAGTGTGAAAATAAATTATTAATCTATAACAAACTTTTTTTTTTGAGAACCAACGAAATACCCTTCTATTACCTCAAATCAGCATTTAACAGATAGTTCAGCTCAACAGAAAAAGCAATATAAAAATCACAATAGAAAGCAAAACTAGGTTTGATACTAGCTAAAAGGTGTGCGGAGCATTCCAGGTTCGACGAACATGGCTCCAGTAACAGGAAGTGAAATAACGCTGCAAGAGATGTATTTGTGACAGTAGCCATCCAAGTGCTCCTTTCCAAGCACATTTCCTCCTCAATTTTGATATCAATGACAGTGAATCAGTCTCTATAATATTGATCCCTCGCTCAACGGCACATCGAAGAGCCCATAGAACCGCTTCGGCTTTGACAATTTCTGGATCCTCCCCATTAGCAATCGATCTTGTTCCTAAAAACAACGCCTTGCTAGTATTGTCCCGAGCAATGAAAGCCAATACCGCATCCATTCACTGAAGAAACTGCAACATCGCAATTAAACTTCACAACTTCCCCCAAAGGTTTTTCCCACTTCACAGGACATGCCTTGTTCCGAATGCCCAACTTAGCCTGCAATTTGCTAGATTGGAATTCTGAAAGCGCAGTCAAACACATCTGAACCGCCTTTCAAAAATAAATACATCTCTTGCAACATCATCAAATTATGCTACAAAATATATAGGAAATAGACTAAAATAAATATTATTAAATTTTTTACAATAAATAAGAGTAATCTTTTTATTTTAAAAATACATAATATAACACTAACAGTTTTCTGTTGCACCAGCTTTAATTTTAGTAACTAGCTTTATTCCCGCGCCATGTGCGGAAGCTGCAAAACGGTTTTTATAACTACGTATATAATTTATAAACACATAGATATAACATTAATATAAATAAAAGTATGCAATATACAATAATATTTGTTTTAATTGATTTTAAAATAAATATTATATAAAAATTTCAATTGATTTATAATATTTTATATTGATATGCGTTTAAATAAGGAAATTATATCAATAGATTTATGATAGTTATCTTTTTATATATATTTAATTGATTTGTGTTCAAATAAGAAAATGATATCAATAGATTTATGATTGTTCACTATTAAACCAGCAAATGGAGAAACAACATAGCACCTCAAAAACCAGGAAAATGAGTGAAGAGTAGCATTAACTACCCTTACAAACCAGTAAAAAGAAAGAGAGAGGGGAAGAGAAAGAATGGAGTATTAACTGCTCAAATTTAAAAAGAGAGGGGAAGAGAAAGAATGGAGTATTAACTGCTCAAATTTAAAAAGAGAGGGGAAGAGAAAAAATGGAGCAATAACTACTCAAACTGAAAGAGAGAGGGAAGAAGAGGAGAGATGAGAAGATAGAGAAAGAAGTACTTATCTGCATCACTGCTTGGAGTTAATGGCCTCAGCATTTGACTTAAATGCAACTCCACTTCTAGATGATGAAGACTTCAATGATGAAGTGTTAGCAGATTTTGAACTTGAGTTTGATGAAGACTTCATCCAACCAGAAGATGGGGACACTGCCTTTGACCTTAATGAGCCAACTGAGGAAGATGAAGTCTTCGATCATCCAGAAGCAGAGCAGAGCGCAGAATCAGGTACCAACCATCATCAGCCAAATCATAACCCCAGGCTCAGCAGTGAACAAAAAGGGGACATATTGAATTCTATTCGAAGCAAGGCAACAGAGGGACGACTTCCATTTGGAGCAATTAAGGATGTTGCACAACAATTCAACAAGGACAATAGGCAAATTGTGGAACACATGGAAAAAGCAACAAGAACAAAACCAAAGGTACAACACTTCCACAAACTTTCATAATTGTGGTAGAAAAAGAGTAGAACTCCAACCAGAGTCAATAGAAGCACTTAGAATGGGGGACATAACATGCATTAGGGACTTAGCAAGCAAACTACAAATGTCAAAGACAACAGTGCATAGGATGGTGAAGCAAGGTCAAATCAAACCACACTGGAACACACTGCACCCAGGGCTGAATGGGGTACACAAAATAAACAGATTAGAGTGGGTCTTGAGTTTATTACAAGGGACAACTTTAGGAACAAAATCAAAATATTTTCCTATGTTTGATTTCGTTTTCACTTGGATGATAAGTGGTTCTTTCTAACAAGGAAAAACACACAAAAGGTTTACCTAGCTCTCAATGAAAAGGGGCCATACAGATCAACAAGTTCAAGTAAGTTCTTACCAAAAGTAATGTTAATTACAACAGTTGTTGCTAGACCAAGATTCTATGCAGAGTGACAATGCATTTTTGATGGGAAGATAGGTATCTTCCCATTCACATTTCAAGAACCAGCTAAGAGAAAATAAAAAAAGGGCCAAGAGGACAGTTATTACCAAGGTAGTTGAATCAGTTAATAAACAAGTTGTAAGAAGTATGTTGATCAATCAAATCATCCCAGCAATAAAAGCCAAGTGGCCACAAGATGAAGAAGAGAAGATTATTTTTATCCAACAAGATAATGCTAGGCCACACATTACTCAACAAGATCCAGAATGAGCAGCAAGTTCACAAACAAGATGGATTCACTTTTATTCTACTACGACAACCAGCTAACATGCATAAGAAAATGCCAAAAGATACTGATGCAATGTTACAAGCAGTGCATGCAACATTCTATGAATTGGATTCTAATACTCTAGTTGATGTATAGATGACTCTAGCTGCAGTTTGTGATGAATGAAATACTTAAATGCAGGGGAGGGAAATGATTATGACATGCCACACAACAGCAAAAGAAAACAAGAAGCTCTTGGATTCCTACTAGAGAGATCAAAGCACCTATTTGGGAAGTCATACAAGCATGAAACATAGTTCATGATGTTTCAATGAAGAACCAACAGAACAAGCAGATACAACAGAACCAAACCAAGGAGGAGATGAAGATGAGCATGATTACATATAATTAGAGAACCAAACCTATACCCTTAGGGCATAGGATAGAAAAACCGTTTAAAATTATATTATCCTTCAATTTTTTACCTAATTTAGCAACACGTAGAATTTTTCTATTATATAAGACAAGAATACACTAGTACTTATATTGTTAGACGGAGGAGTAGTAATTATATAAAGATTGAATTGATGATGAAGTAAAATCTTAAACTCTTTCAACCAAAAAAAAAAAAAAAAATCTTAAACTCTTATCCTCTTCCGAATAAACCCAAACTAGTATAGTTCCCGCGCCATACGCGGATTTATATAACTTGCGAATTAACCAATAAATTAAATTTTATATAATTATTTTTGTATAATGAGTAAACGATTTTAAAATGACGTTTTTGCACAACAAATAACAAATCAAATTGGTTAAAAGTACGAAATCGACGTCAGTAGAATGATACATATGCTAAAGTAATATAGTCGTATATATATTTTTTGGGTCTAATATCTAATGTAATATATAGTCGTATATAAATTTTTCAGTCTAATACCCGTAGAAATATTGATCTTTTATGTTAATAACAAATGCTAACGTGTATTAATTTCTTAATTAAAAAATGAATTTTTAAAAAAATAGTGCTAAATATTTGTTAAATGAGATTTATTAAGATTTTAAAATAAATTATAATTTAAGTAAGATTAAGGTAGAGAAGTTTAAGGAGAGATTGACACATAAAGATAATTAAAATTGCTTGATTAGTTAGAAATTAAAAAAAAGTAAATTAACCACAAAATTACACCTAGGATTGGTAGAGCTATAATTAACGCGGAGTCTATACGCACTACATTTTGTAACTTTCTAAACTACATTTTCGTACGCCCATAATCGGCGTATAGTGCAATTTCTCGAGTATACGTATTTTATACGTAAAAAAAATTGAAAAATGGTCCGTACGCCCAAATTTTTCGTAGATGTGAAATGTCCAATCCATTCGCACTAGGATCCTTGAACATGCGCCAAACTCCAGGTACAGATGGTACCGAACAGTCTTCTCTAAGGCACACCTAAATTATAAAACATAAATACCATGTTAAGCATTAAGAAAATTGAGTGAAAATCACAAATACTTTAGTGAAAATCATACTGGTATGTAGTGGTTTGCTAAGCCCACACGAGCCATTGCATAAATTTTCAAACCATGACTGGAGCTTTGTTGATATACCTTCATCGGTAAGCACAAATATGATCGGACTTTGGATAAGTATATCAAACCAACCTGAAACTTAGTGGCAAATGCTAATCCAATCATGGGCATACGCATCCAGTATCTTTCGGGACATGGTGATCTGCTATAGTTGACCTCTTGAACAAGAGCGTCGAAGTTGTTTGCCAAATCCGGGCGTAGTCTGGTCATGGCTCGTCTGTAGATATCACTGTTCTCTAACAGCTCCGTAGTCAGTTCCATGCGAATGCGAGGATATTCTTGTTGGTAATGCCCCAACAACATGGCTAGTGACTGATATCCACATTGTCCATCCGCCCTTACGTCTTGTGCATCTACAATGTATGGAAACATGAAGAGATCAACATTGTCAACCCCGAAGTCTACCCCACATTTCGTCATTGCTGGATGAGGGAACTCATCTGTAAGAGTGCAACCTGATAATCCGAACCCCTCTCCACCAGTGCCACTTGAATGACCAAACGCCTCTGCCGCAGTGCACCCAGCAACTTCAAACTCCCTCATTATAGTAGGCTCGTTGAAAGTAGGTTGTGTCGCAGTTGCTTTTCCCTTTCCCTTTCCTCTAACCGTCTTATTCTTCGCCTTCGCAGCATCATTTTTCTCTAATTCTTCCCTTGCGTACTCAAACGCGCTCTTCTCTCTCTCGGTTCCCCACTTCTTTCCTACCGCTCCTCTTGGTCTGCCAGGATCCTTGATTCCCGTCGGCTCCACCGCAAGACTTTGATGTGGATACTCCAACATTGTGTACAAGTCCGCTATTTGAGACCACTGACTTTCTGGAAGTTCCCCCTTTTGCCATCTATCGTTGAGCTCAATGAATCTCAACTCCCGCATGGTCTGAGGTACACCAATCTCTACCTCCCCGTTATCAAGTTCAATCCTATCCCATTCTAGCTGCCTCTATAATCTGTGAATCTGATTGAGCTTGAATGGCTTCTTGTGAATAATATGTTGCACCATCTCGTGGATGCACGGTAGGCCCTGACATTCTCGCATCCAGTAATCTTCGCAATGTTTCTCATAATTCTTCGCCTTTATATCCTCCCATATATCCCACAACTTATGCAACGCTCTATCAGACACATTATGGAATAGATGCCGAAATATCAATTTCACTTGTGGATTCATTCGTCTGAAAACCCCGAGTGTCTTGATCCGATCCTCTTCCATGGTGGCCTTCACCTTCACAATCTGGCCTCGATGGCTGCATGGATCCTCACAACCATTCGATTAAAACCGCCTATACTTGAACCGACTATTTTCTTCAACACCTTATGCATTCCCTCAACCCTATGTTTTATTCATTCAATGTCGCGTTTAAGTAAAACAACTATTAAATAATAAACTAATAAATAAATAGGAAATGTTTAAGTAAGTTAAAAAAAAATTACCTGTTTGAGGTCCTCGTGAAGAAGTGAAGATTGTGTTCCGTCCATGCGCAAACAATGTTTGTCTTGTAAGGGATAAGCCACACCTTTTCAATGTATCCGACGACGCCACTTCTCCAAGATGTTCTCAATCCTAGCAGTCTTTCCTCGTATTGTTCCTCCGTTCTTGATAGAAAAAGTCTCCATACTTGTGAGCACAACCTTTTCACCGATTCCTTGTTTTTCAAAATTCTGGTAGCGTTTACCTCGATGTTGTGCTTGATATGAACCCAACACAAGAGGTATTGAACCGGAAGATCTTTGAACACATATTTGATTGCAGTGATGAGAGCTAGTTCTCGATCGGTCATTATTGCAGTCGGCATTACTCCGACATCCTCAAACAACTTTCTAAGCCTCTGAATTATCCACAAGTAGTGCATTGTTTCCTCCTTACCCGTGAATGCATATGCAATGTTGAATGTCTTATGCGTGCAAGTGAAACCGACAATCTCCACAAGAGGCATTTTATACCTGCATAATATATTTAAATAATGAAGGAAGAGGCATATGCAATATATTTAAACAAAATTTTTTTGATATACAACTATTATGTACCTTTTCGTCTTGTATGTGGCGCCAATAACCACGACGTACGGAAACATCTTCAACAAGTGCAACGAGTCTTGATGGGCAAAAAACAAGATGTCCACCTCGTTTGATTTCTTCTTGCAGAGGGGATGCACTACATAGCTGCGCTCCTTCAAAAACTTCAAGGTCCATTGTGTAACAGTCAAATCTCCACGATCCTCAAAATGCAACTTCTGAATAAAGTTGGCGATTTGTTTTGTGGATGTTGTATTCCCTGGAAAGGCCGCACTCAACTGAGTAGCAATAACAGACGGCGTAGTCAAGCTGTTCGCACATACCGTCACAAATTTCACCTCATTCTGCGTCATTCGACCCATGTACGGATGGCCAATGAAGCTAGTGGAAAGCTTATGATTGTGTTGTCCGTATTTTACCTTCACATACCATCAATCTCTCGCATCCCTCGCCCTGAACCTATATCCTCGGATCTCAAACTTGCAATCCGACTTCTTATCCCTACTATCCCGCTCTGTATTAACAACCTCCTCTGTTTCGCCATCCTCTCTTTTCTTTTTCCCTGATCTATACACTCCAGCATGCGAGCACATTATATTCATTTGACGCTCATTGCTATGGCGAGTCACTAATACCATCATAAGTTGTCTACCAATACTCTGAACCCAACGCCTCAAGTGTTCCTTAGTAGGAAACGTTTCTTCGGTATCAAACGAATCATAGTAATCCATACCCTATAATTAATAAAAACTACCATATTTATCACAACTAAAACTTAAAACTACGAGTCCACGTCAATCTAAACTATCACTTCTACAAATTATTTGCAACTAAATAACGTAAATAAATACGAAACGATTCAAATTAATTACTAACCGAAAAATCTCCGGCGTTGAAGTCTCCTCCTTCTTCGTCGGTATCGTCGTCCCACATCCCGTCGTCGGGTTCACTAAAATACTCTTTCTCATCCACGATCGCATCGTCTTCGTCACTCTCATGCTCGTTCTCTTCAACATACTCGTTCTCTTCACCGCTCGCATACTCAATCTCCGTCACATATTCAAACTCCTCACCATCACTCAAATTTGTAACTCTCCTCTTTGACATTTTTTACTTGAACATTCATCCGAAGTTCCTACATTTATACACAAACTACATCCTAAACGGTCATATTCTGAAAAAATAGTCGTTGGGATAAAAATAACTGTACGCCCATTATGGGCGTACAGGCAAAATATACCCCAACGGCTACTTTTTTAAATTTGGAATTTGGAAAAATAGTCGTTAGGGCTAATTTTTAACTCGTACGGCATACGAGTATTATATTATTAAATTTAAATTCCCCAACGGCTATATTATTCAAATTTAGACTGTACGCAGGTTTTGGGCGTACGCCCATTTTGGGCGTATACAGACGAGCGTATTTTGTATTTTGCTTCACAGTCGATGTTGGAATTTTGCACTGTCCGCCGAAAACGAGCGTACGCCCATTATGGACGTATGAGAATTTAGTGTGGAAAGTTGCAAAATGTAGTGAGTATAAATTCTGCTATAATTAAGGGAAGACCTTCAAATGTCTCTCGTTTAATATATATATATATATATAGATTATATCTCAAATTTTTAAAGGAGAGTAGGTACGACCAACCAATTCTGGAAAGTTGGCACCTGTCTCGGGACATGACAATTAACCTGAAACGATGTTTTTCCCATTTATAGATCATCAAATAAAATACGGAGCACTCCTTAGCTGAAAACTCAACTTACATACAATACATCTTTGAAGCAACTTGCTTCCAGTTGCCGACAAATAAATGTTTGCCTAACAAGTTGTGATGCTTACAAAAGATTATTAACGACACCATAATATTGTGATAGATTATTGTATGTGCTAAATGACAACTAGCTTTATCCGATTTATAGGTTTAAACTTGTGTGTTCCTGTGTAATACACGTCGTATGTATTAAAAAAATTTATTATATAATTATATATATATTATTAAGTTTTTTTATTATTATTAAGTTATGATTTATAGTTAAAGTTCTAAGATAGATAAATAATACGTATAGATAAAGAAGATGTATAGATTAAATTTAATTTATCAAGTGCATTAATTTATATTTCAATAGTGGGTACAAAGTAGATAAAACGTTTAGGTTAAAGATAATCAATTTATTAAATTAATATGTATAGATAGAAAATATCAAGTGTATTAAATTGTATTTGGATAGTGTACACAAAGTAGATATAGAAAAAATTTAGGTAAAAGATAATCAAATAATTAATTTATGATATTTTTTCAAACTTCATACATATGTGACATATTTTGTTTTTCATTAGGTTTTTAAGTCATGACGACGTGTCAGATGACGTGGATAATGAGTTGGCATAGCTCAGAGATCGACACATTGGCAAATTGAACGTAACGGTGATATGTGTCAAATAACGTTATGTTTTAGTATATGTGAGAGCACAAAAAGGTCTCAATAAAATATTCAGGGAGAAACCTTCGATTCCAGCAAAAAGACCGTTGAACTGTTGTCTGATCTACAAACACAAGGAAGAGTGAAGGGGGCGGGCGGTGGAATCCTCTGATTCACATCCAACGCTTAATTCAGTAAACAAGCAATCAATAAACTCTCTAGGCTAGAGAGAGACAAAAAACCCGAAGAGAATTGAATGAGAGAGAGAGAGAGAGAGTGGGGCCTAGGGTTCCGTAAGCCTAGACCCGACCGAAGAGATTTTCACATAATGAACCTATCCTTTTATGGGCCTAGTAGCATATTAATTACCTTTTTAATAAATTAAAACGTTGTTCATTAAATAACCATAGTTTGGGTTATTTTTGGTCTTTCATTTGCCCCTTAGGATTCCGTGGCTAACCTAGGCTCGGGATACCAACATAAGACTTGTTCAACTTCCATAAGCAAGAGGAAATCTCACTCGAGAGCTCAACTCAGAACCCTGCAACAGATTACCCACTAATCGTACTAAAATCACATAATGAAGTCTCATACTTGAGATAAACATTACATATCGAACCAAAATGCAAAATACGGATATTGGTATCCACTGATTTTTCTCGCTCGGATCCCCGCACGCGGAAGAAAATACACGCCCGCAGATATTTCCTCGCAACTCCCAGAGGTCCCTTTCTGAGGTGGGTGAGTAGACCGACCACTTAGTCGTCCAACTACAACACGACGCTCAGGCAAATCGAGCAGCAACTCTGCTAGCTTGCTTTTTAATACGCTTCTTGTTTTCAACAAGGTGCTCACAATTTTGACATTAGGAGAGCAATGCTCATTGTCTCGCTAATACCTGTACTGACAGAACTAAAATTCATGCGCATAACTATTCACACAAATCATGGCACAAAAACTGAATAATGTACTGCAATATATAGTCAAAACGTTTCATCCAATCCTACTAAAACAAGAATGAGAGTTGTTCAAAAACAAAAGACGATTGGGAGGGGGAAACCCCGGGAGCCTTATCAAAACCTCTCTGCAGGAAAACCTCATGGGAAAAAACTGTACAAAGAGAAAAAAGAGTACTCCATGACCCACTAACTGATTTAGATGAAGAATCTTTTCAAATTGGAGGCATTCCAAGTGCGCAAGGACCGCCTTGCCAGTTGCGTCTTCCAGCTTATACGAACCGTCTCCTGGGGTTGCCACCACTCGGTAAGGCCCTTTCCAATTTGCTCCAAACTTCCCTTCATTCGGGTTGGCAACAACAACCTTTCTTAAGACAAAATCGCTCACTTCAAAGCTTCTTGGTTTGACGTTTTTGTTGTGGGATCGCTTAAGCTCTCTTTGGTTGGCGGCGACACGCGCCGTTGATGCCTCCCGCTTTTCTTCAATACAATATGATGCGCGCTTGGTCTCCGGGGATGCCAATAGCGCTCGAGGATCTTCGACTAAAACCTTGAAAGTGTGTTTGTGGATGTCTTTTGTGGGGATGAGGGTCGATATGGAGTATGCAGCGGAAGAATTTGATAGACGACAAGTTTCCTTGTCGAATTGGGATATGAGTGTTGAAAGCTTCAACAAACTGGTTTTGTGAGGAGTCGAGTATGGTGATTGAGGGCTGCTCAAACGGTGAAGGAGATGAGACGTAGAAGAAAGGGATTAGAAGATATGGGAACTTATGAGTCTAGGGATGTAGACGAAAGAGACTAGAAGATATGGTGAAGGAGATGAGAAGACAGAGCCCGAAGGATTGGTGACGCCTAGATCAAGAAGAGGAGGAATGCTTCGTCTCAACAAGGTTCTTGATTCAATATTCTAAACGTGCATTACAATGAAGGAGGCAAAAGCCTTATAAAGGAAAACAACAAGGGAAAAACGACCTAGGGATTGCAAAGGAGTGACGGATAGGGCTTGCTAGGGTTTGGGCGAGCTTGGGCTTGAGTGCCAAGAGCCCAATAGGACGGCCCAAACCATGCAAGGCTGGATCACTCCATATTTAGAAACTTTCTAAAAATAGAAAGTTCTAAAACGCTGGCAAAACCCGAGCTTAAACACTTTCTAAATATAATATGTCTCCGAACATGGGACCGAGACAACAAATCCCAAATAGAGACAACAAAAACCAAATAAAGACAACTAGTTCATGTTGAGACAACAAATCCAAATTTAAGACTTGCAAATAAGGTGGACTAACCCAAAGGGAAAAGTCCGGGGCCATACCGAGGCTTGCGGCGTCGAGGCTCCTGGAGGAGGTTTCGCCCGACGCTGGTGGGTCCGTCTCTGGCAACTTAGGGGTGGCGCTCACTTTGGGACCGGGAGCGCCGGGAGGAAAGTCGCTGATGATGGCCGACGCCGATGGTGGTTTCTGCC
The DNA here is from genome assembly GCA_029168935.1 of Oxyria digyna. Lineage (NCBI taxonomy): Eukaryota > Viridiplantae > Streptophyta > Magnoliopsida > Caryophyllales > Polygonaceae > Oxyria > Oxyria digyna. The sequence goes on from JAPVLV010000017.1 coordinate 2,543,070, forward strand.
GCTTGCGCTTATGAGGGATCGCCTTTATCGGGTTCAGAAATACTTACACCGACTCGATGAAGGTCCTCTACCGGCGACTTCTCAGCTGGCTCCGAGCCTACTTCATCTGATGCGCGCCTGGTCTCCGGGAAGCCAATTTCGCTCGAAGGATCTTTAATCATCAAACCTCGGAAGTGTTTTGTGGATGTCTTTTGTGGGTCGAAGGTAGATAATGGAGTTTGCAGCGGAATTTTGGGGATATAGACGTCAAGAATGACTTGACGAATTGGGATATGAATGTCGAGGAGGCAACTCGGCAAGCTAGGGTTGGTGGAGGTTTCGAAGATGTCGATTGAGGGACACTCAAACAAGGGAACTTATGAGGCTAGGGATGTAGAAGAGAGGGATTAGAAGCTATGAGAACTTATGAGGCTAGGGATGTAGAAGATAGGGACTAGAAGATATGGTGAAGGAGACTAGAAGTCAGAGCCCGAAGGAAGGTGACGCCCAGACCTAGAAGATGGAGGAATTCATTCGTCTCAACAATGGTTCTAGGTTCATTAATCTAAGCGTGAAGATTACAATGGGAGGCTGCAGCCTTATAAAGGGAAAACACAAGCAAGTGACGACTAAACCTAGGGAGAAGCAAAAGGGGGCGGCGGCTAGGGTTTCTAGAAGGGGGGTGGCGGCTAGGACTTGCTAGGGTTGGGTGTTCTTGGGCTTGAGTTCCAAGAGCCCATTAGGACGGCCCAAACCATGCAAGGTCGGACCACTCCATATTTAAAAACCTTCTAAAATTAGAAAGTTCTAAAACTCTAGCAAAACTCAAACCTAGACCTTCCCAAGAAGGAAACCTGTTAAATATGGAAAGTTTCTAAAAATAGAAAGTTCAACATGCAATTCTATATCGGGAAACGAGGGCTAGAAATAGTACTTACTATAAATAGCAACCTGCTAAAAATAGTAACTGCTAAAAATAGTAAGTTTTCCGAGAGTGTCTAAAATAGACTCAAATGAAAGATATAGGATAGACATGGGAAAACCATGGCTTGATCATACCAAGTTGACCAAGACTTTTGTTGCGGCGCCGTAGTGTCGAGCCAAGGAGGTCGCCAAGGACAAGGCATGGACACGAGGCGCTGAAACGTCAAGATGTTGGTGGAGGCGTTGAAGCAGGCGTTGCCGGCGTCGACAAGGCTGCTCCCGGCGCAGATGAGGTGGATGAACACCCATGGATAAGGCGCTCGTAGAACCGAGAAGAGCGCCGAAGGAAGTGTGGTGGTGCCGGTGGTTCTGGTGTTGGCGCCAAGCTTGAGACAAGAATGGACGAGACGTTGGGCTAGGCCAGAAATGAAGCGTCAACGATGCTTAACCTCAAAATGGTCTTCATGAAGAGTGGAGGCAGGAGACGCTCGTTGAGGCGAGCCATGACTTGGCTCTAGGCAAGGCAGGGGTGCATCATCATCTAAGATCTAAGGCAACTCGTCAATCAATCCCACTCGGGCACGATTAATCCTAACGCCAAAGCATCGTGTCGCTCGCTGAAGACTTCAGATGTTAGAGACGTCTTCGAAATCTCCCTCACCGTGATGGCGAGCAATGGAGCAGCGGGAGCCGATGTCAGATCATATCATCTAAAACTGAACGAACATAGAAGAATGGAAAATGAGAAAAGCGAATACGTACAGTGTATTACACCAAAGTGATAAATACATATACATGTAAGTTTTGTTCCAAATAAGCTGTCATAAATCTCATCCATACCAGAATTCAAGCAAGGCCTAATTCACAAGCATCTCTAGCTTGATCTAGTAAGTATGCTGCAATGTTAAACCTGAATAAAGAGAAAATGTATAATGTATTACACCGAAGTGATCAATGAATCCAGAAGTTCCCTCAACACCGGAGTTGACTCACATACAGGAGTTAAAAGCACACTTTCAATCTATTCTACTAAGCAATCAGGAGATAAATACATGATATACATGCATACTTTTACATCCAATAAGATCAATGGTCTTTAGCTTTCAAATGTCAAATAAAATCAGTCATATGTTTCTGATCTTGATAAAAAAAAAACTGCAAATTCTTTATAATCTCTATATATATATATATATTAAAACAGAGCTATTTAGAGCTCTCTGGTTAACTCTGACCCTACAAAGCTGACGTGTCAATTTCTCCATCAACCTCACACTTATTTCTAAATTAATAAATAGATTTTTCCTTTTCACGTCACATTTAACTCTTCAACAGAAAAGACCTTCTTTCTTGCTGGCTTAATTCCGATCAATTTGGAGTACCATTTTGCCTTCGTCTCCTCCAACTTACTTCAACTTACCCATCACTCCTGCGCGTTTTATTCACTCTTACGATGCTCCTTAATTAGCATTGTCGTTTCTCATTATCTCATTCTTTTCACTCTTACGATTCTCCTTCATTGTTGCTTTCTTTCCTCATTACTTCACCTTACCCATCTTGAAGATTCAAAACAACATCCAAATCAAAATCTTTTGGAGTTCATCTCCCATAACTCTATCAATTTTGCTATCGATTCATCTGAAGTCAAGCAACTCTCATGCCTGCATAGGTAAGTTGATTCAAATCTTTTGGAGTTCAATTTTGTAGTTCCCGCGTTACCCAATGGTACTTAGTCGAACTATGAGTTTCCTGTTCATCTAATGTGAAGAACAACGTTACTTTATCGAATTATGAGGATACCCATCCATCCCTCATGCTAAAACTGCACAATTTGTTAATGCCTTGAAAGTGTTCGACAAATTGCTTCAACCAAAAAACCGATCGAGTATGTGAGTTAGAATTTTAATTTTAAAAGCATTGTCTTGCATTCGTGTTTTTGAATGAAGATTTTAATCAAATGTTCACTTGAGATTTTGATCAAGTTGGAGTACCGTCTTTGGCTGGGTAGCACTATTTATCAATTCACTATATAACAACACTCAATTTTGATGGGTATCATTGGATTGTCAATTAAAGATTTGGGCTGGGTAGCACTATTTAGCTTTGTGGAATCAATAAATTGTTGAGCAGATGATTATTATGTATGGGATGTAGTAAATTGATAGAGTGATTATTATGCATTCGTGTTTTTGAATGATAATTTTTATCAAATGTTCATTTGAGATTTTGATCAAGTTGGAGTACCATCTTTGGCTGGGTAGCACTATTTATCAATTCACTATATAACAACACTCAATTTTGATGAACAATATTGGACTGCCCAATAAAAGATTTTGGCTGGGTAGCACTATTTAACTTTGTGGAATCAATGAATTGTTGAGCAGGTGATTATTAGGTATGGGATGTAGTAAATTGCCCTTACTAATCTAATTTGACTGATAAGCTTTGTCTTTTCCTTGAACATAGCTTTTAGAGGTACAGAGATATGGGTTCTTTGCTCTTCTGCTTATTGCCTGTTGAATATATACTTACGAATATTGTGAGTCAAAATTGAGTGTTGTTCTGTTCAACATTTTTGGTATGCTCAGTATCAATTTGTCGAATCAATTTCTTAACTCCTTAAGAACATGTGTGCTTATAAAATGCTTAATCAAGCATTCTGAAGCAATTTTTCTGTAAGCATTTCTTAACTCCTTAAGAACATGTGTGCTTAGAAAATGCTTAATCAAGCATTCTGAATCGATTTTTCTGGTATGCTCAGTAAGGTTTGTCACTTAATTGAGTGTTGTTTTGTTCAGAATTCTGAATCAATTTTTCTGTAAGCATTTCTTAACTCCTTAAGAACATGTGTGCTTAGAAAATGCTTAATCAAGCATTCTGAATCGATTTTTCTGGTATGCTCAGTAAGGTTTGTCACTTAATTGAGTGTTGTTTTGTTCAGCATTCTAAATCAATTTTTCTGTAAGCATTTCCTCATCATCTCATCTGTAACTGCAGGTAGGCGTACGATCCCATCCCTAAGAAAGCCTGAAGCATTGCAATGATCTCCACTCCATCCCTCATGCTAAAACTACAGATTTTGTAGTGCTACCTTGTTGAAGGATTACAGAGCCAGCTTTCAAGTTAATCTACTGTTTGTGATTGTCCATTTCAAGCAAATTTGTCAATTCACACTTCTTTCCCGGATGGCAAACACAATGGAGGTATGATATACTAATCTTGATCCTGAATTTTATTTATATTTTTATTTCTATCTTTTTAATTACAAAATATTTTTTCAATTGTATATATTTTAAATTCTATCTTTAAATTCTATCTTTTTAAATTTTATATCCCTAAAATAGTTGTGAGTTTGTTAAGATAATTTGTACTCAATTTAAACTGGACCCACAAATCTAAACTGATATAAGATAAAATTCTAACAAACTACCAGATAAAAATCAGCAAAAAATGCTAAAATACCTACTAAGATTTTTTGGACGCGGATATTAACAGCTTATTAAATCTTCTCAACAACTAATTTTTTAAGGCCTCTACCACCTATTTCATCATACTCCCAAGCATAACTTCATTCTTATTCCTGTTCATTGTTTAGATAATCCGATTACTCTCTCTCAATGGAAAAATTTATTGGAGATATTACTGGAGCCAAAGGAGTATCCACACTCAAAGTTCGCATCATTCGAATGTGGGTTGAAAAGAGTAGAAATCGAGATGAAATTCGCATGGTATTCTTAGATGAGAAGGTCAGTCTTTCTAATTTTCTTTCATCAAAATTTATATTCAATTTTCACCTTAAAATCCTTTTTTTTGTTATTATCTTTTCAGTTTCAAGGGAAGGGGCACAACATGCTAGCACCCTAATTCAGATCCCTTGGTAATTGACAAGTCTGAGGTAGGTTTGTTTTACTGTATTAGAAAAATCTTCTTTTATCATTGCTCTATATTAATTTTCTTGTACTAGAAAAATATTAATTGACAACATCAATCCCCATACCCCGTTTTTCGGGATAAATGGGGATTGATGTTGTTGTTGTCTGCAGAATGTTGTATCCGTCGATGGATTTCTTCAGTCCCTTCCAGAACATTTATTTCTATCTTTTTAATTACAAAATCTTTTTTCAATTGTATATATTTTAAATTCTATCTTTAAATTCTATCTTTTTAAATTTTATATCCCCAAAATAGTTGTGAGTTTGTTAAGATAATTTGTACTCAATTTAAACTGGACCCACAAATCTAAACTGATATAAGATAAAATTCTAACAAACTACCAGATAAAAATCAGCAAAAAATGCTAAAATACCTACTAAGATTTTTTGGACGCGGATATTAACAGCTTATTAAATCTTCTCAACAACTAATTTTTTAAGGCCTCTACCACCTATTTCATCATACTCCCAAGCATAACTTCATTCTTATTCCTGTTCATTGTTTAGATAATCCGATTACTCTCTCTCAATGGCAAAATTTATTGGAGATATTACTGGAGCCAAAGGAGTATCCACACTCAAAGTTCGCATCATTCGAATGTGGGTTGAAAAGAGTAGAAATCGAGATGAAATTCGCATGGTATTCTTAGATGAGAAGGTCAGTCTTTCTAATTTTCTTTCATCAAAATTTATATTCAATTTTCACCTTAAAATCCTTTTTTTTGTTATTATCTTTTCAGTTTCAAGGGAAGGGGCACAACATGCTAGCACCCTAATTCAGATCCCTTGGTAATTGACAAGTCTGAGGTAGATTTGTTTTACTGTATTAGAAAAATCTTCTTTTATCATTGCTCTATATTAATTTTGACTGGTTAGGAATAGTACTTTACTAAATACAAATTCACTTGCTCATTGTTTTTTTTTTCTTAATGCACGGTTATTATGTATATGATACATATGGAACCAAATATTAGGATGGTCTTGCTGGTTTGTGGTCTACAACATTTCTTATGATATTTAATGCGTGCTAATTTTAATAATTTGGATAATGACTGATTTCTCACTGTTTGACTATATTTTTTAGTCGTTTGTTTGAGGTCAGAAATCCAGATTTAGATTTGCAAGATGTGGTATTATTTCTAGATATGAAATAAGTTTTTTACTATTATTTCAGTTAATCAAATCTCAACATCTATTTCCTTATTATAATGCAGGCAGAATCTTGACAGTTTTGATCTCCTCTGCTCACAACAGTTGGTTCTTCTTTGTTTTCCATATTCACAAATTCAGGTTCTTTCATGATCTCAGACTCAACGTCTTTTGTTCCCTGCAATTTTTAAGACATGTAAAACAAACTAAGAATCTACACCTGAAGCAGTTAAAATTTTTTGCCTTATCGAATCCCACAAGTTGCTAATTTAGTTGTTTTCTATTACATTCGAGTGATATCATATCTGTGTTTTGCAGAACACAATCAAATGGAGTGATTGTTCAGCCAACAATAGTAGCCCTTTTTTGTTTTCCTTCAATCTGTCGAAGAAAACGGACATATTGTGACCATGAGGTATGTCTTGATGCGTGTCTTGATGTAAAAATTAAAACACTAACCTAGAGAAGTATAACTCTAAGCCTTTTGGAGGATTTAGGTATCAAACCGCGCACGCTGCTTGACATTCCCAGTTTAGTAAAATATTTTTTTATTTTCTGCAGAATGTTGTATTTTCCAATGGAACCAAAGATTCACTCTTCTTTGGCTTCGGAATTATATGGAATAAAGCAAAATGACTCATTTAAGTGTCTATGCTTCTTATTTTGTGAAGTAGTAGTCAGATTATGCAACTTTTGACGCAATCATCATTTAGGTCATATCGGTTACTTCCTCCCAACCTATTGGGGTAAGGAAATACCAATCCCGACCACCCCATACCCCGTTTTTCGGGATAAAGGGGGATTGATGTTGTTGTTGTCTGCAGAAAGTTGTATCCGTCGATGGATTTCTTCAGTCCCTTCCAGAACATTTATTTCTATCTTTTTAATTACAAAATCTTTTTTCAATTGTATATATTTTAAATTCTATCTTTTCAAAATTCTATCTTTAAATTCTATCTTTTTAAATTTTATATCCCCAAAATAGTTGTGAGTTTGTTAAGATAATTTGTACTCAATTTAAACTGGACCCACAAATCTAAACTGATATAAGATAAAATTCTAACAAACTACCAGATAAAAATCAGCAAAAAATACCTACTAAGATTTTTTGGACGCGGATATTAACAGCTTATTAAATCTTCTCAACAACTAATTTTTTAAGGCCTCTACCACCTATTTCATCATACTCCCAAGCATAACTTCATTCTTATTCCTGTTCATTGTTTAGATAATCCGATTACTCTCTCTCAATGGCAAACTTTATTGGAGATATTACTGGAGCCAAAGGAGTATTCACACTCAAAGGTCGCATCATTCGAATGTGGGTTGAAAAGAGTAGAAATCGAGATGAAATTCGCATGGTATTCTTAGATGAGAAGGTCAGTCTTTCTAATTTTCTTTCATCAAAATTTATATTCAATTTTCACCTTAAAATCCTTTTTTTTGTTATCATATTTTCAGTTTCAAGGGAAGGGGCACAACATGCTAGCACCTTAATTCAGATCCCTTGGTAATTGACAAGTCTGAGGTAGGTTTGTTTTACTGTATTAGAAAAATCTTCTTTTATCATTGCTCTATATTAATTTTCTTGTATTAGAAAAATCTCACAAATACAAAGACAAATTTGCTCCAAACTTCCAGAACCTTATTAATTTTCTTCAGTCCCTTGGTCTCGAAAAATATAAAATTCAGTTTCGGGCAGAGGAAATAAGTATTAATTACATATATCCACAACTACATTCCATAATCTGTGACTCACAATAAAGCTATAAAATTTCAATCTTTCTGCAGGTGGATATGAATCATATGATGGCTCTCAAAATACATGACATATGAAGACCTTAAGACCATGGGGATACCTATGGTATGTAATTCATTGCCTATTATGCTGCCACGGCGGCTCCTCCCGAAGCCGCCGTGGGAGCCGCCGAGAATGTTGTTGGTGTGAAGAAACGCCATTGAAGCCCCTGCTTCTAGGGTTGAAGAAGGAAGAAGGAGAAGATATGGCCCATCTCTTAGTTATCAGCCTATGGCCCATCTCTTACTTCACCAGCCAATGGTCCATCTTAAACATAGCCCATGATAGTTTGTGGCCCATCTCTCAATACATCAATTCCCTGTTTATTATACTATTTCTCTTTCTTTATTTTTTAATTAAATTAAGGGTATTTTAATATCTAATAATTAATTAGCTTATTAATAATTATTGAGTTTTTATTGTAAGAAATAATTCAATGTAGGAAAATAGTTTAGGTAAGAAATTCAAAATTAACAAATTTAATCTTATGTGAAAATAAAAAAATAAAAAAATTATCATATTACATATATCTTCATTTTATATATATATATATATATATATATATATATATATATATATATATTATAGATAGACAATAACATTAGTGTGCTATATTAAAAAGAACAATATTTTATATATATGCATATGTAAAATCAGTGAGTACATTTAGATTGAACATAAAGAAAATTATGCAATTTATTTACTTAATAATAATAATATTTTATCGATTATTCGCAATTTACTACTCTGTATTCCGCTACTAACGTCTCAGCACCCCTTTAAATATTTTCTGGCTCCGCCTAGTTTATTTGAGCACCCTTATAATACTAAATAATATATCATAACGTAATTATATACTCCGTACATATGATGATATGAGATAAATGAACCTGTTAGATGGTTGTTCATCCATTAGAATCAACACACAAATTGAGGAAGAACTTAATTAATAATGCAACGGTGAATTAGGAATTGGCCATCTCAATTGCCTCTCTAAAGCGCCTCTCGAGCTTGTTCTCCTTCTCTTGGCCGTCGGCTTTAATCTCCGTCGGCTTTAATCTCCGGCGTTAATCCATTCAAATTCAATTGTTTGGGGTTAGTACGTGCCGGAGTCCATGTATACCAGTCGAGGTAGGCTCCACACGTGTCGACGTACTACCATCTCGTGTCATTTTTTAATTGTTTCTTCACAGGTGTCTTGTATTTATTAATCTATTTTTATTAATACCCGTGTCATTTTATAGTTTGCCTTTCTCGCAGTACAGATTTTGTAGTGCTATCCTCTTGAAGGATTACAATGGCGTGCCAAAGTGACAGTTTATCCTGGTTTTCTAGAGTATGTAAAGCAATTGAGATATCTTACAGGAATTGCATCTCAGTTTAAAAGGATTCATCATTGATTAAAAAAAAAAATCTCAGGCGTCCCTATACCATCATAGACACAATTCTAATCTCCAAAAACTCTACACACTTGGCCTCATTCAATCAAAATTGTCACTAGCTTCCTATTGTAATGCTAAGATTGCCTTAGCATAACAATGGCGTGCCAGAGTGACAGTGTTAACTGGTTTCCTAGAGTATGTAAAGCAAATGAGATGGTCAGAAGAACTGTGTCTCAGTTTATAAGAACTCATCATTGATTAAAAAAAAAACACAGGGACATTTCATCAGGGACTAACTCAACTAACACAGGGCCAACAGAGAAGAACTCAACTTAACAAAGGGACATTGAGTCAGGGACTAACTCAACTAACACAGGGCCAACAAAGAAGAACTTAACTGAACAGAGAGACAAAGTCAGGGACTAACTCATGTCAACATAGAGCCAACATCATTAACCACAACTCAAAACATATTAATGCTCAAGTCAACAGATTCAGCTGAGAGGTACTCAACCTCAACTCAACAGATATTAAGCAGAGAGGTACTCAACCTCAACTCAACAAAATCAACAGAGAGGTACTCAACCTCAACTCAACAGAATCAACAGAGAGGTACTCAACCTCAACTCAACAGAATCAACAGAGAGGTACTCAACCTCAACTCCACATAAATGCAACAGAGAGGCACTCAGGTTCAACTCAACAGATATTCACCATAGAGGAACTCATCCTCAACTCAGATATTCAACATAATTCCATAAAACCATCCAGTAAAAACCCAAAATATAACAAAGTCCACAGTTCATAATAACAGAGTCCACAGTTCACAAGCAAAACAACAACCAAAGTCCATAATAACAGAAATTCCCAAAATATATAGCCTTCAAGAGGGACTTAGCTATATTGTGTCCGAGCGGGAGGGGGAGGCAGAGACAGATGGAGAGTCGGGGATGACAATAAGCTCCGGCGTCGGCATATCCACATCAAATGACACCTCAGGCGTCGGAGTGTCTGGGATCACGATGATCTCCCGGGGACGAGACAGGGCCTCATTTTCAGAGAGCTCCAACAACCACCTCATCTCCATGGACTCCTTCTTCTGCTCCGGGGACCAGAGCATGTCGATGTCGATATCCTCGGACGAAACGTGGCTCCAGGTATGATCTCCAACACAATCTGGACCCCAGTTGCAAGGCGGGAACAACGAGCAACCAGATCGACCCACTGAGGCACTGGGGTCGACATCAGAATCATCTTTGAAAAAAAGATTCAAAGCTTCTTCGGAGTCGTTCTTACAGATGTTTTCAGAGATTGATGGCGATTGGGGATCAACAGAGAGAGGGGAGCTCGGATTCGAGACAGAAATCGAAACCCGTCCGGTGGACAACGATGGTGTTCCGCTCTTGGTGAAGCTTTGAGATGGTCGGGTATTGGTGGAGGAATCCATTGGAAGAGATGAAGGTGAGAAAGAGGAGAGTTTTTTTGGCTGCTAGGGTTTTCAGAGAAGAGGCGAGAGAATGGATGAGAAGAGAATGAGATGGTTTTATCAGGTAGATTAGGTTTAGAGTTTGGGCTGGGTTTTGGGCTAGATTAGGTTTATCTGGGTTGGGTTAGTCCGAATTAGGAGGATTAGTGAGTTAATTGTGGATTTATTACACAAATCTGAAGCTTTGTTATGGTAAATTAAGAAATTGGTTATGTAAAAATGGAAGTAATTTAATGAAGATGAAAGTGGTTGATGATTTTAATGGTGAAAATTAAATGGAGAAGATGATATAAATTGTTGATTTGATTGATAAAGTGTGTAAGAGATATGAATAAAATAAATAGAATAAAAGTATAATGAAAATAAATTAATGGATGAAAAAGAAAATAGGAAGAACTTAAGGGGACGCACGAAATAAAAACGGAAAGAATTTAAAGGGACGGAGGGAGTATTAAAATGCTTTCTTATGATATGATTCTTGTACTTTTTTTTCTTATGATATGATTCTTGTACTTTTTTTTTGAAATGTGAGTATGAATCCTTTTTCTCCACTTTTAAATTAAAAATACATACACTAATTAGCTGAAATTGGCATTATCCCAAAGAAAGAATTGTAAAAATTTCTCAATCTTGACAAGTCCCAAAGAAATGGCAGGAAATACGGAGTAGCTTCTTTGTGCTCTTCCTAAACCCTATGCCTGATGAGAGTCAGTCACCCATTGGTGGATAGAGAGAGAAACCCTTTCTTCTTCTTCACCTCCTTCCTTTCTTGTGAGTGTTTGTGTGATTAAGAGAGAGGATAAAAAAGCAGAGATATCCTTACACTATTGATACTGAAAGAGAGATATGCCTGGGGAGAAGATAACCTCATATAAATAAACTAAAATCTCACCTTCCTCTGCTGATTCAACTCAGACTTCCCCAGCTTGGTCTATGCCTATGGCTTCCTTCTCTGCAAAAGCTCAAGGATCATCATCATCGTCGTCGTCGTCGTCGTCGTCATAAAAACACTTCCCTTTCATTTCCACTTTCCCCCACAAATACAATCTCTTTTACTGTTCTTCTTCTCTCACTCCACCCATTTTCCTTTTAGGAGATTCTCAAACACAAAAAATCTCAGCAACAACACCAAAAAAGAAAGCACCTTTTTTTTGCTGTTGCTGGTAATTCCTCTTGTTTGACATGGCTGAGGGTTTTGAGCTCTACCATGTCCCACAGCAAAGCAGAAGAGATAAGCTCAGAGCCGGTACTGCTCCTCATCTTCCACTCAACAATCATACCAATTTCTTCCAATTTCAACAACATCAGCAGCAGCAACAAGCTGGTTTAGTTGTCCCTTTCTATGACCCATCTTTACACCTTGATCTGCTAACCTGCACCGCCGGCCATGGCTTGATCCACCCACAAAGCTCTCATCTTTTAGTCTCTCCTGAGCACAACATCAGATCAGAAAACCCATCTATTATAATCAAAGGAGAAAGCTCTAGTTTCATGGGTTTTCTTGGAAACCCCCAAAACCAAACCAACAACTCCCCTTCTTCTTCTCCATCCTTGATTGATCCTAACAACAACTCCCATATTTTTTATGCTGCTGCCCAGAACAGAGATCTTGGCCACTCTCAAGGCCTTTCTCTCTCCCTCTCTTCACATAACAACAACAACAACAACCACAATAACAACAACATGGAGCTCACTTTCCAGTACTCAGCTCCACCTGGACCATTTACTGGCTACACTTCAGTTCTGAAGGGGTCTATTTTTCTGAGGCCAGCTCAGCAGCTGTTGCAGGAGATTTGTGATGTGAGTGGGTTTTGTTCTGGTGATAAATTGGATCCGGATCTGTTCTTGTTGGACCCCCCTTCTGGTTTGGATGATTCTGGCTCGAGTGATGGTGATGGGGTTGGTGCTCAGGCTAAGTCCAGGTTAATTTCCATGCTTGATGAGGTAAAATTTTGACCCTTCCTTTTTGTTGGTTTCTCTTAGGTATCTGCTCATTTTTACTTAAATAATGCATGATTATTCAGATTAGTTGTTTGTTACTTGAGCCAAGTTTTGTGAAGTGAAATTTTAGAACTTACTGTACTACTCTAGTTGAAGTTATAGAAAATACTTTAGTTAAAAAGTGATCAATTACTGCTTGATAGGATGGTTTTATACTGTAGTTAATAGGCTTTGATATTATGAATGTCTTTTTGGTAAGAGAGCCTAGCTTGCTCTAGTAAGTAAGTGTGGTGCCTAAAAGCTTGTTTGATCTCTTTGGTGAAGAACCCCAAACGGGTTTATATTCTTACCATATCCAAAACAGATTTACTTGTTCAGAATCCAGAAGTACCTCTTCCAGAGTAAGTTGCAATGGGTTGGCTAATCATATTCCTTGTCAGGATAGGCAGATGCCCTTTTATTTTATGTGAGGAACCAATGGGTTAGAGAGACCGTATATTGTCTTTTGGTAAAGGTGTGAAAGTTTGGGGATCGGAGGAATATATGCACAAAGATTGTACCTTAAAAGAACCTGAAAACTTGATCAAAAAAAAAACCTGAAAACAAATATGTATATGTATGCTTTTGAGATTAAGTTTATGTATGAAGTTAATAGGGAGAACCCATGAAAAAGTTGTACACTTCTCATAAGGTTTATTTATAGGCATATACCTATTTTTGTTTTGTTTAATTGAGCATTCTCCTGGGAATATAAGATGGTGGAGCTTACCAAAAATGGATAGTTTAGAATATTAGGTGAAGTAGTCTTTGTGGTATCGAGATATGTGGCTATTATCGGTCTTATTATGCCTATGATGCTAATAGAAATGTATTAGCCAAATCAAATTTCTTGATTCATAAGGTTGAAATGCTACTGCTTAGAACTAAGAATAATCTCAACTGGTTAAACTTGACTACTAGCCAACATTCCTTTCGCTAGGTTTCTTAATGATAGTGATACAAATTCTTGAATTATTTGTGATATCTTGAGCATATTTAAGTCTTTATTGCCCAGATTGAAAAGGTCATGTCAGCACCAACATGCATCCTTACTTCATTAAAAAGAAGGCTTTGAACCAGTGTTTTTGACTTTGGCATGAACATAGTAGTGCTTTTATATCTTCGCTTCTATCTTAACCTTTCACAAGCTTTGTTATTTATAGTAAAGTAGGTTGCGAGGCAACTGACTAATCTACCCTTATAAAGAGTTGCTGTTGAAAGCATTCAGTTACTACTATATGTTTAATTACTTAGTTAAACTAGTAGCCTAGCACCATGCATCTCTCTAGCTTGCTATTAATATGATCATATCACATAACATAGCTACCCTTGTTTTTCTTCTATCTTCACATTCATATGTGCATCAATGAAATGATAACAAACATGACGTAAATGTCCAAAATGCTATGTAATAATATTTTTTCTAATTAGGTTTACAGGAAGTACAAGCAATACTACCAGCAGGTGCAAGCAATAGTAACGTCATTCGAATCAATCCCTGGGCTAAACAATGCTGCTCCTTTTGCAAACTTCGCCTTAAAAGCCCTATCAAAGCATTTCAAGTGCTTGAAAACAGCCATCACTGACCAGCTTAGATTCATGAGTAAAGCACCCGGTAGCTTAGCAGGAACAAAACACGGGTATGAAGAATCTAGTGAAAGTGACAAATTTGTTCTTCGTAGCCAAAGACAAAGTCATAGCAGTGTCAGGATTGTTGATAATCAACCCATTTGGCGCCCCCAAAGAGGCCTCCCTGAGCGAGCTGTCTCCGTCTTAAGATCATGGCTGTTTGAGCATTTTCTCCACCCGTAAGTCCATCCGTTCGTGACTTATATGATTATTTTATTGACTTTCCACAACATGATCTTATTATTCTGTTTATGAGTTTGTTTGGTGCAAACTTCTTATACTTTTAAGGTTTTTATGATTATCCTAAGCTGCAAAAACAACACTTTTGTATTGATTTTATGATTTCCTGCTTTGCTTTCAGATATCCTACAGACACTGACAAGATGATGTTGGCTAAACAGACGGGTCTATCTCGAAGCCAGGTTCGACATTCCATCTCTGTAAATATCTTCATTCTTGTTATAATCCATGCTGAAAAACATAACTAACAGACAAAACCACAGGTCTCAAACTGGTTCATAAACGCTCGGGTAAGAATATGGAAGCCGATGGTGGACGAGATTCACACGCTGGAAACTCACCAAAATGCTCAACAACAAAACCCATCCTCCTCCTCATCTCAGGCAGAGCCTTTCCAAGTGGTACAAACCAACACCAACAAGAATCATTCTCGCATGAACCCTTCTTCGTCCGGTTACAACGCCCCCCCTGAAAAACGGGTAAGAAACGAGCTCGTAGATTTACCGTTATCCGTTCATCACCACGAAAACCCGCACATGAACATGGATAATTATGCTCATTTCGGGGTAGGAAACGGCGTCTCACTTACGCTCGCCCTCCATCAGAACAACCATAGGATGAACGGGCTAATGGACCCGTTTCATTACGGACTTCCAACGGACCCAGATGGGTGCGTAGTGGGCCCGGGATTTGAAGCTCAACCTAGGCATTTCGATTCTAGGGAAGTAATGGGTGGGCAGCTGTTGCATGACTTTGTTGGTTGAGGATGAGATCTTCTTCTCTATATAGGGCCTGTCAAGTTTTGGGGCCCATTATCACATGTGGGAGAGGTCAGGGCGAATTAATTTTCAGCCTGTTTGGCACAAGATAAAAATAAGCTAGCTTATATATCCAATAATGTTGAAATTGTAGCTTTTTGACAAAATAAGCTAGCTTATAAGCTATCCAAACCAAGGCAAAATAACACTTAGCCGAACAGGGAAGCTTGTTGCAAGGAAGCTTAGATTGGTGGCTTAGAAGTCCTTTTGTTTGCCATTTTAATGAAACCTAGTTGTAACGCACATGCACAGCTGCAGCTTATTAAATATAGCTGGTAGAGAGCTGAGCATAGAAGGGATGTTTGTAACTGTACCTACTCCAAAGTGCTATTAATGCAAGTTTTATTTCTGTTAAAATTTTGGTTGTTTTGTGTTTTGTGTTATAACTCGGCCATACTGTCTTATAGTGCAGGCCACTGGACCTGTGTCCTTGGTAAATCTATATCTGTATAATAATTCATGGGTTTGCAGAAGTAATTGTATAATGTATCGGGCTCAAACAATAAATTACGGGCCTGAGAAAGTGAAGGTACAGCCGTCCACGGGCCAGACATTCATTTCGGGCTTATTGGACCTAAGTAATGTTTTGATTTCTGGAGTTTCTCTTCCTCTCCTGCTGCCGTTGCAATTTCACCCGTTTCTTGCCCTTTCGTCTTCGCCGCCTCAGATGTGCAATGAATTCTATCAGCAATTGCAACCATCAATTCACGTTTGTCTTCGTTCTTCTTCCCGTTTGTGTTCTCACCATTAGTGGTGCTTCCGATCTCTTCCAAATCTCCAATCCAATTCCTTCCAACAATGGCCGACCGCACCCCTCCCTTCTCCCGCCCTCCCCCAAGCACATCCACCTCCCCCAATTTCCTGCGTCGGATCCACACCAACTCGTCCGGATTCGTCCAACTATTCCGAATCAGCGTTGTTGAATGAGATTTCATGCAACGAGCTTTGGCAACGTGGATTTGGCTGTCCCTGCATCAACAAAGCTAAAGAACTTCATTACATGACGGAGCCAGCTTTTGGTCATGTCTAATGCGAAGAAGGACTCATAAATATATGGAAAACTCTTCACTTTATATACATTCAAACTAATCAAACTATTTCCCTGTTATATTAGTATGAATCAAAAGTTCTGGTTGAGCTGCATTAGAATGTGCACTTACTTTCCTTATTATTGTTGCATACCTAGACTTTCCAAGAGATTAATAAGATTACATTTTATATGTTATATGCAACTGTGCGTTTATGGGCAAATCGATCATATATACTATTCAAGGTTTGTACGTAAGAATATTAACCATAAGGAATCTCCGTGACAACGAAAAAAGAATGAATGGTCCATTCTTATTTACCTATCCAAATGAGCACATACTGGAAACCATCATTCAAGATTTGTTGTCAGTTTTAATAAAAGTGTAAACAGAGAGACATAGGTTATGATGATTGAAATTCGTATAGAATGCATACACATGAAAAATAGTGCATTGAATAGATGATTTTGGAGCCATTATATTGTGGATTATAATTGGTTTTACATATAGAAGATGATGGACTGGACAGACAAGGTCAAGTAATAGTAGAACAATGGTAACCTGTGAGGTGTCGTGTTTGATTATTGATAATTATAAAGGTTAGTCATGTTTCATACAAAATTTCTACTCTTTATTAGGGATTGATCTTTTTGTGATGCTAATTTTATCTTATATCTTTTTGCTAAATGGTAACTAATTATTCTCATATTCATAGTTGGAGGGCATGAGAAGATTGGGCTCATGTGTACTGACATGATGTACTAACGATGGAATCAATATTTTTTTAAAATGGGCCTCCATGGGGATTTTTTTATCGCTTTCGACTTTAGCAATAACGAGTTTTGATGCCTTCAGTTTCCCCTGCTCAAACCAACTATGGTCAGAACTTATTTTTTCACCTCCGTTCTTAATCATTTTCCCGCTGTACTGAACATGATGTTTCCTTCTCAAATTCATTTTTCAGATTATTAGGAAAATCTGCAAGACCTCTTCCAAGGTTTTCATCGGCTTCCTAATAATTCAGAAACATCGTGTTAGCAACTGCCATATGGAGGAGCATTATTTTTGTTCATCTAAGCATTTTTGTCGCCTTTATCTTTGTTCATTTTTGTCGCCTTCAAACTTTTGCTTTCCGTTTCTTCCTTGGAGGAGCATTATTTTTCTTCACTATATCAGATTCATGCATATTACCAACATCATCATCTAAGCATTCTATTGAGAAAGCTTCCATGTATTGAATATTGTTTTCATTTCAATTAGGTAGTTGGGTCATGTAGTGCATCTTAAAAAAACTAACTCATCTCCTCGATGATTGCAATGCTTTCTAGACTTGAACATCACTGCTAGGAGGAACCAGAACATCACTGCCTTGAACAGACGATGTTCACGCATGATGCAGTCGATGATTTAAGGTTTAGGTTCTCGACCCCTACTTACACATTCCCTACAACAACTTGCCTGACATTCTTCTTGCCTTAATCTGGCACCTTACCTTGCGGTAACTTCTTGCCTTCTTCTTCTGCTTATCTCTTTCTTATTGTATTTAGCTTCTATAAATGAATTGCATATAGAATTACACTAAAGGTATCTTTATTTGCTCTTTTTTCTTTCATCCATAGTATGTATATTAGCATTGATTATTTGTTGAGATTTCCAAGTCTGAAAAATGTATAGATAACTTTTAAACCCTGGAACTCTGCAATGTGGCTTCTTAGATTTGCGACACTCCTGGAAACAAGATAAACATATTCTTTAAGACTTTGTCATTACGGCCTATTTTTCTTTTAGTAGGTAAACTGTCTTCTTATATACAATATATATGTTGTTGCCAAGAACTTTGTTGTCTGATGTTACTACCGATTACAGACCAAATTGGATCTTATTGCTCCAGTATATAACGGGTGGAAAAAAAGGTAACATGTTTCTTAATACATCTGATGTGAGCCGTTTGTTTTGTGCATACAAAAATAGTGTATAGTTTATTTTGTTTCTACTAATCTACTTAGTCATAGCTATCCATTTAACAACAAAAGCCACTAGAAATGTATTAAAGGACCACATATCAATTCAAATATGAGATGATATCACCCAATCCTACCACATTATTTGTTGTTAACAAATATCTAAAGCATTTTAGCTCTACGTTTTATGATGTGATAGCGATGGAAATTAAAACCGGGCTTGGAGTAAGATGAGGATAAAATTTGACAAGGATGGTAGAATGAGGAATGTGGAATGAGGTAATGAAGGAGTTTGCTGAGGATTCTTGGCTTACCTCGGAGCTGAAGTCGTTTGTCCTTAAAGAGGGGTTTCATTGTTCAATTAGAACTTAATTAGTTACACATTTGTTCATGCCAAGTTATTCATTCATAAAATCTAAGATGATAACTGAATGTTGCTTTATTGTTGGTTAAGTTGAAAATTGACATTTGGTGAATCTAATCTGTTTTGCAGGTACCCAGTTGGAACTTGATTAACTATTTTTATTGCAATAAGGAGTCTAGAGTGATAAATTGGAGGGTTGAAGATAAAACTAAACCAATCAAACACACCTTATTTCTGATTCTCAATGTCGCTTTCTTATATAGGTGAGATTGACTACATGAACTTGAATTACTGCTTAGCTTCTTAGGTATAAAATGAAGCTTCAAGTCTTTGAGATATGGACACATGAATCATTCAAAATGTAATTTCTGATTCTCAATGTCGCTTTGTTATATAGGTGAGATTGACTACATGAACTTGAATTACTGCTTAGCTTCTTAGATATAAAATGAAGCTTCAAGTCTTTGAGATATGGATACATGAATCATTCAAAATGTAATTTCCAAGTTCTACTAATGGAAAAAAAATAACTTAAGGATGATTGTGATTTATAGCATCATCCTGCTTATATATGGTGTAAAAGTGTCCCTCTTGGTTACTGAGGCATAAAAAGATGCACATCGAAAGAGTGTTGAAAATCATCATTTGAGCATGTATCTGTTTGTTTTGAAAGACCCCTTTGATCCAGCTTTTGATATGATATTTTAATGTCGTGTGATGATATTCCTCCAATTATTCATCTCAGGCTTAAAATTATTTATATTCGTTTGTGTTTAGGTATCAACTAGGGAACAAGAAATATTCGTTTGCCAAACTGATATTTTATTGGTTGGTCTGGGTGGCTTTGCCGCTTCTGTTTTTGGAATATTCAAGATTTTATATTATAGATGGAGGCCTATAGTCACAATGATAAATGATGAATTGCTCACTAAGTTTATATTGTTCATGCTTTGTTGCCCAAAGTAAATGTATTATGTACTTGATTAATGCATAACGTATGGTATTCTAATTATTATCAATTTGTAATGGAGCCAGTCAAGTTACTACTTTTATCACTTCTATTATTCATTTAGCTTTGTGATGTCTGATCTGCAGAGTAAATTTTCTTTGGCCTAAGTTAAATAAAATTATGCCCTGAAAGACTTAATTTAAATAACGTTATACCATATACAAAAAACGTAATTTTTCCGCGCGTAGCGCGGGTACCCGATACCTATTTAAACTAATTCCTCCTCATCTCATTCATAAATTTTAATCAAAAACCTACATCTTCTCTTAGTTTCAACCAATACAATTAATATCTACATTTCTTGATATTCTTAACTCCATAATATCAAATTTAGTTAATGAATGCACTAAATTAATAAATTTTAAACCCTAAAAAATTGTTAGTATTTATTAATAAAAATTAGTTTAACAAAACATATCTATATCGAATTGGTGAGAATGTGAGGTGAGAAGTTGTAATTTAGCCACATACATAATTGATATTTCGTATACGTGCCATATTTTTATTAAAATAAATGAAAAAAAAAATTAAAGAAAAAAAAGTCCTTCATCGTCTCCTTCATCTGAAGATCTCCGTCTTCTCTTCACCTCCACTGTCGTCCGCCACCTATCTACAACCTAAATCGCCTATTTACAAACATTATGTCATATATAAAAATCCCTATTGCCCCGCCCTTCTAGTATCTCAAATACTTGTAGGTGTTTAGGTTTTTACCGTAATAAATTAAACTTGAATAAAATACCCTATACTAAAGTACACGCGCTAAACGGTGGGGAAGTTCTACTGCTTACACATGTTCAACGAAAAATAGGTTTGATGTTGCTGCCACCTCCCACACCGTAATATAGTCACACTCGCTCTCCAATTACATTAGAAATCACTAAATTTAGTGCTTGTGTCTACGGCGGTGGACAACGGTGTGGATTGGTCTCGGAGCTGATAGTGTTGTCCACCGCCGTAGACACAAGCACTAAATTTAGTGATTCCTAATGTAATTGGATACATAAAACTCTCTGAAGCTATAGAAGCTATAGAAGCTATTGTTATTAGCAATGTAATTTTAGTATGATTAGTCATAGAATTACTAGTTATTATGGTTTTTTGTTGCGTTGAAACTTTATTCTCCTAAGCTTCAGTTTTGTGTATCGTTCCTAATCTCACTGAAAAACAAAGAACAACCAATTTTGTCTGTTCGTATTTGTGGATGAATTATTATAAATTAAGAGGATAAGAGAAGTGAAGATTACCTTTGATGTAAACAAACAATTAGAAAGCTTAATAACAAGTGACGGGTGTGAACTAGGTTTTGCAAATCATATTATACTAGTTAGACTATGTTTACTAAATTGGAAGTGGTCAATACATGCAGTTATAAACAAATGTACTAATCTTATTTCAAGCTCCTCAATAAGTTACCGAACAAAAAGCTTAACAAAAGGTGGCACTCACGATATTTAAGAGATTTTTATGTCTACTATCAAGGTGTTGATCAAGAAAATTCTCAAACACGGCTAACAGTAGAGTCGCAAGTGTTTAGCTGATATTTGAGCTGTTGACAGAAAATAGATTTTGTTAAATGTCGAGCTGTCAACAGAAAAAAGGTTTTTAGCTAATTTTGTATTTTCAACCACTGGTTAATCCGTCAACGTGTCTAGTTAAATTGTCAACGACTAATTAAATTGTCAACTCGGCTAGTTAAACTGTCAACATGACTAAATTAAGTTGTCAACATTATAAATTAAACTACATGTCTAGTTAAATTGTGACGTTAATAAAATTGTAAACACTACTAATAACTTGTCAACAACACAACAAATGACTGTCAACACCACTACAAAGTTGTCAACAACACAAAAAATGACTCTCAACACCACTTATAACTTGTCAACAACATAACAAATGACTGTCAACACCGCTAATAACAACAAAGAAATTGATTGTTAACACCACTAGTAAATTGTCAAAAAAAAACAATAGCTTGTCAACAAAACAACAAATGATTGTCAACACCACTACAAAGTTGTCAACAACACAACAAATGACTATCAACACCAGTTATAACTTGTCAACAACACAACAAATGACTGTCAACACCACTTATAACTTGTCAACAACGCAACAAATGACTGTCAACACCACTAATAACTTGTCAACAACAAAGCAAATGTTTGTCAACACTACTGCTAAATTGTCAATAAAACAACAAATGCTTGTCAACAACACTAATAACTTGTCAACAAAACAACAAATGATTGTTAACACCACTACTAATTTGTCAACAAAACAACAAATGATTGTTAACACCACTACTAATTTGTCAACAAAACAACAAATGATTATTAACACAACTAATAACTTGTTAATAACATTTGGGATGAGCATACGGCCGGACCGGGCCGGAATTGTATGATCCGGTCTGGAACGACGGACCGTTAAATTTTGTAACGTTGGACCGTGTACCGGACCGTAAAGACCCTAAATTTAAAAACTAGTCCAAATTTTTTTTTAAATATTTTTTATGGTCCGGACTGGACCGGACCGTAAATTAAACCACAAAATTGACAAAAAGTTGAAAATAAACTCTTCTTTCCTTACTTCAATTAAAATAAAATAAAATATTAAAATTTATGTATAAAACATAAATATATAACAATAAGTAAGAATTTTAACTATTTAACTTAATATTTAGTTACACACATACCGTGGACCGTAATTTAGTAAATTTTCGGACCGTGGACCGGACCGGTCCGGAATGGTCCGGTCCGGTCTGCATTTGCCCATCCCTAAACAACACCACTACTAACTTGTCAACAACACAACAAACAACTGCCAACACCGCTAATAACTTGTCAACAATACTACAAATGAAGTGTCAACACTATTAATAATTTGTCAACGCCACTAATAATTTCTCATGAATACACAATTAAAGTGTCAACACCAATAATAATTTGTCATCACTAATAAATTGTCAACAACACAACAAATAATTGTTAACACTTTTAATAATTTGTCAACATCATTAATAACTTGTGAACACCACCACTAATCTGTCAACAACAAATGCAAACAAATTGTGAAAAATACTAATAAATTTATCAACAACAGATAGATGAAACAACTATCAATAAAACTACAAAATCTATTAACAACATTTTTTCCCTTATACTTAAATGTAAATATTTATAGTTAAATTTAAGCCTCGTGGTGTATGTAACTTATTATCATTGTACACATGTATAAATGGAAGAAATATAGCGCCATGTGATTATTATCCATTTTAACAAGCCATCACATGGCTTCAAATGTTTACCAACCAAAAGTCTAACAAGTGTGTAATATTCTATCAAGTTAAAGCTAGTTCTATTCAACAAACAAACACTAATTTTGTAGATGTACTTAGGATCATTATCCAACGATTATTACTTATTAGTCATCTGCTATGGAATTTATGGCTATAGATCAAACTGAGAATCATAACCCCATAGCTAGTTAGATGGGATAGTTTTATTTATGGGTTTTCTTTTACATGATCATATACAAACTGAGAATCAACACCAATAATATTACTTATTGTTAGAATACCACTCTGTTAGACTACTTTACGCTTTATTTTGGTTTAGGTGAATTATGTGGTATGAACTTCAGGGTTTGATAACCATTTTGGTTTATTTAATTGTATTATGTGGTATGCACTTCAGGGTTATCAAACCATTTTGGTATATTTAGTTGAATTATGTGGTATGCACTGCAGGGTTTGATAACTATTTTGGTATATTTGGTCATGTGTCACATTCTTGCATTGCACAATAAAACAGACCATTCTTGCATTACCAAGCTTACATCAATAAAACATACCATAGAACATCATGAACCAAAACAGACCATTTTTAAGGAAAGACAACAACATTTGCTAACAAAAAACACTAAAAACACCATAGAATACCTAGAACACACACTTAAGACACACTTATTCAAGACTTGATGATCTGGACATTGTAGACAACACCATTTCCTACGCCCAACAACTCCAACATGCACGCGTCAAACTTGCGCATGTTGTTTTCTTCAACAACCTTTGCCCAACCTATACACATTGTTTCTATGTTCACTAGTATAGGCCAATGATGATAACCATTAGATAAGGTGGTGTTTTTTAATCTCTTCAAATGCCTATCCGCGTGCTGATATGGGAGTGGTTGCACACAAAAAAGTAATCTCAATATCAAATAGGGATCTACAACACAAAATTTATAAGACAAGAGATAAGAAAGTACGAGTCGACAATCGTCCTCGACAAACGATTTCTTCATTAAAACAATGAAACTCTTCTTCTTGTCACATGGGAAGTTGTGTGCTCTTTCAAGTGCTCCATTGCCTCCCGTAAAATACGAGATTTTTACGATTTCTTATCTCTTGGTAAGAAAGTACGCTATATTGCTCAAAACCACCCCATTAATTGAATATTACTGAAAACCACCCATATAAAGCCTTCTGTAGCCAAACGCCACCCTTTATCGGATTCCGTCAAAATTTCTGTTAAATCCACGAAATTACCATTTTAACCTTTGCTTATTTAATATAGAAATACAAAAATTACTTTTTAATCTATGAAATTGACCAAAATACCCCAAGGTATTCATTAAATTTTAAAAATATGCCATCTCCACTCTCCTTGCCAATTGATGCAGTAAGAAACGATGCCATGGAAGTGGCCATGGAGAAAGAATCAACCACCTGCGGACCTCCTTCACCAACACCCCGCCTCAAATCCTAAGCTCCTCCTCCTTCGTCTATGTATGGCTTTCTTCAGCTTCATCCCTCGTCGAACCTCTGCCTCTCCCTTAGCCATGGAGCAGTTGTTGCCGACAACATTTCAGTTCCGGAAAATGACTTCGAGTCTTCAACCTCTCTCCTTCCATCGGAGACACGCAAGCCTCACGCCATTAAACTCCTCTTTTTCAGATCTGAAATTGGACCAGGGGTCGAGAGAGGTCGAAATCGATGTTGGCGGGACCAGGGGAGGTGGGAGACGACTTCACCGCCTGACATTGGTTGTTGATGGTGGAGGATTTTGATTGTTGCAGGAATTTTGGGGGTTTAGGGATTTTGAGGTTGGGGATAAAGAGGGTGAAAGGTTGAAGATGAAATTTTTGTTTTTTATATTAATTTTAAATTGTTTTATTAAATTAATGTTATATATATGTTTTTTTTATTTTTTCTGCATTTTTAAATTAAAAAAAATTGTAAATTTTGACACGTGTACTGAAAATTAACGGAGTTAGCTCGAGGGTGGTGAAACGCTAACGAAAGGCTTTATATAGGTGGTTTCCGGTAATATTCAATTAATGGGGTCGTTTTGAGCAATATAACGTATTTTACGGGTGGTTTTCGGTAAAAACCTCTAATTATAAATAGCTTGATAACGGGTGGTTACCTGCAAATTTTGACAAATAACAAGTGTTTTCTTGCAAAATTTAGTTATTGTAATAATTTATTTAAAAAAATTATGTGGACTTTAATATTGAGTTTTTTCTATTGACCTGTGCAAAAGCCCAAATTTAGGCTGAATATATATACCCAACAATTATACATATATATTGATTTTTAGTTTTTTTTTCCAGTTATAGAAAATAATATAAGAGAAAATCATAGTCATACGATATCTTTACCCGATATCTCATATCTATACTTAAATTTTGATACACATATCTAATATCTAGATAGCCATACCAAACAAGCCCTAAAGTTACTGGCTTTAAGAGCATTTGCATTCACGTATTTGGGAGTAACATAGATTTTTTTAAAGTAAAAGAAATTAAAATGTCAGCCTTTTTGTTTGAACCAAGACATGAGTAACATTGAAATATTTTCATCCTGATACAATTCACCCAACTTTTCCAATTAAATGTTTACATGTGGCCCAATAACAAAATGCATTACTTTTCTATTTGTTAAATATTGTATAACTTTCACAATACATAAAATTTTAATATAATTTTTTTTCAAATATTTTAATTTATTTTTATCTACACATCCATATTAACTAGGTGGAAAACAATCAGATGGGAATGATGTTTACTGTGCAAAGTGAGAAAGCCTTATGTCCGTTGATTCATTCTTCATCCAACGGCCAACGTGCCTCCACTTTCCACGTTAGATTGACGTACCTTGCACACGCTCACCAGCGCGTCTGATTTTCTTCCGAATTTCTTCAGCCTCCTTCGCTCTTCTCCTGGCGATTTCTTTCCTTCCCAAGCGATTTCCAGATCTCAACGTTTTCCTCCGCTTTCCTTCACTCGCTCTATCTTCGTCTGATATTCTACTACTCTTGAGAGGTTACGTTTAACCTAAATCGGTCAGTTTTGTATTGATTTGTGGTTGGATTTTGTGATTATCGCCTATGCTTATACGTATTTTGTTCAGATTTAATCTAATTCGATCTATGTGTTTGCTAAATTTGTGTTTGTAGGTGTTACGAGTCATGGATTCTAATTTGTTGATGTCTGCATCTAGTCCTTCTGGTAGGTTTTTCTTCATAGCTGAGGCGTTCTAGTTGAGAGGATGCTTTGAATCATCTAAATTGAATGAAGAAAGAAGCTAATTATTTGACAGCATGCTATTTGGTCCTATCTTTTAGATGCACATTCTTACTGAGTTGAAGAATTCTGTTTTATGGTTGTTTTTATATCTAATCTGTATACTATTTGAGAGTTTGTGTGTATTATGTACTTTGGAAATTAAACAGTAGCATAATATATCTGAATTCATGCACTTTTGTTATATTTTGTGTTTACTGTTGTTGATGTTTTATTTCAGGGTCAACTCTAAATTCAGAAAATATGCTTGTTTCAATATCTCCAAACAACTCTACTTATTATATCCCTGTTTGCAACAATGATTTGAAGCCATATGTGGGGAAATTGTTTGCAACACTTGAGGAAGGTGCTAGTTTTTACATCAATTATGCGGATGCGTGTGGTTTTGATGTGCGTCATGGACATAAATCACTAGATGAAGATGGTAGCAATGTTCTTTTATGGAGGTATCTTATGTGTAACGGACAAGGATTCAAGAAGAGATCTTCTGGTTTAGGTTCCCTTTGTATTTCAACAAAAGAAGGTGTGGTAGATGTTCCTATAGTTAAAAGGCGGAGGGTCTCTAACAGATGTGGTTGTATTGCTAAACTAGTGTTGCGCTATGAGGCTTCCGCAGGTTATCGTGTGAAAAAGTTTGAAGAACGTCATACACATGTCATGGTTGATGATTGTGATAGGCACTTTAGAAAGACCAATAGGAAATTGACTTCTTTCCACAAAGATTTCATTATGAACTGTATGAAAGCTAATGTTGGCGCAAGCAAGTCGTATAAGATGTACAAGGAGTTTGTTGGATCTTATGCCAGCATTGGGGCAACACTTGTGGATTTTCGCAATTTCAGGAGGGATTTGAACTCTTTCATGGTAGGGTGTTGATGAGGCTAAAGTCGTAGTGCCAAATCAAAGAAATAAACTCTAAACACTAACTAGAGTATAGCAAGTAAGTAGAGGTCGAACCCAAGGGAATCAAAACACCAAATCAATGCAGTCAAGCGAAATATCAACTAGTGAACAAGTAACAAGTAACCAGGGGGGTTTTTGATTGTATGAAACACAAAAGTAACAAGTATCAAACAAAGGGAGTTTGGGTGAGAATATGATGAGAAGGGGTTTCACCTAGCAAGTATCCACACAACAGTCAATCAAGTTGATCATAGATTTATCTCAAGTTCTATTCAATCCTAGGGAATGTTCCTATTCCAATCTTTAATATATCAGCAGGTCAACCGGTCCTGATAATACTTACTATTCAACAATCAGGGAAACCTCTCAAGATTAGATGAAATAGCAGCAAATGGCACAGGAATCATAAGGATGCATGCAATAACTTACAACCGTCAAGTATTAACATGCAATCAATTCTCTTTCATAAAAGCAATCAACTACCAGATCATGCAGATATGAATGCTACAATGACAAGGAATTCTACCGTATATTCCTAGTCTAGCAATAGAAAACTATCAATCAAACTAGGTGATCAAGCTAGCAAAACTAATAGAAATCAATAGATGAAGAACAAGAGAATTAATACAAACCCATAGGAAAAGAACAAGAGTTTAGAAATCTCACAACTTAATAACTGAAGGTTTCAACCGCTAAGTAAAACAATGGAGATTAGTTCCTGCTCATGGTTGCAGAACTAAATTGTCTGATGGAAAGATGATCGAAAAAGATGATGAAAGCTAGGGTATAAATAGAGACTAACCCCAAAATATATGGTAAACGAAAGATCCTAAACGAAATAAAATAAGGTAAAAGAAATAAAACAAAATAAGGAAAATAAGGAAAGTCCGGAATATCTTCGGCCTTGTTGTGGCGATCGCCATGGATGACTGGCGATCGCGGTCTTCATTTAAATCTCTGCCGTGTCTCTGTCGCCTCATGGCGATCGCCGTAGATTCATGGCGATCGCCATGATCTCTCGAACTCACATAACTCTTCTGTTGTAGAATGGCGATCGCCTGGATGGTAGTGGCGATCGCCTCTGCTCCGCAGAATATCTTCAAGTCTTCATGTCTTCAATCTTTGATCTTTTCTTCTTCGGTTCTGATCTTCATTTCTTCACTTCTTAATAAATATCTCAGAACATAACAATGGCTCGAAACACATATAATAATACTCCTAAACTAATGTAATAATCCCTAGTTACGCTATACAAAGTGCAGCGTATCAGGTGTGATGCACAAATGGTTCTTGACAATTTGTTCCAAAAGAAAGAAAGATGTGAGGCTCTTTGCTTTGACTGTTGTGTTGAT
The DNA here is from genome assembly GCA_029168935.1 of Oxyria digyna. NCBI lineage: Eukaryota > Viridiplantae > Streptophyta > Magnoliopsida > Caryophyllales > Polygonaceae > Oxyria > Oxyria digyna. Next base: position 2,571,600 of record JAPVLV010000017.1, read on the forward strand.
AATGAAGATAAGCTTAGTCGGTTGTTTTGGGCTGATCCTATTGCTCGAAAGAGATTTTCTTTTTTTGGTGATGTTGTGTCAGCTGACGCCACTTATCAAACAAACAGGTACACGTCATCCTTTCCTGCACATTGCATATTTATGTGCATTTTTAATCTCATTTATCTGCACATATTTGGCTTAGTCTATGCACATTTTATATTTTGTTTGTCCACATGTTTATAATCAATCCTAACTTTATGTTTTTTTTTGTTCTCAGATATAATATGGTATTTGTGCCCTTTACTGGAGTTGACAACAATAAGAAATCGATCACATTTGGTTTCAGATTGTTATTGAATGAAGATTTTGAGTCATACGTGTGGTTATTCGATAACTTCAAACGTGCGATGGGCCATGAAGCTCTTGTCATATTAACAGATCAAGATCATGTTGTGAAGAAAGCTATTGAACATGTATTCCAGCACGATGTCCACCGCTTCTGTATGTGGCATATAATGTTCAAGCTTCCTAGCAAAGTGACAAATGATGTGTATGAAAATGCTGAGTTCAGGAAACAGTTTAACTCAATTGTGTGGACTAATGAGCTTAACCCAACAGATTTTGAAGAGGCATGGAATAGCATTATATCTGAGTTTAACCTTCAGGGAAACACTTGGTTGCCCCAAATATTTGAGTTGCGTCGTTTTTGGATCCATGCATACTTTCAAGATGTGGAAATGGGTGGATTGCTTCGGACGACCTCAAGGTCTGAAAGTCAGAACAACTTCTTCTCAAACTTTATTGGTCCAACATCATCCCTTGTTTTGTTCATGACTCAGTTCCAGAATGCGATTGATTCCCAAAGGCACACTCAACAGAAGCTTGACATGGAATCATATACTTGTACTCCAACATATAAGACGCCATTGCTATTGGAGATTGAGTGTGCAAAGGTATTCACACTTAATGTGTTTTTTGATTTGCAAGATGAAGTCTGGGTTGCAGTTTATGATTGTGTGTTGATTGGGTTGTCTGAAACTGAAAGTGATTGCCATTATCGTATTCGTGACAATTTTGGCAAAGTCTTTGATGTGCATCGTTCCATCCCAAATAAAGTTTATACATGCTCATGTAAAAAGCTCTTGAATGTAGGTTTGCCATGTTCTCATTTGATCTTTGTTCTTAGAACTGAACGGGTGGAAGTGTTGCCTCCGCAGTTCATCAAGCCTCGTTGGACAAAGAAATCAATTATTAGGCCTACATTTGAATTAGATGGTTCTGTCTATGAAGCGTGTGCTGCAGTGGATGAGAATAAGATGTTCGTGAATGACATTTTGTCTGTGGTTCATTGTTGTATTAATGGTATAGAAGACAACACTGCTCAGCTGAAAGATTTTTTATGCTCTTTAAAGGCTCAGAAAGCTACATATGAGAGTTCAGGAGTTACCACATCTGCCTCAGCTTCATCCACTAACAAGAGCGTTTTTGAAAAGTTTGCTGGAATTAGACCTGATGTTATTTTGGTTCACCCACCTCCACAAGCAAATACGAAGGGAAGGAAAAGAAATTGATTCAAAGGTGGAAAAGAGGTTGCAATTGAAGAATCCATGAAGGAATCCAGGATTTGCTCATTTTGTAAGAAACCTGGCCACAACATTAGGACATGCAAGAAAGATGAGAAACCTATTTCATAGTAGTTTTACTTTGGTCCCTAAGGCTATTATATACTTTTGTTAGTCTTTGGTTATTTGAGTTTCTTACATTTGCACATTTCAGACATTTTTATGCACTTTATGTTGAACAATCTTGCACATTTTGAACCTCAGGGTTTTGGGCACATGTTTTCCATCATCTATGGAGATTTACAATAAAATCTTGAAGACTTTCATTTTATTATATGCACATTTCTTTTAGTTGTTTGCACATTTCTTTTTAGTTGTATGCACATTTCTTTTTAGTTGTATGCACATTTCCTTTTAGTTGTATGCACATTTCCTTCAAGTTGTATGCACATTTCCTTCAAGTTGTATGCACATTTCTTTCAAGTTGTATGCACATTAGAGCATATTAGACCCTTATGTTAATCTTTTCACATTATTGCACAATTAAAGGACGTCCTTTAATGTGCAGACTACATGAGAATTTCCTTGTACATTATTTGTCAAGTGTCAACAACTTATGCACTTTAATTGTTAAAAATGTGCATATTTATGACTAGTTGTGTGCACATTAAAGGATGAGTCTGATTACTATGAAAAATATGTCGATCTAAATGTTCATGCAGTGAAAAATATGCACAATACGTGACATTCAGAAAAATTCAGAAATCACCTATAATATCAACTTGATAACATCCATAAAACATCCAACAACTAGTTTAACATTTGTCTTGTCATAATCACAATCACGCCATTCATATAAATCCATAAAACATCCAGAAGTTATTGAGAAAACATTAAAATTCTTCAGCTAATTACAAACGAACTACTTTGGTGGTGGTTGGCTTGTGGCGGCCCTCTTCCTAATTGGAAATATGTCTTCCATCCATTTTTGTGTCCTTTTCTTGAATAAGTTCTTAGCATGAAGTATTATGATAGTACAGTACTTGATCCTCAGATGTTCCATTTGCTTTTCATCTCCCTTCTTAATCTTACAATGCCACCCATTCAATCCATCTCCAAAGTATGACTTCATGTGAATCATTGTAAAGATGCCACAATCAGTTTTGTTCGTACCATCTCTCCAATCCATTTCAAGCCTTATTCTAGGAACTCTTTCTTCATCCTCCAATGCTTCAGCTTTTGATTCTAACCCTTCAACTCTTAGGAAATCGCAGAGTAGCTTTCTCTTCAAAAAATGAAAATTGAAGATAGAGAAAAAATTAATCATTTATACTTGTAGTATCCAGTTGTGCATATTTGACACTTAAATTATGCACAATTTGTGTTTATCATGACCACATTTTTGTTCTAAGTGACAAAAACCTTACCACTACATAAGGTGTATTTCCATACTTTGCTACAATGTCAACATCTGCTTCAGAGTTGTCAATGATGTCAACCCTTGGTGTCTTGACATTAATGGCAATCATATAGTAGTGATCATATTCGCATATTGGAAACACAAACTGTACATTGTAAACATAAAAAATTAGTAATACACTGTGTTGACTTTAAACATGATTATTGTGATTAAAGAATATATATATACCATATCGATATCTTTGACCACCATGTGCTCGTGATTTGAGATTTCCTGCTTTAGTGCTCTAATGAACCAGTAACATCTTTCAGGTAATGATGGTTTTTTTTAATGGACCGCCATCACCTGCATTTCCAATACACATATGCATGCTAAGTATGATAAGGCACAACAAATCATTTAATCTTAAGACACATAGTAAACTGATTCATCATAAACACAACAAAAAATATGCTCAGATAAGAGTAATATGCACATTTAGATAGAAAACAATGCACAATTTCTGATAATTATATGCACAAAAACCACTTAAGTTTGCATTACTTCTAATTACAAGTTTAGTACATACCACTGATTCTATCGGAACAAAAAACCTCAATGGTTTGTTTTCATCACGTAGAGCTTCATTGCAGTTCAAAATAGTAGCCCAAATCTCTACGATTGTGCTGGTTAAGTATTGTCCTTTTTGCATACATGCAAATTCCTTCTTGTTTGCAAAGACCTGCATGAGTACCAACATCTTGAAGCACAACTTTGCCCTTTAGAAAACATTACACATTAATGCACATTTTTTCATAATGTTGTATAGCTTGTCAAATTAAATTTATTATTCATACCTTATTTGCTTTTCCGAGTGCATCTCTTGTAGTATCTACTTCCATGTCATCCTATAGAAAACAAAATCAGTCAGAATACGCTCATTAAACACTAAATACACTCACTTCAATATAAGAAACTAGTTCACCTCTCAAAAATACAGTAAAGAGAAATATGCACATTAAGTTCTAAATATATGCACACCAATGCAACAAAATATGCACATTAAGTTTTCTTTACATGCGACATGTATACGAATACAGTTCATCTTTTAATCAATCAAAATTATGCCCATAAATATACATATAGATGCACATAATGTATTAGTTGTATGCATACGAATTTTAATATTTTACCTAACTTGTTTCCTTTGCCTGTTCGTTGTTGATTCTTCTTGCAACTGAGGCCACACCAACCATTATTGAGGATATATCATCGATTCCCAAATCAAATGATGGTATTTCCATTTCTATACCTTTCTTCACTTTCATAGTTTTTTCTATTTCTTCCAATACCTTCACAGCTTGATCCCAAAACTTTTGTTGGCTATCAGTCTCTGAATTTTGGCTGGCTTGGCTATTTGAAACAGATACCATCTTTAGGCTCAAAACCTTCTCTAGTGCCTCATTCACTCTGTTAAATAAGTTGTGTGTTGCTAGCTGCTCTGGTGCTCCTTTGATTCTTGTGAGGAACTGTCTAATCTTTTGTGCAAGAACCATCGCCATCTCTAAATGTTCTCTTACAAAATCTTGCACAATTTTTTTACATTTTACTAAAGTGTAAGTTATCGGTTTTATTTTGAAAATAAAAATAAACTCAGACATAGTAAATACCTCTAGATCGTCAACATCCTTGAAGCTTTGTTGTTCCCCATTACTTGATTCTGGTTTTCGGTTTTGAAGATTCTCTGCTTCATGAACCTGTGGGGGATCCCTAACTGCACCTCTTCCAAACCCTCCAATTTTGAGGTCATCATTCTCTCTCTCTCTGAGCATCTGTGAAGTCCATTCTTTCACTATTGGAAATGTTCTCTTTGACAGCTTTTCTCTGTTGGTCACATGGTCAACATATACCAACTGAAAAACAAATATGCATATATTTAGCAATAGATATGCTTACAAAGTTAATAATATGTGCATATAAAAAGTGTAAAACAAAACTATATTCATACCAATAAAATCAGAATTGGTCCTCTGAAGTACTTTTTGTTCTTTTGCCATGATTCTGTCAAATCACACAACAACTTGATCACATACCCACACCAATCATAATCCTTAATTCTTGCGGTGTCTCCAATGTGTTCAAGTATCTTTGTATTAACAGAACCACTCTGATAGCTTTGTAAGACTGTTGTGCCCAATAACAGAATCAAATTCCTCTTGAACCATTCAAGATTACCTTGACTTTCTACAATCTTTAAAGCTAAATCTCCCAACGGGATCTTATCTATGGATGTCTTTTTTAGCACCATTTCACGTGTTTCATTATCCATAATCATCCCAAACTGCTCCAAGAACTCTTTATTCAGTTTCTCATTCCCTTTTCCTCTTGTAATAACAATCTCCTTCTCACCACAAGACAACCCAAGATAGTTGTGCACATCCTCTCTTGTTATCTTGATTTCTTTACCCTCATTCAGTTTCAGCGTGCATGATATTGGATCAAATTTTGAAAGCAACCAGAGAGAGAGTCTACCGGGAATCTAACTGATCTTCAAGAAAAGGAGGCATTCGAAGCCCATCTCCTTCACAATATCCTTTTGAGCCTCGTTCATTTGATTGATTGTTTCTACAAGCAAACTTGGTGTACTCCTTGTGTTTATCCTATCTGAAATGCTCCTCATGTGCTTTAATTTCTCTTTTGGGTTCAGGAAAAGAATTGTGTTTTCATGTGCCTTACTATCATCCTTCCCCACAATTTTTCCTTCATTTTGTGTTTCTTCCACATCCTTGATTACTATCCCTGCACCTTTGTTTCTCTCTCCCACATAGAATTTGACCTTTTTCTCCCCATCACCTATCACCTTCTGTTTTCCCTTCTCTTTTTCACTGAATTTGGCCCTTTTCTTTGTAGGTGGTGATTCTAGATTTTGACCTTTTCTTGCTAGAGTTTTAATCCTTCCTGAATAAGACATACATTTGAATTTTTTTATTATATTTATATGCAAAAGAAAAGCAAAACGTATGTACAACACTTGCATATTATGTGCACATGAGTTTAGACAAGATGGTACCACACCCAAACTGTTTGCTCACCACCCAATAATATGCACATTGAAAAGAAAATGATGCACAACATAGAATAATTAAATATATGCTGGAAATAATTACCGTTTGACTTCTTTATTACAAGAGGTTTCTTCTGGCTCTCAACTTGTGTCACCGCACTTGGGTTATGATCTTCGGATTGGGTTTCTTCTAATAGAAGAAATACAAGATTATTAAAAGAAGCAAGAAATGTGGTGCACTCAACAATGCAGATATATGCACTTATATAAATAAAAATATGCATATTTAACTAAAATTAGATGCACATTCAAAGCTGACTATTTTCCCTTACCATATCTACACAACTTGTAAAATAAGAAAAGCAAAACGTATGCACAATACTTGTATATTATGTGCACATGAGTTTAGACATATATGCACAACTTGAGATTTTTATGCACATGAGGATAAAAGTTGAGGATAAAATTTATGCATGAGTTCAGACATATATGCACAACTTGTGATTTTTATATGCATAAAAGTTCATTTAACCTTGAAATAAATAAACTGATGCACATTCAACAATGACTATTTTCCCTTACCATATCTTGTCTCATTCGATGTGTTTTCTGATCCAGTAGCTTCTTCTTTATCAGCTTCTACTTCTTCTTCTTGTGTTTCTTCTTGAGTTGTCTTCTCTTGTGTTGATGAATCTGTAAAACCAAATCAACAAATTATTAATTTATTGCATCATCTGATGGTGAATTATGTGCAAATATATAACAAAGTAAGTGCACTACCTTGGCTGTTTTTTTTTGCTCTGAATCTTGTCTGAATTTGCTTTATCTGAACTCCCTTTTCTGCAGCTTGGTCCTTCTCTTGTTCTTTCTCATTTAATTCTTCTTCATCCACCTGTTCTTGTGTTTCTTCTTGAGTTGTTTTTTCTTGTGTTGAAGAATCTGTAAACCAAATCAAGAAATTATTAATTAGTTGCATGGTGATGGTGAATTATGTGCAAATATATAACAAAGTAAGTGCACTACCTTGGCTGTCTTTTTTTGCTCTTGATCTTGTCTGAATTTGCTTTATCTGAACTTCCTGTTTTGCAGCTTGTTCTTGCTCTTCCATTTTTGTACATGTATATCAAACAAGAAGGTCAATCACTGTCATGTAGTAATTAATGCATAACTAGTATGTTGTCTGTTCTAATTCATTTTACCTGCTACATTTGCATTCCTCTTTGGTTGATCTTTTGTTGCATCATCATGTATTTTCTTGCTTCTTATTTCTATTATTTTGTATTTTTGTCATCAGATAATACAGTTTCAATTTAGTATTCACATATTTGGGTGTAAATAATTGAAAAAGTAAAAGTTTGTTTCATATACTAAACCTCTATGCACTTAGTATTCACATATTTACGAATTATATGCACTTTTTTATATCTTTTCATGCACAATAAACTCAAGCACATGAAAAACTACTTTATATGCAGAAAAACTTGCACTGAAGAACTAGATCACACATACTAATCAATTTTCTTATTGTTTCCAATACATTCTAACAATGAGATAGTAGATCAGACATGCTATACAATTATGTGCACATCCAGTCTTTATATATGCATATCTTCCAGTTTTTCATGGCCTTCTGTCATCTAAATCACATGTTCATCCTCTAGTCAAAGGTATTCTATCATGAAAGTATGAAAAATCTAGAAGCAAACCCTAGAAATTCAGTTTATCGTCTTCTGATGTTTTTTTTGCTAAAATCGTACTGTTCACTCGCTAATCTATAGTATTCAAACATGCAAGTATGAAAAATCTAAAGGAAAACCCTAGGTTTGCAGTCTATAGTCTTTAGTTGAGTTTTAGTGTTGAAATCGTACCTATCTGCTCCGATTTCTGCCTTATCGTCCCAAACTTCACTCCTTTTCCTTTGATTTGGTGGTCAGAATGCTTGATTTGGTGGTCGGAAGGCTTGATTTGGTGGTCGGAATGCTTGATTTGATGTATCGCCCGCTCGTCTTCGTTCTTGCTCCCTCGTTTTTTTGAATGGAAGTGAGGTTTGCTTTCCACTTTTCAGGAGCGAGAAAGGTATATTGAAGAAGCGTGTCTTCCAATCGCTGGAGGTAACTTCTACCATCTCTCATCAAGAGCGTGTATTACACGCAAACTACTGGATTGCTAAATTATTGCTGGTTATTATCCATTCCTATTTCCCACTCTAAGGCCCTCTCCCACCAGATCTGGATATATTATCTAAATTTATACAAAAAGTAAAAGTAAAATGTATGTTATTTGATATGAATAACATGATTGTCGATGAAAATACATTTAATATTATAAAAATAGACTATGTTACTCGTGTTGAGTAACATGGATAAAGATGCTCTAAGGGCATCTACAATGACTTGCTAAATTTAACAAGTCAACTAGGATTATAGCAAACTGAAATGACACATTATAGCAAATGCTATCTTAACAAACAAGTGTAACACCAACAACACTTGCTATAATTTTGCAATTTTCAAGTATAACACCAATTTCTTTCGCTTTTAATTTTCAATTTATTAAAGAAATATCATTTATTTAGTGGACCACACACACTTGACTTGCTATTTGAATTGCCATATTTAGCATTCAAGATGAAAAAATAAAACATTTTAAAAAAAATATTCTTATTATTTGTCATTTTAGTTTATTGTTGTTGTTTGATTTTTTGTATCCAAACTATTGAGAGAGATGCTCTAATATAATGACCCGTTGTCCATTGCATACGTGTTCGCTTCTCTTAGAGTTCAGATCTCCACGTTCAGATCGGCGCGACTGCATCTTCCCTCAAAGGTTTAAATTAGGGTTTCTCGTCGTCTCTCTCATAGCATTAGCATTAAAAATTACAACTTGGAATGATTCTGATTTTAGTAATGGCGTCTCCCCAACGCCTTGTTGTGTCTCCACAGGGTTTTCTTTAAACAAAACCACCTCCTTTCTTCTCTCTTTACTACCGCCATAACAAGAATCAGCAAGGAGACCTTTTCAATGGAAGCGAGAGCTACAGGAGTTGTCGATGGTGTGGCCACTAGGAAACTCCTTCAACAGTCTCAGTCGCAGTTGGGAACCGCCTCGCAGCTCCTTGCAGGTGGCGTTGCCGGCGCCGTTGCCAAAACTTGTACCGCTCCTCTCGCTCGACTTACCATTCTCTTTCAGGTTCCTCTCTCGCTTTGCTTTCCTCTCCATGCCTCTTCTTATTGCAATCAAAATTACAAATTTTGTTTTTTTCTGTGAATTCGTTTGACTTTTGTCTTAAATTGGCAGTTGGAGAACATGATTTTTATTTGTCGGCATGCTATGAATTGTCGTTGATATATGAACAATCCCTGCTCGTATTTAAAATGAAATTTTTCACCATATAGTGTCGGTTGAGTCATTGGTGTAATGATGGCAATGGCTATTGCTCCATTCGCCTGTCTTTGGTCTCTGATAATTGATGAGTTAACTGAATAGAACTTGTTAATAGCTCCTGAAGTAGATTATAATGATGAATAATAGCTCCTGAAGTTTTCAAGGCATTTCTCTGGCCTTTTTCCGAAGAAGGTTTGCGTGCAATTTAGTGACAGATATAACCATGGAGAATCGTTTGTGAAGCTTGGATAAATATTAATGCGTTTGTCATAGTAAGGAATATGTATGATGATGAGATTATCATTTTGATTGATAAAGAGAGAATTAAGAGTGTATATAATGTTCCCACTTCCCATGCCTTGCTTCAAAAGGATCAACAATTGAACATTGGTTTTGGTTCTCCGTCTTCTGTAGGTGCAAGGCATGCATTCTGATGTTGCAATGTTGAACAAAACAAGCTTATGGAAAGAGGCTTCGCGCATTGTTAGTGAAGAAGGGTTCCGAGCTTTTTGGAAGGGGAATATGGTCACAATCATACATCGCCTTCCCTATTCTGCTGTCAACTTCTATGCTTATGAGAATTTCAAGAAGGTTGGTTGTTATTGTTAGTTGTTACAGTTTTACTTTGTGATTGCATTTGGTTCACTTGGTCGCTTGTAGTGTTGTTTGTTCGTAATTAGCAATATTTTACTTTTTTTGGCAGTTGTTGCATTCATTTCCTGGCCTAAAAAATGATGGTGTTTATGCGGGAAAAAGTGTTGCACTCCATTTTGTTAGTGGGGGATTGGCAGGGATAACATCTGCAGCAGCTACATATCCGTTAGATCTTGTGAGGACACGTCTTGCAGCACAGGTAGTGCCACCAGCATCTGGTTATTAGATCCATCTTACAAATATAACTCAGCTATGTTTTTTTTGTTATCCAGAATTGTTCGTGAGATTGAGAATGAAAATGATAATCTATTTCTAGGATTTTGTTTCAAAAAAATATAAATTGAGAGCCCTTCTGTTTGTTTATATTACGGGACTTTTGGAGGTTAGAACCTTTATTTTGGTATATAAGGAAAATGTATATGTATGAAATAGTGTCTTTTGTTAGCAGTTTGTAGGTCTTCATTAACAAGGTACACTCAATTATAAATTTGTAAGTTGTAACATATGGGTATCAAATGTTTTGTGAAAACATCATTAATGCATTTAACAAGTGATAAGGTTTTATGAATGGCTACACTCAAGTATTAATTTGTAACATAAGGGTATCAAATGTTTTGTGAAAACATCATTAATGGCATTTAACCAGTGATAAGGTTTTATGAATGGCTACTTTGATCATATATTTGAAATAATATGTTTCAGCTTCAGCTGTTTGTGATCAATGGCTTGTGGAAACTAGGATGGCATTTTGAATGAATATCATGCTACTGGCTTAATTTCTTAATGTTGAAATGACACCGTAAACCAATGAACAGTGCAGATTCAGTCTTTTCAAGTCTTTATTTTTGATCTGCAAGTGAATAGCTGTTAATTAGCTGAGTTACTCGTATTTTAATGTTATGCATTGGTTTCGTACTTGGTGTATTTATTGTTGATGTTTGTTATACTAGCAATAGTTTTCTGATGATTTATGATATCAATTTTTCAGCGGAATACATATTATAGAGGTCTATCTCATGCACTTTGTACAATATTTAAAGAAGAAGGATTTGGGGGATTGTACAAAGGATTGGGAGCTACATTATTGGTATGCTTGCAATCTTTTCATACTTTTCTTGTATTATTATAATTCTTATCCTGCAAGGCTTTCATTAACTTTCCTATGATGCAGGGAGTTGGACCAAGTCTGGCAATAAGTTTCTCTGTTTATGAAGCTTTAAGATCCTACTGGCAATCCCAAAGGTTATACATAATCTTAACAGTCAACTTCTCTTGTGACATTCAGTCATGCCCTTTGTACTTTTTTTTTCTAACTCAGGCTCTCTTTTTCTCTATTACTTAATCAGGCCTAATGATTCCACACTTACAATCAGTCTTGCTTGTGGCAGTATGTCAGGCATGGCATCTTCAACACGTGAGTTAAATTTTAAAAAGTCTTAGTAATCCAAAATAGCATAGTTTTTTCTAGTCATGTGAATGAAATCTTATTCCCTGATGTTCGAACCTGCTCTTATGTTTCTGTTCACTTTATTTGACGTGTATCTTGCAGTAACATTTCCTCTAGATCTTGTGAGACGAAGAATGCAATTAGAGGGAGCTGGTGGTCAAGCTCGCATTTATAACTCCGGCATTTTGGGGACGTTTGGGCACATATTCAGAACAGAGGGTCTACGTGGACTATATAGAGGAATCCTGCCAGAATATTACAAAGTTGTTCCTGGTGTTGGCATTGCATTCATGACATACGAAACATTGAAGATGCTTTTATCACAATGATCTCCTACATAGAAGGTGCACCCAGAGTCTCAGTTTTCCATTTGTTGTAAAGCTTTCTTGGTTAACTAACTTAACATCTTAGGTATTATCACGATGTCTCATTTGAAGATCATAAAATTGAAGAATGATGCATTCATTATTGTGTCAATTGATGCCACATCAATATGGATTTAAGCTTGATAGGTAGGTAGGCTTAAAATGACATGTAGCCTGTTTTGGAGGTCACGTTCTTGAGACGGACGAAGGACGAGAGTAAATGCTGATTTGTTTGTTGAAGTTCATGGCTGCATAATTATAGGCTACACTGTAATGTATGTATAAAATGATAGTATGCCCAGAGTTGGATATGAATTTGGCATCGTCGGAAGAGTTTTTTGACGCAAAAAGTTTGTTGCTACTTCATTATGCTCAATTACGTAATGTGTAGAAGTGTTCAGTTGGTTTGTTAGTTGAGGAGCTAGGAGAAAATGTCCATTGATGCAACTGAAAAGGTTTGTTGTGTTTTTAAGTGTGTATCTTTCTGAATTTATTTCAACTCATACGGGCCGAAATAGATCACCAAATATCAATTGGGGGTTATCATGCCTAACAAAATCTTACCAAAATGAAATTGTTTCAGAGATTTAAAATCAATTGTGTATTGGTTTTCCTCACCCACTTTATGAAACATAATCTTTAAATTTTGTTACAAATATTCAAAATCTTAAACACTTCACCAACACTTTTTAGAATGAGCTGCTTAACCTATGAATCGGTCGTACATGAAACATAAAAATGTTATATTTTACAATATTTCAAAAATGTAATATTTTATATAGAGCATTTAAACATTCTTAAAGGAAATAAATTCTAAAAATAAGAATGCTGAAAACAGTGAAAATACATTTTCTCTATCCCAACATTATGGTTATGCACGCTGCAGCCAGCATGCTTACTTGCGAAATTTCTGGTTGTAAATTTAGATTTTGTTGCTGGTGCGCATGGGACATGCAGTTATAATTATTAATTACTTGTAAGTTGTAATTAAGCTGTTAAATTCATGCGTTCTATCCATGCCTGCAAATTAGAGAGCTAAGCATGTTTGAGTTTTGTTCTTTCTCTCTGGCTTTTCTACTTGTAATCTGTTTGTCTGTTCATAAAACTTCTGTAAAAGAACAATTTCAGCAATTTCTGTACAAATGGATAATAGTTTAGAGAGAATTTATACGGCCTCTGAGTTTGGCTCCATAAGTAACGTTGGCCTGAGACTCGGCTCAAGCTTTTTGATGATTTTTTACTAAGAGTTGAAGGAGCGGATCTATGTAGGGCCGAGGAGGGGCTATAGCCCCCCCTCGAAAAAAAAAATTCCCGAAAAAAAAAATAAGTGTAAAAAATAGCGTTTTCTCTGATATAGCCCCTCCTGAAATATGATATTTTTATTAATTTTAATTAATATATAATCACTGATATAGCACGTTTTGTTTCGTTAATATCTCTAATTGTTTATTAGTAAAAAATATAAAAATTTGATATTGTTAAAGTAATCACTGAGACGAATCAAACAAGACCCCATATGACCATATTTTTCGTTATATATTGGAAGAAATCGAGAAGATTCTCTCAAATTGTGAATAGTGCTGAAAAAGCAAATGGGGCTTATAAAAGGGGACAACGGGAGTACAAAATAAAGTGTCGTTTGAGCATACCGAGACTCATTCGACGACGACTTGGGTCCAGTATGAAAATCAGTGTCATGGACCACTTAAAGCCTAAAGAAAGTGTCAAGTGCTCAGTTTGGTTTGACTCATTACTGTTGAGAATAGTATCCCACATCGGAAGTTGAGAGTAAAGAAGCCTAGTATATAAGCCTATGGATTACTCCCCCTATTGCCAATTGGTTTTAGGGTGGAACCCCATGGACTTATCTGATGGGCCTAATGCGTATAAGCGCTCGGGTGTGCACGCCCCCAGTCTATCTAACCGGTCCACGCTGCCTCTAGCCCGTGGACCCCCAGATTGTCACATGGTATCGGAGCCTCGTTTTCGATCGATTTTCTAATCTACCTGACGCCGTCAGTCCGGCCGCTGTCAGTCTGCCCTCAAATCCGTCGTTCGGCCCTCCTCTCCGACGACCTCGTCCCCGCCTGCTCAGATCTGTTAGCCCTCAGATCTCGTTACCTTCGACTCTCTATTACTGTCTTAGATCTCGTTCGCCCAACCCTATTACCGTGTTCGTTAGCCCTCAGATCCAGCCGGTTACTTTCAGATCTGTATAATTAGATCGGCGCCGCTGCGGGTTCTTCTTCTCCAACGGTGCTGTGCAATTTTGGCGACAAGGCAGTAAGTTCTCGTTTTGTGTTAAGGAAAAAGTAATAGAGAGTGTCCGGTTACTTTCGTGATATTGCCCTATACTCCATATTCAAGAAAGGTTTGCTGCAAGTTCCGTATTCAAAGAAAGGTTTGCTGCAAGTTCCCACTAGATCCAAAAAATATATATACCAAATCCCATGAGAAATGCCCTTAAGATGAGAAATAAGAAGCAAGAATGAAGCTCCTTCCTCCTCCTTCCTCCTTCCTCCTCCCTCCTCCCTCCTCCCTCCTCCCTCCTCCCTCCTTGGAGTTGACCGGCCGTTGACCACCCGTTGACCGGCCGTTGACCACCCGTTGACCGGTCGTTGACCACCCGTTGACCGGTCGTTGACCATCCGTTGACCGGTCGTTGACCATCCGTTGATCGGCCGTTGATTTTTTTAAAAAATGTCGGTTTTTTTTTTGACTTTTTCCGTTTCATTTTTTTTTGTGCTATGATTTGCAAGTAAAAGTGTTATTCTTTGTAAGGAAAAATGCTTTGTTTTTTTGCTATCAAATATTTTTTGCTACGATTTATAAGCAAAAGTGCTATGTTTTTTCTACCAATTTTGTGTGCTAATTTTTGTAAGAAAAAGTGTTGTGCTTTGTAAGTAAAAGTGCTATATTTTTTGAGGCAAAAGCGTAACACATTTCACCTAGCATAGAGAAGCACATATAGGCAAAAAGTGTAGCGCACTTCAGCTAGCTATAGAGAAGCACGTATAGGTGAGAAGTGTAGTACATTTCACATTTCAGCCATAGAAAAGCCTATATAGGCGAAAAGTGTAGCACATTTCAGCCATAGAGAAACATATGTATGCGAAAAGTGTAGCACATTTCAACAATAGAGAAGCACATCCTGGAAAAAACGTAACACCTTTCACCTAGCCATAGAGAAGAACATATAGGCGAAAAAGTGTAGCACATTTCGGTCATAGAGAAACACATTGAAGCAAAAGCGTAGAACCTTTCACCTAACATAGAGAAGCACATATAGAGAAGCACATATAGACAAAAGCGTAGAACACTTCAGCTAGCCATAGAGAAGCATATATATGCAAAAGTGTAGCACAATTCAGCTAGCAATAAAGAAACACATATAAGCGAAAAGCGTAGCATATTTCAACAATAAAGAAGCACATTTAGACAAAACGTAGCACATTTCACCTAGCATAGAGAAACATATATAGGAAAAATCGTAGCACATTTCACCTAGCATAGAGAACCACATATAGGAAAAACCGTAGCACACTTCAGCTAGCCTAGAAAATCACATAGGTAAAAAGTGTAGCACATTTCACCAACCATAGAGAAGCATATATATGCAATATCGTAGCACAGTTCAGCTAGCCATATAGAAGCACATATGGGCAAATAGCGTAGCATATTTCAGTAATATAGAAGCACATAACACTTGTGGTAGTACATACTTTGCAAGTTCAAATTTTGGCCTAATATATCATAGCACATTTCAACAATATAGTAGCACATTTCAGGCATTTTGAAGCACTTGATTTTGTAAGTACAAAATCTGGCCTAAAAAAAATATTTCTTTGGCCTAAAAAAAAAAAAATTTAAAAAAAAGTCAACGCCGGTCAACGGTCGATTAACGCCCGGTCAACGCCAATCCCCTTGCTAGGATTACTTCTCATTTCTCATTTTAAGATTAATTTCTCATTTGATCTTTCTCCATTTTTGTATATATATATATATTATTATTATTATTATTATGGATTTCCACAGTTTGAATTTAATTGGACAAGCTAATACTACTAGCTCTAGCCCAGACACTGTTCGAAGCATTACTTTTGTCCCCACTATTTCTGATCAAGCAACTATCGGTCAGGCTTTGACTACTGATCAATTTAATGTAGCTGTCGAGTTGTTTACTTCTATTAATGCCACATCAGGTTTATCTAATAATTTGCCTTCTTGGATTTTGGATACCAGAGCTTCTTTTCATATGACGGGAAATCGTTCTAATCTTCGTGATATTGTTCCTGCTAATCCGGTTTCTATTAAACTCCCGGACAACCGTTTTGTTGCAGCTACAGAGGAAGGATCTTTGATGCTTTCTGATTCTATTACATTGCATCATGTGTTGTTTGTTCCTCAATTAGACTGCAACCTGATATCTTTTGCTCAGCTTTTATCAGATAGGAAGCTACTAGTTATTCTTACCGAGCGGATGTGATACGAATCTGGTATGACTCGTATGCCCTCGGAATGGATCGTGGAAGAAAGGGAAGTCAATGGCGCTTCTAGAACTCTTCTAGGGTTGGATAAGTATTGAATCTTTCGATTCAACAAGAACTCGATGTCTTGAGAGTCCACTCAAGGGATGAACGAATTCGATAGGTTGGCTTGATGACAGTTCGCTAACGAGAACAACTCCGGATCCAATCAGTAGAATGACGTCGAAGCAAAGGAAGGAGATTCAAACTCAACGAATTCGGTGGAGTTTATTGGCTTCACACACTAGGGTCATCTGCTCGTATTTGCCATACAACAACTTCATCTTCAGAATCTTTGGTTCTTTGGCATAAACGGATGGGACATCCGTCTCTTTCTGTGTTATCTTCCATCCCTGCAGTAAGTCAGTTTGTTCGTTCAGATAATAAGATTGATCCATGTGATGTATGTTTTCAAGCTAAACAAGTTCGTTACAGTTTTCCCTTGAGTTCTAATAAAGCTCATGCCATATTTGATTTGATACATTGTGATGTTTGGGGGCCTTACAGTGTCTCTTCTACTACCGGTGCCAATTATTTCCTGACTATTGTTGATGATTATTCCAGAGCTGCGTGGACCTATCTTGTGGTGCATAGGTAAGAGATTGCAGGGTTTATTCGAAAGTTTTGTGCAATGGTGCAAACACAATTTCAGACAGGTGTTAAACGTTTTCATTCGGATAATGGCACTGAATTTTTATGCTTGAAGCCATACTTTGATGATCAAGGTATCTTATTTGAGACTACTTGTGTCTATACGCCTCAGCAAAATGGCAGAGTAGAACGCAAACACCGTCATATCCTTAATGTGGCTCGTGCCTTGCGTTTTCAAGGGTCATTACCCTTACAGTTTTGGGGTCAGTGTGTTCTCACAGCATGCCATCTTATCAATCGAACACCAACACCTCTTCTTGGCAACAAGTCTCCATTTGAGCTTCTTTATCAGCAAGCCCCGAGTTATTCTCACATTCGAGTATTCAGATGTTTATGCTTCGCCTCTAAGCTTCCGCGCAGTCATGACAAATTTGCTTCTCGTAGTCGTAAGTGTGTCTTCTTAGGTTACCCTAGTGGTACTAGGGGCTGGAAGCTCTACGATCTTGAGACACATCAGGTGTTTAACTCTAGAGATATTGTATTTTTCGAGACAGTTTTTCCGTATGGAGAGCCTGTGGTCTCGTCATCACCACAGGTCAGCTTACCGTCACCGGCAGTATATGATGATCCACCCTTGAATCATACTTTGCCTATTTTGGCAGACTCTCCGACACCTTCTGTTGCTATTTCGTCTCCTACCTCGTCCTCTGAGCAACCATTTTCTAGCTCTTCATCTGAGTCGTTATCCCCCTCTGACGACAGGGGGAGTTCGATTCTGCCTGAGACGATTGTTCGTCGTACTGCTCGTACTCGACAACCTTCTGTTCTGCTCATAGATTTTGTCTGCAACACCGTTTGCAAGGTTGCTACCCCACCCTTCAATTCTTCTATACCCACTCCAGCGCCATCCTCAGGTACCCGCTATCCTATAGCTGCTTCTGTATCTTGTGCTAAGTTTTCCGCTTCTTATACTCATTTTTTGGCGGCTATCACTGCTACTACCGAGCCTAGTCGGTTTTCTGAGGCTGTCCAGCACGCCCCATGGCGAGAGGCAATGCAGAGCGAAATTGACGCTCTTGAGAGGAATGACACATGGGTTCTATCTGACTTGCCCGCAGGGAAGAAGGCAATTGGATGCAAATGGGTGTACAAAATCAAGTACCGGGCCAATGGGGATATTGAGCGCTACAAGGCGCGTCTAGTTGTATTGGGTAACAGACAGGTGGAAGGAATTGACTTCACTGAGACCTTTGCTCCAGTTGCAAAGATGGTCATTGTTCGTGTTTTTCTCTCGGTAGCTGCTATTCGAGGTTGGGATTTGCATCAAATGGATGTTCACAATGCCTTTCTTCATGGTGATTTGGATGAGGAAGTTTATATGTTTCCTCCTCCTGGATATGTTGTTTCCTCTTCAGGAAAAGTTTGCAAACTGCAGAAATCTTTATATGGTTTGAAGCAAGCTCCAAGGAATTGGTTCTCAAAGCTTGCTACAACTCTTCGTACTTTCAGCTTTCAGCAAAGTAGAGAAGATTACTCTCTTTTCTCTTTGAGTCGGGGTGACTCCATTCTTTGTATGTATATATTGTCCTTTGAGAGGCTAATTAAGATCATCAGAAATTCTCCCTATCTTATTGTTTTCACATGGTATCAGAGCCAGGTTTTGTCCTGGACCCTTGCGTTGTGGGGTTTGGCTATAAAGAGACTGAGAAGACTCACCCACAACCGTGTGTTCAAGTGTCAACTGGGCTTCCGTCGCACTTGCGGGGGTGTGTTGAGAATAGTATCCCACATCGGAAGTTGAGAGTAAAGAAGCCTAGTATATAAGCATATGGATTACTCCCCCTATTGCCAATTGGTTTAGGATAGAACCCCATAGGCTTATCTGATGGGCCTAATGCGCATAAGCGCTCGGGTGTGCATGCCCCCAGTCTATCTAACCGGTCCACGCTGCCTCTAGCCCATGTACCCCAGATTGTCGCAATTACTTCTTCTTAGCATTTTAATTGTATGCCCATTGCAATGCCAAGGATATGCCAATCCAAGATTCTTGTAGCATCCATCAAAGTAACAAGAACTTTTTTCAGAAAGCATTTATCTTATCTCTCTTCCTTCTTTTTTCTGCATGAATCATCCGAGCATTATTCCAATGCCAGTTTCTGTTTGCTTTTCTTTTGCAGATTTTGATGCCATGAGCTACCTTATCATTGAACTTGTTCTCTCGAGAACCGGAAGGTCGGATTACATTCTTTTCCATCTGTCACAAAATGATAACATTTACTTGCTTTGTAGAGTTGTGCCCGTGACTAAAACGTTCGTGTCTAGGTACAATAATACGATTGAGCAAATTCACGATGGCATAAAAGTGGCAACATAGGTAGGGAATATAGGAAAGGATAAACCATGAATTTTCGTCGGTTCACTTCACCAAAGCACCATCATCTTTTCGCCACTTTTAGTCTTTTCAAGTGTGTCATCACCGTTCATTTCATGTTCTTTTGCATCTAATCTTATAATTAAAAGTCCCAAGAATCAACGTGGTATCGTATATTCGTATTAGCATAGCTTTTCTTATGAAACCTGGAAGAGCCATTATAGATAAAGAGAAAAAAAAGTAGTTCGTGGCGATCATTGTTAGTTTTCTCCTTTTTGTGATTTTCCTAAGTATAATGTAAGCACCCTGATCTCTTGCTAAAGCAGTCAAATATTGATTTATATAATTGGTCAAAGGAAAAGATTCATGTGAGAATAATTATTATTGTGTGAATATGCGAATGGATGCACATTTAGGCCATTGACATGCACTTTCTTCAGTAATGACATGCACATTTAGGCCATTGACATGCACTCGGTCAGATTTGCATGTCATTGATAATATGTAAAAAGTACACGCACACACCCCGAAAGTGCATGTCAATGGCAAATTATCAATGACATGCAAATCTGACAGAGTGCATGTCAATGGCCTAAATGTGCATGTAATTACTGAAGAAAGTGCATGTCAATCGCCTAAATGTGCATTTATTCGCATATTCGCACAATAATAATTATTCTCACCTGATCCGGATTCTTGGTCAAAAAGGGAATAATATGTGCATTGATAGTAGATTTTCATGTTTTTGTCTTTATGCCTGTGTGGGCCAATGAGACAATGTATGGACTACTATAAATTCTTCTCCTTACCATGTTTTGATCAAGCAAGTTAGCAGCAAACTACACACTAAGTACCACTTTTTTTTCTCATAAAGATTTTCTTTAATCCAGATTATGAATGAATTTTGGTTTATCTTCAGTCCTTGAGCATTATCATTCAGAAATTTATGGTGGTTAGAAATAGCTAATCTGCATCCTGAGGCTCAGATCTGTTTGTACAGAAATTGCAACGTTATTTCTGAGCCTCGCGGTTGCAGGTTATCTGTTCCTTGCCAACACCAACTGCTTAAACCAACTTTGCAGGACTATTTGCAATTAATTGACAGGTAAGTTCAGCTTCTTTTTTTCCGCAGAAAATCTGTCATACTCCGTAATATATGACAGTGTTAATCTAAGCTTTGAATGATTTGTTAGTTAATTAGTTTATCCAAGTGATAGAGATTCTTCAAGTCATGTGTATTTTCCTATTTGGTAAGACATGTTTATTATGTTAATATGTTACTGAAAATTTGTTCTTATATCATCTATTTATATCCTCATTTTTTCTTAACTTCAGGAAGATGAAGTCATTCATTTGCACGCAGAAGAGGCTCCAAAATTTAACCGGAGATATCTTCAGCTTGATAGATAGTTTTCTTTATTGATCAGAGATTATATTCTCGGTACGGAAAAAAGTATGCTCTAATGCAGACACATTGTCTGTAAGCAATTATATGCTCCTATATGATTTGCTGCATGAGAATTTGCTTCTTAGTACAAGTAAGAATCTATTACTGGGCGTATGCTGAAATTGCTTAATATAAACAAGCATAAATAATGCCTCCTCTGCACAGCTTGTTCCTAATGTCAGTGACGCCAGTCTTCTCTCTACTCATATGTTTTCAAACCTGAAAATTTTTACGGAATAAATAACACATGTGGTTACTTACACAACCGAAAAAGTGCAAAGTTTTGGTGTTTATAAAACATTTTCATTCTTGACCAAAACGTGTATATAGTTCAATAATTAATCACCTGTCCAAGATACTAGTAAAGCTACATACTGTCCTTGAAAAATGAACTTTTTCTGAGTTACATGATAGATAATTCTTCAGAAATAATGATAATCTTCTCCCATTCAGGATGATCAAATAACCATTAAATTGAAACTTTGTAGAGAAACCAATTAATGGAGCCCTCCGATCAGAAAACAACAATTTATGCAAGTTAAGTTCAAGATATCAAATTTTGATACAGGAAATTAATAACCCTAATCAACCTTATGATATACAAAAACTATATTCATGTGCTCTTCATGTTCATTTGTCTCATCAGTCTAAGGATCCTTGGACAAGCATATTACCATATGTTTTAATAAGATTCCTCTGAATTACAGCACTGATAAGAGATCATATGTTGTTGGCTATAATGGGTAATCTGCATCCTGAAGCTCGGATGTACATATACATCCGATCTCTGAGCCTACTGGTGCAATCTGTCTAAATTCTGCTTCAATCTTCAAAGTTGGAAGCTTTGGATTTTCTTACTGCAAGGAAATAATTGGAGAATGATGCTGATATTAATGCATCAGCTTTTATTGTTCATCTTGATGTCATGATAGCTCTGCATGGTTTTAACCCTGTCTATGCTGAAAAAGCATCCCATATAATATAAACATCACTGAAAAGCATTCCTTTAATCATGCTGAAGACTAAGGTTTGATACATGTTCTTGACATCAAAAATATGATTGCTTGCTAAATTGTTAATACATATCTTTTTCGGCTAATAATATAGATAACATGCTTCACATAAAGCTACTGAGAAAAGAATAAATTCATGATTGGAGTTGAAGTTTTGTTCATGACAATACATCGGTTCTTCAGCTATCATCATATCATCCGATAAACGACGAGAATTTGCTTTACCAGTATGACCTCTACTTTTGCATAAAATTGTTCAATTTTATCTTAAGCTAATCATGTTTAGACAAAGGTAAGGTTCTTCAGCATTATTCTGTCTGTTGAGTCTAACTTAAAACGACTGTGTTTTAAAGGAGGTGGATCCTCCTAAGCTTCTTTGTACAGACAGTATTCTCTCGTTGTTTGGACCAGTCATGTGACACAGCATAAAGTTGCTAGACAAAAAGCACATTTGATGAACTTCTCATGATTACAACTAATTTAATTTAACAATGCTGAAAACAAGATTATAGTACTGCATCAAAGGCGAAAGAGATCATTGAGATGGAGAATAATATCATCGGTAGAAGCCCACGCGACTTTACAAGCCTATCGTTTACCATGTTAAAGCATCCGATTAATTCTTTTTGCTAGAGAAGATTATACTTGATGTATCAAAACTTTGTACCTTAATGTTTAAAATCAAAACAGTACTACTTAAAAAGATGAGCTTTTTCTGTGTAGTGTCTGAACTGTTAAATTCAGTACAGATAACCTGTAGCTAATATGGTCAAGGGATGATTAAATGTTGCCTCTGCTGAAAATATCAGAGATGAGAAAAAAAGAAGAAGGAAGCCATAAAGAGAGGAGACTGTATTATTATCCCTATTTGTTGCAAATAAGCCATAGCTAAGACGGTCAAAGATTCAGACTTGTTCATTAAAAGGAGAGTCAGAATAAAGGGTCAAGAGCAGAACAACACGGTTAAAATCTGCAAACCCTAATTCAAGAGAGTACAACACTAGATCTTCATTCATAAATTTAAGCACAGTTACACAAACACCAAAAGATGAGAAAACGCGTAGTTTTCACCAAAATCCAACTACCGAAACTACCCTTCATTTCCTGGTTCTGAAGAGAAACACACTGAGATCCTGACCCGGGCAATCATCATCCGGGTTAATAAGATGGTAAGACTCGGAATCCCCACCACCCACAACCCATTCATAATTAGCCCTCATATACATAACATCACTTCCATGATCCAGGTCGGATCTTGATGGAATCACCCCTGCTCCAACAGTCATGCTCTGCATCTTCTTCAACATCAAACGCGTTTCTTCAGAGGCTTTTCTGCGGGAGGCGAATCCGATCTTCCTTCCGTTACAGAACATGGTCCAGTACGGAACAGAGTGAAGCGGGCAAGGACCAAGATCGGATCCGCGAGACTCGAGCGCGATTCGGACCAATCCAGATTCCATTTCTTTGACGAGGTTTTGGGTGGAGATGGAGAGCTCGAGGAGGAGAGAAGGCTTGGAGGAGAGACGGTCGATCTGGACGCAGAACCAGACGTGGGAGCGACGATGGCCGAAGAAAGTGCAGATGACCATGGATTTGGAAGGGCGAGGAGGGACGTGGCTTGAAACGGTGTCGTTTGAGGTGGAGGAAACGGTGTCGTTTGAGGAGGTTGATGAGGCATCATCGTCTTGGTGGTGGGGAGTCTTGATGTCGTCTCTCAGGGAGGTGCTGAGGCGTTTCTTGGTGGAGGTGGTGGTGGTGGGGGCGGAGGAGGAAGGGGTGAAACAGGGGAGGAGTCGCCGGAGAGAGTAATGGAGCTTGGTCATGGTTGAAGAGGATTAGGGTTATGGATGAACCAGGAAAAAAACGGGGTTTCGGATTTGGGATTTGGGTGGGGAAGATGAAATCTTGATAGGGGAAGTTGTTGGAGGATGTAATACTTGTTATATAGGAGCCAAGGCGGGAAATTTGACATATATCCGTTACTACTTAACTCTATGCTATGCGACGAGTCAACTCAGTAGTACTCGTATTGAGACCATCCTAAATTTCTAACAGCACTCTTATTATCTTATCAGTGTTCATGACCAGGAAAAAAAAAAGATTTTTAATGTTTTTTTTTTTGAATAAGAAGTCATTTAGGGTTATAGCATCCTTCATGATAAGATTATAAAGATCTAAGAAATTAATACAAAATCATTATCAAAGTAAAAAAAGAAACTAATAAATTTGAGAGTAAAGCTTTGTGCACCGGGATGGAGAGAGGAACACGGGTTGCACTAAGGCTAACACAGGCGTTGTGACACCGGGGAGCAGAAAACAATCATTCTACTGGTTGTGCGATGCAACTAGACAAGTATAAACTCCTGGAAGTGATTCATCTCAAGCAAACAATCCAAATCACACAGCCATGACTGTAGACTCATCCGAAATGACATTTCATCACGAGAGCCGGCACACAACTTTACACGCAAAAATGAAACTAACTTAAATGATTTGAAGTGCAACAACAAAACCACTTATTTTTATCTTTGGTGAAAACTTTGATTTTTTGATATTCATTTCATCTTTATTCTAATTTTCTATTTCCAACTTGTGCAGCAAGCTAGAGAGAGGAAAATATTAAACTATTTTTTTGATATTCATTTCATTAATTTAGTATAAGAGTTCAGATTTGCTCCTTTTTTTGTTCCCCTCGTCTATCAACTCAAGGAGTAACACCGAGGTCGGCGGTACATCGATGGCTCACCACCGCCGGATGTGGGGTAGACCGAGAGCACCGAGCGGTAAGAGTCGGAGGCGGTCAGGGCTCAACCGGAGATAGGCGGCGACACCAGATTTAGGTTTTTCAGTGATAATATTTCTTGAGGTGAGTTGCGTTCCATGAACGCATCGGAGGTACTCCTTCAGGTGTGACGAGTTCGTAGGCTCCTCGTCCGACTACTTGTGCTACTTGGTATGGACCTTCCCAGGACACGACGAGCTTTCCGACCTGGAAAGTTCTCGCTTCTACTCGATGATTGTAACTTCGGGCGACGATTTGCTTTTGTGCCGCCATTCTCATGGCGGCGTTGTTTCTTAGCTCGTCTACGGTATCCATCATGAAGGTCATCAATGGAGTGTTTCTTTCCTCGGGGAGTGGCCAATATCCTTCTTTCGGCCCATAGTATATCTTGGAGTTGGTCCGCCCAGTTTCCTCTGCATTCTTCAATTCTTTTCTTGAGGTTGCTTATGATAACCTTGTTGCTTCACTCTGCTTGGCCATTTGCTAATGGAGAAGGATATGTGAGTTTCCTAGACTCTCTACCTCCAGGGTAGAGGAATCCAGAAAATCAGAGTCTGGATTTTGGTGAAGAAAGATTTACTGTTACTTTTTTTTGGGGGGGTTTGGTAGAGAGTTTTGTTGGGATTATTGATAAAAATATTGTTATTGTTCTCAGATGATGATATTGTTGACGTGTTTTGGTTTCTTGAAGTCTAATTTGTTTGCTCATTTGTTTTCATTTGAGCTGCTCTTGTTCAACTTGTTATTGAAATTTTTTGATGTTGTTGAGTAGGTTGTTCATTTGCTTCTTCTGTAGATCGATGGTTGATAGTTGGAGGGGCTGATTTGATTTGATTTGTTGTTGTTGGTTGAGTTGCTGAAGTTTTGATTTTTGGGTTTTGGGTATTTGGTTTTTGGAGTTTTTCCCCATGAGTTTACTGTTAAACACAATATCATTGATCATTTTCTCTAATGGAAAAATTTGCATATAACTTCTATGAGACAATTGCTTTATAACGCTAAGGAAAAAAAAAACGCTCTCGTTTCTCTCTTCCCCTCCCTCTCTCTAAACTCTCCCAAATCTGATTCTGCTCTTGGGGGCTTCAGCCCCTTCGTCTGATTTCTCTCCTCCTCTCATCTCTTCCTTCTCTCCGGACATCACCCCTATGAGAAAGTGTATTGACAAGAACTAGAATTTATCCTTTGATTTGTGCGTTTCTACTCTGTGTACATGCAATCCCCCTATGACTCAATCGACATCGGTTTTTGACAATACCGATGAAATCACCCCTTTGATCTGGCTCCAGAAGGATGCTTTCCACCTTGGCGCTCCAAATCCGGTGAGATCTTTCCTCCCTTACTCTTTTCTCTCTAATTTCATGTTGGCCAGTGATACTGGGTTGCTTCTCTGCAGATCTTTGGTGACTACTCCTTCTATTGGACAAACCCTCATCATCACCCTAGGGTATCTACATCTAGGGCTTGAAATCTTCTCGGATAAGCTTCTCTTCTCCCTCTTCTCCTCTCAGACTACTCTGGACTCGAGTTTGTTGTGGGCCTATCTGAATTCTTCTGTGACTTGGCTTTTGCCACTTCATGTCGGTCCTCTTATTGGGCCTACTCCCTTGAGCTTCTGTGGGTTTTCTGGTGTTGATATGGCTTTTTCCCAACTGAAAAATTATTGACACCTATCCAAACACCTTTATTGACACCCACTCTGAAATTCATCTTCGATGACATGGCATCTACTCTGCAGAAGCTCTCCTCGTATTTTGTTCAGGTTGCATTTATATGTGACTTGTCCAAGAGGATTGAGGAACTGCAGGTCGGCTGTGTGATTCTTGATATTAGCATAATCAACATGATTAATACTCTGCACACGCAGCCATTGCATTAATATTCATCAGTGCACGCTTACCCGGTTTCTGATATCCAACTCTTCGTATTCCACCAAGATCGATCCCTCATATATAATCCATGTCCTGTCACTTCTCTTCCACACCAGCTCTCAGACAACTCAAAATCCTCCTTACTCTGCCACCATCGAAAGCTATACAGACTTATCACTCAACCTCAACATATCCTCGACTAACAACCCCACTAGTGCCACATCCTCCAACAATCTCCTCAATATCCCTATATATAGCACCCTTTGGAACCAAATTCAATCCACCATCAACTATCCTTCTTTCATAGACCATAACAATCATCCAGTTTCATCCTTTGTTCCCATGGCAGAAGATGTTTCCTATGCTAATGCACTCAACCATTACACCTCAGAACACCCATCCCTCCTAGCAGTGAAACTCATCCCAACTCAGACACTCTCTTAGCCATCACCAACCCTGAGCCACTCAATGCAACTCCTCTCGATGTTGCATTTCCAATGGATCAAGATTCCTCCCAGTTTGAAGCCCAATACGAAAACTCTCAAAACTTTTCAGCTACAAACTTTTCTTTTGATGACTTTGTTGCTACTCCAGAACCTAACCTCTCACATGACATCCCTAACCCTAATAACCTCCCGGGAGTGAAGTCTAGAATGGAGAACCTTAGCTCTTTGGAAATCTATATCAGAATGGCAAGTGACCATGTGCCCATATCCGTTATCTTTTCCAAAGTGAAAGAACACTGGAAAGGTGTTAAGGGCATGATCGAAGTTGAAGAGTTAGACAACTTTTGGACTCTTCTGATCTTTGCAAATAGAGAGTTCAAACTCAGCAACCACCGGTGTTGATTGATGCTCAAATGATCCTTCATCACACTCTCACCCCTTATTAGAACTTGACACACTGTGAAAAACAATCGTACACCCCTTTAATAGAAATTGTCTCAATCTAGCAATTAACTACTTGTATTAGACGTCTCACTGTTCATAAATAAATCTAAAAAATCGATGGAACAATTAAGGAATGCACTATAAAAAAACATACCAAATTTAAGTTGTCTCAATTTGCAGGAATGCGGCTATAAAAATCGTTGGAACAATGAAGGAATGCGCCTAAACGATGGAACGTGTCTCAATTTGCACCAAAATTTAAGCTGTCACAAACAAATTTTAAGCTCTTATTAGAACAGACAGAGACAACTTTCAACAACATTTAAACCAGTACGTCACAAATTTCACTTCTCCAAACGACACTTAAACCTATCCCAAACAATCATTCACCACTTAATAGAACTTGCCACAACCTAGCAACTAAGTACCTTGTATTAGACACCTCACTGTTCATAAAGAAATCTAAAAAACGATGAAATAGTGAAGGAATGCGGCTATAAAAAACCTAAAGAAAACTATGATAACTATGTTTGCACCAATATTTAAGCTGTTACAAACAAATCCTAAGTCCTTATTAGAACAAACTGAGACAGCTTTAAGCAAACATTTAAACCAGTCACAAATTTCACCTCTCCAATGACAAACTTAAACCTGTCCCAATCAAACGTTAACCCCTTAGTGGAACTTGTCACAACTGTTCATAAGGAAATCTAAAAAATTGATGGAATGCGGCTATAAAAAACATAGAGAAAACCTAGATAACAATTCGCCTTTGTCCCAAAATTCAACATGTACAAGTAATAAAACATGTAACGAAATCAAAAGAGGATTCCAAACATTTAGTTGCGTAAATAGTCAAAAAAACATCTAAAAAATTAGAGCTAAACTCAAGAAACAAACCAAATCGGCCAAAGAAGCGCTAAACATATATGCTCAGTACAAAATGTCTCGATTCCGAAAGAACATGAACATACTGCCAAAAAAAACAATGATACAGTTAAAGGGAACTTCAATGGAAGCGATAGAAGAAGAAAAATGTGATTTTGACCTGAGTAGAGGGAGAGCGAAAATTCAATGCAGCGAGATGGATACTTAGTTGTCTAAAATCAATGGCAAAAAAAAAAGTGCGGAAGTTGCAGAAAAAAGAGAAAGCGAACAAAAAACCTGCAAAAACAAAACTGAATAAAAAGAGAAATAGGAGAGAGAAAATCAACCGAATATTGTCACAAAATGCTTATACGCCCTTAAAAAAACTTGCAAAACTGTGACAAGTACGTAGTTGTCCCAAGAACTTGACACATTGTGACAATTACATATTCTAACTTGTGATATTGTTTAGGTTGTTCTTGTTTGTTATTGATAGACTCGATCTCATCAACTCTCTACTTATTTTCTAACATACTATTATGAACAATGAGTCTTTCCAATATTATTGTTGTGACAACTAAAATAAGTTTGTCCAAATAACATATTCCTTTCTATTTTTATCCGGCCACTATAAAACCCCGTTAACTATCATTTTCTTTCCAATTTTTCTTTTATTTATTCCGTTACTCATGCTTTATGTGTTTATATTAATGGATATGCGTTCAACACAGTCTCCAATTTTACTAGCCTTGTGTGTAATTTCAGAGGTAACCGTTCAATTTTGATTTTTGGAATTCTAGGTTAATTTCTGCATGCATCGAAATCGCCTTACTCTGATTGCTTAATTTTCTAGTTTATGTTCTTATTTAGGCCTTTGTGACAGTGTTTTAAAGTTAATGTAAGTTTTTTTGTGACAATTTTGCAGTATTGTTGAAGGGATAAAAAGAAATTCTAATGGAATGTGAGTTAGTTTTATATATTTATTTTGGTTGTTATATTAAATTGTGACAACTTAAATGTATTGTAAATTAGGATTAGTTGAATATCAACGTCTCTTAATTTTCTGATAAGTTTTGTTAATTATGACAAGTTTAAGACACAATTACATGTTGGCCTATTCCTTTTTAAACCGGTTATAATTGATTCTATTCAGTACAAGTACAAGTACAAGGTATCTAGGGGATTACATTCAAACGCAAAATTGAATATCTACTGCAAACGATCATTGGTTGATCATTTTGAAGATACGATGTTGGCTTCTGATTTAAAAAAGGTTGGTGAAGGGGTTTTCTCTGCTCTCCTGAATTCTGGATCCAAATTGACTTTTTGTGGTCCTCTTGTCCATTATGCATTAATACATGAGGTGAAAACGAAGAGGAATGATGATTTGTGGTGTAGGATTGGTCGAAATATTGTTCAGTTTTCAATCAAAGATTTTGCTGCAATTACTGGACTAAATTGCAGTGGTGAGTTACATATTGACTCTCCTTCTGCCAATATGGAAGCACTGCTGGGTTTTAAAAAAATTACATTTGACAAGTGATGAGGCTAAATTCGTAGTGTCAAATCAAAGAAAACCCTAAACACTAACTAGAGTATAGCAAGTAAGTAGAGGTCGAATCCAAGGGAATCAAAACACCAAATCAATGCAGTCAAGTGAAATATCAACTAGTAACAAGTAACCAAAGGGGGGTGTGTGGGGGGGGGGGGGGGGTTGATTGCAAGAACACACTAGTAACCAGTAACAAGCAGAGGAAGTTTGGGTGAGAATATTATGCGAAGGGGTTTCACCTAGCAAGTATCCACACAACAGTCAATCAAGTTGATCATAGATTTATCTCAAGTTCTATTCAATCCTAGGAATGTTCCTATTCCAATCTTTAATATATCAGCAGACCAACCGGTCCTGATAATACTTACTATTCAGCAATCAGGAAAACCTCTCAAGATTAGATGAAATAGCAGCAAAGGGCACAAGAATCATAAGGATGCATGCAATAACTTACAATCGTCAAGTATTAACGTGCAATCAATTCTCTTTCATAAAAGCAATCAACTACCAGATCATGCAGATATGAGTGCTACAATGACAAGGAATTTCACCGTATATTCCTAGTCTAGCAATAGAAAACTATCAATCAAACTAGGTGATCAAGCTAGCAAAACTAATAGAAATCAATAGATGAAGAACAAGAGAATTAATACAAACCATAGGAAAAGAACAAGAGTTTATAAATCTCACAACTTAATAACTGAAGGTTTCAACCGCTAAGTAAAACAATGGAGATTAGTTCCTGCTCATGGTTGCCAAACTAAATTGTCTGATGGAAAAGATGATGATCTAGGGTTCTTAAATAGAGACTAACCCTAAAAATATATGGTAAAAGATATATCCTAAACGAAATAATAAAAGAAAAGGAAAAGAAATAATATAAAACAAAAACAAGCAAGCAAGGAAACGTAGGCTCGGCTTAATGATTTTAGTTGCTTGCTTCTTATTAAATGGGCCACAACATCCAGCCCAATCCACGCATCAGCGCAATACCCGCGATCGTGGGTTGTAATCCGCGGTTGCGGTCTTCAGAAACTCTTCGTTCGCGCCTTCTGTTGATCCACCGCGATCGCCACCATATCACCCGCGATCGTGGTCACTGATTTCTTCTCGAATGGCTTCTGTTGAATGATGGCGATCGCCTGGATGGTAGTGGCGATCGCGGTTGGCGTCGCAGAAGCTTCTTCATTCGTCAAGTCTTCAATCTTCTTCGGTTCTGATCTTCATTTCTTCACTTCTTAATAAATATCTCAGAACATAATAATGACTCGAAACACATATGATAATACTCCTAAACTAATGTAATAACCCCTAGTTACGCTATACAAAGTGCAGCGTATCAAATACCCCCATACTTAGACTTTTACTCGTCCCGAGTAACTTACAGAAAAGCTACCCATACAATAAAATACTCAATGCCTCAGGAAGTACAAGAATATCTCCTAGTGATTACATACTCAATAAACTCCTCCAAACATACAAAACACAACAACAATAATCAAGAACAATGTGATAAAATAAGCACATACCCAGAACTACACCTTATTCCTCCAAGTGGCCTACCCGAATCCTCCTATACGCCTTCTTCTTATGTCTCCATACGCCAAGATGATAAAAATCCTAAAACACTCAATATTTTTTTTTATAACACTCATCTTGCTTGGGCGCCCTTTCGGGTTTTCATCCCAACCACTCAATAATTGTTCCAGGCTCACAAAACTCACATCACTCAAGACTTATTTTTGCCCCAGCCTAATGCCGGTCAAGCCACCTTCTTATTGCATAGATCTTGCTATTCAAGGATTTTGTATGCCTTTTTTCAATTTTTGTGGCTTTTTCATACAATATATTCAATAAGCTCATGCAGATACAACCAACACCCAAATAATTACATGTGAATACATTCTCCTCCCCTATACTTAAACATTGCATTGTCCTCAATGAAATGGAAGACATAAAAACGAACCCAGGGAAGGAGACAGAAGACTCACATACAAGGTCGGATGACCTTCCTCTAATAAAACTCAAAGTGTGGTAGAATGAGAAACTAGATGAGCACTAAATGTAATCCAATAATGCATAGCTCATCCAAAGCAAAAGAAAGAATACCTCCAATGTAGAAGGTGACCCAAACAAATCAACTCCATGCAAAGAACTTGGTCACCAACAAGCTAAGCTCCAGCGAATGTAGATCTAGAATGATAGTACCAATGAAACCAAACTTGATGTAATACAACTCCTTACTTTCTTTTCTCTCATATTTTTTTTTTCTGCACTCTATTTTTTTAATCCGATATATTATTTTTTTCTCGGAATGATTTTCGGTTTTTTGTTTTTTTTTTTTGACGGGAGAGAAGACTTACAGCGAGATTGGCTACTGACTGTAGCTGACCCTAAGCTTCGGTGATTTCCTCCTGTCCATAGAAAAACTAAAAAGAAAATTAAACCGAACAAAAACAAACTCAAACCTCGGGTTGCCTCCCGAGTAGCGCCTTATTTTATGTCGTGGCTCGACATGAAACTCAAGAGATTTAACTAACGCCATTTGGCTTTGTGAAAACCGTCTCTTGTATGAATTCTCTCTTGAACCACTCATGGAACGCCTTGAATCTCGTCCCTCTTACCTTGATCACCTTGTCTTTAGCAATGAAGGTGGTTTCATTCACTTTCTCCTCCTTGACCGTATCAGGCGGCTGTTTAAGCTCAATATCAAGTGCCTGCACACTAGACATCAATGGTATCTCACCTGGCGAGGTCAGTAATGGAGGGCGATTGCCTAAAGGATGTGGAGAGAGCTTACCTTTAGGCTCTGGCTTAGCCTGGCACTTCTGCATATTAGTAGACAAAACAATATCTACTTTTGGGGGCTCTAAGAGATTCTCTAAAACAGGTTGTAATTCATCCTTACAAGTAGGATTAATCACATCAATAGCACATAGAGAATTCTTATCAATGAGATCCATGTCATAAATATTATATTCTACCTTATCCCCATCAAACTCCATAGAGAGAGTCCCACTATTAACATCAATTTTCGTTTGTGCAGTTTTCATAAAAGGTCTACCTAACAGTATAGGTGTGACATTATTAGGATGCTCCATATCCAACACAAAGAAATCAGCAGGAAAAATCAGATCACCAACCATAACAAGAACATCCTCAACAACCCCTTTCGGGTACACAGTAGACCTATCAGCAAGTTGAATAACAGTTCCTGTTTTATGCAAAGGTCCTAAGCCTAGTGATTCATACAAAGAGTAAGGCAAAACATTTATTGATGCACCTAAATCTAGCATGGCTTTGTCAAATTTAGTTTCACCAATCACACATGGAATGCTAAATATGCCTGGATCACCACATTTCTTAGGCATGCGTTTTTGAAACACAGCAGAAACTTGTTCACTTATTTTAACTTTCTTCTTTCCTTTCAATTTTTGATTTCTCTTGATAGTGCAAACTTCTTTCAAAAACTTAGCAAATCTAGGAATACTCTTAACAAGTTTGAGCAAAGGAATGTTTACCTCACACCTACTAAAGGTTTCGAAGATCTCTTTGTCGTCATCCAGTCTTCGAGTATCCTTCAACGCCTCAGGAAAGGGAGCAACAGGCTTCTGAGAGAATAGAGGCGGAAAATTCGGGCGAACATAATCGTCAATGTACTCAGGAGGCTCCCGGCGATCGCCATCAGCAACTGGCGATCGCGGTCGCAGAAACTTTTGCACCTCAGCTTCTGGAATGGCATGGCGATCGCGGTCGGGATGCATACCCTGTTTTGCTCTCTGTAATCTCATGGCGATCGCGGTTTTGGCACAAAACAGTCATTTAACGTTTTTCTGCTCCTCAAGAACACTGCACTGACGTTCTCTCTCGGGTTTCTTACCGGTTCCGTGGCCTCTAATTTACTCACAGCTTGAGAAATCTATCCCAACTGATTTTCAAGATTTTGTATGCTTGATTCCGTCTTAGCGTTTTGTTGCATCACAGTCTGAGCTAAGGACTTGATCATATCTTCAGCAGTCATGGAATTCTGAGGTCTAGGTTGCTGATAATTAATATTATGAGAATCATACCTTGGCCTTGGTTGCCATCCACCAACAGCGTTTACCTCAACATTGGGATCATGAAGAGAATCACTTTTCAGCATAAGAGACTTCATCATATCTTTCAGTTCATTCATGTCAGTCTGTAATTGATCTGAATTAATTGCTTTGACTGAGTGAGGTCCTTGTCTACTGCCAAACTGCCTTGAACTCTCAGCTAGCTCCTCAAACATTTCAGTAGCCTGAGGTATAGTCAATCTTAAAAAGTTACCTCCACAGGATGCATTCACCATACGACGATCCTCATCAATCAGGCCACTAAATAAGTACATAAGGAGATCTTGGTCAGTATAACTATGGAATGGGCAGCTTGAGCAAAGCTTCTTGAATCTCTCATAATATTCATAGAGACTCTCAGTTGAGTGTTGTTGAAGATTCGTGATCTCCTTCTTCAAGCTGCTCAGTTTTGTAGCTGGAAAATATTTCTCTAAAAAGACTTTCTTCATCTTAGCCCATGTATCAATACTTCCCGGAGCTTGATAATAAAGCCAATCATTCGCAGCGTCTTTCAGAGTAAATCCAAAAGCTCTCAGCATGACCTGCTCCTCAGTAACACCTCTTGGCTTCATACTAGAACATATGGCATGGAATTGAGCCAAGTGTTTGTTGGGATCTTCTCCTGCTAAGCCATGGAAGTGTGGTAGCTCATGAATTAAGCCAGCTTTTAATTCAAAATTCACACCTTCTTCAATCTCAGGAAACCTCACTGCCAAAGGTTGTTGGTTTAAGTCTGGGGCAGTGAGTTGCCTCATAGTAGGCAAT
Source organism: Oxyria digyna (assembly GCA_029168935.1). NCBI lineage: Eukaryota > Viridiplantae > Streptophyta > Magnoliopsida > Caryophyllales > Polygonaceae > Oxyria > Oxyria digyna. The sequence goes on from JAPVLV010000017.1 coordinate 2,606,226, forward strand.
GGCGGTCCATGTCGATCATCCATCTCGTTCTCTTGGTTCAGAGCTGCTCTTTGGTTCCGAAGGAACATCCTTTCAATCTCTGGGTCAAAGGCAACAAGAGATGAATCAGTAGCACGGGTCTGAACCATAAAGGTTCACACCAAACAGTTGATAATTTCACAATCAACACAGAATCAGAAAAATTTCAATTCCCCGGCAACGGCGCCAAATTTGATGAGGCCAAAGTCGTAGTGCCAAATCAAAGAAAACCCTAAACACTAACTAGAGTATAGCAAGTAAGTAGAGGTCGAACCCAAGGGAATCAAAACACCAAATCAATGCAGTCAAGTGAAATATCAACTAGTAACAAGTAACCAAAGGGGGGTGGGGGGGTTGATTGCAAGAACACACTAGTAACCAGTAACAAGCAGAGGAAGTTTGGGTGAGAATATTATGCGAAGGGGTTTCACCTAGCAAGTATCCACACAACAGTCAATCAAGTTGATCATAGATTTATCTCAAGTTCTATTCAATCCTAGGGAATGTTCCTATTCCAATCTTTAATATATCAGCAGGCCAACCGGTCCTGATAATACTTACTATTCAGCAATCAGGGAAACCTCTCAAGATTAGATGAAATAGCAACAAAGGGCACAAGAATCATAAGGATGCATGCAATAACTTACAACCGTCAAGTATTAACATGCAATCAATTCTCTTTCATAAAAGCAATCAACTACCAGATCATGCAGATATGAATGCTACAATGACAAGGAATTCCACCGTATATTCCTAGTCTAGCAATAGAAAACTATCAATCAAACTAGGTGATCAAGCTAGCAAAACTAATAGAAATCAATAGATGAAGAACAAGAGAATTAATACAAACCCATAGGAAAAGAACAAGAGTTTAGAAATCTCACAACTTAATAACTGAAGGTTTCAACCGCTAAGTAAAACAATGGAGATTAGTTCCTGCTCATGGTTGTCAAACTAAATTGTCTGATGGAAAAGATGATTAGTTATGCGCCTTCTGTTGATCCACCGCGATCGCCACCATATCACCCGCGATCATGGTTGCTGATTTCTTCTCGAATGGCTTCTGTTGAATGATGGCGATCGCCTGGATGGTAGTGGCGATCGCGGTTGGCGTCGCAGAAGCTTCTTCATTCGTCAAGTCTTCAATCTTCTTCGGTTCTGATCTTCATTTCTTCACTTCTTAATAAATATCTCAGAACATAATAATGACTCGAAACACATATGATAATACTCCTAAACTAATGTAATAACCCCTAGTTAAGTATAGAATTGCGCATTTGCCGATTGTGGAAGGGATTATTCTATGTCAGTATAAGGAGGGGTTGATCAGGCAAAATTATTTTGATCTCCTAGTTTATGACTTTGAAAAGTTCTGCAAGTATCCTTGGGGGATTGTTGCTTATCAAACCACTCTTGAGAAGTTGAGGTGGGTAAAGAGAGAATCGCTGAGAAGACACAAAAATGTCACAAAGAAGACAGGTTCAAGGAGGGGATACAACTTGTATGGATTTGCTTTGGCTTTTCAGGTATTTTTTTGATTTCCTATCTACTAATTCTTGATTAAAAATTGTTTATATTCTATCTCACTATTTCTTGAATGCTAATTTGTATGTTTGTTTTTTCCAGGTTTGGATAGCTGAAAGATTCCCTGATCTTGTTGAATTAGCTTACATGTGTGTGGACAAAGATTTTGCTAATGCACGTCGATACTATATATGGTGGAAAACACAAGAAAATTTACTGAAGTTGTGGTATAATGTGATTCAAAGCTTTGTTTCTCAGAAGAAAATATTGGTAAGTCTAGCATTTGTCTCAACTCTGTTATTAATATCCAGTTGTGACATTCCTTAATTTGTATCAAATTGTGTTAGGAATAAGATCATTTTCTGTCAGGGACACTTTATAGTAGTTGTCATAACATTGAGTAGTTGTAACACTGAGAATAGGATTAGTAGTTGTCCCCACTTGAAGTTTTTACTTTAATTATTTTCTGTCTGTGACACCTTTTGGTTGTTGTCCAACTATTACATAGTTGTTACAACTTCTAAAAAGATGTCACAACTACTCTCCACCCTTATTAGAACTTGACACATTGTGACAAATTCACAGTTTTCACAAAACACTCTCCACCCTTATTAGAACTTGACACAGTAGTTTTCACAAAACACTCTCCACCCTTATTAGAACTTGACACACTGTGACAAGTTCATAGTTGTCACAAAACACTCTCACTCCTTATTAGAACATAGCACACTGTGACAAGTTCACAGTTGACAACTTCTAAAAAACTATCACAACTTGTACTTCTTCCTAAGCTGTCACAAATTATACGATTTAAGTTCTGATACCTAAAAAATTGGATATTTGATTTCTTATGGTTTTGTATTTTGTATTGTTTTTGTATTTCAGATATGTATTTATAAGCCTTTCAGTGACTATGATCAGTTTGGTCATTTGAGATTACCAAATCAGTATGTTGATCCAATCTATGACAAAGTTGTTAAGTTAATAATTTCAACTGCCAAGAAAATGCATGATAATCCTATGGAAGTTTGTGAATTTGAAAAAGTGTGTCCTGGTGATATCTCAAGCTCAGAGAAAGATAACGATGAAGTAGTTCAAGATAGTTCGGATGATAATGCATGTGGTAAAAAAGTTGTTGTAGCACAGAGAGTTCAGAGGATTAGGAATTGTAATAACAAACGGAAGCTGATGTCTGGCAGTGATAATTATGAAGCAGTTGTTAAGACGAGGCTTTGTCTACGTTCTACTGCTAGTCCACAAAAACAACAACAAAAGAAGCCTGCTGCAAAAAGGGACAAAAGTTCAAAGAAACTTCATTATGTGGACCCTGAAAACCGATCTAAGCAAGCTAATGATTCTTTGGATGGTAATGACAGTGAAGCAACTAAGAGCGATTCTGATATAATAGAACCTGAGTGGGAAAAGAATTTGATGTTAAAATTTTCTAGTTCTGAAGAAAAATACATTCAACTGATTGCTACAGTGAATGGAATGTCTGATAAAGTAGGTTCTTTATGTGACCAAGTAAAACAATTCGAGCAAATTGCCCACAAAATGAAATTGCATGATACAACATACGTTAGAAAAAGCGTTAATCAGTCTTCTCAAAACAAGTCTGAAACCTCTCGTCCAGTAGAAGACCCTGCAGATGGCGAGAGATCCAATAAAATTATTGATGAAATAAATCAAAATAATGCAACTTCATAATCAATACCTAATGAGAAAGAACAGTTTCTTGGAGACAATGCAGACAACAACATTGGAGGGAAAGGAAAGAATTTAGAAGGCACTGATGTTGTACCTCTGGCAAATGATATTGAAAAAAACTTTGTTGGTGTTGCAACTTTTGAAAAGGAAAAGATTTTAGATGGCATTCCAGTTGTACCTCTCAAAAATTATAATGATGAAAACTTTGTTGATGTTGCATCTTTTGAAAAGGAAAAGATTTTAGAAGGCAGTCCACAAACAGAAGATGTAGGGGAATTACTGAGAATGCCAAAGATCAAGATGAAGTAATTTAAATGCTGACATTGATATGGAAATTGATGTTGGTTCAACGGTTGATCAGTCTCCCGGAAACAAAGTTCCATGTGATGAAAACATAATTGAGATTGTACCGTGTAGCCCAAATTTGGAACCTTATTTTGGAAAACGTGCCAAAGAAAAGGAACCAAGTTCAGCATTGATTGTGTACACAAAACCAATGCTAGAAAAATTCACTCATCCAGAAGATAAACAGCAAAATCAGATTTCTGAAATGAATACAGAAATGAACACCAAAGTCTTGATGAATTTAGAAAATCAAGTTGGAGCTCACTCTGAATCAGCCATGACGCCAGTCACTTATTTGTTGGAACAAAGAGCCCAAAATGATGATAATGAACAGAATGTTCTAAGGTTAGAATCTGCAATTCCAAAATTTCCATTAAGGAAATATAGATTTCCAGCTAGAGCTTCAAACGCATATTATGAGTCAACTGCTCGAAGAGAATTCTACGATTGGCTTTTGGGGTGGTATGTTTCTATTTTCTTCTTTTTTATCATCTACTTCTAAATTGCCTTATTAATAGATGTCACAAAATAAGCAAGTTTGTCCCATGTATTTTAGTGACATGTTTTGTTTTGTGTGAAAACACTATTTTGCTAAGCCAACCCATTTTTTGCGGAAGTTAAATTTTAGACTTCTGATTTAATTTAATTTTTCCCAAACAATATTTTGTGACAAAGTTTCTTGTTTGGTGTATACAGTCCAGATAGTTCAACCATAATTGCAAATGATTATGGGGGCTCCTTAAACAAAGAGTTTTTCAAGGAAATATTGAAATCGAGGAGATGGTTTTCTGATCTTGTAAGTGAAATTTATATGTTTTGAATTTACTTCACTTATTTATGTTCTGGATAGTTATATGATAATTTTCTTTTCTTTCTCTTCTTATTATTCTTAAGCATATGGATGAGATGCGATATAGTCTGAGGAAGATTTTGCATGAAAAGGAGAAGCATGTTACGGAGTTCTAATCACAGATATCATGTGGCATGTATACTTTTCACCTGTTGTTGTCGAACCATATATGACGGGTCATCAAGATGTTAGTAGAATCCATTTTCACTATTTTGATGGATCTCGCCCATTCAAATATGAAAAACAATGGTATAATGGTGTCAAGAAAGTATATTCCCCCTTCTACCTAAAAAATGAACACTGGGTGGCATTGGAGATTGATCTTGAAAAAGCATCATGTCACGGTTCTGGATTGTTTGAAGCACTATACTAAAGATGACTATCTATTTGCTGCTTTGGCTCCAATTTGTAAACTCCTCCCATTTCTAATGAAAACATCTGGGAAATTTGCACACTTTGAACCTTTGGATAATGACTTTACTGTTAGTCGAGACACAGAAATCTGCCAAGACGAAAATGGGTAATTATATGCCATCTTATATTCACATATATGTGTATATATATATGTTGTGTGTATTGTACTTATCTATTCTTTTTACTTTTTTGCTACAGTGATACTGATTGTTGTGGCATTTTTACTATCTGGTACATTGAAGCTCGAGCTCTAGGCAGAACACTAGGGGATCTCGATCACACTCGTATGAAGGCTCAGAGAGAAAAAATTACAATGGACATTTATAACGGAAGGTGGAATTTGGATAGAATTAAGTAAATTTTGTTTTAATGTCGATGGAAAATTCTACAATCAAAGCCAATACGTATTTCTATCGTTGATATGTTAGAAGTTCAGTCGGTTTCTGTGTAATTTTTTTTACTCAAAACATCTTTTTGAGCTATTTAGATTGCAGTTTCACATCAAAATGATAAATTTTCATATTAACAGGTAAAATAAGGGGCAAGATGAATCTAGGACAAGTTGTGTTTTATGTTTGTCACACTATGGCAAGTTGAAATAATAAATTCTGATTCCAATATGGGAGGTTGTGTTTGTCAGTTTGTCACAATGTGGCAAGTTGTAATAAGGGGCAAGATGAATTTAGGACAAGTTTGTGCATGTTAACCTTACTACAACATGTCACAAATAAGATAAAGACTGTCACAAAACTAGACAAAAAAAAAAGCTTGTCATAATTGTTTCACTCTTTATACAACTTGTTACAAAACTGTCATAAAAATGAAACATATCAGAAATTTTGACTCTCACTTAACACAACTATGTCACAAAAAAATGTAATATAACTTGTCACAAAAACTATAAACAATCATTTTAATAAGCTTGATACCGTAAACCAATATCACGCTTACTACAAAGACTGACATAAAACTAGACACACAAAAAAAGCTTGCCATAATTGTTTCACCCTTTATACAACTTGTTACAAAACTGTCACAAAAATGAAACATATCAGAAATTTTGATTCTCACTTAACACAACTATGTCACAAAAAAATGTAACATAACTTGTCACAAAACCCATAAACAATCATTCTAATAAGCTTGATACCTTCAACCAGTATCACGCTTACTACAAAGACTGTCACAAAACTAGACACAAAAAAAAAGTTGGCCATAATTGTTTCACCTTTTATACAACTTGTTACACAACTGTCACAAAATGAAACATGTCAGAAATTTTGATTCTCGCTTAAAACAATCGTGTCACAAAAAATTGTAACGTAACTTGTCACAAAAACTATAAACAGTCATTCTAATAAGCTCGATACCTTAAACTAGTATCACGCTTACTACAAATACTTGACACAAAGATGAAAACTCCTCAAAAAATTTGTTTCATTAGAATACAACTAGACACTGTTGGAGAAAGTTGTCACAATTGTTTCACCCCTTTGTACAACTTGCCACAAGACTATCAGAAAATTTGACACTTAACACAAGTATGTCACAATGTAACATAACTTGTCACAAAAACTATAAACATTTTTCTAATAAGGTCAAATGACTTAAACTAGTATCACGCTTACTACAAATAATTGACACAAAAGTTTGTACATGTTACCCTTACTAGAACCTGTCAAAAATAAGACAAAGATTGTCACAAAACTAGACACAAAAAAAGAAGCTTGCCAAAATTGTTTCATCCTTATACAACTTGTTACAAAACTGTCACAAAATGAAACATGTCAGAACTTTCACAAGATGAAAACTCGTCAAAAAATTGTTTCACCAGAATACAACTAGACATAAAATAGAAACTTATCACAAGCTTGTGCCAGACAACTCCAGCTCCTGTGAACACCCATGGGAATCTCATGAGAAGAATTTGTTTGTTACTATAAACCTCTTGAAGTTCATTTGGCACCTCACCATGTTAGCACCATCACTCAATTTGCCAGTAAAATAAAGAGCCTGTCATTGAATTAAAATTGCCCCATCTCTCAGAGACATTTAATCGAACACCTCCTGTGCGTTCCAAAACACAAACACAAACACAAATTCAGCCAGATTAAAGAAAACATTCGCCAATGAATTGCGAAACACTAGATTCAACCATCTACTAAAGTCTCTTCGTCTTTCTCATGAATCAAAATAAGAAAATTGGATTTGAGATTAAGAAAGTCGCTATGCTTTGATGACTGCAGAGAATGGCCGCAGTGGAGGAGAATGACAAAATCAACGACGACATAGAGTGGCAAATTCATCGACGACGGATGAGAGTGGAGAAGTCATCAACGACGACGACAGAGAACGACTCCATTGTTGTCCGTGTAAAAGCTCGAAGAGAGAGTTTACTCTAATGAAGTTGGAAGAAGTTATTTATATAATGGTCACAAAGTTGGAAGAATTTGTCGCTATCAACAAATTCTCTTCTCTACATTGTCAACTCTTTCAAACTATTTTGCATGCCATTTAGGTTGACCCGACTTGTTTTTATTCAAGGAATGAAGTAAAGTATTTCTGTTTTTCACATCGAAGACGACATGTACATAGAGCATAAGAAATAGTTGAACCAAACCGAATTATACCCGCGCGAAGCGCAGGTTACTCTTTATAATTATATTCTAAAAGTCACTAGACGTACAAGAATTGAACGTCTAGAAGGAGATTATATGGAATTAAAACCTGTACTTATGCGTGTAATATGGCTCGAGTGTCGGAGGTGCGTAGACCTGTTACAAGTTGATCCAACTCGCTGGGTTGACCCGACCCGACTTGAAAAATACTCGACCCAACCCGACCCGAAAAGTGTGTGAACCCGTTTGGGTCAAACCCGTTTTCGACTTGAACCCGTTGGGTCAAATCCGGAGCGACCTAACCTTCTCAAAACTCGTGGAGGGACCCACTTTTCACATATTTTATTTCATTTACATTAAAAATAACAATATATTTTATTAAATAACAATATAATATAATTATTTTATTATAAAAATATTTTTAAAATTTTATTTTCTTTATTACAATTAAAAAGTGATAATTTGAAACCCGATGGGTCAACCCGACCGGAAATTTTGTCAACCTGATTGACCCGAACCCGTTTTCGACCCGTACCCGACTCGTTCGACCCGTTTGCCAGGTCTAGAGGTGCGTCATCTTTTTGTTTGCCAACGGCAAAAAACCCCGCACCCGGAAAATTATAACTCTCACCCACTCTTGGGCGCACCCTTGATGCACCCAAACCTTTTTTTTAAAACCCGGTTCAGTTTTGGGCGCACCTAGGATGCGCCCAAAACCACACCGGATTTTTGAGCAGTTTAAAGGCAAAAAAAATAAAAATTTCTCGACATGGGTTTTTTGGGCGCGTTACGGATGCGCCCCCAAAACGGGTGCGAGTTATAATTTTTCGGGTGAGGGGTTAAACGCTTTTGCCAATCACAATCTTACATCGAAGACGAAGATGCTGCAAGAACTGAGTTGGGCCGTGTTCAAATTTGGCCCATTGATGATAGAATGGGCCATCCTGATTTGTTGGGCCCATATTGCATAAGAGATGTTGTATGACTTGTATCCCAAATTTTGGGTAAATATCTCAAAATATATTATTTTGTTGGTTTTGCACTTGTTATTTAAGTTATATGAAAATATCCATTTGTCAGTGTGGCAATAATAATTTTTCAATAAAATTGTCAACAAAATTAAACTAAACTGTCAACACGAATAATAACTTGTTAACACCAATAATAACTTGCCAACAACATAACAAAACTGTCAACAAGATTAAATTGTTAACGAGGGTAATGAAGCAAACAAGAGTTATTAAAATTGTCAACAAAATTAAACTAAATTGTCAACATGAATACTAATTTGTCAACTCGAATAATAATTTGTCAACACCACTAATAACTTGTCAACAACATAACAAAACCGTCAGCACGAGTAATGAAACTGTCAACACGATATAACTAAACGGTCAGCACAAATAATAATAATTTGGCAACACGAGTAATTAAACTGTCAACATGAATAATAATTTGTCAGCACAAAAAATAATTTGTCAAACACCACTAATAACTTGTCAACAACATAACAAAAATTTGAACACACTGAATGAAACTGTCAACACACTATAAAAGGTGTCAACACACTATAAAAGGTGTCAACACACTAAATAAAATTGTCAACGCATTTAAGAAACTATAAACACACTAAATAAAATTATCAACAAACTTAAAAAACTATCAACACACTCTAAAAAATGTAAACACCACAAATAATCTATCTACTTAGTTTACTGAACATCCTGTCAACAATACTACTAGGAAGTTTTTGAAGCATAGGGGGCCCCTTCATCAATACTACTAGGCATAAGTTTACTGAACATCCTGTCATAGATGACCATAGAATCATCAAAATTATAATGTAATTGTAATTTAAGAGATGAAAACAGAAGGAATCACAACAGTTTAGACATTTATAGTACATATACACGTTTAGTATATCCATACAATATTTGTTTCACTATATCTATACTGCACACCACCGTGGAACATTGATGAAAACCTGCAAAATTATCAACCCACTACAAAATCTAAATAAAACGGTCAAAACATAAATAAAATTATCAAACACAAATATAGCAGAACATATATAAAATGGAGTTAACAACCCAAGTAATTAAATTTAAGTCGATAATGTATCACCTTCATAGGATTCTTTGTGATGTATACTTCTAAGCTATGTTACTTAGACACGGGTACCCATGTCGGACACGGGTACATGTCCAAGTGTCTGACTCCGTTATTTTGTAAAAAAAAAGTCCATGATTTTGGTCTAAAATGAAGTGTACGGTGTCCATACCCATGTCCAAGTGTTGAGGATCGGACACGGGTACTTGAGATAAAATGAAGAGTCCGAGTAACATAGCTTCTAAGCATCAAATAAACAAAGGTGTCAACACGGTAAAATTTTGCTTCTCTAAAATCTTCAATGTGTAAACACATCTTCCACTCCATGGATCCATGGTTAAAGTTGTATTAGATTTTTTTTTGATAAAGGCAGTCTCACTTGGAAACAGGTGACAACTCCTGACCATCCTAACGGATGATCCTAAAAAATTCTGAGAATGTGGAGAACATACTCGACTGTAGAAAGATAGGTCTCATAGTTCTGATATAATTATCAGATAATAGACTGTCCTGATTGCAGAAAAGGACAGTTTTCAAAAAGCGAGTGCTGACTTCTGATTTAGATTAGAAATCAGCAGCTTGGAAAATTTGAACACTATAAAAAAAATAGTTGTATTAGAATAAACATGCTCAGATACAAAGTAAAGGATTAAGTGACAAACTTTTTTGATCAATCTCAAAAATCTTTGATTAATAAAAGTTGCCTTCCTAAAATCTTACACTGAAAGCAAATTAACAAGTCTATCAATGATAGTTACAAAGTTTTTATCAACACCAGCAAGTTCAAAATATTATGTTAAAGACTACTCAGGAAAGACATAATATTATCAATTAACAGGTTTGCAAAGCAAACAATTCACGAAAAAGATTTTGTTGGAAGAAGCCTCAGTCACCGATGTTGATTCTCAAGCAATCGGCTCTGAAACTCCGAGTGTTCATGTTCGGAAAGTCGATCAAGAGATCGAAGCCGGCCAACAATCGTGTAACCATCGTTTTACCTGCGTAATTTCAAGATGGAAGCGTAAATGTAACAGAAATCTTACTACTATAGATCAAAAGCACAAACATGTAACAGAGACACACCTGAACGCCAGGGCTTGAACAAGAGAGACGAACAAATAACAGAGTTGAAAAGACAGCAATATGAGACCGAGAAGGCGAACGGATCTGCATGTCTCCGCCATTACAAAGTTAAAATAGAGCTCTAAACTCACAATACTTCGCAATTCTATTGACGCACCTAGATCCGCAGGTGTTAGAACTCGAAGGGAGATCTAGTTTATATCATCCGATTCACATAGACGCCGAGGAGGAGCGAAGAGATCGGGAAAGAGAAGGGATAATTACAATTATGACATTGGGCACAAATATCACTCTATAGTGCCCACTATGATGAATATTGTCCGATTATAGATGTGGATGAATTAGGTGGGATACGACGTTGTAAGTGTAATGTCGTATTACACCTCAGGTGCAGACAACACAAGACATATTATTCAGACTCGAGATGATCATATGGGATCGACTTCCTCATCATCTGCCCGCTGCAGCTCACGATCTCACACTTTTCCGATGACATTGGTTTTTGTGTGCCATTGTTGCCGCCTTAATTACTATACTGTATTCCTTGTACATATGTGGGGATGCAACAAATTAACTACTTCCAATACCTGCTGCATGGGATCCCAGTTTAGTGTAGTACTTATTGAATTTGGTTGATTGTCCCTTTTTGGTGATAGACTCGTGTTCCACTCAATCACCATCCATTTTAATTTCTTCTATTACAATTATTACTACAATTTTTATATAACTTAGGATTTCTTATTATGAACTATAAACTGTATCCATAAAGTTAATGTGACCTAAATAAATATATAGCTAGACCTAAAACTTCAAATTATCTAATCTAATCTTATCTTAATTTTAATCTTAATCTTAATATACTATAAAGTTAGGGGTTCCCCAATTAATCACAGTGCATTTAATGCTTTATAATAAGGAGTTGCGGAATCAAAGAGTAGAACATGATGATATTTCCATACAGATCCATTATAGACATGTGTTGGTGTATCAAAATCTTCACTTGATAACATATTCATAAACGTAGAAAAGAAATGGGAGAAGAAAAAACTCAAGAAAATGATAAATTAAAAACAAAGCATTAAATGTAGTGTGATTAATTTGGAGAACCCCTAATTTTATAGTATACTAGACTTTTCGGACCCGCGCGTAGCGCGGGTTTTACGGCCTATAAAACTTCACAATAAGCCGTTGCGGAATCGAAGAGTAGAACATGATGATATGTTTCATACGGATCCATTATAGACATGTGTTGGTGGGTCAAAATCTTTATTTGGGCGACATATTCGTAAACGTAGGAAGGAAATGTGAAAGAAAAAAAATTAAGAAAATGATAAATTAAAAATAAAGCATTAAATGCAGTGTGATTAATTGGGGGAACCCCTAAATTCATAATGCGTAATGTATACATGGGTAGTCTTTGCAGTGGGTCGGCCGATCCACATGCTTCATTTTACCTTTACCTTTGAGATTTTTACCATGTATAGATAATAAAATGTTCCGTAATTTTTCCTGTCTAAAAATAAGAATAATTTATTGTTAATGGTTCACAGAATTCCATAAGGGGGAATCCATGGAAGAAAGAGCAATTTGATTTTGTTAAAGAAAAAAAAACAGTAGTGTGTATACTTGTTCCAACAAAGTTGTGAATAAAAAGTAAGATCAATTTGAGTGTGCAATTTTACACTTGTCTCCAAAGTCTCAATTAAGAACTTAGTGTAAATAAAAAAATATACTTCCAAAAATAACTGACGTACAAACATGTTTTTTTAGCACCACGTACAAACATGTTTGTAATCAAAAGAAGGATAGTTCTCATCTTTTAATGGCGCACTTGGTAAAGACCGCTTGCATTTTTAAAAAAATCGTCGACTAGAATACAAAAATATTGACAATTGCACCTTCACCTTTAAATGAAGTACAACACCTTTATATAATACAATACTCAAACAAAATTATGGAGTATCAAATGTTAAGATTGAAAAAACAAATATATATGTTTGCTCTTTTCATTTAAAAAGATGGAATTAGCGAAATGTTAGAGCCGTTGTAAAACCCGCGCGTAGCGCGGACCGAGAAATCCTATCCTAGTATACTATAAAATTAGGGGTTTCTCCATATCATCACACTAAATTTAATGTTTTGTTTCTAATTTATGTATTTTCTTGATTTTTTCTTTTCCTATTTCTTTCCTACGTTTACGAATATGTCACTCGTATGAAGATTTTGACCCAACAACATATGTCTATAGTGGATCTGTATGAAACTTATCATCAAATTCTACTATTCGGTTCCACAAGGTATGAAATTTTATAGGCCGTAAAGTTAGGGGTTCCGCGTAGCGCGGGCCCCAAAAACTAGTATACTATAAAGTTAGAGGTTCCCCAAATTAATCACACTGCATTTAATGTTTTGCTTTTATTTATCACTTTTTTTTTTCTTTTCTTTTCATATTCTTTCCTACGTTTACGAATATGTCGCCTAAATGAACATTTTGACCACCAACACACGTCTATAATAGATCCTTATGGAACATATCATCATCTTCTACTTTTCGATTCCGCAACGCCTTATTGTGATGTTTTATAGGTTGTAAAACCCGCGCTTAGGGCGAGCCCAAAAAGTCTAGTCTTAATCTTCTAATCTTCTATCTTCTAATCTATCTAATCTACTATATAAATTGCGGAGAGAGAAAATGAAAGATCAACATTAAATGTCTTTGTGTTTTAATTGGTTAATTGACACTCCTCAATTTAATACTATTATCTTCTAATTGGTGGATTTTATACATTGTAGATGGATCAAACTCCTAAAAATGTGAATGTGTGAAGAATTATTGCATTAGATTGTGTTTTATTTTAAAAAAACTAAAGGAGAACTTCAATCTTAACAGATTCGAAGTTCAAGTCTAACTATATAATGATGTTTAAAACCATACACTTCAACATTTATATTTATCGTTTTTCTATTTTCAAACATGATGCAAAAAGAGCAATTTTGTTGATAAATAAAACTTAGTTCAAAATCATATATAGTTGAAAAATTATAAATATTGCAATATGCAAACAACACATTTATAACTATAAACACTTAAGGAAAAAACCCTCTATTACCCATAAATGCAAATTTTAAAAAACAATGATACACTTTCACACATAATTTGAATATCAAATTTACAACAGAAACACATATTTTTTTCCCGTGAGTAGAAATAAAATTTATTATCTAAATAAAACATAAAACACTAAATGAAGCATGATATACCAAAAAATAAAAGACCCGCGCGGAGCGCGGGAACCTTTTCCCTAGTATACTATAAAGCTAGGGGTTCCCCAAATTAATCACGTTGCATTTAATGTTTTGTTTTTAATTTATTATTTTCTTGATTTTTTTCTATTCCCGTTTTTTTTCTACATTTACGAATATGTCGCTCAAATGATGATTTAGACTTATAATTGATCTGTATGGAACATATCATCATCTTCTACTCTTCGATTCCGCATCGCCTTGTTATAAAGTTTTATAAGCCGTAAAACCAGCGCGTATAGCGCGGGCCCAAAAATTTTAGTAAACTATAAAGCTAGGGCATCCCACATATTAATCACTTGCATTCAATGTTTTGTTTTTAATTAAACTTTTTTTTTTTTTTTGATTTTTTCTTATATTTGACCAATTATTTGCCGAAAACACACCAATTTTTTGCCGAAAACACATGTCTATAGTGAATCCAAAAATATCATTATCTAACCTTCGATTCTTCAACGTCCTATTGTAAAATTTACCTTCGATTTCTCAACAACCTATTGTAAAATTTACACGCTGCAAAACCCGCACGTAGTGCTGATCCGAAAAATCTAGTAAGCTTTAAAATTTTGAGTACTGCGAACATCATACTCCGTAGTATTCATTTATTTATTATCTTTGACTTTCCCTTTGATTGTTGATATAATGCTGATAGCAATGAATAAAGAGATATCAGGCGAGATTTTCGGCGATCTTGGTGGGATTTGATCATTTAAGTTTTCTGGGCGCCCATCTCGACTTAGGACCAAGTGGACTACGGTCGTCTTGACCTAGGACCAAATGGATTATGGTGGTCAACGTCTTCAATTCAAGTCTAATTCCTGGACCGGCGAAATCTGGGCCCAACACAAAGAGATATGGAAAAATATTCTGATGATTTCATTAGCCTCTAAAGGGCATATATATACCGATTACAATGAGGATATCTACAAATAAGGAAGTAATATAATATTAACATATAATAGATCTCTAATACTCCCCCTCAAGTTGGAGCATGTGGATCAACAATGCCCAACTTGGACAAAAGAAACTGAAATGGCTTTTCACCAAGAGCCTTGGTGAAGATGTATGCAGGTTGCTGAGTCGTCGAAATGTAAGCAGTAGCTACTAGACCAGCAACAATCATATCACGAACATAATGACAATCAATCTCAATGTGTTTCGTGCGCTCATGAAATACGGGGTTGGGAGCAATATGCAAAGCAACCTGACTATCACAAAATAAGAGAACATGAGTCGTATGATCAACTCCTAAAGATGAAAAGAGATACCTCAACCAAGTGATCTCGCTGCAGGTACCAGCCATGGCACGATATTTGGCTTCAGCAGATGATCGAGAGATAGTAGCTTGCTTCTTCGTTTTCCAAGATACTGGGGAATCCCCAAGTTTGATGAAATAACCACTGATATGGAGCGCCGAGTGGTAGGGCAAGTAGCCCAATCAGAATCACAGAAAGCTGACAAACGAAGAGAGCAAGAAGAAGAGAGCTGAAGACCTTGTCCAGGGTGTCCTTTCATGTACCTCAAAACACGTAAGGCATCCTGCCAATGGCCAAGTAAAGGATGTTGCATAAACTGTGACAAGACATGACACAATAGCAAAGCTTAGGTCTAGTGATAGTCAAATAGATGAGACGGCCAACAAGTCGTCGATACCGTTCAGGGTCCTGTAAGGTCGGGCCATTAATCTTGCCCAATTGATGATGAGAATCCATAGGAAACTCGCATGGCTTGCAACCAAGAAGCCCTGCTTCAGCTAAGATCTCTAGAGCATACTTCCGTTGAGAAACAAGAATTCCAGAGGAATTGCGAGCAATCTCAAGTCCAAGAAAATACTTGAGACGCCCCAAATCCTTCATGTAAAAACAACGGCTGAGATAAGCCTTGACACTATCAATGCCACTAGAAGTATTCCCAGCAATAATAAGATCATCCACATAAACTAAGACATGGACAACAAAATCACCTGGAGATAGCGAGAATAAAGAATAATCAGCCCTGCTCTGCTGAAAACCAAAGGTACGAAGCGCCGAAGCAAGCTTGGAGAACCAATTGTGAGGTGCTTGTTTCAGACCATATAAAGATTTCTGCAGTTTGCAGACTTTCTTTGCAGAGGAGTTGACATATCCTGGCGGTGGAAACATATAGACCTCCTCATCTAGATTTCCATGGAGAAATGCATTGTGAACATCCATCTGATGCAAATCCCATCCTCGAATAGCAGCAACTGTGAGAAAGAGACGAACAGTGACCATCTTTGCTACATGAGCAAAAGTTTCAGTGAAGTTGATCCCTTCAACTTGTCGATTCCCTAGAACCACCAAGCGAGCCTTATAGCGTTCGATCTCGCGAGTAGCCCAATACTTAATCTTGTACACCCATTTGCACCCGATAGCCTTCTTGCCTTCAAGCAAGTCAGAAAGAATCCAAGTGCCATTCCGCTCAAGTGCATCAAGCTCACTCTTCATTGCATCCCGCCACGGGGCATGCTGAACTGCCTCTGAGAACCGAGTAGGTTCAACACTTGTTGTAATGGCTGCTAAGAACTGTGCATGTGAAGTAGAAAACTTAGCACAAGAAACAAACACAGCAATAGGATAAGGAGTACCTGAGGACGGTGACAGAGTGAGTGAAGATGCAAAGGGGGGTGTAGATATGGAGCCGTAAACAGTATTGCAGACGTAATCTCTGAGCAGAACAGATGGTTGCTTGGTACGAGAAGAACGTCTAAGAGTGGAGTCATTTACTTCTGAACTCCCCCTGTCGTCAGAAGGGATGAGACTGTCAGAAGGTAAACCGCGGTCGCGGTTGGAATCCCGCGGTCGCGGTTCTGACGTTGTTGTGATGCCGCGATCACAGCTTTCTGCCCGCGGTCGCGGTTCTGTCTCTGATGAAACCTCAGCTTCTGTTGTCAAGCCGCGATCGCGGATTTCTGCCCCCGGTCGCGGTTCGGTCTCTGATATTTCAGTAGCTTCTGGTGGTAAGCCGTCATCGCTGCTTGATTCCCGCGGTCACGGTTCTTGCGTCCGTGTACTGTCATCCTCATAAACCGCAGGATGAACGGGACTAGGAGATGAAGATGAAGGAGCTTTGGGTTCTCCATAAGGAAAAACAGACTCACAAAATACGACGTCACGAGAAACAAAGATTTGATCTGTTTCGAGATCATACAACTTCCAACCTGATTGGCCAATAGGATAGCCTAAGAAGCCACATTTTCGACTACAAGACGCAAATTTGTCATGTGATCGAGGAATCTGTGAAGCAAAGCATAAACAACTGAAACCCTGTAAGTGAGAGAACTTTGGCTCTCGCTGATACAAGACTTCATAAGGGGTCTTGTTCCCTAGTAAAGGCGTGGGTGTCCGGTTGATGAGATGTGCAGCTGTAAGGACACATTGGCCCCAAAATTCCAAAGGTAAAGAGCCTTGAAACCGTAGTGCACGAGCCACATTGAGTATGTGACAATGTTTTCTCTCCACTCTCTCATTCTGCTGTGGAGTATAGGGACAAGAAGTCTCAAACAATATTCCTTGAGCATCAAAGAATGATTTCAAACACAAGAACTCAGTATCATTGTCTGAATGAAAACGCTTAATGACTTTCTGAAATTGCATTCTTACCATAGCACAAAACTTCTGAAACAAACCTGCAACCTCAGAATTTTGAGTCATAAGAAAAGTCCATACTGCTCTCGAATGATCATAACCAATAGTCAGAAAATACCTGGCACCCGTAGTAGCAGGAGTACTATAAGGTCCCAAGACATCACAATGAATCAAATCAAAGATGTCGTCGGCTTTAGTAGAACTCAAAGGAAAACTGTTTCGAACTTGTTTCGCCTTGAAACAGACATCACACGGATCAACAATAATATCTTTTCTTGCAAAGCGGCAGAGCGGAGATGCAAGAATAATATCCCGAAGAAGAGATCTATGACTTGTCATATGGAATGAAGCACCTGTATCCAAAATCCAAGTAAAAGACATACCAGAAGAGTGATCAGGCATGGACCGAAACATGGCGACTACAGTGTTCCACTGAGAGCCGACCCTATAGTTTTACGGTCCTGCTGATTAGGTTCGAAACGAACATGCGAAGAAATGCTTGAACAAACCGCAACAACAGTTGCAGAGGCAAAACCGCGATCGCGAATGGCTGGGCCGCGCCCGCAGATGGCTGGGTCGCTCCCGAGGATGGCTGGGCCGTGCCCGCGGATTCGCGATGGAGACAGATCCGAATCGTCGATGCTGAATTTTGAAGGGTCTGTACTCCCATGAAACTTAGATCCTAGTCCATCGGAATAATAAATCAAGTGATAACACTTGGATATATCAAAATCAGACTGACCACAAGGGGTACAAGTCGATTTAGGTAGATAAAATGGAGATGCAGTAGACAGATGCGCTCCGGTAAACAAGTCATCAGACATAGCGGACTGTTCCTTCGGATCGACCATGGAGGACGACAACGAAAGAGAGTAGATGGCCGGCGACAGTGATGGTAAGGTGGTGGAGGGGTGGCGGCTGAAAATAGGGTTAGGGTTTTGAAAAAATAGGGTTAGAGCGTAACCTGCTCCGATACCATGAAACAAAGAGATATGAGAAAATATTCTGATGATTTCATGAGCCTCTAAAGGGCATATATATACCGATTTCAATGAGGATATCTACAAATAAGGAAGTAATATAATATTAACATATAATCTCTAATAATATGGCACTGCAAAGTACTCCGTAATAATTTAAAGAGGAGATTTCATAAAACCTTCCGTTAACAGAGCACTTTACGCATAACTATATCTTAAATCAATAATTATATATAACTATCCCTTAAATTAATTTTGTTAGCAATCAATCATCCTTTTCTATTTAATAAGGATCCGGAGGTTGGGGCTTGTCTCGATCCAGTCGTTCTTTGGTGGGAAGGAGAGGATGGAGTCGGAGCTCCGAATGGAGAACAATCTGAATCTTTCGTTGAGCTATGAGGACTTCGGATTTCTTCTGTGAGGCGTTTCTGCCTATAGGATCAGATCGTAACCACCCCATGACGCGTGTGTTTTTGGTCGTTTTTGCGGGTTTGGAGTATATATCCATTCAAAACCGGTTTAGAATTAAATAAACTCAAAACCCAACTTAATTAGCATAAACCGGTCAAAACCCGATCAAAGTGAAGACGAGTGGTTGGTTGCTAACATAATTCATTTCAAAGGTGGTTGTATGTAATTACTGGTTTAAGAGGTGGTTATGAGTAAAGTGCTCTATTTAAAGGGTGGTTTTATGAAATTTCCTCTAATTTAAATACTACATCCGTCTAATAATAGAAGACTCATTTGAGTTATTATGCAGTAATTAAGAAAATTATGGTGTTAATAATTAATATATAGGAAGAAGTGTAAAATAAAAAATGAGAAGAATTTTTTAAACGCTAAAAAAGAAAATGAATCTTACATTATAGGACAAAGGAAGTACTAATCTGTACTACTCCCGCTTTCCCCTATATAAGCCCTATATCTAGTGACGGACCAAGGAATTTATATCAGTAGGGGCCTGTTTGGCTATAAAAACTTTTGATTGGATAAGAATTTATCATAATTCTAATCAAACTTATACACAATCAAAGCTAATAATTATCTCAGAGCAACGCCTTCTTGATCGCCTAGTCTTGTATTGCGGCGGCGTGGTTTGCAACCTGCGAGGGTTTCAGTTTTTAGGGTTTTCAGAGGTCAAACGATGTCCAATTATGATGAATTTTATATGTATGGACTTTTCTTGAAAAGCTCTACAATTTCGTTCATTTTTTCATGTCAGTGGAGGTGTGTGCCCCCACTAGTCTCTATGTAGGTCCGTCCTTGCCAATTTCATTTTTCATCACTATGCACAATTCGAGGAAATCTTCTCGATTTCTTCTAATATATAACGAAAAATATAGTCATATGGGGTATTGTTTGATTCGTCTCAATGATTACTTTAACAATATTAAATTTTATAGTTGTTTTACTAATAAATAATTAGAGATATTAACGAAACAAAATATGCATCGACATTCATACCAGGTGAAATGAAACTTATCTCACCCTGTGATGTAGAGAGGGGTATATTAGTAACATGCAGCTAGTCTGCTCGATCGCATGCAGGTGGAAGAAATGATTAAACACTCGATTTATTACTCCGTATTCTATTTACTGTAGTAAGTACAAATTAAAGGAGATCTTATTTGCACTGAGATGAGACGGAAAATCAGGTCGAATAACATAACGTGTCGAATTTGTCACGTGATTCACCTCTTCGTTTCGTCGGCTGACAAATGCAGTAGCACTCTTGACACCTGGCTGCTTCATCGGACCACCTAGATATGCTGACGTAGGCATCAATTTCTAGTCCAAACTACTGCAGATTGGAGTGCTTTGACATCAGCAATGACGACTACATTGCCTTTTAAAAATGTAAATCCAAACTACTGCAGCTTCTATATTTTGTCAATCTTTTAACTAAAATTTGTTCAAAAATCTCACAGCATATACTAGTATATTTCCACGGTTCTTATATACAGCCCGGTGCTTTATTCAAACAACGTCGGGTCACTCGCGTTCTGCGAGGTACGTGACACTCGCGTTACGCGAGATTAGCAAAAAAATTAGGTTAATTTCATGCATGCTAATCTCGCGTTCCGCGAGTGTCACGTACCTCGCAGAACGCGAGTGAACGTCACCTCGCAGAACGCGAGATTAGCATGTCAGATGGACGTTGTTGTGCGCCATTACTACATGTCTTGTCCCCACCTAACTATAATAACTACCCCCTTATTTTAAGTAATCCGTAACACCTATTAACCCTACCCTAACACCTCTTTTTATCATCTTTCACCTCTTTCACCCTCCATTAAAATCCATTTTCAAAACCTTCAAAACACTCTAAAAACACCTAAATAATGGAAGATGAAGAGGAATTCAACAAAGGAGGGAAGGAAGATGGTGGTTCATCGAGTTACCATGCAAATGAGGTAATTTTCTTACTTAATTTTTGAATTTTAATTTGTTTTGCACCATTAAGAGCTAAAATGAAGTTATTATGTTGTATTTCATGTTAAATGTAGTAGTAGTAAGTGTTGAAGAGATGAATTTTGCATATAATGTCCAAAACTTAGATTTGTTCATGTTTTTAGCTTTTTTAGGGTTTTTAATGTAGAAACTGAACAATTTCTCATGTTATGTTAAATTATCCCGTTGAATGACTAGTTTCAGGAAATAGCAACTTCCCGCGTTCTGCGAGAGGAAGCCCCTCGCGTCACGCGAGAAGTGCCTCCCTCGCAGAACGCGAGAAGTTGCACATTACAGAGTATTAACAGAAGCATTGTGTATAGGTGAATTTTTCTTTGTTCACTGGATTGAATGCAATCCAGTTGAATGACTACAACTACCCCTCCCGGAATACAAGGCCATGTTCGCCACCGTCATTTGATTTAGGGATTGACGACTTTGGTGATTATCATCAACCATCTACGTATGAACAACATGTGCCATCTACTTATCAATTTCCTATGCCATCTACATATGAATTGCCCGTGCCATCTACTTATGAGTTGCCCGTGCCATCTACTTATGAGTTGCCCGTGCCATCTACTTATGAATTGCCATGTACATATGAGGTGCCATCAAGCTATGATGCGTTTGATTCACAATTTGCTAACCCACCTACGAACGTAGGAAAGGAGATGTGTTTTCTTCCCTCTTTACGCATTGCACCAAAGTTTGATAGTCCCGTATGTGAGGAAGAGGTTGTTTCTAGGGATTATTCGGAATATTTCACTACGGAGCAAGTGTTTGCCTCTAAGGAGATTGGTCATTTGTGGGCTTTGAATGTTGCAAAGCAACACAAGTTTATGATCTCTATTGGAAGGAGTGTACCATCTAAACCGGGGCAAAGTGGTAAGATTCAAATCATTTGTGAGAAAGGGGGAAGCCATAGGCCTAAAGATGTCGGTGTTAGATCAAACACAAAGAGCAAGAAAACGGGGTGTAAGTTTCAGTTGAAGCTCATGGAGAACCGGGTTGAAGAGAATTGGAGATTAGTGGTTGTTTGTGGTTTGCACAACCATCCTATTGGAGATAGTTTGTTCGGGAATGCATTTGCCGGGAGGCCAACCCCGGATCAAAAGAAAAAGGTTCGTGAGATGGTACTTTCACATTGTTCTCAAATCAGATTTACACTGAGATAAACAAGGATCCCGGAAGTTGCACAAAGAAGAACCAAGTGTACAATTTGGTAAGACATATAAGGGAAGATGAAATGGAAGGTAGAACCGTGGTTCAAGAATTCTTTCACCAATGCAAAGAGAGCAACTACTTCATGAAGTATAGGCCAAGTGCAACGAATCCTTCGATACTAGGCGACTTGTTCTTTGCTAGCCCCGAATCAATGAAACTCTTAAAGGCGTTTCCATATGTCCTTTTGATGGACTCGACTTATAGTACGAACAAGTAAGTATTTATCATTATGTTTTTATGTTGTATTTATCTTACTGTATTTTGGTTTAAGGTACAATGTTCCCTTCCTGGAGATAGTCGGTTTGACTTCTACATGGAAGAATTTTGTTGTGTGCGAGGTATGGTTAGAGGCTGAGAGCGAGGATAGTTATTTATGGGCGTTGCAGCAGCTGCATACGATGTATTTGAGAATAGGAGCATCGCCTACTTGCTTCGTCACTGACCGTGAGATGGCTCTTATGAATGCAACAGACAAGTTATGGCCAAATGCAAAGTTTCTCTTATGTAGACGACATGTAAGGAAGAACATAGAGGCGTGAGCCAAGATAACTATTGTGCATTTTCTCGCGTTCTGCGAGGAGTGACACCCTCGCGTTCTGCGAGTTGTCACTCCTCGCGTTCTGCGAGAAAATGCACATATTATGCATTTTCTGATAATTCTGCAGAATATGTGCAATGGATTGAAAATGCAGAAAATAAATAAATAATTAAATTAACTCCCCTTTCTGGATGTGGAACGCAACATGTGCTTCAAATCCCTTAAGCAACTCGGGATCTTCTGGACCTCCAGGTGTGTCATGAGTGAGCTCAGGATCATACTTTGGCTCATTCTTCTTGGACTTCCTCTTTCTTTTAAGTTTCTCGACCACTTCTTCTTCTTCTTCTTCTTCTTCTTCTTCTTCTTCTTCAACATCATCACCTTCTTGTTCTTGTTCATGTTGTTCCTCTTCTTCATCCCCAAAAACTTCATCCTCGTTTTCTGCTTCCATCGGTTCTGGGACTTGATTGTGAGAAGAAGAACCAGCTTGTCCACTTCCCTCGGCATATCCACCGCCCCAACTTTGTCCAACCATCCCTTCTCCACCGCCCCAACTGCCTCTCGCCCACCCCTGTCCGACTTCCATAAGTGCATTATGTTCAAAAAACTGGTCCCAGCAACCCGGTTGTCCTGTAGAATAACTATCTTGGGAAACAAGGTCCCAGCCAACTGGGTATGACTCTCAACTAGTACGCGGTTGTCCAATTGAATAACTACCTTGGGACCAATTGGGATTAGGACGTTCTTCAACGTCGGGGAGTCCCTCTGGGAAGAGCTCTACGGGGTGAGTCTTCTATGCTTTCCCCTTCCCCTTTGGTTTTTCAACCGGGGGTTCTTCCCTAACAGCATCTATGTTTCTCCGACGAGTCGAACGACCGGGACGATACATTGCCTAAAACAATACAAAGTAAAATCAATAAATAAACGAACGCAGAAAATAAAATCAGAAAACAGAAAACAGAACAAACAACCAAAAAAACACAAACATATGTTCTGCAGAAAACAGAATTGCCAGTCATGGCAACTCCTCGCGTTCTGCGAGGGACATGACTCTCGCAGAACGCGAGGGACATGACTCTCGCAGAACGCGAGGGATGTAGCGTTCTGCGTGAATTTTCACTTTCTTCAGTTTCCGACGACAGTTTCCGGCGACAATTTTCGGTGAAAATTCAATATTTTAGCTAAAATACCTATCAATTTAAGTAAATTACAAAATAAACATCAAAACCCTAAATAAAATGAACAACACTAATAAAAAACCCTAACACTAATGAATTTCAACCTATTCAACATAAAACAACATCCACTCATCAACCATAATTCAAAATCATCATCTTTCATCCATTATACAACCATTTCTAAATCAACATTCAATATCAAAACATCATATAATATGCAATTTTCTATACTAACAACATATATTCATCTAAAAACAACATTAGAAAGCATAAGAGTATTAGAAACATACCTTATATGGAGGTTTGAATTGAAAAGAGGAAGAAGAAGTAGGTTGAATTGAAAAGAGAAGAAGAGAGCGGCGGAATTTTTTTATGGTGGCTGTAAAAATGGGCCGAGTAGGGTTTTTCCCCTTTTATAGGGGAAAAAACCCCTCGCGTTCAGCGAGGAGACGCTCCCTCGCGTTCTGCGAGGTGACGCTCCTTCGCGTAACGCGAGGGCCCGGGCGTTATTTAGAAAACGCCCGGGCTGTATTTAGCAAGTCCTTTTGAGGTATTTGCGATCTACTTTCATCAAAACTAGTGTAGTATTCCGTCCGATGGATATATTATTTTATACGATATTATATACTCCCTCCGCCCCCCAAAGGTTTTTTTCATTGTCACTTTTGACACTATTCATGTTACAAGAGAATCTTCGATATATCGTCTAATATATAAGAAAAAAACATAGTAATATGAGATCTTGTTTGATTCGTCTCGGCGAGAACTTTAACAATATCAAAATTTTATAATTTTTATTAACGTATATTTGGAGATATTAACGTTATAAAACGTGTCTCGGCAAATGTGTAAAGAGACAATAAAAAAAGACTAGGGACGGAGGGAGTAATACAAAAGGACTATTGAAGTTCAAAAAAATTACTTTGAAGTAATTATAAATATTTAGCTGAAAAAGTATAATTGATAGTTATTGTGTTTGACGCAAGAGAATGAAGAAAACAGGCTAATAAAGATAATAACCTTAAACAAAGTCCTTAGATCTTAGAAAATAAATAGTTAAATTTCATAGATTAGAGCCTAGGATGATGCATACAAATGTAACTCGTGCACACGTATAATATTTGGTGATACATATCGTATGTGACACATGTACACAATATGCATCAGTTTTATATACGGTCTATGTGTATACATTATAATGTTTGTGTACATCATATTCAGTTTTCATCTAAAAATTCATCCTCTCTAGAATCAGACTCTTTATATACATTTATAATAAGAGAAAGAAAAATAAATATATGAGCTTATATACTAGTTGTATACTAGTCTAGTTATCTGGTCTTTTATTTTTATTCACTTGCTAAAATATTTCAATTTCAGAAAACAGAAAAATAAACATTTTATTAATTTGTACTATCTAATTTATTATCATAATGTTCTCTTTTAGTTTTTACATCTAACCGAGTGACATTAGATGGAAAAAAAATAAATAGTGCTAGCTTGTTTGGTCAAATGAGAAAATTAATTTTTACATCTAACCGAGTGACATTAAGATTTAAAGAAATTGTATGATAGAATTCTACTATCAATCAATTACTAATTACTAAAGCCGTAGCATTCTTTTTGTCTCATGTTCATCAGTCATTGGTCCACCTTATCTTTGTATTAAAAAGGAAATTGAAGAATTATTACTTTAGTCTCACATACTCATTTCAATTATTTATCTTAATAATTTGGTAAATAAAATAATTCAGAAAAATCTATCTGAAATCTTCTTCCCTAATTTGACAGTAAAAATTATTACGTAATAGTAAATAAATCTAACCATTAACTTCAGACATCTACAAGTAGTACATTAGTTTCGTAATATTTAATGGTTGAGGATTATAGTAATTTGTCATATAACCCTCAAACAATATTCTATAAAGTATAAAAAATATTATGTAACGGTAAATAAAAAACAAAACATAAATCTCACGTATTTAAAAGTAGTCTATTATTTTTCTTAATATATTAGAATTTATAGAAAGATACACAAAAGTTTTGTAAAAATTTCAAATATGTTAATTTTAATCAAAGTTAAAGTTAGTATATTAGGAAGTGACTTAAAACATTCTTTTTTCTTAGAATGTAATAATGTTCGTTGTTCGTTGTTACCATCCAAAATAACAATAAGAGTGTTATCAAACGCCTCTAATGTTAAAGACAAGCTTGAGAGTCGTCAAATTTTAATTATAATTTGTTAAATAATCTCTAGAATTCTCTTGTGATTTAAATATTAAATTTTTAAATTGATTGGAAATGCGGAGTAATCACGTTTAACTCAGTGATATTAGATGATCAAATTTCAGTGAAGATATTTTCTCCTTGTGTCTGCCTGTCCCTGGACGTGGATACTCCTAGCTAGTGCCCATATACTTTATAAGTTTATGATAAAAATATATATATACGTGTAATTTTCTGGCTTTGCTGTATAAATACATGCATCATGGTACTGAAATGAATATTATGTGGGGAATTTGTGATGATGAGCAAGGAGGTGGGATTTAGCTGGAATTCAGGCGAAGAAGATCAAAATAACATTTTAGTGAATTCTTCTTCATCATCTTCTTCAGCTTTGGTTAATATTCCCTTCAGCTTTTGGTCGGACGTCATCCAACCGCCACAACTACCATCGGAACAACATCAACAACAACCACCTGTTTTACAACTGCAGCAACAACAAGAGTATGATCCTAATGTTGGGTTAGCCTTGCATCAAGTTCTAGACGAGGCCGGAGGCGAATCGTCGAGTCGTCAGCAGAAGCTCCTAGAATCTGCTCACTTGATGAATCAAACACATCAGGTAATTACATAATTAGTTGTCAATTCTGCTCTGCTAATACATAGCATGCATGCATGCATTGATTTTGTTCAGTTTGTCACCATTACATATTTACATCAACTTGGTTAATTAGGTGACTACAACTACAATTACAACAGGAGGGATCTCAATAGGCAGGCCAAGGACTGATACTCCAGCCACCGGTAGCAGCCAACAGAATAAGCGTCTCAAATCTGCAGCACATAATATATCTGAGAAGGTGCCCACTACTTTTAAGTTTTTCTAATCTTTCATTTCTTTTTCATACATCTAATTCTAT
Organism: Oxyria digyna; assembly: GCA_029168935.1. Lineage (NCBI taxonomy): Eukaryota > Viridiplantae > Streptophyta > Magnoliopsida > Caryophyllales > Polygonaceae > Oxyria > Oxyria digyna. The sequence continues at coordinate 2,633,319 of JAPVLV010000017.1, forward strand.
ATGTATTGTGTGCTTGATGCGCATGCAACAGAGAAGAAGAGACAAGTTCAAGGAGAGGATCAAAACCTTGCAACAACTACTGCCTGATTGTGATAAGGTTGTTCTAATCATTCTTGTTTTTTAAGATTAACTAGAACATGCAGAAGATTTAGGATAGCAGGGAAAGTTCATGTTCAGTTGAAAAGAGGTGTCAAGTACATAAGAAGCCAAGTGTCAGAATTCTTTTAATTTCTAAGAAAGATTACCCTAGAGCATCCTTAATAGGAGGCTTACTGGAGGGCCTTTTTACAGTTAAGCCTTTCCAATAAGTTAACTAAAAACTAACGGAAAGAGTCGAACCTCATACACCTCCATTACTGAGGGCAAAGCAGCCACGCCATTATCCACTATCATCTCTCAAAGGTCATCCTGCAGAAACAAACCCAGACACACTGTCAGTATTAAGCTTAATTCAAGTCGAACTTGGATGCCCTAAACTACCTGAAACTCAAAATAGCTAACCCTAATTAGATCCGATAGATCTCAATAAGCACAATCGCTGCTTAAAATGTAGAAATTCAAAAGCAAGATCAACACCGGAAATTGTTCACGCAATTAGGGCAAAAACCCTACGTCTACGGAGCCTCAAGAAGGGAGACTCGTCCTAATGCACTATCACAATCAAAGTCACCACAAGCAGGTTACACAAGAACACAGTTGAAAAATGTAAACCCTAAGATTCATAGAACAACTCAAAGATACAGAGAAGAAGCCAAGAGAAATGGCTTCAATAGTCGTTGGTAACTCTAAGAGCCAACAACCAAATAACAACGCACCACCACTCGTATCGAAACCTTTCTCTCCAAGATCGTTGTCAGAAACTCTCTTTTTCTCTTCTGATTTGGTAAGTTGAGTGAACAGTGAACCCTAGAGACCAGATAGGAGAGTTTAAATACTCCTCGCCAGCTGCTCCTAAGTGTTATATCAAAAAATTTCATCTGTTTACCAACCCAGAGACATGGCCCAAGCGAACCATCCAAAGTAAGAGCTTCGGGGTTTCTTAAGGCCCAATGTCCATTCCTGGTTACAGATACTAATAGACAAGCCCAACACTTATTACATAAAGGGTTATTATCTACCTAACATATGTTCCTATGTCATACCAATACTTATGCTAAATAATAAACTTGGATTACTTCAGTTATTACAAAACACCCTCTTAATCCATAGTTTATCACCTAGGATTCCAATTCATAACAGTGCATTAAGACAAGCTATCTCCAAGTCGTCATCAACTCAAGTGTTCACAATTCAGTGAACATCATGGACGTGAAGAGCATCCCTGCAAAACACAAACTTATTAGATGACACAATTTTAGTACCAAAACCAGTTGGGTTTGTGTCTCCAAGAACTTTCTTCACAGTAATTTCCTGATTTTCAACTTGGTCTCTAATAAAATGATACATGACATCAATGTGTTTGGACCTCTCATGGTAAACAGGGTCCTTACACAAATATAACGCACTCTGACTATCCATATGTAACACATACAGATAAGCCTTACCTTCAATCTCTTCTAGAATACCTTTAACCAAGTAGCTTCGTTACAAGCCTCAGTAGCTGCAATATATTCAGCTTTTGTTGAAGACAAAGCAACAATAGGTTGTTGTTGAGATTTCCATGATATACAATTCTCAACTCAAGTATAATAGAATGCAGAAGTGAATTTTCGATTATCCTTATTGCTAGCTTAATCAAAATCAACAAAGGCATCAACTTAGTCTTAGAAGTATGCTTAGAATAGGTCAAACCAAGATTCACAATACCAACAATATATTTTAACCTATATTTCATGCCTAACCAATGTTTTTCACCTAGACTGGACATGTATCTACTAAGAACACTAATAGAGAAGGCAAAATCAGGTCTAGTGCACAACATGACATACATGAGTGATCCTACAACTACATCATAAGGATTATCTTTCATAATTTCCTTTTCAGTATCAGTTTTGGGACAATCAAATTCAAGATGAGCACTAAAGGAATATTAGTAGGCTTAGCATGTGACATGGCAAACCTATCAGGGACTTTAACTAAGTAATCATGCTGAGACAGATTAATTGTCTTTTTAGCCTTATCCCTAATGATGTGAACACCCAAGATTTTTTGGGCACGACCAAGGACCTTCATATCAAAGTGATTCTTCAAGTCATTTTTAATACTAGCAATAATCACCTTAGATTTACAAATAAGCAAATGTCATCAACATAAAGCAACACAAACAATGGATTATTAGTCTTCACAAATTTAAAGTAAAGGCAGGTATCATATTGACTTCTAGAAAAACATAGAGACCTCATGAAAGCACCAAATTTCTTATTTTATTGTCTGAGAGACTGTTCCAACCCAGAAACAAACTTATTAATGCTCATGATAGTTCTTATCAACAAAGCCATTAGGATGTTTCATGTAGATAGTTTCTATCAAGTCTCCATGCAAGAAAGTTGTTTTAACGTCCATTTGTTCAAGTTCCCAATCATAGACAACAGTCATGGCTAACAACAATCTCATTGTTTCGTACTTAACAACATCTGCAAAAATCTCATTATAATCTGCACCCTCTATTTAGGTGAACCCTTTAGCTACAAGCCTAGCTTTGAACCTAGGGGGATCATTATGACTAGCACTTTGTTTCAGTTTATTGATCCATTTGCAGTCTATTAACCTAGCCTTAGCAGGTTTAGGAACAAGCTAGTCTTCAGGTGTTATTAACATGCATGGATTGTATTTATTCATGCATAGATTTCAACCAATCATTAGCATTTTTAGACTTTAAAGCAATTTCATAAGTCTTTTGTATTCCTTAACCACATCAGCAATCAAGAAAGCATACTCAACAATATTAGTAAGACTTTCAACCAAGTTCATATCAAATCTTCTATTAGGAATCCTAACTCTAGGTTCTTTATCCCTAACAAGTTGATAATCAACAAGATCATTAGTCAAATTGACATTAGAGATGCATGAACTAGAAGCATTATCCATATTAACATGAGTTGATCCTTGGTTAGAGTGACTTACCTCCCCCTGAGTTGCATCATTAGATTCATCAGTTTGTTCTACACTTTCTATAGTTTGAGCCATTGAGTATTGATTCATGTCAAATTCCTCTTCTGGTGGCTCCTGGTGGTCATTTGGTTCAAAGAATTGTCAAGTGGGAATGCCAATCTTGCATCCTTGTCATTGGTACCTGTTTTCTTAGAAGATGGGGTTAGCCTAGCATGACACACTTTTGAGCTCTAGATTGCAGTTTGCCCTGAGATATTTGAGCATAAGCACTGCAATCAAAGGGCTTTAAGTGTGCCAAGCATGGATTCTTACCTATCCACTTTTCTTGAGGTGTCAAGAAATTAATGGATGAAGAAGGAGATCAATTAATAAGATAGGTTGCAGTAGTAATAACCTCTCTCCATAAGAAACCTTTCATCCTAGAACTAATCAACATGCACCTAGCTCTTTCTAAGATATTTCTATTCATCTTCTCAGTTGTGCCATTTTGTTAAGGAGTTCCTGAGACATTTAGGTGCCTCTTTATGCCATGTTCTTTACAAAAATCATCAAACAAGGTATTGCAAAATTCTAGGCAATTGTCAGTTTTTAGGCATTTCAACTTAAGGTCAGACTCATTTTCAACCCTAGTTTTCCAGACTTTAAAATAATCAAAATCTTCATCCTTAGTTTTCAAGAGATAAATCCACACTTTTCTAGAGAAATGATCAATAAGAGACAAAAAAAATATTTCTTACCTCTAATAGTGTCAACCTGTGTAGGACCCCATAAGTTTGAATGAACATACTCAAGGGGTTTCTAAACAATATAAGTGGATTTACGGAAATTATGTGCAATTTTCTTACCAAGGATGCAAGTCTCACAAAAGTTTAAGTCACTAGTCTTAGTAGTGATGATACCTTGTTTATTTAAGTGATGCAAGCCTATCTGACCAACGTGACTTAACCTAGTATGTCAGACTCTAGTATGGTATGAGTTGTGTATATCAATATTTCCCTTAGAGACGTTAATTTCAGGACAAACTTGCACATAGTAAAATCCTCCCTTTTTAATGATCTTGATAAGGATTGTTCTATTTCTGATAACATCCCTTATTCCATGGTGAGTATTATTATGACAGTTCTGGTCATCAAACATAGACTCAGAAAGAAAATTACTTCTAAGGTTAGGGACCCACCTAACATTCTGCATAGCTCTAACAACCCCAGCTTTTATCCTAAGAGAAACACTACCCACTCCCTTAATAGGTAAGGAAGTGTGATCACCTAGCATGACCTCACCTCGCTCATGCTCATTCAAGGAATAAAACATTCTTTTGAAAGGAGAAGCGTGTGTAGTACATCCTGAATCTAGGATCCAAGAATTAGTCTCGAAAATAGGAGCAACCATGAGCAATTCATTAGAGTATTGCGTGCAACAATCTTTAAACCAGAACCCTAGAGACTAGATAGAAGAGTTTAAATCAGTGAATGAAAAGGTGGTGCCTAGGCGAGCCTAGGCGCTCCTCACCCATGCCAGCGCCTAATTGGGCCCAGGCGAACCCTTCAAGGTTAGGCGAGGTCTAGGCGGTATGGGCGGGTGTAGGCGAGCTAGGGTTTAGGCGAGCGCTTACTGTTGAAAATTAAAATTGGTTGGATTTGGGATTTGGGCCAGATTTAATTGCCTAGATTAAATAGATCTGCTTTAAAAACGGCTAAACTGATATCCTAACAACTTCCAAGGTTAGATAATTATGATTTCATTAAATATTTTCTGTATTTTTCAATGATATTCCATGATTCTCTTCCATAAACATAGTCATCCTCTTCATCTATTTCACGTTCACTTCCCCCTGCAATTCACTCCCCCCTCTGCTAGGCAATTCACTTCCTCCTCTGCTCAACATTGTCCCCTCCTCTCAATCTATTCGAGTGCAGGTTCTCATGTATGAGAAGTTCTAGGCGTCCCTAGGTGCGCCTAGGCGCGGTCGGAAGGGCTCACCGCCCAGGGTCGCCCAACGCCCAGGGTCGCCCAACGCCCTTTTATTCACTGGTTTAAATACTCCTCGCCAGCTGCTTTTAAGTGTTGTTGGGCCAAGATTTTTCATCTATTTACCTGCCCAGAGACATGGCCCAACTGAACCAGCCAAAGCAAAAGATTTGGGGTTTCTTGAGGCCCAATGTCCATTCCTGGTTACAAATACTAATAGACAAGCCCAACACTTATTACATAAAAGGTTATTGTCTACCTAACATATGTTCCTATGTCATACCAATACTTATTCTAAATAATAAACTTGGATTAAATCAGATATTACAAACATAAGAAAATCACAGGCCACTGAACATAACCAACCAGTCTCAAATTCGGATTTAAGTTAGAGTCAATCAGTCAAATCATGAGATAGAAAATCCGACATCATCTCTTCTGGAACCAAAGAAACTCGCAGACTCTTTCAGCTAATGGATTCATTTCTCTTCAAACTACCGAAGAACCACTCTTGGCCAAGTTATGTATGAAATCAGCCAAAAATTTCATCTTATACTTTCTACGCAATACAAGATCCCAGAAACTAGACCGATCATTGATGAGACATCATATCATTTTCCACGAAACGAGATGGATTTTACTCGCTTCAGGAGTAGTTCCCCACACGAACTGCTTGCATATATTAATTAAGCCCCATTAAGATGCTCTTAGTCTATCGTCTCTTTGACATATATACTTGATTGTCATGTAAGCGACTTGTTTTTTTGTGTGTGCAGGGAGACATAGCTTCAGTATTGGACGAGGCCATCAAGCAAATCTGGTTGCTCAAGTTTGAAGTTCAAGTAACTTCTCCATCCTCTTCTTTCTTTCATTTCAGCAAGTCATTGAATTGAACGTATACGTAATAGCTAGATATGAGCAGTGGTTGCAGGAGCAATACACTTCATCAACTATACGCGCAGTTTCTCCATCTCCAATGGTGCCTTATCCTGCCATGCTACACTATCCTGCACCTGCAGCAACAGCTGGTGTATGTTCAAATCCAATCATCCCTCCAATGCAATTGCTCCCTCAAATGCAAATTCTTCCATATTTTACTCCTCAGCGTCCTCTTCTTCCTTTTAGTCACTCTTCTTCTCCTTCATACTCCATTGCCTCTGCCCCGAGAGGAGTTGACCTTGCTCCAAATCAAACAGGGCCACCAACTCAAGTGGTAGCTAGAAGTTCTGGTCTCGATTATGCACCTTCTTCACCAGACAGGTAGTAGGAAAGCTGCACAGTGATCTGTCTGATCGAGAGTTTTGGTCTTGATGATAAGAAAACCAATAAGTGTACGTTCTAGAAACTCATGGGTGCGTATAGATGTTGTGTGTAGTGGTAGATTGGTGTTGTGTGTAGATGTAATAAAGGATGGAGAAAGATATTTGATGGAAAAGGAACAAGTTCAAGACAACACTTGGAAAGTCTAGTTAGGACTATCATTTCTTGTGTATTCTCCTTTTCTGATCAGATATAGTTGATTGTCCTAGCCTGAGAATGATATGTATATGTAGATATCTATACATATACTAAAACATAGCGATGGTTTGCTACATGTCACTGTCACATCAATTGGTTAATGTGTCAGTCTATGGGGCTATGCCAACTCATCCTCCAAATCATTTTCCACAGTATCGTGAGCTAAAAAAACAATAATAAAAAAAATGCCACATATTTTTGAAATTTGAAAAAAAAAACTTAAGTTATCTATTTTATTATTTTTTCCTAAAATTTCTATCTATTTTATAGACACTATCCATATACAATTTAATACACTTGGAATTTCCAATTTATACATTAATTTAATTAATTATCTTTTTCCCGAAATTTTTATCTACTTTGTAAAGCCTATATCCCCATATGGTTAATAACTACTTTTATAAAATATCTACATTTATTCTTTTAAATCTATTTTCTTGATAATTTCTAATATCTCATATAAAATATATCACCTTATACCATAAATCACAAACTACTTAATAGTATAAAATAAAATTTATTTTTAAAAATATTTAACAACACATACTAGTTTATTACTATATAAAAAATGGCCTTTAGGAATTAGAAATTTAGAATGAGAGAAGGTACTAAGACAATATGTTACATATGTTGGCATTTTCGAATGACATCAAAATGATCTAGATTCGTAACACAAAACAAATGCCACCATAGTATAATTCTATAAAATGAAACGAGCACATGATCTCAAGTTCCATTGAAATTGATCATTCATTGAAATTGATCAGGCACTGAGATTGGTCATATGTATTATGTGCTTGATTAGTTAGGATTATCATTTCTTGTGTATTCTCATTCTCTGATAAGATATAGTTAATTGCCTTAGCCTAAGAATAATTTATATACGTGGATATCTATTTATACATATACTAAAATGGAGTGGATGTTGAATAATTTATATACGTGGATATCTATTTATACATATACTAAAATGGAGTGGTGTTTTATCACATGTCACTCACACGTCAATTGACTTATGTATGTGTCTATAGGGCTATGCCAACTCATCATCCATGTCATTTTCCACATCGTCGTGAGTTATAAAACTAATAAAAAAAGCCATATATTTTTTAAATTTGAAAAAAAAAATCTTAATTTATCTATTTGATTATCTTTTCCTAAAATTTGTATTTACTTTATACACACTAATTTTTTATATATATATGGAACCAAAAGGCCAAAACCATACACCTTATCAAGATCCCATGACAGTAGGACATTTTGTTAGGTAATAGCCAGCAGTGGCACCAATTGTAGACATTGTGGCATTAGTTTGGATATTGTAAGACATGGCCCATATATGAATTAACACATTTCCTATCTCTTCCTTACTCTATCCTTACTTGTCCTTCGTATTACTTGTCTATCTCTACTTACTCGACCTTCCATGGAGGCTAGGCTACTCTCGTATTACTTCTATATCAAGTAGAAACCTTAATTCAGTATCTCACTAAACATGCATAACTTAGGCTAGTTCAACTCAATTGCTCAACACATGGAAACCAATTCCCAATTTCCTATTGATATTTGATACACATTAATTAGGTTAAGATTTGAAATTACTAACCCGAGAAAGATGATGAAGAAGAAGACTGATGAGTGATGCCAAACGCCGCTAATCCGTACAGCATCGGAGAAACAGAGCCAGTAAGTTCGCTCTTTCATACCAAACATGAAGAATGAGAGCACATAAAGGCGAGAAAACGGGGAATTAGAAGAGACGAGCCAAGCTGCGACTGTTGGGCCTATGGGCTCATTTGGTCCAGCCCAATAATTTTGCATTGTTATCACGTGAACAAAAGAAAGGGGAGCTGCTTGGTTTTGGTACCCGCACAAAGGAAGAGAAGAAAGAGCTTGCTCCTTGTGTGTGACACGTGTTAGACTGCATTGAATCTGAATCACACATTCCGACAGGTAGAATGGGGTATACGATTTCTATAGTATAGGCCTTAACTAGCGTGTGTTCCCGTACCATGTACGGGGTCGCATGTAATAAATATTTTAATAATATATTTAAATTATATATTATTAATTAGTTTATAGATTATAGTTTATACTTTATGATTTATAATTTATAGATTATAGTTTATAGTTTACGATTTATGTTTTATAGTTTAAGTTCATTAATAACTCAATTTAATTAGATTGATAACATAATAATAGATAAAGATATATATATAAAGATAGAATATGATAAAAGATAAAAATCGATATTTCTTTTTGTAATACTCTGTATAACCTATTAGATATCTTTTTGATTTTTTTACTTATTTAATTCAAAGATATATATTAAAATATAAAGTCAGATGATGTGGAGGATGACATGGTGGATGATGTAGCGTAGCTGAGAGATCGACACATAGGCGAATTGAATATGAGGGCGACATGTGGCAAAACACCGCTCTGTTTTAGTATATGTATATATAGATATAGATGGGCCTATCAGTTTTGTTCTTGGGCCAGTAGCTTGGAGTGCAAGTCTGTTAGGGTAGTTTAACGCTATATATAGCCGAAAACTCTGTAATCTGTCTCTAATAAAATCTGATCTCCCTCTTCCCGTGGACGTAGCCATTCTGGTGAACCACGTAAATCACTGTGTCTTTCATGCGTTTATTGTTCTCGTTTCGATTCTGTTACAGCAACACAAGTGAGGAGAGAGTTTGGAAGATGGTAGATTAAGGTAGAAGAGGAACTTAGGTATTCACTTATTCGTCTTGGAGATCGTTTCTCGTTCTGGATTGCTTGTTACCAACAAGGTTTGATAAGCCCGTCTCTCTTTGAAATCCCTAATCACATGGGCAAGTTGTTTAGTGATTTTGGAGAGGAATCCTTTTAGATCGGGTTGTATTTGGAGAGGATATTGATATCTCCATTGTTGTGTCTGGTGTTTGAGATTTGTAAAGCTAAACACTTGTACGAAGTTGTTGATCAGTGGATTGATTGGCTTGGTTGGCCAGTTGTGGATTTTTTTTCGCCCTCTCGTGGTAGTGGGGTTTTCCCACGTAAATCTCTTGTGTTAATATTGTGTTGCCTGAGATTGGTTGATTGCTTGTTCTGAATTTTCGTTTGTGTAATGCCACTAGTTTTGGGTGTCATTTGATTGCATGTGGTTTGGGATTGCTCTTTGTTGATTTGTGTTTCCGCTTCAGAACCCAACAACGACGTCGTTAGGCGCTGACGGAATAGACGAAGGCGATGAGGGGGGAGAGTTTATAACAAAACGAGGACGGAGAGGGCGGCCGTCATTGATGGAGCTTGGCGAGCTGCAGAGAGCTTGGCGATAAGCGTCGACCGCCATTGATGAGGTTGAGGATACTGATGAGTAAAAAACAAAGGTTTTATCTAGGGCAGACCAAAATTCATGAATCTTAAACACGAGAGAAACACGCATCCGAAAATTTATAACTTGCGCCCAATTTTGGGTGCATTTATGTTGCAATCTTTTCTTTCTTTTTTTCTAAAAAAGCATATTTTTAAACCAATTCAATTATTGACGCGGTACGAATGCACCCAAATTTAAATTAAAACCCCCGGGTTGATCCCTATACCCAACCAGCTTTTGATCTCTTGCATCACCTCAATCACGAATGTGCGGTAACCGAATGCTCTGAGGTTTCATATGTTTGGTTACAGAGTTTGCAAGTGGGATCGTCTACCTTGCCCCCATTGGTTGAGTCTGCTAAGTGTAATGAGGTGATAATCGCCTCTATCGAGTTCGAAATTAAGATCCCCAAATTTGCAATCGCCCTCGAAACCCTAAGTCCCAGTTTTGACCTAGATCCCCAATTTGATTTTGGTAAAAAAATGAAAACATAAAATTTACCCTAACTGTCTTAAGAGGTAATTTGTGTCTTAAGAGGTAATTTGTGTATAACTGGTAAACAACCGGTCTTCAATCAGGATATCACAACTACAGGTTTTATTTTTCTATATCAAATAATCTTATCTATATAAAGATTGGTTATCCAATGTCAAAATTGAATGAAATTGATACCTCATAAATGTTGTTCCCTCCATTGATAAATTTAGAATTTCACTAAATAAATTTACATCAACCATTTTTTCTAATTTAAAAAGATGTCCAAAAGATCAAAACGAAGCGTTTTGCTAAAAAATTAAACACCCTCCTTTTTTTTCTTTCATTAGATCCGTGGTAAAACTGTACAACGGTTAAAATTTTCCAAACTAGAGATTCAATTGTTTTAAATTTTAAGTAAAAATGTGATATACTGATTATACTCCTCTGGTTTAGTATCATATAAGTAGTTAACTTTTTAATATATTTTTTTAAAATTCAATTTACACAACGGTAATTAATTACTAAGTAATTAATAGAATTACATGAAGTTGGTTTGATTTTATTTTTCATGTAATATAACGTAAGTCATTTTAGCCTTTTAATTTTATACACAAACTAGACTAGGTCTCGGGCCATGCGCGAGTTTATATAACTCGATATAGTGAATTAGTAGTAAAGAGTATTATGTAATATAAAATTTTATATGAAAATAAGTTTATATCTTAAAATGATATTGATATATAATTAAGTTTTTACATTTTAAATATAATAAACAACGAATATACATGAATTTTTAATACCAAAAATCTTATTTGATCAAATTATCATGGGTCAATTTTTAACAAATTTAAATAAATTGATAGCAACATATATAAAAATATATAATTGAAAACACTACAATAACACAAAAATATAATTATTTCTCTTATTTATTAAAAAATCAATCTTTTTGTGATACGTCATATCATAAAAATAAAATATATATTTGTAAAATAAAATAATAGGATATTGGGAGGTCAAAATCTAGAAAATTAACACATAAAAATCTTTTTGTAATCTGAAAGATCTTAAGCAATCTTTTTGTAATATTTTTGCACACGATTTTCCAAATTTAATTTTTTTTTTTTTGAGAAAATTACAATAAATTATAAAAAATCGTGACCAATGAAATGACGACAGGTGGATGACCTAAATGAAGAGTATGCCACGTGACATAGCTAGAATTGAAGAAATGTAATTTGCTTTAGTAGTTTATATAGAGATTTTTTCCATTTTATTCTTGAATTTTGGTAAGAAAAGTAAGAGGTGTGTTAAATAGAGAAACATGATTATTAAAAATGTAAGGAAACTAAATGTAATTTTTACATACAGAGTTTTTATATTTTTAATATCTATCAAACCCACTAAATATCCGTAATATTAGAGAAAAAGAATAACTTTTATATGATATTTCTATGTACAAGATATTTATTTGATACAAGAATAAAAAGTAGAAGAATATTTATTATTGATTTTACCACAAATAAATTAAATTAATTTAAAATTTAAATGTGGGTTAATATTATATTGAATATGTTTAAATCAAATTGATAATACTCAAGAAAAAGAGAACATAATTTATAATCTTAATTCTAATACGAGCCCCCACGGTAGAAATTTTCTAGATCCGCCACTGCCGATAACCCCCAATTCCTCGATCCCCACTCTCCCTTTCAAATTCACCGATCAACCTCAATTTTGACTGTGGTAATTTTCTTCTTACATAGATGACAGTAAATGATGTCTACTTGTCTTTTCTCCCCCTCGTGCACATACTTGACCGTATGATTGTGGGGAAAAATTCCGCACTCGGAAAATTTTAACTGGCACCCCAAACCTTTTTTTTAAACCCGGTTCAGTTTTGGGCGCAACTAGAATGCGCCCAAAACTAGATCGAATTTTTGAGCGTTTTGAAGGCAATAATAAAAAGAAATTCCATGGCAATCACTCTTGTACACATGAAATTCAATGCCTTAACATCACTCAATGTTGTATGTTTTCATTGACTCTTTTTTTCATGACCTCTTGTAATTAAGATTAGTCAAATTAATTTGAGTTTCTGATTTCAAAAACTGAATTATGTGCTATCAGTTTGTGTTTTCAGATCGAATATAAATATAAAATGCAAAGAAAGATGTTTGGACAAGAAGGTTGTGATCACATGAGATGGGCTGCTAACATTGTTGTTGGATTAGATATTGGTGTTCCATGGTTAATGTGCAAGGAAGATGACTCTCTTGATCCCGTTATAAGTTTCAGTGTTCTTGTTGACAATCTTAATTCTTTTCAAAATAAATTTTTTAATAGTTAATGATCTTATTGTGACAGATTAATATACTTGCAATGACTTTTACTGTTATGTGTTTACTAAAACAGACCTTACAAACCTCTCATGTGGACAGAGGTTTGGAGTGGATGGTATGATTTTGCAGTAATTGACTTTATCATTAGATTAATAAAGTAAAAAGTAAAAAGTCAGATCAATAACTTTTTTCAAAGGTACACATGAAGGCTTTAGTAAATTATACTCCCTCCGTCCCAAAATATGAGTCCCATTTTCCTTTTTGGGCGTCCCGAAATGTTAGTCTCATTTCTATTTTTGTCCATAAACTTCTTCCAATTATACCCTTACTCATATTATTTTAATATTTTACATTCATCATTTTCAATGCACTTATGTACTTTTCATTTGTAAACTCTTCTCCCATTGGTTAATGAATTATTTTAATATTTTACATTCATCATTTCCAATGCACTTATGTACGTTAAAGCATTTGCCTTAATCCAAGATATTTTTGTACAATGAGACTCATATTTTGGGACAAATGGAGTATATAATATATATATATACAAATAATATGCAGGTTTACACAGTTTATAGGACCGACTTACCAAAGAATCTAAATTCCCTATATTCAATTCATGTATCATGTGTCATGTGTCTTTGTAAAAGGATTAAACTTTTGCAATTACTAAATTTATACAAAGAGGGAGATCTGTTGTGAACTATATGGTATGCATTTTTTCCTCTTTCAATTTCTTTGTGCTTGAAGTGTTTACTTTTTACTTATCCTAAACTACATTTTTCGTCATTAGTACCAAACTTTGAGCCCTTATCGGAGGTCGTTTGCATCTTATTTTAGTAATTGTAAACAATATTACATATTGCAATATGCTAGCATGTTGTTTTCAAACATTTACACTCAGTTTCCAACAGGCATGATAATTTAGTAAACACGTCAAAAATGCACACAATGGGGAAATGACATTTAATAACTGGTCCTCGAGTTTATTCAATTGTAATGAGTTATAGACAGAAAAATAGATCATATATTCACCAACTTGGCTATTAATAAATGAAAATAGATTACCTTATTTTATATACCAAAATCTGTGGAGTTGGTAATAATACTGCAAACAAGACTTGAACAAAAATTTAGCATATAGAGCATTGAATAAATTGCATACGCAAATAACATATATTTAAAAACTTATGTCCTGTACATTACAAGAATATTAAAAATCATATTTTTAAAAACTTATGTCTCGTATATTACAATAATATTACAAAATGATATAACAATTTGGCGAATTCAGAGAAGAGGTACAAATCATCAAACTCATTTGATTATATGATATAATATCATTTCAATATCTATTATGAAACATCTAAGAAATTATAATTACGCAAGACCCGTACGCGGGTTTCAGTCTGTTGATTTAATCCCTAATAAAATAGGAACACCAATACACGAGCTAATTGTTTGGCAAAAAAACAAGCACCCGAGCTAATTAGGTAATGTGATGATTTTAAAGGAAGAGACGAATTCATAGGTAGTTGTGTGTCAATTGCTAAAATGATTAATAAAACATTCAGGAAAAACATAATCACTAATTAAACTTTATTTTTTTTCTTTTTGATAGAACAAAGATTAGAGACTGCTTTGTCGAGGTTAGATTCTATATCATAAAGGGTTGTGAATATGATTGGTCCAATCTAATTTTGGGACGCCTATTAAACAACGTTAAATCATATTAAAAACTGTAATTTCCCCGCGCGTAGCGCGGAGGCCCGTTTCTAGTCTTGTAATTAAAGATAATATTGTATTTCCTATTTATGTATACGGGTAGGTATAGCTAATGAGCCCTTTTATAACTCAACTTAGCTAGTTTGTTTGAATTTTAACTTAATACTGAGCAAACATATACAAGTGTACGTATTTATCTTTTGAAGGAAGATTTCGGTACTAAATAAGTTACCGTATAAATTTTCTGAAGTGCTCGCGTTCAAAAATTGTATGTCAATGTTCATATTTTGATTGTAATGTTCATAATTTGGACGATGAAAATTTTGGATTTTAATTGTGATTTATTTGAACTTTTTTTTATTAGAAAAAGTGATCTAAAACATAAATTGTAACACCCCGAATCCTGGGCGTTACGGCCGTGGATTTCCACTCGAATCCACCAGGCTAAAGACAACAACATAACGATCAATACAGCGGAAGCGACTATAATACAAAGATATTCTAAAACCCAATACGAAAATTATAATATAAAATACGCAACTCTAGACACTAAACTAGCACCACCGTCGAGCACCTCCAACTCCTCCATGCAGCTACCACATCGTACAAGCTAAAGTCCTGTAACCATCAGAATCAAAAGAAAACCCCAGAGTAACCTGGGTTAGAAGTTGGGATCTCAGGGGATGAACCCGCAATCAAACTACATCTCAAGAAACTAAACTGCAATTTACATACAACACATAAGACAAAGCATAAACGCAATCAACGTATCAAACTCACAACGATACTTAACAAGCACAACGGAATCAATACTTAGTCAAACACACAAGATAGCAAATCACAATGCACCCCACGCGCTCACCCACATACAATCAATCATACAATGCAACACATCATTAGATAACACCACTTTAACACAAGCACAAACAATATCAATTCTTTATCCTCAACAACACAAGATAACACGGCAAATACACCTCTAACGGGCAACCACAAACCACACACCAGAGAATAAGATCATCAACTACAAGCACACGCGACATCGACTTATCAACCACAACAACAAAAATCATTACGAAGCCAAACAACAACTTGACATATTAGGTATCACAACAAGTCGCATATAAAGGTAACCACATAAAATATTAATGCACTTAATCCAAATTACAAGCAAGGAAACACACAACATTACACTCAGAGTCCATCAACGCAATCGTCAAGCGGGCCAGTCTGAGGCAAGCAACTAAGTAAGTCGGGGGATGACTCACCTCGAATCCAAGCAAACCATATCCAACTAAGATCCATCTTCATCGAAAACCAGGCCTAAACAAGCCATATATATACAAATCATAAATCAACACTCTTACAAACGAAAGATCATAAATTTCAGGATCTAAGAGTCAACTTGTAAAATATAATACATATATCAAACAACGTCCTAAAATCATGAAACTTTCCAAATCTATTGCCTCAAAGGTTACGAACTTAACGCCTCAAGAATAACCTTAATCCGATTCCAAACGAAACCTATATAATTAATATACTCCATGACTGTTCAGTACATTTCAGATTCGTATAGTGCTCGGTTTTTCATACAAACGCATAATCTAACATTCGTCAAAGTCATAAAACTACATATACAAAAACTAGACTTCTAAAAAATTCCAACCATATATCATATACTCAATTCGGACCAATATTCAAATTATAATAAATTTTATAAAGAACACAGACGCCCAAAAATTCACGACAATACCGGTTACGTGTGTTGGAGCCGGTTCTCGATGAGCTCGCGAGGTCCATAAAGAGTTGAGTCAGGCCCATGAATCGCGTGCCGGGTCGGTCCAAGAAGTTAGCCCAGAAGAATGAAGCGGCCCATAAACAGGTGAAGCCCAATAAGAGAATACAACGGGACTAAGTATCGAGGGGCAAAACGGTAATAGACTCGCGTGGGTCCCAGGTGATAGTATAAAAACGCAACCCTATGGATAAGGAAAGGGATCCGGATCATAAGAGAAAAAGGCTAGACTTCTCTCTAAAGAAAAAGAAGAACACAAGAGCAAACCCTAACCACAAACTTCCGAAATACTCATCTCCTAGAAGAATTTAGGCGTAAAACACTTGTTGTATCACTTATAGTTTGGTGGTAAATCCTTAGTGTCTTTGTGAGCGGTATCTGAGTTTCTCGTTTGTTGTAAAGCTTGAGACGTGAAAAGTCTTTAATAATATACTCTCCTTTCACGTTGCTTTTCTTTACTTTTGTGTAAACTTGCGTTGTTTCTTTGAGTTCGGTTTTACGTATCTTTCTTATCGGAGCTTAAAAGAGCCGGAGTCGGTTTCCTTCTCGATTAAGTTACGCAAGTGTCAGGTGTCGAGAGTGAGGTTAATCTCGAGGAAGAAGACGAATAGTATTACGCAAGTTGATTGTCCAGACGCCCTGTGTCACGCGAAGTGTTGTGTCGCGTGATCGCAATTTCTGGGTTCCAACACTGGCGCCGACCGTGGGGACCTCCTCGCACAAGTAAGGCTTACAATCTATACTCGCGAAGTGTTTCCTAATACAACTGCCTGAGAAGATGAATAATAGCGGCGAAAGAAGCGACAACACCCCTCGCCAGATGAGAACTCAAGACGTAAGTAGCACGCGACCACGTTTTCCACATGTACATGAGGAGGAAATTGTTCTGGCAGGACCCGCACTGGTACAATATCGTGCTTACCTGCAGACGATGGGACAAAGTGCGGGTGGAAGCCGAAACCAGCGAAGGCCAAGTACTCGATCACGCGAGCACGAACAGAGTCAGAGCGGACAGGAGCAATCGATCGCGGAAGAAAGTGCTGAACACGTACCTGACGACGGAATTTCAGTGTCGCATGGAACAAGGGTCGAAGGACGCGAAAGGCCTTGTCACCCTGGTAGATTCGATTTGAATCAACCCCCTGCAAGCCACGCGGGAGATCAATCTTACAGGGGGAGAACCGAAGGAAGAGGACAGGGGATTCACGCCGAGCAAAGACCTTCTCGCCGCGAGTACGAGGGAGAGCCTTGTTACAACCAGGCCACCCACCCGCGGCAAGCCTTTGAGACCTATCCGTCCGTCATCCCGGCACTCTTGTTCGGCCCGACTGCTTTCGCGGGGCATATAGTCAGGTCAGTCCCTCTGCCTAATTTCAGATTTCCTATCATAAAAGAGTACAATGGTAAAGAGGATCCCAGCGAACACCTAGCACGCTACAAGTATGCTATGCTCGCGAGGTGCCCTGATGAGGCCACAATGTGCAAAGGTTTCCCAGGCACGCTCGCGGGACCCGCCATGACCTGGATGCTCAACCAACCGTCAGAAAGCATCCATTGTTTCGCCGATCTAGAGAAAAGTTTCTTGTTGCATTTCGGCTCCTCGAGGAAGAGAAAAGTGACAATGCAAGAGGTAGTAGGGGTCAAACAAGGGCCGCATGAATCACTAGAGGACTACGTTAAGAGGTTCGCGGAAAAGATCTTGGAAGCTGAAGATTTCCATGATAAAACCGCTCGGGTCGCGTTCCTTGACGGGCTCAATGATGGAAGCACCTTCAAACAATACCTGTACCGCAAGAGAGATTTAGACTACCAAGGCATGCTCGAGAGAGCGTACACAGAAATTAATGTGGAAGCACACTCAGGAGTCGCTTTGAAGAGAAATAATCAGAGCAAACCCGCTCAGGGTCATAAGAAAGAAAACCCGAACTGGGGGAATAAGCGCCATCAGGGTTATCAAGGGAAAGAACAGTTCGATTCGCGAGCACCCGGGTTACAGATTCAAGATCAGAATCAGGGTCAAAGACAGTTCAGGGGCCAGAATCACGATCAGAATCAATTCCAATCGCAAAATTTTGTAGCCCAACAGGACAACCGACGCGATGTTGAGGGCAGTGGGGATCACAGTCATGACCGCCAGGGGCTCACCACCTGGTGCGAATACCACAGAGTAAATACTCACTCTACATTGGAGTGTCGGTCGCGACGACATCACCCAAGTGAGCAGGAGGTCCTGACTGCTCAGAGGGAAAGCGTTGATGCAGGTCGCGGCGTCACGTACAGAGGAGCGTGGAGTAAAGGGGGAGGCAGTAGAACGAAAAATGAGACGAGACAGCAAACCCCCGCGAGAAATAACCAGAATCAGGGACCTAATCGCCACCCGTCCCAGAACTTCCCTCGCATGGACGGCCATGTAGGCACGATCGCGGGCCGCCATGAACCCATGTCCCTGGGCAAACGAGAACGAAGACTCGTTAACAACGCACCCAAGCCTCAGGGAAAACCGATCTATAGTGTCGCGAGATCGAAGTCAGAACCTTACACGCTTACTTTCAGTGACAAAGAGGTAGATACCTGGGCTGTCGAGGCCGCTGATCCACTGGTCATCCATGCTCAGATAGGAACCAAGCTGGTTAAAAGAATCCTCGTCGACACTGGGAGCTCAGCCGATATACTATACTGGGACGCGTTCGAGAAAATGGGAATTGATCAGTCTACGCTCAGGCCCACTAAAACCACGCTAGTAGGTTTCGCGGGTGACAGCGTAAGGGCATTGGGCGTCGTCACCTTAGATCTCATCTTGGGTGAAGAGAAAGGGTCAAGAAGGTCAGAAAAGATAGATTTTGTGGTGATCCCAATAACATCCTCCTACAACGCGATACTGGGACGCGAGACGCTGTGCAGGTTTGAGGCGGTCGTATCGATCTGCCATTTTTGTTTAAAATTTCCAACATTGACAGGAGTAGGGGTCGCGAGAGGAAATCAAGAGGAGAGCCGTATCTGCTACGTCTCGTCCGAAAAGGGCAGCACCAAGACCTTACTTGCCAACCAGTTATTTATTCCTGGATTGCCACGCGTTCTGGGAGAAGCTGAGTTAGAAGTTCGCGCCTCACCTAGACCGCGAGATACTAAGGGAGACGGGGAAGGGCATAAGCCGCATTTTGATGGGTTTGAAAAGCAGGTAATCACTCCTTTCCCCAACAAAGAGGAGAAACTTTACGTAGGGGGGAGTCTGAATCAAAAAGTCGTACAAGAGATCGAGATTTCACTGGTCTCAATAAAGCATGTCCCAAAGACAGTTATCCATTACCCTCGATCGACCAGTTGGTAGACTCCACCGCGGGCCATGAAGCTCTAAGCTTTCTGGACGCGTATTCTGGATACAATCAGGTAATGATGAACCCGGCCGACTCAGGGCACACTGCTTTTATCACAGACAAAGGAACCTTCTGCTATAAAGTAATGCCGTTCGGTTTAAAAAACGCGGGGGCTACATTCCAGAGACTGGTGGACATGATCTTTAGCGACCAAAGAGGTGACACTGTAGAGGCCTATGTTGACGATATAGTGGTTAAAAGCAAAAAGCAAACGGATCATGCTCGCGACCTGGCGGAGGTCTTTGAAACCCTGAGAAAGTACGGTATGAGCCTCAATCCAGAGAAATGCGTCTTCGGAGTCACAGAAGGCAAGTTCCTAGGCTTTCAGATCAGTGCACGCGGTATCGAAGTCAATCCAGACAAAGTCCAGGCCGTAATAGATCTACAACCACCAAGGTCCATTCACGACGTCCAAAGATTCGTGGGAAAGGTCAACTATTTAGGAAGGTTTTGCGCAAAACTCGCGGAGCGAAACCTTCCCTTCTTCGACATACTAAGGAAGCCTAAAAACTTCGAATGGTCTGAGGAATGTGAAAGAGCATTTAAGAGTCTTAAAGAACATCTGGCTAAACTCCCAATACTCGCGTCCCCAATACCTGGTGAAGGCTTGCAGCTGTACCTCGCGGCTGGTACGCGTGCAGTTAGCGCTGTTTTAGTAAAAGAGCAACGAGTCCCCGTCTATTTCGTCAGTAAAGCACTTTTGTCGGCCGAGACAAGATATTCACCCGTTGAGAAAGCAGTGCTCGCGTTAATAACAGCCGCTCGTAAACTCCGACCTTATTTCCATGCTCATCCCATCGAAGTACTGACGGATTTACCCCTACCGTCTTTTATGAATAAACCAACAACCTCTGGAAGGCTCGCTAAATGGGTCATTGAAATGACAGAGTTTGACGTAGTCTATAGACCGCGACCCGCCATCAAGGCACAAGCTTTGGCAGATTTCATAGTTGAAACAAGTTTCAGAGAACTAGAAAAAGATATTATAGCTCCTGAACACCCCGCGTGGGTGATGCACATTGATGGATCGGCAAATGTAGATGGTTGCGGGGCTGGAGTCGTCCTGACTTCCCCGGCTGGGGATAAGATAGATCACGCGATTGCACTAAGGTTCAAAGCCACGAACAATGAAGCAGAATATGAAGCACTCATCGCAGGGCTGGAAATAGCCGTTCACGCGGGGGCACATGTGGTAAAGTGCGTAAGCGATTCCCAGATCGTCGTAAATCAGATCAATGGGACCTACGAAGCCAGGACAGGCAATCTCCCAAAATATCACGCGAGGGCCTTAGCCCTGATTTCATTGCTCGGGCATTTTGAAATTGAAGCGGTATCCAGAGAAGAAAACACGCGAGCTGATGAACTCGCGAAGCGAGGTTCCCAAACTCAGTATGCAGATATAGAATGCACTAGCGAAGGTCCCACTGCCATTATCAAAGAAGGAAAGGCCCCATACTTTTGGTTCGTGAAGTCTGAAAGCGCCATAAGCAATCAGGTGGAACTGATGGAGATAAGCGAGCCAGTCGGCGACTGGCGCACCCCTATAATTCAGTATCTTGCTAACGGAACAGGTCCTTCAGATCCGAAAGAAATGAGAAAGCTTGTCTCCATGGCTGCACGCTTTTACATGTGTCGCGGAGAACTTTACAAAAGGGGATACGGACCACGCGAGCTTAAGTGCTTGACTAAGATAGAAAGTGACGTGCTGATAAAGGAACTTCACGCGGGATTATGCGGAACACACGCGGGTTGGAGACCAATGGTCTATAAAGCCTTAAGACAGGGAAGTTTCTGGCCCACCATGAAACAAGACGCACAACGCGAGTCTCAGAATTGCAAGCCATGCCAGTATTTTGCCCCAGCATCTCATCAACCAGGTGTTGAGTTGCAGATAATGTCAAGCCCTTGCCCCTTCGCGATGTGGGGACTAGATCTGTTGGGACCTTTCAAACCAAAAGCACCTGGTCAACTAGAGTACATCATTGTAGCAGTTGATTATTTCACCAAATGGATCGAAGCCGAAGCCCTCGCGAGCACCACCGTCCCGGCGGTTAAAAAGTTCCTTTGGAGAAACATCATCTGCAGGTATGGCCTCCCTCACGAGATCGTAACCGACAGGGGACCACAATTCAATTCGCCGCAATTGTTTACATGGTGCAGAGACATAGGGATCACTTTAAGGATTGCTTCAGTCGCTCACCCGCATTGCAATGGCCAGGTAGAAGCAGTGAACAAAAGTATTGTCATGGACTTGAAAAGACGGCTAGAAGGCTCCAAAGGCATGTGGGCCGAAGTGTTACCCCTAGTACTCTGGGCAAACAGGACCACAGTAAAGAAAGCAACTGGAGAAACGCCATTTGCTCTCGCTTATGGAATAGAGGCCACAGTACCGGTCGAGTTCATTGTGCCTACGGACCGCGTGATTCAGTATAGTCCGGACGACAATGACGAAAAAATGCAGCTAGAGTTGCAAATGCGAGAAGAGACTCGCGACCTGGCCACCATCAGGGCAGCCAATCATAAAGCGGGCGTTGCGAAATATTATAACAAAAACGTAAAACTGAGGGGATTTGCCAGAGGAGACCTTGTGCTACGTAGAACAGAGGGGGGAAAGCTCGACCCCAACTGGGAAGGACCTTACATCATAGATCGCGAAGTCGCGCCCGGGGCTTATCGCCTCAAGGACCACTCTGGAAATCACATTGCCAACTCCTGGAACGTGATGCGACTTCGTCGTTTCTACGCCTAATCCTCCCGTAAAACTCAGGTACGTTCACAATACTTATGGTTATTATAACATGAAAAGCACAGGGAATGTAGTCGGATCGCGTGTCCTCCTTCCAGCTTCCAGGGCTGAGCTAAAAAACTCCCCCTGGTCGCGAAAGTGGGGACTGCTCGTGCTTCCAGCTTCCAGGGCTGAGCTAAAAAACTCCCCCTGGTCGCGAAAGCGTAGACGGCTGGGCCGGGTTTGGCTAATAACCCCCCCAGTCGCGTGTCCTCCTTCCAGCTTCCAGGGCTGAGCTAAAAAACTCCCCCTGGTCGCGAAAGTGGGGACTGCTCGTGCTTCCAGCTTCCAGGGCTGAGCTAAAAAAACTCCCCCTGGTCGCGAAAGCGTAGACGGCTGGGCCGGGTTTGGCTAATAACCCCCCCAGTCGCGTGTCCTCCTTCCAGCTTCCAGGGCTGAGCTAAAAAACTCCCCCTGGTCGCGAAAGTGGGGACTGCTCGTGCTTCCAGCTTCCAGGGCTGAGCTAAAAAACTCCCCCTGGTCGCGAAAGCGTAGACGGCTGGGCCGGGTTTGGCTAATAACTCCCCCAGTCGCGTGTCCTCCTTCCAGCTTCCAGGGCTGAGCTAAAAAACTCCCCCTGGTCGCGAAAGTGGGGACTGCTCGTGCTTCCAGCTTCCAGGGCTGAGCTAAAAAACTCCCCCTGGTCGCGAAAGCGTAGACGGCTGGGCTGGGCTAAAAAACCCCCCCAGTCGCGTGGCTCGTGCTTCCAGCTTCCAGGGCTGAGCTAAAAAACTCCCCTTGGTCGCGAAAGTATGGGCGGGTTAGCGTCATGTGCAGTACTACTACCCAAGGATAAAAACCAAAAGCTAAATGCTCCTCTACATGTGCAGTGCTAGGTATCCCACGCGAGAGCAGCACCATGACTAAATGCTTGACAAAGACCAAGAACACTCCATGACAACCACACCAAGGAAATGCTATCCTACTGCGCCGCGGCTAAAGACTAAAGATGAACCTCGCGTGTAACGATCATGCAATAGTTAGCAGGAGAATAGTTTGCAATGCTTATTCTCGCGACGTTATGTAACAAGACAGTTTTGCCTAAATGTACAGGATGGATCGTAGTTACGACACTTATCTCTTTACATTTTCCTTTTTCGCAAACTTACTCATGTTTCCGAAACGCAAAACGGGGGGGAATGAGACGAGATAAATATGCACGAAACAAGAAGACAGAAGCAAAACCAAAATATAGAAACAATGTAAAGCTCGCGGCCATCATACCCATAACAAAAGTTAATTACAAGGAAAGCATAAAGTTCGTAACCATCATACCCACGTTAAACAGAAGTTGATTACAAAGGACCCCAATTCCGGATGCAAAAAACATTGTTCAAAAAGGTGATTACAAAAGTTGATTACTTAGAAACAGTCTTGGCAGCAGTCTCCGCGTCCTCGACACTATCCGCCTCCAGATCCACCACATCTCGAACACCAGACGCTCGCGAACCTGAACCACCCGCATAATCTACACTAGAACGCGTTAGAGGCTGAATGGTGTCGAGGAGGGCATCAGACGCGAACACCTTCCTCTTGCGAGACGAGAGGGAAGGAGAAGGAGGGCTCGGTGCTGGCTTCTCAACCGGAGGGGGAGCGACCACCTTCGGGAGAGGGGGCCTGAGAACCTGACTCTCTTTACCCTTGACTATACCCCTCTCAGGCGCAAGACGCGTAATTCCCCATGCCTCGAGTGGAGTCTCCCCGTCATCAATGAAGGTTCCGGGCAGTGGGGGCTGGTACTCAGGAAGATCAGTAGAAAGCCCGCACAGGTCCTGAGCATTAAAAGGGAAGTCCTTGACGTTGAACTTCAGCATCTGCATCTTTACCATGCAGAGGAGAAGCGTGCTGGCAGCATTCTTGTAAAAATCAACGCGAGCACGCTGGCGATAACCCCCACAATACTCCTCCACCGCCATGTTCCTCTCATAAGCGATTCTCTCAGCCATCCTCGCGTGCAGCTTCTCGTTTTCCTGCCTAAGGTCGCTCACCTGCGCACTGTACTCGGTAACGATGTTGACATGGGTGGACCTCTCATACTCAAGCTGGGCTTCCAGCTCCTTTATCCTCGCATCTTTAATAGGAATGCACGCGAGTTCGCCCTTAGCTCTCGAAAGCTCCTCCTCCAAGGCTTTCTTTTCTCCCATAAGCTTAGACTTGGCCGCTCTATGAGCATCGCGGGTCGACTGATCCTCCGCCCTCAGCTCCTTAAGTTCATCCTCAGCGGCAAGCACCTTTTGAGTCGCGCTCGCGATGAGATTCATCCCCTGCAAAAATGAAGTTAAAAACATCCCAAGAAAGTAAGAAATAGGCAGAAACAGGGGACTTACGGCGAAAAGAAGTTTGGACAAGCCGCCAGGCCTTTCCGAAATTTCCTCGTAGAGGCTAGGTGCGGGAGGGAAAACGGTCGGTATCGTCTCAATGAACGCACGCGTCGCGGATAAGCTATGGATGAAAGTCGGGTTCGTGACAGGGGTATCAGTAGGCTCCGGGGAGGAGACAATCTCCACTTCCGTCGTCCTCTTGCGTTTTCTCTCGACGATTTTCTGCTTCCCCTTATCGCGAACCGAAAATACGCGAGACGTCTGGACCGGAGGAGCGTCCTCAGAAACTGTCGTCGCAAGCTCCGTTGGTGTTTCCGAAGCAACGGCTGGAGGAGTAGGAGTCGGATCAGGAACGGATGAGACCATGCGGGTAGGCGCCTCGATGGTTGTTAGCGCGCCCGAATCATCAAGGGCCAACCCCCCCAGATCCGGAAGATCGGCGAAAAAGTCAGCATCTGCAAAAACCACCACAAGTGAGTATAATGTAAATAATCATGATAAACGCGAGCGTCGAAGCAAAAACAAACAAAAACCTAAGGCATGAGGCTTGAGACTAAGTCCCCTTGCGACCAGTAAAGAGTCCGAAATGGCCAGCTCAAAACGTTTTTGGACTGCTTTGTCGGGGTAATCCTTGTAATCGCGAACGAATCTGTCGCGAGTCTCTTTGGGAAAAAAGCATGGAGCCTTTCTCGCAGTAGGCTCGCGTACCTGGACAGAAATTTCAGAGCCAGGAGGGGGACAGACCAAAAACCAACAAGTTTTCCACCCCTCGATCTTCGAAGGCAATCGGAAGGCGCAGGGAGTCTTGGCTAGGGCGGTATAAAACCCATCCTCGCGAGAGTTCTTCTTGTACGAATTAATGAGTGCGTAGTGAGGAGTATTAGGAACTATCCCCATGTCCTGACAACGCATGATGTAGACAATCAGAGAGCTCCAAAAATTTGGATGCATCTGAGAAGGGCTGAAGCCTAGATCTGCCATCACTTCAGTTTGGAAGGACGTCCAAGGGAGGCGGAAGCCGGCTTCTAAAGACTGCCTACTTAAAGCAAAAAAAGACCCATACTGGTCGAGAGAAGTGCCTTCGAAATCGGGGAGGGCAAAGACGGTCCCCTCAGGGAAGGGATATCGCGTGGCAAGGCGACGAAGATCATCAAGGGTAAGACTGCTACGTTGGGCGGTGTTGGGAACTAAGGTGCGAGAATGAGAAATTCTCTTTGTAAGAATACTCACGCGTCCGGGACCCGCGAGAAAGGGTTTCTCTATAACTACGTAGGGCAAAGACCCCTTGTAAGAGAAAAAGCTGGCGAATTGACCGTAATCGGTCTCGGCTCGCTCTTGAATGACGCGAGACGGGAGTCTGGTTTTGGGTCTTTTGGGCGTCTTCGCTTTGCTCTTCTTAGATTTTCTAGAAATGCGAGATCGTCTACGAGAGTTTGGTTCGCGATCATCAGAACCCCCTTCAGATCCAGATGTGGTACGCCCCGAATACTCAGCCCGAGCTGAGCGTTCATAAAAATCATCGCTACCTGAAAGCATAGGCAAAGTAAGTTTCAGTTTTCCAGGGATGGAAAGAAGGAAAAAAGAACATCAAAATAAGGAGCAACGCGTGTCTAAAAGTAACTAACGCGAGGCTTTAACAAACAAGAAATCCCTGGAAAAGCTGAAACTCAAGAATCAAAAGGGAAGCCAAAACGACGTCAGAATGGACCAAGCCCAAGAACACGAAGAACACCACGAAGGTCGAAGATGGCAGAAATTGACCAAAACACATTTTTTTCCCAAACAAACGCACCAAAGAACGTCAAAGTGGGAAACAACGCAAAAACACCCAATGAACGAAGAATGACCTTCAAAAGCCTCGCAATTCTGAAGAACCGAATGAAATTTCTGCGGGCCAGAAGAAATGGAGCGACGATGGGGGCCCTAAAAAAAAAAATCGAAGAAACAAAGTAGAAAAGAGAAAGGAGAGCGAAAGACTAACCTGCCATGGAAAATCGACTGCGAACGACGGCGAAGATGACGAGGGAGAAGGAAGGAAAGCACCGGCGAAGAATGTTGCAGAGAAAATGGAAGTCACGGCGGGTTTGAGAAGTTGCAGAGAAAGAGGAAATTGTGGCGGAAGAGAGAAAGAGGAAGACGAGAATGGGTATATATAAGAAAAAATCGAGGGAAAGAGGGGTGCAATAATAAGTCAACACGTGGAAGACATGCGCTTAGCGCGGGAATTCGTAAAGTTTTCGAATTCAAAACGTCGCCCAGAGAAAACGAAACAGAAATACACGCGACCCAATCACGCGATGGGAACGTGCAAAGTTTAAAAGCCAAGCTTACATCGAGAACGCGACTTCAAGAGGACAGGCCCAAGCCATCAGCTATTCAGCATGAAAGCTTGGGGGGCTGGATGTTGGAGCCGGTTCTCGATGAGCTCGCGAGGTCCATAAAGAGTTGAGTCAGGCCCATGAATCGCGTGCCGGGTCGGTCCAAGAAGTTAGCCCAGAAGAATGAAGCGGCCCATAA
The DNA here is from genome assembly GCA_029168935.1 of Oxyria digyna. Classification (NCBI taxonomy): domain Eukaryota; kingdom Viridiplantae; phylum Streptophyta; class Magnoliopsida; order Caryophyllales; family Polygonaceae; genus Oxyria; species Oxyria digyna. The sequence goes on from JAPVLV010000017.1 coordinate 2,660,556, forward strand.
ACAGGTGAAGCCCAATAAGAGAATACAACGGGACTAAGTATCGAGGGGCAAAACGGTAATAGACTCGCGTGGGTCCCAGGTGATAGTATAAAAACGCAACCCTATGGATAAGGAAAGGGATCCGGATCATAAGAGAAAAAGGCTAGACTTCTCTCTAAAGAAAAAGAAGAACACAAGAGCAAACCCTAACCACAAACTTCCGAAATACTCATCTCCTAGAAGAATTTAGGCGTAAAACACTTGTTGTATCACTTATAGTTTGGTGGTAAATCCTTAGTGTCTTTGTGAGCGGTATCTGAGTTTCTCGTTTGTTGTAAAGCTTGAGACGTGAAAAGTCTTTAATAATATACTCTCCTTTCACGTTGCTTTTCTTTACTTTTGTGTAAACTTGCGTTGTTTCTTTGAGTTCGGTTTTACGTATCTTTCTTATCGGAGCTTAAAAGAGCCGGAGTCGGTTTCCTTCTCGATTAAGTTACGCAAGTGTCAGGTGTCGAGAGTGAGGTTAATCTCGAGGAAGAAGACGAATAGTATTACGCAAGTTGATTGTCCAGACGCCCTGTGTCACGCGAAGTGTTGTGTCGCGTGATCGCAATTTCTGGGTTCCAACAACGTGCATCAAAATTAATTCGATCCATGATCGACAGAACTGTATAAACTTTAAACATGTTACCGAGATAGCAATGGGTAACCATTACTAATTTTCCCATAATTAATCCATAAACTAAATGTAACCTAATATCCAATTTCTAAGAACAGTACACTAAATCAAAACACACACTCTGTTGAAGCTCCTTCGGTTTTGAATGGAGACAAACATTCTGCTAATGAAATGACTAAGTGTTTCAGGATCGTCACTCAGAAAGGAACGTTACACAGTGGTACACAGCGGTATTCTATCTAAGGAAGGCGAGACCGAGAAAGGAGAAAGACAAGGGATTGCGTTTCTAAAGGAAAGATCTGAGAGAAGATATTCGAAGAAGATATACTCGAAGATATTCAAGGAAGATTGTGATCTCGGTGATGAGACGGTTGAAGATATTATGGAAGGAAATATTATCTTTTGCTAAAAGATATTATTTTCTTAGAGATTTATTTCCATGTTTTATTCTAGATGATCTAGGTATAAAAGAAAGTTTTTAGACTTGAAAACGTGAGAGGTTTTGATTGAAGTTGTAAGACTGAGAGATTGAGAGAAGAAGAAGAAGGGTGATCCTTAAGCTTAGAGGTTGAGTTCGAGCTCGAGTGAGAGGAGTGATTCGTGATCGTAATCCGAGCTCTCTTTTGTAACGAACGAGAAATCAATAAGATAAGTACACCTTTCTAAATCCTTCAAGTGAGAAGCTTGAAGGTAGTGGTTTTACTCAACACAAATTGGTTGAGGTTTCCACTCTAAATCTTGCGTCAAAGTTTACTTCTTGCATACTGTTATTCCGCTGCTATACCTCCTGAGGAACAATACCTATTGTTCCCTAGGAAGTAACTATACTAACCGATCCAACAATTGGTATCAGAGCCTGGTCTCTAGATTTTTGTTAGCTTTGCAGGAAGTATGAGTTCACAAACTGCCATCAATGATTCGTTCTGGAAACCTCCTGTGCTCAAGTTCGGAGAATTCTCTTATTGGGTGGAACAGATCGAATCACATATCTGTTCGCTCCATGGACAGATGTGGAAAGTGGTAGAGTTTGGCGATATCAAAATTCTTGATCCTACTGATCCCTCTGGAGTCAAATTAAAGTCGAGGGCTGACTATCAAGACGCTGATTACAAGGTTCTGGAACTCAACATGCGAGCCAAGAAAGTCATGCTTGCAGCTCTAGGTCCTTCTGATCAAAGAAAGGTCCTCCGCTACAAAACTGCCCATGATATCTTCAATGCACTCAAAAGGATGTATGAGGGAAACGAAGATATCAAGAAGAACAGAATTCTTGCACTCACTAAGGAATATGATAGCGCTGTTCAAGGAAAGAATGAATCTCTTGATGAGTTTCATTCTCGATTTCAGGGATATGTAGGTCAACTGGAGTTTCTAGGAGAAACAATTCCTGAATGGAAGATCACTCATCAATTTCTTCAGGGATTGTCAGCAAAGTGGGACGCCTTTTCTCTGGCTCTTCAGGCACAAAACGACATCAAGAACATTACTCTAGAGGAGTTGGTTGCTCGCCTTCAGAGTAATGCAGGCATTCAACAAAGCAAAGTCTCTAGAAGAGAGAGTGAAAAATCTGAAAAATCTCAAAGCATTGCTCTAAAGGTTGAAAAGGCTTTCGATCTTGCTCAGGAAGATGATGAGGATGAAGATGGTGATGAAGAAATTGCCCTTATCACACGGGCATTTCGCAAAGTCTGGAGAGGAAGTCGCAATATGCAACGTTCCACTGATGGGAACAAAGATACCAAAGACATTGTCTGCTATCACTGTCAAAGGAAAGGACATTTTGCAAGGAACTGTTTCAAGAAGAAGGCAGGAGAAACACCTGTCCCTGCTCGGGAAAGAAAGGAAGCCATGATAGCTGCATGGGGTGCGTCTGACTCAGATGATGACTCAACATTTACCTCAAAGGAAACGTGTCTTATGGCTGCTGGAGGAGAATCGGAAGATGAGGTAACCGACTCTGAACTCGACTCTATCTTACTTACCAGAACAAAATCTCAGATCATAAAAGCTATAAAGTCCTTAGGGGAAGAAAATGGAAATCTAAATTTACTTCTGGAAGAAAAGAACGAAACTATCTCTAACTTAGTTGAAGAAAACAAGCTTTGGGTTTCAAAAGTCACCAAACTCGAGAAAGTGTCATTCCAGTCCCCAGATGTATGCAAATCCTGCCCTACCTACCAATCCACCATCACCTCCCTTGACAGTAAAGTTACTAAGCTCGAATCAGAAATTCTTATGTTAAGGCTGAGTAACTCTAAGCTAATGAAAGAAGCAGTAGATCTTAAGGGAAGTGAAGAAGAAAGAAAGAAAGTTTGGCTGGATGAGTATGTTGCTTCCAAAATTGAAAAGGAGAAGATTGACTTCTCCACGCGATTTGTACCCCGTACTGGACTTGGCTACTGTAAGTCCTTAGACTCCCAATCTAGTAACATTCCCTCCGGATCTCAAAGTCCTTCTCCTTCCGAGGAACATTGTGGTGGATCCAACTCTGGTTGCTCCCACAGTGGATCCAAGGGGGAAGAAAGGATCAAAGCCCGTGAGGAGAAGGTATGGTTTGATGGACAAAAGGCTTACCACATGTGGCTTAAACAGGTTCAGAACATCAAGCCGGTACAAATTGACTTCCAATCAAGGATTAACAATAAACCCATTTGGCCAGGTCAAAGCAAGTATGTGAATCTATGGAATCACAAAGTTTGTTGGTATTGTGGTAAAGCAGGTCATTACAAACAAAACTGTAACCTTAAAAGGGAAGACGATGAAAGAGCTTACTATTCTAGGCAACAGTCCAATGTTAGGAACACTCCTAGGATAAAAATTGAACTTAATGAACCAAGAAATAGAAGAGTATTTTCTAATCCAGGTAAGCCTAAGCTTGCCTGGGTACGTAAAAACTAATCTTTTACTTGCAGGATGGAGGGAAGAAATGTTCTTGGTATATAGATAGTGCTTGCTCGATTCACATGACAGGGAACAAAGACTGGTTCATATCTCTCCATCCACAAACCAAGGGTTCTATAACCTTTGGGAACAACAGTAAGGGAGAAGTAGTAGGAGTAGGAAAGGTAAGAATTTCTGACAAACTCTTTGTGAACAACGTTACTCTTGTAGACAACCTTACCTTTGATCTGTTGAGTGTACGTCAAATGTGCCAGGATGGTCAAAATAGGGTTGTCTTTACCACTGATGAATGTTTGGTTGAGAATGTTAAGACAGGAAAGGTTCTTTTAAGAGGCATTACTGAAAACAATCTATATAAGGTGGATCCCTCTTTCATCCCAGAAGAGGAACTATGCCTAACTGTCCAAACTGAGGAATCAAACCTGTGGCACAAACGATTCGCACATGCTAGCCTCAGACTACTATCAAAACTTCACAACAAGGACCTAGTGGTAGGTCTACCAAAGATAGACTGTCTAGCTGAAGAGGTGTGCATAGCATGTACAAGAGGAAAACAGGTAAGATCATCCTTCAAATCGAAGAAGCAGGTAAGTACTTCTAAACCTCTGGAACTAATCCACATGGATCTGTGTGGGCCTATGCGCACTCAGAGTCGTGGAGGAAACAAATATGTGTTTGTCATAGTGGACGATTATTCCAGGTACACATGGACAATCTTTCTTGCATCTAAGGAAGATGTGTTTGATGAGTTTAAGTATTGGTTGCATGCTGTTGAAAATCAGTCAGGTCTTCTCCTAAAGGCTATTCGTACTGACCATGGAACGGAGTTCGAAAACTCTCAGTTCTTGTCCCTGTGCAGGACCAAAGGAATTAATCATAACTTCTCTGCTCCAAGAACTCCACAGCAAAATGGAGTGGTTGAGAGGAAAAACAGAACACTGGAAGACATGACAAGAACAATGCTGATTGCGAGTGGTCTTCCTAGGAACTTCTGGGCTGAGGCACTGAATGCTGCTTGCTATGTACTCAACCGGGCAATGCTAAGACCCATGATAGAGAAAACTCCATATGAATTGCTTAGGGGAAGAAAGCCTAATGTCTCTCATCTTAGGGTTTTTGGTTGCAAATGCTTTGTACACAACAATGGGAAGGAAAGTCTGGGAAAGTTTGATCCAAGAAGTGATGAAGGAACCTTCGTTGGATATTCACCTCAGAGTAGAGCTTATAAAGTGTACAACAGGAGAACCAAGAAAGTTGAAGAAAGCATACATGTAGTCTTTGATGAAAGTATTATGGCTGGTACACTTGTCCAAGATTCAAATGTTCTTCCATTAACTGAAGATGACAAGGAACAGTTTCAACTCTTGGAAGATCAGATACACAATCCAAATGAAGAAGTCAACCAAGTACAAGAATCTATCTCTACAGAAACAAACAATGATCAAGCTCAGACAGAAAATGTACTGGAGGAAGTATCTGGATCTCAGGGGGAACATATCCCTACCGAGGAACAAACAGATGTTGAAGAACCTCAAGTAGGAGGAACTCGTCAAAGCACTCGTATTCATGGTCCTCCATCAAGACTCATGGACTACGTGTGCAATTGTGCTTCTACTTCAACAACTGATGCATCACTAGATCCTAATCTGAAGGATTGTTCCATCCTTACCTTAAATCCTATATTTCATGCCTTTTGTGCTTTTGTCTCTGTAGTGGAACCAAAGACAATTGAAGAAGCCCTAAGGGATCCAGAGTGGGTAAATGCTATGCAAGAAGAGCTTCATCAATTTGAGAGAAACGAAGTATGGAGACTGGTTCCCAGACCTAAAGACAGATCCGTCATCGGTACCAAATGGGTTTTTAGGAACAAGATGGATGATAAGGGACAAGTAACCAGGAACAAAGCTAGACTGGTTGTAAAGGGGTATAACCAGCAAGAAGGAATTGATTATGATGAGACTTTTGCTCCAGTTGCAAGGTTGGAAGCCATACGTCTTTTGATTGCTTACTCTGCTCATCATGGATTTAAGTTACAACAAATGGATGTAAAGACTGCCTTCTTGAATGGTGTTCTCAAAGAAGAAGTATATGTTGAGCAGACACCTGGCTTTACAGATCCTTCAAATCCAGATCACGTATTCATTCTTGACAAAGCTTTATACGGTCTGAAACAGGCTCCTCGAGCATGGTATGAAAGGTTGTCTCAGTTTCTCCTATCCCATGGTTATGTCAGAGGAGAAGTTGACAGGACTCTATTCCTTCTGAAGGAAGGTAAGCACACTCTAGTTGTCCAAGTGTATGTTGATGACATTATTTTTGGCTCCACCAACAAGCAACTAGTTACAAAGTTCACTAAACTGATGGAAAGTGAATTTGAGATGAGCATGGTGGGGGAACTTAAGTTTTTTCTGGGTTTACAAGTGGTACAAACTGAGGAAGGAACAAAGGTTCATCAACAAAAGTACCTCAGGGAATGCATCAGAAAGTTCGGGATGGCAGATGCCAAGGATTGTTCCACTCCTATGTCTCCAAATGACACAATAGGAATTGATGCAGACAAGAAAGAAGCTGATCAAAAAGTCTACCGTGGAATGATAGGTTCATTGCTTTATCTAACCGCCAGTAGGCCTGATATTATGCAAAGTGTGTGTTTTTGTGCCAGGTTTCAAGCAAGCCCCAGGGAAACACACGTTGCTGCAGTGAAGAGAATCTTGAGGTACTTAAGAGGAACAGATGATCTTTGCTTGTGGTACCCAAGAGGAGGAAGTCTTGAACTACTAGGATATACAGATGCAGACTTCGATGGTTACAAACCAGACAGGAAATCCACCTCTGGAATGGCTCAATTCCTCGGTCCATGTCTCGTGTCATGGGCGTCCAAGAAACAAACCACAGTAGCTCTCTCCACCGCAGAAGCTGAGTATGTAGCCGCAGCTGCTTGTTGCTCTCAACTCATATGGCTCAAACAACAGCTAAGTGATTTTGGTATCACCCTAGGTAACGTTCCTATTCTATGTGACAATACAAGTGCTATTGATATCTCTAAAAATCCTGTGCAGCACTCAAGGACCAAACACATTGATATTAGACATCACTTTCTACGTGATTGTGTGGAAAAGGGAATCGTCTCTATGGAGCACGTTCGGTCTGAGGATCAAATCGCAGACATATTCACAAAGCCATTAAATAAGGCCCCTTTCGAGAAGCTACGACTAGGGTTAGGTATGATCTCTCTCGAATGATCTTGCTCGTCTATAAAACCCCCAATGATTGGTGAAATTAGCTAATTTATTCATTCTGTACTTGATCTTTTGAAGCATGGTCACTCTTGATTTCCCATGATATGAATTCGTGTCTTTTGTGCTGCATGCTAGTACTATACATGCTTAGGAAAGTTACCATTCATTGTATTCAATTGAAGTCATGTTATTTTGAGCAAAGGTCTTATTTCCAGCCCAAAAGATTCCTCTTGATGTACTGAACCCACAATATAAGCCCAAAGGATAGAGGAAATCTACAGCCACCCTTAGCCTTCATGGATGATAGTCCTATGAGCCCTGTTTATTCATTCACAACTGGACTCACTCGCCATGATATAAAATTATTAAAATTCATGCTATATATTTTGTCTTTGTGTGATGTTCTCTTTGTACTCCTTCTGGTAACATTACCCCAACCATCACACACCTTCGTCATCAGATAAGGAAGGAAAAGTGAAAAGGCAATGTTCTGAAATCTGCAGTGGGAACTCATGGGTATTAGGGACGAGTGAAGTGACTGAAGGCACAGACCAATAATGACAGTTTTTACTCCCAAGGGTCATGATGAAAAGGGAAGAATTTTGATTGGAGAAAATTGCGGCAAAAATCAACCGGTGAATTTATGGAAACAAATTCACACAAGGGAAATTAAAGATTTGAAATTTGAAACGTTTTTGTTCTGGACACAACTGATTATAAAAGGAGTCTCCTGCAATCGTCCTCTTCACGCCTCAGTTCCTCTCTAAGAAAATCATATCCAGAACCCTAAAATCCTCAATCCCCATCAAAGCTCTCAACAATGGTGAACTCCAACTCCATCTCTCTCACGGGCAAAGAAAGCCCAGAAACAATTAGACGGATACTGGCTGCCATTGGAGTCGCCATAGAATATCCCGCAGAAACCCAATCAACTCCCTCAACCCAAATCAAAGAAAAATCACCATCTCCATCTCCAACAAAATCAAAATCTCTCTCACCAAAAACAGCCAAAACAACCACCCCCACGCCGTCTCCAGCCAAATCCAAAACTCCTCCTGTCACACCCATTCACACCACCTCCAACACCTCCACTGAAAAAGTCTCTACCCCTCCCACAGTAAAGCTCCACAGCCCATCTCCTTCCACAGATCCTTCACCACAAAAGTCGAACCCTAGTTCTATCCCTGAACCCATCAATGCTCCAAAGTTAGCAGAGCCTGAACCTAGCCCACAAAAAGCCACATCTGAAGGCACCGCCTCTGCCACAACGCCAACAGATCTGGGCGTTAAAGGAGTTCTTGAGGAATTAGAGGAAGAGAGCAGAAAAGAGGAGAAGAAAAAGGGTCTGGATGTAACAGACCTGACAATGGAAGATGAGGATGAACCAATCATCAAAAGAAAGGCACGATCTACGCCTCGACGGTCGTCAACCGTCGTATCTGAGGAGTCTGATGAACCTTCCACCAAAAGAGCAAAAGTTGAAATCTCTCTCTCTCGCCCTCGCACTCGCAGTCTCGCAGCAAAACCGCCCAGAGCCAAGAAAGCCCCAAAAACGATTGCCGAAGGCAAAACTCTGGGGAAGAGGGTAATCATCAGGGACTTAATATTCAACGATCAGTTCTTGATCAACAATGGAATGGAAGCATTGGTGGACATGGTTCGCTTCCAAGGCTGGGGAAAACTGTTTTGTTCCGCTGAACAGGTAAATGCTCAACTGCTCCGTCAATTCTACACTTCCCTCATAATCACTGAAAAACCTCACGCCGTGCAAGCCTCCTTCAAACTGGGTAAGGAAACTCACGTCTTCTCAAGTACTGAATTAGGTTTAATACTTGGTGTCCCGCATTGTGGGTTTGAGGAATATGTTAAAGGTCAGTGGCCTAAGGAGGTGAGCTTGGCTGCTATTCAGAATGTCTCTCAGGACTTCAATACTGAGGTGGTAGGGGAAATGTCAACAGCATCCATGGGAGTTGTGAATCGTGTGCTCCACAGTTACGTTATCAGTAACATTACACCCAGAGAGCAGAAGCGCACCACAATACTGATCCAGGATTTTTTAATCATGGATAGAATGCTCCTCAGGAAAGCCATAAATCTGCCTAAAATTATCATGCTGCACATGGCTCATGCCAGGAAGAATGACAGGCATGGTCTTCCTTTCCCTGGAGTTGTGAAAAAGGTACTGGAGTATTTAAAGGTGTATGAGTCTGGGCCTACTGATGCTATACATGCACGAGAGCTTGCTGAGGCAAATTTGAAGAAGATGCGTTTTGACAAGAACGCTGATGGTGCTTGGGTGAGGGCTTTGGACAATACTGAGATTGATGCCCTGTCTGAAGACCCTCAAGAGGAACAGAATGAAGCGCCCACTATGGTCTATCACAGTGATAAGTTGGAGGAATTGTGCACGCTTGTTGGACTCCTGTCTGAACAACAACATAGGCTAGCTAAGGAGATCACTGCTCTGAAGGATGAGATCCGTCGATGGACGACATCAAACCAGTAAGGTTCCCTTCGCAGTATCAAGACGCTGCCTTGCACTCTTCCTTCCTTATATCTGACCCACACTTTCTGTTCCCTAGCCCATCAACTTCTTCTCTTCTATGTTTTTTTTTGTACCCTCTGCTTGATGTACTTGTTCTTCGTTTGTTTGCTTTGCTTGTGTTTTTCTTTTCTTGCTTCACTATGTACTAGCGTCGGCCACTTAGACGCCTATTAATCAATGGAATGACTGTTTTGTGACCTGACTTCGCTTGCTTTAAGTCCTTATATGATTAAGTACAGCTTTTTGATGATGCCAAAAGGGGGAAAATAAAGGAAGTTCAAGGTTTTAGGGGGAATTTCAGATCCTTTCTCTACGAGTAACAATCCTAAGAGAAACTATTTATGGTCTACTGTGAATACACTTTTCATGTCCTATATCCTAAGTGTTTATATGCCTTAAAGAAGAGAATGTTTGTCACCATCAAAAAGGGGGAATTTGTTGAAGCTCCTTCGGTTTTGAATGGAGACAAACATTCTGCTAATGAAATGACTAAGTGTTTCAGGATCGTCACTCAGAAAGGAACGTTACACAGTGGTACACAGCGGTATTCTATCTAAGGAAGGCGAGACCGAGAAAGGAGAAAGACAAGGGATTGCGTTTCTAAAGGAAAGATCTGAGAGAAGATATTCGAAGAAGATATACTCGAAGATATTCAAGGAAGATTGTGATCTCGGTGATGAGACGGTTGAAGATATTATGGAAGGAAATATTATCTTTTGCTAAAAGATATTATTTTCTTAGAGATTTATTTCCATGTTTTATTCTAGATGATCTAGGTATAAAAGAAAGTTTTTAGACTTGAAAACGTGAGAGGTTTTGATTGAAGTTGTAAGACTGAGAGATTGAGAGAAGAAGAAGAAGGGTGATCCTTAAGCTTAGAGGTTGAGTTCGAGCTCGAGTGAGAGGAGTGATTCGTGATCGTAATCCGAGCTCTCTTTTGTAACGAACGAGAAATCAATAAGATAAGTACACCTTTCTAAATCCTTCAAGTGAGAAGCTTGAAGGTAGTGGTTTTACTCAACACAAATTGGTTGAGGTTTCCACTCTAAATCTTGCGTCAAAGTTTACTTCTTGCATACTGTTATTCCGCTGCTATACCTCCTGAGGAACAATACCTATTGTTCCCTAGGAAGTAACTATACTAACCGATCCAACACACTCCAACATCGACTAATCCATTTTAATCATCCATCTCATGCATGTATATATACTCCCTATTACATGTATAATTAATAATCGGAATAAAATCAATGTTACCTCAATTTCCATGAGCTATGATGTCAAACAAGAAACAAAATGATGTGCAATCAGGTAACTAAGCGACGGACAAGAGAACGAACACTCAAAGAAATTATTAAGTAGGGTTAGGGTGAGAGCTAACTTATATTAATTCAAAACTCTCAAAAATATATATCTTTATCATTATATATTATTTTCATATTACACATGATAAATGTAACCAAATCTATTATATAAAACTTAATAACAAAGAACTGAAAATTTTCTAAATCAGTTAACTAAGCAAAATTTCAATCAAAATTGAGGATATTACATAAATAATCGTCATCAACCCAAATTATGAAAATTGGTTAGTTATCTATAAATGCGAGTAAATCTCATTTCATATCATAATATTTGTTCTAAGTGTAATATTTCTGAAGAGAAACTCTTAAGGTGATTTTTGTTTTCTACCTATAAAATCGATAACGAAAATAAAATGCAGTCTTTTATTCCTTAGACTGTTTATTTTTCATATTAAATGGTTTTATAAAACTTTCCTGTGATAGTTACACCGTCGGAAAAGTCATACTCCCTCCGTCCGATATTATAGATCACGTTTTTCATTTTTGGCGTCCCAAAATATAGATCCTACTTTCTTTTTTTATCTTTTGTCTTATTATTAATATCACATCAATCTACACTCTCTTTCCTCTTTTTTACATTAAAACTCACACCAATTTACTTTTTTATCTTCTCTTTCCTACATATAAATCCACACCCACTCACAATCTCTCTCCTCTCCACTTTTCTTTCTACCTTCCTTAATTTACCTCAATAACAACAAACGAGATCTATAATATGGGACGGAGGGAGTAATACTTATCAATACAAAATCATAATATATACCTTTCTTGTGATAGCTAAAATCATACTCCATAATTATCAATACAAAATGAATTCAAAAGTGGTGTCGTTTATTTGGTCTCGTTTTGAAATAAATCTTTGATGGAACAGTTTTTTGGTTTTTTGTCTAAATTTGTGATAATTACAGTCTTATCTGCTGGCACCAATCAATTTTCATGCCTTATACTCCCTCCGTCCCTAAATAGAGGGCTCATTGGTTTTTTAATACTATTCACGGTCGAAGAGAATCTTTCGATTTCGGGCTATTCTATAAGGTAAAATATACTCATGAGTGGTCTTGTTTGATTCATGAGTACTTTAACAATATCAAAATTTTACAATTTTCACTAACTTGTAACGAGTAACGAGAGATATCGACGAAACAAAACATGCATCGGCAAATGTGCCTATTTGAAATGGAAAGATGAGGGAGTATAATTTAGCACGTGCTAATAGTGATCTCTGGTATATTTCACACGTCTAGAACTATTTATTTATTAATAACTTATTATCAAGAAACTACAGTATAACTCTGAGATATTTACATATGGATATTGTCATACAAGTACACCAGGCAAATAGAACCCTTAATCATACTTAATAATCACAATTTATTATTAACATTATGCTTAGTAGATACGCTAAGAAAAGTATATAGCAAAATATTTAGTTAGTATTTTGTTTACATTAAAACAAAACATTTATGGGGCTGGGACGCATACCGGCTACATAACAATGGAATCACTAGTGGAAAAAACACCTGTTGAGGCGGGCAAAACCCCCCCTGTTGAGACGGGCAGAGATCGCTGCAACAGAGGGGGCTGCAACAAGTAAATACTTGTTGAGGCGGGCATTTGTTCGCCTCAACAAGTGGTCTTTTGAGGCGGGCAAAAGTGTGCCCGCCTCAACAAGTAGCCAAATAGTTTGGCTCACAAGAAACTGCCCGCCTCAAGAAAGTATGATTTTGAGGCGAACGAAGCAGGTGCCCGCCTCAAAAGATGGCATTTGCCCGCCTCAAAAATTGCATTTGTCCGCTTCGTCTGTATTCTTCAAATTTACATAGGTTAAATAAAAGGATTATTATAATAACAAAAATCTTCTAAACTCAGATTTACAACAAATATATATCAATTCAATCTTTATGATAAAGCTTTAAGCAAATTTACAACCTAATCGAATCTATGGTTTACAAACTAAACTAAGATTTACATACAAACTTTACCTGTTTATGCTTATATAAAAAACCCTAAATATCCCATTTAAAAAAAAAATCCTAAACATAAAAAACCAAGCTGAAATGCTGAATGATTTACAACATGATTCCCTGAGATGCTCGAACAATACAAACAAAGGTCCTTGAACTGCTCGAACAACACGATTCCCTGTTTATGCTTACCCGTTTACTTACCACCATTAACAGTATAGCAGCAGCCTCCTTTGCCGACTTGCCTTGCTTCTTCTTACTCTTTTCACCTGCTGACTTAACAGCAAGTAAAGCCTCGTCTTCCCATGACTTTCTGACACTAGCCATGGCCATACGTGCTTCTTTGGTCGGATAAAGGAAATACCTCAAAACCAAGAGCAAATCCGACCAATTTAGGTCGTCGGAGAAGCTTCTGACACACGCGCAAATCAAATCAGAGCGATTCTTTGCGATCAGCTTGGAGAGGAGTTGAGATTGGAAGCCGCATACATGCTTGCTGAAAATTAGGGTTTCCAATATCCCCCAAATCTCGAGAGAAACACAGGCATCAATCAGCGCTTGGATAACATCCCGGGACAGGAAATCCCCGACGGATGAGATTAGATCCGGATCTCCATCTCCATGAACTGCTCGAGCTTCTCTCCAGCCACCAGATCTACTTTTCGTCGGGGTCGGACCAGAGGGATGGTCGATTGAAGGCTTTGAACCCGGAATCGTCCTTGGCTTCTTGATTCTTACCCTGCAATGGCTTGGGCCGTGATTTTAACCCTGGAATGCATCCCTTTTTTCGGCTCTCACAAATCGATGAGAAGAAGGAGATCGAACGAGTTAGATCTAGAATATAGGAGAGGAAGAGAGGAAAGGAAGAGGATATTGATGAGGAGCTATCGAGATCAGTAGATCTGAGATATGGAATGGGGAAGAGGAAGAATGGGTTACATCTGGAATGAGTTTAGGGTTTATTAGGGGAAGAGGGATGAGACAGTTTTTTCAGAAAAAAAACAAAGCCTTGCAATATACAGCGTCAATCACTGCCTTTATTTGGAGATCTGTGAGTCGTTGGATCACTTTCTTTATCTGGAGATCTAACGGTGGTAATTGAAGATCCGTGGGACATGTACTAATTAAGTAGTTGGCAGAATTTTGTTTTTTAAATCACACTTGTCTCAAAAAATCATACATGTTGAGGCGGGCGCCTTAGTGCCCGCCTCTAATCTCTTCGTCGCATCATTTGAGGCGGGCGCCTTACTGCCCGCCTCTATTTTTGGGTTCTGTTGAGGCGGGCGCCTTACTGACCGCCTCAACAAGTCAAAAACACAAATATTATTTGAGGCGAACGGATATTTGCCCGCCTCTAAAGTACCTGTTGCAGCGAACTAAACGACTGACCGCCTCAACAGATAGTAGAATAAGACTTTTTGCGTCGGTTTTTAAGGTGACCGCCTCAACAGGGGGCTGCAACAGATGTTTTTTCTACTAGTGAATACACCTTCACCGAGATCTTAAGGCATCCTAGAGTCCTACATCGACTTCAACAAGAAGCGCGGGATATCGCAGGCGAAAACGAAAAACATAACCGAAGAGGACTTGGACAAAATGCCCTACTTAAAAGCCGTTATCAATGAGAATTTCCGACTCCATCCTCCATTACCTTTACTCGTCCCTCGGGAATGCACCGAAGATGTAAAGCTCAACGGATACGACATTCCCAAGGGTACCCAAGTCATTATTAACGCTTGGGCGATTGGGAGGGACCCTACATTGTGGGAAGACCCCGAGATGTTTGTTCCAGAAAGGTTCTTGGACTCGAATGTGGATTATAGAGGGAAGGATTTTGAGCTAATCCCGTTTGGAGCGGGGAGGAGAGGATGTCCTGGGATTACATTCGCAATGGCGTCGATTGAGCTTGTGTTGGCGAATCTTGTGCACCAATTTGATTGGGATGTGCCGTTCGAAATGGAAAGGGAGAGTTTAGATGTCAATGAGGTTTCGGGGTTCACTCCTTGTAAGGAAACTCCGTTTGTTGTCTTTGCTACTCCAAGGATTATTATTTGATTAATCCACTAAAATAAGGCTCCATTCGGCAGAGCTTTTTTTACACATTACGGAGCTTAAAAACATTCATCTAGCTTAACAAGCTTAATGTAGATTAAAATAGCTTAATTTGTTAATGCTACACCCCCTAGATTAATGGAGCTTAACAAGCTTAATTTCATTTTTAATCCAGTATTACCCTTTATCAATAAAGAATTAAATAATTCATTGTATCCTTTTTCGTAATTTTACTATTATTATTACAAATTCAGCTAGAAGTACCGAACATTCAAGTAGCTTTTTAAACAACATTTTCATCTTCAGCTTCAGCTATTCATTCAGCTTCAACTCCAGTTTCAGCTACTTATTCAGCTTCAGCTACTATTTCAGCTCAATATACCGAACGGAGCCTAAGTCAAAATAGCCATGTCATATTGTAATGTCTACAAGACCATTCACTTGTTGTATCAACATTGCGTCACAACAGAATTTGAGATTTTCCCCTGTGTAATTTCAGAAGATCGAACTTGCCTGAAAAGAACCAGATTCGCTATTGAATGTGGATGCAGGCTTGATATCTCATTGTTGTACTTCAGTATTGAGTACACTTGATTAATACTCCATAATGAATTGAGATATTTTGAGAGAATTTCTTAACTGTCATTGATAGAATGAATTACATATATAGTACAAGGTGTCTTGCAGAGAAAGGAAAATCCTATACAAAAGATTTACAAGAATAAAATCAAAGATAACAATATGTATTGTTTCCTAATACCCCCTTCAAGCTTATGTTGGTGGGCGAACATGAAGCTTGGATCGAAGAGTGATGAAGCGCTGCGTCCCTACAGCCTTGGTAAATATATCAGCAGTCTGATCTTGAGCAGGCACATGACGGACAATGAGAGATCCATCTGCAACTTGTTCTCGAACGAAGTGAAAATCAATTTTGATATGTTTGGATCGCTGATGAAATACCGGGTTGGTAGTCATGTAGGTTGCACTGAGATTATCACAAAGAAGAATGGGAGGTGGTGTGAGAGGAGCCTGAAGTTCCTGAAGCAGCTGCTGAAGCCAGATGAGTTCAGTTGCAGCAAAAGCAATTGCTCTGTATTCTGCCTCTGAGCTGGACCTGGACACTGTTGTCTGCTTCTTAGAGGACCAGCTGATCAGAGTACCCCCATAGTAAATTGCAAATCCATGTTGTGCACGACTGTCGTCACCATCTTATGCTAATCCTGCATCTGTGAAAGCAACCAAGCGATGATCTGAACAAGGACAAATAGTAAGACCATGGTCGACTGTACCTTTCAAATAGCGAAGTATGCGTTTTACTGCTGCCCAATGAATGGTTGTTGGACGATGCATATACTGACACACTCGATTTACCGCATAGGCGAGTTCAGGCCGTGTGATGGTAACATATTGTAGTGCACCAACCATACTTCTGTAAAGGTGTGGATCATCCATAGGGTCCCCAGCTTTTTCGAGACGTGAGGCAGGTTCGGCAGGCGAAGAAATAGGCTTCGCATCAGTCATGTGGCTGCGTTGTAACAAATCTCGAATATATTTTTGCTGTGTGAGAACAATGGAGGACTTGTTACGGGTTAGCTCAATCCCAAGAAAATAATGGAGCGGGCCTAGATCACGTAGCGAGAAAGCAGCATTCAGGAGTTTGATGAACTGAGAAATGGTGGCACAGCAGGACCCAGTGACAATGAGGTCATCTACATAAACTAAGATGTAGAGGACTATCTTTCCACTGCGTCTGATGAACAAAGTTGTGTCAGTCTTGCATGGAACAAAGCTGTGCTGTAACAGAAAGGATCTGAGTTTCGTGAACCAGGCTCGTGGTGCTTGCTTGAGACCATATAGAGCTTTCTTGAGCAAACAGACATGAGAGGGATTGGACTGATCAATGAAGCCAGGTGGTTGAGTCATGTACACCTGTTCTGACAACTCTCCATTAAGAAAAGCATTGTTAATATCAACCTGATGCAAGGGCCACTGTAAAGTGAGAGCAATAGTGAGTACAAGACGTATAGTAGTAGGTTTCACAACAGGGCTAAAGGTATCAAAATAGTCAACACTCTCTTCTTGATTGAACCCTTTTGCTACTAGTCTGGCTTTGTAACGTTCCACTGATCCATCTGCCTTCCTTTTAATCCTGTACACCCACTTACAGCCAACAATGTTAGCATTACAAGGACGAGAAACAAGTTGCCACGTCCCATTACTCAAGAGAGCATCATATTCAACCTGCATAGCATGTTGCCATTCGGGTGATTTTGAGGCTTGTAGAAATGTTTTGGGTTCGGGATAGTGATCAGGACAGGAGGGAAGAGGATGTTTTGTGGAGTTGAAGCTTTTGGGTTTTAGGTTATTGGTCTTTGATCGAGTGACCATAGTGTGTTGACTGTCGTCAACGGGACGAAAATATGATGGAAAAGATGGCGCAGGTGAAGGAAAGGAAATAGAGGGAGTAGAATGTGTACCTGAGATGTCCAGTGAAGTAGCTGCAGGCAGGAGCTCCTGTGAAGGTTCCGAGAACGGCTCGGGTGAGGATGTGGTAGTGTGATCAGTGGGGTTTGGGGACAAGGTAGGCTCAGATGAGGATGTGGTGGTCTGATCAGTGGGGGTTGGGGACAAGGTAGGCTCGGATGAGGATGGTGGAGGAGTTTCAGCTGGTTGTTGAGTTGCAGGAGGTGCAGAGGATGGAGTGCTCGAAGAGGCGAGTTGTAGGAGAGACAAAGGGAGGCTGACATGGGTTGGAGTAGGTGAAGATGGTGGGGGTTGCAGATGGGCTGGATATGGATGAGTTGATTCATCAAAGATGACATGACGGGCCACATAAACTCGATTTGTTGGAACATGGAGACATAAGTATCCCTTGTGTTTTGAACTGTAACCCACAAATATGCAAGGTGAAGATCTAAATTCAAGTTTATCAGTGGTGTAGGGTCGAAGAAATGGATAACACAAGCACCCGAAGCTCTTGAGGAAAGAATAATCAGGAGGTTTGGCATAGAGACGTTCAAATGGAGATTTGTGGTGTAGGATAGGGGTAAGGGTACGGTTATGAAGATATACAGAGGTATGGAAGGCATGTTCCCATAAGGTTGTAGGAAGATGAGCGTGAGACAAGAGAGCAAGACCTTTTTCAACTATAGTGCGGTGTCGACGTTCAGCTGCGCCGTTTTGAGATTGAGTGTGGGGACAAGAGACACGATGAATGATACCCTGTTGTTGGAGATAGGTAGATACATTGCGATACTCACCACCCCAATCAGATTGAAATTGTTTGATTTTGACATTGAATTGTGTTTCAACCATCTTTTGAAACAGTTGGACAAAGTGTAGGACCTGTGATTTTTGAGATAGAAAATGAATCCATACAAATTTGGTGCAATCATCAACAAAGATCAAGAAGTATTTGTTCCCATTAAATGAAGATACGGGTGCAGGACCCCAAACATCAGAATAAACAAGTTCGAAAGGACGCTCACATGACTGATGTGTACTCGGGAGGTGAAGTCTACGACTTTTCCCAAGCTGACACGACTCACAAATGTGTTTTAGATTATTCAAAGACACTGGTAATTGAAAACGAGAAATAAGACGCTGAAGTAAAGACTCGTGAGGATGGCCTAGGCGCTCATGCCACGTCTGGAGACTGGTTTTTGTGCCAAGATAGACAGAGGATAGGGCTGCAGGAGAGGGAGATGAGGTTGTGTGGTTGAGTTTGTATAGGCCGTTCTCAATGGTTCCTTTGAGGAGCGTCCGACCCTGCAGATCCTTCACAAAACAATGATGGGAAAAAAATACCATGTAGGCATTGTTCTCAGTAACAAGTTGAGAGACACTAAGAAGGCTCTTTTTAATTTCAGGGACAAACAAAATATTATGAAGTTGAACAGGTTCATGCGTAGTAGGCAGAATAGAAGTACCCAAATGTGTAATAGGAAGAGACATACCGTTACCGACTTGTAAACCTTCATTGCCATTGTAGTTGGATTGTGTGGAAAGATTGCCAAAATCAGAAGTGACATGATTGGTTGCTCCAGAGTCAAAGAACCACGCTGGATCAGCTAATGCAGATTGAGAGGCTGCAGCATGGTATGCTAGACGATTCTGCTGCTGTTGCTGCGCTGGTTCAGATCGAGGAGGTCGAGGGCGAGTGGGCGGGTATCCATTGGTGTTGAGACGTTGCCAACAATTAAGAGCATCATGACCATTCTTCTTGCAGATTTGGCATTGAAGACGGGGGCGAGATGAGCCGTCTGAGTTGGTTGCTTGTTTGGATGTCGAAGAAGAGCGAGATCCAGAGAAACCACGGTTGGCGACATTAGCAGATGGTGAGGTCAGGTCTGTTGTAAGAGAAGGAGAGGTAGCTTGAAGACGTTCCTCTTCTTGAAGTAGCAGGCCAAGAAGTTGATCTGAAGAGAGGGGTTCCATCCGCATATTGAAGGCAGTACGAAAAGCCGAATAAGACGAGTCAAGACCATGAAGAATGCACTCAACGAATTCTTCGTCAGGAACAATGTAAGAGCATTCAGCAAGGGAGTCCGAAAAGGCACGCTTTTTCTCTACGTACTCAAGGATAGAGAGATTGCCTTTAGGAAAGGAATTCATTTGTTGCTTGACGTGCATCAGACGAGCACGATTTTGAGCATAAAACATCCGTTCCAGAATTTGCCATGCTGCGGCTGTTGTAGTTGCACGAATGACATGAGCGTGGAGCGGAGTAGTCAAGGTGGAGGTGATCCAAAGTAGAACCAGATTATCTTTCTTCTTCCATGCGATGTAGTCAGGATTGACTGGTGCTGGTTCAGTAGAGCCAGGCGGTGATGGAAGAGATTGATCTGGAGCCGAATCAACCTGAATGTGCGATTCAAGATCATAGGCCGTAAGTGTGGCCTTGACTGAATGACGCCATAGGGAATAGTTTGTGCGATCGAGACGAATCTGGAGATTTGGAAACTGCAGAGAGGCAGGAGATTTCTCTCTGGTGGCGGCAGCAAGAATGTTGCCGATGGTGTTTGTTGGAGACATGGTGGCCGGTGGCGGAAGCTAGGGTTAGCAAAGGACCGGTTGCTCTGATACCATATAATGAATTGAGATATTTTGAGAGAATTTCTTAACTGTCATTGATAGAATGAATTACATATATAGTACAAGGTGTCTTGCAGAGAAAGGAAAATCCTATACAAAAGATTTACAAGAATAAAATCAAAGATAACAATATGTATTGTTTCCTAATATACTCCGTAATAGGAGTATGCGCCATAAGCAAGATATTGCCATAAACAGACTGATAAGACTCACTCAATCCCGTAAAAATCTGAAATAGCTTATGTTCTTGTTCATTCATGAACTTAAAAAGCTACGGCGCTAAAAAAAGAAAATCTTGTTCTAAGAAGACAATGCCAAGACGACTAGACCACTGAACCAGTCATCTTCCAAAATTTGAATTTAGGGACTTAGCTTGACACAATAACAACACTTGACTGTGGACAAATCAACATTCTCTTGTAGTGACATAATAATACTATGAGCTAAAATTCATATGACCATAATCACTAAAAAAGTTATATAACATCACAGAGAATTACGCAGCTGATGTGTGTTTTTACCCTTTGTCATGTATGCATCACTGGATCACACCTCACCTCGCCTAGTCGATAAACTGTTGTCCTTCATAATAATTTTGTAACCTTCTCCCCCATAGGCGAAGCTTCTACAAGACATCGTGCCTCGTTTACAATTTGATACCTAGTCTTGGAAGAAATTGCTAAAAAGACGCATGGAGGTAAAAGATCACAAGAATCAATCAATATTGTTTCTTGTAAGTAATCAATCAATCAATCTGAGCGAGCTCGGGCTCAAAAAGTCTAGTATAATAAAAAAAATGTCTTCACTTCTACCCTAATTAAGGGCGTTTAACCCCACACCTGGAAAATTATAATCCGCACCCGTTTTGGGCGCATTCTAAACGCACCCAAACAAACCGGGTCGGTTCTGGGTGCACCCTAAATACCCTCAAGGGAAAAAAATTGCCTTCAAAATGCTCAAAAATCGGGTTTAGTTTTGGGCGCATCCTAGATGCGTCCAAAACTGAACCGGATTATAAAAACAATATTTGGACGCATCAAGAATGGCCCCAAGAGTGGGTGCGGGTTATAATTTTTCGTGTGATATTGATTTGACCTATTCGCTCGACAACAGAATCGATAGTTCTCTAACCACAAACGATTCAATGAACAATCAAGTAAAGAATCTGAATGCAAGAGGACACATAGTATGTTCACGCGGTTCGACAAACCCTAATCCGCGGAGTCTCAGTGGGGAGACTCAGCCCAACAATGCACTAGGATACTCAGGGAGTTCGCACAGAAGTTACAAAGCAAGGCAAGAACGGCAAAACACAGAATACATGCAAGATCTAACACAGATCTAACAAAGAGATGAGGAAGAGAAGGAAATTGGGATTCGGCCCCCAATAGGTTGTTGTAGCTTCAAGGCAGGAGCAACAATGAGAACTCAAGTCTTCTATCGCCAGAAATCGCCACCCTAGGACCTCTGCAGAAGCTCTTCAAGAACTCTCTCTCTTTTTCTGATATCTCTCTCTCTTTTTATGATATCTCTTTCTGTAATGAGCGTCGTGAACAGTGATCGATCTAGGGCAAACTTCCTCTTCAAGAGAAGCTTATATAGCTAGGTCTTCTTATCAACAAGTCTCACCAGATAGCTCAAGCGGGCTTCGTCCACTTGATCAACAGATGCGGCCCAAACAAACAACACAGCCCAAGAACAAAGCCCAACTCCAGATATAACCCAATACCAGATTATGCCATTCAACCGGTTACCCGGGGTTGCATGATATCCGGTTTCAGATTAATCATAAAGCTAGAACAAGTCCTAGGCAATCTACCAATCTCTACACTTAAGCTTTGTTATACTAATGTGCAAACTACTTAGGTCATACATGAACTTAGGATTATGACACTTACGTTTCGGATGCGGGTTTTTTCTCAAGATCCACGAGGGCAGCCTCTCTCCCAGCTCTTCATTCTCCTTCCCCGACTCTTCAGCCTCCCTCCCAACTTTTCAGCCTCTCTGCGCATCTCTCTCAGGTCAAATGTGTGGACGTCTCTGGCCCCGTAGCGGCCTCAGTTGCCGTTGCCGACTCCGTCAAGCTCTACGACCTCTCCACCTGCTCGGAGATTGGCTCCCTCATCCCCCACTCGTCTGTCTCCTTCACTTCCCTCGTCTTCTTCTCGCCTGCTTCTCTCTCCTTCCTGCGGAATCTCATCAGCGCATAAGAGGATGGCTCCGTCTCCATCTATGGCGCGGATCCCTTCGTTCTTCTTTAAGGTTGCGCATGTCCACAAGAAGATCGTCAATGATATCGATGTTCAATGATATCGTTGTCTTAATCATGAAAATGGAATCAGTTGTGCAGGTGAACTCTAAGAACTTGACGGAAGAAGGAGTTCACTGTTTGAGATATTGGGAAAACCGTAACTTCCACTTAGATGATGAAAAATCCTACTCCAACATGTTCATTTCATTTGATCTATATTATTGCCTTATTGGTGTGTTGTCATCATCAACTAGGAGTTCATGAAAATGGATATCGCTTATTTAACTAGTGTCAAGAATGAATTCCATGGATTTAATTAATGCTTAGTGTTTTTGTTTTGCAATTTGATCTTGTAGACAGTTTATTGTAGAATATGTGTTCACAACTTATCAATATTGTTATGAAATGAGTTGTCAACGCAATTAATTCAACGGTTAACACCCCTAGGTAAACTGTCAACACGATTAGTATAATGCCAAATTGACTAATTAACTGTCAACTTGACTAATTAACTGTCAACTCCTATAATATCTTGTCAACACAACTAATAACTTGTCAAAAAACAAGACGAATGATTGTCAACGCTGCTAATAATATGTCAACACCACTAACAACTTGTCAACAACACAACAAATGATTGTCAACACCGCTAATAATCTGTCAACACAATAAATAAAACTAAATTGTCAACAAGACATTAAATAAAAGTGTCAACAAGACACTCAATAAACTTGTCAACAAACTAAATAAAACCGTCAACAAGACATTAAAAGTGTTAACAAGACACTTAATAAAATTATGAACACACGAAGTAAACTCTCAACAAGATACTAAATAAAACTGGCAACAAGACATTAAATTAAAGTGTCAACAAGACACTTAATAAAATTTTCAACACACAAAATAAATCTATCAACGCAAAATAAAAATTGTCAACACACTAAATTATATGTCAACACAATATATAAAATTATCAACACACAATATGGAATGTCAACACTACTAATAATTTGTCAACATCATTAAATTAAATTGTCAACACCACCAATAATTTGTCAACAAAAGACAAATTATTGGTGGTGTTGACGAAGGAGAGGAGGTCGGACGACGACGAAGTTAAAAGAATACTTTACAGAGCACTCTCCATTCACGAATCACGAGGCTCGCCTGCTTGCAATAGGTGAATAACTCCCCATATCATCAAGCTTTGTATTTCTCACAATAGGGCCACCTGAACCAGCTTGCTTGTCCATACTGCCCTTCAGTATCCCAATCTGTATTCATTGCAGCATCTGAAGTTGCTATATTTGGGGAAGAATATGTTGTCTGAGCCACAAGTTCAATCCCCTCTTTGCTCTGGTGGCAACAACTTATATTGTTTTAGAAAAATTAACAACTTTATAATAAATGAAGTGTAATGATAAGACATATTACCATACTGAAGGAAGTGCTGCACCACTGTTGAGGAACTTGAGGTGATGCTGGAGGCAAACTGGAGTTGTTCCCATAGTGCATTTGACATAGACCTAGCCAAACTAGGGCCGGCCTGCCCGGCCCTCCCAGCCCGCCCTAAAATTTGGGAGGATACGGGTAGGGGATTTTACCCATAAGGGCCGACCCTGCCCGACCCTTTTTTAAAGTGGGAGGATATGATATCGGAGTAGGGCCCTGAGGGCCGGCCCTACCCGGCCCATATTATATATATATATATATATGATGAAGATGGGTCAGATGCGAGTACTATTACCACGACATAATTTTTTTTATTATGTGTTTTTGGATTTTTTTTTTGTTGAATTTGGTTATGAGGATTGTTATGTAAGCATGCATTTTGGACTTTTTTGGTTTTTAGCATGCGTTTTTGGCTGGTGAATTGCTTGTAAGTTGTAAGCACTAAACTGGTTTTGAATGTTTTAGTAACACGGTTTAGTACGGTTTTTGATATTTAATTTCTCTGTGTAAGTAGTTGAGGGCCGCCCTGAGGGCCCTAATGGGGGATATGGGTAGCGGAATTGTCCCATTTTAAATGGGAGGGCTTGGCCCGGCCCTGGTAAATGGGTAGAATTTGGAATTAGCCCCTGCCCTGGCCCGGCCCAAGCCCTAGTTTGGTCACGTCTAAGTTCCTCAAAAACGAGTTTATTTGGGCTTTAAAAAGGAATGTGACGGCCCAATAGAACTGTGAACAGTAAGTGGTATTTCTGTCTTTCTTCCTGAATTGCAAAGGGGAAATCCATAATCGAGGATTTCTAATCGATCGCATTAGTTGGCACGATTCCTGTCGAAATTTAACTTTCACGGCCCGCGGATTCGTTCGCTTCTGTATTCTCCATTTCTTCGCCACAGATTTTTCATCGTTTTTCTGTTCATCTACCTCGAATTGCTCCGATCAGACTGTAAACCCCCATATCTAGGGTTCAAATCTGCATTTCCAATTCAAGATTCAGGAGAAGGTTGCCGATCGAGATGGATTGGGGAACTGTGACAACTGAAGATCTCGTAGACGCGCTCAGAGAAGTGGATTGGTCTTCGCCGCCTCGTCCTCTCTCCGAGTTCTTTTCCCGATTCACCCTCCCCCGATCCTATGCCAAATGGAACAGCCGTCTTAAATGCAACCTCTACTAGTATGTTCTATCTTCTCTCTCTTGTGCGTATTATTACTTATTAGTCGCATGAATCTGGAAAATTGTTGCGGAAGTTGGAAGATAATTCTCTGCTAGGACAAGAGGTGTTGTTCTTGGGTTTCGAATCAAAGAAACCTCTTTTGGCTACTGATTAGTCGTTATTACATGGATGAGACCTAATTGAACGAATTTGTTTGATAGGGAAGTATAGAAGACAGATCGTATAGAGGATGTTGCTGTTAGATTGGTCTCAAATCATAATTTGATTAGAAATTGCAGCATCGGCATGTATTAGTAAATATTGAAATGCTGTTAGTTTTCTGTATCTGGCTGATTGAACTTAATTTAAGCTATAGCTTTTAAAAAAAAATGAATTTCTCTAGGAATTTTAGCTGCATTAGGTAACATAATAGATTTTAAATCTAGTGATTGTTGTTTGATTGATTATGTAATTGCATTGAAAGGACATCAAAAGATGATGAGTTGTGGATGTCAAACTGGACTGATATGTTTAAGTCCTCCACTTCTAGTTTGTTTTATATGTAAATTAAATGTGAGACTACTTTCCGTAGTCCATATTCATAATCACTAACTCTACAACACCATCCTTTATACATTGCTCTTTTGTTGTCCAATTTTGTCTCTGTTTACTTTGTGTTCTTATGGCTTATGTTAAGGCAATAAGGTTGGTTGTTTGCAAGGTTCTAATACATTTCTCTTTCAACTGTTATGCTGCAGCTATCGCACCAACTACTTTATCCTGATAGTTTTCATTCTTGGTAAGCGAATAGAGTGATTTTGTTTCTTCTGTGAACTCTTAGATCACTTCCGTGGTTGTTGTCTCACGCTATATAATACGAATATGCAGGACTGGGTTTTGTCAGGAAGCCGCTTGCTATTTTAGCTGCTGCTCTAACAACGCTCAGTATCGCTTTCCTCAATGATAGGTATATTACTAATTTTGATTCCCCTAGCTCTGGCCATGAATAATTGTCACCACTTTTACTCTTGGTGTTAGATGGAGGAAGAGAAATATTTGAGCCTTGTGTATCATAGTTATTTTATTTTTCTTCATTGGGCTAAAGAAGACAAAATATTGACCACCTTGGTCCTTCAACATGAAACTTGTGTTCTTTTTGTTTATACCTTGGTCTACAGCTTTGCTGGTACATTTAGCGAGAAGGTAACAAGGACAGTGAGACAATTCTCTCCACACTTAGCCGCCAAGATGAGGCCACCACTTACGTGAGTCTGTTTACTTGAATTTGTGGTAAAAAAGCTTTAAATTTCTGCCCACTAATTGTTTTTGTGATACTGATTTAGGCCTGTTATTCGTGGACGCCCTTCTGCTAAGAGGTCTATATATATTTGTGGACGTCCTCGTTGGGTGTTTGTCTTTGTTTTCTCTTCTGGTACATGGACTCTCTCTTAGGAAATCTTGTTTTCTTTTAATTGGAGTCACTTTATAGGAATAGTTTAAATTCTGAAATCTGTATGCTATTGCTATTAAAATGCTTTATATAACGATCTGTCTTTTCCTGCTTCAGTGAGCTTATTCCTTTGGTTTGTCTCTTGTGGTCTCCTAACTGTGCTGTGGGCACTTGCATTTGGTCTTCTTGGTAATCCAGCTTCTTCATTTGTAAAGGCTCCTTCCCTGTTCCATTACCTATTTTAACATGTTCCTGGCTGTTATTTGTTTTTCAGCAACCATCCTCCATGCAAGTTTCAGAACTCCTAATCTAAAGGCCCGTCTTAACACTTTTCGGGAGGAATTTCGTGCAGTTTGGCGAAATTATAGTGAAATATAGTCCCGGCTACTTATGGATAAGGTCAGTGAATTTCAACATAATTGCGCTAATGCAATTTCTTGCTAAATACGAATGTACTTTTGCTATTTGCCAAAGTATATAACTCGTGTTCAATATTCAGTAAATCTCTTCCTGAATATTACTTCTGCTGTCGAATGTTTTAGCTCAATAACGTGACCATACTTCTTGATCAAAATAACCAGCTATGCATTCTTTCAATTATCGGATATCCCTTTTTACTCTCTTTGCTGTTCCAGTAAAACTTGTCTTGTTCTCTGTATCACTACTTATAAATATATTACCATTGTATTATCATTCAAAGTTGTAGTTCTAGTAGCCTGTCTCATTATCTATGCTAAACAATTATGATTGTAGTTTTGCTAGAAAAATGACTTTTATTTCTCTAAGAGGTTTAGCTTCTGTAATTTCTGTGTTTGATGGAGGTCTATGACACCTTTACCTGTATCTACCTTCCAATGTCTTGGGGCCAGAAAGGTTGAGGTGCTTGTTAGAGGAAGTATAGAGTGCATAGCTGATTTTGGATAAAATGCTTCATATAATTCTAATTATCACTATATGCAAAATTTATACTACTATAATTTCCAGTTGCTGCTCTGAATTATTAAGCTTTCTGTACACAGACATGATTGCAAAGGAGTTGCTATAATGGATTTTGTAATTAGCCAATGCTTTATACCATTTCATTCCAATTTCCTTGGTCTTATGACCGTTATCAAATAAATGATTACATATGGCTCTATGGAGTCTTAGGAAGAGAGTCCATTCTTGTTGGTTTGTTTCAGGCCTTGGTTACACTTATAATTGTCTATGACTTTAGCCCAGGAAGTTGATTTATTGCCTTGATCGTTCTCATGAGGAATTACTGTGTTAGGATCTTTAGGCCCTATGTGCTGGAATATGCGAGATAGTTATTTCGTTTCTCAACGTCTAGAGAAGTTAACACTAAAACAGAACCTGCCATGCTTGATCTAGGTTGCTGATAAGCATGTATATTTATCTCAGTGTCCTACAGTAGTTGACATGTTTTTTTCATTGTCTAGGAAACCGAACATCAGTTGCGGTGATGTTACACATTGTTGACCAACATTTCAAACCGTGGCGGTGGATTTCTGTGGGTGAAGGTTGCCCAGATCAAATGGTGCACATACATTTTCCTGATGCTCAACTCCTTTTTTAGTGAACAAGATCCATTACAAAAAAAATGTGAAAGTGACAATGTAGTGCAGAAAGATGATGATACCTATATGTTTGTGTGATAGTTTGTGTTTTAAGCATGTAAGAAATCAAATTGATTTAGATGGGATTAATGGAACTTCTGTCTGTTGCGCTTGTATATTCAAGTGCTTGCATTTTGCTTGATCTTGCACACTCCTCATGGAAGGATCTATGGATCTGGGAAATTCAGCTACAGCACATAATATCTGAACACCAATTACCAAATCAGGTCGAGTTGCATAAAGATCTTAAATTCAGCTATGATTAATGTGTAAATACGTGCTGCAGACATTGAAGATCTCTTTCGTATACTGAGTAATAGAGTTTTCTATGAACTGTATAGCGTGCACGATGGAAGCATCCAAATATATATATAGCTTTAGAAATGTTATTCGTTAGGTGATATCTGTCCATGTGTACCTACTCTTTTTTGTGCAATCTGTCGTTTCATATTCGATCAAAGATTTTTGTTAAAGTCAAAATGACGCCAATGCAATAATATTACATTAGGGATTCGACTATAGAAAGCAAGCTGAAATCATATCTGTCTATGCAAGCAAAAAAGCTTCCTTTTGGGGATTAAATCAACCATACGAAGCAAACGAAAGAATATTTGTCAGAGTAAGAGCACTACTTTTATGTCACAGGCTAGCTGGCCCTCATGTTGTACAATATTATGAGAAGAAGATGACATTTAACTACTATCAGATTCAGAATATATATATAGCTAAGTAGCAAAGAGGAGATGGGTACACAATAGTATATATTGTAATGGAGCATGAGGGAGGATACTTGAACTGGGCAGAAGCTATAGCTTCAGCATGTGGTTTAATGATGTTATTAGGGCTCATCTGCTGTTGTCTCAACTCCAATCCTCGCCCCCACTCCGAGCCCAACTCCGACAACTGCACCTGCGACGGTGGCTACATCGGTGTTTAGTTACACTTTATTTCTTTCTATTACAAATTACTTTCTGTCTTAGTGTGCCAGTTTAGTAAGAAATTAGTGTCCAATGCTTCTTCTAACCAAGTTTTTCTTGGGATTTATGAGTTTTTTGTAATCAAAGTTGGGTTTGGTTTCCTTGATTGGATGATTGTGTTTTTGGGGATATGGTCAATTCTCCAATTTACGCTCGGAAGAGTATTTTTATCATCAAGAAAGAATAATAAAATTGCCTAAATTACCATGAATGAATAATCCAATTGCTAAAGACACAAGAATGCCACAGTAGATATCAAGCTTCTCCTTCCCAGAAAATCCATAAACCTCTTCCAGATGCAAAAAGTTTACATTTTAGTAATCACTAAGATGAAAGAATCCTGATAGCAACCAATTGGTTTCTTCCTCTTCTACAGAAAAATCAAAATCTCGGACACTGATGGTACACACTGTAAAATCAATTTCATGTAGCGAAACTTCTATCCCCAGCATCTCCTAGTCCCGGAATTATGAACCTGAAATCCAAATTTACTCATGAATCCGATATTCATATTGAAGTTGCTGTTTAATGGGAAAAATACATTAAAATAGATACCCCTTCTCATTTACAGTTGGATCGATGGTTCCAGTATATACGTGAAGCCTGAAAAGAGAGAAAATAGTTCATTATAAGCCAGAAGAACACCAGTTTAGTTAAAGTGCGGTGAATGGACTTACCCGGGAAACTTCTCACTGAGTTTCTGAAGTGCTGGAGGAGCAGCCACAGCTGAAATCTGTCAACAATTCGATATGCATAATTTTGTAAGTTAGCTGTATCAAACAATAATTAGGATTCTTTTCTGTTGTTTGTGCAAAAACATGATCCTAGAATGAGTTTTACTTACTACTTTAATTTGTTTGTTGCCAATGCCCCGTTCTTTAACCATTTCAATAGCTTTAACTATTGTCCCACCTGTAGAAAAAAAAATCAAATGCAGATGGATCACGAATTATTCACAACAATCATCATTTTCGCAAAAAAGTGCAGCAAGTTGAATAAAATAGAACCTGATGTATTTTGCACATTCTAAAACCAGATTTATACATGTATTTTTGGTAGACCTTATACAAAAATTCAATATAAGGCACTATTTCCCACCAACAAAGCATTTCTGACAGACGCATATATTAGAAAGGGGATTGAGCTCCAAAGATTCATATCCTTCATATACATGTACAAATGCCTTATGTCACAGCAGGGCATAATGCTAAGAAACAAAAGGTTTAAACTGATAACTGGTAGAAGCAGATTCCA
This sequence comes from Oxyria digyna, assembly GCA_029168935.1. Classification (NCBI taxonomy): domain Eukaryota; kingdom Viridiplantae; phylum Streptophyta; class Magnoliopsida; order Caryophyllales; family Polygonaceae; genus Oxyria; species Oxyria digyna. The sequence goes on from JAPVLV010000017.1 coordinate 2,690,522, forward strand.
GAAACCAGGTCGGTTATGTCAAAAAGTTGATATCAAGGTGGACAATAGAAACAACTTTCACCATTTCTACTACATGAGAGAGTAGGTTGAAGTACCTGTTGCGAGCATAGGGTCAACGATAAATATTTTAGATCCATCTGGAAAACTTTCAGGCAGCCTACACATACATATCAACAAAATTTAAGTTTCCTTTGGATAAAGAGAGTTGAAACATTATACAGACATATAGCAGCAAGAGTCCGTATTAAGATGAAGTGTTCAATAGCTGGATGTTCCATAAGTATCAGATCGTGTCCATGAATAAATATAGAAGTACAAAATGGAATGACAACAATATATCCAGAAGAAAGAAGAACCTTACTTGTTCAAATATACTGTAGGCTGCAGTGTCTTCTCATCTCTACTAACACCTAAATTCAGGATAAAGAAACAATAACAAAATTAACCCGAATATATTAACCAGTAATAGTTTCATGTTGACAACAATTGCAAAATATACCAAATTCATAGGACTTTCAAATCATCAGGATCTACCACAGTTGCTACATATAAAAATTAAAAAGTGTAACTTCAATTCTAGAAAATTTACTTTACCTAGATGATATGTTTTTGTAGCAGGCAAAACAGATGCTGCGTGTTCAGCAAGAGCAAGGCCTGCCCTGAGGATAGGAATAACCTACAAATATAATAAAAGGAGAATCTGAAGCGTCAGACAAAAAAGACAGACTACAAAAGACTTTTGATGGTTAATACACTAAAAGTAACAGGTACGAAATTCTGAAAAAGTGATCGAGAAAAAACACAAAATTCATTACAACTAGATTCTAGAGCATGCCAAAAAATTGGTCATAGTACTAACCGCCACAGGCTCCCTTGGATCAATGAATTCAACTTGGGCAACATCCATTGGAGTCTGAATTTCTCCAGAAATAGTAGGCTGACAGCAAACAAGGGTGGATCAAATTCAACAAATAAGCATGACAAATGAGGTCGTTGACAAGGATAGGATAATAGAAGAAAATCTTTCAAGACGAATGGAACTGAAGGTGATGATAAATCATACCAACCAATCCCTAGACGCTTCATAAATCAGCAGTCTTCCCAACTCAGACATTGCATTCTCTAAAGTGGAAAAAAAGAAAGATAATCAGAAAGTATAGAAAGTGGAGAGTTAAATTTCAAACAATTTCGTTGTAGTTTGCTTTCCCTTTCAAAGCCTGTTGTTTATCACATGAGCAGACAGAGACTACATATTACCACATTCTCTCAATTTAAGTTAGAATTCCCAAAAAATCAGTGACAATCACAATTTAATTGGGGTAAATCAGAATTCCCAAAACTTAAGCTACATGCAGTTAGGAAAGAAGAAGTGGCAATCACAATGGCCCCCTAATATGAAACAGGTTTTTCAGAAGTTGCAGCACAGGCCAATCTCATATATATATCTCAAACAAGAGGAAACAATGCCACAACAACCCACTTCATACAATTCAGTAATTCACAACTAAGCCTTTAACTTGTGAACCGAAATTATATAAAGGCGGAAGAATTATCAATCTCATATAATAAAAAGGACAAGTTTCCATTTCCAATGGAATTAACGATTCACTATTCTTTGGCTTCGGAATTATATGGAATAAAGCAAAATGACTCATTTAACTGTCCATACTTCTTATTTTGTGAAATAGTAGTATGCAATTTTACTTCTTATTTTGCGAAATAGTAGTGAAACTATGCATTTTTTGACGCAATTTCATTTTGGTTCAACGGAAATAACCTCCGTTTTTTTAACACCGGTTAAGGTTGCGTACATCCGACCCTTTTATAGGTGGGAGCCTTTTTTAAGGCATTGAGAGCTAGTGTTGTTATTTTGATATAATAAAAAGGACAAGGAAAATCTTGGACTCACTGAAAATAGGGCTAGGTGTTTGTTCATTCCTGAGAACCGACACCCAATGCTTGATCAGTGGATGCGGAGGAACAACAACCTGAGAGAGTAAAAAACAACAAGTCAACATTCAAATAATAAAAGAACCCCTAACCACAATTACGTCCAATTTAAATTCAATAACAGAAAGAAGGAGAAGTAACCAGCATTCTACTATCAGAGATGGGTTTTTGAGCGGCCATTGCACGGCAATTGACAGAGAAAGAAGGAAGGCGGCTACGTTGAGCGGTAGAGTAGGAAATCTGTCAAGCAAACGCCGCTACAGGGGTTTAGTTAAGTAGGGTTTTGTTTCCTTATCAATCAAATTGCTATTAAAATAAATTGGAAATTCGGAGGACATGAATGGATAGCATGATTGGGAATTCACCTTTTTCGGGATTTGGTCGGAATGAGAGTGAGGTGGGCAGAGAAAGAGAGAGATTTGCGGGCGAGGTGAGGAGGAAGAGAGAGGCGAATTGCAGTAAGAATGGGAGGGGAAGTTCAAATTTATGGAGGTTGCCATTTGATCCAATCACCTCCCTTGACGATTTCGGATGAGAGGGAGGAGCGAATGGATTGATTGATTCTCTATTGAATTGTGCGTTTCATGTTTAATGCGCAACAAAAAGGGAACAAAGGGAATGTTACTCCAGTATCCCACCCACACTAATATAAGTCTCATTTATTTACAAAAGCCTTTATTAACCAAACCCTCAAAAATTATTTAGCACATCCAAAGTTTCGTCACGGATGTATTACACAGGATCTTCGTCACGAATGCATAAAGTAAGACCTTCGTCACGAATGTATCTGGTACCTTTGTGACGAAGGTATGGGTGACTTCCGTGACGAAGAAAAGCAAGAGATCCGTGACGAATGTAGCTATATCTGCAAAAATGAAGCTATTATGTCTAATCCACACCAACTACATTTAATTACCATCAAATATCCGCAACTAACTTCATCTTCTACATTTTCAACTTCATTTTACCCTCATTTCACCCTAAACACTCTCATTCAAACACAATATTCAATTGAAAATGTCAAATTGGGATGATTACATACACCAAAATGTTGATGAAGATGGTCCATCATGGGGGAACTACAATAAGGTATGTTATAGTTGTTTTAAATACTGTTCATGTTAGGGTTTGTAGTAAAATTTATGTTTTTGTATGAAATTGAATAGTTTGAAGTTAGTTTTTTGTGTTGATTGTGTGAAAATCATGTTGTAATATAGAGTTGGATAGAAAATATGTGATTTTTAGGTGTTATATATAAGGAGCATGATAAGAAGATGTTTAAATAATGTTGAAGTTAGGGTTTGTGTGGAAATTTGTGTTTGTGTTGGAATTTAGGGTTTGATTCGAATTTAGGGGTAAAAAAGTGTAAAAAGAAATCTGAAATAGGGTAAATAGGACATTTATGACGGAACAACATGAGACATTCGTGACAGAAGTATTGAGGACCTTCGTGACGAATGTATTTGCGCAAAAAATGTGCAATTTTTTTCGTCACGCAAGTAAAGCTTCTATCCGTGACGAAGGGTCATCCACTATTCGTGACGAAGGTAGGAAAAACTGGTTTCTGAGTGTAGTTTTTGTGTATTTTGTTGTTTTACAGAATAATGGTTTAAAGAACTTGTCGATCAATGCCGATATTCGTTTAGGACCTAAAGGAGTGCCTTCGTTTGATCTTGGTTTGGATTTTGATATTCCGCCAATAGTCTCTCAGCTTAATCCTCCTCCATATCATTCCCATCAAAATGATTGGTACAATGTTCTTGAATATCAATCTTTATCGCAACCATATCAAGACATGAAGTATTTCCCGAATTTGAAGACAGTACCACAGTTTGACAGTGTTGTGCCTTATGAGGAGCCACATATATCATCGGATTATTCAAAAGTTTTCGTCACTGATAAGATCTTAAGCTCAAGAGCAGAAGCAGAACAGTGGGCAAGAGATATTGGGAAAACTCATAACTTCATGTTGAAGGTTGGTAGAACCGACTTCAAAGGGAAGTTAGGAAGGTCTTGGCTTAAATGCGAGCGCAGTGGACATTATATTCCTGATTCAGTGGAGAGAACTAGGAAATACACCCACACAAAGAAATGTGGTTGCAAATTTCAGATTGCATGTAGAGAGACTGAAAAGGGGGAATGGATCTTAAGGGTTGATCATGGAACTCACAACCACATTATTGGTCAATCCTTACACGGTAATGCATTTGCTGGAAGACTTACACCAGAGGAGGAAAAGGTGTTACTAGACATGAGGAAGGGAAATGCTAGACCAATACAGATGCACATCTAGTAGGGTGATTTCAGCAAATGGCAAGTGAAATGAATTTGTTTCGGGCTGCCAGCGCTCAACAAATGCATTGATCAACGCTTGGTCGTGGTTGGGATACATGAGGGTTTGCAAATGTGACAAACCAGAAGCCCTAGCCAACGCAACCCAAGGATAGTCGCCCTCTAACCGCCATTTTTTTAAACCTTCTTTTCTGACCGTATTTCTCAATTGCGGTCTCTCCTATTTATCATATTTCAAGTTTTTTTAAGTACATTTAAATCAATTAACAAATCATGTCTAAATTAACAAAGCATGGAAATTACGCAATTAACAATTCAAACAAAGGTGATAGCTTTTTGATATTTTTAATTTTTCTTTTTGATATTTTTATCAATATATTAATTTTATGTTATACTAATTACAAAAAATTAGTGGGAGATCGAGATACTATTTGGGCTCCCACTCCTTTAGCAATGGAAAAACCAATTCTAGTAAAAATATTTGCAGCAGACCGTGTCCCAATGTCCTGAGCTTGAGAAAATTTCTCTATCCTCTTAAGCAAGACAATAGCATCCGACTCCATCTCTCTCAACGAAGAAAAGGAAAAAGGTAAGAAACCATAACCAATAGCCTTGCACTTAGCGTCATACTTGATCCGCTTACAATACGCCGCCCCAATCACAACCCGCCCTGGCCCAAAACCAGACATCCTGGATTGTGTCAACGGAGATGATCCAGTCAAGTCAACATCTAGCCCATTCTCCCAAGAGTAAAGTAACATGTCAGCAGGACGAAGAGATCTGTTGTCTCCACTCTCCACCACATAATCCAATATCAATCTCTTTACCAATCGATATTCCAGAATGATAACAGACATTCACTAGAGTATCTCGAACAACATTATGTCGATGTTTAATACCAACAATTCTTGCGCATGACACAACATGGTCTCCAAAAATATTTCCTTCAAATACCTTGGAGCACGAAGAGCAAGGCTTTGAAATGGAAAACAGGGGGATACCCAATGTACAACACAACACACATCGATATGTCTTACCATTCATAGTCTGACCCAAACCATAAATCGGGACAACCCTAAGCCAATCGATGGCATGGTCTCTGTTTGTGCCTAAAAATACGACGACTATGGAACGCTAAGGAGCTACACGTAGAAGCATAGAAGCGACGTGACGTGAAGAACGAAGGATGGCATCGACGTGACGTTATAAGGAAGAGCACGTCGTTCAACTATGGGAATTAGGTCAGCCGCCACTTAGTTACCTTGTTCTGTATTATATTCATGTAAATGGTAAAAGATAAGATAAAAGAATATCTTTTACCATATTTATTATATCGTTAGAAGATAGAAGGAAAAGAAAAAGATCTTATTTCCTTAGTAAGATCCTAGGGTTAACCTATATAAAGGTTAACATCAACCTTTTGTAAGGAGCTGAGGCTAGGCCGTAATATCAATACCACAAGGAAGTTCAAGTTTCAACCTTATTCTCTCGTCTTGTTCTCTTAGTGTTAAGATTATACCGTTCTCTTTGATCTTTGCCCTACAATTGCTTAGTTATCATCTCGTTGATAATTTCGCTACAAACAATTGGCGCCCACCGTGGGGCTTGATCAAAAAGGTGTCATCTTTCCACACAAAGGGAACCTCTTTTTTTTTCGCATGAAGCCATGACGTCTCCAACCAATAGCCCTCGCAACAACAAGGATTCAGAGACCGAAGAACGCGTAAAGGACTCCCTCAGTCTCAAGAACAAAGAACGAGTTACAAACCCTGACGATCCAATGCAGGGAGATTCGGAAGAAGAATTCGAGAACGTTTCCGACGTCGCCAGAGACGACGATCCCACAACCAAAAAGAAAGCCGACGATGACGTCACCAACAGGGCCTCCGTCAAGAATCACTTCAACAACGTCCAAAAATCCTGGGAAGAGGCCAAGAGCGCCAGTGAAGAAAAAATGATGGGACTCGCCAAAGAAAACGAGCGACTACGCTCTGTTATAAAAGAACTCAGGACAGAGTCCGCTAAGCCTCCCACTTACGTTCGCGATCGGAGTGTCGTTCGTCGTCTGGAAATGGATGCCGTAGCCGACGAGGAAGAAGACCTTGAGCTCTCAAAACGCCCAAGACCGATCACATCGACGAGAGCGGGCCGAGGAGAGCCATCCAAAAAGCAAGCCCTAACTCCCAACGCGGTCGCGAGTATCGTAGCCCAACAAGTCGGAGCCTTAAGAAAGGAGATGATGCTTAGGCCAGGAGCTCCAAATTCCATAATACCCAAAGAAGAGCATGCGTTCAAGGAAAGCCCTTTTATTAGGAGTATCGCCGTCCAGAAGATCGCAAAGAAATTCACCGTTGCGGATCTCCCCGTCTACGATGGGTCAAGCGACCCCGAAGAACATATCTTATTGTACAAAGCCAAGCTCTCCACAAGTCCTATCAACCCAAGATGTAAAGAAGCAATGATGTGCAAATTCTTTAGCTCGACATTGAAAGGTCCCGCCTTGACATGGTTCATCCACTTGCCTCAAGAAAGCATCTCGTCCTACGCGGAACTATCCAACCAATTCAGGCTACAATTCGCCAGTAGCAAGCTCTTTGCGAAACAACCGTCAGATCTCCACAACATGCGTATGAACAGGGGTGAAACCATAAGGGAGTTTCTTAATCATTTCAACGACGAGAAAGTCACGATCCCAAGTTGCACGGAAGCTACCGCCTCCGACGCGTTCAGACGCGCCCTCCCCAAAGATAGCGATTTATATAAAGAACTGACAAGGACATGTACCGAGTCGTTCGAGATAACGAGAGCAAGAGCAATGGAAGCAATACGCTTAGAGGAAGATCTTCAAAATCACCTCAAAGAAAGGCGTCGATCTCCACGAAGGCGCTCTCCATCGAGAAAAGACTCTCCTCAGAGACGAGAGGGGGATCTCCATGATAGGAGGACTAAGCCTTTCCATAGAGAACTCCCCATGGTTCATAACGTCAGCGAGGTCAATAACGTCTACGCGATAGAGAGAGGGATATGCATGAAGGTCGACGCGTTAAGAGTCATAGGATCAATGGAGAAGTTACACGACGTAAGGTGGCCCAGAAAACCCAACCCCGAAAAGAAGCCAGGATCAGGAAGAGGATATTGTGAGTTCCATAATGACTCGGGGCACCCAACAGACGATTGCTATACCTTAAGAAAAGAAGTTCTCCATCTTTTGAAAAGAGGCGACCTGCTAGACCTACTCTCCAAAGAAGGTCGTGACGCGTTCGAAAGAGGCAGAGAAAGAAGTAGATCCGCCTCGCCACCGCCTTCATCAAGCCGGTCAAGGGCAGTTAACACAATCTTTGGAGGATCTCCGGTTAGCGGCTATACGGTCTCAGCCGCCAAGAGGAACGCCAAAACACTACGCGGAGAAGGAAGCGTCTTACCGGTGTATCACGTGAGAACCATCAAGAAAGACTATCCCATCACGTTCGATGAGCCAAACGAGTCGGTGGATCATCACGACGGCTTAGTTATTTCCCTAACCATTAGCCACTGCAGGGTGAAGAGGATCCTTATAGATAACGGAAGTTCAGCAAACATCGTCACCTTATCCGCAATCAAGGAACTCGGGCTCTCCAGCGACGACGTAGTGAAGAAATACATCCCTCTAGTAGGATTCAGCGGCGAAGTGGCCAACATGCTTGGAGAAATCACCCTAACCACCCTAGCGGAAGGGGTAAACATGCAAACCAAGTTCGTAGTAATGGAAGCCGAGTCGCCCTATAACATGATACTGGGAAGGCCATGGTTACACGACATGAAAGCCATCCCATCCACGTATCATCAGTCCCTGAAGTTTCCATCCCCCTGGGGAATACAAGAAATCAAAGGCGAGCAACAAGTAGCGAGAGAGTGCTATAGCGTAGGGATGAAGAACACCAGCAACGCATCAATAGAAAGGAAGATAGAAGCATAGCAACGAAAGGACCACGGAGAACGCCTAAGATACGCCCGACGGAAGATTTGCGACATGAAAGAAGAAGTGGGCAAGATAGGCGATGAAGTATACGTTCTAGAAGTAAAGTTGCATACTATCCGAAAGATAAAGAAGAGAAAAGCTTCCTCATGGTCAGAACGCCCAAACAACAAGAAACTCAAGAAGAGCAAGAAATTAGAGAGGAAAGCCAAAAAAGAAAAAGACGCATCCCAAAAGATTAAGAAAAGATTCATCCCCTACGCTGAGCAAAGACGTCGATAAGAACAACGTATCCCTAAGGAAGTACAAGCAGAGTCGCCGAGTCCAAAGATGGAAAAAATTTATGGCGGAGAACCCCGATCTAAGATACATGTTCCTGAAACACCATCCGCCGTGATAAGTCATGGTCGAGAAAGTAATCAAGATGCTTTTTACGCGTCCATTAAATTACCCTTCTATTTTCTTTGCATGAGTAGTTTTTAAGTTTTCGATAAAGACATGTCGTTCTCGATTAGGTCAATACGACAGGGGGTCGTAGAGACTAGGGGTAGGCGTCAGTGTCACGTTTAGTTCAAGTATGATGCATCTTCCATTTTTATACAAGTAGACCTTTCTTTCCGACTTGTCAAGCATGCTGAGATGTTTCGTTTCCAATTACTTGCTCCGTGTCTATTAAGAGAACGTGCCTCTCGAGTACGGTGTACCAAATAAGAAGCAAGAAGGTCGCGGTGAAAATCCGCGCCGGGGGAGAATTTCGTTAGTTTACGCGTTCAAGGCCACATCTATGCGTAGGCAACGTTAGCCGGACCGCCGACCCCGAGTCGACGCTTCCCATGATTGTTAGCGACGTGTGGCAATGGTCATGGGGAATGAAGCCCGGTACCTCACGAAGCCGGCCGGATCCTCTGAGCAAACAAGGGAAACCTATTTGACACGATCATTCTCCAGGAACGCGTCTTAACGCCTTCCAGCCCCTCTGAGAGTCATGAATCCACGGGTAATTCGCCAAACCGGCAGGGACGCGTCCACCGGCATCGTAAGTCCTAAGAATCAAGAAATCGGACGCCATACACGATGAATAGGCCCGTCGATTAAAAGAGTTCGACGTCGACCTAAACGCTAGCGTGAGGCAAAGGATCCACCTTTAAAGTAAGGGGTAACGTCACAAGCTGATCAAAATCACACGCTGACCTACGTCCGCCACTCGCTTCTGGGTTCGGAGGAAATGCTGGACCCAAACCTCATGTAAGTCGGCAAATAAGCTAAAGTAAGTCGCATTGACCACACTCCTTGATCAAGTCAACAAAGCACACCTCGAGCACATGAGTTACGAACAAAAGAGTATCGAACTAAGGGGTTAAAAAGTCACAACCCATAAAGAAAAGCGAATCCTACGCATTCATTAGATAAAGACGCGAAAGACCAAAAGAACATTAGCACAAATTTCTTTGGTAGCTTCAAACCAAGCGCATGAAAAAGGCTTGGATCAAACCTACCAAAAGGGGTAGAGATAGAGATATAAGAAAGCACGAGTCTGCAGACAAAAAATAAATGCAAGAAGAACGACGGCGAAGGAACAAATAAGATTGAAGTTTCATTCAAAGAAAGAGAAAGGCAAGATAATAAAACCCAAGAAAAATAGGGGTAACAACGTCTACACGTAGATATACGCGTCACCAAAAGAAAAACAAATACATAAAGTTACAAAGATCTGGATTCTCCCTCGGACGACCCGAAAGCACCATTCGCATCCTCCTCTCCTTCCTCCGAATGATCTTCTCCATCGACATCCATATCTTCAGGACGAGACTCCGGACGCGTAGGACAAGAACCAGCTTCAACACCTGTAGGGGGCTTAGGATAAACGCTATGGAACTCAGCACGTTCGCCAACAGGATCCCAGTCTTTATGTTTGCCAGCAGAATACTCCTCGTAGACCTCAACCCGAGACATCCAAGACCAATAAATCCTCGCCTCAGACAAATCCCTCTCGTGTTGCATCGTCTTCGCCGCTACATCCGTCTCTAAAGTACGAAGCTCCTGCTCCAACCTTTGGACGCGTTCAGTAAACTTCTCATTAAGGGAAACGGCGTCATCCACCTTCTTCTTCGCCGCCGCTTCCGCATTACGAGACTCGTCCAAAGCACTCTGTAAACGAGCAATCTTAGAAGTAGCGTTAGCCATCTTCTTCTCCAACGCCTCCAACTGCTCTGGATACTTCGATAGCAACGTCCAAGCACACAGAGACGCTTGAATCCCCTAGAGAGAAGAACAAAAGAAAGATAAAGGACACGTACTAAAACTACAAAGTCAAAAGTAAAGCAAACAAGTATAGTCATAACCCTACCTGCCACTGAGCAGCGAAAGCCTCCCCCATAACGTCAGCAGGATCCTTCGATGTATAATGTTTGAGAGAAGAAGAAGAACGAAGACCCATTAAAGCCTTCAAAAGGTCTCGTCCAGGAGCAAAAGCAGCTGAAACTACACCAGGAAAGTCGTCAACCGAGACGAACGACTCCCCAGAAACATCATCTACCTTCTCCTTTCCCTTTGTGAAACGCGTCGCCCTGACGAGTGGTGGAGACGGAGAAGACTCCAAACTCGTCATAAGCTCCACGTTCACAGGAGCACCGAACGAACACCCCTGCAAAGCCAGACGCTTCTTCTTCAACATCACAAGTTCAGTAGCAGAGACAGAAGGTGAACGAATACGAGAGATCGACGCTGCAAAGAAAGAAACAAGAAAAATCCTTAAGCACAGAACAAGAAGAAGTGCAAAAAGAAAAAAGAACGAACAAGAAGAAGCCAAAGTTACCCGACGGCGTAGCAGGCCCACATCGATGACCCTCTCCGTCATGACCAAAGAAGGTTCGGTCGGCTTCAGGAATCACCAAAAGTGCATCCACAACCTTCTTAGACTTCTTACGAGCCTTAAGAGCTTTCTCATCAACTATAAAGCATAAAGACGTAAGGCTATGCTACATAAACGAAAGAAAAACATTCCAGGCAAGGAAAGCAAAGCTTACTCTTTGAGTTCCACTCCTCAATGAGCCAAGAAGATTCCTCTCCAAGAGAAGATTTCTCCACAAAATAAAAGACCTTGGCCCAACCACGGTCGGTCGTACTCTTCTCAAAAGCTATCCTGGCCTTCTTTTGCCTAAGTTTGAAGTAAACGCGACCCGCAGAATTGAGCGCCACCGCCATAGACTCGGCAAGATCCGCCGCGACGAAGCTTAAGCCATGTTTCTCGATAGCGTCGTCTAGAGCCCCAAAAATCCTCCAGACGCTAGGCAAAAGCTGCCCTACAGCTACCCCCAAAGCAAGCATGAAAGCCTGAGTAAGGGGTGAAAAAGGGAATCGATGTCCCGCCAGAAATTGATATTCATAAACTTCTATCCATCCCGGGCGATAGGCATCCGCACTAACTCCCTCCGGAGGAATCTCGATCTTGACCTCCGGCCCTAGATCGGCAATAACCCTGAAGCGATTGGGGTCGCGAGCAAGCGAAGAGTAGCGATCGGAGTCGCGGAGTATTTGTCGAGGCTCGTAGATCACTGGAGTTGCCATTGAGAGAAGGGAAATAGAAGAAAAGAGTGAATGAGAAGAATGACCGAGAGAAAACGGAGGAAATGACGAGAACAAAGATTGCCAGAGAAGGTAAGAGTTCAGAATAAGGGCGTGTAAAAGAAGATACGTTCGCCACTCATTTATAGGAGAAAATCGCGAGGATCTCGGAAAGAGATACTCTCTTCATCTCTCCAACGGAAAGAGATACTCTCTCCCGACACGTGTAAATAATTGAAGAAAAATCCTGATCGAAGCTCAACGACGATGTCGAGAATTTTGGTAACGTTATCATCAACGCGTTCCAGTAACTTTGAAGACGTATTCTGCAAAGAAAGAAGGCGTCTCCCAGCTCTTCTTAATATTACGCCCTGTAAGACGCCTTAGGGGTATTGTTTGTGCCTAAAAATACGACGACTATGGAACGCTAAGGAGCTACGCGTAGAAGCATAGAAGCGACGTGACGTGAAGAACGAAGGATGGCGTCGACGTGACGTTATAAGGAAGAGCACGTCGTTCAGCTATGGGAATTAGGTCAGCCGCCACTTAGTTACCTTGTTCTGTATTATATTCATGTAAATGGTAAAAGATAAGATAAAAGAATATCTTTTACCATATTTATTATATCGTTAGAAGATAGAAGGAAAAGAAAAAGATCTTATTTCCTTAGTAGGATCCTAGGGTTAACCTATATAAAGGTTAACGCCAACCTTTTGTAAGGAGTTGAGGCTAGGCCGTAATATCAATACCACAAGGAAGTTCAAGTTTCAACCTTATTCTCTCGTCTTGTTCTCTTAGTGTTAAGATTATACCGTTCTCTTTGATCTTTGCCCTACAATTGCTTAGTTATCATCTCGTTGATAATTTCGCTACAAACAGTCTCCTTGTTGGGATCTCCACAAAGCCATCTGACGCGGTGTCAATGAAAAAGTGGTTTCTTCATTTTTATCAATCTTCGTGAAATATATATCTGCTAATTTCTTCATGAGTTGGGGGCAGCGATTTCACTTGGGTTACTCAAAATGTCAGTCTCCACAGTCATGTTAAACATACACACGGCATCATCAAAGACCGGTCCACAAGCATTGACACTAGTGTGATGAAGAAGCTTAGCATGTAAGCCCACGGATGGCTACCGCGAGGAAGGAAAGGCATACATCCGAACATCACCAGCTGAATAAACACCAAGCCCCCCAAATTTCAAGGGCAGGGTGGCAAGCCTCCATTCCCAATCGCCGAAACCTGATCCTGAGGCATTGACAATACGTTCTAGGGAGCAGCGAAGGGCCTGATCAAACTTAAGTTGGGCTGGCTCAAAGACATGAGGCGGGCAAGTTCGCAAAGCAAAATAGAGTCGTCAAACTCCAGTACAAGCACGCAACAACAACAACTCACACTGAGGGTCCCCAATTTTAGCAACTGCCTCCATCAATGCAATACACTTGTCCACCCTCTTCATTACAAGCTCACTACTGAATCCAAAATGAACACTGACATGTCCACCAAGAAGTTTTAGTCCAAGTTGTGGCCTAGCAATATTAGGTGGAAAGACACTCATTAGCTTGCTTCTAGGATCCTCCTTCGGCCAAAAGACTTCTGTTTTATCAACATTGATATGTAAGCCAAAACGAGGTCTGTTTGTGCCTAAAAATACGACGACCATGGAACGCGTGAAAGCTACGCGTAGAAGGATAGAGGCGACGCGACGTATGAGACGGAAGATGGCGTCGACGTGACGTTATAAAGAAGAACGTGTCGTTAAGCTATGGAAATTAGGTCAGCCGCCACTTAGTTACCTCGTTCTATATTATATTCGTGTAAATGGTAAAGGATAACATGAAAGAATATCTTTTACCATATTTATTATATCGTTAGAAGGAAAAGGAAAAGGAAAAGATATTATTTCCTTAGTAAGATCCTAGGGTTAACCTATATAAAGATCAACGCCAACCTTTTGTAATCATGGTACTACGCCGTAATATCAATACCACAAGGAAGTTCAAGTTTCAACCTTATTCTCTCGTCTTGTTCTCTTAGAGTTAAGATTATAACGTTCTCTTTGATCTTTGCCCTACAATTGCTTAGTTATCATCTCGTTGATAATTTCGCTACAAACAATTGGCGCCCACCGTGGGGCTTGATAAAAAAGGTGTCATCTTTCCACACAAAGGGAACTTCTTTTTTGCAGGAAGCCATGACGTCTCCAACCAGTAGCCCTCACAACAACAGGGATTCAGAGGCCGAAGAACGTGCGAAGGATCCCCTCACTCCCAGGGATGAGAACGTTGAGAAGAACCTCGAAGTCACCCCCAACACTTCAACAGATAACGATCCCGCTGAAAAGCAAGGGGTAGACGGAGAAGTTACCAACGTAGTCGTCATCCGAGCACAAATCAAGTCCTTCGAGAAGGCCCAAGCCGAAGCCTTGCAAGCAAGTGAGAAGACGGTGTCGGAACTCGCCAAAGAAAACGAAAGGTTAAACTCCACCATCCTAGAACTCAAAGCAAACCAGTCCGGACAATACACTTACGTTCGCAACCAGAGCGTCGCTCGACGCTTAGATATGGATGAAGCTCTTGAAGAGGACGGCGCCTACCACCCCAGAGAACACCATGGGTTCACCTTACCCAAGGATTCCGCGCGGAAGAAGAAGTCCGAAGAAACCCTAACTCCGGATACCATCGCCGCTATCGTGAAACAACAAATTGGGGCCTTCAAAAAAGAGATGATGTCGATGTCGGGAGCCCCTAAATCCATAGTGTCGGAAGAAGAACACGCGTTCGAAGATAGCCCGTTCATCAAGAGTATAGCCATCCAAAAGATCGCCAAGAAATTCACCGTCACGGATCTTCCAGTCTACGACGGATCAGGTGATCCTGAAGAACACATCTTGCTCTACAAAGCTAAACTTTCCACCAGCCCCATTGATCCGCGATTCAAAGAGGCAATGATGTGCAAATTCTTTAGCTCAACGCTGAAAGGCCCCGCCTTGACATGGTTCATTCATCTACCACAAGGGTGCATCTCGTCCTACGCCGAGCTCTCTAACCAATTCAGGTTACAATTCGCTAGTAGCAAGCTCTTTCCAAAGTAGCCATCAGACCTCCATAACATGCGCATCAGAAAAGGCGAAACCATAAGAGAATTCCTCAAACGTTTCAACGATGAGAAAGTCACAATCCCGAGTTGCACGGAAGCTACCGCCTCCGACGCGTTCAGACGCGCCCTCCCCTAAGATAGCGACTTGTATAAAGAACTGACAAAGATGCGCACCGAATCATTCGAAATAACGAGGGAAAGGGCCATGCAAGCCACAAGATTGGAAGAGGACTTGAAGCAATACAACGAAGAGGTTGCCAGATCTCCACGTAGGCGGACCCCTCCGCGAAGGAATTCTCCCCAACGTCGATATACCGATAGGCACCAGGAACAGGGAGGACGCAATGATAAAAGAAACAAACCTTTCCAAAGAGAACCCCAAGTGGTACATACTGTGAGCGAGGTAGAAAGCAACTACGTCGTAGAGAGAGGAATCTCCATGAAGACCGACGCCCTACGCGTCATGAACGCAATGGAAGGGTTACGCGACGTGCAATGGCCAAGAAAGCAAAACCCTGGAAGGAGACCTGGAACGGGCAAGGGGTATTGCGAATTCCACAATGATACAGGTCACACGACGGATGGATGCTACACCTTAAGAAAAGAAGTGATGAGGCTGCTAAAGAGAGGAGACCTGAAAGATTTACTCTCCAAAGAAGGAAAGAACGCCCTCGAAGGGATAAAGAAAGAAAGAAAGTCTCCCACTCCACCTCCACCTCCAGCTCACCACGCTCATACCATTCATTCCATCATCGGAGGACCTTCAGCAAGCAGATACGCGTCTACGACGACAAAGAAAAGTATCAAAATTCTAGGAGACGAGAGTAACGCGACGAAAGTCTATCAAGTACGCCCTACCCGAAGCAAGCAGCTTATCATGTTCGAAGATTCGAACACGACGATGGAGCATCACGACGGGTTAGTAATCTCTCTCACTATTAGTAACCACCTCGTTAAGAGAATCCTCGTGGACAATGGTAGCTCGGCCAACATCATCACTACGGCCGCCCTGAAAGAATTGGGATTATCCCTTAGCAACGTGACCAGGAGATGCGTACCACTAGTAGGTTTCAGCGGCGAAGTGACAGAGATGATAGGGGAAATTACGCTATCAACCTACGCCAGGGGTATTAATACGCGGGCTAAATTCGCCGTAATGGAGCTTGAATCGCCATACAATGTGATCCTGGGAAGACCATGGATGCATGGCATGAGAGCGGTCCCGTCAACATACCATCAGTCCCTGAAATTCCCATCGCCATGGGGGACGCAAGAGATCATGGGAGAAACTCAAGTTGCTAGAGAATGCTACGATATCGGAATGAAGGAAGCAACCAAAGCGTCGCCGAGGAAAGAAAAGAAAGCATAGCAATCAAAATATGAAGTGCGACGATCTAAAGTCTTTCACCAAGATACCAAGCATCAAAAGATCCAAGTAACAAGAAACGATCTAAGCAACATGTTCCTAAAGCATCACCCTCTGTAATCCTAAAGAAAGCACAAGAGTCTTCCGAGATCCATCTCGACCTTATTTCCCTTTCATTTGCATGAGTAAGAACAGTCCTTTTTTCCCTTTCCTGAAGTTTTTCTTTATAATAAGGTAGAATAGTTGTCTTAGCGTCAAAACGACAAGGGGTCGTGGTGACAAAGGGGTCGACGTCTACGTAGTAGTCTTGTCTTCATGATGCATCTTTCCTGAAGTTTTTTTCCTTCCCCGATGTGTTCAAGCATGATAAGAGATGTTTTATTTTCAAAGTACTTGCTCTCTGTCTCTGATGTAACACCCAAGCTCAAAAGGCCGCGGCGAAAATCCGCGTCGGGGGCGAATTTCGTTAGTCTACGCGTTCAAGGCTCCATCTACGCGTAGGCAACGTTAGCCGAACCGCCGACCCCGAGTCGAAGCTTCCTATGATCATTAGCGACGTGTGGCAATGGTCATAGGGATTGAAGCCCGGTACCTCACGAAACCGGCATGGTGCTCTCGGGAAGAAGGGAAACCTATCGCCGCCACCCATCTCCAGGAACGCGTATTCACGCCTTCCACGGCCCCTCTGAGAGTCATGAATCCACGGGCAATTCGCCAAACCGGCAGGGACGCGTCCACCGGCATCGTAAGTCCTAATACTCAAGAAAACGGACGACATACACGATGAATAGGCCCGTCGATTAAAAGAGTTCGACGTCGACCTAAACGCTAGCGTGAAGCAACGGATCCACCTTTAAAGTAAGAGGTAACGTCACAAGCTGATCAAAATCACACGTTGACCTACGTCCGCCACTCGCTTCTGGGTTCGGAGGAAATGCTGGACCCAAACCTCATGTAAGTCGGCAAATAAGCTAAAGTAAGTCGCATTGACCACATCTCTCGATCGAAGCCAATAAGCACATATCAAGCACCCAAGTCACGAACATGAAGTACCATACAAAAAGATCAGAAAGCCGAAAGAAAGCTCTACGCGTTCGCGAGATTAGTAAAAAAAAAAAGGAACAACAAGGTATATCAAGTTAAAAGTATACAAGACTTCTTTGGTAGCTTTAAACTAAGCCTACAAGAAGCTCAGATCAAACCTACCAAAAGGGCTAGAGATACGTAAGAAAGGAAAAGAACTTCCCAAAGGAACGTATAAACGTCATAAGAAACCGACGACGCGTTAATACATGCCGTCGAAAGAGAGCTAGGAGCGAAAGCCTGTTACGTCAGAATTTGGAGAGTAACAGAGATCGGAGGCTTCGATAAATAGCCCATCATAAAAAGGCAAAATTCTTTTTACAAAAGAAAGAGAGATAAAAAGCTACACGTACATGTACAAATGTACAAAATAAGATTCAAAGAAAGTAAATCAAGAAGATTCATCGCTAGAAGAAGGATCGCCGTCTTCATATTCACAAGCATCCTTCTCAGAATCCTCCGCGACGACATCCTCGCCGTCGCCATCATCGTCCTCGACGCCGTCGTTGGGATCAACCTTGTTGAGATGAGGAGCAACATCTTCTTCAATATGGGGCTCAGCCGGAGGCTTCATCGGCGTAGGTCCCACTTCAACGCCCTCGGGACGCTCCGGGTACGCGTTGCTGAATTCCCTTCGCTCCTTCACCGGGTCCCATCCATGAGTACGACCAGCAGCATACTCCTCGATGACCTCCACGCGAGATAACCAAGACCAATACTCCGCAACATTCTTGAGGTCGGAAGCCAACCTCAACTCCACCCGGGCCTTCTCAATCTCCAAAGCACCAATCTTGGCTTGAAGATCCTTGACTTGCCGAGAAAGATCTTCACGAAGCTTGGACTCTGCCTCCACCTTCTCCTTCGCCTCCTTCTCCGCCGTCTGTGACGCCTCGACCAACGACGTAAGCTCCTTAATCTTTATCTCGTCGGCCGATTGTTTAGCCTCCATAGACCTCGTCCGATCAACGAAATCAGAGAAGCGCCCATATGCGCATAAAGAAGCTTGAAGAGCCTACAGAAAGAAGACGTTCAAGTACGTATATTACAGAGAGCGAGAACAAAAGCTCCGGTAAAAAGAAAGCAATTCAAATTGAAACATACCTGCCACTGCGCCGCGAGAGATTCGCCCATCACTTCCTCAGTTTCCCTCGACAAGTAGTAATCAAGGAAAGGAGGATTTTGAAGTTGTTTCATGGCAGGGATAAACGATCTCCCAGACGCGACCGCACGAGAAATCACCCCCGGAAAGTCGTCTACAGACTCGTAGCCAAAGTCCAACTTCTCGACTACCTTCCCTTTGCCCTTACGCGATCTCTTCGCCGGAGTAGACGAAGGAGACGGGGATGAAAGCAAAGAAATCACAGGGATGGCCTGAAGCGTGGTCCCTGAAGCCGCCATCTCCTCGGCGCGACTCCTTTTACGCGACGCTACCAAAGCCGACGCGGACAGCCCTCCACCACGGACGCGAGATAAGTCCGCAGAAACTGAAAGAACCAAAAGCACACGTATAAGAATCATGAGCAAAAAGAAAGAAGAACCGAGTAAAACTCAGATGAACGAACGCGTTACCTGCCGGGAGTACGGAAGCAATTCGACGCCCTTATCCGTCATGACCATGGAAAGTCCGATCCGCTTCAGGAATGGAAAGAAGCCTATCGATGACCTTCTGGGTCTCTCGCCTTACTATAATAGCATCCGTATTCACTACATAAAGGAAGAAAAAATAAGATCCAGGCCTTGAACACATAGTGCGAGTTTCAAAGAAATCAAAGTTTACATGTAGGATTCCAACAGTCAACCAACCAAGCACAGTCTTCGCCAAGAGAATACTTCTTCACAAAGTAAAAGTATTCGGCCCAGTGACGATCGGCCTGACTCCCCTCGATCGCGATCTTAGGCGCCTTCGGCCTAGACCTAAGGCCTACTCTTCCCACCGTCTTCGTTTGGACGTTGAAAGAATAAGCGATATCCTCGACGGCTAGATCGACGCCATGTTTCTCCACCACATCGTCTAAAGCACCAAAGATCCTCCAAACGGTTGGCAGGAGCTGCCCCACTGCAACCCCCAAAGCGAGCATGAACGCCTTGACCAAAGGCGAGAAAGGAAAGCGATGGCCAGTAAGAAAAGGATACTCGTACACCGCAATCCATCCCGGCCGGTGCGCATCAGCAAATACTCCGGGAGGAGGTATCTCGATCTCCACCTCAGGACCAAGATTCGCCAGAGACCGTAACCTTTCAACATCACGTACCTCTGTTGATTTACAGTCGGAGCCCTTCAAGATAAACTTGGGAACGCAAAAGGAGGCCATCTGGAAGTAATAAGAAGAAGTTTGGAAGAAGGTACGAAGAGAAAGAATGAGCAAGAAAGTTCGGATCAAAGTAAAGAGGAAGCAAGAAGACGATAGTGAGTAATCAGATGGGAGCAGAAAAGTAAATGAGATTGGAGATTCACCCATTATATAGCCAGAGAAGGTCGCGAGAATCAAGGAGTATTCAACGACATTATAGCCATTGGGAAAACTAGCCGTTGCGTTTCGACGTTCCCGGCACAGGAAACAAAGCTTCTCCCCCGGCACGTGTTAAGAATTGAAGAAAAATCTTGATCGAAGTTTAACGACGATGTCGAGAATTTTGATGACGTTATCATCAACGCGTTCCAGTAATTTTGAAGATGTATTCTACAAAGAAAGAAGGCGTCTCCCAACTCTTCTTAATATTAAGCCCTGTAAGACGTCTTAGGGGTATTGTTTGTGCCTAAAAATACGACGACCATGGAACGCGTGAAAGCTACGCGTAGAAGGATAGAGGCGACGTGACGTATGAGACGGAAGATGGCGTCGACGTGACGTTATAAAGAAGAACGTGTCGTTAAGCTATGGAAATTAGGTCAACCGCCACTTAGTTACCTCGTTCTATATTATAATCGTGTAAATGGTAAAGGATAAGATAAAAGAATATATTTTACCATATTTATTATATCGTTAGAAGGAAAAGGAAAAGATATTATTTCCTTAGTAAGATCCTAGGGTTAACCTATATAAAGATCAACGCCAACCTTTTGTAATCATGGCACTACGCCGTAATATCAATACCACAAGGAAGTTCAAGTTTCAACCTTATTCTCTCGTCTTGTTCTCTTAGTGTTAAGATTATACCGTTCTCTTTGATCTTTGCCCTACAATTGCTTAGTTATCATCTCGTTGATAATTTCGCTACAAACAAGGTCCATCCTCAAGAATCATCTCCACGACCATACCCACGACCAAGGTATCTCCAACAATAGTGCTATCATCCAAATACCAGGCCTGCAAATCCAACTCAAAATTGTCCCTGATTTTACACCAAGGGATGCAACACTAAAGCAAAAAGCAAAGGGCCAAGGGAATCCCCCTGCTGCACCCCTTGGTAAGACCACAATGTGTGCTTCCCATAATACAATCTAGCCGGATTGGAGTAACAAAATTCCACCCAGCGAGAAATAGCAGGACAGCGAAGCCTGACCTCCCTGATCATGACCTCCCGATCAACCATGTTGAAAGCATTCCTAAAGTCCACTAACAACATAGTAAGACCCTCAACATCACCTTGATCCTCAATCAAACAATTCATAGCATGCAAAATAGCTTCACCACCTCCAGACACCCCAACACCAAACTAATAGTCGTACAAATATCCACTCAAGGTATGACCGATCATAGAGGCACAAACCTTGGACACAAGACGCCTCCAAATAGTACCTCCCGACTTTACAAGCGGTGTGAGCGGAGCACTAGCAATGTACTCACCCAACACCTTGGGACACTTCCTATCAAGAAAGAGATTTACAACTTGAGTGATAGCATCAACTAAGACATCAGAAACAGTAAGCGCTGCCCCACTCAAATAATCCATAAGATGTTGGGCACGCAAACCATCACGTCCACAGGAAGAGCCACGTGGAAAACTCTTTATCTTGTCCAAAACAACATCTTCAATCTATGGGCAATGAAATTAGGGTGAACAAAAGGTGAATCGGATAAGGAAGGCGCTTGAGAGAAAGGATGTTTAGCCTGCAACTTTTGAAGAGTATCCCCATTATAAGGAGCAATGCCAGAAGAGGAAAGAACCCTGACAACGGAGGTGTAATGACCATTGTTTGTGCCTAAAAATACGACGAGTGTGGAACGCGTGAAGAGCTACGCGTAGGAAGACTGTGTCGACGCGACGAGAGGAATGAAGGATGTCGTCGACGTGACGAGACGTGGCAAAGGTCTCGTTTATCTTGAAGATTAGGTCGGCCGAGCATATTTTACCTTATTCTTTATTATATTATTGTAATTGGTAAAAGATACGGTAAAGAATATCTTTTACCTTGTTTGTTATATCGTTATTTAGATAAAAGGAAGAGATGAGATCTCGTTTCCTTAAAGATATTATTAGGGTTAGCTTATAAATAAAGGCTAATGCCTGCTTTGTAATCATTCAGCCACCATTACGAGTAATACCAAGTTCAAGCTTCAAACCCTAAATTCTTCTCTCGTTCTAAATTGTTCTTGAGTGTCGAGATTATACCGTACTCTTTGATATTTTCCCTACAATTGCTTAGTTATCTTCTCGTAGGTAATTTCGCTACAAACAATTGGCGCCCACCGTGGGGCAAGACAAAAAAGGTATCGTCTTTCCATACGAAAAGAGCTTCTTTTTTGGAGGAAATCATGACAAGTCCGACCAACAGTCCGCGTGATGGCGAGAAAAGATCCAAAGAGGTGGGCCATGCAACGATTCCTCCCGTCCCGGCGAATGAAGACGCAGGAAAAAGTCTCGGAAACACCCCCAACACTCCAAAAGAAAGCGCTCCCATAGAGAAACGAGGGGTAGACGGTGAAGTAACTAACGTGGCCGCCGTCCAAGCACAATTCGAGTCCTTCGAGAAAGCCCAGGCTGAAGCCATGCGCGCGAGCGAGAAAACGGCGTCGGAACTCACTAAAGAAAACGAGAGGATGAACTCCATAATCAGGGAACTCAAAGCGGGTTCCACGGGGCCACATACCTACGTTCGTGGTCAAAGTGTCGTCCGACGCCTTGATATGGATGCAGTCGTCGAAGAAGACGACGTATACCAGCCTCAGTACACCATGGTCACGTTCTCCCGAGAGAAACGGTTCAGAGAAGCAAACCCGAGGAAAAGATGACGTCGGACGTCGTCGCTGCGATCGTAGCACAACAGGTCGGCTCCCTAAGAAGGGAGATGATGCTGATGCCCGGAGCTCCCAAATCTATAATCCCTAAGGACGAGTTCGGATTTCAAGAGAGTCCATTTGTTACTGCTATCGCCGCCCAGAAGATCGCCAAAAAATTCACCGTCGCCGATCTTCCCGTCTACGACGAATCAGATGACCCGAAAGAACACGTCTTACTCTACAAGGCCAAGCTCTCCACAAGTCCAATTGAGCCAGAATTAAAGAAAGCAATGATGTGCAAGTTCTTTAGCTCAACGCTGAAAGGTCCCGCCTTGACGTGGTTCATCCACTTACCCAAGGGAAGTATCTCCTCCAACGCCGAGCTCTCCAACCTGTTCCGACTACAATTCGCCAGCAGTAAGTTGTTTGCAAAGCAACCCTCAGATCTCCATAACATGCGAATGAACAAAGGCGAGACCATAAGAGCCTTCATGAAGCGTTTCAATGACGAGAAGATTACAATCCCAGATTGTAACGAAGCCACTGCTGCCGACGCGTTCCGACGCGTTCAGACGCGCACTTCCCCGAGATAGTGACATGTACAAGGAACTGATGAAGACTCGCCCTGAATCATTCGTCTCAACTAGGGAAAGATCCATGGAAGCCATACGCCTAGAGGAAGATCTCCTAAGATACAACGAAGAAACTTCTCGATCTCCACATAGGCGAACTCCTCCGCGTAGGAACTCTCCTCAATGTCGACACAATGACCGACATCACGAGCGAGGGGAACGTCACGACAGGAGAAATAAGCCATTCCAAAGAGAACCACAAACGGTGCATGCGGTGAGAGAAGTTGATAGCGTCTATATGGTGGACAAAGGTACCTCTATGAAGACCGACGCGTTGCAAGTCATGAGCGCAATGGAAGGGTTACGCGGCGTGCAATGGCCGAGAAAGCCAAATCCTGGAAGGAGGCCCGGAACAGGGAAGGGGTACTGCGAGTTCCATAACGATACGGGTCACACGACGGATGGTTGTTACACCCTGAGAAAAGAGGTGTTAAGGTTGCTGAAAAGAGGAGATTTGAAAGATCTACTCTCCAAAGAAGGAAGGAACGCGTTTGAAGGGGCGAAGAGAGAAAAGAAGTCCCCTACTCCTCCTCCACCTCCGTCAAGTCATACCCGGACTATACACACCATCTTCGGAGGCTCTCCCGCGAGCGGCTACACCGCATCCGCCGCTAGAAGGAACATTAAGATTCTACGCGACGACAGTGATATGACGCGAGTTTACCAAATTCTCCCTTCCAGAGGAAATTACCCGGTAACGTTCGAGGAGCCAAACGAGATGGTGGAACATCACGACGGTTTAGTTATCTCCCTCACCGTTAGCAATTGCTTGGTCAAGAGAATCCTCATAGACAACGGGAGTTCCGCCAACGTGATCACTACATCCTCTATAAAAGAGCTCGGACTGTCCAACGACAACGTCGTGAAGAAACACGTTCCTCTAGTGGGATTCAGTGGTGAAGTAGCAAGCATGTTGGGAGAAATCACATTGGCAACCTATGCAAGGGGTATCAATATACAAGCGAAGTTTGCGGTGATGGATATCGAATCACCGTACAACATTATCCTAGGAAGACCTTGGCTACACGACATGAAAGCTGTACCCTCGATGTACCATCAGTCTTTAAAATTCCCATCTCCATGGGGGATCCAAGAGATCAAAGGCGAACTTCAAGTCGCGAGAGAATGCAATAGCATTGGAATGAAAAAAGCCACTAAGTCATCATTAGGCAAAGAAAAAAAAGTGTAGCAATCAAGGAATCACGAAGGAAACGCTAGGGATGGAAAGTCGGTCCCTGACACGGTGAGAAAAGCAAAGTCTGACAAGCAAGAGGATACCAACCCACCAAGTAATACGAGCAAAAAATCCAAGCAAAGAGCAACAACTTAAGCTACATGTTCCTGAACCACCATCCACCATAAGTCTAAAGAAGTGATATGAATTTCCAAATTTCCTAGCATTATTTCCTTTGTGTTCTTTCTTGCATTAGTAGGATTAGTTTCTTTCAAGAGTTTCAATAAATTTAGGGTCGTTATCTTAGCGTCGAAGCGACAAGGGGTCGCGACGACTAGGGGTAAGCGTCGGTGTCGAAGTCTGTCAGTTCATGATGCGTTTTCTTTATTAATATATGAGTACACTCCTTTTTCTCCGACGTGTTAAAGTATGCCGAGTTGTTCCATTTCCAAATTACTTGCTCTCTGTCTATGACGTAACATCAAGCTTAATAAGGTCGCGGCGAAAATCCGCGCCGGGGAGGAGTTTCGTTAGCCTACGCGTTCAAGGCTCCATCTATGCGTAGACAACGTTAGCCAAACCGCCGACTCCGAGTCGACGCTTCCCATGATTTTTAGCGACGTGTGGCAATGGTCATGGGGAATGAAGCCCGACACCTCACGAAACCGGCACGGCCCTCTGAGCGAAGAAGGGAAACCTATCGCCACGACCACTCTCCAGGAACGCGTACTCGCGCCTTCCACGGCCCCTCTGAGAGTCATGAATCCACGGGCAAAACGCCAAACCGGAAGGGATGTGTCCACCGACATCGTAAGTCCTAACAATCTAGAAATCGGACGCCACACGATGAATAGGCCCGTCGATTAAAAGAGTTAGACGTCGATCTAACGCTAGCGTGAGGCAATGGACCCACCTTAAAAGTAAGGGGTAACGTCACAAGCTGATAAAATCACACGCTGACCTATGTCCGTCACTCGCTTCAGGGTTCGGAGGAAATGTTGGACCCAACCTTCATGTAAGCCGGCAATGTAACTAAAGCAACCGCAATGACAATACCACCCTATCAAGCAAGTAGAAACCATCTAACACGTTCATCACGAACAAAGTATCACGCTAGGGGTAGAAAATCACACCCTAAAAGATAAAGTAGAAAAAGCAAAAGCCAAAGGACCAAACCTACGTACTCACAAACGAGCTACGCGTAAGGGGTCACGGAAGTTAAAAGTCAATAAGAACAAATTTCTATACGCACGCAGAGCAAAATACGCGTGCCAAAACGAAGTACATAAGATATCAAAGCCAGATAAAGGACAAGCTCCCAAAACGCCCCCGACGCTAAAGAACTACGCGTAAGACGCAAGAAACGAAGTATGAAATACAACAAATAAAGAAGAGTCTTTGATAGCTCTAACCCAGTCTACAAGGAGCCTAGGTCAAACCTACCAAAAGGGGTAGGACTACTCAAGAAGACATGAAAACACACCCAAAGCCGAGAAGTGCATAGGACACGCGTCAAAACAAGACCGAGACCACCTACCCGTAAGAAGATAAGGGAGTCAAGGAGCACCCCCAAGATAAAGAAATTGGAAAGACAAAGGTCGATTCAAAGAGGACGCAAAAGTCACTCGAGGAAACTCATGGACAAATACGTCGTCGCCAACAGAAGGAAGACTAGATGCAACGACATACTCCAAACATAAAAGATCTCGGAGACATCTTCATCAACAAGTAAGCATTTCCAAAATACGACGTTATATTACAGAGGCCCATCATGAAGGGAGAGAACGAAAAGTATTTACAAGCGAACGCCCCGAAGACCGGCGACGCGTAAACAAAAAAGAAAATCACAAAGAATCGCTATCAGACTCAGAAGAACCCGATGAGGAGCCATCCGCGTCCTCATACTCATGTTCATCCTCTCCCTCTTCTTCAGAATCTTCCACGACAGTTTCTTCACCAGCATTCCCGTCATCTTCGACGCCATCATTAGGATCGACCTCGTTAAGATGAGGGACATCATCCTCCATAACGTGAGGATTCGCCGGAGGATTCATAGGCGTAGGTCCTGCCTCGACGCCTTCAGGGAGCTCCGTGAACGCTTCCAGAAACTCCCTTCGTTCCTTCACTGGATCCCAACCGTGGTATTTACCAGCGGCATACTGATGAGGCTAAAGTCGTAGTGCCAAATCAAAGAAAACCCTAAACACTAACTAGAGTATAGCAAGTAAGTAGAGGTCGAACCCAAGGGAATCAAAACACCAAATCAATGCAGTCAAGTGAAATATCAACTAGTAACAAGTAACCAAAAGGGGGGGGGTTTGATTGCAAGAACACGCAAGTAACCAGTAACAAGCAGAGGAAGTTTGGGTGAGAATATGATGAGAAGGGGTTTCACCTAGCAAGTATCCACACAACAGTCAATCAAGTTGATCATAGATTTATCTCAAGTTCTATTCAATCCTAGGGAATGTTCCTATTCCAATCTTTAATATATCATCAGGCCAACCGGTCCTGATAATACTTACTATTCAACAATCAGGGAAACCTCTCAAGATTAGATGAAATAGCAGCAAAGGGCACAGGAATCATAAGGATGCATGCAATAACTTACAACCGTCAAGTATTAACATGCAATCAATTCTCTTTCATAAAAGCAATCAACTACCGGATCATGCAGATATGAGTGCTACAATGACAAGGAATTCCACCGTATATTCCTAGTCTAGCAATAGAATACTATCAATCAAACTAGGTGATCAAGCTAGTAAAACTAATAGAAATCAATAGATGAAGAACAAGATAATTAATACAAACTCATAGGAAAAGAACAAGAGTTTAGAAATCTCACAACTTAATAACTGAAGGTTTCAACCGCTAGGTAAAACAATGGAGATTAGTTCCTGCTCATGGTTGCAGAACTAAATTGTCTGATGGAAAAGATGATGATAAAGATGATAGAGGCTAGGGTTCTTAAATAGAGACTAACCCTAAAAATATATGGTAAAAAATATATCCTAAACGAAATAATAAGATAAAAGGAAAAGAAATAAAACAAAACAAAAGAAGGAAAGAAACGTAACAAAAGGCGGCGCTCGGCTTTAAGCTTTGAGTTGCTTGCTTCTCACGTGAATTAATTTTACGTGCTTGCTTCCAATATTTGACCCAGCAGCCTGCTTGCAAAGCCCACTAACGAGCGGTCCATCTGCCTTAAGCGGAAATCATCCGCGATCGTGGATTTCATAAATCCTCGACTTTGGTCTCTGTTGCTCCACCGCGATCGCCGCTGATCCATGGCGATCGTCATCGGTGATTTCTTTAAGTCTTCAATCTTCTTCGGTTCTGATCTCCATTTCTTCACTTCTTAATAAATATCTCAGAACATAACAATGACTCGAAACACATAAGATAACACTTCTAAAACAATATAATAATCCCTAGTTACGCTATACAAAGTGCAGCGTATCACATACTGCTCAATGACTTCCACACGAGAAAGCCAAGACCAATAAAGCTTCACCTCTTTGAGCTCGGAAGCAAGCTTCTTCTCCACCTTAGCCTTCTCGTCCTCCAGAGCAGCAATCCTCGCCTTTGAGTCTTCAACTTGTTTGGCAAGATCGGCATGAAGTTTAAGCGCCGCCGCAACCTTTTCTTGAGCTTCATTTTCCGCCTTACGCGACGCCTCAACCGTCGCATTAAGCTCCTTAATCTTTGCCTCGTCGGCCGATTGCTTGGCCTCCATAGCTTTCACCCAATCGACAAAATCAGAGAAACGCCCATAAACGCACATCGAAGATTGAAAAGCCTAAAAGAGAGAAGATAAAGAGGTCAGAATCAAATCGAAGACAAGACACTCGGCGTAAAAAGCAAGAAAAACCTACCTGCCATTGCATAGCAAGAGCCTCTCCTATCACATCTTCCGTCTCCATCAGAAAATAGTAGTCGAGCGACGGAGGATTCTGAAGACCCTTCATGGCGGGCAAAAAAACTTTCCAGACGCGACGACACGGGAGATAACTCCCGGGAAGTCGTCCACGGTCTCGTAGTCGAAAGTCAACTGCTCGACAACCTTCTCCTTACCCTTACGAGACTTCTTCGCCGGGATTGAAGAAGGAGATGGAGACGAAACGAGAGAAATCATTGGCGTAATCTGGATAGGAACCTCAGAAGCAGTTCCCTCTCCGGTACGACTCCTCTTCCGCGACGCGATGAGAGCGGACGCGGATTGTTCTCCACTGCGAACGCGTGAAAGATCCGCGGATACTAAAAGATCAACAAGAAAAAGAGTTAAGACCCTCAAAGCAAAAAGAAAACAAGTAAAAGAGCGTGAACACGTTACCAGTCAAGGTTGTCGAGGCAATACGATGACCCTTCCCGTCGTGACCATGAAAAGTTCGATCACTCTCAGGGATCTCGAGAAGTCTGTCAATAACCTGCTTAGTCTTCCGCCTCACCACGATAGCATCCGTGTTGACTGCAAGGAAGAACAAAATAAAGTAAGACATCAACGAATGGCGACATGTGCAACAAAGATCCGAAAGAAAAAGCAAACTTACTCGCAGGATTCCAGTACTCAATCAACCAAGAACACTCCTCACTAAGAGTCGATTTTTTGACAAAATAGAAGAAGTCGACCCAGTGACGATCAACCTGACTTCCCTCAATGGCGATCCTAGCCGCCTTAGGTCTTGATTTAAGACCTACTCTCCCAACCGTTTTAGTTTGAACGTTTAAGGAATAAGCAAGGTCGTTGACGGCAATCTCGACGCCATGTTTTTCTTTTACATCGTCTAGAGCACCAAAGATTCTTCAGACACTCGGCAAAAGCTGACTTACGGCAACTCCTAGTGTAAGTATGAACGCCTTCGTCAACGGCGAGAAAGGAAACCGATGACCAGTAAGGAAAGGGTACTCGTATACTGCGATCCACCCTGGCCGATGTGCATCGACAAATACCCCTTGAGGAGGTATCTCAATCTCCACCTCGGGACCAAGATTCGCCAACGATCTCAGTCTCTCGACGTCGCGTGCCTCCGTCGATTTGCAATCAGAATCCTTCAGGATGAACTTTGTTACGTAGAAAGAAGCCATTTTTGGAAGCTGAAAGGAGAAATCTGAAGAAGGGAGAAGCAAATGATCTTTTTGAGCGTAAGCAAGCGAGAAAGCAAGAAATAATCAGAGTAGATGAGTTGTAGAGGGAGTAGGAAGAAAATGAAGATCTTCTCTTTATATAGCCGAAGAGATCGCGAAGAATACGGGAGAAAGTTCAACGACATTATAGCCGTTGAGAAACTAGCCGTTGCGATTGAACGTTATTGGCACAGATAACGAAGCCTCTCGCCTACCACATGGAAATAATTGAAGAAGAATGATGATCGAAGCTTTGCGACGATATTAAAAATTCAAGTGACGTAATCATCAACGCGTTCCTAGTGTAATGAAGACGTATTCCTTGAAGAAAGAAGGCGTCTCCCAGCTCTACTAGACGTTAAGCCCTGTAAGACGCCTTAGGGGTATTGTTTGTGCCTAAAAATACGACGAGTGTGGAACGCGTGAAGAGCTACGCGTAGGAAGACTGTGTCGATGCGACGGGAGGAATGAAGGATGTCGTCGACGTGACGAGACGTGGCAAAGGTCTCGTTTATCTTGAAGATTAGGTCGGCCGAGCATATTTTACCTTATTCCTTATTATATTATTGTAATTGGTAAAAAATACGGTAAAGAATATCTTTTACCTTGTTTGTTATATCGTTATTTAGATAAAAGGAAGAGACGAGATCTCGTTTCCTTAAAGATATTATTAGGGTTAGCCTATAAATAAAGGTTAATGCCTGCTTTGTAATCATTCAGCCACCATTACGAGTAATACCAAGTTCAAGTTTCAAACCCTAAATTCTTCTCTCGTTCTAAATTGTTCTTGAGTGTCGAGATTATACTGTACTCTTTGATCTTTGCCCTACAATTGTTTAGTTATCTTCTCGTTCGCTACAAACAACTATCACAAATCTTTCTCTTTCACTGCTTAATATTACGCTCACCCAATTCGAGGACCTCATCATCAACTTCCAAAATGGGAGGTGGTTCGCAAGCGTTTCCCTAACAAGGTGCAAATCACCTCTTGGCTTTCTAATAATTTACATTTTTTAGAAATATAAATTTGTTTTAAAGATCATTCAATTTGAACTTTGTAAGTAAAATGTTTTGACGTCAATATATATATAGATTTGACATGAATATTACAATTATACCAAAACGCAGATATGGATAAAGGAAAAATCAAATACTAAAAGTATTGCTTTCTCTTTCTATAAGTATATAAGAAATCCATACTAACTTTTTATATAAGTTTAAATTTTATAAAGATCATTCAATTTGAGTTAAATAAATAGTGATAATTAAACAATTTTGTATGCTTTTGTTATATGGAAATTTGTTTTTTTTTTAAAGTAAACGATTTTTTTAGTTTATATTGAAAAACAATTTAATATTAAACTCGTTTTAAATAAATTTTATATTATCTTGTTAGCTTTTTTTTCAGTTTATCATGCATTACAATTTTTTATTTTTTTAAAAAAAATAGATTTTAATTCAGAACAATATTTATTTAATAATATCATGATGTGACTCAGTATAAATTATCCATTCAAGAACTTCTCATGCCCTTTTGCTTTTTAGAATATCGATATTTTTCTTGGCTAAATGTAAGACAAGGTTATGGTATAAGAGTGCTCTTCTGGCTACTAAGACTTGGACACTTCTTCCTCCTCTCCATACAAATATAATAGGGAAAATATGGCGAGTTAAACAAAAAAAAAACGAAAGTCTTGATAGGTGCAAAGCCCGTTTAGTTGTCAATGACCGGAGATGCTGGCATCGAATAAAGGCTCTCATATATATTTTGTTTAAGAGTATGAGGGGTACGCGCAAGAATAACTTATATCGAAACGAGGCCACAAAATGAACGACGTATGTGGATTTATTTCAATGGGATAAGTCGATAGGTTCACTAGGAATACCAATTCAATATGGCCTTGTTTTGATTGTCCTGTGGATTATATCAAAATCTCTTAAAATCAAGTATATTAAATTTGCTTTATGTTTTTTTATTATTTCCTTACTACATTAATATATTTAGAAATGTTATTAAATTAGTTACAAGAAAAGTTACCAAAGAGAATTATCTTTTCCACAAATTATGATCGTAATAAAGATCAAGGGGATTTAATAAACAAGTAATCTTCTATTGTTTTTTTAATGGAAAAGCCCAAAAGCACAATGATGAACACAAGTCCCTCAGTAACTGGTGTAGATTAAAGCTGTCGTCAAACAAGAAGAGCGGAACAGAAAAAAGGGAAAGATGGTATTCTGCATTCCATCCTGGTGAGAAATTTTCTTCTAGGGTTGAAAAGTTAGGCATTCTGAACCTATTTCTATTTGAATTGGTGACTCGTGAGGTTTGGGGATCTCTCAATTTGCTGATCTGAGCTGAATAAGGAAACGGGGGGAGCATCAGAGCTTAGGCCTTTGATTTCCATGGCGGATTAGTAGTGAATCGAGCATTTGTGGAGGTCCTGGAGTTTCGGAGGGAAGCTTTCCTGATTTAGGAAATTAGGTCAAGTTAGCGAGCAGATAAGGAAAGAGAGATGAAGGAGGTACTTGGTAGTCCAGGGACTAAGAGCGGACTTTTCTTGAGAGTAGGACAGTGTCTTTTTGCAGCTGCTTCTCTTGGAGTTATGGTTGCTGCTTCCGGTTTCTCCAGCTACACTGCCTTCTGGTACTTTCTCCTCCTTCTCTGCAGTTTCTTGCTTTTGATCTTACAGTCTAATGCCTGTTGTTGGTTGAAGATCTTGAATGGCAGACTTGGTTTA
Organism: Oxyria digyna; assembly: GCA_029168935.1. NCBI lineage: Eukaryota > Viridiplantae > Streptophyta > Magnoliopsida > Caryophyllales > Polygonaceae > Oxyria > Oxyria digyna. Next base: position 2,722,664 of record JAPVLV010000017.1, read on the forward strand.
TTGTTATGGAAGCTGGACATTTGGATGGAGTTTCTCTTATTATCTCTGTCTTGTTTTCATTGTTGTTTGTGATTAATTTGAATATTGTTGTTACTTTGATTGTTCAGAGTTTGAGGTATAAGATTCATACAGCCTAGCTGAACATTGTCATAATGTTCATAAATAGAGCAGTATCATTTTTGCCATAAATTTATTTCACTCAGCTTGCTTAAGAGGCGGACAAGCTGTATTGTATTATTGCTGGTCGATCAATTGTGTTTGTAATCATCCATAGACCACAGTTTATATAGTCTTTATTGAAACCATTCCACCAAACAAAAAATAGTCTTTTATTGAAATCTTTGAGAAAATCATTTGATGAATTTATGTTCTGATGCTTATCTTGATAGGAGGATGAGCTATTATAACAGATATTCTATTCAAATCAGTGTAGGTGTAGCATTTCTTCATAGAAAACCACATTCATGTAGATGGTTTTCATAAGCTTATTAATATGAAGAAATTCTGTTGAATATTTATGTTGTCCTCTTCATGCAGCTATTTGGTTGCATCAATGGGTCTCCAAGTGCTATGGAGCTTGGGACTTGCATTACTTGATATATATGCATTACGAATCAAGAGAGACCTGCAAAGTCCAATCCTCGTGAGCTTGTTTGTTGTTGGTGATTGGGTATGTCAATCCTTATGTTTGTTTACACTTAAACATGATGTAAAACAAGGAGTAATGTTGGTTGTGACAGAAATCAAGACACATTTAGCTAATATTTTGCAAGGTTTTACTTTAAAGAAAGGATTATAATTTTCTGACACTTTTTACTACAGGTGACGGCCACACTATCACTCGCTGCAGCTTGTTCCTCAGCTGGGATTGTCGTCTTGTATTCCCGTGACCTTAATTTCTGTAAGGACTCAAATCTACCATGTACCAAGTTTCAGATTTCAATAGCTTTCTCCTTCCTCACCTGGTTCCTCATTGCCGTCTCTTCTCATGTTATGTTCTGGATTTTAGCTTCTGTCTAATTGAAACTTTGGTGATGTTGAAATTCCGGGTGCCTGGAGGTGATTTTGTTTTACCCATTGTTGTACCTCAGGCTGTAGTACATTTTATTTTCATTGCTTCAAGGTCAATGTAGAGGAAAAACAAGATACATATTTGAAGTTGTTTTGTTGTAAATAAAATGATTCTGTGTCAAGTATCCTGTTACAATACAGATTCAACAAAACCAGGAGGTGAATTTTGCAACATTCACATAACAATCTCGGGCTTGAAAATGCTCGATTTGATCTCCTTATGGGGCAAAACCACGCCTCCATTGATGTAAACCTCATCTCCCAAATGCACATCTTCTCCCAAAATGGTCATATTCTCAACCCTAGCCCATCTCCCAACTGTCGAATGCCACCCAACAATACTGTTCGATACACAAGCATGTCTTTTTATCCGAACTCCGCGCATAACAGTACAGCACGACAGCCTAACACCAGGCTCAATCACACATCCGGGCCCAATGGACACGTCGGGTCCAATAACACACCCATCGCCTATCACTGCGCTAGCGTCGACTAGGACGTTACCAGTTATGTAGGACCCAGACGCTAGACTAGTTTCAGAGTTCTTCCTTAATGAAGTGAGGTAGAGCCTAAGACCTGTAATGTAATCCTTTGGTTGTCCAATGTCCATCCAGAATCCAGGCAGGACCATTGCATAGAGCTTATTTTCAGCTGCAATCTTGGGGAAAACCTCCTTTTCGATCGAGGTGGGCCTTAGCTCAATCCGGTCAAGCACTGACGGGTTCAGGAGGTAGATCCCGGCGTTGATCTTGTTACCAACGAATATTTTCGGTTTCTCCACAAACTTCTCGACGTTTCCAGTTGTCTCTTCCATAACAACCACGCCATACTTTGACGGTTCATCCACCTAGAACAAAATTCAAATTTGTAATCTTTAGGGCTCGTTCGGGTTCAATATCTAAGATATGAGATGTCGGGTATCGGTATCGATATAGATACCAGGATATGTGTTTTAAGTTTGACCCTTTAGTGAGAGAAATCAAACTTAGACTATGATATCAATTTCATACGAACAAGACATGCACTTAATCTTGCTTTACTAATTTCTTATACAAAGACTTTGTACCTTAGTGACCATAATGGAAGCTTCTCCACCATGACTTTTGTGAAATGCCACCATCTCTTTCAGAGGATACTCACAGATGACATCACTGTTGAGTACGAAAAACGGGTCACCAGATCCGTCATTTAGCTTATCACGAGCCAACGCCAATGGACCAGCTGTGCCTAGGGGCTCAGTCTCTTGTGAACAGGTAATCTTAATACTAAGCAACTCCTCAAACTCTTTTAAGAATTTCAACATAAGCTGTCACAATGCAATTAAACAAGTTAGCCCATCATCTTCTCCATGTTAAAACTGTTAAAATCTATCACAATACCATGTGCAGATTACCTCAGGCTGATAATTAATGGCCAGAACAACTTCTGTTACACCTACAGCTTTGAGAGAAATTATCTGATACAAAGATGACACTGAATCAAGCTCCAAGATGCTTAAATAAACAATTAAGTACAAATGAAAACACATTGTAGGAAGAAGACCTAACCTGATGCAAGATCATGGGTTTATTAGCAAACTCAACGAGAGGCTTAGGCACGCTTAGGGTCAGCGGTCTAAGTCGCGTTCCAAATCCACCAACAAGAATGAGTGCCTTCATACTCGAAAATAACTGTTTCTCTCTGTAAATCAAGCAACCCAGAAATCATCAGGAAGCCAATTCGTCGAATCAATCGAAAAATTCTAATTGCACCAGTAATGTGATACTCCGATGAAAATTCGACGAATGTTATTGATGATAAACTTGAAAAATTTGTTACCTGTTCAATTTGTAAATCGGAAAAGAAGATGGGAATCTAGTTTGTAACAATTCATGACGATGATTTCATACAGAACAAAGAGGGAGATAGGACTTGCCTGGTTGTATGTAGAGATTAAACAGTATAATCAAGTGAGAGATTCACGACGGAAACGGAAAGTCGCGGCAACTGGGAGAATTGTTAGTCACCTCTGGAACTTCATTGACTCCATCCATGGCTTCCGCTTGGAATAAGGAATATTGAAGTGTTTTCCTGCATGTATTCTGTTGGGCCTCCGGATTCTATTGGGCTGGACAAATAGTATCTAGTTTCAGAAAATACTGGACCAGAAAATACTGAAACAAATTTCATAATCTTTTAACATATGAAGCTAGAGATGCATATTATTAACTAATTCAATTGATTAACACTAATAATTGTAAAAAAATCATGTTTTATAGTCGAGAGGTATGAACCCTAACTTGTTTTATGAACCATAACTTGAAACTAGAAACATTGATTTTTTTGTACTATGGAGGTACACAAGAACTAAGTCGAGATAAAGCGTCATCAAAATAGTGAACAACTACAAAGAATCTTATCCAATAAGCATTTTAGAAAATCCCGAACCCTAGAAAAAAGGAAAACTTACCTGAATCCATCGCGACACCTCAAAACGAAGAAACACCAAAGAAAAGTATGATTTCGATCAAAATCTTCAACGTCGAAGGAAGAACCAAAGGAAAATCTTATGGAATCGAAGAAATTGAAGAACACGGTGAAAGACGAAATCGAGAAAGGAAGAGAAACCGAAAAGCCAGCGAGCGAGATAGGGGGAGAGGGGAAGAGGATATTATCGTCTTTTCCATGTAAATTGTGTTATAATTGCAAAATTGTCACCACACCTTCCTTCTCTCATATCCTTGCTTTTGATTACATGACTTCGTTTGAACCGTTGATGATGGTAGATCAAAGGTTAAGGTTTGTTCTTAGTCTTTATCTTAAAGTTTTTTCTCCCTTGAACGTGTCTCTTGTTTAACCACACAAAAATGATATAGTTTAAATTTCATAGGAAGTGTAAATATTGAAAAGTCTTTACGTATGGTTATCTAACTTATCTTAAGCAACAAGAATATATCACTTTGGATAATATCATAGCAACAAGTGAATACAATTTCGCTTGGCGGGAAAAACACCAACGAGGCTTTGGATTAGGAGAAGTTAAGATAAAGATTACTTATCGAGGAAGAAGGAAAAGCCCGCCCGTCAGTTTAACTAAAGCAACGTCGTCAGCATGACAACGCTTAAATTGTTGTTGGCAAATGGCATGTCATATCATCAACAAATTCGATACATTAACACTTACAAAGAGACACTTTCATATAAATATGTGTTGGTGTATCATACGGAGTACTTATATAGTCTTCTTAGCGGGTAGGTACTAGGTACTTGTCATTTGTCAATGTCATTTCCTACCATGACCATTTTTTTACTCTACCATTTCATTATATTCTTCTCATTTCATTATATTCATCTCATTTAATTTTAAATATTCACCAAATGCATATTTTGCGTGTAAAAATATATAAAACTTTAATATTTTTGGAATATACTGAATGAAAATTCTACGATGAACATAGTGTTTTTTGTAGAACAATAATTTAGCAAATTTGGGTTCACGGATGAAGTCCAAAAAAGAAAAAATACTACTTTTTATTCCTATTTTATTTGTTTATTTGTAACTTCGAGCACTTTATCTATAGGCGGGGCAACTAATACACAACATATCAAGTTGTGGATAAATATTTCATTTGTTGTTAATTGGTTTTCACCTATGAGAAAAGTTTAGAGGAGAACAAGTTTAACGTATTCGCGTTCGCAGATAACAAACTAATGTTTATAATATGAATGATATTGTTTATAATCTGAGTGATAAAAAAATTTGAGGTCATTTTGAAAAAAATTGTTAGAAAAAATCAAAGTTCGTAGTAATTAAAAGTATGTCACCGCGTCGGCGCGTCCCTCACAAGAGACGTTCAAATTTTTTTTTAGCTCAGATTATGAACATTATCATCCAGACATTAACGTGTAATCTGTGAACGTGAACTATCCGTTTCTCCTACGTTAAGAGTTGTTAGCACCAGAACTTTCCTCTTTACTATTTACTCGGATTTGCATACGCAAAAGTTGTATATGTGAGATAAAATAACAACATCCATGTTCTAATACAACATCTTGAAATAATTGCTTTTAAGTCCTTATTATGTAGTAGTTGAATTTTACTCTAACATGTAACAAAGCCATAATACAGTATATACAATATGTGGATACAATGAACTTGAACATAGGCAAATGATTTACAGTATTATAAGCCATGGCCCCTTTGACCACAGCTCGATCACAACCATGTGAAACTAGGTCATTACTAACATCTTTCAGCACTATTTTACAAGCGTATGGTCTCCTTTGGCTTCCAACGCTAAATCATAACATATATATCTTGTACTATTCTTTAACTACATACTTGACATTTGACGAGAACTAGAAGACGATGACTGAGCTCCGGTTGATACGATCACTTGAGCCGATAAGTTGCAGAGATGATCGGACGGCTGGAAACGGCCGGAGTCGCCAGCTGGGAGTCTGACGTAGTAAGATGAGGAAGAAGGAGAGCCGTTGATCCATGATCTTAAGGGACCATCTCGACCGTTCCTGTGCTGCACAAAAGCTCTGTAAAAGTATGGGATTAGACCTTCCATTTCCATAGGTTTAATTCTTCACTTAATTTCTTGGAGTGAAGGGAATTTGATCGAGTTGGAGGGTTTTAAAGGTGGAAGATGATGATGACGTGAAGGAGATTGTGAGAGTCCAGCTGTGAACGGCAAGTTTAGTTTGATGATAAACTTCAAGGCATATGAAAGCAATTTGAAATTGTAATCCATAGATTTTGACACTTTAACAGCAAATACACACTGTGTTCTATAAGTTGAAACTTTTGCATATGTCGTCGGAGCTAGTGATTTTGTGAAATGTAGAGAGAATCTTTTGGAAATTTATTTTCCTATACTCCGATCAAGTTGGACTATGTGGACTAATAATGTCAAACTTGCTAAGTAGAACTCAAATTGGCATTTCCTAGTGCCTTGCTAAACAAATCCGTTGGCTTCTCCGTGGTTGACACACATACTGTGTAGCGATGTTCCTTGTCTGAATCTGATCTCACACCAAATGACAAATCAATTTCAATATGTTTGGTGCGCTCATAGAATACGGGATTGGCTGCGATATGCAAAAGCATCTGGACCATCACAATAGACAAACATAGGAGTCAAACCTAATGACTTCAAAAGGGACTTGAGCCAAATCAGCTCACAACATGCTTACTCCATCGCCATATACTCAGCCTCTGCAGATGATCGCGACCCTTTAACTTGCTTCTTGGTCTTCCAAGAAATAAAGAACAACCAAGCATCATGAAATACCCTGTTATAGAGCGACGAGTTTAGTAAACGTTGCCCAGTCAGAGTCACAAAAGTCCCGAAGCTATAAAGCACTATGAGCCGAAAGATGCAAGACTTGACCTGACGGGCCTTTGAAGTAGTGCAAGACCCCAATGATCGAGTTTGGGAGACTACATGAACTGGGGGAGTGTGCACTGAGTAAGCCATCTCTGCGATCGAGTGATCGTCAAATAGATGAGGTGACTGACCAAACAACGATACCGCTCATAGCTATCAAATAAAGAGTTGGCAAATTGGGAAAGATCGTGATCTTGCTCAATACGAACACGCGATGGTTTGGGAGCAAGCAAGCTGACCTCAGAGAGTATACTAAGAGCATAATTTCATCTAGAGAGAACACCCGAGATGAATTGCGGGCGTATTTTTTATCTCGATGAAATATTTTAGAGGTCCCAAAGCCTTCATATAAAACCAAGAACTAAGATAGGATTTGAAATGTGAAATAAGATCAGAGTCACTACTAACAATGATACGAGATCGTCGACATAGGCAAGGACATGAAAATTGTACTCAATCAATAGTAATAATTAGTATAGCTAAATTAAAAAAATTAAAATTTTAACACTTAATAAATTGTATTATCATAATGTTCAATATTAATATACACTAAATTAATAATTTTTTAACCCTAAAACTATTATTAATTATTATTAATTAAATATAATTAATAATTTGTATGTAGAAATTTATGTTACAAAGTATATATAAAGATTGACAAATAGTACCTTCGAGATTGAAAATATCCGAGACTTATTAGTAATTAATACTGATTAAATATAATTAATAAATTATATTTAGAAATATATGTTACAAAATATATCTAAATCTATACGAAATTGACAAATATTACCTTCGAAATTGAAAATATCTGAGGCTTGCTAAATTAATAAATTGTAACGATTAAGAGAAATACTCCCTTCATCCCATATTATAGATCACGTTCTCCATTTTGGGCGTCCCAAAATAAAGATACTACTTTCCTTTTTTATCTTTTGTCTTATTATCAATATCACATCAATCTATACTATATTTCCTCCTTTTTACATCAAAACTCATACCAATTCACTTTTTTATCTTCTCTTTCCTACATAAAAATCCACACTCACTCACAATCTCTCTCCTCTCCACTTTTCTTTCTCTCTTCCTTAATTTACCTCGATAACAACAAACGTGATCTATAATATGAGACGGAGGGAGTAGAACAAAATTTTAGGAAGTAGACTCATACAAAAGGTTAAAGAAAATAGGAGAATGATATTTTGTTATTGGATAACTCCTTTCCAGATCTCGGAATAAGCTTAAATCCTAGCTATTATAAGATGGGCCATCACCTAATACAATCATGTTACTAAGGCACATACGATAAAGCCCAAACTAACAATACATTGTTTGATCCATGACAATTCCTTCTATGTTAACGAAGTCCTCAAGCCCAATTTTTGCAATGTAAACGAAGGGAACTGACTCAAAATATGACCAACAAATTCCCACGTGGCCTCCGAGGCATCTAGATTCTACCAACGGATTAACCATTCCGTTGTCAGAGTACCATCTGCAATATATGTGACACAAGAATCTAAAATCTCAGCCGACTCAATCACACATTCTCCTGACGAAGTAGTAATTGTGTATCCGTGTCCATAATGGCAAATCCAAGCGATAAGCAGTATCTTTTAATAAGTCAAAGCAGTTAGGATAATTTGTTAGTGGACTGCTATGTTAATTGAGTCGTGCCGAGAATAGGGTAGAGTCCTAATTTTCAGTATTCAATTATGTTTCTGTGTATTTATTAGCTTCTTCCAGTTCAGTAATATTATCAAGTTTTGCTCGGCCATTTCTGTTTCTCCAATATCAACAATTGGTATCAGAGCCACTGCAAAACTACGATCAATTGAGAGCAAGTGAATCCGGGTGGGAAACACAAGAGCGATCGGTGAGAATTATTCCTCTGGTGAGTGAAACACGAGAGGTTGTGAGTGATACAATTCTGAGACAACACGAGAGTTGTGAGTATGGGAGACGCAAGCTTTGCGAAGGCATGTATTCCCGAATACGATGGTGATTACGACCATTGGAGTCTCCTGATGGAGAATCTGTTACGATCCAAGGAGTATTGGGTCGTAGTTGCTGATGGATTCAGAGAACCGGCGGAGGGTGCGACGGTTTCCGCTGAGTAGTCAAAGACGTTGGAGGAGTTGCGTTTGAAAGATTTCAAAGCTAAGAACTATTTGTTCTCTAGCATTGATAAGACGATTCTAAATACTATTGCCAAGAAGACGACGACGAAAGAATTGTGGGACTCAATGAAAAACAAGTTTCAGGGCACAACCAGAGTCAAGAGAGCGCAGCTTCAAGCTCTTCGCAGGGATTTTGAAATTCTTGAGATGAAGGAAGACGAGTCCATTAACGACTACTTTGGTTGGGTTATGGTTGTCTCCAATGCTATGAGGAATTGTGGAGAGACAATTACTGATGTGAAAATAGTTGAAAAAATCTTGAGAACGTTGCCAGAAAAATTCAACTATGTTGTCTGTTCCATAGAGGAATCGAAAGACATCGATACTCTCACAGTTGATCAACTCCAAAGCTCCCTTCTTGTTCATGAGCAAAAATTTGGAAGAAGAGGATCTGGGGCTGATGATCAGGCTTTGAAGGTTGGGTTTGATTCAAACCGAGGCAGGGGACGAGGCAGAGGAAGCTCTTCAGGCCGTGGAAGAGGTCGTGGCCGTTCCTGGAGCAAAGACAATATAGAGTGTTTTCATTGTCATAAACTTGGCCATTTCAGGAATGAGTGTCCTGAATGGGTTCAACAACATACCAACTATGGTCAAGTCGAGGACCAAGAGGAGATGTTGCTGATGGCTTGGCTTGATCCGAGTGATGATCAATTTGGAATGATGGCTGCATCAGAAACTGTTGACGGAGATAGCAATTGGTGGTTTCTGGATAGTGGTTGCAGCAACCACATGAGCGGCAACAAGGAGTGGTTCTCAACTCTTGATCACTCCTTTACTTGCAATGTCGGGCTTGGAAACGGAATGAAATTGAAGGTGTTGGGCAAAGGAAACATCAGAATTCAGATCGGGGGTATGAATTTGATTGTACAAGACGTCTTCTATGTGCCTGGTTTGCAAAACAACCTGTTCATCCTTGGCCAAATGCTAGAAAGGAGTTTAACCTTCGTCATTAAGCATGGAATGTGCAAGATTTTCCACAATGACAATGGTTTTCTGCTTCAAACTCCCATGAAGGCAAATCGAATGTTTGTTGTACAGGCTTTCTCTGTGAAGAATATGAATCAGCCGGCTGCTAAGTGTTTCAACACTTCTGGAGCCGAGAAAGATGATATGGAATTATGGCACCGACGATTTGGCCATCTCCATTATCAAGGGCTGATGAAACTCCACAAAGATGACATGGTGAAAGGTCTTCCTGCACTAAAAGGAGGAGAAGACAAGAAGGTGTGTGCCACCTGTCTATTGGGCAAACAACATAGGAGGTCGTTTCCAAGGAAGAGTCTATGGCAGGCCTCAACCAATATGTGGGCCCATCACACCGTCCTCAAACAGCGGAAAAAGGTACCCGTTCACATTAATTGATGATTTCAGCAGGAAATTGTGGGTATATTTCCTTGAAACTAAGTCAGAAGCCTTCACCATGTTTAGGAAGTATAAGATTTCAGTTGAAAAAGAAATAGGAGCTGCACTTGCTTGTTTACGAACGGACAGAGGAGGAGAATTTATGTCGGCTGAATTCAAGAAATTTTGTGAGGAAAGTGGCATTAAGAGACAACTTACAGTTGCTCTTACTCCCCATTAGAATGGGGTAGCGGAAAGGAAAAACCGAACCGTCCTTAATATGGTGAGGTGTATGTTATCAGATACTGGAGTTCCAAACAGTTTTTGGCCTAAAGCTGTAGCCTGGGCTACGCATGTGTTGAATAGAAGCCCCACGTCCATCAACAACAAGACACCGCAAGAGCTTTGGAATGGTTCATCTCCAAACGTGGATCATTTCAAAGTTTTTGGCTGTGTTTGTTATGCCCACATATCTGATCAGAAGAGAAAAAAACTGGATGCTAAGAGCTGTAAGTGTGTTTTTCTTGGAGTATCAACTGAATCTAAAGCTTACAGACTATATAATCCGGTGACGAAGAAAGTGATTGTAAGTTTGTAAGTTTGTTATTCCACAAGACCACAAGACCACGAGCCACGAGCCACGAACCAGGACCGGACGGACGGACGGACCGCGCGAGGGCCCCCCGTGTCCTCTCTCCATACCTCTCCCAAGGGCTTACCAAGGGTATGGGGTTTGGGGTATATAAACCCTTCATATTCCCACCCCAATTTTCGATGTGGGACAAAACCCATGTCAAAAATCAACTCCAAAATTGTTCTTTGAACTTAGTCAAGAAACCAACTTTGAGCCTTCATTTCTCATTCAAACGGAACCCGATTTTGACGTGTGAGTACACTACGGCGTAGTGCTCGCGGAGACGAAGCCAACGCTCCCATAATACGGCACAACCGGTGACCGCAGCCCACCAGAAAGGTGCCCGGAAGTTCAGTCAAAATCAGTTCCAACAATCCCCCACATGAATAGAAATGATTCTATTACACGTGCTTAGACAAGACAGACAGAAATTTTGAGAGTACGGGCGAAGAATCACTGTATCTGAGCTGGTGGCGTTTTTCAGCCTTGAACCACTCATTGTGAGTAGCTATCGGATTTACTCGACCAGGTAGTGAACATGATGTCTTGAACCACCCGGACTTTGACGTAAACCTAGACAATAACTATCACACAGTTTCATCTTCTCACAGAACTAGGTTCTTGATTGTGTTCATTTTGGCCGTGAACATCCCTGGTTATTCATGAGTGAACTTGGAGAAAGCAGCATCTCTTCTTTCTCCTAGAAACGGCCCCATTTCACACTCATAAGGTGATTGACCATAAATGGTATTACCAATACCCTACTTTGTTCTTTCAAAGTTTATGGAATCATTAAAAGCAAATGCTTAACCTCTACTTTGTCATCGCACTTTTATCATCCTAGGAACTGGGGAAGAAGATATAATATCTCCAAGTGCGCTTCTAGATTCGACTTGAATTTGTTTTCCCCTTGAACCTATTTCTTGGGATCTCCAATCACTTAGGTAGGGTTGCCATCAAGCATCCTCTTTAGTCATAGGCTTTAAACCCATTCCTCTAGATGACTTTACAACTTGTTCTCTTGACAATCCCTTAGTGAACGGATCTGCTAGGTTGTCAGCTGACTTGATATAATCGATTGAGATTACACCAGTTGAGAGCAATTGTCTTATGGTTTTATGTCGTCGTCTTATGTGGCGAGACTTACCATTATATATTGTGTTCAGTGCCCGAGAGATAGCCGATTGACTATCACAGTGTACACCTAAAGCTGGCACTGGTTTTTCCCACAAAGGAATATCCTCCATAAAGTTTCGAAGCCATTCTGCTTCTTCGGCTGCTTTGTCTAAAGCAATGAACTCAGATTCCATTGTGGATCTGGCCAATAACGTTTGTTTTGAGGATTTCCATGATACAGCTGCACCACCCAGCGTGAATACATACCCACTGGTGGATTTTGAGTTCTTTGAATCTGATATCCAGTTAGCATCGCTATAGCCTTCCAGAGTGGCTGGATATCTTCCATAGTGCAGCCCGTAACTCCGAGTATGTCGCAAGTAGTTTAATACTCGAGTTATTGCTTTCCAGTGATTGTGTCCTGGATTACTGGTATATCTACTCAGTACGTTGACAGCATGTGCTAAGTCTGGTCTTGTACAATTTGCCAAGTACATAAGACTTCCTATCACACGAGCATACTCTAACTGTGATATGCCATTACCCGAGTTTTTCTTCAGTTTGAGATGCGGGTCCACCGGACTTTTTGCAATCCCATTTGAATAGTTCTTGAATCGTTCAAGTACCGCCTCGGCGTAATGTTGTTGAGACAAGACTATTCCTTCTGAATGTCTAAATATTTTTATCCCTAAGATCACATCCGCTAGTCCCAAGTCTTTCATGTCAAACTTTCCATTAAGCATGTTCTTGGTTTGTTTGATCATGTCATTGTTGCTACCTATGATGAGTATGTCATCCACATATAGGCACAACAGAATGTATCCTTTTGCAGTTTCCTTGACATAGATACACTTGTCACATTCATTTATTTTGAAACCATTTGACATCATTACTTGGTCAAATTTTTCATGCCACTGCTTAGGAGCTTGCTTAAGTCCATATAAGGATTTCACAAGTCTACACACTTTGTGTTCCTGTCCAGGGACAACATAACCCTCAGGTTGTTTCATATAAATTTCCTCTTCTAGTTCTCCATTTAGAAAAGCTGTTTTTACATCCATTTGATGTGTTTCTAGATTACGTATAGCTGCAATGGCTATTAGCATTCTTATTGAAGTTATTCTTGTTACTGGAGAGTAGGTGTCAAAGAAATCCAAGCCTTCTTTTTGCCTAAATCCTTGCACCACAAGCCTAGCCTTGTACTTATCGATTGAGCCATCGGTTTTTAATTTTCTTTTGAAAATCCATTTGCTCCCAAGAGCTTTCGAACCGGATGGCAACTCAGCTAACTCCCATGTATGATTTTGCATGATGGAGTCGATTTCACTTTTCACCGCTTCCTTCCAAGCAGGTGCATCTGGTGTTGACATGGCTTCTTTGAATGTTCTAGGTTCATTTTCCAAAAGATAAGCCATTTCAAAATCAGGACCGAATGATTTTTCCTTTCTAGCTCTTTTGCTACGTCTAGGTTCATCATTGTCCTCTTCTGTTGGTTGAACAGAAGTACTTGCTTCGCCTTCTTCACGAGTCCGTTTCAGATTTTCTTTATCCTTACACGGGAACGTGTTTTCGAAGAAGGATGCATTTCTTGATTCCATTATTGTATTTGTATGTATATCTGGTATATCAGACTTGTATACCAAGAAACGATACGCACTACTATTGTGTGCATACCCGATGAAGATACAATCAATGGTTTTTGGTCCTATCGAGACCTTCTTAGGGGGTGGTACGGCAACTTTTGCTAGGCACCCCCACACTTTGAGGTATTTGTATGAAGGTACATTACCTTTCCACAACTCATAAGGCGTCTTTCCAGTCACCTTATGCGGTATTTTGTTGAGAATGTAGTTGGAGGTTAGCAGCGCTTCCCCCACATGTTCTGGGATAACCCAGATTCTTGCAGCATTGCATTCATCATTTCTTTGAGAGTTCGGTTCTTTCGTTCCGCAACCCCGTTAGATTCAGGTGAGTAAGGCGCAGTAGTTTGATGAACGATTCCATGTTCTCTACAGAATGCATTAAATGGTTCACTATACTCGCCTCCTCTATCACTACGGATCATTTTAATCTTTTTACTAAGTTGGTTCTCAACTTCCAACTTGTATTCTTTAAACTTTTCCAGAGTTTCATCTTTGCTATGTAACAGATATACATAACAATATCGTGTGCAATCGTCTATGAAGGTTACAAAGTACTTCTTACCGCCTCTAGTTTGCACGAACTTTAAATCACATAGATCAGTGTGAATTAGTCCTAGAGGTTCGGTTGTTCTCTCTACATGGGGTGATGGCGTTTTTGTGAGTTTCGCTTGTACGCATACTTCACATTTGTCTTTACTTGTTTTGCATTTTGGAATCATGTTCATGCTTATTAGTCTACTTATAGATTTATAATTAACATGTCCCAATCTTTCATGCCAAATATTAAAAGACTCAACGACATAAGCAATAGGATTATTCTCATTCACTGAAACATCAGTTACAACCTTTTTGGGAAGGACTGTCATTACATTCATTTTGACCAGCCCATCCTTCACATAACCCTTCCCCACATAAATCTCATTCTTAGAAAGAACTAACTTATCAGACACAAACTTGACACAGAACCCATTCTTGTTGAGAAGAGTCCCCGAGATCAGATTCTTTCGAATGTCTGGCACATGAAGCACATTGTTGAGAGTCAGCTCCTTCTCAGAAGTCATCTTGAGCACGATCTTCCCAATACCTTCAACTTTGGATGTCGCAGAGTTTCCCATGAAGAGCTTTTCTTCTGTTCGGCTTTTCTGATAAGTGGTAAACAATCCCTTATCCGAGCAGATGTGTCTGGTGGCACCTGTATCGTACCACCACTCCTTTGGGTTGCTCCCAACCAAATTCACTTCAGTCACCGCACACAGGTCGTCTGCTGTCAGTGAGTTTTCGGCTAAGTTGGCTTGAGACTTCTTCCCTTTGTCTCTTCTGTTGTCGGGCTTGCTGCGACACTCGTCTGCCTTGTGACCAACCTTATCACACTTGTGGCATTTTCCACTGAACTTCTTTGCTCCTTGCTTCTTGAAGTTTGTGGTGTTTTGAGGTTGAAACTTCTTGTTCTTCCCCTTGTCTCGATGCTCAGCCAGGTTTGCCTTGTTAGAGAGCCCAACTTGATTGGCCCTCTTATTGTTTTCCTCGACCCGAAGCCTCACGATCAAGTCTTCAATCCTCATTGCCTTTTGTTTCAGCAACAAGTAAACCTTGAATTGCTCCCAGGATGGAGGAAGCTTCTCAATGATGACACCTACCTGGAAAGCCTCACAGATGGTCATTCCTTCCGAGATCACTTCATGGACGATCAGTTGTAGTTCTTCAACCTGTTCCACGACTGACTTTGAATCTACCATCTTGTAGTTCAGAAACTTTGCTACTGCCGCTTTCTTTGAGCCAGCATCCTGTGTCTTGTACTTCTTTGTCAACGTATCCCACAATTCCTTAGCGGTGTTATTGTTACAATAGACCTTGTACAGCGAGTCAATCATGCGATGAGTAAGATACCCTCTGCATGCATAGTCCCCTTTCGCCCAATCAGATAGGGCATCAGTGTCATGTGGGGAGAACCTAGGTTTCCCCTCCTTCAAGAACCTGTCCAGACCCAGCATGCTCAGGAAGAACTCCATCTTCTGAGACCATATTTTGAACCCTTTCCCGTCAAATTTTTCGGGTAGGATCCCAACATGGATTGTGTTCGGCATAGTTGTCACATAAGGTCTGTGGGGAACATACAGATGAGGCAACTGAACATCAGGCAGATCCATTGGATGACTCATTTGGCCTGGGTAACTTGTTTGACCCGGATAGCTCAATTGACCCGGATGACTCATTTGAACCGGATGGCTCATTTGACCCGGATGACTCATTTGACCCGGATGAAGAGGTTGAGTCAGATGACTCGTTTCAGCCGGATGACTCGGTTCAGCCGAATGAAGAGGCACTGGTGGCAGATCCACTTGGACAACCGGGGGGGTTTCCTTGATCGGACTCTCATGACCCGGACTGTTTTGAACTTGAACCCTATCAAGTATCTGAGCCTGATCGAGAGGCATAGTCCCAAACTGAATTCGGGGCGACCCAGTGACCTTTCCAGCGTCAGCAGCAGTTTTCTCATCTCCGTTAGTCATTGTATCTGTTCAATGAGACAAACAAATATTAGTATGACTTAGAAGCAACTCTGCAAAACAGATTTCAAAATTCTGAAAAACCACAGTTTTCTGCAGAACTGTAAACGCAGAAACCAGAAATCTGCGAACTGTAAAAATTACAGAACCAGAATCTGCGAATCTGTTAATGCAGAAACCAGCAATCTGCGAACTGTAAAAATTACAGAACCAGAATCTGCGAATCTGTTAATGCAGAAACCAGCAATCTGCGAACTGTAAAAATTACAGAACCAGAATCTGCGAACTGTAAAAATTACAGAACCAGAAATTAACAAATCTGTAAACACAGAATCTGTAAACCAGTGAAAATTCCAGAAAATCACGAATCTGTAAAACAGAACTGAATTTCTGCGAACTGTAAAAAATTCCAGAAATCACAATTCTGTAAAACAAAACTGAATTCCTGCGAACTGTAAAACACAGATTCTGCAATCTGTAAATACAGAATCAGAAATCTGTGAACTGTAAACACAGTTTTTCGGTTCTGTAATACAACAGCAACCTGGTTCTGTAAATACAACAGCAACCTCACAATTTAAAAAGATGAATTTTCGGTTTTACTCGAATCTGAACACAGATCCGAAACTGTACGCAGTACAGACAATTTTCTTCGGGATGTAACTTTCTGTTCCTTTAAAACTCAAACAGATTGTTAGCGACAAGATACAACTGCGAGCTCTTCTGTTTCGCACAATCAAAAGCAGAAGCCAACGAACCACTGTTCTGCGCTGTACTCTCAGAGAAGAAGAAGAAGAGAAGGGAGGAGGATTGCTGTGAATATTTCGGATGCAGAGAATGAGAACCAGCACTTCTCTTAAGTAGAGAATCTGGTTTGTTAGAGGAGGAGATCGTGGAGGCAGATGTGGGAAGTGGAGAAAATCGTGGAGGAGGTTGCTGACTCTGTTGGGCGTCCCCAACGAGGCAGTCCAAATCTGATCTGGAAGCCCAAAACTTTCAGATCCGGCCCACTTCAAAAAGAGAAGCTAAGCTGCTTGGGCCTACGGCCCATTCCACGAGCCACGACCGGACGGACGGACGGGCCGCGCGAGGGCCCCCCGTGTCCTCTCTCCATACCTCTCCCAAGGGCTTACCAAGGGTATGGGGTTTGGGGTATATAAACCCTTCATATTTCCACCCCAATTTTCGATGTGGGACAAAACCCATGTCAAAAATCAACTCCAAAATTGTTCTTTGAACTTAGTCAAGCAACCAACTTTGAGCCTTCATTTCTCATTCAAACGGAACCCGATTTTGACGTGTGAGTACACTACGGCGTAGTGCTCGCGGAGACGAAGCCAACGCTCCCATAATCCGGCACAACCGGTGACCGCAGCCCACCAGAAAGGTGCCCGGAAGTTCAGTCAAAATCAGTTCCAACAGTTGTGACATTGAATTAGCTGATTCCGAGGAGGAGAGTGAAGAACCTAATCCACCGGTCAATCATCCAGCCGTCGACAATGCAGAATCTGATCAGAGTTCAACAGCAGAACCGTCTTCTGATAACACTCAAAACTCAGATGCAAGGGAGGAAGTACAGCCTTCAAGTCCGTTATCAAGGGGGAGAGCCCGAAATAGCCCCGCCTGGCATGACACCTATGAGATGGGAAACGTTGTAACTGAAGAAGGTGACGAGTATGCGTTGCAAATGGATAGTATTGATCCATCTACGTTTGAAACTGCTGTAAAAGAGAAGAAGTGGAGGGAAGCCATGAATCTTGAGATGCAAGCGATTAAGAGGAATGATACATGGGAGCTTACAGATTTACCATCCGGAGTTACACCAATAGGGGTGAAGTGGGTGTACAAAACTTAGCTCAATGAGCGTGGAGAGGTTGACAAATACAAGGCGAGATTGTATGCTCAGCAATATGGGATCGACTACAACGAAGTATTCGCACCTGTAGCAAGATGGGATACGATCAGAACACTTCTAGCTCTTGCAGCTGCTCATGGTTGGCCTATATACCAGCTTGATGTCAAAAGTGCATTTCTTCATGGTGAGCTCACAGAAGAAGTGTATGTTGTTCAACCACCAGGCTTTGTGGTTGAAGGGGAGGAGAATAAGGTGTATAAGCTGAAAAAAGCCTTGTACGGCTTAAAGCAAGCCCCGAGAGCTTGGTTTAGCAAAATCGAGAAGTACTTTCTTGATTCTGGTTTTCAAAGCTGCCCCTATGAAAGCACTCTCTTTGTTCAGAAGCAGGGTACTCATTTGCTGCTGGTCAGTTTATATGTAGATGACCTCATGTATGTGAGCAACAGTGAGAGTTTGGTTGAAAACTTCAAGTCATCAATGCAGGCCATGTTCGAGATGACTGATCTGGGTCGGATGAAGTACTTCCTAGGAGTTGAGGTAAATCAACTTGCTCAAGGTGTTTTTATATTCCAGAAGAAGTACATTAGGGATTTGCTTAACAAATTTGGTCTTCTTGAAAGCAATTCTGTAAGAAATCCCATAGTGCCTGGAACAAAGATGATAATTGAAGGAGATGGAGTTATGACAGATAGCACGCTGTATAAGAAATTTATCGGAAGCTTGTTGTACTTTACAACGACCAGACCCGATATAATGTTTGTCGTGTGCTTGCTTAGTCGATATATGGCTAATCCCACCAGAATGCACATGCTAGCTGCCAAGAGGGTTATGCGATATCTGAAAGGGACCATGGAGTATGGTATATTGTATAATCGGGATGTCACCAAAAATGGATGTCTCCTTGGGTACACCGACAGAGATTACGCAGGAGATAAAGATGATAGGAGGAGCACTAGTGGATATGTGTTCTTTCTAGCTGGAGGAGCAATTTCTTGGGCTTCCAAGAAACAACCTGTTATAACACTGTCGACTACGGAAGCTGAATTCGTAGCTGCCTCTTTCTGTGCGGCTCAGTGCATATGGCTGCGCAAAATAATAGCTGAAATGGGCTGGTCAGATAGTGTTCAAAAAGGCACAAAAATCTTTTGTGACAACAGTTCAACGATCAAGCTCTCTAAGAATCCGGTGTTTCATGGTAGGAGTAAACACATCGATGTAAGGTTTTTCTTTCTTAGGGACTTGGTCAAGGAAGGTGTGATTGAGTTGGTTCACTGTGGGACAGATTTGCAAATTGCTGATGTTATGACAAAAGCAGTAAGTCTGGAGGTGTTTGAGAATCTCAGAGGCAAACTTGGAGTCAAGAAATTAACAGAGCTGGAGGATGAAACTGTTAACAGGAACTGAGATTGCAAGCTTAAACTCGAACCTAAGAAGGTTGAGTTTAGGGGAGGATTTGTTGGTTATTTGATCACAACACTGTCGTTTTGAGTCTTTCTGTTTTATTAATTAAGTAGTCAGCAATATCTTTTAATAAGTCAAAGCAGTTAGGATAATTTGTTAGTGGACTTCTATGTTAATTGAGTCGTGCCGAGAATAGGGTAGAGTCCTAATTTTCAGTATTCAATTATGTTTCTGTGTATTTATTAGCTTCTTCCAGTTCAGTAATATTATCAATTTTTGCTCGGCCATTCCTGTTTCTCCAATATCAACACAACTGTCCCAATTTTAGCTATGATGGTATAGGGACCATAAAACTTTTCACTAAGCTTTAAACACCTCAGAACTTCTACTGAAGTTTGACGGTAAGGTTGTAATGTTAAGTACACTTTGTCACCTACTTGGAATTGTCGCTCAGATCAGTTGGCGTCGACGAATTGCTTCATTCTGTTTTGTGCTCGAAGCAGATTATCACGAAGTTGCTGGAGAGTAGACTCTCTGTCTAGCAACCAATCTCCAAGTGCTGCTGTAGACACAACTGATGCATCGACGCCTAACTGTGGTGGTGGATAGCCATATAGGTCTTGAAATGGTGTAACTTTTAGAAACGAATGGTAATTTGTGTTGTATCACCATTAAGCTAGAGTTAACCACGTATCCTAATTCCTTGATTTGGCGCTCGTCATGGCACGCAAATAAGCCTCCAAACATTGATAAACTCTTTCGGTTGACCATCCGACTAAGGATGGTAAGCGGTTGTAAAGTTGAGGTGAGTACCTAATGTTGTGAACAGTTCCTGCCAGAAATGGCACGTAAATACTTTGTCACGATCAGAGACAATATTGCCAGGTAGTCCATGGAGTTTGAACACTTTATCCATGAAAACTTGAGCAATTTTTGCCGCTGTAAAGGGATGTCATAGAGGCATGAAGTGTGCATACTTGCTCAAGCGATCCACCACAATAAAAATAGTATCAAACCCACCAGATTTAGGTAAAGCTTCAATAAAATTCATGCTAAGGGAGCTCCATACCTTCTCTGGAAGAGGTAATGATTGTAGTAGCCCCAGATTCTTAATGTGTTCTTCTTTATTCCCTTGGCAAGTGTCGCAATCGTGTACAAATGACTCAACTGAATGCTTAAGGTTAGGCAAAAAAATAACAATTTGAGGCGTTGATAAATACCATGAATGCTCGAATGTCCACCCAATGGTGAATCATGCACCGCCTTAATCAACTGAATGAACAAATCTTATTGGGAACCTACATAAATTCTGCCCTTGTAGCGCAGTAAGCCCTTAACCAAGGTAAAATCCAGTCCAGGTGTAGTGGATAACTGTGCAGCACCTCTGGTAACCACTGTGGTTCCACTGCCGAAATTGTTGTTACCTGGGCAACTAAATGCAAATCCCGACGAGACAAAGCATCAGCGACCTTGTTGTCAACACCCTGCTTGTAGGAAATAATATATGCGTTGAAGATGTGTGGTAAGTTTCTGATCCAACAAGTGTCTAAGTGGTTAGTGATCAGTTTTTATGTAGAAGTGGGCCGACTCCAAGTGATGTCGCCACTTGTCTACTGCAAGAAAAACCGCGAGCAACTCCTTCTCGTATGTGGACATATGAAGTTGTGTACCCTTCAATGCATGGCTGATGTAGGCGATTGGATGGCCTTCCTGTATCAAGACCACACCAATCCAAGATTCACAAGCATCTGTCTCTAAGACGAAAGGTACTCCAAAATTTGGTAATCCTAACACAAGTGGAAGACATCATGTGTTTCAACTGCTGAAGACCAATGAAATTTCTCATCTTTAAGCAACTCATTCAGTGGTTTAGCCAAAAAATCCAATAATTTTCGACAAAGCGTTGGTAATATTCCGTAAGTCCCCAAAATCCCCGCAAAGCCTTGATTGAAGTTGGAACATGCCAATTCACCATTGCTTCAATCTTAGCTGGATCTGTATCAACCCCCGCACAAGAAATAACATGCCCTAGATACTCTACTTATGGCTGGGCAAAGCTACATTTTGATTGTTTGGCAAACAATTGATGTGTCCTCAACAATTCCAATACCGTTTGCAAGTGATGAACATGCTCCTGCAAAGTATTATTGTTGTATATAAAGATATCGTCAAAAAATACAAGGACGAATTGGCGCAAATGAGGGCCAAATACGGAGTTCATTAAGGCGTGGAAAGTTGCTGGTGTATTTGTTAACCCAAACGACATAATTTTGAACTCAAAGTATCCATGATGCGTGCGAAAGGTTGTTTTAGGTATGTCACTATCCACCACCCTCACTTGACTATATCCGACTCGCAAATCTAACTTCGAAAAGCAGGACGCGCCTTGCAATTCGTCCAATAACTCCTCGATGTTGGGAATTGGAAACTTATCCTTTACAGATGCTTCTTTAATTGCATGTAATCAACACAAAATCGCCACGTTCCATCTTTCATTTTGACCAAAAGCGTTGGACAGGCGAACGGGCTTTGGCTAGGACGAATGAACCCAGATTCTAACATCTGCTGCACTTGAGTTTCTATCTCATTTTTCTGGACGTGGTGGTACCTATAGGGCCGAGCACAGACTGGCGTGACACCTTCTTTTAGTGAGATCGAGTGCTCGTGTCCACGGCGAGGAGGCAGTGAAGAGGGTTCTGCAAACACATCTTTTTACCGAGCCAACAACTCTTGAATCTCACTTGGCACCTTTATTGTACTACCTTTGACAGAAACAATTGAGCTACCTGAGTTATGATTAGATGAATTTTATTATGAATCAACTTATGCAGCTTTATTCTGGTAATGGCCTTGAGGCTACTTTCCTCTTTTACTCCTGAGATCTCTATCTTCCTACCCTCTTTAGAGAAGGAGATTTACAGAGCTATAAAATCAAACAAAACCGGACTGAATTCTCTTATCAGTCTCCCCCTAAGACAAGATCACAACCACCAAAGAGCACCCGTGGACTGAACAAGAATTTTTTGCCTTGCATTTCCCAATTGAATTTCCTACAAACCTCGTTACTATACAGTTCATGGCCGTTTAGATAATAACTACTTTCCCATTCATCAAATTGATCCAATGACTCTCTTAATTTGTATTTAAGTAATATAATATAAGTATTTTAATTATATGTCAGGCTTATATGAATTATAAAAATAATAAAAAATATTTTAATATTTGTTATTCATTTTTATCTACAAATAAACACCTAGATTTAGGTTTCGGTGTAACAACCTCTTACGGTGTAACAAGTATTCACCCTCAATGGTATTCAGGTTTGTTAAGGTTGATATTCAACTTAATTTACCTATATTAATATAGGGTTGATATTCAACTAAATAAACATGAACAAATAGTCGTAAAAGATTGAATATAGGCACAAGCATATGAGAATGCGATTAATGCATATATAACCTAAATCTATATAAAGTTTAATATCAACCTTAACAAACCCGAATATCATTGAGGATAAATACTCGTTACACCGTTACACCACAATACTCTAAACACCGGAACTCACCTCTAAACACCTATATTACATATATATATATATATATATATATTATTTTTTTCTAATAAAATAAATCTAGTAATGCAACATAGTATAGTATATGAATTACGTTTCAATTATATTGATCGAACATAATCAAATTATAATATAGTATTAAAAATTAAATTTAAGATATATGTATTATTATATTGTATAAATATATGATTGTTAAATAAATATATAGATATGCAATCTTCGTCATGTAACTCTCATTGTAGAGAAAAAATGAAATGAATTACATTAATGATGTAAAAGAGATAAAATAAAGAGAAAAATATGCTATATAACCCATTTTATGCTATTCTTATTGTTGACAACCTCAGCTTTAGCAAAACAGATTAGGTTTGCAACTTTGCATCCATTGGTAATCCGGATCTGCCGGTTACCCTCATTCAACAAATCAACACAAAATCGATAATCAACTTTGTATAAGTGGCTAATGTCGTCATTTGTTCCCTCCAACTACAATCATAAATTTTCTTTATTATTGCAAGACCATGCCATGCACGGGGATATATTTATATAATTATTTAATACTCCGTAATAAATTTATAATCGATTTTGATATATGTTTTATATAATTTATTGTATTTTATATTGCTACAACCTCAATAATTATCTATAACAAATAAAATATATTAATGTGTTTTTTCATTGGTTAACTATTAAATTTTTAGTGGTTAGATATTTATAGTTTTATATCTGCTTCAAATTTCATTATATATCAAAAGTAAAATAGATGAATAATAATTAGATAGATTAAGTTTACTTAAACCTAGAAAATAATTTGCTTCAAATTAATGTTTTTTATTTTTCTTAATGTAATTTATTAATATGTTAATAATGTTTTTAAAAAATAAATAAATAGCCTAACAACTTTCCTAAATTCACTTTAAGAGCTCAAAATGGTTCAACTTTAATATATAAGATATTTTTTTTTTTTTGGGTCTACAATTTTCTTCATTCACAAAAAATGATAAAGACAACCTTGGAAAGTTCGACGCAAGGAGTAATAAAGGTGTCTTTATCGACTATGCAAGATCAACCAAAGCTTACAAAGTCTACAATCCGACTCACAACATTGGAGAAAGCATACATATTAATACATATTATTTCGATGAGACAAAGTTCACTATTGGAAAACGCAGCTATAGCCATAAACCTTTAACTACAATATTATTTGTGGGAAATTTTATGGCTATTAGCCACAATTATTGCTACAAAAAATCATTTTATAGCCATACTGCCATGAAATAAATTTTATGGCTAACTGTCATGGCTATGTAGCCATGAAATAAAATTTCGTGGCTAAAATCGCACCTATGTTACAACAAAATTCTTTTGAAGCTAAATTTGTGGCTAAGGTCGAAGCTATGTAGCCATTAATTGACTTTGTAGCTAAATTTAAAGGTATATAGCCTTAAATATATTTGTGGCTATACTTAGAAGTTGTTTCGTGGCTAAATCATGTTATACATTAAACGCTTCTTGTACCAACTTAGAACAATGCATTAACTCTTTTTTCTACTTTACCAACTCTAAACATCCTATTCTCTTTCAAACTTCAACCCACAAACTTCAAATCTCTCTCAAACTTCAAACTCTCCATATTCAACAAATATGATTTTGAGTTCGTTAATGAGGTAACTAATTTCTTAATCGTTTTTCTTTATTGTGTAAACTTGTTTTTGTAATCTTCTACATATTATTTAAGACTTGTTTTGTTCTTGACCTTCTAGATCTAGTTAAATGAACAAGAAGCAAAATTGCTAAGAGTTCATACTTTTACATGTCTTTTAGATTTTGTTTTGCCCTTCTAGCTAGATTTTGTTCATGATTTTTGCACAAGTAGCTAAAAGTACGAAATTTTTACATGTTGAGCTTAGATTTTATATGAAAATTACACATAAGTTATTTGTATCATGGTTAGATTATTTATCATTAGCCACGAAATGGTTCTTTGAGGCTATATTCGTAGCTATTTTACAAGGTTAAAGTTTGTTAATTATAGCTTGTTTTATAAAGTCAAGGATATGATTGTTGTATATATGAGTGATGAAATTGATGATTTGTAGACATTGTAGATATCGATATGGAAAATCGTAATTGGATGTATGATAGATGGCTATCTAACGGCGGTGGTGGGTGGAAAACCGAGTTCATCAATGGCGTTGAAACATTTATTACGTTTGCAACATCACAAGTGCATTTGATGGACGGGAATAAGATTAGATGTCCTTGTTCGAAAGGTAAGAATGGAAGATTTCGAGAGATAGACATGGTTCGAGTTCATCTTTATCAAAAGGGATTCGTTGAAAATTATCTTTTGTGGAATGCACATGGAGAATCACTAGTCACCTATACATCCTCTTTTGAAGAGTTGTCATCCTCAAATCACAATGACATGGATTTCTTTGGGATAGGGAAACATTTGTTTGATAATTTGAACCCTACTCAAAGAATGATTTTTGATGCAGCCGGTCCTAGTTTTGTTCCACCTCCATGGTTTGACCCTAACAGTTCAGCCCACGAGCCCCACACTAGCCAGTTTGTGGTTGAGAACAATATGAGTTTTGCAGAAGAACCTAACATGGCTCAACAAACGACGCCAATATTTGGTCATGTCCATGACGATGCTTCTTTCTTATCCGAGTGTTTTTCTGATGTATTGAAGGCAGCAAAAGAGCCATATTATGGTTCTAACATGTCACAGTTAGCTGCAGTGGGCTCTTTTATGGAGCTAAAGACCAAATACAACTTGTCACAAGCTGGGTATAGCGCTCTTCTTCAAAAAATTTAGTGATGTTTTGCCAACAGACAACAAGTTTCCAACAAGTTACTATGACCAGAAGAGGTTGACCAGAGAGTTGGGATTGCCCCAACAGAAGATACATCTATGCCCAAAGGCTGTATGTTGTTCTAGAAGGACGATGCAAATGCAACTGAGTGTAGATTTTGTAAGAGTCCAAGATATAAACCTTGTTTATCTCAGAAAGGAAAACCAATACCCAATTTGGTGTTAAGATACTTGCCTATAACCCCGCGCTTGCAGAGAATGTATGCTATAAAGGAAACAGCTGCAAAGATGCGTTGGCATGCTGAACTCCAAACTGATGAAGGGTTTATGAATTTGCAAGTTCATCAATTTGCAAGTTCAAAAATCTCGTCTGCCCTACTTCACTCCGTTCATCAATTTGCAAGTTCTTCATTTCACTTCGTTCATCAATTTGCAGTGTTCTCTTCAACGAGGTCTCGTTCTCTTCTTTCAATTTGTTCATTCCATTTTATTTTTATTTATGGTTCTTTGAATTTGCACTTTTTTTGTTTCAGGTCTTCAACGAGGTCTATTTCTCTTCTTTCAACACTTTTTTGTTTCAATTTGTTCATTGGTTGGAATTATCATACTGTGTTCTTTAACTGAAGGTTTTTTGTCCTCATATTGCCGTGTGATTATATTGATTCCAAGTACAACAGAAAGAAAACGTATTGAATTATATTGATTCAAAAGGAAATGAACAGACATAGTGATGATAGTCACAAGTTTTTGCCACTGCAAAATTATCTTTGGGTTGAGTAGGATCCCACCTCATTACTTGCTTTTGTTCTTCTAGGGTGACATTCTATGCTCTTGGTTGAAGAATTGGTAAGAAAGTTGGAGAACTTATAAAAGAAAAAGTGACATAAACAAACCTTTGTTTGCTGATTTCTTTTTTCATGTATTCTCCTATACTCTTTAATCTATTTTTTCTTTTTATTTATGCACTATTATTTTTACTTGCTTCTGTGCACTTTGTTTGTTGATTTCTTATATACTGTAAATCTTTTCAATGTCCAATTGAAACACAAGTTTTCATCTAAGTATTATTGTACTTAACACCATGCAATCTGCCAGATCTGTACGTCGGTCATCTCATCAACTTTTCCGACCTTCAAGTTGTAACTTTGCTCGCGGTGCTTCTCACACTCTTCCTGGAGAAGATACTCCTAGCCCGGTCACCTCTCCAACTCCCAACAGTTCTCCACCTGTGCAAGAGCTTCCACATGAAGAGCACCATGAGCCAACTATTGAGGGATCACCTGTTGACCAGTCCAACATTCCAATAGAAAAGATTTATGTAGGACTCGGGTCTAATGGAGCTCGGTAATTAGCTCCTAACTTTGTCTCAATAACCTAAGTTACAATTTAAAATTACTAATGGTTTTATTGCTATTTAGAGTGAATTTGATATTCATAATCCATCTACAAACGTTGCTATTGCCAAAATGAAAGAAATTGTTCGTGGACACTTCGATGGCTCATGGACAACTATTAAGTTTGTGCCAGATTGATACGCTGCACTTTGTATAGCGTAACTAGGGGTTATTACATTAGTTTAGGAGTATTATCATATGTGTTTCGAGTCATTATTATGTTCTGAGATATTTATTAAGAAGTGAAGAAATGAAGATCAGAACCGAAGAAGATTAAAGACTCGAAGAATGAAGAAGCTTCTGAGACGCCAACCATGATCTCCACTACCATCCAGGCGATCGCCATCATTCAACAGAAGCCATTCGAGAAGAAATCAGTGACCGCGATCGCCAGGCATCTATGGCGATCGCCATGGAGCGACAGAGACCACGACAGAGCTTTACATGAAGACCGCGATCGCCAGGAATATATGGCGATCGCCACAACAAGGCCGAAGACATTCCGAGCTTTCCTTATTTTCCTTTGTTTGTTTTATTTCTTTTTCCTTATTTTATTATTTCGTTTAGGATATTTCTTTTACCATATATCTTTAGGGTTGGACTCTTTATATACCCTAGCAGCCTTGTTTGGCTATCATCATCTTTTCCATCATCTTTTCCATCAGACAATTTAATTTTGCAACCATGAGCATGAACTAAACTCTATTGTTTTGCTTAGCGGTTGAAACCTTCAGTTATTAAGTTGTGAGATTTCTAAACTCTTGTTCTTTTCCTATGGGTTTGTATTAATTCTCTTGTTTTTCATCTATTGATTTCTATTAGTTTTGCTAGCTTGATCACCTAGTTTGATTAGTAGTCTTCTATTGCTAGACTAGGAATATACGGTGGAATTCCTTGTCATTGTAGCACTCATATCTGCATGATCTGGTAGTTGATTGCTTTTATGAAAGAGAATTGATTGCATGTTAATACTTGACGGTTGTAAGTTATTGCATGCATCCTTATGATTCATGTGCCCTTTGCTGCTATTTCATCTAATCTTGAGAGGTTTCCCTGATTGCTGAATATTAAGTATTATCAGGACCGGTTGGCCTGCTGATATATTAAAGATTGGAATAAGAACATTCCCTAGGATTGAATAGAACTTGAGATAAATCTATGATCAACTTGATTGACTGTTGTGTGGATACTTGCTAGGTGAAACCTCTTCTCATCATATTCTCACCCAAACTTCCTCTGCTTGTTACTGGTTACTTGTGTGTTCTTGCAATCAAACCCCCCCCCTTTGGTTACTTGTTACTAGTTGATATTTCACTTGACTGCATTGACTTGGTGTTTTGATTCCCTTGGGTTCAACCTCTACTTACTTGCTATACTCTAGTTAGTGTTTAGGGTTTTCTTTGATTTGGCACTACGACTTTAGCCTTATCAAATTTGGCGCCGTTGCCGGGGATCGAACCCGAGTCACCCGCGTGACAAGCGGGAATACTTACCACTATACTACAACGACTTATTTTGAAAATCTTGAAAATCAGTTGGGACAGATTGCTCAAGCTGTGAGTAAATTAGAGGCCAGGGAACCGGTAAGAAACCCGAGAGAGAACATCAGTGCAGTGTTCTTGAGGAGCGGAAAAACGTTAAATGACTGTTCTGTGCCAAAACTGCGATCGCCAGATCTGAGTATCGCCATGAGATTACAGAGAGCAAAACAGGGTCTGCATCCCGACCGCGATCGCCATTCCATTCCAGAAGCTGAGGTGCAAAATTATCCGCGACCGCGATCGCCAAGAGCTGATGGCGATTGCCGGGAGAACCCTGAGTACATTGACAATTATGTTCATCCAAATTTTCCCCCTCTGTTCTCTCAGAAGCCTGTAGCCCCCTTTCCTGAGGCATTGAAGGATACTCGAAGACTGGAGAATGACAAGGAAATCTTCGAAACCTTTAGTAGGTGTGAGGTAAACATTCCTTTGCTCAAACTTGTTAAGAGTATTCCTAGATTTGCTAAGTTTTTGAAAGAAGTTTGCACTATCAAGAGAAATAAAAAACTGAAAGGAAAGAAGAAAGTTGAAATAAGTGAACAAGTTTCTGCTGTGTTTCAAAAACGCATGCCTAAGAAATGTGGTGATCCAGGCATATTTAGCATTCCATGTGTGATTGGTGAAACTAAATTTGACAAAGCCATGCTAGATTTAGGTGCATCAATCAATGTTTTGCCTTACTCTTTGTATGAATCACTAGGCTTAGGACCTTTGCATAAAACATGAACTGTTATTCAACTTGCTGATAGGTCTACTGTGTACCCGAAAGGGGTTGTTGAGGATGTTCTTGTTATGGTTGGTGATCTGATTTTTCCTGCTGATTTCTTTGTGTTGGAATGGAGCATGCTAATAATGTCACACCTATACTGTTAGGTAGACCTTTTATGAAAACAGCA
Source organism: Oxyria digyna (assembly GCA_029168935.1). Classification (NCBI taxonomy): domain Eukaryota; kingdom Viridiplantae; phylum Streptophyta; class Magnoliopsida; order Caryophyllales; family Polygonaceae; genus Oxyria; species Oxyria digyna. The sequence goes on from JAPVLV010000017.1 coordinate 2,752,010, forward strand.
CAAACGAAAATTGATGTTAATAGTGGGACTCTCTCTATGGAGTTTGATGGGGATAAGGTAGAATATAATATTTATGACATGGATCCCATTGATAAGAATTCTCTATGTTCTATTGATGTGATTAATCCTACTTGTAAGGATGAATTACAACCTGTTTTAGAGAATATCTTAGAGCCCCAAAAGTAGATGTTGTTTTATCTACTAATATGCAGGAGTGTCAGACTAAGCCAGAGCCTAAAGGTAAGCTCTCTTCATATCCTTTGGGCAATCTCCCTCCATTACTGAGCTCGCCAGGGGAGATACCATTGATGTCTAGTGTGCAGGCACTTGACATTGAGCTTAAACAGCCGCCTGATACGGTCAAGGAGGAGAAAGTGAATGAAACCACCTTCATTGCTAAAGACAAGGTGGTCAAGGTAAGAGGGACGAGATTTAAGGCGTTCCCTGAGTGGTTTAAGAGAGAATTCAGACAAGAGACGGTTTTCACAAAGCCAAATGGCGTTAGTTAAATCTCTTGAGTTTCATGTCGAGCCACGACATAAAATAAGGCGCTACTCGGGAGGCAACCCGAGGTTTGAGTTTGTTTTTATTTGTTTTTGTTCGGTTTAATATTCTTTTTAGTTTTTCTATGGACAGGAGGAAATCACCGAAGCTTAGGGTCAACTACAGTCAGTAGCCAATTTCGCTGTAAGTCTTCTCTCCCATCTAAAAAAAAAAAAAAAAACCAAAAATCATTCCGAGGAAAAAATAATATATCAGATTAAAAAAAAAAATAGAGTGCAGAAAAAAATATGAGAGAAAAGAAAGTAAGGAGGTGTATTACATCAAGTTTGGTTTCATTAGTACTATCATTCTAGATCTACATTCGTTGGAGCTTAGCTTGTTGGTGACCATGTTCTTTGCAAGGAGTTGATTTGTTTGGGTCACCTTCTACATTGGAGGTATTCTTTCTTTTGTTTTAGATGAGCTATGCATTATTGGATTACATTTAGTGCTCATCTAGTTTCTCATTCTACCACACTTTGAGTTTTATTGGAGGAAGGTCATCCGACCTTGTATGTGAGTCTTTTGTCTCCTTCCCTGGGTTCGTTTTTTATGTCTTCCATTTCATTGAGGACAATGCAATGTTTAAGTATGGGGGAGGAGAATGTATTCACATGTAATTATTTGGGTGTTGGTTGTATCTGCATGAGCTTATTGAATATATATTGTATGAAAAAGCCACAAAAATTGAAAAAAGGCATATAAAATCCTTGGATAGCAAGTTCTATGCAATAAGAAGGTGGCTTGACCGACATTAGGCTGGGGCAAAAATAAGTCTTGAGTGATGTGAGTTTTGTGAGCCTGGAACAATTATTGAGTGGTTGGGATGAAAACCCGAAAGGGCGCCCAAGCAAGATGAGTTTTATATAAAAAAAATTGAGTGTTTTAGGATCTTTATCATCTTGGCGTATGGAGACATAAGAAGGAGGCGTATAGGAGGATTCGGGTAGGCCACTTGGAGGAATAAGGTGTAGTTCTGGGTATGTGCTTATTTTATCACATTGTTCTTGATTATTGTTGTCGTGTTTTGTGTGTTTTGGAGGAGCTTATTGGTTATGCAATCACTAGGAGATATTCTTGTACTTCCTGAGGCTTTGAGTATTTTATTGTATGGGTAGCTTTTCTGTAAGTTTACTCGGGACGAGTAAAAGTCTAAGTATGGGGGTATTTGATACGCTGCACTTTGTATAGCGTAACTAGGGGTTATTACATTAGTTTAGGAGTATTATCATATGTGTTTCGAGTCATTATTATGTTATGAGATATTTATTAAGAAGTTAAGCTACAATGAGAAACTAAGTCTTCAATCTTCAGAAATCACCACCCTAGGATCTCCGCAGAAGCACTTCTAGATCTCTCTTTCTTTCTCTGTAATCTCTCTCTTTTCTGTAATGAAATGCAATGAACGACGATTGATCTTAGGGCAAGCTTCTTCTTCTCAGAGGCTTATATATCTCGTCTTACCAGATGGCTCAAGTGGGCTTCGTCCACTTGATCAACAGATACGGCCCAAACAAACACAGCCCAAGAACAATAGTCCAACTTACAGATATAACCCAATACCAGATTTTGCCTTCCAACCGGTTACTCGGGGTTGCATATTATCCGGTTTCAGACTTAATCTTAAAGCTAGAACTAAGTCCTAAGCTATCTACCAATTCCTACACTTAAGCTTTGTTATACTAATGTGTAAACTACTTAGGTCATACATGAGCTTAGGATTATAATACTTACAAATGCCCTCCTAATCCAAAGTCCATTAACCTCACCCAAGAAATCCTAATGCATTGTCGAACTCTTCTCCCCATGTCATCATTGACCCAATCTCACACCTCAGGTTACATCATCGATGTGAAATGCATTCCTGCAGAAAACAAACTTGTTAGTAGGTACAATTTTGGTTCCAAAATCAGCAGGATTCACATCACCTTTGATTTTCTTCACATCTATAACCTCATTCTCAACCAAATCTCAAATAAAGTGTAACCTTACATCAATGTGTTTGGTTCTCTCATGGTATACAAGATCCTTACAGAGAAATAAAGCACTCTGTCTATCAGTATAAAGTATAGGTAGATACTCTTTACCTTCAATCTCTTTCAGAATACCTTTTAACCATATAGCTTCTTTTGAAGCTTCAGTGGCTGCTATATACTCATCTTCTGTGGAAGACAAAGCCACAATGGATTGTTGTTGACTTTTCCAGGAGATACAATTACCTGCCCAGGTGTAATAGAAAGCAGTAGTGAATTTCCTAGTGTCCTTGTTACTCCCATGATCAGAGTCTACATATCCCTTCAACTCATTTATGGAATCAAACTCAGAATAAACAAGACCAAGATTGTTAGTCCCATTAATATATCTAAGCATATACTTCATGGCAGCCCAATGTCTAGAACCAGGTCCAGACATGTATCTACTAAGTACACTCACAGAGAAAGCCAAGTCAGGTCTAGTGCACAACATAGCATACATCAAAGAACCTACAGCTACATCATAAGGAACATTTTCCATAGACTTATGATCATCTTCAGTGACCACATATTCTTTCCTAGATAACTCCATATGCCCTCCTAAGGGAATTGGAGCTGACTTAGACTGAGACATAGAGAATTTATCAAGCACCTTTTTCAGATAATCAGATTGTGAAAGAAACATGGTTTTATTTTCCCTATCTCTAACAATTTTGACACCTAAAATTTTCTGTGCAGGACCAAGATCCTTCATATCAAAATGTCTCTTTAGGTCATATTTCACACTAGCTATGACAACTTTGGAGCTACTGATAAGTAAAATATCATCTACATAGAGTAGAACATACAGAGGATGGGCAGACTTAGTGTTTTTAAAGTACAAGCAAGTATCATACTGACTTCTATGAAAACCCAAAGAAATCATACAAGCATCAAACTTTTTATTCCACTGTCTAGGTGACTGCTTAAGACCATAGATAGATTTATTTAATAAACACACATGATCAGGTTTATTTTTATCTATAAAACCCTTAGGTTGACTCATATGTATAGTCTCAATCAAATCACCATGTAAGAATGCAGTTTTCACATCCATTTGTTCAAGTTCCCAGTCAAACACAGTAGTCATAGCAAGCAAAAGTCTCATGGTTTTATATTTCACAACTGGGGCAAAAATGTCATTATAATCCACTCCTTCTTTTTGAGTAAAGCCTTTGGCTACTAGCCTAGCCTTAAATCTAGGTGGATCCAGTAAAGAATTGCCCTCTTTTAGTTTGAAAATCCATTTACAGTCAATGACCCTAGCTTTATCTGGTTTCTTAACTAAAGTCCAGGTATCATTAGCATGCATAGACTGTATTTCATCATTCATAGCTTTAAGCCACTCATTAGATTGTTTACAATGTATAGCTTGTTCAAAAGTGTCAGGTGTATAAGACTTCACAACATCAGCAACCATGAAAGCAAACTCAACAATTTTATTGTAGCTTTCAACTAAATTAACATTATACTTTCTGTTAGGAATCCTAGTTCTAGGTTCTCTATCCCTAACAAGTTGGTAGTCAGCTAAATCATTCACAACAATATTAGGAGTACTAGTGTTAGAGGATTCAGCTATAGTATCAATGTTAATAGATGAGTTTTGAGAGTTACTTACTGCCCCACCTAATTGGTGAGGGTGCAGAGCAGCATGGTTGTCCTGGGTGTTTCCTTGAAGTTCATCATTTAAGGAATGCTCCATTCCTTCTCGAGAAGTTCCAGTCTCAAAAAACTGGATGCTGTGAGAGTGACCAATGTCAAACTCCTCCTCTTCAGCTTGTGGTGGATCATTGTTAGCATAAAACTGGGCTTGTGCAATCCAGGGAGAGCTCTCTTGGGTACCTGTAGGCTCAGCAGATGGTGTTAGTATTGCTTTAAAATGAAAATCCTTCTCATTGAAGGTAACAGACCTGGAGGTAACTATTTATTAAGAAGTTAAGCTACAATGAGAAACTAAGTCTTCAATCTTCAGAAATCACCACCCTAGGATCTCCGCAGAAGCACTTCTAGATCTCTCTTTCTTTCTCTGTAATCTCTCTCTTTTCTGTAATGAAATGCAATGAACGGCGATTGATCTTAGGGCAAACTTCTTCTTCTCAGAGGCTTATATATCTCGTCTTACCAGATGGCTCAAGTGGGCTTCGTCCACTTGATCAACAGATATGGCCCAAACAAACACAGCCCAAGAACAATAGTCCAACTTATAGATATAACCCAATACCAGATTTTGCCTTCCAACCGGTTACCCGGGGTTGCATATTATCCGGTTTCAGACTTAATCTTAAAGCTAAAACTAAGTCCTAAGCTATCTACCAATTCCTACACTTAAGCTTTGTTATACTAATGTGTAAACTATCTAGGTCATACATGAACTTATGATTATAAGACTTTGCAGAAGGTTAAGTGAACATGTTATCCTATTGGAATATGATGCGATCAGTAATTGAAGAAGAAATAGTATAAGTTTCAATCAAAAGTACCGACTCTATCCCCATGAAAAGACAAGTGCACCATAAGCAATAAGTGTGTGCAAGTTCCCAGGATTTGAACGTTGCAAGCAGAAATCGAAGAGATTATGCTGGAAAGTTTTACACTGGAAGATAATATCACAAAGGAAAAGATTTATCTCCAATGGGAAGAAAATCTTGAAAGATCTAGCATCTATCAAATAGCTTTGTCTTCAATCACCTTCTCCACTGCAATCTAAGTACTCCAACATTCTTTGCATTCGCAACTCCCAAAATCTCTGAAAGCTTAAATTTTTCTTCCACTTCTCATCATCAATGGCTTCCAAATATGATTCATCCATGTTCAAGGGAGCTCTCTATTGACAACCTCAATCTTCGTCAACGCGGCTCCTCTCGTATATAATTGTTTTTTTTAAATATTTCAGCTTCAGATAGAGGCGTTGTTCAAAACAGCGTCTCCTTCTTCGTCAGTTTTCGAACCTACAGAAAATGCTTATTTCGGAAATTAGTTTTAAAAGACGCCTAGAAAGAGAATTATTTTCAAAATATTGCCTATTTCAGAATAAAATTCTTAATATGAGGCCATATGCAAAGCACGACATTACTTTAGAAAATTTCCAACGTGTGTGATCTATAATTTGTGATTTGTGATCCATTTTTCCACTTGCTGAGCTATTAATCTACCCACAAATCACAATACCATTTTTTCAGCGGACCAATAATACCATTAACTAATGTCGCTTTTCCACTTTTTCTTCGGATTAGGACACTCTTTAAAATAAAAACGTGAGAATGATTAATATGTATCAAAATATATTTAAATGTGCATCTAAATTTTTGATGTAGATCCTTTGAAAAAGTGATGCACATATAATTTTTATTTTAATGTTCTTGAGTTTCTCAATAAATATTCTTTAAAATAAATGTTTTTCAAATTTGAGTTTGTCTAGTGTGTGTCAATGGACACACAATAAACAACTAAAAGAGGTAAAAAAAAACCCAAAAACCCAGGCCTTACCCCTGTAAATTTTGAATGTTTTTAAGTTTGTCGAATGTGCACCAAATTAATACTAAATATTCATCGATTTCCTACTAATATACATCATTCTCACTTTCGTATTTTAAAAATTATTCTAACCCGAGTACCTTTTCTTTTCCACTTATAACATGCAAAGAACCTAATCTAATAGTGTCGCTTTCATTTCTTAACATAATATAAAGACAATTTATATTTTATTAGAGACTTGAGTATTTTATATTCGATATATATTATATAATGTTCCTTGTCAGCCTACTAAACTTTAACCCATCTAATTTTCAGAAAACAGTATTTTAAGCTTTTTTAATTTACTAATTTAAAGTAATACCTTTTTAAATATCTTGGAGATGTCGACAAATAAAGTCTGAAACCTCTATAAATTAACGTTTTAATAATTTTTACATTAGTTATGTGGTAATTAGTTTTAAATGGTTTTAAGTTTTAACTCTTTTCTCATTAGTCTATATACTTGTGGTTTTATTTAGATTCTTAGACTTTATATACTTATTTTCTAATTACTACTCCCTCCATCCTCTATTGATCTTCTCATTTGTTTTTGACACATTTGTCGAGACACGTTTTATAACGTTAATATCTCTAAATATACGATGATAAAAATTATAATTTTTTTATATTGTCAAAGTACTCATTGAGACGAATCAAACGATATTTCACATGCCTATATTTATTTCTATATATTGGAAGAAAACGAGAAGATTCTCTCGATTTGTGAATAGTGTCGAAAAAGCAAATGGACCTTAATAAATATTAAGGGACGGATGGAGTAGTTAGTTTTAAGGTTGGCTCCTAAAAATATTAAAATACTTATATCAATGATCCTTTTGCAATCTAAAACCGGAAGAATAATGTAATTTAGCAGTTATTATTGGGTGAAGTATAGTTTTAGCCATGATCGATCATGTGCCGTCCATCCAATTAATTGCCTGAGTGATGACGCATTCTCTTTTTATGTAGCCGCAACGGGGTACAGGCATGATGCATGGCTCCTAAAATGTCTTTCCAACCGTCTCCAACTCGTGTATTATAGTAGAAGTTTTATAAGGCAAAATCTATACGCACTACATTTTCTCTCTTTTCACACTACATTTTCGTACGTCCATAATGGACGTACGCTCGTTTTGGGTGGACATGCAAAAAAAAATTAACGTATACAATTTTTGTAAAAAATACAAAATACATCTTGTACGCTAGAAACAGGCGTACGCCCATTTCGAACGTACCGTAATGATAATTTTTCCCCAAATAAATGAAAAAAAAATTAAAAAAAATTAAAAAATTCCGTACGCTTGAAAATGGGCAACGTACAACATTTTTTTTTCGAAAATTCTTTTTATTACGATTTTTTTTAAAATAATAATAAATTACGTTAGTATATAATAACAATAATAGGTCATATTTCACATTTGTCTGTTTTCTCTACTGGTAAAGAGCTGCATATATTGCTCAGAGGTTTTGAGTTCGAATCTCAACACTAACATCTCACATTTTTTATTTTTGGGTAAAAAATAATGGAAAGAGAGGAGGGGGAGTCGAACTTGAGACCTCATAGGCATGTAATGAAGTGAAACCACTAGGCTAATGAATCATATTGATATATTTGTAATATTAATACTACAAGTTACAATCGAATTTGGGCTCACCTCATTATTTTATTACAATAACAGTTTTTTTTAATCTTGGTCTCAAATATCTATATCTATAGACTATTAATTATTTTAATAATTTCTAAAAAATAACTATTTAAATAATAAGGTGTATCTTATTGACATATATGTAATATTAATACTACAAGTGATGATCGAACTTGAATCTACCTCATTATTTATTAGAAAAGCAGTTTTCTTTTATTTTTGTCCCAAATATTTATTGAATTAATTACTTAAATAATTTTGAATAAAATAATAATTATTTAAATAATCACATATGTAAGCTTTTTTAATATTTATAAAATATTTTGAAAACACTTTTTATATAAGACGTTCAAGGTTGTACTTTGTGGTCTACCTATTTTGTCAACAATTGGCCATGAGCAAAAACTGGTCTTGGTAGAAACAAACCTATATGAAATTGTGAGAGAAAACAATGTTTTAATTATTGTATTTATAGGTATTTCATATCAGTTTAAAAAATATTTTCAAATAGCATATCTAAAAAATTGATATAGTGGCAAGATAGGATTCTAACGAATTGTCGACAAGATAAGGATAAGATCTTGCATATAACACATCTAACAACCAATCTTGCATAATAGTTTTACGTATTTTCGATTCAAAATAGTTATGCAAGATGAATAAAATCTTGCATAATACTTAAACGTACAAATAGTTATGCAAGAAATGGCGCGAAAATCGAGTAAAACGGGATTAAAACGGAAAATGACGCGAAAATCGAGTAAAACCGACTTAGAACGACTAACGGCGCAAAAATCGAGTAAAACCGACTTAGAACGACTAATGGCGCGAAAATCGAAAAAATGTGGATAGAGTATAGGGTATAGGGTATAGGGTATAAGGTAGGGTATAGGATATAGTGGATAGTGAATGTGGATATATAGTGGATAGTGAATGTGGATAGTGAATGTCAAAAGTGGTTAGTTTGGGCCCAATTCGTTTAAACACCTTAAAACGATAAAAATCAAAATTTCAAAATTGTAACATGATAGAAAATAAAGCCCATAGTCGTTATCAATTCTCAGAATCGGAAAAAAATAATCAAAAACGTCAACGGGCCTAATAAGGCCGAATTGAGATTTAGTGAGGCCCATTATCAAAAAACGACATAAAACGGCTTAATAAGACCTTAAACCGCAAAAAATGAAATGTAAAAGTTGTATTTGAGCATTACCAATATGACGGTTTCGTTTTTATAAGAAAATAACAAAATGAACACTTCGAAATATCTTAACAAACACTTTCACCTAGTAACGAGTTAATCTCAAGTATATAAGTCGTATAGTTTTACTCATATGTGTGTGATATCACTTCGTTACTCAAATAAACTTTATATAAAACTTTCATTAAATGTTACGAAACACTCAAATAATCCAAAATAATGACATTTCACATCTTTGTATTGTCGTTATTGATTGATTACTCTATATTTAATGAAAGTTTTAATGAAATACGCATACATATATGATTAAACAAGCAATAACGACAATACGAAGATGTGAAATATCGTTATTTTAGATTATTTGAGTGTTTTATAATATTTAATGAAAGTTTTATGTAAAGTTTATTTGAGTAACGAAGTGATATCACACACATATGAGTAAAACTATATGACTTATATACTTGAGATTAACTCGTTACTAGGTGAAAGTGCTTGTTTAGATATTTCAAAGTGTTCATTTTGTTATTTTCTTATAAAAACGAAACCGTCATATTGGTAATGCTCAAATACAACTTTTACATTTCAATTTTTTGCGATTTAAGGTCTTATTAAGCCGTTTTATGTTGTTTTTTGATAACGGGCCTCACTAAATCTCAATTCGGCCTTATTAGGCCCGTTGACGTTTTCAATGAATTTTTTTCGATTCTGAGAATTGATTACGACTATGGCCTTTATTTTCTATCAGGTTACAATTTTGAAATTTTGATTTTTATCGTTTTAGGGCGTTTAAACGAATTGGGCCCAAACTATCCATTTAACACATCCACTATCCACATTCAATATTCACTATCCACATTCACTATCCACTATCCACATTCACTATCCACTATCCACATTCGTTTTAAGTGTGTTTTACTTGATTTTCGCGTCAACTGGTTTTTGTCCGTTTTACTCGATTTCCGCGCCAACTCATTTTAAGTTTGTTTTACTCGATTTTCGCGTCGTTCCCGTTTGAAGTCCATTTTTCTCTATTTTCGCGCCATTAGTCGTTATAAGTCGGTTTTTCTCGATTTTCACGATATTACTCGTTTTAAGTCGGTTTTTCTCGATTTACACACCGTTTCAAGTCCGATTTCTGGTGAGAGAGACTTTATTTGAATTTTATCTTAATAAGACTAAGTTTTATATTTTTCAAACATAATTAACCATCGATGGTGTTGATATCTTTAATCCAAGTTTGTGTTGAAACTTTTCGAACATAATTTATCATTTGTCATATATTGTATAAATTTTGTAGTTTTTGTTGAAATATATTTTGTTTTATATTGAATAAGAATTTATTTATTAATATATATTATTTAAATAAAAATATTAGAAATACAAAGAAAATATTTTGGAAATGATATGGATTATCATAGGTTTTATCTTAAAATATATTATAAATATAAAAAAGCTTACACACCTGCTTATTTGAATAATTCTTTTTCCTCAAAATTATTAAAATAATTAAATCAATAAATATGTGGGAAAAAAATAAAAAATCTATTTTTCTAACAAAAAATGAGGTAGATTCAAGTTCGATCATCACTTGTAGTATTAATATTATAAATAATATCAATAAGATACACATTATTATTTAAATAAATATTTTTTCTCAAAATTATTAAAATAATTAATTCTATTGATATATGAGACCAAGATCAAAAAAACTGTTATTTTAATAAAATAGTGAGATGAACCCAAATTTGATTGTAACTTGTACTATTAATATTACAAATGTATCAATATGATTCCTTAGTCTAGTGGTTTCACTTCATTATATGCTCATGAGGTCTCAAGTTCGACTCTCCCCCACCTCTCTTTTCATCAATTTTTACCAAAAATAAAAAAAGTGAGATGTTAGTGTTGAGATTTGAACTCAAAACCTCTAGGCAATCAATGAAGCTCTTTACCACTAGAGCAAAGAGGCAGATGTGATATGACCTATTATTGTTATTATATACTAACGTAATTAATTAATTTTAAAAAAAATCGTAATAAAAAAAAATTCAAAAAAAATGTTGTACGTTGGAAATGGGCGTACGCCCATTTCCAGCGTACGAAATTTCCAGCGTTGGAAATGGGCGCTCGAAATGGGCGTACGCCCGTTTCTAGCGTACAAGATGTATTTTGTATTTTTTACAAAATTGTATACGTATAAGAATACGTATACGTATACAAACGTATTATCCAATTTTTGCACTGTCCGCCCGTTTTGAGCGTACACTCATTATGGGCGTATCGTTTTGTAGTGTGGCTAGAGAGAAAATGTAGTGCGTATAGACGTCACGTTTTATAACTATACACATGAACATTTTTATAGATTTCCTAATTTCTAAGTGTTTTATTCTATAATTTTACTGGGTCTACCTTCTTAGTTGAGCCCCATTAAAATTCTAATCTTTAACATGAACATTACATTATATTTTGTTTCTTTCAAATCAATATATGTTATCTGTAACTCATCGTCATGTTATTCATACCAAATTTCATATGTTTATGACATTCTACACTAATAAAAAGTTTTGTGTATGATATAACCAATTTATAGATGTCAATATGTAGATAAAAATACTTTACATATTTTTATAAAAGAAAAATTAACTTTCTTTTTAATAAAAAGTTGATAGGTTCAAAGGACTATAATTTGAACACCCAAAATATTGTACTATTTTTTATTTGATTCGTGTGTCATCTATTCGTTGGACAAATGTTCAAGTGGTAAGAGGTGGAGTTTCAAACAAATGAAATTGTATTAATTATTTTGATTCACCTAAAAAATAATATGAAACTCAAAATTTTATTATCAAGGCTCCGTTCGGCTGAGCTTTTTTGCAGATTACGAGATTTAGTTTTTTTATTTCATCTAATTTTTAATGTTACACCCTTATATTAATAGAGCTTAACAAACTTGATGTAATTTTTAATCCACTATTATCCTTTATCAATAAATAAATCTAAATAATTTATTATATCCTTTTTCATATTTTTACCATTATTATTACAAATTCAGCTAGAAGTACCGAACATTTAAATAATTTTTTAAACAATATTTTGATCTCCAACTCTAGGTAAGCATTCGCTCCAACTCCAGTTTCAACTACTCATTTAGCTTCAGCTACTATTTCAGCTCGACATGTCAAATGGAGCCTAAAAGGAATTCATTATGATATGAATATGTTTATGATATGTACATCCTTTTCATATTTGAAGAAAGCTATGAGATCAAATTATTCCTCTTGAGTTTATTGATCGATGGAGTACATCATTATATACAGAAGACAAACTTGATCCCCACAAGATAGATTCTGACTAACCATATATACACGAAAGATATTATACACCATTATCTATTATATACTCTAATAATAACCATATATACACGAAAGATATTATACACCATTATCTATTATATACTCTAATAATATCCACATGCATATTCTTTCAAATTCACAACACAATGTGAATGTATTTTTATATACAATGTTAAATACATGCACACATTGTAAATGTACAAGTCAATGTGAAAAAGATGTACATGTGAATAATCCATACATATATCTTTGTATATTAATAATCATTTTCATATAAATCATTTTCTTATTAAATGATCTAAGTTCCTCATCTATTTCAAAATTTGAGATGTCCTGAAATTCTTCGAGATATGCTCTCCGAATAAAGCTTGGCTCTCATGAAAATATCCAATTTGTATTTAAGATTAAGCTATGTTCGGTGTATCGAGCTGAAATAGAAGTCGGAGCTGAACAGATAGATGAGACTGAATGATTAGTTGAAGCTGAAGAAGAATTGTGGTTTAAAAAGTTATTTGAGTGTTCAATAAAATATCCTAGAGCATATAAAATTTCACTCTTTTCTCTCTCTCTGTTAACGGCCGTGAGAGCTAGGTCATCCTCTTTGGCGTGTGAGATTCACCGTTTGTTTTTTTCTCTGGCATATGTGTGTTTGATTTTGGAAGTATCAATGGAGTCGTCACGTAAGAGGCGAGATTCGCATTTAACTAGGGAGGAGACTTCAATGGTAGTTGGTGAGGTTTCTGATCAGGATAGTACGTCAGCGTCGGGATCATTGATATTGGTGGGATCGTTGTTGACGACACGACCTTTCAACTTCTTTGCCCTAAAGGTGACCAAGAAAGGGGCGTGAAGGGCATGTAAGGGTTTTGTGTTTCATGAAATTCGGAACAACTGCTTCATATTCCAATTGTTGACGTCAGGGACAAGGAGCAGGTGATGAAAGGCGGCCCTTGGACGTTCGACAAATCTTTGCGTGTTCTTAAAGAACTTGGGAATGAGCAACCATTGCGAATGAAGTTTGACTTGGCTGAGTTTTGGATTCGCTTGTATGATTTACTAGTTCAAATGATGACTTTGAGTATGGCGAAAAAGATCGGGGCGTCGTTGGGGAAGTTCATCAAAGTTGACGAATCAGACCTCATGATGTGTGGACGTTTCCTTCAAATTAGGGTTTTAATTGATTTGAAAAAACCATTATGTATGGGTGTCATGGTTGGGTGTGGAGATCGCAATATTTGGATTAAGTTGAAGTATGAACAATTGCCAAATTTTTGTTACACTTGCGGGATTCTCGGACATGTCGGTCTTGATTGCGATGAAGAGGAAGTGAAGGGCTTTCAGAATGCGTATGTGGATTGGTTGAGGGCGTCACCGCTGAAGGTTATCTGTAAATTGATGAACATTTGAGATAAAGATGATGAGCATTTTTTTGTAATTTGATGAACAAAGATAATGAACATCTGATGAACATTAAGTTGTAATTTGGTAAACATTTAAGATAAAGATGATGAACATTATGTAGAACTTTAATGACCATTTTCGAGTAACTTGGTGAACATTAATTCATGACTTTTTGGAATAACACAACATGATATCATATGTGTTTTAACCATAATACCATATGTCTAGAAACCATGATATCAACCATAATATCAATACACTACCTAAAACCAACATGATACCAACCATAAAACCCATGTCTTTCATTCCCACAACCCAACACTGTCTTCAACACCAACTACTAAAAGTAACCTAAAATGTTGTCTTAAACATTCAAATATTACACATTTCCTTGTTCATAGATCATTTCCAACACTAAGGTGGAAACAAGGTTGAGCTTGTGGCTTATCCATTCGGCAACATACTTGATTCCCATCATCTCTAGTTGTTTTTTGTCATTTGCGCTTCAAATGACATTCCCGATTTGTTATTCCTTTTCCAAGGTATGTTTCCATGTGTCAGATTGCAAATATCGCACAATCTTCCTTGTTCTTATCATCTCTCTATTGCCTTACAAGTCTTTCAAGGACCTTCACCTCATCGTTAATTATGGAAACCTTTACCTCCATCTCGTTCTTCTTTAAGAAGTTCACAAATATTTTTCTCTGCAATAAAAAAATACATTAGTATCCAATTTTTGGTCCTATTACAAATGAATATATAAAGTTGTATTCAGTTTTAAAACTTACCATCACTAAAGGAATGTGCTTATATTTGTCTAACTTCGATCTTGCCTTGAGCACTTGAATTATCAATGATATCAAACCTTGGATTCTTGACATCGTTTGCAATCACATAATAAAGATCATTCTGGTATATTGGAAAGAAAAACTACACATTAAAAATTATTATAAATTACTTAGACATAGTGAACATTATTAAATGATTTGATGAACATTTATAAATAAACAAGTGAAAATTCTTTGTTAGATTGGTGAACAAGCATTAAAAATGTAATGAACCTTCATTGATAAGTTAGTGAACAATTATAAACAACACACTGAGCATTAGTTGATAGACTAGTGAACAAGGAGAAATTATATAGTGAACATTCATTGTTGGACTGATGAACTAACATATAAGATAAGGGAAATAGAGTGTTTACCAACTGAATTTCATTCAACTTCTGACTTGACAACTTTGATAAAGAAGCTTCCATACTATCATCAAAGAACGTGTGAGCATCGCAAAGTTTAACACCCTTTGTAATTGGAATGCCTATATATAAACATCACAAGTTTTTCATATGTTATTTTTATTTTTTAATGAATACATGGTTCATGTAAGAAATATCAAATGTTAGTACTTTAACCAATACATACCGTTGTGCCAACTGATGCAAAAAACCTTAGAGGTTTGGAATCACTCCTTTCTTCTTCTTAATTCTTTCAAATTCAGTAATTGTGACTACGAGTCAATTACATTGTCTTCAACATATACTTTACGCTTCATGCTAAGGAAGTCCACCTTTTGTAGTTTAAAACACCCATACTGAAAACTATATCCTTGAAAAATGAATGAATACATAGGGAATGTTAGACAACATGCTACTATAGAAATTTAAAACGACAGTATGGTGCATTTCATTAACATAATAACTGAATTTCTTATTGCATGTGTGTTGGATCTTCAGTTATCCATTTGTAGATTTTGATTTCAGTACTTGATGTTTTCTCTTCTGATGTCAACTATCCTCTGCTTGTAAGGTGATTTATGTGCCCAAAAATAGTTTTCTTCCTTTTCACCTTTGGTGCATCATCACTTAGATTGAGTTGACCTTTCTTCCAAGCATACATTGTTTTTTGAGATTCAACTTCTTTCTGTTTGATGAACATTAATTGTATATTTGATGAACAAATATTAAAACATTGATGAACAAAAGGAAAAATAAACCACTTGTTTGTCCTTATTTGCATGTTCAACAACCTTCTCCAAACTCTTGGGTGATGTCTGTTGTTCCTCAATCTATTTGTAAACCTGATCTTCATTCTCCTTATCTTCATTCTCTTCAATTTGTTCATCCTCCTTCCCCATTTCACTAACATAATTCACTTCATTATGTCCATCATGCTTCCCCATTTCACTCACACTAATCACTTCATTTTGTTCATTCTCTTTCCCCCATTTCATTCATATCATTCACTTCATTTTGCACCTCCACCTGTACATTCTTCTTTCCTATTTCATTCATATCATTCACATCAATTACTTCATTCACTTGATGTTGTTGTTGTACATCTTCCCATCCAGTTCATGAACTTATATCTCTCCCTAATATTACTTGTTCTTCCTCAACTACCTCTTCATGCAACTCTTGTCTTTCCTTGTCCTTCCCAATCTCAAAAGTCGATTCTTTTTGTGAAGGTGAACATTTGTAAATATTTTGATGAACATTAGTAAAGTATATAATGAACATTGAAATTAGGCTCAAATACCGAAAACCACCCCCTTAAATGAGTCAATTTGTCAGAAACCACCCCTTAATTTTTTTTTTACCGAAAACCACCCCTAAACTACCTCCGTTATCCCAGAACCACCTTCTTTCACTTTTCCGTCCAGATCCGTTAATTCTATTAATTTAATTTTTTTTTTGTTTTATTTACCTTTTTTTATTTAAAAAGCCCAAAATATGTTCTTCCCCAAATGAAGAACCCTAATTCTGAAATTTTATCTAATTCGGATGGATTTAGAAATTTTGTTACGCCGGTGCCAATGGAGGGTTGATGTCGTCGGGTTCGGAGGTTTCGTCGGTGGCTCAAACGGACTCAGAATTGAGCGGGTCCGGTTCCAATGGATCTGTAACGGTGCAAGCTTTCGCCGGGTATGTCTTGCGTCATCCGACCTCGAGAAACGAAGCCGGAAATTGCCAATTACAGAGGCATGTCTAATCAACGGCGTCGGATGAGGAGGGCTCGTCTTGATCGTTCTTGGCGACAGAAACAAGGAGAAGAAGATGTGGAATTTTTCGAGGGTGAATGAAGAAGAAGACCTGAAATTATGGGTTTGTACCGAAGGAAACAAAG
Source organism: Oxyria digyna (assembly GCA_029168935.1). Classification (NCBI taxonomy): domain Eukaryota; kingdom Viridiplantae; phylum Streptophyta; class Magnoliopsida; order Caryophyllales; family Polygonaceae; genus Oxyria; species Oxyria digyna. Next base: position 2,768,801 of record JAPVLV010000017.1, read on the forward strand.
GGAAATGAAATTTTGGGTTTGAACGAAGGAAACAAAGGGAAATCAAAGTCTTCAACAAAGGAAAAGGAGTTCGGGTGGGTTTGAACGAAGGAAGAAAAAGAATAAAATTAGGGATTTCAATTTCTAGAATACAAGATAGAGATTTGGATTGATAAGATTTTTTTGTTAGAATGAGATTGAAGATTTGATTTTCCCAATTAGATAAACTTTCATAATTAGGGTTCTTTATTTGGGGAAGAACATATTTTGGACTTTTTAAATAAAAAAAGGTAAATAAAACAAAAAAAAAAAATTAAATTAATAGAATTAACGAATCTGGACGGAAAAGTGAAAAAAGGTGGTTTTGGGATAACGGAGGTAGTTTAGGGGTGGTTTTCGGTAAAAAAAAAACTAAGGGGTGGTTTCTGACAAATTGACATTAATGAAATTTTATGTACTTGCTCCTCATTCTCAGTCATATCTATGTCCATCCTTATCTCATTGTTATTAGCAACATGTGTACTTTCATCCACCTCATCAACCATCTTCTCAACAACAGAAAACTAAATGATTAGAAAAAGGTATTATGATGAACATTTTTAGAACAAATTGAGTGTAGATACCAAGTAGATACCTCATCATTGTGCATTTCAATTGCTTTGAACTTCTTAGCTTTTCTACCATAGATTTAGGAATCTACAATTGAAAATAAATACAATAAGTTTTTATAAATAACAACATAGAGAATTATAATTAAGAACTTTGTATATTTACCTTGAATGTAATTTTCCTTTTGTATTGAATCATGGCATTGTCAACATTTCTTGGATTTTCTACGACACTTGCATTTTTGTCTGGTGATTGGGAGTCATTCCTAATGAGAAGGATGAAATATCTAAACTTGTAACAACTTCATCTATTGTCTTTTCAACATTACTTATCAAGTTGTGAGTCTGCTCGTCATAAGTCTTCTTAGCCTTCACTGTTTTTTCAACTTTTTTCTAATCATTTGGAAGCCTCCTGCTAAAACTGTTGTTGTGTACGTTAATGTCTCTTCCTCTTCCTCTTCCTCCATTTGATGTTTCTAATGTACATCTTCATCATCAACCCTGACATTAAGCATCCTTTTAATAGCTTCATTTATCTTCTTGAATAAGGTATTTCTTACTATACGTGATGAAGTCTTCTCAATCCTTCCCAAGATTTTTCTGATCTATTGTGCAAGATCCCGACCGTCTTTAATATGTTCTTCTAAAAAGCCATGTTTCAATATTATAAAAAAAACTTGTTATCAACATTTTATAATAACGATGAACATTGTTAAAATATGTGATAAACAAGTATAACAGAGCTGATAAACATTTACAGAACTTATAGTGAACATTATTAAATGTTTTGATGAACATTAACAAACAACATGATGAACATATAGAACAAATGTGATGAACATGTATAAGAAATTTGATGAACATTATTCATGTGTATCATGAACATAATTAAAGAATTTGATGAACATATAGAACAAAGGAGATGAACATTATTCATATCTTACTAGTAAGCTTACTTTGTTGCTTTATAATTCATAAACGTTGAGCTATGGAACGCTTCTCAGTTAGAGATGGTTCATCATGGTAAAATGCACGGTTTTATGAGGCAAGTAACTCTTTTTTTAACTCAGCAATACAAAATTTATTTATTCGCCTAGATTTATCAGAGTGGAGTTGGTTTCAGGATGTACTGGGCGAAGAAGATTCTTGAATGGACAAGCGGACCCGAAGAAGCGCTTGCTATAGCCATTTACTTGAATGACAAGGTACTTCCTCTATCGTGTTAGCTCTGATACACCAAGAATAAGCGACACTTATTTCCTATAACAAATTGAATTTCGTGTCTTTGCAGTATAAGATGGATGGGAGGGATCTGAATGAATATGTTGGGTGGGCAAGAACTATAAGGAATAAAATAAATAAATTGCTTCTTGAGTATTTGATTGAATTCCCTGAACTTCCGACTCCTAAGAAAATGTGGCCATCCTCAGCTCCATCCATTGGTTGGGACAAAGTTATTGAAGATGTTTTGAGGTCAGATCTCACTGTTAGCAATCAAAATGCATTTTCTTGAAAATACTTATGCTTTTCCTTTATCTTGTATACTATTGAGGGAGGGTGACATAATCTGCTTAAACACTCTTCATATATACTCATATACTTACTGTGCTTTATATGATTAGGAAAGGCGCTGAAGTCCCAGAAGTAGAATGGTGTGAACCCGGTGAAGCTGCTGCAAGAAAAGTTTCGGTTGGTTGCAGTAACGTTTTTTGACAAAACTGTTGAAAAGATATACTACCGGCAGAAATGATCCCTCAAAACCAGGGGCTCTTTCTGGTCTCTCCCCTTACTTGCATTTTGGGCAGATATCTGCACAGAGAGGCGCTTTAGAAGCGCGAAATGTCAGAAAACTTGTCCTGAGGTATATCAGTTTGGATCAAACACTATCATTCAATGATAAGATGAACCATAAACTTAGAGATTTGGGCATGTCTTGTACACTAAGTGATTCAATGTTCAGTATCCTAAATCCAAAACTGTTTGCTTTTGTTTGTCACTCGAAAGTCATTTGATGCATTCTTGGAGGAATTGATAGTTCGTAGAGAGCATGCTGATAACGTTTTCTACTATCAACCTCATTACGACTCAATACAAGGAGGATGGGAATGGGCACGTAAGACCTTAATGGAACATGCCTCTGACAAGAGAGGAAATATCTACACGTAAGTTTAATGCATCACTAGCTGTTACATTCACTCTAGGATCTGCACTTAATAATTTGTTAACGAGACTGTTAAAATTGTAGGAGAGAGCAATTAGAGAAGGCACAAGTTGTTGATCCTGTAAGCCAGTAATGTATGAAGTACTTCAAATTTTTCTGCTCTTTCTGTTGATCCTGTTGTTTTCTAAGCATTAATCTTCAGTTTTAAAAACAAGAGGATCTCTAACATAACCTCTTCCAAATCCCCCGACTTTAATCTCTTCGGTTTCTCTTGCCTTCAACATTGTTGATTTCCAATTAACAGTTATTGGAAAACTTCTCTTTGATTCAACACCCTTGAGACTTACACGATCAAAATATATCAACTGCAAAATAATAAAGAAAATGTTTATATATTAATTTTGATGAACATATATTAGAATGTTAATGAACATATATAAGGAAACTGATGAACAATAACTTGTAGTAATAATATTGGTATTGTGAAAAAAACTAGCATTTTTTGTCCTATCAAATGATTCAATTCATTTGTCTTAATCAGAATGTCAACTAGTAATTTTGACCAGTCAAATGTTGTAATCTTCTCAGTGTCCTCGAGGTAATGTAGGATATTGTAATTCAACCCACCATTAGGTTGACTGTCCATTACTATTGCAACTAACAATATGATGAAATTTCTCTTAAACCACTCTCCAAGGACTTTACATTGTTTCAATAGTAAAGTCACATTTGATGCATAAATCTTTGATGTTTCACGAAACTTGAATTCACTAGTTTCGATATAAACTTCCATTCCAAATTGGTTCGTGAAACTTACATCCAAATCTTAATACGCTAAATCTTCTTCCTTTGTAAAGACCTATTCAAATCAATTTGCTCACCACCAACAGGAAACCCGGGGTAGTCATGCACATCCTGCTTTGTAATTTTGTGTCTCACCCCAGACTTGCTAAGCTTCATTGTACATGAAACCAAATCTAAATTCTTCAACAACCAATATTTGATTTTCGCAGGAAGTTTCTCTATTGTCCAGTCAAGCAAATATCCAAATCTCATATCTCTTATACATTTTTGCTGAAAAATGTTCATTAAATGCAACGTCGTTACAAGAAGCAATGGAGAACTTCTACACTTTTGGGTCTTGAGCTCCTTCTTTTTGCTTGATTCAACTACAATCATTTTTTCTTTCCCTTCCCTTGATTGCACAATTTCAAATTTGTTGTTCCTTTTGTTTGAAGCATGTGCAGCTTGGTCTTGGACATTTTTTATAATTATCCTAGTTGGCCTTCTCAAGTTATGCATAATTTGTGTCACAGGAACATAAGAGCTATCTTTGTCATACAATTCTATCTTCTTTCCTTTTTGAAGTTTTGACTTTTTCTTGTGCCCTTGCTTGACTCAGTTGGAAATTTTATGGGTTTTTTTAGGAGTGTCTATAAATATTAAAAGTCATTAATTAATAGATAGAAATGAAAGGCAAAGATAAAAGTCATTAGTGAACAAATTGAATTCCAGTGTGAGAAATCATGAAGATATTGTTGAACATTCAGAAATATCATGGTGAACATATGCAACAAAAGTGATGAACATTATTAAACAAACTGGTGAACATTATCAGAAAACATGATGAACATATAGAACAAAAGTGAAGAACATTATTAAACATATTGGCGAACATTATTAGAAAACATGATGAACATATAGAACAAAAGTGATGAACATTATCAGAAAACATGATGAACATATATAACAAAAGTGATGAGCATTATTAAACATATTGATGAACTTTATCATATTACATGCTGAACATATAGAACAAAGGTGATGAACATTATTAGACAAGATGATGAACGTATAGAACAAAAGTGATGAACATTTGTAAACATACTAATGAACATCATCAGAAAACATGATGAATATATAGAAAAAATGTGATGAACATTATGTGACAACGTGATGAACATATAGAACAAAAGTGATGAACATTATTAAATTTACTGATGAATATTATCTCAAACTAAATAATTGAACATTTAACAAAGGATATTTGTCCATTAGTATGAAAAATGTGTGAACATGTTATCAAAACAAAATTTATTACCATCATTTGGTTCTTCCTGTAATAGAAAAAGATGTTTTGATGAGAAGATCTTCCTACGAGTGTCAATTGTCCCTCTGTCATTTGCTTTTTTGCTCCTTATTTTTATATTTTGGACATATAAAATATATGAATAAAGTAATTTTTGTTCCTATTTCTTACTTCTTCTTCTTCTAAAGGTGTTCCTATCTCATTGTAGCATCTGGAAACTCAATAGCTGCGAGACAAATGAACATTTGTAAGTGATTTGATGAACAAACAGTTATAGACATGCATCTTGTACGTGTAATAAACACAGTCAAAATAACTAGCAATTTTACCAAAATTGAAGGAAGTAAACTCATATATCTCTGACAATCAATCAAAATTGAAGAAAATTGCTTCATTATGTTCAACATGAAGCAAAACATGTAAATAGTTGTTAATTAAGTCGATCTACTAATATATAGTAAAATTAAGTGATACTAGCCGAAATTGAAGCAAATCAAAGAAAACATTGATGAAACCGAACATGATAGAGCCAATTATACTCCATACCAAGAAAAAAATCTCCAAGACATTCGAGAAACATGCTTTTTGTCCTTAATTAAGGTGATATGCTAATATAGAGTGAAATCAAGCCAAATCGAACAAATCCAAGAAAAAACTTAACATGATCAACCGATTATACTCTATACCTTTTGCTTCGTTGTTTTTCTTTTCCGATCCTGCCATTTTCCTTTAACGAGTTGGATAGATTTTGTGGAAAGACAGTGAAATTGTTGTGAAATCAGTGTGAAATTCGACGAGAAGAGGCGAGTTAATAGAGAATCCAGTACAAAAATCAGTGTGAAATTCGACGAGAAGACAGTGAAATGGTTAGGGTTTGACCGTCTTCGCTGATAGAGAATCCAGTAGAAGAAGCGAGACGATTTGGCTCCGAATTTTGAAAATAAAAGATATTCAACGCGTGTTGAGACACACAAAAGCAAGCGAGTGGTATGGAATATTGCCACTGTGAAAAGCAACTTAGATTGGAACTCTATAAAAATCGTTATGACCAGATTCGAACCCATTATTAAGGGAAAAGATCTCATGAGGATTCTCTCCCCCATGAGGACCAGATTCCTCATTCTTTTCACCGTTTCTTCTTCTTCTTCCATTTCTTCTCGATGTTCTCTTTCTCCTCCTCCTTCTTCTCATTCTTCATTGGTTCTCCTTGAATTCTTCATTTACTACCTTTGTCGATATTGATCCTAATTTTGTGTTCACATTCTTGCTCCTTTGATAGATTTAGATCTAGATCTTCAAATAGAAATTTACTCGGTCCATCGATTGTTTGATTAAATCAATTCCGCTTTTGATGTTGTTGAAATTGATCGAGTTAGGTATAGATTCATTTTGCTAATGAAATCAATTTCATCGTCAACATCGATGGTTTGATTGAATCAATTTCGGTTTTGATGTTGTTGAAATTGTATGTACAGATAGTTGGAATTGCAATTTTTGTTGATATCTTAGTTTTCCAGCAATAAAATTAGGTTAATTATAGTCGTGTTGATTCGGTTCCGCCTTTGATTTTTCTCATTAGTCATAATTGTTTGTCCAATTAGTCTGAATTGAATTTATTTCATGAAAGACAATATATTCAAAATTGTTTCTCTAGTTCGACCTCTGTTTCACACGTTCTGTTTAGTATTTGAGGATTCAAATTTATTTGATGCACGCAGATGATTTGACTGTTGCACACACAAGCAATAACTTATGCACACGTAAGGCGTAACTGTTGCACACAAGAAACAAGTGATGCAAACAATATTATGTTGACCTTGTTTCCTTATCTTTTAGGGGATTGATATAAAATTGAGAGTAGTTCGACCTCTACTTCAGGGATGCGTTTAAAATTGAGACTTTTTTCACATTCTTTGGTTCTCGTTATCTTCTTCATGTATGCATGTGAGGAGGGTGTGACAATACTTCATTCTCATATTAGCCTTCTTCTTCTTATCTCCTTTCTTACGTTCACATTTCCAATGTGATATTTCATGAGTATCCCTTTAACTCATTTTTGTATCTTTGTTGGATGCTCTCTTGTCTTCCAGTATTTGATCTTTGGCTAACATTTTGTTCTCCTTGAGGAAATTGACATACAAATTTCCCTGGAAAAACAGAGAGAGTTAACAACATACTTACTCATCCACACAGAAGCTTTGATTATTGCACACATAAGAACACCTTCATGAACATAAATATATTCCTACAAAATAATAGACTAGTGAACTTAGAAACACTGACCAATGCACACAAAAGAAAAAAATCATGCAAACATTATATCTAACTCATGCACACATAAAGTATTTGAGACCTGCACTTACAAAAGCATAGACACATAAGGTATTTGAGACCTGCACTTACAAAAGCATAGACTCATGCACACACATATGATCTTAATTGCATCAAAATTTTGTAATGATTTATCTACTTATACATTCACACATAAGGTATGACTCATGCACACAAGAGATCAAACTCATGCACACAAAGAAAAAGTCCCCACAAATTTAAAGTATAAGTCATTCACACAGTTACTCATGCACATAGTAGAAATAACTCATGCACACATAAGGTATAACTCATACACTCTTACATTTAGATAAAAAAAAAATGTATAGAACATGTTTTAAAACTCTTAAATGCAATGGGTTTATGAAATACACATTCTCATGTACACAAAAGGTATATCTCATGCAAACAAAATGTATAATCATGCACACAACTACATGCAAACTAGTATAATAAATTAAATGTTGTAAAACTATTACACATATTGAGTTTATTAAATACACAATTACTCATCCACACAAAAGGTAAACATCATGCACACGGAAGATAAAACTCATGCACACAACTACATTCCTATTAAAAGCATGCTGTAATACTTATATATACAATGAATTTATGAAATACAAACTTCTTTGTTCACACAGAAGGTAAAATACATGCACACAGTGCAATTGGATTACAATTATTTGTTGATGATGATCTTTTACTAGTTGTAACTTGACCTACACTAACTGGAACTGGAGGTGAATCATTGATAACACATGTATTTGTTGATACTAGAGTTGTACTAACACATATACTAGTTGGCGATGGATCTGCACTAATTGTTAGATCAGGAGGTGGAGCAATTTGCATTCGTCCATTATATTCCAGGAAGAACTAGGGGATTCCACTCCCTTTTGGTTGGGCGATTTCTTCTCCTCCAAGGCTTTAACCGTAAAGGGGAAAGTAAGGTCGTCAATGGCTACTATGGCTTGTCCGGGAGGGGGCGTGAGAACTAGGCAAGCTAAGAAGCAAGGTATAACTATGCACAATCAAAATGTGGTGATTTAGAAGCCTAATCCGAAGAATTCTACGATCGGTGAGAAAGGTTCTAATAATTCGGTTACCGAATGTAAGAACACTGAAGAGGAGTTCCCAGAGCTGGTTGAAGCTTACAAGTCTAGAATCTCGCCAGATAAGCAGAAAGTTACTTCTAATGAGGATGTTATGGCCATAAGATTGAAACCTCAAACTAAAGTGGCTAGTCCCCCCTATTGTGAACCAGAAGTTAGGTATGGATTCGATTCCTAAACTTAACAATCTTTGGAATCGATTGACCTATATTGACATTCAGAATAGTGATTTTTATAATTTCCAGCTGAGTGATGTCAGATCTGAACTGAACAAGTGGGAATTCACGTCGATTGGGGGGTTATGGGACCTAATGTCTCGTATAAGATCATGAATGAGTTTGTTCAAGAATTTTGGGATATTGATATGCCTGAGATTGATTTATGAAAGAATGGAACCTGGACCTTCAGATTTGGCACGAAAGAACATCTGGATTGGTTCATGGATCGTGGTCCCTGGCTAATCAAGGGGTCCAAGCCTTTGGCTCTTAAAGAATGGAAATCAGGGATGCCAATGGCTTGGTCAAGCTTTGATCGTATACCAGCATGGGTTCAGCTTAGGAACATTGATCCTATTCTTTTCTCTGAGAGAATGCTAAGCATCATTGGGAGTACACATCTACTAGATCTCATATGTCATATGCTAGGATTCTGGTTGTGGTCACTGTGGAGGATACTATGAGACCTGAGGTCGGTTTGATTGGTCGTGATGGTACTGAGTACAGGACAAGATCTGGTTTGAATGCTTTCCTTGGGCATGCTCCAAATGCAGTAAGTTTGGCCATTCTGAGGTGGTGTGTGGTCAGGGGAAGGGTAAACTTCAGGTGCAACATATTAGTGAGTATGGAAGCTCCTGGAACAAGAGCTATGTTTGGTGGCTAAAAAACCTCCTAATACCAATGAAATTGTTGCTAAGCAGCCTACTCATGAAGTATTGGTGGGGTGAGTAATGTGGGGGAAAAGGACAGGGACGAATAATGGACATAATGGATCATTTGGTTATGAGTGTTTACCTTCTACTTCTAGTGATCAGGGAGGAGGGTGCTCTAGTGTTGGGCATGCACCTAATTCTTCTAAGTTGCCAATAGAGAGTTGTAGCATCTCTGGTGACAGAAGAAATGGTTGACCTTGTTATTGGAAGCTGGAATACTAGGGATTTGCACTTCCCCTAGACCTTACTTAGTGAGGGATTTTGTGCAAAGGAATAAGATGGCCTTGGTTGGGTCGTTGGAGACCAAGGTGCCTAAAGATAGGGAGTTGGAACTCTCTAAGTGTTTGATGAAACAGTGGGATTTGGTTACTATGGTTATGTGAATCATAAAGGGGGAATTTGGGTTTCTTGGGACCCTAATGTTTTGAAAGTTGATCTGGGGGTGAATGAGTCCCAGTTTATGCATTGTAAGGTGCAAAGTAAGGATGGTCAATATTGTTTTATGGCTTCCTTTGTCTATGCTTCTAACTCCAAGAAAGTAAGTGTTGGACTATGGAGAGACTTGATTCAACTGGAAGTTAACATTAATATTCCTTGGGTGACCTTAGGTGACTTCAATTGCCTTTTCCAATCTTCTGAGAAGCTATCCTTCAAAGGTAGTAGTAGCCATGGTGTTGAGAAACTAGTGAAGGTGCTTGATCAAACTAATCTGAGTGATCACCCTTTTTCTGGGGCTCATTATACTTGGAGTAACCAGCAGGAAGGTCTAGACAGAGTAGCTTCTAAGCTAGACAGAGTGATTGTTAATAACCTTTGGGGTCTTTCCTATCCTGCCTCCAAGTTTTTCTTTGCTGACCCAGGTATCTCCGACCACTCTTCAGCCATCATGAGCATTAATCCTACTTCCAATCCGAAAAGGATTCCTTTCAAGTTCAAAAACTTCTGGACTAAAGAAGATGACTACAATGATATTGTCCTTAGAGTTTGGCATACTAACATCACTGGCAACCCTCAATTTGTTCTAGCTTCAAAGCTTAAAAAAGTTAAGACAACTTTGAAGACAAGATGTTGCTTAGAATGAGCCAACTTCAGAGTTTTATTGCTCAAAAAGCTAAAGTTGATTTGATCAAGCTTGAGGAAGAGACCATCTAATTTTCTATTATAGTATTAAGGTTAGAAAAGCAAGATGCAATATATATTCCTTTAAAGATGCCAATGGTAATGTTCTTCACTCTACTTCTGAGGTTGAGGGTAAGATCTTGCAATTCTATATTAATGTTTTTGGGTCAGCTTCTGCTGTCTTTATTGTTTGTTTTGATGGTTATGATGGTGATTTGGTTAATCATGACCTCCACTCAGATATATGTGCTATGCCTACTGAATCTATCATCAAGGATGTTGTCCTTGATATTGGCAATCTTAAATAAATAGGGCCTGATGGCTTAGGAAGTTGGTTCTTCAAGGAAGGTTGGGCCATTGGGGTGTGGTTGGCTATGATTTGATCAATGAAGTTAGGGATTTTTTTAGGAGTAGACTTCTGAGAGAGACTAATGCAACTTTTGTTAGTCTCATTCCTAAAGTTGATATGCCTTTCCAGATTAAGGAATTTAGACCGATTTCCTGTTGTAACACTTTGCTTAAAGTCATCTCTAAGATCCTGGTTATGAAAATTAGACCATTTCTTGATGACATTATTTCTGTTAACCAAGGTGCTTTTGTTCCTGGTAGATCCATTGCCCGTAGTATTGTTGTGGATCAAGAGCTTATTAGAGGTTATGATTGGAAGAATATCTCACCAAGGTGCTTGCTTCAGATTGATTTATAGAAAGCATATGATTGTGTAAGTTGGAGTTATTTGAAAGTTTCCCTTCTCTACCTGAATTTTCCAAACCAACTAGTTGGATGTATCATGGAATGTGTCACCACCCTTTCTTACTCCATCGTTATTAACGGTGAGGTAATCTTTAAGGGAGGCAGGGGGCTAAGACAAGGGGACCCTCTTTCTCCCTTCCTCTTTGTCATTGTGATGGAAATATTTGCTAGAAAAATCTCTAAAGCCAGTTAGAGAAGAGGTTTTGGATTCCACCCCAAGTGTAAACAGTTGAAGCTCACTAGTATTGCCTTTGCAGATGATCTTATGATTTTTTTTCCAAGCCTAACTCTCAGGATCACTTGTGATTGCCTTGCAAAATTTGCTAGTGAGTCAGGGTCGATAGCTAATAATATGAAGTCTTATGTGTTTTGTGGTGGCATCAGTAATGATAAGAAGGATGAATATGCTGCTATTCTTGGCTTCCCTCAAGGGGTGTTCCATGTAAGGTATTTGGGTGTGCCTTTGCAATCTAGGAGACTTGAGATTGTTGAGTATGGGCCATTGTTTGATAGAGTCAAACAAGTCATCTCCAGCAGAAGTGCAAGGTCCATTTCTTATGCAAGACGAGCACTAGTCAAGGCAGTCTTGGAGGGAGTTATTTCTTTCTGGATGCAGATTATGCTTATTCCTAAGAAAGTTGTAAGGAAAATTGAGAGCCTCTGTAGATCCTATATCTGGACTGGTAAGACTGATGGCCATAGAAATTTGGTTGCTTGGAAGCTAGTGTGCTAGGATTTTACTGTGGAGGCTTGAGTTGTAAGGAACTGTTATCCTCAAATAAAACCCTCTTGTTCAGATTTATATTTGATCTGCATTGGGGTAAGCATAACATATGGTCTGCACAGGAACCTAGTTCTTGCTCTTGGCTTTGGAAGAATGTTTTAAGAATTAAGGATAAGTTTATGTAGTCTACTTATGATATTACTGGTGCTCTGGTTACTAAGAGCAATGGCAAGCTTAATACAGCAAGACTTTATTCTTTCCTTAGACCAAGAGAACACAAAATCCCTTGGTGTGAAGTTATCTGGTCTGGATGTCATGCTAAGAAATGGAGTTTTATTGGTTCGTTGGCCACCCCGCATAGACTGCCTATTGCTTCTAAACTTTATAGGTGGCGATTGGTAAGTAGCTCCAATTGTGTACTCTATGATGCTGGTGAGGAGGATGAAGTTCATCCATGGTTTTTATGCTTAGTTGTTAAGGATATCATGGATATAGTCTTGGGTTGGCAGGGTATTCAGATCAGGCACCTGAGGCTTCAAGATTAGTGGGAGTGGTTTCCTGCTTGTCCTAAGAGAAATAATAACATCTTCTTGCGCTGACTGGTGTGGTTTACTACACATGGAAACTTAGAAATGATGTTATTTTTAGAAATGTCACCTTTAATATTGATGACCTTGCTAAGAGAATCATTGATACTTATAAATTCAGAATTTTACACAAAATGTATTTACATGGTAGAAGGGGGTAGAGCTATGAGGAGTAGATTACATGTATAGGATTTGCTCCTTACAGTTGCACTGGTGTGCTGGGACTTTAAGTCCTTGTTTTCTCAATATAGTTTCTTACCATTTGGCTAAATTTTTTTGCATTTTTCCATTTCTTATTCCAATACTTTGTTGTGCCATCACCTACAATTATAGGTACAAATGTATTGTCAAATTTCACATACATTTTGTGCTTTGCTTGATGCTTAAAAGTAAAAAATAACCAAAGAATGCAAAATACTCTTGCAAACAGAATGCAAACTCTCATGCACACATAAGGTAAAATACATGCACACGGAAAGTAAATGTCATGTATACATTAGGTTCAACTCATGCACACAACTACAGTCATATTTTAAGTTTATAGAACATAGAAAATGATGCACATAGTAGGTTATACTTATGCACACAGAAAGAAAACTCATGCAACAGAAAAACAAACTCATGCACACAACCAAATGCACTTTCTCATGCACATAAAATGTAAAACTCATGTACACAAATGGTATAAATCATGCACACAACTACATACAGACTAGTATATTAAATAACATGTTGTAAAACAACTAGATAGACTAAATTTATGAAATACAATTACTCATGTACACAGAAGGTATAACTCATGCACGAGAAGGTATAACTCATGCACGAGAAGGTATAACTCATGCACAATACTACATTTCAATTAGTAGTTACTGAACTTGCTATAAAAACCTTATGTGCAACGAATTTACGATATCCACATAGAATAAACCTTCAAACCTAGCAATTTTGAATCTCAAACTCAATCTCCTTCATCATGCACACAAATACACATTAGTAGCTACATGACATGTTACAAAACTCATATATGGAAATTAATAGTTTATACATGTTGAATTATAAAATTTACATATAAATTACCTTCATTCATAGCAATCTTCAATATCGTTTTCGAATTTTCTTCCAGTAGCTTCAAATTAGGGTTGCGAGAGAGCGATTTGATGGAATTTCGTTGAATCTGCAAAGAATCTTGTTCTCATTCTTCTTCCATTGTGAAATCGATTGGATTCAAATCGACCAAAATTACTTTGTCATCCTCTGGAATCTGCTTCTAGTTGGATATTATTCATTTACCTATATGGTTTGTAACACTCCCCCTTGAATAATCACCTTTCATTATACTCATTTCATTTAGAGTATACGTTGCCTCATTAAAACCTTGTCAGGAAAAACCCGATGGGATAAAAACCTGATCGAAGGAAAAAGAGTGCAAACTATGAATCTCGTTTTACGCTTTGATGCTACCTCGTTAAAAACCTTGTCAAGCAAAACCCAATGGGATAAAATCTTGATCGAAGGGAAAAAGAGTGTAGCGCGTAATATGCTCCCCCTGAGATCAATATATCTCTCGAAATCTGCACATTCCAATGTTGGATACCAACTCTGCAAATTGTCATCTGATCGGATATGTTGGATGTTAATTTCTCTGGCTTCTTCTAGTTCACAGGTTGAAAAGAACTTTGGAAGTATGTGCTTTGTGCGGTCTCCTTTGATGTAGCCTTTCTTCATTTGAGCAACGCAAGCGGAGTTGTCTTCATACAATATTGTTGGCTTGTCGGTGACGGGCTTCATCCCACATTCTTTCTGGATGAATTTGATCATTGCTCGTACAGTCACACATTCTCTTCTAGCTTCATATAAAGCAATCAACTCGGCTTGATTTGATGATGTGGCAGTCACAGTCTGTTTTGTTGATCTCCAAGAGATAGTTGTGCCTCCATATGTGAAAATGTATCCATTTTGTGACTTGGCTTTATGTGGATCTGATAAGTACCCTGCATCCGCATATACAACTAAGGTGGCATCTTGTTGGTTACGGTACATCAAACCAAGATCATGTGTGCCCCCGAAGATAGAGAAATATATGCTTGATCCCATTCCAGTGTCTCCTCGTAGGTGCTGAGCTAAACCAGGATAATAAATTCACTACAAAAGCAATATCTGGCCTTGTATTGTTAGTTAAATACATAAAGGCACCGATTGCACTTAGATATGCCACTTCGGGGCCAAGGACTTCTTCGTCCTCTTCTCTTGGCCGAAATTGATCCTTATCAACATTTAGGGATCAGACGTCCATAGGAGAGCTTAAAGGGTGAGCCTTGTCCATATTAAACCTTCTTAGGATTTTCTCAGTATAATTTGACTGATGAACGAATATTCCATCCTTAAGGTTCTCAATTTGTAAACCTAAGCATAGCTTTGTTTTACCAAGATCTTTCATCTCAAATTCCTTCATCAAATATTTTGCAGTCTCTTGAAGTTCTCGTGGAGTTCCAACGATGTTTAAATCATCAACATAGACTGCGATTATAGCAAATCCATTCATGGATCGCTTGATAAAGACACATGGACACGTTGCATTGTTCTTGTATCCTTCTTTCATAAGATATTCGCTGAGACGATTATACCACATTCATCCTGATTGTTTTAATCCATATAATGATCTTTTCAGCTTTATGGATAATAATTCTCGATGTTTGGTCTCTGGTATTTTTAGTCCTTCTGGGACCTTCATGTAGATGTCCGTATCAAGTGACCCATATAAATATGTTGTCACGACATCCATGAGGCGCATTTGTAGCTTTTCAAACACAGTCATGCCAATTAGGAATCTCAATGTAGTTGCATCAACTACTGGAGAGTACGTTTCTTCGTAATCAACTCCAGGGACTTGAGAGAAACCTTGGGCCACAAGTCTTGCCTTGTACCTTACAATTTCATTTTTCTCGTCTTATGATGCACAAATATTCTTTCTCGTTTTCATTCATGGTTTCCATATGAAACCCATTTTGACGCACATCCTTAAAACTCAATAAATTTCTTTGGGATTTACTCGAGTATAATGCGTCGTTTAACACTAATTTTGTCCCACCTGGAAGTAGAAAAATTGCTCTTCCGGAGCCTTCGATGAGTTTAGACACACCCGATATTGTAGTTACATTGCCTTCATATGTGTAAAGTAACTTTTGTTTCTTAGAATGGTGTGCGTTGTTGCACTGTCTAGAAGACATTTCTCCTTCCCATCGAGTTTTATTTTAGGCAGTTCCATGTTCACTATATAAAGGGAAATAAAATGAGAAGTAAAGTAATAAGAAGAAAAGCTTCATATATATTACACAAGGATATTCATATTATACAGGATACTGCGAAAATCAGAATGCAAGCACTTAAGGAATATGTTACAAAAATAAAGCTATATTATACAGGGTTCTACGGGATATTAAAGGAAATACATATTATACAATATTATACATCATAAGAGGTGATTGAGACATTTTGAGGCTAGCTCAAGCCTTCAAAAGCGAGGTCATCGTCATTGTCATAGTTGAGGAATGAAGTGGTACCCCCCTCTTTGTTGAGGAATGCAGGGGTATCCATACTTGGCATCTTAGAGTTGCCAACATCCTCAACATAATTGGTTTCAGTAGCCTTTTCTTTATTTTTCGCAGCTTCATACAACTTCACTAAGTGTGGAGTTGTACGACATACCCTTGACCAATGACCAGTCATGCCACATCTATAGCAAGCGTTTTTGGATTTCTGGGAGGGTCCGGTTTGACCCGTGTGGACCTTTGGCTTTCCATCCCCCTTGTTGCCTTTGTTGCCCTGGTAGTTACCATGGCATTTGTTGTATCCTTGGCCACGATCTCTACCATAGCCACCACGACCTCCTCGACCACGACCACCTCCACGGCCTCCGCGGCCACGACCACGACCATGATTTTGTTGTTTATATTTATTGACGTTTCCTTCAGGGAGCCCTTTGTCTACAACGTTTGCTTCAGGAACCGCTGTGGAACCAGTAGGCCTCATGTTGTGGTTTTTCATGAGGATGTCATTGTTCTTCTCAACAACCAATAAGACTTTCAGCAAGTCTGAGTATTTCTTGAAACCTCTCTCCCTATACTGTTGTTGTAACACAACATTGGAGGCATGCATTGTGGAGAATGTCCTCTCCAACATTTGTTCTTGAGTTATTATTTGGCCACAAAGTCTCAGTTGAGATGTGATCCTATGTATAGCACTATTATACTCAGATATGGACTTAAAGTCCTGGAACCTTAGGTTGCTCCATTCATAGAGTGCTTGTGGGAGAAAGACCTCATTTTGATGTCCATATTGTTCATTCAAACTCTCCCACAATTCTCTTGGGTCCTCAACAAACAAGTACTCAGTTTTGAGGCTCTCATGTATATGGTGGCAGAGGAACACAATTGCTTTTGCCTTCTCTTGTGGCGTTGTGTTGTTATTTTCTGCAATTGTTTGCTCAAGGCCATTTGCCTTGAGGTGAGTAAAGGCGTCTACCTTCCACTCAAGGTACTTTTGGCCCGACAACTCGAGAATGTCAAATTCCCTCTTAGCGATGCTTGCCATTGAATTACTACAAGTAAAGGTTGTAAACACATGAATTATTAAGATGCTCAACATTATGCGTGTATAAATTATGAGCCTTGTATGAGACGTTATAGATGAACATTTAAGTCAAAAGAAAGCGTAACTATTTATTTTACCAAATTTAAATTTTTGACAAAGTGATATAAATGTTACGTACATGCATTGGTGTTTTAATATCAGAGTAGTATGCATAATAGTAACATTGACTTATGAATAGAGTGCATAATAGTATTTGTATGCATTATGATGTGTACGACTGTAGTATTATGCATGCAAATGTAAACTGATGCAACAAGGATAAATTTTATGCACGTGAAATAGACAATAATTTGATATTTTTACATCTAGTCTAGAAATAGCTAGTCTAAAATGTCAAAGTTGGCATGAATAATGATGGAAAAATTAAATTGCAACACACATATTGTTGGATGCTATAGTATTACCTTTTAACATATGATATCTATATAAAGAATGCAAAAGAACGAACATAAGTAAGTAAGCAATAACAAATATGGATACGCCTCCGGGTTTTCTCCTATACCCGGTTATATTTTTCCTTTTTTATACCCCTTATCCATTTACCTTTACCATTCATCCATATCTCTTTCATCCTTATCCTCATCTCCCTCATCCTCTCGTTCCAACTCCCAATTTTCCAATCACTCCTCCGGCTCCTCCTCCGACACCAGTTCACCATCCGTTTCCAAAATATCAAAGTCATGCCAGAAACCGATTTGGTTTTGCTAAAGATGGCCTTTAGCATGTCCATGATCATGGTTATTATCATAGCTTATATCATGTGGGTCTCAAAGCATTGTCATTGCGATTAGGGGATGAAGCAAGATGGTCCGAATACAAGTTCAAAGTAGTAAGATGTTATGTCGTTTTCTTTCTTAAATCAGTTTGTAAAATAAGTAGATTTCTTAATCTACATAGTGTCGTGTGTATAAACATTATAATTATGCAAGTTTTATGTTTTGGTTCATATATCATGTTTATATGCAAAGTTATCAAATCTTTAAAACTTATGTTGATAGATGTGATCTTAAGTTGAAATAATAACGGAATGATTTTAGAACTTCTGATGTAGAAGATCCCATAGATTTTGGGCAACTACAAAGCATACTTATCAATAATAAAAATTGATTAACTGTGTATGATTTATAAAATTAGCAAGATAATAGGAGGACAATACCTTCAAGATGTTGAAGCTCAGTTGGATTTAGGCTCGTTCTGATAACGTGTTATGATTTGAATAGGAAATATATGAAAATGAAAGTTGTACTTATGTTGAACTTACAAGGATCTTTGTAGTTCTCTTGCAATTTTTCATTACAAATCATCTCTATTTATATATAGAGGTGATTATGTACACAAAAGTCAAGCTTTATCTAACACATTGTAGGCTATATAATGATGGTGAATTATTCATTTACCTATATGCATCGGGTTCAGGTCAATCGGGTTCGGGTCGAACGGGTAGGTTAAATTTTCGGGTTGGTCGGGTTCGGGTCAACCCAGCCGGTTTCAAATGTTCGGTTTTTTTTATTTTAATAAAGAAAATAAAATATTAACAATATTTTTATAATAAATGTTATTATATTATTATTTAATAAAATACATAGTTATTGTTTAATTTAAATGCAATAAAATCTGTGAAAAGTGGATCCCTCAACGAGTTTCGAGAAGTTCGGGTTGGTTCGGGTTTGACCTAACGGATCTCGGGTCGGCTCAGGTTTGAGCCTAACGGGTTTCATGAGTTTTCGGGTCGGATTGGGTCGAGTTTTTTCGGGTCGGATCGGCCTAACGGGTAGGGTCAGCTTTTGCCTGTCTACAATTTATATATCAGTTTTTAAAATCAACGTCGATCTGCAGCTGGTTGCTTACCCGATCAATAGTGTCAATATTTGATTTGGAGTTATTTTTATCGATTCTAACTTGTAAGCAAAAATCTATGATCGATTAACAACTAATTTTCACACAGCACTATTTTTAGATTGTCTAGTTAGTGTAAGACATGACATCATTTTTATAGACGATTGATTAAGAGAAGACAGCTTGAACTAGGCTACTTTAACTATTAAAAAGCCAAACAACCCAACGTCATCATTGAGTTGAATTGTTTACCAAGATCTTATATTATACTATGGAGTATACCTAAATTTAAGTGATTTCGTTCGGACGAAAAACCAGAAACCGCAATTTTAACAAAGATTGACTATTTCAAAGCGGAAAGTAGCTAGAACATGTAGGGTTTTCGTTATATATTTTTTTATTACAATTTATTACATTAATAAAATTTTGTTATATAAAGTGAATAATTAATCCCTTTAATTTACTATATAAATCATGAGGAAAGTTCTGTTACGAACAACTCTCTTAACTTAGGAAAAAACAAATTGTTCGGTTCACATATAACACATAAATATTCATATTTTGAATAGTAATGTTCATAATTTGGGCCACGAATTTTTTTAAACGTTTTCAGTGAAGGTCGCGGTGACATACTTGTAATTACTGTAAATTTTGATTTTTATATTTTTTTTCTCAAAATGACCTCAAAAAATTTAATCGCCTAGATTATGAACATTAGTTTGTTATTTGTGAACGCAAAAACTTTATTTTTCTTCCGTTAAGTCTTATTTTCGCTCGGACTTTTCTCATAAATCCTTCATAAATCACACCATTTTTAACTGAGATAAAAATAAACCACATATTTTCTAATTTATACAAGTATTATGATATAGTAAAACATAGAAAATAACTAGCATTAATTATCATTTTCAGTGTTTATAGAGACCCGCTCTTGCTATGCACGGAAAAAATCAGCAAAAATAAATGTGATTTAATCAACTAAGTGATGCTATGTTCGTTAGGTGAGAGGCACGACGCAAAACTAGCGAAATATAATAAGAAAACGTGTCCAATGCGTTCAGACGCTGCATACTTGTTTTCACTATTAAGCACCCTAACGATATCGCGCCTTTAATGCTTACACGACACAAGTTGCCCAAAGCGCATGGTATTTAAAATGTTCGCAGATCGCGTTATGCACAACGCACTATGCACAACGTTGATAAAGTAACATCCAACCGGCTGTATTGAAAAAGAAGATAAAAAGAAGACCGCAAAAAACATGTCATTTCCACGTGGATGGCCGGGAATAATCCTAGTGGAACGCACAAGAATATCAGGGTAAATGAACATGATATAAGCAAATAAAGACGTGATGTTATCTTCGGTTTATCAGAAGCGCGACGGAAAACAAATGAAAGCTTGATCATACCATAAAAATATTTGCAATATTCACGCCAAATGTCAATGTCCTTCCAATGCTACAAGACACAATTTATCCAAAATGCGGATAGGCAATTTATGGACACAGTTGAATGAGAGAGGTGGTACATAATAACTCACAATCAACCGTCTGTATTAAAGAAATAATACACATCGAAATAACAACGACCATAAAAATCTTTATGTATTGCATCATCTGAATGCGGTGAAATGAACGCGCTTTGATCCACCGATGTGATCTTATTTTCGATTTGTCAGTGACACACCGCAAAACAAATGAAAGCGTGATCACGCAACGCGGCCAATGAATTGTTATAAATTTCACGGCAATCGATATTACGCCTTCCAATGCTACATGACATTATTTATCCAAAGCGCATGTTAGTAAACCATTTAAAAGGGCTACAATAAAAAAAAACTATTGATGCTTGCTCGATACGCCTCTGCCTTGTCTAGAGCCAAGTCATGGCTCGCCTCAACGAGCTCCTTATGTGTCTGCTATTGAAGTTAAGCATCGTTGGCGCTTCATTTCTAGTCTCGTTGAATGCCTCGCACCTTCATGCGCCAAGATTGGCGCAAAGACCAGCCACTCCACTTCCACCTCCTGTACACGGAAAGTAACCTCTTCAGGGCCGACGACACCCGCTTTAGTGCCTTGCCCAACATCTTGGCGATCCAGCGCCCCGTGTCCAAGCGTCGCCCTTAGCGATCTCCTTGTCTTGGCACTATGGTGCCTCACGAAAGCCTTGGTTAACTTGTTATGAAGTCATGTTTTTCCATGCCTATCATGATTTATCATCTCTTAGACTCTTTTGACTATTTTTAGGCACACTCAGGGAAACTTTGTTTTTTTAACAGTTACTATTTTTAGCAGGTTGCTATTTTTAGTAAGTGCTTTTTTAGTCTTCATTTTTCGAGATAGTTTTGCATTTCTCTTTTTTTAGTAACTTTCCATTTTTAGCAAGCTTCTCTTTTAGGAGTTTCTACTTTTGGAGTAGTCCAACCTTTCAAGGTCTGGGCCGTCCAAATTGACTCGCTTAGGCCCAACAAACCTAGCTCGCCCATCTCTTTTTCTAGGGTTAGCAGAAAATCTTCTTATTGCTTTCCCTTTATAAGGCGTCGGCCTCCATTGTAATACTTATGTTTAGTTTAACTGAATTGAAGTATTAAGAACAAGAATTTTTTCTCCTTTCAATTATAGGCATCAAACCTTCATTAATTTGGCTCTTACTTCTAAATAACCTTCTTCACATATCTTTTAATCCCACTCTTCTTACTTCTAATCCCTTTCGTCTGTATCTCCAAACCCTTTCACCGTTCGAACTCATAATTCGATCACCGTCATCGAATCCTTCACCAACCAGTTTGTCAAGTTTATCTTGACATCCGTATCCAAAACCCTAGTTTGGTGATTCATTCTCGTTATCCATATCCAAGACTTTTGTTGTTACTCTCCATAATTGACAATCATCCATCCAAAATACATCCCCAACGCACTCTCAAGACCAAGCACCTCTTGTCTATCCCGAGACCAGGATCGCATCATTGCTTTATTGTTATTTCAAATGAAGGCGAGTTATAAGGAAAGGAACGATCTGAGAAGGGTTATTTATAGACATTGTTGAATGAGATAGGTCGTCTTTCCACTAACCTAATGTTATGTCCTTTGCGAGAGGCACAACGCATAATTAGCGAAAGCTCGATCAGTGAATGCGGTAACACGCCACAAACTCGTTCATTATTGTCTTGGTTTATGTCGATGATATATGCTTATCACCGACACCTCTATTAAGTTAATCACCACTGTCAAGAAGTCCTTGCATGAAGACTTCACAATCAAGGATTTGGGTATCACTCGCTATTCTTAGGCATGGAAATTGCCCAATTGTTTTTGTCATACATCTTAATCAACGCAAATATGGGCCTGGCGTTCGCAAGGATGCCAAGATGACAAAATGCAAGAACTCTAATTTTCCTATGCAAAGGGGTGACAAGTTGTCAGTTGACATTGGTGATCTTCACCCTTATACTGATTCTTATTGACATCTGGTTGGTCGTTTCCTTTATCTCACTCTCACACGTGACACGTCCAAACATCTCTTTTACTGCGCAACAACTAAGTCAATTTCTCCACCTCGCCTTCCTCACTTTCAAGTTTTTATGCATTTGCTTTGATATATTGGAAAGGTACTTTCGATGTGTCACTTTCTATCATGTTGGTTATGATCTCACATTATCAGCTTATAGTGATGATGATTGGGGAAATTGTGAACTCTCTGGTCGTCCATCATTGTCGTTATGTGTTCCTTGGAAAGGCACTGATCTCTTGGAAGACAAAAAAACCCAACAATGTCTAAATCCTCAACAAAAAGTGAGTATTGCAGTATGTCCATGGCTTCCAATGAAGTTGTTTGGGTACATGGGTTGTTGTCTGATCTGGAAATTGCTTCGGCTATTCATATTGCTCTGCGTTGTGACAACAAAGTAGTCAAACATCTTGTTGTTAATCATGTATTCCATGAGCAAACAACTTCCACATCGTCTATCGATTTTCTCGCGAGATGATTTAGAAGGATTCCTTCGTACTAATCACGTTTCCCGTGCTTTGCAAATCACTGACATTTTTACCAAACCGTTGGATGCTTTTCAATAGCAATTTCTTTCTGGCAAGCTTGGTTTTGTTCTTTCCAATCCATATCCAACTTGAGGGGAGACTATAGAGTATATGGACCGTAGTATTGGGTCACTAATAAAAGCTTCTCTCGTGTCAATGCTTAAATGATCTAGTTAGTGCATTAGGCATCTGGTTAGTTCGTTAGGAGCTTACTTGCTCTTATAAGCTCGGTTATGAGCATGAGTTTGTGATGCGATTTACCATATTTTAAACACATCTCCTTGGGTTATATAAAGAGCCAGGGTGAGGCCGTCGTCGGAAGAGCCAGGGTTTAGATTGACGATGAAGAAGGTGAAGGCGGTAGAGAAGGAAGGGGTGGTGTTGGAATCAGGTTCGAAGAAGGGAACGGTGTGAAGAAAGGTTGAAGAAGTTTACCCGAAATTTTGATTTAATTACACTTTTTACCCAAGTTTTGAAGGTGCGAGAAAATGAAGGAAATTAAAAAAGTTTGGCTTAAATTTATAAATATCGAACGGAAATTTAAATGGAGTATGAAAGCGGATGGTTGTTTGGTGACAGAATGTCTTATAAAAGTGATTTTCGATAATTTATTATAAATGGGTCTATTGAATAGGTGATTTTCAATAATTAACCCTATTTTAAAAGCCAAAAAGCTAAACAAAAGCTGTTAATAATAAAGCGGGAAAAAACCCCGCACCCGATTTTTTATAACTGACATCCGGTCTTGGGCGCATCCTGAGTGCGTCCAATAACCCAAGTCAATCAGGATGCGCCCAAAAAACAATTTTTTTTTTTGCCGTCAAAATGGCTAAAATTCAATGCGCCCAAAACTGAACCGGATTTTTGAAAAATAATTTTGGACGCACCCGAGATGCGCCCAAGACCGGGTGCCAGTTATAAAAAATCCGAATGCGGGGTTAAACGTCATTACCGGCCACCAGGTCCTCCACCACCACTTGCAATTACTTTAATGCACATCGTTTAGTCTGCATCATGTCATGTTGATACCAAATCCCTTTTGTCAGTATTTCTTTTTTTTTAAGGCAACTTCAACTTAAGGAGAATCTCGATGTATCTTCGATTCAACAAGTGGTACTACAGTATATTTTATGCATGAAAATTGAAAAAGGCGTACTCCATCTATCATGGATGATTCATAAGCTTGTGACTTTTACGTTATTTTATTACTTGTCAAAACTTTAGATGTTATCTTATTTCATCACTTTATAATAAATGGAATTCACATAAATAATCAATTATATTTAAGAAGGATCTAAAAAATTCGATCATTATAGTTCGGGGTGTCTTTGTTAGTATATAACTTGGAGGAATTATATGATGAAGCTACTAAAAGAAAGAGCATGTGATCATCCTCCAGAATTTAATAAAAAAAGTTAGCGAAAGTTTAGATTAGGGCAACATATCAGGGTTGCACAAGCGGTTCGATTCGGAATTTCCCAAGTCGATTCGGATTTTGTGAATCCTATGGACCGGGGACCGGACCGGATCAGGATATTTCGGAAATCTTTGGATCGAATCGGACCGGTATATTTTATATATAAAATTAAAAATATTATATTTTATATATTATTTTATTTATTTTTTAAATTTATCCAGGTTTCCGGTACCTGACATGACCGGAAAATTAATGGACCGGATCGAAACCCGGAATTTCTAATATATACGGACTGACCCAGACAGTCTTGGACCGACCCGAAAAATTCCGGTCCGGTCTGACCCGGTCATTTTTGTACATCCCTACAAACATAACTAAAACATGGGTTGTGGTTTCGGTGAGAACAATTTTTAAAATGAGAATGTGAGAATGAATAATGTGCTTCAAAATATACTTAAATGTGCATCAAAAAATTTGATGCACATCCTTCGAAAAAGTGATGGATGTATACACTTTTACCTGGAAATTCTTCAAATTCTCAATAAATGTTCTTTAAGAACGAAAGTTCTTCAAATTTTGAATGTTTTTAAGTTTGTCAACAAGCGTGCACCAAATTAGTACTATATTTGCACCAAATTAGTACTAATGTGCATCATTATCACGTTCGTATTTTAAAACTTATTCTCACCCGACACTTTCTCTTTAGCAAATCTACTATATATATATTATTCGCAAATTTATCCATATGGCAAAAATTCACAATGGTTTTGCAACATGACGTTTCTTAGTTTTTTTTGAAAATTAAATATATTATATAAGAAAAGATTTTGTACTAATCCATGCAATCTTTTTTTATAGGGGTTTTTGCAGGAAACCACTCGTTATTTGTCGGAATTTGCAGGTAACCACCCGCTATTAACGTATTTATTTCAAACCACCCAAATTGTATCATTTTCTTACAATTCACCACCCTTCGACTGTTTCTGTTAAATATTCCGTTAAAACTTGAGAAATTACACTTTTACCCCTTCATTTTTACAGAAAATAACAACTTTGAAAGTTATGGGTCAATTTTTGTAATTTCCTAAAAATGGATTGAATATCTCCCTAGTTCATCCCCAAATCTCAATCTCCTCCTCAATAAATTCTGTATTTTTCACCTCAGCAAGCAAGAAAAGAAAGAGGCATGTCAAATGTCTCTGTTCACTCTTGCTAGTAGCCTTCCTAGTAGAATGATTATGTATTTTTCTCCATGATCTTGTTCTATTTCAATATATCACGTTTCCTAAATACTTTCCATGATAACTAGGCAGCCTAATTTACAGATCGAAAAACACCATGGATTCAGGAATTTAATGATAAACCTCAAATTCACCAAATCAAGCAAGCATTAAAGCGATTCAGATCGCAGCACCAAACCTAAAACATAAGCAGAAACAAGATCATAAACGAGGCGTAAGAGATCACAAACCCTAGGTTTCAGATCGCAGCACCAATGTGACTACAATCCGAGGCAGCTTCGTTCCTCCCTACAGCCTTAGGCGGCGAGCTTTCCATGCCTGGGAACTTATGAGCATCGGAGGAGTATCGCGTCGTCGGATCAGTGACGCCGCCGCGCCATTGGAGGATGAAGGCAAAGGAGGCGAGCGTGAGAGGTAGTGACGCCGCCGCGCCATTGTTGGAGGAGGAAGGCCAGAGAGGTCCGACCATGGCGGAGGAGAAGAAAAAGAGAGTGGACTTGGAGAATGGAGAAGACTAGGGTTTCCCCAAACACCAAAAACCTTGCTGAAGGAGGAGATTGAGATTTGGGGATGAACTAGGGAGATATTCAATCCATTTTTAGGAAATTACAAAAACTGACCCATAATTTTCAAAGTTGTTATTTTCTGTAAAAATGGAGGGGTAAAAGTGTAATTTCTCATGTTTTAACGGAATATTTAACAGAAACAGTCGAAGGGTGGTGAATTGTAAGAAAATGATACAATTTAGGTGGTTTGGAATAAATACGTTAATAGCGGGTGGTTACCTGCAAATTCGGACAAATAGTGGGTGATTTCCTACAAAAACCCCTTTTTTATATACAAGTTTATGATCAATTTTCCGTATCGATTGGTCGCCACTCTCGATTCTCTCTCATCCACTCTCGATTGCCTAAACAAGGTTCTGATCTGCTTCCCCCTTATCACTTGCGAATTGCTCTCGATCTATTGCTTTGATCGTTTCGCCATTTTCAGGAGCCAGAGCTTCTCTGGGTTGATGTCGATCGGATCTGACGACAAATGAAGGAGGTGGCGGTTTCTAATTACCGAGCATTCATTTCCGTTGCTGATGCCTTGCTTGCGATCCAGAGCTTCTTTGTGAACCTGTGAACTTACACGTTCATAGATTTTTTTTCTTACAGCAAAAAAAAATTATTTGATTTGTATGCGTGTAAACTTGTGAACCTATGAATCTGTGAACCAATGAACATGTGAACCAATGAACATGTGAACCAATGAACCTGTGAACTTAAAGTAAAAAAATCATTTGAGTTACCTATAAATCTATGAAAAGGTAAGTTTGTGGAACTATGAACCTATGAACTTACACGTTAATAGATTTTTTTTATCAATATGAACCTATGAATTAGTTATAGACATTTAGATTACTCTTGTAGTTTCATTAAGTTAAAATTTAAATATAAATAGCCAAAATTACTCTGACAACCACTGATCGATATCTAGTTCGTAGTTGTAGGTTCGTGTGTTTTAACTTGCAAGTTCATAAGTTTTGTGTAACAAGTTCATTAATTTTTTTATAACTTCTTGTCTGTTTTTCATCCAAAATACTCTCACAACCCTTAGATTCATAAAAAGAAAAACGGATCTTAAGTTCATGAATTTCTTATTTGCAAGCTCCTTAGTTTCTATATTTGAGTTCACGAAATTCACTTGCAGCTTCATTAGTTTCTATATAATCCATTTTTTGATTTTTCATCAAAAGTACTTTAATATTCGCCAGGTTCATGAAAAGAAAATGTTTCTCAAGACCATCAATTTCTACTTACAGGTTCATTAGTTTTCATTTGTAGGTTCACTAGTTTTTACTTGCGGGTTCATTAGTGTCAGTTCTTGTTTCTTTTATTTAAACCTATCGTAAATTTTTTATGAACCTAGAGTTCCAATCATACATAGGCTAAGAAAGAGAAATATATGAATTTAAGTACATGTTCATATGTTTTAACAAGAGGTTCATGTATATTAATGAGTAGGTTCATCTGTATCAACACTCGTGCTATTCTTTAAACATAGGTTCATAAAGCTAAAATAGGTTCATAAAGCTAAAAGTGAAGGTTCAAACACAAAAATCCGGGCTAAAAAAACTATGAACCTCCAAAACTACCCACGAAAACCTATAAGGATATTGACGTGAACCTACAAGGTTATCACCATGAACTTATGAGACTATTTTAATTTTGATTTGGGATGAATCCTATGGTACATAGTCCCTATGTATCAACCGGCAAGTTCGTTTGACTTTTAATTTTATTAACTAAACCTATGGTACATAGTTCATGAACCTAAGGTTCCAAGGCAACGAAAGAGAAAAATACAGACATAGGTACAATTTCATGTGTATCAAGTTCAAGATGCAGGTTCATGTGTTTCAACAGATAGGTTCATGTGTATCAACGTCTCGGTTCTTGTTTCTTTTATTTAAACCTATCGTAATTTTTTTATGGACCTGGAGTTTGAATCATACATAGGCTAAGAAAGAGAAATATATGAATTTAACGAGTAGGTTCATCTATATCAACACTCGTGATATTCTTTAAACATAGGTTTATAAAGCTAAGAGTGAAGGTTCAAACACTTAAAATTGGGCTAAAAAAATCTATGAACCTCCAAAACTGTCCACATGAACCTGCAAGACTATTGACGTGAACCTATAAGGTTATTAACATGAACCTACGAGACTATCTTAATTTTGATTTGTGATAAATCCTATGGTACATAGTCCCTATGTATCAACCAGTAAGTTCGTTTGACTTTTATTTTATTAAATGAACCTACCATACTTCATGAACCTGAGGTTCCAATCGAAGGCAACAAAAGAGAAAAATATTCACATAAGTACAAGTTCATGTGTATCAAGATTCAAGATGTAGGTTCACGTGTTTCAACAGATAGGTTCATGTGTATCAACGTCTCAGTTCTTATTTCTTTTATTTAAACCTATCGTAATTTTTTTATGAACCCAGAGTTTGAATCGTACATAGACTACTAAGAAAGAGAAATATATGAATTTAAGTACATGATCATATGTTTCAACAACGGGTTGCTAAAAGTGAAGGCTCAAACACTTAAAATCGGGCTAAAAAAAATCTATGAACCTCCAAAACTACCCATATGAACCTGCAAGGCTATTAACGTGAATCTACAAGGTTATCAGCATGAACCTACGAGACTATCTTAATTTTGATTTGGGATGAATCCTATGGTACATAGTACCTATGTATCAACCGACAAGTTCGTTTGAGTTTTTATTTTATTAAATGAACCTATGGGACATAGTTCATGAACCTAAGGTTCCAATCGAAGCCACCAAAAGAGAAAAATATAGACATAAGTACAAGTTCATGTGTATCAAGATTCAAGATGAAGGTTCATGTGTTTCAACTTTGAACAGATAGGTTCATGTGTATCAACGTCTCAGTTCTTGTTTCTTTTATTTAAACCTATCGTAATTTTTTTATGGACCCGGAGTTTGAATCGTTCATATGTTTCAACAAGAGGTTCATGTATATCAACGAGTAGGTTCATCTATATCAACACTCGTGTTATTTTTTAACGGAGAAAAACCCCGCACCCATTTTTTTATAACTGACACCCGCTTTGGGCGCATCCCGGATGCGTCCAAAACATTTTAAAAAAAACCCGGTTCAGTTTTGGGCGCACCCAGGATGCGCCCAAGTTAAACCGGATTTTTTTAAATTTTGATGGCAAAAAATTTTTTTTTTTACCAAGATTGACCCGGTTTAAAAAAATTGTGATTTTGTTGCAAAAATCACTGTCATCCGGTTCAGTTTTGAGTTTTTTTTTTACTAACACCACTGTCATCCGATCTTCTAGGGATCAAAGTCTGATGCAAAAATTGTGATTTTGTTGAAGCTTTGAGTTCATTCAAAAGGTTCCGTTCAGTTCACTCCAATTAGTATACTAGCCTTTGTTTTAAGATTCGCCAAAGTTGGCCTAAAAAAGAGTGAAGAAGAACAGGATCTTTTGGATTAACCAAATGACCAACTTTCAAAAGTTTTCTCCCTTTGTCAAGATTCCCAACGCTGGCCTCAAAAAGTCCCTAAACATGCCAAGCAAACCTGTTTTTCGGGATAGCCATAACTGCTCTCTGCATCCATTAAATAGATACATCAAATTTTATAACCAAAACTAAGGAGAAGGCGCATTGCGCGGGCTTAATTGTGTCGACAAAACATATATAATTAATAAAAATGAAGAATCGATTATAATTGTTTCTTTCAACGGGTGATATAATCGCAGACGTTAAAGAGTTGAACTGTCGTAGACGACCTTCAAGTCTTCTACTATGTTGAAATAATAAATAGATTACGATAACAATGACAATTTGATTTAGACATCCAATCGACCTTCGACTTTTCTACTATGCAGATCCAGGCATCCAGCGATGACGTACGCAACAAAAATGCTTTTATTTAATTTTTCGTTTACCGGCAACCGGGAGAAGAGGTTTACGAATTTCAATAAATACCCCTACGCGGCTATTCGACGCTTCTGTCCCCTCGAGTGAGTTGCCCCCTGCTTTCCCTCCTTTCTATTGTTGACTTCTCTTCATAACCCCCAAATTCTCTCTTTCTTCCTCTTTCGATCCCTCTCGCTTACGACTCACATGGAGCCCAACGACACCCAACAGATTCCGAATCTTCCTGTATAGATCAGGTTCGATTCATCTAATTTCTGCTTATCGCTCTATAATTTCAATCTGTGTTTCGTTATAGACGTTCTTCCTAGATCGGTAACTGTTGAATTATGATTTCATCAGTAATTTCTTATCTTCGATGCTATGAATGGATTATTTGTGGTGCTTAGGGTTTAAGTGTGGATCTAGAAGAGTATGGCGTGTGAGAAGAGCTTGCGTTTTCCGGATCACGATTTCTTTCCATTTCCACTATGTTTTAACTTCTGTGCTTAATTTTACTGGATTTATAAAAAATACTTGACCTGCAAGAATTGTGAAAAGAGCTGTATGATTAGAAATGAACTCTGCGTTTATGAACAGTGTGCAGCAACAAGTAGAAAGCTGAAATTGCATAGTGCTATCCATTATTTCTATGAGGATTTTGTAACTTACGTAATTTGTTTTATTAGTCAATGCTCTAAACATGTCTATGTTTTTTATAAATCTGAGTATTGCAGGTTAGTCGGATGAATAGTTCTGTTTCAGTCTTTAGGCTTTGCTGTTTGTAGATGTAGGCTATTATAAACAGATGCCAGAATTACAATCGAAAAGACTTGTATTGTAACAGCCTATGAAATCAAGTGTAGCTAATCTTGGGCTATGTAGATCGTAGACCAGTGATTTTGACCAGACCTCACAGTTAATTGTTTGATATAAACTGCTAATATTTCTATTTCCCACTGGTGTAATGAGGATTGGAGTGTTCAAAAGAATAATATAACTGTATTAAATGATAATAGATAGAGAGCATTTGAAAATCTTGAAAATGTGGTGGGATTGTTTAAACATTTAAGGCGATTAAGTTACGAGAAATTTTGAATTATTAAGTCAATACTTCTTCAAATGATTTTATATAATCGAGTTAGGTATTTATATATAAAGTCCTGTTATGAACAACATCACTTTTGTGAACAGTGCATTGACATTTATTTTGTCAGTATATATGTCATGAAATAGACATGTTCTTTTCTAACAATTAACAAGTTCAGAAGAAGCAGACTACCCCTTCTCCAATCGCAGTATATATGTCATGAAATAGACATGCATTTCATAAGCAAGGCCAAATATTGTATTAAGATTTACAAATCCACTTTGAATGTTTTCAAGATCTAAAGGTTTTTGTTACATCTGTTAGTGTTACATAAGTGTTTGTACTTTTATTTCAAGGCATATACACCGTTGTATTCAGACAGAAATTGTAAACCAATAGTCAAAATTGGTAACTATGGATTAAATGAATTGAGTGAGATTTCATGAAGAAAAATTATGACCTACATGATTTGATTTATTATTTCCTCTCAAGTTAACCTCACCCCCCACCCTAAACTTTCTGCTCTTATATTTCAGGCGTAGCAGCTTAGTAGATTCTGCTGAGTGTGACATTTCCCCCCATCGAGATACAATCACAGAGCAAGGAAGGTCTTGATTGTGCTTGTTCTGATCTACAGGGTCAAGGGAATAAATTTGTGCAAATACTTCCATAGTGCGTGATAGTAGTACTCAAATGGAAAATGCAATTCAACATATCAAGCCTATCTTGGTCTTTGCTGCATTTTAGCATCTTCATCCACTTATTCACTTCACTGAGTGCCTCTATAGTCAAGAGGAAGGAGGAGCAATTATATTTAGCAATGGTCTACTTATTGTTTGGGTTGAAAACACAACAACTGAAGCGAAAATCTGATTTGAGAATTGTTCAAGCAGGCTGCCAAGGTTCTAACCGAGGCAGCTAATAGGTATTAGTGATAGCTGTAGGTTTATATTTAGATTGTCTTTCTCTTTGTTTTACATTCAAAGCTCGGCAGATGGAACGATCTGCACTGAAGAATTTACTGACAAGTCTTTGCGCTAATTCCCCGTGGAAATATGCAGTATTTTGGAAGCTGAAGGACATGTAAGTGTTTTAATGTTTTCTAATAAAAACAATATAGTTTCTTGTAGCTGAATTATTGGACTGATTTGCTTACATCTTGAAAAAATGGATATGAATAACTTGGAAAGAAACCCAAGTGTGTCATAATGGGTGTTGTATATTTGTTATCTATCCTAGACCTCCGACCTCATATGTAGGGTTATATGTGATTAGGAGAGTGGTCCTTTTATTGGTTAACCAAGCTTTTGTAAGAGTGTGTATAATGTAAAGCACTAATGATTTTACTGTCCATTTTTTATTATCATTTAACTAGGAAGTTAATCCGTAAATCAGCAAATAACATGTTTAGCTTTTGATTGTTTAACCCGAACTCACTAATTCATTCTGGTAGTCCATGTGTATTTTGATGTCATGACTTTAATTATGCCTTCTTTGTTAGCCTTCTGACCTGGGAGGATGGTTATTGTGACTACACAAAGCGAAAGAAATCATTCAAGGGCAAGCCTGATCCTGCCTACTCAAGTGAGCACTCCAAAATACTCTCATCTGGACACCCACCAAGCATTTCAGATAGGAGTTCTGTGGATTTCTCCATTGGATTTGCTATTGGCTATATGTCGTGTCTCCAGTATGCTCTTGGAGAAGGGTATGATTGTATCCGAGTATATTCAATTCCTGATCAAGAAAAAATTATTTGCTTTCGTCACATAGTATTGATATTTTGTGATGTTATTTTTCTCTACAAGTTTGGTGACTATGATTCTAGATTTATTTCTGGATGATGATTAATCTGATGTAGAAGTGCTTCTGGCCTTGTTGATAACTGCTTGGTCCCTTTTAACTCAACTTTTCACTTCACTTAATGGATCATCTCTACATATAATAATGTGAAGATTCTCACATCAATTTTCCATGACATGGAACAGGTTCATCGGGAGAGCTGCACTTACTGGGGATGATAGGTTCGTTTTCTTTCAGAATTCTGTTTATGGTGAATTCTGCTCTTCAAAACCAGAGGTATCTTTTCTTCATCTTTGTTATTTTCTGGGACAATTAGGGTGAAGGAATACTCTAATCATTTTTTTTTGGCATTGATAGTTTCCAGAAGAGTGGAATCTTCAGGTTACCGCTGGCATTGAGGTGTATTTTCAATTAACCAATCATCATGCACTCATTTTTTATAGTAGATTGTTTGTAGTCTCTTTCTGTATAGTTCTGGTAGAGTATCCTAGGTTCCAATATCTGAATGGCATCTTTGCTTATGCAGACTATTTTGCTAGTACCTCTCCTACCTCACGGAGTTCTGCAACTTGGCTCATTTGACAAGGTATGCACTTTTTTTTCAATTGTTTGTGCGCTCATTGTAGTGAATACGTTCTGCGTTATAATAGTGCCACTTTAGAGGGCTCCCATTTGTTGTCTTTAATATCCATGTGGATAGGAAATAGAAGAAAAAATGTGCAACTGTCTCATTCCAAGTGTGATGAATATAGGCACCCATGAGGTACTGAAAATATACTATCTACTGTGCCCTGAGCAAGCGTAGTGGGGACGGTTTTAGCTTGTAGGTTAGCTATGTATTTTTCTAGACCCGCTGATTGCTAGATGCATGTTTTACAGGACAAGTATGTAAGATTAATGATGGGAGAGTGCATTTGAGTTCTTACAGTTGTGGAAGTTAAACTAACTCGTGCATTATTAGTTTAGCTTGTAGTGTAGGTTCAATTAAAGATTGAATGGTTTGTTACAAAAAAAAGTAGTTCAATATATTACATGTGGAAATGCTTTAGATAAAAGCTTCTTTTGGGGATAAAATGCTTTAGACGAATCTCGTTTAGCTGTGATGTTAATCAATTAGGGGCCAGTGGTCACTACTCCATCATTCTGTGTGTTTGGAGGGGGTCTTTATAATGTAACAGATCTAGTTTGCGATTATAATTTATAACGTTCATCATATTCTTAGGCTCAAAATATAACTAGAATCGGTTTTATGTACAGTTTTTTCATTTTCTTCAGCTGCAATTTATTCTGGCATTACCATCTCAGATTTCCTTGGAGATATTAGAATCTTTTGTATTATAACCATCTAAGCTTGCCTGCCTTTGTGATCAATGCATCAGGTTGATGAGGATCTTTCTGTGGTCTCGGTAGTTAAAGATATTTTCAACTCATCTTTGTGTGTTTGGAGGGGGTCTTTATAATGTAACAGATCTAGTTTGCGATTATAATTTATAACGTTCATCATATTCTTAGGCTCAAAATATAACTAGAATCGGTTTTATGTACAGTTTTTTCATTTTCTTCAGCTGCAATTTATTCTGGCATTACCATCTCTGATTTCCTTGGAGATATTAGAATCTTTTGTATTATAACCATCTAAGCTTGCCTGCCTTTGTGATCAATGCATCAGGTTGATGAGGATCTTTCTGTGGTCTCGGTAGTTAAAGATATTTTCAACTCATCTTTGTACAAAGGCAGTCTGCTGCAATATGCTATGCCTGACAATGCTGTGTGGAGGATGCTGCCAAGTGAAATGCAATTTGAATATCCAGAAATTATTTCCTCTGACAAAGTAGTGAATGATCATATCTCCAATTACAGTGTACCTTCATCCCCATCTGCAGTTCAAAATAGGCCCGAGGCCATTACAAGTGATCTACCAGTATTTCTGGAACAGTCATCTGAATCAGACTTATCAAATTCATCCATTGATTCTCTTAATCTGTCAGATATAGTGGGTCAGCTTACAAATACTGATGCCCAAGCGACAATGTGCGACATCCTTAGTTTTGCTTACATGGATGAAGTAATAAACTGCTCATTGCTATATGGTGAAAATGATGATGATATAGGGTTTTCAGGAGTTACTTCTGATGCCATTGCCAATTTTTACTTGCATGAAGATGTAATAGAAGAACCGAGAGAAGAACCGAGGATAGTAAGTGATGATATTTATTCAAGTCCTACAGTTGCAGGAACACTTTTTGGCTTCCCTGTTGACTGTGAGCTGCTTAGAGGATTTGAAACCTGCTTCCCAGAAGAAAATGATCACATCTCATGGAATTTCTGTGAACCAAACTATTTTGGATGCGTCAGTCCTACTTACTTATGTAACAATGAGGATCTGATTAGCAACTTTGATCCGTCACCATGGGAATATTCTGGATATTTTGATGAACGTAACCATGAAGACCCTCTGCAAGATGTGGTTCCTAGTATGTTTGAACCATCAGAAGTGGTTCTTAGTTCTATGTCATCTATCACCTCATTGGTGAAGAATGCTAGTTCTTCCCCTGCATTAAGCTTATCCGAAGAGGTTGCTGAGGTATCTGCTCCTGCAACGCATGAATTGATGTCTTTCTTCATTGGAGCCGATGATTTTCATTATTCTATGAATCAAGCTCCCTCAACCAAGAGTGGTATAAGCATGCTCACCGAAGAAAAGAAGCGAAAGAGGCGTTCGCATGGGCCTCCTGAAATAGGTGTAAAGCAGACAGCTGGTAGTAAAAAGGCCCGGACAAATAATGGTCGTAAGCCAAGGCCCAAAGACAGACAGCTCATTCAAGATCGGCTTAAAGAGTTGAGGGATCTTGTCCCAAAAGGTGAAAAGGTTGGTGTCGAATGAAGCTGTTTTAGTCTTTTGCCTTAGTTTTTGTAATAAGATTTGCATATTAACGATTGATCTTGATCTTGACAGTGTAGTATCGACAGTCTCTTAGACAAAGCTATAAAGCATATGCAGTTTCTAACAGGTGTGACTGAACAAGCTGAGAAAATGAGATGTACTGTGGATAAAGAGGTACATACCAAACATTTATCTTTCAATATGTTATGGTTCCTTTTTACTTTCATTTTACAGAAATAGTTTGATTGAGTCCGGTAAGTCATCTTCTTTTAGGAATTATTGTTAGTTAGAGGGATTACTTGTGCAGTGATGCTTTGTGGGTTAGATGGGCGGAAGGTATTGGATTATGCTGAAAGTCATCCTCTGATAATTAGACATGGAAGTAGAACCTGGACCCCTTATAGGATTTAGATCTTATGACCACATCAAATCGATCCTATTGTGTGACATGTCTTTGACCAGATTATCGTCTGACAAATTAGAGGGCTAAGAGAATAATTTGGAAATTTTAAAAGCTACGATCAGATTTTCTTGGAGAAAGACTAGAAACTATAAAGGAACGTTAAGGCATGTAGTACATTTTGTAGTTCGGTTTTAGCTTGGGTAAATTCTTTCTTCAGGCTGTGAGAAGTGCCATAAACACTCTGAACATAAAATTAAGGCCTCCAGATGGCAGCACACCTAGACCTTTTGGAGGTTTCTAACATATTCTTGATTTAAATGATTAATCTACATGCGTGCCTGGTTATTGTTGCGATATTGTATTGTCATCTTAATTTTGCTCCCATTTTTTCAGTTAAGTGGTTTGTATATATATTGTTGTTGCCAGTGCTGGAAGATGAAAATGGAGACAGTGAAGTTGATATTAATTGCTCCAGTAATTCCACTCAAATTTCACCACCTTCTCCGGCTCCTCTTCCCCGTGAAAACGGGGAAGGTAGGTGGAGGTTGGTAAATAAAAGTAATTTATCCCTCCATTTTATCTGTTCAACTACACATGCAACTCAAATATTTTCTATAAATTCCATTTGTGGCTTGCTCTAAATGTTTTTTCTTACTGCATTGTGCTTTGGATTTTTCTTTGTATTCATAAAATTGAACAAGCCATTTTGTTGAAAATAACGACTTATTTTAAATTTCATAGACATTGATCAAATAGGGATGTAAGCTGTTTGCATCCAATTGATGTTGAATTATTTTTACTAGTACATGGTCTTATTTTTAAGTACATGTTTGTGGGATTTTGACGTTCTCTCGTGTTGTTCTACATCCAGATTTTGGCTGGTGAGAAGCCGATTGAAACCAACAATCAGGAGGGCTGTAGCTCAGCTGTACAAGATCTGAAATTGTACCCAGTAACTGTGAAGGATTTATCACGCCCTGGATCTATGCTTATAGAGGTACATTACATCCAATTCCTTATTTCCTTTGCTTAATCGCCTAATGTGTTACAAAATATGGGCAACAGTTAATATCTCATTTCAAAAAGATATAATCAGCTACATTATCAAGCCAGTGGATTCCAGTGGTCACTCAATCTTGTTCAAGATATAATCAAGCTACATTATCCTCGTGGATTTCATTATATGTTTGACTCTAACTGGAATTACATGTTTACCGATCGTCTTCACTGCAGATGGTTTGTCACGAAGAACATCTCTTCTTTGAGATCACCAAAGTCTTATCTCATTTAGGATTGACCATCTTAAAAAGCATTATGGAATCAAATTCAGGCAAAAACCCTTCAGCTAAGTTCGTCGTTGAGGTACACATATTTTCCAGGTTACCCTTTTCTTTCGGTATGACATCTTATCATAAGATGCTCATTGCTTATCAACTAAATTGTTCTTGGCAGGCTCCTAGAGGCTTTTCAAAGATGGAGATTTTCTTCCCACTTATGCAGCTTCTCCAACGCCGCAGAAACACAGCAGTATGACTATAGACGAAAACAACTTGTTGAAACGAAACCTTGGAACTCAAGATTGGACATGTTTCGCTGGATTAAGATGAGAATACACATGATATTCTGGTTTGTTTGAATCATTCAAAGATGATTCCATTCTCTAAGATGTTACTTTACTTCGTCAAAGATATGTTGAAGTGAATCATATGAACTTTTGCAGCAAAATCTTGATATGGAAAAATGATTACTTGGTGTGTTTGCCTTTTATATATGTGAAGACGTACCTCTACTTCTGTATTCTGTAGTTCCTTCCATGAAAATGAGGCCCAATGTCCCTTTTCTAAATTTATTCCGTAGAGTTTTTATTTTTTAACCTTTTAACACCTAGTCCGATAACAATTTTCTATCATTATACAATTACAATATTTTATCATTATTCATCGTCGAAACATCTTCAAATAATTTATGAAATTGCCATCTTATTTAAAAAGTTCAGTTAACACATTATAATTCTTTGAAGTTCAGAAAATACCCATTTATATATAAGAAGGGCTATTTATCCTTATACTCCTATATAAGAAGGGCTAAGCCCTAAAGAGGGAACTTTAGGAGTTGACCAATTGACAGTTTGTTTAACTCCGATTTTAGTTTATTAAAGATAATTAGCGGAATTTCTCAACTGAAATTCTTGAAATCGTACTACAGTACTACTGTTTTCTGTAATTGTCAAATGTGTCACAATCAACTCCACACGTGAACTACCTAAACTTCGGTTTCAAACCTGATTTAATTAATTTCTTAATAACATTTTTTTACTCCTTGTTTGATTGAAGTCCAAAATCTCAGAAATTGAAAACCTGCAGTAAATGGAAATGAATATATGTGTTTGGTTTGAAAAAAATTATGTTAAAATCATGGAATTTCGATTTTATGTGATTTTCAATTCCTCCATTATGTGAGAATTGATCTTACCTAGTCCCTTTAGGTAATTCAATTTCCCCCATTTTTACACATGAAATCTTAAATTCCCCTATTTTGATCTATCTATTGCAAATTTTAACGAAACACATTTTCTCAAAATCTCCTATATTACAAATCACCTGAATTCATCCCATGAATTACAATTCCTACGTTCAACCAAACGAGCACTAGCGTACCTTTTTCTATTTAGTTGACTTCACCTTTGTTGCATGTAGGCATGTAGCGGATTTTCTTGGGTGGTAACTTGTTGCATGCTATTGCTGATGACATACTTGCAATCAGATTCCGCAAGTATAGTTTTTCAACAAACTCTATAATTATATTATAAAAAAGTACTAAATAATTGAAATAAAACATGCTAACATCCCATTTTCAACATTATTTATCTAGAAATATTCATATTTATATTCAGACTTCAGAGTCATTAATATTGGTGTGATATCATGGATATAGTTCAGTAGAGGTGGTATGTTAATGAGTGTTGTTACGTGCATGTTTGAAGAACAACGTACATAATTGTTGAACCATAAAATCTTTGAAACCAAATACCGTGTTAGATATGTGACTTTGAAAATTTTGCATGCTTAATATATCAATTAATTATCAGTCATTTTCGTCCAACTTCATCCCTACAAGTTATTGACAATCTTTTGTATCGATCTTGGGAAATCAAAGAATATTTGGCTGTTTTTATTAAATCTATGTTAAGACAAAACCGAAAGAGATAGCCAACCGAACACTTCTTGGATCCTTTCAAATTCTCTGTCTAACAAAACTTAATTTATTTTTAAGATCGAGGACGAATAAATCATACTCCAAAATTATTGTTTAATAATTACAAAAAACAAAAACTGGTTCGAAGCCAGTCAAGTAACTTAAAATGTAAGTACTCTTTCCAGTGCAAGCTTTTGGAATTTGTGAGAAGAATCCCTGTTTTTCTATTATAATTTGGGTGTTGTCAGCATGACTAGCTGACTGATCGAGAAGACAGACAATTATACTCCAGAATTTCGTATTCGTCTACATTCTACAAACGACACCCCATCATAATAGTACTGTATCATATACTGATCAAGATATATACAAATACTGTAGCTACATGTATATTAATTTATCCTTATCGTATAGCAGTTTCAGGAAAATAAAATAAAAATTCTTATTGTATCCACGCTCGTGATCGAAATGTGAAAAGGCTATTCATGTTTTAATTAATAAAAAAAATTCAAATAATACCAACAATTATTTTTTAACAAAAAATGCCATAAATATATAGTTGTACTGATATTTTTTAATGCATTTATATTAAATATACAGTAAATTCCGCAATTTTTTTAAAATAATATTTTAATTTTGTTTATTATTTTATGAATTCAAATTACTGTTTTTCAAAAATTCAAATTACTGTTTTTCGAAAATTCAAATATAATATTCTAAAAACATGAGTTATAAAAACAAAAAACAAAAATTAGGCTGAAAATTTGTTTCTCCCAATCTCTCAAAGTTTGATTGACATCATACGGAGTATTTTCTAAACACATTATTTTTATACCCTAAAAAATCGCCATTTTTGTACGTAAGCGGAGACATGATACATGAAAAGCAGCCCGATTAAATTGAGATTAAGTTTAGAACTAAAGACAATTAAGATAGAATCTCATGGGAGGGAGAGACTACTGTCCTTTTTTCAAAATAAAAAATAAAAATTATACTAGTAGTATCATAAATATCATATGATCGTAGTGGTTAGCTACGTAGCAATATTCAACTCATTTAAAATTAATTCATGTGTCTTATCCTGTGAAGTTATATGTATCATGACTTGTAAAGAGTAATCTACACTTAATTATAAGCTAGGGTCCATACACATGCATTTGATAAGCTGCTTTTTCAGCAATCAAATAGCGATTCTTAATCATTTATAAAAGAATTTAAGCAATAATTCAATACCCAATCAGAGTCAGTTAATTTGCTTGTTGCATTGATTTGATTAAATTTTACCTGGGTCGGTCCGTTTTGATCCAATGAGTCCCGGGTTATATTTATTTTTCGGATCGGATTGGGTCGAATTTTTCCGGATCGGGTCAATTCAGCGGATAGTGTCAGTTTTTGACAGATCTACTAATATACATATAAATTAAAGACAATTAAAACCAATAAAAATAATTTCACTAAATCGACAGTATATACAGGTATTAGAAACCCGTAAGTAAATAAAATTACTAAGAATATATATAAAATCACGCAAAATGAAAACTTGATTGAGCAAATTTCACCTTTTGAAATAAATGTTTGTATATCAATATATTTTTCTATCTTATAGTATGTTAATTTAATTGATTTATTTTTATTCACATAAGAGTTGTAAATTAATGACTTCACAACTACAATCAGATTAGTCGTAGGAACAAGAGTTTCAACAGTATCCACGGTTACGCCTTCTACATCACAAACACAAATTCCCATATCTTAGATTCAATCCATGGGCTAAATTGCGAAAAATAAGAGATGGAAAAACAATCCCATTTTCAGTAAAACTAAAAAAGTGGTAACTACACATTTTTAGTTGGATTAGGGTTCAGGCATATGCGTAGCAACGAGGATAATCGGGCACTATCAAAACACAAGGCGCAAATTATACGAAATGCGTGGTGTAAGCATCCAATGCATTATATTTACGAAACGCCTATATGCACGCGAATCGAGGCCTATATGCACACGATTCCGTGCGCAGAAGTTATGCGCATAGGTTGGTGCGCTGTTGTATTGCGCACAAGGGTATTTTCGGGATAAATTTGAAATTTCTGGCAATGGCTGACAAACTTGTGCGCAGGACACCAGCGCACATAAAAGGTAATGCGCAAACGTTCAGCGCACAACTTCGGGAATCCGAAACGTCGTGCGCTGAAAGATGTGCGCATTTGGCCTGCGCACAGAAAGATGTCCGCAGATCCAATGCGCATATAAGGCCTTTTATCGTTTTTGCGTATTTTCGAGCCACTTTTTGTGACGGGGAGACCTTATACGCACTTTATATGCCTAATAACACTAAATTGTATAAGTTTTTCAAACATAATCAACATCGATGTGCTAGACCCTTCATATCACAACTATTTCAACTATTTTGAAGATTGAAAGACTAGTAAAGGTTTACAAAGGAGATGTTACTTGAAGAGTACGAGATTTCGACTTGAAGTTACCGACAAGGTTAAATAGCTATAATATGCATTGAAAACAAGTTTCATTGCATTCCGACGTCGTTTGGGCATCGTTCCACCTTATTGGACCTTAAAAGGCCTTAAGGCTCATTAAGGCCTTTTAGCGTTTTTGCGTATTTTCGAGCCATTTTTTTGTGACGGGGAGACCTTATACGCACTTTATATGCCTAATAACACTAATTTGTATAAGTTTTTTCCAACATAATCAACATCGATGTGCTAGACCCTTCATATCGCAACTATTTCAACTATTTCGATGATTGAAAGACTAGTAAAGGTTTACAGAGGAGGTGTTACTTGAAGAGTACGATATTTTGACTTGAAGTTACCGACAAGGTTAAATAGCTATAATATTCATTGAAAACAAGTTTCATTGCATTCCGACGTCGTTTGGGCATCGTTCCGCCTTATTGGACCTTAAAAGGCCTTTTAGCGTTTTTGCGTATTTTTGAGCCACTTTTTGTGACTGGGAGACCTTATACACACTTTATATGCCTAATAACACTAATTTGTATAAGTTTTTCAAACATAATCAAATATTAAAAATAACACAACCTTGTGCGCTGACCTAATGCGCACAAAGTAAGCAAATTTCAAAAATTTCAACGGCTACTTCTTTAACCTGTGCGCAGAATCTAGGCGCACATATGTTCAACCTGTGCGCAGTCGTTCCGCGCACCAGTTGTTACATATTCTGAAAATTTACGAAAAGTACTCGTAATACCTAAGTGCGCAGAACACCAGCGCACAGAGTGGTGCGCATAAGATACGCGCACGGAATCGCGTGCATATAGGCCTCGATTCGCGTGCATATAGCCATTGCCTATATTTAAATGTGCTCGAGCATAATTGACTTATATGATGTGATGATCGCTATATTATAATTTGATATATTATGTCATTCAAACGTTTTGGCAACGCGTTCATTTTAATTACGGCTTATAGCTTGATACATTATGCCATGCAAAGCTCTTGGCAAAAGATATCAACACGGTCATTTTAACTGCATCTTATACATACCATTAGTGCATTTGGAGCTTAGATGTTTTATAAAGCTTGAGTTCGAAACCTCATTGGTTAGCAGTCCCACGAACATAAAGAAACCGATAGATAGTCGATATGCGCAAATTCTTACAGACTTAAGCCACAAAATACAAACATTGAGACATTATCGAAGCAGTCGAATCGGCTATGATCTTAAAAAACTACGAGTTTCATCCATCTTAAACCATAATATTGTGAGGATGAAAATAATTATGTAGCGCCTTGTAGAACAATGTAGTGTGTTACGGTACTTCATGTAAATGTGCTACACACAGAAAAATGAAGTGGTGATCTGTGGTACAAAATTAAATAAAGAGTTGTTCTCAGAATTGTAATTTTTCTTTGATAAAAACACGCAATGGATATTTTTCCCTCTATATAAGTGAAATTTTCTCCATTTAAACTTACATATTGCTTCATCAAGGAGCAGTCGTTTATCTAACATTTCTTCAATTTGAACAATGAGAAATTATGAAATAAATTTCACTCACGCAGTTGGTAAATGCTATCAAATTCATAAATTTATGGTTTCTTGTTAAGTTCACCACAATGCGATGTTGATGTTATGTTAAAAAACCTTGCATAACATCATTAATTTTGCCACATGACATAATCCATAGCCATTTGACATTTGTCGTGCTTCTATAAATCTGATCTACTACTCCCTCCGTCCCTTTTTGTTTGTCCACAAGTACGATTTTCACGGGAATTAAGGAATTGTATGAATATAATGATTATAGGAGAGAGAAAAGTATGAAGTGAATGGTTAGAGGAGAGAGATAGAGAGAAAGAGTAGATAAGATTGAAATTTGGGAGAGAGAAAAAAAGTGAAAATGTG
Source organism: Oxyria digyna (assembly GCA_029168935.1). Taxonomy (NCBI): domain Eukaryota; kingdom Viridiplantae; phylum Streptophyta; class Magnoliopsida; order Caryophyllales; family Polygonaceae; genus Oxyria; species Oxyria digyna. The sequence goes on from JAPVLV010000017.1 coordinate 2,812,589, forward strand.
GTAATTATAGGTTGATAGTAGGAATAAAATGAGTAGAATAAAGTGACATAAATTGAATAGTGGACAAACAAAAGGGAACACCCGAAAAGAAAAGTGGACAAACAAATAGGGATAGAGGGAGTATATAATTTGTGTTTTTTTTTACCAATGAATGCTTAGCATTGAAGTTCAAAGTGTTTTGATTGATTCCACAATAAATTTTACTTTCCTTTCATTTTAAGCAATTAAAGGTCGCGTTAAATATTTTTGCATTCTTATTGGTTAATGACACTCTTTAATTTATTACTATTATTTTTTTAGTTGGCGGGTTTTATACATTATAAATGGATCAAATCATATAAAAAAATTAATGTGTGAAGGTATATCGAATTAAAACTTAGCTTTTTAAAAGATGATTATTTTTATTTTCAATTTAATATAATATAATCTATCCAATCTAATATATAAATTGTGATTAACAAATGGATCAAACTTTATAAATGAGCTTTTATTCTCTCTTATTATCTGAATGGTTTGCTAAACACGTATGTTTGATACGGCCCATTTTTACGAGTCTTATATTTTTTTGGAGTTGTCCAACAAAGAGACGACCCATTACTTTCGACTAAAATAAAAGACACAAAACCCTATTCTTCTCAAATTCCTTATTCTATTTTAGTTTTGAATTTCAAAATGGATTAATTTGATGATAAATCTCAAATTCGCCTTTTCCCTATCTTGCTCTTGAGTTATGTGAGTGAGTAATTTTATGTTAATAGTTTTATTGCGTATAAATACACTAATGAATTAACCATGGTTTCTTCAATGAGTAGGTGTTTTTTTGTTGTAGTTTGATTATAAGTTGATGTTTGATATTCTTTTTTATAGTTTGAATTATAAATTGGATTTTTTATATTGAACCATATTGAAAAAGTTGGTAAAAATTACAAATTTGGTCTATACAATATTAACATATGTAATAGCAGGATGAATCACATATCCAAATTATCTTTATGGAGACGCTAACAGGACAACAAAGAGCAATCAAGAAGACAATCAATCGGTAACGTTTATATAAAATAATATAGACCCGCGCGTAGCACGGGACCCAAAATGCTAGTTAAATTATATAAAAATCACTATATCCAATCTCTAACTAATTCTTCTATGTTTAAATCAAACTGAAAATCCTCATAATTGTACTTACCTCTAAAATACTTCTATTAAAGCAGCACAACATTTAACTCAAAAGTTCATTATTACAAAATTAAATTGTAATAATAAATATACTTGATTTAATATTTTATAAAATACTTGCGACGCATGAAAACTAAGTTAGTAGAGGTAAAAAAAACTCCAGTTTTAAAATTTGAAAGAAAGCTTATAGCTAACTAGAGAATTGAGAAAGGAACAGCTCTCAGTTATATATTCTCACGAAATTCTTTATGCTCTGAAATCATAAATTCTCTCAGTATATTATATTAATTACTAACTACTCCGTAAAACGACATGTTTTAGCCATGTGCCCATCCTGCGATAAGGTAGCAGAGCTCTGCTCTTGCTTATTTAAACATGCATTTTGCAGATTTTGAACACCAAAATTCCAATTTCAACTGATCCAAATAAAGACAAGTTGTCAATCAATGTTAAGCTATATTCCTTACTCAGATTTAGCAATCTCTGATACCCTTAGCCACCAACTGTATTTTTCCCTCAATAGCTACCAATGTAGTTAATATATTTTGAAATAAAAACAAGAAAGCCTTGACCAAAAGATTGAACAAGCTACAGCCAAATGTTGCTTAAATTTCAATGGTTATTGGACCATGTAGGTCTAAGGACTATTTGAGTGTTCGATATAAAAAGTTTGTATAATTTAAAAAGCTTAATATATATAGAAGGACCAACTTAATTTTCCAATCTGACCCAATGCTAAGGAAATTTTAATTTTGATGTAATTTTCCAGCTCAAACACCTAATAAACGTCATTTCTCGTTACTAATTCAGCTCCAACTAGTGCTCTTATTTCAGCTTGATACCAAATGGAGCATTAATTATAGTTACTAGTTAATGTGCAAACAACTACTGCCTTCATCATACTTCTTCCGTCTCTTTAAGCTAGTCTCATTCCCGACACATTTGTCGATGCATGTATAATATCGTTAATATTTCTAATTACAAGTTGGTAAAAATTATAAAATTTTAATATTATTAAAGTTCTCATTAAGATGAATTAAACAAGATCCCACATGATTATGTTTTTTCTTATATATCAAAAGTATGACAATCTGGGGGTCCACGGACTTAGAGAGCAGCGTGGACCGGTTAGATAGACTGGAGGGTGTATACACACGAGCGCATATGCGCATTAGGCCCAACATATAAGTCCAATGGGGTTTCACCCTAAAATCAATTGACAATAAGGGGTAATTCATAGGCTTATATACTAGACTTCTTTACTCCCAACTTCCGATGTGAGATACTATTCTCAACAAAAAGATATTTACAAGATTATCTTGAGTTGTAAATGACATGGTATCAAGATTCGAAATGAAACTAACTTCTAAGAAAGGAGGGAGTAATATATTGTCTGTTTGCGCTTTGTTTTCTGCAAAAAAAACTTTATTTTTAGGGTTTTTTTTACCGAAAATCACCCTTATAATATGCTATATTGCTTAAAACCACCATTTTAAATCAATATTAACGGAAATCACCCATATCACATCCTTCGTTAGCCAAACCACCTCTTATACAAGTCAGGGTGCTAAAAAAGTACAAGCCCAAAAATGTCATAGTTCTTTGTAGCTTCTTATGTGAGTTGTTCATTTAAAACGAACCCACAAATGAAATTTATTCATATTCCATACTAGAAGAACTATTCGCACCGGAATTCCATCCTAAATATAAAATCAATTAATGTTTCCCAAACAAATACTGGCGTTTATTTAGAAGCATAAAAAATGAAAAATACGTATATATAAATATTAAAAAAAATTCACATTCGTATAAGTGAAATTCGTTAACGGTCACAAGCATAAATATATAAACATCTAAATTTTAATTAATTTGTATATAAATGTACACTGTATATGTATCTGCATACATATAATGGAGCATTCACATTTCCTCATTCCTATTATATAATCTACTACGACATTTTTCACTCTTTTACATATTCAACGGGGATAAAATAAGTTATATTATTAAACCTTCGTTAATTTTTTTTAACTTTGACATGAATAAAATTGTTAAAGTTTCTAATTAAAGTATATTGGGATATAAGATACATTATATATGCAATCTTCTATATTAGGAAAATTAATTCATATTTAGTAATCAAAGCTTTTTAAAATATAGAAAATTTAAAGAAATGACATATAACTAAAGTTAGGTAATAATGTCATGTATAAAAGAATCATAAGATGATCAACTCTTTAATATAAAAGTTTAGAATTAGTGCGACACACATTTTTGAAAGTGTTAATCACAAAAAATGTAAAAGGTTTATATATATATATATTAGTTAGAAATATTTATAGTTTCAAAGTTATGGGATTAACCTTCATATATTTTCTCTTTTAGGTTTTTATTTGTATGTCAATGGTCACACATTAAACAAACCTATAAAAAACCTTACACCCTATGGGAGTACTATAATTAGTTCCTATAGTCACGAACGATTTACGAGAAGTTAAATTTGTGTATTATATTGGAGTAAATTATTAATTAAACAAACCTTACACCGTAGGGTTAGGGTTAGGTACAGGTTCATAAGCGTTAGCTATATACTAATGAGATTACATTATGTATAAAAGTATTATACTCGAAATTACAGTTAGATATTATTTCAAATTGTGTGATCGAAGACTAATCTACGAGAAGAAACAAATGACAGTTAGATAGCGGGAACAGAGAGCCGTGATTTGATTATATTCTTTTTCGTATTAAACAACTTGAAAAAGTAAAATTAATACAACTCCTTATTAGAATGATTCATTAATTGATTCCAGGACATTCATGTGTACCTCAGAGTTCGTGACAGTTTGTGTTTAGGTTCCACAACCCGTCAGGATCGGATCGGATAGGATTTTTGAAACCTATGAATCGGGATATTTCGGTCTGATCCGACTCGACATATCGAATATTTTGAAATTTATGGATTAGGGACCGGTAAAAATATTACATTTTTTATAGGGACATGTTATGCATAACCCACTAAAAGTGTTATGAATAACCCACTTAAATTACAAAAAATCACCCAAATTTTCAAAATTTTAAATCGATGCAGAAAATTTGTCTGACTTATAGAGAAACGTTATTCATAACTTACTACCTTGTTCTGTGACAATAATTATATATATTATAAGCTCATCAAGGTAATAGATTTTTAGTTAAAAAAACATTGTGTAATTTTGTTAATTCGGTTTCAGATAACTTACAAGGTGTTATGATGAAATAGAATACAAAAAATATAAATTAATTAAGGATATTATTTTATTTGATACTTATATTGAAACTAGCAAACGTTTTAAAATTAAGTTGTAAATACACAATTTATTGGGTTATGCATTAACACTTTTAGTGTGTTTTGCATAGCATTTATGTTTTTATATTATGTTATTTATTTTTTAAATTTATTTTGGTTTTCGGTCTCAGACCAAAATTTCTAAAATATAGGGATTGGGGATCGAACCGGCCCGAAAAATTCTGATCCGGTCCGGTTCGGATAATTTTTGTGTAACCCTATTTGTGTGTCCCAAAATAAAAAATGTAGTATTTACGTTGAAAATGTAAAAAACTTTTGTTGCAATAATAGTGAATAATTTTAATTTGTGTTTTAATTTTTTTTATTGAGCACACATTAGAAAAATCCATTAATACATACATGGATGTTTGATTTTCATCTAAAAGATTTAGAGTCTTTGTTATTTTATTTTTCATCATGCTTTAAATAAGATATTATGAAATATTTTTATTTTCTCATTTAATTCTTACTTATAGTTAAATAATTCAAAATAGTATATCTTTGCGTAATTTTAAAAATCAAAATAATACATTTTTATTTATAAAACTTGAAAATTATAAAAAGAACATTTACTATATATAATTTTAGAAATATTAAAGAATTAATACTCCCTCCGTCCCAAAATATAAGAGACATTTGGTTTTGTGACACTATTCACTAGTTAAGAGAATCTTCTCGTTTTCTTCCAATGTGTAGGAACAAATATAGACATGTGAGATCTTGTTTGATTCGTCTCAAAGAGTACTTTGACAATATATAAAAATTATAATTTTTGTCATCGTATATTTAAAGATATTAACGTTACAAAACGCGTCTCGATAAGTGTGTTAAAAACAAATGTCCCTTATATTATGGGACAGAGGGAGTATATGTTAAATTCATTTCGAATATATACATATACTCCGTATGAAATACCAAATGTAGTGCAGGAAGCTAGTGGAATTATTGGCAGAGAAAGAATAATACTCCGTACTGTATAAGTTTTTGTAAAACAGCAGATCTAGAAAATGATGATGATAATTTTAACATATGAAAAGGGAATCAATGTTAGCATGTATCTGACCTTTACTGTGCGTCGACTCCTCGAAACACCCGATATATTTGTATGTACCTAACTATATAGTTTGATGTTTTGTTTTTAAATACAGTAAATAAGTTTGATCAGTTTGAGAGAATTGAATTTTTGTCAGTGACTTACTTACTGAGTGGGAAAATCAACTCGTACCGGCCTGTTATACAGTATATATATATACCATGCAAATCTCAATAGTTCAATATCTGAGTTGATCGATCGATCGGTCGGAAACATATTAGAAAGACATGGATTTATTGAACCGTCCAGACGAACTACTACAACATACTTCTCGATCGATCTCTTCATATAGGAACGGTAGAAAATTACTCCGTATTTGACATGAAAGATCTAACTAGAATATCTCAAACCACATAAGGAAAATTTCATGTGTATATATTATCATTCCATTTTAATTTGAAAGACTATTCGGAAAAGACTAATGAGAGAAAGAATGTCTGTCCTGTCCATGCATGTGCAAATATATATATCTTCTGTGTTCGAGAACCTCATGTTCTCATCCCTTAAAATGTTCTAATATGGTTTTTAAACGGTATTCTAAAAAGTATTAGGAGCTAATTTAATTCTTATCTCTTTCGTCAATAATTATTTACCCCTCTAGCAATTTTAGGAAGGATTATCGATACAAATATTACAATTATATCCTTTTAATAGGTGAAGCATTCGCGCGGGTCTATCAAGTCTTACTTTTGTTGATATACATAGATATTATTTTCATGTATTATTTGTAGAATCCGAATCAGGTGAGAATAATTAATATTGTGCGAATATACGTATATGCACATTTCTTCACATTTACATGCACACACAACATGTGCATGTTTTCATATGCTGTCAAAGACATGCACACATCTGCGGATGTGCATGTAAATGTGAAGAAATGTGCACATGTTTGTGTGTGCATGTAAATGTGAAGAAATGTGCACATGTTTGTGTGTGCATGTAAATGTGAAGAAATGTGCATATTCGTATATTCGCACATTATTAATTATTCTCACCCGAATCTTTTCCTTATTTACAAGTAAATTTCCATGTTTTGGGATTATGCAGTTTTTTTCTAAACGAATTAAATGGGTTATTTTTACTTTTGGCCGACCAACATATATGCATACTAGTGAGAAGCTAGGTTCCCGCGGGTCTTTATATTTTCATGTTTCGTTTCGTTTTTTTGTTTTATTTAGATAACAATTTTTCTGTTATGCGCGGTTTGTTTTTTTGTTTTGACTTTAATATTAAGACTACATGTTACTTTTATACATTATAAGTGGATCAAACTCCATATAAAATTGAATGTGTGAAGATTTATAGAATTAAAACTTTGATTTTTAAAAGATGATTATTTTTTATTTTCAATCTAATCTAATATATAAATTGTGAATTGTGATTTTTAAAAATGAATGTTTTCCAATCAATGTTGAAGTGTTTTGATTGACCATGACATAAATGAACTTTTATTCTTTCTTATCTTATTATTTCAACGGTTTGTTAAACACATATATCTAATGCGACCCATTTTTACGAGTCAATACGTTTTTTGGGAGTTTTCCAACAAAAAGACGGCGAATTATTTTGGACTAAAACAAAAGACACAAAATTCTATTTTTCTCAAATTCCGTACTCTACTTAAATGGATTAATTTTGATGATAAATCTCAAATTCGCTTTTTTCTTATCTTGCTCTTGAGTTATGTGAGCGAGTGATTTATGTTAATAGTTTTGTTGGGTATAAATATACTAATGAATTAAGCATGGTTTCTTCAATGAGTAGGTGGATGAGATCATCGATCATCTCTGGCTAAACAAATTTTTGTCTTAGAGATTACTCCATAAGTTGATAAAAATTACAAATGACTTTTATATATATCAACCTATGTAATATCAACAATCAAATATCCAACTTACCTTTCTAGAGAAACACTAACATGACGAGAAATCCAACAAAGAGCAATCAAGAGATTATAACCTTTTATATTATACAACATGTAAAATATTTGCATAGAAAATAAATTTTACTAATAAATGAAATAAAATCCCCGTAGCGTTGATGACCTTTTTTCCTACAAATTAGCAATGCTTATAAAAAATAATATAGACTCGCGAGTGGTGCGGACCCTAGAATGCTAGTTATATATAATTTTCCAACTTATGGTTTTGGATTACGTCTTCTTAGTACAGAATTGCTTGTAAACATTGTTATATAGTTAGAGATGAACTTCGAATCAGATAGAATTGAAATTCTCCTATAATGAAAATAAAAATAATCATATTCTAAAATCTAACAATATGTTATAAATCTTCACACATTAAAGTTTATTTTATAGAAAAACCCACCAATTACGGAGTAAAAGATAATAATAGAAATGATGAGTGTCAGTTAACCAATAAGAATGAAAGACATTTAAAGTTGTCTTTAATTTTTCTCTCTACACAAGTTTTATTTTAGTTTAGATAAATTAGATAATTGAGAAATGCTACTCCGTATCTTCTACAATTTGATAGATTTAAGAAAAGAATAAAAAATAAATACAAATAAATCAATATCATGAGGGTAAATTTGATAAAAATGGTATAAAAATTATCTTAAAAGACATCTAACTTTTAACAAAGAATTAAGGTCAGAAGCACAACTTAACCGAAGGAGTAATATTTTTGGGTAAATGAGTAATTAATTTCATTTGAAAGAGAAAGATTGAATATATAAGAAATGTTACTATTCCTGGTCAATGCTAACAGAGAAGTGGAAAAATGTGTAGGAATTAGAAAGAAACCCATACAGAGAAATCTAGCAAGAGATCTATTGCACTTCTGTAAGGATTAGTTAATGAGTGTTCATCTTGTAATAAATAGGATCAAGAACTTCAAACAATATTTTCCTCAAATGTATCACAAAAAAGAAATATCATACATATATATATATATATATAGCACTCTGTTCGATCACAAGGGCTTAATATCATGTGATCAATCTACAAACCAGAAAAGCAAAGACTAAAACAAATCATGCGCCAAATTAAAGTGACATAATTTAACATAAACATGCAAATGAAGAAACAAATCTGAACCTAAATTAAAAAGCTTAATAATTAGCCACCAAGCCTAAGCTCAAGATCTATCTCCCTTGAAGAGCTAGAACAATTATTAAGGTCAAGTACCTCTCTTGGAGCAACACTAATCTTATTCTTGTGATCAACAAAGATCAACGGCGGAGATGCTTCCGGTGATGATATTGCAACAATTTTCCTCCTCTTAAAACAACTAGCTTCCTCCTCCGGCCAATTCCTTCGAACCACCAAATTCAAGCTTATAGATAACTCCGAATTGATCACACATTTATGCTTATTCGCGCCTTCATTCTCCAGATCTCGGTACTCCACTTCTACGATCTTCGCTTCCTTAGCGCAGTAATTAGGGTAAAGATTAGGTCCTTGTTCATGAGATGGTAAAAGGGTATGGGAGTTATTAGGGTTAGGGCTAGTGGAGGGGTACTTTATGTAATTACGATCAGGTTTGAAGAAGGGGGTAATTGGAGTACTAGGTTGCTGTTGTTGATGTTGTTGTGGCGTGTTTGGAAGCTCCTTAAGCCTAGCCCTATCCCTTCTATGAACATTCATGTGACCACCTAAGGCTTGTGCTGACCTGAACTCTCTCCTACAGAAGCTGCAAGTGTAGGATCTTGGTGGCCAAACGCAGCCTAAGACGCTAGATGCGTCCTCCGCGAAGGCTCGTTCTTCCCATGATTCGTAGAAGTCGTCGGCTTTTCGCTTTGTGGCGGTTGGAGGTGTCCACATCCACTTGTATGATCCGCCTTGTTGTTGATCCATTTGATTGATTGGGAGAAACAAAGGAATGTTGAGAAGGTAGTATAAAGGTGTTTGTTAGGTGATGGGGGAGAAGGAGAATAGGGAGTTAAGTATTATCCATAAATGGGAAGCAGATTGCTTATAAGGACAGAAGAATGAGATGGGAAACAATGTTGAAGGTGAAGTTGATTGGGGGTTGTCTTCATCTATCGCTCTCTTTCTTGATGTTGTGATTATGAAGGGGTGAAAAGAGAATTTGGAGGTCAGCTGTATGTAAAAGTGGGACCCTCTCTAAATCAAAACCATTTTCTTTTTCTCTTTTGGAAAAAGAAATTAATTAGACACTTGCATGTAAGTCCAAATTAATTAGACACTTGCATGTAAGGTTTATGTAGGAAGATGGTTGTGTGAAACTTAGTGGTACCTTAGGGACAACCACGGACTGGACTGGGGGCGCGCACAACACAAACGCATATGCGCATTAGGCCCAATAAATAAGCCCAACGGGGTTCCACCCTAAAACCAATTGGCAATAGGGGGAGTAATCCATTAGCTTATATAGTGAGCAATCTTTATAACTCAAACCCGATGTGAGAATCCTTTCTAACACGCCCCGCAAGTGCAACGGCTCGACCCGTTGACACTTGGACAAATGGGTGTGGGTGGGCTTCTCAGTCTCTTTATAGCCAAACCCTAACAAACCCGAATAGATGGCCCGGGACAGAACCCGCTCTGATACCATGTGAAACTTTGTGGGCCCATAGAGACAACCACAGACTGGACTGGGGGCGCGCACAACACAAGCGCATATGGGCACAACTTTTTTCCAGCTCTTCTTAAGGTAACCTCTAAACTTTCACAGTTGCGCACTGGTGCATGTCTCTTCTGAACGTGTCATAATCATTGTAGCCTAATCTCCTATAACTTATCAGGAATTTTGGCCACCATGACTTTGTTGCTGATGACTTCGTTTCTATTCTTGTCCAACTTAGTGCCCACACCTGCATCGCAACATTCTCATCTTGGTTGCCTTATCCTACTTGTCGCATACATCAAACTTCCTTCAATGCTAGCATAAGGAACCTGATACATATACTCCTTTTTCTCTTTCAAGTGAGGAGCAAACATGACAGTGAGATAGATATAAGCAACACTCTGGTGTCGATAGCATTGGATGATGACATACCAAATCTAGCCAACACCTTCCGGATAAAGCCTTTCGGTGATACCAAATCTAGTCATCCAGGGACCAAATTATGAGTTGATTTCTGGTAAGTAGATGGCGGGTCCTTGTTTTGCAAACCTATTGGATCGTTCTTGGCGAGTTATTGTACCCGAGAGAATTCGTGTCTTTATCGGGTTGGTGTTTATGCATCGAATGTTGGCGAAACGCTGAATGTGCTCGTTGACGACTGTGTGAAACTGATTTGTGCAACATTTTCAAACTATGAAGTGAGAGTCTTCTTCATTTGCTCGATCAGGACCGTCCTGCAATTAAAGGGGTTTGATCTACTCGCTGTGCAAATTTGGCGTCAAATGTCCGGTTGACTATTAAAATACCGTTAGAAAAGCGGATAGGTCTAACCACTTGAAATCACCGCTTCGTCTAGTGTCCAAGATATTTTGTGAGAGTAAAGTAGCTAAGATCTTGCCTAACAACTTTTTTCCAGCTCTTCTTAAGGTGACCTTTAAACTTTCACATTTGTACACTGATGCATGTCTCTTCTGACCGTGACATAATCATTGTAGCCTAATCTCCTACAACTTATCACCAATTTTGGCCACCACGACTCGTTGTTGATGACTACGTTCTATTCTTGTCCAACTTAGTGCCCACACATTTATCATCTTTGTTGCCTTATCCTACTTGTTGCATTATCATCATCATATTAGATGATTTAAAAGAAAAAACCAAATTGAAAAAAGTGTGGTTAAGATTTAAGAGTCCAAGTATAACTCAACACTACTTTGTTCGGGTGAAAGGAAAAACCCTTTTTCCTACCAAGGACTTTCATTTTTCGGCCAAACATCTCCATCACAAGGACAAAATGAAATGGTGAGAGAGGATCACCTTGTCGCAAAACTCTCTTGCCAGGGAAGAAACCTTTAGCGTCTCACCATTAATAAGAATGGAGTACCAGAGAGAGCTCACAATCTGCATAGTCCACTTGATAAGAAATGAAGGGAATTGGAAGAAAATCATAGCTTGTACAAGGAAGGACCAACTAACACAATCATAGCCTCTAACAAGGTCCTGAGCAACAATGCAATTGTGAGTGATTGACCTCTTAAGGATGAATGAACTATGGGAAGGAGAAATAATATTTGGAGGATGGGTTAGATTTTATCCACAAGGATCTTGGAGACAATTTGAGCATAGTATTGGAACATGCAATTGGCCTAAATTCCTTGATTTGAAAATGTTTGTCAACTTTAGGGATAAGGCATATGAAAGTGGCATTCCATTGCCTTAAAAGTTTACCTCTCTGGAAGAATTCTTGAATAGCCTCACAAACCTCTACATGAATAATGTCTCGGCTGCTCTTGAAGAACCAAATTCCAAAGCCATCTGGTCCCGGAGTCTTAGTATTGCCAATGTCAAATATTTCTTTCCCGATGTCATCCACACCTGGCACACTGCACAAATTCAGGTAACTATTACAATCCACAACTACCAGAATTGTCCTGAAATTCAGAACCAAATAAACTCTTGTAGAAATTAAGGACCTCTTCCACAACCTCATCATACTGATCAATAACAATATCATTGACATTTTTAGAGAAAAAAATAGAGCAACCAACTTTTCTACTTTTGATCAGATTATAGAAGAAAGTAGAAGTTTCTTCTCCAAATTTCAACCAATCAATTTTAGCTTTTTGAGCATTGTGGCTTTGAAGCCGTGTCATTCTCAAGTCAAGATTCTCTTTAGCAATAACAACTTCATTCAGCTCAGCCAAGTTAGCAAAATCACTCTGAAGAGCATTGTGAGCTTCCTTAAGCTTCTCCACACAATTATCCACCATGATTTCAAGTTTCCTAAATCTCCCTTCTGCCAATTTTTAAGGCTTACTTTGAGTTTTTTGAGCTTACTCATAAGCACAAGTTGCTTGAGACCACTGACGGAATTATCATCCCAAGCTTATCTGATCAGATTACTATAATCACTCTCCTCAGTCAAGAGATTTTGAAACTTGAATGGAATTTTCTTGATGCCTCCATTAGGATTAGTATGAAGGATCTCAGGGGAGTGGTAAGTGAAAATGGGATCATTAAAGAAAACTGTAGATAATGGATAAGAATTAAGCCAACTCTGATTCACAAGAACTCTATCCAATTTCAATGTCACCCAGTCAATGCCCTCTTGTTGATTGCTCCAGGTATACTTTGCACTAGAGTAAGGATGGTCCTCAAGCCCAATTGATTAAGAACATTGCAAAGTTCCCTAGGGTCAGGGGTAAACATATCCCTAAAGTGAAGTTTTTCAGTGGATTCCAAAATACAATTGAAGTCTCAAGACAGACCAAGGCATACTAATACTGCTAGCCAAGCCAATAAGGTCCCTCCAAAGCTCAACACTACCAGAATCAACATTAGATGCATAAATGAAAGTGAGCAAAAATTTAGCTCCACCATTGAGTACATGGACAGAAAGATGAATCATCTGATACTTCGCCACAAGGATGTCAACCTCAATGAGTCTAGGATTCCAAGTCACCCATATTCTCCCTTTAAGATCAGCATGAGCATTAGCAATGTAGTCCCGCTGAGTATTAGCAATGTAGTCCCGCTAATTCATCAAAGACTTGTGAATGTCCACTACTTTAGTACCACTGATTTTAGTTTCCAGAAGACTAATAATGGATAACTTGTTTCTTATGATATAAGAGTTAGATAGCTTTATTCTAGGGAGAGAGCTAAGCCCCTAGTGTTGCATGCCCTAACAATGATTTCACTCATGGCCACTATCAATAGAGTCACTACAACTCTTCCCACGTTTATTAAAGGAGTTCCTGTTCACTACAGAGCTTTTGTTATTCCTTAAGTCCTCTGCCACATTTCTAGTGCTTTGACCAACAACTTTCTTGCCTTTAGCTTGAGCCCAATCTTTATGCCCACCTTTCTTGGCTTCATTTTTTAAAGTGTTATTTGCATTGTTGATAGGAAAGCAAGAGGTTGGCCCCTCAATGCTAGGATCTCCCACCTTTAGATGCTTAGATGTCACAACAGACTTGATCATATATATTCATCTGATCAAGCCTTATAGAACTTTGTTAACTATTGCTAGTTTGAGTAGATTGTGTGTTTAAAACAGGTGGTATAGCATTTATAGTCAATTTGTCACCTTTTGAAGGATTTCCGATGATCATTACCAAGATTCACTGTATCCAAATCAGAAGTTGACATATTAGCTTTTATATTCAGCAGATCAACCTCTTTTAGACTGGAGCTTACCAGTGTTGGCGTGCTTAGGAACCCAGACTGTCTTAGCTAATCCTTCTTGTTATCTCTTGTCACATCAGTATTTGCAGAAACAGACACATATTTACCCTTAGCATGGACCTTTCATATGATGTCAGAGTGGCTAAACACCAAGAAAGTATAGCAGCTCCAAGGGAGCCATTCATAAATGATAGGTTATTTGTAGATCATGCCATTAAGTCCCTTAAGAAAAACCTCCTAATGGTACTTTCCTCCACTGTGACAAGCACAAGTATACGAGCATATGAGAGCTTCTTTTGGCTAGCAGTAACCTTGTCCATACAGATAGGCACATCAATGAGGCTGCTAATGATGAGAAAAGAAAATGGGATGAGATATGGAAGATTGATCCAAACCAGAGCAGAGTCAAAGGAAGACCATGCCATGGCCATGCCAGGAGTCCACACCTTGAGCTCAAGTGGTTTTCCTCCCCTAACCAACCAAGGACCATTATCCATCACCCAAGCAATGTCCGAGTCAGAATCAGGACATCCTTAAATGAACGATTACTTTTGGTAATGTTCTCTTCATCTTCCCCAATTTGATCAGAATCAGGTTGATTAGCATCATTATCTCAAGCGAGATCAGCTTCAGATATCACAGTACTAAGATCACGGCGATCAGTTACAGATTTCGTACCGAACAAGTCACTGGAATTCACACAATTGATCGAACTAGGAAACTCCGAGGGAGCAATCGGAGTGACCTGGACGTTACAAGATGTGTCCGCCTTGACACACCCCGTCGACGATCTTGACGGTGACACCACGGCCGGAGCGAACATTGATCAAAGTCGAGTAGTGGGAATCGCCTTCACCAAAGAGCAACGAAAGTGGGATAACCTAAAAGATTGTTAATATCTCAATGCATAAGTTGGCTAAAAAAACTCTTAATCTCCTACAATCAATTGTTTTACGGTAAATTTACTAGACTTATGTATTGTCTTCCATAGTAGCATATGCACACACTATTACGAGAACCTAATACATAATTAATTCCTTCACCACAATTGTTATTAGGTCCCCATTTGGAGACACAATCTAGTTTCCCTTCACCTATGGGTATCAATCAAACTTGATTCAAGAACAAAATTATTGAATTGAACGAAAAAAATACTAAAGCTCAATTAAAATACGAATGAAACAACCATACAAACACATACCTAGATGCTTTTATCTTGAGATCTTTTCTAGTAATAAAAAGGAATAACTTAAATACTACGGTTCCAAAATAAACTAACTCACTTCCTAAAACATAACTTAACTAAAAACATTAAAACTGTATTATAAATATCTATAAATGAACTTGGAACAAATCTCATAATCAGCGTAATACACTATTGATGATCACTCAAGAACACTCATACACGACGGGGAGAAAAGAAGACCTCTCATGAAAGCAACAACGAAATTCTCCATTGATTCTCGATAATTGTTCTCCAACATTCTCACACTTGCTGTCAGCGCCTCGATCGGAAGAAACTTCTCGATACAGCTGGCGCTCCAACCTTCTCCATCTTCTTCTTCCTCGTACTGTCAAACAAACAACAAAACCTGGAATTCTAGAACAAAAACGACAGCGAGAAGGAGATTCAATTCAGGAAACAGAATAAGAGATTACAAAGAGATCAAAAACAGAGGCAGACAAAAAACGCAATCGATTCTCTGGAAACATATACAAAAAGAGGCATATATACTGCAAACACAATGCTAAGCGCCGAATCTGTAAATGACACCAGCAAATCCATCGAACAAGAGGTATAATCATGTTAATAATGATACATCACTTATTTGGTTGACAGATTATGATATAAATATATAGTTTGATGACAGAGAATGAAATACTTTAGGAGTTTTATGAATTGTTGTGAGATTCCATCAAGGATTAAGAAAACAACTTTTGTTGACAAGTTTTGACAATGTATTGTTGTCAGATATTACTAATCATGATTCTATTGGTTGTCCGACAAATGTATAGACAATGCATTGTTGTCAGACAAATGTATTGACAAGTTTGATTCTATTGACAATGTATTGCTGTCAGACAAATGCTATAGAACATGATTATTTAGGTTGTTGACATATTTAGGTTGTTGACTAATGTTAAATATTATTTTTTAAGATCATAGATTTATGTTTGTTGACAGATATATGCTGATTGATTTCATTTTATTAACACGTAAGTGAACGAAGCGCGCTACACATGCCTCGTAAGAATAATAAACTTACGAAGCGCGCTCCGTTAGTAATTAGGAATATACATTTGCACCTGAGTGAGCATTGTTGACAAATAAAAGAGAAATGTTTATATTCCATATGTAAAATGTTGACAGATAGATTAGTTATACTAGTCTAATAAAACTTTATTAAATATATATGCAGATAAAAATGCACATTTTGACAGTCTCCTATGGCGAAGAGATACAAATTAGAGATGACATTATGGTTTCTGATGGGGGAATCATATCGAAAGCCTTTTTAGTTGATAAGAACATTACTATGCAAGCAATGAAATCTTTGATTATCCAACGGTTCAAACTGGAAACAGAGGAAATGAGTCTCCAGCTCTGCCATCTTAATCCGTTCCAGAAGATCAAAGTCAAATATACTGTTGAGACAGATGATGATCTTGCGTCATTCATGGAAATTAATGACACAACACAAGTGGAATGGAGTTGTCCACTATATGTATCAAGAGAATACATGATCTATGAACAAAAAAAAAGCAAGAGAAAATGGATGCAGTAGTATAGTGGCAGTTAACATGGATGAAGACATGTTTCTACCTATGGAATACGAACTACCAACACAAGGGAATAGCTAAATTATGGATTGTGAATCTGCAAGCAAGATAATAAAAGTAAAAAAAAAGGAGGATGAAATGAGTCACATTGGAACAGATGCAGACTTCGTCCATGTGGGAAAGCTATTGACACAAAAAGAAAGTTGATTGAAGCTTTGAAAAAGTTGGCAATGACTGAGAACTTTGCTTACAAAGTTAAAAAATCTGATCCAAAGCTTCTAACATTGATGTGCACAGATACAAGCTGTAAATGGAGATTGAGGGCAATTGCGTTACAAGACACTCCATTCTTTGAGGTTAGAAAATTTCAAAGAGAACATACATGTTCCTTTGACTTTAGATGTCAACATGAGTGCAAACCAACATACAAAATGATTGGGGAGCAAATAAAGACAAGGTAATATGTATAAAAGTTTTTGTATCATAATATGATTATATTAATTGCTTGAACCAAAACAGAGAACTAATCTTAATATGATAAACATGCAAGTTTGAAGGTTTTAAAAATGGACCAATACCAAAGAGCATTTGCAATGATATGAGGAAGGAACATTACATGGATGTCAGCTATGGGAAAGCATGGAAAGCAAGAGAACATGCACAAGATCTAATACGAGGAACACCAAAAGAGAATTATGCACTCTTTCCCCATGTACTGCCACATGCTCAAAGAAGTAAATATAGGATCATACACATGCCTAGCAGTTGGTGAGCATGACGACTTCAGATTCGTGTTTGTATCTATTGGAGCATGGACAAGAGGATTCCAAATAATGAGAAAGGTATGCCAGTTTTTAACTACTATCAGAACATAAATTAAATGACATATTGATTAATACAATGATTTATTGTTGCTAGATTCAATTAAACATCTGATGACAGAATAGAAAGTGTAAACATTAGGTCTGCTTTTGACATTTTAATTGTTGTGGACAACTTTCATTAATAAATTAGAAATCTATGATAAAAAAATGGAACAACATATTACAGTGTTGACATAAATATATATTTGAATTATAAAATGATACATTTGATTGGATAGTGAAAATGACATATCGTGGACATTCTTCTTTACACAACTTCTAAAAGTCATACCATGTACAAAAGATTTGATAATAGTGTCAGATAGACATCTCAACATTGCCAATGCCATTCAGAGAGTGTACTGAAACAGCAACTCATGTTGTGTACAAGAGACATTTAAAGAAAAATCTGAAGACAAGATACAAGGATAAGGGTGTGCACAAGCTATTCTCTATGGCTGCTGATGCATACACGCTAAAGGATTTCCAAGAGAATTATGGGAAAATTTGTGAGATAAATAAGGAGATGGGCGAATACTTGGAAGCAGTAGGATTTAAAAAATGGGCAAGAGCACATTGCAAAGGGAATAGATACAACATAATGACAACGAATAACTCAGAGACAATAAATTCAGTAATACTGGAAGCAAGGTATGACAAAATTATAGATATGTTGACACTTTACCAACTATGAAGCATCAAGATATTTTAAAAGTTGTTGACACTGTTGAATATTGATGTTGATAGGTCTTTCCAAGTTCTCGCTCTACTAGAGTTTCTGCGAGATGTGCTGTCAAGGTGGTTTAATGAGAGGCGCACAGAGGCTGAAAAAAGAAATAGCAAGGTGACACCAAATATCGGGAAAATACTGGAGTCTAGGTACCAAATGTCAAAGGGGTATGAGGTGAGAAAGCTCAATCAAGGACAATATCATATACTTGGTGGAGATTTCTTTGGAGTGGTCAATCTAGTAGAAAGGAAATGCACTTGCAAAGTCTTTGATGTGGACCACATCCTGTGTGTGCACGCTATAGCTGCAATACAGAAAGCAAAAGCAACAGTGACAGATTTTGTGAGCGACTACTATAAAACCGAAGCTTGGAAAGCAGCATATAGAGAAACAATCTACCCTGTGCCAAGAGAGACTGAAAACAGTGTACCCAATGAAGTAACCAATACAATCTGCATGCCACAGATTGTGCAGACAGATATGGGAAGAAGAAAAAAGAAAAGATACCCATCTGAAGGTGAGTTCCCAAACAGAAGCAAGAAGAGAAAAGGAACAAGAAAGCCAGGAAAATGCAGCCTCTGGGGTAATATGGGACACAACAAGACTTCTTGCCAAAAAAACTTTGCTGACAAGATTGGGATAGAGTTATCAGTGTGGACAACATTTTAGGATTTTAATTTTTGATTTTTTACTTTAATTGAAAGGAATAATAGTTGTATATCCTGTCAACATTGATATTTTATACTGTAAATAGGTTTTACACACAAACAACCATTTTTGGTTTTGAGATAATGTCAAAAGTTCATATTCTGAGAATGCTGTATACAAGTTAATGTTGAGAAGTTGACATTGTGATAAAAATGTTGACAAAATTGTGTTTATAGATTTTGTTGACAACTTGTCATATTGTGTTTATAGATTTTGTTGACAGCTTGTCATATTGGGTTGACAAATTGTGTGAAGATTTTGACAAAATGTGTTGACACGCACACCAAATGGTTACAGGTGTGGAATATTGTCAGATTGTGTTGACATGTTGAAAAGTTTATTACACATGTGGAATGTTGACATATTGTGATGACAGGAAGCAAGCTGATGCAAAGATTGTGGAAAGTTGACAAGTTATGCTGACAGGTTGTAACAAGTTATTTAACAGTATGGTAGGTCAACGAAGTGCGCTACGCGCGCCTCGTAAGAATAATAATCTTACGAAGCGCGCTCAGCGCGCCTCGTTAGTAATTAGGAATATACATTTGCACCTGATTGAACATTGTTGACACATAAAAGAGAAATGTAATATAACCATAGGCACAAAAGTTGACAAGCAATTCACTATAGCACAAACTGACTTAAACACAAATTGCCTTGACAACAAACTGGATTGGCCACAAATTGTTGTGGCAAACAGATACTGTCTTACAAAATTGGAATGAAAACTGTCTTACACAAAGATAAATGAAACCATAAGTTGTCCAAAAAACCATAAAGGCTGTACAAAACCACTGTCAAACACACATAGTAAAAGCACACTAACAACAAACACATATTACATGAAAATTTAACATTCAAGGACAAGTTTGAGGTGTGTTCTTTTCAGTTGGCAATGGCTTGAACTCCCATTTCTCATTAAAGAACTCGATCATCATCTTCTCCTGATGAGCCCTCATGTGTTGGTCGTCCAGATCATCCCAGCTGGTGCCAATGGCCAAAGACTCAATGAACTTGATACACTATACACCACAATTCCCACTGACAATCAACCAAAAAAAAAAGAGAGAAATCAGGAAATGAATAACAACAACAATAAAGATAGAAAAATCTAAAAAAATCATATAAGCTGTCAACACAGTATTATCATATAAAAAAAGGCATGAGACAAAATATATCCTATAATTACCTCATCCCATCCTGAGGGACATCTTTGCGCCTTGACCATGAAAAATCCTTGTCCAAAGAATTGAGATGGCCAAACAAGTTGGACTTTTTCATAACAAGAGGGAGCATATGGCATAAACTTTTAATCCTAGCTCCACATTAAATATCATTGCTGATCAGCAGGCTGAAATCAAACACAATCACATGCCACTTAGCTAGGTCTATCTCCAAGGCAACCCAATGCTCATTCTCAAAGTTGAAGGGGGTATACACCCTTGTCACAGATTCAGACCATCACCTCCCCTCATGTTTTGGATAGAGACCTATGAAGTACTTCTGGAAAAAGAGAAGCTTTGCTGGATCATCGTTCTGAATGAGACCTTCCCTCAACTCATTGAAATGCCCATACCAGATCCAATCCATGATAACAACATCCTTGAATTTTTCACTGTTTTCATTTATGTGCTTACAGAAGAAATATAGTGCTTCAGAGATGTGCTACATAACAAAAAACAAAAGAAAAAGAATATTGTTGAAAGAGAAATAAAAAATAAAATAAAACTATATAATAACAACAACAATAATAAAAATCTGCAAATTGAAAATAGCAAAAATAATACAAGACTGACAACACAATTATGACTGATTGAATACAGGACAACAAATATTCAAAAACTTTAAAATGTTGACACAAGACATATACATAATAATGAACTTACACAATCATTTAGCCACTTGGCTCTTCCAACAGAAGTTGTTCTTTTCAACAACAATTTGGTAAAGAAGTCCTTGGTGAAGTCAAAATCATGTTCCTTATGCTAAATAACCGCCTTCTTATTATTGCAACAAAAAGAAGAAAATTAGTAAACACAAATACGAAAAATATAGAAAATAAAATAAATTAGAAATATAAACATACCTCTGAGAAAACCATTCATAGAACTTTCTGCGATCATCAAGTTCATCAGAATGAATAGGGCAGGCGACTAGGCATTGAAATTTTCTTCTTCTTCTCAGCAGTGAAGGGGCTTTGAACAAGAACAGTTGGGGTTGGGACCCTGGAAGACTTCCTCAGTTTTTCTTCTGAGTCATCATTGTTATGGGAAGCAGGAAGCGTTGTATCCAAAATGTCTTGAGAAAGACTGTTTCCAGAACAGATGAGTATGGGATCCTTCTCTAAATATTCAGGGATGCTGTCAGGATACTGATCAATACACCCATTGTCATCAAGATACTGAGTAGAAGCACACCCAACATAAGAAGTGTCAACACCTTGTGCATCAGGTAAGCTATCAACATCTCGCCCCACTGTCATGCTATTAACATCTTGCCCCACTGTCATGTTGTCAATATCTTGCCCCACTGTCATGTGTCAATTTTAATGTTGTCAACTTTGTCAACATCTTTGGCAATTGTAGGAGTGTCAGCAATGTCTTCATTGGGCTCTACAGATTCAGCTTTAAATGGCAGGGCTTCAGCACTGTCAACATTGAAATCCCCATCTTTCGCCACACCACATCCACCAACTACAACATCAGACATTGAAACACTTTCAACACCTGCAACTTCAGCCAGGCCCCCTTGCTTCTCTGCAGCTGTATCATTCTTCTCACAATTGTCATTTCCATCAAATACTGAAGGGTTCACCAAGCTGTCAACATTCTCATGTGTGCTGACATCTACAAAATCTTCAGATTCATATTGAGTGCTCTTATCTTGAAACGAGGCCTTGATGTTGCTCTGCATCAGACTAGATATGTCGTGCAGCTTCTTGTCCACTTGAACCACGTCAAGCCATGTTCTTTGGTGGACGATTGAACTTCATACATGGCACAAGAGAGAAGTTCAATTTTCTGGCTCAAAACTTCAAACCATCCAACCCAAGAAGCATCATGGCCTTCTGTGTCAGCTGAGGGACGAACGGACGCTGTTCTTTCACTATCAACAGAATCGGATGCACGACCAGCTACATTTGTTTCTATGTCAACATGAAAAGAAGAAGATGATGGATGAACAGCTGATGGCTTCCCACTCTCAGATGAGGCCGGGAATTCAACAATAAGTGGGGCATCTTGGGCAGCTAGATCTGGGATGTCTATCCTCAGCTTTTTGATAATGTTGTGAACATCAACTTTAACAGGGTCGTACACCTTCCCAGATTCCTGGTTTGTCTTGTTCAATTCTGGCTCTGAACTACTAACTTTGAAAATGACCTTGGGGCAAGCAGCGGGCGGAGACTTCCTCTTCTTGGATACAACATTGAGATTAGCAGCATGTTGTTCATCTCCAACCTTACCAGCAAACCTAGTTGCTCTTTTGGGAGAAAAATCTGAAGGAACCGCAGAAACACCAGCAGAATGTTGTCCATCTTCATCCTTCGCAGCAAACCTTGATGCCCTTTTAGGAGAAAAATTTGAAGGGACCGAAGAAACACCAGCAACCTCCTTAGAAACAAAAACAGTGTGCTTTACGAGTTGATTGCTCCCACCTTTCAATAACCTTGGAGACTTTCTTGGAGACTTCTTAGAAACAAGGATTTTCCGATCTTGTTTTGTGAGCCTTCGTGTACAAGTTCTGACAACTAGAGGGGAATCTGTCAACAAAGTATAAAGAACTGTCAAAAAAAGAAAACAACAACGGTCAACCAAACAAAAATATGTACAACAGAAAGAAAAAAAAACACATGTCAACATTGTAAAAAATTGTCAAATATAACATACCTGGAGTGCTGACAGGTTGCTTCCTCTTATTAACAACTTTTCCAGCCTTTGAAACATTAGGACCTGCATTGCTGACATGTTGCTTCTCTTGGCCAACAGCTTTGTCATCCTCTGCGGCCTTCTCAACTGAACTGCTGACAGGTTCCTTCTCTTTGCCAACAGGTTGGCCATCCTTCGCCGCCTTCTGAACTGGCTTCTTCACATTCCTCTTGGGCGCAGTTTTCATTGGATTAGTAACAACCTTCTTGGCAGTCTTATCTGGTCGCTTAGATATTAACGTATCAGAAATAGCTTGCTCTGAATTCTCCCAAGCAGTGACAAGAATTTTTTAAGCATATGCATCGAACAAAGGATCTTCAACCTCGTCGACAAAGTTCAGATGCCGAAATGTAGAATGTTCAAAATATGGAGACGGACTGCTCAACTAAAATAATGAAAACAAAACACAAGAGATATATAAATATGCTGTCAACAAAAAAACTTAAAATACAAAATAACACAGACAAAACGAAAAAATGTATAATATGTTATAGAATAATACCATAGCATGATGATCAAAATGATCTGAGACAGAATGATATCAAGAAAGCTTGGAATTACTTGTGAACCATCGATCGCCATATGGAATAGTCTTAAGTGTCGCAGTAGCAGCTCCAACAAAATCGAGAAACTGATGGAAATGTTCAAGCACCCAAACCTACGAAAAACAAATTAAGGATTAAAAAGGAAAAGGAATAAGAATCTCTTCAAACAACTAATTGAGATAGAAGGATGATAAAATAAATACCTGAAAAGCAAGAGGATAACCATACAAAGTATACCAAGCTCTATCATTTGAAGAACCACCTCCTGTACGTTTTGCATTGACTGGAGCATCTTGTAAAGCCCGGATCGTCTCAATATATACTTCCCTACCCCAAGGGTAGTTCACAAATGCTTCAAAGTTGCTTGCAAGCTTTAGAAACTTCAATATGACAGAAGAGCCCTTCCTCTGAGGCATCAGGACACCTTCAACAATAATAAGGTGTGCAAGAATCATTTTGCGCTCACCAGTCGAAATGGCAAACTCTGCAATAATGTCATCGAGAGTGAGCTTGCTTTGGGTTCCAAGAGAACATTGAAAGACAGCATCTGGGATGACGTGGCCTTCAAAATCAGTGCACTTTAGCCCCGTGGTTGCAGCAAAGTCTTGATGGGAAAAAGAAAGAACATTGCCTTTCTGATAAGCGGTGTTTTACATACCGCAACTATGGATTATTAGCTAGTTTTGTATAGGATTATGTTATTTGTTTCTATGTAATCTGTATCATGGAGCTGTTCGAGAGAAGATTTACATACGACATTCCAAGAGATGATACGAAGCATTGGAAGCATTGAAGCATAAGGAAGAAGCTGCTGAAGACGAAGACTTGAAGAAATCAGTAGCTGCTACCTCAGACGACAGCCGCACCCGCGGGTTTCACCCTCAGCCAGGGATTTGAGAAAGCACAAGCCGCGCCCGCGGGTCCCAAACCGCGCCCGCGGCCCTCTGCCATCCTGAAATTCTGGAGAATCCAAAACCGCGCCCGCGGCTCTCCACCCGCGGGTGCGGTTCCTCGACAGAAGAATCAAATTGATGTCTCTGCCATTTGAAGTAATTTGTGTTCAATTCTGTAACTTTCTACACGTTTTTATTACCTTAATTCGGCTGTTACAATAGCTGATGACTATTTAAGTTGTGGATGATCATCCTTGATCATCTTACCTTTTGTTTTACTTAAGTTTTTGGAGAGTTTTTCACAAACTTATGAGTTGCTAAAGTTCCTTTGTTTCACTTGGCGTTTGAAGCTTTTGGATTCAACAAGTTGTGAGTTTATCCTTTCCCTTTGTCTACTCTTTGATTGTCTCAATTCTCTTGTTTGTATTGTCCATGAGCTAGATTTACTACTTTAGATTGATCACCTAAGTTAGTTTTATCTTATTCATATTGCTAGAGTTTGATACTTCTAGTTGAATTATCATACTTGTTGTGTAGCACAATCTATTTGCATGAACTAGTTGTGATTGTTATTAGAGAAGAGAATTGAGTACATGTCGAGTATCCGACTAGTTGTCCATGATATTGCATGTATCTATCTATTCCTGAATGCATTGCTACTTTGTTATTGAACTTTGATAGTTTCAAGGTTATAATCGAGTAAGGGTTATTAGGACTAGTTGGACTGATAACTATTCAAGAACAAGAATTAGAACGATCACTTGAGAACTTGACATAGGGATGAAAATGATTCTAAGATCAACTTGTTAATCTAATTGTGGATAATCGCTAAGTGGAACACTTCGCTTAATATTGTTATAACCAAGTTGACATTCGATACTTCGTATCAAAACCATAAAAAAAACCTTTGGTTACGTTTATTGGTTAGTCATTGTGATAACTTAAGAATTTGATAAACTGATTCTCTTGGGATTCGACCCTTTCTTGCGCACTATATTACTTAGTTTGCACGTTAGGATTACTTGACTTGGCACACGACAAATTCGCCTCGTCAAATTTGGCGCCGTTGCCGGGGAGTCAAATTTTCTTATTTTTAAGTTCTTATTTTGATTAACTGTAGTGTTGACTAGTGAATGGTCAACACCCGTTGTACTAATCAGCCTCTTTCTATTCTTGATTCAGAGATCGAGAGAACTTTTCATCGGAATCAAAGAGAGAACAGAGTCGGGACTGAGACAGTAGAAATGGCCGATCGAGAAGCTCTTGCCGAAGTGCAACGTCAATTGGCTGACATGCAGTTGGTCGTTAACGCTCAACGAGAGCTAATTGAGACAAGGCTACCAGGAGGTGGTGTTACTCGCACTTTGAGAGAGCGGCAAACACCGAACCTGACACATCAACCTCAAGCTGTGGTTATTCCACCCCTTGCTCATGGGGTGACTTTCGAGCTCAAGTCGGGGGTGATCAATTTGCTCCCAAGTTTCTATGGTTTGGCTGGTGAGGATTCGATCATGCATTTGAACCAATTTCATGACATTTGCATGACGACCAAACCGCCAAACGTCACGGAAGAGCAGATCAAGATGAGAGCCTTCGGGTTCACTTTGAAGGATGGTGCTCGTTCTTGGTATTACCATTTGCCAACCGGTTCGGTTGACAATTGGGAAAAGTTGCACAAGGTGTTCTTGAGCAAGTATTTTCCGGTGAAGAAGGAAAATGCTCTCAAGAAGGAGATATCCCATGTCGAGCAAAGTGAAGACAAAACTCTCTATGACTACCTTGAACGCTTCAAGGGGTTGTGTGCTTCGTGCCCTTTTCATGGGTATGATACTGAGGATCTAGTGCTTTACATTTGCAATGGTCTCCTTAACCAAGAAAGGAGGATGGTTGATGCTGCGTGTGGTGGGAATATTCTCAACATGACGCCGGAGGATGCCATGGAGAAATTGCAAGATATGGCTGAGAGCACAAGGAGTTTTGGTAGGATATACACCAAAAAGGGAGTGCACGAAGCAAGTTCAGGGGATCCCGCTCTTGTAGCTGAGCTTGTAGAGTTGAAAAGGATGGTCTCTCAGTTGCAAAAAGGACAACAACAACAAGTAAAGGTATGTGGTATTTGTGCTGACCCTTCTCATTTTACAGATAAATGCCCTGAGCTTGAAGGTGAAGACGTTGCTGAAGTCAATGCTGCTGGTGGTGGGTATGGACCCCCACGACCTCGTGGTGATCAACAAAACAACTACAACCCGAGGTATAGAGATCATCCCAATTTTCGATGGCGTGATCCAAATGAGCCCCAACAACAAGCTCAAGGCCCTCAACCCAATGCTGGACCATCTACTGCGGAGCTGCTGAGATCCTTGACTCAACACTTCACAACTCATGTTCAAACGACCGAGTCGAGCATCAAGAACATGGAGAAGCAAATTGGGCAGTTGGCTGAAGCTGTAACCACCATTGCACAACAAAATTCCAATTCTCTACCGTCCCAAACGGTGGTGAATCCAACCAGAAATGTAAGTGCAGTAACAACAAGAAGTGGTAAGATGTTAGGGGAAACCAAAAACCTTGTTGAGGCTTCTGCAGAAAAGTTGAATTCTGAGGACAGCCGAGAGCCGCGCCCGCGGGTCAAAAACCGCGCCCGAGGCTCCTCTACTGAGCCAGAAATCAATTTTCCTGAAGAGCCGCGCCCGCGGCTCCTCTACTGAGGCCAATGTTTCAGAATTTCCTTCACAAAATGCTGAACTCGAAGTGGAGGATCGGGGGGATTTCCAGTTGAGACAGGACAATTACGTTCGCCCCAACTTTCCACCTCTCGACTCCACCAAGCCTCCCGCCCCGTTTCCCGATGCCCTTAGGAACACCAAAAGGCCAGAAAACGACAAGGAGTTGTTTGAGACGTTCAGCAAATGTGAGGTAAACATTCCCTTGCTCAAGTTAATTAAAAGCATTCCTTGATATGCAAAGTTTTTAAAAGAACTTTGCACAATCAAGAGGAATCAAAAGTTGAAAGGGCAACAAAAGGTGACGGTAAGCGAGCGTGTCTCCGCTGTATTTCAAAGGCGAATGCCTAAGAAGTGCAGCGATCTGGTCATGGTCAGCATACCTTGCCGTATAGGTGACACACATTTTGAACGAGCCATGCTCGATTTGGGTGCATCGATAAATGTGTTGCCTTACTCTCTCTATAAGATTCTTGGGTTAGGTCCACTTCATGAAACCGGAATTGTTATTCAACTAGCCGATAGGTCCACCGTGTATCCTAAAGGTGTAGTTGAAAACGTTTTGGTTATGGTGGATAATTTGTTCTTTCCCGCTGATTTCTTTGTGTTAGACATGGAACATGATGGGCAAGCTGCTCCTATTTTGCTTGGGAGGCCCTTCATGTGAACCGCTAACACAAAGATTGATTTGGCTAGTGGATCTCTCACTTTAGAGTTCGATGGGGAAATGGTTCAATTTAACATTTTTGATGCTATGAAACACCCCGTCGAAGATGCTGCGTCTATTTGTTCAATCGATGTAATTGATCCTATAGTCCAAGATGTTTTCAATATCTTTGGCTTAGATGAATTACAAAGTGTATTAGAACACAACATCGTTCACTCACCAACACTTGATTTGTCTCTTCCACTTGAGATTCAAAGTGTTCTAGCTCGTCTAGACGCTTCAGGTAGAATTTTGGCCGGTCGGCCCATGCTACTAACTTTTGAGAGCGAAAAGCTTCTTCCTTCTATTGTGCAGGCACCGGTTATAGAGCTCAAGCAATTACCCGAGCACTTGAAGTATGCTTTTCTTGGGGAAAATGATACCCCCCGGTAATCATTTCGAGCAAGTTGACAGGTGAACAAGAGAGAAGGTTGGTGATGGTGTTGAAAGAACACATTACCGCTCTTGGGTGGACCATTGCTGACATCAAGGGAATTAGGCCTTCCACCTGTATGCACAGGATCCTTCTTGAGGAAGGTGCTAAACCCTCTAGGCAACCCCAAAGAAGATTAAACCCACCTATGATGGAGGTGGTCAAGAAGGAGGTGCTGAAACTTCTTCAAGCTGACATGATCTACCCCATTTCGGATAGCCAATGGGTGAGTCCAACTCAATGTGTCCCTAAGAAGGGGGGCATAACATTGGTAGAGAATCAACAAGGTAAGATGGTTCCTACCCGAGCTCAAACGGGTTGGAGAGTATGCATTGACTACCGCAAGCTGAACGCGGTAACCCGAAAAGATCTTTTCCCCCTCCCTTTTATTGATCAAATGCTTGAACGACTTGCCGGTCGTCCGTATTATTGCTTTCTAGATGGGTATTTAGGGTATTTTCAGGTGGCTATTGCACCCGAAGATCAAGAGAAGACGACGTTTACATGTCCCTTTGGCACTTTTGCATATCGTAGGATGCCTTTTGGATTATGTAACGCGCCCGGGACCTTTCAACGATGTATGGTAAGTATCTTCTCGGAATACATTGAACATTTCATAGAAGTTTTTATGGATGATTTTACGGTACATGGGGATAGCTTTGATGCATGTTAAAATCATTTGTCACTTGTGCTTAAAAGATGTGTAGATACTAATCTAGTATTGAATTCTGAAAAATGTCATTTTATGGTTGAACAAGGGATAGTATTGGGGCACATAATTTCAGCTAGGGGTATTGAGGTCGATAAGGCAAAGATTGACGTCATTCAATCGTTGCCTTATCCTACTAATGTGCGTGAAGTGCGTTCTTTCCTAGGCCATGCAGGTTTTTATCGCAGGTTTATCAAGGACTTCTCTAAGATCTCCACGCCCCTATGTGAGCTTTTGAAGAAGGAAGCTACCTTTGACATGTCGAATGTGTGCAAGAAGGCATTCGACACTCTGAAATCCCACCTCACCGAAGCACCAATCATCCAAGTACCCGATTGGTCGCTACCCTTTGAGATCATGTGTGATGCTAGTGATTACGTGGTGGGAGCCGTTCTTGGTCAAAAAGTCGGAAGAGCAATGCACGTCATCTACTATGCTTCCACGACTTTGAACGAAGCTCAGAGGAATTACTCCACCACAGAAAAGGAGTTGCTAGCCGTGGTGTTTGCCCTTGAAAAGTTTCGGCAATATCTTTTGGGCACGAAGGTGATTATCCACACGGACCACGCTGCTCTTCGTTATCTCATGATGAAGAAGGAATCAAAGCCAAGACTCATTCGATGGGTTTTGCTCTTAAGCGAGTTCAATGTGGAAATCCGGGACAAGAAGGGAGTCGAAAACTCCGTAGCTGATCATTTGAGCCGGATTGTGCAAGAGGACGGTAAATTATAGGTTCAAGTTCAAGGTACGTTCCCGAATGAAAACTTGTATCAAATTGATTCTGTAAATTCTGCTTCTGCTGAGAACAAGCCGCACCCGCGGCCTGAAAACCGCGCCCGCGGTTTGTGCTCTCAACTATTCTCGGAAAAAGGCGAACCGCGCCCGCGGTTTGTGTTTGCCAGAATTCTCAGTACAAGGAGAACCGTGACCGCGTCTCGATAACCGCGATCGCGGTTTTCTGACAGCAGAGTATGCAGAATATACAGAATTTGCAGAAATTGACCCCGAATACAAGCTTTTCGCCCTCCGGTCTTTCAAACCATGGTTTGCCGACATCGTAAACTACCTGGTTCGCGAAGAATTCCCGCCGAACTACACCAAAGCTCAAAAAGATAGGATCAAGCGGGAATCACATTTCTACGTTTGGGATGACCCCTACCTTTGGAGACATTGTGTTGACAAGGTAATCCGACGATGCCTCCCGAATAACGAGGTACAGTATGTCCTTAATTTTTGTCATTCTCATGCATGTGGGGGGCATTTTGGGGCTAACAAAACGGCTAGGAAGGTATTGGACGCCGGCTTCTATTGGCCACACATCTTTCGGGATGCGTTTGCCTTTTGCAAAGCTTGCGACCGATGCCAAAGGGTCGGGAAAATTTCTAAACGAAATGAGATGCCACAAGCACCATTAGTCTTTTGTGAGATTTTTGATGTTTTGGGTATTGATTTCATAGGACCCTTTCCTAGTCCGTTTGGGAATTTATACATTTTACTTGCGATGGACTACGTTTCCAAATGGGTGGAAGCGAAGGCCACCAGAACTGATGATTCCCGAGTGGTAGCGGGTTTCTTGAAGGAGAATATCTTTTCTCGTTTTGGGATTCCAAAGGCTCTTATAAGTGACCAAGGTACTCACTTTTGCAACAAGACGGTGAGTGCACTTTTAAAGAAGTACCATGTCACTCAACGAGTCTCAACTGCTTATCACCCCCAATCCAATGGACAAGCTGAGGTGTCCAATAGGCAAATCAAGGGGATTCTGGAAAAGACGGTGGCTCCTAATCGGAAGGATTGGAGTCTAAGGTTGGATGATGCACTTTGGGCGTATAGGACCGCCTACAAAACTCCAATAGGAATGTCCCCATATCGACTTGTGTTTGGGAAGGCTTGTCACCTTCCGGTGGAGTTAGAGCACAAGGCATGGTGGGTGGTGAAAAAATGCAACATGGAGTTGGATGAGGTAGGCGACTTTAGGAAGTTGCAAATCCAAGAGCTTGAAGAGATACGCCGGGATGCGTATGAGAATGCGGTGATCTACAAGGAAAAGATGAAGGCTTGGCACGACAAGAACATCTTGAGGAAAGATTTCAAGGTGGGAGACAAGGTCTTGCTCTACCAATCTCATCTTCAACTTTTTCCGGGTAAGTTGCGATCCCGGTGGAATGGCCCGTATGTTGTTGCTCGCGTCTTTCCTCATGGCGCCGTGGAGTTGTTTGACAAGGACAACCACAACGTCTTCAAGGTGAATGGTCAAAGGTTAAAACCTTACCATGAGGGATTCACCAAAGTGTCTTTAGAAGAAATGGCTCTAGAAGAGCCAACTTTTGAAAATTGAAGACGGGAAACCAAGTCGAGCCATGACTCTAACCAAGGCGCTGCTTGGGAGGCAACCCAAGGTATTCTTCTTTTCCCTTGAATTTCATTTTCTTTTTAATTGTTTTGTTTTCTATTTTCTAGGAATTCAAGACGAGAAGACGATGGTCGTTTGCTACTAAACGAATTGACGGTTCTTCTTTTCCCTCTCCTCCGCACCTCACCTCCGGCCACCGCGACTACCGCCTGGATCTAACCGCACCCGCGGCTCAAAACCCGTGCCCGCAGCTTCGCCCTGCCACAAAGCTCTCTGCCTCGCAGAAACCGCACCCGCGGCTCAACACCCGCTCCCGCGGCTTCGCCCTGCCAAGAAACCCTCCGCCTCGCAGAAACCGCACCCGCGGCTCCCTTCTCGCCAGAAATCAGAAAACGCGAAAACCGCACCCGCGGCTCCAAATCCGCGCCCGCGGCTTTCGCCTCTGCCGTCTATTTTTGCTGATTTCGGTAAGATTTTCCGACAACCACACTCATCGTTGTTGATTTTTACGCCTCGGGGAGGGCTATTGCTATTGTGCTGCTGCTGCTGCTTGGTATCTTTGTTGTGTTGCGGATTTGTGGTTGCATTCGGTTTGTGTAGACATTTTGATGGCTGCAGCAGGGACGTCTCGAGGCCACAAAAATGATTAGTGGCAACAACACGTTCAGTCTAACTTAGCCTTTTTAAGGGCTAAGCAGTGTGTCGCCACAAGATTTTTCCATCGACGTACGCTCGATGATTTGGGTATGACTGCGTGCACTGAGGCCATGCTTGAGCACGCAGGGTTGCATGGTTTCTTGTTCAGGTCAGCTCCCACTAATGTCGAGGCTACATATCAGTTTCTGGCGAGCCTCAAGTCCAAGACCGTCTCTGAGACCACCTTCATCTCAGCCATCCAGTTCATTTACAATGGACGATCCTTTATGGTTCAGGCTGAACAACTGCGCCACATCTTGGGAATCTCTCAGGTTCCCTCTGCAGATTATGACACTACAGTTGGTGACAGCCCTACACAAGTCTGGTACACATGGACAGGACAAGTTCGGGACACCCATGGTAATGATTATAATGCTAAGATGTCCCATCCATGTCTTCGCCTGACACATCGAGCCCTATCTATGGCCTTCTTTGGGCTTTCTGAGGTGAACAAGGTGCCTGCTTACCAGTTGATGTATCTCTATGCTCTTATACCAGAATGTCAGGAGATTCCGGATTGGCTCTCACTATTTGTTCACTCCTGCAAGACAGCCCGCTCGAAACCAAGGGGTCAGATTGCTTTGGGTGGCATGATCACCCTCATCTTAGAGGCTGTCGTCCCCGACTGGGAGACTCTTGACTGCGTAGGTAGTCCGGACCCCTCAATGGGTCCCTATTTGCTGGATGCCACATTTCTGCAGACTCGACTTCGGTGGCTCAAGTCGGTTACAGTCAATGCGGACGAGCGTATGTGGGTTTGGCTCGGTCCTCCCGAGATTGCTCTCACAGAGGACTTTGCTTATGGGCCAGCACATACTTTCAGGATCAACCCTACACCCGCTCCCCCTCGTGCAGCTGCTCGACGACGAGCTCGCGGTGGGATCAGCGTCCAGGAGCCGGTTCAGCAGCCGGATCAGCAGCCAGTTGACCTTGATGATGAGGATGATGATGACTTCCAGGAGCCTGCCCCTCGTTTTCAGCCTCAGAGGCAATGGGGCGAAGGCTCATCATCTGTAGCTCCTACTGACATACCTTGGGAGCAGCGTCTTTTCGAGCGGATTGAGTTTGTCTACCAGTCGGTTCAGACGGTGAACCAAAATGTTGAGAGGCTGCAGCAGTCGGTGGATGACTTGCGGCTCGACATGCAGGCTCGTTGGCCCGACTATCCAAACCGGGATGACCCGGATCAGTGAGCTTCTTTCTCTCTTCCTCATTATTTTTCTATGTCTTACACACTGGGGGCATTGTGCACTTCAAGTTGGGGGGAGGGGAATTAGTTCATTGCTTATCCTAGAGTAGTTTCATTTCCTTGTTATTTCCCTTCGGTTTTATTTAATGTATTGTACTTTGCATGGAATTAAAAACAGAAAAAGCCACAAAAATACGAAAAAAGGCAAATGAAAATTCTGGGATGGAAAAATCCATGCAATAAGCGGGTAGTTCGGCTTGCATTAGGCTTGGCAAAAAAAGGACTTGAGGGCGGTAAGGAATGGTGAGATTGAAAATGAAATGAGTGGCTAGGTGAAAACCTTTCGGGGCGCCTAGGCAAAATGAGTGAAATGAGTGTCTTAGGACAAATTTTTTGCATGTTAACCACTATGGAGGACCAAATTGATAGATTTCTTTCTCGTCATATTGTTTGTATACTAAATGTGTTAGTGCTTTATAGTTTCTTTCTTTTTCATACTTCCTGAGATCTTTGAATGATTATTGTAAAAGAGTAAGTTTCTTTTAGCTTACTCGGGGACGAGCAAGGTCTAAGTATGGGGGAGTTTGAGAAGCGGTGTTTTACATACCGCAACTATGGATTATTAGCTAGTTTTGTATAGGATTATGTTATTTGTTTCTATGTAATCTGTATCATGGAGCTGTTCGAGAGAAGATTTACATACGACATTCCAAGAGATGATACGAAGCATTGGAAGCATTGAAGCATAAGGAAGAAGCTGCTGAAGACAAATACGAAGACGAAGACGAAGACTTGAAGAAATCAGTAGCTGCTACCTCAGACGACACATCCGCACCCGCGGGTCTCAGGCCGCACCCGCGGGTTTCACCCTCAGCCAGGGATCCGAGAAAGCACAAGCCGCGCCCGCGGCCCTCTGCCATCCTAAAATTCTGGAGAATCCAAAACCACGCCCGCGGCTCTCCACCCGCGGGTGCGGTTCCTCGACAGAAGAATCAAATTGATGTCTCTGCCATTTGATGTAATTTGTGTTCAATTCTGTAACTTTCTACACGTTTTTATTACCTTAATTCGGCTGTTACAATAGCTGATGACTATTTAAGTTGTGGATGATCATCCTTGATCATCTTACCTTTTGTTTTACTTACGTTTTTGGAGAGTTTTTCACAAACTTATGAGTTGCTAAAGTTCCTTTGTTTTACTTACGTTTTTGGATTCAACAAGTTGTGAGTTTATCCTTTCCCTTTGTCTACTCTTTGATTGTCTCAATTCTCTTGTTTGTATTGTCCATGAACTAGATTTACTACTTTAGATTGATCACCTAAGTTAGTTTTATCTTATTCATATTGCTAGAGTTTGATACTTCTAGTTGAATTATCATACTTGTTGTGTAGCACAATCTATTTGCATGAACTAGTTGTGATTGTTATTAGAGAAGAGAATTGAGTACATGTCGAGTATCCGACTAGTTGTCCATGATATTGCATGTATCTATCTATTCCTGAATGCATTGCTACTTTGTTATTGAACTTTGATAGTTTCACGGTTATAATCGAGTAAGGGTTATTAGGACTAGTTGGACTGATAACTATTCAAGAACAAGAATTAGAACGATCACTTGAGAACTTGACATAGGGATGAAAAGGATTCTAAGATCAACTTGTTAATCTAATTGTGGATAATCGCTAAGTGGAACACTTCGCTTAATATTGTTATAACCAAGTTGACATTCGATACTTCGTATCAAAACCATAAAAAAAAACCTTTGGTTACGTTTATTGGTTAGTCATTGTGATAACTAAAGAATTTGATAAACTGATTCTCTTGGGATTCGACCCTTGCTTGCGCACTATATTACTTAGTTTGCACGTTAGGATTACTTGACTTGGCACACGACAAATTCGCCTCGTCACTTTCATATTAAACCACATTTCGTACTTCTTCTTTGTCTTAACCGCACGCATTAAAGCGTAATGAACTAAGACATGCGAATAGCTGAGCTGGGATGTCAGGTTTAAGATGGTTTTGAAAATACCAGTAGAAAACAACAGATTACTGACATAATCAAACTGCCCCTCAATCTGATCAATAACATCAAATATGTGGTATGTTGTAACCTTGGGCGCAACAAACAAATCATCGGACGCCAGGAACTGTAACTTAGACACATCCATGACCAATTGTCAACAAAAAAATAACAATAAGATGTTGGCAATCTGTCAAACAATAAATCATTCAGACATACAAAGCTGTCAACATGTCATATTCAAAACAAAACATGAACAAGCAGTCAACAATAATATCTACAAACACAACAAGCTTTCAGCATGCCATATTCAACAACATAAACATAAACAAAGTTGACAACAATGAGATATTCAAACAAAACAAGTTGTCAACATGCAATATTGAAGATGTCAACATGAACAAGTTGTCAACAATAAGATCTCGAGACACAACAAGCTGTCAGCATACCATATTCAACAACATAAACATAACAAGTTGTCAACAATAAGATCTCGAGACACAACAAGCTATCAGCATGCCATATTCAAGATGTCAACATGAACAAGCTGTCAACAAAAATATCTCGAGACACAACAAGCTGTCAGCACGCCATATTCAAGATGTCACCATGAACTAGCTGTCAACAATAAGATCTCGAGACACAACAAGCTGTCAGCATGCCATATTCACAACATAAACATGACCAATTTGTCAACAATAAGATCTCCAGACACAACAAGCTGTCAGCATGCCATATTCAACAACATAAAACATGAACAAGCAGTCAACAATAAGATCTACAGAGACAACAAGCTGTCACCATGACATATTCAACAACAGAAAACTAAAAAACAGTAAAGAATCAACAAATAAAGCAGAATGTTCAAAGTCGAACACAACATGACATATTCAACACACATATGCATAGTGCAATGCTCTGAATCTGTCAACCAACTTAAGAACAATTCCTAACAACAAACAATAAAGAGATAGACACTAATAAAAATGAAAAACATTAAAGACACACAGATTAAGACGCATGCAACAAAACAAAGACCTAAAGTTTTAGGTTTCGAACCAAAACGAACTCGATTTTGACTTCAAACAGAGAAACAAACACAAAATCCCAGAAATCATCCAAAATAAGAAAATGTAACAACAAATAGAAGAACAAGGGACCTAGATACCTGTTTTGATCTGAGAAACTGCCTGAAAAAGTAAAAAATCGGGATGAAATAGCTGAGAACACGAGCATGCGAAATCGAAGAGAAATCAGAGAGAGAACTTGAGCAAATAGAGTTTGCAAAGAGAGGGAACGAGGAAGGAGGCTGGAAGGAAGAATCGCCGGCAAAATCGAGAGCAGAGGGAAAAGATGAACGATTGCTTTTTTGGTTTTGGGAGTGAATTAGGGGAGAGGGAGGAGAAGAAATGAATTGCGGGTATTTTGAAAATTGGTATGGAAACCGGCGCGTGTGTTTGGGTGGGGGTGGGGTAGGGGTAGAAACTAACTACTTAGTTTGGGAGTGCAGTTGCTACAAGTATAGTGCCCAATAGGGCATTGGGCACAAATCCTACGGCTGACGACACCTGCTGAATTGACGTAAGGATGACGCTGGGCTTTGACTGAAGCAAATGAATAACGAGCTGGAGTATGGGCCGTGATGATTGGGCCATGTGAGCTAGAATTGGGGTGGCCCGATTAATTTAAGCTGGCTCATTTAGCTTGGCTCACGTACTAGATTCAGACCCTCGCACTATGGGTAAATTACGAATTTTCGTATAAGGTATAATAGGTGGCGGACGACAGTGGAGATGAAGAAAAGACGGAGATCTTCAAACGGAGGAGGGTGATGATGATCTACCTTTTTATATATTTATAATTTTTTTCTTTTCATTTATTTTAATAAAAATATGACACGTATACAAAATAACAATTAAGTAAATGGTTAAATTACAACTTCTCACTTTACATTCTCACCGATTCGATATAGATATATTTTATAACACTAATTTGTATTATTAAATACTATCGACATGGCTAATGCTTCAGCGGGTTTCCACCGTTTGTGTGCTCTCGCTTTGGTTTTTCTGTGTTTGCGTTGTCGTCGGCCAGTATCTAGTGTTCTTCGTCGACATGGCTAATGCTTCTCTTAATTTAGGTATAGATTTGTGTCTTGTGTTTGATTTGGTTGTTGTTTCTGCAGAAATTGACTTCTTAGGTTTGAAATTTTGCATTTCATTATAATATCAATAGAATGTCTCAGTTTTGGGATTTTTGGTATGTGCTTGGTTGAATTTAGGTATGTTCTTGTTTGAATTAGGTTCATTCTTCCTTTTCATTTTAAAATATGTTTCTATTTGATTGGTTTGAAAGTTCGCCGAAAACCAGTTGGTCATGAAGCTAGGTATGTGCTGGTTGATGCACCTTTAACCATTAACTGATGCACCTTATAATAGACTATGATGCACCTAATGAGAAACATTAATGATTTGTGTTCATAATGCATTAATGTTAACTGGTTGATGCACCTTTTATTTTTTACTGATGCACCTAATGAGAAACATTAATGATTTGTGTGCATAATGTATTAATGTTAACTGGTTGATGCACCTTATAATAGACTCTGTTGCACCTAATGAGAAACATTAATGATTTAGGTGCATAATGCATTAATGTTCACTGGTTGATGCACCTTTTACCATTGACTGATGCATCTTATTTCAGGATATTATGCACCTAATTATAACATTGATGATTGTGTGCCTAATGCATAAAAATAGGTGTTTCATGCACTTTTCCTCGGTCAACAATGAACTTATTTTGGTGATGCTTATTATTTATTGCACTTTTTCATGTTTGTCAGGAAATGGAAGTCAAAAGATGCCTAGTATTATATCTGTTTCTCCAAGTATTAATGTTGACTATATCATTCATGAGTGCAATGATTCATTGAAGCCCTATCTTGGTAAGCTTTTCCCAACTCTTCATGCTCCCATCACCTTTTATGAAGCTTATGCACTGGCATGTGATTTTACTGTTCGTTGTTGTTCGACAAATAAAGATAAGAGTGTACCACCAATTGTTCTCAGGATGTACCTTTGTTGTAACAGAGAAGGATATAAAGTTGTATCCCCATATTCTGAGTTCAACCATACTGCCCCGACAGATGGAGATCGATGTTGTGAAGAGGAGGAGAGTATCTAATAGATGTGGATGTGGATGTGAAGCTAAGCTAAGCTTCCTCCCCCCTCGCGACCATTTACACTATCAATGCATTTTATGATGCCCATGAAGCAATGTATGTGGTACGTATCACTGCACCCTTGATGAACTGCGAAAAGAGGCTGATATTCACCACTTTAGGGTTCAAGACGAATTTGGTAGAATCTATGATGTACAACATGTTGTTGCAAGGAATGAGTATGTTTCTTCTTGCAACAATTTCCTTAATTTGTGGTTTCCTTGCCGACACATTTTTTTTGCCTTACAGAATTCCCATGCAGCTAATTTGCCTCCTACCCTCATTAACACTCGTTGGACCAAGCAAGCTATTATACAACAAATTTTTGAAGTAGATGGTGCAGTATATGATGCTAGTGTTGAAATTGATGAAAAAAAGCGGCGGCTGGCTGAAGTGATGACAAAAATGTATTCTTGTGTTGACATTGTTGGTGATGACATGAATAGATTGAAAGAGTTTTTTAGCTATTTTAAAGGATCAAAAGGCTGCATTCACAAGATCTGAAGTAGTTGATCCTTCTTCCTTAACACCATCTAGAAACTATAAGTTTGAAAAACTTGTAGGCCCGTTACCTGATCAAGTAAATATTCATCCTCATGAAATGGCAAAGAACAAGTTCAAGAAGAGGCGTATTAAAGGTGGCCAAGAAGTTGGAATTGAAAATTCCAAAAAGAAGAAAAGAGTTTGTACTATTTGTAAGAGGTCGCGACACAACATCACTACTTGTCCTCAATATGTGAATTAGTTGCTCCAAACTTTCAATGTAATGAGTTATTAACTAGATATTTTTAGTAATGCACTTATTAATTATGACAGATGCACCCATTATATTTCAGCGATGCACCAACTTTTATTAAGAATGCATAGCACCCCGTTTGCTTGATAGAATTAGTCGTGATTTGATTTTTCAATTTTTTAGTCATGCATTTTTTGTAGCTTATTCATGCATTTTTTGTAGCTTATTCATGCACCGATTAACATTCAATGATGCACCAATTATCATTAAGTGATGCACCATTTCCATAAAGTGATGCACCATATTTTATTAAGTGATGCACCATATTTTATTAAGTGATGCACCGATTATATATTTGGTGATGCATCAATTATGATTCTGTGATGCACCAATTGTTATTCTGTGATACATTAAGAAACAACTACTCATGCATTTTTGCCATTGTGAGTAATCAGCAACCACAAACCATTTTGATGTGCAACCACAAATACCTTATCCAATGTAATTCATAAGCAAACTTGTCTTACAACCATAAATCCAAACTTGTTGTTAAAAAGAAAACTACAAAATGTTCACAAATCATCCAAATTGTTCACAAACTTCCTATGTCTTCCCTACTTCTTTCTACTCATTACTCCTTCCATGTCCACGTCCACGTCCACGCCCACATCCACGACCAGATGGCGTTGCTCTTTCAGTTTCCTCTTCATCATTTACAACTTTCAAGACTTGTAATATCTCATCAATTCTTTCCTTCTTTAAATTGAAGCTGCTTGTTAGAAGGGCATGACAATATCGTATTCTTAGCTTGGCCAACTGTTTCTTGTCTTTCTTTTCCAAATTTGGATTCCAATTTGACAGCTCATTGCCCTTGTAAATCTCCATATGCCTTAGTAGAAAGACTCCACAGTTGTTTTTGTTCTCTTTGTCCCTCCAATTCATTTCGAGTCTTTCAAATGGCACGTTTTGAATTAAGGATGGTTTGGGTGTCATTGCATTATCCTTAAAGAAGTGGGCCATCAATGTCCTCTGCATTAATAAACAAGTACATTTAACAAGAGTAAACTTAAGTGATGCACCAATTATATTTCAGTGATGCACCAATAATATTCCAGTGATGCACCAATTATATTTCAAAAGTGTATATACCATATTAGATGGTACATCACCATACTTTTCCATATCCCCGTTTGATGATTTTTTGAGGATGTGAATACTTGGCTTGTTGACATTTATGGTTATCAAATAATAATGGTCCTCCCTGAGAATTGGGCAAAAAAGCTGTCCAAGA
Organism: Oxyria digyna; assembly: GCA_029168935.1. Lineage (NCBI taxonomy): Eukaryota > Viridiplantae > Streptophyta > Magnoliopsida > Caryophyllales > Polygonaceae > Oxyria > Oxyria digyna. Next base: position 2,852,954 of record JAPVLV010000017.1, read on the forward strand.
GAGAAAATCGAATTGTAAGATAACTAAACACATATTAATAGTTCATGCACCTATTCTCACTATCTGATGCACCCAACATCATTAGCTCAAGCAACAACAAGTAATCACTCATTCACAAATGTTTAACAACTCGTGCACATGTTCTCATGAACTCGTGCACCAACTATTGTTAACCCATGCACCAATTAGCATTCATTCATGCACCTACATAAAAAAAATGCATAGGAATATTACCACATCAACTTCATCAAGCGTGTATCCTCTCCTTTGAAAAGCTTTCACCTTATTAAATGTTTCATGGACTAGTTACGAGAAGAGGTTAAATCTTTCTTTCAGAATGTATACTGCAAGTTCAGTGTCTATAACATAACCCTGTCAAAATAAAATATTTGAGTTAAAGATTTGCAAAAATATAATCTGAATTTGGTGTTCTAATTTATTGACTTACCGTAGCCATGTATGGTAAAAAAAATCTTAATGGCTATGTTGGGGCTCTAAATTCTTCATTTTCATTAAACAATAAAGTAAAAGCATCTATCATGTCATTGTCTATCTCTATATCTTTCCTCATGCACATGAAGTTGCTTTTCTTTATACTTGTACTATGTATAATGAAAAGATAGTCTTTGCTACAACACAAAAAAATCAATTTGTTAACTTCCCACATGTTATTAAAATTATGTAATATTAAAGTAAATATATTGTTACCTCTCATTTCCTTCCTCACTGGTCAACCATTGGTGGAGGATTTTTTCATCAACTGTCAATGTTGTTGTAAAGTTATAATGTCTCTCTTTAAACGGTGATATCGTGCTTGCAGAAGGAAATTTCTCCCTTTTAGTGTCAAGCTCTTCTTTGGAACCGCACGTAATTTTCACCTGACAAATATTCATTACACATATTCATGAATCAATTAGTTAGTTCATTTGTCAACTATGAGAACTATACAAGTACTAGATGACGCACCAACACAAACTAGATGATGCACCAACACCTATTATTTGATGAACCAACATAAACTAGATGATGCACCAAAACAAGCTACAGGATGCACCAACATTTACTAGATGATGCACCAAAACAAATTAGATGATGCACCAACACCTACTATCTGATAGGGCTGAGCAATCGGATTATCCGATCCGATCCGGTAAGCCGGATATCCGCTAAAAAAATTTACAAAAAATCCAGATCCGTATCCGGTCCGTTTTGGAGCGTATATCCGGTAAATATTGTCCGGATCGGATCAGATATTTGACTCAGATATCCGAATCATCAGATTTCTAGAAGGTATATGAAAATTAAATTAAACTTTTTATTTCTATTAAAATTAAAATTCACAAAATATAAAATAAATGTTAAATATATAATTATATATATTATATAGAGGAATTAAGATATGAAAATTAATATATTTGATTCATTTAGCGAATCAACAATTTAAATAAGCAATTAAAATTTAAAATTTTGAGAACAACAATAAAAGTTATGTTATATACAAGAGAATTTTGTCTTAGAGAATATATCCTATTGTTTAAAAATGTATAAAAATAATTATTGAATCATATGCACTTATAAAAGTATATTTTAGTTCTATAAAAATATATTTATATATTATAATAATAGTACCAGATATTTTCGGATATCCGTAAGCTAAATATCCCGATCCGTATCCGGTCCAAATATCCGGAAAATTCACCCGGAGCGGACCGGATTCGGATAAAACTTAATCGGATATTTTCGGATGCGGATTTTTAAGGATCGGATCTGCGGATGATCGGATCGGCCGGATCAGATATTTTTGCTCACCCCTACTAGTATCTGATGTACTAACATAAACTTGCAGTTATGAACTTTATACATTATTATTTGATTTTTTATACCGTTTTTTGTTGAGCAGCTTTCTTTTTCTGAGCTCCATCCACCTTCATTTGATCTTCAACCTCCATTTTTTGAGCTACCCTCTTTCCATTTTGTGTAGCAACATCTACTTACATTTGTTCTCCAACCTCCTTTTCAGTCTGAGAAACATCTTCCTCTTGAACTACACTCCTTCCTTTTTCAGTTTCAACCTCCTTCTCTTTTTCTGTTGTGTCTTCCCTTTCATCCACGCCCTCAGAAACAACTTGTCTTTCTTCAATTTCTTCATCTGGCACGTCCTTTCCTTTGTCTGTCTCCTCTTCCTTCTCAGCTAGATCTTTCTCCCCAACTTCCTGCCGATTACCTTCATTCTCACCTTCTTCTTCCACCTCCTGCTCTTGTTGTTGTTCTACTTCTTGCTCTCTATCGGTTTCCACAGTTTCAAGAATATCCATATGTTCACTCTCCTTCTCGGTTGTTTCCTCTTGCAATTTCTCTTGAACCTCTTCTACAACACTTTCGTCTGACACGTCCTCAACATCCTTTGCATTATTCACCTCCTCAGAACCATCTTCAGCCGCCACTTCTTGCTCTTGTTCATTAACACTGTCTTTCTTGGGTAATTCCTCCTCTTGAACCTTTTTGGAAATGTTTTCTTCTTCTTGCAGCATCTCAGCGACACTTTGCTCTTGCATCTCGTCAGCTACTTGGGTGCTAGCAGCATCTTGCTCCTCCTCGGTAGTTTCCTCAACATTTGTTGTAGGTTCCAACCTCACGGGAGAGAAACCTAGGTCACAACTAAGTATTTCTGGACCAATCTGTAATAATAAAGAAAAACTAGGTATTAGTTGATGCACCAAATAGTAATGACTCATGCACCAAATAGTAATGACTCATGCACCAAAGCTCAACAACTCATGCACTAATGTTCTACAACCAATGCACCAACTAGTATTTACTAATGCATAAAAAATCCTACACTCATGCACCTATTTTTATTAACACATGCACCAAAGACAATTCACTCACGCATTAAAGTTTACCATGTAAAGTTACTTACTTGTCTTTTCCTTTTGGAATAAGTAGTGGTCCCTTTTGTGATTTTTGACCTTAACGCTTCTTTTGCAGGAAGGCTCGAACTAGGTTCCACATTCTCACTGTCATTAGAGATTTTGTCCAGCAAATTTTTAAATCTTGGCATGTACATGTTGCCATTTTGTTCTTCTTGCTCTGCAATTGTCTTCTTCACCTCCTCCATACACTTGACTGCTAAATCCCAGAACTCCGTGTTTTGGGATGCTTGTTCCTCCTCCTCCTCAGGCATCACTTCTTCAACTTTTGTTGTAAGTTTCACATTTATTATTTTCTGAACCTCATGGTTCACTGTTTGCAATGCAACACTTTTCTTCAACTTTTCTTCAACCTCAGGCATCACTCCGTGTTTTGGGATGCTTGTTCCTCCTCCTCCCCCCTCGCGTTTACAAGCGCACTGAGGCTAGGCCGACCTAGATTCAATTTCCAAACCCACTATGCATGATTTCTTCATCCTCCCTGTTTTTAAGCATGTTTGTGGTCCAATTGTAGATTATTCGAAATCTTCTAGGTACTGTTCGACCTTTCCATCTCAGTCTATCAACGTAAATCAACTATGTATAATAAGAAAAAATGAATTAGTCCCTAAATAGATGATGCAATAACACACACCATCAGATGCACCAACACCAACTGGTTGATGCACCAACACAACTGGTTGATGCACCAACTCATACTGGTTGATGCACCCACACCAACTGGTTGATGCACCAACTCATACTGGTTGATGCACCAACACCTACTACATACTGATGCACCAACACATACTGGTTGATGCACCAACACATACTGGTTGATGCACCAACATTTTTTCATGGACCTAATCTCAATACTCATAAATCATTTAAATAAAATGCCAAAAGAAATAATATATTTATACCACGAGTAAGAGCGTACTCCCATTGAAACTTGAAGATTGTTTATTCCCCCACGCAAGTGCACAATCAATAAGTGACTTGTAGAGGAATGAACTCCAATTGAATTTGCTTATTTGATCAACATCCTCCAGCAATTCCATAATGTTAAACTTTATTGACCCACTTCCATAAGATGCAACGATTGTGTTGACAAAAAGAAGAATGAAGTATCTCTTGTACCATGGCCCTCCATTATATGCTTTCATCTTGTTGAAGACTTCAGCCATTAAGGGTTTCTTGATATCCCTCCATGGAAAATCTTCCTTCCGTTTCAGCAGCATCATTGGATTCTTGAGTGTTTTAGGCACCACAACTTCAATGTCTCCTTTTGGAATACCAAGGTAGTCATGCCCATCATTTTCTGTTACTACAATCTTCCTTCCATCTAGGAGTTTGATTGTAGAATTGAGTGGGTGGAATTTGCTGAAGACATAGTGCCCTAGCCGCATAAGTGTTTCTATGATATCCCAGGTAAGGATATTACCAAAGCCCATTTCATTTACAACATTCCTATGGTTGTAAGTGAATTTCGTGGCTGAAAACACGTAGTTTCTAAAAAGACTAAGAGATGTTCCGCACTTCAGTTTATCATAATCATTTCTCATTTTTTAATGCACCTTTTATTCCCGGGCTTTGCAGTTTGGATTTCATTACAAACACCTTTTCCCCCTTCTCTGCCTTCTTGGGATTAGGCATGTCCATCTTCCTTTCCCTTTTTTGTCTTTAGCAGTGCTTCCCCTTTCTTTTTCCAATGCTTCTCTTTTCAGCTTGACAAGCATTTCAGCTTTCAAATCACCCTCTTCCTCACTGTCATCTTTATGTATGAGCTTTTGCTTGGAATATCTCAACTTCTTCTCTACTTTCTGTTATAATAAAAAATAACACATAGACCATTAATAAAATGGTAGACAATACATATAATAGTGATGCATCAATACATTCAAGATGATGCACCAATACATTCTAGGTGATGCACCAACCCACACTAGGTGTTGCATAGACCATTAATAAAATTGTAGGTGATCCATCAACCCACACTAATTAATGCACCATCAACACAAATTATTAATAAAACTAGATTCAAACCCCCAGGCGTAGCGCGAGGCTTTTATAGATTTTTGTATACGGTATAATGTTGTAAATAAGCGATTTAGAATATAGATAGGTGGTGGACGACAATGGAGATGAAGAGAAGACGAAGATCTTCAAATGGAAGAGGGTGATAATGAGCTAACTTTTTTCTTTATTTTTGATTATTTTCTTTTCATGCATTAAATAGTGCATTAAGTGGGTACCAGTTGCCATAACTTTCTGAATGGCAAACAACTTTATATGAGATACTAGAAACGGGTCCCTATGCGCAGGGTAATTACGCTTTTTCGTCTCAAAATTGGATTGGGGTAATTATATATTTACAACCTTTTCCGGGGTATAATTTTATTCTATTCAGGCCAAAGTAAATCTAACCTGCAGATCAAGATATCAACACACAAATAAACGAACAGTAGAAAGGATACAAATAGTAAATTGATTGGTTCAATTACAAATTGACAATAACCATGAGTAACGGCGAAATACAATATGCAGAAGAGTAACGACGACTTGATGAGAGAATTCAATACGAAATCTCAGTCGAAAAAGTTGGAAGAACTAAAGTTGAAATCAGAAGAGGAATTCAAGCTGCCAAAGAGTAATGGCGACGTAATGACAACTTTCTAGGTCATTGTCGGCGCTTTGCGTGAGCCAAACACATTTTATTTATGTCTATATTCATATACTTAATATATTTTTTCATATATGTACTTTTTAGTAAATTATAATAAAATGAATTGAATATCTCTTATATATGTACCAAAATCACATAGTCGTTTATGTTGCTCAGATTGTTCTTCATCGTCATATGGATTGGAGGTGAAGAGCGAAGAAAAAAAAGATGAAAATGGTGGAAATACTAACCAATTAAGCACATAATTATGGTTTTATTAGAAATTTAATAAGTCTCAATTATCATTGTATAATGGGAGATAGAAAGAAAAAGGAAAAATTAGATTTAAACATTAATTAGTCCCAATTGTCATTACTTTCTCAAACCCATCAATTTTTATATATATACTAGATCCGGAAACCTGCGCTTCGCGCAGGGAAATCACAGTTTTTTGTTTGTGGTTAATCATTAAACATGTCAAAAATTTAAAATGAGTGAACGGTGATATAATTCAATTCTACAAACTCGTAAAATGCAAATACAACTATTGCAACAGTGGTTGCAACCGAAATCTGCAACATAAAGTATTTATATGATGTTAATGTTTTACCGAGGCCAATGTTGTTTGGCGTGTTACATGTGGCGTGTTACATGTTTTACTGAGGCCATGCATATGAATCAATCTTAGGTGTTGTCAATATATAGATTAAAAATATCTAATTAATCCAAATTAATTTTTAATCGGGGAAGGATGAGGCGTCAGAATGAAACGAAGGAATTGATGAACCTGATAGAGATGAGAATGAATTTGGAGATTGTGATAGAGGAAGGAGACGAAGATGGTGTATTCTTAGTTGATGATGGAATTAACATTTAAGAAAATAGGTAATTAGGATAAAGATTTAAAATATATTTTTTTTGGTAAAAAAAAAGATTTAAAATATTAGAGTAGCATTTATTAGGTACATGTTGCTTTTACTTCTTCAAACTCATCAACTTTTATATATAGATAGACTAGATCCGGAAACCCGCGCTTCGCGCGGGTATGAAACGTGTTTCTTTCACTTTGTAATGTTGTTTATCGGGCTTATTAAAATTGTGTTTGGGTAATACTATTGTCGAATGAACTTATATTGCGTCTTTTTTAAAGACTTTCCCCAAAACATTATCTTCAAAATTCTATAACAATCAACAATAAGTCTCATGCTTCCCATTACACTATAAACATTAGACCCTTTTCCAATTCATTCTTACGAACAAACCAATCCAGAAATAAATATCAATCAGGTTGAATCTAAATCTTCTTTCTTTCTCAACAACACCCATAACAAAACCACACTGGCCTGGATAGAAAAGCAAAACGAACAAATCTCTTACTGCATAAGCAGCAAGACCTATTCCACCACCACACATTCTAAAGTACAACACCCACAACAAAATCATTGAATTTCTACAAAACCCAGAAACAAAACAACTATAATTATTGATATTATTAGTCCCATAAGTAGTAAAACCCCTTAGAAAATGCAACAAAAGATCCACATTCTAAAACAAAAGAATCATTTAATCAAACACATTATGAGCATGATGAAATATCCGATGGGAAAGTAAATTGTGGAGAGCGAGCAGTAATACTGAACATCAGGCTTAAACCCTAATACATTTTTCGACCATTGGACGAATTTGATAGCTGAAATGGGATTTGAAGGGAGAATAGAATTTGATCTATGTGGCTGGGCTGAAAGGAACATCCAAATTTCTATTGTGATTAGTTATCACTTTACTAAAACCGTAGGAATAGAGTAGTTCAATAGTTATGAATGGCCTCATTTGATATTAATTAAAAAATACCATATGAAAAAACCATTTTTTGAATGTGACTCATCTTCTCATGCTTCAAACCAATAGCAAAAACATCCTCATTAACAACATCATTTGGCCTTAATACATGCATATACAACGATGAAACAATTACATGATTCGAAGCGTAGCTGAAAGGCACAAAGTATAAAAAGAAGATATATACAAAAGATTCTTTGACTCTTTAGTCTGGCTGACATCACTTGTTGCTAGGAGGGGTGTGATCACATTTTTAGAAACTACATATTCAATCAACAACTTGCAATTAGCATTATGATGAGGCTAAAGTCGTAGTGCCAAATCAATGAAAACTCTAAACACTAACTAAAGTATAGCAAGCAAGTAGAGGTCGAACCCAAGGGAGTCAAAACACCAATCGCTATGCAGTCAAGCGAAATACCAACTAACGAACAAGTATCAAGTAACCAAGGGGGGGGGGGGGGGTTTGATTGTATGAAACACAAAAGTAGCAAGTATCAAGCAAAGAAAGTTTGGGTGAGAGTATGATGAGAAGGGGTTTCACCTAGCAAGTATCCACACAACAGTCAATCAAGTTGGTCATAGATTTATCTCAAGTTCTATTCAATCCTAGGGAATGTTCCTATTCCAATCTTTAATATATCAGCAGGCCAACCGATCCTGATAATACTTACTATTCAACAATCAGGGAAACCTCTCGAGATTAGATGAAATAGCAGCAAAGGGCACATGAATCATAAGGATGCATGCAATAACTTACAACCGTCAAGTATTAACATGCAATCAATTCTTTTTCATAAAAGCAATCAACTACCAGATCATGCAGATATGAATGCTACAATGACAAGGAATTCCACCGTATATTCCTAGTCTAGAAATAGAAAACTATCAATCAAACTAGGTGATCAAGCTAGCAAAACTAATAGAAATCAATAGATGAAGAACAAGAGAATTAATACAAACCCATAGGAAAAGAACAAGAGTTTAGAAATCTCACAACTTAATAACTGAAGGTTTCAACCGCTAAGTAAAACAATGGAGATTAGTTCCTACTCATGGTTGCAGAACTAAATTGTCTGATGGAAAAGATAAATGGAAAAGATAGAAAGAACTAGGGTATATAAAGAGTCTAACCCTAAAGATATATGGTAAAAGATAAATATCCTAAAACTAATAAGGAAATAAAATAAAGCAAATAAAACAAAAAATAACGTAACCGAAGTCGGTTCCGTTCGCCTATCTCATATCACTTCATGCCTACGTGAATTAATTCACGTGAATAAGTGGGCCACTTTAGCCCATCTTGCCAGCCCATCTTGCCAGCCCATGCGTCAGCAGCTTCAAGTCACACACTCTTCTTACGGGCCGGCCTTCTTCTTCAATAATGGGCCAACTGCTTGCTTCTATTCCATGGCCCAACTACGTGAAGTCCAGTCCAATCAACGTGGCCCAGCTCTCCTGTGAAGGTAAAATTCAACACAATACCCGCGATCGCGGATATTAATCCGCGGTCGCGGATCTATTAAATCTTCTCAGCTCCTTTCTGTTGCTCCACCGCGATCGCCTCTGATTCATGGCGATCGCCGTCGGTGATTCTTTAAGTCTTTAATCTTCTTCGGTTCTGATCTCCATTTCTTCACTTCTTAATAAATATCTCAGAACATAATAATGACTCGAAACACATATGATAATACTCCTAAACTAATGTAATAATCCCTAGTTACGCTATACAAAGTGCAGCGTATCACATTAGATTCCTGCTTGTCATCCAGTGATGCATATATAAAGTTCCACTTTCTTCAAAGAACCAACCAAAGCTTTGGGCACCTCCTGAATATGGTCAATATGTAATACAAAATTTATTCAACACAAGATTAAATTATGTTTATTCAATATCTAATGTTTAGAAAATACATATTCACACTTCTGGTTGGACTGCTGTTGACGGTAAAACTCTCATACATTCCATGGTTATAGTATATGTGGCTTTTAATCTCAAACACATGATGCGTGCCTATCAAAAGTAAGATTTCTGATGCAACTTCCTTTCCCACATGAAAATTAATGCATTTGTTTTTTCTGACGCATATCAATAATCTTAGCTGCCACATAAACTGTCTTCGAGGTCTGCACACAGTTAACATATTAGTATGACATCAATTAATAAATTGGATTATTTCCAAAAACAAATATATAGATAGTAATGGTTTTAACGTTGCCTTTGTGTCTTTGCGAGCTCTTCCCAAGTCTAGAAGTTGATACAAAGTACACGCTTCCGTCTTAATTAGGTCTAAAAGTCTTAACCGGCCTGGGACCCTTGTCACCCCTAGCAGACCAATATACAACTTGTTTAAAATATGACCAACTAAAAAGCTCCCTCAATACGGGAAAAAAATTCCCCAATTTGACTCAAAGATCTGTCGTAATTTCTGCATATTTGGGTCATCGTTTTTTTCAAAGATACAGGTTGCTGAAAGTGTTGGAAAGGTAAATGTCCCCTACATAACCCAAACATAAATTAGCACCCAAACACAATACAGAAACAAACAAACAAAAGATTGGTGGCATGGTGCTATTCCAACTACAGTTTGATTAGTTGTAATTTTAAGATGACCCAATAGCTCACCACTACCTTCACAAAAACACACATACTGCCAGGAAATGTCAAACTTGTCCACTAAGTTTGGAAACTAATAAAAATACAGGGATTTCCACAACAACATAAAAAGAATCAAAATTCCGAATAATATGTTGCTTAATTCTCTGGATCAGTATTGATCTTATATCTCTAGTCTCTACATTGTACTCTAACATACATTAATTCTCATTTTACAGTATCTTAGCTTAAGAGAATCAAAATCCGTATTGAATGGCCACATATGTAATCAGTAACTTGGTTGGGTATACAAATGACAACGTGTAGATTTAGACAAAACACACTCAAATCACAGTTAATATTTAATATGTTTTTTTTGTTAAATAAATGAATGAATATTTGTTTTTAACGTATAGCTAATTTATTATATGTACAATAAGTGATAATAAGGTGCTTCCATCTTGAAAACAAAAGAAAGAAAATACTCCATCTTGATGTGTTGAAAATGGGATGAAAATTACGTTAGTGGGTGTTTCATTTAGTTTACTGCAAGGTTTGATCTCCCTTTTGTGAAATGATATTTTTTACCCACAAAGTCTTGTCCAGAACATGATGGTTATATTCAGATTCCTCCTCTTCAATAGTGACTTAAATCCTACAATAGGAATAAGACTACCTCTCCTCACAAATTATTAATGGATCCTTGTTCACAAAAATCAATCAGCTGGTTTGGTACCAGTATTTACTCTACTTTCTTATCCTCCCGCTATTTATGCTGCCAGAAAATGTCAAATTTGTCCACCTAATAAAAATGTAGGAAATTTCACAAAAACAAAACAATTCCAAAAAATGTATTTTTGTTGAGAACCCTTGTTAGCCACATTTTAGTATTGCATTCTTTGAATTATTTATGTCTTGAGTTTGATAAAACAATATTTCAATCCTTAAATTCCTAGAAGCACAACAAAATCTAATAACAAAAAATCAATACATCAACACCGCATAGTGAATACCGCTCAGCCACATCAACGATTCAATGTTACACAGGTACGGGATTTCAAAATAAAGAACATACCTCTGAATGCCTTCACGCTCATTCCAGTGAGTACGACGATGAATGGAGGCGAAAAATTCTTGTTGAGTTTCTCCATAGCGTTGCACAAAGACCCCCATAGAGTAACCTTGATACTGCGGTGAAACACGAATTTATACAAAAAAAACCTTAAGTAAAGGGGGAATACATTGCAGCAATAAAGTCGGGAGGTGAAAGGTTTAACGGAAGAAGAAGCATGGAGAACTGAATAGGAGAGTCAGACTCTAAAATTTCTGAACTTTTTACACCTGCCTCTATAAAATTTTTACAGATACAACTGGTTACAGAAGTTAAGGAACCAAAGCATGCCAAAATTAGTTGCAAAAAATAGGTTTAAACAAATTACCAAGAGCACATAAAGCTTCTTGTTTATCTTCATGAGAGTCATATTCCTTCCAACTCCCCTATACAATGGCAAACCAGAAAACATGAATCAAGGAAACCATAAACCACATGTGTTCACATAGAGTATACAGAAAAATGAAGTGAAATCAATTATAGGAAAAGAGAAGGTTACCCACCTTAAACTTTAAACATTGTTTTTCTGATTTATCAGGTTCTCCATAACAAATGCCAAGTACTCTTTAAACTTCAAACTCTATTAGAATTTCAAACCTATAGATACAACAGGTCCAAGTTGGTTCCATATACTGAGTTAAAGCAAAACAAAGGGAAGTTTTGTCATATTCATCATCTTATTGAAATTGCATATGTTGCATTCTCAATCCTGTTTCAAGAATTGACAACTGAATTTGCTTTAGCAGGAAAAGCACCTAGAAAACCGTTAGATACCATTTTCTGGTTTAAGGATGAGAAAACATAGTTCAACAATAAGTTGTGTAACCTAAAGATCAATTAGGCAGGAAGTGATACTAAAAAAAGCTGAAATTGGGTATTTTTGATAGAATTATCTTTAATCAAAGGGACATGTGGAATACATTGAAGTGACAGAGAGTAATTATTCTTGTTCAGTCTAAAAATATATGCAAAGGGCTCAAATTCACTTCCACAACTGTTGAAGAATCATATCTCCAAATGACACTTGTCGTGTTAGGTCATTTATTGGATCAGCTGCAATGCAAACAAAGAGTCATAAACTTATATGTATGATTACAATAAACAGTTTCGCAATCAGAGGCAATCCGTATAAAATACTAACACCATAATATATTAAGTTAATCAGAGACTTGTAATCCTCTAGCTGTGACATTTTCAAAATTCAAAAATAGCCTACTTATATTTGAACCTAGGAACATTTTAGTTTCAAAATACTATTTCATGAACAAAAAAAAAAAAATCAACAACAGCCTGAATATTGCTACGGTAAACCATTTCTTCCAGAAAATTACAGCCTTCATATAGCTTCTCATTTCTAATCAATCGACCAAGATGATAGTTGCTCTCAGATTCTTAAAGTCTACAAAAGTCTTTTGGTACATTTAAGTTATTTGATATGTGAATCGTAGAATAATTGAAAATCAGAACTTGATCGATTTGTTTTCTAGATTATCATAGAAAGAAAGTAGCAAGTTTTTTAAGATGTAGGCAGGTTAACCAAGTTTGGTAGCAGGAGCTTTGTGTCGGGAAAAAAGAAGAGAATGCTTTCCCTTAAAAAAGGCCTATTTTGTATGCCCAAGGCTTCATTGTGAAAGCATATTTTATCTCTTGGTAAAATGAAGTTAACATATTGTCTGATTTTTTGTTCTCTTCAAGATTGTCTATTTTCTTAGTATTTCAAAAATTGTAGTGCAATATGCATGAGATATCTTGTTTTATGAAGGACTAATAAACTAAAGACTGTCTCTTTTCAAATTCATAAGCTCACTAATCAAGCGACTTTCATTGATTGAAATTTCTAGGCGCCTACAATTTGAAATCATTAAACTCTTATCATAATATTTTGACTAATTTTTAAAGAAAATGTAAGTAATTTGTGAGGAAAAAGTGAGAGAATCAGGATATATGCATTCTACTTAATTTTTAGTATGAGATTTTGGCGTATATTATGTTAACATAGATGAAGAGACCATTTAAACCACTTTACTAAAACAAACTGGTGCCATTATACTGACCTGCTCTAAATTGTAGAGAAGAAGGGGAGTCCGCGGGAGTACATAGGAGTCTCAATGTTGCCAAATTCCTAACATAAAATAAATTTTAGGTTTCGATCTAAAGGGCATATATATGTATTTTCAAGTGCCAATATGCATTTAACATTCAAAAATCCTCCCTCACCTATTAGAAATATCAGTTCCGAGTTTTCTTAAGCCTACTCCACTTTTGAGGGGAGCCGAACATGCTGCAACATCAAACGACATTGATTAGAGCACAACCATTAATGTTCTTGCTGTGAAACAGGTTGAGAAAAAATGGTGCCTAACAATGACTATAAAAGAAGGGAAGTACATGTAGACATAGTTCCTCAATAGGCATTCTTTTTATTTCAAAATGACAGAAATCAGTGCAGGAATTTAAGAATACCCACCATCCATGAAGCAGCCACCACCTGAAGATATGTAAGCTTTTCCTACGATGATTTCAATATTAGTAAGAATCTTAACTTCAAAGAGTATGCCATATGTGTTTGCACTGTCCACCTAAAAACATATCACAAAATAGACAAGAATTCTTTTGACAAACACATGAGTTATTTTAGCATTTGATCCCATAATTTCATATTGCTAAACACCAGAAATTTTCATGAGGATACACTTGTGGGGGTTCCCCAAACTGAAAACAGAAGATATAAAAGTAGAAGGTACATGAATTGCTTACTTCATACTTCTGTAGCAAATGAATGGCTTGCCCAAAAAGCAAATATAGGCCTAGAGAGTGCTCAAACCTAGAATGCACACACCAAAGAAAGCCTTGTTCGCTGCACCTGCAAATTGAAATTAACAAAATTTCATATTCTGTATGATACGTATGAAAGGCAAGAGATAACGAAACATGATGACTGTCTAATCAAGAAACCAAAAAGTTGGCCTTGAATTCAGTCTCGGTTGGGAGACGGAAGAGCAGAGTGGTGGAGATTCGAGCCAAATCCACGGGGGCCGCAAAGATGATTGAGGTGGAAGTTGATAAGCCTCTCGACCTCACCCTTGGTCAGAAGCAAGAGGGTGGAGTTGTCATCACTATAATTCACTTGCTAACTCACTAATTATTTTGATTCACCACTTAGGATCATCCAAGTTAAATTTGATTTGAAGCAGGTTGCAATACAGCAACAGAAAATGAGTTTCAAAAAAATTGAGAGTAAAATAATTTTTTATTTCAGCGAATTTCGCAACTCAAAACCCCAAGCCAGGAAGGATCAAGAATTTTAGATGTGAGCACTTATTTGAAAGTGGCATAAGAAAACTTGCTTGTTGTGGCGGAATGGGCGTATAACTGAAGGGGGAGGGCGACGTTGAAGCCAAACAAACTGCTTCCTTGCAAACATCAATCATTTCCCACCTGACCATGAACTGATATTGCTTTTTTACTTCCTGCATAAAACAGAAATTGCAAATGTTCAGAATTGAATTAACATTTAAGCTAGAAACAGAAGAGCATGGTGCTTGTGTTCGCACGACCTAACATCAAAAGAATTTAACAAATCTTACGCGATTGACCAAAGAATTTAAAATGATGGACATTCTTTGCTGCACAAACCTTTCGATGGTTGAAGTTAACCCGCGAACTCGAATTGCACATGATTGTGATGCAAAAAACTCTTGCACTTCTGAAAGACGCCTTATCTGCAAGGAAAGAAGCAAGCTAATTCTGAACAGGGACAATCACAATCAATAAATTCAGATTCGGAGACAGAAAACTTGCCAAAACTGAACCCTGAAAAACACCAAGTGGGGAAATGACAGGTGACATCAAATAGATGTTACATTGACAGAATATAGAGATGATAAAGATCTTCAACATTCTTTCACACATCAATCTAGATCAACAAAGTAAGCTACCTGGAGGAAGGAGCCTTTTGTAGTTTTACCCATTAATTCTCATCAAGTTACTTAACTTCCAATTTATCATCAAATCACTCACTTTCAACACTAATCCCTAAACCTCACAATGAACCAGTATCCCAACCACAACACTACAAATCGTCTCTAAACTTCCAATGAATCATCAAATCACTCAATTCCAACACAAATCCCTAGACCTCAAACTGAACAACAACGGGAACCGAACAATAAAAAAAAACACAACATCAATTAGCGTTTAGAACTACATACCTTTGTTAATTGAGTATCATCACATTAAGGAAGACAACAAAAACTTATCAGGACATGAAAAGAGTAAACTGAATCATTAATTTTATCAGTTCAAGGTCATGTCAACAAAACTTTCTAGGACATAAAAGGAGGTCAATCTCTCAGTGATTTCGAGCTACAACAGAAGCAAGCCGAGGCATCTTGAATAATTGAATTAAAAAAAAATTAGAACAGTTAGGATCGAAACTATCCACATGATTTGTGGCCTTAACAATCACAACTTCCAAGTCCTAACACCGAACCACGAAGAATAGGAAATAATCCAATAATGAATAATCCAAATTTATTGATTATCACCAAAATTAGGAAGAGAAAGACCTTGTAGTCGTTTTTTATTTGAGAAAGGCTAATTGCAGTATAACCTTTGATTGGGACATAAGCCTGCCTTCAGCCATATTTGAAGAGTCTCCATTTAGCACTTATCTAACCTCCTCTCTTGCACACGCTTGCGGAGATATCTCTGAAAGAACACCAACAACAGAAAGAATAATTGCACCATTGACAATACTACATAAACTGAGAAGCAGAAACAGAAATAGAGATTTAGTTGTGTTTGCTTTCACAACTAAATGTTAAACAAAAAAGAGATTTAGGGTTATAAACTTGAATAGTATAGAGTATTTGGAATGTAAAAGTTTCTAATGTCCAAACATAATGTAGGATTTTGCTTTAATATCTTGTCATGAAACTATTAAATAGATAGGCAGAAAAGCTATCGCAAGAAAGTAAAACTTATCACACCTTCAAACGATTAGCAGAGTGCTTAAGATCCTTTGTTATCAGCCTGATAATTATCTAGTTCTTCTTTGTTCAGCATTGCACTTTACTCATTAAACAACAACCTAAGGACTTAGCGATTATACACCAACTTAAGGACTTACCGATTAAATAGAACTTACATATTCTAAATGGTTATCAAAATTTACATCTCATTAAGCCTAAATTAGGACAAATCAGAATCTCAAATTTCAACCCAAAATTAGGGTTCACACAACTCTTTAGCATTTCCATCAATTTGATAACCCAAAATTGAATTTAAATCTATTTGTTGAAATACAAGCAATATAAAATGTTGAGTAATTTTGAATCCCTAATTCTCCCCCCTTCGCCTCTCTCCAAAAATCAAGGACCGATCAACAACCAAAAGAACAAAATCAGAAATCACAACAATCCGCACTCATCAAGAAAACGCAATGAATAAACATGTAGCAGAAGTAAAGAGCTCGATATCAACAATCGAAGACGCGATTCAATTTATCCAAGCAGGTCTGACTGTAGGAACAGAGACCGAGATCTAATACACCACAAATTCGAAGCGAAAATAAATGATCGGAAAGGAAACTAACCGCAGTTGGAGGAAACAGATGAATTGCGAGAGAAGGAAGCATGAATAGGGAAAACTTTGGGGCTTGGAGGAAACTTCATTAGGGCATGTGAATGGATGAAATCAGGAGAAATCTAAAGGTCGTAAACTCGTAGCCATTAACGCAAGATCAAACCGCCCACAAAGCCCGAAGTTTTAATGATTGGCCCGTTTTCGGCCCGATACAATTTACCATTACTTCTGCAAACTCATGAATTATTATATAGATATAGATGACATAATGTACAAATGCTTACCATCAAGTGGAGTTGATTCTTCCTGGTACTCGGATGATGTGGATGGTTGCTCCTCTTCTTCCCTTTATGTTAAACAATACACATATATCATTAATAAAATAGTAGTCAATACATATGCATCAATGCACCAATAAACATCAACCCATGCACCAATAAATAACCACTCATGCATTAAAAATCATCCACCTCATGCACCAATATTTATGTATTCATTCATGCATCCTCATAAAATAAAAATCACTAATAAAAATCAAAATATACACATGCACCAATATACATCCACAAATGCACCTTCATAAAAAAAAGACTTATACTCCAATAACTACTTACACATGGAACTTTTAATAATAAGTGAATGATGCACCAACACATGCATTTTAAGTGATGTACCAAACTTCTTTCATTTATGCGTTTTATTCACTACATATACAACTTTACGCTTTTCCCCAAACACACTCAGTTACAAATGAAAATTAACTCATGGTATGCACCAACAACATATCAAATCATGTACTTACAAAAATTATACATGCATTTATACAAACTTACCAGTGTCTATATGGGGTGGATCACTAATGATTAGTGTGTCATATCTTAGCTCATTGACTATAGCATTATCATTCTGTTTTGTCCTACATTTTATACATAAAAAATAATCCTAAACAACAATATATATCTTTTCACATGGAAACAAATTTACTCATGCATCAATTTCTCTGTAGTCATGCAAGTATATATTGGAGACCTTGCACCTAGAAAGAAATTTATTAATATTTCATATATTCCTAATCCAAGAATGTTTCCGTTATGCAAATAACAGTTGATGCACCAAGCACAATTGTGTGATGCGCCAACACATTAGATGATGTACCAAAACCTATTATATGATGCACCAACACATTCAATGCACCAACACCTCTTATCTGTTACAGAAAATCCATAAACATTTTATCAAGTAAAGAACACAGACAATTTTAATGATCTATAAACAGTTAACACTAGATCTATTCATGCATACTGTATAAAATCCATAAACATTTCATCAAGTGAATAACTGATGCACTTTACAACCAAAATTCTATACCGATGTTTAAACCTGGTGTTCCTGAAGCGATTTTATCTCATATTTGTTGGTTTGTTGATTGTTGTTGTTGATTTGCGTTTATTTATCCGAAATCGCCTTTGAATCACCTTGAAACTCCTCGAAGTCGCGCTGAACAAGAGTATTCTCGCTTCTAGGGTTTGAACTTGAATCGCCTCAAGATTGTTTGCTTTGCACTCGAAATGCTTGCGAGATCGTTGTAGACGAAGAGGAAGTGTGATCGTAGGGAGAGAATCAAAAGAGAATCAAAGAGAAATTTCGAGGTTTGAAGAGAATACGAACGGTATCTTGGAGCAGAGAGAAGAAAGCGCTAGTTTGCTTTTTTATTTTCTGGGATGTTATTTCTTATGTATAGTGCGTGTCTTCTAAAACGGATAGTGCCCACCAGCAAAGCCTCATATAGTTGCTAGCCCTTGGATCTTACTCCATCTTACGGATGGAGTAGATCCTTATTCTTGCTCTAAGAGGGCATCCTCACCGGAATTTCACCCAACCCTTCTTTGTTTCTCGTTCTCAACCCTCATATTTGGTTTATGTTTAAGATTAGGTTTTCTATGCTTTTTCTAGATTTGGTTTTTACAAACTAAAATTATGTTTAAAAGTTAAGACTTAAATTACTTATGTTATATGTGTCTCTTAGTAATATTAATGTAATCTTCATTACAATATCTTTAAAATGATATATAATATTAAAATATATTGTCGTTTCCCGCTATTTTCTATATTTGTTTATTTTAGATTTTTCGTTTTCAGATGTCCCATCGTTTCCCGTTTCCAACTACCATTTCCGTTTTTGTGCTACATAAGCATGTCTGTCCCCAAATTAATAGCTCATTGTCCCCACATTTAGAATATAGAGATTATAGCTATAACATGCACAATCCATTATCATCGAACTTTTAGACTTTTACAACAAAATAAGGCCTCCTTAGAATGTTCATAGAAACTACTAAAAAGGTCTTAAGTTTAGGTATCGAGGTTCTGATATATAAGGATTACTACGTCCGTTCCATAATATAAGTCTTCTTTATTTTTTAGACATCAATTATAAATCGAGGAAATCTTGTAGATTTATTCCGATATATAAGAAAAAACATAGTCGCATGAGATCTTATTTGATTCGTCTGAATGAGTACTTAAAATAATATTAAAATATTATAATTCTTATTAATATACAATTAGGATTGTGCAATTTTCTGTTCTCATTCGATTTTGAACCAAATCGAAGTTAGTTCGGTTTTCTATTCCTATTTTTCTCGGAGTTCGGTTAAAACCCAAACTTTTTATTAAAAAATTAAAAAATTAAATTTTATTAATTTTTAAAAAGTAAAAATAAAATCCGAATATATAGGGTGTTTTTCAATTTTTAAATATTTTTTATAATTTTTTAAATAATTTTCTATATAAAAATTCACAATTCATTTTTTTCCGATTAAAACCGAACCGAAACAGAAAGAATCAAACCTGAACCGAATCAAATACGATTCGATTCTCGATTCCTATGATTTTCTAGTTCGATTTTCGATTTGATTCGGTTCTAATCAATGAACAGCCCTACATGCAATTAGATTTTTTAACGATACAAAACTTACGTTAATATATTGTCAAAGACAAATAAGACGTATTATGGAGGGAGTAGTATATATGATGATAAGTACGTACCAACGGCTACGAGCCTTTTATAGTTGAGCAGAAAGTCATTTTGATGTTGTTTTAATTTTAAATAACATGGTTATTAAAGTCAATCCAATAAATTAGTAAACTCATAGCCAAATACGGAGTAGACAGTAAGGGATAAACTCATAAAACTGATTCATCGATCGATGTATTAATAAAATATTACTATACATAGAACAGCAAGTATTAATAAAATGTCAACGTTTTCTACATAAGTTGAATCTCGACACAACCAAACAGATGGTTGCAAAAAAAAAAATTTAAACATAAAATATTTTGCATCCGTATAGGAGACGTTTTTACAGGAAATACTCGTATACAATTACTTGTCCGATATCGACATTAACGTTCTTTACCGCTAGTAAAACCCTTGCTTTGTCAATGATTTAGGTACTTACGTAACATAACTCATCCGCGTAAACGTATAAGTTTCATGATATTTATATTTATATTACTGTGTACGTTTCAGAATAGCAGTTTAGTAAATTGGGTACATGTCAAGATAGAATCAACATTTCTAGTAGTAATATTTTATTCCTTTTTCTAAACTATAGAAGTCTTATCTTTTATTTTATTTTTCAGTATTTTTATTAAGTTGTTATAAATTTATCATACGATTTCCCATTTTACCGTGTTTACCGTTTTCGAAATCTCTTATTAAACTGTGTGCCTAATCAATACTCTTAAGACATTTATTTACGCGGGGTCTATACGCACTACATTTTGAAACTTTCTGCACTACATTTTCGTACGTCCATAATGGGCGTACGTCCAAAATTGGCGTATAGTGCAATTTCTCGAGTATACGTATACGCTAAAAAAATTGAAAATTGATTTTGGGCGTACGCGGCGGATATAAAAATCCGCCTCGCTTTCTTCTTCCTCCTCTCATCTTATCAGTCGATTATTGTTCATCCGTAACCCTAATTGTCGCCGCCGTCCAATCTTCTCCCATTTCACTCGTTTTCTTCCCCAAATCTATCCTATTCGACTCGTTTTTCTCATACAATCCAAATCTCTCAATCAATTTCACTCGAAATCATGCAATCCGAAGAAATGGGGAAAAGCTCGAAATCCACTCCGACGACGGTGGAGGCTGCGGCTTCGTCTGTTCTCCCTCCCGTCCGTATTAGTGCTGGTGGCGCAAGAGTCCGAGGTGGAGGAGTTGCGCCTGGGCAGAAGACGAATCCGGCGAAAAAGAAAAGGGTCCGTGGTGGTGGAGCTGCGGTGGCTCCTGAGGTGGTCGGTGGCGCTGGCGAGGGGTCTGGAGGTGGAGGGGGGGAGGTTGGTGGCGCCGGCGAGTAGGCTGGAGGTGAAGCAGGTGGTGGTCGGGGTGGAGCTCGTGGTGGTCGGGCTCGTGGTGGTCGGGGTCGGGGCGGTGCGCAAAAACGGGCCCGTTCGAAATCGCCGGAAAAGACACTCTCGATCCACGAGGTACGTTAATATTTTTTTTTTCATTAGTCGTTATTTATCGTTTAGCGTGAAACGTTATTCGATAAATAACGATTAAAAAAAAGATTTATTAATGTAATATGAATTATTTGTTATTTATTAATAAATTATTAATTAGTCGTTATTTATCGTTTAGCGTGAAACGTTATTTGATAAATAACGACTAAAAATAAAATAATAATATATTAATAAATAATATTTATTAATATAATATTAGTTAGTCGTTATTTATCGTTTAACGTTTCACGTTATTTGATAAATAACGATTAAAACGAAATTTTTTATTATTAAATAACATTTATTAATATAATATCGTTATTTATCGTTTAGGTAAAAGAAAATAATATTATATTAATAAATAATATTTATTAATATAATATTAATTGGTCGTTATTTATCGTTTAACGTTTCACGTTAATCGATAAATAATGATTTAAAGAAAAAGATTTATTATTAAATAATATTTATTAATATAATATTAGTTAGTCGTTATTTATCGTTTAGCTTAAAGAAAATAATATTATATTAATAAATAATATTTATTAATAAATCTTTTTCTGATAAATAACGTGAAACGTTAAACGATAAATAACGACTAATTAATATTATATTATTTAAGTCTTAACTTTTAAACATAATTTTAGTTTGTAAAAACCAAATCTAGAAAAAGCATAGAAAACCTAATCTTAAACATAAACCAAATATGAGGGTTGAGAACGAGAAACAAAGAAGGGTTGGGTGAAATTCCGGTGAGGATGCCCTCTTAGAGCAAGAATAAGGATCTACTCCATCCGTAAATAACGATTAAGACGAAATTTTTTATTATTAAATAACATTTATTAATATAATATCGTTATTTATCGTTTAGGTAAAAGAAAATAATATTATATTAATAAATAATATTTATTAATATAATATTAATTGGTCGTTATTTATCGTTTAACGTTTCACGTTAATCGATAAATAATGATTTAAAGAAAAAGATTTATTATTAAATAATATTTATTAATATAATATTAGTTAGTCGTTATTTATCGTTTAGCTTAAAGAAAATAATATTATATTAATAAATAATATAATATTAATTAGTCGTTATTTATCGTTTAACGTTTCACGTTATTTATCAGAAAAAGATTTATTAATAAATAATATTTATTAATATAATATTAGTTAGTCGTTATTTATCGTATAGCTATTAATAAATAATATTATATTAAGAAATAATATAATATTAATATAATATTAATTAGTCGTTATTTATCGTTTAACGTTTAACGTTATTCGATAAATAACGATTTAAAGAAAATGATTTATTATTAAATAATATTTATTAATATAATAATAATTAGTCGTTATTTATCGTTTCACGTTATTCGATAAATAACTTGTAAAAGAAAAAGATTTAATATTAAATAATATTTATTAATATAATATTAATTAGTCGTTATTTACTAAGAAATGAATTAATTAGTAATTAATACATTATTAAATAGCGTCTTAATAAATTATTAATTAGTCGTACCTAAGAAAAAATTAGTAATTAATACATTATTAAATATTTAAAAGAAAACGTCAAATAATATAAAATAATAATTCGTAAATATGAAAATAGGCTTTAGAGAGGGCTATTACTCCGACGGGTTGTTCTGTTAGAAAGAAGAAGAAGGGCCCTCGTCACCCTTGCGCACGCGGGATCACAGCTTCCCGACGTCGTGGATCTCCTCCAGACATTCCAGGAGTGCATATAGGAGATACAGGGAAAGCTCTGATGAATGATTTGGATGTTAGTGAGGCGGAGGAGTTTTCAGAGGAGTTGACGGAGGCAACCGAGGTTGCAGATCAGCCAGAGGTTGCAGATCAGCCAGATGTAGATCTAGGAGATTTGGAGGCGCAGATGCATGCTGATTACTATGAGGGATCACCTGTGCGTGAGCCATCTCCAGTTGGATCATTGTCGCCTTCTGCAAAGGATCATCAGCAGGAGATTGAGGAGCTTGTTCATGATTTCGATCAGGATCAGCCAGACCTCCAGGAGCCCATTCAGGACCCTGTTCAGGAGCCTGTTCAGCACATTGATCCGGGCTTAGCTGTACCGGTTCCAGGGGATGCAGATTATGTGGGGCATCCTGGAGGTCCTCTTAGTTCACGACTTTTGGTGGATTACAGCACCCACATTGCTCTGGTGATATGGACTGAGACGTCGTCTCTTGCAGAGCGTATTGAGCATGACCCGACTTATGTGATACCGCCCTCATCGAAGGTATGCGTTGTTTCCTAAATGAATTTGTGAGGTAAAACGATCCACACGCTATTCTAATTCATTAATTTCTCTTTCGTACATCAGCTGAAGAGGGTGTTGGATATATACACCCGCAAGGACTTCTTCAGGGAGTATGATAGGCATAAATCTAATGTGCCTGGGTCATGGTGGCAGCTCGTTGAGCGGAGCCACTTACAGGTCCTTGCAGATCCCCGACTCGAGTACAACAGCATCGATCCGATTCTGATTTCTGCATTTGTGGAGCGTTGGTATCCAGAAACCAACACGTTTCACTTTGCATTTGGTGAGATTGCTCCTACCTTGTTAGACGTGCTGAAGATTCTGGAGCTTCCGATCCATGGACGAGCTGTCAGATCTGCTGAGGCAGACATAGATGGGTTTGTGCATCCTCATGTGCAACGGATGTTCGGGTTTGCTACGATCGAGGAGGCTGATGCGCTATGCTTACGTACGTAGAGTTTATTTTATTATTTATATTTGATTCCATTTTTTAGTTGATTCAATTAAATATTTATAATCCGTGATAAATTATCAGATGGGGGTTTGAACATCCACGGCAAGAGAGGCATCACCACGATCCACACCCGACTATTACAGATGTTTGATATACGGGACAGGTAAATTATCGTATATTATAAGAATTTCTCATAATTTCTCGATTAACGTTACTAATTCATTTTTTGTTATTAATTGCAGGACTCCTCAGCAAGAGAGTGATATTGCTTCGCTCTACTTGTTGTCCCTGTTAGGCAGTACGACATTTGTAGACAAGTCTCGGATGAAGGTGAAGCACAAATACCTTAGCATCCTCGTAGATCACAATGAGACAGGGTCCTATGCTTGGGGGACAGCCGTCTTGGCTGAACTGTACAGACAGTTGGGCCAGGCCTCCCGTGCTCAATCCAAGGGGTTTGCTGGCTGGCCGCTCCTTCTGAAGGTAGTATTCGTTCAATGTTTTTTTTTTTCGTGTATATTTTGCTTATGTATAAAACATTATGAAATTCTGGTATTTGTAGGCTTGGAAATTCTGGTATTATAAGGATCCTGCTCGACTAGTTTCCCTCAGACTGGTCCTTGACCAGATCACATATGCAGAGGTAAGTACTATTTAATTAGTAATTTCATCATATGTTATGCAATTATTATTTTTAAAAATACGTTTGTCATTTTAAAAAACATAGGTTCAGTGGAACCCCTGGGGCAAGTTGGATCTCAACGACCCCCAGTATAGGTTAAGTCTATTTCGGGGGCCTGTAGAGTCCTTTGAGGTCAGGGAGTCGCACCATCCTGACCGATGTATGCGACAGTTCGGGTATGTGCAAGGCATACCCGAACCCCCGATTACACCACCCACTGCGATTAGAAATGATTCTGCATCGGGGTACACTGTCACATTCGGGGATGAGGACTGCATTTGGGCCCCAGAGACCCTGCCGGATCGATTGATCACCTTAGACGAGCAGGATCGAAGAGGACTTCGAGAGTATGCATGAGATTGCAAGGATGGATATCTGACATGGTTTAATGCCATGTCACATCCTTATGTTGATTCCAGATCACCCAGGCAGGACCCACATGCACCGTTTGACCACCGTGCGGAGCACATACAGATACCTGCGACAGCCTCTGTAGTTGTGGTACGTATTTTAGTCAATATCGCTCAAGTTATAATTATAATCTATTTTATTCTACTTATATTTACATTTTGAAAATGTTCGCCTCTGAGATATCTAGTTTCCTACGTGCATATGGTGACACTCTGCCTACAGGACAAGCGAGGATGATGAGGGGGTGGATCAGCATATGGACTGGTGATGTAGTACCAGAGGAGGATGGGCCTGTGCAATGATATGTTTGTGTTCAGTATTATATTTTGGATGTTTGTGTGATGTATATTTTGTTGTCGGTATTATATTTTGGATGTCGTAGTTTTCATGGATTTATATATTATTAGGATTTTCCAACTTAAAACGGGCTAAGACGAGAATTTGTGCGAAAACCGATGAAAACCGACTTAAAACGGGCCAAGACGAGAAATGACACGGAAATCGAGGAAAAATGACTTAAAACGGGCTAAGACGAGAATTTGTGCGAAAACCGATGAAAACCGACTTAAAACGGGCCAAGACAAGAAATGACACGGAAATCGAGGAAAAATGACTTAAAACGGGCTAAGACGAGAAATGACACGGAAACCGAGGAAAACCTAGCTAGGGTATAGGGTTTAGGGTATAGGGTTTGGAGAGTGGATAGTGGATAGTGGATAGTGGATAGTGAATGTGGATAGTGGGTAGTGAATGTGGATAGTTGTGTTTGAAATGAATAGTTTGGGCCCAGTTCGTTTAAACGCCTTATAACGCTGAAACTCAAAATTTCAAAATTGTAACATGATAGAAAATGAAGTCTTTAGTAGTTATCAATTCTCGGAATCGAAAAAAAATCAACGAAAACGTCAACGGGCCTAATAAGGCCAAATTGAGATTTGGTGAGGCCCATTACCTAAAAACGACATAAAACGGGTTAATAAGACCTTAAACATTGAAAAACTTGAAATGTAAAAGTTGTATTTGAGCATTACCAATATGACGGTTTTGTTTTTATAATAAAATAACAAAATGAACACTTCGAAATATCTAAACAGTCACTTTCACCTAGTTACGAGTTAATCTCAAGTATATAAGTCGTATAGTTTTACTAATATGTGTGTGATATCAATTCGTTACTCAAATAAACTTTACATAAAACTTTCATTAAATGTTATGAAACACTCAAATACTCCAAAATTATAACATTTCACATCTTCGTGTTGTCCATATTGCTTGATTAGTAAAACTATACGACTTATATACTTGAGATTAACTCGTAACTAGGTGAAAGTGACTGTTTAGATATTTCGAAGTGTTCATTTTGTTATTTTATTATAAAAACGAAACCGTCATATTGGTAATGCTCAAATACAACTTTTACATTTCAAGTTTTTCAATGTTTAAGGTCTTATTAACCCGTTTTATGTCGTTTTTAGGTAATGGGCCTCACCAAATCTCAATTTGGCCTTATTAGGCCCATTGACGTTTTCGTTGATTGTTTTTCGATTCCGAGAATTGATAACGAATAAAGACTTCATTTTCTATCATGTTACAATTTTGAAATTTTGAGTTTCAGCGTTATAAGGCGTTTAAACGAACTGGGCCCAAACTATCCATTTCAAACATCATATCTGAAGTTTTTACTATATACCCCTTCCTTTTTCAATTTTTCAAGTATTTTTTGGCTAAATACCCCTTGCATCATGAAAACTATTTCTTTTTGCTAAATACCCTTTTCTTGTCATTTTTCGTTGTACGTCCCTCCATAAACTCGATTTTCGCGCTGTTTTTCGTTTTAATCCTGTTTTACTCGATTTGCGCGCCGTTCTTCGTTTTAATCCCGTTTTACTCGATTTTCGCGCCGTTTTTCGTTTCAATCCCGTTTTACTCGATTTTCGCGCCGTTTTTCGTTTTAATCCCATTTTACTCGATTTTCGCACCGCTTTTCGTTTTAATCCCGTTTTACTCGATTTTCGCGCCGTTTTTCGTTTTAAACCCTTGTAGTCAATTCAGAACTTGTTTCATTTAACCCATCTAAAACATTAAACACATCCGAATTCACTACAGATCAACATCTATACTACCATAATTAATGCGATAGTCCTTCCATTGCTGCATCCTCAGCGCAAACCCGCGATCCAATCCATTCGCACTAGGATCCTTGAACATGCGTCAAACTCCAGGTACAGATGGTACGGGACAGTCTTCTCTAAGGCACACCTAAATTACAAAACATAAATACCATGTTAAGCATTAAGAAAATTGAGTGAAAATCACAAATACTTTAGTGAAAATCATACCGGTATGCTAAGCCCACACGAGCCATTGCATAAATTTTCAAACCATGACTGCAGCTTTGTTGATACACCTTCATCGGTAAGCACAAATATGGTCGGACTTTGGATAAGTATATCAAATCAACCTGAAACTTAGTGGCAAATGCTAATCCAATCATGGACATACTCATCCAGTATCTTTCAGGACATGGTGATCTGCTATAGTTGACCTCTTGAACAAGAGCGTCGAAGTTGTTTGCCAAATCCGGGCGTAGTCTGGTCATGACTCGTCTGTAGATATCACTGTTCTCTAACAGCTTCGTAGTCAGTTCCATGCGAATGCGAGGATATTCTTGTTGGTGATGCCCCAACAACATGGCTAGTGACCGATATCCACAGTGTCCATCCGCCCTTACGTCTTGTGTATCTACAATGTATGGAAACATGAAGAGATCAACATTGTCAACCCCGAAGTCTACCCCACATTTCGTCATTGCTGGCTGAGGGATATCATCTGTAAGAGTGCAACCTGATAATCTGAACCCCTCTCCACCAGTGCCACTTGAATGACCAAACGCCTCTGCCGCAGTGCACCCAGCAACTTCAAACTCCCTCATTATAGTAGGCTCGTTGAAAGTAGGTTGTGCCGCCGTTGCTTTTCCCTTTCCCTTTCCTCTAACCGTCTTATTCTTCACCTTCACAGCATCATTTTTCTCTAATTCTTCCCTTGCGTACTCAAACGTGCTCATCTCTCTCTCGGTTCCCCACTTCTTTCCTACCGCTCCTCTTGGTCTGCCAGGATCCTTGATTCCCGTCGGCTCCAACGCAAGACTTTGATGTGGATACTCCAACATTGTGTACAAGTCCGCTATCTGAGACCACTGACTTTCAGGAAGTTCCCCCTTTTGCCATCTATCGTTGAGCTCAATGAATCTCAACTCCCGCATGGTCTGAGGTACACCAATCTCTACCTCCCCGTTATCAAGTTCAATCTTATCCCATTGTAGCTGCCTCCAGAATCTGTGAATCTGATTGAGCTTGAATGACTTCTTCTGAATAATATGTTGCACCATCTCGTGGATGCACGGTAGGCCCTGACATTCTCGCATCCAGTAATCTTCGCAATGTTCCTCATAATTCTTCGCCTTTATATCCTCCCATATATCCCACAACTTATGCAACGCTCTATCAGACACATTATGGAATAGATGCCGAAATATCAATTTCACTTGTGGATTCATTCGTCTGAAAACCCCGGGTGTCTTGATCCGATCCTCTTCCATGGTGGCCCTCACCTTCACAATCTGGCCCTCGATGGCTGCATGGATCCTCACAACCATTCGATTAAAACCGCCTATACTTGAACCGACTATTTTCTTCAACACCTTATGCATTCCCTCAACCCTATGTTTTATTCATTCAATGTCGCGTTTAAGTAAAACTACTATTACATAATAAACTAATAAATAAATCGGAAACGTTTAAGTAAGTTAAATCAAAATTACCTGTTTGAGGTCCACGTGAAGAAGTGAAGATTGTGTTCCGTCCATGCGCAAACAATGTTTGTCTTGTAAGGGATAAGCCACACCTTTTCAATGTATCCGACGACGCCGCTTCTCCAAGATGTTCTCAATCCTAGCAGTCTTTCCTCGTATTGTTCCTCCGTTCTTGATAGAAAAAGTCTCCATACTTGCGAGCACAACCTTTTCACCGATTCCTTATTTTTCAAAATTCTGGTAGCGTTTACCTCGATGTTGTGCTTGATATGAACCCAACACAAGAGGTGTTGAACCGGAAGATCTTTGAACACATATTTGATTGCAGTGATGAGAGCTAGTTCTCGATCGGTCATTATTGCAGTCGGCATTACTCCGGCATCCTTAAACAACTTTCTAAGCCTCTGAATTATCCACAAGTAGTGCATTGTTTCCTCCTTACCCGTGAATGCATATGCAATGTTGAATGTCTTATGCGTGCAAGTGAAACCGACAATCTCCACCAGAGGCATTTTATACCTGCATAATATATTTAAATAATGAAGGAAGATGCATATGCAATATATTTAAACAAATTTTTTTTGATATACAACTATTATGTACCTATTCGTCTTGTATGTGGCGTCAATAACCACGACGTACGGAAACATCTTCAACAAGTGCAACGAGTCTTGATGGGCAAAAAACAAGATTTCCACCTCGTTTGATTTCTTCTTGCAGAGGGGATGCACTACATAGCTGCGCTCCTTCAAAAACTTCAAGGTCCATTGTGTAACAGTCAAATCTCCACGATCCTCAAAATGCAACTTCTGAATAAAGTTGGCGATTTGTTTTGTGGATGTTGTATTCCCTGGAAAGGCCGCACTCAACTGAGTAGCAATAACAGACGGCGTAGTCAAGCTGTTCGCACATACCGTCACAAATTTCACCTCATTCGGCGTCATTCGACCCATGTACGGATGGCCAATGAAGCTAGTGGAAAGCTTATGATTGTGTTGTCCGTATTTTACCTTCACATACCATCCATCTCTCGCATCCCTCGCCCTGAACCTATATCCTCGGATCTCAAACTTGCAATCCTACTTCTTATCCCTACTATCCCGCTCTGTATTAACAACCTCCTCTGTTTCGCCATCCTCTCTTTTCTTTTTCCCTGATCTATACACTCCAGCATGCGAGCACATTATATTCATTTGACGCTCATTGCTACGGCGAGTCACTAATACCATCATAAGTTGTCTACCAATACTCTGAACCCAACGCCTCAAGTGTTCCTTAGTAGGAAAAGTTTCTTCGGTATCAAACGAATCATAGTAATCCATACCCTATAATTAATAAAAACTACCATATTTATCACAACTAAAACTTAAAACTACGAGTCCACATCAATCTAAACTATTACTTCTACAAATTATTTGCAACTAAATAACGTAAATAAATATGAAACGATTCTAATTAATTACTAACCGAAAAATCTCCGGCGTCGAAGTCTCCTCCTTCTTCGTCGGTCTCGTCGTCCCACATCCCGTCGTCGGGTTCACTAAAATACTCTTTCTCATCCACGATCGCATCGTCTTCGTCACTCCCATGCTCGTTCTCTTCAACATACTCGTTCTCTTCACCGCTCGCATACTCAATCTCCGTCACATATTCAAACTCCTCACCATCACTCAAATTTGTAACTCTCCTATTTGACATTTTTGACTTCAACATCCATCCGAAGTTCCTACATTTATACACATACTACATCCCAAACGGTCATATTCTGAAAAAATAGCCGTTGGGATAAAAACAACTGTACGCCCATTTTGGGCGTATACATACGACCGTATTCTGTATTTTGCCTCACAATCGATGTTGGAATTTTGCACTGTCCGCTGAAAACGAGCGTACGTCCATTATGGGCGTACGAGAATGTAGTGTGGAAAGTTGCAAAATGTAGTGCGTATAGATTTTGCCTTTATTTAATGTTCTTAATTAAAAAACTATTTTCTAAAAGTATATTTACAAGGAAAAGATTCATGTGAAAATGATTTTTATGGTACGAATTACGAATACATGTATCTCCTTCAATATTCATATACACATTCATTTATATTCACATGCATATTCACAGATGTATACGTGTCTTTGCTAATATATGAAGTATGCATGCATATGTCAGTGTATACACATGAATGTGCAAGAATGCAAGAATGTGCATGTATATTTGTATATTTTTTATAATACTATTTTCATGAGATCCAACTCCTGTAATCAATTACTAATATATTAAACCCCTAAAATATTAACGCTTAACCATAATATGTACAAACGAATCGAGTATTTCTGACTTCTGATAATTTAACATGCCAAGGGAAAATATACTAGTATAGTACCAGACTATAACATTACAAAATTCTTCATTTGAAGAATGCTAATGAATTAATTAATGATGAATGGCCGGGATGACGTTGGCAGTATATGTGGTCGGCAATTTAATTAACAAAGTCTTTACAGGTAACTAATAACTAGTATACTGACCCGTGTCATGTACGGGTATTCCAGATTATTCGTCGTAAAAATCTATACGTTTTAAGTCAAGTTTATCTAAAATTTAAGTTTAACTCTCACCAAATAAGCGAAACAAATTTAACTTTTTGTTTGTAAATACTAATTAATACATATTCATTTCATGAATGATTTAATTATATATATAGATATATATAAATATCTCATTATAAATATATATCATAATTAAATTTAAAAAAATTTCTTAATAGATAGGATAATTTGTATTGTTGTTATGTTGAATGAAGTGATTGTTTTATAAGATTTATTTGTTGAGTTAATTATTCAATATATTTTTAATTAAAGTTAAAAATAAAAAAATAAAATTAGTTTAACAACCTAGCCTAGAATCAGTCTGGAGGCTCTAAAAGTCTCAGCTTTAATATATAAGATAGACTAGTGTAATACTCCTGTCAAGCACGGGGTTTAATATAAAAATATATTTTTTAATATTAATTTTTTATTATAATATAAATAAGGTAATGCTTTATTATAGATTAAAATATTTTATATGTAAAATGAAGATATCAAGTAGTTTATATTTTATGTATAAGTTTTTATAGTAGAAACATATTGAGATGATTTTAAAAATTTATTTATTTATTGAAATGAATTGTTGAAAATGTATAAACTATGTATAATTTTGAAATACTAAAGTTCAAATTGGTATTAATAACTGAACAAATTTCAAGAATAGTTGTTCTTTAATTTCAGTCATTAAAAGGATGATTTTAAAATTTTATTTCATAAAATTTATACTATATATCTACCTTTTATTAAAAATATTTTTTGAAATTTATAATTGTTTTTTTTGATAATTTAAAAATCTAACAACTTATTCATGAAGATACTCTTAAAGCTTGAAAAATCTTAACTTTAATATATATGATAGATGGACTAATAGCTCTCTAACTATTTTTTTATGTCTATCATCATTAATAATTATCGTTGTATAAGAAAAAAGCAAGTTTGATTAGAATTAAATAAACCTAGGAACACCGAACACCGCCCTATTTTATGGAATTATATGCAGCCGAAAACATTAACTAATTTGCTGAGCGGCTCAAAATATTGAAGATTTAAAATTGCACAAAAAGTAGTTTAATCTATTTCATAACAAGATTATCATCAGTAAACATGTAATCACTAATTATAGGATTATTATATGAAAAAGAGTCAACTATGAATATATATATTAAAATACGACGAATGGTAAACATTTATTAGTATAAATTGGTAAATATTTACTAATGCTCTCCAAATTATCGGAGATGATTCTGTAAATTTAATAGAATTAGAATTGGAGTTTCAAACAAACAACATACCAAGTTCAACGGTCTTTTCTCTGACCCATCATCGGAGATGATTTTGTAAAAAAGTCGGAACGACTCGTATAGACCAGAAGCCAATTGAAGTGACCTAGATGTACGTTCTGATATAATCATCAGCTAAACTACAATCAAAATTAAAGTTTAAAAGTGTTTTAATGAAATGAGGATTTATGTTAGGCTGTGGAAATCAACCGCTCTATATGCTTCTCTGAAACAATAGTTGATTTTAATATTCTGGAAATTATTTAAACTTTTTTTAGTATATTGAATGATATTTTTGATTTACCAAGGAATTTTCAAATATTATTAATAGAATTAATAGTCGTTAAATTATCACCCTCAAAGATAACATTAGAATGTTTTAACTTGAGTGTTAATTTTACCACATGGAGGAAGACCGCTGCTTCAGTTTGGCTTAATATAAATAGGGGATTACTATTTGGCACACCCTAAAAGTTTATTTGGCACACCCTTACCTTCGTCACGAATGTATTAGAGACGATCTTCGTCACGAATGTATTTCACCAGAGATTCGTCACGAAGAAACTGAGGATTTCCGTCACGAAGGTTTCAAGGAGTTCCGTCACGAAGGTTCCAAGGACTTCCGTGATGAATCTATTTTTTTTTTAAAAAAAAAAATCCAGAATCTTGTAGAGAATTTCAATACGAGTCTGTGCATATAAAATACGTCCAAAACGGACATCGTTTGCCCTTTCAAAAGCCCTAAAAACAAAACAGTCGTTTTCGTTAAGTTCGTAATATTTAAACATAATGCATAATTAAACTTTATAAGTAATAAACTAGTGATATTAAATGATAATATATAATTATAGTATCTAAATTTAATTGCATGATTTTTAACTATAATTAATAATTATATTAAACAAATACTAAATTTATATAAGTTTTTGCTTTTACGAACTTAACGCATGCGACTATTTTGTTTTGGAGGCTTTTGGAAGGGCAAACGATGTCCGTTTTAGACGTATTTTATATGCACCGACTCGTATTGAAATTCTCTACAAGATTCTGTTTTTTTTTTAAAAAAATAGATTCATCACGAAAGTCCTTGGAACCTTCGTGACGGAACTCCTTGGAACCTTCGTGACGGAACTCCTTGGAACCTTCGTGACGGAAGTACTAAGTTTCTCCGTGACGAATCTCTTGTGAAATACATTCGTGACGAAGATCGTCTCTAATACATTCGTGACGAAGGTAAGAGTGTGCCAAATAAACTTTTAGGGTATGCCAAATAAAGACTTTGTATAAATAACTAATACTGACCCTTGACGTCTCTAGCAATACATACAATAAATGAATTAATTTGGAATATAAAAAAGCCATCAAAACTTGTTTTAATTCATCATGTTGGAGGATTTTTCCACCTTTGGTTTTTGTTTTATCTCTATTTCTTTTGTTATCTAACTTTGGACCTTTGATTTGTTTTTGATAACACCTAATTTATACATATTTTAGGTGTCTAGTTGCATATTAGATTAGGTCATTCTCATACATATTTGATATATTTTATAGGTAATTTTGCATTATTTTGTATTCGGAGCCTACACTCGTATTTTTATGTGTTTCAGGTATTTTTAGGCAAAATAATACGAGACGGAATCTTATTGAGTAAACGGGCCGTGTTGTTTTGCTGAGCAAGATGAGTTCAATGAAGAATGGGGAATTGGGCCTGCTGCATGATTGAAGAGGAGAAGTGGACAAGAAGATAAACGAAGGCCCATGCCCAATTGGAATGGAGGAGCTGACGTTTTGGGAAGCTGGTGAATTTTGGTGACAGGGAATTAATTGTGTAAGGGGTTACGTAGACTTTAGAGGCAGATTTGGGGAGTTATATTGGGAGAAGGTGACACGTTTTCTAAGGGGGTTTTTATCTTAGTTTTAGTGCTGGTTTTTAGTTGGGTTCTTGTTTTTGAGAGTGCTCCCGCAGACAGATTTTAAAGAAGGAATTCTACCCCTCGTTTGATTGAAGATTGGTATTATCGTTCTAGTCTTTTGTCAATTTGGATTATTTTGATATTGAGATTTAGTTTTATCTCTTGTGTTTATTGCATAATCCATATATGTTGATGACTAGCTTAATCTGTTATATGTCTTCAATCATGCTTGGCTAAA
Source organism: Oxyria digyna (assembly GCA_029168935.1). Taxonomy (NCBI): domain Eukaryota; kingdom Viridiplantae; phylum Streptophyta; class Magnoliopsida; order Caryophyllales; family Polygonaceae; genus Oxyria; species Oxyria digyna. Next base: position 2,887,828 of record JAPVLV010000017.1, read on the forward strand.
TTCCTAGTTCTAAGGTTACGGTGATCCAAACAATGCGTATGTAAATAGAATTATATGTTTGCCTGAATTGAAATAGTATTTGATTCATTCCTAGATGCTTTATGCCCATAGTAGTTTATGCGAATTGGATCCTATTAGGGTTTGAGACTGAAAGGTGAAAACACTAATAGGTAATCAGGTAGAGTTTGAGACTGAAAGGTGATAACTTTTATCGGAATCCTAGGAATTGAACGCGAGTGTTATTTGTGCGAAAGCGACTTAATTACTCTTGAGGATACTAAGTCATCATAGATGTTCTAGGTTTAGATTGATTTAGCGGAGCGCGACAGCGAATGTTATTTCAGTTTATTCCTAGACTCTAAGAGCGTTAATGGGTTTGAATGAGATTAGCTCTGCGCGACAGCGATTGTTAATTAGTTCAAACACGTTCACTATCGTCTGAAAGGAGTTAGTAGATTACCTTAGATGACTTACCTTCAATTAATTGGACTAGATTCAGGCAGAGTGTGATTATATTTACTGAAGCATTGTTGCGGTGATCCTTAACCTTAGACACATTTATCTATATATAATTATCTGTTTTATTTGTTATTCCTAGTTAGCTTGGTTCGTTCTTATCCATATCTTTTCGACCTAACTCACTGGTAGCGTTTCAATTAGTATTACATTGGTCTCTGTGGGATCGACACTTGACTACTATAACTGACCCCGTACACTTGCGGGTACGTTTTAGCTACATCAAGTTTTTGGCGCCGTTGCCGGGGACCAATTTGTTAATATTAGTTGTTATGTCTATTGGTGTTTCTAGGTCTTTTATTTTTCTTTTGTTTTATTTTCGGGCTATTTTAGAGTGAGTCGAAAAAAAATGTATTCAGGTGAGTATGAGGTAAATTCCTATCATTTTCTTCCTTCTCAGTCTAATACAGGTTCTCCGAGGTATGATCATGTAAACTACAATTTGGGTTATGGCCAAAACCCAATATCTTTTAACCTCTTCTGTGAGAATTGTGGAGCTGAAGATCATGACATGACTAATTGTCACGCTTGTTTTGGAGATATAATTGCTTGGAAAGCACAATCTTCTAATCCTAGTTGGATGACAACCCAACATATACCGCTTCAGGCTGAGACATGCCCACCCATGCAAGAGAGTAAGCTTAATGAATTCATCCAACCACATGATAGGGAAGTGGAGAAAGTTCTTCCTGTTCTTACAGCTATGTTGGATGATGTGCTTAAACCTTTATTAACCCAATTTTTTTCACTTTCAGGATTGATGGACTCTTTGAAGATTCAAGTAGATGATCTAACCAAAGAAAATCTAAAGATGAAGGATTTGATTGCTGAGTTGGTTATATCAAATTTGCCTACAGAGCCACCTGAAGTGCACCACTTAGAGCAATGCACTTCTATAGTGATTGGGATTGATAAACAATGGGATGAGGCACAAATTGATAGGAATGAATTTACCCAAGAGAACAAGGAGGACCCGGTGCTTCATGAGCTTAAAGAGTTACAAAGCTCTATTCCGACCTCTTCTTGCAACGAGGTCCTGAGTAGACGGAAGAAGAGAAAAAGACGCTCTGCTGACCGTGCTCTTGTAGAATTCAAGCAAGGGGATCATGTGATTCTCTATCATCATAAGTCGAGCATGTTTCCGGGAAGCAAGAGTACAAGATGGTCCGGTCCATACTACCTGAACCGAGTTCTTCAAAATGATTCTGTGGAGCTATGGCATAAGAACTCGGGGTATTTTATAGTGAGAAAGATTCGACTGAAGCCTTACATAGAGCCTGATCCGATCGAGTTGGGTATCACCGACCCGCCTGATCCGAGCACTTGACATTGGTGAAGGTCAAGCTAACGACCATAAACAAGCGCTTCTTGGGAGGCAACCCAAGGTAAGTTTTTCTTATTTTCTTCACTTAGTTAAAAATAAACTTGGGATTGCAAAAAGAAACACTTCTGGAGTATGGCACGAATAAAGCTTCTGCAAACAGGCACGGTTTGTCACCAACCGTTCTTGTTGGTCGTCGTCCGTGCCTTTTCTCTGGAGGGGTTTCTGCAAAGTGGCACGGTTTGTAACATACCGTGCGGTTTCGTTACAAACCGTGCCATGATTTAATTTTTTTTAAAAAAATTACAAAATTTAAAAGAAGAAAAGAAGAAACGCACAGATGCTGCGTTCTTTTGATTCCCCAGCCCTAAATCTCGATTTCCACCTGCACTCTCCCCACGACCCAACACCACCATCCACCCCCATTTCTCGTCGGCGTCGGCCTCCTCTCGCCGGCCACCCTTCCGTCCACCGCTACCCACTGCTCTCCGCACCATCCCGTTTCTATCTTCGTCCCGCAGCCACCCCACAACTCTTTTCTTTCCCCCAAATTCTAAGAAGGCAAGGTATATATTTCTAAACCCAAGATCTTGAATGGGTAAATTTTTGGGGATGAAATCTGATTTTTGCTTGTGGATGTGCTGATTCATTGATTATTTTGGATTGTACTAATGAATTTGAGCAATTTTGGCATGTCTTCGGGTTGATTTTGATTTTGCTAGATTCTTTGGGTGTTCTTGTGGATTGCATGAGTTGATATTCTAGGCTATTGATTTTGAAGAATGTTTTATCTATTATGCATATGGCCTATTATGATCTGTGGCCACGTTAGCTAGTGATTTGGGATTGTGCTAACTTGTTTATATCATTAGGTGGTGATGGATAAAAGAGTTAATGATTGGTAAGTCTATGTGGGCAAATATACTTTTGGCAGAGATGATCTTATTTGATAATTCATGCTAGGATTTATTATAAGGGTATGAGTTTGAGTCTGTCTTAGCATGTAATTATATATATATATGCCTATTAGCTGCTAGAATGTGTAGTCCTGTATTTGGGGTTTGTTTTGTCTATGTTGTATATAGTGCTACTGGAAGATGGAACATAGAATGCTGATGAAAATTCTTCTGCACTTGTACTAATTTTTGACGATCCCGAAGTATAGAGTGAAGATGCTTTAATACCTGATAATCTTTGGTGAGTTTCTTTTTCCTCTTTCTTTTATTTCTACATTGGGGACAATGTAGAATTTAAGCTTGGGGGAGGATAATTCCATGTGTAGCTTCGTTTGCATTTTAGTGTCAGTCTTTCATTCCGTTTGCATTGTAGTGTTAGTTTATCATTTGCATTTTAGTGTTAATTTTTCATTTTTCTCATGACATTTCATACATCATGCATTGCATTTGCATTATATTTTAGGTGTTTGATATGATTCACGGGTTTTACTTTTTGTTTTTCTTTTTGCGATGCACAATCCATGAAACCCCTAATATGCTTTGGTTGTTGATAATGTAATGATATATGCATGGTAATGAGGGCTTAAATGTTTGACATTTGACTTGAGCATGTAATGTGATCGCCAAACTTGAATCTTGTTAGAACCGATACTCTAGACAAAAGCCGGTGAGGTTTTGGCCGTTCTTGGACTAAATTCTATAAGTGTCCTCTCTTTACTTTCATGTGAGTGAACTCTCTTTGTGTGTTAACTCTAGAACTTGCATTAATATCTTCTTCGAGACTACATTCACGACTTATGTGCATGACATTAATATGATTGAGGCATTGTTTTTGTTAGCCCTTTAACCTTGGCCACCCTATACATGTATCTTTTTCTTGAAGCCCTTTGAGCCTTAATTGCCCATTTCTTTGGAAACTCCACAAAAGCATACCGAGCCTATATGATCATCCTACCCATCCGGGGATTAGGATAGTTGAGTTGTTGTTGCTAGAGCGGATTTTAGCCAAGCTTGGGGGAGTTACATGTGTGGTGGTTGGTATGTGTATAAATTTGTAATGTGTCTCTTATCCTTGTTTCTTCTTATGCTTCTTCTTCTAAAAAAAAAATGAAAAAAAAAAAAACAGAAATCAAAGGAAAAAAAATAGAAAAAGAAAAGAAAAAAAAGACATTGAAATAAAAAAGAAGAAGAAACAATCATATAAAAGGAAGGAGACACTATCATATGTAAGGGTTAAGTTGTATGGGTTGAAGGTTTGTAATCTAATTGAAGGGTATTTTCGTTTGGTGTTATCTTGGTAAGATCCTCTTCCCCGGATTTAGCTCCTCATAGCCTAAATATTCCTATGCCTTATGTTATACCTTGGCCTCATTACAACCTTGGAAAAGACCTCATGATTTTTGTTATGTGCATAGTCTATAGTAGTGGAGATTAAGAACACTGTTGCAAGCTTATGGTAGTTTAACATTCAAAGTTGAGGATTTATATTGAGTGAAACACATACCCAAACACATGAGTGAAGGATCTCATTTCTTTATCCTTGTGAGGACTAGAGTGGAAGAACTAACTTGATTTAATGTATTGGTTGTGAGTCATGTTATGATGGTTTTGTCTAATGTTTAGTCCTTCATGAATGTTTTCAACCTTATCATATTTTGTGGATTTCTTGATTGTGTACTTGCTTGAGGACCAACAAGGGTTAAGCTTGGGGGAATTTGATAACACCTAATTTATACATATTTTAGGTGTCTAGTTGCATATTAGAGTAGGTCATTCTCATACATATTTGATATATTTTATAGGTAATTTTGCATTATTTTGTATTCGGAGCCTACACTCGTATTTTTATGTGTTTCAGGTATTTTTAGGCAAAATAATACGAGACGGAATCTTATTGAGTAAACGGGCCGTGTTGTTTTGCTGAGCAAGATGAGTTCAATGAAGAATGGGGAATTGGGCCTGCTGCATGATTGAAGAGGAGAAGTGGACAAGAAGATAAACGAAGGCCCATGCCCAATTGGAATGGAGGAGCTGACGTTTTGGGAAGCTGGTGAATTTTGGTGACAGGGAATTAATTGTGTAAGGGGTTACGTAGACTTTAGAGGCAGATTTGGGGAGTTATATTGGGAGAAGGTGACACGTTTTCTAAGGGGGTTTTTATCTTAGTTTTAGTGCTGGTTTTTAGTTGGGTTCTTGTTTTTGAGAGTGCTCCCGCAGACAGATTTTAAAGAAGGAATTCTACCCCTCGTTTGATTGAAGATTGGTATTATCGTTCTAGTCTTTTGTCAATTTGGATTATTTTGATATTGAGATTTAGTTTTATCTCTTGTGTTTATTGCATAATCCATATATGTTGATGACTAGCTTAATCTGTTATATGTCTTCAATCATGCTTGGCTAAATTCCTAGTTCTAAGGTTACGGTGATCCAAACAATGCGTATGTAAATAGAATTATATGTTTGCCTGAATTGAAATAGTATTTGATTCATTCCTAGATGCTTTATGCCCATAGTAGTTTATGCGAATTGGATCCTATTAGGGTTTGAGACTGAAAGGTGAAAACACTAATAGGTAATCAGGTAGAGTTTGAGACTGAAAGGTGATAACTTTTATCGGAATCCTAGGAATTGAACGCGAGTGTTATTTGTGCGAAAGCGACTTAATTACTCTTGAGGATACTAAGTCATCATAGATGTTCTAGGTTTAGATTGATTTAGCGGAGCGCGACAGCGAATGTTATTTCAGTTTATTCCTAGACTCTAAGAGCGTTAATGGGTTTGAATGAGATTAGCTCTGCGCGACAGCGATTGTTAATTAGTTCAAACACGTTCACTATCGTCTGAAAGGAGTTAGTAGATTACCTTAGATGACTTACCTTCAATTAATTGGACTAGATTCAGGCAGAGTGTGATTATATTTACTGAAGCATTGTTACGGTGATCCTTAACCTTAGACACATTTATCTATATATAATTATCTGTTTTATTTGTTATTCCTAGTTAGCTTGGTTCGTTCTTATCCATATCTTTTCGACCTAACTCACTGGTAGCGTTTCAATTAGTATTACATTGGTCTCTGTGGGATCGACACTTGACTACTATAACTGACCCCGTACACTTGCGGGTACGTTTTAGCTACATCAGTTTTAGACCATTCCAAAGTCATCATAACAACAAAGCTTGGTAAATCCATTAATCACGACTTCGTATCTAGGAATACATCAATTCTAGCTTCAAAGATATCCTCTAGAACTTCAAAATTTAGTTACTGTTAATTAATTGATAATTTCCAATTTATGAAGTTGTTGTATGCCTGCAGGTTCGTGCCCTAAGAAAAGTCATCCGGACAAAAATGCCATATGGCCAGATGTTTATGGAAAATATTAATTTTTTCAATTTTTCAAAGCTTTCTTTTATAACCAATTTTTTAAAAATTTAAATATATGTTACACATATAATATATTTACAAATTTATGGATATGTGTTTATTTAGTTAGTTAGATAACTTATACAATTGATTATGGAAATTTGGAATTCCAGCAAAGATTAAAAAATTTATTTGGAAAATCCTGTTTGTCAATTTGCCAACAACAGAACGATTAAATCGGTACTTTCATAGAGTACATTTCTATTGTTCTTTATATAATAATCCTAACGGAAAATATCAAACATTTCTTCTTCCATTGCCCTAAAACACAACGAAGTCTCCATAAATATAAACGACTTCTGGGTATACAATTTCTCGATATCAGACAATCTACCCTTATCTCAAACACGCACTATCTTAATTAATGATTTTAGAAGTAATGCTAACAAAGTAGAAGCGCATTACAAAGTAGAAGCCCTAATGTTCTTATGGCATGAACTATGGAGCCATAGAATTTAGTAAATATTTAGAAGAGATTTTATTAACAATCGTGATCTTACAGATATCGCATTGTTTCATTTCAAACCATGGGAAATGGATTTCCTCCATACTAAAGGTCCAAAGTTGACAACGACAAAAAATAGAACATTGAGGAAAGATAGTACATGGATTCGTCCACAAGAAGGTTTGGTATAAAATTAATTTTGATAGCTTAGTTAATTTGTCAAATGAAGCATACATTCCATGTGTATGTAGGATCTCCGATGGTAAGATTATTTCTGTTGATAATAAGAAGATCCCCCAAACATCTATCCTCAAAACCGAAGTTATGGCTGCCCTCAACGCCATTAGATTGGATCATATGTTTAATCTAACAAATGTTATTTTTTAAAGCGATAATAATATTATTGTTCCTTGAAAAATTAATACCATGATTCAAGATATTTGTTATAAAATAAAAAATTTCCCAAATTACAAATTTTACCACTATTTTCGTGAAGCTAATAAGGTTGCGGATTATTTAGCTTCTAAAAATGTGAAAATTATTTTTTATTAAATTTTTTCTGGTCAGAAAAAATAATGGATCAATACCTGATGATAATATCAAGAATTTAAGATCTCAACTTCAGTTATATGGTTACTATCCAACATTCTTGTCATTTTTTAGTATCATCCTTCATAAGATGAAACTTTATATTCTTTTTTATTAAAAAATGGAAAAAGGGACAAATACATAATATAAGTTCATTTAATTTTAACCTGCTTTGATCAGTTGGCTATTGGTTTTCTCATAACCTTGCACATTAAATTTAATAGTGTTTCTTTGTTAACAATGTTTAAATTGTCTAGACGTAATTATTCTAAGCTTTTTAATGTAAATTTATTTTAAAATGAAATTCATTTTCTTTTATTTAGGTAAGACATGGGAGTCTATCCAAAGTGGATGAAAAACTCAGATCATCCAAACGGATGATTCGAATAAACGCTAAAAGATTAGTGTAGGAAAGTTGTGCTATCATACCAATACGAATCATCCTAATATAAAATCTAGGTATCGCAGTATCGTTAGTACTCTATAGAGTACTTTATCCAACTAATATTATTATTCTCTTTAAGCAGTATATCAACTGCCTTATTTGCTTCTCTAAAACAATGGAAAACACGAATTCCGAAGAAATTACATAATAGTGCATGTATGGCTTGCATAACTGTTTGTATTTCCCAAGGTATATTTTTCAGATCTTAATAATAGCATTTATTAGAGTCAGAGTATCCCCTTCCAATATAAGATTAGTTATATTATTCTACACGAGGCAGGTTGGTGAAAATAATTCATATGGTGTCAGATGCGAAGTGTGAACATTACTACCTAATATGTGAACCTATAGTACTAATTCACATATAAGGTTCACAGTTAACCTCATATGTGAACCTCAGTTCACATATAAGGTAGTAATGTGCACATATAAGATAGTAATGTTCATAGTTAAGGTGAGTTTTCATTTCAAGCCGTAAGATATGTTTTCACCGTAAACCACCTCTATTTTACACAACCAATTTAATTCCATGTAAAACAATTAATGCTTCAACTTGCAAAGCAGATGTACCAGTGATAGAGCAAATGTCGTGGTTCCTAATTCAAAGAAACCCTAAAATACTAACTAGAGTAAAGCAAGTAAGTAGAGGTCGAACCCAAGGGAATCAAAACACCAAATCAATGCACAAGTGACATATCAACTTAAGAACAGGTAACAAGGGGGGGGGGGGGGGGGGGGGGGTTGATTGTATAAGGACAAACAAGTAACAAGTAACAAGCAAGGAAATGATCATTGAAAATATTATGCGAAGGGGTTTCACCTAGCAAGTATCCACACAACAGTCAATCAAGTTGATCATAGATTATCTCAAGTTCTTATCAATCCTAGGGAATGTTCCTATTCCAATAATTAATATATCAGCAAGTCAACCGGTCCTGATAATACTTACTACTCAACAAGCTAGAAGACCTCCTAGGTTAAATCAAATAGCAGCAAAGAGCACATGAATCGAATAATTCAAATCCTCGGCAACGGAGCCAAATTTGATAGAGCAAATGTCGTGGTTGCTAAATCAAAGAAACCCTAAAATACTAACTAGAGCATAACAAGTAAGTAGAGGTCGAACCCAAAGGAAACAAAACACCAAAGCAATGCACAAGTGAAATATCAACTTAAGAACAAGTAACAAGGGGAGGGGGGGGGGGGGGGGGGGGGTTGATTGTATAAGGACAAACAAGTAACAAGCAAAATAGTGATTGTTGAGAATATTATGCGAAGGAGTTTCACCTAGCAAGTATCCACACAACAGTCAATCAAGTTGATCATAGATTATCTCAAGTTCTTATCAATCCTAGGGAATGTTCCTATTCCAATCTTTAATATATCAGCAAGCCAACCAGTCCTGATAATACTTACTACTCAACAAGCTAGGAGACCTCCTAGGTTAAATCAAATAGCAGGAAAGGGCACATGAATCGAATAATTCAAATCCCCGACAACGGCGCCAAATTTGATAGAGCAAATGTCGTGGTTGCTAAATCAAAGAAACCCTAAAATACTAACTAGAGTATAGTAAGTAAGTAGAGGTCGAGCCCAAGGGAATCAAAACACCAAATCAATGCACACGTGAAATATCAACTCAAGAACAAGTATTAGGGGGGGTTTGATTGTATAAGGACAACAAGTAACAAGTAACAAGCAAGGCAATGATGGTTGAGAATATTATGCGAAGGGGTTTCACCTAGCAAGTATCCACACAACAGTCAATCAAGTTGATCATAGATTATCTCAAGCTCTTATCAATCCTAGGGAATGTTCCTATTCCAATAATTAATATATCAGCAAGTCAACCGGTCCTGATAATACTTACTACTCAACAAGCTAGAAGACCTCCTAGGTTAAATCAAATAGCAGCAAAGAGCACATGAATCGAATAATTCAAATCCTCGGCAACGGAGCCAAATTTGATAGAGCAAATGTCGTGGTTGCTAAATCAAAGAAACCCTAAAATACTAACTAGAGCATAACAAGTAAGTAGAGGTCGAACCCAAAGGAAACAAAACACCAAAGCAATGCACAAGTGAAATATCAACTTAAGAACAAGTAACAAGGGGAGGGGGGGGGGGGGGGGTTGATTGTATAAGGACAAACAAGTAACAAGCAAAATAGTGATTGTTGAGAATATTATGCGAAGGAGTTTCACCTAGCAAGTATCCACACAACAGTCAATCAAGTTGATCATAGATTATCTCAAGTTCTTATCAATCCTAGGGAATGTTCCTATTCCAATCTTTAATATATCAGCAAGTCAACCAGTCCTGATAATACTTACTACTCAACAAGCTAGGAGACCTCCTAGGTTAAATCAAATAGCAGGAAAGGGCACATGAATCGAATAATTCAAATCCCCGACAACGGCGCCAAATTTGGTAGAGCAAATGTCGTGGTTGCTAAATCAAAGAAACCCTAAAATACTAACTAGAGTATAGTAAGTAAGTAGAGGTCGAGCCCAAGGGAATCAAAACACCAAATCAATGCACACGTGAAATATCAACTCAAGAACAAGTATTAGGGGGGGTTTGATTGTATAAGGACAACAAGTAACAAGTAACAAGTAACAAGCAAGGCAATGATGGTTGAGAATATTATGCAAAGGGGTTTCACCTAGAAAGTATCCACACAACATTCAATCAAGTTGATCATAGATTATCTCAAGTTTTTATCAATCCTAGGGAATGTTTCTATTCCAATCTTTAATATATCAGCAGGCCAACCGGTCCTGATAATATTTACTACTCAACAACCTAGGAGACCTCCTAGGTTAAATCAAATAGCAGCAAAGAGCACATGAATCATAAGGATGCATGCAATAACTTACAACCGTCAAGTATTAACATGCAATCAATTCTCTTTCATATAAGCAATCAACTACCAGATCATGCAAATATGGATACTACGATGACAAGGAATTTCACCGTCTATTCTTAGTCTGGCAATAGAAGATTATTAATCAAACTAGGTGATCAATCTAGCAAAACCAATAGCAATCATATAGATGACGAACAAGAGAATTAATACAAACCCAAAGTAAAAGAACAAGAGTAATAAATCTCACAACTTAATAACTGAAGGCTTCAACCGCTAGGCAAAGCAATAGAATCAGTTCTTGCGAACCATGAGCAGGAAAGTCTTCCAAAACGAATCATGGTTCGCAAGACTAAAGTTCTAGATGGAAAAGATGATAAACATAAGATGAGAACTAGGGTTCTTAAATTAATAGATTATAACCCTAATAGAATACCGAAAATAAACAAGGAAAGTCTTCCAAAACGAAATAGTAAAATAAAACATAAAAGGAAAAATCGGCAAGTCTTTAATCCTCTCCGCACGCGATCGCGAAATGAGCCTTGCGATCGCCACCTTCATCGAATTCTTCGACTCTGACTTCTTGACTTTTGTTGTGACATGGCGATCGCCTGGTGAGGGTGGCGATCACCATCTTGCTCCAGTAGCTTCTTCAACTTCGTCTTCAACTCTTCATTTCTTCACTTCTTCACTTCTTCTCTTCAAATCTTCTAAATCTTCACTTCTTCACAAATGCTCCATAACATAAGAAATACCTCCAAACTCATACGAAATAACTCCTAATACAATGTAATAATCTCTAGTTACGCTATACAAAGTGCAACACATCAACTAGGAACCTTTTTCTTGTCCACAAAAACGAATAATTCCGTCATTACTCCTACAGGTACATGCAATATAAGCATTATTCTGAATTGTAAACGAGCCATCAAAATTAACTTTCACCCAACCATTAGTTTTTTAATCCAATTGCGATTCTTAGCAATTTTCCTATTATGTTTCTTGTTAACGGAAAGTGGTTATTTCGGTAATACAATGGACTTCCTGTTCCTGAAATGAAAAAAGCTACATTTAAAGTGTTGTTATCTATTTTGGAGTTAAGCCTAAAGAATCGATTGTTCCTATATAACCATACAACTATTTGGTGGGTATTGGACTTATTTAAGTGTACTAATTCTCTGAAGTTGTCGATAAATGTTCCAGAGGATGGTAATATGTAATTGAATCCAATTTGCACCTGAAATTCCCTCAATTTTTGCAATGTAATAAATGGACATTGAAAGAAGAAATGATTTTTAGTCGCAGTTGGATTGTAGCATAAAGAGCAGTAATTAGGGACTCTGCAAAAGTTGCGGTTAAGACATTTTGTTGTCGGCAAAACGTCGGTGAAAGCTTTCCAAATAAATTTTTGCATTTTAGGTATGATTTTTAACTTCCAGTGCCATTTAAAGAGATCATCGGTGGATGATATATTAGAGGTAATATTCAGCTGACGGGTCGAGGCAATGGAGAATGAACCATTAGAATTAGGTCTCCAAATAATGGTATCCTCGGTATTAGATTGTGGCATATAAAATTTGAGAAGTTTTAACAATATGGTCATGTAACACTCTATATTACTTGGTTATGTTCCATTGGTTGTCATTAAAGATGTAAGTGACAATTGTATCATTTATATTTGCCATAGTTTGAATAAAATACAGAGAGGAAAGGTCTAAATTGAGAATCCATGAATCTGTCCAAAACTTAATTGTTTGACCATTACCTAAGTTCCATCCAACTTCGCCTTGGAATATTCGTCGAACATAAAGTAATATGAAAAAATGACATGATTGTTTACATCTCCTTTTATAACTGAATAGGGCCTAAAGATCGAATATAACTTTCTGAAATAATTTTAACACACACGTTATATTTTTCCCTTAACAATTTCCATAACAACTTCATTTCCAAGGCATTGTATGTTGTATGAAATCTTAAACAACCTTCAACCTTAGTTTTACAAATCGATTTCCATGATCCTAAGGGGCAATATGAAGAATTGGATTTTATTCGAGAAGAAATTTTTGTTGATATCCTCAGTTTTGTGACATACACCTTTTTGTAAACTAAAACATCGCATCAGATGATTTGTTTTAGATAACAGATTTGACTGAGTTAAAACTGCACGTCCTGCTTGAGAAATGGAATTCGCTTTCCATTTAAGTAACTGATTTTGCATTCTTTGTATTGTGTAATCAAAACAGTCATTCCTAATGCAACCCACTACTATAGGAATACGTAGATATTTTTCCATCGTGTTAGTAATTTGCAATTTTAATACTTATGCCAAAGCTTTTTTTGTGTGTGTTGTCAATACTTTTCGACCTTTGAAACTACTTTTATGGTAATTAATTGTTAAACTAGATAAGTTCGTAAATTGCTGAAGAATCTTCTTAATATAAATCATATTTTCCATAGACGCATTAGCGAATATAAGTGTGTCATCAGCAAAGAACAAAAAAGAAATTCAGGTACCAAGTTTAGTAAGTTGAATACCAAGTTTAGTAAGTTGAATACCAACTTTATGGTTACGAAGGTGTGACTGGATTTGGAAAGTATGTGTTAAATATTCCATTACAATAATGAAGACGAAAGGTGCAATATGATCTCCTTGTCATAAACCACATTTATGCTTGAAAGTGGTATGGGTTCATTATTAAGTATTAACCAAAATAGAGAAAGATGCAGATTTAATGTAGGACATAAGCAGCTTAAACATTTTAATTAAGAAAGATCATCGAACCTTATCACAAGCTTTCTTCATGTCTAGTTTTAATACCACCCAACCTCCTTTACTCTTTTTAGGAGTAGGGAAGGAGTGAAAAACTTCATGTGAGATGAGGATGAATAATTTTACCAATGCTTAAATAAATGATCATGTAAATCCTGGTAATCTGGTAATGTAACGATTGAAATCTAGACCGAAGATCTTGTGTTATTATATGTTTAATAGTGGCGTGATCATAATACTTATTATTATTATCTAAAGATTGATAACAATGATTTTTTTGTTAATGTAGCGGTTGAAATCTAGACTAAAAATCTTGTGTTATTATATGCTTAATAGTGGCATGATCATAATACTTATTATTATCTAAAGATTGATAACAATGAATTTTATGTTTAAAAGTTCTAATTTTAACTGTTGTTTGAAAATATTTTGTATTTTTACCAACGTCCTTCATATGTTTAATCTTTGCTCGTTAATATTTTGTATTTTTACCAACGTCCTTCATATGTTTAATCTTTGCTCGTTGTTTCCAGTAAGAATGCAGGAAATCCAGAAGCTTGTTATATATAAGTAAATGTCTTCTATATGCATATAAGCATTATCATCATGAGAATCATAGAAAAAAAAATTCTTGAAGAAATTGTAATTTATCCTCACTCTTTCGTAATTGATTCACAATCTTGTAGTTATCATACCTACGTAATCATTTTTTAATTGAGGTTTTTGCATAAAAACACCCTTTATATGGGCCATATTGAGTTTAAACACCCCTTATATCAATATTTATTTTGTCCCACCCCTTATTTCCCCTCCGTTAACAAAGTCCCACCCCCTCCTCATTTCTGTTTGTTTTTCTGTTAAATACGTGGAAATTACTCTTTTGCCCCTCTCTTTCACTTGAACTGTAGAGCCGTTGTGTTGAATTGCTCAGAAATAAACAACCCCACCCAAATTAATGCAAGAATAACAGAAATCGGTAGGGCAAGGGTGGCAATCTGTTGCAATTGAACATGATCGAGATCGAAATCCTCCAAATTGGTAAGCATCTGACCCATAATCGATCAATCCCTCTCCTTTTCCCCAATTTAAACCCTAAACCCTAAATTCTCGCAGTAGTGGAAGTCGAAATCTGAGGAGGAAAAAATCACAGAAATCGCCATTGTTGGAGCTTCCATTGTTGTAGGTCCGAGGTCTGAAGGTAAGCATTCTATGAACTAAGTTAATTTTGTTTGTAAAAGGGAGATTTCGGATTAAATTGGGTGTACAGTGGGCTGACAGAAGCTCCCTCTTTCATCCGATTTTTTTAGTTAATGAAATTAAGTATTTGCAGCAATAAATTGGGTGTGCAGATGGTTGTTGTTGTTTTCAATTGCAAATGTGGGAAGAGATGTGTATTGTATGTGTAAAAATGGGTCGGATGGATTGATGTGGGGCCAATTAGGGAATCTTTCAACACTTGCATTATGTATGCTCATGTGCTTTGGATTCCATTTATCTCAACTTTAATATGATGTTTTTTGGATGTATGCAAAACTGATGACATAGACATGTGAGAAAAGAATAGTCATTTGCTGTTTTTTATATGTTTTTGACAGATGATTAGTATAATATTTCAACTCAGTGGGAAATTTTGCTTGGAAAATTATGTGCTTTGCTACAAGAAGAAGCATGAATACGGTGTCACTGACATTGATCCAGATAAGCTATCAAGGATAGAGTTAGTTAGTTTTTTGGGAGAAAAAAGCATAATAGGAGTGAAGGAGCTCTGGTTTTGCAAGGAACAATGCACACTGAACGAAGGGTTGCAAGAAATAGTGTGTGACAGAGGCATATTGGACCTGTGTGCCAATGTTGGAGAGAAAAGACAAATTGATGTTTATGTGGTGAGAGGAAAACAACAGAGCCCAAGGGCATTGATGTTGGGCCAGACCAAAGTCTTGGATAATGCAAAAGCCAGATCCTCTTTACCTTGTTCAAGTTTGGAGAGCAAAGGCCAGAAAAAACCACAAAAGCCCAGGAAAAAAGCTCCCAAGGAAGCTCTCAAAACACGAGTGGAAGAACAAGTCCCCCTCTTAGCTGAAAGTGAGAGTGATGACTCTAGTGAATTTGGTGAAGAAATTGGTGGATCTGATTCTTCAGATCTAGGAGAAGACAAGTTGCCAGATCCATTTGCTGAGTCCTCAGAGGATGATGATCCAGTGAAAGAGGATGGTAGAAAAGGTGAGATCCAGATTAGTCATGGTAGCAAGGCTGGTAGCAAATCTGTGAGAGTGAATTTGGAGACAAGTAAAGCTCAGGAGGATGCACTGAAACAGGATGGTAGCAAAGCTGATTTGGAGGATGATACATTCAACATAAGGGTTGATGACAGCTATGGAAGCCAAGACACAGGTGATGAAAGTACTGGCAAACCAAGGTATCCTCAGTTCAATCCCTTGGTTGATTTCAATGGAAAAGTTAAGTTATCTCCTGGCATGAAATTTGGCTCAAACACTATCTTTAGAAAGGCATTGAGACAGTTTGCTATAGAGAATGGGTTTGATTTTTATTTCCTGCACAATGATGCTACAAGAGTTTCAATTTATTGTACAAACAAGTGTGACTGTTCTTTGAAGAAAGGGAGAAAAAAGTGCAAGACAGGGTGCAGCCAGAACTTGTGTGGATTTAGGGCAAAGGGTAAGAAGATGGATAAGGATGGAACTTTTCAGATGAAATCCTTTGTGCCAAAGCATGATTGTGGATGGCAACACAACAACAGAAAGATTACATCAAAGTGGTTAGCAGAGAAATACCTAGAACACTATAGAGATGATCCACAATGGAGGATTAAGGGCTTCATTTCAGCAGTAAGGAGAGATTATAATGTTCATATTAGCTACCACAAGGCATGGAGGGCTAGAGTTAGGGCTTTTCTGGAGACTCAAGGGTATGCCCCAAAGCAATATGCTAAAGTCTATGATTATGTAGCTGAGGTGATGAAGAGGAACCCAGGTAGCTCATTGTTTGTAAGACCAGAACAAGGGCCAGAGAAGCCAATTTTTCAAAGGTTCTATGTGTGTTTAGATGCATGCAAGAGAGGGTTTCTTGCAGGGATTAGACCTGTGGTTGGTCTAGATGGATGTCATTTGAAGGGAGCTTATAGTGGTCAAGTGTTCACAGCAGTAGCAATGGATGGTAACCATCACATATTCCCCATAGCTTATGCAGTAGTGGAAGCAGAGAGAAAGGAAACTTGGGTGTGGTTCCTTGAGATTCTGATGCAAGATATTGGAGGTAAACCCATCACATTTATGTCTGACAGACAAAAGGTTAGTTGTTCATATTTCTTATTCATCATAATTTTTAAGATATTGGAGGTAAAATTTGGTGTGATTGAAGTAATGTCAATGAAATCTTGTAGGGGTTGATGGAAGCTATAAGCACTGTGGCTCCTCAGGCAGACACCAGGGTTTGTGTTAGACACCTCCACAACAACTTCAAAGTCAAGTGGTGTGGGAGTACATACAAAGATGCAGTTTGGGCTGCAGCCAGATCAGCTACTAGGCCAGAGTTTGAGGCAAATATGGCTTTGATCAAGGATATGGATCCTGCAGCAGAAGCTTGGCTAAGGAGGAGCAATCCAGAAACCTGGTCTCTACATGGCTTCAAGCACTATGCTAAGTCAGACATGCTACTCAACAATGCATGTGAATCATTCAACAGCTGCATACTTGAAGCTAGAGAACTACCAATCCTTTCAATGTGTGAATGGATAAGGAGGAAGTTAATGAAGTTTTTCACAAACAAGAGGAAAAAAATGGGTGCTCATCAAGGTGTACTCACTCCAGAAGTTGCAACCATTGTCAATGATAGGAAGATTGCAAGTGTTGGTAGTTGCAATTGCCTTGGGGAAGGACTGCAGTATGAGGTAGACTGTAGAGGGAAGACTTATGTAGTGGATCTTCAAGCAAGGACTTGTGGCTGCAACATGTGGGCTATAACTGGGATCCCATGTGTTCATGCCATGAGCTGTCTATTGCAGAATAGGTTAGATGTTAATGCATATGTTGACCCCTACTACTACACAGCTACATTCATGAAAGTCTATGCATTGAGTGTCAACCCCATGCCTGGAGAGGATCAGTGGGAGAAGACTGCTTTCCCTCCTCTTGAGCCACCAAAGCTTGTGGTGCAACCAGGGAGGCCAAGGAAGTCAAGGAAGAAGGACAAAGGAGAGAAAGATGATCCTAACAAGGTCAGGAGGAATAGACATGGGAAGAATAAATGCTCCAATTGTCATGAGGAAGGGCACACAATGAAGTCTTGTAAGAATCCATCAAGACCTCCACCTCCAAAGCCAGCTCCAGGAAAGAGAGGGAGGCCAGCAAGTACTAGTACTGTGAAGTTTACACAAAAGAAGAGGAAGTATACCAGGAAGGATGTAAGATTCAATTTTCCATTGGTATTCATGTTGCACCTCTAACTGCACACATTCACTAATATCATGTTTTTTGGTATCACTAGGTTAGGGGATGCAATGAGAATGCTCAAGCTATGCCAAGTGGAGCTCAACTGCCAACTTCAAATCAAGACCAGGCCATGCCAAGTGGAGCTCAAGTGCCAACTCCAGTTCAAGATGCAGCTATGCCCAATCCAAAACCTTTTAAGTCACCTAGGATGAAGATTCCTGCTTCCAAGACAAAACTGGTGAAGGAGGTTCCTAGGCGTTCACCAAGGAAGAAGACAAAGAAGTAGTCTGCTATTTATGTTTGTAATGTTTGGATCAGTTTCAATGTTTGTTGAATGTTACTGTGTTGAACAGATGTTGCAAGTGGTTTTTGCACTGTTTTAGTTGGTAATCTATGGTTTTATTTTGAAAAGGCTTTGCACTGTTTTTTGCCCTGGTTTGGTCACTGGTTTGGTAACAGGTTTGGTCACAGGTTGGTCACAGGTTTTTGCACAGTGAAGACTGTCATTGATGCACAAATTGCACGGTTTTTCAGCCTCATTACTGTAGTGTTTTACCATTGACCATGACCACATTTAATTTTGGTCAATTGTTACCTACCCCATGTCATCAATTCTTCACCTAAACCCTGCACATTTCAAGCATAAATAGCTCTATTTCTCAGCACATTTGCCATCACAGCCGAGCTTCCTTTCCTTGCAGCTCTTCATTTCCTTGCATTTCTTCCATGGCAAATCATGTCATTGATCTAACAGACATCTCGGACAGTGAAGACATCAGCCACTGCAAATGCGAGGAGTGTGAGGAATGGAACCAGGAAACACCCTTGGAGAAAGCTGAAAACTACCCTCACAAAACCAAATTAAGCTTTTATGTGCAAATGAAAGCATCATTTGTTCAAAAAGATTGCAGAATGGTAAGTAATGTTTTATTCTTGTGTTTTGGGCATGTTATTCTAATGACTAATATACATAAATTTTTTTATTAACAGCTTATTCCTTTCGAGTATGCAAACAACAATTTGAGGCCTTTCATAGATGAAGAGATTACACTTTTCATTGGTGAAACAACTTGGAAAGTAGTACTCAAATTCAGTGGGAACAAATTCAAGTTTGGCAAAGGATGGAGAGACTTTGTCCAAGACAATGACATAGAAATAGAAGATGTTTGCCTCTTTCAAATGGAGGAGATAGTTGGAAAACCCACCTACGAAGTCATCCTCTTCAAAGCTCAATTAACTGTCTATTTTGTTTGAACTGGTGTGTCTCATTTCCTGGTGTCTCATGTCTCATTTCCTGGTGTCTCATGTCATTTTCTGGTGTCTCATTTCTGTTTTTGTTGAATTTGTGTTTTATTTCCTAATGTCAATGTTAGTTTCCTGATGTCAATGTTAGTTTCCTGATGTCAATGCACTGTCTTCTCACTTTTGAAGTTTATTTTGATGTTAAGCTATGCTGTTGCTGTCTGTGACAACAAACACTGTGACAGCAAACAAGTCTGGAGTGGTTTATTGCACTTTTGAAGTAGTTTAATTGCACTTTATGTCAAGCTTGTTGGATATGCATGTTGTTATTTTACTAGTCTTGATGCTCAACTGTTTTGACAGGAAAGGAACTGTGGAGAATGGATTTGATAGCTCAACTCATTTGCTGTCAAAGAAAATGTGGAATAAATTGGGGTTTTTTTGCTATTATGACAGTGAAGGGATAAATTTAGGCTTGCTGCAAGGTTTTCTTCAAGAGGGTTTACCTGCCTGATAACATTGCACAATTAAAATACTGAAAATTGAAAATGCCATCAAAATGGATCAAAATATAACTTCTTCATTGACCAACTTAAACTCCATTACATCAACTGTCATAAGACTCCAAGAACAACCAGATAATTCAACAAAAAATTTCACAACAAACCCTACATGTTGGAGATCACATAAGTACCCAAGAGAACCACAACAAATCCTAATCCTAATCCTAGAAATAATTCAAGCCTATTTCCTTGGCCTTTTTTGCACATCTGAAATTCTTTAGCCTTCAAGGACTCCTCAAGTACTTTCACAGTTTCCTGCAAATCCATTTTTTGCTTCACCAATCTTTGAATAACACTAGATGCTTGAGGCTGGAATGGTGCATCAACCCAAGCAAAAAAATTGCACCTGTTTCTTGACTTGAAATTTGCACACCCTAGAAACCTTCTTCCATAATTTGCACTTGTGTGTGCAGTACTCATTCTGGCATCTTGATTACAGAAGCAAAGGGTTTTTATTGCACTTTGATAACAATTCGATGAACCTGAATTGTAAGACATAACCTGCATTTCGATTTGAAATCATATTATTCTTCAACCTCAAATATCCACATAAATGGTCTAATAACAACCCCCAACAATTACAACCCCCAATTCGATTTAGGGTTCATAAGAAATAACATACCTTCGATTCCGGCGTTCAATGTCCACAGAGATCACCTCTTCTACTTCGAAATCGCAAGAACCCTACACAATAGCAACCACCAAATTCGATTAAAACCTCAATTAGAACACCAATTGAAAGCGAAATGGTGTAATATAACCAACCCCTATACTAATTCCTAGAACTATTGTGCCAGATTATACAAATTTCGAAAAAATCGTATGAACCCTAAACCTCTTTCACCCCCAAAAAATCGTATGAACCCGAAATGGTGTAATATATCCTCTTTCACCCTCAATATGGACAATCGTATGAATCAGGGCCTGGATGAACTATTTTTCCAAGTCAGTTCAAGTGAAAGAGAGGGGCAAAAGAGTAATTTCCACGTATTTAACAGAAAAACAAACAGAAATGAGGAGGGGATGGGACTTTGTTAACGGAGGGGAAATAAGGGGTGGGACAAAATAAATATTGATATAAGGGGTGTTTAAACTCAATATGGCCCATATAAAGGGTGTTTTTATGCAAAAACCTCTTTTTAATTTCATATTTTAGCTGTTTTTGTTTTATACATAATTTGAATATAACAAATCAATTGAAATGATACCTTCAGATTTTGTCGACTATTTTCGGAAATCTGGAGGTTGAAACCAAATATCTCACACCCAAAAGATTAATTTTTTGTTGCATAGGAAGTTTCGAGTTGAAGAATAATCAACAATGATCTGAAGTGATATAAAGAAAATGGCGAAGCCAAAATTGATAAGAGTACCTTTTTGTAAAAAGTGGTATCAAAATTGATGGTTCCATTTATAGCTAGAATATAATTAAATGCATCGTATACCCTCTATGAAAGGGAATCATGAGGATCACAAATTAAATTCGCTGAATCACTAATATTACTCTCTACTAGGATTTCTCGGCCCGCGCTACGCGCGGGTTTTAAAACGGGTCTAACAGCTACCTAATTCCACCTTTTCAAATGAAAATAGCTAACATATATATTTGTGTTGTCTTCACATATCTTGCTTCTCCTTTGGATGCATCAACATGGCGAGGTCGTCGGTGGGGACAATGTCTCGTGTTGCATCGTGTTGAGCACCGGTTGGATTCAGTGGTTCAACGAACGACGAGATGTAATTGTTAAGAAGCACAAATTCTGAGGTATCCGTGTGATGGATTCCGACCCCATCAGCTATCGTAGACTATTTAAGGGGAGACGATGACGAAATATGAGGGCAATAAAGTGGGAGACGCTGGAACGTTTCGAATACCAGACGTCACTGGAACAAATGCTTTTGACGACATCCTCGATCTTTCAATGGTAGAAACGCCCGGCTTGAACCGAAATGTAAGGCGGTGTAACCTGAAAAATTGAAGGCATAAATTGACATGAATATGATTATAAATCATTCGGGTCTCATTGCAGCATGTGGATCGATCGGCCCACTGCAAAGACGACCCATGTATACATTACGAATTATAAATTTGGTACAATTTTTCAATGGAATGGTTGATTGAATTTTTTAAAAAGAACATTTATGGGGTTGGGGATTGGAATTTATTAGCTAAAACATCTAAATTTATATTATACTAGATAGGGGCCTCGCGCTCCGTGCGAAAAAATTATGGATTTTCGTATGTGATTTAATATAGTTATACATTATTTGTTAATATGTTGTTGTTGTTATCAAATTTATTAATATTTGTAAATATAAGTATTTTTTATTTCCTTATATTTATGTTTGAAGTAGTTTTAAAACATAATATTAGAATAAGTTTGCATTGTCATAAGAGAAGCTCATACATTAATTTAATTTGTGACTTAATCAAGTAGACTATAAATAAATATAACATAGGGATATAAGAAAGATATTTAAATACATGCCCAAAAGTCCAATAGGAGGTGATTAAGAAATGAGTAATGCATTAAATTGGTACTAATTTCATTCAATTTTGGCAATGGACAGCTAACTTTTATATAGATAAGATTATGATAGGATTTCCTAAAAGATCATTTCAATTTGTAATAATAACAATAGATTATAAATAGATTTCACAAAGTTGAATGAAAGCCTGATAACTAATTGTACTCCAACATCCTTTTTCACAATAAATAGATTTCACAAAGTTGCATGTGTTTCTCTGAGAAGCCCGTGTGATCCTAGAAAAAAAACTCGATGACATCGCTCTCCAGTTCTCCAAAATAGAGAAAGAAAAAGCGATAAAATTGCAGACAACAGTCCCATTCACAAAAGATTGCATAACCTTAGCGCAAAATTTTTAGCAAAAAATCAAAAAATTAATTAATCATACTTTTAAATAAAAAACTCATTTCTAAACCTTTGGTCATTTATACGATGATCTACTACAAATATGCAAATCACCTTAGCGCCAAGATTGCGCCGCCTTCTTCATGATCTACTACAAATATGCAAATAACTCTTACTACAAATATGGAAAACGTTTTTCTTGCGTTAAGAGTTATTTGCACCAGAACTTTCCTCTAGATAAGACTATCGTATAGTCAACTCAAACTCAATTAGATAGGTTGGTGTATATTTTATATTG
Organism: Oxyria digyna; assembly: GCA_029168935.1. NCBI lineage: Eukaryota > Viridiplantae > Streptophyta > Magnoliopsida > Caryophyllales > Polygonaceae > Oxyria > Oxyria digyna. The sequence continues at coordinate 2,910,589 of JAPVLV010000017.1, forward strand.
GAGGTTGATCATTCAGTGTATTTCACTCTGTTTTTACATACATATATTTTACAATGAAAACATGTAATATCATTATTACTAGTATTTATCTTTCACAAATATAACTATAATTTATTTATTATTTTAACAATGTTTATATAAAAATTATAAGCATTCTATAATTATTAATGTCAATTTATAATCTCGTGATTTTCATAGGACCTACACTAGTTAAATATGAACCTAAGAAACTTAGACTAGTGTAGTCCTCGTGCCATGCACGGGTTATTTAATATTATATTTTTAAAATTTTAAATTGAATGAACCCATTCCATGCACTAGTTATTTAGTCAAATTTTACCAATTTAAATTTATTATGAATAATTATATGATATTTTTAAAGACTGATTTGTAGGAAAAGTGAACGAAAAAATAGACTTAAAAAAACATTTATGCTTTCCGTTAGATCTTATATCATTATAGTGCTTTTTGATTAAAAAAACTCTTTTTCTATTGTTAAGTTTATATCACTTATACTATCTATATATTAGTCTCATGTACTATTCTTCATATACTTTATAAAAGTATTCGATAAATCTTAAAAAATATAAGATTGTGTGAAAGTATTTTATTTGATAAGCCCATACATTATCAATCTTATATATTAAAGTTGAGCTTTTTAGTGCTCTTAGAGTGATTTTAGGGTTAGTTTGTTACACAATTATTATTATTTTTATCTTTAATTTCAATTATTAATAGATTGGATAATTATATTAACAAATAAATCTTAAAAAATTAGTTTCAACAACAAATATACAAGCTATTTTATTGAGAATAAATATTATGTTGAAGGTTAATGTATATTCTTATGATAAAATGAGGATTATTTTCGATAATAAAAATTAACTCAAGCTACGTACTAACGTACATAACCTTCATGAAATAAATTTATATTTTTATAAATAGTCTTTACAAGAAAAAAGTTAAATCTTAAATTTTTGATGAACTCGATTAAAAGGATATACAATTTTTATAGGCCCTTCATGTTTGATCCGGTCAAATTTAAGCTTTTGAGCCCAAATGTTTAACGTCATACTACAGCGTTTAAAATAATTGTCTGGAAATTAAGAGCGCTATTGTAGAGCGTTTAATAACTTCGACTCATTAATTAAAATTTCTAGTGTGAACAAGACCCCCGTTTTCATACGAATAATATGGAATTTCCCGTGCATTGCACTGGTCACTACACTAGTTTACTTTAAAAAATAATAATTTATTTATTATAATATAAAGTATGGTAGAATCAAATAAGTTTTAGTAGTAAATTAATACATTGTTAAAAAAATAAAAATAGATATATTATTTTCACTTTCACTATTTTATCTAACAAAAGAATAGCTAAAGATTGTTAAAGTTTGTTGTTGAGATTTGTTAGAATTTTATTATGTGAAATTAATTTTAAAAAAATAAAATAAAAAGAGAAGTTTAAGGAGGAAATTAAACATAGAGTTTATGAGGCCAAACTGAAGGAGACAATTCTAAATAGCTTTGTATATAATATATATATATAGATGATGAGCTTGGCCGTTATATCTACAGCACTTGATGGTAAGATAGATATAGTTTATATATAGTACTGTATATTTTACAAAGTACACGTTATCAATTCATGACCAAATCACGTATAAAAAAAAACATCTCTACAAGCTATGCGACACCTAATTAATTAATCACATCACAAAACCAAACCATCCTTTCTTCTTTGATCATTTCTCGATCATTGATGATTTTTACAAATCAATGGATCCAAGCACTACAAACTCAACAAAGAATATCGATCAAACAAACCCTAAAAACGCATCATCATCAACAACAACAACAACAACATCAACAACAAGGGCTAGTATCAAGGAGTTGAGCCGTGATTATGTTAGATCATACACGTGCACTTTCTGCGAGAAGGGCTTTTCGAACGCCCAAGCCCTCGGCGGTCACATGAACATCCACAGACGGGACCGAGCTCGCCTCAGAAACCTAGACGACTCCGACCTAGGCACTAAGCGAGCCAGCAACTTGACCATGATCACGTGGGAGAGGAATCAACATCACCATGATCATGATATTCCACTTCTCCGCTTGTTTGATGCTAATCCGACCGATGAGAGGCGATCCAACGGTGGAGATGATGTCGATCTCGAGCTAAGGTTGGGCTCACCCTCCTCCTCTTCTGCTCGCAAAAGCTCATGAATTGGTTGCACTGATTTGAAATATGCATATTGATTATACGTGTATATATGAACACTTAGGTAATTGTATAGTCTTTGATTTGTATACATATGGAGAAATAATTAATTTGAGAGATTATTTGTACAAAATAAATGTCAAGAGTAAGTCAATATTCATAAAAGCTAATGGGATCTAGATGTATGAATTGCAGAATAACTAATGTCTATGGTATTTTTTGGTGCAATTTTCTCTCCCTTTTAAGACTTGTTTATATTATTGTTCTGCTTACATCTCTTTTAGCATCTCAAGCTAAAAATAGCTTAACACTATAAGAATTGCACTGATTGAGATGGTGTTGCACTTCTCTGATCATTTGGTCCGATGATGAAATTATTTTGTTTTTCCACACTAGCTAAAAGAAAGGCACAAACATCTTGTATACAAGAACTAGGATCCTGATTCATGTATACTAGATTACAACACAAGATTCTAAAGTCAGACAATTTTATAAGCCACATTTGATTTAGCCTTTAGATATCAATGATAAGATTGCATATTTGAATTGCTTGAAGAGAGAGAGAAGAACACCCATAATGCCTCATGAACTATTGAAAATTTTTGTCGAGTGATTATACGACACCCCATACTTCTACAACATATAAATTGTATAAAATATATAAAATATAATAGAATTAAGGAGAGGAAAAACTCGTAGAACCAATACCAATATATACGTGATCGACCGAACAGAAGCAAAGTCGAGAATTAAATCTCTTTTCTAAAAATTGAACACACCCCGTAGTGTGACGGTTACCAGCGTTCCGAATCCCAGGATAAAACCGCTAACGCTTCTGAACTCGCACAACCCATATCAGAATCCCAACGAACTCTTGTCTGTGTGTATACTCTCATACTCGACCATATAGAAGAGAAGAAGTGGGTACCAACGTGGAGGAAAAGAAAAGAGAATGAGATTGTTGTTGAGTGTGTTTCAACTGAGAGCTCTGCAGGCCTTTTTATAGGCTGTTGGAGGAGTCTCTATGGGGAAATGAAGATTGAATCCGAGCCACACGAGCCACAAGCCGATCCGAACCGAAACAAACCGCGCACGTGTGGTCTTCGATGGCTCAAACCCACTAGGATTGCCTCCTCTGGCCGAATCACATCTATTACAATTCACTCTTAGTTTATATACTAGTGAGTTTATCTTCTCCTAATCAATGTGGGATACACATTAATCCCCAAAATTAAATTTAGTTATAATAAATACAACACCCTCATTTCTCATTCAAACAGAACCTGAATTAGACGTATGAGCATCCTACGATATAGTGCTCGCGGAGACGAAGCCAACGCTCCGATAATTCAGCACCGATGGTGACCGGAAAATTCGGTTCCAACAATCCCCCACATGAATAGAAATGACTCTATAACACGTGAAAAAGGCTCGAAAAAAAAGACTTTTGAGAGTACGGTTGAAGAATCACTGCATAGTAGCGTTTTTTCAACCTTGAACCACCCATAGTGAATAGCCATCGGATTTACTCGACCAGGTAGTGAACGTGATGTCTTGAACCACCCAGACTTTATTTTAAACCTAGACAACAACTATCACACAATTTCATCTTCTAAGAGAACTAGGTTCTCTAATTGTGTTCATTTTGGCCTTGAATATCCCTGGTTATTCATGAGTGAGCTTAGAGAATTCAGCCTCTGCATATTCTCCTATAAACAGCCTCATTTCACACTGAAAATGTGATTTTACCATAAATAGTATACTATTATACTCCACTTTGAGTTTCAAAGCTTATGGAATCATTAAAAGCCAACGCTTAAACTATACTTTACCAACGCACTTTTATCATCCTAGGAACTGGGAGAAGATGTAAATCTCCAAGTTCTCTTTAGATTTAGCTTGATTTTGTTGTCCCTTTGAACCTACATCTCGGGATCTCCAATCACGTAATTAGGGTTACCATCCAACGTCGTCTTTTGTCATAGGCTTTAATCTCATTCCTCTTGATGATTTCAGAACTTGTTGTCGAGACAAACCTTTAGTAAACGGATCCGCTAGGTTGTCAGCCGGCCGGGTATAATCAACCGTGATTACTCCGTTTGAGAGCAATTGTCTTATGATTTTATGTTGTATTCTGATATGACGAGACTTAGTGTTATACATTGAACTTAGTGCCCGAGCTATTGCCACTTGACTATCACAATGGACGCCAATAGCCGACACTGGTTTTTCCCACATTGGTATATCCTCTAGAAAGTTTCAAAGTCATTATGCTTCTTTTGTTGCTTTGTTCAAAGCAATGAATTCAGATCCATTGTGCATCTTGCCAGTAGCGTTTGTTTGGAGGATTTCCAGGATACAGCCGCACCACCTAGAGCAAAAACATACCCGCTTGTGGATTTTGAGTTTTTTGGAGTATGATATCCAATTAGCATCACTACAGCCTTCCATCAGTGTTGGATATATTCCATAGTGCAACTCATAATTTTGAGTATATCGCAAATAGTTAAGTATCTAGTTATGTCTTTTCAGTGACTATGTCCCGGATTGCTAGTATAACGACTTAATACGTTCAACGGGTGTGCTAAATCTGGTCTTGTACAATTTTTTAAGTACATAAGACGTCCAATCACTCGTGCATACTCTACTTGAGATATACCATTACCCGCGTTTTTCTTTAGGTTGAGATGAGGGTCCACGGGACTCTTATCATTAGCGCTTGAGTAATTCTTGAACCATTCATGTACCTTCTCGGCGTAATGATCTTGAGTTAGGATGATTCCTTCGGAATGTCTAATGACTTTTATTCCTAAAATCACATCCGCTAATCCCAAGTCTTTCATGTCCAATTTTCCACTAAGTATATTCTTAGTTTGTTGGATCATATCTTTGTTGCTACCAATAATGAGCATGTCATCAACGTATAGGCACAACAAAATATATCATTTTGAAGTTGTTTTGCATTTTCCACATTCATTTATATTGAAACCGTTTGACATCATGACGCTGTCAATTTTTCATGCCATTGTTTAGGTGCTTGTTTGAACCCATATAAAGATTTCACAAGTCTACACACTTAGCGTTCCTGTCTAGGAACAATATACCCCTCGGTTTATTTCATATAAATTTCCTCTACTAACTCTCTTTTAAGAAAGGCCGTTTTTACATCCATTTGATGCATTTCTAGATTACGTAGAGCTGCAATCGCTATAAGTACTCGAATATCAGTAATCCTTGTTACCGACGAGTATGTATCAAATAAATCTAGACCCACTTTTTGCCTAAATCCTTGTACTACAAGCCTTGCCTTGTACTTCTCTATTGAGCCATCGGTTTTCAATTTTCTTTTGAAATCCATTTACAACCCAACACCTTTGACCTTGGTGGTAAATCACCTAACTCCCAAGTATGATTTTTCATAAAGGAATCTATTTCACTTTTAACCGCTTCCTTACATGAAGGTGCGTCTGGCGTAGACATGGCTTCTTTAAAAGTGTGAGGTTCGTTTTCTAGAAGAAAAGACATTGTAAAGTCTGAGCCAAATAATTTTTCCTTCCTAGCCCTCTTGCGACGTCTACGTTCATCATTTTCCTCTTCTATTTCTTGTACAGAAGTACTCACTTCTTGTATAGAAGTGCTCGCTCCTTGAGCAGGACCGATCGCTTCTCTTTCATCACGAGTCCTTTTGGGATATTCTTTATTCTTGCATGGAAACACATTTTCAAAGAAAGATGCATTTCCTGATTCCATTATTTTATTTGCATGTATATCTGGTATGTCTCATTTGTATACCAAGAAACGATATGCACTATTGTTATGTGCATACCCGATGAAAATACAATCAACGGTTTTTGGGTCAAGTGAGACCTTTTTAGGAGGTGGTACCACCACTTTTGCTAGGCACCCTCACACTTTGAGGTATTTTTAAGAATGTACATTACCTTTCCATAACTCATAAGGTGTCTTTCCAGTCACCTTATGCGATATTTTGTTGAGAATGTAATTTGAGGTAAGCAAAGCTTCCTCCCACATGTTTCGGGCTAACCCAGATTGCAACATTCCATTCATCATCTCGGTAAGAGTTCGGTTTTTTCGTTCCGCAACTTCGTTGGATTTCGGTGAATAAGGAGCAGTAGTTTGATGACCAATGCCATGTTCTCTACATAACGCATTAAAAGGCTCACTATACTCACCTTCTCATCACTTCTCACGAATTTAATCGTTTTACTAAGTTGGTTTTCAACTTCCAACTTGTATTCGTTAAACTTTTCTAAAGCTTCATCTTTGCTACGTAACAAGTACACATAGAAATATCTTATGCAATCATCTATGAAGGTCACAAAGTACTTTTTACCACCTGTAGTTTGCGCAAACTTTAAATCACATAAATCAGTGTGAATTAATTCTAGAGGTTCAGTTGTCCTCTCTACATGGGGTGATGCCATTTTTGTGAGTTTTGCTTGTAAGCATACTTCACATTTGTTTTCACTCGTTTTGCATTTTGGAATCATATTCAAACTTATTAATCTATTTATAGATTTATAATTAATATGTCCCCATCTTTCATGCCAAATATTAAAAGACTTAACGACATAAGCAACATGATTATTCTTATTCATTGAAGCATTTGTTACAATAGTTTTTGGGAAGACTGTCAATACATTCATTTTGATCCGTTAATCCTTAACAACCCTTTCCCACATAAACCCTGTGTTTGGAGAAAACCAGATTGTCGGACACAAACTTGATCATGAACCCGTTCTTGGAGAGTAGAGTTCCCGAAATCAGGTTCTTGTGAATGTCTGGCACATGAAGGACGTTGTTCAGTGTCAACTCCTTCTCGGAAGTCATGTTCAGCACGATCTTCCCATGTCCTTCAACCTTATAAGTGGCGGAGTTTCCCATGAAGAGTTGTTCCTCCGTATTGCTCTTCTGATATGTCGTAAAAAGACCCTTATCCGAGCATATGTGCCTAGTGACACTCGTGTCATACCACCACTCCTTTGGATTGCTACCCACCATGTTCACTTCAGCCATCACAGCACACAAATCATCCTTTGTGAGCGTGCCTTCAGTTAGGTTGGCTTGGGACTTGCCTTTGTCCTTCCTTGTGTCGACCTTGCTCCGACACTCATCCGCCTTGTGCCCTAACTTGTGACACTTGTGGCATTTCCCACTGAACTTCTTAGCTTTCTGCTCGTTGAAGTTGTTGGGGTTCTGAGGTTGAAATTTTCTTTTCTTTCCCCTATCCTAATGCTCTGCCAGGTTTGCCTTTTTGAAGTTCCATCTCCATTCGCCTTCTTGTTGCTTTCCTCAACTCGAAGCCTCACAACCAAGTCCTCAACTCTCATTGCCTTTTGCTTGATCAACAAGTAAACCTTGAATTGTTCCCATGATGGAGGAAGCTTTTCAATGAAAGAACCGACTTGGAATGTGTCGCAGATGTTCAGGCCTTCAGAGATGATCTCATGTACGATCAGTAGCAACCCCCAACTTGATCCATTACTGGCCTTGAATCTACCATCTTGTAATTCAAGAACTTTGCTACTGACTCTTTCTTAGTTCCAACATCTTGAGTCTTGTACTTCTTGGTCAGATCGTCCCACAATTGCTTGGCGGTTGTATGGTTGTAATACACTTTGTACAATGAATCAATCATTCAAGCCTTCACATAGCCTCTACACACATAGTCCCCTTTGACCCAACCGACAAGGACATTAGTGTTATCACGGGAGAACCTCAGTTTCTCTTCCGTCAGATATCTGTCCACATTCATCGTGCTCAAGAAGAAATGCATCTTCTCATACCATATCTTGAATCCTTTACCGTCAAACTTGTCAAGCAAAACTCCAGCATGATATGCACTAGGCAAGTTCTCCATATAAGGCTTGCTTGGTACCCTTGTTGAGGGGCATGAAATTTTAAGCATTTATGATTATACATTAGTCATAAAAATTGATGTTTAAGAAAATAAGATTTATATATTATAAGTCTTGTGGATGTGCTATATTATTATATATAGTCTTGTTATATAATAAAATTAGTGGTGATTTTTATTACCCTAATTTCCAAAGATCAAAGTCATTAATTTGGCTTTATTAGCAAGTTCGAAATACACATTATGTTGGTCATATTTCTTCACTAATTATCTTATTACCTAATGAGGTTAATTACGTGTCATTTTTTATATGAACCACATGTATATAGTAGGTCCATGCATGTTACATGCTATATGTTGTGGGCAAATTATACAACTTGTGTACGTAGGCTTGCATTATCCACATTTTTAAATGGGTAAAAATGAGAGAGTTAAGACTAACCTAATCAATTCACCTATTGATTAGTGGGATTGATTGCTAAAATCGGTTTTGACCATATAGATTGTAACCTCCACAAATTGATTTGGAAATTAAATGTATTAATTTACCCATATTCACCGTTATCTTCACAAGTTCTCAAAGATGAAGACCCATTTATATAAACAAAGGATGGGGGCTTGAAAAAAAGGACAGGGTGAAGCTTCGGTGCTGCTAAAAACAAGCATAAGGAGAGCTCAACAAATCTACAAAACTAAGACATAGTGCAACAAGGAGCCGAGAGGAAACAAATACAAGAAGGCGTAGGGTATACCCCCATTTCCTTATCAAATTCTCTCTTATGCTAATCAACCATAGCCTGTCTTGGATCGAGCAAGAAGATGTCCATCGGAGTTTGTTCGAAACTCCAAGTTTCTTCATAAAAAGAAGACTACATAACAACCAAAACGGCTTGTTTCTCATGACGATTCAAGAAGTTTCGTTGGGATCGTCTCAAAATCGAAACGGATATGTTTCATATGTAGATTCATGATGTTTTGCTAAGGCGAAACAGATTGTTTCTCATGGCGATTCAAGATGTTTTGTTGGGATCATTCCTCATACCGAAACGAATATGTTTCTCATGTTGATTCATAATGTTTTACCAAATTGAAACGTGTTCGTTTCACAAATCGAAACAGAGATGTTTCTCATTAGATTTATGATGTTTTTCTAACGCGAAACAAAGATTTTTCTAATGTGGATTCATGATGTTTCATCAAATTGAAACGTGTTCGTTTCTTCAAATAAAAAAACAGAGATGTTTCTATATAGATTCATGATGTTTTGCTAACACGAAACATAAATGTTTTTATGTAGATTCATGATGTTTTCTCATGCCGAAACGGGTTCGTTTCTCCTACCGAAACGGATTCGTTTCTCATATCGAAACGGGTTCGTTTATACTATCGTTGTATTTATACATGGCCGAGAAAGTATAACAAACTCCAAAAGAAAATTGATTTAATCCATTCTTCATTTTCGTTATATAAGAAATGAGTGGAAAATTAAGAGGCATACATCCTCTCCTCTTGAATTTGTGATAAGCTCTCGATATATATGTCAACATGATATGTCAAAATTAGGTTCCATGACCTTGACTAACAGAGTTGGGCTTTATCATGATTTAATTTAAGAAAAATCAATAAACAAGATAAGATTTTGGCAGTCTTGTGCAAAGCTTATAAGAGAGGCACATATTTTCCAAGTTGATCGAGAATGGACAACAAATTCACCCATTTGATGGACATTATTTGTAAATGAGTCACCCAAATGACTAATTGAAAGCATATGAACTACGGAGATTTGATTCCATTATATATAAATGAATACGTAGGACGTTCGTTACAAAAATATAAAAGAGTAACAAATTCAATCACATACCCAAATTTAAGAACAAAAATCAAAACCGTTCTTTTTCTAGAACTACGTAGACTTGATTCCGTTTAAACGGATACGTAGGAAATTCGATATCAACTCATATATATATCGGATTCGGTCATACCAAAATTCAAATTAAGTACGTTTCTTGAAATTGAAACTAAAATTGTTCGTCTAGAACTACGTGTGATTTGATCCCTTTCAAAAGGGTACGTAGGAAATTCGATATAAAGTTATCGCTCATCGAGTTCAATCACAAACAAAAACCCAAATAAAATTCATCAAAATGTTTTAACATATATAGTGAAAAGTTAGACAACCCTTCCTAAAAGGTGTGTTTAATCTCTTTCACGACGTACAAATGATAGTTGGATCGCGTCTAGGAAACCCTTCCTAGAAGGTGGGCTTAGACTCGCTCCTCTGATGTACGATAAACAAATCACTCTGAACTACGTAAGGCTTGATCCTTCTTAAGAAGGTACGTAGGCAACCCGTCATAATCCGGGTGCAGCCCAAATCATAAAACAAACCTATAAGAGTTCAATGTATCTATATTATTAGAATTGTAAGGATATACAGATAAGGGTCGAACTCAAATAAAATCAAATCAGATGTGTTTGTGCATTGTTGTTTTCTTTTAACAATTTTTGCCTAACAACCCTCATATGGGAGACCATATAATAATCTATGTTAATTTTTTTATTTATTTAATCACTTTTAGATTAAATGATGATTATAATTTAATCAAAAAAGATTATTTCTCGAATTAAATTAATAATTTTTTCCGGAGTTTCTCGTACAAAAACGAGAACAATATTTCACCAATTCGGCCTTAACCTATTTACTCAAAAAACAAATTTATTAGTCGTAGAAACGTAGGAAATGTTTTTTCAAAATTAAGATTGTAGGAATCCTAATTTCTATAACATATAAATTGTATAAAGTACATAAAATAAAACGTAATTAAGGAGAGGAAAAACTCGTCGAACCAATACAAATACGTGATCAACCGAATAGAAGCAGAGTCGAGAAATAAATCTCTTTCCTTAATTCAGAAAATGCCCCGTAGTGTGACGGTTACCGGTGTTCCGAATCCCATGATAAAACCCTGTTGAGGTCCCTTCAGGTTTTGAATGGTAACAAACATTCTGCTAATGAACTGTCTGAGTGTTTTCAGGATAGTTACTCTGAAAGGAACGTTACGCCTCTGTGATCTATATAAGGAAAGCTCGATCGGAGAGAGAGCTTGATGGGTCCAATCGAAGATTATGTGTTGTTATCTATATAAGGGTCGAAGATATTCCAGAAAGATCGAAGATCTTGGCGGTTGAACAAGGCCGACTCAAATAAGGAAGGAAATAATATCTTTTTCCTTAAAGATATTATTTTCCTTAAAGATAGATCTTGTTTGTTGGAGGGTTGGACGTGATATTGGTGGTTAGACAAGACCAACTCAAATAAGGAAGGAAATAATATCTTTTTCCTTAAAGATATTATTCTTGTGTTTTTAACCTAGGTTATCTTAGTATTTAAGCAAGGCTTAGACTAGGAATAAGGTTGACGTTTTTGTAGAGAGATTCTTATGTTAAGAGAGATTTAGAGAAGAAGAAGAGTTATCAAGGCTTAGAGGTTGAGTTCGGGCTCGAGTGAGAGGAGTGATTCGTGATCGTAATCCGAGCTCTCTTTTGTAACGAACAAGAAATCAATAAGATAAGTATACCCTTCTAAATCCTTCAAGTGAGAAGCTTGAAGGTAGTGGTTTTACTCAACTCTTAGCGGTTGAGGTTTCCACTCTAAATCTCTTGTCAATTATATTCTTCTTGCATTATATTTCCGCTGCTACACTTCCTGAGGAACGATTCCTATTGTTCCCTGGGAAGTAACTGTGCTAACCGATCCAACAAACCCCTAACGCTTCTGAACTCGCACAACCTGGATCAGAAGCCCAACAAACTCTTGTCTGTGTGTATACTCTTAGACTCGACAATCTGATTATCTACTGCTTCCCTTCTTCTTCAAAAGAGCTTGAAACATTGTGGGCGTCGACGTCTCCTTGGCTATCCACTCCTTCTTCCACACAAACCGCCTCCTCAAACAGACTAACCATGCCATCTCATCCCAAAAACTCCTAATCCCACTTCTATGGATGAGCTTAGGCCCATCTCTCGGTGCTGAACAATCTACAAAACCATCACTAAGCTTATCTCCGACCGCATTCGAGTCGTCCTCCCACACATTGTCTCAGATTGCCAAGGCGCCTTTGTTCCTAATCGTTGTATTCACCATAATATTCTTATGTGTCAAGAATTGTTCAAGTACTATGGGCGGTGCAGTATTCCCCCTAGATGTGGCATCAAGATTGACTTCTGTAAATCGTTCGACACGGTTGAGTGGAGTTTCATTGAGCATGTACTCTATTTCTTTGGCTTTCCTGAGAGGCTCATCAAAGGGATTATGACTTACATCTTGTCTGCTTCTTTTTCAATCTGCATTAATGGGGAGCTGCAGGGGTTCTTTGCTGGTAAATGAGGGATTCACCAAGGCGATCCTTTGTCCCCTTACTTGTTTGTTCTTGAAATAGAATACCTTAGTCGTATGCTTGCAACTCTTGCCTCTGATCCTAGGTTCAACTTGCATCCTCGCTGCGCTTCTACTCAGCTAAATCATCTTGCCTTCGTAGATGATCTTATTTTATTTTGTCATGGGGATGAGCTCTCTGTTTCTGTTGTCTTGCGCATTGTCGACAAGTTTGGAGCTATGTATGAGATCCTTGCCAACCCATCGAAGAGCTCGGTCTTTTTTGGTGGTGTAGATGACACTCTCAAGCAGGCCATCCTCTCCTCTTCTTGGTTTGTTGAGGGATCTCTCCCCATGAGTTATTTGGGTGTGCCGATTGGATCCCGCAAACTTAAGAATTCTGATTTTTCTCATCTGATTCACACAATGACTTTGAAAATTCAATGTTGGACCGCTCACAAGCTCTCTCATGCTGGCTGTATTGAGTTAGTTCGGGCTGTTTTATTTGGGGCAAGATTATCCGGAATAAGCTTCACATCCCGAAATGCTCCGTTATCTCGTGGATGGCTCTCCACAACAAGCTCCCTACCAAGGATCGTATTTCCCGTTGGACTGCTATCCCGTACATGCTCTGCCGATTATGCAATGGAAGCACTGAATCTTCTCACCATCTCTTCAACACTTGTTCTTTTGCCAAAGATGTGCTTGGCGATGTTCTGGATTGGTTGCGGATTGTTCATCGTGAGGACTGCATTCACAATTGGTTCGAATGGATCCTGCATAGTCGTCGTAAGAATTGCATTCTTTTTTATATTATTGTCGCTGCATTCTCCTCCTACATCTATTACATATGGCAGTTGCGTAATGACATCATTTTCAGCAATGGACTGCCTTGTGCTCGGACTCGCTCTCGTCGGATCATTGTCGATGTCCTCTCTTGTGTTAATGCTCATAACTTGAAACTTGTCCTTCCTAGGGCGGAGTTTTAGTATTAGCATTGTTGGCTTTGTTCTTTTGTCCCTCTTTTCTTCTCATTTGTAATTGCCGCTTGTTGCAACATTTTCCCAATGATCTCTTTCAATATACTTACCAATCATTTGAAAAAAAGAAGCTCTTAGCGAAAAGTGAGACACTCAGCGGCCACTTCTTAATCAGAGAAAGTAACACCCCATTACATTTCTCAGTTATAACGGTGATGATTACTCCAAATTTGATAGAATAATAACTCATTAATATAGTTACTTTTTATATAATCAATTGGGTTTAGAATGAAACTTAGTCAATGTGATGGACCTAAAACTATGGATGCACAAAAAAGAACCGGACCGGAATTTTCCGGGTCGGTCCGGTCCCCGGTCCACATATTTGAGAAATTCCGGGTTTCGGTCCGGTACGATCCATGAATTTTCCGGAAACCAGGATAAATTTTAAAAAAAAAAAATTTTAAAGAAAAATAAAGTTTTATAATTTTTATATATAGAAAAACCCGGTCCGGTCCGGTCCAAAAATGCCCGGAAATTTCCGGTCCAGTTCCCGGTCCATGGATTTGAAAAATTTCAATCCACCGGTCTGGCCCGACCCGGGAAGTTCCGGTCCGATCCGATCTGGACCAGATATGCACTCGTGTACACGATCCTCGTGTTTATCGATTCACCGAGCTTTATCAGGGTCAAAACCAAATATCTCACGTACTGCAACCCTTTATCAGGGTCAAAACCAAATATCTCACGTACTGCAACCAACAAACATCAAGCACAAGTTGTGATCCACCGAGTTTTAGGCTATTTAAAAATACACATACATGCATTGTAACATTAAGAATTGTTCTCATAGAAAACAAATCTCATACCAACTTCTATTTATATTTTGAATGACTAGGTAAGAGAGCTTATAACAATACAATCTGCTATTTTCATGGAAAATTTCCAAGAAGTCACTTATTCTTTGCATAAACTGAAAAGTTATCATCGTTGACAAAGGGGAATTTTAAATGCTGAAAAAGTAAACGTTTTACTCCGTAAAATACATATAATTGTCTATTCAGTATCATACATACCAGCAGTTAAAATTACTCCATAGGGTATATACTCGAGCAAAACCATACGGTAAAATGAAATTTACTATACACACTATTTCCGGTAGGAAATAAGTTATGATATTAAGTGCGAAACGCTCATGTTTATAAATTACACGTGAATATAATGTTCATATTCAGGATAGTAAATTGGTAATGTTCATAGTCTAGACAGTGACAGTTTTAAACTTTTTAAGTAAGTCACGCTGTGAAAATTTTGGAATTTCTATGAACTTTGTTTTCTTATAAAAAAAAATTTGACTTAAACGAACACGATCGCCAAATTATGAACACGGCCAACCAAATTATGAACATGAACTTGTTATCTGTGAACACAAACACTTCGGACTTCGTACCGTAAGATTTGTTCTCACCGGAACCTTTCTCTTAACGACGTATGAGCATCAAAATATATGACGTATGTGCATCAAAATATATGACGTATGTGCATCAAAATATACTTAAATGTTTATCAAAATCTATTTAAATGTTCATCAAAAGTTTTGATGCACATCCTTTGAAAAAGTGATGCACATATACATTTTTACCTGAATGTTCTTTAGTTTCTCAATAAATATTCTTTAAAAATGAAAGTTCTTCAAATTTTGATTTTTTATAAGTTTGTCAACGAATGTGTACAAATTAGTACAAAATATTTACTAATTTACTACTAAATTTTCATCATTATCAATTCGTATTTTAAAAGTTATTCTAATTTTTTCACTCAAATGTTTGTAAAAAACCGAACTTATAATGATCCGGTCTCTCTTATCAACCAAAAAAAAATTAGGCTATGCACTTGTGTATATATATTAGCAATTTAACAGAGTTAATTTTGTTCTTTTGGAGGAAAATGGCCATCAAATTATAATCAAACATGTATATACTCAAGCAAAACTACACTAAGACTTTCTGGACAGACATAGTGAATAAGATATAAGTTGTTGATAAGGATGATCGTTATTTTGATCAATTAGAGACAATATATAGTCAAATATTAGTATAATGTACAATAGTATTAGTAGTACGTATTACGTGGTTCTAACTTGAGCCTTACCTCAATCAATTATATATAGTATTTATTAGAGTAAAACCATACACATTAGTATATTGATAGAGTGCAAGAGCAGCTAAATCAGCTAAGGCCCAACAAGGAGTCTGCAGAAAATACTCACAAGCACCAAATTAGTGACTCTTGATATGGAGGGAAATGTGATGAAAAAGGATGGAATTGATTATAGATTAGTGCTAAGGAATGATATCATCAAAGTGATTCCAGGGGCCAAAGTTGCTTGTGATTGGTTGGTCATGTGGGGGCAGAGCCATGTCAATGAGAGCCTCGTAAGAAGGATGATTTGGTCATAGGAGGAATTGTCAAAGATCCACAGGTGAGATTGTGATGGAGTACGTTTCTGTGAATTGTTTGTTGTG
Source organism: Oxyria digyna (assembly GCA_029168935.1). Taxonomy (NCBI): domain Eukaryota; kingdom Viridiplantae; phylum Streptophyta; class Magnoliopsida; order Caryophyllales; family Polygonaceae; genus Oxyria; species Oxyria digyna. Next base: position 2,926,568 of record JAPVLV010000017.1, read on the forward strand.
TCGCCTGATTTGTCAACTCTGGATGCAATTTTGGATTCAGCAAATTATACATTTGTGTTGATTTGTGTTCAGATAATGTTGATAGTTGATGTGTGTTGCTGGAATTTATGCAAGAGAAATAGTTGATAGATAGGAAATTGAGAGAGTATAATTTGGTAATAAGAGATGCATGATTTGCTTAACAGATTAGCATCCAAAGTTCTTGAGAGAGTATAATGTGTGTGTTGTACTATGCAATTCAACACACATTTGCTATTTTTCTGTTACTACAAGTGCATTTTACTCAGAGTGGTGCTTCATTTTTACCTTTCAGAGTTTGATATTGATTGCAACGTAAACGCAGATGCTATGTATGATGACGTAAACACAGATGTTCGCGTTGACATTTTAATTATTCTTGTTGTATGTTGTTGACCGTTTATTAGTCGTGTAAACAATTTATTTAGTTGGGTTGACAACTTATTTAGTCGTGTTGACAACTTATTTATAGTGTTGACACTCATTTGTTGTTTTGTTGACAAGTTATTAGTGGTGTTGGACATCTTATTTTTTGTGTTGAAAAATTACTATTCATGTTGACAGTTTAATTACTTGTGCTGACAAATTATTAGTATTCGTGCTGACAGTTTAGTTATATCGTGTTGACAGTTTAATTACTCGTGTTGACAGTTCTGTTATGTTGTTGACAAGTTATTAGTGGTGTTGACAAATTTATTATTCGTGTTGACAATTTAGTTTAATTTTGTTGACAATTTTAATAACTCTTGTTTGTTTCATTACTCTTGTTGACAATTTAATCGTGTTGATAGTTTTGTTATGATGTTGACAAGTTATTATTGGTGTAGACAAATTATTATCCGTGTTGACAATTTAGTTTAATTTTGTTGACAAATTATTATTGCCACATCAGCAAAGTGGTATTTCCATATAACTTAAAAAAGTGATGCAAAAATCTAAAAAATAGTACACTTCTGGGGTTTTTACCCAAAAACTTGAATTTAGAGTGTAGGCAGCTAAGGCCCAACAGGGAGCCTGCAGTTGCACCTAGGAGTGGCATAAAAAGCTGAAACCGGACAACCGGCCACTTTGTTTTATTAACCGTACCGAAATATTATAAGATCATGGTGGCTTTTTTAGCCAACAAAAGTTTGTGTCTTTTGTGTCGTCAACCGACCTTTGTGGCTTTTTTAGCTCCTCAATTATGTTATGTGTTTACAATTGAGGTTTTTAACTTCTTTGAACTAATTCATTTTAGTCTTCTTTTAATTTTTATTATATATGATTATCGTTGATGTTTTTTCTTAACAATTTAAAGAGCATATTTTTTAAATTTTTATTACATTGGTTAACTGAATTAACCGATTTATTTGTACCAAAATTTTTGTTAACCGATATTGGTTATCCGAGAATTACGGTTAGGTAAATGGTTATTAGAAATCACTAACCGAACATTTGGTTAACCGAACGTTTATTAACCGAACGACGGTTAACCGAGCACGCCTACTAAAATTGAGGTTGGGCTTGGGCTCGGGTGAAGATCAAAAGAAAACCGATAAATAACCCTTTTATAGATAAATTTATATTTTGTGAACAAAATATTGAAGAGCAAATGTTATCCTTCCCTAAAGAGTCTGGTAATTGACAGTTCAGCAAGGCTCCATATTAGAATAAAGAGGATGTGTTTGGATTGTTATTTTCAGTATAAATAGGATTCTCTAATTGTAATAAAGAAGCTAAGTTCTCTCAGTAATATGAATCCATAGTTCTTAGCAATAAGCCTCCATTAGATGCACCAAACCTCTCCTCTGTTGTTGTAAAGAGACTGAAGCATCCCTGAGCAAACGATATTTACTTTGTTGACCATCTCCAGGACGAGGTTGGTCTCTCTTCCATTTGTCCCTTTCCCCTTCCTTCTTTTCACAAACTCTATACAATGTACAAGCCAATAAGTTCAAGCCAACAAACCTTAGAATCACTCTACAACATCGAAGAATCTCTGATTTATCTCCTGCTCCACCGTCTCGAAAAACAACATCGTAGCCTGGACGTCTTCGACGTAGGCGGATTCAGTAGACACATTTATCCCGCAATAGTGTCTATTTTGGGAATTAAGTTTAAACAACGCCTAAGTTTAGAATTTCTTTTATAAAGAGGACAAAATTCATGTGAGAATGTATACAAAAATGGATTATTCATATTGTATGAAATAATACATGCACGTACTTGCGTTTGTGCATGCATGTTAATGTGAAATAATGTCCATGTGAATATAAAAAGATATGCATGTATTCGTACATACATTAAGCACCGTCGTACCAGATCTTTTCCTTTATAAAAATCTTGTATGGATCAAAACTAATGGGTTGATAGTAGAAGAAATGGAGACTTAAACAAAGGGGGAGAAGAAGTTTGTTACGTTTCTTATTTCTGGATGTCCAAATCGTTACAATTTAGTTGGCTTATAAAGCATTACAAGGCCTTTGGCCCAACCCTCACAACTTCATAATCTGTCCCATTTGGCCTCTATACAATTCTAATGTGCATGTATACATCAATTATCATCATCATACATTCTTAGGTCATGACAAATACTACCTTCAAAAAATACATGGCTTGTGCTTAAGTCTGGTATATGAAAGAAGGAAATTGGCGAATGATGTGGAGGAAGGCTCCCAAGTCACCTCTACAATTCCCAAATTCTCCCAACGGATGATCCACTCAGTCATTGGAAGACCCGAAGAACACTGAACAATTCGATTGTCCAAAATAGAAGTTGGAGCCCACAACACAATCTATTTCCATTTTAGTCGCTGGAAGTGTCAAGGTAGGAAATTTTCAAGGCTTCCCACACCTTTTAAGTTGGAATACATGAAATACTAGGTGAATGCGCGAATCAATGGGTAATTCCAGGCGATAAGCAACAACTCCCACTTTGCTCAGAATCTTGTAAGGCCCATAAAACTTAGAACAAAGTTTCAGGTTGCGACGAATATCCACAAATGTTTGCTCAGAATCTTGTAAGGCCCATTTGTTATTTATGTGGTGTCTACTCCTAAGTGTGGTGGGACATAGCCATACAACGCCTAACATGGTGTGAGTTTTAAATCTCAAAATGCCTTGTGACACAATGTAATCTTCAGTGGGGTGAATCATAGCTTTTGTCAACACTTGTTGAGCCACATGATCAATAACATACGTAGCGACCGGTGGTGTAGCCATGATTCTGGTTAAGAGGGGGCTAAATTTTGGTTGAATAAAGTCAATATTAAGATTAAATGCATAAAGCACTAAAAATTACATTAATCTGTTTTTTAAAGTGACATTCTTCGAAACTGCCATGACCTGAAATCGTACAATAATATCTTCAATTTCAATAACCCTTAGTCCCTTACTATATCTTTTTCAATATAAGAAACCAAACAATCATTTATCAAATAATCTCTGAGTCGATTGCGTAATGAAGTTTTGACAAGCTTCATTGCAGAAAAAGCGCTCTCAACGGTAATTGTTGCAACATGTAAAAGCAAAGGTAAATGCACCAGACAATATACCAGATGATGGACACGATGCTTCTTTGTCTGAGCCAATTTCTTCAAGAGCTAACCAATACATGTAAGATTGACAAACCAATCATCTAAGAGCACATCAACAATATAACAACCAAGTTGTTGTTCAAGTGTCAATATATAAATAACTGAAATAGTGATTTGCATACAATACCTATAAGGTTGACAAACCGATCATCTGAGCAAACATCAACAATATAACAATCAAGTTGTTGTTCAAGTGCCAATATATCAACATATGTATAGTCATTTTGATACAATTCTGCAAATCTGATCAACTTTCCATTGTCAAATGTCGAGAATGGTTCACTTGGATCAAGACATGACATGCACATAAGCATCTCGGTATTCGCTCATTGAAGGGACTGTTCAGCTCAAGAAGTAATTACTTTATAGAACAAACCGGAACGATAGTAATGTTGATTGGTGAACTTTGTAATCTTTCGACGAGATCTTCCTGAAATGACATAAAAGTCTTCCTTCTCTGGGACATCAATGTCATGTTTGTTGCAAAATGAAACAACTTTTTCCCACAATGCTCCCAACCTCCATCTCTCATTTGTTGGAGTAGTTTTTTGGTGACTTTGACAAGATTCATTACGTTAACAATATCTTGATCTTTTCTCTGTAGCGCTTCTGACAACTCATTTGAAATTCCAAGCATATTCTTGAAAATACAAATCAAAGCACATCATGGAATCCAGAAGATTGCCTACTTGAGCTCTTTGGCTTGGATCTCAATCCTTCTGAATCTCTATAAGCACATCAATTATTAGGTTATACAAAACAATCAAATTCACCAATGTTCTGTAGTAAGAATTCTAGCGTGTCCGTCCATCTCGACCCAAAGGCACTTCCTTATTCTGCCCCCTTCCAGACAAGATTTCATCTCCACGAAGCCCTTCAGCTACTTGCTCAAATGATTTAGTTCAAAGCATGTCTTTTCTTTTGCATGATGCACTAACAATGTTACTCAACATAGAGATGTCATAGAAAAACTTCTCCATTTTTGTCAATTCTTGAGCAACAACTACAAGTGCCAATTGCAATTGATGAACAAAGCAATGAATAAAATGAGCAGATTGGTTCTCCATCATTTTCAAACTCTTCAGACCATTAAATTTACCCCGCATATTGCTTAGCTCCATCATAACCTTGTCCATGTAAACTTGAAATACTCAACCCATGTTGAGAAAAAAGAGCCTCAATATTCCTTTTCAATGACAAAGCTGTGGTGTCAGCAACACGAAAAATTCCAATAAAACTGATGCGGGGATAAGCCGCAGTTGCCGACCTAGACACCAAACTCGAATAGGAACTCGAACAGAGAAGAAAGGCGGAATTAGATATGAGATGAAAGAAGGATAAGTCGAATGATAGGCCAATTGGAACCAAATCAAACAACGATAAAACCCTTGAACTTAAGAACAAGAACCTTACCGAATGATGAAGAAACCCCAACGGATGATTACAACCAAACACAATGACTTTGGTGGGTCAAGGCACCTGGAGGTTGCTCTATGGAGTCCCGATAGCACCAACCTTATGGAGGAGATTGACACACACAAGCACAACTAGGGCCAACTGAACGACAATGCACACGGGGCACTCTGCTCACAAAAGCTCTCTTTTGGGAGGAAAAACGATAAACGCTGTATTCAATATCAAAGTCTGGGGGGGGGGGCAAAACAATAACTAAGGCAGCCTTATATAGGGTTCATAAGGATGCCGACTAAAGAAATAAACAATAAAAGTAAATCCTAAAATAATAATCCGAAAACAAATAATATCCGAAAATAATGTTTCTGAAATTCTTCGCCGAGGTCCTGGCCGCGGGTGCGGTTATAGAGCCGCGGGCGCGGTTCTTGCCTCCTGGCCGCGGGTGCGGTTATGGAGCCGCGGGCGCGGTTCTTGCCTCCTGGCCGCAGACGCTGTTATGGAGCCGCGGGCGCGGTTTCCAGCCGCGGTCGCGGTTCTTCGCTGTCGTCCTCTGCTCGTTCTCGAACCTCGATCATTAGAACAGTCTTCAATGGTGGTTCTTCGTCTGTATTCAACTCCTTGGAACTGAAGAACGCTACTAACTTGTCTAGCTCTTGTTGGACTTCCTTAGCTCTCGAGCGCGTCAATGCACCTTTAAATTCAGGGACCGGAGGTGTCGGTTGTTGTCCAGATGATCCTTCATCATCCTCCCCTTCTTGAAAAGGATTCGACCTCGAATCATCCAGCTCCTCTTCTTCTTCACCCTCGAATAAAGTCAGATCTTGCACATTGAAGGTAGCACTCACTTGATAGTCGCCGGGAAGCTCTAAGACATAGGCATTATCTCCAATCCTCCTAAGTACCTTGAATGGTCCATCGCCTCTTGGGGACAGCTTTGAGTGGCGTTTGCTGGGGAAACGCTCTCTCCTAAAGTGGACCCACACGAGGTCTCCCTCCTTGAAGATGACCTTCTTCCTATTCCTGTTTGCCTTGCTAGCATTTGTAGCAGCTACTTCTAGCAATTTAGCTCTTGTCCTCTCATGAATTTCCTTGATGTGATCAACCTGTTTTCCTGCATTGAAATCCACTCGCTCCTTCGTAGGTAACGGCATAAGATCAAAAGGGGTTAGTGGATTCAAACCATACACACATTCAAAGGGGCTTATCGAGGTTGAGGAATGGATGGCCCTATTGTAGGCAAACTCAACATGGGGTAAGGCTTCTTCCCAAGCTTTCAAATTCTTCTTAAGAATGGCTCTCAAAAGGGTTCCTAAGGTCCTATTGGTTACTTCAGTTTGACCATCAGTTTGAGGATGACTAGATGTAGAGAATAGAAGTTTAGTCCCTAGTTTTCCCCAAAGAGTTTTCCAAAAGTAACTTAGAAACTTCACATCCCTATCACTCACAATAGTCTTTGGTACTCCATGTAACCTAACAACTCCGGTAAAGAACAAGTCAGCCACATGATGAGCATCATCAGTCTTGTTGCAAGCAATAAAATGAGCCATTTTAGAAAATCTATCAACAACCACAAAAATAGAATCTCTCCCCTTCTTAGTCCTAGGCAACCCTACAATAAAATCCATACTAATGTCTACCCAGGGGGTCGTAGGAATAGGCAAAGGAGTATACAATCCATGTGGTTTAACTCTAGATTTAGCCTTAAGACACTTCAAACATCTTTTCAAACAATGCTCAACATCCCTAAGCATATGAGGCCAATAAAAATGAGTATGCAACATATGATATGTCTTGTCTCTACCAAAGTGTCCCATTAATCCACCCTTATGGGCTTCTTCAACAAGCAATAATCTCAAAGAACACTTAGGTATGCACACTTTACTAGCCTTAAACAAGAAACCATCAAACAAGTAAAACTTATCCAAAGTCCCTTTATCTAAACATTGCTTATAAATAGCACCAAAATCAGCATCATTACGATATAACTCCTTGATGTAAACAAAGCCTAACACCTTAGAGTCAAGTTGAACAATTAAAGCATGCCTCCTAGATAGTGCATCAGCAACAACATTGTCCTTTCCCTTCTTGTATTTGATAATATAAGGGAAAGTCTCAATAAATTCCATCCACCTACCATGCCTCCTATCAAGTTTGTCTTGACTCCTAAAATGTTTCAAAGATTCATGATCGGTATGCAAAACAAACTCTCTAGGCCATAGGTAGTGTTGCCAAGTCTTAAGTACTCTATATAACGCATACAGTTCCTTATCATAAGTAGAGTAATTTAGACTTGCACCTTTCAACTTTTCAGAAAAGAAGGCAATAGGCTTACCTTCTTGCATGAGGACTCCTCCAATGCCAACTCCGGAAGCATCGCATTCCACTTCGAATGGTCTAGTGAAGTCGGGAAGCACAAGCAAAGGTGCCTCGGTCAATCTGCGTTTTAGCTCCTCAAACGCCCTTTCTTGAGCCTCCTTCCAAACAAATTAACGCTGAATGCTTCTTAGTTACCTCAGTCAGCGGTGCAGCAATGGTGCTGAAATCCTTCACAAAGCGCCGATAGAAGCTTGCTAACCCGTGGAAACTGCGTACCTGGCTGCTGGTCATGGGTGTCGGCCATTCCTGTATGGCTTTGATCTTCTCCTCGTCCACCTGTAATCCCTGGGAGCTCACTACAAAACCAAGAAATATAACTCTATCAGTGCAAAAATCACACTTCTTCAAATTAGCATATAGTCGTTGTAGACTGAGAGTAACGAGCACTTCCCTGAGATGTTGCTCATGCTCCTCTAGGGACCTGCTGTAAACCAGAATGTCATCGAAATAAACTACAACAAACTTCCCTATAAACTTCCTCAAGACATGGTTCATAAGCCTCATAAAAGTAGAGGGGGCATTAGTAAGTCCAAATGGCATAACAAGCCACTCATATAGACCAAATTTGGTCTTGAAGGCGGTCTTCCACTCATCGCCTTCCCTCATTCGGATTTGATGGTAGCCACTTCTCAGATCAATCTTGGTGAAGTTTGTGGCACCGTGGAGCTCATCCAACATGTCATCCAGCCTTGGTATAGGATGACGATACTTGACAGTGATGTTGTTGATAGCTCGGCAATCAACGCACATCCGCCAAGAATTGTCTTTCTTAGGCACAAGTAAGACCGGAACTGCACAAGGACTAAGACTCTCCCGAACATACCCTTTATCTACAAGCTCCTGCACCTGCTTCTGAATCTCTTGACACTCCTGAGGGTTCATTCTGTAAGCGGGCCGGTTAGGTAACGACGCTCCTGGAATAAGATCAATTTGATGCTCAATGCCCCTAAAGGGCGGTAAGCCCGGTGGAATCTCATCCGGAAACACCTCAGCGAACTCATCAAGAATAGCTTGAATGCTAAGGGGTAGATCAAGTCGAGACTCGGTACCTGCCAACACAAATCTCTTGCAAAGCATCATTAAAGTAGTATCGAAGGGTAAATACTCACCTTCCAGCTCGGCTTTGGACGACAATAGGGCTCGATTCGTCACTGCAGGAACCAGTGCGCCAGAAGAATGACCCGCGGGCGCGGCTGAATCACCGCGGGCGCGGTTTGGCGAATGGGCCGCGGGTGCGGCCTCTGGGCCGCGGGTGCGGTTCTCGTGCCGCTCCTTCTGTCGCGAGCTATCGCTGGCCGCGGGTGCGGCATCTGAACCGCGGGTGCGGTTTTTGGTCGCTGCTGTTGTTCCTTCGTTTCTGTCAGGAACCTTTTCCTTGCCTTTGCTCCTTTCGTAAGCTTCTGCTATCTGCGCTGGAGTCATGGGTTTAAGAGTAATAGGCTTACCATTAAAGATGAATGTATGACGGTTAGTATGACCATCATGAGTAACCTTTCGATCGTATTGCCATGGTCTTCCTAACAATATATGACAAGCTTGCATAGGAACTACATCACATAAAACCGTATCCGTATATTTTCCTAAGGTGAATGTTACTTCAGCTTGTTTTAGAACTTTTAATTCTCCACATTCATTCATCCAATGCAATTTATAAGGTCTAGGGTGGAAAATAGTAGTAAACTGCAATTTAGTGATCAATTCAGTACTAACAATATTGCAACAACTTCCACCATCGATAATCATATTACAGACCTTTCCTTGAACTAAACACCTAGTGTGAAATAAATTTTCTCTTTGATTATCTTCACAAGGGGCGGGTTGTACATGTAAATTTCTTTTACAAATCAAAGAATCACCATGTTCATAACCAATTTCATCACTAAGATCATCCTCATCATGCATATCACCTAGGTTTTCTTCTTTTTCACTTTCACTTTCAAGTTCGCCTAGTTGATTAACAATTAATACTCTAGAATTAGGACAATCTTTCATCATATGACCCTTTCCTCTACATTTAAAACATTCAATATCCCTAGCTCTAGAAGTAGGGTTAGAAGTACTCCCTCGGGGTGGATTAGAAGGGCCAAGTGTTGTCTTGGAGGGCACTTGAGTAGTGGATGGCGGATTCCTTCGAGAGCCACTGTCTTCCTTGTTAGGGGCATCTCGGGCTGAAGGATAGGAGTTCCTTCCTTGCTGATTTTTCCAGCCACCTGCGTTTTTGCTCCCTTGGCTCCTAATTTTGGTCTTTCTTTCCACCTTGATAGCCAAATGTAGCAACTCAGTCATTGAGTTGTAAGGGAACATCTCAATCTCACTAGACACATATGGGTGAAGGATACGAAGATATCTAGCCATGGTTGTCTCCTCATCCTCCACCAAATTAGCTCGAACCATTGCTATTTGCATAGCATTGTAAGTCTCTTCAACTCCCATTGATCCTTGCTTCAAATTCTCGAGCCGCTGAATAAGTTCCCTAGTGTAATGTCGGGGAATAAATCGAGCTCTCATCATCCTCTTCATAAGTTCCCAAGTAGTGACAGGATAATCTCCATTGGCAACTCTTCCTCTGATCAAACTATCCCACCAAACTAACGCGTAGCCACTAAACTCCAAAGATGCCAGCTGCACCTTTTTGGCTTCAGGAAAGTTGTGACAATTCCAGACTTGTTCAATCTTGGTCTCCCACTCCATATATACGTCTGGATCACACTTTCCCTCAAAACTCGGGATCTTAACCTTTATCTTCCCCACTCCATCTTGCTCAGGCTCTCTTCGCCTTCCTTGGTAACCTCCTTGGGGACGGTGTGGTCGCCATCCCGCCTCATCTTCTTCTTCAGGCTCCTCTTCGTTATCATTATCACCTAGGTCCTGAAATGCATCATCAAAACGGTTAGCAGCATTGTATCTATTAAAGTGCGGTATAGGAGAGTTACGAAAGCGTCCTCTCCGGTCTTGTGGCAAATCGTCCCGGGGTGTAGGCCTGCGTCTGGGTTCCCGACCCATGCGGGCAGCCTCATAGACTTCTTGCTGAGGAGGCAGGGGCCTCCGATTGTCGACTGGAGCATCATAGGAGGTCCCGATGTGCTCTCGAACCCTTGGGGACGGGGTGGTTCGCTGCTGCCGCTCTATGGCGGTGGTAATGGCCGACGTCATCTCCCGAAACATGTTGGTCATAAATTCCGGGGTAAGGGCGCGGGTCTCCGGGGCTTCTTGCCTCCCATGGGGAGAAACTGACCTGCTCATCACTAAAGAAAAGACTAACACAGAACAATATTAAGGTAAGTGTAACTGAAAACAACTCGCTAGTGTTTACTCTCGTATGTTTTCCTCTGCACTCTCTCTCAATTGTCGTTGCAATCAGCTTTTCTTTGATGAATTGGCTTGTATGGATCAATAACCCACTAAGTTGAAACTACCGAGCTCCTAGCAATATATGAATGATGGTAGAGATGGAGATGGCTAGCGTAGTGCGGGGTTTCGACTGTAAGGTTCTGACTCAAACAAGAGACTGACTCAATGAAAGAAAGGAAATAAAACTCGAAGGCGTTTGCAAGAATGAGAATGCAAAACAGAGATATGATTAAGCTTCGAATTTCAAGACAAGCCAATAGGAAGCGTACCTTAACTTGTTCCGACTGATGTCGATTGAAGGATCGAAGACGGAGTCGGGAGGGTTAGGTAATTAATGGAGGCTCGTATCTGAAAATTTTCGAACTGTGGCCTTTGAGGTCAAACCGCGGGCGCGGCCCGAATTCCGCGGGTGCGGGTTTTTGAGGCTAAGCCGCGGGTGCGGCTAAAGGTACCGCGGGCGCGGTTTCTGAGGCTAAGCCGCGGGTGCGGCTAAGGTACCGCGGGCGCGGTTTCTGGCGCGTCCTGTGGTTTCTCACTTCCGTTCGGGCTTGTTCAACCCGATTTCCTTTGAGTTCTTGAGATCCGATTTAAACAATATCAATGAAACTAGACTTGACTCAACAAAACGTAAAACAAACTACTAACTTTGAGACTTTTCGATTCTTCTTTTTTTTTTTGTATTTTTTTTGTATTTTTTTTTTGTATTCTTTTTTTTTTTGATTTTTTTTTGTCTCAACTAAACAAAACGAAATTACAGACTTGATGTGAGATATTAATCTCAGCAAAATTGAAAATAAATAAAAATAACAACTAACTTGATTTCCCTTGTAGAAAGATAAGATTCTCTTGTAGAAAGATAAGATTCCCTTGTAGAAAGATAAGATTTCCTTCTTTGAAGATCTTGTTTGGGCTTCAAGGAAAGAAATTCCAGCAATTCTTTTGGGTTTCTGATGGCTGCGTTTTGGTAGGGATGAATAGATTTTGAGATGGATGAAGGGCTGAATGGATTTTGGGAACAAAGGTGCTCCAAACTCCAATCTTTCGATCTCCACCAACACTAATCGATCCAAGCTTCTTGCACACAACCTGTAATGACTCAACAAGAAATATCAAAGCAATGGAAGACTCAAAATCAATTTCTGAAAGAAACTGACAAACAAGAAAATAAAAGCTGACTCTTTTTGTGATTTTCTGGATAGGGGGTCTCTTGATGTTCTTGTGAAGACGAATGGTGTCAACACAGCTCTGATACCAATTTGATGCGGGGATAAGCCGCAGTTGCCGACCTAGACACCAAACTCGAATAGGAACTCGAACAGAGAAGAAAGGCGGAATTAGATATGAGATGAAAGAAGGATAAGTCGAATGATAGGCCAATTGGAACCAAATCAAACAACGATAAAACCCTTGAACTTAAGAACAAGAACCTTACCGAATGATGAAGAAACCCCAACGGATGATTACAACCAAACACAATGACTTTGGTGGGTCAAGGCACCTGGAGGTTGCTCTATGGAGTCCCGATAGCACCAACCTTATGGAGGAGATTGACACACACAAGCACAACTAGGGCCAACTGAACGACAATGCACACGGGGCACTCTGCTCACAAAAGCTCTCTTTTGGGAGGAAAAACGATAAACGCTGTATTCAATATCAAAGTCTGGGGGGGGGGGGGGCAAAACAATAACTAAGGCAGCCTTATATAGGGTTCATAAGGATGCCGACTAAAGAAATAAACAATAAAAGTAAATCCTAAAATAATAATCCGAAAACAAATAATATCCGAAAATAATGTTTCTGAAATTCTTCGCCGAGGTCCTGGCCGCGGGTGCGGTTATAGAGCCGCGGGCGCGGTTCTTGCCTCCTGGCCGCGGGTGCGGTTATGGAGCCGCGGGCGCGGTTCTTGCCTCCTGGCCGCAGACGCTGTTATGGAGCCGCGGGCGCGGTTTCCAGCCGCGGTCGCGGTTCTTCGCTGTCGTCCTCTGCTCGTTCTCGAACCTCGATCATTAGAACAGTCTTCAATGGTGGTTCTTCGTCTGTATTCAACTCCTTGGAACTGAAGAACGCTACTAACTTGTCTAGCTCTTGTTGGACTTCCTTAGCTCTCGAGCGCGTCAATGCACCTTTAAATTCAGGGACCGGAGGTGTCGGTTGTTGTCCAGATGATCCTTCATCAAAAACGCTCTACAACACACCCTCTATCATCCACAAAATGCAAAACAACAACCATCTTTTCTTTAATGATATATCACAAGCTTCATCAACTAAAACATAAAACATATTATCTCCCATATCTCTAATTATTGGACTTGTTGTCTCAACTTCAATGGCATTGGTAATATCTTTTTGAATTGTAGGCGAGGTCAATTTCAGATTCTCGTGTGCATTACCCAAAGAAACTCTCTTAACTTCATCATTATGGTCCACAAGGAAATGCAGAAGTTCAAGGAAGTTTTTCTTTGATTACTCGACTCATCAAATTCATCATGTGCACGAAAAGCTAATCCTTGCAGCAAAAGAAATATGAGGCAATCAATTGGTGCAATCAATCTAGCACGATAATCTACCTGGCTTTGTTCTGAGTGATTAGACATACATACTTCAATATGTTGAATCTGACGCATCAAATCATCACAAGCATGCACACATAGGCTATGAACACTCTTATGATCACCAACATGAAGCTGAAATCTATCTTTCTTCCTCTAGTTCTAAACCCTTTCCCAACAAATGAATCAACCCCTTATTGTTTACAAGGATCGGGTTTGAAGAGATAGCAATGTAAGCAAAATGCAGTCACTTTTGATATACTGTATTCCAACCAAGTATTGTAATCCTTAAACCAACCGGGAACAAATCTACGGTTTTGAGATTCAAATACGGTCACAGGAAAAACATGATTTCTAGGTTGACAAGGCCCTTTAAGCAAATAAGCTTGTCTGACCCATTCTCTATCCTTAAAATCATAATCTAATATATTCTTCCTTAACCCTGGGTCAGCAAGAAACTCATCACATTTAGCCTCAACTTCAACACTAAACATACTTGACATTCTTAGTGGTTTGACACAAGACACACTCGGAACGATTGGTGGCTCAACACTAGGCAAACTCGGAATGATTGAGGGGTTAACACTAGGCAAAGAGAGACAACAACAACCAACAAGCTAGAAATAAATCAACTGAATAATGTGTCTCTTTTGCAGCAGGACCACTATCCTATATTGCACAAATAATAAACAACTAATTTATAATCCCTAAATTAAGAATTTAAAAGTTAGGATTTAGCTTTTAGCTTACCTTATCACAAAGAGAGACAACAACCACCAACAAGCTAGAAACACTCAGCAATATGTGCCAATGTCGAGACCGGAATCGGAAAAACGAAGCATAGCATTGAAAGTCGGAATCAACAAACACCACGCAGCATTGCAGAAGCCCAACAACAACACGCAACAGCAAAATCGGCAACACAACAGCACGCCAACTGATTTGGGTAGACAGTAGACGATTAATTTGAAACGGCTCAAAGTCTCAAACGAGAGAAGAGAACTAGGGTCGGATGAAGAAATGTTTACCCATAACCTTTCCATTAATTAACAAATAATAATAATAACTTAGAAAAAAAATCGAGTGGGGCCGCACTATGTGGCTCCTCCCCTGGTATCCACAATCTCATATACCTACCTTGGTTCAGCAGAAGAGATTGCATTGCATTCGGATACCAGTTTTGTATCCTTCCTTGATAATGCGGTTGCAACTTTGTTGTTGACGCCTTGCTTGTATGAAATAGTATATGATAACCCCAACAGCTTGCGTGTAGCTTTCCTCTTCAAATTGGTCGTCAATTTCTGGTCCAAGAGGTGACGAAGTGGCTGATGATATGTTTTTATGTAGAAGTGGTCTACTTCCAAATTTATCAATGGATAATAACACAACAAGAAGCTCCTTTCCATAGGTTGAGAGGTGCAACTTATTCCCTTTCAAATCTTGACTTATGTAAGCTATGAGATGTCCTTGCTGCATTAGGACAGCACCAATTCCCACTTTACAAGCATCCGTCTCAAGCACAAATGGAAGATCAAAATTAGGCAAGCGAAGTACTGAGTGGATGTCATCAATGCCTTCAATCTGTTGAATGATTTATCTGCTTCTCCTAACCAATGTAATGTAACTTATCATTCATGGTTAGCTCTGTTACAGGCATGGCAATGGACCCATAGTTTGGAACAAAGCATCTATAATATCTTATCAAACCCAAAAATCCACGCAATCCCTTAATGCGGAAAGTACTCGAATTGGCGTTGAGCAAAATTGCACTTTGATCGTTTTGCAAATAACATGTGAACCCTTAGTAATTTCAATACTTTGCGCAACAAACCCAAATGACTCTCTAGGCTGCCGCTATATACCAATATGTCATCAAAAAACAACGTCTTAAAATCATCAAACTTTCCAGATCTATTGCCTCAAAGGTTACGAACTTAATGCCTCAAGAATCATCTAAATCCGATATCAAACGAAAGATATATAATTAATATACTCCAGGACTGTCCTATACATTCTGGATTCGTACAGTATTCGGTTTTACATATAAATACATGATCTAAAATTCATCAAAAATCATGAAATTAAATACATATAAACTAGACTTCTAAACGATGCCAACCATATATCATAAACCCAATTCCGACGTAATCTCAGTTTATAACGAATATTATAAATCCATTTCTATCATCCAGAAACTTGAATACATGCATATCAATCGGCTTGTAACCAGAACAACTCGATCTAATGGCATCCAATTTATATAAATCTCGAACAAGAGATCTAAATAACAGTATTGAGCATTGCTATACCCAAATTAATCTATAAGAAGTTCAAACATGATGATTATCTTTATTCATAACTGTACTCTCAGTTTACTCCTTCGTATCAACTCAACCCTTGTACAAATCTTTAGAATAACTCTTAAATATCTAATCTCAAATTATAAACCACATAGTAGCCAGTAGCAATCTAAATACACAAACAAATCATCATCATACCTCATGAGAAAAGAGTCAGAAACGATAGAAAGAGCCTGGATGTTTTGACGGCAGAATTTTAGATTTAGGTTTAGATTATGAAGGATATATATATATACTAGGGTTAGAAAAAATAAACTAACTAAAATTAGCTAACCCACTAATTAAGAATTAAGAATATAAAATATTAAATTATAATAAAAATCTAAATACATAATTTAATTCTACTTAAATCATTGAATTTTCAACTCAAGATAAAATGTACATATTATTCTTATTGAAATAATCAGTAACACTTTTAAAAATTATACCTCTTTCTTTAAAACTAATTTTCAAAATCACTAAAACAAATACAATTTCTATCGAAATTAGGGATATTACAATTGTGAGTACGAAATGTCGTCTTTGGAATGTCAAAATCAACAACCCTGACTTGATAATAACCCGCACGAAGGTCCAATTTAGAGAAATAGGAGCCTCCATGTAGTTTGTCCAAGAGTTCCTCTATGTTAGGTATAGGGAATTTATCTTTGATTGCGGGCTCGTTCAACTGGCGATAGTCCATGTAGAACCATCGTGTATAATCCCTTCTTTTTCACAAAGTCAGGGAAGCGAAGGGCCTTTGGCTAGGGTGACTGATGTCAGGTTGCAACATCTCCCCCCCCCCCCCCCCCCCCCTTGGCGTTCTATTTCATTCTTCTAAAGGTGTTGGTAACGATAGGGACGAGTGCATTGTTATAGGGATTACATGTGTTAGTTAATTTGTACACGTGGCATAGGGTTGTTAGGAGTTTGTTATGTCACGTGACTAGCACGTTTCTGTTAGCTGTTAAATATAGAATCTCATCTTCATTCATTCTCATTCAGAAACTCGTTCTTGTAATCTTCCAATTCTCTCTAATGGAAAGTTGCTTCCTGTTGCCCGGAATTCTTTCTTCTCTATAGAATTCTTGCACCTGAGGTTTGGATTTGTTGTTTGTTGAACATCATATTCACTTATCTTCTTGTTCTTAGGTTCTTATTCCGTTTTACTTCATCAAAGGTATCAGAGCCAGTAACTGGCACCTACAACAATGGCGGAAACGCGTGCGCAAGCAATCTTGAAGGAAGTCGCCTCTCGCGAGCTAGAGGAGGTGGTGACTACGCAAGTCAACTCGATCATCTCTGAGAAAATGGCAGAGATGAATGACAAACTTTCATCGATCACGGCTCAATTGTTCGATGCTGTGAAGATGATTCCTGGACATGTTGGCACAGCAGGATCCAGAGGGAGTCCTAGGGGATATCAAGATGGAGCTCCAGGAGGGAGTAATTCATCACCATTTCCAACACAAGAAGGTTTGCGCAATACACAATCAAGCTTCAATGGGGGCTATGGGAATCTGACGAGATTGGCAAGAATTGATTTCCCAAGATTCAGTGGTGATCGAGTTAAAGAATGGATGTTCAAGATTGAGCAATTCTTCTTAATTGATCATACACCAGAAGATTTGAAGGTAAGTCTTGCTTCGATCCATTTTCATGAGCAAGCGGCCACTTGGCATAGGTCTTTGATGCAATCTGACAGTGGTAGATTGGTTAGTGGAAATTGGTTGACATATAAGGAGTTGTTGCTAGAAAGATTTGGAGAAATCTTGGATGATCCTTTTGCTGAGTTGAAAAATTTGCAGGAAGTAGATGGTATTGGGGAGTACCATGACAAATTTGAGCAAATTAGGACTAAAGTTAATCTTTCTGAGGATTATCTAGTAAGTGCATATCTTGCAAGCTTAAAGATTGATACACAGATGCACATTAGGATGTTTCAACCTCAAACTGTGAGACAATGCCTAATGCTTGGGAAACTATATGAGTCTGCTCATCCTAAGAACATTGTATCTGGGAATAATGGTGTTGTTAAGCCAGGGAATGCACAATCAACAAGGAAAGGTATCCTTAACTTCAAGAAGGGAGCCAATTCAGATCCAGCTAAGCCATTTGAGGGTTGGAAAAAGAGGGAAACCACCAATGTTCCCAGAAAGTTTCTATCCAATAAGGAGATGAGTGAGAGGAGAGCAAAGGGCTTGTGCTATTTTTGTGATGAGAAATACACACCAGGGCATTACCAGAAGCACAAGAAAACTCAGTTGTTTCTCATGGATGTGGAAGAGGAACCAGAGCTGGTGGAAACAGTAACAGTAGAGGATGATTTGGAAGAAGAGAAGATGGAAATTTCTGTAAATGCTATGGCTGGTATTGCTGGGTACAGAACAATGAGAGTGAGAGGTATGTCTGGGAAGAAGAGCCTATTCATTTTGATTGACTCAGATAGTACTCACAACTTCATAGATGCTAAGATGGCTGTAAGATTGGGATGCAAGCACACTCCTATGGGATTGACTAGAGTAACAGTGGCAGATGGAAGTTCACTTGAAGTTGTAGCTAAGGCTTAGAACTTCAGTTGGAATTTTCAAGATATTACATTCAAAACTGATGTAATCTTGCCATTGGGTAATTGTGACATGGTTTTGGGAATCCAATGGTTAGAGACCTTGGGCCCAGTGTTGTGGGACTTCAAGAAGTTAGCTATGGAATTCAAAATGGGGAAGAGAAGAGTGGTGCTCAATGGGATTACTCAGGGATCTGTAAGAGAGATTAAGGCCAAGGACCTTAACAAGAAGGAGGCTCAGACTGTTCAGTTGGCTATGTTGTGTGTGGAGGAGCTACCTGCCACCAGTGACGATTTCAGTATTAGCTTACTACAGACAGAGATGCAAACTAGAGATCAATCCTTCCCTGAAATCACTTCTTTGATAGAGGAGTACAAAGATATCTTTGAGGAACTTACTGCCCTACCTCCTCTTAGACCAGATCATGATCATAAGATTCCTTTGCTAGAGGGATCAAATCCTATCAATCAAAGACCTTATAGGTATGTTGTGTACCAGAAGGATGAGATTGATAAGATGGTAAAGGAGCTATTACAATCTGGGGTGATACTTAATAGTTCAAGTCCTTATGCATCTCCAGTGGTTTTAGTCAAAAAGAAAGATGGGAGTTGGAGGATGTGTGTAGACTATAGGAAGTTAAACACTTCCACTATTAAGGATAGGTTCCCAATACCCTTGATAGAAGACTTGATGGATGAACTTGGTGGGCCACAAGTTTATTCAAAGATAGATCTGAGAGCTGGTTATCATCAAGTGAGGATGAACAAGGAGGACATTCACAAGACAACCTTCAAGACACACAGTGGACACTATGAGTATGTTGTGATGCCTTTTGGCCTTACAAATGCACCAACCACATTTCAACATTTGATGAACTCAGTGTTTAGAGAATTTCTGAGAAAGTTTGTGTTGATATTTTTTGATGATATTCTAGTGTACAGTGCTTCACTGGGAGATCATCTATAACACCTGAGGGTAGTGTTTGACACTATGAGAAGGAATCAGTTGTTTGCAAAGAAGTCAAAATGTGCTTTTGCAGTGAAGAGAGTGGAGTACTTAGGCCATTTTATTTCTGCACAGGGAGTGGCCACAGATCCTCGGAAAATAATTGTTGTACAGAAATGGCCTCAGCCTAACAACCTCAAGCAGTTGAGAGGATTTCTAGGTTTAGATGGGTATTATAGAAGGTTTGTGAGCGATTTTGGTTCAATTGCTAGACCACTAAGTCAGTTGCTCAAGAAAAATGGGTTTGAGTGGAATGAAGAGACAACAAAGGCTTTTGAAAAGTTGAAGAAAGCTCTCTGTGAAGCTCCAGTATTGGCATTGCCAGATTTTACCAAGAAGTTTGTCATTGAGACAGATGCTTGTGGATATGGCATTGGAGCTGTGTTGATGCAAGAAGGACACCCTCTGGCATTCATAAGTAGACACTTGAAGGGAAAGCAGCTTCATTTGTCTATCTATGAAAAGGAACTCCTTGCAGTAGTTTCTGCAGTTCAGAAGTGGAGGCATTATTTGCTCCAAGACCACTTCATTATAAGAACAGACCAAAGAAGCTTGAAGTACCTTCTAGAGCAAAGGTTGAGCACTCTAATTCAACAATAGTGGCTACCTAAATTACTGGAATTTGACTATGAAATCCATTATAAGAGGGGCAAAGAAAATCTGGTGGCTAATGCCCTATCTAGAAAAGAGGAATTGGAGGCAGTAGCAATGGCTATCACTACCTTTCAATCAGATCTCTTGCAAGAGATACAAGCTAAGTATGATGATGATGCAGTACTTAAGCAAATTATTTCTGACCTCAAGGTGGATCCTTTAGCCAAGAAACACTATACTTGGTCTAATAAAACTTTGAGAAGGAAAAGTAAGCTGGTGATTGCAAATGATCCAGTCTTGAAGGACAAGTTGTTACAGTGGTTGCACAACTCAGGAATAGGGGGACATTCAGGGAGAGATGCCACACTTCAGAGAATGAAATCTTTGTTTTACTGGAAAGGTATGATCAAGGATGTGCATCAATACATTAGAAGTTGTGTTGTCTGCAAGCAAAGCAAGTATGACAATGCAGCTTACCCTGGTCTCCTTCAACCTCTACCAGTCCCAGAGGATGTATGGATAGATATCTCTATGGACTTTATTGATGGATTGCCTAGTTCATATGGGAAGAGTGTAATTTTTGTAGTAGTTGACAGAATGAGTAAAGCTGCCCACTTTATGGCTTTAGCTCATCCTTATTCAGCTGCCTCTGTGGCTCAATCCTACCTGGATAATGTGTATAAGCTACATGGCTTTCCTCAAACCATCACCAGTGACAGAGATGCCATCTTCCTCAGTGAGTTTTGGAGGGAACTTTTCACTCTACAGGGAGTAAGTTTGAACTTATCCACTGCTTATCACCCTCAAAGTGATGGTCAAACAGAAGTTGTCAACAGATGTCTAGAGACATACTTGAGATGTATGTGCAGTGATCGACCTCATTTGTGGAGCAAATGGCTACCCTTAGCAGAATTCTGGTATAACACTACTTATCACTCAGCTGCACAGATGACACCTTATGAGATAGTATATGGTCAAAGCCCTCCTACCTATCTACCCTATTTGCCAGGAGAATCCAAGGTGGAAGTGGTAGCTAGAAGTCTCCAGAAGAGGGAAAACATGATTCAATTGCTTAAGTTTCACTTGCTCAGGGCTCAACACAGGATGACTCAGGTGGCTAATGCACATAGAACAGATAGGCACTTTGGTATTGGAGAATGGGTATTTGTGAAGCTCCAGGCCTATAGACAGCAGAGCTTGGCTCAAAGAAGCAACCACAAGCTCAGTCCTAAGTACTTTGGTCCTTACAAGATCATTGACAAATGTGGAAAGGTTGCCTACAAGTTAGAATTACCAACTTCTTCCAAGATACACCATGTGTTTCATGTTTCTTAGTTAAAGGAACATGTGGGATCTGTCACCACTGCCAATCAACTTCCTTCCACTTTACCAGATATTTTTGTAAAGGAGCCCGAGCTTATTTTGGACAGGAAGACGGTGAACAGACAAGGCAAAGCAGCTACCAAAGTTTTGGTCAAGTGGCTAAATCAGCCCATTGAAGAGGAAACTTGGGAGTTCTTCTATGACTTCAGCAAGCAATTTCCTCAATTCAAACCTTGAGGACAAGGTTTTTTTGAGCATGGGAGATTTGTTATAGGGATAACAGGTGTTAGTTAATTTGTACACGTGACATAGGGTTGTTAGGAGTTTGTTATGTCACGTGACTAGCACGTTTCTATTAGCCGTTAAATACAGAATCTCATCTGCATTCATTCTCATTCAGAAACTCGTTCTTGTAATCTCCCAATTCTCTCTAATGGAAAGTTGCTTCCTGTTGCCCGAAATTCTTTCTTCTCTATAGAATTCCTGCACCTGAGGTTTGGATTTGTTGTTTGTTGAACATCAGATTCACTTATCTTCTTGTTCTTAGGTTCTTATTCCGTTTTACTTCATCATGCATATTGGATTTGTTCCCTTTTTTAGTGGAATTGCGTGTTCGAACCCCCTTTTCGGTGGTAATTCCTTGGGTTCAGCAAAGACATCAGGGAACTCATTGAGTAATTCATGAACTGAATCTAGTATTTGATCTTCAATTGCCTCAACTTCAAACAATCTCGCTACCTTTGTAACCCACAATGGCACCCTCTTCTTAAGCAACTTTTGGAGTTTCTCCGAGGAAAAAAAGAATCAATTCTGACTTTGTACTTGTTTAAGCTAACAACAGAAAAACCGATTATAATATCGTGTTCGGTTATTGTTAGATAAACTAAATAGCTAATAATAAAATATTAAAAATTGAGAAAATTTTATTAACTATTTTTCTATTCATATTCAAAATATTCAAAAGTGAAATTCTTAAAAAATGTAATATTTGAAAAATATTGATTATTGATAAAAGAAAATTATTTCATATTTATATATTAAATTAGCTTCTTTTTAATTGTCATTTTAGAATTTTCCAGACAAATTAAAAATTCAAATTACTCTCTCTTGAAGGGTTTGATGGGTTTGATGGGTTTGATGGGTTTGTTGCGTTGTGTTTAGAGTTTCTCATTCATCTGAAATGATTGATATTGAGTTGATCTAGATTGGTTATTGTGATATCCTATTTGTTCTTCGTGGTTTCCATTGAGTAATGTCCCTTTGAAATTGGAAAAACAATGTTGGCAACTTGTCCCTATAAGTCATGTACTCTCTCCATTCCTAAATCATCTGGCTCTTTGATGATCACACACTTATTTTCTTAGGGAACCACCTATGCTGAACCACCAGTGATTGTGACTGAAGTGACTCCTAGTGAAGTTAGGTGCATTGAAAATGGGGTGGTGTTGTTAGTGATGTTTCGTAGTTGTCAGTGATGTTTTGTGTGTTATTAGTCAAACGAGGTCAATGATGAATCATTTATGCTGAGATGATCACACACTTATTTTCTTTGGGAACTAACTATGTTGAGCCACTAGTACTTCTAATTGAAGAGCTTATGGTGAATTTGAGTGCATTGAAATGGGGTGGTAGTTGTCAGTGATGTATCGGGACAACTAAGACTAATGAAAAAAAAATTATCTTTTTTCCTTGACTAAATTGAGATCAGTACTACCATTATTCTGCATAACATATCGCTTCACAAAATATGTAACCTAATATTAGATCATTTGAGAATAGCTATTATATTGAAACTACTATTCTAGCATGATCTGAAACTGAGATTCCTCTTGAGCTGTTGTCCGTTCTTGAGTGTCTTCTACTTGTGTTTCCTCTGATCATTGCTCTGTTTTTGCTTCATCTAATCAATGGTGATGATTTGTGGCTCCTGATTCTCGTTGTTGTCTGTCTTGTTGTTGGTGGTGGTTAAGATGAAAAGGTTGAATATCTTCCATGTCCCCTTCCGTTGGCTCATTGAGATCAAAAAGCATGTCAATGACTTTAATTTTGGGACTGATGCCATTAATAGCATGCAAGGATGCCCTATTTATTTCTGTGTTTTCTTCCTTTGTTTTTCAATTTATAGAGAGTTTAGAGCTTTGAATGCAAGAAAAAACAGTGAATTGCTTGTTCAACGGGTCTTATATTGTGATTGTTAAGGGATTTGGTAAACCCATTTTGATGCCAATCCGTGTGCTTAAAATATTGTAATCCCGTTGGCTAATGAAAGTGGTAAGTGGATTGATATTGATTAAAACTTTGTAAATTATTTATTCCTGCAAAATCTGATAAGAAATCTATCAACGTTCTCTTCTTAATACATGTGCGGTTGTGCCCAAGGGAAAATAAGTTGATTTCAGGACGACAATTAAGCAGGAATAAAATAAACACTCTAAAATTAGAATTATAGAGTAACGAGAATAAAGAATACACTCTAAAATTAGAATTATAGAGAAACGAAAAATAAATAAAACACTCTAAAATTAGAATTATAGAGTAACGAAGATAGTATTAATCTCTATATAATTATTAAACCAAAACATATATTCATCGATAAGGTATGTCACGTCATCCACTAATCAATAAGCTATGTCATGTTATTATAATTATTTAAAAAAATGAAAAATGAAATATATATCTTTAAAGATAATTAACTTAATTCTAATGATATCATTTCTTTTTTTGAACACAAACCAATTATAATATACAAATAAAAATCAATATCCTAAATCTATTGATATCATTTCCTTATTTAAGTGCATAACAATATAAAAGATTATAAATCAATTGAAATTCATTTTCTTTATATAATATTGATTTAAAAATAAATTAAAATGAATATAATTATATAAGAGGTCAGTTCGGGTGGGAATGAGTTCCCTTAGAAGGAATAACGAACGCGTAGTGTTCTGGAAGCTTTCATCGGACGGTTGGGATAAAAGCATCCAAACTGATGCTTTATCACGCCACGCGCCCCCTATAGTCTCTACGTGTAAAGCACGCACATAAATACGAAAAAAATAGGCGGTTTATCAAACCTCCTTTCTTCTTCATCCCTTCCCCTAGATAAAAATCTCCAAGTGAAAAGACGACAGTAAAAACCCTAGGTCTACGCTCAGAGCCAAAACCGACTATCAAACTTGCTAGATCGAAGCACATCGATGCCTCAAACAATGATACAACTCAATCTATAGGTATAAAACTCCTAATCGCTTGTTTTCTCGCAAGGTCATATGCTCAATTTTGCAATATATAGATGAATTTTAAAAATATTAATTGCGCTTTAGATTGTTGTTGTTTAATAGTAGTGTAATCACATATTTCGAACGCTTTTATAGAGGAACATGATTCTATTGTTTTATGTTCATCAAAACATTGCATGATGATGATGGTTCTGCTTGATGATGATGATTTTACATTATGTGCGAGTTCTAACCTAGCCAAAATATTGCATGACCAGAAAATTGTAGGAATATGCATCAATTTATGTAGAGCGTGCATCAATATCATTGTAATATGCTCATCAATGCGTTAAATATTTTATTTTCAATGTTCAACAATATTATTCCTTATGTGCATCAATTTCATTTTGAATGTGCATCAATATTAACAATGTTCACCAATATGCTCTGTATGTGCATCAATATTATTCTATATGTGCATTAATTTCATTATGAATGTGCATCCATATGAACAATGTGCATCAATTTTATTCTGAATTCTGCATCAATATTATTCTTTATGTGCATCAGTATCATTAACAATGTTCATCACTTTATGCATTAACTGAGTTTTTTTTGTCATGGAAAAAGGGAACAAAAAGATATAGCACTTGTTGTAAAGCAAAATCCAGACGCAGTTATGAGTATTCACAACGAAGTACAAGAAGAATCTATTTCCAAATAGATACGTTCAAATGAAGGTGCCTACTCTTAAATTGTCTTAATGTATGTGCATCAAAATGCTTTGAATGTTCATCAACTTGTTGTTATATGTGTATCAACATACTTAATGTTTATTTGTGCATCAATTTAATTTCTAGTGTGCATCAATATTATTATATACTTGAATCAATTTTATTCTGAATGTGCATCAATATTATTCTTTATGTGCATCAGTATCATTAACAGTATTCATCAATATATGCATTAACTATGTTTTCTTTTGTCATAGAAAAGGGAATAAAAAGGATACAGCACCCGTAGTAAACCAAAATCCAGACGCAGTTATGAGTATTGACAGTGAAGTACAAGAAGAATTGGTTGCCAAAGAGGCACGTTCAAAGAAGTTGAATGATAGAGGTTCAAATTAAGGTGTCTACCCTTCAATTGTCTTTTTTATGTGCATCAAAATGCTTTGAATGTTCAACAACTTGTTTTTATATGTTCTACAACATATTTCATGTTTTTTTTGCATGACTTTACACTCTAATGTGCATCAATTTTGTTCTGAATGTGCATCAATAGTTTATGTGCATCAGTATCATTAACAAGGTTCATCACTATATGCATTAACTGTGTTTTCTTTTGTCATGGAAAAGGCAATCAAAAAGATACAACACCTGTGGTAATCCAATTTCCAGACGCGGTACGTTATGAGTATTGGCAATGAAGTACAAGAAGAATCGGTTGACAAAGAGACACGTGTCGACTCTTGAATTTTCTTTGTGTATGTGCATCAAAATGCTTTGAATGTTCAACAACTTGTTGTTATAGCTCCTACAACATACTTCATGTTTTTTTTGTGCATGAATTTACACTCTAATGTGCATCAATATTATTCTGTATGTGCATCATTTTCCCGACTAATGTGCAATAATATACTGACTAATGTGCGTCATTATCATACAACTCCTGCTCCTCCTAAGAGAAGTTGTTGTGATGCAACCAAAGAAGAAAGCTCGAATAGGGATGAGAGAGAAAAAAAAAAAGGACTTCAAAACTTTGAAGTGCAGAAGTTCACGGGTTTGTCCAGTTGAAACATTGAAGGCTATGAATCAAGATCAACAACAGTGTGTTAGAGATTGTGGATTTGGTCACTTGCTAGATTGGAAAATGGACAAACTTCCAGGGAACCTTAGCCATTGGCTTATAGAGAACTTCGATCCAGTATCTTTATTTGAAGTTGAGTACAACTTGGGAAAAGCACAGAGTCACAAAATATGATGTGCATGGCTACATGGGATTACTTGTAGGTGGAATACCTATTAATCTAAGCCGGACTACATCCGATGAAGAAGATATTTTTGCACAAGAAATTTTAGAGGAATTCATTGGCCAATTTGGGGAAGTTGAAGATAAAAAGACTGGAGAAATGAAGCCAATAGATCTAGACAAAATTCATCCATCAACTCTTGTTGGGAAGCTTCTGAGTTGCAGTGTACCCGATGAATGGTTCATGAGAAACCTTTTCATTTTTATCGTTAACACTATCATGGAGAGCCATCAAAGTGGACAACTTAATGTAAAAATCCTAGGACACCTCGACAGAACAGATAATATTCATGAGTATGGCTGGTCAACTTTTATGATTGATCTTCTAGTCAAAGCAAAAGAAGCATGAGATAAAAGTGATGGTGCTAATTTCAAAGGTCCAGTTTTGCTTCTAGTGGTATGTGCACTTCTTTAAACTTTAATGTTAATTACTTTTCTAGGTAGTGTTCCTCAGTTGCACCACTTAATGTTATTTTTCTTTTGCAGATGATATATGTTGATCGTGTTGCACTTTGAACTGAATATATAGATAGGTACTTTCCATTCAATACCAACTAGAATTCAGAAATGCTTAAGAAGAGGGAGATTGAGGAGATAAAGATTAAGAGTTTTGGGAAGGGTTATGTTAGGATACCTCTAAACTTCAAGGAAGAAAAGTTGGTGAGATAAACGGAGACAAGACGAAAGTATCTCAGAATAAGGAAGAAGGTGAGAAAGAAGAGGAAGTTTGTAAAGATGATGATGCTACATTTTTTGTAGGCCTTTCATAATGTGCTTCATTTTATAATTTATGTTCATCAGTTTTATGAACAATGTTCTTCAGTTTCACATTTAAATTAATTCATGTAACAGTCTGATTTGGAGGAACATATAAATTACTCTTAACATTTTATGATTTGGAAGTTTGTAAAGATGATGATGCTACATTTTTTGTAGGCCTTTCATAATGTGCTTCATTTTATAATTTATGTTCATCAGTTTTATGAACAATGTTCTTCAGAAACTGATGAACGTAATTTTTTTTGAAATTTATGCTACATTTTTTGTAGGCCTTTCATAATGTGCTTCATTTTATAATTTATGTTCATCATTTTATAATTTATGTTCATAATTTCTGCGAACTTTGATTTTTTTTAATTATTTTCTCAAAATGACATCAAAAAAATTTATCGTCTAGATTATGAACGTTACCGCTCAAATTATGAACATTAATTTGTTATCTGTGAACGCGAAAACTTCGTTTTTCCTATGTTAAGCTTTGTTCTCGCCGGAACTTTCCTCTTATTCCAATACCCCATCTCATAGTAAAACTTACTTCAAGGGAATAAGAGTTGTAAAATGATTCAGCTTCATCATAGGTTGCAAACATCTGCCTCTCATATGGCTTGATATCATCAATGCAGATTGGAGCGTAATGATTTGTATTATTCGACAAAACAGAAACAACAACTCTATCTTGATCTCCTATATAGTTAAGAAAAAAACAAAATAGTCAAACGAGTGGTAAATATATGATTAATGTGCATTATGTTAACCAATATGCTAGTAATGTGCACCAAATTATAGAGAATGTTCATCAGTACACATACTACAAAAACATATACAAACAGTGTGCACAATTATAGCACACAATGTGCATCATTATACCAAAATTGTCCACAGTATTATAAAGAATGTTCATAATGATCAATAATAAGTGAATTGTACATCAAGTTCATCAAAATGTTCACCAGTTCACTAATATAACATTGATTTGAGTATGTTTCATCATACAAATTTTATACAAAATCGAACAGCAGAAGAATGATCCAAATCACGAACAGAAACGTGAAATTAAATCCTATGTAAAAAGGATAAGAACGAAAAAAACCTGGATTCATGAAAAACTGAAAGAGACAAAGGATTTCGATCGCGAGCTCCTGTAAACTGAAAAGGAGAAAAGAACAACATCATAAAATCAATCGCGAATAAAAAAACAGAGCAAAAACAAAGAACAAAACACAAAAAATCAATCGACATAACAAACGATTACGAACAATTACATACAGAAAGCTTGGAAGAAAAGTTTGATGGTCTAGGTCTTTGAAAGACGACAAAGAGCTTGGAAGAAAAGAGGGAAATCGAGAAAAGTGGTTCTTGCTATTGAAGGTTCCCGGATTTGAAGAACCAATCGAAACGAATCTAAATAGACTTTGATTATCGAACGGACACTCTCGTGTTTAATCTTTGTATAAGGAGATACATGTCGACGAATTCAAGACCCGAAAACCAACTCACAAACCTTCGGTTCTATGCCAGTATTCTGGAGTCGGAAAGAAGATCCTTCAAATAAACGCTATACATACCTACCTACAGAGGAAGCAAACCTACTAGGCTAAGTTACGTCCAACTGCTTATCATCTACCTGGTTGCACGAGTATGTTACTTGTAGCATCTACTTGCATCAGCTACATGTATCAACATCTTGATTGTCGTGAATTAATCAAAGTTCATGTTTTCGTTATATGCGTGAATAATGAAGACGACACGTTCCATTTTGTAAGAGTTAACGCGTTCCATCATGTGTTATGTCGCATTTGTTAAAGTCTTGGTGTATCAGGGTCGCCATGATCTCGTACTTGGACGTTTTGTCTTTGGTTTCGATGTTCAGAACTTGGTGTAAGTCAAGGGGTCGCGCTTTGTTGTAGACGAGGCGGTGAGCTAGATGACATCCATATGGAGCGCTCATCGTGTCATTAGCGATTAAACTCTCTTCTTGAAGGCGTGGTGTAGGTCAAGAAGCAAACGTGTTAAATGAGGTTCCGTCAGCTATAACAGAAAGGAGAGAGAAGAAAAGAAAGAGAGAAAAATGTAATAAATTATTTGACATGCGCATTCACACGCGCCTACAGTAGTCGTCAGATTACTTCGTGATCAACGGTGGAGAGCAATTCTCACTTCTCACAAACTTTTTTTCCCACGTGAGTCGTGACCCTTTCCCATTATATAATACGTACTTTAACCTATATTAATGTTAATTCTATATGTTTATAAAATATACAGTAAATACATAGTTATAAAAATCGTACGTTGTGCGAATTCCGCGCATGACGGGGAATAGGTTGTACTAAAGCACGTAACCGTGTGAACCGAGTAACGTCCCCTAACCCATATTTGGAAGGAATCAAACCGTGTAGGTGTAGGTTGACTAATTATCTTACTATACCACTCAATTTCTATTTCTGTTGTTTGTCTTGTCACCAATAAGACGATAACAACTTATTTGGATTTAACAATTATTGGAGGAAACTCAATAACAAGTTGATGTTTAGAGAAATTCCTCCTGTAAACCAGATGATTCATGATTGTATTTTGTTCCTTTTCGATCACTCGATCGGGGAAAAATCTAGCCAAGGTAACACGACTTTATAAGCAGGATCAAGTGATCAACAGTCTTTGGATTAATTTACTGCATTTTTATGATGAATCGTGATAAAAATAAGTTGATAATTTTATTTTCTAAACAGTGATAAATATTCAACTTAATACTGTCCAACATATAGTTATTCGACCGTCCTCCCTATAAATCTTGCAACTATAACAATAATTCAGTTGTATAAATGAGAGAGATCCCAACTGTCACCCGCTAGCTCCCAAACGCGTACGTTCTCATGAACCTCCTCCGAACATACATATACCAACTCTTAATTCCCAATCCCTAAATATAAACAACGTAACCAAAAACAAACATTCCTCCAAAACTCAAAATTTTCATTCTTTTCTATTTTCCCTCCCATAATCACATTCATTCATTCTCCTTCCTCCTCTACCTCAGGCCATGGTCGCGGCCACCATGGCCTCCTGGCTCCTCCCCTCCGACCGAAAACGCGCCAAGAAAACCTCGAAACATTCGTCGAAACCGAACCCCGACAGCCTCGGGATCCTGGCCTTCGACACGGCGAAAACCGTGTCCAGCCTCATCTCCCTCTACCGCGCCCTCTCCGACGTCGAGATATCCCGCCTCACCCGCGACATCATCGCCTCCCGCGGCGTCGCCTACCTCAACTCCGACGACTCCTCCTTCCTCTTCGCATTGGCCTGCGCCGAGCGCCTCGAGGATCTCGATAGAGCTGCGGACTCCGTCACCCGCCTCGGGTCCCGCTGCTCCGACCCCCGCCTCTCGCGCTTCGACCTCGTCTACCGCGACCTCAAGCTCGGGTATGTTAACGTCGACAAGGTGTACACCTCGGGGACGAAAGAGATCGAGCGTCGTATCGACAAATTCGACCGGAGGATCGTCGCGACTTCGTGCCTCTACGCGGAGCTCGAAGCGCTCACTCAGCTCGAGGCATCGGAGAGACGGCTCGATAAGTGGAAGCAGACCGCGGTCGCGGACGAGGCTTCCGCGGTCACGGAGTTCGAGGCGAGGATCTCGGCGCAGAGGAAGGTGGTTCGGAACCTCAAGGAAGGCTCCATGTGGGCTCAGTCGTTTGACAAGACGGTAGGGTTCGCCGCGCGCGTCATATGCGTTGTTTTCTCGAGGATGTGCGCGCATTTCGGGCCGTACGTCGCGGTTTTGCCGCACGTGAAGAGCACGAGCCGCACGCGGAGTTGTAAGATTGAGCGGTTTAGTTGCCACGCGTCGTTGCAGGAGAGGATGCATGTGTTGGACAAGTTGTTTGATGACCCGGATTTGATGCGAGAGACGCATTCGGGTCCCATTTTGAGTTCCGGGTGGAGCGGGTTCGGGTTTACGCAAAGTAATAACAAGACGAATTTGGTGAGGTTGATTAGTCGGGATGCGAGCGTGTTTTGGTCAGAGGAGACCGCCGGGTTGGATGGAGCTCGGGTCGACGGTTACGTTGGCGGTTATGGTGGGGTTTTCTCTCCCCGGCCGTTGAATAGAGTGTTTCAGGCGGCTCCGCCCTCCACCGTCGGAGGATCAGGTTTGGCCTTAAGGTAAATTTTTCTTAACATTCATAAATATTAACGTTACTATATGTGATCATTTAAGGTTTGGTGAGGATGCGTTTTTAGATGAGGACTGAGATGATGCACACAAACGTTATAATCCATGCACACGAGTTATGTGTTACAGATGGGTATGCATCACAAAATACTGTGTGTATGAGTTATAACGTGGGCATTAATTATAGTGTTTGTATACATCATTCTCAGTTCTCATCTAAGGATTCATCCTCATAAAAAAAAATTCCCTAAATTATTTGTATATATATTTGAAATAAGTATGCTTTAAAACCACTAAGATAGGATTGATATCGTGACTATTCCCAATAATTTAGACATATACGTGTTTAGTATACCCCGTTGACCGGTGCAATATTATTAATGCGTTATGACCTAGTACGTTGCATATATCCATCTAGCTTATCTAACTTAGATACATGTAATAATTGGACGTGTTAATAAACGTACATAATTTCCTATTTGAGAGTATGTCTCAATGTGATTAGACGATTAGTTTCTAAGTGATATTTTTCTAGTAAAAACGTACCCAACTCACCTATCATATTTTGTTTACAGATATGCGGACATAATAACCCTAGCAGAGAAATACATAAGACGAGACAACGTGATCGACGAGGAATCAAAGAAGCAACTCTACGAAATGCTCCCTGCAAGCCTACGCGCGCGCGTGCGGTCGAAGTTGAACAAGTCGTGGCGGCACATGGAGATCGACGACGCGAGAAGGAGCGGTTGTGGGGCGGCGTTGGCGGTGGGATGGCGGGAGGCAGTCGGGGAGATGTTACAGTGGTTGGGGCCCATTGCACGTGACACTCTCACGTGGCACCAAGAAAGAAGCCTTGAAACGCAGCGCTTCGACTCCAACCCTACCGTGCTTCTCTTGCAAACGCTGCATTTTTCGGACTTGGAAAAGGCGGAGGCCGCGGTTGCTGAGGTTTTGGTTGGGCTCAGCTGCATTTATCGGTATGAGAACCGTAGGTGACTAAGGCCGTGCTTGGATGAAAAGTATGTAGAAGCTGATACTGTTTGCATGAGATATCGATGATTGGTTTCGTCGATCGACCTGGATTATTCAGCTCTGCTTGCACGTTAAGATGGCCGCTCCTCGGAATTAACAAAAGGAAAGCAGTCACATTGTATATTACTCTTTGATTATTGTGTTTGTTTGAGGGGTAGGTAGGGAGATGGAGGAGAAATTTATACATATGCAATTTTGTAACACGTCGATCACTTGATCGTTTGGGCTGCAATCATTAAATGGGTCGGGTTTCTTGTAGGTCATTTTTATTGGGCCCGATTTTGTATGGGTTGTGAGGATAGGTCCGGTTGTACAAACAAGCCAGGAAATACAAAGGAGTGGCAAAGCTAATACTTGGGCTGTCTAGATCGATCGCTTATTTTTACAAAAGGCCATATTGAGCGATGTACTATAAGTCCCCGAAAAAGATCCGGTGAGAATGCTTTTACAAAGAAGGAGTGAGGATCAATCTTCACCGTCCGTCACGTTTTAATCACGTCCGTCCGTTTTTCCCTTTCTCCTTCCCTTTCATTTCTCTTTCAACGATAAAATTCAGCTGCTCTCTCCCGACCTCTTCTCGTCGCCGACTTGCTCCTCCGTAGATCTCTCCATCACATCGCTCAAATTTGACGAATTCGTTCTCTATAGAAGAAGGAAAGCGGCGAAAATTCGGTAGAGGAGAATCATCCTCCATCGCCGCCATCGTATTCTTCTCATCGAATCCTTCTTCTGCTCGTTTACTCGCTGCCATTGTTTGTTCTTCGGTTGTTCCTGGTGTTCCTTAGGCGAGAGTGTGTTCGACAGTGCTTGCGCCACTGTGTTTTCTCTTTTTGCGTTTGTCGCCGGCCAAATCTAGTGTACTTCGTGAGATGGATAATGCTTCTCCTAATTTAGGTTTAGATCTGTACTGTGTGTTTTGATTGTATTAAAGGTGGCCAAGAAGTTGGTATTGAAAATTCCAAGAAGAAGAAAAGGGTTTTTAAAATTTGTAAGAGGTCAGGACACAACATCACTACTTGTCCTCAATATGTCCATTAGTTTCTCTGAGCTTTCATTGTAATTAGTTATTAACCAGATATTTTGGTAATGCACCTATTAGTTATGACTGATGCACCAATTGTATCTCGGTGATGCACCAATTGCATCTCAGTGATGTACCAACTTTAAGTAACAATATATCCGGTGATGAATCAATTTTGATTCTGTGATGCACCATTTTCATCATGTGATGCACCAACAAACAACTACTCATGCATTTTATGCCATTGTGAGTCATCAGCAACCACAAACCATTTTCATGTGCAAACCACAAATACCTAAAAACCAAACTTGTCTTACAACCTAAAAACCAAATTTGTTTTCTAAAACCAAATATGTCTTACTACAAACCAAACTGTTTACAAACATCCAAATTGTTCACATCTTCCTATTTCATCCCTACATCTTTCTACTCTTTACTTTGCACGTCCACATCTACGTCCCTTGTTGGATGTGTCAACTTCTTCTCCACTTTCTGTTATCATTAAAAAGAACACATAGATAATTAATAAAATGGCAGACAATAGATATATCATTGATGCACCAACTCTTACTAGGTGATGCACCAACAAACACTGGGTGATGCACCAAAACCAAATGGGTGATGCGCCAACACCCACTGGGTGATGCACCAACTCACACAGATTATTAAAAAATGGCAAAATGATTAGTGTTTACCATCAAGTGGATGATGCACCAAAAGAAAGTGGATGATGCACCAACAGAAAGTAGATGATGCACCAAAACAATGTGGATGATGCACCAAAACACAATGAATGATGCACCAAAACACAGTGGATGATGTACCAAAACACAGTGGATGATGCACCAAAACACAGTGGATGATGCACCAAAACACAGTGGATGATGCACCAAAACCTACTGTTTTTCGGCGAATAAGAATGGAGAAGCCTTCCATCCTTCTATCTAAAATAAGAGAAAGGATTCAATCTGATCCCTATCTTACTACTGATTGCCAGCCATTGGAGTGCTTTCTCTTAGTCGTGATGGTTAGGTTCTCTTGTTGAGCGCCTGATAATCCACGCACAAGGCTCGGATGATGCACCAAAACCAATTATATGTTTCAACAACACATTCGATGCACCAACACCTCATATCCGTTAAAGAAAGTGCATAAATATTATATCAAGTGACAACACATGCAATTTCAAGGATCAATACACAGTTATTCTAGATCTATGAATGCATATTGTATAAAATCCATAAACATATGATGAAGTGATTAACAAATGGAGTTTACAACCAAAATTCTTAAGTCGAGTTTATACCTGGGGTTCCAGATGCTATTTTTGACCTCATTGTTGTTGTGTTGTTTGTTGTTGTTGTTGATTTGTGTTGTCGTCGCTGAAATCTCCGTCAAATTGCTTGGAATCGCGCTGAAATGGCTTCTTCTTCCTTCTAGGGTTTGTGAGCGAAATCGGCTCGAGAACTCGAAAGAGGAAGCGAGATTGTAGTGGAGGTGGTCGAGCGAGAGTGAAAGAACGAGAGATCGTCGTCGACTGAGAGAGAAATCGAGTGCGAAAGTTGCGAGCGAGAGAGAAAACCGGGGAGGTTTTTGGAGAAGACGAACAATTTTTTTAGCGAGAAAGAGAGAATGACAGCCCTTTCAAGCTTTATATAGTGTGTGTATCAATGGGCCCCACCACAATCCTCCTTTAGTTGCTGGCCATTGGATCTTACTCCATCCGACTCCATCCTTATTCCTTCTCTAAGAGGGCGTACTCACCGGAATTGGATTCATAACTATATGCCCACCAAGTTGGATAAGCCTTTAATATTAGGCCATCCACGGAGAAAATATATGAGAAAAATTTCGAGTTTATTAAACTCTAAATTTAAAGGAAAAGTAAATAAATTGTCATGAAATTGTAAGAGAAACTTACATTGATTCTTGCGCAATTTATTCTTCAAGAACTTCATTTTTTTTACAAATCTCTTACACATAAAGCAAATTCACCAATTATTTTCTTTCTTTTTTATTTCTAAAATAAAAGATACTTATAACTATTATTATTGAATCTTTAACTGATGTATTATGACAAGTAAATTGTGGATAAAATTTGTACATAGTTGTTTTTTGCTTATATGGAAAAAAAAACTTTAAGATAACATAAAAAAAACTTATCCATTATGAATCGGAATGGGAATGGGAATGAAATCAGATTAAATCATTCCTGAAGTTCAGTGTTTGGTATGCTGTCGGAATGAACGATTCCATCAATTATTAATAATAAATAATTATAATATTTTATTATTTAATAATTACTATTACATTATTTATTTTAGCGTTAATAATTAATAATACTTATTATTTAACATAGTAATAACTACTAAAATATAATAATACTTATATAGTATATACATATTATTATAAGTAAATAATGAATAATAATAATAATTACTATTACATTAATAATACTTATTGATTATAATAATAATAAGTAAATAATGAAAATAAATAAGTAAGAAAGTAATGCAATTATTGAGTATAAGCAAAAAAAACATTATATATCAAATAAGAAGAATAGAAATGAGATTATAAACAATAGCTTTATGGAACGACGGCTTGATGCAGAGTCGAGATTGAAATTTGTTACCCGTATGGCCTTATCTCATTCATCACTCACATAGGTTGAATCATTCTTATCTTTATTTTTTTGACTAAGGCATAAATTATCAATACAGAGTATATAGAACCTAATCACATGTACGATGCACCCGAATCTTATAGCGAAAAGTTGGGTTCTGCTTCACTTCCTTGTCTAGTGTTCTTGCTACTGCAGAACCTCATTCTTATGAAGAAGCTAAGCTTCATCCTCACTGGGTGGAAGCACTTGAAATAAACAAGACATGGGAGTTTACTACATTGCCAAGTGGGAGAAGAACACAGGCTCTAACTGGGTCTTCAAAACTAAGTTCAGGCGGCCAAATAGAAAGGTTGAAAAGTTCAAGGCAAGATTGGTTGTCAAGGGTTACAATCAAGTGAAAGACATGGACTACAAGCACACCTTCTCACATGTAGCCAAGTTCACTACCGTTCCAACACTTTTTTTTCGATGCATTTGTTGGATATTAAACCATGATGGTAGTATGACTGCAAAGTGAGGTCAGATTTTCAATAGTACCATACAAAAGATTTACATAGGCCATTAACTACATAAATGTTATAACTAAAGTTTAACTAGGCCATTATTCCAATCACTATTACAAAAACAAATACCACTAATAATAAAGAGAGAAATGTTTTGACCAAGAAAAGAGAGAAACTTATATTTATATATTCTGTAACTCCATATGACAACGATAGTGTGACGTCGGTCCGATGGTGGTCCGACTATGACAACGATAGTCTATAGTGGTCAGATGTGTAGTGGGGGTGCTCTAATGGACATAAACGCTCGCATACCATATACATACCTTTTAAATAAAATTCAATATCGGTTTTTTTAATAGAATCTAATCTAATAATCCATATTCATTTGTATTTTTGCCTCTTATGAGTTCCCGTGCATGAGACTTCCTCCCATTAACTAATTGTCTAAATCATTCACAAAATCTCCTTAGTATATGAGACATTGTTTTCCCAAATCAAGCTAAAGTTTATGCCAGATGATTTACGAGATGTGAAAGGCTTGCTTTAGTGTAATTTATACAATATTTACTTTGACCGTCATCTATGGATGACTTCAGACCCATTAGCCTATGTAATGTGATTTACAAGTTGGTGTCAAAGGTTTTGGCTAACAGACTGAAGAAGATCATGGAGGAGATCATTGACCAAAGCCAGAGTTCCTTTGTTTCGGGGAGACTGGTCACGGATAACATAATTATCGCCTTCGAACTCTTCCATCACATGAGAACGAGAGGGGAATCACAGAATCATCTAGCTCTCAGGCTCGATGTGTCGAAAGCCTATGATCGTGTGGATTGGGACTTTCTTCGGCTTATGCTCTACAAACTGGTTTCAAGGATAGATGGATCGATAATGTGATGAAATGTGTGACCTCAAACAGTTTCTCGGTTCTCGTTAATGGAAAGCCAACTAAGTGTTTCAAACCGAGTTCGGGTCTTCGTCAAGGGGATCCCATATCCCCTTATTTGTTCATAATTTGCATCCATACTTTGTCGTCTTTGATTAGGAAAGCCGAAGTGGATTATCTCCAGGGGTTCAACTCTGGCGGCCCCTAGGGTTACCCATCTCCTGTATGTCGATGACAGTTTGATTTTTTTAGGAGCCAACACTAGATAGGCCTGGGCTTTGAAAAAGGTTTTAAAGCTTTACCAAAGGGGTTCATGACAAAGGATTAATCTGGGGAAAACTGAGGTTATGATTGGGCAAGGGGTGAAGGAGAATGAGAAACGGTCTTGCTTGAACATTTTGGGGGACCAAAACAAACCAAATATCAGATACTTGGGCCTCCCGACGATGATTGGAATGTCCAAATGTGAGCTCTTCGCGACAGTTAAGAATAGGATTGAGCAAAAGTTACTGGATGGAAAACGCTTTATCTCTCAAAGGTTGAGCGTGAAATTTTGATTAAATTTGTCGCTCATGCCATTCCAACGAACTCTATGGGGCTTTTCAAAATTCCGAAATTCTACTGCGAGAAATTATAGGGGGTGTATCAATCGGTTCTGCTGGGGACAACGAGGAAATGAGAGGAAAATTCATTGGTGCAATGCTAGTAAGCTGTGTACAACAATGGTTGATGGGGGTCTGGGCTTTAGTGAGTTGAATCTGTTTAATTGGGCACTCCTTGGGTGTCAGTGCTGGAGAACTATTCATATCGAGACGTCTTTGATGGCTAGAGTTTTAAAGGCAAAGTATTTTATTAGAATAAATTTGTTTGGGGTATGAGATTGGGAATAGACCAAGCTACTTGTGGAGGTCTCTTTGGGAGGCAAAATGGGTGTAGAAGAAGGGAATGGTATAGAGGGTGAGTGATGGGAGATCCATCGATGTATGGAATGACTCGTGGTTGATCAGTAACAGTAAACATGTCGTTATTAGCCCACCTTCCATAAAAAATCAAGGTATAAGAGTGAGTGGTCTTATTGATGCGGATTCGGCTGAGTGGAACGTTAGGCTTGTGGATGCTACGTTTCTCTCTTTCAAAGCGGATAGGATTAAAGCCATACCCTTAAGTGTCGCACTTCCTGTGGACAAACTGATCTAGGCTTGGAGTAAAGACGTTCGTACTCTGTTAAATCAGCATACAAGGGGATCAAGAAGGCGATTGATTGTGAAATGGAGGGGCCTCCTTGTAGCACATAGCAGAGATATCCCTTTTGGAACCTTGTGTGGTCATCAAGAGTTAAACCGAGAACAAAGATGTTGGTGTGATCCTTGTGCAATGAGGCCTTGCCCTCGAATCACAGACTTCAGAGGAGAATCCCATATCATGATCCTAGCTGCCCAGACTGTCGCAAATGTGTGGAATATGATCTTCATATTTTCAGGGATTGCAGTGAGGCGAGGAAAGTCTGGAAAACCGCAGGAATTGTTATTGATAAAGATGTCAGGGAGATTGGTGGATGGATTAGCAAGATGCACTCCTGTTGTGATGGGACTGAGCTCAGCCTTTTTCTAACTCTGTTGGGTGGAATTTGGGACCGTGGGAATGCTTGGGTGTTCGAGGAGAAATTTCGAGATGACCAAATGCTTGTTAGTGGGGCTAAAGTCCTGCTAGATGGAATTTTCAAACCCCCCAAGACTGTGGAAGCAGACAGAACGGGTCCAAACACAAAGTGGGTCCCTCCTCCGAGAGGCTGGATCAAACTGAACTCAGATGCGTCAGTTACAGCAGGGTACGGTACCGGTTTTGGATGTTGCATTAGAGATTGCCCAGGTTCTGTCCTCAGAGCCTGCACAGAGACTCTCCAACATGAATTTGAAATTCTCGTGGTTGAGGCAAAAGCTATGTTTTGAGGCCTACAATTTGCATCAATAATGAGCGAAGTTTTTATTGAGATTGAAAGCGACTCAATGCTTCTAATCAATGCCTTGAAAAGCCCCTCTCACACTTGGCCTGCATCCATCTCTCTGATTATTGAGGACATTTTTAGGCTCACTCCTTTTTTTTGAAGTGTTTTTATGTTTAAGCATAGGAAGGCAAACATCATGGCGCATGAGCTAGCTAGGTGTAGGCTTGAGAATTTTGGTCTTCAGGTTTGGGATTCATCCCTCCCTGAATCTGTTTGTAAAGAAACTTTTGATGTTGTTGTGGAATGAGAATGGTGTGCGACACCGACCCTTTCAAAAAAAAAAGGGTGGTCAAAAGTAAATAGTTCCCCTACCTTAAAATATAAATTCTAATATTTAATGTGAGCATGAGTGTTGATGTCTATTTTATTTTGTTAATATTTTTAATTCTAATAACTCATTAGTACAAAATATAAAATTTTAATATTGCTAAAGTACTCCTTAAAACGACTAAATAACTCTTGTATGACTATATTTTTTATGTTTGAAAAGGTACCTAATTCACTCATATTGTGAATAATATTAAAAAAACAAGATAAGATTATATTTCGGGACGAAGGGAGCACATATTACTCGTCGTATATTATACATGCTTTATGACAACAAAAAAGAATCATCAGCCACAAATTTGAATTAAGGGGGAAAAGCCTTTTTTATTTTATTTTTGTTCATAATCAAGTGTTTTTCCCCTCTAATTTCCCACCAAAAAAAAGAAATTGAATTTGACAATCTTACGTACATCATCCTCCACAATTATTATTTATACTAATTTTTCAATGGATTTTGAAAGTAGGTAGTTTGAATCATAAGTCCTTATCTTTCCCTTAAAGTCTTTGAGTTGCTATCCAAATGTGAGAATGTAGCTGATTGAATTGGGTATGAGAGGTGTCTTTGTCTAAGGGGATCCTATTTGCACTCGGATTTGACGGAAAATCAGGTCGAATGACCATTTTGATTTTCCGGCGAATCTGAGCTTCGCTCCGACCGACCCGGCGGATTTACAATCTGCCATCTTTATCCGCTCGCTTTTCAAAGCCAAAAAGCGGGCGGATTTAGGATTTTCTAGCTTTTCAAAGCTTAAAAGCGGGCGGATTTAGGATTCGCCAGCTTTTTCACTTTGAAAAAGCGGGCGGATTTAGGATTCGTCAGCTTTTTCACTTTGAAAAAGCGGGCGGATTTAGGATTTGCCAGATTTTCAACCTAATTTTTTACAAAATTTTCAAGTATTCTGGCGGATTATAAATCCGCCAATTTCGTAGCTCCGCGCGAAGCCAAACTCCGGGCAGAGCCTGAGTTCGCGCTCTGACACCTGCAACAAAAAGCAGTGCAAATAGCCTCTTCGTTGTTTAATGTTGAAAAATTGGACCAGCTTAATCACCCTTTTGGCCTTTGCTGAATAAATTTCCTAAGTTTATGTTATAAATTATAATCGTTAATGGCACGTAGGTACAAATAAATTAATGTGTCTCCTCAGCTTGGTCTAAAATCCTTTCACAATCACACCCTTAAAAGTCAACAATTTAATCCACCACCCGTACGTTGACAGTGAAGTTAAAGCCATGCCAATATGCCATTTCATTTTATGCTCCATTCGTCCCTTTTTTATGTTCTCATTTTTCATTTTTGGTGTCTCAATTTGATATTTTCATTTCCATTTTTAACCACAAATCTTTACCAATATACTCTCATCCAAACCCATTAATTTCCCCAAAAACCACAACAATCCAAAATACACTTTAATTTTTCTCTCTCCCATTATTTTCTCACTCAATCTTAACCATTTAATTTCTCATCTCTCATCCCAATACACTTTTTCTTCTATTTTCATCCATCTCTCTCCTCTCTTCTCTCTTCTCTCATCTCCTTAATTCCCGTGCAAAGAAGAGAACATAATTAAGGTACGGATGAAGTATACACATAACAAACCTTTTTTAGGTTGTGCCGAATTTCTTTGTTTCACATGCAAATTAGCAAATGCACATCGGCGTAGAGTAGCAAGATATTAAACTGATCAGCCGTTTTATTTTAGGGAAAATTGCGAAAAACCACCCTTTATTTGGATTGTTTTAAGCTAAATCGCCACTAATACACGATATTATTTTTAGTCGCATTTTATTTGCATAATGTTTGCACCGAGTCACCCTTTATTTGGATCGTTTGTTGTTATCGAGGTAAATTAAGGAAGGGAGAAAGAAAGTGGAGAGGAGAGAGATTGTGAGTGAGTGTGAATTTTTATGTAGGAAAGAGAAGATAAAAATGTGAATTTGTGTGAGTTTTAATGTAAAAAAGAGAAAAGAGAGTGTAGATTGATGTGATATTGATAATACGACAAAAGGTAAAAAAAGAAAGTAGAATCTATATTTTGGGACGCCCAAAATGAAAAATGTGATCTATAATATGGGACGGATGGAGTACTTCTTTACAACAATTATTGCTTGTTGGTGTTAGGGTTTAGGATTGGATACACGCTCGTGTACACGACTAGAACCTAATGGCTATTAATGTCATACTTCGGGCATAAAACGATTACAAAATGAAGTAATAAGCCGTGTGTTTTAAACTACAAGAAATAAACATAAATCTGGTAAACCACTGGTGATCGATTTTGGAACTAGTTGTATGTTTTCTGTGATTATACTCGAATCCATGCATTTTCGTGCACGAATTTTGCATTTGATTATGTTAAGCGTGAAGGTGTTGGCCCAAAATTAATACTCCCTTCGTCCCCTATTGATCTTCCCATTTGTTTTTGACACATTTGTCGAGATACGTTTTGTAACGTTAATAACTCTAAATATAAGATGATAGAAAATATAATTTTTTTATATTGTCAAAGTACTCATTGAGATGAATCAAACGAGATCTCACAAGCCTATATTTATTTCTATATATTAGAAGAAAACAAGAAGATTCTCTCGGTTTGTGAATAGTGTCGGAAAAGCAAATGAGCTTTATATTAAGGGACGGAGGGAGTACATGGTTCGTGCATTTCTTCATATGGCTCCTTAGTAACCTCCCTATGACATATAACTGCCGTTGATCAACATGTACAAGGTGGGCTACTGCACAGGGTACCCAAATTTTTGGGCCCAATATTACCAAAAAACACTAATATAATTAGAAAATATTATTTATATATCACAATAATCTCATAACTCAATTGGTAAAGTGTGGTGAATTTAGCAAATAGATCTCAAGTTCAAACTTCAACAAAAGCAAATTTTACTATTTTGCTATTTTCCTTCAAATAGGGTCCTTCTATAAGAAACATTTCTATTTTTAGCGTTTCAAAATATAAGCAACATTTTTCATTTTTAGTATATTTTTTACACTTCTTTATCTTCTCCCAATACACTTTTCACTTTCTCTCTCTTCTTCTGAGTATTGGATCGTGGTATTTGGTGTAATGGTTTAATTGCCTTTCATTCATGAATAGTTGGGTATATATAGGTACATGTAAGGGACAGTTGTCCATATGCTGAACATTCTAGAATTACATAAATACGTAAGAGGCTATTATGTTACTATCCCCCCTCGATCCGAGCGGGACGAAGACCAAGCTTGGATCGCATGAGCTGAAAACGAGCCGTCAGAAGAGGCTTTGTGAGAAGATCCGCCTTTTGATCCTTTGAGGAAATGAAAGCAATCCGAAGAGTTTTGATCTTGACTCGTTCACGCACAAAATGGTAATCAAGGCTCAAGTGTTTGATGCGATGGTGTTGGACGGGATTAACCGCCAAATAAGTTGCCCTGATATTGTCGCACCAAAGAGTAGGAGGATCCTTGAGGAATATGCCCAGTTCAGAAAGTAATGACTGAAGCCACAAGACCTCACATGTGGCGTGAGCGACGGCCCGGTACTCGGCTTCGGTGGTCGAGCGGGAAACCGTTGGCTGTTTCTTTGAGGTCCATGAAATCAAATTGGGTCAGTGGAAAATGCAGTAGCCACTTGTTGACCTGCCGTGACCCTTTTCTTCACCTCCCCAGTCAGCATCCGAGAAGACA
The DNA here is from genome assembly GCA_029168935.1 of Oxyria digyna. Classification (NCBI taxonomy): domain Eukaryota; kingdom Viridiplantae; phylum Streptophyta; class Magnoliopsida; order Caryophyllales; family Polygonaceae; genus Oxyria; species Oxyria digyna. The sequence goes on from JAPVLV010000017.1 coordinate 2,969,963, forward strand.
TACGGTTCACAACGAAAGAAATGTCCGCTGTAGCGTTGAGGTAGCGTAGGATGCGCTTAACGCCCTGCCAGTGTTTGATGTCCGGGCGATGCATCATCTGGCACATACGGTTCACAGCAAAAGAAATGTCCGGCCTAGTGAAGGCCAAGTACTGAAGCCCACCAACGATACTGCGGTACAAGGTGGGATCATCGAACGGGATAGAAACTTCATTAGGAGAGTCGAAGCTGGTGGACATGGGCGAGGCGATTGCTTTAGATTTGTCCATGTTGGCACGCTTGACTAAATTTTTGATATATTTGGTCTGACTGAGAAGAAAACCTGCAGACGTTCGGTGAACTTCAATGCCTAAACAGAACTTGAGAGGTCCAAGATCCTTTATAGGAAACTCCTTAGCAAGAGCCCGAACATAAGCACCTGAGAGTATCTCACAATCTGAAAACACGAGCAAATCGTCAACATAAATGAGGACAAACACGACACGGGGCCCTTGGCGATAGGTAAACAGTGAGGAGTCGGCTTGGGATGGAGTAAACCCCATGGTAATGAGGGAGTCACTTAAACGAGCAAACCAAGCTCGAGGAGCTTGTTTGAGGCCATAAAGTGATTTGTGGAGTTTGCAAATATATGAAGGAAAAGAGGGATTAGAAAAACCTGGGGGTTGAGAGACAAAGACTTCCTCCGTCAAGGTCCCGTGAAGGAACACATTTTGTACATCGAGTTGCCGGACCGACCACTTGCCCATAGCCGCCAAGGAGAGGAGGAGACGAATGGTGGAGGGTTTCACAACGGGGCTAAAGGTTTCGCCATAGTCAAGTCCATGAATTTGATTGTACCTTTGGCGACGAGCCGAGCTTTACGACGCTCAATGGAGCCATCGGCATGCCTTTTGGTTTTAAATACCCATTTGACCCCAAGGACATTTGAGGAGGCATTTGGTGGGACAAGACTCCATGTGTTGGTGTCGAGGAGAGCCATAAATTCAGCTTCCATAGCAGCCCGCCACTCGGGAAATTTTGAGGCCTCGGTGTAGGATGTGGGCTCATCCGGCACAAGAATGGTTTGGGAGCATTCCTTGTTGTTGGGCCATGGAATAGTGCCATCTGATCTTTGAATGGGTTTGGCAATGTTGGACCGGGACCTTGTTTGCATTGGGTGAATTTGTGGTGGACTGGTGGATGGGCCGAACAGTGGGGAGTCCAATTCAGAGGACGGAAGGCAGATATGGTCCCAGAGGGAGAGGTAATGGACTCCGAGAGGGAGTCGGTGGACTCGGGTGAAACGTGTGGGGTGGGAGATTGTGTTTGGGTTGGTGAGTGAGTTTGGGCCGGTGAAAGTGTTTGGGCTGGGGAAGGGAGAGGCCCATCTGGAGGAGAGGAACCAGGTAAAGGGAGAAGGCCCGGCATGTAAGGTAACATTGTGATTGTAGGGCCATGTGTAGGAGAAGGAGAGGCTTGTGTTTGGAATGGAAAAATGGTTTCATGGAAGATGACATCCCGGGAAGTGTAAAGGCGAGTGTTGACCCAATCAAAGCATAGATACCCCCGTTGGTTGCTAGCATAACCAAGAAAGACGGTAGGTGTGGAGCGGAAGGATAATTTGTGGTTGTTGTAGGGCCGGAGGTTGGGATAGCATAGGCAACCAAAGACTCGGAGGAAGGAGTAGTCGGGAGGTGTTTTAAAAAGGAGGTCAAGGGGAGTCTTGTTTTGGAGAAAGGGAGTGGGAAGACGATTGATAAGGTATGTGGCGGTTTGAAACGCGTAGTCCCAATATGTGAGGGGAAGGTGGGCTTGTTTAAGAAGGGTCAAGCCGGTGTCAACAATGCGACGATGCCTCGTCTCGATACTCCCGTTTTGTTGGTGAGAGTAAGGGCAAGTGAGACGATGGTGAATTCCCAAAGATTGGAAAACGAGAGCCAATGGTTTAAACTCGGTGCCACCATCGGTTTGTATTGAGGAGATTTTTGTGGATAAAAAATTTGTGATGAAAGTAATGAATGTGGTGACAATTTTTGTGACGAGATTTTTAGTAGAGAAAGGAAAAACCCATAAGAATTTCGAAAAATCGTCAACAATAGCAAGATAATATTTGTAACCATTCATTGAAGTTTCATGAGTTGGACCCCAAACATCCATAAACAAAAGCTCAAGTGGACTATGTGATTGAGATGGACTTGGAGGATGGGGTAAGGCATGGGCTTTTGCACAAGAGCAGGTGGGACAATCTCGTGGGCCTAGTGGACCGTGTTTAGGTGGACTGGGAAGTTGAGCAAAAATAGAAGCCTGGACTCTTGATGAGGGATGCCCTAATCGGGAGTGCCAAGTTAAAGTAGAGGAGGTGGAGACGTGGTTGGCTTGCGGCGGCCAAGGTGGGTGTGGTAGGGTCGTCGACAGCTCGTACAGGCCGTCCTTAACGGGGGCCCGGAGGAGGATGGCCTTGCTCTGGGAATCCTTCACAACAAAAAAGGTCGAGTGAAATTCAAAAAATACCGAGTTATCTATGCAAAAACGAAGAACATATAGCAAATTTTTATTAAGAGAGGGAGTGTGAAGGAGATTTTTGAGGGTAAATGTACGGTTGTTTGAGTGGAAGGAGGTGGAGCCATGGGATTGAATGGGAATCTGTGACCCATCCCCAAGAGAGACCGTGTCTGTGCCGTCGTAAGGGTAGTGCTCGAGCCTGAGATTGGTGAGATCGGGGGTGTAGTGGTGCGTCGCAGCTGTGTCGGGGAACCAGGAGGTGGTGTTGTGAGCCTGAAACGATGGTTGTGGCCCGACTTGGAAGGCCTGGTCGAACCTGTGCCAACACTTATGAGCGGTGTGGCCCGGCTTCGAACAGAGCTGGCAGACGGGGCGATTGTCAGGAGCACCGGAGAACGTCGTCGGACCACCACGACCACGCCCTTGAGAGGAGCCTTGGAATCGACCCCTGAAGTTGCCTCTGTTGGTGGAGCTGCGACCTCTGTTTCCACTGGTGAAGTTGGCCTCGGGTGATGGAGTGGAAGTATGGTTGACAGATATTTGTGACTGGAGGTTTTGAGTGTTATGAGTGAGGCGAGATTCATGGACCAGTAAATGAGATAGAACAGTGGTGGAAGGGGGTAAGGTCGTTTGAGTAGAAAGAGCAGTAACGACAGAGTCATACTCACTGTTCAAGCCCGCCAAGAGATAGGTGGTGAACTCCATATCGGAAATAGGATGGCCAACGACGGAGAGCATCTGCGAGAGATGCTTGGCTTTGTTGAAGAAATCAGAGACACCCTTGGAGCCCTTCTTCAAAGAGGCAAGCTGGAGCCGTGTATGGACGACTTGGGCGCTGCTTCTGGCTGAGAACAACTGGAGGAGATTGGACCAGATTTCCATGGAGGTGGAGCACTCCATGACCTGCGCCAAGACACCCTCTGTGAGGGAGGAGGTGAGCACCGCCATGACCAGTTGGTCTTTGGTGTTCCAGTCGTCGAACGCCGCCTGAGCTGCTGCGTCGGAACCAGGCGCCGACGGACATGGAAAACTGCCGTTCACAAATTTGTACAGGCCGTGAGCCTTCAGGTAAGGGGAGAACTGCGTTTTCCACAAGGGAAAATTGGTTTGGGAAAGCTTAACTGTAATGAAGGAGGAGAATGAGGGAAGAGAAGTGTTTTGGGAGGAAGAAACAATCGCCATTGTTGTTGGGGGAGCCATTTTTGCAGAGAAAAAGCTGGGTTTTGGTGTGGGTTGTTGGAAAGAAGGAAAGATGCTCTGCGATAGGTGGACGTTTGTCCTGCTGCAGGCTCTGATACCATTCCGAGTATTGGATCGTGGTATTTGGTGTTATGGCTTAATTGCCTTTCATTCATGAATAGTTTGGTATATATAGGTACATGTAAGGGACAGTTGTCCATATGCTGAACATTCTAGAATTACATAAATACCTAAGAGGATATTAGGTTATTATCCTCTAATCATTTAATTTTCTCTTTCTTCTCTCAATCTCTCTCATTTAACTATTATATTTTTTTACTTTTCACTCTCTTTTAATCATTAAACTCACATTTTTCTTAATTCTCGTGAAACACCTCAAATGTGGCTTATATTGTGGGACGGAGGGAGTATGAGGTATATTATAATATTATATACACATATCTGCTACCATGCCGTACAATATAATACATAAATATGGTTCAGATAATTTAATTAAAATCTCACGTTTATTTTTGAAGTCATGAAGTCGCCTACCTGTCTACAACAGCAAGTTGCTTGAATTGGTTCAGTGGATTTCTACGTATTTTGGCCACCTTCTCGATGACATTGTTTTGAGAGTCAGACAACTGAGACAAGCTTTAACTTGAGTACAAATTAAAGACAGTGGACCGTTGAACTTTGAATTTTAGGGTCAAGTCTCCGCCCCCACATGCGCCTATCTCTTCATATCAAGCATAAGGTTAACTTATGCAAAATCACTAATAAAAGATTACATTGCAAAAAAGGATACGATAAAGTTGTTAATTTAATTGTTATGGATTTTCGATCTTCTCTATATTAAGTTTCACTATTTGGTTTGAGATGAAAGTAAGAGTTAACAGTTACAATATCCATGTTTATGGGCCATAGAAGAAGTCCAAGGGAAAAGTTCTTAATGATGATAACCATAGTTCTTTTTTTTTAAAAAAAAAAATAGACTCGGAAACCCGCGCGGATATGATACGATTTTCTTTCACTTTGTAATGTTGTTTATCTGGGACACTAAAATTGGGTTTCGGTAATACTATAAGTTTCGAAAACGTTTTCGTTTAGTAATGTTGATGTAGGTGTATCTTATAGATGAATTAAGTTTATTATTATTTTTATTATAAATTTGGTATCATATGTTGTTGGTTGTATATTAGTTTTGGTATGTTGCTTGTGTGTTATGGTTTGTCGTACGCCGGGTGTTCATAATATGTTGTGCTTTTTTAAATAGTAGTTGTTTGTAGATGATTTTCTTTCGCAAGGAGTGGGGCGTTTTCAACGCCAAATGTTCATTGATGGTGATATAACGATGTTTGTTCTAATTCTGTATTAAAGTGTGTACGCCTCCTAATGACTATATTAATTTGGGTTATTGTTTTTTGTTTGTTGTTGGGCCATGTAAGTTAGGTGTTTGTTGATTCTTTTTTTTTGGAATCTTTTTTGAACTTTATTTTATGCCTCGTTTTTACTTGTTGGATGTACGGTTTTGCAATGGATACTTAGTGGAGTAGTATTATTTTTTCCATGTTGGTACTTGGTAGTGTAGTTATATTTTAAGGGGAGGGGTGTATTTTTAGTGTTAAGTTTTGCACTGTTGGACTGGACGGTTGGCCATCATATGACTCGGTATAGTCATATTGTTGAGAAGGTTTGTGTCGTTGTTTTATAGGCTTTGTAATACATTTGCATTTAATTAATTAACCAGTTGAAGTTTTTTATTGCATTTGTTTCACCGACGGTTTGTTGTGTTTGTATGTGGTCTTTTGCATATGTCATATACAATTTTGATATTATGTTTATGATATACGACATATGCGGTGGTTAAATATTTCATTAAACCATATCTCATATATATTTAATTAGTTGTTGAGTTCACGCTAACGAACAAATGTAATTTTATTAATTATTTGTACTTGTCGAGACTAATTATTCAAAATGATTTAAAATGTCGATATAGGTTGGTCAACCTAAAAATGAAACTTGTTAGTTACCAACAACAACAAAAGTTTCTCAAATTTGCATTAGTATGAATTGATAATGAGACTCTAAAATAATCTAAACAAAATAACCCTAACATGAGGAAAATGACGTGAACATATATCCAAATACAAAAGATTGTATTGTATACCCTTGTAAAATTTAAAGAATACACCTACCAAGTTAAATTTAGAATGATAATCGTTGAAAATCATACATAATTTTTATTGGAGGCTTGTATTAAATAAGTTACGGGACGAAATACAAAGCGTTCACGTTAACAATTTATACATCAATGTTCATAATCTTGGAGGTGACAATAAATAAGGTACGCCGTACGCGGGATAGTTTTTAAATTTCCGTGAACAATTTTTTCTTCTACTTTAAAATGACCTGAACGGACATGAGGGTCTAGGCACTGAACACATCAACCACCGACCTTTCTTTCCAAAGACATCCATTTCACATATAAAGAGGTGTTCTCTTTCCGACTGCACAGAACATTGGCACCATGACAACAACCATCATGTTTCTTCATTTTTATGATGACAGACCCTTGCTCCATAATCGAGTTTAAAAAAAAACACCTCTGTTTCATGAAGGGAGCATGTATTATGAGCTAAACATTATAACAAAACTTCTATCTCGCAACAGAACATTGGCACCATGACAACAACCATCATGTTTCTTCATTTTTATGATGACAGACCCTTGCTCCATAATCGAGTTTCAAAAAAAACACCTCTGTTTCATGAAGGGAGCATGTATTATGAGCTAAACATTATAACAAAACTTCTATCTCGCAACAGGTTTTTTTTTTAAATAAATAACAATATTTGGAACAAACCATAAACAAAAGAATATGCAATTCGTAATCAATGGCAAATTAGTTGCACTTTTTCATGTATGCATTAAATCCATTTATAGAAAATTCCCAAACGATATGAAAATTAAATAAAGATGAAAAGACTGTCATGACACCCAATATTTTATACACGGAAACCTTGGTTTTATCAGCTTGAAATTCCACTTCATTTAGCTTTTCGACATATTTTTTTTGTTTATCATCACCAAAACCACACTGACTTTGTCTAAAGTCTAAACCAAAAAATGAAATTTAAGGTAATGAAGAAATATTTGTAGCTTAGTCATAAAATCGAATAAATAACTTAGCATGGTACTCTGAGACAGATAAAAAAAAATAAGATAAGAGTAAACAACGCAGTGAGAATGAAGAGGAAAATGTAACCTCTTCCCAAAATTCCTTCCTTGCTCACAAATTCATCCACCAGATGCTTGAAGTATACACCAAAATCTCATGTCTATTCAAAACGTCAAATATTCACAATTTCAACACCTCGGAGAATTTAATGCCATAGCAGAAAACAGTAGATCAATGAAAGTGAGGAAAGTCACCAGGGCGTAAACCTAGAATCAAAGGGAAAGCATATACTTATAGCAACAAAATGAAAGGCCAGTCCATAAGAAGAGGAAGGATCCCTTCACAAAATTCCCCCATAGATTCATTGTAAATTCACTCATCACACAACAGTTAGATACACACAATATATGACATTCAGATACCATCATTTAGGTAGTGTACATACACCCACAACAGAAGAACAATTACAGAGCTGAAAACAATTCAGAATTGTTACCGGTCTCAAGAATCAGGTCAAAGTAAGAGTTCTTCCTCTTCTAGAAAGATTTGAGACTCAAAGTCCCAGCCAAGATGAGCATGAATCCAGCGTCGGCGCCTCCACCGAGAGAAGCTAGACTCCCTTTTGTATCATATCCGATCAGACCACCAACGAATCAATCCGTACGGGATCGTGAAGCTAAAATCATGCATTTTTGTGCATTTTAGCGTCTCAAAGAGGTTGGGGAAAAGAGCCTAGAAAGATTCAATGGGAAAATTGGAGATCTGAGTGGAAATTGTAGTAAATTTTGTGGGTTTTGTAGGCGGTGTAATTAGTGTAAGCAAGGGAGGACCAAGGAGAACTGAATGGGAGAGTCAGACTTTAAAAATTCTGAACTTTTTACACCTGCCTCTATAAAAATCTCACAGATACAACTGGTTAAATAAGTTAAGGAATCAAAGCATGCCAATATTAGTTGCAAAAATTAGGTTTAAACAAATTACCAAGAGCACATAAAGCTGCTTCTTTATCTTCATGAGAGTCATATTCCTTCCAACTCCCCTATACAATGGCAAACCAGAAAACATGAATCAAGGAAACCATAAACCGCATGTGTTCACATAGAGTATACGAAAAAATGAAGTGAAATCAATTATTGCAGAAGATACCCACCTTATTGATATTCAGTAAGGTTGGCACCTCTCTGAATACAGAAAATCGATAGAGACGCTCAGATAAAAATTCTAATCATAGATAGAAGAGAAAGAATATTGATGATATTTTGCATAATCATCTTTCCATCGACAAATGATTTACACCTGATAAGGTTATCTTTAAAATGGAAATTGCAAAAGGAAGAACACACCTATGGAAACAATGCAACCAATTCTCCAACAGTCTTTAAGAAAATCATACATCCTATCCATCTTAGTTCAAATTTTGATAGAACCCAACACTAAACATTGTAACCCAGGGGACAAAGCATGACATCAGAGAACATGGAAATATACCATAAAATTGATGTATATGAAAGGGCAAGTTCCACCTAAATCTGAGTAAATGTGCCTTACGCTTTCCCAGGCTTTTGCAGGGTGTATTCTATGTAATACAGGCCTGTCAGGAATGATTCTACAATGTGTGAATTGAATGGCTTGGAATGGGATGCAAGTTTGATTACTATCAACATACCCTTGTTCTGATTTCACTTTCGAACATAAGAAGAAGAAACAGAAAGCCATGAGATTAGATTGATGAAACATTCTACCCTAATACTACGACTTATGGTGAATGTAGTCGAATGTTTGCAATCTGAAATGGTAAATCGACATTCACACAGCTAAGATCAACAAACTGAACTTGTTAAGATAAAGCAATATTAAGAAATGAGAAGAGTATTTTGTTTTTTCAGTTTACAAACAACTTTTGCAAACATTGGCAATTCAGAAAGACTACTCTTATGATCAACACATTGAACTTGTTAAGACAGAGCAATCATGTACCTCAGGCAGAAACTCCCTATCAATCAACTGGTGAAAAGGCACGTGGACAATATGCATCCCGTTATTCATACTTTTTTTTATTTCAGGTTCCAAATGTGGTTTCTACCTCCACTTATAGTTACAGAGGCAAAAAATGAGATCTTGGCTAAATTAGGTTTTCTAGTGCTTCTGATATCGAGCAAACTGTGTTTTCTGGCTGCAATGATCAAAATTGGATGAGATTAGCGGTATTTTGATTAGATACGTCTTGGCGCGGGTTTTAGGGTTTGAACTATTTGGGCCGCGCTATCTATAAACCTAATCAACGTTACAGCGAAAAGGAATTCTCCTCCATTAATCCAGAAACATGCAGCAAACGAAGCAACGGAGAATCGGACGAAACAGAATACGAAATCAACAATTACGTGTCACAAACCTGAGGCGGAGGAACCTCCATTTGTAAATAAAATCGTAAGGGATATCATTACTAACATCATTCAGAGTGACTCGTACCATTAACGGTCGGACCCTCGTGCAGCGGCACCTAAGATGGAGAGCGTCATTGAAATCGCTAGCCCTACTAAGGACCGAGAAGGTCTGAAATTGCCTCTATCTTTCAGCAACAACAATGGCTTGGTCGATTTTCGAACGCAGCGCCGCCGCGTTGGTCACAACTTGATCCAAGAGTGCAGCAAGTCGGGTCTCGTGTGTCATCGCTTGAAGGAGGAAGTCGTCGGAGCGGTAGAGGAGGATGAGAAAAGGGTAGGAGAAGTTGTAGAAATTGAAAGAAAATATTAGGGTCTTTGCTTAAAAGGCATGTGGGAGGTGAAACTGAAGAGGAATTGTCGCTTTGTTGAAACTGATGAGAAATAATGGTGAGAAGTGAGAACCCAAACGGGAAGAAGGACGAAGGAAGAAGGAGAGGAAACGTAAAAGGCAGAAATCAAAAACATTACTTAGGGACCAAAAAGCCCGAAATCAATGTCTAGCCCGTAGACGGTCCGGTACCGATTACCATTACTTTTGCAAACTCATGGATTATTATATAGATATAGAAGTTTTGGGTACTAAAGCATTTTGCTATCTAAACTATAAATGAATTTCGACTATTAGATTAAATTTCAAACAAAAACTATAAATGAATTTGGACCATTAGATTAGATTCAAACAAAGACTGAGATTGAGTCATGTGCAATTCGCATGATCATTAAATGACTACTAGAGCACCACAAACAGACATTGAACCGCCATCACCGCCAGTTGGACCACCATCGGACTGTCGTCGGATCACTGTTGCGCTTTTGCCCGAACTCGTTGTCGTTGGGCCGCCACCGTCGACCCGTCGTTGCGGCAAGTGCATGTGAATACTACTAAAAGTGCATGTCACCTAAACTACATGTACATGTCAATTTGTACTGAAAAGTGCACCGCTTGGACTTGGTTTATTTAAGCCCTAGTTTGAAAAAAATTAAGACATTTTTTGGCTTGCATTTCTGAAAGTGCACGCGATTTCTCCTGAAAGTGCATGTCAATCGAACTACAAATGCATATCAATTGTACTGAAAGTGCATAACTTATATCGTGCACTTGTACTTAGTTTTTTAAGGCTCCTAAAAAACTAAGACATTTTTTGGATTGCATTGCGGGAAGTGCATGCGATGTAATTGAAAGTGCATGTTGACAGAGCTAAAATCGTTGATGTCTATCAAAGAATACGTAACTACCAACTAGTATAGCAGGAAAGTAAGAGTTGAACCAAAGATAATCAAGTAGTCTATTCCTAAGCAAGTAATCAACTACCAACGAACGGATTAAAGGGGAGGAGTTGTTTGTTCTAAATATAAAGACAAATAAAAGTAACAAGTAGCAAGAGTTGTAGAAATTATGGTTGGGAAAACGTTCCACCTAACCAATATCCACACAATTGCATGCAAGGTTGATCATAGATATCTCAAGTTCAGACAATCATATTGATGTTCCTATTTCGATCAGATTTAGTTATCAACACTACCCGCTCTGATAAAACTTCCTATTAAACAAACCCGAAGACCTTCAAGATTTAATTCAATAGGAGCATTAAGCAAAAGAATTAAATAGGATACATGCAATTCAAACAACCCGTCAGATTAGCATGCAATCAATTCTCATTCACAAATAGACACTGCAACCCGCTCATGTAAATTCATGTTTGCTACTAGATAAGACTTCCAACCCGGAATTACCAAATCCTAGCACTATGGATAATATCAATAAACCTGGATAAATCAATAAACTTCAATGTGATTAAGAACATGAGAATCAATACAATCAATAGAAAATGAGCAAGAGCTTATAATCTCACAACCAAACAGCCAAAGACTTCAATCGTTAGGCGAAACAAAGGAAAATTGTTCTTCAAAGACATAGAGGCTAAAACTAGGGTAAAAAGATCAAAAGTTGTAATCTTCAAAAGCTGCTTAACCTAAAAACTAAAGTGTTTCAACCCTAAATACCTACTATAAATTATAAATTATAAATTCAAAATATAAAATAAAATAAAACGAAATAAAGGAAAAAAGAAGAAGAAAATAACATAAAAATACGGATTCAGATCCATCCTTCATCGCGTAACCCGCGGGTGCGGGTATCTGGGCTACCCGCGGATCCTTCTCTACAACATCTTCTTGTCTTCGTCTTCAAATCTTCATGTTTTCAAATCCCGGTTTTTTCATATCTTCGAAAGACGTCTTCAATCTCATAAACCTTCAGGGTTCTCTAGTTCTTCTCTTCAACTCCGGATCATGTAATTACATATAAAATGACTCTCAAATGATAATTAAATTATGCTAAGAATCACTAGATAACACATGTGAAATGCTACACGTCACATGTCAAATGAACTACAGATACACGTCAATTTGTATTGAAGGTGCACTACTTCGACTTAGTTTTTTAAGCTCTTCATATATTGCTAGAAGTGCATGCGATTTCTATTGGAATTTCCACCAGAAGTGCATGTTAAGTGAATTTCAATTTTTAGTAAAACTAGTTAACTATTTGACTTTTTTAGCTTCCACACATTGGAGAGATTAATAAGGTCGGTATGTCCACCAAAATGTTCTATTCAAACATAATGATCAACCAAGCACAAACACAACCACAACCTACTCAGGGCCTGTTCGGCAAGTTGATTTTTACCCTTAATTTCAAAGAAAAATAAGCTAGCTTATGAAAACAATAAGCTAGGATTTCAAGCTTTTTGAAAAAATAAGCTAGTTTATTAGCTTCCCGAACAGAGCCTCAAGATGTAAATGCGTACATAGGTGAAAACGGCGACCTCGATTGAGAGACTCAGTTCAGTCAACTGCAAATCATTAGAAGTTGAAGCCTCCAAACGGGCCACGTGGACGGGCCCACAGGCCCGACCGGCCCACAGGCCCGACCGGCCCACAGGCCCGACCGGCCCACAGGCCCGACCGGCCCATTACCAGTGACAGCTTATTCGCTTGTTCTTTTCCCTTTAAAACTCACCCATTCCTGCAACTCTTGCTTTCCAATTCATTCCTCATCTTCTCCATACCATACCCCTCTCAAAATTCCTCCATCAAGAAAACATGCCGAGCTTCGTCTCTCTCTTTCTTCTTCTCTTCCTCCTCCCTTCTGCCTCCGTTGAATCCGTCGACTTCTTCTACGACGGCTTCACCTCCGCCGCCGCCTCCAAATCCGTCAGCCTCTACGGAACAGCCGCCTTCATCCAGAAGGGAATAGTTCAGCTCAGCAACACCACAAGCCGACTCACAGCTCATCTCTTCTACAACTCTCCAATCAAATTCAAAGACCCTCAAAACGGCGCCGTTCGCTCCTTCTCCACCGCCTTCACCTTCGCCATGGTTCCTGAGTTTCAGAAGCTCGGCGGCCATGGCATGGCGTTCACTATCTCTCCCACTAAAGATCTCAGATGGGCTCTCCCCAGTCAGTATTTGGGCCTTTACAACGCATCAAACATCGGTAATTCCTCTGACCATGTATTTGGTGTTGAGTTTGACACGGTTAGGGATTTCGAATTTGGGGATATTGATGATAATCATGTGGGGATTGATCTTAATAACCTTAACTCTACTTTCGCTGTCTCTGCTGCTTATTTCACTGAGAATGGGACCAAAGTGAATGTGACCCTTAAGAGTGAGAATACTATTCAGGCATGGATAGATTTCGATTCAGCTAGCTCCACACTTAATGTCACCGTCTCACCATTTGGAACTAAACCCAGATTGCCATTAATGTCACAAAAGGTTAATCTGTCTTCAATCTTGGAGGATTCTATGTATGTGGGATTCTCATGTGCAACTGGGTTGCTTGCTAGCTCACATTACTTGTTGGGTTGGAGCTTCAACATGAGTGGGCCGGCTCGAGCTTTAACAATGACCAAGGTTCCTATGCCTTCCAATGCCAAGAGTCGAATTGCTCTTGCCATCGCCCTTTCGGTTTCGTTCTCTGGTGTGTTGATCGCTGGTACTATAATCGGGCTGTATGTGTACAAGAGAATGAAGCATGATGATGTGATTGAGGCTTGGGAGAAGACAATTGGGCCTCATAGGTACAACTACAAAGAGCTTAAGGTCGCCACCAAGTCGTTTAGGGAAAAAGAGCTTCTGGGTCGTGGCGGGTTTGGGCGGGTTTATAGAGGTGTGTTGCCTAAGACGAAAACGCTTGTGGCGGTCAAGCGGGTCTCACATGACTCAAGGCAAGGGTTAAGGGAATTCGTGGCGGAAATCGCTACTGTAGGTCGGGTTCGACATAGAAACTTGGTTCAACTTTTAGGTTGGTGTCGTCGGCGTGGTGATCTGTTGCTTGTGTATGATTACATGCCTAATGGAAGCTTGGACAAGTACTTATTTGATCAACCTGTTATGGTTTTGAACTGGGAACAGAGATTCAAGATCATAAAGGGAGTTGCCTCGGGTTTGTTCTATCTCCATGAAGGATGGGACCAAGTTGTGATCCACAGAGATGTCAAGTCAAGCAATGTGTTGTTAGATAGCGAGTTGAATGGTCGTCTCGGGGATTTCGGGCTTGCTAGGTTACACGACCACGGCGACTACCTTACAACAACTCGAGTAGTAGGAACTCTGGGTTACTTAGCACCGGAGCTTTCGAAAACCGGAAAGGCGACGACAGGAACCGACGTGTTCTCGTTCGGGACGGTTCTGTTGGAGATAGTGTGCGGGAGACGACCCATCGAGCCAAAGGCACCATCAGACGAGCTAGTGTTGATTGAGTGGGTTTGGGACAAGTGGATTGAGGGGAATTTAACGAGTGTGGCGGACCCTAGACTTGGAGGGCGGTTTAATGAGAAGGAGATGATTATGGTGCTGAAATTAGGGCTAATGTGTTCTTGTGACTCGCCTATGGCTCGTCCCAACATGAGGCATGTGGTGAGTTACTTGACAGGGGAGACAGAATTGCCCGAGATCTTGATCCCACCTAGTGGGGTTGAGAATATGGAAGGAAGCAGGGGTTTCTTGCATTCATTTCGGTCTTCGGCTTTCGGTACCATGAGCTCGAATTCATGGAGTAAGGGGGAAGGATCGACCGTTGGGCATACTGGCTCGACTCCGCTTGTCATCCTCTGAGTAACAATGGCAAAGCAGTAACAAGAACTGTCAATTATCTGTAGCGTGTTTTGTTGTCAAATTTTTAAGCCAGTTGCGGGTGTGGTGCTTTTATTTTCTTACGATATATCTATGTTGAATGTATAGTTAACAGATTAGCTCTGCGTATAGGAAGGCCAGCAAATGATATAGAACAACAACTGGTTCAGTCTAGTTTCAAATTTTAGCTGTTGTTGGTTGTTTAATGAGTATTCGTGTGCCTTATTAATGTAAAAGAAGTGTAACCTTTCTTCTTCTTTGATAGGCTTACCTTTTTCTCTTGTTAGATCACCAAATGCCACCTTTTTCACCAAACCATAATTTTTTGACATAGTTGGCTGGCTTTGTATATAAAAAGAGAGGGTAGTTAAGGTATTAACAGGTTTTATGTGCTAACGTATAAACATCTGAGCATCAAAATATATGTTCATCAAATTTTTATGAACATTTCTTTTGATTCACTTACTTTGAAAAAGTAATACACCTACACGTTTTTGCATTAATATTATGTAGTTTCTTAATAAATTTTATTTAAACAAAATGAATATTCTCTAGTTTCTCAATAAATATTATTTAAAATGTTCTTCGTTTTTAGATCTTGTACGTTTGTCGATGAATGTTCTTCAAATTACTATTAAATGTTCACCAATATATTACTAAATGTCACGTTCGTATTTTAATATATATTCATACTTTACTCTTTCCCATAAAAAAAAATTAACATATTTTATTCGACTTCGTGCAACTGGGAGAACATCCATGGAAGTTTAAGCCTTCTCATAGGATGGAGTATTGTTTTTCTAACCTATGCCAAATAATTAGGGAATAATGATTGAGAGATTAGAGAATAGGAATATTTGTTCGGATTTGGAATGTGATTTGACCAAAAAAAAGATTTACTCCGTAGAATGTTTGATTCAAAGACCTTATCTTTTTATGATTTTTTTAAAAATTAAAATTAGATTTTGAGTGATTATGCTACATAGTTTATTGCTTTAGTACGTGTACTAGATCAGTACCCGTGTCCTGCACGGGATTTGTTTATATTTTATATTTTTTAAAAAGTTATAAACTAAATTAATTTAATCTCTATATAATAAAGCCACCATTTAGATTGACATAACTAAATGACATATTATAATGGTAGAAAGAAAGGCAACTTTGTCTAATAATTTTTTGAAAGTAGCAGATCTTGACGACCTTAAATCAAAACGTGGTAGTTAATCCCATTAAAACAATCGAAACAGAAGTATCTAAACAGAAAAAAGTAACTCTAAAAAGACAAATATACTAAGAAATTTTAGTACTGGTACAAATTACTAAAAACTTCTTTGTATACTACAGATCTTTTGTTTTTTTTGTCGCATATCAAAATCAACAAACCTTTTTTGCTAGTCATTCTTGACGTTCCAACATAAAACTGACAATGAGAGAAAACATGATTTCTTTTATGAATAAGCCACTTATATAAAAATACTACAATTTGTTTTAAACAAAAATAAAACATATATTCCAATTGAATAAAAACATCTAATTAATCTGCTAGAAACTTACCATTGGAAATATCGGACATCGGGGTACGCAAACCATTTAAAGAATCTTTACTAATTTGGTCAATAGATCCTGCACATATTTAATTAATATATGATTTTAATATGTTTTTATATATATCAATTTCACTAAAAATGAACATATACTGATCTAGCATTTAACAATAAAAACATAAAAAACTAAAATTTGTTGAAACATAGATGAAACATATATTTCAATTGAACAAAAACAAAAAGAATTAATACAATAAATTACTTACCATTGGAAATATCAGACATTGGTAAACGCAAGCCATTTAAAGAAGATCTAGTCACTCAGTTAGTAGATCCTGCACATATTTAATTAATAAATGATTTTAATAATAAAAAATAAATTCATATATAAATTTCAAAAAAAAAACAAAGATACCCAATTCCTTAGTTGATTGAATACCTAATCGATTTGATTATGTTCCTTGTCCGTTTTCTGGAAATTTACCCTTTCGCACCATTTTCTCTAATCACTAAAAAAAATATTTTATATTTAAACATAAATATAAAATAACAAAAATACATGTGAAGATAAAAATAAGCTATAAACATATATATATTAAGATTATTTAATAACAATTTATATTATAAAGTAGAGTGATCAAAATTCAATACGTTCGGAATTATTCTCATTTCAAGATTATTTATTAACAATTATTCTCATTTCAAGATTATTTTATATTTTTAATGTAAATATATATAGAGAAATCACAATTTTTTTTGATACACTCCTCTTCTCCTTAGAGAAACCCTAGCAACATTTCAGATGTTCCTGCGCCTCCACTATCCACTCCCTCCTTTCTCCTACATTTCAGATCTCGACGGCCATAGCTCCCTCCTCCTGAAATGTTGCTCAACAGCCATATGGGCGTTCATGATTAGCTTTTCTCCATCGGTTTTTTAGAGATCCATCCACTTTTGTAGCAACTTTGAACATCCTAATGCATCAAACCTTCAAGATCTTAGATCTGAGAAAAAGAGTGTTGTAGGGGAAGACTGAATAATCGATTTGTGATTTGTGAATGAAAGAATATGTTCTTTTTAAAATGAAAACAACAATTATAATTTTGGTTAAGAATAAATAATAGAATCGTGATCTTTTGTATTGGTGGAACTAAATATTTACCAAGCACCTTTGGCTTGTATAGTCGTGATATTTCATTTAATAGTTTTTAGTAATGAAGATATGATGGCAAGAAAAATATTCGGTTGTCTGGCAAAGAAGATTGTGCAAAGAAAAATTTCTTAGCCGATATTTCCTTTCTTTATTTACAGATATTGTTACAGATTTTTTGCATTACAGGTTTAAAGCACTTTCTGTTTTACTTCATATCATCAATTGGTTATGGGCGTTTTTTGTATTACAGGTTTAAAATTATGGGCGTTTTTTAAAACTAATTAGGGCAACTGTTTTCAGCCTTTTAGGTCAATTGGATTGTAGAATGAATTACCAAAAAAAGTTTCACACGTTAGCAGCATAAAAATTACCACAAAAAACATAAATCGGTGTTAATACACTTGCCAAATAGATGAAAACACAGCTGTTTGACAAAAAAAAATTCTGGAAAAAAACAGAAAAACAGCGAATCGTATAATGACACGTGATAGACACGTGGATAGGCTGAAAAGCCTTTTTGCCACGTGGCATAGCTAAGGTAAGAGTAAGGCATTCTACTTTAGTAGTTATATATTAGATTAAGAAAAAGATGCTTTCATTTGATTATAACAAAACAAAAAACAAAACATAGAGCTACTTTGACTAAGTACTATTTAAAATAGTGCGGAACATGCTCTCATGATGGGGAATAAAGCTTTGAAATTATATGCATCACAATTAAGATTTGATCAGATCTTAGAATAAAACTTCAAGTCCGAGAGGCTGAACTGGGTTAGGTGTTTTTTTTTTTTTTTAACAAGCAAACAAAAGGCTCGTTGCTTACAAATAAATCAAGCATAAATCTTCTTCACAGATGATTTTAAACAATCCCTTCATGGGAAAGATTCTAGAAGTTCTAGAGAGGAGCATTATTTGAAGACTATTCCGTTCTGGAGCCAAAGTACAGGTATTCCATTGGAGGATAAACGCCCTAAGGTCTTCAATAATGATGGTGCTGGAGGCCAAGAAGTCTGCAGCTCTGTTACAAAGTCGCCTAATATAAAAGAATTTACAACAAATAAAACTATTCATCAGTGAGTGAATGTCCGAGAGAATAGTCTGAATTTTCCAGGGGATAGAGCACTTATGACGAATTGAGTTAATAAGGACAAGCGAATCACTCTCTACAATAATCTTCCTAAGGTTAAGACGAGGGGCTGCCCTTAGACCTTCAAGGATGGCAACTGCTTCACAAACTAAGACAGAAGAGGGGGGTATACGAAGATGTTCCACGAAGGAGGGTTGGCCATGATCATTGCGAATGATGAAGCCTGTTTGTGCCTAAAAATACGACGAGTGTGGAACACGTGAAAGCTACACGTAGAAGGACATCATCGACGCGACGAGGTGAAAGGAAAATATCGTCGATGTAACGAGACGTGGCAAAGGTCTCGTTCTTCTCAAGGATTAGGTCGGCCGAGTGTATTCTATCTTATTCTATATTATATTATTGTAAATGGTAAAAGATACGGTAGAGAATATCTTTTACCTTGTCTATTATATCGTTATTTAGATAGAAGGAAAAGATAAGATCCTGCTTTGTAATCATCTGAGCCGTCATTCGAGTAATACCAAGCTAAAGTTTCAACCCTAATTTCCTGTCTTATTCTTGAGTGTTGAGATTATACCGTATTCTTTGATCTTTGCCCTACAATTGCTTAGTTATCTTCTCGTAGGTAATTTCACTACAAACAATTGGCGCCCACCGTGGGGCAAGATAAAAAAGGTATCGTCTTTCCATACGAAAAGAGCTTCTTTTTTGCAGGGAATCATGACAAGTCCGACCAACAGCCCGCCCAATGGTGAAGAGAGGTCCGAAGAAGAGGATCACACAACGTTTCCTCTGGCTCCGGTGAATGAAGACGCAAGAAAAGGTCTCGAAATCACCCCCAGCACCCCAAAAGAAAGCGCCCCCACAGAAAAAC
The DNA here is from genome assembly GCA_029168935.1 of Oxyria digyna. Classification (NCBI taxonomy): domain Eukaryota; kingdom Viridiplantae; phylum Streptophyta; class Magnoliopsida; order Caryophyllales; family Polygonaceae; genus Oxyria; species Oxyria digyna. Next base: position 2,989,056 of record JAPVLV010000017.1, read on the forward strand.
AAGGGATAGACGGTGAAGTAACCAATGTGGCCACCGTCCGAGCGAAGATCGAGTCCTTCGAAAAAACTCAAGCCGAAGCCCTGCAGGCAAGCGAGAAGACAGCGTCGGAACTCACCAAGGAGAACGAGAGGTTGAATTCCATAATCAAGGAACTCAAGGCAGGTTCCACGGGGCAACATACCTACGTCCGCGGCCAGAGCATCGTTCGACGCCTCGATATGGACGCAACCATCGAAGAAGACGACGTATATCATCCCCAAGAACACCATGGTTACGTCTTCCCCAAGGAACAAACCCAGAAAAAGAAATCTGAAGAGACCTTAACCTCAGACATCGTCGCTGCGCTCGTAGCACAACAAGTCGGAGCCTTGAGGAAAGAGATGATGTTGATGCCCAGGGCCCCCAAATCCATAATCCCTGAAGACGAATTCGGATTCGAGGAAAGCCCGTTTGTTGCTCCTATCGCCGTCAAGAAGATCGCCAAGAAATTCACCGTCGCGGACCTCCCCGTCTATGATGGGTCAGACGACCCGGAAGAACACGTCTTGCTCTACAAAGCTATGCTCTCCACAAGTCCGATCGAACCAAAATTAAAGGAAGCAATGATGTGCAAGTTCTTCAGCTCAACGCTAAAAGGTCCAGCCTTGACGTGGTTCATCCACTTGCCCAAGGGAAGTATCTCCTCCTACGCCGAGCTCTCCAACCAATTCCGACTGCAATTCGCCAGCAGTAAGTTGTTCGCAAAACAACCCTCAGATCTCCATAACATGCGTATGAACAAGGGCGAGACCATAAGGGCCTTCTTGAAACGCTTCAATGACGAAAATATTACGATCCCAAATTGTACTGAAGCCACCGCCGCCGACGCGTTCAGGCGAGCACTCCCCCGAGATAGTGATTTGTATAAAGAACTGACGAAGACTCGTCCCGAGTCATTCGTCTCGACTAGGGAAAGAGCCATGGAAGCCATACGATTGGAAGAAGATCTCCTAAGGTACAGCGAAGAAAATTCTTGATCTCCACGTAGGCAAACTCCTCCGCGCAGAAACTCTCCTCAACGTCGACACAACGACCGACATCAAGAGCGAGGGGAACATCATGACAGGAGAAACAAGCCATTCCAAAGAGAACCGCAGACGGTGCATGCTGTGAGCGAGGTCGATAGCGTCTACATGGTAGACAAAGGTATCTCTATGAAGACCGACGCGTTGCGAGTCATGAGCGCGATGGAAGGATTACGTGACGTACAATGGCCGAGAAAGCCGAATCCCGGAAAGAGACCCGGAACAGGGAAGGGGTACTGCGAGTTTCATAACGATACGGGTCACACGACGGATGGTTGTTACACCCTGAGAAATGAAGTGTTAAGGTTGCTGAAAAGAGGAGATCTAAAAGACCTACTCTCCAAAGAAGGAAGGAACGCGTTTGAAGGGGTGAAGAGAGAAAGGAAGTCCCCTACTCCACCTCCACCTCCGTCAAGTCATACCCGGACTATACACACCATCATCGGAGGCTCTTCCACGAGTGGCTATACCGCGTCCACCGCCAGAAGGAATATCAAGATCCTACGCGACGAAAGCGACATGACAAGGGTTTACCAAATTCGCCATATCAGAAGGAATTACCCAATCACGTTCGAAGAGCCAAACGAGACGGTGGAGCATCACGACGGATTAGTCATCTCCCTCACCGTCAGTAATTGCCTAGTCAAGAGGATTCTCATAGACAACGGGAGCTCCGCCAACATCATCACTGCGTCCGCCATAAAGGAACTCGGACTATCCAACGACGACGTCATAAAGAAGCATGTCCCTCTAGTGGGGCTCAGTGGCGAAGTGGCAAGCATGTTGGGAGAGATCATGTTGGCAACATACGCAAGAGGTATTAATATGCAAGCCAAGTTTGCAGTAATAAAGATCGAGTCACCCTACAATATTATCATGGGAAGACCTTGGCTGCACGACATGAAAGCTATACCCAAACCGTTTAACCAATCCTTGAAATTCCCGTCTCCACGGGGGATCCAAGAAATCAAAGGCGAGCTTCAAGTCGTGAGAGAGTGCTACAGCATTGGGATGAAAAAAGCCACTAAGGCATCGGTGGATAAAGAAAATAAAGCATAGCAATCAAGGAATCGCAAAGAAAAAGCTAGGGGGTCGAAAGTCAATCCCCGACGCAATGGGAAGAACAGAGTTGAACAAGCAAAGGAATACTAATACGCCAAGTAAGTACGAGCAAAAGATCCAAACAAAGAGCAACAACCCAAGCTACATGTTTCTGAAACACCATCCGCCATAAGCCTAAAGAAGTAATAAGAGCTTCCGAGTTTCCTAGCGTTATTTCCTTTATGTTCTTTCTTGCATGAGTAGGATTAGTTTCTTTCAAGTCTCAATAAATTTAGCATCGTTATCTTAGCGTCGGAGCGACAAGGGGTCGCGACGACTAGGGGTAAGCGTAGAAGTCGAAGTCTGTAAGTTCGTGATGCATTTTCTTTATTAATATATGAATACACTCTTTTTCTCCGACATGTTAAAGTATGTTGAGTTGTTCAATTTCCAAATTACTTGCTCTCTGTCTATGACGTAACATCAAGCTTAATAAGGCCGCGGCAAAAATCCGCGTCGGGGAGGAATTTCGTGAGCCTACGCGTTCGAGGCTCCATCTACGCGTAGACAACGTTAGCCGAACCGCCGACCCCGAGTCGAAGCTCCCCATGATTGTTAGCGACGTGTGGTAATGGTCATGGGGAATGAAGTCCGACACCTCACGAAACTGGCACGGCCCTCTGAGCGAAAAAGGGAAACCTATCGCCACGACCACTATCCAGGAACGCGTACTCGCGCCTTCCACGGCCCCTCTGAGAGTCATGAATTCACGGGCAAAACGCCAAACCGGTAGGGATGCGTCCACCGGCATCGTAAGTCCTAACAATCTAGAAATCGTACGCCACACGATGAATAGGCCCGTCGATTAAAAGAGTTCGACGTCGACCTAAACGCTAGCGTGAGGCAACGGACCCACCTTAAAAGTAAGGGGTAACGTCACAAGCTGATAAAAATCACACGCTGGCCTATGTCCACCACTCGCTTCACGGTTCGGAGGAAATGTTGGACCCAACCTTCATGTAAACCGACAACGTAACTAAAGCAGCCGCAATGACCATACCATCTTATTAAGTAAACGAAATCTTCTAACATGTTCACTACGAGCGAAGTATCGTACCAGGGGTGGGAAAACCACACCCTACAAAGATAAAGTAGGAGCCAAAGAACCAACCCTACGTACTCATAAATAAGCTACGCGTAGAAGATCACGAAGGTCAAAAGCCAAAGATTCTGCACACACGCGAAACAAGACACGCGCACCAAAACAAAGTACATAAGAGATGAAGACCAGATAAGGGGTAAACTCCTACGATGCCCGCAACGTGAAGATTGACGCGTAAGATGCAAGAAATAAAATACGACATACAATAAGTAAAGAAGAATCCACGAGTCTTTGATAGCTCTAACCTAGTCTACAAGAAGCCTAGGTCAAACCTACCAAAAGGGGTGGGAGTACTCGAGAAATCAAGAAGCACCCCCGAGATAAAAGATCGATTCGAAAAAAGGATCCAAAAGTCACTCGAGTAACGTATGGACGAGTACGCCGTGACCAACAAAAGGAAGACTAGATACAACGACATATTCGAGTCACAGAAGATCTTGAAGACGTCTTCACCAACAAGTAAGTAATTCCAAAATAAAGTAACTATATTATAAGAAGCCCATTATTAAGGGCGAGAATGGAGATATCTACAAGTAAACGCCCCGAAGAACGGCGACGTGTAAAAAAAGGAAAGAAAAAGGAATTTACAAAGAACTCCAAGGGAAGAACGACCCCGGAAAATCAAGAAGAGTCGCTGTCAAACTCAGAAGAACTCGATGAAGAACCATCCCCGTCCTCATACTCGCGTTCATCCCCTTCCTCGTCTTCAGTATCTTCCACGACGCCTTCTTCACCAGCATCTCCGTCATCTTCGACGCCATTGTTAGGGTCGACCTCGTCGAGATGAGGGACGTCATCCTCCATAATATGAGGACTCGCCGGAGGATTAATAGGCGTAGGTCCCGCGTCGACACCTTCAGGAAGCTCCGGGAACGCCTCCTCAAACTCCTTCAGTTCCTTCACCGGATTCCAACCGCGATATTTACCAGCGGCATACTGTTCGATGACTTCCACACGAGAAAGCCAGAACCAATAAAGCTTCACCTCCTTAAGCTCAGAAGCAAGCTTCACCTCCTTAAGCTCAGAAGCAAGCTTCTCCTCCACCTTAGCCTTCTCATCCTCGACCTGTTTGGCAAGATCAACGTGAAGTTTAAGCGCCGCCGTAACCTTCTCTTGAGCCTCGCTCTCCGCCTTACGCGACGCCTCAAGCTCCTTAATCTTCGCCTCGTCGGCCGATTGCTTGACCTCCATAGCTTTCACCCGATTGACAAAATCGGAGAAGCGCCCATAGACGCACAGCGAAGATTGAAAAGCCTAAAGGAGAGAAGACAAAAAGGTAAGAATAAAATCAAAGACAGAAGATTCAACATAAAAAGCAAAGGAAACCTACCTGCCATTGCGTAGCAAGAGAGGTCACGTCTTCCGTCTCCATCGACAAATAATAATCAAGCGACGGAGGATTTTGAAGACGCTTCATGGCGGGCAAAAATGACCTTCCAGACGCGACGACACGGGAAATAACTCCTGGGAAGTCGTCCACGGTCTCGTAGTCGAAGTTTAACTTCTCAACCACCTTCTCCTTACCCTTACGTGACTTTTTCACCGGAGTTGAAGAAGGAGATGGGGACGAGATGAGAGAAATCATCGGCGTAATATGAATAGGGACCGCAAAAGCAGTTCCCTCTCCAGTACGACTTCTCTTCCGCGACGCAATAAGAGCGGACGCAGATTTCCCCCTGCTACGAACGCGAGAAAGATCTGCGGACACTAAAAGATCAACAGAGAAAGGGGTTAGAACCCTCAGAACAGAAGAAAGAGGAAAACTAAGTAAGAGAGCGTGAATGCGTTACCTGTCAAGATAAAGTAAGACGTCGGCAATGATGCGTATAGTAAAGATTCAAAAGAGAGAAAAGGCGAACTCACTCGAAGGATTCCAACACTCGATCAACCAAGTGCATTCCTCACCAAGAGTCGATTTATTTACATAATAAAAGAAGTCGGCCCAATGACGATCAGTCTGGCTCCCCTCAATAGCAATCTTGGCTGCTTTGGGTCTTGATCTAAGACCTACCCTCCCGACCGTTCTGGTCTGAACGTTAAAAGAATGAGCAAGATCGTCGACGGCAAGGTCAACGCCATGTTTCTCCTTCACGTCGTCCAAAGCGCCCAAAATCCTCCAAACGCTCGGCAAAAGCTGCCCTACGGCCACTCCTAGAGCGAGCATGAACGCCTTCAATTCGTCAACGGAGAGAAAGGAAATCGGTGACCAGTAAGGAAAGGGTATTCGTATACCGCAATCCACCTTGGCCGATGTGCATCAAGAAATAACCCTTGAGGAGGTATCTCAATCTCCACCTCGGGACCGAGATTCGCCAACGATCTCAATCTCTCGACGTCGCGTGCCTCCGTTGACTTACAGTCGGAATCCTTCAAGATAAACTTGGGTACGTAGAAAGAAGCCATTTTTTAAGAGTTAGAAGAAGAGATCTGAAGAAGGGAGAAGCAGATGATCTTTTTTGAGCGTAAGTAAACGAGAAAGCAAAAGATAATCAGAATAGATGAATTGTAGAAGGAGTAGGAAGAGAATGAAGATCTCCCCTTTATATAGCCCGAGAGATCGCGAAGAGTACGGGAGAAAGTTTAACGGCATTATAGCCGTTGGAAAACTAGCCGTTGCGATTGAACTTTATCGGTACAGATAACAAAGCTCCTCGCCTGCCACATGTAAATGATTGAAGAAGAAGGATGATCAAAGCTCTGCGACGATAATAAAAATTCAAGTGACGTAATCATCAACGCGTTCCTGGTGTAATGAAGACGTATTCCATGAAGAAAGAAGGCGTCTCTCAGCTCTACTAGACGTCAAGCCCTGTAAGACGCCTTAGGGGTATTGTTTGTGCCTAAAAATACGACGAGTGTGGAACGTGTGGAAGCTATGCGTAGAAGGACATCATCGACGCGACGAGGTGAAAGGAAGATATCGTCGACGTAACGAGACGTGGCAAAGGTCTCGTTCTTCTCAAGGATTAGGTCGGCCGAGTGTATTCTATCTTATTCTATATTATATTATTGTAAATGGTAAAAGATACGGTAGAGAATATCTTTTACCTTGTCTATTATATCGTTATTTAGATAGAAGGAAAAGATAAGATCTCGTTTCCTTAAAGATATTGTTAGAGTTAGCCTATAAATAAAGGCTAACGTCTACTTTTTAATCATCTAAGCCGTCATTCGAGTAATACCAAGCTAAAGTTTCAACCCTAATTTCCTGTCTTGTTCTTGAGTGTTGAGATTATACTGTATTCTTTGATCTTTGCCCAACAATTGCTTAGTTATCTTCTCGTAGGTAATTTCGCTACAAACAAATCCAATAAAGGAATCAGAATTAGCTCGAACCGAGCCGTCGCAGTTCAATTTAAAAAAGCCGTCGGGTGGTTTCGTCCAGTGTGTACGGGTGTGTTTATTATCCTTGGAAAAGTTTTTACCGGTCTTGTTCGGAGTGAAATGTGAATGCCATTCCTCAAAATTATGAAGTTCTATCTTAGCTATCATCTCTGGAGTGTGAGTGGGTTGGGAAGTATTGGATCTGAATATAGTGTTGTTGCGATGATTCCATAAGGTCTATCAGGTGAAGAATGCTAGCTCCTTCGAAGAATTTGAATTACAAAAATTACTGATAGAGTGATCAAAATCATTCGAGGCTTGAATACTAAAATTGGTATTGGCAAAATTATTAAGATGAGAAAACACATCCAGAGTAAAAGGACAGTGAAAGAAGAAATGGGTTTTATCTTCAGTTGGGTTGTCGCATCGACAACAAGGGGAAAAAACTTTATGATAGTAGCGATTAAGCTACTCTGTTGTAGGAAGACATTCAGAAAAGGCTTTCCACATGAAATTTTTTATTTTTGGTGGGAGCTTAGAATTCCAAAAAAATATTCATATCAATGGTTGGATTGGAGATAGGCTTAAGAATATGATAAGCAGATTTAACCAAAAATTGGTCGTTACTAGTAGTGTTCCAAATGATTTTATCCCTAATCGGGGAGATAGGAATACGAACAAGGGTTATTTGATCAACTATATGGTTTGGGAGAAAGTTAAGAAGTTTTAGAGAATCCCACTGCCGATCAGGAGTAATGAAATCTGAGACCAAGTGGTTAGGGGTATCGGATGTACGAAATTGGTTTAGAGGACAATCAGGAAGCCAATTGTCCGTCCAGAAAGAAATCGAGCGTCCATCTCCTAATTGCCAAGAGAGACCTTTCTTAAAATCAGTAAGTAGAGAGAGCAACCTGCTAAATTGCCAAGATTGGATCGGTTTCCTATCAAGAGTTAAAAGGTTGGTAGAGGAAAAGTATTTGTCCCTAACAATAGAGACCCATATGTTATTGGGTTGAGTAATAATTTTCCAAAGAAGTTTCATCCGAAGAGCCCTGTTATTGTCACAAGCAGATCTAATACCAAGGCCACCCTCAGTCTTGGATTTACAAATAGAATTCCAATGGATAAGAGATTGGGAAGAAGGATGTTTTTTATTCCAAAAGAACTTTTTATTGATATCATCTATTTCATCACAAACTCCTTTGGGAAGGAGGAAACTTTGCATGAGATAATTAACTTTGGAAATGAGGTTAGATTGGATAAGGACAGCTCTGGCAGCCTGGGAGAGAGAGTTCGCTTTCCATTTGGAGCATTGTTGTTTAAGGGCATCAATGGCCTCCTCGAAAACTTCATTGCACACTCGGCCTTGAAGAATTGGGATACCAAGATACTTCTCTAATTTTGAAGTGCGTGGTATATTCATATGAGAGGCAAGGATATGAGCAAGGCTAGGACTAATGTTGTTAGAGACCTGAATAGAACTTTTATGGTAATTGATAGACAGTCCACTTTGCTTGGAGAATTTAGACAGGAATTGTTTAATGAATATAATGTTATCAACCTCAGCATTGGCAAGAATGAAAGTGTCATCCGCAAAAGTAAGAAAAGGAATAGGAGAGCTATTACGAGTGAGTTTGATTCCAACATGAGGATTGTTGGTTTCAGATTCTCTAGCCAGGGATCTAGCCATAAATTTCATAGCTATAACAAACAGAGCAGGAGCTAGAGGGTCACCTTGTCGAATGCCACAAGACGGCTTGAATTCCAGACCTGGTTGGTTGTTGATCAGAACAGAGTAGGAGGCAGAATGGAGACAAGCTTTAATAAGGTTAATCCATTTCTGACAAAATCCAAATTTTTCAAGAACTTTGCAAAGGAAATCTCAGTCAAGTTTATCATAAGCTTTTTTCATATCAAGCTTTAAGACCATCCACTCGATGATGCCTTTTTTATTCCTATGAAAAGAGTGAAATATTTGATGAGCTGCAAGAATACTATCCTGTATAAGTCTATCTTCAATAAAAGCTCCTTGGAAAGGAGAGATAAGTTTCTATAGCAGGGGGCGGATTCTATTAGCCATTATTTTTGTTATGATTTTATAAGAAGAGTTGCATAAGCTAATAGGTCTGTAGTGATTGATATTACTAGGAGAATCAACTTTGGGGATGAGGGAGATAAAGGAATGATAGCATTTGTTCCGAAAAGAAGAAGGCCTTAACAGTAGAAAGGAGTGAAATTTTGATAGTATTCCAGTGTTTTTGGTAGAACTCAATGGAGAATCCATCCGGACCGGGTGTTTTATCAGGAGGTTGATCAAACACCGCCTTCCGGAGTTCAGCTTCCGAGGGTTTTTTTTGTAAGATCCCGGTTATCTTGGTCATTGATTAGAGTAGGAAGAATATCAAGGTTCGTCGAAGATATACCTGTGGCACCATTATGTTGGAACCTAAGTTGAAGTTCTCTGGTGACTGCTTGTGAACTGGGTTAGGTGTTGAAAGGTTATTTTTATCGCGCTTTTTAATTGTTTTTCAAAAGTTCACTTATTCAAAAATATATGGCCAATTCTAACTTTTCTTGTGAGTAAGAAATTACTATTCAAAAGTACAGGTAAAAAACGATTAACTCTTAAAAAACATGATCATACAGTAGCAGATTAGAGGGTAAAGATTGTCAACGTGAAAACGAAATATTCATGCATGATCAGAAGCTAATAAAAACATCAACATCAAGTGTATAACAAGCTTACAAACCACATTAAAACCATGCCACAGATCTTAAATAACATCAACATCAAGTAGTATGTAAATTTCTACTTAGTTGTTAGATTTAATAAAAACAAAGGTGTGTCACTATACCATAACACACATAACAAAGATGACAAAACATGGATTCACAGAGGTGCAAAGATGGCAGGATAGGAGGGAGCAGAATCACATCAATATGCTATCGAAATCATAAGCATAAAGCAATTAACTGCAACAATTTAGCAAAACTAAGAATTTTGAAGTTTTTAGGATATTACCAACTTCATAATCCACAGCGACCGTCTAGACAAGTGGTAGTTTTCCTTTATCTTTCTGCAGCTGCGACATGAATTCATGAAACTGCTGCGATCTTCTCTGCATATCTTGAATGGTCTTTTCAGTCTCATCCCGTATCTGCTTAGGCAAAAACCATTCCAAATAATCAAGCCACTCCCCTAGTGTCATTTTACTCAAATCTGGAGCAATTTCAGCCTCGTCATCTTTTTCTGACTCAATCCTATCTTCTTGATTCGAAGTAGCTGCCATTTCATCTCCTGTCTCATGCTCAAAATTCAGTTGGCAAGCTGAAGCTCCATCCTTTTCACCAATCTCACTTATTAACTCCTTAGAAGGATGTGATCCTTTAGAAACTATTCCATCAACGTTAGACTGTGGCTCGGGCTTGACCACAACAATCTCCACTTCATGACAATTCCCTTGTTCACAAATCAGTTCACTAGCTAATTGCTCCTCTTCTTCAACAATATTAGGTACAGACACTGTAGAAATATGTTCTCCTGTCTCATGTTCAAAATTCAGTTGACATGCTAAATCTTCATCCATTTCAGAAATCTCAGTCATTGATTCCTTAGAAGGATGTGAGCCTTTGGAAGCTATTCCATCAACATTAGACTGGGGCTCGGGTTTAGCAACAACAACCTCCATTTCACAACAATTCTCTTGTTCAGAAATCAGTTCACTAGCTACAATATTAGGCATAATAGTCTCTGTAGAAATATGTTCTGCTTCATTAATTTCCTCCACACTTCGAGCAGATTCCATTTCAGCTACAATCTTCTTTCTCCCTCGTGTTTTTTTGCTTACTGCAAGAGCAACATTCTCCAGCACTTGACAGTTAGCCTCAGGAATCATCTCCAAACCAGAGGTGAATGCAGAGTTGTCTTTGTTCTTCGTTCCTCTACTTCTAGTTGTTCTCCTCAAACTAATTGGTGGCTCCGCCTTACATTCTGAACTTTCAGCTTTATCCTCTTCATTCATTGAGCTCCTAGTCCTCCTCTTACTCTCAGAAACCTCCTTTTTAGCTGTTTCGGTATTTGGCACCTCCAATCCCAAACCAAAATCTCCAGATTTAGCATCTCCTTTGCCTCGACCACGCCCTCTTCCTCTTCCTCTTCCTCTTCCTCTCCCTCTCCCTCTCCCTTCATCCGAAACTTTCTGAACACTATCCGAAATCCCCGTTCCCAAAACCCTAGCTCGACTCCTAAGGTCTCTACCCACAGGTTGAGAATCAGGAACAATACAAATTTGAACCCTAATAGAAGTTACCTCGCCGATTTTGAGCACGTCACCGTCGCGAAGGTCGTATCCAGTGAGGGGAGTAAGCGGGGAAGAGTTGAGCAAGCTTCCATTGGAGGAATCGAGGTCCTGGACGACCCATTTATCCGAGCTGCAGCACACGATTGAGAGGTGCTTGGATGAGATTCCATTTTCCTTGATTGCGACCGTATTTCCGCGTACGAGTCTTCCTATGTGTATCGTAAATCCAGGCTTCGAATTGAATTCGAGAGTTTCGCCTTCTCGAGGACCTTTCTCTATTACTAGCTTCAGAGTGGAGAGATCCATGGCGGAGTGAGAGAGGAGACGGTTTTCAAAACTTTGGAGCTCGAGCGCTTTTCTAGATTAGTTCAAGTGATGAACCGAGCGAAACGATGCGTTTTATTCCTAACTTTCAAACAAGTTTCATACAGTATTTCCTAATGTCAATATTTTTTTTTTTTTTTTTGTCACTGGTCCGGTTTAATGGGTCGAGGTACTGTTGGCCTCAATTTCTCCATACATGCCTTCAGTAGGACTCGAACTCGAGACCTCTGAATAGAACACTTAAGGGAACCTAGTGCCAAACCACTAGACCAATTGAATGTTGGTAAATAGTGTGGTGTTATAGTGTTGAGATTTGAACTCAAGACCTCACACCCAGAAGTTGTGCACTTTACCACTAGAGCAAAGAGACAGTTGTTCCTAATGTCATACTCTAACGTCAAAGACATCAACTGGTCTAATTATAGTCTCCCAATGCCAAAACCTAAGAACTACAAATTGGGGCATAAAGTGATATTCTCTTAACGTGCCCAATCAATGAAGTATGAATTCTAGCAACTTACCCTAATACTAGTCACTCCTACTTTCTCTCGGATCACTTCATTTTTTGTCTCATCCAACTTTGCATGGTCGCACCTCCAACATCGCATCTGAATCTCAACTACCATAATCCTCTGCTTCTGAGCCCTAGGAACTGCCCAACACTCTCCTCCATAGATCATCGCTAATCTGACAATCACCCTCTTTAAATTTACAGGGGTTTTCTTCTCACACAAAACTTCTGATGTCCTTCACCGATGTCAACCTATCTGTATCCTATACATGATCCTCCGTCTCCCTATCCAATGAAGCCCCGAAATCAAACTCCACATTCCATAATGCCTATTCAATCATGCTACCCTTTTCAGTTTCCATAATACACGAAACATCGAAATAAATAGTATTGTACTGTTGATAAATCAACAGAAATCCAAGTTATAATTAAGACATGTGCATGAAGGTGTATGAAGAGCAAAAGTGAGAGCTACAAGTAGAACAAGATAGTCGACATTAATCCTAGCATTTTGATTTGACGATTCCTCTCAAGAAAAATGCCAATTAATCTTAGCATTTTGCACATTCTATACAGACTGTGGCCAGTGAATCAAGCTTTATGAAGAGCAAAAGTGAGAGCATAGGCAAGTTCAGAGTGACGGCTTAGTATTTGTGAATTCAGAGAGCTCTGCAAATCCGAGTATCAATAACCGGTACTTTGGAGGAGGGCTCAGAGATATCAAGCGCTTCAGCCAGTGAAAGGCGACGGTTTCTCCAAGCAGCTTCAGCCCAGTTCTTCATCCTCTCCCCTTCCGGCTTCCTGTTCTCTTGTACACATAGTGCTTCTGCATATCCGCCTGAACATGAATTTAAGGAACCCAAAAAAGAAATCAATTTTTAAAATTATCTCTTATAATGTGAAAGTTTTCCAAAAGCTGCACAATTTATACAAGAAAGAAATTTCAATCATACCTCGGGCAAGTGCCACAATATCACGTTTTGCCACAGTTTCTATTGCACCTATTGAATCAGACATGTGCAAGATCTTTACCGTGGTCAACAATGAAAATAAGACAGAAGGGGGGAAAAAAAAGGTTGACCACAATGTACCATCTCCCTGTAGTGGTGGAGCCTTTAATAAATCTATGGCCTTCCTGAAAAGCCCCTGCAAACGACATGTGTTCATCAGCATAATAGCTCAAAAAGGATGAAAAAATAACATGTAATGTGACTGAGTTGATATATATGTGTTTTGAATTTGAAGTAACACAATTCTCTAAGAATTACTCCCGTCTCTATATTTTGTGACGAAGAGTCTCAGTTTTTAACAATTTATTACTTGCAGACTGGGAGAAATTGGCTTGAACCACATAGCTTGCCCAGAATCCCACAAACATAATATCAAAGTGAAAATGCAGTGTTACAAAAATTTAAGCTTATCACCTCCTGGATTATGAGAGAGCTTGATCTCTCTGAAATTGCCTTATAGCGGTACATGAGAGCTATGCAGGTAAGGACAGCGCCAACTTTGGGATGATTTGGACCTACAAAAAAAGCAATGCACTCTTAAGTCATAAATAACGCCACATGCATAGATAGCATACAAGCTTGAAATAAAGGTTACCAAAATGTTCCTCTGCAAGATTCAATGCCTTGGTAAGTGTACCCTCTGCATCTCCAAAATTCCTAAAGAAACAATAACACGTACAAAGTTACATTTGGCGACAAAGTAAGAATCATGTAAAATTTAATACAAATGATGGAATAGTTACCCCAGATGTGACTGAAGCTGACCCAAGGAACAGGTAGCTGCCAAAAGGACTTCTCCTGAAGTCATATTACATGCTGCCACATTGTCTGAATCACTAAAGTCCTTTTTCTCAGTTGATCCACGGATTACACTCTCGTACAATTCTTTTGCTGCATCAAAATCCCGTTTGACATGCAAGAATTCTCCATATGACAGAGCAGCATTTCCTACAATAGCTTACGTCATCAGCAACGAAAAGAGATAGGAACTCATCAATTTCGAGAGAGAAAAGAAACAAAGCTAACCAGTGCAGCCTCCGTCTTCACATCCTTGAAAGAACGTCTTAGCTACCAAAACAATAGAAGTTAAGAAACTAATACATTAACAAAATACGAACAGCAATTCCAGTAATATTGGCTACTGAACTTATCGCCACCTGTATCCAAGTCACTCTGGACCAGCTCAACCAGTCCCTTGATAGCTTTAGCACGGGCATTTAAATCCTCACTTACACTACCATCCCTTGTTTGCTGAGCTTCTTTTTCAAAACGATTTAAGCCATTATCTACAAGCACTGATGAGGTGTCGTCCTACAGAAGATTTTGCCAGCTCGACATGAGTGCTATCTCATTAAAAACTATTTTTATTCTTCTACTAAACATGCATTCCCATCAATAGGTAAATGTAGCTCAACAAGAGTACAAGACATTAAAATTTGAGTTTGAGCTTTATGAAGAGTCCAACATTATGGTTAGAAAAAACTTACCAGTCCAAGCTCTAAATTAAGACCTACAAGTGCTTCAACAGCAGCAACTACAAAAGCACAAATTATAATTTCAGATGAAGAAACTTTGACATAACGAACAAATAACTGAAACTGCTGAATCATTTACCTCGTGTACCCAAAGAACAGCTATCAAAATCCTGTATCCTAAGCAAAGTCTGTATGGCCTCATCTGTTTTCCCTCTACAGGAGTAAGAAAAGTTAAATCCATAACTTTTCAAACTGAGAGAACACTAACAATCTCATCATAATCCAGTTGGACTAACCTTTCAGAGAGCAGAGTGGAAACAGCAAGAAAAACCATTGCTTTATGATCCTCAACAGCATCATCCTGTCCCTCTTTCGATTGAGAAGCCAAACACTGCTCGAGTATCAGTAGCGCTTGCGCATAAGATTCATCTGCAAACAAATGAGGTTTGTTCTATCAGCATACGCACAAATTGAGGCAGCCATTGTACACGATCATCAAAAGAGAAGTGCAGGAAACCTGATTTCTGAGATCTGGCAACACCAAGAGCATAATTGATCATCTGAAGAGGAACTGGATTAACATTTCGGGGATCGTTAGCACAGAACAGTCTGGTTGGAGCTGAGACCGGACGGAGGATCGATTGAGAAGAACGGAGGAGAGCTCCGCCGCCGGCGACAGCATATGATTTGGAAAGCCTGGTGAGTGCAACGCGTAGCATCTTTGTAAGGGAATCGGAATCGGATGTTTGTTTGCCGGAGATTTTTGGGGTTCGTAGAGAAAAACCCTACAAATGGTAATGCTAATTTGGGGTTTAAGGAGGGAATGATCGTGTGTGCGAGGCTCCACTATGGTGAGCCTTTTCAGCTGTTGATGTCGGCCGATGATGATTTCGACGGTTTAGCCTTGGAAATCACCGGTTCTACATATATTTGCAAAAAATGATTTGCATATATAAAAAGGCAACTGGTATTGCCACTCCAAAATTCAACTTTTGGCACTACATTTTCTTACGTTGAAAGCCAACCAACGTACAGGCAAAACAAAAAAATGTTACGTGAAGCAAAATACGAAATACGTGAAGCGGATTGAAAAATACGTAAATTGTACACGTTGGAAACTCAACGTACAATGTACAGGTATAATTTGAAAAAATTTGCCGTTGAAAAATAATTGGAAAAAAAAATAAAAATAATGTTAGGGTCACATGTGAATCCCACATCGGAAGTGGGGTGATCTCAAGCCTAACATATAAGTAGATGGACTACTCCTCCTATTGCCAATTGGTTTTAGGGTGGAACCCCATGGGCTTGTATGAGTTGGGCTTGGTGGTGTGACCCAGTCTGATATCTCTCCTAACAAGACCGGCATTAGAGAGCATGCATCTTGCTCTCTCTAGAAGTGTCTGATTCATCCGTTCTGCTACACCATTCTGTTGTGGTGTAAACCTGACTGTATGATGCCGAGCAATACCCTCATCTCTGCAGAACTTATCAAACTCAGATGAACAGAATTCCAGACCATTATCTGTTCGCAACCTTTTGACCTTCTTTCCTGTCTGATTTTCAACTAAGGTCTTCCATTCCTTGAATCTACTGAATGCCTCTCCTTTATGCCTCATCATAAATAACCACGTCATCCTAGAGTAATCATCAATAATAGACAGAAAGTACCTGTAGCCACTCAAAGACTCAACACGGGCAGGACCCCAGCAATCAGAATGGATGTAATCCAACGTGCCCTTAGTTCGATGAACTGCCTTAGGAAACTTGCAGCGATGTAGTTTCCCAAACACACAATGCTCACAGAACTCTAGACTCTTGATCTTATGACCTCCCAGAAGGTCTTCTTTGGACAGAATCTGCATTCCACGTTCACTCATATGAGCAAGTCTCATATGCCACAGTCTGGTCAGATCAACATCATTAACCACTGATGCAACAGCTGCAGAACCTGTTACTGTAGAACCCTGTAAGATATACAGAGTTCCCTGCTTGACGCCTCTCAGAATCACCTCAGAACCCTTGCAGACAACCAGAATTCCATTTTCACCTTCATACCTGAAACCCTTACTATCCAGAAGGCTTAAAGATATCAGATTCTTGGTCATGTGTGGAACATGTCTGACTTCCTTGACTGTGCAGAAATTCCCGTTATGCGTTCTGAATCGGACTGAGCCGATCCCAACCACTTTGCAGACAGAGTCGTTTGCCATTGAAACACTACCTCCATCTATGCAGCTATATGTTGTGAACAACTCCTTCTTCGGACAGATATGATACGATGCTCCAGAATCAAGAACCCACTTATCAGAATGATGGGTGTATTCCTCAGCCATCAACACAATATCACTTTCGGAATCTGCATCATCTTCTGCTACTGCAGCAGAGCCAGGTTTCTGCTCTTGCCTCCTCTTAGGACAGTCATTCCTCCAATGACCCTTTTCCTTACAGTAGGCACAGACGTCTTTAGGTAATTTTGGGCGCTCCTGCTGCTTCTTCCAGTGACCCTTTTTCTTACCTTTCTTGCCCTCCTTGCTTCCACTGGCCATTAACCCGGAAGCCTGACTTTCTGTACCCGAACCAGATGCCTTATGACGCATCTCTCTGTTGTGAAGCGAAGACCTAACCTCCTCCAGCGACACAGTCTCTTTCCCAACGATAAAAGACTGCACAAAATTCTCAAACGACAAAGGCAGAGATACCAACAAGATCAAAGCAGCATCCTCATCATCAACCTTCTCATCAATATTACGCAAATCTAACAGAATTGTATTCAATTGATCAAGGTGATCTCTAAGAGGTGTACCTTCTTCCATACGCAGGCTGAAAAGACGTTGCTTCAACATCAACTTGCTGGTCAATGACTTCGTCATGTAGAGGCTCTCCAACTTCGACCACAACTTTGCAGCGGTTTCCTGATCTGCAATCTCTGTAATGACATCGTCAGCGAGGCACAGCATAATCATCGAATGAGCCTTTTCCTCCATAGTTTTGAACTCCACGGAGGTTGCATCCATTCCATTCTTGTCTTTCGCTAACGGCGCCCACAGACCGTTTTGCTTCAGCAAAGCCTGCATCTTGATTCGCCACAGACTGAAACTGTTTCTCCCTGTAAACTTGTCGATCTTCGTCATGGATACCGACATCGTTCTCGGCGGAAATTCGAACCTGCTCTGATACCAAATCTCCACCTTGACTTGAATCCTCCAGGTAGACTCTCAGACGCACCATGACAGTGCCAGATAACAGACATCTCCCTCTCCTCAGAATTGCCCCTCAGGGCAACTAATGGTCACTGATGTTGAGCAAATCCAAGCAGTGTTTGAACTTGCTCTCAGGAACTGGCTTGGTGAACATATCAGCAGGGTTATCAGCAGTCCCTATTTTCTTCACCTGGATTCTCTTCTCATTTCTCAGAAAATGGTACCTGACATCAATGTGCTTCGTCTTCTCATGATGAACCTGATCCTTGGTTAAGCATATTGCACTCAAGCTGTCACAATACACTGAAGCTTGATCCTGGTGTAGGCCTAGATCATTGACCAGCCCCTTTAGCCATATTCCCTCCTTAGCAGCTTCTGTCAAAGTCATATACTCTGCCTCTGTAGTAGACAAAGTAACTGTAGGCTGTAGAGTTGCCTTCCAGCTTACCACAGAACCTCCTAGAGTGAACACATAACCAGTCATAGATCTCCTACTGTCCACATCCCCAGCATAATCAGAATCTGAATAGCCAGCAACCAAACACTGAGTGTCATTCCCATAACATAGGCCAACATCAGAAGTACCTCTAAGATACCTGAAAATCCTCTTCACAGCTTGCCAATGTTCCTTCCCAGGGTTGACCATATATCGACTTACTACACTAACAGCGAATGCAAGATCTGGTCGAGTGCAGACCATAGCATACATCAAACTCCCAACTGCACTGGCATATGGGACTCGAGACATGTACTCCTGATCCTCATCAGTCTGAACAGTGTACATTTCCAACTTGCTGTTAGACGCCATTGGAGTATCTATAGACTTTGCTGAAGACATTCCAAACCTGCTTAATATCTTCTTGATGTACCCTTCCTGTGAGAGGAAGAGTTTTCTCTTCTCCCTTTCCCTATAGATTTCAACTCCCAGAATCTTGCGAGCAGCACCTAGATCTTTCATATCAAACTCTGCACTGAGAGAAGCCTTCAACTTCTGAATATCAGACTTATTCTTAGCAGCAATCAACATATCATCAACATACAGAACCAGATAGATGCGTGAACCACCCTGCAGGTCATTGTAGTACACACAACAATCATACGGACTTCTGTTGTAACCAAGCTGCTTCATATAAGTGTCAAACCTCTTATACCACTGCCTCGGAGACTGCTTTAGCCCATACAAGGACTTCTTCAACTTGCAAACATGATTCTCCTTTCCTGGAACCTGAAAACCATCTGGCTGAGACATGTATATTTCCTCCTCCAACTCTCCATGTAGGAAAGCTGTTTTCACATCTAGCTGCTCGAGTTCCAGATCCTGATGTGCAACTATCGCTAGTAGCACTCTGATTGAGGTGTGTCTGACTACTGGTGAGAAGATCTCGTTGTAGTCTACTCCCTCTCTCTGACTGAAACCTCTTGCAACCACTCTTGCTTTGTACTTTATACCCTCTGCAGCAGACATTCCTTCTTTCTTCCTGAAAACCCACTTGCAAGTGACTACCTTTCTATCAGCAGGCAATCTGACTAGCTCCCAAGTCTGATTCTTATGAAGAGACTCCATCTCTTCTCCCATTGCAGCAAGCCACTGTGCTGACTCACTCCCAGATATTGCAGCTTTGTAGGTGGACGGTTCATTATCATCCACCTCCTCGGCCACCTGCAATGCATATCCTACCAGATCGGCTAACTTGTACCTCGCTGGAGGTCTGACTCCAACCCTTCTAGGTCGATCTTGAGCAACACTTCGATGCCCAACTTCATCAGAAACTGTTTCTGGCAGTGCACTCTCAGACTGATCTGTATCTTGCTCATCAGTGACTGGTTGTGGTAGTGGTGCCTCGATTTCCCCTGCATTAAATGGCACCTCCACCTCCTCAGCAACAACCTCTTTCTCTGCTATATCACTAGTCTTGGGCTTCAGCATAGAATTCTCATCAAAGACTACACTTCTGCTCAGTATAATCTTGTTGTCAGACCAGATCCTGTATCCTTTCACACCAGCACCATAGCCCATGAAAACTCCCTTCTTAGCTCTCGGCTCTAACTTACCCTCACTCACATGATAATAAGCAGTGCAGCCAAAAACTCTCAGATTTGAGTAGTCAGCAGCTCTTCCAGACCACACCTCATAAGGTGTCTTGCAATTAATGCCTGTGTGTGGACTCCGATTTATCAGATAGCAGGCTGTTGTTACTGCTTCAGCCCAGAACAGGTCCAATGACCTATGACACCTTATGAGGTGTCACAGGTCATTGGTGCAGGGCATCTGAGCTTGTGAGAGATTCACAAGTGCGGGGGAGATTTGTTAGGGTCACATGTGAATCCCACATCGGAAGTGGGGTGATCTCAAGCCTAACATATAAGTAGATGGACTACTCCTCCTATTGCCAATTGGTTTTAGGGTGGAACCCCATGGGCTTGTATGAGTTGGGCTTGGTGGTGTGACCCAGTCTGATATCTCTCCTAACAAATAAAAATCTCGTGCGTTGATAATCAAGAGATTAATTTATTTTTTTCAACCTACAAAACGTTTTTTTTAAAATAAATAATTACTTTTAGTATATTATACCAATAATAGGTTATATATCACATCTGTCTCTTTGCTCTAGTGGTAAACTGCACAACTTGTGTGTGTCAGGTCTTGAGTTCAAATCTCAACACTAACACCACACTATTTTATTTTATTTTTGGGGAAAAATGATGGAAAAAGGAGAGTCGAACTTGAGACCTCATGGTGGTCTATATGTAATATTAATACTACAAGATAATAAGGGAACTTACTTTCACCTCACCCTTTTATTAGAAAAACAGTGTTTTAAAATATTTAACATTTCATAAATATTTGTACTATTTTTTGTTTAAAAATAATAATAATATTCATAAAATATTTAATAAATAAATAAAATAGTTTAAAATAATTATAACTAGTGTAGTGACCCGTGCCATGCACGAGAAATTACATATTAGTCGTATGAAAATTGTATATCCTTTTAATCGAGTTCGTCAAAAAATTAAGATTAACTTTTTTCTTGTAAAGACTATTTATAAAAATATATTTTATTTCATGAAGGTTATGTACGTAGCTTGACTTAATTTTTGTTATCGAAAATAATCCTAATTTTATCGTAAGAATATATATTAACCTTCAACATAATATTTATTCTCAATAAAATACGGAGTAGCTTGTATATTTGTTGTTGAAAGGAATGATAATTTTTTAAGATTTATTTGTTAATATAATTATCCAATCTATTAATAATTGAAATTAAAGATAAAAAATAATAATTGTGTAACAAACTAAGCCTAAAATCACTCTAAGAGCTCTAAAAGGCTCAACTTTAATATATAAGAGAGATTTTATCGTAAGAATATATATTAACCTCCAACATAATATTTATTCTCAAAAAAATAGCTTGTATATTTGTTGTTGAAAGAAATGATAATTTTTTAAGATTTATTTGTTAAAATAATTATCCAATCTATTAATAATTGAAATTAAAGATAAAAAGTAATAATTGTGTAGCAAACTAAGCCTAAAATCACTCTAAGAGCTCTAAAAGGCTCAACTTTAATATATAAGATAGATATAATAAAATTTTAATTTTAATAT
Organism: Oxyria digyna; assembly: GCA_029168935.1. NCBI lineage: Eukaryota > Viridiplantae > Streptophyta > Magnoliopsida > Caryophyllales > Polygonaceae > Oxyria > Oxyria digyna. The sequence continues at coordinate 3,010,084 of JAPVLV010000017.1, forward strand.
ATTATTTTACTTGTTTTTAGTAAAACTTAAATATTTTTTACGATAAAAAATAAAGATAATCAATATTATTCCAAATATAATCTCTCTATATTTTTTTTATTTTTTTTGAAATAATATATATTGATAATAAAACCAAAAAATATAAAGAGAATATATTGTATAATCAAACCAAAAAATATATTATTTAATCCTAGTATACTTATCAATTGTCATACATTGTATAAATTTTGTAAAAACAAGTGAGCTTGTTTTCACCTCATCATTTTATTATAAAAACGGTTTTACTAATACTTAATATTTCATAATTATTTTACAAATTTTTACGTTTACAAATCGAGTAATGGTGCGAAAACCGAGTAAATCCGACTTAAAACGAATAATGGCGCGAAAATCGAGAAAAAACGGACTTAGAATGACAAATGGCATGAAAATCGAGAAAAACGAGATTAAAACTTGAAAAATAACTTGATAAGGGAAGGGGTATTTAGCAAAAAAACTTGAAAAATGATGTGATAAATGGATTGTTTGGCCCAAATCGTTTAAACGCCTTAAAACGATAAAAATTAAAATTTCAAAATTGTAACATGATAGAAAATAAAGCCCATAGTCGTTTTCATTTGTCGGAATCGAAAAAAAATCATCGAAAATGTCAACGGGCCTAATAAGGCCGAATGGAAATTTAATGAGGCATGTTATCATAAAACGACATAAAACGGCTTAATAAGACCTTAAACCGCAAAAAACTTGAAATGTAAAAGTTGTATTTGAGCATTACCAATATGACGGTTTCGTTTTTATAAGAAATTAACAAAATGAACTCTTCGAAATATCTAAACGAGCATTTTCACCTAGTAACGAGTTAATCTCAAGTATATAAGTCGTATTGTTTTACTCATATATGTGCGATATCACTTCGTTACACCAAAAATAAAATAAAACACACAAGTTGAGATTTGAACTTCCATTATACCTCCATGAGGTCTCAAGTTCGAAGTGAGATTTAATCTCAAGTATATAAGTCGTATAATTTCAGAGAGACCAATAAGACACAGTAGTGTAGTGGTTTCACTTCCATTATACCTCCATGAGGTCTCAATACCTCACACAGACACACACACAAGTTGTGCACTTTACCACTAGAGCAAAGAGACAGATGTGATATATAACCTATTATTTGTATAATATACTAAACGTAATTATTATTTTTTTTTTAAAAAAAGGTTTTGTACATTGAAAAAAAAAAATTAATCATGTACGTTGGTTTCCAACGTACGTGGATTATCGACGTTTTATTTTTTATTTTTTTTTCCAAATATTTTTCAGCGGCTATTTTTTTCAAATTATACATGTACGTTGAAACCCAACGTACATGTGTATTTCGTATTTTTTTAAATTTATATACGTATACCCCGAGGATAATATGTATACAAAATATTTTGCCTATACGTTGGATTTCAACGTACGTTGGAGTTCAACGTACAAAAATGTAGTGTAGAAAGTTAAAAAATGTAGTGTAGAAAGTTAAAAAAATGTAGTGGAAATAGCTCTCACGTATAAAAACCCCATCACAATAAATGATTTGCATTAATATCCAAATTATTTTAGAGTTGCAAAAATATATCAAAAAATGTATTTTTGCAAATGAAAAAGTATAGAAGAAAAAATGTCGGGCTTATCAAATAATGGCCAATCACTGTTATGTTTTGTCCTTTGTTGTGGCTTCATCAGACCTTTGATCTGCAGGAAAAAATACATATTATATTCTGCAGAAAAAATTAGCAAAAAATACAGTTTCTGCAGAGAAGGAAGAAAATGCAGAATCTGTGCATTTTCTCGCGTTCTGCAAGGTTGCCCACTCTCGCGTTCTGCGAGGGGTGCGATCTCGCGTTCTGTGAGAAAATGCACAGTTTCTGCATTTTCTTCCTTCTCTGCAGAAACTGTGCAAACTGAATTATACTGCTGAATAAAAAAAAAACTTACAATCCCTTTTTGGATGTGCTAAGCCACATGTTCTTCAAATCTCTTAAGCAACTCGGGATCTTCTAGACCTCCAGCTACGCTTTGAGTGAGCTCAGGATCATATACCGGCTCGTTCTTCTTTGACTTCCTCTTTCTTTTTGTTTTCACGACCTCTTCTTCTTATTCATCTTCTTCTTCTTCTTCTTCTTCTTTCTGTTCTTCCTCTTCTTGATCCCCAACAACTTCATCCTCGTTTTCTTCTTCCATCGGTTCTGGTTGCTGATTGTAAGAAGAAGAACAAGCTTGTCCACTTCCCTCGACATTTCCTTGACCCATGTCTTGATTGAACACTTCCCTCACCATATCCACCTCCCCAACTTTGTCCACCCCACCCCTGTCCACATTCCACTAGTGCACCCTGTGGAATGAAATTGTCGCAGCTACTCTCTTGTCCACAAGAATAACTATCTTGAAAAAAAATGTCCCAGCCACCACAAGGGTAACACCCCTGGTATGAACCTCCTGGTTCTCTCGCACTAGGCACAAAATAGTCTGTCCCACCATAACTATGGACACCACTATAATCCAAATATGCTTCGGGGAGTCCATCAGGGTACAACTGCGGTAAGTTTGTAGGGCGCTCAACGTCGAGGAGTCCCTCAGGGAACAGCTCAACGAGTGTTGCCTTCTTTGTTTTCCTCTTCCCTTTTGCTTTTTCAACCGGTGGTTCTTCCCTCACAATATTCCGTTTTTTCCGACGAGTTGAACGGCCAGAACGTTCCATTACCTAAAACAATACAAAATAAAATCAATAAATAAACGAATGCAGAAAAAAAACACAGAATGCACATGTTCTGCAGAAGGGGGAATTGCCATAACTGGCAATTCCTCGCGTTCTGCGAGGGCATAACTCTCGTGTTCTGCGAGGTGTGACGTCACGCGTGACGCGTGATTTCAAACTTTCTTCTCCGGTCATCTCATTCATTCCGGCCAGTTGTCGGAGACATTTCAACACAAATTCAACATAAATTCAATATTTTAACTAAAAAACTGTTGAGATATGATGAGGTTTTGATTGAATGACAAACATCCACTAATGGTTTACTTGAGTGCGTAGGTATTGTTACTAGTGTGTGCAGGAACGAAGGAAGTCTACTTGTGCGTAGACAGGAACAAAGGAAGTACAAGCAGGTACGAAGGAAGTCTTGCTGTAATCCATGAGACGTAAGGTTACGACGAATGGAAGACAACTGTGAAGAATAAGTTCATCCGAAGAAGATTATTGGTCGAAGATATCTTGGAGAATGGACTTGAAGAATTATGGAAGAGTTGCATTTCAAAGAAGGAAAGAAGATCTTGTCAAAGAAGGAAAAGAAGATCTCGTCAAATAAGAAAAGTGGCAACTCAGCAAGGATGGGCATTGGACGCGCGTGTGAAGAAGCGCCAAAGGAATAAGGAAATATTACGTGCAAGGAATATTTCCTTATGCGCTTTGTTTCCTTATTTGATCTAGGCGGCACGCCGAAGTGTAAGGCCCAAGGTGACTACTTGGAGAACAAGTTGGAATGTCACACAGAAGGAAATATTTCTTAGGAAGAGATTTCCTTGTGAATGAAGTATTAGGAAGCGATTTCCTTTTAGAAAGATATTGTGAGATTTATGGTAATATTAGAACGGCTAGATTGGTAGTTAGGTTTGAGTTATTTAGTGTGCTATATATTGCATTGGAATTGCATAGCTTAGTAAGACTTTGAAGAGTGAAAACCTAATACTCGGTTTAGAGTTGTTCTACGTGTGTGAGATTGAGATTCAAGTGAGAAGAGAGATCCGAGATCTAGCTAGGACGTCTAGGTGAGTGATCCAAGTTCTATTGTAATCAATATATCAATACAACAAGTAGACTCGTTCAAACTCTCTCTTGTGAAAGTTAGAGAGGAGTGGTTTTTCGCCTCGAGGACTTTTTGGTACTTAGGGTGTTTCCACTATATATCATCGTGTCCAGGTTTGGTTTACATTATTGTTTGTCTTTCTGCATTATCTACTTATCAAGGAACAATAGCTTTTGTTCCTTGAGTTTTTATACGCTAATCGATCCAACATTTGGTATCAGAGCCTGGTCTCTAGATTGTCTCAATTAGCTTTGCAGGAAAAGATGTCATCCAACAATGCAATCAATGACTCGTTCTGGAAACCCCTAATGCTGAAGTCGGGAGAGTATGACTGGTGGGCAATCCAGTTTGAATCCCATACTCAATCCCTTGATGCCCAACTATGGAAGGTCATTGAATTCAGAGATATAGTTGTTCTAGACCTTGCCGGGGAAGACAACACCAAAGAGAAGAAGAGAATCGACTACGATGATGCCGATTACAAAGTCTTGGAGAAGAATGCTAGGGCCAAGAAGATCCTTCACATGGCTCTAAGTTCAAGTGATCTCAGAAAGGTATTAAAATACAAATCTGCAAAAGAAATATGGGATGTACTTAGTAGAACCTACTCAGGAAGTAGCAATGTGAAGAGAAATCGCCTTCTGGCGGCACAAAAGGACTATGAGAAGGCTCTCCAAGAAAAGAACGAATCTTTGGAAGATTTTCATGCCAGATTCGAAGGATATGTCAGCCAAATAGAGTTTCTTGATGAAGACATCCCCCAATGGAAAGTTACACATCAATTCATGCAAGCACTAAACTCCAAGTGGGACAGATTCATCAACGCTCTACAAGCACAAAGCGACATCAAAGATATATCCTTAGAAGATCTAGTCTGCCGCCTCAAAAGTCATTCAGGGATTCTCGAAAGAAAACTCCAAGGAAGAAAGGAGGTCGACAAGAGTCAATCCATTTCCCTGAAAGTTGAAAAAGCATTTGATCTATCTCAGATGGAAGACGTCGAGGCTGAAGAGGATGAAACTGTAGCCTTGATCACAAGTGCCTTTCGTAAAGCTTGGAGAGGGGGAATGAGTGACTCCCGTCCCTCTGACGGAACAAAAGACATGAAGGAAGTCGTATGCTATCACTGTCAGAAGACTGGTCACTTTGCCAGAAATTGCTACAAAAGAAGAGCGGGAGAACCACCCGTTCCAGAAGGAAAGCGAGCAATGATGGCAACCTGGGAGGATTCAGACTCAGATCAAGAAGACCAGAAGAGTGAGAAGGAAGTGTGCCTCATGGCAGCCGAAGAGAGCACACCTGAAGCCGAGGTAAGTCTTTCTTCCATCATCACTAAATTACAGAGCATGTCTAGTACTCAATTAATTCATATTGTTAAAGGACTTGGAGAAGAGAACGGGGATATACAAGAGAAATTAGATGAAAGAGAGGAGGAACTCTCAAGACTGGTAAACGAAACAAGACTTTTGTCTGAAAACAAGATCTTATCCCTTAAGAGTAAGGCTTCTGAGCTCGAAAATACAAAGCTTTCTCTGGTTCATGAGAATGAGAAGTTGTGTAATGATCTTGTGGTACTCAAGAAAGATGAGGATCACAAGAAAAAGTTGTGGCTAGATGAGCATGATAGATCCTACATAAATGGCTTAAAAACCGATTACTCAAGTCGATTTGTGCCCCGCAGTGGAATTGGATATGGCTCAGATAAAAACCCTAAAACTCATGAGTCACCTAACGAGAATTTGGAATCACCCAAGGAACCATCATTGGAAAACCCTTGCAAAAGGTGTGTCACCAAAGTGGAGTCCTTAGGGGGAAACAAATTCGTCGAAAGGATAAGCACATGGTTTGATGGGCAGAAAGCATATGCAATCTGGTTGAGCCAACTTCAAAACACAGAGCCGAAACATATTGACTTCGAGTCCAAGAAAGCTAACATTCCCATCTGGCCAGGACAAAGCAAGTACGTTAATCTCAAGCAACATCGTGTTTGTTGGCACTGTGGTAACACCGGGCACTACAAGCATGAATGTTCCCTCAGAATCCAAATTGAGGAAAAGATACGTGCTCCTTATCGAGTGCAGAACGAGAGAAAATCAAAGGATACACCGGAAACTCAATCTGAGTCAAAGATGGGATCCAAAGATCACTCCAAAGACACTCCCAAGACTAAGAGTGTGAATGCTCAAGGAGGGATAAGATCAAGAGGATCACCACAAAGTAGCCCAAAAGTAAAGGTTGAGGTTATTCAATCTGAACTTCAAGGTACTACGAACGATAGATCTGTCCCACAAAACTCAAGCAAGCCAAGACTTGCTTGGGTAAGGAAAAACTAACCCTTTCTCTCAGGTGAAGCGCAACTATCCTTGGTACAAAGAAAGGGTAAACTTACAGGGAACAAAGGATAGCTCCATGCCACTTCACCGGATCACCTAGAGGGATCCCTCCCTCTTGATCAAAGGAAGGATACAACAGAGCCGGTCAAAGGCATTCACTCATTCGCAACTCCTTGGTATTGACTTGTTGAGTAACTCAACTGTGTCAAAGGGGGAAGATACAAAGATGACCCAAGTACGAATCAAGTGATCAAGAAAAAGGTATGTGCTAAATGAAGTTGTGTTCCCCCACAGGTACGGTTCCTGTAATTCTTGTTTTTCTTTGCTTCCGCTTTCATTTTTGTACTTTGTTCGTTTTAGCCTCCTTGTCAATCAAAAAAAAAAAAAAAAAATTGGAACTCTTACCTCGAAGGGAACACAACATCTCACACCGGAGGCTCCCCAAATCAGAAGTTTGCAAACCTTGGTTAAAAAAAAGAAGGTACGTAATTCTCTATCCATCTATGCAAACCTTTTTCTTATGAAGACATTATTCGATTGGACAAATCAGTCTTCCCTAGCAAGAGCACTAAGCAAGATCACCTCAGAAAGGAAGGAACTCATTAAGGTATGTTTTCCTCTCTCTATGCTCCTTATATTTCTTGAAATCCTTCAATGATTGGCTAAAACTTGAATGATTTCTTGTCTCTTGCTCCTAAATCTCATAGAGCTCTACAACTCTTAATTTCTATGTAAGATTGACTTTGTGTAATGCCTAAATTATGTCGTCCCTCTCTATGATCACTTACATGATTGCATGCCTCTCTAAAACTTCATTTTGCATGAACAAGGTCTTATTTTCAGCCCAAAAGAGTCCTTTTGATGATTTGATCCCTCATTATAAGCCCAAAGGATAGAGGTACTCTACAGTCGTCCCTTAAGACTAAATCATGATTGTATATTCCTATGAGACAATCTTATGTCATCACATCTGCAATCTCTCATCATGATTTTTTAAATTATCCATGCTATTATTATTTCGTATGATATTCTCTTGTACCATCTCTGGTAACGATACCCCCCCCATATCATACACTACGATCTTTTTGGATTGCCTTGGAAAGAAAAGGAAAGTTTTTGTCATGCGAGGAGTCTGATTGGGTGGAAAGAGAGGCGCAGTGTGTCAGGGTTGCGTGTCTGCAGCGTGTGGCTGTCTCGAGGAGGAATGACGCAAGAAATTAAATGGGGAAGCAATTATTACTGTCGTGTGAAAAAGGAAAGTTAAAGAAGAGTGTTTGGAAAGTGTGTACTTGTGTGATGATTGTGGCGTGTGAACAAGGAAGGAGATCTCAAACGGCCAATATTCTAACTCTTCATGAAACGATTCGCTCTTCCGGGCAAATCTCTCCCCTCCCTTACTTAAACCCACATTCCCAAATCCCTAACCTCACGCTCTCATTTTTCCTGAAATCTCTCAAATCCCCCTTGCCTCTCAAAAACTCCCAAGCTCCACAAAAATGGCCTCCAACTCCTCCTCCAAAAACCCCACACTTGTCATCACCAACGATGAAACCCTAGAAACACTCGTCCAGAAATTGGCCGCCGCAGGTTACATGTCCCAAAATCCTTCTCCTGCCCTCCCTGAGTCTCCTATCATCGATCCCATGACCGCCATTTTTATCTACAAAGAACCCATAGCCACCAAATCCTCTATCCCTGAAGTCCTTGCTTCTCCTTCCCCAAATAAGACAATCATCGAGGTCGACGAGGATGAGTCTCAACCTGCCGGCGACGTCTCTGAGACGGCGCCAAGGCAGGACGAAACCCTAGATGACTTCGAAAAGGAGCTTGAAGCTGATGTTCTCATTCTTTCCTCTCAGAAGGGAAAGAAGGTGAGCAACAGTAGCAGCGTCATCGGGAAAAGGAAAACCCGCTCTCAATTGGCTAAAGAAGCTGCTCAGATGACTTATGAGGAGACAATCGAGGAGACGCCTGAGCCCAAATCGCCTATGCCAAAGAAAGCCAGGGTTACTCCCTTGTTAAGGAAGAGCGCCAGAAAGGGGAAGGAAGTGGCCGTGAAGAAAGAAAATTCGTCGCTGAAAGATGTATCAAGGAGATCAATTGTGAGAGAATTGATTCTGGATAAAGAGTTCATGAAGGAAAATGGACTAGAGATGGTGTCCGAGCTTCTCAAAGCACAGAAGTGGGGACAGTTGTTCGCTGAGGGAGAAAGCGTCAATGCCGAGCTCTTCAAAGAGTTCTATGGAAGCTTTTCACTTGAAGAAAGACCACACACCATCACGGGGAAGTTTACCGCAGGGGGACAGCATTGTTCCATCTCAAGCATCATACTCACTTTCATTCTTGGGGTTCCTCATGAAGGCTTCTGCAGCTACTCCAAGGGAAAATGGCCGCAGGATGTTCAGCCTTTGGAATTGAAGAAGAGGATCAGTGAAGATGAAAATCCTCCAAACGCCGATGTCAAGACAAATTCCATGGGGGTGGTCAACCGTCTTCTTCACTCCGTCCTGGTCAGTAACCTCACGCCACGAGAACAGAAGAGGAACACCATCCTCGTCCAAGATTTCATGCTCATGGACAAGTTGTTGAATAAGGAAAAGGTAAACCTTGCAACGATCGTTCTACTGCACATGGAGCACGCCAGCAATAGTGAAACCCATGCTCTTCCCTACCCTAGCATCGTCAAAAAGATTTTAAAGAGTCTAATGGTGTATTCAGAGGAGAGTGAAGCCGTGTTCTACAGAAATTTGGATGAGAGCAATCTGAGAAAAATGAAGTTCAAGAAGGATGAGAAGGCAGGCTGGATAAGGGCTCAAGATGCTCAGAGTGAAGATGCTGAGGAGGTTTTGTCTGAGAGCCCTAAGGGGGAACAAAATGAAGCGCCAACGATGGTCTATGAAACGCAGAATGCCATAGGGAAGTTGAGCCGTGCTGTTGCTAGTCTATCCGATCAACAACAGCGGCTGATAGGAATCTTTGAAAAGGAGATGAGTCTTGTGAGACTCAAGCTGGAAACAATAGAGACGGCACTTGAAAGTCTCTTGCCCCAGTCATCTCCTCGTAACGACATAGAATGATCCTATCTTTCCTTGGCCCATCCGACCCCCACTTTTTGTTCCCTAGCCTCCCTTACTGTCTTCTGTTTGTTTTTATTTCACTTTGTTCACGCTTCTTGTTGTCTATGGTTGCTTGTATTTCTAGTTTTTGTTTATTGGTGGTCTGATGTAAGGTTACGACGGAAGTCTTGCTGGAATCCATGAGACGTAAGGTTACGACGAATAGAAGACAGCTGTGAAGAATAAGTTCATCCGAAGAAGATTATTGGTCGAAGATATCTTGGAGAATGGACTTGAAGAATTATGGAAGAGTTGCATTTCAAAGAAGGAAAGAAGATCTTGTCAAAGAAGGAAAAGAAGATCTCGTCAAATAAGAAAAGTGGCAACTCGGCAAGGATGGGCATTGGACACGCGTGTGAAGAAGCGCCAAAGGAATAAGAAAATATTACGCGCAAGGAATATTTCCTTATGCGCTTTGTTTCCTTATTTGATCTAGGCGGCGCGCCGAAGTGTAAGGCCCAAGGTGACTACTTGGAGAACAAGTTGGAATGTCACACGGAAGGAAATATTTCTTAGGAAGAGATTTCCTTGTGAATGAAGTATTAGGAAGCGATTTCCTTTTAGAAAGATATTGTGAGATTTATGGTAATATTAGAACGGCTAGATTGGTAGTTAGGTTTGAGTTATTTAGTGTGCTATATATTGCATGGGAATTGCATAGCTTAGTAAGACTTTGAAGAGCGAAAACCTAATACTCGGTTTAGAGTTGTTCTACGTGTGTGAGATTGAGATTCAAGTGAGAAGAGTGATCCGAGATCTAGCTAGGACGTCTAGGTGAGTGATCCAAGTTCTATTGTAATCAAGATATCAATACAACAAGTAGACTCGTTCAAACTCTCTTTAGTGAAAGCTAGAGAGGAGTGGTTTTTCGCCTCGAGGACCTTTTGGTACTTGGGGTGTTTCCACTATATATCATCGTGTCCAGGTTTGGTTTACATTATTGTTTGTCTTTCTGCATTATCTACTTATCAAGGAACAATAGCTTTTGTTCCTTGAGTTTTTATACGCTAATCGATCCAACAGTGTTCATGAAGGAAAATGGGTTGGAAAGAGTTTCTAAGTTGCTCAAAGCTCAGAAGTGGGGGCATCTGTTCGAGGAAGGAGAAAGCGTTAACCTGGAACTGTTTAAAGAATTCTACGGGGCCTTCACACTTGAGGAAAATCCTCACGCCCTCACAGGGAAGTTTACTGCTAAGGGACGGGAGTGCTCTGTCTCTAGCATTGAGCTTGCCTTTATCTTGGGCGTTCCTCACGAGAGGTTGTGTAGCTATTCCAAAGGACAATGGCCTCAAGACGTTCAGCCAATGGAGCTGAAGAAAAATATCAGTGAAGACGACAACCCACCCAATGCCGATGTGAAGACGAATTCAATGGGGGTGGTCCATCGTCTTCTTCACTCCATTCTAATCAGCAACATCACTCCAAGAGAACAGAAAAGGAACACAATTCTCATCCAGGACTTCATGCTCATGGATAAGTTGCTCGGTGAAGAAAAGGTAAATCTTGCAAAGATCGTCTTACTCCACATGGAACACGCCAGCAACAGTGAGACCCATGCTCTCCCTTATCCGAGCCTGGTCAATAAGATTCTTCAAAGCTTAATGGTGTATTCCGAGGAAGGTGAGGGTGTGTTCTACAGGCATCTGGATGAGAGTAACTTGTGGAAGACGAAGTTCAAGCAAGACAGGAATGGAAGCTGGATAAGGGCTCAAGACGCTCAGTTGGAGGAAGCTGAGGAAGTTTCGTCTGAGAGTCCTGACGGGGAACAAAATGAAGCGCCTACTGTTTGTGCCTAAAAATACGACGACTATGGAACGCTAAGGGGATACGCGTAGAAGCATAGAAGCGACGCGGCGTGAAGAACGAAGGATGGCGTCGACGTGACGTTATAAGGAAGAGCACGTCGTTCAGCTATGGGAATTAGGTCAGCCGCCACTTAGTTACCTTGTTCTGTATTATATTCATGTAAATGGTAAAAGATAAGATAAAAGAATATCTTTTACCATATTTATTATATCGTTAGAAGATAGAAGGAAAAGAAAAAAATCTTATTTCCTTAGTAGGATCCTAGGGTTAACCTATATAAAGGTTAACGCTAACCTTTTGTAATCATCTCACGCTACGCCGTAATATCAATACCACAAGGAAGTTCAAGTTTCAATCTTATTCTCTCGTCTCGTTCTCTTAGTGCTAAGATTATACCGTTCTCTTTGATCATTGCCCTACAATTTCTTAGTTATCATCTCGTTGATAATTTCGCTACAAACAATTGGCGCCCACCGTGGGGCTTGATCAAAAAGGTGTCATCTTTCCACACAAAGGGAACTTCTTTTTTGCAGGAAGCCATGACGTCTCCAATCAATAGCCCTCGCAACAACAGGGATTCAGAGGCCGAAGAACGCGCGAAGGATTCCCTCACTCCCAGGGATGAGAACGTTGAGAAGAACCTCGAAGTCACCCCCAACACTTCAACAGATAACGATCCCGCTGAAAAGAAAGGGGTAGACGGAGAAGTTACCAATGTAGCCGTCATCCGAGCACAAATCGAGTCCTTCGAGAAGGCCCAAGCCGAAGCCTTGCAAGCAAGTGAGAAGACGGCGTCGGAACTCGCCAAAGAAAACGAAAGGTTAAACTCCACCATCCTAGAACTCAAAGCAAACCAGTCCGGACAATACACTTATGTCCGCAACCAGAGCGTCGCTCGACGCTTAGATATGGATGAAGCTCTTGAAGAGGACGACGCCTACCACCCCAGAGAACACCATGGGTTCACCTTACCCAAGGATTCCGCGCGGAAGAAGAAGTCCGAAGAAACCCTAACTCCGGATACCATCGCCGCTATCGTGAAACAACAAATTGGGGTCGATGTCGGGAGCCCCTAAATCCATAGTACCGGAAGAAGAACACGCGTTCGAAGATAGCCCGTTCATCAAGAGTATAGCCATCCAAAAGATCGCCAAGAAATTCACCGTCGCGGATCTTCCAGTCTACGACGGATCAGGTGATCCTGAAGAACACATCTTGCTCTACAAAGCTAAACTTTCCACGAGCCCCATTGATCCGCGATTCAAAGAGGCAATGATGTGCAAATTCTTTAGCTCAACGCTGAAAGGCCCCGCCTTGACATGGTTCATTCATCTACCACAAGGGTGCATCTCGTCCTACGCCGAGCTCTCCAACCAATTCAGGTTGCAATTTGCCAGTAGCAAGCTCTTTCCAAAGCAGCCATCAGACCTTCATAACATGCGCATGAGCAAAGGCAAAACCATAAGAGAATTCCTCAAACGTTTCAACGATGAGAAAGTCACAATCCCAAGTTGCACGGAAGCTACCGCCTCCGACGCGTTCAGATGCGCCCTCCCCAAAGATAGCGACTTGTATAAAAAACTGACAAAGATGTGCACCGAATCGTTCGAAATAACGAGGGAAAGGGCCATGCAAGCCATAAGATTGGAAGAGGACTTGAAGCAATACAACGAAGAGGTTGCCAGATCTCCACGTAGGAAGACCCCTCCGCGAAGGAATTCTCCCCAACGTCGATATACCGATAGGCACCAGGAACAGGGAGGACGCAATGATAAAAGAAACAAACCTTTCCAAAGAGAACCCCAAGCGGTACATACTGTGAGCGAGGTAGAAAGCAACTACGTCGTAGAGAGAGGAATCTCCATGAAGACCGACGCCCTACGTGTCATGAGCGCAATAGAAGGGTTACGCGACGTGCAATGGCCAAGAAAGCAAAACCCTGGAAGGAGACCTGGAACGGGCAAGGGGTATTGCGAATTCCACAATGATACAGGTCACACGACGGATGGATGCTACACCTTAAGAAAAGAAGTGATGAGGCTGCTAAAGAGAGGAGACCTGAAAGATTTACTCTCCAAAGAAGGAAAGAACGCCCTCGAAGGGATAAAGAAAGAAAGAAAGTCTCCCACTCCACCTCCACCTCCAGCTCACCACGCTCGTACCATTCATTCCATCATCGGAGGACCTTTAGCAAGCAGATACGCGTCTACGACGGCAAAGAAAAGTATCAAAATTCTAAGAGACGAGAGTAACGCGACGAAAGTCTATCAAGTACGCCCTACCCGAAGCAAGCAGCTTATCACGTTCGAAGATTCGAACGCGATGATGGAGCATCACGACGGGTTAGTAATCTCTCTCACTATTAGTAACCACCTCGTTAAGAGAATCCTCGTGGACAATGGTAGCTCGGCCAACATCATCACTACGGCCGCCCTGAAAGAATTAGGATTATCCCTTAGCAACATGACCAGGAGATGTGTACCACTAGTAGGTTTCAGCGGCGAAGTGACAAAGATGATAGGGGAAATTACGCTATCAACCTACGCCAGGGGTATTAATACGCGGGCTAAATTCGCCGTAATGGAGCTTGAATCGCCATACAACGTGATCCTGGGAAGATAATGGCTGCACGACATGAGAGCAGTCCCGTCAACATACCATCAGTCCCTGAAATTCCCATCGCCATGGGGGACGCAAGAGATCATGGGAGAAACTCAAGTTGCTAGAGAATGCTACGATATCGGAATGAAGGAAGCAACCAAAGCGTCACCGAGGAAAGAAAAGAAAGCATAGCAATCAAAATATGAAGTGCGACGATCTAAAGTCTTTCACCAAGATACCAAGCATCAAAAGATCCAAGTAACAAGAAACGATCTAAGCAACATGTTCCTAAAGCATCACCCTCCGTAATCCTAAAGAAAGCACAAGAGTCTTCCGAGATCCTTCTCGACCTTATTTCCCTTTCATTTGCATGAGTAAGAACAATCCTTTTTTCCCTTTCCTGAAGTTTTTCTTTATAATAAGGTAGAATAGTTGTCTTAGCGTCAAAATGACAAGGGGTCGTGGGTCGTGGCGACAAAGGGGTCGACGTCTACTTAGTAGTCTTGTCTTCATGATGCATCTTTTCAATAAATGAGTATACCTTTTTTTTTCTTCCCCGATGTGTTCAAGCATGATAAGAAATGTTTTATTTTCAAAGTACTTGCTCTCTGTCTCTGATGTAACACCCAAGCTCAAAAGGTCGCGGCGAAAATCCGCGTCGGGGGTGAATTTCGTTAGTCTACGTGTTCAAGGCTCCATCTACGCGTAGGCAACGTTAGCCGAACCGCCGACCCCGAGTCGAAGCTTCCTATGATCATTAGCGGCGTGTGGCAATGGTCATAGGGATTGAAGCCCGGTACCTCACGAAACCGGCATGGTGCTCTGGGGAAGAAGGGAAACCTATCACCACCACCCATCTCCAGGAACGCGTATTCACGCCTTCCACGGCCCCTCTGAGAGTCATGAATCCACGGGCAATTCGCCAAACCGGCAGGGACGCGTCCACCGGCATCGTAAGTCCTAATACTCAAGAAAACGGACGACATACACGATGAATAGGCTCGTCGATTAAAAGAGTTTGACGTCGACCTAAACGCTAGCGTGAGGCAACGGATCCACCTTTAAAGTAAGGGGTAACGTCACAAGCTGATCAAAATCACACGCTGACCTACGTCCTCCACTCGCTTCTGGGTTCGGAGGAAATGCTGGACCCAAACCTCATGTAAGTCGGCAAATAAGCTAAAGTAAGTCGCATTGACCACATCTCTTGATCAAAGCCAATAAGCACATATCAAGCACCCAAGTCATGAACATGAAGTACCATACAAAAAGATCAGAAAGCCGAAAGAAAGCTCTACGCGTTCGCGAGATTAGTAAAAAAAAAAGGAACAACAAGGTATATCAAGTTAAAAAGTATACAAAACTTCTTTGGTAGCTTTAAACTAAGCCTACAAGAAGCTCAGATCAGACCTACCAAAAGGGGTAGAGATACGTAAGAAAGGAAAAGAACTTCCCAAAGGCCCAAAGGAACGTATAAACGTCATAAGAAACCGACGACGCGTTAATACATGCCGTCGCAAGAGAGCTAGGAGCGAAAGCCTGTTACGTCAGAATTTGGAAGAGTAACAGAGATCGGAGGCTTCGATAAATAGCCCATCATAAAAAGGCAAAATTCTTTTTACAAAAGAAAGAGAGAGAAAAAGCTACACGTACATGTACAAATGTACAAAAAAAGATTCAAAGAAAGTAAATCAAGAAGATTCATCGCTAGAAGAAGGATCGTCGTCATATTCACAAGCATCCTTCTCCTCCTCAGAATCCTCCGCGGCGAAATCCTCGCCATCACCTTCATCGTCCTCGACGCCGTCGTTGGGATCAACCTCGTTGAGATGTGGAGCAACATCTTCTTCAATATGGGGCTTAGCCGGAGGCTTCATCGGCGTAGGTCCCACTTCAACGCCCTCGGGACGCTCCGGGTACGCGTTGTTGAATTCCCTTCGCTCCTTCACCGGGTCCCATCCATGAGTACGACCAGCAGCATACTCCTCGATGACCTCCACGCGAGATAACCAAGACCAATACTATGCAACATTCTTGAGGTCGGAAGCCAACGTCAACTCCACCCGGGCCTTCTCAATCTCCAAAGCACCAATCTTGGCTTGAAGATCCTTGACTTGCTGAGAAAGATCTTCACGAAGCTTGGACTCTGCCTCCACCTTCTTCTTCGCCTCGTTCTCCGCCTTCTGTGACGCCTCGACCAACGACGTAAGCTCCTTAATCTTTATCTCGTCGGCCGATTGTTTAGCCTCCATAGACCTCGTCCGATCAACGAAATCAGAGAAGCGCCCATATGCGCATAAAGAAGCTTGAAGAGCCTATAGAAAGAAGACGTTCAAGTACGTATATTACAGAGAGCGAGAACAAAAGCTCCAGTAAAAAGAAAGCAATTCAAATTGAAACATACCTGCCACTGCGCCGCAAGAGATCCGCCCATCACGTCCTCAGTTTCCCTCGACAAGTAGTAATCAAGGTAAGGAGGATTTTGAAATTGTTTCATGGCAGGGATAAACGATCTCCCAGACGCGACCGCACGAGAAATCACCCCCAGAAAGTCGTCTACAGACTCATAGCCAAAGTCAAACTTCTCGACTACCTTCTCTTTGCCCTTACGCGATCTCTTCGCCGGAGTAGACGAAGGAGACGGGGATGAAAGCAAAGAAATCATAGGGATGGCCTGAAGCGTAGTACCTGAAGCCGCCATCTCCTCGGCGCGACTCCTTTTATGCGACGCTACCAAAGACGACGCGGACAACCCTCCACCACGGACACGAGATAAATCCGCAGAAACTGAAAGAACCAAAAGCACACGTATAAGAATCATGAGCAAAAAGAAAGAAGAACCGAGTAAAACTCAGATGAACGAATGCGTTACCTGCCGGGAGTACGGAAGCAATTCGACGCCCTTCTCCGTCATGACCATGGAAAGTCTGATCCGCTTCAGGAATGGCAAGAAGCCTATCGATGACCTTCTGGGTCTCTCGCCTTACTATAATAGCATCCGTATTCACTACATAAAGGAAGAAAAAATAAGATCCAGGCCTTGAACACATAGTGCGAGTTTTGAAGAAATCAAAGTTTACCTGTAGGATTCCAGCAGTCAACCAACCAAGCACAGTCTTCGCCAAGAGAAGACTTCTTCACAAAGTAAAAGTATTCGGCCCAGTGACGATCGGCCTGACTCCCCTCGATCGCGATCTTAGGCGCCTTCGGCCTAGACTTAAGGCCTACTCTTCCCACTGTCTTCGTTTGGACGTTGAAAGAATAAGCGATATCCTTGACGGCTAGATTCACGCCATGTTTCTCCACCACGTCGTCTAAAGCACCAAAGATCCTCCAAACGCTTGGCAGGAGCTGCCCCACTGCAACCCCCAAAGCGAGCATGAACGCCTTGACCAACGGCGAGAAAGGAAAGCGATGGCCAGTAAGAAAAGGATACTCGTACACCGCAATCCATCCCGACCGGTGCGCATCAGCAAATACCCCGGGAGGAGGTATCTCGATCTCCACCTCAGGACCAAGATTCGCCAGAGACGTAACCTTTCAACATCACGTACCTCTGTTGATTTACAGTCGGAGCCCTTCAAGATATACTTGGGAACGTAGAAGGAGGCCATCTGGAAGTAATAAGAAGTTTGGAAGAAGGTACGAAGAGAAAGAATGAGCAAGAAAGTTCGGATCAAAGTAAAGAGGAAGCAAGAAGACGATAGTGAGTAATCAGATGGGAGCAGAAAAGTAAATGAGATTGGAGATTCACCCATTATATAGCCAGAGAAGGTCGCGAGAATCAAGGAGTATTCAACGGCATTATAGCCATTGGGAAAACTAGCCGTTGCGTTTCGACGTTCCCGGCACAGGAAACAAAGCTTCTCCCCCGGCACGTGTTAAGAATTGAAGAAAAATCCTGATCGAAGATTAACGACGATGTCGAGAATTTTGATGACGTTATCATCAATGCGTTCCAGTAACTTTGAAGACGTATTCTGCAAAGAAAGAAGGCGTCTCCCAGCTCTTCTTGATATTACGCCCTGTAAGACGCCTTAGGGGTATTGTTTGTGCCTAAAAATACGACGACTATGGAACGCTAAGGAGCTACGCGTAGAAGAATAAAAGCGACGCGACGTGAAGAATGAAGGATGGCGTCGACGTGACGTTATAAGGAAGAGCACGTCGTTCAGCTATGGGAATTAGGTCAGCCGCCACTTAGTTACCGTGTTCTGTATTATATTCATCTAAATGGTAAAAGATAAGATAAAATAATATCTTTTACCATATTTGTTATATCGTTAGAAGATAGAAGGAAAAGAAAAAGATCTTATTTCCTTAGCAGGATCCTAGGGTTAACCTATATAAAGGTTAACGCTAACCTTTTGTAATCATCTCACGCTACGCCGTAATATCAATACCACAAGGAAGTTCAAGTTTCAATCTTATTCTCTCGTCTCGTTCTCTTAGTGCTAAGATTATACCGTTCTCTTTGATCTTTGCCCTACAATTGGTTAGTTATCATCTCGTTGATAATTTCGCTACAAACACCTACTGTGGTCTATGAATCGCAAGCTGCCATAGGGAAATTGAGCCGTGCTGTTGCTAGTCTCTCTGATCAACAACAGCCGTTGATAGGGACTTTTGAGAAGGAGTTGAGTCTTGTAAGACTCAAATTGGAGAGGATAGAGACTGCCCTAGGAAGTCTTCGGCCTCAATCAACTCCTCAAGACGACACGGAGTGATCCTATCTTTCCCTGGCACATCTGACCCCCACTTTTGGTTCCCCAGCCTTATCTACTGTCTTCTCTTATTTTTTATTTCACTTTGCCCATGCTTCTTGTCGTTTATGGTAGCATGTTTATCTTGTTTTCTTTGTATGGTGGTCCGATTAATAGAATTTTGTTCTTGTTCTGATTTATGAGCTCTTAAGGTTGCAAGTTGACTTGATTTCATTATTTTTGATGATGCCAAAAGGGTGAAATTAGAGGATAGCAGGATTTGAGGGGGAATTCATGACTTAGTTGTAGTGCGTTGTTTTTCTGAGGGGGAATTTTTAGTGCTTTGTTAGTCTTTGTTCCTTAGCTAGTATACATGTCTCTTGTTTATACTCTTATTGTTAAGGATGTTTGTCATCATCAAAAAGGGGAAAATTGTCTAGATATGATGAGGTTTTGATTGAATGAAAAACATCCACTAATGGTTTACTTGAGTGCGTAGGTATTGTTACTAGTGTGTGCAGGAACGAAGGAAGTCTACTTGTGCGTAGACAGGAACAAAGGAAGTACAAGTAGGTACGAAGGAAGTCTTGCTGGAATCCATGAGACGTAAGGTTACGACGAATGGAAGACAGTTGTGAAGAATAAGTTCATCCGAAGAAGATTATTGGTCGAAGATATCTTGGAGAATGGACTTGAAGAATTATGGAAGAGTTGCATTTCAAAGAAGGAAAGAAGATCTTGTCAAAGAAGGAAAAGAAGATCTCGTCAAATAAGAAAAGTGGCAACTCAGCAAGGATGGGCATTGGACGCGCGTGTGAAGAAGCGCCAAAGGAATAAGAAAATATTACGCGCAAGGAATATTTCCTTATGTGCTTTGTTTCCTTATTTGATCTAGGCGGCACGCCGAAGTGTAAGGCCCAAGGTGACTACTTGGAGAACAAGTTGGAATGTCACACGGAAGGAAATATTTCTTAGGAAGAGATTTCCTTGTGAATGAAGTATTAGGAAGCGATTTCCTTTTAGAAAGATATTGTGAGATTTATGGTAATATTAGAACGGCTAGATTGGTACTTAGGTTTGAGTTATTTAGTGTGCTATATATTGCATGGGAATTGCATAGCTTAGTAAGACTTTGAAGAGTGAAAACCTAATACTCGGTTTAGAGTTGTTCTACGTGTGTGAGATTGAGATTCAAGTGAGAAGAGTGATCCGAGATCTAGCTAGGACGTCTAGGTGAGTGATCCAAGTTCTATTGTAATCAAGATATCAATACAACAAGTAGACTCGTTCAAACTCTCTCTAGTGAAAGCTAGAGAGGAGTGGTTTTTCGCCTCGAGGACTTTTTGGTACTTGGGGCGTTTCCACTATATATCATCGTGTCCAGGTTTGGTTTACATTATTGTTTGTCTTTCTGCATTATCTACTTATCAAGGAACAATAGCTTTTGTTCCTTGAGTTTTTATACGCTAATCGCTCCAACAAAAACCTATCAATTTAAGTAAATTACCAAATAAACATCAAAACCCTAAATAAAATGTAAACCCTAATCAAAAACCCTAACCCTTATGAATTTCAACCTATTCAACATAAAAAAAACATCCACTCATTAGCCATAATACAAAATCAACATCTTTCATCCATTCCAAACAACCTAATACTATATACAACCATTTCTAAATCAATATTCAATATCAAAACATCATATTATATGCAATTTCATATACTAACAACATATATTCATCTAGAATCAACATTAGAAAGCATAAGAGAAGAAGAAACATACCTTAATTGAAGATTTGTGTTGAAAAGAGGAAGATGAAGTAGGTTTTTGAGAGAGGGAGTAAAAAAAACGGCGGTAGAATGTAAAAATGAGCAGAAGTAGGGTTTTTCCCCTTTTATAGGGATTACACCCTCGCGTTCTGCGAGGTGACGCTCCCTCGCGTTACGCGAGGGGCCGAGCGTTATTTAGTAAAACGCTCGGGCTGTATTTAGTAAGGGTCTAAATCTAGGAGAGCTTAGCGTCAAACGTTGAAGGACATGTCGTGTTTGGATGCAAGAGTAATGGTGGATCATTACTATCCACCTTGTCCTAAACCGGATCTTACATTTGGGTTGGCTTTACATTCAGATCTTGGTGTCTTGACGGTTTTTGTTGCAGGATCAGATTGGCGGTTTGCAAGTTAAGTATACAGAGGATTGGATTGGTGTGAAACCTATCCATGACGCACTTGTGATTAACGTCGGTGACATCCTTCATGTATAATCTAATATTTGCTCAACTTTCGGTTTAGTATCGATACCTAAGATATGAAATATCGGGTATGAAAATGAGTATGAATATCAAAATATGGGTATGTTTATATGTATGAGTAATAATCTGTCTCATACCCATGCTTAGCCCTCGTTTGGTTCATACTCTACTTCCTAGGAAGTAGAAGTAACCTAAGAAGAAGTAGATTTTCTTTCTGTGTATGGTTGAATAAAAAAACAGGAACTTAGTTCCTAGGAAGTTGTAATTCCTCCAATCATGGAATTAGTTCTTACCTTATTCTAATAGGTAAGTTCAACTTCCTATGCTTTTAACCTATGTTAACACCAACACAAGAGTTTTGTTTTCTCAACGTTTAAGTGCAAACCCATTGCAGGCCCTTCCTTAATAATCATATGCAAGGCTTCCGAAACTCTAGACGTGTCCCCAATAATGGTCCCGTCATCCAGGTACCAAGCCAAAAAATCCAAGTTGATTTTTCATAGACCATATGAACAAGTGGATGTAAAGTAAGTGCAAACAACAAAGGCCCTAATGGATCACCTTGTTGAACTCCCTGACAAGAAAACAAGGTAGACTCGTCATAGTATAACCTCGCAGGACACATATAACAAAACTCAACACAAGGAGAGATTGAAGGGCATCGACGTCGGACCTCAATAAGCATAGTACTCCGGTCTATCTAGTTGAAAGCATTACTGACGAGGCGAATTGTCGTATGCCAAGTCAAGTAATCCTAACAAGCTCACTAACAAGTATAGTAGGCAAGAAAGGGTCAAATCCCAAGGGAATCAGGTTATCGATTCTTAAAGTTATAAGAATGATTAACGAGTGTAAGTAACCAAAGGGGGGGGGGGTTTCGTATGTCTTAAGAACAAAGTAACGAAGGTTGATTCGGATTGTAAATATATCAATGGAAGGTGTTTCACTTGACAATTATCCACTAACAGATTAACAAGTTGATCATAAACTCCTTTTAATCCTATGTCGAATTACTCATATGATCGTTCTAATCCCTGTTCTAATGTAGTTACTAGTCCAACTAGTCCTAATAACCCTTACTCAACTATAACCTTGAAACTATCAAGATTCAATAATAAAGCAGCTTTAAGTTCAGGAATGGATAGATACATGCAATACCATAGACAACTAATCAGATACTCGACATGTACTCAATTCTCTTCACAATTGACATTCACAACTAGTTCATGCAAATTGTGTGTGCTACAAACAAGTATGATATTTCAACTAGAAATAACCAAACAATAACAATATGAAGGAGATGAAACTACTTAGATGGCCAATCTAAATGAGCAAATCTAATTCAATAACAATACACACAAGAGAATAGAGACAATCATAAGAGTAGAACAAAGGAAAGAAATCTTAGAACTTAATCAATCCGAAAGCTTCAAATGTCAAGCAAAACAATGGAAACTTAGCAACTCATGAAGTTCTTGAGGAAAAACTCTCAAAACTTGGAAAATGGAATGTCTAAGATGATGGAAGATCATCAACACCTAAAACCTATAAATCTCTCCAGAATTAAACTGACAAATTGAAGCTAAAAACGTTACAAAACTTAACACAACATACTAAATCGGGCAAATGAAGAAAGTCTTCTCTGGCGGATTTCCGCGATCGCGGATTTTCTTCTGTGATCTGGCTTCTTCAGGTGGCATTTCCGCGATCGCGGTTTGTGACCCGTGGTCGCGGAATTTCTTCTGTGATCTTGGCTGGTCCAGTAGGTTTTCCGCGATCGCGGATTTGGCCTCTGTGGCTTCCTTGGCTTCGTCTTCAGCTGCTTCCAATGCTACCTGTGGTCTTCTTCAGCTTCGACTCCTCTTCTTATGCTTCAATGCTCTGCATCATCTTCTGTAATCTCATGTGTAACTCAACTCTCCAAAACTCCATGATTACAAAATACATCATAACATCTAGCATAATCCTATACAAAATGAGCTAATAACCTATAGTAGCGCTATGTAAAATACCGCTTATCAATTACTAACATCCACAAGAAGCATAGACATGTTACACGTCGTCCCTTTGGCCTCGATCAACCTGTTAACAGCATGAATGATGGTCTCACTCCCATTAGGCACACCCACCCCCAAATTAAAAATCCTCAAGGTAAGTACCAACAACATTCCCGACCATAACAACAACAACTTTGGAGGCAAGTCTTCTCCAAACCATGTCAACCGCAATGGGACAGACCCCCCCTCCGGGCTTGAGCAAAGGTATGACCGAAGCACTAGCAATAAACTCACTCAAGGCGGAAGGACACTTACCTGCAAGTAACAGATTAACCACAACGGTTAAAGAGGTGGCTAAATCATCAGCAATTGCAACATCAACTTTTCACAACGCATCAACAAGGTGCTGAGCCCAAAGACCATCACGCCTGAAGACCATTACTATTTACAAATGTTAAAATACTTAGGGTGACCTCTCTTTTTTTCTCCTTACAAATGGCGTATATGATTTTATGTACATGTTACATTTAGCTTTCATGAGACTTTATATTTTTTGAAAATCTTGGGCCGGGTGAGTTCAAATCTTATCTTAATCTTAATCTTAATATACTATAAAGTTGGGGTTCTTCAAATTAATCACACTGCATTTAATTTTTTGTTTTAAATTTATCATTTTCTTAATTTTGTTCTTTTCCCATTTCTTTTCTATCAATATTTGTCTATAATGAATTTGTATGGAACATATCATCATCTTCTACTCTTCGATTCCACAACATTTTTTGTGAAGTTTTATAGGCCGTAAAGACCGTGCGTAGCGTGTGTCCAAAAAGACTAGTTTTCAAATAAAAATACAGATCAAACATTTTGGAGCTAGTTCGGTTCGGATAATCTTAGCTTTGGGTGATTCCGATTGGACAATCTCAAATTTTTGATGATCTCAACTCGAACAAAATAAGAGATAATTCATTCAATCTCGAGCATACACATTTTATTTATTTCAGATTTTGATCGGGTTCGAATTTGGCCGGGTTTTTCGAATCGGTCAAATTCTAACACCCCTATAGAAACGAGAAAGTTTTTCAGATCCTTTAGAAACAACGAAGGTCCACTAATAATTTTATTGAAGCCCAAATATCCTTTTTGTGGATCCATCCAAACCTTTTTCCACGTTCGTGAAGGTTTAGAATTAATGGGCCATTCCACGACAATCTGAAATTTGCATTTCATTTTGTACGTGAACAAGCATACAAATACAATAGGAGTATAGGACTATAGTGGATGTTGTGTCACATGAAAGATACACACCAAACGTAACCTTGATACAATGTAAAACTAACTTCAGTAATCACTCACCTGATTCACGCTACCTACCATTTTTTCTACAAGCACTAGTTATTTCACCACTAGTCAAATGTCAACTTCTTTACAGCAAAAAAAGGAAGCCAAATTTCAATTTCTATTGGTTTTTAATTCTCAACTACCATTTTACCATATTGCAACTTTAAATTTTATAGTGATGATAATATTGATAAATCAAAAGTTATGAATCAACTTCGTATATTCTTCCCCAACAGAACCTTCTAATTTGACATTCAAAAAACGCTAAATAGATTGTCACACTTTCCATGATGTGACTTGGATACCATTCACCATCATCAATTTGTCACCACCACCAAACCCTTCATATAAACACATTTTAAAATTTCAGTTTTCTTTTCTGTCATTTTCCCGAATATTTTTAACCCGCACCCGTTTTTGGCGCATCCTTAATGCGTTTAAAAAATTCGGGTCGGTTCTGGGCGCATCCTGGATGCGCCTAAGATTTTTTTTTTTCCTTCAAAATATGATGCGCCCAAAACAAGCAGATTTTAAAAAAAAGGTTTGGACGCATCAAGAATGCGCCCAAAAGTGGGTGTCAGTTATAATTTTCCGGGTGCGGGTTTTTTATCCGTAGATTTGTGTCTGAATTCTTGTAACTGGACTGGGCCGTACCGATCGGCAAATCATAAATAGACCGGTCAGTCTGTAAGCGAAAAGATTGTCCAGCACGACAATGAATAAAATAAATCCATAAAAATATTTTCCTATCTGCAAGAAATAAAAATATATATAGGGTTCTACTATTCCCACGCGTGTCAGACGCAATTTACACGCCAAATAGCTCGCCTAACTTAGGCGAACAACTTTAGCTCGCTTAAGTTAGGCGAGTGACGAGGCGAATTTGTCGTATGTCAAGTAAAGTAATCCTAACAAGCTCACTAACAAGTATAGTAGACAAGCAAGGGTCGAATCCCAAGGGAATCAGGTTATCGGTTCTTAAAGTTATAATAATGATTAACGAGTGTAAGTAACCAAGGGGGGGTTTGGTATGTTTGAAGAACAAAGTAACGAAGGTTGATTTGGATTGTAAATATATCAATGGAAGGTGTTTCACTTGACAATTATCCACTAACAGATTAACAAGTTGATCATAAACTCCTTTTAATCCTATGTCGAATTACTCATATGATCGTTCTAATCTCTGTTCTAATGTAGTTATTAGTCCAACTAGTCCTAATAACCCTTACTCAACTATAACCTTGAAACTATCAAGATTCAATAATAAAGCAGCTTTAAGTTCATGAATGGATAGATACATGCAATACCATAGACAACTAGTCAGATACTCGACATGTACTCAATTCTCTTCACAATTGACACTCACAACTAGTTCATGCAAATTGTGTGTGCTACAAACAAGTATGGTATTTCAACTAGAAATAACCAAACAATAGCAATATGAATGAGATGAAACTACTTAGATGGTCAATCTAAATGAGCAAATCTAATTCAATAACAATACACACAAGAGAATAGAGACAATCATAAGAGTAGAACAAAGGAAAGAAATCTTACAACTTAATCAATCCGAAAGCTTCAAATGTCAAGCAAAACCAATGGACTTAGCAACTCATGAAGTTCTTGAGCAAAAACTCTCAAAACTTGGAAATAGAATGTAGAAGATGATGGAAGATCATCAACACCTAAAACCTATAAATCTCTGCAGAATTCAACTGACAAATTGAAGGTAAAAACGTTATAAAAACGTTACAAAACTTAACACAACATACTAAATCGGGCAAATGAAGAAAGTCTTCTCTGGCGGATTTCCGCGATCGCGGTTTTGGACCCGCGATCGCGGATTTTGTTCTGTAATCTTGGCTTCTTCAGATGGAATTTCCGCGATCGCGATTTGGGACCCGCGGTCGCGGAATGTCTTCTGTGATCTTGGCTGGTCCAGTAGGTTTTCCGCGATCGCGGTTTGTGACCCGCGGTCGCGGATTTGGCTTCTGTGACTTCTTTGGCTTCGTCTTCAGCTGCTTCCAATGCTACCTGTGGTCTTCTTCAGCTTCGACTCTTCTTCTTATGCTTCAATGCTCCGCATCATCTTCTGTAATCTCATGTGTAACTCAACTCTCCAAAACTCCATGATTACAAAATACATCATAACATCTAGCATAATCCTATACAAAATGAGCTAATAACCTATAGTAGCGCTATGTAAAATACCGCTTATTAGCGAGCAACCAAATCCAAGGGTAAAATAGGAAAAAAGTGAAATTCTAGAAGTACACAACTTTAGTTCGCCTAATATAGGCGAGCAACACATTTTAACAAAAAAAAACAAATTTTCAACGAAAAAATACAAAATCTGGGATTTGAAATGTTTTTTTATAAACCTTGCTCGCCTAATGTAGGCGATCAATATTAGGAGTGCAATAATTTAGTTTTTTTGCAAACAAAAATTTGGAAAAAATAATTAAAAACATTGTTCGCCTATGTTAGGCGAGCAAAAAAAAAATTTAAAAAAATATTTTTCAAATTTTGTTTTGATAATCATGTAGAGAATTTCGATACGATTCTGTACACATAAAATTTACCCAAAACGGATATCGTTTGCCCCTCCATAAGACTAAAAAACGAAGTCCTCTAATGTAACACACGACTTTAAGGCCCAATTTGGCGAAACGATGTCGAAATGGAATGAAACTTGGTTTCAATGCTTATTAGGGATATTTAACCATGTGGGTAACTCCCAATCAAAACCCCTTACTTTTGAAGTAACACATCCTTTGTAAATAATTTACTAGTCATAACTCTCTAACTTAGTCGCAATATGTATAGTCTACAACATCGTTGTTTATTATGTTTGACAAAATTATATAACTTAGTGGTATTAGTCATATAAAGTTACATTAAGGTCTCGTTCACACAAAACGAGGCTCGAAACTATACGTAAACGCTAAAAGGCCTTAAGGGGCTTTAAGGCCCAATTTGGCAAAACGATACCCTAACGATGTCGGAATGGAATGAAACTTAGTTTCAATGGTTATTAGGGATATTTAACTATGTGGGTAACTTTCAATTAAAACCCCTTACTTTTGAAGTAACACATCCTTTGGAAAAATCTTACGAGTCATAACTCTCTAGTTTAGTCGCAATATGTATAGTCTACAACATCGTTGTTGATTATGTTTGAAAAAATTATATATCTTAGTGTTATTAGGCATATAAAGTTCCAATAAGGTCTCGCTCACACAAAACGAGGCTCGAAACTATACGTAAACGCTAAAAGGCCTTAAAAAGGCTTAATGGGCTTTAAGGCCCAATTTGGCGAAACGATGCCCTAACGATGTCGGAATGGAATGAAACTTGATTTCAATGATTATTAGGGATATTTAACCATGTGGGTAACTCCCAATCAAAACCCTTACTTTTGAAGTAACACATCCTTTGTAAAAATCAATATACTAGTCATAACTCTCAAACTTAATCGCAATATGTATAGTCTACAACATCGTTGTTGATTATGTTTGAAACAATTATATAATTAAGTGTTATTAGGCATATAAAGTTCCAATAAGGTCTCGCTCACACAAAACGAGGCTCGAAACTATACGTAAACGCTAAAAGGCCTTAAAAAGGCTTAATGGGCTTTAAGGCCCAATTTGGCGAAACGATGCCCTAACGATGTCGGAATGGAATGAAACTTGATTTCAATGATTATTAGGGATATTTAACCATGTGGGTAACTCCCAATCAAAACCCTTACTTTTGAAGTAACACATCCTTTGTAAAAATCAATATACTAGTCATAACTCTCAAACTTAATCGCAATATGTATAGTCTACAACATCGTTGTTGATTATGTTTGAAACAATTATATAATTAAGTGTTATTAGGCATATAAAGTTCCAATAAGGTCTCGCTCACACAAAACGAGGCTCGAAACTATACGTAAACGCTAAAAGGCCTTAATGGGCTTTAAGACCCAATTTGGCAAAACGATGCCCTAACGATGTCGGAATGGAATGAAACTTGGTTTTAATGATTATTAGGGATATTTAACCATGTTTGTAACTCCCAATTAAAATTCCTTACTTTTGAAGTAACGCATCCTTTGTAAAAACCTTACTAGTCAAAACTCTCTAACTTAGTCGCAATATGTATAGTCTACAACATCGTTGTTGCTTATGTTTGAAAAAATTATATAACTTAGTGTTATTAGGCATATAAAGTTCCAATAAGGTCTCGCTCACACAAAACGAGGCTCGAAACTATACGTAAACGCTAAAAGGCCTTAAAAGGCTTTAACGAGCTTTAAGGCCCAATTTGGCGAAACGACGCCCTAACGATGTCGGAATGGAATGAAACTTGTTTTCAATGCCTATTAGGGATATTTAACTATGTGGATAACTCCGAATCAAAACCCCTTACTTTTGAAGTAACACATCCTTGTAAAAATCTTACTAGTCATAACTCTCTAACTTGTCGCAATATGTATAGTCTACAACATCGTTGTTGATTATGTTTGAAAAAATCTTACTAGTCAAATAAAGTTCCAATAAGGTCTCGCTCACACAAAACAAGGTTCGAAACTATACGTAAACGCTAAAAGGCCTAGTTGAGTATTTTGGTCTTTTTGAGGGGCAAACGATGTCCGTTTTTGATAAATTTTATATGTACAGAATCGTATCGAAATGCTTTACATGATTATCAAAACAAATATAAAAAAATAATTTTTTAATTTTTTTTTTTGCTCGCCTAACATAGGCGAGTAATGTTTTTTTATTGTTTTTTCCAAATTTTTGTTTGCAAAAAAACTAAATTATTGCACGCCTAATATTGCTCGCCTACATTAGGCGAGCAAGGTTTATAAACAAACATTACAAATCCTAGATTTTATAATTTTTTGTTGAATTTTTTCTTTTGTTAAAATGTGTTGCTCGCCTATATTAGGCGAACTAAAGTTGTGTATTTCCAGAATTTAACTTTTTTCCTATATTACCCCTAGATTTGATTGCTCGCCTAACTTAAGCGGGCTAATGTTGGTCGTCTAAGTTAGGCGAGCAATCTGGCGTGTAAATAGCATCTGACCAGCGTGGGAATAGCAGGATCCTATATACTCCATCTGTCCCATTTTGTTAGTCCCATTTCAATCAGACACATATGTCGAGAGACGTTTTGCATCGTTAATATCTCTAGTTATATGTTAATAAAAATTATAATTTTTTAATATTGTTAAAGTACTCATTAATACTAATCAAACAAGACCCCACATGACTATGTTTTTTCTTATATATTAGGAGAAATCTACAAAATTCTCTCGGTTTGTAAATAGTGTCACAAAAAGAAATGAGAGTAACATTATGGGACAAAGAAGTATAAAATAATAAATAAATGAACGTCAACACCACACAAATAACGCGCTTTCGCACCGTTGATCGTTCCCTTTCTTCTTCATCTTCTCTCCCAATTTCGAGTCCGTACACGTCTCTCACCCTCCTCCACATTTCTCTCCACATCTCAACTTTCGAATCTCTCTTTCCAGTAATGGCGAATAGTGGATCCACGTATTGGTGCTACAGATGCGAGCGATTCGTTGCCTCCCGATCTCGCCACATCGCCATCTGTCCAGATTGTGGCAGCGGATTCGTCGAGGAACTCGATGACAGCGATTCAACTCTCGTCCCTCTCTCACCTAGCCATCTTCTCCGTCCTTATCCCTCCCCTCTTTCAATTTCAACTGGCGCCAGCCCTAGCTTCCCCCATACCGCATACCTAGGAGCCGCCGCACGGAGGAGCCGTAGGAGAGGCGCGCGTGATCAACCTTCCAGCTTTAATCCAGTAATCGTCCTTCGGAGCGCCGCTGAGAATGAGAATGGAGGAGATAGAGACGGAGAGAGGAGGAATTATCAATTGTATTACGACGATGGAGCCGGATTAGGGCTTCGTCCTTTACCGGTAAGCATCTCCGAGTTTTTAATGGGATCTGGATTCGATCGGCTTTTAGATCAGCTCTCTCACCTTGAAATCAACGACATCAGACCTTTAGAGAACCCGCCTGCTGCGAAATCAGCGGTGGAATCGATGCCTGTGGTGAAGATCGTCGCCAGTCAAGTTGATTTGGAGTCGGAATGTGCGGTTTGCAAGGAGGATTTCGAACTCGACGATGAGGCTCGTGAGATGCCTTGCAAGCATATCTACCATGCCAATTGCATCCTCCCATGGCTCTCCCTACACAATTCATGTCCGGTTTGCCGTTTCCAGCTTCCAACGGAGGCGGAAGGAGGAGAGGGAAGCCTGGAGGACTCCGCAGGACTGACGATTTGGCGGCTTCCTGGTGGAGGATTTGCTGTTGGGAGGTTTTCTGGAGGCCAAAGAGTAGCTGAGAGAGAATTGCCGGCTGTATACACTGAGATGGATGGGAGGTTTAATGAGAACGGTAATCATGGAGGTGCTCCCAGGAGAATAACTTGGGCTTCTGGTGGGACTAGGACTGGTGAGCGAAGAGGTTTGGGGCGCGCATTTCGTAGTGTGTTGTCCTTCTTTCGCAGAGGGAATTCAGGATCCAATTCTGTATTCAGAAGAGGGCAGAGGGAGGATCACACCTTTGGAGTTTAGTGTTGATGATTGTTCGAGAATGGAGTTGCAGACAGGAGGTAATACTGATGGAGGACAATAGAATCAGAATTGTGGAATTCATTTTTGTTGATGTAAATAGGAATATATCAGAAACCTTTTTTCCTTGTTAAAGATCCTTTTTGGTTTTTGGCATTCACTGGAAAAGCTTAAGAAGCAGAATCTGATGCTTAGTAGTTCAGCTAGTAGAAAGTGTGACAAGGTATTTGTAATTTTTTATACTTAGTCCGGTGATAATGTCTCTTAGTAAGAATGTGTAATTTTATCTAATTCACTTTTATAATTTTCAAATCTAAGTTGCTCCCTTTCATCTCATGTTGATATTGCTTTGGTGACATCTATGTATCTGAACTTATTCAGTGGATTACAGGTAGTCTTATATGGCTTCTATAATCCAGGTATGATCGAAATTGACCTGCCTTGGTTTCTATTTGCTTTGAGATTAGCTTTCTTATATGAGTGCACGAGCATGATGATGGTTGCCTGCCATGCTTACCTGGTGAAGCCACAATAATCAGCTCAGCATCTTCAAATGGCTTGAATTTTGTTAGTGTTACACACAGAATAAAGTTCCTTGCAAGTGCTGATGACAAAGCAAAACTAGATGGCTGTATGTGTTAATGCTTTTGTGTTATTAATAATTTCGTTTGGTGTACTTTTCAGGTGGCGATTTTGGTTGGATGCCTCTACGCACAACTGATGCTCAAGTTATGGATAGTCACTGTCAATGTTTATGTGGAAAGGAGAATGGATCTCTTGGGAAGGAATCTGTCAAGAGGTATATACTCTGGTGCCAACAAACATGTCTATGTTGACATATGATGTCATGCACATCTTATCCTACAAGGTATCCATTTCCATTAAGATATTAGTGGATTGCTTGAAGGTCTTATAATCATTCCATGAATTAGCCCTGTGAAAATATTATTTTTCTATCTTTTTTAATGGACTAGTTCATTTATTTAGATGACAATGACAAGATTGTAAGTCAGATTGTAGGTTCATACTTTGAATAAAACGGGTATAACCCTCCTTTTCAACAAAAAAAATTGTTTTTCTGTTCGATCTTTTATTTAATTTCCTGAGCTGTAAGCTTGCTATGGAGTAAGGTACAATTTCCAGATTTAGGCAGAGTGCCCAACTGCCCATTTTTTTGTCTCTCTCCATGGCTGTTATGTTATAGAGATATACGAGCTTGTTAATCATTTTTACTGTCTGAACAATAAGTTATTTTCAGAAAACAGAACTAAGAGTTCTGTGAGATAAAATATGACTTAATTGGAGTTCTATGATGTCTGATCCGCTCTTTTTACTCAAAATCCTTGTGGGGGAAACAAAAAAAAACATCACAATCTGATCTAGAGAAACTAAATGTTCTTTGATATAGATCTGAATTAACCTTGTACAGAATTTCTTGCCAAAAAGAGGACACCTGACCTCCTTCCTTGTCTCTCGCTTGATATTGTAAGCTTCTTAGATCCTTGCTGCTCATGAATTTCCCACTTCCTTTGTTTTGATAATTCGTATAAATTTTCTGTATGAAATACGAACCTCTGCCAATTTTGAGTATTTGAGGACAAGCACCTGATCTTTTCAGCAATTTATTAGTATAATGCATAATCTGCTGTGCATCCAAACTATGAAATATATCTTTACATTACTGAGAGATCAGGTTGGCAAGCTCAATCAGATTGATGACTAACTAGCATTTACCTTTCGGAATTGATGAATTGATCAGGTCATTTTCTGCCTTTATTGAGATTTAATTTTGTGCTATGTTATCCAACTTGTCCGTATCTATAGGCAATA
Source organism: Oxyria digyna (assembly GCA_029168935.1). Taxonomy (NCBI): domain Eukaryota; kingdom Viridiplantae; phylum Streptophyta; class Magnoliopsida; order Caryophyllales; family Polygonaceae; genus Oxyria; species Oxyria digyna. Next base: position 3,042,510 of record JAPVLV010000017.1, read on the forward strand.
TATGCACATGGGTGTACTGCCATGCATTTAGTTGAATCTTAATAGCTTCTGTACAGTGAATTACATACCAGTATTTGTGTTCTTGCAGGCTTGATTGATCGCCAATGTTATAAATCCAGTTAACTATACTACAATTTCCATGACCATAAAACTTCTTACTCCGTATTTCAGTCACGGGCCAGTCCTTAGTTCATTCTGAGTCTTGGTTTGGGCTGTCCGTTTGCTATCTCAATAAGAAGAGAAATTCTCTCTAAGTAGGCCAATGAATTTGATTGTAAATACTACAGTTAGGGTAAAGTGGGGAACATGAAACCAAATAATAAGACCCAATTAAGCAGGGAGGAATTAATGAAGGAAGATATTTTGTGGTGTTTACAGCAAGAAGAGTGGTCATGTCCTTAGGATATTCAACATTGCATGTGCATTCATTGCATTCCAAATGTAATTGGAATTCTCACTCTCACATTAGCGGTAAAATCACCGAGGTAACTTCTATAATATGTCACCTAACCTAACTTACCAAAATTATATATCGCTCTTGCTGAAAACTGAAATGTACTATTTCTACACTTGTACCGTCACTTCATTATGAATGCACAAATGAAAGTCAAGATTTTTTGTCCACATACGTATGAGACAATAATATAGCTAGAGAAAGGGTTACACTTTAGCCCTAAATAAATTATATTCGTAACCTCCGTTGAGAAATTATTGTTCATGGAAAACACCTACCTAACATATACAGACGTAAGGCTGTTAGTTACTATACATAAATAAATAATATCCTACACTCGGTGATCCTTGATTATCAATATTTAGATCACTGATCTAATGATTTAACATTAAAATTTTCGAGTACGTAATTTGGCTTTTCTGGAGCCAGGAAATTAGGATTACAAGAAAAAATTAGGATTTCGTCGGATTATTTTTTAGAGCTTGATTCGACACTTGCCATTAGTTTTCTATCTAGGTACATTGAAACATCTCATCCACTTGCCAAAACTTTATTAATAGAGACTTGATTGTCCAATTTCGATGAGGCTTTTAATGAGGCTAACATGATCGTTAACCATTTAGTTTTACTTGTTTTTGATTCTCTCTTCTCGTTTTTATATTTTAGTTAGTTCGGTTTTTAGTGTTTTTCCTTTGCTTTTAGATTATTCGCGGAGTATTGTCTTATCTCATATCTTACCTTGTTATTTTTTTTCTTATCAATCAATAAAGCACTCGAGAGTCGAGACACTCAGGGGCGGACCTACATAGAGACCAGGCCCCCACTGACATTGAAAAATGAACGGAATTGTAGATCTTTTCAATACGAGTCAATGCATATAAAATTCATCAAAATCGGACACCGTTTGACCCCTGAAAATCCCAAAATACGAAAATCTCGCAGGTTGCAAATCACGCCGCCACAATACAAGACTAAACGATCACGATGTCGTGTTCTGAACTATTCGAGGTTAGGGACGCAATACGAGGTCTTCTTTTTAGTTCTTCACGCGTTTTTTCATGTGTTGTTTCATTTTGAAACATTACAAACTACATTTTCATGTGTTGTTTAATTTTGAATAGTCAAGAATATTTTTATTGAATTCATCTCTGTAAAAGTTTTTACTAGAATTTTTGTTGTTGAACTGTGTTGTGTAGAGTGTTGAGCTAATGTAAATATTTTATTTGTGTAAGTTTGATCCTTGATGCGAATAGTATTGAGATGATTATTAGTATTGATTCTATATACATTTGATTAGAATTATGTTAAATACTTATGCAATCAAAAACATTTTTAACCGAAACAGGCCCCCACTGACTTGAAATCCTGGGTCCGCGAGTAGAGACACCTCTCCATCCAAAAAAAAAAAAAAAAAAAAAAAAAATTTATGATGATCATCACAGTTCAGTCGCTCACAACATTACATGATTACAATATCACATCCCGAAAACCGAAATGACTTCTCCTCTCCTGTACAAAAAATACTCCCTTCGTTCCTTATTGATCTTCCCATTTGATTTTGACACATTTGTCGAGACACGTTTTGTAACGTTAATATCTTTAAATATACGATGATAAAAAATTTAATTTTTTTATATTGTCAAAGTACTCATTGAGACGAAGCAAACGATGTCTCGTATGCCTATATTTATTTCTATATATAAAAAAAAACGAGAAGATTCTCTCGGTTTGTGAATAATGTTGAAAAAGCAAACGAGCCTTATATTAAGGGACGGAGGGAGTACAACTCATGTGTTGTATAAAGTCCACAACTATAAAATTCCGTGAAATCCAATGAACGTTGTGCATAATGTTGAGACATAAGTTTTCATCTTCCCCCAAACAATAAATGTAATTATAAAGACACAGCACACACCCCTATTGAGTATTGACCTATTCCATTCAACATTGATTCAGCAATTCCTCGATGGATTCCTTCTTCTTCATCATCACCACTCTCCTTTCCCTCCTCCATCACACTTCATCTTCTTCTCCATCCCACATTCTCCCCCTAAAAACCTCCAAAATCCAGTCCATAAACAAGCTCTCTTTCCACCACAATGTCAGCCTCACCGTCACTCTCCAAGTCGGAACTCCGCCGCAGAACGTCACGATGGTCCTCGACACCGGAAGCGAGCTCTCCTATCTCCATTGCAACACTCTCGACCCGACCCGAAACCAATCCTCGTATTTCGACCCGACCCGATCCGCCTCTTACTCGAACGTGTCATGCTCCGACCCGACTTGCTTCAACCGCACCCGCGACTTCCCCATACCCGTTTCTTGCGACTCGGGTCGGGTCTGCCACGCCACGCTATCTTATGCTGACATGTCCTCCTCTGAAGGAAGCCTCGCCACCGACACTTTTCGGGTCGGATCCTCTCAAATGCCGGGGACCGTATTCGGTTGCATGGATTCTGGTTCGAGCTCCGACCCGGCCGAGGACTCCAAAACCACAGGTAAATTTAGCAACAAAATTACACATTCGACTAAGTAGTAATTAACCATTGTAATCTCAGAAGGAGTGCACCTAGCTTAATGAATTAATGAATATACAGGGTTGATGGGGATGAACAGAGGGTCATTATCCTTCGTTTCCCAAACGAATATCCGGAAATTCTCATACTGCATATCCGGATCCGACTACCTCGGCGTCCTCCTCCTCGGCGAAGCCAACTTCACATGGCTCACCCCCTTAAACTACACTCCCCTCATCCAAATCTCCTACCCTTTACCCTACTTCAACCGGGTCGCCTACACAGTCCGATTCGAAGCAATCCGGGTCGGATCCAAGCCCCTTCAACTCCCGGACCAAATCCTCCAACCCGACCACACAGGCGCGGGCCAAACCATGGTCGACTCGGGCACGCAATTCACGTTCCTCCTCGGCCCGGTCTACGACGCGCTCCGGTCCGAGTTTCTGAACCAGACGAACCGGGTTCTTGAGGTTTTAAACGAACCGGGGTTTGTTTTCCAGGGCGGGATGGATTTGTGTTACCGGGTACCCGTTAACGACACGGGTTTGCGGCTGCCGAGTGTGACGCTGGTGTTTAGTGGGGCGGAGATGGTGGTGGAAGGGGAGAGGCTGCTTTATCGGGTACCCGGAAGGGAAATGATCCAGTGCTTCACGTTTGGGAACTCCGATTTGTTGGGGGTGGAGGCGTATATTATAGGGCATCATCATCAGCAGAATGTGTGGATGGAGTTTGATCTGAAGAAGAGTAGGATTGGGTTGGCGCAGGTACGCTGTGATTTGGCTGTCCAGGAGTTTAATATGGCCGGCTGATGCACCTCATTATTTCTTTGCTAGACGTACATTTTATGTATACGGCTAAGACTATAACGTCAATATAGTGAGCAACTATATTTTCAATTCATTTTTCGGATGGTGCTAGTAATTGCAATCAGATTCATGTATCATGGAAGTTGTGAATATTCATGGTGCTAGTAATTGCAATTAAATGTGTCTGGGACTGGGATACATAAATTGTTGTTTATTTCTTTTTATGACTACTAGACTACTAGTACTAGTATTAGCACATGCAAACGAAACGTGTCAAGAAAAGGCCATTATACATCAAAACTGTAATGTCTTTTAAGTTTTTGTATTATTTTTTTTAGGTATATGAAAATACCCTTTTGCTGAGGTGACAACTATAACAGAGTTGTTAATAAAATTTGTCAATAAATTTTTTAAACAGAGTTGTCAACAAGAATAATAAGTTGTCAACACCAATAATAACCCTTTGCTGACTTGGAAATTATAATAGAGTTGTCAACAAAATTTGTCAACAAAAATTTTAACAGAGCTGTCAACAAAATATTTAACAGAGATGTCAACAAGAATAATAAATTGTCAACACGACTAAATAAATTGTCAACCCGACTAAATCAATTAAATGCGTCTGGGACTGGGATACATAAATTGTTGTCCATTTATTTATTTCTTTTTAACGTGTCAAGAAAATGCCAGTTTTTGGGTAAATACCCCAAAACTGTAATGTTTTTTAAGTTTTTGCATCACTTTTTTAAGTTATAAGTAAATCCCCCTTTGCTGACGTGTCAATTATAACAGAGCTGTCAACAAAATTTGTCAACAAAATTTTTAACAGAGCTGTCAACAAAAAATTTAACAGAGTTGTCAACAAGTTTTTTAACAGAACTGTCAACAAGAATAATAAGTTGTCAACACCAATAATAACACTTTGCTGACGTGAAAATTATAACAGAGCTGTCAACAAAATTTGTCAACAAAACTTTTAATAGAGTTGTCAACAAAAAATTTAACAGAGCTGTCAACAAGAATAATAAGTTGTCAACACGACTAAATAAGTTGTCAACCCAACTAAATAAATTGTTTACACGACTAATAAACGGTCAACAACATACACCACGAGTAATATTACAAAATTGTCAACACTTTACAAAACTTGTCAACACCACTAAATTACATTGTCAAAAAAATAATTGTCAACGCATTACTTTTTTTTACACACTAAACAAGCTTTTGTAAAAAAGAAGAGATAAATAGAGAAAAATGTACCTGCAATGTTCCACCACCAGCGGAGTCATCTGAGACACTAACAATCGTCCATGGATCAATGGCATTCCAATGGAAATCCACAACTTTGTCCCTAGCAAACAAACAGGTGATTTAAGTAAGCAACACTTATATAAGAGTCTGCGGTTTGAATATAGTTGTGGGGAAGGGAGTCTCCTTACCTTTGTCCAACATGCTTGAAAAATAAACCTGGTAGATGACTACTAGACTACTAGTACTAGTATTAGCACATGCAAACGAAACGTGTCAAGAAAAGGCCATTATACATCAAAACTGTAATGTCTTTTAAGTTTTTGTATTATTTTTTTTAGGTATATGAAAATACCCTTTTGCTGAGGTGACAACTATAACAGAGTTGTTAATAAAATTTGTCAATAAATTTTTTAAACAGAGTTGTCAACAAGAATAATAAGTTGTCAACACCAATAATAACCCTTTGCTGACTTGGAAATTATAATAGAGCTGTCAACAAATTTGTCAACAAAAATTTTAACAGAGTTGTCAACAAAATATTTAACAGAGATGTCAACAAGAATAATAAATTGTCAACACGACTAAATAAATTGTCAACCCGACTAAATCAATTAAATGCGTCTGGGACTGGAATACATAAATTGTTGTCCATTTATTTATTTCTTTTGAACGTGTCAAGAAAATGCCAGTTTTTGGGTAAATACCCCAAAACTGTAATGTTTTTTTAAGTTTTTGCATCACTTTTTTAAGTTATAAGTAAATCCCCCTTTGCTGACGTGTCAATTATAACAGAGTTGTCAACAAAATTTGTCAATAAAATTTTTAACAGAGCTGTCAACAAATTTTTTAACAGAACTGTCAACAAGAATAATAAGTTGTCAATACCAATAATAACACTTTGCTGACGTGAAAATTATAACAGAGTTGTCAACAAAATTTGTCAACAAAACTTTTAATAGAGTTGTCAACAAAAATTTTAACAGAGTTGTCAACAAGAATAATAAGTTGTCAACACGACTAAATAAGTTGTCAACCCAACTAAATAAATTGTTTACACGACTAATAAACGGTCAACAACATACACCACGAGTAATATTACAAAATTGTCAACAAATACAACACTTTACAAAACTTGTCAACACCACTAAATTACATTGTCAAAAAAATAATTGTCAACGCATTACTTTTTTTTACACACTAAACAAGCTTCTGTAAAAAAAGAAGAGATAAATAGAGAAAAATGTACCTGCAATGTTCCACCACCAGCGGAGTCATCTGAGACACTAACAATCGTTCATGGATCAATGGCATTCCAATGGAAATCCACAACTTTGTCCCTAGCAAACAAACAGGTGATTTAAGTAAGCAACACTTATATAAGAGTCTGCGGTTTGAATATAGTTGTGGGGAAGGGAGTCTCCTTACCTTTGTCCAACATGCTTGAAAAATAAACCTGGTAGATGATCTTTCCTATTATCATTAGCTTCACCAATCTGAGATACATGTAACTCTATTAGAAATTCAGAATGCACATGAACTGTGAATTTTAAACTAGAAAATTATGCGGACAAAAAATGAAAGAAGTTCAATAACGAAACAAGCTTCAGTTCAATAAAGAAGTTCAATAACGAAAGAAAATCTGCAACTATGATACATTTCTGCTGATGCTCGAATAGCCTCTGTAAACAAGTTCGATAACGAAACAAGCTTCAGTTCTACGAACGTTTGCACAAGAAACTCGCATAAAAGTATGCAAAGTCAAATTCAACCACATTTGCTGAATCCGAGCGAGATTGAACCTTATCAAAACTACGCAAAAGCAATTTGAAGCACATTTTCACAGTTGGATCTGATATCTATACTCAGATCGGCAACATACAACTAAAAAATTAACACAATCATCGGAGAGCTTCAATTGCAGAATATCGGTAGGGAAATCAACTTTAGCTTGAAAATTAGAACGGCGGATGATTATAGATGGAATAAAACAAGTACAATATCGATCGAACAGTTGAATCATCAGCAGCAACATAAACCTTACCTGTAACAGAGGTTATGGCAGTGGAGAGGGCGGGAAGGAGAGAATCTGAAATGGTTGCGAGTTTGTTAGGAGAAAGTGAGAAGCAGTGGTGGCTTCGTCGTTGTTTCGTTGTCGGAGAAGAGAGAGGAGAGGGAAATTGGACCTGGTATGGAGCGGCTCATGGATTCCATGGAGCGGAATCCATGGATTCCGATCTGGAGCTTCTGAATCCAGCACCAGGAGCAGTAGCCGGAGTTCGAGCACAAGAAGAAGCAACATGAATAGCACGGTGACGGGAGGAAGACTAGCTACCGACCGGAGAGGCGGAGGAGTACGTCCACTGAGGCGTGGCTGCTACTTCGGAAGAGAGATAAGAGAATGGGGTACTTTGTTATAGTTTAATGGGGGAGTTTAGAAACCTAAACTTTAATAGGGTTAACGGCATTGGGCACAAATTAGTCCATTTATAGTGACTTCGTCCAGCCCATCTCCATAGTCTGGCCCAATGGAAGCCTGGTTATAAATATTCGATTATGGCCCAATTGAAGGCCTAGTTGTAGATATTTGATTGTCGTCTAGTCCATGTCCATAATTCCGTGATAGCTACTGATTACTTAGCTAGACCAAAAATTAAGTTAATATTATTCACTCCGAAGTTCACCCCCACAATGAATAATGGATTTCCCTGGCCAAATGTCATCTACACGGTCGGTCTCCACGTACATATGTTTAGACTGCGATTCCATTGGTTGGGGTTGAGAAGACATATCTTCATCGACAATCTCATCGAAAGTGATCTCATGTCCCATGTCCCTTCTCCTGTTTGTGCTCATATCGGCTTCCAATATTGTCAGTTGACACGCAACTCCGTTGCCATCTCGATCTGAATCAAGGGATAGCTATCATAGGTCAATTCCTTTAGTATAGCCAATGATCCATATCAATAGTGTCCGTCTGAACGTACATCTTGCGCTTGTCTAATGTAGCCATAACAGAAGAAGTCAATATTACTCACCCCACAATGAATAATGGATTTTCCTGGCCAAACGCCATCTACACGGTCGGTCTCCACGTACATATGTTGAGACTGCGATTCCGATTGGGGTTGAGAAGACATATCTTCATCTCCAATCTCATCGAAAGTGACTTGCTTTCTAGGACTTTTGGTCCTTTTTATCTTCGCTTTTCCCTTTGTCACTTTTGCCCCATTTGCCTCATTTTCCTTCTTTGCCTCCTTTGTCCTCATTTTCAAGTTATTCCTCTCTTACGTGCTCATCATGACGCCTTTCCCTAGTTGGGGACTGACCTCGCTTGTTCTTCGAACCAGGTGGTCTTCCCTTACCTTTTTTGTTTGGATCCTCGGTAGGCTCCATAAACGTACTATGTTCTGGATGCTCCAAGGCAACATAAAGTTTACTCACTTGCCATAACATGGTCATGTTCAAAGTTCGATCTTCCACTCTATCCCACATCTCACGCAATCTCAACTCTGGAACTAATATATCAACATTGTCGTCGGAACGTGCACATGCTATTGGATCGAGCTTCCAATCAAATTTCTTCCAAAAGTCGTGAAAGGAATCGGGTGTCAGAGTGGTCTTTGTAAGGATGGCGTTCACAATATTGTGGATACAAGGCAGTCCAAGACAGTCTCTCACCTAATGATCGTCGCACAGGAAGACATTGTCGTCCTTCAGTACCCGATCAAACATGGCAAACAACAACGCAAAACACAAAGCGGAAACTCTGTGGATGAGCCTTGAAAACACCATTTGTACCAGCTCTGGAAAACCCGGATCATTGAACCTCGGCGGTGTTAGATTCAGTGAGCTGTTAATTGACGCCCTTATCTGATCCACTTGAAAGATGATCGAACGGTGGATCCTAACGGTTATTCTGTTAAAGCATCCTCTGGTGGATGCAGTAATATCTTTTAACACACGAGGCATCCCCTAAACCCTATCACAGTGATATGATTTGTTAATATTTTTACCAATACATAATAAATTCAACTACGCAAAGCTCAAAAAATAGTTGTTTGTCGTCCTCGTGTAGAAGGAAAGAGTGTAATCAGTCCACGCTCTTACTAATTTTTCCTTTTTAGGAGTCAAGTATTGCTTCTCGACGTATCTAACAAGGCTCTACAGCTAACCTCTCCTCAATGCAGTGAGCCTGTCCTCGTAAATTTCCTCTGTGGTTGAACAAAATATTGCCCAACACTGGTTTACAAACCTATTAGATCGCTCACTGTCTTTTATAACCTTGTCGCCATGTGCCTTGATGTTGTTTTTGATATGCACCCAACACAGGAGATGTTTTAACAGGACATTTTGAAAAACATCTTTAATAGATTTTATTAGAGCAACGTCACAATCTATCATCATAGCGGTTGGAATTACTCCTAGCTCCTCAAACAGATTTCTAAGGCACTTCAAAATGAACCAGTAATTGAAATACCTCCCGTGTAATGTTGAACGAACGTCTTCTGAGTGTTGGTGAAACCAATTATCTCCACCAAATTCATATTGTACCTATGGATAGACGTATCCGGAACATAGAGAATTTCTCTACCTAAAATATAGCACATAAATACAACAAACTATTATTAAAATCAATTACATACGTATTTGTTTTATATGTGGCATCAAAGATCACAACGTGCGGAGTCATGGTGAGCAAAAAACAATATCTTGACCTCATTTCTTTTGTCCACATTTCAAAGAGGATAATAGAGCTACCCGTTATCTTTCAAAAAAAAAAAACCACCGCGTAACCGTCAACTCCCCACGATGGATCCTCGTATTGAATTTTTTGCAAAAATTTTCTACTTGTCTTATTGACGTCATATTTCCAATGAACTTTTTCTTCATCCTTGTAAGAATTACTTTCGGTGTCCTGCACTCGTTAGCCTCACCCCTAGCCCATTTCTGCTCCTCCTCCGTCATTTGGCCGATGAATGCATTCCCATAAGGCTATTAAACTTGTGGTTGTAGGAGCCATGTAGGACATCTAATACCTCTTTTTCCGTAAGAATCTTGAACTTGTTTTTCATACGACACCTATGCAACTCAAAGCTACAACCGCACTTCTTTGAAATTTACGTTCATGGATCCTTGGACCCTTTAACCTAGGTTTTGGGGTCTAAACTAGGCTAGTAATGTTTTGTTTTCAAATTTTTAGCATTTGTAGTCGTTTTGCCAGTATTTGTTTTTCTTTTAAAGTAAAACATTTGCTCGCTTGCATTAGGCGTGCAAACATTTTACCAAAAAATTTAAAGTCATATTTACTATTTCCCCCCAGAAATTTGTTTTTTAAATAAAATCCTTCCGCGCCTACATTATGCGTGTAATGTTTGTGTATTTCCTACAAATTGTCATATTTTTTCGGTTTTACCCCTGGTCAGTGTTGAGAGAGTGTGTCCCAATGACCCCTTAACAGGTTTTTAATTAGGAAAACTACACCAAATAGTTTTTATTAGTTTTTGTTAAAGAAAACTAACCCCTTGGGTTTCTTTTTTTCCCATTGGGGTAGGGGGTTAGTTTCTAAACATGTCATTTTCCTAATAAAAACGTACAAAAGAGTTATTTACCCAACTCACCGGGTCAGTGTTCAACACCTAAGTTAGGCGTGCATTGTTTGGACGAAAATATGCGTGCTATTTCGCGTGGAAATAGCATATAAAACGCGTGGAATAGGGACATCCAAAAAAGGTGAGAAATATTTTGAATATGTTGTATTCAAATACTTTGTGACGTAATGCTACAACAATGACGTTGCGAAAGATATACTTATCCCAACGATAATTGTTGAAATATTTCTACCTATCGCAACGATTAAAGTTGTTAACCAAAACAACAAAAAATTTACTATCTTGAAAAGTTTTTTTGGACTGGCAAATCTATGGTAACATCTTCAGTCGTTTTATGCAACGATGAAAGTCGTTACTAAAAATAGTTTTATGCAACGATGAAAGTCGTTGCGAAAAACAAATTTGGTTATATGTAACTTGTTTTGTCTTGTGACGCTATTATCTATACATGATGTTTTTTTTTTGATAAAGGCCAAAATCGGAGTCTTACCTAAAAGCAGGTAACAACTCCTGACCATCCTCACGGATGATCCTAAAAAAGTCCGAGTAAGCACAAAGCAGACTCGACTGCATAAAGATAGGCGTCATTGTTCTGATATATGCATCAGATAATACCTCATCCTGATTATAGGACAATACAATTTTTAGAAAATGCATGTTGATTTCTGACCTAGCAAAAAAATCAGCTGCTTTATTTGCTTCTCTGAAGCAATGGTATACTTGAAAATTATCAAATGTTTTTAAAATATTCTTAATATCTAAAATTATATTACGAATTTCCCAATGTATCTTCCAAATATCTTTAATAGAGTTTATCACCGTAAGATTATCTCCTTCTAGAATAACATTTTTACATTTCATTTTTAGAGCCAACTGAACCGCATATAATGCCCCCAATGCCTCTGTTACAAGAGGGGAGGGTGAGTATACTCTTTTATGATATAGGTCCATAGTTGTACCCAAATTATTTCTAGCAATGCAACCAATATATGAATTATCCATTGAATTGAATGATCCATCAAAGTTAAATTTTACCCAATCAGTTGGTGGTTTGTTCCATCTCATATTGTGTATTTTATTTCTATTTCTATGATTTTTCAGCTTAGGTCCTTTAGAAGTGTTAGAAGATGCTTTCCAGAATTTGAATTGTTCAAAAGCTATTCTAAAAGGTTCCTTTGTTGTGTTTGTATTTTTTCGGAATACTACTGCATTTCTATTAATCCAAAGAGAGTACCATAAAAAAATTAAAGATTCTAGTTTATAGTTCTTTTTTTTCAGATTATTAATTAAAAGTTTAAGCTTCTCTTGAAAAGAACTGTCATTTTGATTTTGAATATGAAATTTAAAATTTAATAGTCGTTCAAATCTTTGTGTTTGTGGTGTTGTTTGTATAGTTAGAAACCATTCTTCAAAGATTTTTAATTATCTAAAGATATTGACAAATCTAGTTTTATTCTTATTCTACTGTTAAGTATTTGTATTTTTTTTTTTGTTATAGTTTGAACATTGGTGTTCCATGGAGGTGGTTTCTCCACGTTTAGGGAAATAGGTTAGGCATATGCTTTCTTCTAGGTGTATATATTTATACTTGTATATGTTAGCGAATACTAATAAAATGCATTAGCATGTACTCCCTCATTCTCATATTGATTTTTCTATTTGATTTTGACACATTTGTCAAGACACGTTTTGTAATGTTAATATCTTTAAGAATACGATGATAAAAATTATATTTTTTTATACTGTCAAAGTACTCATTGAAACAAATCAACGAGATCTCACATGCCTATATATATTTATTTCTATATGTTGGAAGAAAACGAGAAGATTCTCTCCACTTGTAAATAGTGTCGAAAAATAAAATATCCCTTATATCTGGGGACGGAGAGAGTAAAGCTGTGCAGAATTGTGGTTGGTGAAACTACGATTGACAAGTACACTGCTCCATACTCCCCTTTTGTACATTACACAATACGAGTACAAAATACAAACCTGCTTTGCTTTCAAGCTGCAGCAACTGAAAACTGTGGAAACACAAACCGGTCATGCATATAATTAGGAGGAGGCTAATCACCATTTGTATATGCATATATTTCTTGCAAAAGTGCAAGTCACTCAAATATAGCTAGAGCCTAGAGGGGACAGAAAAGGCCTCCACACCCACCATTGTTTTTGACTTCTCCTCTCTTCCTTCATATCTTATCAGTTATTTGATCTTTTGGTTTCCATCATTATGCAAACTTCGTCATCACATTTAGTAAGAGAGTATCTATAGTGTATCTTGATTTCTTAAGCATTATAGATTAAATATTTAGGTATGTGTTCTTTTACAAATGCATGTTGAAATAAAGCAACAAAAGTTATATATTGACCAATTGGGAATGAGAAAACAATTAAGTTGATCATATGTGATTACTGAATTTGACAAGTAAAGCCAAAAAAACAAGGCCGTTTAACCCCGCACCCGGTTTTTTATAATTGGCACCCGCTTTAGGCGCATCCCGGATGCGTCCAATTTTTTTTTTTAAACCGGGTCAATCTTGGATGCACCCTGGATGGCGTCCTTGAAATTTTTTTTTTGCCGTCAGGATGCGCCCAAGTTAAACCGAATTTTTTTTAAAATGTTTTGGACGCATCCGGAATGCGCCCAAAGTGGGTGCCAGTTATAAAAAAATGGGTGCGGGGTTTTTCTCCGAAAAATAATTAACAACTAATTAATCCCTTGTCGTCTCCTAAGCTTTAGAATTTGATTATTAAATGGACCACACATACATGGTGGCACATAGTACCAACAACTCTACAAGATCATCAATCAATTTGTGCTGTTCTAGAAACCAGTCAAACCCACAATATGTTCTTCTAATTTATACCTATACTAAAACAGAACGTTGTTTTGCCACATGTCGCCCTTATATTCAATTCGCCTATGTGTCAACCTTTAAACTATGCTACATCATTCACCATGTCATCGTCCACATCATTACACTTTATATTTTGATATATCTCTTTGAATTAAATAAGTAAAAAAAATAAAAAAGATATCTAATAGGTTATATAACATAAAGAAATATCAATTTTTATCTTATATCATATTATATCTTTATCTTATATATACATATATATCTTTATCTATTATTATGTTATCAATCTAATTAAGTTTAGTTATTAATGAACTTAAACTATAAAACATAAATAGTAAACCATAAACTACAATCTATAAATTAATTAATAGTATAAAATATAAACATATTATTAAAATATTTATTACATGCGACCCCGTACATGGTACGGGAACACACGTTAGTTTCTTACTAATTAAAACTTGGTACTCCCTCCGTCCCTTAATATAAGGCCTATTTGCTTTTCCGACACTATTCATAAACCGAGAGAATCTTCTCGTTTTCTTCCAATATATAGAAATAAATATAGGCATGCGAGATCTCGTTTGATTCGTCTCATTGAGCACTTTGACAATATAAAAAAATTATATTTTTTATCATCATATATTTAGAGATATTAACGTTACAAAACGTGTCTCGACAAATGTGTCAAAAACAAATGGGAAGATCAACAGGGGACGGAGGGACTATAAAATAAGGAAACAATATGTAATATGAATTCCACATTGATGTATCCTATTCAATCACCTAACCAAACCAATGCAACCACTTTTTGATATGCAATGCGATGTGTATATAACCTCTACATTCTCATCCATCAACTCACACCTCAAACACAACTTCTTCTCTATTGACTCTCCAACAAGAAGTTGATCAGAGCAAGATGGGAGCTTCATCAACCACCACCCTTCTACTCACGATACTCGCATTCATTCTCCTTGCCTCGAAAAACGCTCTGGCTAAGGATGAAGGCGTTACTCGACATTACCAGTTTGATGTAAGCACTCAATCTTATTTAACCTTGCTACATTAATTGTTTTTTTCCTAGCTCACTATCATTAATTGATTCAATTGTGCTTGGTTTGATAGATTGTAATGAAAAACGTGACACGGTTGTGCGAAACAAAGAGCATCATGACGGTCAACGGGCAATTCCCAGGCCCTAGGATTGTCGCCAGAGAGGGTGATCGCCTCCTCATTCGCGTAGTGAACCATGTCCCTAACAACATCACCATCCATTGGTACACCATCTTAGTTACTAATTTACACTACATGATGCTTATACTTTACTCCATTACCAATTTACATACTATTGTTATTACAATGATAGGCATGGGATAAGGCAGATGAGGAGCGGGTGGGCGGATGGTCCAGCTTACATAACACAATGCCCTATCCAAACAGGGCAAAGCTACACTTACAACTACACCATTGTTGGACAAAGAGGAACCTTGTTTTGGCATGCACATATCTCTTGGCTCAGAGCAACTCTCTATGGACCGATCATCATCCTCCCCAAGCGCGGTTCCTCGTACCCATTTGTTAAGCCTTACAAGGAAGTTCCTATGATATTTGGTACGTACCATGCAATCTTTTGTTACAAGCTAGTTATATGTGTAGAAAATGCAGTCTTGGTTTACACTATTTTGTATATATGCGCAGGGGAATGGTTCAAAGGTGATACGGAAGCAATAATAAGCCAAGCCCTAAAAACAGGAGGAGGTCCAAATGTTTCCGATGCCTACACCATCAATGGCCTCCCTGGACCTTTATACAATTGCTCTGCTAAAGGTTCAACAAATTAATAATATAATTACTTGTGTTGAAACTAATCTCAACTTGCATGTATCATTTCACGTAAACCTCAACAACAAAAATAACATCAACTTTGCACTAACGAATCAATATTCTAAGTTGGGTGAGGTACGTAGCATATAAGCAAATGCTACTTATCCATCCACCTATCTAAATCATTTCATTTCATGGAAAAGGTTAAAGAATCCATTATTATTATCATATACTAAATCAGACCGTTGTTTGTTGTACATAAACTTACAGATACGTTCAAGCTGAGGGTGAAGCCAGGAAAGACATACCTACTCCGTTTAATCAACGCTGCACTCAACGACGACCTCTTCTTCAGCATCGCCAACCACACCCTAACCATAGTCGACGCAGACGCGGTCTACGTAAAACCCTTCGCGGTTAAAACCCTACTAATCGTGCCGGGACAAACGACAAACGTCCTCCTCCACACGAAACCGACGTCCCCCGACGCCAACTTCCTCATGATGGCCCGCCCTTACGTCACCGGTCAAGGCACATTCGACAACTCGACCGTCGCCGGAGTCCTCGAATACGCCCCCTCGACCAAACACCACCCTCTCTTCAAACCCGAGCTCCCGCCGCTAAACGACACCAACGCCGCCGCCAACTTCTCCAACCGCCTCCGTAGCTTGAATACCCTCGAATTTCCCGCCAAAGTGCCTTTGACCGTTGACCGCCGATTCTTCTTCACAATAGGACTGGGGACCACACCGTGCGACCAGAAAAACGCCACGTGTCAGGGGCCCACTAATACAACGAAGTTCGCGGCGTCCGTTAACAACGTGTCGTTTGTCCAGCCGACTACGGCGCTGCTGCAGGCGCATTTTAGCGGGCGGTCTAACGGCGTCTATTCGCCGAATTTCCCGTCGAGTCCGTTTGAGGCGTTTAATTATACGGGGACTCCGCCGAATAATACGATGGTGAAGAATGCTACGAAGGTGGTGGTTTTGCCGTTTAATTCGAGCGTGGAGGTGGTTTTGCAGGATACGAGTATTTTGGGTGCAGAGAGTCATCCTTTGCATCTCCATGGATATAACTTCTTTGTGGTCGGATCCGGGTTCGGTAACTATAACCCGAATACCGATCCGGGTCAGTACAATCTTGTTGACCCGGTTGAGAGGAATACGGTAGTTGTGCCCCTTGGTGGATGGGTTGCTTTCCGGTTTTTGGCTGACAATCCTGGTACGTAACTAAATTAGTCAATCATTATTGAAACTGTTATATTATATCCATAAATTAACAAGAGCTTAATGTGTAGGGGCGTGGTTTATGCATTGTCATTTCGAAGTGCACACGAGCTGGGGATTGAAGATGGCGTGGATTGTTTTAGATGGGGATCGTCCGGATCAGAAATTAAGTCCTCCACCGGCTGATCTACCCAAGTGTTGATTTTTTTGTGATTTTTTTTATAATGTTGTAATTTAATTTGACATTGATTTTATGTTTTTTCTTTTGTTGGTTTTTAGTGTGGGTGAGAAAGAGATGAGAGGAGAGTTTCTTGTAACTTTTGAGTTGTGTGGTTTTTGGGAATGTTCCAACCACCAGTTACCGCTCTGTAATTTGTTGGTTATTCAATAAAGCAAGAGTTTTCTTATGTTTTTGTAAGGATTAGAGCCCAGCCCGATTAATATAGGCCCAACCTTTTCGAAGATTGGATTGGAAGGTATTAGAAAGTTTGTGGCCCACTATTCTCTTTGAAACAGAATATAAGTGGCAAACTATGTACGGAAAATGTCCGCTGAGAATAACTTTTAAAATACGAACGTGAGAATGATGCACATTAGTAGTAAATTGATGCACATTTAGTACTAATTTGGTGGACATTCATTGACAAACTTAAAAACATCTAAAATTTGAAAAACTTTTATTTTTTAAAGAACATTTATGGAGAAATTATAGAACATTAGGTAAAAATTGTATATGTGCATCATTTTTTCAAAGGATGTGCATCAAAAAACTTAATGCACATTTAAGCATATTTCGATGCACATTTAAATATTTTTTAGTGCACACTAGTCATTTTCACATTCTCATTCTAAAAATTATTCTCACCGGAACTGAACCCAATTATTTATTTATTTATTTTTGGAATAATTTTACTGTCAAGTATTATTACTATTTAAAAGTGTCTGTAATAGGAGGATACATAGGCAGGCAAGCAAGCAAGGTCATCAATCTACTTGGGAGGCTAAGACAAAGAAATAAAAACCACGATCAAACACAGCAAAATTAATAAGTGAATCCACCACTTTATTACTTCTACTAGAAAAAATGGTATTGAACTGTATTGTAAATAGTGTTCAACTGATGAGAATATTTTATTTGTGTATAAGCTTAATATCTTGATGTAAATAGTATTGAACTGATTATTAATTTTATTTGAGTATATGTTTGATGTGAATTCTGCTAAATTCTTATGTTATTTGGAGAATAAAGAAATATTTTACAAAGTATTGTTAGATAATAAAATTCTTGTGTTGTGAGATTTATGTTCAGAGAGTTTAATGTAATTTATTTTATAATTGTTTTTCTCATTCAAATTGTGCGATCGAAAAAAATATTTAGCCAAACAGACCCCATAGACTGGAATTCCCGATACTAATATATGGGATTTTATAATTTTATAATAGCAAAAAATTTCTTTTATGATTTTATAATAGAAAAAATTAGTAATTATTATTGTATATTTCGGTACTAATATCTTATGTTAAAACACAAATATCATAGAATATGTTAAAAAATCATATATATACAAGAAAATCTATTAAATTAGTAATTATTATTGTATATTTCGGTACTAATATCTTATGTTAAAACACAAATATCATAGAATATGTTAAAAAATCATATATATACAAGAAAATCTATTCTTTTACTAAACTTTTATTACATAATTATAAAGTACATAAAAATAATATCTATTAATATAAATATCAAAAAGGTAAAACTTGTTGGACCCGAGGTACTTCACCTAGTTAAGTTTTAAAAAATCTTTAATACGGAGTAACATTTAACTATTTGAGTTCCATCTATTAATCCTACTAGATACGCCGATACGGGTCTCGCGCGGAATTACGGATTTTCGTATGTGATTTAATATAGTTATACATTATTTATTAATATGTTGTTGTTGTTATCAAATTTATTAATATTTGTAAATATAAGTATTTTTTATTTCCTTATATTTATGTTTGAAGTAGTTTTAAAACATAATATTAGAATAAGTTTGCATTGTCATAAGAGAAGCTCACACATTAATTTAATTTGTGACTTAATCAAGTAGACTATAAATAAATATAACATAGAGATATAAGAAAGATATTTAAATAAATGCCTAAAAGTCCAATAGGATGTGATTAAGAAATGAGTAATGCATTAAATTAGTACCAATTTCATTCAATTTTGACAATAGACAGCCAACTTTTATATAGATAAGATTAGTGGTGGTTGTGGAGTCTCCCGTTAAAATACTTTTGTAACTATGAAAGAAGTTTGAAGACCCTATTTAGATTGGGAATATATGGGATACCCCTAAAAAAATCCAAAAAGATGGAGAGCCACCGTCATTATAGGAGAGTGCTGTCAAGGTCGATGTACGTCTTAGGGAGGATGATATGTGTTTCATGTCATGAGTTGAAGGTGTATCTGATGTAGTTTTAGTTTTTTTATACAAGATAAATATTGAATCACTCTTTCTTAACAAAGTTAGTCTTAAACTGCGCGTTATAACGATTATGTATATTATTTGTAAACATATAGAAATAACGTTAATATATATAGAAGTACGTATTATATAATTATATTTATTTTAATTGATTTTTAAATCAATATTATATAAATAAATTGAATTTCAATTGATTATAATATTTTATATTGATATGCATTTAAATAAGAAAATTGATTTGGGTTCAAATAACAAAATGATATCATTTGTATTAGGTTAATCATTTTTAAATATAAATTTAATTTTTAATTTTTGAAAAAATAATGATGACGTGGCATAATTTATTGATGAATAGATGACGTGACATAGCTTATTGATGAGTATATAGTGTTTTGCTTTAGTAATTACATAGAGAAGAGATATACATTTTATCATACAAGATGATTTTACATAATTCTACTCTCCACCGCTCCACCGCTCCACCGCCTTGTAAATAACCATGATCGTGTAACTGGCGCGCTCCACCAGCCCTCTGGCCAAGGCCAAGGCTCGGGTAGGTCTTCTTTTCCGTTACCAAAACTCTATACCAAAACTATGTCCAAACCTATGTCCAAAATCATGATCAAAACAGTGGATTTTTCCACAATTATACTCTATTCTGTAAATTTGATAGGCTCTCGTACCAAATTTGGGGCGAAATGGTAACTCCTGTAAGCTTTCTAACTTTGTCTTTAGATCCGGTATGTCTTCTATCCTTTCCCTTCTCAAAACCCAAACTTGTGACCAAAAATTTAATCAAAACTCTCTTCAATACTTTGATCACAATCATGGTTTAGTTCACAACAATTCATGGTTTTGTTTCTTTCCTTATCTCTTGCATGTTCAATGGAACAAACCTAAAGCTACAATCAAAGTCTACAGGTATGATTTACTTACGATTCAGCCTAATTCTGAAACATTGTATCAATTACATAGTTACACTATGTATTGTCATGATATTTTTTATCAATCTTTTGATATTAAAACTGGTTCTGCCTTCAGTATTAAGGTGTGCAGATATTATTTGTCGAATATTGCTAGTCATCTTAAGTTTAATCTCAATCTCAATTTGTTGTTTATTTTCAACTTCCAGGTTTCTTATCCCATTCAATCTAGTGTTACCAGAACTTTTATATATTCTAGATGGAATATTACTAGTGGATATTGCCTTATTTATAACTATGACTTGAGTTTCCCCTCTTACAATACCTCTTCTGATGCCTTTGGTAATAATCATGTGCAGACTAAATTGGATAATTTCTACAGCTGTAATTTGATTTTTCTGTTTGACAACCTCTCCTTTAACAACTGTAGTTTATGTTTTTATTCTCCTACTGTTACAATTTCCATTCATCTGAGCTACTCTTATAAAATCTTCAATTTTTACCTTCATCCCTATCTAGTTATGGATGATATAATTATTGTGTTACTCTCTGCAAACTTTTATACTATCAAGATTAGGATTTCTATTGGCCATCAGATTTACATCCAAGTTTATGTCCACAGTATCAGCAACCACAACTTTCCTTTTCAAGCCAATATTGTTAAAGAGTTTGGATCTTTGATGAAGTTTCTTCTGAAGATCACTTGTAGGAATCCTCATTACCACCGATTCTGGATTTTTAGTGTTTGGAAAATTTTTCATCATGGATGGTTTCCATGTGAGGCTGAAGTGATTATTATTTATGTCTTTGTTTGGAAAAATTTTGTGTTCACAGTTGTTATTTTTAAAGCTTCATATATTCTATATATCTCTCCATGCTATTTTTAGTTTGTGGATACATTGTAATATGAGTGTCCAATGGTTCCTGAGCTCTCTTTTATACTGGTGTATCTTAATGACCAATAATATTTGGGAACTCCATTTTAGATCTTGCGTACCAAGGTTTTAATCTCCTGCATATGTAAGCAAACAAGGATGTCACATAAACACAACACCAAAATAGATCTCATCAGTTTTCGGTAGATCTCATCAGTTTTCGGTAGATATCAATATTTGATAAACAAACACCCAATAAATTAAAATTCAATCTAACAGGACTGGTGTCATGTGTTGTTTATCTTTTCCGGGGCTGAGTTTGTTTGCAATTTTGGTTTGGTTTCTACATATTAATTTGCCAAACTTACTTATAGTTTGTGCTTACTTTACAATACTTATACTTTGCCAAACTTACTCTGACCATGACAACACAAAACCCACATACTACTATATATGCATTATTTTAGCGCTTAATATTAAAGACAAGAATTGGTCACTTACTTGCTTAAGGTTGATCTTCTAGTCCAAATTTCATTAAGATTACAATATACTTTAGTTTCTGGTTCTTGGACAGGACATTGTCGGATATCCCCACTTATCTATATATATGCACATCACAAACCAATACCAACTTTGATCCTTATTTCTAATAGTTTTTTATGAATATATCATACTGGAATTGTAGGGGGGTTCGCCGACCCTACTTTTGGACTGAAATCTCTTATATGAGGAAAAACCACGCAATGGATATTCTTTGTTTAGCTGAAACAAAAAATAATGATCCTCCTAGTAATCAGTTTTTAGCCAATATAAGATTTAAAAGTATTGTAATTTCTCCAGCTGATGGATCTAAGGGAGGTCTTTGGCTTTTATGTACCAATTTTATAAAATCTAACTACTTAAAATTAAATATAATAACAATAACACTATTGTCGTCAGTTATGAAGAACCTTCTTCTGAATTCGTTATAATTTTCATTTATGCTCCCAGTAAAGAAAATCAAAAACAGGATTACTGGAATTTCATCTCTGAAATTGTGTCTTCTCATACAGAGTCTATTATTATTATGGGAGATTTCAATGATATATTAAAATCTCAAGATAAAGTTGGTGGAATACCAATTACAACTTCCAGATTAACAAGACTCAATACCTTTATTTCTGAACATGGCTTTATTGATCAGAATGTTCAAGGTATGCCATTCACATGGAAAAGAATTAATAGTAATAATAACACTGTCATAATGGAGAGACTAGATAGAGCCTTAATCCAACCAGGCATTATTAATCTATTTGATAATACGACCATAAAACATTTGCCTTTTACGACCCCTGATCATTGTTGTATTAATTTGCAATTACGCAGGAAATATTTTTCCAAAAATTATCCATTTCGATTTGATAATAGATGGACTGATAATGACTCTTTTAAAAATTTGGTGACGAAAATTTGGTCTTATCATTATAATAGTTCCCATATGTTCAAACTATTTATGAAACAAAAACAACTAAAAACAGATGTGAAGAAATGGTTAAAATCAAATGACAACAACAACTTTGAACAACTTAAGGCTACTGAGGAAAAATTAATAAAAATACAAAAAGAGTGCTTTGAAAATAAAAATACATCGTTATTGGAACGTTACGATAGAATGATGACTATATACAATAAACTATTAGATTTTCAACATACTTATTGGAAACAAAGAGCTAAAATTAGACACCAAACCAACATGGACAAAAATAATAAATACTTTCAGATGACAGCTAAAATTAGAACTTTCAAACAGAAAATTCTATGTTATGAGTCATTAAATAAGATTAAATATTCTAAGTAAGAGGAAATTAAAACAAATATTACCTTGGATCTTCAAACTAGATATCAACCACTACACTCAATAGAGCTAAGGGATAGAGATTTTAAAATTATACCAAAACTAATCTTAAATGAAGACAATTTAAACCTTCTGGCTTCTCCAACAAGTTTAGAAATTAAGAATGTAGTGTTTCGGTTACCTCATAACAAAACACCAAGTCCGGATGGATTTAATGCAGAATTTTATCAAAGATACTAGAATATAGTTGGACCTTCTGTCATAAGTTCTGTAAAATCCTTTTTTCACTCTGGAGTTATGTTATCAGATTGTGCACAATCATTTATTGCCCTTATACCAAAAGTTGACAACCCCATCACGATCAATAATTTTAGGCCAATTAGCCTATGTACAACTATATATAAGGTAATCACAAAGGTTATGGCAAACCGCTTACAAACCTTTTTGCCCAAATTGATCCATCCTTGTTAGGGAGTGTTTGTACAAAACAGGTCTATATTTGATAATATTTTAATGGCCCATGAAGTATTTCATTCTTTCCATAACAAGAAAAAAGGAAAAAGAGGTTGGATGGCGCTAAAATTGGATATGGAAAAAGCCTACGATAAAATTCAATGGCCTTTCATTATTAAAGTATTGGAATCCTTCGGTTTTGATAAAAAATGGATAGATCTAATAATGAATTGTATACAGTCTGCATCGTTCTCAGTATTGATCAATAATGAACCTGGACCAACCTTCAAACCAAAATGTGGGTTAAGACAGAGTGATCCAATAGCCCCTTTTATCTTTATCCTAGCCATGGAATACTTGGCGCGTACATTACAAACTGAATCAGATAAATCTAATCATAGAGTCAGAATACAATTAACCTGAAATGGTATGCGTATTCCATTTCTATGCTTTGCGGATGATACCATTATACTAGCAAACGCCAACTTGAAGAATATGATATACATTAAGAAGACATTAGAAAAATTCACAGATCTTTCTGGATTAGCCATTAATTATAATAAAAGTACTTTTCAAACGTCAGCAAATATCAAGAATGAACAAAGACAAGCTTTAGCATCAATCATGAATCTACAAACTACTAATGCTATGGAGAAATATTTGGGTATACCCATTGTAAGAGGAAGAGTTCGTAATGACACATTTGAATATGTCATACAGAGTATGCAAAACCATCTATCAGAGTGGAAAGCGAATTCGATATCACAAGCAGGTAGAGTGGTACTTATTCAATCTAATTTACAATCAAAGGTTAATCATTCAATGCAATGTTTCTATTTACCAAAAGGAGTGTGTGAACAAATGGATAAAATAAATAAATAAAATTTCAGGAATAATTCAAATCCAGGCTACAGACCAATTACAAGTTGGAATAATATTTGTAAGCCTAAGGAGAAAGGTGGACTAGGTCTACACAAAATGGAAGATATGAACAAAGCTTTACAACATAAATTATTATGGAAATTAGCAACAAACAAGAATAATATATGGACCAAATTAATCACTCAAAAATACCTTAAGGAAAAATTAATTTGTGACTATAAAAAGAGACCCAAACAATCGTGGCAATTTTCTAGGCTTCTGAATTTAAGAAATGATTTTGAAAAAGGTATCAAGTGGAAAATTGGTAATGGTCAGTCTATTAGGTTTTGGACAGATAAATGGTTTCAAAGTTCTAACATTATTGAATATTTTGATGAACATAAAAGTAACATTAATGAGTTGGTATCGGACTATATAACTATAGATAAAAAATGGTCTATTGACAAACTTAGAAATGTCCTACCCAACCATATAGTATCAAAAATTATAAATATCTATATACCCTACCATGAGAAAAAGGATGAAATTATATGGAACTTAACTTCAGATGGTGAATTTAGTACCTCATCAGCAAGAACAATCTATCAAAATAATGTACCAAATAACAATAATGAATTATTTGACTGGATATGGAATCTGAAAATACCACCTAGAATTCAAAATTTTCTTTGGAAAGTAGTGTCAGATAATCTCCCCACTACAAGTAGACTCAATAAGTATTATAATAGGGTACCCTCAAATTGTTCATTATGTGGTCATACTGTCGAGACCCGAACACATTTATTCCTCGAATGTTTTTACACTAAATCCCAAATTCCCAAGTTTGAATTACTTGCAAATACAAAATTTCTCATCATAGTTCAAAATAATTTTGTTGAATCTTTAACCACAATTATTCAAAATTCAAAACTTGAAAAAAATAAAATTGAAAGCTTAATATTTTTGTGGTATCAAATCTGGTTACATAGGAATGCTATCATTTTCAGAGGAGATATTATATCTCATAATAAAACTTATGAAAGTGCTTTTAATCAATTCAAACAATGGGAAAGCAATGCTAAGGTCAGTAAGGGTCCGAAAATGAAAACCAGAAGAAATAAATCTAAGATTCATAATAAGTCTTGGATCCCACCGCCAGTAGGTTGGGTCAAAATCAACTTCGATGGATCACACAAAGAGAATTCACATTCAACTTTTGCATGTATAGCTAGAGATAGTAATGGTAACGTTATTGATGTTTACAACAAAAGTATTATGGCTACTTCTGCTCTTCAAACGGAAGCCATTGCTTTTCTTTTTGCCACAAATTTTGCCTTAACACTAAAACATAATAAAGTAATATTTGAAGGCGATAACTTGACTGTTATTAACTCAGCCAATAAAACTTGGAAAATTCCATGGGATATCGATAATATATTTAATGATGCAACTCAAAATCTTAAGTTTTTAACATCCACAAAATTTATGCATTGTTTCCGTGAAGCAAATAGGGCAGCCGGCTTTCTTGCTTGCCCAAATATAAACCCGCATTTCATTAAAGTTATTTTGAAATGCAACCCAAATTCCACTGTCTCTGTTGATTATCTCAACAGTATTAGGCCACATTTGTTGGCTTCAGACCAATATAATCTATATAATCCGTTCTTTGGGATCCTCGTTGAAGATGGTCAGGGGTGGTCATCTCGGTGTAGATGACACCCCGTTTCTTGCCTTTTGCAAAAAAAAAAAAAAATGTTAGTGTTTAGAGTTTTGAACTCATGTCTAAAATATAAATCCAATATTAGGTATAAATTG
The DNA here is from genome assembly GCA_029168935.1 of Oxyria digyna. NCBI lineage: Eukaryota > Viridiplantae > Streptophyta > Magnoliopsida > Caryophyllales > Polygonaceae > Oxyria > Oxyria digyna. The sequence continues at coordinate 3,068,298 of JAPVLV010000017.1, forward strand.
ATGATGTAAAAGCTTAATCAACCGTCTAATAGTAGTGGCCGGGGCAAATATTTGAGATGGTCAAACGGTTTGTTGCACGGTTTGATTCGAAAAAGAACGGGCAAATATCAAGTAAGGATGATCACAAGTACCTTTCTCTCTAAGCTTCGAAGAGGGGGTGTAAAGTAGTGTTGCTAAAACCTATGTTACTTGGACTCTGAGTATCTATATTGGACAAGGATGCATGTCTAAATGTTCGACTCAACTATTCTTTGAAAAAAGTTCAAGATTTTGGTCTAAAATGAAATGTCCAGTGTCCATATCTATGTCCGAGTCTCGAGGATCCGACACGGATACTTGAGGTAAAATAAAGAGTACAAATAACATAGGTTAAAACTACCGTTCACTAAAAAGTGGCCATCAGTAAAGATTATTTGAGTTTGTTGTAACAAACACATCAGTGTATTCGTCTTCTCCAAGATTCATTTATGAATTTCCAGTTTACATTTGAATCTTCTTCTTTACATGATCTTTTTTACTAGTTTATGTCCCTTATAATTTTATATATAGTATATAATACTGCACGAATCATGTGGCTGAATTGTATACATTGCTTTCAAAAATAAAACATTAAAAGTAATCATCAAAATAAAAAATTTAAATCTATGATGCAAATATTGGGTAAATGCTGTACTGAGCTAGTTTTTAAAAATCTTAAGTTAAACACCATGTAATAGCATTTTTATTCTGTGTAAGGAAAAAAAAGTCTTGATTCAAAATAAGAGCCCGATAAACATGTACAAACACCATGTGGAAGAAGTTTACATTGCACTCAAAAACATAAACATCAATCCTAACTATCACACCTTGCGAGTCTCACAAATCACAACGGGTTAGTTAGTTCTAAACCACACCATAGGGTTCCACTTCACCCTCTCAAAATGCCTCAACTTAAGCAACAAATGAACAAGCATCCCCGTAACAAAGCCTAAAGAAGCACCCGATCCCACAAGCGAAACAGCCGTACAACTCAACATCACAAACACTTGTTCTTTGCTACTCATATCCTTAGCTGCCATAGCAAGCTCTATCCCTGCAAACAACAACAAAACACCCAACACCCCCACCGGAAACCTCTCCAAAACCCTAACAATGGAGCTCCCAACCACCACTCCCACCACCATCTTAGCCGCCCCGAGCAACGCCACACACCCGCCGCTCCTCCCTCCGAACTTGTACTGGCCCGCTAGCCCGCCCGCCCCGTGACAACACGGCATCGCCCCGAACCAACACCCCACGAGGTTCATCGCCCCCACCGTCGTCGCCACCGAAGTCGCCGAAAACTCCCCTCTCTCCGGGAAGAGGTCTGACGACAACTTCACCACCGCGATCACCGAGTTGAGTATCGAAAGGGGTAGTTGCGGGATTGTCCCCTTTATAAACCCTTGTTTCCACGACTCCTTTGAGATCTTTATTATATCAAACGCAGATGGACCGAACTCGAAACCTCTCGCTATTTCCTTCGGTGGACCCCTCGCGACAGCGAGGACCACTCCTAACAGAAAGATCAGGAGAGCCGATGGTGTTGAGAACACGGCTCTCCTGATCTTCTGTAGTAAAATGACCATTTTACCCTTTCTTTCTTCTATATCACTGTCTCCCTCCTCCTCCTCCTCTGCGCCGTTGACTATAATGATGAAGCAGGCGCAGAGGAGGGCGAGGAGAATCCCGTCGAGGCCGAGCCAAGGGCGAGGCCCTCCACCGGCCTTGGAGGAGGCGAAGTTTTGCGTCTTTTGGACGTATTTGACAGCTGTCATGGCGAAGGAGAGGCCTTGCGAGAGCTGTATACCGCGAACGACGGGGAGGGGGACGAGGCGGTATACAACGTTCATGAGGCGGGTGGCGCCAAGGACGAGGAGGATGGCGGAGGTGCATATTCCGGCGGCCATGACCTCTGGGATGTCGAAAGAGGAGGAGGAGAGGGCGACGGCGGAGATGGACTTCATGGGCTGGACGGGCATCGGGACACCGTAGATTGCGCCGGTGATGAGATTATAGGCGCCGGTGAAGAGGAGAGTGGTTCCGAGGTTGAGGTCTTTGGCTAGAGTTAGGGCTAATATGATGGGGATGTAGGTGCCCAGATCGCCCATTGCGCCGTTGATTTCCGCCCATCTTGAGTTTGATTGGAAGGTTAGGTTTTGTTTCAGTTTGTTGAAGATTTTGGATGGGAATTTGCGGGGAGCGTGATCGTGCGGGCTAGTTTGTTGTGAGTTTGTTTCAATGATATTCATTGAGGAAATTGAGGAGAAGAGATGGACTTTGGTTTGGGAAGGGATGAGTTGACTCCATGTGCACGTGTTAAATGAGCATTTATAAGTGTGTTTGGTTGGGTGTGAAAGTCAACGAGCATAAACTAGTGTAGATGATACTGAACTCTTTAGATGCTTTTTATGTCAAATTCTTATGGAGTAAAACATTTTTGTTATGAAAACTGGTATTCGTCCATTTGACTTATTCCTTTTGTCCATTTGGAATTTTTATTGATATGTTCTCTCGATATGTATTGCCCTCTCTAGATGCTTTTTATGTCAAACTCTAATCCAACCTTTTGATAAATTATATGGAGTAAAACATTTTTGTTATGAAAACTTGTATTCGTCCATTTGAGTTATTCCTTTTGTCCATTTGACTTATTCCTTTTGTCCATTTGGAATTTTTATTGATATGTTCTCTCGATATATATTGCCCTCTTTAGATGCTTTTTATGTCAAACTCTAATCCAACCTTTTGATAAATTATATGGAGTAAAACGTTTTTGTTATAAAGACTTGTATTCGTCAATTTGACTTATTCCTTTTGTCCATTTGACTTATTCCTTTTGTCCATTTGGAATTTTTATTGATATGTTCTCTCGATATATACGGGACGTTATAAATGTATGTTAAATTTTCAAGGGACCAGTGGGGTACAGTGGGAGACTGACTTCGGAAAAAAACGAAAAAAAATTTAAGAATTTTTCTTTGTTCTTCTTCTCTTGCTTTTTTTTCATCTATCAGATATAATTCTCTAATTTATTTATTAATTTTAGGCTTGGATTATTTGATGTTTGACATGATAGTTCATAAACCAAATTAACCATAGTGAATTGTTTCTAGAGATGCTTGTGTTTAGTTCATTACATGTTTTTTTTCTAGCTACATTTTCCTTTGTGTTGTTTAATTTTGCTTAGTTACAAGATAAAAACATATTTTTATTCAATGGATTTCTGTAGAAGATTCTGCTTTAAAAAATTTGTATGACTAGAAAAAATCGTGTTGAACTGTATTGTGAATAATGTTGAACTGATGTGAAAATTTTATTTGTGTATATGTTTGATCCCTTGATGTGAATATTATTAAACTGATTATTAATTTTATTGGTGTATATGTTTGATGTGAATTCTGCTAAATTCTTATGTTATTCGGAGAATAAAGAAATATTTTACAAAGTATTGTTAGATCATAATATTCTTGTGTTGTGAGGTTTCTGTTGAGAGAGTTTAATGTAATTTCCTATACTATTGTTTTTCTCATTCAAATTATGCGACCTGACTTTTTTTTAGCCAAACAGGCCCTCACTAACCGGAATTCCTAGACCGTCACTCATATCATATCATATATATAATTTTAGGGTGGTTGAAAAATACTCATCTATTATATACATAAATGAGAATGAATCTTAACCGCCCCAAATTATTCCCACTAGAGAAAATTGATTCATCTTATCTATATAAAAGTTGGCTGTCCATTGCCAAAATTGAATGAAATTGGTACCAATTTAATGCATTACTCATTTCTTAATCACCTCCTATTGGACTTTTGGGCATGTATTTAAATATCTTTCTTATATCCCTATGTTATATTTATTTATAGTCTACTTGATTAAGTCACAAATTAAATTAATGAGTGAGCTTTTCTTATGACAATGCAAACTTATTCTAATATTATGTTTTAAAACTACTTCAAACATAAATATAAGGAAATAAAAAATACTTATATTTACAAATATTAATAAATTTGATAACAACAACAACATATTAATAAATAATGTATAACTATATTAAATCACATACGAAAATCCGTAATTTTCTCTCGCGGAGCGCGAGACCCGTATCTAGTTTTATAAATAAGAACTATACAAGTACAATCGTGTTATGAGCTAGCTAGGGTTGCGTATGAAACAGTATAATGTATCTATTTATATTATAAACAAATGGTTGTTGTTTCAGAAATTAAGTATAATCGGAATTCATTAAATGTCAAGTAATAAATCCTATACATTTTCTACCACAAATTATTTTCCACCTTTTTCATCTTTATCGCCTTCCGTCTTCAATTTTTGACGTTTTCCTATAGTTCTTATAAGTTATAATTACTAGAAGCGCGAGGAAATTACATATTTTAATCCGTGGTTAATGTTGTTACGTGGTTAATGTTGTTATGTGGTTATGTTGTTACGCATATTTTTTAATATATTTATTATTGTTATCAAATTTGTTAATATTGTAATTATAAGTATTTTTTATTAGCTTTTTTATATATAAGATAAGATGAGATTTTACTTAATCTCAAGACCCCTTGATTATTTTCATCAACAAAAGTGACCTAATAACATAAGTTGTTATTAAGAGAATATAACTTGTCCCGAGAATATTTTAAAACAAATTTAAAAAAGATAATGCTAGTCGCACTCGTTTTTTTACTTTAAAAAAGGTGAACTTACCTGCAGTTTTCACAACTTTATGAGAAGAAAATCACGGTATTTACATCAAATGATGAGATCACCCATTTTTAATTGGATGTGGATGTTGAAAGATGCTCCAACTTTACTCTGACAAAGAGCTATCGAGAAGAGCGATTTGTTAGAACTTAAAATTGAAACCAAATCCCATTAATATGGCCCAAACGAAAACATAAACAAAGCTCATTAATAGATTTCTTTTTCATTATAAAGCATTTATTGTTAGGAAGTGGGTCATATCAAATACATTAATTCTACGTCAATCATTATTCAGTACCGATTTCTTTTAATTCGATCAACGGTCATCCAACTTTTATATATACAAGAAATACAAATGCTCATTTAAAAGTTTTAAAACGAAAGAAGAAAACTCAATCATTCAGAAACATTTAAAGGCCTGCATTATTTGATTTCCATGCTCATAAAACTCGTCAACTGTTGTAATTCCAGACATAGAACTGGTGCATATACTTGTTGGTTTACCCGGTTTAGTGTAGTCTTTGTATTAGTGCACACGTGGCAAAAGTGGTTAGAAAGTTGTTAGTCCACTACTTAACTACCTTTCCCTCTGTAACAGATTCATTCAATTCAATCATCCTTTCTTCTCAAACTTTCTTTCTCTCTTCTCTCTGGTTCGATCATGAATTCCAACATGGTATCAGAGCCATAATTCATATACTCGTCAACTCTACAAGGCTAACATGTAACCATGAAAAGACATAATTCATTTACTACGTAGTATATTTAGCTTACCCCTAAAGATAGGAAGGTGAAATCATGCGTGGCAGCTCCTAGATTGATTTCAATCAGCTCTCTGAGATCCCTTCTGAAGCTTCATCTAATTGGCAATCAAATTTGGAGTCTTTAGCAAAGTTGAATCACGGGTTTCAATCAAATAAGATAGACTTTGTTCAACCATGCTGTAGAAGAAACAACCGAAGCTTGGTGAACCAGGCTCGAGGAGCCTGCTTGAGCCCATAGAGAGCCTTCTGCAATAGACAAACATGAGAGGGCCTAGACTGGTCTGAGAAGCCAGGTGGTTGCGCCATATAGACCTTTTCAGTGAGGTCACCATTCAGAAAAGCATTATTGATGTCAACTTGATGAAGTGGCCAATTGAGAGTAAGCGCAATAGCAAGCACAATCCGAATGGTGGTAGGCTTCACCACTGGGCTAAAGGTGTCAACATAGTCAACGCCTTCTTCCTGACTGAATCCCTTGGCAACTAGACGAGCTTTATAACGCTCAATAGACCCATCTGCTCTGCGCTTGATCCTGTAAACCCACTTACAACCAACAATGTTAGCATTACAAGGAGGCGGGACAAGTGTCCACGTCCCATTACGCAAAAGGGCATCAAATTCAACTTGCATTGCATTTTGCCATTCTAGTGATTTGGAGGCTTGTGAGTAGGTTTTGGGCTCAGCATAGAGATCGGGGACTACAGGTAAGGGGTGTTTTGTGGAATTGAGGGCTTTGGGCTTGAGGTTATTCGTTTTGGAGCGAGTAACCATGGTGTGTTGGCTATCATCAACTGCACGAAAGTAAGATGGATAAGCAGGAGGAATAGGGATAGATGGAGGGGTAGGAAGTATACCTGATTGTTCCGGTGATGAAGCTGCAGGCGAACACTCAGAGGAAGGCGTTGAGTCTGGCTGGGACGAGGAAGCAGGCATGGAAGACGAGTCGAGGGAAGATGGTAAGGCTGGCTCCAACGATGAAGACGCAGGAGCAGGCAGGGGAGGCAGGTCATTGTGTGGAGGCCGTGGGGAAGGCACATGAGGTGAGGGCTGTCGAGGCATGGTAGGAGCTTGGCTAGAGGCCAACTGTAGGAGGGATAAAGGTAGGGAGCGGTGATTGGAAACGGTGGAGGAAGTTGGTGAGGCGACATGGTCCGGGTAAGGAAAGGTCGACTCATCAAAGATGACATGGCGAGCAATGTAGACTCTATTAGACGGAACATGAAGACATAAGTAGCCCTTGTGAAGAGAGTTATAACCCACAAATACACAAGGAGAAGACCTGAACTCGAGTTTGTTGGACGTGTAGGGTCGTAGAAATGGATAGCAGAGACACCCAAAACTTTTGAGGAAGGCATAATCTGGTGACTTGTGATATAAAGACTCAAATGGTGACTTGTGATTCAAGACAGACGACAAGGTAAGATTGTGAAGATAGACAGCGGTGTGAAACCCATGCTCCCAGAAAGAAGTAGGAAGGCGAGCCCGAGACAAGAGAGAGAGCCCCTTCTCAACAATGGTGCGATGGCGACGCTCTGCGGACCCATTTTGTGACTGCGTGTGAGGACAAGAAACTCGATGACCAATACCCTGACTTTGAAGAAAAGTAGATACAGGTCGATACTCACCCCCCAGTCAGATTGAAAGTGCTTTATCTGCGCATTGAATTGTGTGGCGACCATTTTGTGAAAGAGTTGAAAATAATGAAGCACCTGTAACTTTTGGGAGAGAAAGTAAATCCAAACAAACTTTGTGCAATCATCAACAAAGATCAGAAAATATTGATTACCATTAAAAAGAAGTTACAGGAGCAGGGCCCCAAACGTCTGAATAGACTAACTCAAAGGGAACACGACTACGTTCATGCGAACTAGGTAAATGAAGTCTATGACTTTTCCCAAGTTGACACGACTCACAGACACTTTTAAGATTGTTCAAAGACATTGGTAACTGAAAACGAGAAACAAGACGCTTAAGACAAGACTCATGAGGATGACACAGACGCTCATGCCATGTTTGAAAGTCGGTTTTGGTTCCAAGGAAGACACAAGAGAGGGCGGCCGAGTTGTTTGGAGGTGGTGGGTGAAGACGGTATAAGCCATTCTCAACGGTTCCTCGGAGTAGGGTCCGGCCCTGCAGATCCTTCACAAGACAATAGGTAGGGTAAAAAATCATATATGTATTGTTATCTGAAGTCAGTTGAGAAACACTTAATAAGCTCTTCTTAATTTCAGGAACAAATAGAATATTGTGCAGTTGAACATGCTTATGCAAAGAAGGTAAATTAGATGAACCTAGATGCGTAATAGGTAGTGACATACCGTTGCCAACTTGCAAGCCTTCATTACCGTTGTAGTCGGACTGAATTGACAAGTTACCAAAATCCTTCACCCACACCTGTCCATCACCCATCATTTTTCGGGTTTTCACTCGTCTTTTCGGGTCGGGTGAATCGATGTAGAATGCGGGTGAAATTGTCATCCCTATCTAGTTGGTAGGTGGAAATATACACATCCATTATATTTAGAATTTTATATAAGTTTATATTTGTATGTTTATATTTCTTATTACTATAGGTGTGAGTATAACTGAAAACTCATTTACATACAAAGTGTATACACTTGAGTGTTTGTTAAGTAGAAACCAATGCTTAAAGTATTTGATTAGTTGAATTTTTTTTCCTGAAATGGGCAATATTTTAAAAATAATTTTCATTGTAGGCGTCTTTTGAAACTAATTTTCGAAATGATTGTTTTCTGTAGCTTCGGATTGACATTTTTTAAATAAAATAATAATTTGAGCTTCAGATAGAGGCGTTGTTTTAAACGACGGTTTTGTTACTTTGTTATTTCCTCCGCTTTCTTGTATTAGGAAGATTTACGTGGGTTCAATTAACTTGTTTGGACTCGTTCGGAATCAGAATCGAGCAAGAGACATATCTGGTGAAAGTTGAGATTAACACGAACCACACGAAACTGGTCTCGCTTGACTCTGGTTCCGAACGATGCGAAACGAGTCACCCGATCGAATAGAAACTCACTTTACCAAACCTTTTGTTAGTGCTTTATATACTGTATTAAGGAGTAACAAATATATGTAACATAGTAAGTGGGGTAAATCTGCATTAAATAATCGTTTCAGGCTGTTAATATATAAACTTGTTTAAACACTTCCCACACACTACAGTATAACTAAATTAGTCAACCATTAAAAATCTGAAGCTGAAATTAGCAAATCCAGAAAGTGGGTGTCAAGATAGACACTAACTAGTACTAACAAATTTGTGTCTGCCTCTAACTTCAACATCACTCTACAACAAAAGCTTAACCATCAAAACTTGCTAAGCTTCAGTAATTAACTTCACAAAAAAAAGCCCACAACCCTCCTTTTTCCAGCTCAGATTAATTGCTTTCTTTGCCTCCCAAATCACCTAATTAATTAACTCTTTTTTTGGTGAAGAAACCACCTAATTAACTAACCAACACCCTCACCTTCCACACACACAAAATTGCTATATTATCCCTCTCATTTGCTCTCATTTTCATCAACATCATCATCCAAGAAACACAAAAACATCTAAATATACAGAGAAATGGAGCAGAAAAACTTTCTTGCTATGCTTTTGCTTCTAGCAACTGCTCTAATGCTTTGGCCTCAGCTTACACTCGCCAAGAATGGGAGCGTCACAAGGCGCTACAACTTTGTGGTAAACTTCATATGCTGAATTTGGTTTTACAATCTTCATGTACGTGTAAAAAAGACTATCTTGAATTCTTGATGTTTGTATGTGCAGGTAAAGATGCAGACAGTCACTAGGCTTTGCCAATCAAAGAACATTGTCACTGTAAACGGGCAATTCCCGGGTCCAAGAATCATCGCAAGAGAAGGCGATAGGCTTGAAATCAGAGTGGAGAATCAAGTTAAATACAATGTCACCATTCACTGGTAAGTAACTGATAACCATAAGCATATCTGCATATATTATAAGTAAGATATTGCAATCAAGATCATTTCCATATGTATGTCTGTGTTGGACCCGGGATAAGATAAGCCCAATAGCCTCTCTTGTACAGGTGCTAGTATATGTTTGTGGGGGCTTTGCAAAAGAAAAAGAGGGGGGGAGGACCAAAGGAAGGGAGGATAAGAACGAGGGAGGAGAAAGGAAGAAAGAGAGGAGAAAGAAACCAGAGAAATGGGGAAGAAGAAGCAGGAGGAGAACTGGCCATATGGTCTCTTCAACCGAGAGCCCTCTCTCACTCAGAACGGTTGTCCCCGGCATCGGCGCAGCGCAAGGTATGATCGGCTCCCCGCACCAAGCTCAGCTTTCTCTAAACAGGCCATGAGCTCGGTCGAAGCCGTAGCCCACCTCGCGGCTTACTCGTGACCCTCGCTTGTACATGGCGATATTCGTTACGACCTCCGACTGCGCCTCGGCTTTGCTCGCGGGACTCCTCACCTCGGCCTTGCTCGCGTCCTCACCATGGTCTTCGTTGCGACTCTAGCCGTAGCTCGCCTCGGCTTTGCTCGCGGGACTCCTCACCCCGGCCTTGCTCGCGTCCTCACCATGGTCTTCGTTGCAACTCTAGCCGTAGCTCGCCTCAGCTTTGCTCGCGGGACTCCTCACCTCGGCCTTGCTCGCGTCCTCACCATGCATGAATGTTGTTATTGTTACTCGTGGGACTCCAAGCATATACGAGTAATTGAGTAAGTTGATGTTATGGGTATATATATGGCTCGTAAGGTCATTTAGTCGAATAAAGCATTGAGCATGAGTTTCACCTTCTTTTGGTGATGTATAATTACCGTCTTAAATCTCCTTTCAGGTTTAAACTAATCATTCTAATTCCCTAAGATATCATTTCACAGTTATATCATTTATATAATTACTGACTTGAGCGTCGGAGAGCCCTTCCCGGGGTGCCTCATCTCCGGGTTTGGGTTTTACAGGAACATGGATACATTTCCTTTGGAAACAAGAGAGCCTTGACGGCTCGCGAGACTAACAGCAAGAGAGTCCTGAGAGCTTGTGGAAAGAAGAAAAGATAAAGACTCGGGAATCCGGAGTGTTGCCGGTTTCCCTTCTGTTGGAACGAGGTTCCAACAAATCCGAGTTCCAACACTGGCGCCGTCTGTGGGAATTTACTCACGCGACTAGCTTGACATCCGTCATGATGAGAAGTTCACTATTCTCACTATGGAAGACCAATCACAAGAATAATAAAAATGAAAGGCAAAGAGCCAGGTAAGTCCAGCTTGCACCTAGCATGACTTTTACCTTGCTCATACTTTCTTCTATTTATTTAGTTTGCTTACAATTAGCGGCATCGGGCGAGTCACCGAGCACGCGATATGTACCGTGACCTAGATGAGATGTACACTCACCTAGGCCATGATGCCGCCTCACCAGGCAGGGCTGTAAGACCTCCTGGGTGGTGATGCAGCTTCTAAGGTTGAGCTAAAAAAACTCTCCTTGGTCGCGAAAGCATGGACGGGTTTATGTCAACGAGCTCACCCGCCGTGATCCAGCTTCTAAGGTTGAGCTAAAAAACTCTCCTTGGTCGCGAAAGCATGGACGGGTTTATGCCAACGAGCTCACCCGCCGTGATCCAGCTTCTAAGGTTGAGCTAAAAAACTCTCCTTGGTCGCGAAAGCATGGACGGGTTTATGCCAACGAGCTCACCCGCCGTGATCCAGCTTCTAAGGTTGAGCTAAAAAAAACTCTCCTTGGTCGCGAAAGCATGGACGGGTTTATGCCAACGAGCTCACCCGCCGTGATCCAGCTTCTAAGGTTGAGCTAAAAAAACTCTCCTTGGTCCCGAAAGCATGGACGGGTTTATGCCAACGAGCTCACCCGCCGTGATCCAGCTTCTAAGGTTGAGCTAAAAAACTCTCCTTGGTCGCGAAAGCATGGACGGGTTTATGCCAACGAGCTCACCCGCCGTGATCCAGCTTCTAAGGTTGAGCTAAAAAACTCTCCTTGGTCGCGAAAGAATGGACGGGTTTATGCCAACGAGCTCACCCGCCGTGATCCAGCTTCTAAGGTTGAGCTAAAAAACTCTCCTTGGTCGCGAAAGCATGGACGGGTTTATGCCAACGAGCTCACCCGCCGTGATCCAGCTTCTAAGGTTGAGCTAAAAAACTCTCCTTGGTCGCGAAAGCATGGACGGGTTTACGCCAACGGGCTCACTCGCCATAATTCCACCTCACCAGGTTATGAAGCCGCGACGCTGGAGCTCGAGAGGTAAGTATTCACGCTCGGGTCGCGAGGTCCTTGAGATTTGCACATCATACTCCACCTTGCGTGCCTTACACTTTGAGTGAGTTCACCTTGTGTGCCTCGCACCTTGCGTGCCTCACGCCTTGCGTGCCTCCACCTCACGTGCCTTACACTTTGAGTGACTTAACCTCGCGTGCCTTGCACCTTGCGAGCCTTGCACCTTGAATGAATGATAGAATGAGGCTAGTAAAGAGTTTGGCACCCATACGAAATAAAGACGTTTTAAATAAGTTAAAACAACGTTCATAAACGACATTCACTAACACCTTAGCGAGCCTAAGGTGCCTTTTCCCTTACGCTCGGAAGCTTCCCTTAGCCTTTGTTCACTCACATTAGGTCGGGAGCTTCCCTTAGCTTTTTATTCGTTCGCGGGATTACTCACGAGGCTAACACCTTAGCGAGCCTAAGGTGCCTTTTCCCTTACGCTCAGAAGTTTCCCTTAGCCTTTGTTCACTCACATTAGGTCGGGAGCTTCCCTTAGCTTTTTATTCGTTCGTGAGATTACTCACGAGGCTAACACCTTAGCGAGCCTAAGGTGCCTTTTCCCTTACGCTCGGGAGCTTCCCTTAGCCTTTGTTCACTCACATTAGGCCGGGAGCTTCCCTTAGCTTTATTCGTTCGCGAGATCGCTAACGAGACTAACACCCTAGCGAGCCTAGGGTGTGGAGTCACTTATTATATGCAAAATAATATTCTCACAATTCATTAAAATTGTACCTAATGCCCTGTCGTATGACCCCGCGAGTAACAATATACCCATGGTCCCAACATATTTATGTACTCATCACAATTATATAACCAAAAATACACCTAGATCTCACGAGCAAGCTCTAACTCCATAATATATATGGCCCACGCGAGCCCTAAACGTTTCATAATACACATTCGGGTGTTCATAGCAACAAGCACGCTCTTCATAATATGCATCTTGCACGCGAAGTAATAACATGCTCCATAATGACCGCATGCTCTACGTGAGCATGATTATGCTCCACATAATGCATATACTACGTGAACAATGACATGTTTGTTCACACGCTCGTTCGCGTGACTAACACCCTAGCAAGCCTAGGATGCCACATCCCTTAAAGCTCGAGAGTTTCCCTTAGGCTTTGTTCGCTCACATTAGGCCAGGAGCTTCCCTAAGCTTTGCTCATAAATAAGAGCTCGCAGGGTAGACGACTTCGTCTTAGACTAAAAAGGCTATTAGGTGTAAAAGAGGAGAATCGAGGGGAGGTTGGACGCGATTCACTCTCAATATCACCGTATCATACCATCCTATTAGAGTTTGTTTTTTGTCTTTCATTGAACTCTAGAGGATTAATTCAGACTTATGCAAACATTTATTAAGTTCACCCCAAGCTCTAGGTGAGTATACGAAAATGTCACGTGAATGACAAATAACACACTCGCGAAATTCCTAAACAAACGTAAGATTTAGTAAAGGTCCAATAAACCAAGCCTTCGATTATTCAACGAAGAGCTTGGGGAGCTGTGTTGGACCCGGGATAAGATAAGCCCAATAGCCTCTCTTGTACAGGTGCTAGTATATGTGTGTGGGGGCTCTGCAAAAGAAAAAGGGGGGGGGAGGACCAAAGGAAGGGAGGATAAGAACGAGGGAGGGAGGAGAAAGGAAGAAAGAGAGGAGAAAGAAACCAGAGAAATGGGGAAGAAGAAGCAGGAGGAGAACTGGCCATATGGTCTCTTCAACCGAGAGCCCTCTCTCACTTAGAACGATTGTCCCCGGCATCGGCGCCGCGCAAGGTATGATCGGCTCCCCGCACCAAGCTCAGCTTTCTCTAAATAGGCCATGAGCTCGGTCGAAGCCGTAACCCACCTCGCGGCTTACTCGTGACCCTCGCTTGTACATGGCGATATTCGTTACGACCTCCGACTGCACCTCGACTTTGCTCGCGGGACTCCTCACCTCGGCCTTGCTCGCGTCCTCACCATGGTCTTCGTTGCGACTCTAGCCGTAGCTCGCCTCGGCTTTGCTCGCGGGACTCCTCACCTCGGCCTTGCTTGCGTCCTCACCATGGTCTTCGTTGCGACTCTAGCCGTAGCTCGCCTCGACTTTGCTCGCGGGACTCCTCACCTCGGCCTTGCTCGCGTCCTCACCATGCATGAATGCTGTTATTGTTACTCGTGGGACTCCAAGCATATACGAGTAATTGAGTAAGTTGATGTTATGGGTATATATATGGCTCGTAAGGTCATTTAGTCGAATAAAGCATTGAGCATGAGTTTCACCTTCTTTTGGTGATGTATAATTACCGTCTTAAATCTCCTTTCAGGTTTAAACTAATCATTCTAATTCCCTAAGATATCATTTGACAGTTATATCATTTATATAATTACTGACTTGAGCGTCGGAGAGCCTTTCCCGGGGTGCCTCATCTCCGGGTTTGGGTTTTACAGGAACATGGATACATTTCCTTTGGAAACAAGAGAGCCTTGACGGCTCGCGAGACTAACAGCAAGAGAGTCCTGAGAGCTTGTGAAAAGAAGAAAAGATAAAGACTCGGGAATCCGGAGTGTTGCCGGTTTCCCTTCTGTTGGAACGAGATTCCAACAAATCCGAGTTCCAACAGTCTGAATTTCAAATGTGATACAAAATAGGCATGGAATAAGGCAACTAAGAAGTGGTTGGGCGGATGGACCGGCTTATATTACTCAATGCCCAATCCAAACCGGCCAAAACTATGTGTATAAGTTTAATGTAACTGGACAAAGAGGAACATTGTTTTGGCATGCACACATTTCTTGGCTCAGGGCTACTCTTTACGGGCCGATTGTCATCTTGCCCAAGAAGGGTGTTCCTTATCCATTTCCACATCCTGATAAAGAAGTTCAGATCATATTTGGTACGCTAATGATTCGTCATATTGTCGCTTTCTACATATAAATTTGTGATGTATAATAGGGGAAATGTGAAGTCATGGGTCATTTGTTACATTGTGTAGGTGAATGGTGGAAAGTGGATACAGAGAAAATGATCAAGCAAGCAATGCAAACAGGATCAGCCCCCAACATTTCTGATGCATTCACAATCAATGGTCTTCCTGGACCTTTGTACACCAAATGTTCCATTAAAGGTGCAAATTATACATACAAATCTAATTTCATTCTTAGATTCTTTGTAGCATAGAAGAGAAGAAGAATATAAGGTGCAAATCAAATTATACATACAAATCAAGGTGCAAATTTCATTCTTAGATTTTGTAAAGGTGCAAATTATAGTAAGATTGCTTCTCCTATTGTCACTTGGTTTTAAAAAAAAACTAACTTACTGATTTATAATTCCAATGTAGATACATTTAAGTTGAAGGTGAAGCCGGGCAAAACATACCTCCTTCGCTTGATCAACGCTGCACTCAACGACGAGCTCTTCTTCAGCATAGCGAACCACACACTCACAGTGGTGGAAGCAGACGCGGTCTATGTCAAGCCATTCAAAACAGACGTTCTCGTTATAACTCCTGGCCAAACCACAAACGTCCTCGTCACAACAAAACCCAACACACCAAAATCCGCCTTCCTCATGGCGGCTAGACCCTACGCAACCGGCCCAGCCTCATTCGACAACACCACCACATCCGCCATCCTCGAATACGACCACCCAACAAAACTCCCTCTTATCAAACCCAAACTCCCCAACTTCAACGACACTTCATTCGCATCCAAGTTTAGCGAAAAACTCAAAAGCCTAGCAAGCTCCGAATTCCCGGCAAATGCGCCTAGGAAAATTACCCGCCATTTCTTGTTTACCGTTGGGCTCGGGCTAATTCCTTGCTCCAACAACCAAAACTGCCCCAACAACACAATGGTGGCAGCCGGAATCAACAACGTCTCATTCGTGCAGCCAAACAAGGCCTTACTCGACGCGCATTTTCGCAAGAGATCGAACGGAGTCTACACCACCAGCTTCCCGCCAAACCCGCCTCATCAATTTAATTACACGGGGACCCCGCCTAAGAACATATTCATGAAAAAGGGCACGAAAGTTGTGGAGTTGGGATATAATGCGAAAGTGGAGGTTGTATTGCAGGACACTAGTATTATTTGTTGCTGATAATCCAGGGGTGTGGTTTATGCATTGTCATTTGGAGGTTCATACTAGTTGGGGGTTGAAGATGGCTTGGGTTGTTAATGATGGAAAGGCTAGTAATCAGAAGTTGCCTCCTCCACCGTCCGATCTTCCCATGTGTTGATCACCGTTTAAAAATGTTTTTGTTCCTTTCATAGATCGCAATTAAGTGCAAATTCATTCATTTTGTATGCAAATCCAATGCAGTTGACCGTAATGCATAAGAGTTTAACATAATTTCATTAAACCTATTCACAATCAAAACAAAAAATTATTTCAATACTATTCGAATTAAGGATCAAGCATATACAAACAAAATATTTATATTTGTTCAGCACTGTATACAACACAATTCAACACAATATTTTCTAGTAGAATCTTTTACAAAGATCAATTCAATAAAAATCTTCTTCTGTGTTGTGACTATTCAAAATTAAACAACTCATGGAAAAACGTGTAAGGAACTAAAAAGAAGACCTCGTGTTGTGTCCCTGATCCTGAATAGTTCGGAACACGTCTTCTTCATCATCTAGTCTTGTATTGCGGCGGCGTGGTTTGCAACCTGTGAGGATTTCGTACTCGGAGTTTTTTAGGAGTCAAACGACGTCCGATTTTAAAGAATTTTATATGTATGGACTCGTCTTAAAAAAATCTACAACTTCTCTATGTAGGTCCGCCCCTCACCTTAAGTAACACGGTCTCGAACGGCACCGTTTTGGTACTGCTTTAGCTTCTTGTAGCATTAAGCAAGTACTTCGTCCATAGTTTGACCACTAGGAGACTCGGAAAGGCTAATTCAATCTGGTGGACCCCGTCAGTGCAGGGGTGCCACCTGGCGAGTGGATAGTCGTTAGATTTGAGGCCGATATAAGGTTTATTTGTTTTTTTGACATTATTCATAAATCGAGAGAATCTTCTCGTTTTATTCAAATATATAGAAATAAATATAGGCATGTGAGATCTCGATTGATTCGTCTCAATGAGTACTTTGAGAATATTTAAAAATTATAATTTTTATCATCGTATATTTAGAAATATTAACGTTATAAAATATATCTCGCTAAATGTGATAAAAAATCATTAAGGACGGAGGGAGCAGCAAACACCAAATACGGAGTGGAGCTCTAGCAGCTGGTAGAGGTTCCTTAATTGAGAAATTTAAGATCTCATGTGTAAAAGTAGAGAAATTGGAATTACTGAAGAGGATTATGTAAGATTAATTCTTAAAATAATGTACTTTCAACACTCAACACTCATGTATGTTTGTCATGATACGATTAACTTGAGGAATCGGATAATTGGTACTCCCTCTGTTTCTATTTGTTTGTCAACTTTCCTTTTTGGGTGTTTTCTTTTGTTTGTTCACTATTTCATTTATATTACTTTATTTTATCCATTTTATCTCTACTATCAACCTATAATTATCACATTTTCACTTTTTCTCTCTCCCAAATTCCAATTTTATCTACTTTTTATCTCTATCTCTCTCCTCTAACCATTCACTTTATATTTTTCTCTCTTTTATAATCATTATATTTCTACAATTCCTTAACTCCCGCGAAAATCGTACTTGTGGACAAACAAAAAGGGACGGAGGGAGTATATATTCAAGCAGACAATCTGAACCTACTACGTACGTGCATAAAAATGTCCTTTCACAGGAATGGACCAATCAATAATTTGAAAGTAGATTTACTCAATATTTAGCTCAACTTGATCAATCTATCTTATATATTAAAGCTAAGCCTTTTAGAGCTCTTAGAGTAATTTTAGGCTTAATTTGTTACACTATTATTATTTTTTATCTTTAATTTCAATTATTAATATATTGGATAATTATATTAACAAATAAATCTCAAAAAATTATCATTCTTTCAACAACAAATATACAAGCTATTTTATTGAGAATAAATATTATGTTGAAGGTTTATATATATATTCTTACGATAAAATTAGGATTATTTTCGATAATAAAAATTAAATCAAGCTACGTACATAACCTTCATTTAATAAATATTATTTTTATAAATAGTCTTTACAAGAAAAAAGTAATCTTCATTTTTTGAAGAACTTGATTAAAAGGATATACAATTTTCATACGAATTATATGGAATTTCTCGTGCATGACACGGGTTACTATACTAGTTCAGTTCAATTCCCGTCCCCATTGAAGCAATTATTTACACAAAATTAGCAAGTTTGTTAAACAAAGCATGCAGCACCAATGCACCATTGATGTTTTTTCACGCGGTAAGTAACGAGAAAGGATCTAGGGACGATCCACACAACTTGACTCTTTTACGATTTTCTGAATATATAATTTTAATTTAAGTTTATTTGTAATGAAAATTGTTTCTCTATATGAAAAAAATATAAATTCATCACAATAAAAGAATATAATTCAAAAGAGAAATATCTTATATTTATTTACATTATAAGTTGTTTATCTTATACCCTGAAGACACATGTTAATTTTTTAAAATCAAATGACAATAAATCTGTTTTGATCTTATCGTATTAATTATCGAATAACCCTTATATGTTTAACCAACCATGTCTAACTGACTTAGTCAAATTTTCCTCTTCTATTATATTTGGTTCAGCTCCCGTGCACGGGATTTATATAATATTAATATTTTAAAATATATATTTATTATAAAACCAATATTAAATTTTATAACTTTCACATAAGTAAAAGTGTGCACATTAATGGTCATAAAAGAAAAATTTTAGAGTAATTTCAGATGTAAAACTAGACTTCTTAGGCCCGTGCTACGCGCGGGTTTTACGGTCTATAAAATATCATAATAAGGCGTTGTGGAATCCAAAAGTAGAAGATGATGATAAGTTCCATACAGATTCATTATAGACATGTGTTGGTAGGTCAAAATCATCATTTAGGCGACATATTCGTAAACGTAGGAAAGAAATGAGAAAACAAAAAAATGATAAATTAAAATCAAAGCATTAAATGCAGTGTGATTAATTTGGGAAGCCCCTAACTTTATAGTATAATACTAGGGAGAAGGTTCCCGCGCTCCGCGCGGGTCTTTCTCTTTTGATGTGTATCCATGGTTCATTTTGTTTCTTATTTTAGAAATATGTTTACTACGCGCCAGAAAATATATGATTTTTCATTTTAAAAGTAATATTAAGAATATGTGTGAAATTGCATAATTATTTTTTTAAATTTACATTTATAGGAAGTAGAGGTGTATATTTTTTTTCAAATGTTTGAAATTATGAATGTGTTGTTTATATATTGCATTATTTATATTTTCAATTATATATGATTTTGGATTAAATCTTCTTAGTATAATTTACAAAATGATATCTTTCTTTATTTATAAATAAATTGAAATTCCATATATATAAATATTGAAGTTATATGATTAATACATTCAAGTTTTTATGGAGCTTGATACATCTATTTATCTATAATGTATAAAATCAACAAATTAGAAGATAAAAACATTAAATTGAGGAGTGTGAATGAGAATTTAATGCTAAGTCTTTCATTTTCTCTCTCCGCCGAGCTAAACATGAATTATAGGGTCTTAATTCCTAGCACCCTATGGAACACAGAATAATAATGATTCTTGATTTCACCATGTAAACAATAATAATCAATTTCTCTAGACGAATATATAATTGAAAAATATAAATAATGTAATATATAAACAACATATTCATAACTTCAAACATCTGGAAAAAAATATACACCTCCACTTCCAATAAATGTAAATTTTAAAAAACAATTATACCCTTTCACACATATTCTTAATATTATTTTTAAAATTAAAAATTATATATCTTCTGACGCGTAAATAAAATTACATGAAACAAAATGAAACATGGATACTCATCAAAAGAGAAAGACCCGCGCGGAGCGCGTGAACCTTCTCCCTAGTATAATGTAAAAATCGCGGAGAGAGAAAATTAAAGGCCACATTAAATGTCTTTGCTTTCTTATTGGTTAATAAAACTCCTCAAATTAGCACTACTACATTCTAAGTGGTGAGTTTTATACATTATAAACGGATCAAACTTTATAAAAAAATTGAATATGTGAAAGTTTATAAAATTAAAACTTACATTTTTAAAAGATGATTTTTTTTTCAATCTAATCTAATCTAATATATAAATTACGATTTTGACAAATGGATCAAACTATATGAATGAGCTTTTATTCTCTCTTATATACACCAAATGTATTGGGATCCTTTGTATTTTTATTTTTTGGTATATCATGCTTCATTTACTGTTTTATGTTTTATTTAGGTAATAAATTTTATTTTTACTCACGAAAAAATATGTGTTTCTGGTATAACTTTGATATTCAAACTATGTGTGAAAGACTGAAAGTGTATCATTGTTTTTTAAAATTTGCATTTATGGGTAATAGAGGTTTTTTTCCCTAAAGTGTTTAAAGTTATAGATGTGTTGTTTGTATATTTCAATATTTATAATTTTCAACTATATATGATTTTGAACTAAGTTTTCTTTATCAACAAAATTGCTTTTTTAGAAACGATTACATTATGTTTGACAATAGAAAATGGATAAATAAAAATGTTGAAATTTATGGTTATAAACATCGTTTTATAGTTAGAGTTGAACTTCGAATCTGTTAAGATTGAAGTTCTTCTTTATTTTTTTGAAAATAAAAAACAATCATCTTTCAAAATCTATGTTTTAATGCAATAATTCTTCACACATTCATATATTTTTGGAGTTTGATCCATCGATAATGTATAAAATCCATCAATTAGAAGATAATAGTATTAAATTGAGGAGTGTCAATTAACCAATTAAAACACAAAGACATTTAATTTTGGTCTTTCATTTTCTCTCTCCGCTATTTATATATTAGATTAGATAGATTAGATTAAGATTAAGATTATTGAATCCTCTAGATTAGGAAAGTTAATCCTTACTAAATAAAAAAAAATTAGGAACACATATTTTATACTGCTATTTGGTAATTAAATTTTTTAAAAATATAAAAAAAAATTACATGTGATGAAAAGAATGAAGAGGTGTCATGTGACGATATGAATGAAGATATGTCAAGTGGTAAAAATTAAGTTTGGTTGTCGTAGCAAAACAAAAGCAAATAGATATGTCAAGTGGTAACAATTACCCTACCAAACACAACGTCGCTTGCAAAGCTGGTTTGACATAATTTTGGGTGAATCTTTAAAGCAACGGCACAATCCCTCTCTCAACCAAATTCCCACCTTCCCACAAATCTCCGATCTCTCGCACCTTCGTCTCCGGCGGCCGGCCGCCTCTCAATCGCCGGTTCCTCCTCCGCCATTGTTCAAGATCCCCCGCTTTCCGTTGGTAAATAGGATGAGTAAGTGCAACAAGAAGGGGAATAGATTCTCACTTCCCGTTGTTGTCGTCTCCTTCGCCATCGGATACATCTACTTCGTCTCTGTTTTCGTCTTTATTGACAAGTGGTTCGGCCTCTGGACCTCGCCGGGGCTCATCAACTCCGCCGCCTACTCCCTCATCGCCGCCGTCTGTGTCTACAATTACGTCGTCGCTGTTTTCACCGATCCCGGCCAGGTTCCGCCCGCCTTCGTTCCTGATGTCGAGGATTCCAATGCGCCCATCCAAGAGATCAAGCGGAAGGCAAGCCATTTTTTATTCCGTTCTCGAGTTTTTTTTTATTTGGGGAAATTGATTATTCAAGGGGGCACATTTCTGGTTCAGCTTTTCTTTGTAATTGATTATTCAAGGAATTGATAAAACCTGACTTCATTAGTTGGACTTAAGAGCCTTGTAGCTAGTGTTGTGAGAATAAGGGATTTCTACATATGAAGTTGAGTTGAGGGAATAAAAGTTCACTAATTGGTTTTAGGATGGAACCTATATGATGGATGCTTTTTGTTGAATCATGGAGTCTGATTAGGAACGTTGAACTCTTTGAGTTTCAAAAATGGAGTTTCTTTGCTGGTGTTAGTGTTACTATTATGACATCCCTTCTAGCTTTCTAGGCTTTAGTTTGAAAATGACCATGTGTGTTATGTGCTATAGTTTGGGCTGAGAAAAGGAAACTGAGGGGTTGCGGTACCAGCTTCTAACACGCTGGTAAGCCCTGATGGAGGCTTAGAGTGAGGATGTCGTTCACTTAGAATGTTTAACGGTCACGGCCTTTTCATTTATACAATCTTTTGATCTCTTCAGTCTCTTGGGAGAGCTAATAATAGTCCATGATGAACTCCAATCAGTAACTTTCTTGTCAGTTCTCCTGTCGTGGGACTTTTTGCGCTGCCTTCTTTGTGATAAGTATAAGCAAATACACAAACCAACACCTTTTTACAGACACAGCTGCTACACAAGGATGAATACTACTCCGCATTAATAACAGCAGATTTACTATAATACTTACCTACCCTTTATAGACTCAACACTTCTTCCAAACGGCGACAACCACTTACACAGTTTGACCCCTTGCACTTCAACTAATTGAATTTAGTCCTTTAGCTATATTTTTTAAAGCTTAGTGGCCTCTACTTCTTTCATTTCAACTTCACCATGTATGTTAACAAGTGTAGGTACATCTTATTCTTTTACAAATCGCTGTCTGGAGTTCCTAAATGGAAGAATTAAATGGTTTGTGACAGTGATACTAGATGTTTCATGACATATCTCCTGTAATGATTCAAAAGAAGGAAAAAATGTGAACTTCAGTCTATTTTAATACTTGGGATCGACAGATTTAAGAAAATTTAGCACCACTCAACAATTACTATTAATTGTGTCTGTTTGTAAAGTTCGCGTATGTCTGTATCTGTCAGTTATTCTCGTGCCTGAAGGTAATTGTGCTCTTTCAGGGTGGTGACCTAAGATATTGCCAGAAGTGCTCTCAGTATAAACCTCCTCGTACACACCACTGTCGTGTATGCAGAAGATGTATTTTGCGAATGGTATGCAGTCTATACTCTTATTCATATTTTATTGTGATCTCTGTTGGGCATATGATAAGCTTCTGCTCTGTGATGGAAGGACCACCATTGCATCTGGATAAATAACTGCGTGGGGCATGCAAACTATAAAGTCTTCTTCGTCTTTGTTTTATATGCTGTTATTGCTTGCATTTATTCCCTGGTATGTTTCCTACCAATTGAATTTATGAATTTACTATGATGCAGCAAATTTGTTACTGAATTTGACCACCTTTTAGTACTTCTTACTCCTCAAATTTAGGTATTGCTTCTGGGTAGTGTAATTTATGATCCTATGAAGGATGATGAGCATACACCTGAATCTTCTTCAACCATATATGTAAGTTAATGTACCATCAGTTTTTTCTAAAAAAATTTAAGATGCTTTGTGCTGAATAAGTGGTGATTTGTTTGTTTACCATAATTACAGGTGACATCTGTGTTGCTACTAATCGCTTTAACCGTAGCACTTAGCATTCTTTTAGGTTGGCATATCTCACTTGTTTTGCGAAACAAGACCACCATCGAGGTTTGTAGAACTCATAATAATTATCCCCCAACCCCGGTCCTTTTTGTATTTCAACCATTATCTCATTTTAATGAGTTTGGTGAACATGATTTCCAGTATTATGAAGGAGTAAGAGCTATGTGGCTTGCAGAGAAAGGTGGAGAAGTTTATGCACATCCATATGATCTTGGTGCTTTTGAGAATCTAATGTCGGTAAGAAGAAACAGAATTTTACTTTCCTTTCCGCAGACGCATTATTGTTATTTTTACCGCACCTTGTTTGCTACACTCATAAACTACGGTATAAGATGGGAGTAAAGTTGGATGATGTTATATCAGAAATGGTAACTGAATGCTCAAATATAGAAATCTGATGCCTAGTAGGATAATGTCATATTGGAGGCCCCAGAGATTTTTTGTGTAAAAAATATACTGTACACAGGTTGCAACTTCCATGTATAATAATCTCAACCCAAGCGAGTCCTGCACCCTAAAAAAGGATACAAAAATAAAATTCACAGTTTGACACGATATGGTTTCTTATATGTTCATGGGCGAAGTCTCTACCTTCTAAGATTACTCTTAGGTGATGACGGGTGTTATCATAAAAAAAACGCTCAAAACTGATTATTGCTTTATGACATAATTGCTAGTGTGTATCGATGCTATTATTTACTTTCAGTTTTGTGATGCTTGGATGTGGATTTTATTGTTCAGCTCCATCAAATTATTTCTTGCTTGCAATGGAGATTGTTATGCACTGGATATTATATGCTGCAGTGACACTTGAATGTCGATTATATGCTTGCAGGTGTTGGGTCCCAATTTTGTCAGCTGGGTATGCCCTACAAATGGACATATTGGTTCGGGGCTTCGTTTCCCCACCAAATACGATAAAGTGTCGGTTGTAACTTCAACATCAGAATAGGTAGTTGGGCTGAATTGTATTTTCTGGGTGTTGTTTGGATGAACACTTGGCCATTGCAGCTATTCCAGATTTGCCTACAACAACAGCTTGCCATGATGAATTTCGAAAAGAAGCAAGCTAGTGTTGGACATACTGCACAGAGGTAGATGTACTGAGAAATTTTTTCCATCTGACACCTTAAACAACATGCATAGTTGAATGAAGATCCTGGTCTTTTGTTCTTGAATTGTGAAAAGCTGAAGCATTTAGAGTTTTTTTTCACCTTTTTTTTCTTCTGTCCGAACTTAAACGACAAGCTTGTTGATTTGTACTACACAGAACAGCTGATGCGACATTGTTACTAACAACTGTAATCTACAATATAAAGCAAGGGGTTTTCCTCTGTTTGGCTAAGATTTAGCAGATGAATGATTGGTTTATCCAAATGATCTGCACACTATTAATCCAATATCTATATGAGAGTTATTCAAAGCTCTTTCCATAATTCTAGTTATATAGTGTTTATGTGTCAATTTGTGGTTAAAACTCAATTATTTCACCAACAAACATGTGGTCGGGTAGTAAGGGACCCCAACCACCCAACATGAGGTCTCGAGTTCGAGACTTGGTGGAGGTTAAAAATTGTTTGTTGGGAGAGTCACCCACGCAGCTCGAACTCTAGATGTAAGGGTAGTAGTGGAGTCCCCTAACCGCTGAACTAGAGTGGGAAACCAAAAAAAAAAAAACTCAATTATTTCAATTATCAATATTTAAACTAGAATCGGATACGCGCGGGGTAATTACGGTTTTTCATCTCAAAATTGGATTGGACTAATTATATATTTACAATCTTTTTTAGGAAATATTTTATCCAATTCAGGCCAAAACAAATCTTACCTGCAGATCAAGACATTAACACAAAAATAAACGAACAATAGAAGTGATAAAAATAGTAAATTGATTGGCTCAATTATAAATTGACAATAATCATGAATAACGACGAAATACAATATGCAGAAGAGTAACGAGGACTTGATGGGAGAATTCAATACGACATCTCATTCGGAGAAGTCGGAAAATCAAAAGTTGAAATTAGAAGAGGAATTCAAGAGGTCACATAGTAATGACGACTTAATGACAACTTTTTAGGTCATTACTCGCGCTTTGCGTGAGCCAAACACTTTTTGTTTTTGTCTATATTCATATACTTAATGTATTTTTTAGTAAATTATAATAAAATGAATTGAATATCTCTTATATATGTACCAAAATCACATAGTCGTTTACGTTGCTCAGATTACTCTTCATCGTCATACGGATTGAAGGTGAAGAGAGAAGAAAAAAAAGATGAAAATACTAACCAATTAAGCACATAATTATGGTTTTATTAGACATTTAATAAGTCTCAATTATCATTGGATAATGAGAGATAGAAAAAAAAAGAAAAAATTAAGTTTACACATTAATGAGTCACAATTACCATTACTTTCTCAAACCCATGAATTTTTATATATATATAGATTTGGTTTCGAAAATATGTAATAATTACCAAGACTCAACCGTTCAATTGCCCCACAACCTACTGTTTCTTTTTGCAATACTAGTGGCAGCCCGCGTGCAAAGCACGCGGGTATGTAGTTAAGTGATACGAAGTGATGTATTTGTATGGAAGTGATAATTTAGGTCATATATGTGACGGTATATAAACAGACACTTGTACGTTAACTAATATGAAATAAAGGATGTTTGATAGCAATTGTAAGTTATCTTTGGGAGTTTGACATTAGTAAATGGTAATCGAAGCGCACGATATGAGATATGAGAAAGTAGGAAGAAAAAAATGGGACACCTTTATTAGACTATATTGGCCCGTTTGACCATTTCAAATGAAACTATGTTCTGAATCAACACTGGTTGACTTGGTTGTAGGTGCGCGGAGGTTGTCAGCACTTTGACATCAACTTCTCTTCGCACTCGTGAAAGTGCAACATATAGTTGCCCGTGTGAGAAACAAGGTTGTTGTAGATAAACTATCACTTTTTCTAAAGTTTGACCTTGTGCTTTATTTATTGTCATTGCGAAGCATAATTTTGTAGGAAATTGTTTTCTTTGAAAGCAAAAAGGGTATTTTGTGTTTGATGGTGGTTTAAGCGTTATTCTTGGTAGGAATACTTGTTCACCTTTGTGATAGCCTGTGCTCATCTCGCATTGTATCAATTGCTCAAAAAATCTTTTACAAATTAGTCTTGTACCATTACAAAGGCCTGAGGATGGATCTAGATTGCGAAGCAATATCACAGGACAATTTTCTTTCAAAACGAGTGAGTGTGGACTCATTCCTCCAGGACAGAGAGTGTTAAGGAATTCAGTGGAGAATGTATTACAGTTGTCATCAACTATAGAGTCAAAACTGTGGCAGGTTATTGGTGAGCCTACGAACTGCTGTATCAATGCTTCATTAATACGATCGACGCCGTCGTTCGTTGGTGTTAGAATTGCTCTTGCATTATAAATGTTTACATCGGGAGGAGTTGATGTCATCTCTGGAAATATTGTATCAGCCAAAATTTTGAAGTCGGCGTCTGTGTTACTACAACACATGGTTATATTGGGTGGCAAATTTATGTAAGCGTGTTCTTCATGTTGTAGTTTTCCGTCTCCTAGTTGAAGTAAAAAGTTTGCAAATGTTGGATCCTCTTGAGCTCGCATGTTTTTTATTAGTTTGAATTTTTTGAGTTCTGGCCAAATGAAGGAGCTCACCAAGCTGGCTTCTATCGCCTCATAATGTGTCTTTCTGGGTAATACAGGTAAGACTTGACGGAAGTCTCCCCCAAATACAACAACTTTTCCACCGAAAAGTGCAGTACTTTCGCATATGTCTTGTAGTAGAAGTTGAAGTGATTCATGTTTTCTTTTCTTGCCATTGAGGCCTCATCCCAGATTATTAGAGATGATTCCCTTATTAATTGTGCTAAGCTTCTTTGCTTCGAAACATTACATGACAATGAGGATTCTTCGTCAATTGGTAGCTTGAAGCGAGAATGTGAGGTTCTACCGGTCGGTATGTTAGAAGCTGCTATACCTGATGTAGCTGTTGGCAACACAATTTTCCCCATTGACCGCAATTTTGCAAATAGTGCACAATATAAGAATGTCTTTCCAGTGCCGTCAGGTCCGTCGATGAAAAATGCTCCAGGTTTATTGTGCTTCACATGGTGCATTATGCTTTTGTAGGCTGCACGTTGCTCATCGTTTAGTTTCTTGTGAGCATTAGTATATTCCAGTGGGACTTCAGCTGTAAGTGCATCGTGTATATCCTTAGTTTCCATAATTATAGTATTTGGAGTGGTTAAAATGTTGTGTAAGTTATAAGCTTTTAGACTTTTTCCCATGGATTCTAAATAACTTTCGATTTCGTGCACAGTTAAATGCAGAACCTTTGCCTCGTCTGAAGCATATCTATTTTGGAAGTCTTCTGATAGAGATTTGTAATGCTTTGTCAGTGGTGCTTCTAGTTCGCAGAATACTAATAAAGTTGAAAATAGCCGGCGTAAAGCATGTGGCATTTGAATCTCGCTGGCTTCTTGCATGCATGAGTCTGCATAGTCATCAGTTTCAAAAAGGCCACGTTTTTGTGCCGCCTCTTGAAATGTCGTACACACATATCCATTGACAATTAATAGATCAAGAAATGATCTTGGACCACGTACATGAGAAAGTAGTAGCCGTAGGTAGTAACGTTCACCTTCAGAAGGGCCTGCATAAGCTAGTCGACCAATTGCATGTCTATGATCTAACCGCCTATTAGTCCATATTTTGTCTTGGTGGCTCCAGGTGTAGTGCTCTGGAAATTCTGAATATAAATATGTTGTTGCATTTGGGAACTTGTTGTTGTAGGAGAAAAATTCGGTTAACATTGTGCGGGTTCGATGTGAGTGTGAGGCAATGTCTTTTAAGGTTTCATTTTCTCGAAAAGAAATGGATTGCATATTGGGTAAGTGTACCTGAAGTGGAATGACTGGTGGATGGATGTCGTATAAGTCAAACGCAAATATTCTCCAAGCAGCCTCTGGAGGGGATATCCACCTTGCTGTTTGGTAGCTTGAGATCTCGTCATGTAGTCGTATGTCATCATGTGTTAGATTGAAACTTACGCAATCATGTCCCTTGTAAACATATTTGTATAGATATTTAACTGTTGTAATTGTGGAACATATTTCAACGTTTATATGGCAGTCCAATAACGCTAGGAGATAAGGATTGTATGGAATCACTGATCTGTTGTCCATCCACTCACCTCGTATCCTAACTTTTTCACCGTACTTTGGCCTCTTGTAAATTGGGTAAGAATCATCACCACATGTAGTGAATGCAACAAAGTGCTTTGGATATTTATATCTACATGATGATTTACTACCCTTTTGTTTCATGCATGCACAATGAGGATGTTTAGAGCCACATGGACGGTGCATCATAGAGATGGCTGGACCGGGACCGGACCGGCGGTTCGAACCGGAACCGGACCGGGTCAAAACCGGGACCGGACCGGAACCGGACCGGAACCGGTTTTGACCCGGTCCGGTTCCGGTTCGGGAAATTACAATTTCCGAACCGGCGGTTAACCGCCGGTTATTTATTTATTTTTTTAATTTTTTTTAACCGCCGGTTAACCGGTTTAAACCGGTTAACCGGCGGTTTTTTTAAAAAAATAAAAAAATAAACCGGCGGTTAACCGGGAAAACCGGTTAACCGCCGGTTATAACGGCTAGTAAACTAGCCGTTGCCGGTTAACCGGCCGAACCGCCGGTTAACCGGCGGTCCTAACGGCTCCTAGCCGTTAGGAAATTAAAAAAAAATAAAAAAATACATTTTTAAATATTAAAAAATCCATATCCAACCCCTATAAATACCATACCATACAATCTTCAAATCACACATCCAACAACAACAATCTCTCTTCTCTTTCTCAAATCTCAATCTCATAATCTCTCAAATTCCATCAACAATCTCTCTTAATCTCTTCCTTTCTTAATCTTCCTTTTAATTAGCATTTGTCTTTCAATATTTTATTGCTTTTACATTTTTAATCACATTATTATATTGTTCTAAGTTTTATTGTTTTAATTGTTTTTAATTGCTTTTAATCATATTATTTAATTGTTCTTAATCATATTATGGCGGATCATTTTGACACCCAAGAGAGTGATAATGTCACTTCTCCCACTCCCACTCCCACCTCCCAAGTTAGGTCCTCCGCTAGGGGTAGGACCGCTAGGCCTCAAGGGCAAGCTAGCGGTTCGAGGCCGGCTAGGGGTAGGGGGGGGAGGACCGTTCCCGGGTCCTCCGGGAACCAATCCCGGAAACTAACATCTCCTGTTTTTACAAAGTGGTTTACTAAATTAGAACCCGGTATCGAGGAACTCGAGGCCGAGGATTATGATCCCGGACTAATTATTGTTTCTTGTAACGTTTGCGAGGCGACATTCCAATGGAAGAAAAGTGGAGGATATGGAACCCTTCAACGACACATGGAGCACAGACACGTCGCCGAGATGGGAATGCTAGGGGGACAAACGCAAATTTCCGGCGGATTTGCATCTTCTACTAGCGGTAACCCTTTATTTCATTTTGATCATGAAGCTAATAGTGTAGCATTAGCCGAAGCTATTTGTGTTGATCATTTAGCATTTCGATTTAGTGAAAATGTAGGATTTAATGAGTATATTAAAGAGCATACACAACCCGCTTTTAAATCCGTATCTAGGAAAGTGATTAAGAAAAACGTAATTAGGGCTTATAAAAGACACAAGCACGAATTAGTTTCTTATTTTTCGCAAAATGATATGAATGTTTCTATTTGTAGTGATATATGGAGTGATAATACTCAAACCCATTCTTACATGGGTGTTACATGTCATTTTGTAGATCATCATTTTACAATGCAAAAACGTTTATTGGCATTTAGAGTCTTTGATGATTCACATACCGCACAAAATATTGCTATGATGATTCGTACAATTTTAGAAGAATATAGACTACTTAATAGAGTTTTTTCAATTGGATTCGACAATGCATCTGCTAACACCGCATCTATTAGAGATTTACAAGAAATGTGTCAACCTTTATTTGGTGGGAGATTTTTTCATATTCGATGTGCTTGTCATATTTTAAACTTATGTGTTCAAGATGGTTTACGTGCTATGAGTTATCATTTTGATCCAATTAAGAACGTTATTAAGTATATTTGGGGGCATCCTAAAGTTACAAGAGATTGGATGACCTTTTGTAAAACTAACGGGGTGCACCCAAAACGTATTTCAAAAGATGTGGGTACCCGATGGAACTCTACTTACATATTACTATGTGAATGTATAGAATATAAACAAGTTTTAACGTCTTTTGTTTCTCAAAACCTTTCTGGCTCTGCTTTCTATTTTAGCGAATCAGGTTGGGAAATATGTCAAAGTATTGCAACGTTTTTAAAATGTTTTAGTGATGCAACAAAGAGATTTAGTCATGTTTATATACCAAGTAGTAATGTTTTTGTCTTGGAAGCTTGTAATGTTATGGCTGGTTTAAGTGAGGGAGCTAAAATTCCCGGCATTGAGGAATCCGTTGCAAGCATGAGGAGTAAGTGGTTGCAATACTATAGATATATTCCCGATTGTTTTCTTGTTGCTTGTGTTTTAGATCCTAGACTTAAATTAGGAGTTTTACACGCTCTTTTAGATGACTATTATGGATATATTTTAGCCGACGGTGAACTAGAGGATATTTTAGGTATGGTTTCTAGAACTAGAACATACATTGAAACTTTATTTACTCATTTTTCGGATTCTCCGACTCCTTCACAATTACCTCCGGCTTCTTCGAGCTCTAGTAGCTTGGGGGCCTTTGGAGCTAAGTATTTTAGTAAAAGACCAAGAGTTACAAACACGAATGCGGAAATTGATAACTATCTTAACACCAACTTTGAGTTTGTTAGTTGTGAAGCTTTAGATATTTTGAAGTGGTGGGAGGATCATAGGAGCATGTTTCCAACGCTTGCGAAGATTGCGGCTCAAGTTCTTGCCGTCCCCGCTTCAACCGTGGCTGTGGAACAAACTTTTAGTGCAGGAGGCAACACTTTAACGAGGAAGAGATCAAATTTGGCACCGGAGTCATTGGAGGCGCAATGTTGTGTTTGCGATTGGAAGAGAGCCGCAATGAGGCAACAACGTAACATTAACGAGTCATCGGAAGACGAGTGGATTGGAGATTCTACTACGATACGCACCGATTCATCCGCCGAAGATTCGACTTAGGTAACGGGTTTTGAAAAAAGGTAAAGAACTACGTGGGCTTTGATTCCTCTAACCCGAGAGGATACGTAGGCAACTTAACAAGTAAGTCACTGTTAAGTGCAAGCCCAATTTTTTTTAATTTTTTTGTTCCTTCATATTTAATTTAAAAAACTTAAAAAAAATGATTATAAAAAAACGCTATTAAAAAGAATGTTTTACAAAACATTCTTTTTAATAGCGTTTTTTTATAATCATTTTTTTTAAGTTTTTTAAACATAATTTTTAAACTTAAAAACAATGACAAAACATTCTTTTTTAATAGCGTTTTTTTATAATCATTTTTTTTAAGTTTTTTAAACATAATTTTTAAACTTAAAAACAATGACAAAACATTCTTTTTTAATAGCGTTTTTTTATAATTATTTTTTTTAAGTTTAAAAATTATTTTTATATTTTTTTATTTATTTTTAAAAAATTTTTTTTTTTTAAAAAAAACCGGTCCGAACCGGTCCGAACCGGTCCGAACCGGACCGAACCGGAACCGGATTGAACCGGACCGGACCGGAACCGGAACCGCCGGTTCCGAACCGGAACCGGACCGGACCGGACCGGGAGCCATCCCTAGTGCATCATATGACGCAGAACTGCAGAACGCAAGTGGGGATTTTCATTTGTAGGAATTTCCGCGCATCCGTATTGGTCAAACATTTCTGGAGTAACAATTTTTTTATCTCTTTCTAAAATTATGAGTAAGTGGGCATGCGGTAAGCCTCTTTTTTGGAACTCGATAACGTGAACTCTTGCTGCAACGGGCCCAAATAGTTTCCTTTTGAAGAGCTCGTGCTTTAAGGTAGTTAGTTTTGAATTAAAAACTCTAGCTATTAAATCTGGGCGGTCCTCTGGCTTTTCGTCTGGCAGAAGTTCATCTTGTATTTCAGGCCAGTTTTTGTTACACGTCATGGTTATGAAAAGATCGGGTTTCCCATATTTTTGTACAAGTGCCATGGCATTAAGATATCTGCGTTTCACATCTCTAGGTCCACCGATAAAAGTAGGAGGCAATATCGTGCGGTGACTGATAGTAGATGCACCATTATGACCTATATGTAAGCTGTCAATAATTCCTTGATAGAGTTCTGCTCTTATGGCGGGTTGGTTGTCTCGAAAGTAATCAAGTCGTGTGTTTTCAATTTTAACATACATATCAACTATATATTGTTGAAATAGACGACCAGCTTTGAGGAGGTGGTTACCTGATCGAATCTGCAACTTGTACGCATGATATTGCCGACGTGATACATCACCACGACCCTTAGATGGCTTGCTTCTTGCAACTGGTAAAGAAGACATAAATTGTAACATCATTTAAAATGAATTGTATACATGAAAAAGGGTTTGTTATCGTTTGCATTTTACCTTTGGATTCCTCCATGAATAAGTCATCTGGATCTTGTATGAGGGCCGATGATACAGGAAATGTGGGGTTCACATAGCGTAGTTTTCCCGTATTTGAACGTTTAGGTATACCTTGATGCCAACCCGATTCGCCTCGTGGATGAAGCAACGGGTACTGAAGTGGATCGTAACAACCGTAGTAGTGTTTAATTCTATGTGATCGATTATCTTTTCCGTATACTAAAATGTCTGGGCTTTCCTTCTTTTGCGAGTTGGTGCTTTCTACCGCAATTCCCGCAACTTCATCAGATGTCAGAGCGTTGTAAATTCGTTGATCAAGAGTGGGATTATGGGATATCGTGATCTTTGTGTTCTCAGATATTCCGCGTTCCTGTAAAGAGCGAAAAAAGGTAGCATATGGATTTGTTTGCATTACATGCATTAAAATTGTTATTATTTCTGGATCAACTTCTGGGAATAAGCCATCTCGATAGTGTTTTTCTGCTTGTGCATCATAGAAGTACAGTTGCATGTATGCAGGTGTATTATTTCCAGGTAAAAGCGCAGGAAGGTTATGATATAGTTGGCCTTGTAGTCTGAAAACGTAAGATCCTTTTACGGAGTTTGCATATATAGACCCACCTAAAGAGCTGAAGGCAAACATGTTGTTGTACATCCTTGCATATTTTCGGAAGATATAAGATGTACGATCTTTGCCTCCAAGAAGCTCTAAGAGTTCGGAAGGAAGTTCATTATTCACTATACTGACCTCGCTGTTCGAACAACGAAGGATGGAGGTTCAAATGCGAGTTTTGTTGCGCCGCATTTAAGGCATTCAATTGACAGAGGTAGTGTGGATGCAGCTATTGGTATAGAGAAGTCTTGACTACCACTGGAAGCATCTTGCATTTTTTTCAAGCGTTTTGATTGTCGAGTTTTTATAATAGAGGTCGACGGTTGGGAACATTGTGTTGTTGTTACTGCGGCTCGAGATCTCCTATTACGTCGAGGTAGTTGGAGGTTCTGTGTGGGTGAATCCATTGTCGTTGACCTGGATTAAATAACGTTTGCAACCTTAGAGAGGTGCGGTGTAATGAGGTTAGATAACGAAAGAAGTTCTTTGGGTACAAATGACAATAAAATGTGTATATTTCTTGTATTCAATGCCTAGAGGGTCTTTCTACCTGCCTAAAAGATCTTTCTACCTGTCTAGATAAAAAAGTTATTTTGTTTTTTAGCATGCGACAAAGTAATGTTAGTTGCTAGCTACAACCACCGTTAAGACATGGTGTAATATCTATGTCATAGAGGGTCTTTCTATCTTTCTAGATCGAAAAGTTATGTTGTTGTTTTTTAGCATGCGACAAAGTAATGTTAATTCCTATCTACAACCACTGTAAAGACATGTAATATCTATGCCATCTATGTCGCTTTAATTGTCGATGTCATATAATGCTTATAATGGTAAAAGGTCCAAGTCATAAGCAGTTAAAAAATATAAGCGATCGAACAAGCGATTAAACAACACATACAAGTAGTTGGGAGCTTGCTGCTTGTTACCTATTGTTTACGTATGTACATTGTCATCATAAGTTTGCAGTTGGAACCGGCTACATTCTTTTATATACATGCTAGGATAAGCAAAATAGCTAAGTTGCGGTTCAGCAGTCGACATAGACTAAATCAAGCCAAAATGCATTCAATCCAAGTCGACATTGTACGCAAAAGTGACTGCTACGTGATGACAGAGGCAAACTATCCCAACGCAAAATAGATAGACAACTTGTTAAGGCGTCAGTCGAACACCACGTCCTTCATGATCCACTTGATGGTGCGTATTCCTGGATGTGGGGGTGGTACCGGGGAAAGCTCAATACATGTTGGTGTTGTGCTGAATCTAACAGCAAGTGCGCCGTAAAAGTCAGCACTTTCCTACAGTGTCATAAGAGTTTATCAATGCAGAAGTGCAAAAAGTTGTACAAATAGAAAGGCATAATCCGACAGGCAATAAAATTTGTACCTTAAAGGACATATCAAGCAAATCGTCCGTGCGCACGGCAAGCATCTTCTCAGCAACCTTGGTGTATGCAGAAAATAACTTTGTAGCGGAACCATCTGTTCCTTGGAAGTTGAAGAAAAGTCTGATGTTCATAATACCAAAAAAAGAACACAAGTATTATAATGGTTTCAGTAGATGCTTGTACATGTAGACTTAAACTTTACAATAGGTGGTTGTAACATGGTGTACTGGTTGGTGGTACAATTTTAGATTCAATAATACAACGTATTGGAAGCGAGGAAGAAGAGGAGACATATTAGAGTGGACAATGACTCCCCATTTGTTTGATATTTATCCCTACACGTGCATAATACTTTAACTCGCTATAGTTTAGCACTATTAAGTATCACCGCTGACCCACCTACAATCTGGACTGGACCGACCAACACCATAATACTCTTTTAAATCTCTATAGTCTATCCCTATCAAGTATCAAAAATACAGCAGCAAAGAGTAGTGCAAAATAAAAGTATGTTGTAAGCCAAGTTCCGTAGGTAAGTTGGCAAATACACCATAATTATGTTGTAAGTGCGTTGCGCACGTAATTTTTAAAATATTAAAACTGTGTGAAATCGAATGTTACATATGAACATGATTTCGAAACAAAACCCATACACTGAAAGGATATCACGTACCTTGGTTCAGTTGTAGATGTCCAACCACAAAAGTCACAGACAAAGGAAATATTTTTTCCTGCGACAACCTTCTTTCCACACATTTTGCAGCCAAAGAAAACAGTGACGTTCTCTTTCTTGAAGTCTGGAATGATTACATTGACATGAATATTCCTTTCGTACACAACATTGTTGGGCTGTATATGAAGAAACAAATAATTTAGTGCAGTTGTTATATAAAAGTTAGCTAAACAAGATAGGTAAAAGAGGCCTATGAGTGAGAAGCATACGGATTTTGATAATAGCTCTTTGATTGTGCTTGATGCAGGTATGGAATTGAGAGCATGACCGTCGATAGCCTGCAGCTTGCGAGCGTTAACCACATCGACATTGGCTTCTTTCCTAGAAAGTGAAGTGAAGGCATACAATATTAGTTGTAGTTACTACAATCAGCAGAAGTAGATATATTTGTAACTTTAAAAACTGACCACTTTTGTAAGGCCTCAGCTCTTTCTCCTACGGGGTCAAAAGTAATCAACGTAGATCGCGACGATGCGAGAGAAAATCCTGGGGAAAGAAGGAAAAAGTGTCGCAGTTCAAATACATGAAAAAGTGCCTCGGTTTAAAAATGCCTTAGTGTAAAAGTGCAATAGTCAACCATACTCTCATATACCCACCTACGTGCTTAGTTGGCCGCAAGTCACTGAAACCAATAATTGGACTGTTTTCCATCAGCGAAGCAAGCTTCATGGCCTAAGTGTCCGCAAGGTCAGACCACAAAGACACAACCAAAGTATGTTCAACACTATAAAGAAGGATAAAATTCCGTGAATGGATAGACATAGGTGTGATAGTAATAAGATTTAAGCTTTACAGAAGACGTGTGAATGATATAGAAGGAACGACAATGAATACCTGTCATCTGTCACAATGACAGAACGTACGTTTACAGGGAAACCGACAGCTCCAGGCATGGACTTGGGCGGTTCGAAGTACAACACAATAGCCATAAGGTCTGACATAAGTACCATTGGTTAGGCTACGTGCTAAAAATATGAAAGTAGTGACTGAAAATATTACATACCGAAATGATCTTTAGCGTAGGCGTCGTGTGGAATAGAACTAAGCTAACGATATGGAATGAAAATCTGACTTGAAGAAGCGCCAGAATCAAGGCGACGAACCAGCGCATGACTTGAAATTGTCATTTGGTGATCATTGCAGTGGTCGGCGTAAAACGCATTGACACGACTAATGGAAGCGTTGCTGATTTCGTACTCCCCGTCTTTATGGATGATGTCATTAAACATGTCAACGTCCTCATCGAATAGAGTAGCGCCCATGTACGTGCCCTGCAGTAGCATAATCATTGTGACTGAAAACATGTAATTCCATTTTAACATGCTGCTACAGCAACAACTCAAGAAAAAGTCGACGACAGAAATCCTAAAAGTAAACGCAATACCTATTACCTATGGGTACATAGCCAAAACAACCAAATTAATAAAAAAAGCAAGATCAGGAGAACGGAATGCAAAAATTTCAAGTAAACGAACCACGAATTGAGATCAGAAAATTGAGTCCAAATTCAATAGTGAAATGAAGAGGAAACAAGAAAGAAAGAACACCGACCGAGTATAGTAGAACAAGCAAGGAACAATGCGATAGGTCGATTAGGTTGTCAATTCAATCAAGGTACATATGAAAATTAGAAAGTATAAGTAAAATGACATTACAAAGGAAGATGAGCAAAAAACCTTTTCATCTCTTATAGTAAGTCGTTGATAACGGCTCTCACCAACCGGTTGTATGGCACGATTCTTCGTCACCACTCTCACTTTGACGGAGTAGTATTTTGTCTGGGGCGTGAACTCGTCTAGGTAAGTCATCTGTAAGTTGATGTCAGTTGCATCAAAGAAATAATATGAACCAGGTAGAAAGACTATTTCAAATTTTGCAGAATAAAGTAAATAAGGGGAGAAGGAATATTTAGATGTACGTTGTCCATCTGCGTGGACGAATTCATTCTATTTGTACTAGGTAATTGTACAATCTATTCTTATAAGTTAAAGTCGTTGTCCATCTGCAATGAATATGACATCTCCCGAATTCACAACACGTAGGGTAAGGGTAATTGACATGAAACCTCCCGAATTCACAACTCGTAGGGTACTTTGCAAGATATCATTGGAGCTCACGAATTCTGAAATCG
The DNA here is from genome assembly GCA_029168935.1 of Oxyria digyna. NCBI lineage: Eukaryota > Viridiplantae > Streptophyta > Magnoliopsida > Caryophyllales > Polygonaceae > Oxyria > Oxyria digyna. The sequence goes on from JAPVLV010000017.1 coordinate 3,106,094, forward strand.
TGAGAGGGCATGTAGATATTCCTGACTTGCAGAGATTCCTGACTTGCAGAGTTTGTGAAGACCTCGGGAAATGGAAGTTGGTTTTCATATGGCCGAATTCTGAATTCGGGATATAGATTATGTATTTATAGGAGATGGAAAGCAATTACATATTGATAATTAATATTACAACAACAGTACTGAAACGAACGCAGGATAATTAAAAAAGTTGAACAGAAATTAAAGTGCATTACAATCATAAGCAAATAAGACCGGAAATTTAACTACTCCTTCACCGGGAGGTGTTGCACTACAACAACTCCATTAACATCGTAGAAAAGACCGTGTCGATTACGGAAAAAGATGTAGTAACGATTCTGAAAAAACACATTGTTCACGAATTGAGCTAAATTCCAGATATTGCGGTGCTTCGATTACGGAAAAAGCACAATGTTGCCGAATCCAGGTTTCGCCAACTTTGTGCTTCGATGGCCAAAGTTGCCGAATCCAGGATTCGACAACTTTGTGCTTTTTCCGTTATCGAGGCACGGCAACATCTGAAATCTCCGAAAAGATCGTGTCGGATACTGTCCTTTTGTACACGAATTCAGAATTCGGGATAACATTCTGAGGTAAAAAAAATCGTATATATACAATTGTGTAACTGCATGGTTATAAATGTAGTCCCGAAGTGTAGAAAAAGATTCAGAACATATTAGAAGATGGCAAAAAACGCATGATGGCCCTGGTCCACCTCCTCGTAGAAATGAACGATCTAGTGTTCGAACTCGGTTATGAGTAAGTAATATGGAGTCCCTATGTAGTTCACTTAATTTAAATATAAGAAATCTGTGTGGATGTAAATTTCGTGTATGTATTCATATGATGTTTCAGGATTCAACGCGTAACCTATTTAGCAGAGCGGGGTCGTCTAGAGATTCCCGCCGGAACATGAACAACCCTCCATCACGTAGCACCGTAAATGAAGCTCCGTTACCTCACGAAGACACTGTTATGATGGGAAGCAGTACTCCAGTTACTGTAAGAGCAAGGAGGAGTTGTTCTGCTGTTGCAGACACTCCCCAAAGGAGTGGACCTACAATGCAAAGATCTACTAGTGCAAGTCACGTTCAGTTAGACGCTGATGAAATGCGGCAAACTGAGTACCCTGGAGGCCCTGTAGAGAGTTCGTTATTGCGCGATTTCAACACGCATTTTGCACGTTTCTTATGGAACAATACAAACGACGCAGTGGTATGTCAATGAAAATATTTTTACAACGTCACTTCATTCCTCTTACTGCTACAGAGATTTACCGTTGATGCTAAATGATTCATGTCATACAGATGAAAAAGGTCGTGAAAGTGCATGCTCGTAGTAAAGGAGTGTCGGAGTGGGATTCAATGCCCAATGGGGCTTGGAGGGGAATAGCTGAAACAAGCGGTTTAACTAAATTACTGCTGATTCCTCACACTACATTTGATTCGGCCCTCATTTCGGCGTTCATAGAGAGGTGGCACCCCGAGACAAATACGTTTCACTTGTCGTGGGGAGAAATGGCACCCTCATTGCATGATGTGTATCAACTGCTTGGACTTAAAGTTGTTGGACTACCGGTAGCCCCTTCAATGACGGACACAGAGTTGTTCAACGAAGTAGCTAAAATGTTTGGCATGCACGTTGATGAAGTGTATGCGTACAAAAAAAACAAAGGTTTTACCCTTGCAACCTTACGTGAAATGATGACAGAAAGAGTCGTACATGAAGATCAGCAACACACCATTGCCTCTGTGTACCTCGCAACCATTACGTCCTCCCTACTGTTCCAAGACAAGAGTGGAACAAAAATGAATATTCGGAATTTTCATCCGTTCCTAGACCACACCAACACGCAAAGGTACGCTTGGGGAGCTGCAACGTTAGCATACCTTTATCGCGAATTGGGAATGGCTAGTCGACGATATGTTGCACAATTTAGTGGATCCCCTTTACTTCTACAGGTATTGATTTCCTTACTAAAGTTGATTTGTTTTTACTATTGAAATGACGGAGAAATTAACTGTAATTCTTGTGAGAGTTGGATATGGGCGTACTTCCCAATGTTCAAAGGTCATGAAACAGCAGATCCATCTTGTACAACTCCCGGCCCGTACCCTTACTGTAACGATCGACGTCGTGCTAGAAAGTCACCACAAGAGAGGATTCAAGGAATACGAAAACAACTAGATTTAATGCGAGTGGACGAGGTTCGAGCTAGTTCCCGTTTTGTACCTAATATTGTTCGTATACCATGTATTCATAAATATAAATTGTTTGTAGGTATGTTGGATGCCGTGGAAGGAAGTGGTTATTAAACGCGCATTCAAAGTGTCTCACTACAAAGGGACGCTGCAATACCTGGGTATGGAAGAAGGTTATAACCCAGATAGGTTTGTAAGACAATTTGGAAGAAAACAGATAATACCAAGAAATCCACCTATCGAGCCAGTGCAAAGTAACAGACCATCAAGAAATTTAGGCGGTTATAAGGTGAAATATCACTGGGCATACAATAATTTTGGAACTTGGTTCGAACACTGCCTGGAAGACGATGATTTGCCCATCAGCAATCAAGTTTGGGAAACTTCATGCGATTATATGGACTGGTATAGACAACACTCTTATCCTTACAACGATGCAGAGTCAGCGAAACTAGTCGCTGAACTTGACCAACAACCCAGGCCATTAGCACTGCAAGCTGTCTGTGTAAGTGATACGCTGCACTTTGTATAGCGTAACTATGGATTATTACATTAGTTTAGGAGTATTATCATTTGTGTTTCGAGTCATTATTATGTTCTGAGATATTTATTAAGAAGTGAAGAAATGAAGATCAGAACCGAAGAAGATTGAAGGCTTGAAGAATGAAGAAGCTTCTGCGACGCCAACCGCGATCGCCATCATTCAACAGAAGTCATTCGAGAAGACATCAGAGACCGCGATCGCCATAGACGAGCTGGCGATCGCCATGAATCATGTGAAGTTACTGCTGATTTATAACGTGGGCCGTACGTGGATCAGAAGCAAGGTGGGCCCACTGGAAGCAAGCAGCTCAGTTTGGAAGCAAGCCTTTACGTTAGATTTATTTCTTTACCTTATTTTCCTTTTTGTTTTATTTCTTTCTTTTTTTTCCTTTTTCCTTAATTAGTTTTAGGATATTTCTTTTACCATATATTTTTAGGGTTAGTCTCTATTTAAGAACCCTAGTTGTTATCATCTTTTGATCGATCTTTTCCAGGAGACAATTTAGTTCTGAAACCATGAGCAGGAACTAATCTCCATTGTTTTACCTAGCGGTTGAAACCTTCAGTTATTAAGTTGTGAGATTTCTAAACTCTTGTTCTTTTCCTATGGGTTTGTATTAATTCTCTTGTTCTTCATCCATTGATTTCTATTAGTTTTGCTAGCTTGATCACCTAGTTTGATTGATAGTTTTCTATTGCTAGACTAGGAATATACGGTGGAATTCCTTGTCATTGTAGCGCTCATAACTGCATGATCTGGTAGTTGATTGCTTTTATGAAAGAGAATTGATTGCATGTTAATACTTGACGGTTGTAAGTTATTGCATGCATCCTTATGATTCTTGTGCCCTTTGCTGCTATTTCATCTAATCTTGAGAGGTTTCCCTGATTGTTGAATAGTAAGTATTATCAAGACCGGTTGGCCTGCTGATATATTAAAGATTGGAATAGGAACATTCCCTAGGATTGATAAGAACTTGAGATAAATCTATGATCAACTTGATTGATTGTTGTGTGGATACTTGCTAGGTGAAACCCCTTCTCATCATATTCACAACCAAACCTTCTTTGCTTTATACTTGTTACTTTTGTGTTCCATACAATCAAAACCCCCCTTGGTTACTTGTTACTTGTTTGTTAGTTGGTATTTCGCTTGACTGCATAGCGATTGGTATTTTGATTCCCTTGGGATTCGACCTCTACTTACTTGCTATACTCTAGTTAGTGTTTAGAGTTTATTTCTTTGATTTGGCACTACGACTTTAGCCTCATCAAATTTGGCGCCGTTGCCGGGGAATTGAAAATTTTCTGATTCTGTGTTGATTGTGAAATTAGCAACTGTTTGGTGTGAACCTTTATGGTTGAGACCCGTGCTACTGATTCATCTCTTGTTTCCTTTGACGAAGAAGATTGAAAGGACGTTCCTTCGGAACCGAAGAGCAGCTTTGAACCAAGAGAACGAGATGGGTGATCGACATGGACCGCCATTGCCTACTATGAGGCAACTCACTGCCCCAGACTTAAACCAACAACCTTTAGCAGTGAGGTTTCCTGAGATTGAAGAAGGTGTGAATTTTGAATTAAAAGCTGGTTTAATTCATGAGCTACCACACTTCCATGGCTTAGCAGGAGAAGATCCCAACAAACACTTGGCTCAATTCCATGCCATATGTTCTAGTATGAAGCCAAGAGGTGTTACGGAGGAGCAGGTCATGCTGAGAGCTTTCGGATTTACTCTGAAAGACGCTGCGAATGATTGGCTTTATTATCAAGCTCCGGGGAGTATTGATACTTGGGCTAAGATGAAGAAGGTCTTTTTAGAGAAATATTTTCCCGCTACAAAACTGAGCAGCTTGAAGAAGGAGATCACGAATCTTCAACAACACTCAACTGAGAGTCTCTATGAATATTATGAGAGATTCAAGAAGCTTTGCTCAAGCTGCCCATTCCATAGTTATACTGACCAAGATCTCCTTATGTACTTATTTAGTGGCCTGATTGATGAGGATCGTCGAATGGTGAATGCATCCTGTGGAGGTAACTTTTTAAGATTGACTATACCTCAGGCCACTGAAATGTTTGAAGAGCTAGCTGAGAGTTCAAGGCAGTTTGGCAGTAGACAGGGATCCCACTCAGTCAAAGCAATTAATTCAGATCAATTACAAACTGACATGAATGAACTGAAAGATATGATGAAGTCTTTTATGCTGCAAAGTGGTGGTCAACAACTCCAAGAGCCGAATGCTGAGGTAAACGCTGTTGGTGGATGGCAACCAAGGCCAAGGTATGATTCTCATAATATTAATTATCAGCAACCTAGACCTCAAAATTCTATGACTGTTGAAGATATGATCAAGTCCTTAGCTCAAACTGTGATGCAACAAAATGCTAGAACGAAATCAAGCATCCAAAATCTTGAAAATCAGTTAGGACAGATTGCTCAAGTTGTGAGTAAATTAGAGGCCAGGGAACCGGTAAGAAACCCGAGAGAAAACGTCAGTGCAGTGTTCCTGAGGAGCGGAAAAACTTTAAATTACTGTTCTGTGCCAAAACCGCGATCGCCAGATCTGAGTGGCGATCGCCATGAGATTACAGAGAGCAAAACAGGATCTGCATCGCGACCGCGATCGCCATATGGCAATGGCGATCGCCATTCCATTCCAGAAGCCAGGAGATCCCTGAGTACATTGACGATTATGTTCGCCCGAATTTTCCCCCTCTGTTCTCTCAGAAGCCTGTAGCCCCCTTTCCTGAGGCATTGAAGGATACTCGAAGGCTGGAGAACGACAACGAAATCTTCGAAACCTTTAGTAGGTGTGAGGTAAACATTCCTTTGCTCAAACTTGTTAAGAGTATTCCTAGATTTGCTAAGTTTTTGAAAGAAGTTTGCACTATTAAAAGAAATCAAAAACTAAAAGGAAAGAAGAAAGTTGAAGTAAGTGAACAAGTTTCTGCAGTGTTTCAAAAACGCATGCCTAAGAAATGTGGTGATCCAGGCATATTTAGCATTCCATGTGTGATTGGTGAAACTAAATTTGACAAAGCCATGCTAGATTTAGGTGCATCAATCAATGTTTTGCCTTACTCTTTGTATGAATCACTAGGCTTAGGACCCTTGCATAAAACAGGAACTGTTATTCAACTTGTTGATAGGTCTACTGTATACCCGAAAGGGGTTGTTGAGGATGTTCTTGTTATGGTTGGTGATCTGATTTTTCCTGCTGATTTCTTTGTGTTGGATATGGAGCATGCTAATAATGTCACACCTATACTATTAGGTAGACCTTTCATGAAAACAGCACAAACGAAAATTGATGTTAATAGTGGGACTCTCTCTATGGAGTTTGATGGGGATAAGGTAGAATATAATATATATGATATGGATCCCATTGATAAGAATTCTCTATGTGCTATTGATGTAATTAAGCCTACTTGTAAGGATGTATTGCAACCTGTTTTAGAGAATCCCTTAGAGCCCCCAAAAGTAGATATTGTTTTGTCTACTAACATGCAGGACTGTCATGCTAAGCCAGAGCCTAAAGGTAAGCTCTCTCCACATCCTTTGGGCAATCGCCCTCCATTACTGACCTCGCCAGGCGAGATACCATTGATGTCTAGTGTGCAGGCACTTGACATTGAGCTTAAACAGCCGCCTGATACGGTCAAGGAGGAGAAAGTGAATGAAACCACCTTCATTGCTAAAGACAAGGTGGTAAAGGTAAGAGGGACGAGATTCAAAGCGTTCCATGAGTGGTTCAAGAAAGAATTCAGACAAGAGACTGTTTTTACAAAGCCAAATGGCGTTAGCTAAATCTCTTGAGTTTCATGTCGAGCCACGACATAAAATAAGGCGCTACTCGGGAGGCAACCCGAGGTTTGAGTTTGTTTTTATTTGTTTTCGTTCGGGTTAATTTTCTTTTTAGTTTTTCTATGGACAGGAGGAAATCACCGAAGCTTAGGGTCCGCTACAGTCAGTAGCCAATCTTGCTGTAAGTCTTCTCTCCCGTCCGTAAAAAAAAAAAAAAAAAAAAAAAAATCCGAAAATCATTCCGAGAAAAAAATAATATATCGGATTAAAAAAAAATAGAGTGCAGAAAAAATATGAGAGAAAAGAAAGTAAGGAGCTGTATTACATCAAGTTTGGTTTCATTAGTACTATCATTCTAGATCTACATTCGCTGGAGCTTAGCTTGTTGGTGACCATGTTCTTTGCAAGGAGTTGATTTGTTTGGGTCACCTTCTACATTGGAGGTATTCTTTCTTTTTCTTTAGATGAGCTATGCATTATTGGATTACATTTAGTGCTCATCTAGTTTCTCATCCTACCACACTTTGAGTTTTATTGGAGGAAGGTCATCCGACCTTGTATGTGAGTCTTCTGTCTCCTTCCCTGGGTTCGTTTTTTTTATGTCTTCCATTTCATTGAGGACAATGCAATTTTTAAGTATGGGGGAGGAGAATGTATTCACATGTAATTATTTGGGTGTTGGTTGTATCTGCATGAGCTTATTGAATATATATGAAAAAGCCACAAAAATTGAAAAAAGGCATACAAAATCCTTGGATAGCAAGTTCTATGCAATAAGAAGGTGGCTTGACCGACATTAGGCTGGGGCAAAAATAAGTCTTGAGTGATGTGAGTTTTGTGAGCCTGAAACAATTATTGAGTGGTTGGGATGAAAACCTGAAAAGGCGCCCAAGCAAGATGAGTGTTATTAAAAAAAAAAAAATGAGTGTTTTAGGACCATTATCATCTTGGCGTATGGAGACATAAGAAGGAGGCGTATAGGAGGATTCGGGTAGGCCACTTGGAGGAATAAGGTGTAGTTCTGGGTATGTACTTATTTTATCACATTGTTCTTGATTATTGTTGTTGTGTTTTGTGTTTTGGAGGAGCTTATTGGTTATGTAATCACTAGGAGATATTCTTGTACTTCCTGAGGCTTTGAGTATTTTATTGTATGGGTAGCTTTTCTGTAAGTTACTCGGGACGAGTAAAAGTCTAAGTATGGGGGTATTTGATACGCTGCACTTTGTATAGCGTAACTATGGATTATTACATTAGTTTAGGAGTATTATCATTTGTGTTTCGAGTCATTATTATGTTCTGAGATATTTATTAAGAAGTGAAGAAATGAAGATCAGAACCGAAGAAGATTGAAGGCTTGAAGAATGAAGAAGCTTCTGCGACGCCAACCGCGATCGCCACTACCATCCAGGCGATCGCCATCATTCAACAGAAGTCATTCGAGAAGACATCAGAGACCGCGATCGCCATAGACGAGCTGGCGATCGCCATGAATCATGTGAAGTTACTGCTGATTTATAACGTGGGCCGTACGTGGATCAGAAGCAAGGTGGGCCCACTGGAAGCAAGCAGCTCAGTTTGGAAGCAAGCCTTTACGTTAGATTTATTTCTTTACCTTATGTTCCTTTTTGTTTTATTTCTTTCTTTTTTTTCCTTTTTCCTTAATTAGTTTTAGGATATTTCTTTTACCATATATTTTTAGGGTTAGTCTCTATTTAAGAACCCTAGTTGTTATCATCTTTTGATCGATCTTTTCCAGGAGACAATTTAGTTCTGCAACCATGAGCAGGAACTAATCTCCATTGTTTTACCTAGCGGTTAAAACCTTCAGTTATTAAGTTGTGAGATTTCTAAACTCTTGTTCTTTTCCTATGGGTTTGTATTAATTCTCTTGTTCTTCATCTATTGATTTCTATTAGTTTTGCTAACTTGATCACCTAGTTTGATTGATAGTTTTCTATTGCTAGACTAGGAATATACGGTGGAATTCCTTGTCATTGTAGCGCTCATAACTGCATGATCTGGTAGTTGATTGCTTTTATGAAAGAGAATTGATTGCATGTTAATACTTGACGGTTGTAAGTTATTGCATGCATCCTTATGATTCTTGTGCCCTTTGCTGCTATTTCATCTAATCTTGAGAGGTTTCCCTGATTGTTGAATAGTAAGTATTATCAAGACCGGTTGGCCTGCTGATATATTAAAGATTGGAATAGGAACATTCCCTAGGATTGATAAGAACTTGAGATAAATCTATGATCAACTTGATTGATTGTTGTGTGGATACTTGCTAGGTGAAACCCCTTCTCATCATATTCACAACCAAACCTTCTTTGCTTTATACTTGTTACTTTTGTGTTCCATACAATCAAAACCCCCCTTGGTTACTTGTTACTTGTTTGTTAGTTGGTATTTCGCTTGACTGCATAGCGATTGGTATTTTGATTCCCTTGGGATTCGACCTCTACTTACTTGCTATACTCTAGTTAGTGTTTAGAGTTTATTTCTTTGATTTGGCACTACGACTTTAGCCTCATCAGTAAGTAAAATTCATATAACATGTCATTTTTTAAAAACTACTTGTAGCAGTGTGACAAATAGTAACTCCAACCATCTGGTTACTTGAACAACGTCTCAACCACATTGAATCAATTATTCTGGAGAATGTGGAAGTACTTCGAGGTTATGCAGATGACGATCCACTGAAAAAAATTATAATGCAAGTAATAGGGCGGTCATGACTCCAGGTCTTCCAGAGGTATTCCGTAATACATGCGTTGGTTCTTCCCAAAGATCAAGGGCAGAGCGGTTGGACTCAGATGCCGAACAGTTACAGGACGGATCACCCCGAAGATATAGCGGCGGGCAAACCTTTGGAACGTACAATCTCGGCAATCCCGGACCTAGCTCCTATATGCCCGGTTTTGCAGATTTCAGAACATCAAGTGCAACTGGTTTAGGCAGTAGCCGAAGTTATGGTTCTCCCCCGTCCAGAGAGCCAACTACGACCTATTTCGACGGTTATGATAGAGGCCATGCATCTGGATATTGAATGACGCATGACAAACATCATGCATGCTCTATTCCGAAAGTTTGTTTTCAATTATGTGTTACCGCAAATTAAGCTTTGAATTATGAAGTTGTAGCGCATTCTGCATTTCGTCCTGTTATGAAAGCTTTTCGTAGTTTTCGATTATTTTGTTGTCAGGCAACCGAATTGTGGTTTCGTGAGGATTTGGGATCTAATCCAGCCCTTCTCAGTAGAAACCTGTACCACATCTTCTGAAAAAGTAATGGAATCATATCTGGCATAGGGCCCGAATTCTGAATTCGTGAGGGTTGATTCATGGTTTCCGCGGGAATGAAAACCTACGTCTGCCCAATCTTCTGAAAAAGTAATGGAATCATATCTGGAAAAGGGCCCCAATTGTGAATTCGTGAGGGTTGAATTGTAGGAAAGTTAAATTCATTTTAAGTGCAGAACTACCTCCAGATATGCGTCGTTCATTTCTACGAAAGAACTTACGTACGGCTTACGATGAATTCATGCGTTTCAACGTGATAACCGTGTCTTATGACTCATTCCGCATCAAATACATGGAGATGGAGCGTGGCTTTGAGATATGGAAGAATTCGAGGGACTCAGATCCGTACGTCCAAATCGACATTCGCATTTTGCAAGTTGGATTTCAGACGTACGTTACAACATTAATACAACTCAAACATTACAACATTGGTGAAACTACAATATAACAACATTCGCGCAATTAAAACATTACAACCATGGTAAATTTGAAAACATTGGAAAACGAAGGGGTACGTAGTTCTGAGACGAACACAGAAGTTCACACTTACTGTTTAAAATAGTAAAGCCTAGTCGGCGCGGTCGTTAGGAGCCATGGTCTTCCTTAGAGTAGAGACTTCATGTTCCAACGAAGAAATACGCTGCAGTAGTTTTCTTATGGCGTTTTGCGAGTACTCGGGATGAGGAGGATCGATCCACTGAGTGAAGTAGAACATGGTATAACCGGTGCCAGGGCACGACCAGAACTTCCTGCCTATGTTTCTCCTCGATTCCGACTCCGCCATTACGGTTGCCTTATTGCATTGACACATTTTAACTTTGCTGCTTCCAGATGAGCTGAGTTCGGACATGATTTCAATAGCTTACAGTTAGACAGAGTGAAAACTATCTGTTGTCCCACCTTGATTTAGAGTCGTCCATTTATAGACGTCGTGCAACCTTGTAGTCCTCCCCAAATTACGAAAATGCTTTCCAAACGGTCCCGAATTGTTAATTCGTAAGCTATCAAAATGGCCTCAGTAAACTCTTCCCGAATTGTGCATTTGTGATATCTATTGGCGGTTTTGCATAATATTTGTAAATAAGAAACATCATGAAACCTTATAAATAGGCGGGAATATTAGAAGACAATGGAATGTATAACAATGGATATAACAATGGATATGTTAGTATACCTCTTGGTCGTATATTTTACTTCCCTTCAAATCTGAACCGTATGAATCGTATCAAAGAGGTTTTAGAGGAAAAAGATGTACTAACGATTTTGAACCGCTGGTTGGAATTCCAATATCCTGTCACAATTTACATGATGTAAAATGATAAATTCCCCGACAACGGAGGAACATGTGATGGTGATGAAGAAACAAACGATTATGTTGAGAATATTTATTCAGATGACCGACCACCCGAATGCAGAACTCGTCCATTTTAGCATATACTATTTCTCGGAAATGCAAACACAGAATCATTATGTTCTTAAAAGTTCGGCAATGTTATGTTATCTTAAAGTTCCCGAATTGTGAAATCGCGGGGTTTTGGAATCTACTTTTTCCAGAAATACAGACTACTCTGCGCTAGATTCTGAAAAGTTGTCAAGTCTTTTCTTACAGTTCCCGAATTGTGAATTCGCGAGGTGTGGAATCTACTTTTAAAAAAAATCCAGACTACTCTGCCCTAGATTCTGAAAAGTTATCAACTCTTTTCTGGAATAGGGCCCGAATCGTGAATTCGCGAGGTGTGGAATATACATTTCCCTTCTCAGTACAAACCTCTGCCATATCTTCGGAAGAATTAATGAAATCATATCTGGAATAGGGCCCGAATTCTGAATTCGTGAGGGTGGAATTTACAATTTCCCAAAATCGTAGATTCCTGACATATTGCTCTATCCTCAAAACACCCTAAACCTCACGAAGCATGGATTCGTGAGGTTTTGTTTCCCTATATATATGTCCATGTGCAACGAATAAATTTTCATCTAAACCAAACACCAAAAGAAATACGGTCAGTCAAGGTTCTAGCAACTCCTCTCGCTCGGTTCCCGAAGTTGACAGATTTTACGATTATTTAGGGGTATACTGCTTCCAACTTTTATTTCTTACGTATATGTGGTCGAAAATTTGAATGTGCATAACTGATTGTGTTTGTAAATACAGGATTGCGACTACCCGGACCAAGTAAACATATTGAAGAAGCGTTTAGATGCGGGTAACGAAAAAAATAGTCAGCTTCTAATGACAATCGATGATTTGGAATTCGAATTGTCTTGGTATAAGGAGAAGTACGAGGACCAGAAGAAAATGTTGAGTTCGGGGGAGGTATACCCGACAGAGGTTCTTCAAGCTCCTGCCATGCCATACGCAAATTCAGTTCAAAGCAATAGATATGCTAAAACTCTTACGGTTATCCTTCTTGTTGTAATGATGATTTTGATGTCCCGTGAGTTTTCTAGGCCGACCGAGCGAACCGGGTGCTGCAGCTACGGCTTTTCGAGGCATTAGAGGGGGGGGTCGTACTTTGTTTGTCTATGCAAGGAAGTTGTTATTTTCAGTAAGAAGTTATGATGAATCTCTTTAACGGAATATGTCTTATTTTACGAAATTATATTGGTTGGTAGCGTTTCAAAAATTCTTACCATATTCACTACAACAGTCAAAATAAATACTACATAAACATACCAACAAACGGATTGAATAATGAAGATACGCATCGACTACGCTAAAGGTCTGTTGTGTAGCTGTCGTAACTATTGGAAATGGTATATACGATCCTGAAATTGATGTTCCCAACCACTTAAGCTCGAATGATGGTGGTGGGTCCAATTATAAGCAACCGGAGGAATAGGAGCGTTATTTGATAACTTGACCTGCATAAAACATAAATATAATGTCAAAAATATTCCAAGTCATTCGATTTCGAAAAATAATTAAAGTACATCACATTTTACTAACCGGTATGTAATGATCTTGATTTCCCACCAAAGCAATGACAATTACGTCTTTCGGCTCTACGGGGCTACCCTTGGAGTAGAATGGGAGCGTAGTATGTGAACCGCCCCATGATAACAACACAATAACTTTTTGGAATGCTGTAGCAGCTATAAATCCACAAGCAGGCATCTCCATCCAAAACTCTCGGTTTGTACATTGCCCTAACCAACCTATACGCTGGACCAATACATGTAATCTTGTGAATGTGTAACCAATGTTGTTGTAAAAGTTGTAGTTCTCTTGAACCTCGTTCACCATTGTTGTGCGCACATGTTTCCATGAATCCTCATCTTCTAAACCAAGAAGCCATGCAAGAGATCGGTACCCACAATGACCATCTCCCCTTACGGTTTTGTAGTTCGTAATATAACCAAACATGAAATGATCTATCTGGTTTTGGCCAAACACTTTCTCATAATCAATACCCTGACTTACACCTAACCGCTCATCATCAGCATCGTCTTCCAAGTCGTCCTCGTCCTCGTCCTCAAATTCTTCGTCAGATTCCACAAATATCTCCCCTTTTGGCCTTCTGTACCTCCTCCGACCTATATTATCATTGCCTGATACATGCTCATACCAAGTCTGCTCCCTCTTCTTAGGTTGAGTCATACGTGGCCTGCCTTTTTTTTTATTATATCCCGGTGGCGGCTCTTGCAAAGGACGTCTGCAACCATTGTTCACCTCATTTTCCTCATCTAGGGGGACTGTATATCCTTCTGGTGGTTTATGCCAAACAATTTGTTTCCAGAAGTCGTGAATTTCCCCTAAAGGAATTGGCACCCCCATACTCATGTAGCTGTACAAATCATGTGCACAAGGAAGGCCTCTTACATTTCTCCACCATCTATCGCTGCACGCATGAGGGTGGAAACCCTTGGAAGGATTATCGATCCTATCCATGGTCTCCATAAGTATATTCATACAGTCAGTTGAAACCTTATTTACGAGCTCCACATAATATGTATACCGCCCAGTTCCTTCCATGTGAATAACTTTGGAGAGTCTGGTATTGACATCCATTTCCATTTTCCGCTGAATACCCAGAATCTGAATTAAGATAGTTGAGTGGATCTCTTGTGCTATGGTGTTAAACGAACCAACACTGTTGTCTATGAAATTTTTCAACCTCGAGTGAGCACCTTCAACTCTACAATACAGATTAATAATTAATATCAATAATTGTAAGACATGATTATATATACAAATTTAACACATACATAAATAACAACAGTAATACCTATTCGTTGTCCTCGTAAGCAAATGAAATATATTGTCTGTCCATGCCCGTACAATGCGCTCTTTGTAAGGAGACAACCACGTCTCGTTTAAATAAGGATAAAAGCCTGGATACTTCTTCCTTATCTCAGGGACACGGCTATTATACGTCTCTACTGATTTAGAGTTGAATACACCTCTACAACTATTCCCAAACGCTTCAACAAAATTATGGTTTCCCGTTGCTGTTTTTACTTGTGCCTTGCAGTTACACAGTATATGAAACGAACACAATAGGTGTTTTGCATTAGGAAATACCTCAGCCATTGCCTTAATCTCCGCCAGATCATGATCCGTCACAATCGCTCCAGGAATTTGTCCAATGTGATCGTACATTTCCTTCACCTTCAAGAGAGTCCACCTGTAGTGGTCAAAGTTCTCTCGTGCCATGAACGAGTACGCAACGTTGAACGTCTGCTCGGTGCAAGTAAACCCTACAATCTCCAACAACGCCATATTGTACCTGCATTTTCACATAATATTTATTACTACACACTTTCTAACAAATTATTCAAATTAAACAAAAACATATACACTTATCATACGTGTTCGTCTTGTACGTAGCGTCCATGATGATGACATATGAGAATAACCGCAACAAAAACAACGACTTCGGGTTTGCCCAAAAAAAATCTTGAATTATGTCGTTGTCGTGTGACATAGCACGGGATCGTACCATATAACCCCTCTCCAACAACCAACTTCGTGTAAACTCTGTTACATATTTTCCATCCATCTCCTTAAGACGTAGAGTGTAACACATATTTTTAATTTGAGTCTTCGACGTAATCATCTAGCCACCATGCTTCGCTGCCAAAAATAAAAAAATCTCCGCCAGCTTCACATGCGCTTTTATCAGAGAAATGATATCCCTTTTCTGTTCCTCGTTCATTCTTCCGGCATATGCATGACCCACCAGTCTTTCTGGGAGGGGGTGATTGTGACACCCGCACACCACTCTCAATGTCCATTCGTTATCCTCACAGTGACAATGGAGGCGAAACGGACACATACTTTTTTTGGACCTCGGGTTGCGAATCAACAAATTTTTTACCCCACGATAAGCCCCATATTTCTCACATGTAAGCTTCACATAGTTCTCTCCTGAACGGTCAGTTATTAAGACCATGTTGTTCTCTGTACCGATTCCACGTGCCCAACATAACACATCTTCTTTGTTATTCCACACATAATCGTTTTCAAATAACAATGTGTAGTCTTCCTACAAATAACGATGTGCAATATAACTCATGAACTATGTACTCCGCTTTATTAAATAATTCAGTTAAAATAACATAAATAATGCTAAAACAGAACAATGTGTATTCTTAACTACCTCGCGAATCCTAAATTCGCACGGCATAATTCATACTCCCGAATCCTCAATTCGGGATGCATATTTTACTTCAAATTCATCTACAACAGTTTACTTTCTAACTCCATTTCTACAAATACAGTACACAAATATTAGCTTCACCACCTCTAAATTACAGTACAATATGTACGTACACATCATGACGTTTTACACTCTTAAAAAAATTGTAATCTTGGATACGTATTCTAACATACAATGTATTTATATATATATACATTCACAAAACTAAAATATTGACTGAAACAATTAAATTACAAGTACATTATGTAACTTACCATAATTGTCTTCTTTTCTTTTTTCGAATCTCTTATTTGAAATGTCGATTTTCCTTCCTCTTCTTCTCCTACTCTCTTCCTTCCTCTTCTCCCAACCTTACCATCACGTACACTATATATATACCCGACTAAATCAATTAGGCATGCAAAGTAGCCGAATTCTAAATTCGCGAGGTCTTCGAGCCTTTTTCTTCGGGAAACCGATCATATCCATGCCCTAGATTCCTGACAAGACTGCGAATTCATTACGTACAAGCTCACGAATTATGAATTCGTGAGGTCTGTATTTTCATCGAGATGCGAAGATATCCTAGCCCTAGATTCCTGACAGAACTGCATATTTATGCTCTAACACCTCACGAATTCAGCATTCGTGATGTCTGTACATGCTAGACCGGATTATCATTTCAAAACCGGATTTCCGAAAAATTAATTACTGAACCGGTCCAATTTATTACTGAACCGGTCGCCTCATATATATTTTATTTATTTAAACCGGTCGTAAGAAAAGTTCAAGAAAACCTCACGAATGCAGAATTCGTGAGCTATGGGGCAGTGTTAGGTGCCACGCGACGCTCAGCTCCGCGCGACTGTCAGCTCCACCGGAAAATAAAATTGGTCATTCAACCCGTCCATCAGTCCATTCCAGTGCAATTAGAATCACCCGAATGAAAGCAGCAAGATGATATCATGATAACGCAAGCATGTTGTCATGCTGACATTGCTACTCTGCTGGACCGAGAAGTTGATTGGGCTGCTGTATATTTGTGGACTGGGCCTTCTGTTTTTAGGCTGGACCTGATCGGATTGAGAAATTATTAGACCCAATAGTTCTTTTAGGATAAATTTTGTAGTTTCTAATCCTAATTTATAAAGTTTGTACTTATTGATCTTTTAACACTTAATAATGACAGTTTTTCGTCATCACTTGATGACAAATTTATACTTTATGAAAGTGTCACCATGTGTTAAAGAGTCAATTAACACTTTATTAATTTTGTATGGTTATAAAATATAACTTAAACTTAGTTAGCCTGAGGAGGGTCGAATTGAAGAAGCAAGCTTCTGCTAACGTGGATTCCAATTAAGAGACATTGCTCGATTTTTTTTCGTGAAATAGACACTTTTTTGGAACAAATTCTCGTTGAAGGCGTAGTTTGAAATATTTTTTGCAATATAGGCACATTTTTCGGGTTTGGAAATTTGTAACGAAGGAGACACCCCTCGTATGAGGGCAAAAAAATTTGGCTATAAAATGCGTTGTCGATGACAACACCTATATTTATTTATTTTGTTTTTTTGTTCTTATTTGTTCTTTTAACATTTGGCATACTTATGCAAGACTTGCGCGGGTTTGGGTGGCTCTTTTGGGATAGTTCAAAATCAGAATCGGATGAGACCAGTTTCGTTGGGTCTGCATCGATCCCAACTTTTTCCACATATGTCTCACACTCGATTACGATTCCGAATGACCCCTGACGAGCCACTCGAACCCGCGTAAGTCTCACTATTGTAAATGGAGATTTGCAGATTCATTCCGCAATATCAGACGACGAGACACATATCTGGTGAAATTTGAGATCGGTATGGACCCAAAAAAAGTAGTCTCGCTCAATTCTGATTCCCAAAAATAAAAAACAAGCCATCCGAACCCTTCCACTACCTAAAGAAGCTTCATTAAGTTGACGATGTCGGATTCCGAGGGATTGTCAGGGCTCGTTCAGAATCATAATCGAGTGAGAGACATATTCGGTGAAAGGTGGGATCCTTACGGGCCCAACGAAACTGGTATTGCTTGATTCCAATTTCGAATAATCCCAAACGATCCACCCAAA
The DNA here is from genome assembly GCA_029168935.1 of Oxyria digyna. Classification (NCBI taxonomy): domain Eukaryota; kingdom Viridiplantae; phylum Streptophyta; class Magnoliopsida; order Caryophyllales; family Polygonaceae; genus Oxyria; species Oxyria digyna. Next base: position 3,123,721 of record JAPVLV010000017.1, read on the forward strand.
CCCGCATAAGTCTCGTGCGTACCAGCTACCGTAAATGGAGTTTTACAGATTCATGCCTCATTATCAGACAACAAGACAAATATTTGGTGAAAGTAGAGATCGATACAGACCCAATGAAACTGGTTTCGCTCGATTCCGATTCTGAACGATCTCAATTGAGCCACCCGAACCCGTGTAAGTCTCGAGCGTATCGATCCCAACTTCATTTCCGATTCTGGTGGCTCGTTTGGGATTGTTCGGAATCGGAATCGAGCGAGACCAGTTTCGTTGGGTCCGTATCGATCCCAGCTTTCACCAAATATGTCTCTCACTCAATTCCGATTTCGAACGAGTCCTGACAAGTCACCCGAACTAGCGTAAGTATGTCAAATTCTAAAAAATAAAAAATATAGGCGTTGTCCATGAAAGCGCCTTTATAGCCAAAAAAATTTTGCCTTCGTCTGAGGCGATGTCCATAACAACCTCATACGAAGGCTTGTTTTTTTTTGAAAAAAAGCTAGGTTCGGGAAGAGGTGTTGTCCATAACAGCGCATCTCCTTCGTTACAAATTTCCAAACGTGAAAACATGTCTATATTGGGAATTTATTTCAAACTACGCATACAATGGGAATTTGTTCAAAAAAAGTGCCCATTTCAGAAAAAAAAATCGACTTCTCCCGTTCTCGTTATAAACTTTCCATTCGTTTATTTTGTTTCCTTTTCAATAGTTTATTTTTTTTCCTTATTTATTTATTTTATTTTAGGATTATCATTTACCATATTTTTAGATTAGGTTTTCATTCCAGACTACATTCTACGTCGTTTCTAGTTTTTACTCAAAAATAATGAGCATGAACTAAACTCCATTGTTTTTCTGGATGATTGAAGATTTCGATTGATTTGGTTGTGAGATCTTCTTCCTGTTTCTAATATATTGGATTGTATTGATTCTCTTGTACTTATCTGAATTTAATTCTATAGGCTTTACTAGGATAAGAATAGACGGTGAAATTCCTTATCACCTAGTTGTTTGTTGAATTCATTATTTGCTAGATTTAGCAATAGACAGTGGAATCCCATATCAGAGTAGCATCCATAATTTGCATGAACTGGTAGTTGAGGGTTAATTATGAAGAGAATTGAATATATGATTTATGCTTTGCAGTTGGGAAGTATTATATGTATCATGTTAAATCCCTGTGCTCATTGTTATTGTCAGATTCAACTTAGAAGGTCTTTTAGATTATTTGATAGTAAGTATTATCAGGATCGGTTGACCTGCTAATATACATAATATTGGAATAGGAACATCTTTAAAATTGAATGAACTTGAATAGATCAATGATCAACTTATTATATCGTTGTGTGGATATTCTTAAGTGAAATTTTTTCCAATAATATATGTATACACTTGATTTGTCTTTTGCTTTTAATTTTAAAATCAAATTCAACCCCTCATTCTTGTGTTTTGGTAAACTTGCTTTCTTATCTAGAAATTGATTGTGATTTCCTGTAGATTCGATCCCTTGCTTGCTATACTAGTATTTTAGGGACTTTTTTGATAGGCACCTACGACTTTTGCCTCGTCACACACGATTATATAGTGTGTAAGTATGGAGTTTGTTCGTACCTAAAACTATCACTTAGGCCGCGACGCGTTCAAGAAGAGCTATGCGTAGAAGAGATGACGACAACGAGTAGAGCATACGAGTAAAGGGAGTGGCCGGTTGATATTATTACTTTCCTTATTATTTAATTATCATAGGAATATTGTATATGGTAAAGAGATAGATAAATGTCATAAAAGAATATTTCTTTACCTAGTTTAAATCATTATACAAAAAAAAGATTATTTCCATAAAAGATAGAATTATGGTTTGCCTATATATAAAGGCCCCCCTCTCAGTTGTAAACAAGTTTGGCCCCCCGAGCAATATACAAGTACTCTGAGTTTTACCTTCGTGTTCTAGAGTGTAGAGTTGATACCAATAGTTTGATCTTTAACCCACAACTTTGCTTAAGATTCTACACGTAGTTTCTTTTGCTACAAACAAAGTTGTAGTATATTATTAGTGGGTTTTAGGAACTTCTTGGAGCTTATTTGTGCGTTTGGAGTAAAGACGGCGTTTAGAGCTTCTATGATGATTTCAAAGTTTTGGTGCATAACACTCTTCGTGTGAAGGGTGGAGACTTCCACCCTCCTTACGACGATCTCCATTTAGAAGACGAAAGAAGAGACGAAGCCAAAGTGTCGATCGTCGTTGATCCTTTGAAGAAGTTGTGAAGACAGAAAAGTTGTGACCGCCGCCAACACCAGAAGATCTGTTTCCTTATTTTCTTATTTTTCCTTATTTTCGTTAGACTATTTTATGTTATTTTTTTTACCTTTTAGGATTCTTCTTTTCAATATATTTAGATTAGAGAGGAGCTTGTTTCTCTCTAACCCCGTTTACATCTTTCATATCGTTTAGTATACTTTTGTTATGGAGAACTAAGTCCATTTTGCTTAGTCAGACAATTAAACCTTCGTTTTGATAAAGTTGTGAGATTCTCATTCCTTATCAATTGCATGTAAATTAATCTTTTTCTCTTGTTTGAATTTTGCATGATTAATATCAATTGTTTCTAGGCTGTGTAACTAATTATCGTCTTTATTGATCTATTGCTAGAATTAGATTGTTACAGGTGGAGCATATCGATTTCGTGGTAGCAACTGCATCATACTAGTATTTGGTTGTGCTAGTCTTGTGTAGAGGGAATTGGTTTGATTCTAGGATAAAAGTTGGTTGTTTTATGCTGATGTATCTTGACTATATTCAAAATCATAATGTTGTTGTTAAACTGAATCTTGATAGTTTTATGGTTGTTTAATTAGTTAGTGCTATTAGTATTTGGTTGTGCTATTAGTTAGTTCAGAAAAGGAATAGGAATTTCCCTTGCATGAGATATTGAATGGTTATCTTGGATTAACTTGTCATACGAAGTGTGAATATTTGTTTGATTGAGCTATTTCCTAAATACTGATTTCTTCATCCTTTACTTATGTACCTATTTGCATGCTTGGTTACTAAAACAGCTAACACCCCCTTGGTTTACTTTGATTGACACATAATTTGCAAATAGGAATAAACTTTGTCTCTGTGAGGACTCGGCCCTGACTTGCCTTGATCTGCGTATTAGGTGTGTTTGGACTGCTTGAATAGGAGCAATTCGCACGACAAATTGTTGTTTCCAGAAGCTCAAGTTTGCTAAATACAGATTGTTCTTAATTTCCAGAAGCTAAAATCACTACTGACGACAACCCTGGTGTTACATTTACCAGACATTAAAACATAGTAATCTACATCTATCTACCTATGAAAAGGTTGTTGATTGTGTTTTGGCAATAGATAAATGGCGTCATTATAAGGAAGTCATTTCATATCAAAACTATCCACTAACGATTAACCACCCATTTGTAGAAAAAAGCAAGCGGAAAATTTCTTGGCATGTCACCACTCTTACAAACAAGGTGTTGAGAATAAGGTTGCGGATCCCTTATCAAGGAGGGAGAGGAGGCGACAACAATGGTTTGCATTATATCTTCAGTCAAGCCTCGTTGGTTGAGCGAGGTGATTGTCACTTATGCCAATGATTCAGTGGCTCAAAATTTGGTGACCGCAGGGTTGATCAATCCAAGTGAAGACTATAAGATCATACATTAAATTTTTAGATTCAGAGGCAGAATTTATATGGGAGATTCAAAGACTGCAACAACAATTAGAGGAGGCCATTCAAGGCTCTCCAGTGGGAGGGTAGTGAAAGCTTTTATTCAATCTTGTGACAGTTGTCAAAGCAATAAAGTGGAACATCTCAAGAGTCTCGGGTTGCTGCAGTCTATGACATTGCCAATAGTTGCTTAGGCTGAAGTATGTATAAACTTCATTGAGTCTATACCCAAACATGCAGGGTTGGACATCATCCTACTAGTCGTCGGCCGACTCACAAAATACATCTATTTTGTTGCTCTAAGTCATCCTTTTACGGCTACAAAAGTTGCTCAGATATCATTGATAGTAAAACTTCAGAGGTTGCCTGATACAGTAATTTCAGATCGGGATAACGTTGTTACAAGCCATTTTTTTTATGTGAATCATTCACGACTTTGGGGATAAAATTGCACATGGCGACAAAGGCTTGGATGTATAGTGGGATGATAAAACTAGGGCCTACAGGTAAATGTCGTACTCCCTCCGTCCCTTTTTTATGTTTTTATTTTCTCATTTTTTGTGTCTCAATTTGATGTTCTCATTTTCATTTTTAACTACAAATCTTTACCAATATACGTTCATCAAAACCCATTAATTTCCCCCAAAACCACAACAATCCAAAATACACTTTAATTTTTCTCTCTCCCATTATTTTCTCACTCAATCTTAACCCTTTAATTTCTCATCTTTCATCATTCTCATCCCAATACTCTCTCTCCTATTTTCATCCCTTTCTCCTCTCTTCTCTCCTCTCGTTAATTCTCGTGCAAAAAAGGAAAATGAGAACATAATTAAGGGACGGAGAGAAATAAGAAAACTTATAAAGCCTAGTTGGCTTATGGTTCAATTCATTCAATAAGAAATTAAAAACATCATCTCAAAATCATTACAGCTTGGCTATCTCAAATACGATAATTACAAAACTTTCTTATGCAAATATGATAATATTTCATCCGTATTCTTTAGTGTATATTATTTCATCATCAAACGAAAAATAAATAGACTTTTTAGTAAACTTTTGAAGACTTTTTAGTAAAATTTTGATGTAGCTTATAGTGTATCTACAACGATTGTTCAGTACTTTGACTTTCACATATATATAAGGATTATGATCAAGTGGTGGAGCGATCTTCCACGAAACAACTTACAATTATACATGACGTAGCAATATATATATGGACATAGGATGTCATGTAATAATACTATAAATGAGAATGTAGCAATATATATGTGGACATAGGATGTCATGTAATAATACTATAAATGAGAATGATTGTGGACCATTGGATCAAGAGATATCCAAGAGCCCATATGATGACACGTGACACCCCTTGTCATGCCTTGTCACCTTCGTCGGACCACCGCCGGACCACCACCGGACCACCGCCGGACCACCGCCAACCACCTCCGACCACCGCCGGACCACCTTTGGGTCTTGCCGGAATAAAATTGTCACAAAGATGTATAAAATTGTTCACAAATATTTCAAAATTATTTATTACTAAATGTTCATCACGTTGTTCATAAATGTTCATAAATGTTCATTTATATATACTATACTGAATGTTCATCACGTTAGACTTTATAGTTCACCAATTGAATGTTCACCATATTCTACTTAAATGTTCACCAATTGAATGTTCATCATATTATACTTAAATGTTCACCAACTGAATGTTCATCACATTATACTTAAATGTTCATCAAATTATATTTAAATGTTCACCAAGTTTATTACACTTAAATGTTTATGTTATTTGGACAAACGACGAACCACCACCGCACCACCACAGACCCACCATCAAGCCATCACCGGACCACTACTTATGTGAAACACCACTTTAATATAATTTCTTTTAAAAACACACTTAATTTTCAACAAAAATCACCTAAATGTTGTCATACTTCAATGTTCACAAGAATTTAATAAAATGTTCATTACTCAAAGTTCATTACAATAGGCTTATATGTTCATCACGTTGGTCATAAATGTTCATCAAAATGTTGATAAATGTTCATCAAAATGTTGATAAATGTTCATTTGATATACTCTACTGAATGTTCATCACATTATACTTAAATGTTCACCAACTTAATGTTCATCACATTATACTTAAAAATGTTCACCAACTGAATGGTCATCACATTATACTTAAATGTTCATCAAATTATTTTTAAATGTTCACCAAGTTTATAACACTTAAATGGTTATGTTATTTGGACAAACGGCGGACCACCGCCGGACCACCACCAGACCACCACCAGACCACCACGACCGCACCACTACTAACCCACCATCAAGCCACCGTCGGACCACCGGACCACCACTTATGTGGAACACCACTTTAATATAATTTCGAGTAAAAAGACACTTGATCTTCATCAAAAATTACCTAAATGTTCATCAAACATCCTTAAATGTTCACGGACATTTAATAAAATGTTCATTACTCAAAAATTTATTACAATTAGCTTAAATGTTCATCACGTTGTTCATAAATGTTCATCAAAATGTTGATAAATGTTCATTTTGATATACTCTACTGAATGTTCATCACATGTTACTTACATGTTCACCAAAAGAATGTTCATCACATTATAATTAAATGTTCATCACATTATATTTAAATGTTCACCAATTTGAATTAGACTTAAAATTTCATTTATTTTTATACTTTAACTTTTTTTATTTATTATTGGACCACCGCCGGACCTCCACCGGACCACGCCGGACCACCGTCAGACCACCACCGGACCTCCGCTGGGCCGTCACCGGACAACCACCGGGTGGTTGTCGGGAGGTCGCCGGACCACCACAACTATGGACATTGGATGCCAAGGCATCCAATGGCTTAGATTCATTCTTATTTATCTCTATAAGAGATTTTATTATGGGATTCACACCCTATGGACATATACTTTAATTTTGTTCTATTTAAATTAATTAATTTCCTAATAACAACTTGTTGAATCGGGTTTATGAGTGTCAGCATTTTTTATTTTAAAATTATTATTTATTACAATTAAACGAATCTCTATATATATAACTACTAAAACAAATCACATTCCTCCAATTCTAGCTATGCCACGTGACATACTCTTCATTCAGGTCATCCACTTGGCGCCATTTCATTGGTCACGATTTTTACTATTTATTGTAATTTTCTTAAAAAATGATTATATTTGAAAAATCATGTGCAAAAATATCACAAAAAAATTTCTTAAGATCTTTGAGATTACAAAAAGATTTTTATGTGTTAATTTTTTTAGACTTTGACCTCACAATATCCTATTATGTTATTTTACAAATTTATAATTTTATTTTTATGATATGACATATCACAAACAGATTGATTTCTTAATAAATAAGAGAAAAGATTATATTTTAGTGTTATGACAGTGTTTTAAATTATATAGCTTTATATATGTTGAAATTAATTTATTTAAATTTGTTAAAAATTGACCTATGATTATTTGATCAAATAAGATTTTTGGTATAACAATTCATTAATATTCGTTGTTTATTATATTTAAAATTTTAAAACTTAATTATATATCAATATCATTTAAAATATCAACTTATTTTCATATAAAATTATATATTACATAATACTTCGTACTATTTATTAACTATATCGAGTTATATAAACTCTCGCATGACACGGAAACTAAGCTAGTAGGCTAATTTATTTTCAACACAAACTCGATCTAACAAGTTGAAAAAGAATAGCATATATTATTCTGTTATTCTGCATACGAGATAGAGAAAGGAAAGAATTGAGAAGTAAGAATTGAGGAGTAAACAAGGTCGTCTATTTTAAATATTTTTTCATTTATACGTTTATTAGAGTGACACTTGTTGCAAATAAACTCTAATATATGTTGAGATAAATTATGAATAACTAATGAACCATCAACCGAATATATAAAAGAAAATATTCAGGTGCGAATAATTATTAACGTGCGAATATGCGAATGAAAAAATTCACATTAACATTTACATTTAAGCCAACGATATGCATTTTTTTTATAGATTTGCATGTCATTGATAATTAATATGTGAAAAGTACATGCGTGTGCATGTCATTACTGAAGAACGTGCATGCAAATGTGATATTCGTACAATATTCATTCGCATCTGATCCGGATTCATATATAAAAGTATTAGATTATTAAAATTATATTACGTTGTAATTAATTTTAAGATAAAGTTCTCACTTAACATATGTATCGAGTCTACGCACGCTCCTATTCATTCACTAGTAGTTGTCGACCATTTCGGACTTGAAATAATGTGATACGAGCCCGGTGTGGGTTCGTATAGGATCCTTGTTGGTCAAGGAGGTGAGCGTGGTCCGAGGGGGACTCCTACTCGAGCAGCCGCCGCAAACAAGAGAAAAGGAGATTAGGGCAAAATAATTCTTACTTTCCCTCCGAGAAGACTTGACAAGAGTATTTAAAGCTAAGCCCTAACGGTTCAAGAAAAGCGTCTCGGGAAAGAACCGTAAAGAAAACCCGAGAAGAGAGTAAAACTCTAGTTTATGAAAATTACATAATTAATAAATTATCCAATTAAACAAATATTTAATCTTCGTATCGCCTTGGCCTACGACGATCCCTTCTTGGTCTTGAATTACTAACTTGATGCGTATCATTCTCTCCCCCGATGAGATTCGGCTTGTCCTCAAGCCGTAAATCCGGAAATGAGCGCTGCATGTCAGTCACGGGTTCCCATGTGGACAATGCCGGGTCACCCTCATCCCACTCAACGAGCCACTCAGAACGGGGTAGGCCATCCACTAATACTTCGCGGGCAGAAGTGGCGCGAAGTGGTCGAGAAATCGGGCGATCGTATAAAAATTCGGCGGGCAAAGTCGCCGGGATGATGGACGACCCGTCTGGGATAAACGGTCTGAGAAAGGAAACGTGGAAGACATTATGAATGCGGGCGGAGGCAGGCAGCTCCAACCTGTAAGCAACGGCCCCGATGCGTTCGATGATTGTGAATGGCCCGTAAAAACGGCGGGCGAGCTTGGCGGAAAGAGGACGGGCGACCGAGTGTTGGCGGTAGGGCTGAAGTTTCAATAAGACGCGATCGCCAACCTTATAAACGACGTCCTTCCGATGCTTATTAGCCTGAGACGCCATCCGCTGCTGCATTTTGGTAAGATTAGCTCGGATTAAAGCAAGTACCTGCTCCCGATTGCGGATAGCTTCCGCAACTGGCGAAGGCGGGCCGATGGGGAGAGTAACCCGAGCTATGGGGGGCGTCTCACGACCGTACAAGGCTCTAAACGGTGACATTTGCAACCCCTCATGGAACGTAGAATTCAATGCAAGCTCGGCCCAAGGAAGGAAGTCAAACCAACGTCGGGGTCGTCCTTGAGTAAAGGCGCAGAGATATTGTTCCAACCCGCGATTCCGGACCTCGGTTTGGCCGTCCGTCTGTGGATGGTATGCGGTGCTACGTCGAAGCTTCATACCGCTGAGACGATGCAATTCGGTCCAGAACGCGCTGCGGAAGATCGGGTCTCTATCCGACACAATGGACGCTGGGATGCCGTGTAACTTCACCACAATATCAACGAACATGGCGGCTACTTTAGGTGCATCAAAAGAGGAGCCCAAGGCGCCGAAATGCGCGTATTTAGACAGACTGTCAACGACCACCAAGATCGTCGTATGGTTCCGTGATGGTGGCAATCCCGTGATAAAGTCCATGGACACGTCATCCCAAACCTGTTGAGGAACGGGCAATGGTTGAATTAAGCCTGCGGGTTTGCTCGTACTATACTTGGTGGACTGACATATGAGGCAAGAATCGACGAAACGTTTAATGTCAGCCCGCATGCCTTTCCAATAGAAAACCTCAGCAACGCGACGGAATGTCCGATCAACTCCGGGGTGGCCCGCGCTCGGTGTGGCATGAAATTCGGCCAAGATTTTGGCCTTCAATGGTGAAGCAGCACCCACAACCAGACGATGCCCGTAATATAGAATGTCGTCGTGTACCTCAAATGGGGTCGACAGGGTACCTGCGGCCGCGGCTGCGTGCCAAGCCATCAAATCATCGAGGGTGGTGTTCTCGGCACGGAGTCGATGGAGCAAGTCCGGGAGAGGCGCCGATAAGGAGAGAAATTGGTGGCAAGATGCGTCGTCCTCAATCATGCAACGAGACAGAGCATCGGCCACTCTATTGCTAGCCCCGGGCTTATATTCGATACGGAATTTATATCCCATAAGCTTCCGAATGAAAAACTGTTGATCCGGTGTTTAAATTACCTGCGTAAGGAACTCCCTGAGGCTCCTCTGGTCACTGCGAATCAAGAACTCGCGGCCCAGCAAATATTGGCGCCATTTCTGAACGGTGAAGACTATAGCGAAAAGCTCCCTATGGTAGGCTGATGAGCCCCGGCGGCGAACGCCCAACTTCTTGCTGAAAAACGAAAGCGGACGCTCCTCCGGTAATAGCACCGCACCGACGCCTTCGTCAGAGGCATCAATTTCAACCACAAAGGGTTTAGAGAAGTCCGGAAGTTGGAGGATGGGCGGTCGCATCATCGTTTCTTTCAATCGTTGAAACGCCACTTCAGCTGTCTCGGTCCAAAGGAATTTGTCCTTCTGCAATAGATCCGTCAACGGCGCCGCGAGCAAAGCATACTGGCGGATAAATTTACGGTAATAGCCGGTGAGGCCGAGAAACCCACGCAACTGCTTCACTGATTTAGGTGATGGCCAATCCTCCATGGCCGATAACTTAGCCGAATCTGCAATTAACCGCCCTGCGGTCACAATATGGCCCAAATACTCCACCGTGGTACTGCCGAAAAAACATTTAGAACTCTTGACAAAGAAATTATTGGCCTGAAGAACCTGCAGTACTGTATCAAGGTGAGAGGCGTGCTCGGCTACTGACGGGCTATAGATCAAAATATCATCAAAGAAGACGATAACAAAATTGCGCAGATACTGGGCAAACAAGTGATTCATAGCTGCTTGGAATGTGGACGGCGCATTGGTCAATCCGAATGGCATGACCAAGAACTCGAAATGTCCATCATGAGTACGAAAAGCCGTCTTATAGATATCCGACGAGTGCATCCGGATTTGATGGTACCCTGAACGCAGGTCGAGCTTAGTAAATATAACAGCATGTCCCAGCTCATCAAATAATTCATCAGTTGTAGGAATAGGAAACTTATCTGCGACGGTGATATTGTTGAGTGCTCTGTAGTCAATGCAGAAGCGAAAGCTGCCGTCTTTCTTCTTAACTAGAAGGGCCGGGGAGGAGAAGGGGCTTGTACTGTGCTGGATTATCCCCTGATCTAGCATCGCCTTGACCTGGCGTTCAATTTCGGACTTCTGGAAATATGGGTAGCGGTAAGGGCGCACATTGAACGGTTTAGACCCGGGTTGCAAGTGGATGCGGTGGTCCCAAGCGCGGGCTGGAGGTAGGCCCGTCGGCATAGTGAATACGGCGAGATGGCGTTGAAGCGTGTCTCGAATATCCGGAAGCAAGTCCGACGGTAAGCCGGCATCATCGGACGTGGATTGCGGTGGAACACTGAGGATCTCAAAACACTCGGCTATCCCATCTGAAGCACAAAGGGAATGCAATTCGTGCATCGAAATCGGCCGTAGTGATTGTCGGTCTCCCTGTAGGAATACAGACTTGTCTTGCCAAGAGAATTGCATCGTCAACTTCGCGTAGTCATGAGCAACGATCCCTAAAGTCTGTAACCACTGAACACCGAGCACAATAGGTGGGCCATGAACTTCTAAGACGTAGAGATCAATAGAGAACGCATGGCCCTACAGGTCGATAGCAGTCGCCGGGCACTGATGTGTGCACAATAGATAAGCACCATTCCCCACAAAAACACGAAAGGGCGGGATAGCAGAGATAGAAAGCTGTAAGTTCTCGACGGTGTTGGGGTGAATGAAGTTATGGGTGCTTCCACCATCAATGAGCACTTGTAATTGCACCCCACGAATTGTTCCTTCAAGCCGCAGAGAGCGCGGGTTAGGTAGGTCGGCCATCGTGTGAAGACTTGAGATGTCGCCCGTGACGGCCAACTCATCCGTGACGTCGTCGGTAACCTCAACGTCATCCTCCTCACAACTCAGGAGCGCTAGGAAGCGCGGTTTGCAGCGATGGCCCCGGTGATACCTCTCATCACAATTCCAACATAAACCTTTTTTAGTACGGTCTTCACGTTCAGCAATAGAAAGACGTCTAATTGGGAGGGAGGACAAATTACCGTTCGAATTAGGAAGGGCCGGGACATTAGTTGTTGTGGACGGACCCGTGGGTGGAGCGGCTGTTGAAATCACCTGGTCACCAGATTTCGGGCCATGCGAAGTCCATTGACGGCGGGGGTTCGATGTCCACTGCGACGTGGTGTCTGCAAAAGAGGCTTCCACTTCCCGAGCCAAGGCAAACGCTTGGGATAAAGAGGTGGGAGTGCGTAGGTTCACCTCACGTTTCATCGGCTGCTTCAAACCGGCTTTGAATAATGAGATCAGCGTCGTCTCGGATAGCCCTTGGACATTGTTAAGTAAAGCCTCAAATTCTGTTTGATACGCAAGGACCGACGTCCGCTGCTGTAGCTTGGCGAGAAGACCCACATAATCTTCATAGTGGTGCGGATCGAAACGTTGTTGAACCGCCAATAGAAAGGCAGGCCATGTGTCCCCGCAATTATTGCGGCGCTGATATCGAAACCAATCCGAGGCCGGATGATCGAATAACATGCCAACTAAGCGCAGGCGGTCCGGATCGGTAGTATAAAAGTAATCGAAGTAGGCCTGCACCTTAAAGATCCATCCTTTTGGGTCGGAACCATTGAAACGCGGCGCGTCTACTCGAATTTTCGGTGCATTGTCCGGGACTGCTGGTGGGCCGAACAGTGGTCGAGGCCCAGCCGGTTGTGGAGGCGGAGCGGGTAGCGGGGGATTAGGAACAGGTGGTGCCACGCGAAGTGGTGCGCACGCCGGTTCCGGAGGCACCAGGGCGGGATTGGGAATTAGGGCTGCCGCCGGTGGTTGAGTGTGGCGAGTATTGAGGAGATCGTACACAATATCGGTACGAAGGCGTTCAATTTCTTGATCACGACGGACGTTCTGCACATCGGTCGTCAGTTGGATCAACAGGTCACGGAGGTCAGCCACGGCAAGTTGGACGGGGTCGGTGACGGCGTCCTCTGAAGTTGACATAGATGTACCAAATTATTTTCTAATGGGAAGATTGGGCAAGTTGCATGATTATTATTAATAACTAGTCCAATTTCGGTTCTTCGTAAATGTTTTACAAAATAATAAATCTAATATATTTACAATTATAAAATATTAATTTAACAAGTTTAGGATTAAAAAAATTCTAAATAGATTTAGTTTTTTTTTTGCTAAAATCAATTTTTAATAATTTTTTTAGTTAGTATGATTTTTTTTCAAAGTGTTAATAAAAAATTGTTTAAATTGTTAAATATATATTAAAGATTTGAAAGTTATGAAACTTTATTTAGTTAAATTTTTGCATATTAGAAGACATAGAATATTGTTTTGGAGAAGGTTAAAAAATATATAAATAAATATGTTATAAATTAAGAGATATCTTGAAAATCTTAATTAGCCTAAAATAAACACACACTTATAATTTTTCTAATATGTAATTTTTATTTACTTCAAGAAAAATAATTAAGAAATGACATGCAACAAAAGAAATACTAAAATGACATGTGGTAATTTGATTGTGATGTGCCATGTAGCAAAATTTGAATTTTATTTAATGAATATATAAGTATATTAATGAATTAAGTAATTAGTGAACCCATATTTAACTAAAAATGTGCTGAAACAGCTAGCATCCTAACCCTAAGGGTGTATTTGCTAAACTAGTTATTAAACACGTTTAAGTTATTGATCTAGTTTTATTTAGATAACTAGATACGGGAGCCCGTGCTTCGCGCGGACCAAATATCGATTTTAATTATAATATTTTAGATAAATGTATAATTATATATAAAAAAATACAATAAATTTAACTCAAAATCTTATCTCTCAATCTCTCCTTTTAATAAGAAAAACGTTACCAGCCCATCCCGCATCAAATCCGGCTCTTCACCTCACCATTCATTTCTCGTCGATCTTTTTCTTGAGTTCTTCTTTTTGTCGGCGGTGTCGTTTCTCTTCACCCAATGGATCTAATCAATTGAAGTTGTGTATTGTTTTAATAACTTTTTTTATATATAATATGTAGATAGATTAAAATATCTAATTAACCCATATTAATTTTTAACCGAAGGAGGGGACGTCGGGATAAAACGAATGGATTGACGAACGGGATTAGATGAGAATGAGTTTGGAGTTTGTGGTAGAGGAAGGAGACGAAGACGACGTAAACTTAGTTAGTGATGAAATTAGCATTTAAGAAAAATAGATAATTAGGATAAAGAATTAAAATATTAACATTTATTAGGTATAAATTGTCATTACTTTATCAAACCCAACAATTTATGTATATATATATAGACTAGTGACAAAACTAGTATAAGTTGTTAAAAAATGATAAACCGTTTGAAAGCTATTAACTAGTTATAAATTACAGGGATTAAAATTTTAGTCTATTTTTCTTTGTTATTCTAGTGACCCAATTTTCTTCTTTTTGAATAGCCCATTTTTTAGGCATTGCTCATGGTGAAATTGTGTTGAACACCTACGTAAAACCTATTAATTTAAACAATATATTATACCAACCTTCCTTACATATAAATATGTAAAACCTATCCATTTTATTAGCTTGCAAATTGTGAGGCTTAATGGTAGTATATACCAACTTGGTTCTTTAGTGCATGTCTTTCCTGACTCTTTCGTAAAATCAGTAGCAACGTGGTGTTGTTTCTTACCATTACCACGTTTAAATACGGCAATGAACATCTTAAGCAATTCATCATTCCAACTGAAGTGTTAACCCTTTGTTAGGCTTTGTGAACCTTATGAATCCATTTCGTACCTATAACCCTTTCTTCATAACACTAGCATTGTGTAAATAACTCTCTAACATTCTAATAACTTAGTTAAGTTACGAAAGATAAAAGACATTAAATTCACATCAATCGTAAAGACAATCAGTTGTATCCACCTATTATTGAAGGAAATAGATTTTTTTGTCAATAAAAATGAGTAACTAGAAAAAACTAGCTTGACTTTTTTTTTTGTAATTTATGCTTTAAACTAGTTTAGCTAGTTAAATATAGTCCATCAAATCATGCTTAAACATTTAATAACTGATAACTGATTATCTAACTAGTTTATGTGGTTTTGCAAAGACAACCTAATTATTATGTATTAATTTAATTAAAAGTTATGAGTCGTGTCAAAAAATTTATCTTTTGCCAATAAAATCAATTTTATTTCAAAATGGAATAATGAACGAACAACAAATAACCCTGTGTAACATTAACTATAAATATTTTTTTTTGGTAAAAACATTAACTATAAATATATGAGCCTGCAGTTATAGCAAATGTTAGGAGTGTATGATTTGGTTCATACTTAATTCACTAATGCTTGCTAGCTGGGTAGCAATTAAGTTAAATATATCAATATATAACTAGCTAGCTAGTCTTGTATCTTGAATTAATTACCCTTCAAGGATACCAAGATGCTCAACTTTATGATGTTTATTTGAATGCTTGTTTGTTTATTTCGGTTAAAACTTTTGGTTGGTTGGTTTGTTTGTTGCGTACGTTGAACCATTTTGTCAAAGTGAGATGGCAGGCATCAAATTCAACTAGTAAAAGTTATGAAAAGAGTACGTACGTAAAAGCCATTCTCCCTGCCAAACTACGTTCTGTTCTCTTGTCATGAACTCGTGGTAAATAGTGAGCAAATATGAGACGCAAGGATTTAATTTAGCCGAATAATTCAGATATATATCTAGGCATAAATTAATTCTTACTTACTTGATCATGCTTCGATTGTAAATTTCAGAGCAAGTCTTTTGGAGTACGTACGTAGTATATATTAATATATATCAGTGATTGGTATGAAACTAATCATGCATGATGAATCATTTGACCTAAAAAACAAAAATCATGCATGATGAATCTGTATCTGTATATAACTACTCCCTCCGTCCCTTAATGTTCTTCTCATTTATTTTTAACACATTTGCCGAGACACGTTTTGTAACGTGACGTGTCTCGGCAAATGTGTCAAACAAGATCTCATATTACTCCCTCCGTCCCTAAATGAATCTGTATCTGTATATAACTACTCCCTCTGTCCCTAAATTTTGATATTGTTAAAGTTTTCGATGAGACGAATCAAACAAGATCTCATATTACTATGTTTTTTCTTATATATTAGACGATATATCGAAGATTCTCTTATAAAGTGAATAGAGTCAAAAATAACAATGAGAAGAACATTTGGGGACGGAGGGAGTAAATACGTGCATCGCCCTCTTGCCGAAGCAATTAATTTTTACTAGCTTCTTTTGCTAAATAATGTACGCATAATGCATCATTAATTTAGTGTGATTGTATGGATAATGAGACTCCAACTTCATTAATTGATCAATTATTAATATCTCCAAGTAGTAATGTTATTGCCAATAATTTAAAAAAATTCTATCTATAATTGTGACATACTGCATGTACTAGATATTGATTGTCTTACTGTTATGCAGGGTCCAATTATTTATCTAAATGTGTTTTTATTATGATATTTTTATAATATAATAAGTATAAATAAAATACAATGACTCATATAGATTTATGAATTTACCATGTCTTAGATATTTTCAATCTCGAATGTACTATTTCTCAATCTCATAATAATTTAGATATATTTTGTAACATAAATTTCTACAAAAATTGTTAATTATATTTTGTAACATAATATTGATTAAGCATTATGATAATACAATTTGTTAAATGTTAAGATTTATTAATTTATTAATTTAAATATATTAATTATTAATATTAAATAAGTACGATTTACATTAATTTTTTTCACATCCTGATTGTATAGATAGATAACTAGCGTGTGTAACTAAATTTTTTTCCTACTACCATAATTTTCACATTTTATTTTATCTAATTAGAAGATACGTAACTAAATTTCTACTAAAAGTGACCTACTATTTTTGGCTTTCACTTGGCCAAAAGACAAAAAAGCTACACCATAAAGGATGCCCATTATTTGGCCCACTGCTCCCTCGTCCCAATCTATTGATAGATTTAGGAAGTATTTGTCCAATGCCTTATTGGGCACTATAGTGTAAGAGGAACAAATTCACAGGGCAAGGCAAATCATTTGTCAGAGGAACAAAGGAAATACGAATGGAAAATCAATGGCAACTCTATCCTTGAGTTGTTCAGCTCGATGGAGAAATAACTTCATCAAATATACAATTTTGATATTAACATGTTTATGCCGTTAATTGTAAAATTCGTAACTTTGAGTTTCCTTGTGTAAATCTTTCACATTAATGCAGGGTGTTATTATCTTCCATGATGTATTTTATGATAATGAAGAAATCAGGTGCACAAATCCGGGTTGGGTTGTATATATATGGCCATTTAGTTAACAACCATAAGAAACAAAGCATTTCATAGGAGGTGCTTAATCTGGATACTGGACATATGAATTTGATAGGGGGATGTGATGTCAAAGCATTTGCCAGCTCCCTTTTTGTGTCAAAATCCATATCATTCAGAAGGCATTGCCTAAAGTAAGCTATATGCTTACGATTTCTATGATATCTTTTATAGTTGATAGTTTATAAATGTGGTTGATAGATTTATTATTATTGTCGACACTTTAATTAGTATTTGTTGACAACTTAATTATTGTAGTTGACAGTTTATAAGTGTTGTTGACAAGTTATTAATGACGTTCACAAATTATTAGTGATGTTAACATTTCATTTATTTGTGATTGACAGGTAATTAGCGATGTTGACAATTTATGTAGGGTGTTGACAATTTTTTATCTTTGTTTGTAGACAGTTTTGTTATGTTGTTGACAAGTTATTAGTGGTGTTGACAAGTTAGTATTTGTGTTGACAATTTATGTAGGGTGTTGACAATTTTTTATCTTTGTTTGTAGACAGTTTTGTTATGTTGTTGACAAGTTATTAATGGTGTTGACAAGTTAGTATTTGTGTTGACAATTTAGTTAGATCGTGTTGACAGTTTAATCGTGTACACGGCTATAATTATTCTTGTTGACAGTTTAATCGTGTTGACAATTTAGTTTAATCATGTTGAAGTTATAATTATTCTTGTTAATAGTTTAATCGTGTTGACAATTATAATTACTCTTTGTTGACAATTTAATTAATCTCGCTAACAGTTTAATCGTGTTGATAGTCATAATTATTTGTGTTGACAATTTGAATTGTTGGCAATTTTATTTTGCGTTGACAATTTTCTCACTATTGTTGACAATTATATTAATGTTGTTGACAATTTAATTAATCTTAATGATCTTATTGACGGTTTAGACATTTGTGTTTAAATTAGTTTTGTTAATAATGTAATTAGCCATGTTGGAAACAATAAATAATTTTAAATTTTAAATTTTAAATTTTATAGTTTAGGGATCAAAATGAAATGTTAACAGATTAATCAAAACGGGGGAGGGGGATGGATCAAATCGGAGGGAGCCGTAATGAAATTGTAAGGGAGGGGTGGGGGTGGGGCCCTCGTTAATTGGTATTGTACGTTAGTAGGGCTGGGCACGGGTTGGGTAAACCCGAAACCCAAACCGGATTGGACCGAAAAAACCGGACCGAACCCGGACCGAAGTAATTTCGGGTCGGTTTTCGGGTTAAGTTATATGAAATTTCGGTTTTCGGTTTGGGTTGGGTTCGGGTTCGGGTAAACCGAACTATTTGGGTAAACCGAAGATGATTTAATTAGGGTTGGATTTTATTTGGGATTTGCCCAGTTCTTCGCTTCGACTCCTTCGCAGTGGAACCAGTCTCCTACTCTCCTCAGTCCTTCCACACTGCAAGCACACCTTGAGTCTCGCCCACTCGAAGAACCACTGACCTTGCTGACCTTGCTGTGGGAATAGACGACCAGTGGAGAGAAACCAAAGACGCTCAAAATCGGACACCTTGAGTCGCCTTGCTGAGACGAAGGAGCCGGACCTGTCTCGTCTTCCAAATCTCGAGCCAATGAATCCCCCAAAAAATCAAAATATGAGATTGGGTTGAGATTAAAACAGAAACCAAAAAAATGGGTTTAGGTTCGTACAACAGGAGAGTTGAAAGTTGAAACACAAAAATGGTTTTGATCAAAACTAAATGAATACGGCAATACATTGTTTAAGCTGAAAAGGAGTGCGTGCTGTACTGTTTCCAATTAACAACAATATAAAAAGGGTGAAAATGAAGTATGGGAAACAGAGAGACATGGGCTATCTGTGTAAATCGCCAGCTTGCAAGAACCAAAAGATATCAAAAACTGAAATGTGAATCTGTAAACACCGTTCGGTCCTTCGGTTTTTTATTGGACCGGACCGAACCGACCCAAACCCGGACCAACCCAACCCAAAAGATTTCGGTTCGGTTTTCGGTCCAGATTTTTTGGGAATTTCGGGTTTCGGTTTTTCGGGTTCGGTTCGGTTTTTGACCCGTGCCCAGCCCTATACGTTAGTGTAAGTGTGGATAGAAGGGGGACCACTACGTGAGCGCCACATCATCCATAAGTAATTTGGGTATTCAATAAGAGAGTAATTTAATAATACTTGTTAAAATGATAAATGAGAATGATCCAAGAGCCCATATGATGACACGTGACACCCTTTGTCCCCCTTGTCCTCACCGCCGGAGTACCGCCGGACCGCCGGACCGCCGCCAGAGCACCGCCGGACCGCCGTCGGACCACCGCCGGACCATATTTGATGAACATCAAGTGTTCATAAATGTTCATCACATTATACTTAAAAGTTTTCCAACTGAATGTTCATCACATTCTACTTAAATGTTCATCACATTCTACTTAAATGTTCACCAATTTTTGATGAACATCAAGTGTTCATAAATGTTCATCACAAGTTTTCCAATTGACACGTGGCACCCCTTGTCCCCACCGCCGGACCCCGTCGGACTTCCGGTCGCCGGACTTCCGCCGGACCTCTACCGGACAACCACCGGGTGGTCGCCGGGAGGTCGACGGACCACCACAACTACCCCCACTTGTAGTGGGGGTAACTAGTTTAATCTAAGTCATTGGATGCCAAGGCATCCAATGGCTTAGATTCATTCTGATTTATCTCTAAGAGAGAGTTTATTATGAGATTCTCACCCTTCACTTATAACTTAATTTACTGGTGTAGAAATTAATAAAACATATGGAGTTTGGGGTATTTTCCCCAAAAGAGATAGATTTATATAAAGAAAAATATAGTTATATATAGTCTTGTTTGATCCGTATCGATGTATACTTCAATAATATCAAATTTTCATATTCTTTAATAACATGTAATTAAAGATTTTAGCGAAACAAAACGCATATCAAGTTTCGTGTAAAGTTGAGATGAGATTTATATTTTGGGAGCGAGGAGTAAGTTAAGCTTATACAAAGTAGTAAAACAAATTAATTATTGTATATTAATTTCAATAAAATTATACCCTGCTAAACACACAAAATTAAGTGACAGCTTTATCAAGACTAGTTTCCTTCAAGACGTACAATAAGTAAATGAATTTTTATTTTAACCAAAAAGTAGTTAATATCACCACGTTCTAAATTTTAGGAATTAAAAAAAGATTCATATACAAATAAACATTATATTACTGATTTTAAATTTACAAATATATACAAGCATAAATTTATGTACTAGTGCACACAAGTACTAATATTTCTAATGAGTCATAATCATAAGTCATACTTTGAAGTCATAACATATGTTTACATGTAGTGTATATCCCTATCAGAGTCAGATCATATCAAAATGAAATTGAATTGCGAGTTGACTTACGACCTATATATACTGTAGTAGAGAGTACGTAGAGTACTCTGTATGTATAAACTCATACTCCGTATGGTAGGTATATACGAAGGTCTACCACGTAAATGTACTGTACTATAATTGAGGCCACGGAGAATAATAATATTGTGATGAAATGATTGATCCATGAACTTAGAATTGTAGATTTGCATTATTAATTAGTTACTCTTTGAATGGATAAGCACCTCTCTTACTCTATTATTGTTCTTCAATTCCATGACATGCATGAACCCACGTGATCAACAACCATCGTAAAATGCAATCAAGTCTTACTTACAAAAAATTACGTTAAATAACTGAGTAAAAGGAAAAGAGAGAAAAGAGAATAGAAAGTTTTCTGTTATTGATTGAATGAGTAATGCAAGGATGTTTATATGAGAGCTAATTCCTTGCAACAACTTGATTACTCTACTTATTTAACCATTATCAACATATTGTTTTATCTCCTAAGTAAGTATACTTTTCATCCCCTGTAAGTTTAGAGCCAGGTGAATAAGGAGTGAGCATGCCAAGCTTGGACATTAGAAGATTTTGTTGTGCGGATGGCAATATCTTCGTGAAAACATCAGCTAGTTGTTCAGCGATTGGAATATAGGATAGTTGTAGTAGGCCTTCTGTTGGATCGTTAGTTCAATTACTTCTGAGGGAACAAAGTGTATTGTTCCTTCAGAGGTGTAGCAGCGGAATATTAACGCAGGAAGTATAGAAGAACACAAGTATTTAGAGTGGAAACCTCAACCACTAAGAGTTGAGTAAAACCACTACCTTCAAGCTTCTCACTTGAAGGATTTGAATGAGTATACTTATCTTATTGATTTCTTGTTTGTTACAAAAGAAAGCAAGGATTACGATCACGAATCTCTTCTTTCACTCGAGCCCAAACTCAACGCCTAAGACAAAGTATTGCTCACTCTTTCTCTCTTTTCTTCTTGTTCTTCTTTTGGACGATCACACTTGATTCGCACAAGTAAATCTCTCTCAATCGTCACCCCATTCCTAAGCCTAAGACTAGTTTATATAGCAAAGATAAAACTAGGTTTAAACTAGGAAATAAACAAGATTATGGAAAATATATCTTTCGCATAAGAAGATATTATTTCCATCTTTTAAATATATCTTATTCCTTAAGATCTTCATGATATCTTTGCAGCTCAATCATATTTTTCATAAAGGAAACAAGATATCTTCGTTGTTCTCTTCTCATCCATTTCTTTCCTTATTTAGTTCGCCTCTGTTGAGTAACGTTCCTGCTCAGAGTAGATATCCTGAAACACTCAAGTATACATTAGTAGGAATGTTTGTTACCATCAAAACCAGAAGGAACTTTACGTCAGCTGTAGCTTCAACAAATTCCCCCTTTTTGATGGTGACAAACATACTCATTGAATACTTCTAAAACACATCTAAACAGTTCTCCTAAGGGAACGTTACTTATAAGGTTTAAGTACAGATGTTCCCCCTCAAACCTTGACCGTTCCTTTCTTCCCCCTTTTGGCATCATCAAAAAGTAAGTCTAAACATGTACTTGAAATAAAAGAACTCCAGAACTCATCAAAACAAACTAATCATAGATTTAAACAAGCGTCATAAGAACGGACGCTGATACAGATACTGGACGGGGAAAAGAAAACACAAGCATAGAGAAATTTAAAAGAAGACACATAAAACCCTAAGCAAAGGGTACAATAAGCGCAAAAGAAGAAGGATAGATGTGCTAGGAACAGAGAGTGGGGGTCAGATAGAGGAGGAAAGGTGTGGAGAAGAGACTGTTAAACTGCCAAGGGAACCTCTAGTTGGATGACGTCCAACGACGTATCTCAGCCTTCAAGGCAGCAACTTCATTCACCAGATTTCCAACCAGTGAGCACAACTCTTCCATCCTCTGATGTTGATAGACCATAGTTGGTTCTTCACTCTGTTCCTGTGGAAGGTCCTCAGTTACATGCTCTGTTTCACAAAATTCAGCAGAGCGGACCCAATCACCATCTTCATTCTTCTCAAACTTCATCTTCCTTAAATTCGCTTCAGCCAACTCCCTAGCAAACACACCCTCAGAGGGACCAGCTTCATACACCCTCAGGTACTCTAGGATCTTCTTTACTACTCCTGGGAAGGGAAGACCATGCCTATCGTTCCTCCGGGCATGGGCCATGTGTAGCATAATAATCTTTGGTAGGTTAATGGCTTGCCTGAGGAGGAGCTTGTCCATGAGAAGGCAGTCCTGAATGAGAATGGTTGTGCGCTTCTGCTCTCTGGGGGTAATGTTACTTATAAGGTAGCTGTGCAAGATCCGGTTTGCTACCCCCATGGACGAAGTGGTCATCTCCCCAACAACTTCAGTTGAGTAATCCTGAGAAACTCTTTGGATAGCAGCCAGCCCTATGTCTTTTGGCCACTGCCCTTTGACGTATTCTTCAAATCCTTCGTGAGGTACCCCGAGTATGACTCCCAGTTCGGTGCTTGAGACCACGTGGGTGTCCTTCCCAAGGACGAAGGAGGCTTGTATGGCGTGAGGCCTCTCAGTAATGGTGAAGGAGCTGTAGAACTGCTTTATCATTCCCTCATTCACCTTTGGAGCAGTGCAGAATAGATTTTCCCAACCTTGGTGGCGGATGATGTCCACCAGGATGTCCATCCTGTTGGCGACAAGAAACTCCTCATCAAACAGAAGGTCTCTGATGATGGTTCGTTTCCCCAAGGCCTTTCCTGCAGCCACTTGTTTGGGAACTTTCCTTCCTTTGGGTGGCTTGGCTGCAGCGCTCCTTGTACGTGGACGAGAAGGGGAAGGCTCCACTTTTGCTCTTTTGAGCACTGGTTCCTGAGGCTCGTCATCTTCCTCACTGAGATTTAGAATCTCAGGGAACTTTCCCTTGAATAAAGGGGAGTTCTCCTCTTCGATTTCGGCAAGGATTAGGTCAGTTTGTGGGAGAGAGGAGTTTGGAGGGCTGGGCGTGGTTTCTTGTTGGGTTTTTTCTTGAGAGATGGGGCTTGGGATTTTTTCAGTGGTAGGGGAGGCTAACTTTTCAGTAGAGGTACTAGACTGGGATAAGGTGGGTGTGGCCGGCGGTGTTGTTTCTTTTGCCGGCGAGGGTTCTTGATGGGTTTCTTTGGGAGACAATGAGGGTTCTTTGGCTGTTTCTTTTGGAGGGGATGGGGTTTCTTTGGCTGGGGATTGTGGCTTTGGAGTTTCTGTGGGGATGCCCAGGGAAGCAAGGATTCTTCTTAGTGTTTCTGGGCTTTCGTTTCCTGTGAGAGCAACCGAAGTGGTGTTCACCATTGTTGCAGGGAGGATTACTGAGAGAGCTTTTGTTTAGGAGAGGGTAAAGAGAGGGTTGTGGTGATGGAGATTTTGGGAAAAAACCTTTAAGTAGATGCCGAATTTTCCATATCTGAACACCAGATCACTCGTTTCAAATTCAAAAATCCTTTTTCCAAATCTGAACGGTTTTCCATAATTGTGCCGCTTTTTCCTCCAATCAAATATACTCAAGAGCCATCATTACTTTCTCGGTTCCAGAACCTACTCTAGTCCTTTCTCCTGCCGAATGCATGTATCTGTCACCTCAGAGCTATTAATCCCCTCAGCAAGTTTTCAAATCTCAACCCTTATCCTTTCCTTTCTCAATCTGATATCGAAGGTATTGTGATGCTTGGGGTATGTTTACCAGAGATGGTACAAAAGAACATCACAAAAAAAATTTCACATAATATGAATTAAAAACATTTTATATCATGATGAGGGAGTCCAGTTGTGGATGGAAAAACATGGCTCATAGGACTATCGATCATGAAGGTTTATAGGGTGGCCGTAGATTCCCTCTATCCTTTGGGCTTGTATTGAGGGATCAGTACATCAAGAGGGATCTTTTGGGTTAGAAAATAAGACCTTTGCCTAAGGAATCATGCATTTATCAATTTCAATCTCTAGCAAGGTATCTTTCCTAATCACGTATAGATCATGCAAGCAGTTCAAAGGACTCAAGTTTATTTCATAGAAGAGCAGGTATTAATATGCTTAAAGGACTAATACTCAAGATGAATAAACTCACTAATTTCACCAATCATTGGGGGTTTCAAGGAGGATCAAGATTAGTTGAGAGAAATCATACCTAGACCCATACGTAATTTCTCAAAGGGAGCCTTGTTTAGTGGCTTTGTGAAGATATCCGCGATTTGATCCTCAGAGCGGACATGTTCCATAGAGACAATCCCTTTCTCCACGCAATCACGAAGGAAGTGATGTCTTATGTCAATATGCTTAGTCCTAGAGTGCTGCACAGGATTCTTAGAAATATCAATAGCACTGGTGTTATCACAAAGTATAGGAACGTTACCTGAAATGATGCCAAAGTCACTTAGCTGTTGTTTGATCCATATGAGTTGAGAACAACAAGCTGCGGCGGCGACATACTCAGCTTCGGCAGTGGAAAGGGCGACAGTGGTTTGTTTCTTTGATCCCCAAGACACAAGGCAAGGGCCAAGGAATTGAGCCATCCCAGATGTTGATTTCCTATCTGGCTTGTGTCCATCAAAGTCAGCATCTGTGTACCCCAGTAGTTCAAGACTTCCCCCTCTTGGGTACCACAGACATAGATCATCAGTCCCCTTAAGGTAACGCAGGATCCTTTTCACAGCAATGACATGAGTTTCTCTGGGACTGGCTTTGGCACAAAAGCATACACTCTGCATGATATCAGGCCTACTGGCGGTTAGATAAAGCAATGAGCCTATCATTCCACGATAGACCTTTTGATCAGCTTCTTTCTTGTCAACATCCATTCCTATTGAATCATTTGGGGACATAGGGGTTGAATAATTCTTTGCATCCATCATACCAAACTTCTTGATGCACTCTCGTAGGTACTTTTGTTGATGTACCTTTGTTCCTTCCTCTGTTTGAACAACATGTAGGCCTAGAAAGAACTTAAGCTCGCCCACCATACTCATCTCAAATTCACTCTCCATCAGCTTTGTGAACTTGGTAACTAAGTGCTCGTTGGTAGAGCCAAAGATTATGTCATCCACATATACTTGTACTACCAAGGTATGCTTTCCCTCTCTTAATAGAAATAAAGTTCTGTCTACTTCCCCTCTTACGTAACCATGAGATAAGAGGAATTGAGAAAGTCTTTCATACCAGGCGCGAGGAGCTTGCTTCAGACCATAGAGTGCCTTATCAAGTATGTAAACGTGGTCAGGATAGGAAGAATCTTCGAATCCAGGCGTTTGTTCCACATAGACTTCTTCCTTTAGTACCCCGTTCAGGAACGCTGTCTTGACGTCCATTTGTTGCAACTTGAATCCATAGTGGGCAGAGTAGGCGATCAAGAGGCGTATTGCTTCTAATCTTGCAACTGGCGCAAAGGTTTCATCATAGTCAATTCCCTCTTGTTGATTGTAGCCTTTTACAACCAGTCTTGCTTTGTTCCTTATCACTTGACCTCTCTCATCCATCTTGTTCCTGAACACCCATTTGGTACCTATGACGGAGCGATCCTTAGGTCTGGGAACTAGTCTCCATACTTTATTCCTCTCAAATTGGTGAAGTTCCTCTTGCATAGCATTGACCCATTCTGGGTCTTCTAGGGCATCTTTCACTGTTCTTGGTTCAGCTGTGGAGACAAAAGCACAGAAAGCATGAAATGTAGGATCTAATGTAAGTACGGAACAAACCTTCTCGCTGGGTTCTGGAGATACATCAGAGGAGGGAAGCGAAGCACAGTTGCATACGTAGTCCATGAGTCTTGATGGGGGCCCATGGATACGAGTGCTGCGTCGCGTTTCTTCCTCTTCATGGTGTGTAACTTCTTCAGATTGTTCCTGAGATGGGGATTGGTCCTGAGATGGGGATAATTGTTCCCCCTGAGTTTCAGAATCTCCATTTGGTACACTTGCATCTTGATCTGGGGATGCTTCTTCTTCAATGTTCATGTCCGTAGTGGGGATGAATTCCTCAGCATCAGCGAGAATGAACTGTTCCCTGTCTGCTTCAGTCAATGGAGGAGCATTTGGATCATGGACAACGTTACCTGCCATGATCTTTTCATCAAAGACCACATGGATGCTTTCCTCCACCTTCCTTGTTCTCTTGTTGTAAACTTTGTAGGCCCTACTATGTGTGGAATAACCCACAAACGTTCCTTCATCACTTCTCGGATCGAACTTGCCCAGATTGTCTTTTCCATTGTTGTGGACGAAGCACTTGCACCCAAAGACCCTTAGATGGGAAATGTTCGGCTTCCTTCCTCTGAACAGCTCATATGGTGTCTTCTCAATCATAGGTCTCAACATGGCACGGTTCAGTACATAGCAAGCAGAGTTGAGTGCTTCAGCCCAGAAGTTTCTTGGCAAACCACTCGCAATTAGCATTGTCCTTGTCATATCCTCCAGAGTCCTATTCTTCCTTTCAACAACTCCATTCTGTTGAGGCGTTCTTGGTGCAGAAAAATTATGATTTATGCCTTTGTTCCTGCACAAGGAAAGAAACCGGGAGTTCTCGAACTCTGTACCATGGTCAGTGCGTATAGCCCTTAGATGAAATCCAGATTGATTTTCAATAGCATATAACCAAAATTCAAACTCATCAAACACATCCTCCTTTGAAGCAATGAAAATAGTCCAAGTAAACCTAGAGAAATCATCTACAATGACGAACACGTACTTGTTTCCCCCACGGCTAAGTGTGCGCATAGGCCCACACAAGTCCATGTGAATAAGCTCTAAGTGTTCAGAGGTACTTACCTGGTTTTTGGACTTAAAGGATGATCTTACTTGTTTTCCTCTTGTGCAAGCAATGCACACCTCTTCAGATTGACTCTCTATCTTTGGTAAACCAATAACTAGGTCTTTGTTGTGAAGTTTGTGTAGAAGTCTAAGGCTTGCATGAGAGAACCTTTGATGCCATAGATTGGATTCCTCAGATTGTGCAGAAAGGCACAGTTCCTCTTCAGGGATAAAAGATGGATCTACTTTGTATAGGTTGTTCTCTATGATTCCCCTGAGGAGAACTTTCCCTTTCCCATGCCAATTACTTCCCCTTTACTGTTGTTCCCAAAGGTTATAGAACCTTTGTTTTCAGGATGGAGAGATATAAACCATGCTTTGTTCCCAGTCATGTGTATTGAGCAAGCGCTATCTATATACCAGGAACTCTTCTTCTTTCCATCCTGCAAGTAAGGGATTAGTTTTTGCGCACCCAGGCAAGCCAAGGCTTACCTGGGATGAAGAACAATTTTCTATCCTCATTATCTTTTAAAACAACCTTGATCCTGGGAGTGTTCCTAACAGAAGAATTATTGCAATAATTGTAGGCTATCTCCTCATCTCTTGATTTTTTCCAACACTCTTGTTGATGATGTCCTGACTCACCACAGTACCAGCAAACCCTGTGGTGTTTCAGATTGACATACCTACTTTGTCCGGGCCAGATGGTTTTGTTTTCAATTCTAGACCTAAAATCCACCTCTACTGGCTTGGTGCTATTGGCATGTTTTTGCCATATCTTATAGGCCTTCTGTCCATCAAACCACACCTTCTCTTCCTGATCAATTTTCTTCCCTTTATCTTCAGAGCCATTGTGGGAACAATGTGTGATTGATCCTCCACAGGGTCCTTTATGACAGAGGGAATTTTGTATACCAGGAGACGAGATGGCAGTTTGTGAACAGGAGGCGCTATCATAGCCTAATCCAGCACGTGGAACAAAGCGTTTAGAGAAATCAGCCTTCTCCTTATCAATTTTAGAGGTGATATATTCATCTAACCAAATTTTTCTTTTGTTTTCTTCCTCTATTAGAAATTCATCAACTTTCTTAGCAAATTTTGAATTTTCCTCAGTCAAAGTTTTAATTTCAGATTCAAGAATGACAATTTTCTTTTCCAGGGAAGCTATATCAGACACATACTTAGGACAGGATTTGCACGAGTCCGACGAAGGGAACGAAGCCTTTTCAAGTCTAGCAACCTTAGAAGCCCAAAGCTGGTTTTCCTCAATCAGACATGAAATGGTTTCGTCCTTCTCATCGATCAAAGAATTCAGATTACTTTGTTCCTTTCCTAGAGAATGAATGAACCTAATAATCTGAGCTTTTGATTTGTTTTCTAAGAAAGAGTCAAATTCAGAAGTGTTTACCTCATCTTCGGATTTTTCTCCTGTAGCCATTAGACATGTGTAGGGATATTCTTCTTTGGAGTCTGAAGTCCCTCCTGTAGCCATTAGACACGTTTCCTTGGGAGTGTAGAGAAATTCGTCTTCAGAGTCAGATGTCCCCCATGTTGCAATCATTGCTTCCTTCTTTTCCCTTTGAGGGACATTTGCATCTCCTCCCTTCTTTTTGAAGCAATTTCTCGCGAAGTGTCCCTTCTTTTGGCAGTGATAGCAGATGATAGTGCTCATGTCTTTGTTCCCATCAGGGAGACGTTGTTTTTCTCTGCTATCCTTCCAAACTCTTCGAAAGGCTCTTGTGAAGAGAGCAACTTCTTCATCCTTATCAATAATTTCGTCCTCTTCCTGAGCAAGATCGAAGGCTTTTTCGATTTTTAGAGCAATGTTCTGGGACTTCTCTGCCTTCTCTCCTTCCCTTCGTAGCATCTTGCTCTGTTGAATCCCTGCGTTGCTCTGGAGACGAGCAACTAGTTCCTCCAAGGTGATGTTTTTGATATCATTCTGAGCTTGGAGTGCAAGAGAGAACGCGTCCCATTTAGAGGACAATCCCTGAAGAAATTGATGTGTCAGTTTCCACTCAGGGATCGTTTCCCCTAAGAACTCGAGTTGGCCTACGTATCCCTGGAAACGTGAATGGTAGTCATCCAAAGACTCATTCTTTCCTTGAACAGCACTATCATACTCCTTGATGAGAGTCAAGATCCTATTTTTCTTGATGTCTTCATTCCCCTCATACATCCTTTTGAGGGATTTGAATATGTCGTGAGCAGTCTTGTACTTTAGAACCTTCCTTTGATCGGATGGACCAAGGGCAGCGAGTATGACCTTCTTTGCTCTCATGTTAAGCTCCAAGACTTTGTAATCAGCATCTTGATAATCTTCTCTTTTCTTGAGTGTTCCTCCAGTATCATCTGAGGGATCAAGAATCTTCACATCTCCAAATTCTACAATCTTCCACATCTGTCCATGCAGGGAACAGATATGTGATTCGATCTGTTCCACCCAGTATGAGAACTCTCCTGATTTGAGCATTGGTGGCTTCCAAAAGGAGTCGTTGATGGCTGTTCCTGACATTCTTCCTGCAAGGGTAACAATCTAGAGACCAGACTCTGATACCAATTGTTGGATCGTTAGTTCAATTACTTCTGAGGGAACAAAGTGTATTGTTCCTTCAGAGGTGTAGCAGCGGAATATTAACGCAGGAAGTATAGAAGAACACAAGTATTTAGAGTGGAAACCTCAACCACTAAGAGTTGAGTAAAACCACTACCTTCAAGCTTCTCACTTGAAGGATTTGAATGAGTATACTTATCTTATTGATTTCTTGTTTGTTACAAAAGAAAGCAAGGATTACGATCACGAATCTCTTCTTTCACTCGAGCCCAAACTCAACGCCTAAGACAAAGTATTGCTCACTCTTTCTCTCTTTTCTTCTTGTTCTTCTTTTGGACGATCACACTTGATTCGCACAAGTAAATCTCTCTCAATCGTCACCCCATTCCTAAGCCTAAGACTAGTTTATATAGCAAAGATAAAACTAGGTTTAAACTAGGAAATAAACAAGATTATGGAAAATATATCTTTCGCATAAGAAGATATTATTTCCATCTTTTAAATATATCTTATTCCTTAAGATCTTCATGATATCTTTGCAGCTCAATCATATTTTCCATAAAGGAAACAAGATATCTTCGTTGTTCTCTTCTCATCCATTTCTTTCCTTATTTAGTTCGCCTCTGTTGAGTAACGTTCCTGCTCAGAGTAGATATCCTGAAACACTCAAGTATACATTAGTAGGAATGTTTGTTACCATCAAAACCAGAAGGAACTTTACGTCAGCTGTAGCTTCAACACCTTCCATGATCTTGTCCTTAGTGAAGTGACAATCAACTTCTATGTGTTTTGTACGCTCATGGAACACATGATTCTTTGCTATCTGCAAGGCTGAACTATTGTCACAGTGAAGTAGCACAAGTTTGAGAGAATCAAGACCAAGATCCTGGAGTAGGCGAACTAACTAAGTAACTTCAGCAACAACTTGAGTCATGGCTCTATACTCTGCTTAAGCAGAACTTCCAGAGACTACACATTGCTTCTTGGATTTCTAGCTTACTGGGGAGTGACCTAAGAGCAATACATAACCAGTGACTGATCTTATGAATATAGGACATGCTTCCCAATCAGAATCTGAATAAGCTGAAAGAGTGGGGTTGTCATTGCAATTAAGGAGAATACCACAAATGGAAATCTTTTCAATGTATTTCAGTGTGTGAAGCAAGGCTTGGTAGTGAGTAGATCGAGGTTGTTGCATAAATTGACTCAATGTTCGTAAACAAAGGAATGGGTGTTCTATATATGGTAGCATCATATAAAAGCTCTCCATCATTTGGAAGAAGTTTGCAGTGCAATATGGTAATGGAGAGAGGTCTACAACCTTCAATAGATCAAGTGTAAACTTTCTCTGAGTAAGAGCTACACCAGTGTTGAGGTAAAAAACTTCTAAAGTAAGGAAATAATGAAGTTTCCCTAAATTTTTGGTGCTAAACACAAGATCCAAGTGCTCATTTAGAAGTTGAATTTGTGACTCATCAGATCCAGTAACAAGTAAGTCATCCACATATATTGCCACATTTGTGATGTTTGCATCAACTCTTTTGGTAATTAAAGAGTAGTCATTTTTGGATTGAATATAACCAAGTGTGATCAGGGAAGTAGTTAACCTTTGAAACCATTGGCGAGATGCTTGCTTTAGACCATAAAGGGACTTATTTAGTTTGCAAACATACTTGTGAGGATTAGAAAGACCTTCAGGCATCTTTATGTACACTTCCTCAGCCAAATTGCCATATAAAAATGCATTATTGACGTCCAACTGGTGCATTTTCCATCCTTTTGCAACAACTACTGATATTACACTTCTTATAGTAGCCATTTTCACAAATGGGGAAAAATTCTCTTGATAATCTATGCCTTCTTTTTGAGTAAATCCTTTTTCCACAAGTCTGGCTTTGTATCTCTCTAATGACCCATCAGAATTGAGCTTAACTCTAAAAACTCACTTGCAGCCCACTGGTTTCTTTCCTGGGGGAAGTGGAACAACTTTCAAAGTGTCATTATGTTATAATGCCTCAATTTCTTTCTTCATGGCTTGAATCCAATTTGGGTCAGTGGAAGCTTCAAGGTATATGGTAGGCAAATGTAAAGTGGATAGGTTAGTAAGGAAAGCAAAGTGTATTTTGAGTAGTGAATACTTGGAGACCATGTTCACAAAGTAGGAAGAATTACATATATAATCCTGTAAATATGTTGGTTGCTTGTGTACTCTGCTCGGTAGGTTTGTGGTAGGTAAGGAGGGCAGGGGAAGTGGAACAATGTATGTGATAGGTGATGTATCAGTAGTGGTAGTAAGTGATGTATCAATGATAATGGTAGGTGGTGTGTCTATAGTAGGTGGAACAATATTTTGAGGTAGAAAAATATGAGAAGGGAAATCTGAAATAGTGGAGGGAAGAACAAAATTTTGGCTAAGGTCTTAAATGTAATGGAAAGGTGAGTGATTTTCATGGAAAGATACATCTCTGGAATGAAATTTTTTATGAGTTTGAAGGTCTAAAACAATATAGGCCTTTTTTACCAAAGAATAACCAAGGAATACACATGGGGAGGCTCTTGGTTGAAATTTATCTCTTTTTCTCTTTAAGGTAGAAACAAAAGCAAGACAACCAAAATATTTGAAGAAATGATAGTCATGTTGAGTATTGAACAAAAGTTCAAACGGAGATTTGTTATCAAGAGAACTAAGAGGAGTTCTATTGATAAAAAAAAAGTGGTTGTTAGAAAGCAAAGACTCTAGTATTTCTAGGAAACTTTAGTTTGAAAAAATAATGCTCTAGCCACCTCAAAAGATCCCTCAGTTCAATGCTTATCTGCAAATTGTTCAATCCTTTCCTGAGCTTTCAACAAATTTTCCTTGCACAATTGCAACATGTGTTCTTTGTATGTAATCCACTCATATACTAAAGTACTGAAGAAATAGTGAGATTTCCTGAATCCATCCCTAACACTGAAGGATCATATCCATATAATGCAACAAATTGAGACATTTTCAAAGAAGAGTGGTAGGTAGTGTTATACCAGAATCCTGCTAAAGGCAATCACATTGCCCACTTAGATGGTTTAGCCATTGTCATGCACCTAAAAAATGTCTCAACACATTGATTTACTCGTTCTGTTTGTCCATTTGTTTGTGGGTTATAAGCATTGGACAAGTGCAAAGAAGTGCCCATAGACTTGAACAATTTTGTCAAAAATGGCTAGTGAACACCTTGTCCGTGTCAGACACCATTTCCTTAGGCATCCCATATAACTTGGAAATGTTGTCCATGAAAATCTTATCCACTAAAGGAGTTTCCAAAGAGTGTGTCAAGGGTAGGAAATGTGCATACTTAGTCAACTTGTCAACCACAGCTAAGATACAATCTTCCCCCCCCCCCCCCCCTAGACATGGGTAGACCCTCAATGAAATCAAGACTAAAATGTGACCAAGCTTGCTCAGGTATAGGAAGTGGACTTAGAAGTCATGGATAAGCCACATGCTCACTCTTGCTTCTCTGACAAATGTCACGTGCAACAATAAAGGTTATCTTGACTTGCTTTTGTAATGGTCATACAAATAATGACTTGATCCTTTAATAAGTACCTAATTGACCTGAATGTCCTCCTATGTGATCCTCATGCAAGGCTTCAATAATTTGTCTTCTTAGAGAAGTGGTTGACCCCACATAATCTCTGTTATCCTTTCTTAGCAACCCTTGTTTTTAAATAAACTCCGCATTGTCTCATGTTGCACACTAAACTAACAATTCATAAGCTCTGGAACCCCCCTCATAACTATCCTCAATCTGCATCATCGAAACAGGTTCTAACACATAAATGACATTGCAGTTACTTTCAATTGGATCAAATCTCTTGGATAGTGCATCAACAACTGCATTCTCTTTTCCTTGCTTGTAACACTAGTAAAAAAGATGGATTCGGCAACGGTAATTTTACCACGTCCATATAACCGCGGTAAATCATCTTGATAAGTATTTTTATCTCATATTGGAAAAGAACCGTGGTAATTTTAGTGTATATTTACCCCGGTTTTATTACATCCACATAAATACCCCGGTTCTTATGATTATTACCTTGATTTTTCATAACCGTGGTAAATAAGTAATTATGCTCGTTTAATTTTACCTCGGCTACCTACATATTACCCCGGTTGACTGTTTGAACCGTGGTAAATATACTTAGTAAATTTAATTTGGTTATTGGTTTATCTCGGTTCAGCTGAACCGGGGTAATATTGTTTACTAGATTTAGCTGTAACGAATTGTTTCCGGTGAGATTTGAACGAGATTGTAAATTTGGTAAAATTTATATCTTTAAAAAAAATTCCAAAAGTAAATCTCATCAAATAATTGAAAATATACCCTACTTACCCATATTTTCTTGTGTTAAGTTAGGTTTTAGAACTCTGTTAGAATTTATTGTCAATTCAATCATCAAGTTTGCTCCATTTATTTGAATTAGTTCATGTTATTCCTCTATTCTCCATCCAATCATCAAGTGAGTTGATAAGGTATTCAGCTATGTAGTGTTACACATCTCAATCTTGGTCATATTTATGCTTTTGATTAATTGTGTTGAATCACAAATTTCCAGATTTTTTCTATTCAACTTTATCTCTTTACTTACAGGAGAAATACTGTTATCATGGATAAAATTTGGATGTCTGCAAATCGGTTGTCGCATGAATATAAGACTGGAGTTGATTACTTTATCAACGAGGCACTCAAGCACTTTACAGACGGCAAAAATGTACCATGTCCTTGTGTGAATTGTGGCAATAAGAAATATGCTAAAAGCACATCTGTTTATGGATGGGATCGATAAAAGTTACAAACGATGGACAAAGCATGGTGAGATAGATGATGGTTGGATGGAAATTAACGAGGGTGATGAAGATTACGAAGAGGACAGATTAGAAGATATGATATATGATGTTGCTGCTGCTCAAGGCCCTGCTGATGGCTCACTGGATGGATTTGATAACTTACTAAGTGATGCTAGGATGCCATTGTATGTTGGTTGCTCTGACCTTACAAGATTATCGACTGTTTCGAAGTTATTTAACCTCAAAGCGGTTAATGGGTGGACTGATAAAAGTTTTACTTCTTTATTAGAGTTGTTGAAAGCTATGCTTCCAAGTGATAATGCTCTTCCGAGTTCTAATTATGAGGCAAAAAAGATCTTGTCAAGTATGGGAATGAGTTATGAGAAAATTCACGCCTGTCCTAATGATTGCATTTTGTATCGAAAGTAGTATGACTCTTTGGAGAGTTGTCCGACATGTAAAACATCACGATATAAGAAAGAGAAGGTTCCTGCTAAAGTTCTTTGGTATTTTCCAATTATACCATAGCTGATTCGTATGTTTAGAATCAAAGAGGATGCAAAGAATATGAAGTGGCATGACAAAGAGAGGGTAAAGGATGGCAAGCTCAGACACCCGGCTGATTCCCCTCAATGGAAGAAAATAGATTCTAAGTACCCTGAATTTCCTAAAGAGACTAGAAATTTACGTCTTGCCCTTTCCACTGATGGAATGAGCCCGTATGGTACTCTTAGTAGCACTTACAGTGTGTGGCCTGTTGTGACTGCAATTTACAATCTACCTCCCTGGTTATGTATGAAACGAAAGTACCTGATGTTGTCAATGTTGATTTCGGGGCCAAGGAAACCGGGAAACGTTCTTGATGTTTACTTGGCACCTCTGGTTGAAGATTTGAAGCTACTGTGGGAGGAGGGTGTTGAAGCTTTTGATGCACATAAGCAAGAATCATTCATTTTGAGACTATGCTATTTGGCACAATAAATGATTTTCCAGCTTACGGGAATCTCTCTGGTTGTATTACCAAAGGTCATTATGCTTGTCCTATCTGTGGGAAGGATACTTACTTTGATCAGCTTACAAACAAGACAGTCTACATGGGACATCACACATTTCTGAGTAATTGTCATCACTATCGTAGGCAGAAAAAGAACTTCAATGGAGTTGTAGAGGAAAAGATCGCTCCAACTCCTTTGACCGGTGAGCAAGTTTATGAAAGGGTGAAAGATATAAATTGCAATTTTGGCAAGTTTGATGAGTCTGGAAAGAAGAAGGAACCGAAAGCCATTAATGGATGGAAGAAAAATTCAATTTTTTTCTCCCTTCCATATTGGAAGTTTTTATTTGTGCGACATAGCCTTGATGTGATGCATATCGAAAAGAATGTTTGTGATAGTATCATTAGCACACTGCTTAATATTCAGGGAAAGACAAAAGACAACATCCAAGCAAGATATGATTTAGAGAAATTGAGAATCAGGCCAGAATTACATCCAATCAAGGAGGAGAAACACACTTATATGCCTCCTGCGTGCCACACTTTATCTAGAGAGGAAAAGTTAAAGTTTTGCGATTTTCTGTCTAAAGTTAAAGTTCATGATGGGTATTCTTCTAACATTAGAAGTCTTGTCTCAATGAAAGATTTGAAGTTAATTGGCCTAAAGTCTCATGATTGCCATATTTTAATGCAAGAGATCTTGCCGATAGCTCTACGTGGAATTTTGCCAAAAAGTGTTCGACTAGCAATAACCATGCTATTTTTTTTTCAAAGCAACTTGCAGCAAAGTAATCAACCCTGCTCATCTGAATACTATGCGGAATGATGTTGTGTGAGCTTGAAATGTATTTCCCGCCAAATTATTTCTTTGACATTATGGTCCATTTGGTTGTTCACTTGGTAAGAGAGGTGAGATTATGTGGCCCAGTTTTTCTGAGATGGATGTATCCTTTTGAAAGGTATATGAAAGTGTTGAAAGGGTATGTGAAGAATAAAAACCATCCCGATGGATCGATTGCTGAACGATACATAGTTGAAGAGGCGGCAGAGTTTTGTACTCAATATTTAGTGATTCTTCTTGAATGCTTCAGTGATAAAATTTTCTTTTATCAAGTGTATAGGCAATTCTAAGTTGGCTCCCTTGTTATTAATTAAGTATATTTTTCTTGTTAATAATTTTTCTTTTTCTGATTGAGCACATAGATCATAAAAGTTTTTAATTCATTTTTTTAAGTGCAACTAAAGAACATTTATGTCAATGGTCTCGTTTTGTGTGTTGCCTATGAAATCTTCATCTTCCATTATAATTTAAGTGAGAGGAGGTTGTCTTAATTGTTTATTGTTATGCTACTCTTTTACAGACATGACATCATCAAGTGAGCATGAAGATGAATCCGGTGAAGAACTTACAAATAATAAGTCTCCACCTCCTAAGAAAGACAAGAAAAAACCCACTCGGGGACACTCTCTTTTATCAAAGATTACGAGGCAGAAAGAAAAGGGTCAGAAATTTAAACTAAATTGGCATGTGAGTGGACTTGGAGACATTGGTGTAGGGCCTACACGTGCAAACTTTAAAAGTTACCTTGGGATGTGTACTCGTTGTCGTGTAGGTATCAACATTCCTGGATGAAAGCAAGTCCCTAATCACATTAAAGATGTTATATGGAAAGATATTACGGTATAATAATTATTATGCTTATTTGTTTTTTAGTTATTGTGAAAGGCTACTTATTCTTATATTCACGTTGATTTACAGAATGTGTATGATTTACCTGAAAACAAGCGAAGTTTGATTACGAAACAAGCTGGTGAGCGTATGAAGGAATTTAGATCCAAGTTGACAAAGAACTTTGTGTACTTGGACAAAGGAAAAACAAAAGCTAGACCTCATCCTCCATCCAAGTACACATTCATTGATCAGAAAATGTGGGACAAATTTGTTGCTGCTAGACTAAGTCTCGAGTTCAAGGTAATTTTATAGTTATTATATAATTTATAAAATGATCCTTCTAGTCAATGTCTCAGAGTTTATAATTTTGAGTTGATTGACTGTGTTTTATCTGCTGGTCTAGTGGTACTATCTCAGTGATCATTAATATCTTCTTTTTTATGTTAATAGGAGACAGTGAAATACATCGACAAATTGCCAAGAAGAATGAGTATCCTTATAAAAGATCTCGTGTTGGGTATATTGGCATTGCACATGAATTGGTAAGCAAGCAATTATCTAAGAGTCATCGATACTTTTTTACTCTACTCTAAATTTCTGTCTATGTGTTACAGATTTCACAAGTTCAAAACGAACTTCAAAATTTCGGCAAATCTCTTCCTGGATCCCCAATTGAAATACCACGAAATGAATTGTGGGTAGAAGCTAGAAAGGATTGAAATGGAAATTTGGATGAGCTGGTTCAAACGATTGTAGAACGAATTGTAAGTTTGATAATTTGATACAGTGACACATTATTTATAACTTGTATATATAATACAATTCTATTTTTAATAATTTTAGGAGGTGGTATCTCAAAAAGTCTCTCAAGGTGAAACTAGACTTTCTCAACGAGAAGACTTGATAGCTGCAACACTAGGAAGGAAAGAGCATTCGGGACGTGTTCTGGCCACTGGATCAGTGATGACCATCACCAAATACTTTGGAAGAAAGGACCATAAAGATCGTCAAAAGAGTGAAGTAATTGAAAAGTTGGAAGTTGAGAATCTCCGCTTAAGGCAAGAGAATGCAGAATTGATTGGTCAGAGTAACAAGGATCCACAAAACAAAGGTCAAGCAGAAATGCAAAAGGGAATAGAAAGTATTTCAAACTTAAACCTCCCAGAGGTAAAATTTCTTTTCTCTAATTTTTCTTTTTTTTGCATAAGGTGTTATTCTATTACATATTGAGTCTTCTTTACATCAATGTCTAATAGGGTTGGGTTGAATGTGCATTGGCTTCTGCTTCTCCTGGAAATCCAATAGTGGCCATAGGAAAGGTGTTTATTGCTTCTGTCATGCAAGTTGTGGTAATTCAGAATATGCCATTAGAGCCTGGGCATATGAAAGTTCATATAATTGAAGTTAAGATAGATGAAGCGCCTCTTCCAGTACCTATAATGGAAGCAAGAGTTGTATTTGAAGAACTTGATTCTTTTGTCCAATGGTCAAAAGATTTAATTTTCATAAAGAAGGTAAAATTTATATTAATTTCAGAAATTATCATTTCAGCCATAACTAAATATTTTCATGTGTATTAATAATGTTGAAGGGTCCACAACAACCAAATGGTGTGAATAGGAAGAGAAAGAGTGTTGACTCGTGTGCACAATCAAATTCATCTAACACACTCAACAAGGGTCGCACAGGTAAAGCATATAGCGGTGGATTGGTCACAGCTGAACAACGCTCGAAAGTCTCAACTACTACCTTGCACATGTTGGAAATTATTGCTCGAGGTATAGATACCATCTATGTTCCCGCTCCAGAGTATTTTGGCCATGAAAATGAATTTTGGGTTACCAAGGAGCTGGTATTTCAATGGTTATATCAAGAACAAATTCAAGCAACACATGTATTTGTTTACATTGGGTAATTTATCTTAAACTTCAATACATACTTGTCTATGGATGTATAAAATTCTTCTTTTATACTTATATTGATGAATGATTGATCCTGCTTTATTACAGGATTGTGTTTAGTGGAATGAGTTGTTCTTGATCATTGTATATCTTGTAAAGTTATAATCTACTACGCTTTATCTTTTTGTCTGAGCAGGTATTTGATGCACACTTTTAAAGATAACAACCAACTCGATCGTTTTGGCTTTTTGTGCCCGGACTTAATATCAGATATTCACCTGGAATTCAATCAAGGGCGAGAGAAAATAGATGAGATTCGAGATCAATAGGAAACATATGTGCAAAGCTTCATAGAATAGCTGGTACTTGAAACATTAAAACTTTATTGTGAGAGGATTTCATTAGTTACATTTTGCACTTAATCCGTTTTCTAGAATTGATTATGTTTGTTATGTTGACATTATTAAAAACATATTTTATAAATGTCATAATTAATTAGCCATTGAAAAAAGTGCAATTTTATCTAGGTGTATTCAGTCATTTAAATTATTTATTGACCTATCAAATTTAATATAATGCAACATTAAACCGAGGTTAACAGTTTTACCGCAACCATTTTTGCCACGGTTCTTGAATCGAGGTCCTATTTACAAAAAAACGTGGTTAAAAGCTCTTTTGTATTAGTGTAAATAATGGTATAATCTAACCCGAACAACTTCTTAATTGCCTTCTTTTGAAGCTAGGTTGACAAGTGTTGCTCCAAAACATGTTTAAAAGGTTATTGTCAGTTTTGATAGTGAAATAGTTAGGTTCCATGTAATGGTGTCATCCATTGGCATTAAAATTGCCAACAACTCTTTTTCATAGGTAGACAACAATAGATTCTAGTCATGCAATGTTTTGCTCAAATATGCTAAGGGCTGACCTATCTGCATTAAGACTGCTCCCATACGATGTTAACAAGCATCTTTCTCAACTTCAAAAGAGGAAAAATAGGAAGGCTTAATACATGAGTTGTAGACATAAGTTGCTTCAAATTCTAGAAGGCTTGCTCGATTAACTATATTAGTCCACTCAATGCATCCTTTCTTCACAATTATGTCAAAGGCATGCTAATTAGCTCAATTCCTTATGAATCTCCTATAGTATTCAGTGAGGCACAAGAAACTTCTCAATTTCTTAACTGATTTTGGAGAAGTCCAATCCAACATTGTCTTAATTTTAGTACGTTAATAGAAACTCCTGCTCCAGAGATAATGTGTCCCAAATAGTCTATTTTACTCTAAGAAAAAGCACACTTACTTTTCTTGCCATAAAGCTTGTGATGTCTCAACATGTGCAATACTTAGACAAATGCTCCACATGCTCTGAAAGGTGTGAACTGTAAACCAAAATGTCATTAACGAAAACTAAGACAAATTGCCGTAAGTAATCCTTGAAGACTTCATTCATCAAAGACTGGAAGGTAGTAGGAGCATTGATATGACCAAATGGCATCATAGTGGCCCTCATGAGTTCTGATAGCAGTCTTATGGATATCTTCTTCAACCATCTCACTTGATGATATCCAGCCCTCAAATCGAGTTTAGAAAACCAATTTACTCCCTGCAATTCATCCAGTAGCTCTTCTATTGGAAACTTAACCTTGATGGTTCCATTGATCAATAATTTCTATTATTTGGATGACTGCGTCCCTGTCGAAGAATGAGCTGACGACTCATAGGAAGTGGCTTGATTAAGGGAACCCACATGAGCTGTAGCGAAAGCGAGTCCGTTAGATATAAAATGAATAAAAAATAAAATATCTTGCGAGTTATTTGGGAAAGAAACAAAAGTGTTTTGGATTTAATTTTCTCCCCATTTAACCTTCCGTAATCAATACAAAATCTCCAAGATCCATCCTTTTTTTCACCCACAATGTAGGTGCGGCAAGCGGACTGCGACTTGGTCGAATTGTAGTGCTTATAAGCATTTCCTTGACTTGCTTCTCAATTTCATTCTTCTACAAGAAGGGATATCTATAAGATATAACACACACAAGTTGCACTCCAGGATTGAGATGAATGTGATCTTCATGCTGTCTTATAGGAGGCAATTCAGTAGGCACTGCAAATACATCCTCAAACTCATGTAAAACTAAATCCACCTGAGAAAGTAATGATTCCTCTTTACCTTCAACACTGAAACACTGAGCAATGTGATTCATCACCATAGCGACCTTCTTCTTCTACAATAGCTGAATCCTAGCTCCTTTCATCATCTTAACACTCCCATGCTCACTGAATCCATGTAATTCTACTCTGTTACCATCCTTAATAAAATGACATTTCAGTTGCTTTAAATCAAATGTTAAGGGATTGTATTCCCTTAAACAGTCCATCCCTAAGACCATATCACATCCCCTAGTTTTAGAGTTCCGATATAAAAGTTGAACACAACATTCTGCATTCTCCACCGGTATCCTTTGCAACACTGATGGCTAAACATCTTGTTTCCATTAGCTACTGCAACTAACATGACCCTTGCTTCTTGTAGCTCATACTCTGAATCTATAGCTACTCTTGGGTCCATGAAGCTATGAGTGCTTCCACTGTCTATCAAGATAATAATAGGATTGTGCTTTACCATGCCTTTGATCATGATGTTGTTAAGAGCAAAACTACATGTCAAAGTTTGAACATATACTTCTTCCTCCTCAAAGCTACAGAAATCCATATTTTTCGTCATTACTCAACTGGAGTGTTGAAGCTACAGCTGAAGTAAAGTTCCTTCTGGTTTTGATGGTAACAAACATTCCTACTAATGTATACTTGAGTGTTTCAGGATGTCTACTCTGAGCAGGAACGTTACTCAACAGAGGCGAACTAAATAAGGAAAGAAATGGCTGAGAAGAGAATGACGAAGAAATCTCGTTTCCTTTATGGAAAATATGATTGAGCTGCAAAGATTTCATGAAGATCTTAAGGAATAAGATATATTTAAAAGATGGAAATAATATCTTCTTATGCGAAAGATATATTTTCCATAATCTTGTTTATTTCCTAGTTTAAACCTAGTTTTATCTTTGCTATATAAACTAGTCTTAGGCTTGGGAATTAATAGACGATTGAGTGTGATTAACTTGTGCGAATCAAGTGTGATCGTCCATAAGAAGAACAAGAAGAAAAGAGAGAAAGGGTGAGCAATACTTTGTCTTAGGCGTTGAGTTTGGGCTCGAGTGAAAGAAGAGATTCGTGATCGTAATCCTTGCTTTCTTTTGTAACAAACAAGAAATCAATAAGATAAGTATACTCATTCAAATCCTTCAAGTGAGAAGCTTGAAGGTAGTGGTTTTGCTCAACTATTAGTGGTTGAGGTTTCCACTCTAAATACTTGTGTTCTTCTATACTTCCTGCGTTAATATTCCGCTGCTACACCTCTGAAGGAACAATACACTTTGTTCCCTCAGAAGTAATTGAACTAACGATCCAACATTTGGTATCAGAGCCTGGTCTCTAGATTGTTACCCTTGCAGGAAGAATGTCAGGAACAGCCATCAACGACTCCTTTTGGAAGCCACCAATGCTCAAATCAGGAGAGTTCTCATACTGGGTGGAACAGATCGAATCACATATCTGTTCCCTGCATGGACAGATGTGGAAGATTGTAGAATTTGGAGATGTGAAGATTCTCGATCCCTCAGATGAGACTGGAGGAACACTCAAGAAAAGAGAAGATTATCAAGATGCTGACTACAAAGTCTTGGAGCTCAACATGAGAGCAAAGAAGGTCATACTCGCTGCCCTTGGTCCATCCGATCAAAGGAAGGTTCTAAAGTACAAGACTGCTCACGACATATTCAAATCCCTCAAAAGGATGTATGAGGGGAATGAAGACATCAAGAAAAATAGGATCTTGACTCTCATCAAGGAGTATGATAGTGCTGTTCAAGGAAAGAATGAGTCTTTGGATGACTACCATTCACGTTTCCAGGGATACGTAGGCCAACTCGAGTTCTTAGGGGAAACGATCCCTGAGTGGAAACTGACACATCAATTTCTTCAAGGATTGTCCTCTAAATGGGACGCGTTCTCTCTTGCACTCCAAGCTCAGAATGATATCAAAAACATCACCTTGGAGGAACTAGTTGCTCGTCTCCAGAGCAACGCAGGGATTCAACAGAGCAAGATGCTACGAAGGGAAGGAGAGAAGGCAGAGAAGTCCCAGAACATTGCTCTAAAAATCGAAAAAGCCTTCGATCTTGCTCAGGAAGAGGACGAAATTGTTGATAAGGATGAAGAAGTTGCTCTCTTCACAAGAGCCTTTCGAAGAGTTTGGAAGGATAGCAGAGAAAAACAACGTCTCCCTGACGGGAACAAAGACATGAGTACTATCATCTGCTATCACTGCCAGAAGAAGGGACACTTCGCGAGAAATTGCTTCAAAAAGAAGGGAGGAGATGCAAATGTCCCTCAAAGGGAAAAGAAGGAAGCAATGATTGCAACATGGGGGACATCTGACTCTGAAGACGAATTTCTCTACACTCCCA
Organism: Oxyria digyna; assembly: GCA_029168935.1. Classification (NCBI taxonomy): domain Eukaryota; kingdom Viridiplantae; phylum Streptophyta; class Magnoliopsida; order Caryophyllales; family Polygonaceae; genus Oxyria; species Oxyria digyna. The sequence continues at coordinate 3,167,677 of JAPVLV010000017.1, forward strand.
AGGAAACGTGTCTAGTGGCTACAGGAGGGACTTCAGACTCCAAAGAAGAATCTCCCTACACATGTCTTATGGCTACAGGAGAAAAATCCGAAGATGAGGTAAACACTTCTGAATTTGATTCTTTCTTAGAAAACAAATCAAAAGCTCAGATTATTAGGTTCATTCATTCTCTAGGAAAGGAACAAAGTAATCTGAATTCTTTGATCGATGAGAAGGACGAAACCATTTCATGTCTGATTGAGGAAAACCAGCTTTGGGCTTCTAAGGTTGCTAGACTTGAAAAGGCTTCGTTCCCTTCGTCGGACTCATGCAAATCCTGTCCTAAGTATGTGTCTGATATAGCTTCCCTGGAAAGGAAAATTGTCATTCTTGAATCTGAAATTAAAACTTTGACTGAGGAAAATTCAAAATTTGCTAAGAAAGCTGATGAATTTCTAATAGAGGAAGAAAACAAAAGGAAAATTTGGTTAGATGAATATATCACCTCTAAAATTGATAAGGAGAAGGATGATTTCTCTAAACGCTTTGTACCACGTGCTGGATTAGGCTATGATAGCACCTCTTGTTCACCAACTGCCATCTCGTCTCCTGGTATACAAAATTCCCTCTGTCATAAGGGACCCTGTGGAGGATCAATTACACATTGTTCCCACAATGGTTCTGAAGATAAAGGGAAGAAAATTGCTCAGGAAGAGAAGATGTGGTTTGATGGACAGAAGGCCTATAAGATATGGCAAAAACATGCAAATAGCACCAAGCCAGTAGAGGTGGATTTTAGGTCTAGAATTGAAAACAAAACCATCTGGCCTAGACAAAGTAGGTATGTCAATCTGAAACACCACAGGGTTTGCTGGTACTGTGGTGAGTCAGGACATCATCAACAAGAGTGTTGGAAAAAATCAAGAGATGAGGAGATAGCCTACAATTATTGCAATAATTCTTCCGTTAGGAACACTCCCAGGATCAAGGTTGTTTTAAAAGATAATGAGGATAGAAAATTGTTCTTCATCCCAGGTAAGCCTAGGCTTGCCTGGGTGCGCAAAAACTAATCCCTTACTTGCAGGATGGAAAGAAGAAGAGTTCCTGGTATATAGATAGCGCTTGCTCAATACACATGACTGGGAACAAAGCATGGTTTATATCTCTCCATCCTGAAAACAAAGGTTCTATAACCTTTGGGAACAACAGTAAAGGGGAAGTAATTGGCATGGGAAAGGTAAGGATCTCTGACAATCTTGTTGTGAATAACGTTACCTTAGTGGATAACCTGACCTTTGATCTATTGAGCGTACGTCAAATGTGCCAGGATGGTCAAAATAGGGTTATCTTTACTACTAATGAGTGTTTGGTGGAGAATGTTGAGACAGGGAAAGTTCTCCTCAGGGGAATCATAGAGAACAACCTTTACAAAGTAGATCCATCTTTTATCCCTGAAGAGGAACTGTGCCTTTCTGCACAATCTGAGGAATCCAATCTATGGCATCAAAGGTTCTCTCATGCAAGCCTTAGACTTCTACACAAACTTCACAACAAAGACCTAGTTATTGGTTTACCAAAGATAGAAAGTCAATCTGAAGAGGTGTGCATTGCTTGCACAAGAGGAAAACAAGTAAGATCATCCTTTAAATCCAAAAACCTGGTAAGTACCTCTGAACCCTTAGAGCTTATTCACATGGACTTGTGTGGGCCTATGCGCACACCCAGCCGTGGGGGAAACAAGTACGTGTTCGTCATTGTAGATGATTTCTCTAGGTTTACTTGGACTATTTTCATTGCTTCAAAGGAGGATGTGTTTGATGAGTTTGAATTTTGGTTATATGCTATTGAAAATCAATCTGGATTTCATCTAAGGGCTATACGCACTGACCATGGTACAGAGTTCGAGAACTCCCGGTTTCTTTCCCTGTGCAGGAACAAAGGCATAAATCATAATTTTTCTGCACCAAGAACGCCTCAACAGAATGGAGTTGTTGAAAGGAAGAATAGGACTCTGGAGGATATGACAAGGACAATGCTAATTGCGAGTGGCTTGCCAAGAAACTTCTGGGCTGAAGCACTCAACTCTGCTTGCTATGTACTGAACCGTGCCATGTTGAGACCTATGATTGAGAAGACACCATATGAGCTGTTCAGAGGAAGGAAGCCGAACATTTCCCATCTAAGAGTCTTTGGGTGCAAGTGCTTCGTCCACAACAATGGAAAGGACAATCTGGGCAAGTTCGATCCGAGAAGTGATGAAGGAACGTTTGTGGGTTATTCCACACATAGTAGAGCCTACAAAGTTTACAACAAGAGGACAAGGAAGGTGGAGGAAAGCATCCATGTGGTCTTTGATGAAAAGATCATGGCAGGTAACGTTGTCCATGATCCAAATGCTCCTCCACTGACTGAAGCAGACAGGGAACAGTTCAATCTCGCTGATGCTGAGGAATTCATCCCCACTACGGACATGAACATTGAAGAAGAAGCATCCCCAGATCAAGATGCAAGTGTACCAAATGGAGATTCTGAAACTCAGGGGGAACAACTATCCCCATCTCAGGACCAATCCCCATCTCAGGAACAATCTGAAGAAGCTACACACCATGAAGAGGAAGAAACGCGACGCAGCACTCGTATCCATGGGCCCCCATCAAGACTCATGGACTACGTATGCAACTGTGCTTCGCTTCCCTCCTCTGATATATCTCCAGAACCCAATGAGAAGGTTTGTTCCATACTTACACTAGATCCTACATATCATGCCTTCTGTGCTTTTGTCTCCACAGCTGAACCAAGAACAGTGAAAGATGCCCTAGAAGACCCTGAATGGGTCAATGCTATGCAAGAGGAACTTCATCAATTTGAGAGGAATAAAGTATGGAGACTAGTTCCCAGACCTAAGGATCGCTCCGTCATAGGTACCAAATGGGTGTTCAGGAACAAGATGGATGAGAGAGGACAAGTGATAAGGAACAAAGCAAGACTGGTTGTAAAAGGCTACAATCAACAAGAGGGAATTGACTATGATGAAACCTTTGCGCCAGTTGCAAGATTAGAAGCAATACGCCTCTTGATCGCCTACTCTGCCCACTATGGATTCAAGCTGCAACAAATGGACGTCAAGACAGCGTTCCTGAACGGGGTACTAAAGGAAGAAGTTTATGTGGAACAAACACCTGGATTCGAAGATTCTTCCTATCCTGACCACGTTTACATACTTGATAAGGCACTCTATGGTCTGAAGCAAGCTCCTCGTGCCTGGTATGAAAGACTTTCTCAATTCCTCTTATCTCATGGTTACGTAAGAGGGGAAGTAGACAGAACTTTATTTCTATTAAGAGAGGGAAAGCATACCTTGGTAGTACAGGTATATGTGGATGACATAATCTTTGGTTCCACCAACGAGCACTTAGTTACCAAGTTCACAAAGCTGATGGAGAGTGAATTTGAGATGAGTATGGTGGGCGAACTTAAGTTCTTTCTAGGCCTACATGTTGTCCAAACAGAGGAAGGAACAAAGGTGCATCAACAAAAGTACCTACGAGAGTGCATCAAGAAGTTTGGTATGATGGATGCAAAGAATTATTCAACTCCTATGTCCCCAAATGACTCAATAGGAATGGATGTTGACAAGAAAGAAGCTGATCAAAAGGTCTATCGTGGAATGATAGGCTCATTGCTTTATCTAACCGCAAGTAGGCCTGATATCATGCAAAGTGTATGTTTTTGTGCTAGATTTCAAGCAAGTCCTAGAGAAACTCATGTCATTGCTGTGAAAAGGATCCTGCGTTACCTTAAGGGGACTGATGATCTATGTCTGTGGTACCCAAGAGGGGGAAGTCTTGAATTACTAGGGTACACAGATGCTGACTTTGACGGACACAAGCCAGATAGGAAATCAACATCTGGGATGGCTCAATTCCTTGGCCCTTGTCTTGTGTCTTGGGGATCAAAGAAACAAACCACTGTCGCCCTTTCCACTGCCGAAGCTGAGTATGTCGCCGCCGCAGCTTGTTGTTCTCAACTCATATGGCTCAAACAACAGCTAAGTGACTTTGGCATCATTTTAGGTAACGTTCCTATACTTTGTGATAACACCAGTGCTATTGATATTTCTAAGAATCCTGTGCAGCACTCTAGGACTAAGCATATTGACATAAGACATCACTTCCTTCGTGATTGCGTGGAGAAAGGGATTGTCTCTATGGAACATGTCCGCTCTGAGGATCAAATCGCGGATATCTTCACAAAGCCACTAAACAAGGCTCCCTTTGAGAAATTACGTATGGGTCTAGGTATGATTTCTCTCAACTAATCTTGATCTTCCTTGAAACCCCCAATGATTGGAGAAATTAGTGAGTTTATTCATCTTGAGTATTAGTCCTTCAAGCATATTAATACCTGCTCTTCTATGAAATAAACCTGAGTCCTTTGAACTGCTTGCATGATCTATACGTGATTAGGAAAGATACCTTGCTAGAGATTGAAATTGATAAATGCATGATTCCTTAGGCAAAGGTCTTATTTTCAACCCAAAAGATCCCTCTTGATGTACTGATCCCTCAATACAAGCCCAAAGGATAGAGGGAATCTACGGCCACCCTATAAACCTTCATGATCGATAGTCCTATGAGCCATGTTTTCCATCCACAACTGGACTCCCTCATCATGATATAAAATGTTTTAATTCATATTATGTGATATTTTTCTATGTGATGTTCTTTTGTACCATCTCTGGTAAACATACCCCAAGCATCACAATACCTTCGATATCAGATTGAGAAAGGAAAGGATAAGGGTTGAGATTTGAAATTGCTGAGGGGATTAATTGCTCTGAGGTGACAGATACATGCACACGGCAGAAGCCTAAAGGGCTAGAATAGGTTCTGGAACCGAGAAAGTAATGATGGCTTTTGAGTTTATTTGATTGGAGGAAAAAGCGGCACAATTATGGAAAAACCGTTCAGATTTGGAAAAAGGATTTTTGAATTTGAAAAGTGTGATCTGGTGTTCAGATATGGAAAATTCGGCAAGTATTTAAATGTTTCTCCCAGATCTCCATCGTCCACAACTTTTCTCTACCCTCTCCCAAACACAAACTCTCTCAGAAACCCTCCCTGCAACAATGGTGAACACCACATCTGTTTCTCTCACAGGGAATGAAAGCCCAGAGACTCTACGTCGCATCCTGGCTTCCCTGGGCATCCCCACAGAATCCCCAAAGCCACAATCCCCAGCCAAAGAACCCACATCCCCACCAAAAGAAACCCCCAAAGAACCTTCATCGTCTCCTAAAGAAACCCTTCAAGAACCCTCGCCGGCAAAAGAAACAACACCGCCGGCCACACCCACCTTATCCCAGTCTAGTACCTCTACTGAAAAGTTAGCCTCCCCTACCACTGAAAAAATCCCAAGCCCCATCTCTCAAGAAAAAACCCAACAAGAAACCACGCCTAGCCCTCCAAACTCCTCTCTCCCACAAACTGACCTAATCCTTGCCGAAATCCAGGAGGAGAACTCGCCCTTATTTAAGGGAAAGTTCCCTGAAATTCTAGAGCTCAGTGAGGAAGATGACGAGCCTCAGGAACCAGTGCTCAAAAGAGCAAAAGTGGAGCCTTCTCGTCCACGTACAAGGAGCGCTGCAGCCAAGCCACCCAAAGGAAGGAAAGTTCCCAAACAAGTGGCTGCAGGAAAGGCCTTGGGGAAACGAACCATCATCAGAGACCTTCTGTTTGATGAGGAGTTTCTGGTCGCCAACAGGATGGACATCCTGGTGGACATCATACGCCACCAAGGTTGGGAAAATCTATTCTGCACTGCTCCAAAGGTGAATGAGGGGATGATAAAGCAGTTCTACAGCTCCTTCACCATTACTGAGAGGCCTCACGCCATACAAGCCTCCTTCGTCCTTGGGAAGGACACCCACGTGGTCTCAAGCACCGAACTGGGAGTCATACTCGGGGTTCCTCACGAAGGATTTGAAGAGTACGTCAAAGGGCAGTGGCCAAAAGATATAGGGCTGGCTGCTATCCAAAGGGTTTCACAGGATTACTCAACTGAAGTTGTTGGGGAGATGACCACTTCGTCCATGGGGGTAGCAAACCGGATCTTGCACAGCTACCTTATAAGTAACATTACCCCCAGAGAGCAGAAGCGCACAACCATTCTCATTCAGGACTGCCTTCTCATGGACAAGCTCCTCCTCAGGCAAGCCATTAATCTACCAAAGATTATTATGCTACACATGGCCCATGCCAGGAGGAACGATAGGCATGGTCTTCCCTTCCCAGGAGTAGTAAAGAAGATCCTAGAGTACCTGAGGGTGTATGAAGCTGGTCCCTCTGAGGTTGTGTTTGCTAGGGAGTTGGCTGAAGCAAATTTAAGGAAGATGAAGTTTGAGAAGAATGAAGATGGTGATTGGGTCCGCTCTGCTGAATTTTGTGAAACAGAGCATGTAACTGAGGACCCTCCACAGGAACAGAGTGAAGAACCAACTATGGTCTATCAACATCAGAGGATGGAAGAGTTGTGCTCACTGGTTGCCACCTTGACTGAACAACAAAGGCTTCTGGTGAATGAAGTTGCTGCCTTGAAGGCTGAGATACGTCGTTGGACGTCATCCAACTAGAGGTTCCCTTGGCAGTATAACAGTCTCTTCTCCACACCTTTCCTCCTCTATCTGACCCCCACTCTCTGTTCCTAGCACATCTATCCTTCTTCTTTTGCGCTTATTGTACCCTTTGCTTAGGGTTTTATGTGTCTTCTTTTAAAAATTCTCTATGCTTGTGTTTTCTTTTCCTTGTCCAGTATCTGTATCAGCGTCCGTTCTTATGACGCTTGTTTAAATCTATGATTAGTTTGTTTTGATGAGTTCTGGAGTTCTTTTATTTCAAGTACATGTTTAGACTTACTTTTTGATGATGCCAAAAGGGGGAAGAAAGGAACGGTCAAGGTTTGAGGGGGAACATCTGTACTTAATCCTTATAAGTAACGTTCCCTTAGGAGAATTGTTTAGATGTGTTTTGGAAGTATTCAATGAGTATGTTTGTCACCATCAAAAAGGGGGAATTTGTTGAAGCTACAGCTGAAGTAAAGTTCCTTCTGGTTTTGATGGTAACAAACATTCCTACTAATGTATACTTGAGTGTTTCAGGATGTCTACTCTGAGCAGGAACGTTACTCAACAGAGGCGAACTAAATAAGGAAAGAAATGGCTGAGAAGAGAATGACGAAGAAATCTCGTTTCCTTTATGGAAAATATGATTGAGCTGCAAAGATTTCATGAAGATCTTAAGGAATAAGATATATTTAAAAGATGGAAATAATATCTTCTTATGCGAAAGATATATTTTCCATAATCTTGTTTATTTCCTAGTTTAAACCTAGTTTTATCTTTGCTATATAAACTAGTCTTAGGCTTGGGAATTAATAGACGATTGAGTGTGATTAACTTGTGCGAATCAAGTGTGATCGTCCATAAGAAGAACAAGAAGAAAAGAGAGAAAGGGTGAGCAATACTTTGTCTTAGGCGTTGAGTTTGGGCTCGAGTGAAAGAAGAGATTCGTGATCGTAATCCTTGCTTTCTTTTGTAACAAACAAGAAATCAATAAGATAAGTATACTCATTCAAATCCTTCAAGTGAGAAGCTTGAAGGTAGTGGTTTTGCTCAACTATTAGTGGTTGAGGTTTCCACTCTAAATACTTGTGTTCTTCTATACTTCCTGCGTTAATATTCCGCTGCTACACCTCTGAAGGAACAATACACTTTGTTCCCTCAGAAGTAATTGAACTAACGATCCAACATGGAGTTCTCCCATTTCTGCATTAGGAATATCCTCTAATTCTGTTGTCACTAGACTATGCAAGCTTTGTGTCTTGCATCTGTGACCAACATGGTACTTATCCCCACATTTGTAACACAATCCCAAGGCCCTCTTTGTTTCCATTAATGTGCCAGGTGCAGAAACTTCTTGTTTTGGTGTCACTGTTGGTGTTTTATATCCCAATCTATTGGTGGAATATTGAGGTTTATGGTTTGACTAGTAAGGAACTTGAGCACTACTCCTCCAAGGTGTTTTGCTCAACTTCATAATGGCTTGCACTGCTCCATTATGATCTTGCTTGCTCATAGGTCAAAGTTAGGGTTAATGGCTTATTAAGCCTAACCAAATACTTAATCTCATCCCTTAATCCACTAATTAAACTTGAAACATAATAATGTTTCAAACAAAGAAGGGTTTGAAAGCAATCATACAATACCCGAGATCCTCAAATTTCTCAATATAATCCTATATATCCTCGCCATGTGTCAGTTTATTGAATTCCTCCACAATATCCACCCCTTGATTTATATTGCACACAATTCCACCACAATATACACCCCTTGATTTATCTTGCACACACAGTTGTCCCAAAACTATCCCAATCTACATCAAGACTTTGTAGCAAATACCCCTGAGCCTACACATCAACTTTACCAGACAAAAGCATTATTGCGATTCAACCCTTTGATTGCCATATATGACAAAAATGCTAAAATACTTGTCGCATTTCTTGATCCAACTTATAAGTTTAGCACCATAAAATTTTGGAAATACCAGATTAGGCAATCAAGTGTTACCTCTTGAAAACTCTGATCCCAGATATGTACTACCTACATTCGGAGATCGGAGAATATTCCTCCTGGATCAAGATTGACTCGATCTCGTTCCGAATTTGAAGTTTTTGGTCTCGCCATAGAACCTTCTGCGCTTTCTTGTGGAATCTGAGTATGCATACCCTTAAATTGATATGATCTTGCTCTCTAGACTCATTCTTTGCCATATCCGTCAAGTTCTCGAGTCGTAGATCCATAGTCCTTTGGAAATTAGTCAATGATTAATTTGTTCCATCAATTTTGTGTAAGACCTGTATTCCGCGTTTATAACAATCTGTAAAGAAATAATTGAAGAACAGAATTAAGGAAGAATTATACCGAAGTGTTCTTGACGAATCTGGTGCGTAGAGTCGAGAAAGAATCTCTTTCCTTAATTTTGTAACGCCTGTATATGTGACGGTTACCGGCGTTGAGAATCCCAGGATACAACTACGAATTCTTCTGGTTTGCACAATAAAAAAACAGAAGCCAAACGAATCAGTTTACTGTGTCGTATTCTCAGAGAAGAAGGAAAAGAAGAGAAGAGATGGGAGATTGATTATTTTCGGATATCAAAGAATGAGAACCAGAACTCTCTTAAATAGAGTCTGAGTTTGTTAGAAGAGGAGGAGGTCTCCGAACTGACGACACCAACGAGGTGGAGGCAGTTGTGGAGTAGTGGAGAAGATCGTGGAAGCTGTTACGCTAACTCAGTTGGGCGTCCCCAACGAGGCAATTCAAAACTTAAATCTGGAAGCCCAACTTCCAGATCCAGCCCACTTCAAAAAGAGAAGCTTAGCTGCTGCTTCAAGACCACAAGGCCACGAGCCACGGACCGCGAGCCACGGACCACGGACCGGACCAGACGGACAAACGGACCGCGCGAGGGCCCCCCGGGTCCTCTCCCCATACCTATCCCAAGGTCTTACCAAGGGTAGGGGGTTTGGGTTATATAAACCCTTCAACTTTCACCGCCAATTTTCGATGTGCGACAAAACCCCCACATATATTCACCTCAAAAATGTCACTTACACTTAGAAAAACAACCAACTTTGAGCCTTCATTTCTCATTCAAACGGAACCTGAATTCGACATGTGAGTACACTACGGCGTAGTGCTCGTGGAGACGAAACCAACGCTCCCATAATCCGGCACAACTGGTGACCGCAGCCCACCGGAAAAGTGCCCGGAAGTTCAGTCGAAATTCAGTTCCAATAATCCCCCACATGAATAGAAATGATTCTATTACACGTGCTTAGACAAGACAGACAGAATTTTGAGAGTACGGGCGAAGAATCACTGCGTCTGAGCTGGTGGCGTTTTTCAGCCTTGAACCACCCATTGTGAGTAGCTATCGGATTTACTCGACCAGGTAGTGAACATGATGTCTTGAACCACCCGGGCTTTGACGTAAACCTAGACAATAACTATCACACAGTTTCATCTTCTCACAGAACTAGGTTCTCTGATTGTGTTCATTTTGGCCGTGAACATCCCTGGTTATTCATGAGTGAACTTGGAGAAAGCAGCCTTTCTTCTTTCTCCTAGAAACCTCTACTTTGTCATCGCACTTTTATCATCCTAGGAACTGGGCAAGAAGATATAATATCTCCAAGTGCTCTTCTAGATCCGACTTGAATTTGTTTTCCCCTTGAACCTATTTCTTGGGATCTCCAATCATTTAGGTAGGGTTGCCATCAAGCATCCTCTTTAGTCATAGGCTTTAAACTCATTCCTCTAGATGACTTTACAACTTGCTCTCTTGACAATCCCTTAGTGAACGGATCTGCTAGGTTGTCGGCTCACTTGATATAATCTATTGAGATTACACCAGTTGAGAGCAATTGTTTTATGGTTTTATGTCGTCGTCTTATGTGACGAGACTTACCATTGTATATTGTGTTCAGTGCCCGAGAGATAGCCGCTTGACTATCACAGTGTACACCTAAAGCTGGCACTGGTTTTTCCCACAAAGGAATATCCTCCATAAAGTTTCGAAGCCATTCTGCTTCTTCAGCTGCTTTGTCTAAAGCAATGAACTCAGATTCCATTGTGGATCTGGCCAATAACGTTTGTTTTGAGGATTTCCATGATATAGCTGCACCACCTAGCGTAAATACATACCCACTGGTGGATTTTGAGTTCTTTGAATCTGATATCCAGTTAGCATCGCTATAGCCTTCCAGAGTGGCTGGATATGTTCTATAGTGCAGCCCGTAACTCCGAGTATGTCGCAAGTAGTTTAATACTCGAGTTATCGCTTTCCAGTGATTATGTCCTGGATTACTGGTATATCTACTCAGTACGTTGACAGCATGTGCTAAGTCTGGTCTTGTACAGTTTGTCAAGTACATAAGACTTCCGATCACACGAGCGTACTCTAGCTGTGATATGCCATTACCCGAGTTTTTCTTCAGTTTGAGATGCGGGTCCACCAGACTTTTTGCAATCCCATTTGAATAGTTCTTGAATCGCTCAAGTACCGTCTCGGCGTAATGTTGTTGAGACAAGATTATTCCATCTGAATGTCTAAAGATTTTGATCCCTAAGATCACATCCGCTAGTCCCAAATCTTTCATGTCAAAGTTTCCATTGAGCATGTTCTTGGTTTGTTTGATCATGTCATTGTTGCTACCTATGATGAGTATGTCATCCACATATAGGCACAACAGAATGTATCCTTGTGGAGTTTCCTTGACATAGATACACTTGTCACATTCATTTATTTTGAAACCATTTGACATCATTACTTGGTCAAATTTTTCGTGCCACTGCTTAGGAGCTTGCTTTAGTCCATATAGAGATTTCACAAGTCTACACACTTTGTGTTCCTGTCAAGGGACGACATAACCCTCAGGTTGTTTCATATAAATTTCCTCTTCTAGCTCTCCATTCAGAAAAGTTGTTTTTACATCCATTTGATGTATTTCTAGATTGCGTATAGCTGCAATGGCTATTAGCATTCTTATTGAAGTTATTCTCGTTACTGGAGAATAGGTGTCAAAGAAATCCAAGCCTTCTTTTTGCCTAAATCCTTGCACCACAAGCCTAGCCTTGTACTTCTCTATCGAGCCATCGGTTTTCAATTTTCATTTGAAAATTCATTTGCTCCCAAGAGCTTTTGAGCTTTATGACAACTCAGCTAACTCCCATGTATGATTTTGCATAATGGAGTCGATTTCACTTTTCACCGCTTCCTTCCAAGTAGGTGCATCTAGTGTTGACATGGCTTCTTTGAATGTTCTAGGCTCATTTTCCAAAAGATAAGCCATTTCAAATTCAGGACCGAATGATTTTTCCTTTCTAGCTCTTTTGCTACGTCTAGGTTCATCATTGTCCTCTTCTGTTGGTTGAACAAAGGTTCTTGCTTCACCTTCTTCACGAGTCTGTTTCGGATTTTCTTTATCCTTACACGGAAACATGTTTTCGAAGAAGGATGCATTTCTTGATTCCATTATTGTATTTGCATGTATATCTGGTATATCAGACTTGTATACCAAGAAACAATATGCACTACTATTGTGTGCATACCCGATGAAGATACAATCAACGGTTTTTGGTCCTATTGAGACCTTCTTAGGGGGTGGCACCACCACTTTTGCTAGGCACCCCCACACTTTGAGGTATTTGTACGAAGGTACATTACCTTTCCACACCTCATAAGGCGTCTTTCCAGTCACCTTATGCGGTATTTTGTTGAGAATGTAGTTGGAGGTTAGCAACGCTTCCCCCCACATGTTCTGGGGTAACCCAGATTCTTGCAGCATTGCATTCATCATTTCTTTGAGAGTTCGGTTCTTTCGTTCCGCAACCCCGTTAGACTCAGGTGAGTAAGGCGCAATAGTTTGATGAACTATTCCATGTTCTCTACAAAATGCATTAAATGGTTCATTATACTCGCCTCCTCTATCACTTCGGATCATTTTAATCTTTGTACTAAGTTGGTTCTCAACTTCCAACTTGTATTCTTTAAACTTTTCCAAAGTTTCATCTTTGCTATGTAACAAATATACATAACAATATCGTGTGCAATCGTCTATGAAGGTCACAAAGTACTTCTTACCGCCTCTAGTTTGCACAAACTTTAAATCACATAAATCAGTGTGAATTAGTCCTAGAGGTTCGGTTGTTCTCTCTACATGGGGTGATGGCGTTTTTGTGAGTTTCGCTTGTACGCATACTTCACATTTGTCTTTACTTGTTTTTCATTTTGGAATCATGTTCATACTTATTAGTCTACTTATAGATTTATAATTAACATGTCCCAATCTTTCATGCCAAATATTAAAAGACTCAACGACATAAGCAATAGGATTATTCTCATTCACTAAACCATCAGTTACAATCTTTTTCGGAAGGACTGTCATTACATTCATTTTGATCAGCCCATCCTTCACATAACCCTTCCCTACATAAATCCCATTATTATAAAGAACTAACTTGTCAGACACAAACTTGATACCGAACCCATTCTTGTTGAGAAGAGTCCCCGAAATCAGATTCTTCCGAATGTATGGCACATGAAGCACATTGTTGAGTGTCAGCTCCTTCTCAGAAGTCATCTTGAGCACGATCTTCCCAAGACCTTCAACCTTTGATGTCGCGGAGTTCCCCATGAAGAGTTTCTCCTCTGTTCGGCTCTTCTCATAAGTGGTAAACAGTCCCTTATCTGAGCAGATGTGTCTAGTGGCACCTGTATCGTACCACCGCTCCTTTGGGTTGTTCCCAACCATATTCACTTCAGTCACCTCACACAGATCGTCTGATGTCAGCGAGTTTTCAGCGAGATTGGCTTGAGACTTCTTCCCTTTGTCTTTTCTGTTGTCGGGCTTGCTTCGACACTCATCTGCCTTGTGCCCAATCTTTTCGCACTTGTGACATTTTCCACTGAACTTCTTAGCTCCTTGCTTCTTGAAGTTTGTGGTGTTTTGAGGTTGAAACTTCTTGTTCTTCCCGTTGTCCCGATGCTCAGCCAGGTTTGCCTTGTTAGGAGGTCCAACTCCATTGGCCCTCTTATTGTTTTCCTCGACCCGAAGCCTCACGATTAAGTCTTCAACCCTCATTTCCTTTTGCTTCAACAACAAGTAGACCTTGAACTGCTCCCATGATGGAGGAAGCTTCTCAATGATGGCACCTACCTGGAACACCTCACAGATGGTCATTCCTTCGGAGATCACTTCATGGACGATCAGTTGTAGTTCTTCAACCTATTCCACGACCGACTTTGAATCTACCATCTTGTAGTTCAAAAACCTTGCTATTGCCGCTTTCTTGGAGCCAACATCCTGCGTCTTGTACTTCTTTGTCAGAGTGTCCCATAATCCCTTAGCGGTATCATGGTTACAGTAGACCTTGTACAGCGAGTCAATCATGCGATGAGTAACATAACCTCTGCATGCATAGTCCCCTTTCACCCAATCAGCTAGGGCGTCAGTGTTATGTGGGGGAGAACCTAGGTCTCTCCTCCGTCAAAAACCTGTCAAGATTCATCATGCTTAGGAAGAACTGCATCTTCTGAGACCATATTTTGAACCATTTCCCGTCAAATTTGTCGGGTAGGACCCCAACATGGATCGTGTTCGGCATAGTTGTCACATAAGGCCTGTAGGGAACCCTCAAATGAGACAACTGAACATTAGCCAAGTCCATTGACCCGGATGACTCGCTTGAGCCGGATGACTCGTTTGACCCGGATGAAGAGCTTGAGCCGGATGACTCGTTTCAGCCGGATGACTCGGTTGAGCCGGATGAAAAGACACTTGTGGCAGATCCACATGGACGACCGGGGGGTCTCCTTGACCGGACTCTGTGGTCAAGGCCTTGTGGTCTCCTTGACCGGACTTTTTCTGCACCTCCATATCTGATCGAAGCTCGTTGAAATGTGTATTTATTGTATTCATCGACTCGTGTTGTGTTTGCAATGCGACGGCGTGTTGTTGTATCAACGCCTCCAATTTTATGATGTTTTTCCCTCAAATATGCTAATTATCTTTAATGGATAAAAATCTGATACAAATATCCTTATTGTACTAACGTTCGAATACATGCACATCTTTTTATATACACATGCACATGAATTCACGTTCGCATGCATATATATAAAAGCATGTGTATGTATTTTTTTCATGCATACAATGTTAAATATATGTACATTCAATGTACGTGCATGTCAATATTAAAAGATGTATATACGAATAATTCACTCGTATATTCATATAGTAATAATCATTCACAATTTAATACAACAAAATATCTGAACAAAAATCGCCAGAATATAACAGCTTGGTAGCCAACAGCTGTAGAAGATGTCATGTTAAATAACAACACTATGCTGCCATTTCGTGGCCGTAGCTTTCGCATACCACCTACCTAAACACGTCCCTTTTGTTCTCATTTTAGCATAAATTAATTACCCAATATAGTATTAATTAATACGATTAAGCAAGCAGAAAATCCTCGATCTATCAGTAGTATATAAATATAGAGATCGAACAGCTTGCAAAAAGCAAAGACAGCCAATAGAAAAGGGCAAAAGAAAGAAAATGTCAAAGAAAGGGTCACAGTCGTAGCCAACCCAGCAAGCCTAAGAGTAGTTCAGAATAATTGATCAAAGTGTGTACCCAAGAAGAGTTCAAAACAATAATTCAGAAATAGGCTCAATAGCCCTTTCAACTTTATATTACCATCTCACCACTAAAACCACGTTAATTATAAAATTACAGATATAATGTTAGTTATTATATGTGATCGATAGATTTTGGTTGATACTTTTGAACTTTTTTCTCGATCATATATGGATAATCAAAGTTTTCCAATGATCAAAAGAATCCAATAAATTGGTCGAAATCTCTATATAACTACTAAACCAAGCATTATACTCATCATTAAGCTATGTCACATCACCTACTAATTAATAAGCTATGTAACGTCATCAGACACGTGTCATTTTTATAAAAATGAAAAAGTAAATATACATGTTTAAAGATAATTAACTTAATTCTAATGATATATATCATTTCCTTATTTGAACACAAATCAATTAAATAATATATATATATATATATATAAAGATCAATATCCTAAATCTATTGATATTATTTCCTTATTTAAATACATATCAATATAAAAGATTATAAATCAATTGAAATTTCTTTTATTTATGTAATATTGATTTAAAAATTAATTAAATAAATATAATTATATAATGCATACTTTTATTTATATTAATGTTATTTCTATGTATTTTTTGATATATATATATAGTCGATTTTTTTATCTAAAATTACGCGCATGGCACGAGAATAAAACTTGTAATATCTAAAAACTTTTCCAATAATTTGGAGGTAGCCGAATAATTACAATTTTTTTTTTGGGTCAAAAAACGGGGTAGGCCCCTGCGAAACTTTATTAATTGGTACTGGAGTCATGAGCAAGAAGGCTCAGAATACAATCAGGAGGTAAAGTAAATTCCTGGTAACTAACATTCAAAGAAAAAGCGAAATTAGCTAGAGAATCAGCGACGGTATTAGCAGTCCGTAGGAAGTGGGAAGTGCGCACTTTCCAGCTAGGGGAGGCGAGTAATCGGCGACACCGCTCAGCAAGGTGGAAATCTGGGGCAGTAGTAAGCGTCGGAGACGTCAAAATGGAGAAGGCCTGCAGTGAATCAACCTGAAGGTGCACTTGCAGCAGACCCATGGCCATAGCCATTTGAAGACCATGCAGTACAACCCATAACTCAGCAGTAAGAGCACTGCAGCAGCGTCTTGTGAAAGCGTAAGCCTTTACGAAATTACCTTGCGCATCTCTGATGACTCCACCCCCTCCCGACGGGCCGGGATTGCCCTTTGATGCGCCGTCTGAGCAGAGGGAGTACCATCCCGGGTCAGGATGACACCAGGAAGCCGGAGCGTGAGTGGAATGTTGCGGCGGAGAGCTGTTTCTGTTTGAGCGGGAAGCTGCGTCTTTGAATGCTTGGGCTGAATTACAAACTGCCCTAGAGAGGCGAGATGATGAATCAACTTTGTCAAACACTAGCTCATTGCGAGTTTTCCAAGAAAGCCAACACATGGATGCAAATATAGAGCTCCATTCATCTTGTTTCTGAATATTAATTAGAATCCAGCTAGCAATGTCACTAACCTCAAAGAAGTTAGGTGGTTAAGCATTTCTGGACAGCGCTAACCAAACATTCTTGACAGTGCAGCAATCACGCAGTAAATGTAGTTCCGTTTCCGAAGACCCGCAGCGAGGGCAAAAGTCTGAAGAAGCAATATGTCGACGCATTCGCGTGGCATTGCAAAGGAAGACACCATGAGCAGCGAGGAATAAGAAATGTCGGGCACGCTGCTGCACTGGTGTGCGCCAAATGAGCTTCCATACAGATTGTTTAGGCGCAACAGAAGGGCCGCGCAGGGTGGCGAGCCCAGACTTAGTCGAGTAGCAGCCTGAAGCAGCAGGGCTCCAGAAAATTCTATCCATTGCCTCCTGTTCTGGAACGAGTTGAACAGAGGAAAGCACATGAAGAATTTTGGGAGGGAGAAAAGAAGAAAGAAGAGGCCAATTCCATTTGTCCTGGATCCAACATTCAGCAACAGTGTCAAACAAGTGGTGCTCGTTAATATCAGCAATAGCATTCTCAAATAAAGGTGAGTTAATTAGCCAAGGATGGATCCAAAAAGGGTAGAAATCCCATTTCCTACATCCATTTGTAGACCCTGACTGAGGAGATCAACCCCGTGGATAATGCCCTTCCACATGTGTGATTGCCCAGATTGCTTGCGAAACATATCTAGATCAAGTCTACCATTACAGTATTTGCCTCAAGTACTCGACTCCAAAGAGCATTCGGATCTTGTATCATTCGCCAACCAAGTTTAGCAAGCAAGGCAGTGTTTGAAGATCTCATTGCCCGGATGCCAAGTCCCCCATCACAAACAGGACGATGCAGTTGTTGTCCAGGGAGCAAGTGCATACTTCTCTTTTCCGTAGTTGAACCCCAAATGAAATTTCTAATGAGTTTATCCAGCGAGTCACAGATAGATCGAGGTACAAAGGTGGTCTGCATAACATACATAGGAAGACTCGTAAGAACGGACTTTGCCAAGGTTACTCGTCCAGCTGCTGATAGTGTATGTGCCTGCCAACCCCGCAGTCTATTCGAGACTTTGTCTAGGAGGTAAGCATATTTATCCTTCGTCATTCTTCCACAAGTGAGCGGAACTCCAAGGTAATTCTCAAAGTCCGAAACAATAGGAATAGCTAAACTGTTACTGATTTGTGCTTGAACCTACACGTCAACCCCTGATGCAAAAAGAATACTGCTTTTATCCAGATTCATTCGCTCTCCCGATGCTGAACAGAAATTGTCCAAACACTGTTTAATCACCTCGGCCTGACTAGGAGACGCTTTAGCAAACAGAATTAGATCATCCGCAAAAAACAGATGAGATAGGATACTCCACCGACCATCACCGGCTGCCAAGCATTAGACCCCACAACATCTTGGATGATATGTGACAAGACTTCCATGCAGAGTACGAACAGATACGGAGACAAAGGATCCCCTTGTCGAACTCCCCGAGAGGGGACAAAGGAGCCAGCTCGCCCCCCATTCCAAAGAATCTCCATACTCCCACTTTTCTGGCATTTCATAATGACGTCCACAAGGTGATCTGGGATATGCGCCTTAGTCAAAGTTTCCTGAAGAAAGTCCCATTTCACACGGTCATAAGCTTTAGCGAGGTCGATTTTCAGCTTCATCCATTCCTTAGCCTCTTCGGACGTGGACATTGAATGCAGAACTTCTTAGACCACAACGACATTATCAATGATTTGTCGCCCTGGGATAAAACTCGCTTGAGTTGGCGCGACCAAATAGGAGAGGACATGTTTTAGCCGGTTCACAATCATCTTTGTCGCAATTTTGAAGATAACATTAAGCAGAGCAATGGGCCTAAACTGTGCAGGAGATGAGGGTGAATCAGATTTGGGGATCAAAGAGATTAGGGCATTACTAATGCCACACGGCAGGATCCCGTCATTGACAATCTATAAAACTGAGGACGTCACAGCATGCCCGACAGTCGCCCAATTCCGTTGATAAAATACAGCATGAAATCCATCAGACCCCCCTCTCACGTCACCCCCACAGTCAGTTTCCTCGGGTAAGCAATATCCTATTGCTGCCTATGTTTCCTGCAATAATTTTTCGTCTAACCATGCCAGATTTCTCGCCGCCATTACTGTTGGTCATGAACCAACCTCCTTCAAAGAAGCATCTCAACATGCTCCTTGGCGCGTTGCAATGCTCTCGGAATTAGCTGCTTTAGAGCGTAACTCAACTTGGGAGATATCTGATTTACCTGTCGGAAGGAGACCAATTGGGTGCAAGTGGGTCTATCGCATCAAATACAAATCCGACGGCACCATCGAGCGATACAAAGCTCGCCTTGTGGCTCTTGGAAATAGGCAGATTGAGGGCATCGACTTTAACGAGACTTTCGCCCCCGTTGCCAAAATGGTTACTGTACGAGTATTCCTCTCCGTTGTTGTTATTCGTGGTTGGGAGCTTCATCAAATGGACGTTCACAACGCATTTCTCCACGGCGATCTTGATGAGGTGGTATATATGACTCCACCTCCTGGCTACTCTCGTATTCCTCCGGGTCAGGTCTGCAAGCTTCGAAAGTCACTCTATGGTCTTCGTCAAGCTCCTAGAAATTGGTTTTCTAAGTTGGCCACTGCCCTTCGAGCTTTTGGTTTTCAACAAAGTTACGTTGATTACTCGCTTTTTTCCATGCATCAGAATGGCAACGTTATTCACATTCTCATCTATGTGGACGACTTGATCATCTCAGGTAACAATTCGGCAGCCATCTCCTCTTTTAAAGCTTACCTGAGTCGTTGCTTCCACATGAAAGACCTTGGCGTACTTAAGTATTTTCTTGGCCTTGAAATTGCTCGTAATCCATCCGGTCTATTTGTTTCGCAACGCAAATATGCTCTTCAGATTATTTCTGATACAGGCCTTCTTGGATCCAAACCATGTGACTCGCCATGGACTCCAATCATCAGCTCGCCAAAGCTACAGGCCCTGATCATCATGACCGGAAGCTTATCGCGTCTCATTGGGAGACTAATTTACTTGAACATTACCCGCCCGGATCTATGTTTCTTATTTCATATCTTGTCTCAGTTCATGCGCAAACCAAAGGAAGCACATTGGTTGGCTGCTCTTCGTGTCGTTCGGTTTCTCAAGACTCATCCCGGGCAAGGCCTTCACCTATCTCGTCACATCTCGCTCCGTCTCTCTGCGTTCTGTGACTCGGATTGGGCGACTTGTCCTAAAACTCGTCGCTCTATCACCGGTTATTTTGTAATGCTTGGTCGATCTCCCGTCTCATGGCGCACCAAGAAACAACCGACGGTATCTCATGAGGCTGAATATAGGGCCATGGCGGTCACTTGTTGTGAGATTGTGTGGTTACGATCTCTTCTTCTTTCACTTGGCTTTGATCACTCACCTCCGGTTCGACTTTACTGTGACAGTCAGGCAACACTTCACATATCTTCTAATCCTGTATTTCACGAGCGAACCAAGCATATGAAATAGACTGTCATTACGTTCGAGATTTGATTGTCGCAGGCAAGGTCGTCACCTCTCACATTTCTACGACACATCAGCCTGCAGACATTCTTACAAAGGCATTACCATCACCTCAGTTTGTCTACCTGTCTTCCAAGTTGGGCATTCTAAAAGTAAAAAAAAAAAAATTATGAAAAACTCGGTGTGCATGTGTTGTAAAAATAAAGATGGAAGGAGTTCCCAAATAAGCAAATGTTATCATGGCAACAAATTAGGATCGCAACTCGCAAGCCAACTTGTCTACTCTAGTCTTTGATCTCGATTTTTCTTATTTTTTTATATTCTAAATTTTTTTATTTTATATTTTAAAATCTATATATATATTCTTGAGGAATGTTCCGGTGAGAATAAAGCTTAACGTAGGAAAAACGAAGTTTTCCACGTTCACATATAACAAGTTAATGTTAATAATTTGAGCGGTATTGTTCATACTCTAGGCGATAAATTTTTTTGAGGTCATTTTGAGAAAATAATTAAAAATAAATCAAAGTTCGCAGTAATTACAAGTATGCCACCGCGTCCCTCACTTAAAACGTTCAAAAAATTTTGTGGCCTATACTATGAACACTACCATCCAGAATATCAACATTGACGGGTAATATGTGAACACGGTCTGTTCGTTTTTCCTACGTTAAGAGTTATTTGCACCCGAACCTTCCTCTTAAAACAGAGTTATTTAGAGCTCTCTCATTCGCTCTAGCTCTACAAATCCTATGTGTAATTTTATCCTTAAATTTCTCTTTTCTTACTTATTTTATTTCTCAAATTAAAATTCACACAATACACTTCTAAAAAATCTCAACAATAAACTCCTTAATTCTAAACTAATTTTAAAGATAAATATCTAAATTAAACATAACAAACTTTCCTTACAAAGTTACCTAAACTATATTACAATCAAATATAGTATTAGTTGTTAGTTTATGTGTTTCCAAGTCAAATATTTCGAATTTGAGTAAATTTATCCTATTCTAATTAATCATTATTAGATTATGAGAATGTTGATTTCATTTGATTTAACTCATTCAAATGTTGTATTTGTTATTATTGATGTTTAGTAATTGTATTGAAAAAATTAAAATTACCTAACGATATAAGTTCAAGCATATTAATTCATAATCATATGAAAACATAAGAAAAAATTTATTATTTGACTTATATGAATTGTATAAACCGCGTACGCTAGTTCTAAATAAATTTCAAAATTTTAATTCAAACCCTAAAATGTAAATCTTAAATCCTAATTTATAAAATTTTAGATTGTTATTCAATAAACATATATTTATTAAATAATTGATGAGTTCACAAGAGAGAAATTAATATAGAAGATGTGCTCTCGCATACTTGTTTTTGAGCAGGTCTCTCACATATCTATCTATCTATCTAATCTATCTATCTAATCTATCTAATATACTATATAATTTGCGATTTTTTACAAATGAATGATTTGCATTTAATTTTGAAGTGTTTTGAATGCTCCTTATTCAATTTTCTTAAATCGAACTATTCCCTAACTAATTTTAATTCTCTTTCTGATTTTTAAGAATGGGGTGGTATTTTTAGCCCTAATTAAGCCCAATCACATACCCAAACCATATAGGACCCACTTCACACACTCCTTCTCCACGCTAGGCTAATTCTCCAGTCTTCACCGTTCCAATTTTGTAACGTTTGAGCTCCTTCAACACAGACCTTGAGTGTCACATTGATAAAAGCATAACTGTTGTTTTCTTCAATCCTTTCATCGGGCGTTACTTCTTCCCACCATGACTCTTAATTTGATTCATATTCACACCACACCCTCAGATTTCTATCATCTTCCACCATACGAGAGCTCTCCTATGAAAAAATGCCCGGCAACACATCCTCCACCCCCACCTCCTTGCAATTCTTTTGTGCCTTATCTAACAAGAATATGAGCTGAATCTGTGTTTGGAGAAAGGTAAATTCCAATACCTTTGCCTTCTTATTGGTTAATGTCACTCCTTAATTTAGTACTCTCATTTAATAATTGGTGGATTTTATATATCAATGGGTCAAACTCAATAATAAAATTAAGTGTATGAAGATTTATATAATTAAGACTTAAATTTTTATAATCAAAATGTATAGTGTATAAAGATTCATAAAATTAAAACTCCATAAAAAAAATTCAATGTTGAAATGTTTTCAATGCTTTACATTCAAGGATAAAGTGATATTTTTATAACAAAAATAAAATGGATCATCATCTTCAGTTAAACAAATTTTGTCTTTGAGATTACTCCAGAAGTTGGTAAAAATTACAAATTTTGTCTATATAATATCAGCCTATATAATATGAGCATTAATCAAATATCCAAATTACCTTTCTAGAGAAACCCTACAAAGAGAAATTAAGAAGACGATTAATCAATGGCTTATAACCTTTTATATCACACAACATGTAGAATATTTGCATAAAAAATAAATTTTACACAATAAATAAAATAAAATAAAATACGTGTAGCGTTGATAGCTTTTTCCTACAAACCAATAACACTTATTTAAATAATATAGATGACCCGCGCGTAGCGCGGTCCCCAAAATGCTAGTTTGCATGTTAATAAAGGAGTGAATCCTTAATTTGTCAATCGTTAATTAATTCAAATAAATACAACACAAAAAATATTCAAATACAAACTGTTTTTCAAGCACATATTGCACAATTTGTACATTAAATCTATAAAAATTCAAATGAATACTAAATTATAGAATGTGTGAATGAACATATATTTTTTTTATAAAGGCTAGAACCGGAGTCTCACCTGGAAACAGGCAACAACTCCTGACCATCCTCACGGATGATCCTGAAAAAGTCGGAGTAAGTAATATACAAACTCGACTGCATAAAGATAGGTGTCATTGTTCTGATATATGAATCAGATAATAATTCATCCTAATTATAGGACATGACAGTTTTTAGAAAATACATGTTGATATCGCATGTGCATGCAAAATTATTCAATATTATTAAAAATACATAAGTTTTTGTGTATATGTGCATTAAACAAAACAAGTAAATATCCATGCATGTAAAATTGCACGTAGATACAATTAAGCACAAACTTATCTACCTAACTACAATATAAGGGAGAAGTCATCTCTTTGTAAAAATTTGCGCCACATCATCGCCACTTCACCGCCACCTCATATTATTTGCAAAAAAAAAGAAAATAAATCTTCCTAATTAATTCAGCTGTTTTTACAAAATAAATAAAATAAAAACAAGATTTATCATTGAACCACTTCTCTACTCCTCCGTCAATTTCTCTTCTCGATATTTTCTAGCTAATCATCCCCATTTTCTTCTCCAATATCAGTTCTTCCTCTCCACGACCCACCCTCACACCCTAAAGATCGCTTCTCCATCATCCACTTCCTCCCTCAACTGATGTAAAACCCTTTAAATTTCTGTTAAGGAATTAATGCTAATTCCTAACAAAGAATCTGATGTTACGAAGAACAACAAACTCTTACCTCGATCGCGGATTCTCAGGGAAGAAGAGTGAGAATCGAACAATACGAAGAACACTTCTTTGATAAGACAAGAGAGGAAGAGAATTACAATCTTTTTGAATGCCTTGAATGATCGTTTACAGAGGCTTTTATACAGCTTCTAACAAAAGAGGTTGTTACACGCTCTCACGCGCCCTATTTACAAATCTGTTACAAAAGTAATACGTGTATGGCACGCGCCTAACTAACACTTGTTTACTATAACAGATCTTCCCCCTTCCAGAGAACCTTGTCCTCAAGGTTTAAAGGATGGAAACTTCTTCTCCAGGTCGAACAGAAACTCCCATGTAGCCTCCTCAACTCCTTGATGTGTCCATTGGACCAGTACCTGAGTGGCTGCTCTACCTTGCCTGTTCACCATTCTTCTTTCCAAAATCTCCTCAGGTTCCTTAGCAAATTGGTTAGGCATGACAGAAGGCAATGTATTTGTTGCAGTAGTTGTGCCAATATGCTTCTTGAGCTGAGACACATGGAAAACTGGATGGATCTTAGAACTAGTAGGCAATTCTAGTTTATAAGCCATTTTTCCCAGTTTATCTAATACTTTGTAAGGACCAAAGTATTTGGGAGCAAGTTTATTGCTATTCCTCTGAGCCAAGCTTTGCTGTCTATAAGGCTGGAGTTTAACAAACACAAAGTCCCCAATATCAAAGACTCTATCACTTCTGTGTTGGTTTGCCACTTGTGTCATTCTGTGCTGAGCCCTCAAGAGGTAAAACTTCAGTAATTGAACCATGTGTTCCCTTTCTTGCAAACTCCTTGCTACTACATCCACTTTGCATTCTCCTGGTAAGTAAGGTGGGTGAGTAGGAGGTGCTTGTCCATACACTATCTCAAATGGAGTCATCTGTGCAGCTGAGTGGAATGTGGAATTGTACCAGAATATATTCAGCCAAGGGCAACCATTTGCTCCACTGGTGTGGTTTGTCACCACACATACATCTCACGTAAGTTTCTAGGCACCTGTTAACCACTTTTGTTTGACCATCTGTCTGGGGATGATAGGTTGTAGATAGATTTAGCCGCACTCCTTGCAATGTAAACAATTCTCTCCAGAAATCACTGAGGAATACAACATCTCGATCACTCACTATACTCTGAGGAAACCCATGTAATCTGAAGACATTGTCAAGAAAACTCTGTGCCACTGATGTTGCAGTATAAGGATGTGCTAAGGCCATAAAATGAGCAGCCTTACTCATTCTATCTACTACAACAAATATGACAGTCTTACCAAAAGACATAGGTAGGCCATCAATGAAATCCATCGAAATATTAGTCCACACTGCCTCAGGAATTTTCAATAGTCCAGGGTAGGCAGTTGTGTCATATTTGTTTTGTTGGCAAACTATACAACTTCTAATAAATTGTTGTATATCTTTAATCATACATTTCCAGTAAAAAAATCCCTTTCATCCTTTGCAAAGTTGCATCTCTCCCTGAGTGTCCTCCAATGCCAGAACAATGCAACCACTGTAAGAGCTTATCTTTGAGCACAGGGTCATTAGGAATCACCAGCTTGCTCTTCCTTCTCAACAACTCATTATGCCAACTGTAATTCTTTTTGAATGAAGGATTCTTTTTCAACTCATCAATCAATTCCTGAATAAGCCTATCTTTATTGTACTGAGCTTGTATTTCTTTCAACAAATCAGAGTGAAAGGTAGATAGAGTTAGGGACAGAAGTTGCAATTCCTCTTTTCTGGATAATGCATCAGCTACTAAGTTCTCCTTTCCCTCTTTGTACTGTATTTCATAATCAAACTCCAAGAGTTTGGGTAGCCACTGTTGCTGAATTGGAGTGTTGAGTCTTTGCTCCAACAAATACTTGAGGCTCCTCTGGTTTGTCTTAATAATGAAGTGGCCAGTCAAGAGGTAATGTCTCCACTTTTGAACAGCAAATAAAACAACTAGCGACTCCTTCTCATAGATGGAGAGATGAAGTTGTCTTCCTTTCAAATGCATACTGATATAAGCAAGAGGATGACCATCTTGCATCAACACAGCTCTTATTCCAGAACCACATGCATCAGTCTCTACTACAAAAGGTTTTGAGAAATCTGGTAAAGCTAATTTATGAGCTTCACATAAAGCTTTCTTGAGTGTTGCAAATGCCATCTCAGTCTCAGAATTCCACTCAAATGCATTTTTCTTGAGCAATTGACTAAGTGGCCTAGCAATTGTTCCAAAATTCTGCACAAATCTTCTGTAGTACCCAGCAAGTCCCAAAAATCCTCTGACCTGCTTGACATTCTTAGGAGTTTGCCATTTCCTCACTGCCTCTATTTTCTGTGGATCTGTAGACACCCCCTGAGCAAAAATATAGTGTCCCAAATACTCCACTCTATCCACAGCAAAAGCACACTTACTAGCCTTGGCATACAACTGATTTCCTCTCATAAGCTCAAACACCTTTTCTAGGTGTTCTAAATGTTCCCCCATTGAAGAACTATATATCAAAATATCATCAAAGAATATCAACACAAATTTCCTTAAGAATTCTTTAAAGACCGAATTCATTAAGTATTGAAATGTGGCAGGGGCATTTGTTAAGCCAAATGGCATAACTAAGTACTCATAATGGCCACTATGAGTTTTGAAAGCTGTTTTATGTGTATCCTCCTTATGCATTCTCACTTGATGATAGCCTGCTCTTAGATCAATCTTTGAAAACACCTTTGATCCTCCCAACTCATCCATCATATCCTCTATGAGTGGTATAGGAAATCTATCCTTTACAGTTGCAGCATTCAACTTCCTGTAATCCACACAAAGCCTCCATGTACCATCTTTCTTCTTAACCAAAACCACAGGAGATGCATAAGGGCTAGCACTATTCTGAATAATCCCAGACTGCAACATCTCTTTTACCATTTTATCTATTTCATTCTTCCGATAAATGGCATACCTATAGGGTCTTTGGTTGACTGGGTTGGTTCCTTCTAACAATGGGATCTTGTGGTCATGAATATCCCTATGTGGAGGTAGGTTTGTGGGTGCCTCAAAAATATCATTATACCTTCTCATTAGCTCTTGTATCAATTCAGGTGGCTTATCCTTATCTGTCTTAGACCCCAGTAAATTGAGCTGAATGACCTCCTCTTCCTCCTCTTGACACTGCTCTAAACATATCATAGCCAACTGAGCAGTTCTTTCCATCTGTTTATTCACTTTCTTAGCCCTTATCTGTCTAACAGAACCACTCTGAATTCCATGCAACACAACTCTTCTATTGCCAATCTTAAACTCCATAGCTAATTTCTTGAAATCCCACATGATTGGCCCTAAGGTTTCTAGCCATTGTATGCCCAATACCATGTCACAACATCCCAGAGGCAACACCATTACATCAGCCTTGAAACTATGCTCATGTAGCTCCCATTTAAAGTTTTCCACCTTGGCTATGACATTGAGAGAACTCCCATTAGCCACTGTGACCTTGGTCACACCCATAGGAGTCATTCTACAGCCTAGCTTTTCAGCCATTGCCTTATCTATGAAATTGTGTGTACTTCCTGAATCAATTAGTATAAAAATACTCCTCTTCCCACTGATTCCCCTCACTCTCATTGTCCTATAACCAGACACACCTGACACTACATTGACTGAAATTTCCATTTTACTTTCCTTCTCTACAACAGATTCCACATCTGATTCCTCAATGCTCTCCTCTTCAATATCCATGGAGTATAGCTGAGTCTTTTTGTGCTTGAGAAAGTGCCCTGGTGAATATTTCTCATCACAAAAGTAGCATAGACCTTTGGCCCTCCGCTCACTCATCTCTTCTTGAGTTAAAAAATTCCTCACATTGTTGCCATTCTCTGGAGCTTTCTGTTGCACACTTGCTTTGAATTCAGGAATTGCTTCCTTCCTACCCTGAGTAAACTGCCTTCCATTCTGAATCTGATTCTTGAAAGAACTTGTGCTTGGATTGTGCTTCCTTGGATGAGCTGACTCATACAATTTCCCCAGCATCAAGCATTGCCTCACTGAATTTGGCTGAAACATCCTCACATGCATCTGAGTATCTGTTTTGAGACCTGCCAAGTAGGCACTTACCAAGTAATCTTCAGGTAGACTCACCCTAGCCCTGATCAACTCAAACTTACAATGATACTCCAGAATTTCCTCATTCTTTTGCAAATTCTTAAGCTCAGCAATTGGATCATCCAAGATTTCACCAAATCTTTCCAATATCATTTCCCTGTATCCTTTCCAATCACCCCTAATTCCCACTTCAGTCAACAACATAGATTGGTGCCAACTTGCAGCCTGGTCATCTAAGTGCATAGAAGCAAGTTGGATCTTGATTTCCTCAGGTGTTTGATCAAGTAAAAAGAATTGTTCACATTTGAACAACCATTCTTTCACCTTGTCTCCATTAAACCTTGGGAAATCCAATTTTCCTAGTCTAGTCATACCAGCATAATTGAAACCATTGTTAGAAGGTCTTACAAATGTTTCTTGCACAAAATTTGGCCGAATTGTGGTTGTGGCTTCTGGATTGTTCAAGATTGGACTCCTATTCCCAGATCCACATGCCTGATTTGGACTGCCACTTCGATCCTTGCCTTTGTTCTGATTTGCGACTCCTTCTGTCAACAACTTAATAGCCTTAAACATCTCTGCGATCTTGTTGTCCAGTTCTTCATCAATCTGAGCCACTCGCCCCGCTAGATCACCAAACTTGTCCGTCAATGCTTCCTCCACCTCTTGAATGGTGGATTCTCTGATGACTGCTTGCGATCTCGTGCCTGCCATAGTCCCTTAGGTCGACTGCTCTGATACCACTGTTAAGGAATTAATGCTAATTCCTAACAAAGAATCTGATGTTACGAAGAACAACAAACTCTTACCTCGATCGCAGATTCTCAGGGAAGAAGAGTGAGAATCAAACAATACGAAGAACACTTCTTTGATTAGACAAGAGAGGAAGAGAATTACAATATTTGTGAATGCCTTGAATGATCGTTTACAGAGGCTTTTATACAGCTTCTAACAAAAGAGGTTGCTACACGCTCTCACGTGCCCCTATTTACAAATCTGTTACAAAAGTAATACGTGCATGGCACGCGCCTAACTAACACTTGTTTACAAATCTGTTATAGTAAACAAGTGTTAGTTAGGCGCGTGCTATACACGTATTACTTTTGTAACAGATTTGTAAATAGGGGCGCGTGAGAGCGTGTAACAACCTCTTTCGTTAGAAGCTGTATAAAAGCCTCTGTATACGATCATTCAAGGCATTCACAAAGATTGTAATTCTCTTCCTCTCTTGTCGAATCAAAGAAGTGTTCTTCGTATTGTTCGATTCTCACTCTTCTTCCCTGAGAATCCGCGATCGAGGTAAGAGTTTGTTATTCTTCGTAACATCAGATTCTTTCATCTATCTCTTCTTTTTCAATCTTTTCTCAGATACAGTTTTTCTGTATCAAAGGTATCAGAGCCATTCTTTCCTTGGATTGTCAGTGTGCGTAGAAATGGCACTTGCAACAAAGAATTTCTCCAATTATGAGAACTCGATATCTTATTAGAATTTCTTTCTTTGATCAAAATTTTAATTTTGGATATTTGTCTGGAATTTGTATCTTCAATTTAAGGTGATGATTCAGTTTCAATTTGTATGAATTTGCAGGTAACAACCAGGAGATTAAGAACGGATGAAAGCAGGAAAGATGATGATTTTGATGGTGCTAATGGGAATATCTCTTGAATTCCAAAATTTGTTGAGGATGTGTCGTTTGCAAGGATCCCAAATTACCAGACCCACATATGAAGAGGGAAAGTGCTAATGGATTGAACATTTGGAGCGTGTGAATGTCTGGAATTGGAGCTCTTTGCTCTTTTGGGTCACTACCACAAAAAAGGGAATTTACCCCGGGCGTTTTTATCAATATACCCCGGATATAACACAAAAATGAACTGGGGGAGATCTTGGGGTGGTAATAGAGTATATACCCCGAATCTAGTTAGACATGCCCGGGGTAAATTTGTCTCTGTATAAAACACAAAACACGA
Organism: Oxyria digyna; assembly: GCA_029168935.1. Taxonomy (NCBI): domain Eukaryota; kingdom Viridiplantae; phylum Streptophyta; class Magnoliopsida; order Caryophyllales; family Polygonaceae; genus Oxyria; species Oxyria digyna. The sequence continues at coordinate 3,197,493 of JAPVLV010000017.1, forward strand.
ACTATATATCCCGGATAATAAAACAACACGTCCGGGGTAAAAAGTTCTGTCATTTAATCCGGATATTTAGTGATCCGGGGTATTTTATCGTACAATGTTAAAATAAAAAAATAGGGGACCTTTTAGCCCGAATATCTTGCATCAGGGCTAAAAAGTCCCACCAAATTGAAGGAAAAAAATTGCAATGCATTATACTCCCCAGTCATTCACAACCATTTAGGGAGAAAAAAACATTATATTTACATGAACATGAAATACAATGCTACCATCTTCTAACATGACAAATTCAACTAATGTAAAATTTCGATCTTTGAGAAGCTAATAATCCTGAATTTTCCCAAACCTTACAAATTCTTCTTCTAGTTGCTCCTTTGTCACAGATGAAATGATCCGACCCAAAATGCTTGGAGGTTTAGCCTGCCAAATTACAACAAAGAGATTTAATATTACATGTCCATCATTGTCCCACCTTCTATTCACTAAGCATTAGCACAATGCAAAATTTCATATTCATAAGCCGTAAATATATACAGATGCAACTTGCAGCACATAGCATTCAAAAAACACCATAATCACCTTGCTTAGAACTCACAACGATTGATACTTTTGGAAAGCAAGGGGTAAATATATGTTATCAGAAGCCATTATGACTTTTTGTTGTGATTCAGGATGATCCCCAACATCTGCCATCAACTCAACTGCAATATTCTGGAAATAAAGAGAGAAGAACACCATAATCACCTTGCTTAGAACTCACAGTGATACAAACAGATTGTGGTCCTTCTGTTTTCGTTTTACACAAAAAAGAGGGATATGTGACATGAAAGAATAACACTAGCTAATTAGACAAAAGCCTTGAAGAAAGGAAACTGTTACAAGAACCCAAATGGGAATGAATATCCCAGATATTACTATTATTCTAGAAGTTAGCACAACACCCTCAAAAAACCTTCTAGTCAAAAGATGGTCTTTTAGTCTAACTTCTAACCGTGTTCTGAGTTTATATTGGCATTGCCTCAAGAAGGGATGAATGGATCAAGTGTCAATTAAAATATTAGGATAATATGCAAACATTTTTTTTTTTATGATAATCCATCATAAATTAGATAGAAAACAGTTAATGAATATGAAATCCGCTCTCAATAACCTGCATTTTACATTTCATTGTTTACATGAAAAAGAGGCCAGTGTTTAAATTTTGAACGCTTAGAGAGCCATAAATAATAGTGGTTCGAAAGTGGACATGATTCAATAAATTAGACTTACATGTGGCTTCAAAATAAGCATCTGCATAAACTAGCACAACATCAAATGTCATGTAAGCAGAACATGTGGAATGGAAATTGTAACCAGTAAATTAAAAGACGAGGCAAGAAATATTAGTCTATTAAAATCAAATGAAATAACATGAGATATGCAACTGAAAATAAATCATTCAATTAACTACTTTCTTAAGCTTTAAGACAATCTCAGATTCAAAAATCGATTTAGTCAAATAGTGCAAGTTATTGAAATAAAAAAAACTAACATTTTCAAACTGGTATACAATTGAGGAAACCTACTAGCTCTAAATACAATAAAGTAAGTTGGGAAAATATTGAAGGATAAACTGTGCGAGAAAAAGATATGTTGAGCTGTACCTTTTGGAAAAAATAATTTAGGTCAGTAACAAATGCATCCATGTCTTCAGTACAGGACAAGGATACTTCTGTTCCACTACACAAGAATAATTTCGAATGAAATATTACTCGAATATGAATAGAATAAATTTATGCTAAACAGTAAAGCAGGAACCTGAATTTAGCATTGTTTTTTGATGTTGAGGGAAGCTTAATAGTCTTTCTGTTTAAAGATGTTACAATAAGGTTTAACTTGTAATGATATCATTCTATTATTTAAATGAAAGTGCTAGCATTCTATTATAGGTATGCTGACACGCAAGTTCTACCACCCTTAAGCTTTGGCTACAAAGTCCACAACTACAAGTAACTAGCTTGGCGAGAAGTGAAAACTATGCCCAGGTTTTGATTTCGATTAAATACCTCTGCCAACAATCGGTAGTGGATCCAGGTCCACTGGCATATCCAGTCGCCTATCCATAAATCCAACAACTCCTACAACCTTGGAGAATATAAAAATATAAAGATAAGATGATTAAACCACTGAGTTGCCACATTTAGCGTGTTCCCACTTGTCATCTTTTCGCTGCCTGCAAAAATAAGACTGGTAGTTTAGAGTTGCCACATTTAGCTTTAGAATATTAAGAGCACAAAATCTAACTATCTGATTTATTATTCTATGATGTTGTATTTTCTTTTCCATCTGATCCTATTTAAGTGAATTTGCGCCACATTATTATGGAAAAATCCTAACACACCTGCAGAACAATTATCCTAACTGAAGGGCAAAGGCAGGACAAAGAAACACAAAACTAAAACTAATGCTAAGATCCCACAACATTAGAGGTTGCTTTACTTGATCCAATAAAAGCAGTTACAAGACTATTCCTGACTATGCACATTACCCATGTCAAGGATATAACTTCTTGCTGAGCTCAACAATGTATTTAGAAATGCATAACATCTTGGACAAACTAGATAATTAAATGGATAATATCCTCGATATTGGAGTCTCCTATCATGGTGTTCCAAATGCAACAAAACACAAATCTAATTATTCTCGTGTTCCATTCATACCTCTTCTCGGGTTCAATCATAACCAAGTCACAAAAATCTACCATTTCCCTGAATGGAGAGTTGGAGACATCTATTCATGATAGCAATCTCACATATACCAAGCTCATAAGCAATTTCGATTGGTTCCTGAAATATCATGAAGAATTACTCCAAGGAGAGAGAGAATATAAGAAGAACATAAATCTTCATAATATTCTCATAATAGCAATTAACTAATTGCAAATCATATCAAAATATTCAGAAACAAATTTGTTAAGACAAGCATTTGGTAAGGTGTCATATATGAACAACTAAACAATTAACATGTTCATTTGAACCCAATTTCATTCCCAATCGTACGTTCACAAAACAAATATACAATACAACCTTGTTCGAACATATTACAATCACAATTCCTGGCATCAAGTAACAAAGCAGTTTATACAAGTTTCCTATGGCAAGCAGAAAGCAAATAAGTCTCACAAGAAAAAAAAAAAAAGGAGAAAAGAATATGTTTGTGAGCTTCATCTCATCCATAATTGTACACTGAAAATCCTTTAGCAGTTCAAATTTCAAACTCAATCCACTTGAGATTTTGACCTAACAAGGACAGATAAAGATAAATTGCAATTTTCCACATCAATCTCAAACTAACGCTCCCAGTCTTGTGTGAATTCAGCAATCACGTGAACAAAATCACATAAACAAACTAAATCGAAAACAAACCGCAAAAATCACAAAGCCTGAGCAGTTCAGTTCGACTGATGTAGGCTACATCAAAAGTCTTCGAGGCTTCTCCGTCGGAACCAAAAGGTCGGGCTTCTTTGTCGGCGAGATTAGGGATTCTTCGTCGACGATGAGTGCGATGGGGAAGAAGGCATCTTCATCGGCGAGGAAAGACTGCAACGGGGGAAGACTGCGCGGGAGGAAGACTCCGTCGACGGAAGACAGCGACGACAAGGAGAATTTGGGGTTCCGACGGAGTCTTGATTGCTCTTCAAAGCTTTGATTTTGATTTTAATTTGAAGTTTTCAATTCGACATAATTTGAAGTTTTGATTTTAAGAATATACCCCGGAAATTTATTCAATAAATTTGTCCGGGGTATATTCTTAAAATCAAAACTTAATACCCCGGATATTTCTTTCTGAAGCACGCCCGGGGTAATAAAATAACTTCAAATTATGACTTAATACCTCTTTGTTCGTATATACCCCGGGCGTGTTGTTTTACATCTGGGGTATTTCATTATTTTTATCGAAAAATTAAAAGAAAATTTATATTTTAAATGTTTTGGCACCCTATTACTTCCTATATATAACATCCGGGGTATTAGATCTCGAGGTAAAATCATGTTTTTGTGGTAGTGGGTGATGCTTTCCAGGCCGTTTGTGTGATTGGTCTTCAAAGCTAACATCCGGAGAAGCAGCAGGTCTGAACATCTCCATCTCTAAACTCATGACAAGGTTCGACGTCTTTTCTCCTAACTCTCGATGTCAAATATTTTGTGTTTTTGAACATAAAAGTGTATTGATCTTATTTTGTTGGATGTGTGTGAAATTGCATGGCTTTGCAGTTCCACTTAGCATGAAAGACATATTCATTTATGGGTTTGAATGTGTGATGAAGGTCTCTAAAAAGCTATAAGTTTGTGAATTGTGTCTGCTTTGATCATCAACTGATTGCTCCAAACTTTTATATCTTCTTTAAATCCTGACTATCATACGTAACTATAGATTGAAAATAAATGATCATGCGTTATTGTTGGCTTTGACTGTTACCATTTGTGAACTGCAATCAGTTCAATATTTGTTTGGATAAATTTCACCAAAAATATATTTGTTTGGCTACTTATGTTGAAGATTATTTTGTTGGTTTGTTTTTTGCTGAATTTGATTAAGAGTCTGATAGTTAAATAGATGCTTCATTTAGTTTTTTGTTTGATGGAATCCTAATCTATAATTTAACCCTTTCTTTTGCTAAAAACTCTATAATCTAACTTTGGAGTACAATTTGGACGTGTATCCTCGAAAAACATAACATATCTTACATAATTTTATGCTTAGGGTACTTTTGACTTGTAAACCAAAGTTACCCATATAGCTATGTGTATCTATTTTTGTTGGTTCTATTTACAAAGATTTACCGTATGTAAGTTATGTTGTGAATAATGAAACTATTTAATGAGTTCTCTTCTCATCGTTGAACATGAAGTGAATGCGTGGTGTTTATTTGAGCTTAGCATTTGCAAGAGGGTGATCGATTTGTGATGAACTAGATCACCTCCAGATCTAGATATGCTCATTAGGTGGTGGCTTGAACAGTTTATGCTCAGAATTTATATTGAGACAGGAACAAAATTTTCCTTCAATCACTTCAAGTCTTCAAGTATATGTATAAGACTTTAAGCTGTCAATTTTATAAGAATGATTAGTTTACCGATTTTCATCCACCTCATGCATACATGTATGTCCATATTATTCCGTTGATGGTTATCTCTCCCCACCAGAATGTTTTGATGACTTCACCGTTTTCCGTTTCTTCCTTATACTTCAAATGAAAAACATATTCTCATAATAGGCTAATCTTCTCATAAACTAAAAAAAATGAAATATGTAGTGGCTTACGCAAGAATTACCTCATCATTGATTAAAATTAATAAAAATACATACTATAAAATATTAAATTCATTTTTTAGGAGAGATTATATTTAAAAAAACGCTAATTTTTACACTACAAATGTGTTTTTTCCGAATTTGTTTTTTCGAGGGGGCTATACCCACTTATGGGAAACAAGCATGTTTTAAAAAACTTTTTCTGAAATGAGCTTTTTTCCAGAAAAAATTCCCGACGTAGGCTCTTTTCAAAAGAAATTCCCAATATAGGTACTTATGCCAGCTTCGGATTTTTTTATGTGTGAGAGACGTCTCTCGTCCGAAGCTGGTAAATTTTTTTTTGAATTTTTTATGTATAAGAGACGCTGGCTCGCCCAGCGTCTCTTATACATGTTACTTTTTTCTTTTTTTTCCAAAAAATTTATTGTTTTAATTTGTTTTTTTTAAGGCTGCGTATAAGAGACGTTGGCCTGACCAGCGTCTCTTATACGTTAAAACATTAAAAAAAAAATTATATGATAAATGGTCTTTTTTTTTTATTTGAACATGTATAAGAGACACTGGTCGAACCAGCGTCTCTTATACAGATTTTTATTTTTTAATTCCCCCGTGTAAGAGACGCTGGTTTACACGTAAAATGTTTTTTAAAAAAAAATTATTTGTATACAAGGCATTTGTTTAATTTTTTTTTTTTCAAAGTTTATATATATATATATATATTATTATATATGACTTACTCGTGTTTGGATGACTCGTATGAGCTCGTTTGAAATCGGAATCGATCACGACCGATTTCGTTGGGTCCGTATTGATCCCAGCTTTCACCAGATATGTCTCTCGCTTGATTCTGATTTCGAACCACCCCATACGAGCCACCCGAACACGCGTAAGTCTCGTGCGTGCCTTCTACTGTAAATGGATATTTACAAATTCGTTCCTCCATATCAGGCGATGAGAGACATATCTGGTGAAAGCTGGGATCAATACGGACCCAACGAAACTGGTCGTGGTCAATTCCGATTCCGAACAAGCCCATACGAGCCATCCGAACAAGTGTAAATCTCGTGCATACCTTCTTTCACCAGTTCGGAATCGGAATTGATCACGGTCCGTATTGATCCCAGCTTTCACCAGATATGTCTCTCATCACCTGATATGGAGGAACGAATTTGTAAATATCCATTTACAGTAGAAGGTACGCACGAGACTTACGCGTGTTCGGGTGGCTCGTATGGGGTGGTTCGAAATCAGAATCGAGCGAGAGACATATCTGGTGAAAGATGGGATCAATACGGACCCAACGAAATCGGTCGTGATCGATTCCGATTTCAAACGAGCTCATACAAGTCATCCAAACACGAGTAAGTCATATATAATAATATATATATAAACTTTGAAAAAAAAAAAAATTAAACAAATCTCAGCCCCCTTTACGCTGGTTCGACCAGCGTCTCTTATACATGTTCAAATAAAAAAAAGACCATTTATATGAGACGCTGGTGTTTTAACGTATAAGAGACATTGGTCGGGCCAGCGTCTCTTATACATAAAAAATTCAAAAAAGAAATTACCAGCTTCGGACGAGAGACGCTGGTAGAACCAGCTTCGGACGAGAGACGCTGGTAGAACCAGCGTCTCTCACACATAAAAAAAATCTGAAGCTGGCCTAAGTGTCTATATTGAGAATTTCTTTTGAAAAGAGCCTAGGTCGGGAATTTTTTCTTAAAAAAAGCTCATTTGAGAAAAAAATTCCACGATCATCCATCCTAAATTCCTAATAGATTTTAAAAAAAAAGACACAACTATGCATTTTGGTTAGATACATATATATCTCACTAGGTTATTTAATTTATTATCTTATTAAATGAATATTCGAGTTGGAAAATAAATAGTTCTTTTTAATTCTCCGAAAATATTTTTTATTATAATATTTCTATTAAATTTGATAGTGTAAATATAAATATTATATATTAGAAAATAAAAAAATAATTTTTTTTTTTTTATTTCTCCATTTAAAATAAATTTAACAAACTTTTTTTATTAAAATATATGAGCACCCACTATCTCACTATCTCACTATCTCACCCCATGTGGTAAATCCATTATCCAGAAGCTAAAACCTATAAGTTATATTTGATAAATTAAGTAATCATTTTTAGGGATTTACAACTTGGCATTTTCATTGTACTAGAGTTTAGACTCTATTTGTAAAAAATAAGTGCATTAACCATTTAATTATAACTCTAATTTTCTCTTTAAAAAACTGAAAATATATTATGAAATATACTTATAGCTTATTTAAGATGATTGTGTGATTTTAGACAATTTTATTGTGTAAAATTGAAATTACATTATCAATTTACTAATTTATCTTTATTTTTTCCAATTGAAAATATATCATATCTTTTTTTAATATCAAATTTTATTCTCACTAATACAATAAATTGTATCATTCCCCGTACGTCGTACGGGACAAACTCTAGTTCGTAAACATATTTAAAAAACGCATAAATCTTTGATCTATGTTACTACAATCTAGCTAGCTTATTCATGGCTTAACTAGTCCCAGTTACAATTCATAATAGATTTATTTCTGAGTATATGTATGAATTTCTAAGTTACGCAAAATCACAGCAAATATATTAGTAAAAAGAGTCCGGTTAATCGGCGGTTATGTACATACACTTTTCACAATACGAAAATCCGATGTTAAAATGTTCATCAAAATGTGATTAAATGTTCATCAAGTTTTTCAATTCGGAAAAGTTATGAAAATTATAAATATTCTAAATGTTCACCAAATTATTCACTACCATACGTGCGAACTATAATCTCTATATATAATTACTAAAGCAAATCACTTTCCTCCAATTCTAGCTATGCCACGTGGCATACTCTTCATTCAGGCCATCCACTTGGCGTCATTTCATTGGTCACGATTTTTACTATTTATTGTAATTTTTCTTAAAAAAATGATTATATTTGGAAACTCGATCATGTTCAAAAATATCACAAAAAAATTGCTTAAGATCTTTCAGATTACAAAAAAAAATTTGTGTGTTAATTATTTTAGACTTTGACATATCCTATTATGTTATTTTACAAATTTATAATTTTATTTTTATGATATGACATATCACAAAAAGATTGATTTATTAATAAATAAGAGAAAAGATTATATTTTTGTGCTATGATAGTGTTTTAAATTATATAGTTTTATATATGTTGAAATTAATTTATTTAAATTTATTAAAAATTGACCTATGATAATTTGATCAAATAAGATTTTTTGTATAACAATTCATTATATTCGTTGTTTATTATATTTAAAATTTTAAAATTTAATTATATATCAATATTATTTAAGATATCAAATTATTTTCATATAAAATTATATTTTACATAATACTACGTACTACTTATTAAGTATATCGAGTTATATAAACTCGCGCATGGCGCGGGGACTAGGCTAGTATGAGCCTAATTAATTATAGATTCTGAGTTTACGAGACGTTTATTGATCATAAAATGATCGGATATATCCGTATATCTATATATTTTATCTACAGATGGTAGAGTTGATTACATTATGTACTTCATTTCAATTAAATCCCAAGTGTTATTAAGAATTTGGATCCATCACTGGCAATCATTCGCGACATTGCATGATGTTGACCCTTATTTAGCTTCCAATAATTGATGATCGTCTTGAAGGATCTATCTATATACTAGTCCGTAGTACAGTATATAATTCCGGGAGGAAACGGTAATTTATATTATCTTATCATTGTACAATATTTCACGTACACGGAACAAATTAAGACCAAGTGACCACAATCCACATATCTTATCATATACTATATACATTATTTTGATGGAAATATATATACTGTGTACATATATGCATCAATCATAAGTATACATTAGTTTTATAGTTTATAACATAGCTAGCTAGTTAAATAATAGCTATATATGATACTAATAATAATATGGATAAGTAAACGATGCTAATAATCAATGTACATGCATATAGGTATACTGATCAATCATATCATTTCACACGTATACTGTTGGACCCGGTTCTCGCGATCAATAACGTGGACCCGGTTCTCGCGACTCTAATGACGCAAACCCGGTCCGCGACCGAGAAGCAGGCCGCGAGCCCATAAGGCTAGGAAATGAGTCGAGAATGAGAGGCCCATTAAGAAGCCCAATAGGCGAAGAGAGCGATAACGGATTGTGTGGGACCCACTGAGTGGTTATAAATCCTAACGGCAAAGAGAGAGAAAGGGGGTCGACTGAGAGCATCTTCTTCCCCCTTGAGAGAGAGAAAACACAGAGGGCGATTGTTCGTTTCCGAGGTCGTCTCTTCGTTCCCGATTTACCTCTTTTAGTAGGAAATCGGATGATCGGTACCTGGATCTTGACTCTCGGTATCGTCATCGTGCTTTTGAGGTTTGATTCGTCACGATTGGTTGAGTTTCATCATTTACTGTTTCATTGAGTTGGCTCACGAGGTTTCATTGTTTTAGTCATTACTTTGATCGCTATCTTCTCTTTATGTTGCTTCATTCTATTGTTGTTATTGAGGCATTGTGTTCGTTTACCTGTTGCTATTACTGACTTGAGCGTCGGAGAGCCAAATCTGGGGGTTCAACCTTCTGGTTTGGTTGTGCAGGTATAATAGGGATTGAAGAACATAAAGAACAGAAGGGAATAACACATTTTGATCCAGATGACAGTGTATTACAAGTTGTAGCTCCAGTTTGCGTAAGGAAGGTCTCCAGCACTTGAAGATTCTTAGAAGGCCAGATCTCGCGAGGTGTTGATTGCGAGATCGCGAATATCTGGGCTCCAACATATACAAAGCTAACATAAACGTATACAATTATAATTCTATATATATTCTTATTAGATAGACATTTATATATATATATATATATATATAGCTATAAACTCAAAGAAGATCGAAGAATATGTATACACATATGTATGTGTTAGATTAATAAATATATATCTGTACTACATGCTAGCTGGACATGCCCAAGTGTAATTATATATCGTCCCATATATATTTATGAACCAAATTTACTACAGTACTAATATGATTATGAGATTATATATCATTGTTAAAATTGTAGATCTGCTGATATATATACAAATCGTGATTGTATAAAAATATATAGTAGAATTAGCCTAGTACTTTTCCACTTTTTTTAAAGGAGAATTAGTCTAATACTTAAATATAGTAATATCAATGTTATTTTAAAATCTAATGATAAGTATAAAGGAATCATATAAATAGTTATGAATAACTTGTTGCAAATGAAGTTGGATTGGATATATATAGAGGATGAGTTTACTAGGTCATTTTGCGTTTATGTTTTATGGTATTTCCTTTGTATCGAAATATAAGATCTCATTTCAATTATGCACGCATGTCCTTACTGAAGCCGTCGTAGTTCTTGAAGGAGTCCGGGCTGCAATCCGTCTTAATATTAATATTAAGAACATCATCATAGAATCTGATAACTCCAGTGTTATCCAATGTCTTTGTAAGAACGGAATCCCCCCTTGCGAAATCCGGTCCATTATCATGGACATCAAATCGCTTGTTGATTTTTTTTTTTATTTCTATAGGTTCTCCCACGTTAGGAGATATTGTAATAGGGCTGCTGACTTTCTCGCCACTACAAACGTCAATATTGAAGACCTACGCTCTACCATCATCGCTTCGAATAATGTTTCGACCAGAGAAGATACTCTAGCTCTTCAACAACTTCTGATATCGAACAACCATAGCACCTCCTCGCTGAAGGAGTTTTTCAAGATCATCCGTGCAGATGATTTAGGCTTTATTAGCGTGTAGCTAGGAGCCTTCTGTTTGTTTGTTAAAAAAAAAAAACACGCATGTCGATGTATGTTTTATTTCATTAATATCTCTAATGATTGATATTGTTAAAATACTTATCCCACAACTTTGTTATTTTTCATGTGTTAGAAGAAATCTATAAATCTCTAAAGAATTGTGAATAGTATATAATAGGATTAGGTAATTTAATTTAAGGTAAGCAACATTCAAAATCACCAATAATTGGGAATCATTTGGACCTTCCTGGTATCTTCCAAGCAACGCTGCTTTCGGCTCAGTTCGGATGCACGGTGCTGATGCTGATGCTGATGCTGGTGCTGGTACTGTTACTGATTTGAATGCTGATGCTGATACTGTTACTGGTACTTAAATGTCAAATTGTATGTTCGGACGATAATACTGTAGACTACTTAAAAACGCAAAAAAATGGTGAAATGACTTAAATGCCCTCACATTATATTTTAATAAAAGAAAGCATGTGCATTGCACGTGAACAAATTATCTGAGACCAGCGTGCTGCTCACGTGATGCTCGGGAATTCCTTCATCGTCAATTCCTTCTTCCTTCTTCTCATCAGCTCAGTTCGAACCCTCTGTTCTCCAACCTCACTGAAATCTTCAACCCAGCCTACCCAAACGCGAATAGGCCCGACGACGAGTCAATTGGGCGATTCTCTTCGAACCCTTCACTCACAGCTGTTCTCAGTTCTAACCCTTCACTCACAGCTCTTCCCTGGAGCTCGAGAAATATCCATCATCTCCGGGATTCCCAAATAGGTAAATACTCTCATTCGTTTACTTCGTTCAATGAATGGAGCGATTACTCCTCGCTAGTTTACATTGTTCTGTTGATTTGTTGACTGGAATTCTGTTCTCGGGATAGATCATTGAAAACTGAGGAATTTATTGACCTAATTTTTGGGGCTTTTATCTGAATAATAATGGATGATCACAATGAAGGGCAATTATCTGAAAATCATGTTCACTTATATTGTAGAAATGTTAATTACAGCTAACAGAGGAGTTTTACTCGTTGTTGCCATATGGAGAAGACTATTTCATTTGGATTATGGAGGATATGGGATGTATATGTAGGCTTACATTTAAATTACTAATTGGTGTAGCTTTCCGTGGAACTTGTGATTGATCTAGACAGGAATCTCATCTCTGTAAATTGTAGGCTTACATAGGCTTACTGAGATTAAGATGAACACGTAGATAATTTCCTGGAATTTAATGGATGATGTTAAGGGCAACACATCACTGTGGATATTACCTGTTTATGCTGATCATGATGCTCACAAAAATTCAGTGAGTGGACTTCATGTTTTACTGCGACTGTATTTTTTTAAGATGTAATGTCATTACAATAATGTCTTTATACTTTCTTATAATATTTGTATGCCGCTGTAAATAGAGTACGAAATGGGTGAACAATTAGATAGTCAATGCGTGAATGCCAAAGTGAAGGGAAAGGGAAAAGTTGTTGACAGTGTAGTCGACAAAAGTTTCAAATGGACTGAGGCTCTAACTACTACATTCTTAGAGGTTTTACGTTGTTATAGACATAAGAATGGCTACCAAGTGAGCTTTGTGTGGAGCCAGATTTGTGATGACTATGAGTTGAAATCTGGGATGCGCATTGCCCCAAAAACAGCACAAAACAAATATAATGCACAAAGAAAATTGTGGACAAATTGGGGCAAGATCAGGAATTTTGAAACGGGTATAGGATGGGATCACGCTACCGGGCAAATTATTGCTGAGCTTGAGTGGTGGGAGAAGAAAAAGTTGGTATGTTTCTCAACTTGTGTTTTCAATAATTGTTTCGATGATAACAGTTGTGTTGCAATGTTTTACACAAAATATCTACATCTTCATATGTCAGGAGCTAGGCGACTCTTATAGCACATTTAGGAAGAAGGGAGTATCAGCGGACGTGAGTGATATGTGGGACGACATTTTCAATGACTTCGTTGCATCTGGAAAGAATGTTGTATCCTCTTCTATGAATGCTCATCCGAACTCCAGTCAAGTACAAGTTGAAGATGACATTGGAACCGAAGAACCTGAGAACCTCACTCTTGAGCAACAGATGGACAAAGATGCTGAAGAAGATGCAAACAACCTAGTCCTTACTTTGAAAAGCCAGGCATTTACTGAACCGACTATTGGCACACCAACTGATGCACAATCTAAGGGTAATTTTGGTAGCACATCCACAAACACACAACCACAGCGAAAGAGGAAGCGCCAATCTGATACTTCTAGGATGTACACTGACCAAATGAGATTGATTGGAGATCAAGGGAAAGACATGATGGTCATGATGAAGGCAGATTTCGAACGCAACTTCAGAAGTTTGGATTGCAAACATACTTATGATGACGCAATCGATGTTGTGGATAAATTAGTGGATACCAATCTATTGGATGGTGGGTCTGATTTGTGGTGTTTTGCAGTCACTGAATTAGACAAAGTGGAGAGAAGGCGTATCTTCATGAAGATACGCAATGACGAGTTCAAAGTGAAGTGGCTTGCTCATGAGTTCAAGGTGTTCAGCAAAGCCTCCTTGGTTGATTAGTGCAGTCCTGCTGTAGTAGACGTAACAATAAAGTTTGAGTTTTCATGATTTCAAGTGATTGAAACAGTGTCGTAAAAGTTTGTGTACCGAATCGTTTTGTTTCAGCATTCCTGACTTAATTGCTTTCAGATTGAGTTTGTAATACTATTTCTATTTCAATGACATTTTCATATTTTTCCAGCATGAACTGCACTGAATTTACAGTATTTTTGTGAAGGTAATGATGACAGAGCTACTTCGCTAGTTTGACACAGTTGTTGGCAATAGTGGCAACCAGCAGTAAAACTGAAGAATGGTGAAAGGAAGAATCAAAAAAGCTGAGCACAATTATGTACTTAAGAAGAAGTGGTATCTTCTAATGAAGTTGTGGCATCAAATGTGTGCAACAAACTTTAGTGCTTACTATTTCAGGTACATCCATAAGGTCCCTTGTTATGAAAATCAATTGTCTGGTCAAATGTGGGTTACGGAACTATTGCAGAGTGAATCAGAGGTGCGTTGCGTTAATGCGTTTAGGATGGAAAAACATGTATTTCGGGTGCTGTGTAAGGTCTTACTGAAATATGGGTTAAATCCTTCTATACATATAACCATTGAAGAGAAAGTTGGAATATTTTTAAACATCCTAGCAAAAGGTGCTTCTAATAGAGATGTGAGAGAAAGATTTGCACATTCGGGTGATACAGTGAGTAGGATATTTCACCAAGTTTTGGATGCAATGGTTGGTCGGGGAAAAGGGTTTACTGGTCTATGTCGTGATATCATACAACCTCGGGATAGAGAATTCACGGCAATTCCATCAAAGATTATGTCGGATGAACGTTATGGCGTCTTTAAGGTACGATTGTTTGGAAAGATTATTGCTTTAAGGTATGATTTTTATTGTGTAACAAATTTTGATATCCTTACACTTTTTTGTTCCTTAAAGGGAGCGATTGGTTGTATTGACGGTACCCACATAGCTGCGTGTATCCCGGTTGAGGAACAATATCCATATTTTGGGAGAAAAAAGTACACATCTTTCAACGTGATGGCGGTATGTGATTTCGATATGTTCTTCACCTTTGTTCTAACTGGATGGGAAGGGAGTGCACATGATGCTCGGGTTTTTGATCATGCCGTTAGATGCACAAATCTTAACTTTCCTCACCCTCCTCGAGGTAAACCATAAAAACGCTCCTGCTTTTTGCATTTTCAACGTTGTATTGAAGTAAATATATGACTTCATCCTTGATGGCTCCTTCACTTAGGCCGTTATTACCTACTAGACAAGGGATACCCTGATCGACAAGGGTACATGGTCCCATACTCAAAGGTTAAATATCACAAGTCACAATTCAAGAGAGAGATCCCGCAAAACGCAGAAGAAGGTTTCAACCGAATTCACTCGAGTTTGCGTACAACCATTGAAAGATGTTTCGGAATTCTGAAAAAAAGATGGAAGATACTCAACGTGATGCCAAGTTACGACATCGCATCACAAAATGACGTAATTTTGAGTTGTTTCGCTCTACATAACTTCATCCTGCATTTACAAAGAAATGATCCTTTTCTCGAGGATGACGACTACGAAGAGTTCTATTCGGGGATAGAAGATGAAGGTTGCGGAGAATTGCCCAGAGGTATGAAGACTTTACGAGATGAAATTGCGCGTGAAATCTGGAATAATAGAGCAACATATCTTTGATTTTCGTAGCTTAATATGGTTGTTAAAATTTCGAACTTCAAAAACAGTAAGCAAGTTTAGTAGTGTTATATGTCTTCATGTTCGAAACAGTGTTGTTCATTTGAATATACACTGAGCATGTTTTTTGTTTTCATGCTGCACGAGATGAATCTTTACACTGATTTGTTGTGCAGTGTTTTGGCCATTTACCTGCCATGCTTTTGTATGATTTCAGAGATGTAAAGTCTTGTGAATGTACAGCAAGTCTTGTGCATGATATGTTTTAATTTCCGTTACGTCGTTGTTGTTCTTATGTAATCGGTTTGTTTTCAATGCGCGTGTTTAATGATCCTTTTATAAAAAAACGAACTGAAACATACCGAATACACCACAAACTAAGCAAATATCATCATTACAAAAAAAGGAAATTAAGTACTAAGATGTTTGAAACCGTCTTGACATGCACAAAGGACGTACTTGTAATAACCGTCTTGAACAGCAGAAAGCATGAACATTCCTACACAAACTTCTGGATTAACATTGCTACGACTACAGTAGTGACAACCAATGCATATGCCGTAATCACCTTTGAGCGATAACGATGAGCTTCGCGCTGTTTCCGGATTAGCCAACAGTTGTCATACACCTCGATCAGCTCATCTGTGAGTAGCATGTGCTTATCCTCGGCAACTGCCTTCAATCCCTGCACAGTCGTCAGCTCTTTCTTAAGTTGCTCAATCTTGTATTCCCCTGCCTCAACATGCTCTTTCATGGTGCCTCGTAGGTTCCTTGCAATCCGCTGGAAAAACAAGGCTCTTGGTTCAACTTCGTCAACTGTGTAAATGAAATGATCATATCTCGACATGTCGTATTGCTACGACGATCGAAGTAGGAAGTTAGTTGAATATTAATAAATTTTAAAGCGGTAAGACTTTGTAACCAAATAGAATACTACCTCATAATCAGGATTGACCCATAGTGCCCTGCGCTCTTCTTCACTGTCAGTCGAGCTGTACTCGGATAGGCCATGTATGTTGTTAGTAGGAGAATCAACCGACATGATGATTACCTACAGTCAACCAAATTCCCAAGCAAGTTTAGTAATGTTGAAACCATGTCATACTGAGGAAATGTATGAACTTTGTCAAGAACGCAAGTGTTGTGAAAATTAGAAAGATATGACATTAGTGCATGACCAACAAAGGGAAATCAACTAAATCAATTGAGAAGCAACTCAATGTTTTGATTGAAAACAGGGATATCAAAAACCCTTAAAAAACTAAGAAATCTCTCCCTTCTCCTAGGTTGAGCACAATTATGAACATGCCTAAGGTAGAGGATGGAATAGCTTGTTGGTATGGTTGAAATAGTGTCTTGATTATTTCTCCCTCTGTTTCTGATCTTAACAATCCTGTATACCTACATCTTTGACTGTGTGTTGATGTGCAACTGGTTTGTATGGTATAAATCAGGTAAGTATTATTCCATTCTTTCTCTTAATAATCCTTGCAGCTGTGTTTATAACCCAGTTCATAATTACAGTTACATAAGTGATTCTCTTTTACAACATCAGATTTGCTATTGGTTTCATAACAGAGACGATGTTTGTTGTGGAAGTTTTTTAATCAGGTTCGAGATTTATGGTATGATGATTAGTAACTATTGCTGCTTAACTCTCTTTATCCATTATCACAAGACTGTCTGTTTTCGATTCCTAATCTTTGGTTCAATTTATGAAAATTTCAAGAGAAGTAATTTCACTGTCTCAGGTATTCTGTAAAGAGGTTCTCCCCGATAAACTGGATCATTATCATTCTTTCTTCAAAGGATTTCTTTACTTTCTTATTTACCAAGTTCGAAAGAAAAAGTGTTGTAAATATTTGACTGGTCAGGAAGTAAGTTCAAGACACTATTTCAGCCATAACAATGACAATAATCTGACTAAGCTGAGCACAATTATGAACAATGACAATAATCACAGTAATCGATTGTTGGAATAGCTTGCTCATCACAGTGCAGGCCATAACAATGACAATAATCACAGTAATCACAATAATCACAGCCATAACAATGACACTAAACCCTAAGAGTACAAAACGAAATTGAAACCATGACTATGGAATAGCTTGCTCATCACAGTGCAGGCCGAAGGAAATTGAACCCAGGAACTAACCTTAGCAATCCGGTAGCTGAGATGGGCACTTTGATGTCGCCTTTGTCTCCACTGCAACTGAGCTGAACTGTTTCAGAAAGAAGAGGCCAGAATATGGGGGTGAAGAATGCTACAGGGAGAGATGTGTACGGGTTTTCACTAACCAAAAAAGGCCAACAAATCCAGGAACTAACCTTAGCAATCCGGTAGCTGAGATGGGCACTTTGATGTCGCCTTTGTCTCCACTACAACTCAGTTGAACTGTTTCAGAAAGAAGAGGCCAGAATATGGGGGTGAAGAATGCTACAGGGAGATGTGTACGGGTTTTCACTAACCAAAAATAAAATCCAGGTTTCCCAACTTTTCATTCTCAGTTTCATGAAATGTGTATAAAAGTTTGGTTTGACATTCGAAACTGAACCATACAAATAGAGGCATATTGAAAACATTTAAATATCTCGACATTATGATTATTCTTAAAAGCAAAGTAATAATAGAAACGATAAACGACGAATCTTCGATTCTCGGCGAGAATTTCCAATCATTCGCCAAATACTTTATCCATCAAAGTCTTGACCTCTCCGGTTAATGGTCTTTGTCGAAACGATAGCACTTCCGGTGAAATGATCTGCACCGAGGCAGAGAAACAATGTTATTAAAAACCATGAAGTGATGTAGTAAATTTTGTAAAGATAGCGGTCGCGATGAAAATCTCGAAGAGAAAACTAACCGCTGCCTTATCGGCCCACCAAGCATCATCACCTATTATAAACCCAGTTGTATGATCGCACTCGACATTTCCGGAAAGTTGAAGATGAATCCAGGTTATCCACTGACGGTGAGCACGATTATAAAAATTCTGCAGCTCCTTGTTAGAGAACGTAGATCTACCTGTTGAGCTAGAAAACGAAGCATTGACAAAATTCCATGATATGTTTGTAAAAGACCCGTGCATATCCTTAAACTGAGAACACGCGTTAAGTAAAGCCAATCGGTCGGCTGCTGTCCATGGGTTTGGGTTTGCCATTTATAGTTCCTCTGAGTTGGTAATGACCTAATACGAAAGAAAGAGATGTATTTGCTCTTAGAGAGTATGGATTAATGTAAAAGGAAAAAAATAGCATGAATTGAATGAAGAAGCGAGAGATGAACCTGACCGGAATGTTATAGGAGAATAGGTAGAAGGAGAGTAGTGAAACATGGCTTATATATAGATAGAAGGAGAGTAGTGAAACATGACGTATACAAGGGTAACATTGTCCCAAAATAAAATGAAATGGTGAAGAAGACAATTAATAAAGGTATATAGTATGACCTCAACAGATGGACAATGAAATGTGAGACCATTTCTGACCATACTGCATTAGACAAAGACACCTCATTCAGAAGGGCACCATCCTCAATTCTAATAACAATGGTTGTAAACAAGTGAAAACTGAGAACATGTAAATACCAAAAAAGAGTAAACCAAATCTGTAAATGTCATTACAAACCTTGAAGACAGTAGTCTCAAATCCTACAAAGATTACAACATTCATAAACTTTCAAGAGCTCGAGTTTCAAGTTTATCTCGATTCATCCTTACAACAATTGACCACATCTGAATGGGCCAAGTTCATCAATACTACCTTACAAAATGTACCCTAGATTTTGAAAATGTGTTAGCTATACAAAACACATAAAAACTGCTATCAAAAAGTTGTAATGCAGTTTTTATGTTAACAAAAAAGGCCTTCACAACTTCCTTAGTGTGAATCGAAGTTACCAGTACGAGAACCGAATAACACATGCAACGAAGAGGATGACATACATGACGGCACCACCAAGTAGCGCCAATTTAGCATAACGTTTGAACTCTCTTAATTGGTCTCTCTCCAAACAAACCAACACATGGGCAATCGATATACCTGCAACTCGTTCAGCCAGTTCTCCATTCGAATGCTCAGCAGTCAATTTGTGACGGATTTGTAAAGCTATGTCTTGTTCAGCTTGGTCGAGCTTATCTCGCTGCAATGATGCCAAAGCCTGTAGACGAGCACCACGTGCACTCCCCGGCAACTCATTTAGCAAATCCATTTCATCTCTAAACTGTAGCTGCTCGACATCCTAGCATTGAGTAATTGTTACCAAAATAAAAAATAAAGAACTCAGTTTTCATTCAACAGTACACAACATCTTACAACATTAAATTCCACAATTTTAAAGGATAACAGTCTTACAATTCGACGAGTTTGGAAGTTAGTTGGTGAACTAACTGAGCTGAACGTAAGTTGCCTTGCTAACCCAGTTTGCACACCCACTAACACTGGTTGAGCAGATTCCTCAGTGGACAGTGGAATGTCCCACACGCCACTTCGCCTAGCCATTATCTTCTACATGTCACAACATCAGGCAAATCATTGTTCCATATAAATTAAGCAAAAGGGTTTTCCAGACAGTTTAAAATCAAGTTAAACTTTCTAAAAGTTTAAAATCAGATTCCATATAAATGAAGCTAATCATCTATCCATCAGGCAAATCATTGTCCCATAGGTCGAAATTAAACTTTAAAATCAATAAGCGAAAGGAAGAAAATCATTGTTCCATATAATTGGACAATTATGAAGCATTTCTCAGACTCACATAAGTAAACATATGACAGCATAAACCGAGGCTTCAAATCGAATCAAGCAAATCATATGACAGTTATGAAATCAAGCAAATCAAGCAAATCAGTGTTCCATATGACAGCAGAAGTAAACATATGACAACATAAGTAAACATATGACAGTTATGTTCTTCACCTTTAATCAAGCAAATCAGTGTTCCACATATGACAGCAGAAGTAAACATATGACAGCATAAGTAAACATATGACAGTTATGTTCTTCACCTTTAATCAAGCAAATCAGTTTTCCATATGACAACAGAAGTAAACATATGACAGCAAGTTTAAATGAGGATATCCTAAAACTAATTAAGCTCGAGTTGGAACCCTAAATAAAACCCTAGATTTAGAAAATCAAAACTGAGCTCAGAAATTTGGAGTTCGAACCCTAAAACTAACCCTAGAGTTCGAAACTGAAAACTGAGCTCGGAAATTTGGAGTTCGAACCCTAAAACTAACCCTAGATCTGTGTTTTCAATCTCTGAGGTCGGAACAATAGGAATAGAGACGTACCTTTCTATAGGAACACTGAATACACAGTGGTAGAGGAGAAGAAGAGCAAACAACTGAAAAGCCCTCTGTTCCGAGTCCACCGTCGAACCCAGATTTGAGCCGTCACCACCAAGAGTAAGCGAAGCACAAAGAAACAGATGAGAACCAACAAATCCCGTCAACAAAGAGCGAAGAAAAGATGAATGACTAACCTTCGATTCCACAGAGGAAGGATTGTGATTCGGAACACTGAAATCCTTCCATAAGTACTTCGAATTCGAGAGAAGTATGGAGATGATGCTTTTATTTCTGGTACTTTTAAGGAGATAAAAGAGGAGAAGCATGGAAGATAAGTATCGGGAGCAAGAACATCCGAACATACCATGGGATACATATTTTCGGACTCAAATAAGCACCTGGGATTTTAAGTACTTAAAAGTACATTTTTAGCTGCATCCGAACGGAGCCGAAGGCTCCGCCCACTTCTTATTTTTCGCCACTCCGCACATGTTACACTCCTCTACTTACCCAAACTAATAATCAAATCTTCCACTTTAGATTAAAAAAATATATCAAATTTCCACTAATTAATTTGTTACTTACCTATTCCCTTCGTTTCTATATAAATTGTTATTCTAATATTAGCCTAATTGGACCCCACATTATGCCACGTAGGTTGAAAATGGAAATGAAAGGCTGAGATTCAATTTCAAGTTTTTGCTTTTGCAACAAATCTCAACTTTTCGTAGGAATTACGAAAAAATGTCGTTGAGATTCTATTGATTTCAAAAATTAAATGAAGGGTAGTAATGACTTTTCACATGTTTCCTTTTAAGAGCATGCCCAATGGTGAAGCGCGTAAGATGTGCGCCACGTGTTATAGTTTTTTAAAATATATATATATATAACACCTGTGCGGTAATATTTACAGCACAAGATTTTAATTTTTTTTTAAATATATGTGCGGTAATATATACCGCTCAAAGTTTTGTTTTGTTTTTATTAAAAATTCGGTGCGGTAAGTTTTACTGCACCAAGGCTGTATTTTAAACACAACCTCTTCTTCTTCCCCCGCCTGTTCTACTTCTTCTTTACCGCACCGAACCCTAAAATCTTGAATCCTTAAAAACCCTCATTTCCTTAACCCAAACACAAAAATTGACCACGGAATCCTCTTCACCCGATCATGGTAAGTAAGAAAGATCCCGGAATTGTGGCCGGAGACGGAGTATTACCACTGGTGACCGCGGAGGCGGCGAAGGAGATTTGCGCGGAGGCGGCGTGCTCGGAGGGAACGCCGACAAGCTGCAACACAACCCAACCCTATAGAAGCAGCCTAGTCCCGCCCTAAATCTCGGTAATCGTCTCGCTACTCGAGCAACTAGAAGGGTGAACACACAAAATGAGCCTGAAATGGAGGCGCAACCGGAAGGTTTCGAGACTCCCATGGATCTACAACAAGTATGTATGCTTTAACGTTATTAATTAGGCGTAGTAAAATTATGTCATTTTGGTAACGTGATGAAATAATTTTATAACGTTACGAAAATAGCTGAATTAAATTGTAATTAGAACGATTTCGTAACGTTATAAAATTAATTAATTTAATAACGTTATACTATTATTTAATTAATTAATTTAATAACGTTATACTATTATTTAATTAATTAATTTCATAACCTTATTATAAAACTATTTCATAACGTTGTTAAATTATTTAATTGTGTAACGTAATTAAATGATTTAATTTTGTAACGTTATTAAATGATTTAATTGTGTAATGTTATTAAATGATTTAACTGCGTAATGTTATTAAATGATTTAACTGCGTAACGTTATTAAATTATTTAACTGCGTAACGTTATTAAATAATTTAACTGTGTAACGTTATTAAATTATGTAATTGCGTAACGTTATTGAATTATTTAATTGCGTAACGTTATTGAATTATTTAATTACGTAACGTTATTGAATTATGTAATTACGTAACGTTATATAATTATTTAATTTTATAACCTTATTAAATATAATTATATAAAGTAGATGTAAGTTATTTTGATTAGGATTGACGTTACGACAACTTTCTGTAATGTTACGACGTCATTAAAAAAGACGTTTTAAAATTCGACGTTGTTTTTGTAACGCTATGAAAATAACGTTACACTATAACAACAACATTAGGGTGTGCGAGATGCGATGGCGTCTAGTGGATTAGCACAGGGGGCTCTTGTTGCTACAAAACGTGTTAGAAGGACGCAGGTTACTTCCGATATACGTCGTAGATTTGTTAGTGTACAAGAGTAGTTGTTAGCTTCTAGTCAGACACCCGTTGTTGTTACTGGGGCAGGTACAGGTACTGGGGCAGTTAGGGATTTTGGTCTATTTGTTGATCTGTCGGCTGATGATGTGGATTATAGTGATAGTGAGGAGGATGATATGGACTTCGATGATACAGCTGTTGATTTGGATGATGATCTGTTGGGCGATGGTGAGGGTTTAGGTACAGATTATATTATATCTTTTCCCAAGATACCGACAGATCAGCTTAGGAGAGACGACTCTCCTATTATTTTGGATGACCATGCTAGTGTGGGCCCTTCATCACCGATTGTTACTGATTTATCTCCTCCAGTAGTTCCAGATCTTCCGCTAGACGCAGAGGCTTTCATCACTGATGTTGTACCGCATCCGGCTCCTACCACTGCTGTTGCACCTCCTGTACCACCTCCCGCTGCACGTTGAAGAGTTATGAGCTTATGGTTTTTTATCCTCCCGCACCAGAGATTCCACCTGGCCCCATCCTCTTCCACCATTCAGACAGAGACAGCCGAGGCCGAGGAGGCCCCCGTCCTTTTATGACCGTTGGTGCGGTAAATGTTATCGCACAAACGGTCATAAAATTCCAACGAGCCTTTTTGGGGTTTCCAAACTTGTGCGGTAAGTGTTACCGCACAGATCAATTTTTTTAACCCTGTGCGGTAAATATTACCGCATAGGTTTTATATATTTTAAAAAATAATTAAAATCATGTGCGGTAAATATTACTGCACATGTGTTATATATATTGTTTTTAAAAACTATAAATCTTGTGCGGTAAATGTTATCGCACAAGATTAAAAATTAAACAACATCTTAATTTTTTCGGTTAATCTGTGATTAAGCTTGTGCGTTAAATATTGACACACAAATCTGTGCGGTAATATTTAACGCACCGGCTTCGTATAGGTTTAAAAAAAGAGGTTTTTACCGAAAACCACCTGTAAAATACGCTATATTGCTCAAAACCACCTCTTTAATTCGATATTACCGGAAACCACCCATGTAACAGGTTCCGTTAGCCAAACGCCACCCTTCTTCAAATTCCGTCAAACTTATCGTTAAGTGTGTGGGGCCACACGTTTTTTAACATTTTTTATCCATTAATACATAAAAAAAGGTAATTATTTTTTATTTCAATTATAAACAAAATACAAAAATATAAAGAAGAAGAAAGTCTACCCATTGTCTTTCATCTGCACTCTCTTCAAACTCTAGATTTTCTTCAACCCCATCATCTTAGGGTTTGTTTCAAGCCAAAATCTACATCATTAATATCTAAATAAAATTGAGATTAATTAGATATAACTAACATTTTTTAGGGTTTACTCATTCTAATTGGGGCTTTTCAATTTCACTCAATAAACCCAATTTCATCCAAACCAGTCTGCCAAAATAGTAGAAAGGAGTGAACTACGACGGCGACGGCGGCCCCGGTCTTGATGATGTCACTATAAGGCGAATCGAGCGAACTGCAAAGGTATACATGTTCTTGCTGCTATAAAAGAACAAGATATTGAAGATAGATTTGGATTTGGATCTGGATCTGGAAATACATTTTCTTCTCCTGAAATCATCTTGTCGGGCATTTGAAGATGACAGGACCAGAGGAGGGCATGGACTTGGAGAGGATAACGGAGGTGGTTGGACAACGAGAAGCTCGTCATTGCTGCTTGTAGAGTTTCATTTTCAATTTCTTGAAACTGCACACACAAAGAGGATTAAGGAAATTAAGGTTGTGTGGAAGAAGAAGAAGTTGAGGAGTTGGAGATTGAATGAGTTCCTGAACATTGTTTTTTTTTAAAAGGGGCATATTCTGAAAATTTGATTGATAAATAGGGGTATTTTGGTCAGTTAAGATATTTTTAATTATTTTCATAATTTAAAAAATCAGAAAATCCCTTAATTTATTATTTTATATCAAACAAGTCAGGGCTAGAATGGTAATTTCCTAGATTTGACAGAAGCTTTTAACGGAAGTTAGTAAAGGGTGGCGTTTGGCTAACAGAACCTGTTACACGGGTGGTTTCCGGTAATATCGAATTAAAGGGGTGGTTTTGAGCAATGTAGCGTATTTTACGGGTGGTTTTCGATAAAAACCTCTTAAAAAAAATCAGTGTGCATTTAGCCAAGAAAATATTCATTTAGACCAAGCCTTAAATTTAGATTCGGACTATGCCATAAAAGGAAAGTTTAAACTATTTTTTGGAACGTAGAAAATTAGAAAATCAGTAGTTTGGATAGTTTGATCTTGCTTAAATTCGATAAGAGTCTCTTTCCACGTTTTTTTAGAATTTTTAGTTTTTCTGGTTTTTTTTTCCATAAATTTATCCGTAATTTCTTCCCCAACTCTACCCGAAGACATTTATTTTTCCTGTAAGCAAGCATAGCTTTAAGCTCAACACGTTTCTAGAAGCGTCCAGGTAAATGAAATTTGACAATGCCAATGGTGATTGGTTATGACATACGGACTATCCAAGTGGGAAGAAGGTGCCAACGAGGCAATTCAAATCGTACTCCTTTTGCGTCCCCTTCAAAACTTAGAATTTTTTTCTATGCTTAAAATTGAAAAGAATTTATAGAAAATACCGAAAGAAACATAAAAGAAAATAGAAGATTTGGCCTACCAACGAGACAAGTAACTAATACTCGTATTAAAAAGTCATCCACGCAGCTCAAACTCTAGATGTAAGGATAGTAGAAGAGTCCCCTAATCGCTGAACTAGAGTGGGAAATCAGGAAAAAAAAAAAAAACTTTTTGTCACCATTCAGTAATGACCATTGTTCACTTTATCAGTATTTGAAGAAATCAATAATATCAGCGCTCATACTCTTCAATTCCCAAATATACAAGAATTTGATAGTGCTTTGGATAGTTTTTGTCAAAGCAACAAGGATTATGCTCTTGGTCTCTTTGCGTGGTAGAGCATTTGGAACCACAGAAATGCACGAATTTTTAGGCCTTGCAGTATTCTCAGCACCTTCAATTATAAAGATTTAGCCAAAACGATTGTTTTCCAATATATTGAATACTCCTCGATCTCTAACCCTCCAAAATCAAAGCATAGTACGAAAAGGAATCCTCCACCCAAATCTAATTGGCACAAACCCCCTTTAAATACTTTCAAACTTAATTGTGATGGCTCTAAGATGGTCGACGTTAGTTCTTTTATTGGTTTTATTATTCGTAATTCTAAGGCTGTGCCCTCCTTTGTGGAACATCTTAGAATCCCTCCTTCTTCGGTACTTGTTACTGAAGCTATGGCTGTGCTTGAAGGTATCAAGGCAGCATCTCGTCTTAATATTAGGAATATTTTCGTTGAGAGTGATAGTTTACTTGTTATAAATGCTATCAAAGGTCTACTCACTCTGCCATCAGAAATCAGGACCATTATATTGGATATTCGGTCTGTTTTCAGTTCTTTTGATTTGTGCAGGTTCAATCATATTGGCCACACATGATCCTGACATTGATGACCTGCGGGACATCCTCTACAGGTGGAATCATAGCTCCTCGACTTCGGAGATCCAACAACTCCGGAACCTCCTAGCTTCTAGGAACTCTTCTCTCTTTCCTTTGAAAGAGTTTGTAAAGATCATCCGCGAAGATGATTTAGGCCTGTTTAGTTTTTAAACTTCAGGTCTTCGGTTTGCTTGTTAAAAAAAAAAAAAAAATTGAGTCTCAATTTTCCTCACGGTAATATATTGTTTATTAGAATCGGTTGCAAGTAGGTTCCCTTAAAAGAGAAAAAATCACCTTCAATTACTTGTCATATGATGAAATGCTATTATATAGTATATTACTAGTATGTGTTCCGGTATCATGTACGGGGTCGTATATAATTAATCGTATATAATTTAATATTTATATTAATTAGATTGATAAAATAACAAATAAATAAAGAGATATATATAAGAGAAAAAAATTTATATACTCCGTAGTGAAAGATAAAAACGAATATTTAAAAGGTAATATAAGATTTTAGGTAAAAGATATTCAATTGATTCAATTTAAAAAAGTTGACACACAGACGAATTAAACATAAGAGTGACACGTGTTAAACAACGCTTTGTTTAAATATATGTAAATATAGATATAGATAGATAAATAGATAGATGATAGATAGATGATAGTCACGTTACTCCGTCCAACCATATTCACCCCTTGGAAATTATGAAATCCTATATATCCCGAACCCACCTCCACCTTTCATAGTCCATAAATTATTGAATTAAGTAATTCTCCAAATCATGATAAACACCAATGATTTAAAAAAATCCATAAAATATATTTTAAACCAATAAATTGGAAAGAAGAGGTGCTCCACGCAACGGCTTGCCTATATAAACCGGCCTCTGTTTCGATATCCCTTCCCCCTTCCTCTCCTTCCTTCCTCTCCTTCTTAAATTGCAAAATTGCAACACAATTGCTCTTTTTCTTCCTCTCACAAATTAGTCATTCTGGTAAATTCTGTTCCTTGACTTCATTTTGACCCTTTTCCAATCTTGCATTTTTCAGCATCCATCTATGATTCCTCCACATTTTGCCCAAATTGAATCAAACCCTTGAATCATTGCATGGTTTGTAGATTACCCATTTGTTGTTTTTGATTGATTTGGTCCAGTTTCCTGAAAATGTTTCTGGGTTTTCATTAATTAGAATGTTGGATCTATGAGTTGCTGTAAAAAACTTTAAATTGATTAAGAGGCCTGTGCTTTTGAGGTCCGGGTTCTGGTAAGGGGGAAGATGGGTTTGAGTTATTTGTTGATTTGGGGCTATTCATCCAAAGAGATGAACTAATTAACCTTTTTTGTAAGGTTTAATTG
This sequence comes from Oxyria digyna, assembly GCA_029168935.1. Classification (NCBI taxonomy): domain Eukaryota; kingdom Viridiplantae; phylum Streptophyta; class Magnoliopsida; order Caryophyllales; family Polygonaceae; genus Oxyria; species Oxyria digyna. Next base: position 3,225,337 of record JAPVLV010000017.1, read on the forward strand.
ATTTAAAATTTGATCAAAATCCATCCAGGAAAAGAATAAAGAAAAATAAAGGAGGTTGTTGTTGTGACTTGTTCCAGCAGCTAACCCACATTTGAGACCACCTTCAATCAAACTCATTATGCTATCATATCAAATATTTTTCAGTTCTCTTTTATTCCAGAAATTCATGTTTTGCTGATTTTGATCAATCTTTTTTCTTACAAATTCCTTCTATGCAGTTTTCTGCTCTATAGATCAACATGGAACTCGAAGGCCGATACTCGCCGTCATCGAAGTATGATTGTCTTCTGTTTGGTGAGCATCTTACAACAAGTCTATGTTATGTTGTATTTTTTATCATCCTTATAGTACTTGTCTTGATATAAATTGGGATTTATGGACAACTAAATCAACCAATTAAATGTCCTGGATTGGCAGATTTAGATGACACCTTGTACCCTCTAAGCACTGGGCTATCCAAGGCAGTCTTGAAGAATATCCAAGGTGGGTCGTTTTTTTTCTTCTTATTCTAAGATTTCTTTGTTTTCTGTTATGTTGATATCACGCAAATTCTAATTTTGGACTCCTACTTGTGTTTTTTTGTTCAATAGACTACATGGTTGAAAATCTGGGCATTGATAGGAGCCAGCTTGATGATCTGTGCAACTACTTGTACAAAAACTATGGGACAACAATGGCTGGACTTAGGGTAAAAGTCTAATTTTTCATCTGAATTTGTCTCTATTTATATCTGTCTTATCAAATGAATATGAACCACTATATCGCCTTGTTTTGATCCTTTCCAGGCTACTGGGTATGACTTTGACTATGATGAATACCATAGGTATTGACCCTTGCTATTTTTCCTTTTCTTTCAATTAAAACAGTTTTTTCAAGGAAAAATCTAATTGTTTTGTAAAAACTTCCTGCTTTGCAGCTTTGTTCATGGGAGATTGCCTTATGAAAACCTTAAACCAGACCCAGTTCTGAGGAACCTCCTTCTAAGCGTTCCTATTCGCAAAGTCGTAAGTTCGTTGCAAACTAACTCAATCAACAATAAAACAAAGGCCAGACATTTATATCCTTAAATTGACTATTTTCTTCTTTCTTTGTGTTCTTAGATCTTTACAAATGCAGACAGGACTCATGCAATCAAAGCCCTTAAGCTGCTTGGCTTAGAGGATTGCTTTGAAGGCATAATCTGCTTCGAGACACTAAACCCAATCCACAAAACCAACGCTTCCGACGATGAAGATGAAGCTGAGTTTCTCGGGTCAAAACCAAACACAAATGTCGCCACTGAAATCTTTGACATAATTGGCCACTTTAGGAAGGAGATAAATCCAACCTCAAATCTCCCGAAAACACCCATAATTTGCAAGCCACAAGAACATGCAATAGAGGAAGCCCTCAAGATTGCAAACCTCAACCCACAGAGAACAGTGAGTTTTCAACATAAAACAATGACAATTATTTTGTGTGTGTAATATTTGGTGTTTTACCCTCAATTGTTGTTTGTGTTAGATATTTTTTGAAGACAGCATCAGAAACGTGCAAGCTGGGAAGCGAGTAGGGCTTCAGACTGTTCTTGTGGGAACTTCCCAGAGGCCGAAAGGAGCAGATTACGTGCTTGAGAGCATTCATAATCTGAAAGAAGCACTGCCAGAACTTTGGGAAGTTGATAATAGAGCTGAAGCTGATTATGCAGAAAGAGTTGCTAGAGAGACGTCTGTTACCGCCTAGGACGGCTGTTGTGAATACTTGGTCTTTGATTCAGCATGGAAATGGCGGTTTAATTCCATGGGGTCGAGAAAGGGGAAAGAGTCTATGGTTTTAGAGGCAGAGTGAGTGAGTGAGAGAGATGAAGAAGTTGTGTCATTGAATTGATTGCTTCTAATCTTGTAGATTTTTCCCTTTTTGATGGTCAATGAATGAATCAGTTCTTCTGTTCATGGTTAATGGTTTCATCACTTTCATGGAGGATTTACATGGCCTTGTTGCTTGTAATATCCTGTTTCTTCTAAGACATATTAATAAAACATGATAATCAATTATTGGAACAACATTGTAGCTTGTAAGTTGCAATTAGAATGATAAGCTATCATCAAGTCCTCTCAACAAAGTATGTCAATAATGTGTTAATTAAAAGAGGTTTTTACCGAAAACCACCCGTAAAATATCGTATATTGTCCAAAACCACCCCATTAATCAAATATTACCGGAAACCACCCATATAACACACTCCGTTAGCCAAGCGCCACCCGTTTTCATTTTCCGTTATAACTTCGTTAAATATTTACATATTTAACCCCAAAAATTTATGTTTATTCATTTTTCTTCACAGCTTGAAAAGTTGGGAAACAAATCATAATTAAGCAAAGAAATTGGGCAAAAACCATCATCTTCTTCAACAAACATAAGAACAGTGTAATCCAACAAAACTGAAATCTAACCAACGAGTTCATACGAATCAAGTCATTTTACCCAAGAAAAAACAAACATATCAAATTGAACATGACCCAAAAATTCTTTTCATATAAACATCCAATTAACTTACCCATATAAACATCCAATTAACTTACCCAATTAACTCTGTAGCACTTTGGCCATGTCTTCAAATCCAATTATACATCCAATTAACCAGAAGACTTCAAGCGTATTAAACAAGAAGAATTCCCTCGCGACTCCGTCGAGGAGCTCGTCGGACTCCGGTGCGGACGAACTCGAACTCGCCTAGTTTTTGTCTCCCGGATTTCGTTTCTTCTTGCCCATTATCATCTTTGTTTCGTCTCTTTACCTTCATTCCTTCCCAATTGATATCACATTACTTTGAGTCACACATCTTCCCAAACCCTAAAGCCAATTTAGCCCCAATTTAATTTTTCCCTAAAGTCGATTGATTTGCAAACATCGTTAAGATTAGGGCACAATGGTCTGCAATTAATCCCCCAAATCAGAATTGAATCCAAAAGCGAATTACGCTAACCTAAAAAAAACAAGCTTCATTGCCGAGAATCTCGGCTTCATCTTCTCCCTCTTATCGCCATTTTCGCCTTCAATCATCATACATCCAATCTCGGCTTCATCTTCTCCCTGCTTAACAGAGACTTTAACAGCCGTCGATGACTCGACCGTGCTACTCAAACAGCTCGAAGCAGGTCTCTGAAGGCACATGCCTCCGATGGGGAAATTGGTCTTGGCTTTAGGTCCGCGTAGGGTTCTGGCGGCAGAATCGTAAGCCCTAGCGGCTTGTTCGGCGGAATCGTAAGCCCTAGCGGCTTGTTCGGTGGAATCGTAAGCCCTAGCGGCTTGTTCGGCGGAATCGAAGGTGCCGAGCCGTACGAGCGTCTTCTTGGAAGGATCTCGAATCTCGGCGGCAAATCGGCCCCAAGGTCTCTTCCGCACGCCTCTGAACTTTATTTGGACGGATTGAGTCATGAATCTGAGTGCAGGAAGTGGCGATTGAGATAATTGCAGGAAGTGGCGATTGAGACAATATGTACATGATCGATTTCTGATTTTGGTTGAAGAAGATTATGGTTTTAGCGCAATTTTTTTTTACTTAATTACAGTTATTTTCCAAATTTTCAAGTTGTGAAGAAAAATGAATAAATATAAGTTTTTGTGGTTAAATATGTAAATACTTAACGAAGTTTAAACGGAAAATGAAAACGGGTGGCATTTGGCTAACGGAGTGTGTTATATGGGTGGTTTCCGGTAATATTTGATTAATGAGGTGGTTTTGGACAATATACGGTATTTTATGGGTGATTTTCGATAAAAACCTCTAATTAAAATGATAAGATATGAACAGGTTTTTATGATATACATATATCTATAATTAAACAATGTCTTAAGAGGAACAATTCAAGCTGACGTCTCTCCGAAAGCCAGACAATACTAATATATGTTATGTATGATGTATGAGAAAATGAAACCAGAGTTTTATACATGTTCAACTAAGACTTCATTTTGAAAACATATGTTCATACTGCACTAAGGAAATGTTCAAGCTCAACTCATTGTCCTCAAGTATACTACTTATGACCTGCCAACTACTAAACTATGTTACTGATGTAATGTAAAGTATCTTACATATAACTCAACGTTATTTATTTTATCCAAATCACAATAATTTATAAGTTCAACTCATCGTCCTAGTCCACAAGGCATGAAGCGTCATACCAAGACGAACCTAAAACTTATCATGCTCTAGTAGATCCATCTTTGTGATATAATAATGTACCTCATCCATAAGATCATAACTTATCATGCTCTACTATATTCTGATTTTTTTTTTTTTCTGAAATGGGCTTTTTTTATAAAAAAAAAATCCGATATAGGCTTGTTTTGAAACTTATTTCCAACATAGGCTCTCTTTTATGGTTCGAAAAAAATACTCGTTGGAGAGACGCGTCTCCCAACCGAACCATTTTTTTTAAACACTTATGTATAACTGGCAAAATCAACGTCTCTTATACGGTTTTCAATATACCAAAAATTTAAAAAAAAAACAGCGGCTCATCACCTTCTTTTTTTTCTTATTATATATATATATATATATATACTATACTTACACGGCTTCGGGTGACTCGTATGTGGTCGTTCGAAATCGGAATCGAGCGAGATCAGTTTCTTTGGGTCCGTATCGATCTCAACTTTCACCAAATATGTCTCTCGCTTGATTCTGATTCCGAACGAGCCCAAACAGGCAACCCGAACGCGTGTAAGTCTCGTGCATACCCGCGTAAGTTTAAGCACATTTGGGTTGTCTGTTTGGGCTCGTTCGGAATCGGAATCAGGCGAGAGACATATCTAGTGAAAGATGAGATCGAACACACGTAAATCTTACGCGGGTATGCACGAGACTTACGCATGTTTGGGTTGCCCGTTTGAACTCGTTTGGAATCGAAATCGAGCGAGATCAGTTTCTTTGGGTCCGTATCGATCTCATCTTTCACCAGATATGTCTTTCGCCTGATTCCGTTTCTGAACGAGCCCAAACGGACAACCCGAACGCTCGTAAACTTACGCGGGTATGCACGAGACTTACGCGCGTTTGGATTGCCTGTTTGGGCTCGTTCAGAATCAGAATCAAGCGAGAGACATATCCGGTGAAAGCTGAGATCGATACGGACCCAAATAAACTGATCTCGCTCGATTTCGATTTCGAGTGAGCACATACGAGCCATCTGAAGCCGCGTAAGTGTAGTATATATAATAATAAGGATTTGGAATAAGAAAAAAAAGAAGGTGATGAGAAGGGTCATGCCTAAAATTTGTTTTTTTTTTTTCATTTTTCGTATATTGAAAACCGTATAAGAGATGCGGGTTTTGCCAGCGTCTCTTATACGAGGGAAGCCAACGTCTCTTATACATAATTGTTTAAAAAAAATTATGGTTCGGTTGGGAGACGCTGGCTTTTCCAACATGTATTTTTTCCGAACTACAAAAGAACGCCTATGTTGGGAATAAGTTTGAAAACGAGCCTATATCGGGATTTTTTTTTTAAAATAGCCCTTTTAAGAAAAAAATTCCTACATTCTTTAAAAAAAACTATTAATTAACTATATATTTTAAGGCCACTTTAAACTATTTCGGTTTCACTGAGCTATGATCCACCTATATTTCTAGGTGAAAAACACACTTCATTTCAGCATAGATCAATCATTTTTTCAATGAATTAATATTGTGTTATAGAATATATTTTATATTGATCTTGAAGTAAATCTTAATACCATTCAAATTATTATACCAGAGTAGTGCCTTAACATAAAGCTAGACCTAGCAATTGGGTCGGGATGCATCGGATTCGGTTAGAGTGTCTCGGGTCCATGTATATTTCGGATCGGGTCATTTCAGATTTAATATTACCAACAGGTCCAATTATTTTCTGTCTAGTCTGCATATATTTAGGCCCATTGCCCTTAATGAGAATAAATTAGAAATTTCTACCGTCCTTTTTTAAACACTATGGAAATGCCTCGTTTGTGGTACACGCGCCCCTCTTTGAGTTATCTCATTTCTTATTTACATTGTTCACCTTCTTCCTCCTCATTCCAATTTCGCCATTCCGACTCCTCCTCTCGATCGGGAATTCATCGTTTCCATAGCTGAGCACATAGTTGAGCATCATAACTCCGACGTCGATTTTAGATTTTGGATCCGGCCACCACTCAGGCGACTGTCTCTCAGAGCTTATCATTGGTGCGGAAGTGACAGAGTAATTCAAGCTCCAATGGTAAGAAACTGAGGTTGTTGTGAAATCTCTCAGATCTGGAAACGAATCGAAGTAAATGAGAAAGACAGTGGAAGATCTGAGCAACGAGGAGTTTCAGCGCAGGGTGGAGGCCTTCATAGAAAATTCAATTTAAACCCCAAATTTTAACCTAATACAGTCGATCTCCTCTTCTCCCAATATTTTCTCTCTTCATCAAAAATCAGACCGACTCAGCGCTCGTCAGCCCGGTGTCTTTTATCAGGTGAGTCGCATCTCTATCTTCGGCTCTTTGCTTATTCCTTTCTTTCAAATCCGAATTGTCAAGTGGTAGCAGTAGCAATCGTTGCTAATGCATGTATTAGTTAATTTGTGAGCAGTGAATCTGGTGATTGATTACATGCTGTACAAAATCAACAACTCCAGTAACAATGATGCTCAAAATTGTCGGTTCTGTTTTGGCTGACTTTTGATTTTCTGATGCTCATCATCCTTTCTTTGTGATCTGCAAAGAGGTTGGATTGTTGATCGAATGAAATCTTCATTTTGGATTGGTTAGGTATAATGCGAAGCGCAGGCACAAGCTCGGATTCCAAGGTGTATCTCTGCAGGTTTCGGATTTGTGTTTTGCTTTTGAATTGAGTTTCAATTAGTTGATTTTGTATCGAGACAAGCTGTTTTGAGCATCACTGATACTGGAGTTGTTGATTTTCGACTAATGTATGAATTGAATTTGATTGACTCTTGCTAAATTCTACTAGCTGACAAATTGTTTCTGAAGTCTCATGAAGAATTGATTTATTTGTTACACCACTGATGTTAATTGAAGTTGTTGATGCTTCCACTTAATGCTTCACAAAAACTGGATATACTTAGTGTGTTGACAAAAAATTTGACAGTGTTGACAAGTTAATTTATCTTGTGTTTGTGTTCGTGCAGTACTAATTCAATGAATTAGGCTCTAGTATAGTTTTGATTTCCATGTCTTTGGTTAAAAACAAGGATTTGATTATTATGTAGGGACTGTTGACAAAAAAATTTGGCAGTGTTGACAAGTTAATGTGTGTAAAATTTGACAGTGTTGACAAGGATTATGCAGGGACAATGCAGTTTGTTTTAGTGTGTAATGTGTTGACAATTATTTTTTTGACAATGTAATTTAGTGGTGTTGACAAGTTTTGTAAAGTGTGGACAATGTTGACAATTTTGTAATATTACTCGTGTTGTATGTTGTTGACCGTTTATTAGTCGTGTAAACAACTTATTTAGTTGGGTTGACAACTTATTTAGTCATGTTGACAACTTTTTATTCTTGTTGACAACTCTATTAAAAAATTTGTTGACAAGTCTGTTATAATTTTCACGTCAGCAAAGGGTTATGATTGGTGTTGCCAACTTATTATTCTTGTTGACAACTCTGTTAAAAATTTTGTTGACAACTCTGTTATAATTGTCACGTCAGCAAAGAGGTATTTCCGTATAACTGATGCAAAAACCTTAAAAACATTAAGGTATTTACTTTAAAACTGGGTCTGGTCTGCGTAGAGCTGTAAATCAATACTATTACACATCTATGAATTTATATGTATGCAGTATGTATGTACGTGGATGTGCATAACGTAATATCTTTTCGTTATAGGAGGACTATGAGAAAGGATAAGATAATACTCCGTAGTATTTCCTCCATCTCCCAGTCACTTCAACCGCTAAAGCTGAGTGTAAACACAAAATTCTCTCCGGCGACAACCGAATGCGCGGGTAAATTTCCGAGCTGAATAATTCTCTCTAGTGGCGGAAATGGCAGCGCGTGTTCCCTTACCTTTATCCACATTTTCGGCTAGGAATCGCCTTCATCAATGTGAGAGTAAATGTAGTTGGGTGGAAGTACGTACTCTTCAACCTTCTAGCTCCCTCCCGTGCCTCAAATCTCATAACTCTTCTCAACCTTTCCTCTCTCTTAATTGGAGAAATCGAGCTAGGGTTTCCAGAGGTTGCTCTGTGGTATCAGCTATGGCGGATCTGACCAAGCCCGTTGTTCTCGTCACTGGCGCAGGAGGAAGAACTGGTCAATGCCCCCCTCTTTTTCCTTATTAATTTCCGTTTTTGTTGTGTTTTTCTTGAATTTAGGTTTTCGAATTGATGAACTGATTTCTTAGAAAGAGTTATTGTGAGAAAAGGTTTCACCACCAAACAATGGACCAATTTCTTGTTGTTTGGTGGTGAATGCAGGTAAAATTGTGTATGAAAAGTTGAAGGAAAGATCTGATGAGTTTTCTGGTAGAGGACTAGTTAGAACTGAGGAGAGTAAAACTCAAATTGGTGGAGCAGATGATGTGTATGTTGGAGACATTAGAAGCAGTGAAAGCATTTCTGCTGCAATCCAGGGAATTGATGCCCTTATAATACTCACAAGTGCAGTCCCAAAAATGAAACCAGGATCTGATCCTACAAAGGGTAGGCCTGAATTCATTTTCGATGAGGGGGCGAATCCTGAGCAGGTTTATTCTAAATCTTGTTATAGGGTTTTTGTACTTCTTTCTTAGTTGATTAAGTGTTAATGGAGGACTTGTTCTTGATAGGTTGACTGGATTGGACAGAAGAATCAGATTGATGCTGGTGAGAGAGTTGTTCTATTTATGCAACACTTGAATTCATCATGTTACCATCAGCTGATATAATTTGTAATTCAAATGTGCAGCTATAGCTGCTGGAGTTAAGCAGATTGTGTTAGTGGGGTCTATGGGAGGAACAAACCCTGATAATCCTCTCAACAAACTGGGAAATGGAAATATACTGGTAATTTTTCTTCATCCTCTATATTGACAGTGGGCCTGTTCCATGGTTAGCTGCATGAGCATTTTCTTGGCTTTCTAAGCTAGTTGTGTGGATAATTAAGGCGCTGTTGAACTGTTATTCTATCGGTTGAATTACAGATTTGGAAAAGAAAGGCAGAAGAGTATTTATCAAATTCAGGGATACCATACACAATTATCAGGTAAAGGATGTTTTTGTACACCTAGTAAAGAAGAGTATAAATTAGAATGTCACTAAACAAAGACCTATGATGAATAAAAAAAATTAAATGACCTTATCTTCATAAACTAGGGCTGGAGGCTTACAGGACAAACCAGGGGGTGTCAGGGAATTGCTTGTTGGAAAAGACGACGAGCTTCTTCTGACTGAAACTCGAACTGTTTCCAGGGCTGATGTTGCAGAAGTCTGTATTCAGGTAAGCTAATTTTTCTTGATCTTTTCCATATCCAAACTAGCCCAAAATTCATCATTCATCATTAAACATATAAATTGTTTTCTTTACACATTTATAACTTATTAACTTTACCATGATGAGGTACATATTTTGGCGGTAATTTCAAAGTAGCTCTTTTCACACATGGCTTAGTGTGCAAAGAAACTTTTATAACATTAAGACATTATAGTATTTACGAGTTTTCGTACATGGCAGGCACTGCAATTTGAGGAGGCCAAGTTTAAGGCATTGGATTTGGCTTCCAAACCCGAGGGCGAAGGTACACCAACCAAGGACTTTAAGACTTTCTTCTCCCAGATTAACACTCGTTTCTAAGAGAGTAGAAGACAACAGACAAACAGTTTTCCTTACTAGTACTGAATAAGAAAAATGGGATGAGAGTGCCGAAAATCCCACTATTACATGATCTAGGGATCTTTTGGTTTGTTCAGGATTCAGATCATATCTACTGATTGTTTGAATTCAAAGAGTTCAGTAAAGAGATAATTTATGCACTTTTATACTTGTAGTCAAACACAAGTACATTAAACTGTGAACACAGCTGTATCAAGATTTGGAATTAAACAGTTCCATGTTGTTTTTTCCTGAAATGGAGAACATATTATCCTCTGGAATAATGTTTGTACATATTATCAGCCAGATTACTTCAAGCACATATGACATTGTCAAATAACCCATTTTAGTGCACTTTTAATCTGGTTTCCATGTAGAAAGAGCATACACTATTCTCCCTTTCCACCCCAACAGAAGCCAACCTCTGTCTTGATCGATCACAAACTCCTTATGGTAAGCGCTAACTCTTAACCTCGCCCTATCCTTAATCTCTTCGTCTAATGGCAACTGCAAGAAACCGGCCCTACATGTACGAGCCTGCCATTGCTTATAAGTCTCAGGCCTCTCAACTCTCTCTATCCCTTCACATCCCACCACGTTGAGCGCCTCTCTCCCAAGAATCTCTCTTTCAAGCAACAATCTCTCCTCAGATTCCCTTGGCATCACAGTCTCAAGCATGTCAAACAAAGAAGAAAAATGAAACAAAGCCTCCTTGAATCGAGTCAGAAAGAAAGGCCCGTTATAGGCGCCATTGATAACGCCCTGGATAAAAACTGCAGGTTTGATCTTCCTTATCAGTTTAAAGATAGCATTTCTTGAACAGTCAGGCAGCATGGTTTCATCAGGCAAGTTCTTCATTCGGTATACGCAATTCACAATGACGATCTCATCCTCTTCAAGCTTGAGATCTTTAAGCTGAATAGACTCCCAATTTTTTGCAACTGGATTAAACTCAAAAGGAACACCAAATTCCTTAGCGTAATGTGCTAGTCTTTGCCCTGTCTCTTCGACCCGTTGGGCTGGTCTAAAGCCGGGTTGAGGAAAATCTATGCCTGTAATTCGAATCTTGGGGGACCCGCCGACTCTTTCTGATTGGTGTTGAATGAATGCGGGCCATTGAAATCCGTAGAGGGTACCGAATTCTATGATGTGGATTTTTGGTGCATTATGAGTTAGCTTAGAGATTGTCCTGTTTGAGAATAGATTGGAGACTTTCCTAAATGGGCAAGATGCAAGATATAGAAGGTAAGCTTTCAAGATACCAGTTGAAGATATCCTATTACTAATTAAAGTTCTATAAACCTGGATTCCATTGCCAGATAAACGAGCTTCGAGTCCATTAGCAAAACAATGAGCCATTCTCTGATTTCCATCACCGAAAGGCGAAGAGCTTTGCTTGATTTCGGCGAGCAGATCAGTAGCTCTTCTGTGATCACCATTTGTAACAGATTGAGCACAGTTCATAAGAAGTGTCCTAAAATCCATCACTTTCTTTCGGCTTTGCTTTCTTCTACCACCTCGCCCCTTTGGATTCTGCTGCATTGTTTTCTTGATTGATTCGCTCTTTAACGTCTCCCTCAGATCATTTACAGTCTTGTTTCGCCCCCCTGCATGATTGAGCAAAATCTCATCAAACAAATCAGAATGCTCATTTGGGTCAGGATTGACCGCTGCCTGCTTCCTGCAACTTGTCTCTTCTTTCTCCAGCTCTCTGAAGTTTTTATTTCGGTGTTTCTTTCCTTTCAACGCATCAAACAATTCATCATGATTTGGAATCAGCTTTCTAGATTCTTCAACTCCTTTGATGAACAAAGAAACAGATTGAAACCCATCATAAAGATCAGGAATCTGAAGAGAACTACTACTACTTATAGGAGACTCCAACAACCCATCTTTGACACTGCTTAAAGAGCTTGAAAAGCTCGAAATCGACTGTGAGTTTTGAGAAACAGGAATGGATCCACTGAATTCATGAGCACAGTTCATATTTGTTAATTCAGATGAATACCCATTTGAGAAACAACTCAGATCTTCACTGGGGCAGTCAGAGTTGTGAATTGGTGAAGCCGGATAAGTCTTACCAATGGCGTCATACAAGGATTTCTCAGCCACTTTGAACTCCAAAGACTCCTGAATCTCACGATCTTCCTCTTCAAATACTTCCTCCATAAGCATCTGGTTTATGTATGTCAAGATTGAATCTGATATTTCATGATCCTCTTCCTGGATGTGTACATGTACTAAATCACTCATACCAATACTTGAATTTGGATCCCCCATTGTCGGTGTCACCATTTCCAGTAAACTCTCCTAGCCCTAGAAATTAAGCAACAAGTGTAAAGTTGACGCATCTCAAATGCAAGTCAAGTAGTAGGTACTATTAAATGTAGATTAAACTAAGAAAACAAAGAATCAGTCTTTGAAGTTTACTCTAATTCTGAATTTTGAAATAATTTCAACCAGGAATTGACCAATTTCTGCTTCTTCCATTACAGAGAACAACAGCAACAGGAAAAAAGAAGATGATGAAGGAAATTTATACCTTCCGCAACTGAAGAGCTTGGTGAGTGCACAAAGAAAGGGAGAAAGAAACCACCAAAAAGAATAAGCTAGTTGGAAAACGAGGTGCTTTTATAAGCATTTTGGCAAAAAGAAATACTCCTAAATCAGTAAGACTCGTGAATGACCCACCTAAAATAGCATATATCGACAGTTATGCAGATAGTCCTGTCAACCCTCAACAGTGGTATTTCCTCAAATCTCACAAATCACAAGGTGCACAAACTCGTAGACAGGTCATGTGTTTTTTTACTCTCAAAAGATTCGATATTATCAGCTCTCAATTGTGGCCGATTCCATTTACAAATAAGATAAAAGTTCTGGTGACACAAACCTTACGGCGATTATGTCCATTCATGTCATTTTTTTTAAAAAAGAGGTTAATTTACAGAAATTACAAAATTGTTGTCGCGTGACAAACTTACATAGTTCAAAATTATCATCAAAATTATAAACATTATCATCTAGAATTTGAACATTGACGTTGTAAACTCGAACGCTTTGCACTTCTCACTATAACTTATTTGCTATCGAAAATACTCCGTAGCAAGTTCTATGCTTTTAACAGATTTAAAAAATATATCAGTCTGATGAGTACAATTCCTTTATCAGCAGATAGAGTTTATTTATAGAATTTGTGATTAGAAAGCTTGAATATGGAACTTGTAAATTGAAAACGTTTATTGTTGTAGAAATTGTAATAATTGTTACATAGAGAATATGCAGCCTACATACAAGAATTACAACGGTAAAAAGTAAATTAGGAGATAAAGAAGATATGCTAAAAAGATACTCTCCTAAGATAGAAGATAAGAGAAATAAATTGAAGTAATAAGAAAGTGGTTTGTAAGTTAATACCCCACTCAAGTGGAGTGCATATTGATGACACTCACCTTGGATAAGATATGAGAGAAGATCGTCGGTCCGAGAGGCTTTATGAACAATTCAACTGGTTGATCCCGTGTTTGGATGTGAAATGTTCGGATATGGCCTTGTTGAATTTTCTCCCGGATGACATGACAATCTATTTCAATAGGCTTCGTACGTCGTGAAATACCGGGTTGGAAGCGATGTAGATGGTTGATTTGTTGTCACAATATAAGTTGGTCGGTTGTGGGTGACTGACATTGATATCACGTAGCAGTGTGCACAACCATGCTAATTCGCAATATGTAGAAGACATCGAGCGATATTCTCCTTCAGCACTTCAGTACTTGGGCGCACCACCTATGAAAACTATGTAGCTTGTGGTGGAGCGTGAGTGTCACGACAGCGGGCCCAATCGGAGTTGCAATATGAAATCAATTGGAGGCGACTGTTGCTTGGAAGGAAGATGCCTTGGTCGGGCGTGCCTTTAATGCAGCAGAGAATTTGGTGAGCGGAGTTGAGATGCGGTTGCCTTGGGCTAGACATGAGCTGACTTAGAATGTGAATAGCGTAAACGAGGTATGAACGCGTTATAGTGAGGTAGATGAGGCGTCCGACGAGGCTCTTATAAATGGAGGGGTCTAGTAGGAGCTCACCATCCGTCTTTGGTAAGCGTCAATACTGGGTCGAGTGGAACAGTGGCTGGTGTGGCACCAAGGGAGCCAACATCATCGATAATCTCTAGAGCATACTTCCGTTGGAAAAGTGTGATTCCTCGTCTTGATCGGACAACTTCGATTCCAAGAGAGTACTTGAGTGGGCCTATATCTTTGAGCTTGAATTGGTTAGCTAGAAACGCTTTGGTGTCATTGATGTCCTGCAAGTTAGTTCTGGTAATGATAACATCATCAACATAAATCAAATGGATAGTAAAGATACCTTTGTGTTGTTGAATGAAAAGATATTAGTTAGCCCAAGATTGTCGAAATCCAGCTTGTTTAAAAACCATTGGCGAGAGGCTTGTTTGAGTCCATAGAGAGACTAATGGATCTTACAAACTTTCGTCTCCCCCTTGCGAATCGTGGTGGTAACTTCATGTAGACATATTCCATGAGATCTCCATTGAGGAAGGCGTTATTGAAATCTAGTTGGTGCAAGTGCCAACCATGGATGGAAGCCATGCCAATAAAGACACGGATTGTGGTAAGTTTGGCTACGGGTGAAAACGTCTCACGGTAGTCGACGCCTTCTATTTCGTTATATCCTTTTTGCAACTAGGAGTGACTTATATCGCTCGACTCAAGATTATACTTGATTTAGTAAACCCATTTACACCCGATGAGATGTTTGTTGGGGGTGGCGGAACTAGACTCCATGTTTTGATGTCTTCAAGGGCCTTTAGTTCTTTGGCCATAGCGTCTCTCCATTGTGGGGATCTATTGGCATGTGTGAAATTACTTGGTTCTTTCTCAAGCATAATGTTAGAAATAAAATGTTTATAGTCATTTGAAAGCTTGTTATAAGATAAAACTTTTGCTAAAGGAAAAAGCTTATCCGAGGTGATGTTGTGAGAGGAAGTTGGATGAGTCGATGAACGAGAGGGTAGAATTGCCTCAACATGGAAATCACGTAAAAGGTTGGACGGTTTAGTAGGTCGAGATATGCGACAAGAGGCAGGCATGGGTAAAGGAGGTAGTGGTGGGAGGTTGGCAGTATGAGATACGGGCGTAGGATTTAGTACGGGTATAGAGATTGGTTGTGGTGTGTGAGTTTTTGTGGTGGGTACGGTCGTAGGAAGTTGTACATGCGCGGAGATTGGTGCTGATGTGGAGTTTGCAGTAGTGCGTACGATGGTAAAAGTTGTACGGGTGTGGAGGTCGGTGGTGGCATAGGATTTGCAATAGCAGGTACGAGCGTAGAAGTTTGTACGGGTGCAGAGATTTGTGGTGGTATAGGATTTGCAGTGGCGGGTACGGGTGTATGAGTTTGTACATGCTATATGTCATCCCAAAAAACAAACGGAGTTGTGAAATTCGGAAGAGGTAAATCCTTTTGATTTTGAGAAATGTTTGAATTTTGGAAGTAAGGAAATTTCATTTCATGAAAAATAACATCTCATGAATACAATCATAGAGTTTATAACATTTCATAACAGGTGGATATCCAATAAAAACTCACTCAGTTGAACGAGGTTCAAATTTTGTAGGACGAAAAGGGTATGTGGAGGCAAAACAACGACATCCAAAAACAAGTAAATGTGAGTATATAGGTGGTTTACAAAAGAGTTTTTCAAAAGGAGTATTGTTTTGCAAAGTACAGCTTGTCATACGATTGATTAGATAAGTGGCGGAAAGAATATCATCCCCCCAAAATGATTTAGGTAAATGAGATTGCAAAATAAATGCACGAGCAACGTTCAACAAGTGTCGATGTTTACATTTAACAACATCATTTTGTTGAGGTGTATTGATGCATCTAGTCATGTAAAATACCTTTCGATGAGTAAAAATCAGAACATTTGCATCTGGGGCCATTATCACTCCGAACAAATTTAACACGCCTATCGAATTGATTTTCAATGAGTGTAAGAAATTGAATGACAAAAGAGTGGGCCTCAACTTTTCTTTTCATAAGATAAATCCATGTAAAATTTTAAAAATCGTCTACAATTGTTAAGAAGTAACGTGCTCCTGTTAAAGAGGGAACATGGTAGCCTCCCCAAATGTCCATATGAATAAGATCAAAACATGAAGAACTACTAGAAGTGTGATTTGGAAAAGGTTGTCGAGTCTATTTAGCCAAAGGGAAAATTAAACATGGATGTTCAAGTGAACTTTTATTGTGAAAAAATAGAAGTAGAGATGATACTTGTTCTGATGAATGCCCAACGCGTTGATGCCATAGGGAGGCTGAGATGGTGATATTACAGGAGGTGGTTTGTGGATGAGATTTGAGGAAGTATAGGCCATCTCTTCCGTATCCATTCCCAATCATCTTCCTCATGACGAGATCCTAAATCACACAAATTCTGTCGAGGAACCGCACCCGCGGGTTGAGAGCCGCGGGCGCGGTTTTGGCTTCTCCAGATTTTCCAGATGGCAGAGGGTCGCGGGCGCGGCTTGAGGTTTCTCGGATCCTTAGCTGAGTGGTGAATCCCGCGGGTGCGGCTTGAGACCCGCGGGTGCGGCTTTGTTGTCTGAGGCAGCAGCTACTGATTTCTTCAAGTCTTCGTCTTCGTCTTCAGCAGCTTCTTCCTTATGCTTCAATGCTTCCAATGCTTCGTATCATCTCGTATGTAAATCTTCTCTCGAACAGCTCCATGATACAGATTACATGGAAACAAATAACATAATCCTATACAAAACTAGCTAATAATCCATAGTTGCGGTATGTAAAACACCGCTTATCAAACTCCCCCATACTTAGACCTTGCTCGTCCCCGAGTAAGCTAAAAGAAACTTACTCTTTTACAATAATCACTCAAAGATCTCAGGAAGTATGAAAAAGAAAGAAACTACAAATCACTAACACATTTAGTATACAAACAATATGATGAGAAAAAAATCTATCAATTTGGTCTTCCATAGTGGTTAACATGCAAAAAATTTTGTCCTAAGACACTCATTTCACTCATTTTGCCTAGGCGCCTCGAAAGGTTTTCACCTAGCCACTCATTTCATTTTCAATCTCACCATTCCTTACCGCCCTCAAGTCCTTTTTTGCCAAGCCTAATGCAAGCCGAACTACCCGCTTATTGCATGGATTTTTCCATCCCAGGATTTTCATTTGCCTTTTTTCGTATTTTTGTGGCTTTTTCTGTTTTTAATTCCATGCAAAGTACAAACCAATTTAAATAAAACCGAAGGGAAATAACAAGGAAATGAAACTACTCTAGGATAAGCAATGAACTAATTTCCCTCCCCCATACTTGAAGTGCACAATGCCCTCAGTGTGTAAGACATAGAAAAATAATGAGGAAGAGAGAAAGAAGCTCACTGATCCGGGTCATCCCGGTTTGGATAGTCGGGCCAACGAGCCAGCATGTCGAGCCGTAAGTCATCCACCGACTGCTGCAGACTCTCAACATTTTGGTTCACCGTCTGAACCGACTGGTAGACAAACTCAATCCGTTCGAAAAGACGCTGCTCCCAAGGTATGTCAGCAGGAGCTGCAGAAGATGAACCTTCGCCCCATTGGCTCTAAGGCTGAAATCTAGGGGCCAGCTCCTGGAAGTCATCATCATCCTCATCAACAATATCAATGGACTGCTGAACCGGCTCCCGGATGCTAATCCCACCTCGAGCTCGTCGTCGAACAGCTGCACGAGGGGGGGCGGGCGCAGGGTTGATCCTAAAAGTATGCGCTGACCCATAAGCAAAGTCCTCTGTGAGAGCAATCTCGGGAGGTCCGATCCAAACCCACATACGCTCGTCCTCATTGACTGGAACAGACTTGAGCCACCGAAGTCGAGTCTGCAGAAATGTGGCATCCAGCAAATAGGGACCCATTTAGGGGTCCGGACTACCTACGCAGTCAAGGGTCTCCCAGTCGGGGACGACAACCTCTAAGATGAGGGTGATCATGCCACCCAAAGCAATCTGACCCCTTGGTTTCGAGCGGGCTGTCTTGCAGGAGTGAACAAATAGTGAGAGCCAATCCGAAATCACCTGACATTCCGGCATAAGAGCGTATAGATACTTCAGCTGGTAGGCAGGTACCCTGTTCACTTCAGAAAGCCCAAAGAAGGCCATAGAGAGAGCCCGCTGTGTCAGGCGGAGACATGGATGGGACATCTTTGCATTATAATCATTACCATGGGTATCCCGAACTTGTCCCGTCCATGTGTACGAGACCTGTGTAGGGCTGTCACCAACTATAGTATCATAATCTGCAGAGGGAACCTAAGAGATTCCCAAGATGTGGCGCAGCTGTTCAGCCTGAACCGTAAAGGATCGTCCATTGTAAATGAACTGGATGGCCGAGATGAAGGTGGTCTCCGAGACGGTCTTGGACTTGAGGCTCGCCAGAAACTGATAGGTAGCCTCGGCATGAGTGGGAGTTGTCCTGAACAAGAAACCATGCAACCCTGCGTGCTCAAGCATGGCCTCAGTGCATGCAGTCATACCCAAATCATCGAGCGTACGTTGATGGAAAAACCTCGTGGCTATACACTGCTTAGCCCTTAAAAAGGCTAAGTTTGCCTGAACCTGTTGTTGCCACAAATCATTTTTGTGGCCTCGAGACGTCCCTGCTGCAGCCATCAAATGTATACACAAACCAAATGCTACCACAAATCCGCACACACAAAAATACTAAGCAGCAGCAACACGATAGCAAAAGCCCTCCCCGAGGCGTAAGAAAATCAACGATGAGTGCGGTTGTCAGAAAAAACTTACTGAAATCAGCAAACAATGGACGACAGAGGCGAAAGCCGCGGGCGCGGGTTGGGAGCCGCGGGTGCGGTTTTTGCTTTTGTCTGATTTCTGGCGAGGAGGGAGCCGCGGGCGCGGTTTTGGAGCCGCGGGTGCGGTTTCTGCGAGCTGGAGAATTTCTTGGCAGGGCGAGGCCGCGGGTGCGGGTTTGTAGCCGCGGGTGCGGGTTCGTCGAGACAGAGAACTTCTGGGCAGGGCGAGGTAGCGGGCGCGGGTTTTTGAGCCGCGGTTGCGGTTAGATTCCGGCGCAGGTGCGGCTGTGGAGGAGGACTTGGTGGGAGGGTGTTGGTGTTGGGAAAGAGAAGTGGAAGGTAGGGTACGAGGGAAGTGGGAGGTGGGAGAGTTTTATGTGGTGGGAGGTAGAGAATGAAATTTGATATGGAGAAGGGTAGAAGATGAAATTTGATATGGAGAAGAGTAGAAGATGAACCGTCAATTCTTTTTTTTTTGTTCTTTTTTTTTGTTTTTTTTCTTCTTTTCGATACGGGTGTTGACCATTCACTAGTCAACACTAAGGTTAACCAAAATAAGAACTTAAAAATAAGAAAATTTGATTCCCCGGCAACGACGCCAAATTTGACGAGGCGAATTTGTCGTGTGCCAGTCAAGTAATCCCAACATGCAAACTAAGTAATATAGTGCGCAAGTAAGGGTCGAATCCCAAGAGAATCAGTTTATCAAATTCTTAAGTTATCACAATGACTAACCAATAAACGTAACCAAAGGGGGGGGGGGGGGGTTTGTGGTTTTGATACGAAGTATCGAATGTCAACTTGGTTATAACAAGATTAAGCGAAGTGTTCCACTTAGCGATTATCCACAATTAGATTAACAAGTTGATCTTAGAATCCTTTTTATCCCTATGTCAAGTTCTCAAGTGATCGTTCTAATTCCTGTTCTTGAATAGTTATTAGTCCAACTAGTCCTAATAACCCTTACTCGATTATAACCTTGAAACTATCAAAGTTCAATAACAAAGTAGCAATGCATTCAGGAATAGATAGATACATGCAATATCATGGACAACTAGTCGGATACTCGACATGTACTCAACTCTCTTCTCTAATAACAATCACAACTAGTTCATGCAAATAGATTGTGCTACACAACAAGTATGATAATTCAACTAGAAGTATCAAACTCTAGCAATATGAACAAGACACAACTAACTTAGGTGATCAATCTAAAGTAGTAAATCTAGTTCATGGACAATACAAACAAGAGAGTTGAGACAATCAAAGAGTTAGACAAAGGGAAAGGATAAACTCACAACTTGTTTAATCCAAAAGCTTCAAACGCCAAGTGAAACAAAGAACTTTAGCAACTCATAAGTTTGTGAAATACTCTCCAAAAACTTAAGCAAAAACCAAGGTTAGATGATCAAGGATGATCATCCACAACTTAAATAACATTCAGCTATTGTAACAGCTGAATTAAAATACTAAAAACGTATAGAAAGTTACAGAATTAAACACAAATTACTTCAAATGTCAAGGACATCAATTTGATTCTTTTGTCGAGGAACCGCACCCGCGGGTTGAGAGCCGCGGGCGCGGTTTTGGCTTCTCCAGATTTTCCAGATGGCAGAGGGCCGCGGGCGCGGCTTGAAGTTTCTCGGATCCTTAGCTGAGTGGTGAATCCCGCGGGTGCGGCTTTGTTGTCTGAGGCAGCAGCTACTGATTTCTTCAAGTCTTCGTCTTCGTCTTCGTCTTCAGCAGCTTCTTCCTTATGCTTCAATGCTTCCAATGCTTCGTATCATCTCGTATGTAAATCTTCTCTCGAACAGCTCCATGATACAGATTACATGGAAACAAATAACATAATCCTATACAAAACTAGCTAATAATCCATAGTTGCGGTATGTAAAACACCGCTTATCACCAATTTACTAATTGAAACAAGGTTAATGGAAAATTCAAGAACACAAAGAACATGTGAAATTGTTAATTGAGATGTAAAAGTCACGGTTCCGATGTGTGAAACTACATAAGATCTTCCATCGGATAAACGAACAAAACAATTTTTAGTCGGTTTATAAGAATCCAAAATCGAGTATGATAGGTAATGTGATCACTCACTCCACTATCCAAAATCCATGAATCCGGAGGATAAGAAGAATGAGGTTGGATATTACCTGAGAAGTGCTCTGATACCATATAGAATTTGTGATTACAAAGCTTGAATATGGAACTTGTAAATTGAAATTGTAATAATTGTTGCATAGAGAATATGCAGCCTATATACAAGAATTGGAACGGTAACAAGTAAATTAAGAGATAAGGAAGATATGCTAAAAAAATACTCTCCTAAGATAGAAGATAAGAAAAGGAAAATAAGAGTGGTTTGTACGTTAATATCACCAAATACTCTTATTTCCGTTAATCTGAGAGTTCACTAATTCAAAAGGAAGAAAAGAAATGAACTATGTGTTCTCAATGTCTCATTGAACATTATAGGGTATGCTACTATATTTCCTCATTAAGTTTTAAGTTTATACCTTATCCCATCATTGCCGCTGGAGTGGGTGTTGTCCCAAAAATTTGACTCTCTAAAACGTGCGTCTCCTTTAAATGAAAAGGGTAGAAACTTAATATGTAGTATAGCAAGGTAAAAACCTAAAATAGGAGGAATTACCCAAAAATTGAAAAAGAAACATTGTACAAGAAGATGAGCAAATCCCGCCTGAAAGTATACAAAATGAACTCTTTGAATGACAAGCCTTAATGTCAAATTCGATGTCATAATACAAAATAATGTATCCTTGATGTTCTCAGTATAGTTTAAGTTAGTTTCCAAGTGGAAAGCGCATACACTATTCTACCTTTCCACCCAAGAAGAAGCCAACTTCCATTTTGATCGATCACAAACTCCTTATGATAAGCACCAACTCTCAACCTCGCCTTCTCCTTAATCTCCTCGTCCAACGGCAACAACACGAAACCCTCCCTATAAGTTCGATCCTGCCATTGCTTATAAGTCTTTGGCCTCTCAACTCTCTCCAATCCTTCACATCCCACCACATTCAAAGCTGCTTTTCCAAAAAGCTCACTCTCAATCACCAACTTCTCCTCAGAATCCCTCGGCATTACCGTCTCAATCATGTCGAACATCGAGGAAAAATGATACAGAGCCTCCCTGAACCGAGTCATAAAGAGAGGCGTGTTATAGGCGCCATTTACAGCTCCCTGGATAAACACTGCAGGGTTTATCTTCCTTATCAGCTTAAAGATTGTGTTTCTGGAAGGCAGGGTTTCATGAGGCAAGTTCTTCATCCGGAATATACAGTTCACAACAACCACCTCATCCTCTTCAAGCCTCAGATCTTCCACCTGAATTGACTCCCATTTTTTGGCAATGGGAATAAACTCAAAATCAACACCAAATCTCTCAGCATAATGTGCAAGTCTGCGCCCCGTCTGCTCAAGCCGATGGGCAGGTCCAAACCCGGGTTGAGGAAAATCGATCCCTGTGATTCGGATCTTCGGAGACCCGCCGAGTCTCTCTGATTGACGTTGTATGAATGTAGGCCACTGAAATCCATAGAGGGTACCAAAATCTATGATGTGGATTTTTCCTGCAGACTGAGTTAACTTAGAAATTGTCCCGTTTGAGAACAGATTGGAGATTTTCCTAAATGAGCAAGCTGCAAGATATAAAAGATAAGCTTTCAAGATATCAGTAGGAGATATTTTGTTACTGATTATTAAGGCTTTATAAACATGGCTTCCATTTCCAGCTAACCGAGCTTCGAGTCCATTAACAAACCAATGAGATACTCTCTGATTCCCATCGCCGGAAACCGAAGAGTTTTGCTTGATTTTAGTGAGCAGATCGAAAGCTCTGTTCCAATCACCCCCTGCAACAGATTGAGCACAGTCTATAAGGACTGTTCTTAGATCCACCACTTCCTTATTTAGCTTTTCTTTTTCCTATCTATTAGAGAATATCATATTTTAGGATATAACTGTATCTTTGACTATTTTTATTATCTTCTTAATATCTTGTATCTTTAGATAGACCTTTGTAATATGTATAAATCCAGTCCTTGAGAGGCATAATCACACAGCAAAATTATTCCAAAATCTCTATTATTTCATGGTATCGGAGCAGGTTCTCAACTGCTGATTTTTTTTCTCTCTTCACCATTCTTTTCCGATTTGTCATGACAGAAAAGAATTCCTCCTCTCGACCCAAACGTCTGATCAACGACGTTGACTCACCTTTTTACCTTCATCCTTCAGACCACCCCGGTCTCTCCATCTGTCATGTGTCTCTCAAAGGCGAGAACTTTCAAGAATGGCAAGACGCCATGCTCAATTCTTTTTATGTGAAACGAAAGATTGGCTTCATCACCGGTCGGATTGCCAAACCAATGGATCCCGACGAGGAGGAAGATTGGTTGAGTGTCAATTCCATGCTCAAAGGTTGGATCCTTCAATCCATTGACTCATCTCTTCGTTCATCAATCTCCTACGCTAAAACTGTCAAGGACTTGTGGGATGACATCACGCAACGATTCTCGGTCGGTAACGGACCAAGAATCCTTCAAATCAGGGCCGATCTTGCTCGCTGTCGTCAATCAGGGCAATCTGTTGCAGCTTATTATGGCATTCTGAAGAAGCTATGGGACGAATTCCAAACATATGTTCCGCCCATGTCCTGCACTTGTGGTCTCTGCACTTGCAACATTACCAAAAAGGCGGGCAAAGAGCGTGAAGAGGAACTGATTCATCAGTTTCTCATTGGTCTCGATGATACTGCCTATCAATCCCTTCGCTCAAGTGTTATGACACAAGAGCCTCTACCGACAATCAATCGTGTTTACTCACTCGCTGTTCAAGAAGAACGCCATCTCACTGTGGTAAAAGATCGCGACGTCAAACCACCAGATTCTATGGCCATGGCTACCCAACGATCGAATGATCAAAGGCCTTCTTCTCGCACGCGGTGCTCTCACTGTTGTCGGCCTGGTCATGACGTCTCCAAATGCTATCGTCTCATCGGTTTTCCAGAAAATTTTGTGTTTTCTCATGGTAGAGGAAACTCTAATTCCCCTGCTTCTTCGAGTCCTGGCTCTCAGACATCATCATCCGGCCAGGGACGAGGTCGCGGACGTGGCTCAGGAGTTTCAAACGCTGCACACCAGTCTTCTTCACATCCCGGACAGACACAACTCACAGATCAAGACAGAGAAGCTCTTGGTCCTGCTGTCACGCAAGAACAATGGAACCAAGTTCTTCAGGTGTTTAATTCCTTAAACACAAAATCTTCCACCACCGAGGCCTCCTCTGGTAAGTCTCCTTGGATTTTCGACACCGGCGCTTCATTTCATATGACCGGTGACAAGGCTCTTTTACTAAACCTCGTCCCCATTGACCCAATTTCAATCAAGTTGCCAGATAAGACGATAATTACTGCTCGACAAGCAGGCTCTTTGGTGTTTTCTCATAACACCACACTTACTCATGTCCTACATGTTCCCACTCTTGATTGCAACTTGATTTCATCTGCTCAGCTTACTAAATTCGATAATTGTGTGGTGACATTAACCGACAAACTTTGTGTTATTCAGGATCGAACTTCGAGGAAGGTGATTGGTGTGGGTGAAGAAGGAGGCGGGGTCTATTGGCTGCGTTCCTTTGGCACTGCTTCTATTCATGATGTTTCTGCATCGTCTTTGGCATCTTCTACTCTTTGGCATCAACGACTGGGACACCGTTCTTCATCAGTGTTGGCCACTTTAGCTAGTTTACATCCTTCAATTCAGAATGATAGTTCTTATAGTCCTTGTGATACTTGTTTTAAGGCAAAGCAAACTCGTTGTTCTTTTTCCTTAAGTTCCAATAAAGCTGATTATTTGTTTGGTTTAATCCACTGTGATATTTGGGGTCCCTATAGCATTATCTCTACTAGCGGGGCTTCCTACTTTCTTACCGTTGTCGATGACTTCTCCCGAGCAACTTGGGTGTTTCTGATGCGTCATAAATCTGAGGTAGGCCAATTGCTCAAAGATTTTTTTGCAATGGCTCACACACAATTTCAGAAATCTGTACAGCGTGTTCGCACAGACAACGGGGCTGAATTCTTGGCCTTGAGGTCATTCTTTGCTGCACAAGGGACGTTATTTGAAAGCTCATGTACCTACACCCCGCAACAAAATGGGAGAGTTGAGCGAAAACATCGCCATATTCTCAACGTGGCTCGGGCCCTCCGTTTTCAAGCTTCTCTGCCCATTCAATTTTGGGGTGAATGCGTTCAAACGGCATGCTATTTGATCAATAGGATTCCTTCTCCGTTGCTAGACAATCGTACGCCATTCGAGCTAGTGTATGGCCGAGTCCCAAACTACAGTCATATACGGGTATTCAGGAGTCTCTGCTTCGCCTCTCGTCTTCCCAAATCAGGTGATAAGTTTGCTGCACGCAGTTCTAAATGTGTGTTTCTTGGCTACTCAGCGGGCCAGCGGGGCTGGAAAGTATATGATCTTGAACATCGAAGATCATTCGTCTCTAGAGATGTCATTTTTTACGAGTCCATGTTTCCGTTCTCCACACCAGATTCCTCACCGCCAACTCAGTCCACCGATCTGAATCCTGCCATATATGATGATGTAATCCCTACTGAAGTAAGGGGGAGTACATCTTCCATCCCAGAGGAATCACCACCTATTCTCCCACTCACCACAACAGCTCCATCGCAGCCCACTGATGTGCCACAATCAGCACCTCATCCTGAACGCACTCGCCAGCAAAATGTTCGTCTTCGTGAGTATGTGTGCCACACAATCATTGGAAACGACCCCCCTTCTCTGTTGCCCACACCCACATCATCATCATCACCATCCTCGTCGTCATCCTCAGGTACTCCATATCCTATCACAAACTATGTCACATGTACAAATTTTTCGGCTAATCATGTCAGATTCATCCATGCTCTTACTGCTGAAAAAGAACTCAAATCTTATTCAGAGGTTGTTCGTCATGAGCAATGGCGCAAAGCAATGCACTCTGAACTGGACGCTCTTGCTAGAAATCACACATGGGACTTTGCTTATTTACCGGCAGACAAGAAATCTATTGGCTGCAAGTGGGTGTATCGAATCAAATACCGGTCTGACGGTTTGTCGAGCGCTACAAAGCTCACCTCGTTATTCTCGGTAATAGGCAGATTGAAGGAATCGATTTCACCGAGACCTTTGCCCCAGTTGCTAAGATGGTTACCGTTCGTGTCTTCTTGGCGGTTGCTGTAATTCGGGATTGGGAGCTCCATCAAATGGACGTCCATAACGCCTTCTTACATGGTGATCTTGACGAGGAAGTGTACATGTTACCACCACCCGGCTGTCCGAATGTGCCACCCGGACAGATTTGTCGCCTAAAGAAGTCTCTATATGGACTTCGTCAAGCTCCTCGCAACTGGTTCGCAAAACTTGCTTCCGCTGTCAAGGTTTACGGTTTTCAGCAAAGTCGGGCTGACTATTCTCTATTCTCCCTGTCCAAAAACGGCGTTGTGCTTCACATTCTCGTTTCCGTCGATGATCTCATCATCTCTGGTAACAACAAGGCTGCCATTGACGCTTTCAAGCTATATTTGAGCTCTTGTTTTCACATGAAAGATCTAGGACTCCTCAAATTCTTCCTTGGTCTTGAAATTGCACGGAATTCATCAGGTATTTTTTTGACTCAGAGAAAATATACCTTAGAGATTTTGGCAGACAGTGGCCTTCTTGGTTCCAAACCATGCGATTCACCCATGGATGCCAATCATCAACTGGCTAAAATTCATAGACCCGATCATCCCCATCCCGAGGAATACCGTCGGCTTGTCGGGCGCCTGATTTATCTTCTTATTACACGACCTGATATTGGTTTTGCAGTTCATATTCTTTCGCAATTCATGCAGCGCCCGAAGGAAGCCCACTGGTTAGCTGCTTTGCGGGTTCTTCGTTATCTCAAGAGCCATCCCGGTCAAGGTCTGCACCTCACACGGTCCAGTTCACTTAATCTGACTGCCTTTTGCGACTCGGACTGGGCTACTTGCCCACGCACACGCAGATCAGTGACAGGTTATTGTGTTGTACTCGGACGATCACCAGTTTCGTGGAGAACGAAGAAACAGACCACCGTCTCTCGCTCCTCAGCAGAGGCTGAATATCGAGCCATGGCGGCTGCTTGTTGTGAGATTAAATGGCTCAAAGCTTTGCTTCTTTCTCTTGGTGTCCGACATGACTCCCCGGTTCTATTGTTCTGTGATAGTCAGGCTGCGCTGCACATTTCAGCTAATCCCGTCTTTCATGAGCGTACCAAACATATTGAGATCGATTGTCACTTCATTCGGGATTTGATTCTAGACGGTACTATCCGCACATCACATATTTCCACCTCCCAGCAGCCTGCTGAAATCTTTACTAAGGCACTTCCAGCGCCACAATTTCGATATCTTTCGTCCAAGTTGGGCATTCTCGACCCTCACGCTCCAACTTGAGGGGGAGTATTAGAGAATATCATATTTTAGGATATAACTGTATCTTTGAGTATCTTTATTATCTTCTTAATATCTTGTATCTTTATATAGACCTTTGTAATATGTATAAATCCAGCCCTTGAGAGGCATAATCACACAACAAAATTATTCCCAAATCTCTATTCTTTCACTATCCATTCAATCTTCAACGTGTTTTACAGATTAATTAGGGCATCCATAATGGAGATCCCATGAGTTTCTTAAACTTGAAAATTAAAAGAAAATAAAAGAAAATGTCAGAAAGTGGCAGTAGAAACTTACCTTGATTTCTAGAGTAGTTTCTCTACTAAGAAACTCATTTCTTAATAAGAAACCCAAAAAAGAGAGGAAAAAAAAAGGAGAAAGCTAAAATTAAAATTAAGAAACCCATTGTGGATGCTCTTATGGCATTGTTTATGCCACCTTCATGATTGAGTAAGATGTCATCAAAGATCTCAGAATGCACATCAGGGTCAAAATTGGTCGTCGCCTGTTTCTTGCTTCTCGGTTCTTCCTCCAACTCTTTAAAGCTTCGATTTCGGCGTGTCTTTCCTTTCGACACAAGCAGCCCAATCAGAGTCTGAGTAGGCAGACAAAGTGAGTTTGTGACAGCCATTGAGAATTATGCCACAAGTTGATGTGCCTTCAATGTACTTGAGAGTGTGAAGGAGTGCATCAAGGTGAGAGGAATAGGGGTGTTGCATAAATTGGCTGAGGGTGTGCACAGTAAAGGAAAGATCTGGCCTGGTATGTGTGAGAAAATTGAGCTTGCCAATGAGAGTCCTGTAGAGGGTGGCATCTGGTAAAAGGGTGCCATCTTGAGGGAGGAGCTTACAGTGTAGAGGCAAAGGAGTGCAGGCAGATTTGATGTGAGAAAAGTCAATTTCCTGGAGGAGCTCCTTAGTGAACTTCCTTTGAGTGAGAGCAATGCCAGTCTTAAGGTAAGTGACCTCAAGACCAAGGAAGAAATGCAACTTGCCCAAGTCCTTGATACTGAACTCAGAGTGAAGATAGGATTTGAGCTGGGCAATGGACACTTCATCTGAACCAGTGATCAAGAGGTCATCCACATATACAGCAACTATGGTGACTAGACCTTGAGTAGTCTTGGTGAAGAGACTGTAATCTTGCTTGGATTGGGTGAAACCAAGAGTAGAGAGAGCTTGGTGGAGTCTTTGAAACCACTGCCTGGAAGCTTGTTTTAAGCCATAGAGAGATTTCTTTAGAAGGCAAACAAAATTGTGAGGATTAGGCAGGCCTTCAGGCACCTTCATATAAACCTCCTCTTCAAGATTACCATGCAAGAAAGCATTATTAACGTCCAGCTGATGAAGGATCCACTTCTGAGAGGCTGCAACAGAAATAATGCATCTAATAGTTGCCATTTTGACAACAGGGGAGAAGGTCTCTTGGTAATCAATGCCAGCCTTTTGATTGAAGCCTTTAGCCACAAGGCGAGCTTTGTACCTTTCAAGAGAGCCATCAGCCTTCAGTTTAACCTTGTAGACCCATTTACACCCCACCGCTTTCTTCCCTTTAGGAAGAGGAACCATTTGCCAAGTACCATTAGCCTGTAAAGCTTCAGTCTCCTTCTGCATTTCTAGAATCCAGTTTGGATCTTGAGAGGCGGCTAGGTAGGTGGTTGGCTCAACAAAAGAGGAAAGATTAGCTAAAAAAGCAAAGTGAGAAGAGGCAAGAGAAGAGGAAGAAACCATATTTACATGATAATTGGAAAGTGAAGTGAATGAGCATTCATAGTCTTGCAGATAAGCAGGCTGCTTAGATACCCTGCTGGAAGATCTGGTGGGTAAAGGAGGTTGTGGTGTGGGTGGAGTTGGAGAGTTGGTGGTAGAAGCAGAATTCTCAGTAATAGGAGGAGAATCCACTGAAGTGACAGGGGCACTGGATGGAGGGGACTCACTGTTAAGTGAAGAAGAAGGAGGAGATGATAGTGTTTGATCTAGTTAGAAAATATGAGAGGGGAAATGTGGCAAGACATTAGGCAAGGCAGTGGTAGGAGAAATTTTAGAGATGTAATGAAAAGGGAAATGCAGCTCATGGAATGTGACATCTCTAGAGTGAAAAACTTTCTTGGTAACAAGATTAAGGACAATATAGGCTTTCTTGTTAGGGGAATATCCAAGAAAGACACGAGGAGAGGCACGAGGCTGAAGTTTGTCTCTAGCTCTTTTCAGAGTAGAAACAAAGGCTAAACAACCAAATGATTTAAGGACAGAATAATTTGGTTGTGTTTTGAAGAGAAGTTCAAAAGGAGAAATGTTATTAAGGGAATGTAGGGGAGTTCTGTTGATTAAGTAGGTAGCAGTGAGAATACAATGTCCCCAGTAGGAATGAGGAACCTTAGATTGGAAAAATAAGGCTCGAGCAACTTCCATAAGATGCTTGTGCTTTCTCTCCACCACCCCCATTTTGTTGTGGAGATTCAACACAGGAAGTTTGATGTAGAATGCCATGTTTGGAATAGAAGGCTTGAGCTGAAGGATCTGAGAACTCTGGTGCATTGTCAGTTCTAAACACTTTGACTTTGCTATGAAAATGTGTTTGAACCATATTACTGAAGGTAATAAGGATAGAAAGAGCATTGCTCTTGTGAGTCATGAGGAATGTCCAGGTAGATCTGGTGTGGTCATCCACCAGGGTGAGAAAGTACCTGAAGCCATTGTAAGTGAGAGATTTATAGGGTCCCCATGTGTCAACATGAACAATATCAAATGGTGCAACAGAATGAGACTTAGACATGTGAAAAGGTTTTCTATGTTGTTTAGCTTGTGGACAAATGGTACAAATGCAATGAGACTTTATTGAATCTTTAAGAAAAGGAAGAAACTTCAGTTGGTCATAAGAAGCATGACCAAGTCTACAATGCCAAATATCAATGTTTGTAGGACAAGCTAGGGAAGAAAAAACAGAAGATCCAGCAGGAGTAGTAGAGCCATTATCTGATGGTTGACCATGAATCACATACAGTCCACGATCTTCTTTACCAAGCAAAATTGGCTTCTTCATTGAAGGGGCCTGCAAATAGCAAGCATTAGAAGTGAATAGGACACCAGCATTAGTGGCTTTGCAAAGCTTGCTAATGGACAAAAGTTTAAAGCAGAAAGTAGGAACATGTAAAACATTAGATAGAGTAAGATCAGAAGAAAGAGTAGTTGAGCCAATGCTTGAAATAGGAGATTTGTGGCCATTGGGAGTAGTAATGTAAATAGGCTTAGAAGAAGGTTTTGTGTGGTGAAGAAGATCAAGATTGGAAGTAATATGGTCAGTGGCGCCGCTATCAAGAATCCAAGTAGATTTTTGCAAAGAAGAGAGGAGACAAGAAGCTGTACCTGCCAAGAAGGTACAATTATCTGAAGTAGATGAATCAGATTGCTTACTAAGTAGTCCCAAGAGTTGATCATATTGAGTTTGAGTGAGAGAAACATTGGAAGAAGTAGATGAACTAGCTTCACAATCACAAGAAGCTGTAGCACCAATCTTGGAACCTCTACTTTTATGGTTAGCTGGATATCCATGTAACTTCCAGCATCAGTCCATAGTATGACCTGTGTGCTTGCAATGATCACAGAAATAGCTTTTGTGAGAGGAATTAGAGGAACCACCTCTCCTAGAGGTAGACTGATAAGATCGAGCAGCTAGAGCGGAAGCATCTTCATCGAGAACAGAAGCAGGAGGTTGTAAATCTCTTTGAGATTCTTCTTGAAGAATTATATGATAAACAGCATCAATCAAAGGCGGTGGACTAATCATCAACACATTTCCACGCACAACAGAGTAGGAGTTATTGAGTCCCATCAAGAATTGAACAACCTGCTGATCTTGAAGAATATTTCTCGCGATCTCATTAGAACCACAAGCACAAACTTTTTCCTCAATCATTAGTATATATTCATCCCGGAGTTTCTTGCAACGAGTGAAATAAGCAGTCACAGAAGAAGAACCTTGAGAAAGAGGATTGAGATCTCGTTGTACCTGATAAACGCGTGTTCTGTCAACACGTCGAAAACGAGACTCGAGCTCACGCCAAATCTGAGAAGCTGATCGACAATATAGCACGGATTCAGAGATATTGGGGCTGACGGAATGGAGTAACCAAGCGAAGACCATCCTATCACATCTGTCCCAATATTTGCACATCGGAGTGTCAATCGGTGGCCGGATAGACGTTCCATTGACGAAGCCAAGCTTGTTCTTGGCGAGCAGTGAAACTTCAACAGAGCGACGCCAAGAGGAATAATTCCGATCCTCAAGCTTGACTGTAGATAGTGCATAGGATGGATGATCGGAGTGCTGCAAGTACAATTCATCCATCGGATGAACGCCAGATTCAACAGAGCTCCATGAATTTGGAGGAATTGGAGCCGAAACGAAGGGCCTAGGGTTCGATGGCCGAGGAGAAGCCATGGATTTTAGACTGATACCATGTTACTTTGGAATGAAATGCAAGAGAAAGAGAGGAAATCAATTTTTTGTATTTCACTAACTGAAAGAAAAGTTTGTTACATAGGCTTATATAACACAACTAACAACAAGTAGCTGACATGGCACCAGTAACACCCTTCAATTTCCATCCAAGTTGTGCGTTGGTGAATACGGATACTTTTTACCAATGGCCTCGTACAAAGATTTCTCGGCCGCGTGAAACTCTGAGGACTCTTCACGGTTACAATCTTCATCTTCAGATTCTTCCATAAGCATCTGGTTTATGTTTCTCATAACTGAATCTGCAAATTCATGATCCTCTTCAGATTCAAGGTAATTATGTTTCTCATAATTACCTTGTAATTAAGACGGCGGAATGAAACTAACCTCAGTTGCTGTACGAGGTTTTTCTTTACTCGATCTGCCCTTCGTGGAAAACTATGTATGACTGATGAAATATTAGTATAAGTGATGAAGTGATGATTGCATGAGTCCAAGTCCTGGGAATGCAATACAATATTCTAAGTACTCCGTACTACATTAGATACCTGCTACGCTGCTACCTGATTGATACCTGCTTGCTGCTACCCACTACTCGTACTACTTATCTACTCCCTCCGTCCCATTATATAAGTCTCATTTCATTTTCTAACATTATTCACAGTCTGAGAATCTTTTCGATTTCTTCCAATTTACAAGCGAAAACATAGTCATGTAGGGTCTTGTTTGATTCGTCTTAACAAATACTATAACAATTTCAATATTTTATATTTTTTACTAATACGTAACTAGAGATATTGACGAAACAAAACGTGCATCGGCATCCGTGCGTGGATGAAATGGGGATTATATTGAGGGACAAAGAGAGTATCTATCTATCTATATATAAAAATTGTTAGGTTTGATGAAGTAATGGCAATTTGTACCTAATAAATGTTAATATTTTAAATCTTTATCCTAATTATCTATTCTCTTAAAAGCTAATTTTTAACCCATATTCATATTTGAAATCTTTATCCTAATTATTTATTCTCTTAAAAGCTAATATATATATAATATAGATAGATTAAAATATCTAATTAATCCATATTAATTTTTAACCGAAGAAGGAGGGGCGTCGGGATAAAAAGAATGGATTGACGAACATGATTAGATGGGAATGAGTTTGGAGGTTGTGGTAGAGGAAAGAGACGAAGAAGATGTTATTTGACAAATTAATGTCAATCCGTACCAGGCCACCGTAATTAATTCATCGAGCCTAATTGGGTTATTGGGTTATTGGGTTTAATTTAATTTATCGATTAAGCTTTATTTCTTCCGTTGATATTCAACTCTCTTTTTTCCCTTTAGACATTCATCTTCTCACTTGATTGTTGAATTAAAGGATGATTTTACTTAGAGTTATTTTGGGTATAAATATGTCTTGCCTATTATAGTATCCAAACGTCTTCTCGAGTTTTTCATTCTTGATTTCCCCGCGCGAAGCGCGGGATTCCGAATCTAGTCTATCTATAAACATATAGAATTGACCTTTAGTTTAAGCAATTAATGATTTTAGAGTTGCATTTAATGCTTTTAGAGTTGCATTTAGTGTTTTTTGTATTTTGAAATCTCTACCTTGTATAAGAAGATGGAGCCGCCTAGCATTAAAATTATAGAGAATTTTGCTTCTCATCTTTATCCGACCTTTCCCACTTCAATGCCCATTCCCTCCCTCAGTAGATGACGTCCCTCCGCTTCCTTTGTTACGCCATAGAGGCGTTTTCAGGGCCGATTGATGTTCGAGGATGAAGTGTGACTCTTGAGTCTGTAATTTAAGGGGTGATTGGCATATCTTATGTTCTCTTATTTCTCTTTCCCGGTTTCATCATTTCTGCAATGGCTCAAGCGAATAAAAACAGTTGGTTGCTCCACTCGGATGCTGACAGCGGAGGGCGCACATGTTTTGAGTAACCCCACCGGACATCATCGACGGATACGCCCAAGCGAGAATTCGTCCGAAAATTGCAGACCCAGATTCTCATATAACAAAATTATGAATTTTCGTTGAAGGTTTCTAAGGTTTCTCCGTGTGAAATTGATCATAAAAACATGTAAATTTGAGGTTCATGGTGTTAGATTCATCACTGGTGCTCAATTTATATGGAGTATTTGAGTTTACTACACATGACTTTATGTCGGGAAGGTGTTCAACAGAAGCTGAAAAGAGATGTGTAATCGAGCGACGATAAAAGCTTTTTCCATGATCCATATGTCCTATTCGCCCCACTCTTATATTCGTTCATATATTCCTCATACCAGACACCTTATTTTTTGTATCACCTGGTGGAGTTCTTGAATAAAGATACGAAGATGCAACAGATACATATATCATTCTTTGAGATTTTTTGAATTAGCTCTAGTGAGTTTCAATTGAGTGTTTTGTTTTATTAAAGGGGCAGAAACAACACTTGGATTGGACTGCCAAGTCTATCTTGCCCGTTGGCTCTAAAAAGTTTTCTCTTTTAAGCAAAGAGGTCTGTTATTTTACTCATTTTTCACTCGCTAATATATCTTGAAATTGTATTTTCCAGATTTTAAAATTTTAAGACGCTCTGTATTCTATATACTCAATCAGTTTTTCTGCTATGTGAATTAGGATGTAGTTTTGCTTTAGAGATTAGTACTACATAGCTTGATTGTTCTTTGTTGCTACTTTTAGATGTTTCGTTGTTATAAGCAGTTTGAATTGATGTCTTAGGTGGTAAGTAGAAAATGTATTAATGGTTTATTCTATTATAATACATGAAGTTAACTTACTATAACATATGGATATGAAATTAACTTTTTTGGATTGATGGAGTTTAGATTGTAATTAATAAATATTATATTACTACTAACTCAATATATATTTAGTCATCTCAATTAAATTTGTTGAATTAAAAAAATACTAATAGACTCTTTGATGATTTATATGCATGGTTAAACACATTTATGTGTCCTCTCCATTAATTTCCAAGCCCTTATTTCTAGGGATGAGCAAAATCTGGGTCGACCCGGTTTTTTCGACCGGACCGGTTCGGGCTCCGAGCCACATATTTATGGAAAATCTGGGTCCGGTCCGGTCCAAAATCCGGTCCGATCTGGGTCGACCCGGTTTTTTATTTTTTTAATATAAAAATTAATATATTATATATTATATATAAATTATAGATATTTTATAATAAATTAAATATTTTATACTAATATTTTTCAATATATTCATAAATAAATTTGACATTGAAATTTTTTTAACTTTTATAATTAATTTTGCAAAAACTATAAATTTCGGTCCAAACCCGGACCCGACCCGGACCGGGTCTTGGACCGGACCGGATCGGTCCATTCTGGTCCGGGTTTCGGGTCACATAATTCCCGAATTCCGCGTCCGGGTCGGTCCGGTCCGGGTTTGGACCGATGTTCATCCCTACTTATTTCCGCAATTTTATTTGTTTGAGTGGGTTCCCACTATTTCCAGGTTTTGGATTTCTGAATGGTACGAGACTTAATTATCCTATATATTTCAATGTGATTTAAGACTATATGTATCGAGAGAAAAATTATGTATATTGTACATTTTGTTTCCTCCTCTCCAATTTAGTCCTGAAATGTGTAATTTATTTGGACTTTTGATATTATACATTCTTCGAGGAAGTGACCATCACAACATCTTTTCCTAACCTTTTTCCATATTTAACCCTACGACTTACAAAATACTTCCAACATGAAAAAACAACAACAATGAAATTATACCGTTATAATTCGACGAGATAGTTAAAGCTTAATATTTACGTGAAAATAAGGAGTCGTGCATCGCACGGGTTCCGTAAAGCTAGTTAGCCTTTAATATCATCATTAAGAGAATACTCAAATCTATAAACTCTTCTAGTAGTACTCTCTCCCCTAATATAAGGCTCATTTGCTTTTTCGACACAATTCACAAACCGAGAGAATCTTCTCGTTTTCTTCCAACATATAGAAATAAATATATGATGTGAGATCTCGTTTGATTCGTTTCAATGAGTACTTTGAGAATATTAAAAAAATTATAATTTTTATCATTGTATATTTAGAGATATTAACGTTATAAAACGTGTATCGACAAATGTGTCAAAAGCAAATGGGAAGATCATTAAGGGACGGAGGTAGTATAATTTATGTACAACGAAGAAATGTATAAAGATGTGAATATTGAATTTATAAAATTATAAAATTATCATCTAAATTCTAAAACGAAATGAAGATATATTATGTCAAAGTTGTAATACATGTTACTTTTCCGTTTCCATTATTTTTAGATAATATATACTCCGTCCGTCCCACAATATAAGTCTCATTTACTTTTTTGACACTACTCACAAACCGAGAAAATCTTGTAGATTTCTTCCGATATATAAGAAAAAACATTGTCTTGTGAGATCTTGTTTTATTCGCCTGAATGAGTACTTTGACAATATTAAAAAATTATAATTTGTATTAACATACAATTAGACTTATATTATGGGACGGAGGCGAGTATAAAAAAAGACGAGATTCTTTTATGAATAGTCTCTATAGTATAAAATACGAATGGATCCGACACATTGGTTGGTATCAGATCTAACAAATTAGATTAGAAGTTACTCGGAAAAAATGCAACTCGCTGGGCGAAAAAATGGACACCAAAAAAATGGTTTTTTGGCTTGTACTTTTTTGACATATTTTTGTTATCGCTCTAACTTGCTCTTTTTCTCGTTCAGACTTACTCTTTTATCATTTTCGCTTGCACTTTTAAGTATTAAGGTATTTTTGGCTTGGACTTTTCGCCATGCACTTTCTATCACTTCGGTTTGCACTTTTTCTCACTCGGACTTGCACTTTTATCATTTTGGCTTGCACTTGTGAGTATTTTTTAGCATGGCTAAAAATTTAAGACATTTGTTTGCTTATACTTTTCGACATGCATTTTTTATCACTTCGGCTTGCACTTCTATCATTTAGGCTGCACTTTTGAGTATTTTTTAGCATGACATTTTTTCGCTTGGACTTTTATGGCATGCACTTTTTATCACCCCGACTTGCATTTTTTACGTTTCGGCTTGCATTACTTTTGAGTATTTAAAGCAATTCTAACGGCCGAAATGTTATTCGTATTTTTTACGCTATTATCTATTCGTATTTGAGACTTTTTCTATAAAAACACTAATTAAAAGCCCAAGAGTTTCTCCACTTCCAAATTTGCCAAAGGGCATTAGCAAACACATTTGGCCAGTCCTTATTAACCCCCTACTACAAGATGTTAATTCTCATCCATTGAGCACAATTCGAATGAAAGAAATCAAACCAGTCATGTGGCTGAAGCCCTCCCCAGATGAACTTGACATGAGCACAATCGCGAAATAAGTGCATCAAGGTTTCAGGTTCAGCAAGGCACAACAGGGCTTTTGTCGGAGACGCTAATGAGGCGTCTGAAACGCTCAGCATTGGACAAAACACCACCACGCAACGCAAGCCACAGGAAGACTCTCGCTCTTTCCTGAACAACCACCCGCCAAACCCTTTTGAACACCAAAGAATCCACGTCCACTGTATTATTCATGTCATGGATGAAGTTATAGGCAGAAGAAACACTATAATTGCCATCACACGAGTGACCCTGATACGAATCTGGGTGACTCTTATGCCTCGGGGGATCGTGGTAGAAAGGGAAGCTGTCGTTCTTCAACTCGTCTAGGATTTGGATAAGTATTGAGTCTTTCAACTCAACAAGAATTCGAAGGTCTTGAGAATCCACTCAAGGGATGAACGAATTCAAACGGTATGCTTGATGACAGTTCGCTAACGAGAACAACTCCGGATCCAATCAGTAGTATGACGTCGAAGCAAAGGAAGGAAATGAAAACTCAAACTTATGCTCTGCTATAAAATTCAACGTAAAAACAACAATGGGGAAAATGTCAAACATATAAGAGGGCTGCTACTAACATTAACCCAAAATGTGCAGCCCTGATCCAGAAATAAATGCAATTAATTAAATAAAACGTCTCAAAAAAAGGAAAGTTCGGAAAGCTGAAAGATAGGCGATGGCGATCGCCACCGGGTTGAACTGGCACGGTTTGTGATAGTTTGGCACGGTTTGTCACAAACTGTGCCATCTTACAGAAGCTCTTAGTTTCGTCTCGGTGGAATTCCCGCGATCGCGGCTTCATTCCCGCGGTCGCGGTCGGTCTTGACTGAAGAGGTTGCTTCTGTTGGATGCCCGCGATCACCACCATCAACATGGTGATCGCCGTCGGTGCTCTGTAACACTTGTTTTGGCTCGTTCGAGATGGAGGATTGACTCGTGTCTCGACCCTTGACTAATGAGGCTGGCTTGAAGGCCAGCGTTGCTTCGCCAAGTGTCTGGTAGTCATCCACCTCTTTGAGCGTTGTCAAGCTCCACGTTCTCTCGGTTGCACCGATGTCGCTATTTCTGGCTAAGCCCTTAGTGACCATTGATTGAGTATCCTTGGCTACCGCTCTTG
This sequence comes from Oxyria digyna, assembly GCA_029168935.1. Classification (NCBI taxonomy): domain Eukaryota; kingdom Viridiplantae; phylum Streptophyta; class Magnoliopsida; order Caryophyllales; family Polygonaceae; genus Oxyria; species Oxyria digyna. The sequence goes on from JAPVLV010000017.1 coordinate 3,263,458, forward strand.
CTCTAGCTCGGGTCACTGGGCCTAGTGAGCGTATGCTCATGAGTTCCTCCTCTTCTGCCTCTGTCAATGTCTTGTCCGGTATCATTTCACTCTCCCCTTTTTGGCTTCGACACGTCCTCGTGTCGTCAATGTCTAAGTTTGGGGGAATGTATGGGAACAAATCACCTACATTAAATGTCCCATGAACACTAATACCTAGAGGCAAATCAAGCTCATATGCATTAGGACCAAAAGATCTAAGAATTTTGAAGGGTCCATCACCTCTATCATCCAATTTGTGTTTTCGTCTAGCTGGAGAGTGTTCCTTTCTCATGTGCAGCCACACGAGATCTCTTGATGCATAGGTGACCCTCTTCTTCCCTTTGTTCGCCTTGGACTCATATTGTAATGAACGGCGCTGCAGCTTCTCCTTGGTTCTCTCATGCAATTCCTTGATCATCTCAGCCCGGTTAGCTCCTGCAGCCTGTTCACCATCTTTCAAGGGAAGTGGAATCATGTCCATCGGGGTCAAAGGATTTCGACCATACACCACCTCGAATGGACTCAGCCTTGTTGCCGAATGGATGACCCTGTGATACGAAAACTCAACATATGGAAGTAAGTCCTCCCACCTCTTAGGATTAGCACGAAGCATGGTCCTCAGAAGTGAGCCTAGAGTCTTATTCGTAACCTTAGTTTGTCCATCAGTTTGTGGGTGATAGCTAGTAGAAAATAGGAGTTTAGTACCTAGCTTTCCCCACATTGTTCTCCAAAAATGACTCACAAATTTCACATCCCTATCACTAACAATAGTTTTAGGAATTCCATGCAACCTAACAGCATGTTGAAAAAAGATATTACTAATGTCGGTAACATTATTAGTCATTTTGCATGCCATGAAATGAGCCATTTTGGATAACCTATCAACCACAACAAAGATGCAGTCACTCCCCTTCTTAGTTGTAGGCACCCCCATAACAAAATCCATAGATAAATCTTCCCGAGGTTGATTGGGAATGGGTAGGGGTGTATACAACGAAGAAGATGAGCGACTTTTCGCCTTGTGACAAGTCACACAACCATTGACAAATCGTGTGACATGTTTGATCATATGTGGCCAATAGAAATGCTCTTGAAGAGCGGCTAAGGTTTTGGCTATTCCAAAGTGTCCTCGCCCTTCATGAGCTTCATGAATCAAAAGTGTCCTTATAGAACTAGAAGGGATACAAAGCTTTCCCCGTCTATAAAGATACTTTTGATCCACAAAGTAGCCATCTACCTCACCTTTAGCTAAACAACTCTCATAGATAGACTTGAAGAAATCATCTTGCATGTACAAGTCTATTATCAATGAAAATCCGAGTAATTTAGCTTGGAGGTGAGTTAAGAGAACATACATGCGAGAAAGGGGGTCGGCTACCACATTCTCCTTAGCTTTCTTATGCCTGACAACATATGGGAAGGTCTCCATAAACTCTACCCAACGGGCATGGCGTCTACCTAGAGTGGATTGTTGATGGTGTCACGGCGATGAATGACCTTGGGAGCCTCGTTAAAACTTCTTCTTAGGAAAACCTCGTGGGAAAAACCATGAGAAGAGTAAAAAGAGTACTCCGTGCTTAACTTCGTGATGTTGTCGATCATGTTACTTGCTTGGACGTCTTATATTGGTCACCCCGACTTCATGTACATTACAACGCGTTGACCTTACGAACACGTCGCAACCGTAGTGGTATTTATAGGCACAAACAGCTACCACATTCTCCTTACCTTTCTTATGCATGACAACATATGGAAAGGTCTCCATAAACTCTACCCAACGGGCATGGCGTCTTCCTAGAGTGGATTGTTGCTTCAAATACGCCAATGCCTCATGATCCGTGTGTACAACGAATTGTTTTGGCCAGAGGTAGTGTTGCCAAGTCTTGAATACCCTAATCAAAGCATAAAGTTCTTTATCATAAGTAGGGTAGTTAAGTGTTGCACCTCAGAGTTTTTCGCTGAAGTAGGCAATAGGCCTTTTCTCTTGGAGCAAGACAACACCAATGCCGAAATTGGAGGCATCACACTCAACCTCAAACATCTTTTGAAAGTCGGGGAGTTGCAACAATGGAGCATTGCAAAGACTTTCCTTAAGCCGAAGGAATACAGCCTCGTGTTTGTCCTTCCATTCTACAGTGGCTCCTTTCTTTGTGAGCTCATGTAATGGGGTTGCAATTGTGCTGAAGTCCAACACAAATCTCATGTAAAAGCCTGCCAATCCTAAAAATGATCTTACCATAGTGGGAGTAGTAGGAGTTGGCCACTCTTTTATGGCTCGGACCATCTTTAGAAACAACATAGCCAAGAAAGATAGTAGAAGTAGAGCAAAATACACATTTTGACAAATTAGCATACAATTGCTCATTCCTAAGACATTCTAAGACTTGTCGAAGATGGTCAACATGATCATGCAATGAACGGCTATACACCAATATATCATCAAAATAAACCACAACAAATTTTCCTAAGAAATGTCTAAGCACATGGTTCATTAATCTCATGAAATTACTTGGTGCATTTGTAAGTCCAAAACGCATTACTAACCATTCATAGAGACCATACTTTGTTTTGTAGGTTGTCTTCCATTCATCACCCTCCTTCATACGAATTTGATGGTAGCCACTCTTGAGATCGATCTTGGAGAATAGAGTAGCACCATGCAATTCGTCAAGCATGTCGTCCAGGCGGGGGAAATGATGCTTGTACTTCGCTGTAATTTGATTGATAGCTCTGCAGTCCACACACATACGCCATGTTCCATCCTTCTTTGGCACCAAGATAACCGGGACAGCACAAGGCGAAAGGCTTTCTCGAACATAGCCTTTATCCATCAAGTCTTGAACTTGTCGTTGTAGCTCAGCTGTCTCTTCCGGGCTTGCCCTGTATGCAGCTCTTTGGGTAGGGAAGCGCCCGGAACCAAATCAATTTGGTGCTCGATGCCTCTGACTGGAGGCAATCCACCTGGTAAGTCGTCAGGATAGACGTCTGTAAAGTCCTGCAAAAGAGATTGTATGACAAGAGGTAAGTCATCTTGTTTGGCACTAGAAAGACACGCTTTAGGAATTAAAAGAAAGCAAGGAGAACGCCCTTGAATGATTGGAGTGATATCCCAAAAGCGTGTAAGTAGTAATCTGTTCTCACAGCGTCCCTGTATTCCCGACTTTGGTTGGTATGGATCTTTCATTCGAGCTGTATTCGGAATAGTGGAGTTGCTGTTGAATTTTGGTGCCGCGATCGCGGTTTTTGGCTCGGCAAAATTTTGCCCTCTATGTTGAGTTCCCGCGATCGCGGGGTCTTGGTCCGTGATCGCGGTTTTGCTTCTGCTGAATTCGAAGCCTCTCTGTTGTGATCCCGCGATCGCCGTATCAGTGGCCGCGATCGCGGGTTTCTGTGCAGAAGCTTCTCGAGCTTTTTGGCTTCGGATTTCCTTGTGGGCTGCTTCCAAGGCCTTGTTTCTTCTCCTTTCTTGCTGATCCATGAGGATTTCGTGTGGTGTCATGGGCAGCAAGGTTACACGTCTTCCTCCATGGACAAACGCGTAAGTGTTGAGGAGGCCATCATGCACCGTCTTCCTATCAAACTGCCAAGGACGACCAAGAAGAAGGTGCGTAGCATCCATTGCAATAACATCACATAAAACCGTATCTTTGTATGGACCAATAGAGAAAGAGACGTGGCATTGCCTGTTTACCACATCACCCTTACCTTCGGTTATCCATTCAAGGCCATATGGTTGAGGGTGTGGAGTTGTCTTGAGATTTAGGTGGTGAACCACCTTATCATTCAAAATATTGCAGCAGCTCCCACCATCAATAATAACACTCAAAGACGTTGTTTGAACCAAGCATTTTGTTTGAAATAAATTCTCCCTTTCGTCCATTAGCGCGGCATCTTTGATAGTTAAGGCTTTCCTTGTGACAAGGCTAAGTGTTGTCCCTCCTTGCATATCCGAGGGTGCACAAATATAAGGATCATTACTTTCTTCATCTTGTGCTGCCTCTTCATATTCAACTTCCTCTTCAACACTCTCATAGCCACCTTGTTGATTGAGCAACACCTTTCTTGGATTTGAGCATTCTCTAGAAATATGCCCATGTCCTCCACACTTGTAGCACTCCTTGTCTGTTGTGCTACTTTGGTTTGTAGAAGCCGAAGCATTGTTGGTGCGGTTGGCACCTCTTGATGGCTCTGGGGGAGTGTTGGTGGCTTCCTTCTTGTATGGTGGTCTAGCTTGTCCTTGACCTCTCTGTTGCACATCTAGAGTAGAATTAATAGATTTTGACAAACTTGCACGAGAGTTATACCTTTGATTGGAAGCCCATGGAGATGATTTATGGCGCACTAATTGGTTGTGGATTTGCATCGTTGTGTGCACAAGGGAGTTGAGATATTTGATGGGCAAAATCTCCAATTGTTCTCTAATGGTGACATTCAAACCACTCAAGAATTTGGCTCGAATTGTAGCTGCTGACACACTCATACCTTCTTTATAGTACATATCTTCCAAAGAAGCATAGAATTCATTGGGAGTTTGTGTACCTTGTTTAGCAAGTGCTATCTTCAAACACAACTCATTCTTGTAGTCAGTTGGCACATATTTTTGTGTCATGATGAACATCAGCTGATTCCAAGTGTCAACCTGTGGGAACCCTCGTCTTTCTCTCATGGTTACATCTCTATTCCACCATGTTTTTGTAGCCCCGGTGAAATGTAGAGTTGCAACCTCCACTTTTTCATGATTCATAGTAACAATGGTTCAAAATATGCTTTGTGGTCTGCTGCCATTCCAGAAATACAGCAGCATCATATTCACCTGCAAAATTTTCAATACGTACCTTGATGTCACGACGGGCTGGACGTCTATCTTCATAGAAAGCTTCCTGTTGAACACGTCTATCATTGCCTCTATTGTCGTTGGCACGTCCTCGTCCTCTCTGAGGTACTCGTGGATGTCTCACATCATGGTACTCATTATTGTTGTAACCCCGATCATTATTCCTGAGATTACGAAAAGCAGGAGGATTTGTATATTCAGGAGGAGGAAGATAACCTTCGGATACTGTTGGTTCTCAATGGGGTCCTAAAGTGGTGGGTGGAAGTTGTTTGGATTAGCTTGCCCATAGAGTTCTAGATCCTCTTCATCATACTCGCCAAAAGCAATTGGCGTTCCACCTCAATGTGGGTGTCTTCAGTTCCTATCAGAGGACTCTTGTCGCCGTCTATTAGCCATGTTTGACGTTCTAGTCTGGGGTTTCGTCCGGACTATAGATCTCGACACCTCATGGGTAGGCGTCTCATCATTCTCAGAACCACTCTCGTCTGACTCTTGTCCGGAACGTTGTGGTTTGTAGTGATCATTAATAGCGTCTTTTTCAATGACACTCGAAAGACGTTGAACTACAGGACCTTTGCCTTTGTCTCTGATTCGTTGATTGTAAGATGTGGATTCAGCAAGAGCCTGTTGTGTCAATTTCAGCTCCTCCTTTAAGCGAGCCACCTCAGCCGTGAGGTCTGCTGGACCGCCCCCGGTGTTACGTTTGTCAGACATAGGCACAGATTAGGTATCAACAGTAATCAGAATTTTGAGCTCAAAGAGTAGCAAACAAAACACTATCAATCACGTAGTAAGGTGACTAATTTCAGCAATCCGTGAGGGAAGGATGGGCTAGCTCAGGGCAAAGATCAATATATCCAAGTCAACAACAAATTCAGAAATCAAAGAAAGATGCAAGCAAGTAATTGATCAAAACTTAACTAGCATGCAATCAAAACGCCAAACTTATGAGTAGACAATGGAGAGATAGGCACAATGGACACTTGAGATAGTGAATAGACTACTAGTCTAGATCTCCTGTGGATTTCTTTTTGCTCGAATTTAAGATCGACTTATGAACTCAAGTGCTGTTTTTTTTATAGAAAGAATAGCATGCAGTTTCGTTTGATGCTAAAGGTAAAGAAGAGACAATAGTAAAGCAGTCAAGAATGAAGATAATCAAGTAAATAACAAAAACTTGAAGCAACAGTCAAAGATTTAACAATTTGATGAAGCCTAAGATATATGCGATCTTTGGGTTATTAGTTATCTTCAATCTCTCTGGGTTTTTCTGTTTTTTGTGAGTAAAGCCACGACGTTTTCTTGAGTACAAGAATTCGTCACCTAGGGTTAGGGTTTCACTCGATTTTTTTATTTCAGTTTCTTAACAATGCGGAATTTGGTGGAAACAAAAGGGAATACGTGAAAGAAAGAGTTTTAGAATGACTACACCTTTAAACCGCTGGAAACTGATACCAATTGATACGAATCTGGGTGACTCGTATGCCTCGGGGGATCCTGGTAGAAAGGGAAGCCGTCGTTCTTCAACTCGTCTAGGATTTGGATAAGTATTGAGTCATTCAACTCAACAAGAATTCAAAGGTATTGAGAGTCCACTCAAGGGATGAACGAATTCAAACGGTATGCTTGATGACAGTTCGCTAACGAGAACAACTCTGGATCCAATCAGTAGTATGACGTCGAAGCAAAGGAAGGAGATGAAAACTCAAACTTAAGCTCTGCTATAAAATTCAACGTAAAAACAACAATGGGGAAAATGTCAAACATATAAGAGGGTTGCTACTAACATTAACCCTAAATGTGCAGCCCTAATCCGGAAATAAATGCAATTAATTAAATAAAACGTCTCAAAAAAAGGAAAGTTCGGAAAGCTGAAAGATAGGCGATGGCGATCGCCATACGAGGGGTGGCGGCCGCGGCTTCATTCCCACGGTCGCGGTCGGTCTTGACTGAAGAGGTTGCTTCTGTTGGATGCCCGCGATCGCCACCATCAACATGGTGATCGCCGTCGGTGCTCTGTAACACTTGTTTTGGCTCGTTCGAGATGGAGGAGTGACCCGTGTCTCGACCCTTGACTAATGAGGCTGGCTTGAAGGCCAGCGTTGCTTCGCCAAGTGTCCGGTAGTCATCCACCTCTTCGAGCGTTGTCAAGCTCTATATTCTCTCGGTTGCACCGATGTCGCTATTTCTGGCTAAGCCCTTAGTGACCATTTGAGTAGCCTTGGCTACCGCTCTTGCTCTAGCTCGGGTCACTAGGCCTAGTGAGCGTATGCTCATGAGTTCCTCCTCTTCTGCCTCTGTCAATGTCTTGTCCGGTATCGTTTCAGACCCCATGCGAGACAGTCTGGATGCTCAGCACCCCTCGTGACGACAGTGGCAGCCAGCTGAAGCAGGAAGCCAGCCGACAACAACGTACCCATCTTCGCCCAATCCCATCCCGTGTCAGTCGCCCAGAAGCTATCGACGGAGTCATTAACTCGAGATTCATCAATCCAACCGACCACAGAATTCAACAACGACTCCTTACTAATCCATCGATCCTTCCAGAAGCGAACTCTTTCACCGTTCCCGATCTGCCATTTCGACCCATGTCAGATTACCTTCTTCACTGCTCTTTGAATGCTTTTCCAAATAGGAGAAGGGTGATTATGAATAGATTCGGACGGACGAATATACTTGGCCCGAATCACACGACCCCATATGCACTCTTCATCATTCAGGAAACACCAAGCTAACTTCCCCGTGATAGCAAGATTGAATTTTCTCATACACTTAAGACCAAGGCCCCCACTATCTTTAGCCTTAGCAATCTCCTCCCAGTGCAAGAGGTGAATTTTCCTCATCTTGTCCCATCTCCCCCACACAAAGGCACGAGTCAAGCTATTGATCTTGTCAAAAGGGAGGTCAACCATGGCCATGTAAATGGGAATGGAGTGAGACTATCAAGTTGGAACAAAGGGAATAGTAGAGGAGCTGTCATCGTTGAAACTATCATGATATCGTCAATGCCAACAGGTAATCTCAGTCGTTAAAAAATGCAAGGGCCATTATTGTTTCATTAACTTTCATATTATTACCTTTTCGGTTGGACCCGCATTTTCATATGCTTTTATGAGATTTTACATTGTCTCTACAAAAAGCATTAGAATTAACTGGAGATGGGACAGGGATCCCTAATTACAATATCAAATTGACTCAAACTGAACTCAAACATTGCAAACAATGGAAAATTCTAAACCACCAACTTTAAGTGCTCTATTGAGTAAGGAATTTGCTAAATAAAATGCAAACAAATAACAACACACACCTGTAACTTATAAAAATCAGGAAAAAGAATACAAGAGGCACAGCCACATTTAACATGTCACCCAACTCATTCAGCAGCTGATGAACTAGCATACTGCCAGGGACTAAACTCTATTGATTCAACATCAACAGGCTCGATGACATCGGAGTTGTCAACAATGGCACGATGCTCGGTGTATTTTCCATTGTAAGCACAAACTTCCAACTCACCCCATGGAGTAGTAGCTATTTCCCCACTAAAATCAAACCATCTTGGAGTAAAGATTTCGCCTTTGGCTTCTCGGTCTCTCTTTTCAGCTCTCTGTCTCTCCTCCAACCTGACCATAAACATATTCATTATAATGTGCTTTTTAATATACTACAATATATAATTGTCTATAATGTGTTAGCAATTGACGGAGCCCCAATTACCTGCTCTTCTCAGAACCGGCTTTTGAAATGTCACCCTTTTCGAGTGCGTATCTATCGGGACGTAGACGGGAATCTGATGCAAGCAACTTCTTAGGTGCAGTATCAAAGCTATTTATCTTATGTGCAAAATGTGTGTACTGAAACTTGTCGTTTTCTGGCACATCAGCAACTCTCCAAACCTACAAAGTAACCATCAAGATCAGAAACTACCCACTAACCTAAGTAATGAATGAATCTCCACAATTATATATGATGATGACTGGATACCTCTTTCATTTCGGTTCCTGGCAACGGTTCACCTTCCATGTCACAAGGCTGGTATTTCATATACTCGTTCCATTTTCCTGTCATCAATATCTTTGGTTCTTCATCAGCATTGTAAACATATCCATCCACCTCAAAGCGACCAGCTCTACATTAATATGGAAATGCACATTGCAAATGTCACAACTTTAAAACCATATCCGCAGATAGAGCACACTGAATTTAATGAATTGACTCAATGAGAAGAATTATTCCATTAAGGAAAAGACAAAAAATGTTGAAGATGATGACGTAGAAAAGACAAATGCACCTATACTTGTAAGGATCAGAAAAGATTTAGAGGAAGCTCACCCGAACCAGCCACATGGCTGAAAATATAGTACAACTTTGTCCCCAGTGGTCACATTAGTGACAATCATCTCTCCTGGTGAGTCAACCCAGGTTCGTCCGAAAATAAGATTATTAACTTTTGTTGGAGGAGGAACCAATTCTAGTACTACACCATCTTTTTTCAGAGTGACACGGGTCCTACAGGTAGAAGCAAAGAATGTACTTCGTCAGATGTCAGGAAGACTTAACAAAGAAATGTCATAGCAGGTCACTTGAACAAGATCTCAGTGATTTAACCCTCGACTCGCATGACAGTTTACGGCATGTAGTTAAACAGCCATAAGGATAAAGCATCAGTTTATACAAGCCATAACAATCTAATAAGATGAATTTGCAGCATATAGAAAACTATGACACATTATGAGAGAACATTAATGTCTCACTAAAAGGAAAGCAATTATCTGAATAAATTGAAGCCAGTGATTAAAGCAGCTTTCTCTAAAGACAAGATTCTCACAAGCAGACTGTGGATCCCGGGGAAGACATTGCAAAATAAGAACTTAATTCCAGCTATTTAAATAAGATATATAACTCTAACCTGAATGCCTTTATGCTCAAAAGATGCATGACCAGAAACTACTACGAAAACGAATTGGATTGATGTACATCATATCATTATATATCGATTACCTTCCAACCGGGTATATATCAATGGAGTTCCCTAAAAATTTGGTCTTGAGCTTTGACGTAATATCATAGGTGAAGTGATCATTTTCAGCATGGCCAGCACTCATTGGAGGATGATGGCTTACCTGAAATCATGATAAAGAGATACTCTTTAAGTTCACATGATCGTAATCTATACTATATTGAATGAGAGTTATCTAGAGCTCTCCTCTTAATTGTAGGTTCATCAATCTTTAATCTTATAGAACATCTTAGCAATTAATAATATTTGTTAGTTAGCCAGCTATTTTGTAGTCTCTAAGTAAATTATTAATATATTTTCGTCTTTTTTTTGCAAAGTCCTACAAATATAGCAATTGTATACAATAACTTTGTTCTTACGTATAATTAGAAATTTGATGATATCATCCTCAAAATAACATAAAAGATGAAATGTCTACAAATCAAATCACGAACGATGAAGTTCATATGACGAGTTCACCTAACTAGGATTTTAACATTGAGAAAATGTCAAATGGATAAATTTTATAATATGAATGTATGAACACAACATCAGCTATATAAACCCGCGCCTTGCGCGGGAACTACACTAGTTAGAAAGATAAAATTACTATTTAAAGATTCTAAAGCTAGTCATGAATCTAGCATATAAAATAGGAAATATAGAAGTATTTTGTTTTACAGCCATCATAACAAATTGACGCCAGTCACAAAAGGTAGGAAGAAAGGAGAGATGAGCTGAAGATTACTTGCTCAGAGATAAATGTAATGCCTCCATGATTCACCATTTCGTAAGTCTCACCAAGAATGGGATTGAAAGGCTTCCAGGTTCGTTGAAAAGCATAGTACACAGATATGAAAAAGGAAGCTGCAGAAAGTACATGTTAATACATGCTGGATATTGATTAGAACCCAAAACGTAAAAAAGTGAAGATGCTTACATGCATAAACTAGCCTCATATAGGGATCTTCACATTCATCTGCTTGATCTAGAAGGTGAGCATACTCCATCAACTGTGACAGATATCACAAATTTTACTAGATGACATAACAGTCATGAATAATGGAATTAAAATGTAAATTAATACCTCTGCCATTTTTTGCACCATAGTCATTGGCTCAAATATTAAGACTGGAAGAGTAACCATTGAAGTTACATCTGCACCAATGTACTTTTGCATCATCTTCCAGTGACTATCTCTGTCCTGGGTATACAAGATTTTGTTAGAAGCATTAATGTTTTATTTCTGCTTATAAAACGAAAATAGAATTGTTAAGAAAGGGAACACAAACATGCTTGGAATAGAAAACATGGATATATATTTACTTCTAAGCGGGTTCTATAAAAGGAGCATGTGTTCATATGTTAAGTTCTCGTTCCTATTTTCGATAAGCAGATATTAAGTAGTTTCACCTACAAATATACATGTAAACAGTTGGATCTTAACATTGGACTTACATTCCATAGCCTCAAATGTTGAATCATCTCAGTATAATATGAAGAGCTAGCATGTGATGTAACTTAAAACAAAACCACTATATTTCGAGAATCGCAAGGGAGAAGGAATAAGGGAATGCAGTAAAGCGGTATCGACTAGGAGATTGTGTATAAGAAAGAAAAATGTTTACCTCCATCTTCCATCTCCCCCTCTGTGCTTCCTCCTCTGCATCTTCTGTACTTCCTTCTGGGTTTATAACTTCTAATCCCTCGTATCCCAACATCCTGGATAAAAACACAAGATACTTGGGGTCAATAAGATATGTGGCATGTGTGTGCAATGCCGAGAAGTGATTCATATGTTGTAATAAAAACTTCTCTATTTCCTGTAAGTAAAATTTGATCTTTAATACACTGTAAACATCTTCCAAAAATCCGGTTACTAGGGCCTGGCATTCCTCAAAACACCGAAAGACAAAAACACATCCAACTACTTACAAGTTCACCTTTACTTTATATGTCAAAGAATAAAAAGGTATATATATGAAAATCGGCCATATCTTTATATATAAAACTAGCACACAACACCAACTGCACCAGCACAAGATAGCAAATACATCCTGGATTCTAAATAGAACATAGTAAAATCTATTTTTAATATACATTGGTTTCTAATTAATGTGATCATTAAGCTGCGAGTCATAGGATTCATTATTGATTAGTAACTACACATATATAAAGAAAATGATTAGTTGTGTGTTGAAAATCAATTTTTTACTCAGATTTATCACTCGCCTTCATTTACAACTAATGAATGAAGATAGAAAATCAACAATATCACATTCCAATACACAAGTTTATGATTGTCTTATCCTATGATGACCATGTAGAAACAAATTTTGAAGTCTAGAATGGAAATAATTTAGAAACGGAGGGAGTATCAAGTAACTAGGCTGTTCACATCTTGCACCATTACTCGACTCACAGACAACTATACAATAGTTTCTCATTGAAGAAAGCAGATCGGACGCCCATCATCGAGCAAATAAACACTAAAGTAAACTAATCCAGGTTCACATCAAGCAAACTGAAACCAAATAGAAGCGGAGCGCATAAACTTGAAGAAGAAAAAACCAGGCAGAAACATAATCTAGTTGCAGGAAAGGAAGGAGGAAGAGAGGATCTGAATTCCGGTTACCCGTTGACAGATTTGTGCATAGCAGAGCCGAAGGTAGAGATTGAAGAAGCAATGGACGCGAAGAAGCCGCCACCAGGCTTGGCCTGCTTGGAAGGCGTTGGCGCCATATCTCGAAACCCTAAAGTGCGATCCGGCGCTAGAAATTCGATGAGAGTAAGATCGGAGATGTGAAGAAGAGAGGAGGGAGATCGGAAGATGGATTGTGGAATCGGAGTGAGTTGATTTTTAATTGAAGAAGAGGCGATTGGAGAGAGAGAGGAAATGGGACAGCGTTGGTCAGGTTGGCTTTTCTTGCCTTGGCTGGCTGACGCTTCCTTTCCTTTCAACTTTCCAAGTCAATTATTCCCCGTTACGAAAAATCAAAATTCAAATACAAGACTATTAGTATGAGTATAATATTATTACTTTTTGGTAGATGTAGGCTTATATTACAAGATCAGCCCTAAAGTTTGCTAAATACCACAATACTCCCTCATCTACAAATACTAATACAAGTCTAGCTTTGAGATAGAAATTAACAATTATAATTTATGGCTAAATTATCCTTCATTTTTTACCTAATTTTTCTGGTGGAAATGATGGTCAAAGCCCTCTGAATAAATACTCTATGCTACTATGGGGAAACCCCAAGTGAGCCCCGCAACCTCGAACTACTTTGGAATAACCTCGGGTGTAGTTTAATCCTTACATTGTCCCTAAGAATGCTAACAATACAAGAAGGGGGTGAAGTAAAGAGGGAAAGTCCTATGGAAACAGAGAGGGCAAAGAAGCCAACGAATCTGCCCCAAAATTAGCTTCCCGAGAGACATGCCGAACTTGGACAGACCAAGCTTTGACAACTAGTAACAAGGCTAGCCAAAGAAAGGTTATTATGGATGGGTTTGTGTACGAGATCAACAACTAGCTTGGAACCTGTCTCAAAGACGACATATCTGAATCCTTTGTCCCAAGCGAGTCTCATACCATTGAGGAGGCCTCAAAGTTTTGCCATCGGGGCAGAACACACACCAAGGTTATGAGAGAAACCTACAATCCACGCATAATTGTGGTCACGAATAAGACCTTCAGCTGCTGCTCGTGTTCCCTCTGAGACAGCCCATCCGAATTCACTTTGACCCACCCTTCTGGAGGGCAAGTCCATCTGACTTGAATCTCAACCTTTCCACGATGATCTGTCTAGCCAACGAAACACTACAAGCCTCCTTGTACTCCTCCACTGCATCCCGGATAAAAGCAATATTGTCTTCATTGAAGAGGAAACCTTCAAAGATCAACTTGTTCCTCAATTTTCATTCCCACCAGAGTGTCGTTGCGAAGATACTCCTCCATAGCTTACCATCTGAAACGATATGAGAAGAAAGAAAGTTAGAATGTACCCATATAGAGATAGGGAGGGAGAAAACAAAAGGGTCATTAGCCACAAAGGGCCATCTAAGCCCGAAGTTTCGCATAGCCGCGTAATCCCGAAAGAGATGCTCATAAGACTCATCCCCTTAGTTCCACAAGGAGCAGGTCGATAGGTTAGCAATATGTATCCAGACACGCTCCACATTACAGAGGACTCCTCCTTGCGAAAGTAACCAAAGGAACATTCACACTCTCTCCGACGCTTCAAGTCTCCAGATCCAGTTGTAAAGGTTCTTATCCACCGACGACGCACTCTTCCAGCCCTTAAGCATATCATACCCAGACTTAACCGAGTAATTTCCATCTCGGGTGAGGGACCAACTCAACTCATCATCTCTCTCGGCGTCCTCATAAATGAAACAGGAGGCAAGTTTCAAAATGGCAGAGTTCAGAAGCAAGTCCTCGAATTTCTCCCATCCAACCCATACCTTCTTCCCAATAGTCGCTGACAAGGTCAAATTTCCTAGTCCCGACATCAGCAATAACAATTTTGATAAGGGGACTCTCCAGGATCCAGAAGTCCGTCCAGAATCGAACTTCACTATCTTTTCCCGGAATCCACTTGGTACATGAATCAATAACTCTCAGAAATCCCTTCTTCATCCCACGCTAGATCTGAGAAGCAGGCTTATCAGAGGTACGATTACCAACCGCATATTTGCTCCTCAAAACTGCAACCCAATAGGCTTCCAGTCACCCATCTTTAGCCCATTGAGGTAGTTCGGTGAGGGGAATGGGTATTTTGTTAATGTTTAACAAAAGAAGGTAAAAACCAACTTTAGCCCATTGAGGACAATGAACCTAAAACTTTCGAAGCAACCTTGTATAAATGTAGGCACAAATTGTCCCTCCTCAGGGTAAGTAACCCTTTTTACAGATACACTTGTATTTTCTAACGCTAAAAAATTTTATAGTGTGTATTAACTAATTATTTTCTACACGATGACAAATTGTGTTGATGACAACTTTAGTTGATAACAAATTCTAATAATGACAGTTTGACAGTTTTGGTTACAATTGCGTTAATGCCATTTTTTGTCATATTTGATTACATATTTGTCATAACTACTATTGATCTTGTCGCCGTCCAAAATAAATTTTCATCATCACTATTAAATGAATCAGAAAAAATATCAATGACAAAAACTTCAATCCGATGACAGAAATGGTCGTCCGATGACTGATATTGCCATCCCATGGCAAACACCGTCATTTCCCTTCACCCCGTCCTCATCATCGACGTCATCCTCATCTTCTTCTGATCCTTCTTCGCCTCCGTAGACTCCACCTCCCGCCTCACTTTTATAGACGCTATCACCAACGATCAACTCCTACTATGTCGTATTTCACCCCAAAAGTATGAAGAATCGTAGAATTTCTTTGGAAATCAGGCACTCCAACCGCCATGGCAACATCCTCCTAAGATTAGAGATCAATTAATTCATTAAATTTCCCGCAATCCGCAAAAAAATTCCAAAACAATTGCGTCAGTTACGAGCGTATGGAAGCCGAGGGTGAAGTCATGGGAACAAGGAGAGGAGGAAGAGGGTGTGTCTAATCTCCAGGAAGCCATTGACGAAGTTGAAATTATATGAGACGTAGACAAGGACAAAGGAGAAGTCAGCGTTGTAGGGATTGAGGAGTACAAAGATTTGTGGATGAAGAATCAAGATTATCGCTATATCTACTTGTATTTCAATTTCCTTTATGAACTGAATTAGATCTTTTATGTATTTGAATTATGTGTACTACTTTGTTAGACTTGAAATTTGGACTATTATTTTGTCTATTGTATTTTAGCATAACTATATCTCATTTTTTCTTCAATACACTATTTTTATAACTTCGATCCGGTTTACTCGATCACCCACGGATGATTAGGTGGATTGCAACATATTATGCCATTACGGGTGCGGATGGGTCAACATACCAATCTCATTGATATTTTTTAGAGGCAATGCACTATTTTGCCTCAAACTGTAGGTCTGTAGCATTTCAAATCCCATAAGAAGATAAATTTGTGAATTCGTAGAGTTGTAGCATTTCAAATTCTAATTTTCTACCCCACACACGCAGAGATGTTCTCCGCTACGCTCCGATCCCGCTCCAAGGGTTGTCGGCCTCCGTCCCGTCGTCGGTATTTGTCCCTTCGTCGCTCCAAGGTTCGCCGACCTCCTCTCCGACGTCGCTGGGCCACCAATCCGTCGCCGGTCTCCTCTTCGTACAACTCTGCTTCCTTCGTACATGTAGAGATACAAGGAAAGGTTGTTCTCGTATATTGAAAAGTGGTGAACAATACATCAGTATTTAAACTAGAAGAATGCTGAACTAACTCTATCTAAACAGACTCCATAATCTAAGGCACTATCTGAACAGTCTAACAACGTGTTGAACAAATAACTACTAAGATAGACTAAATCAAACTAATTTAAAATTAGAGAATACAATTGATTTATTACCCCCCTGCAAGCTGAAGTGCAGGCTGGACTTGAAGCTTGGACCTGAGAACAGCAATTCTATCTTTCCCCAACGCCTTCGTAAATATGTCTGCAAGTTGATCTGCTGAAGACACATGACTAATTTTTAGAGCACCTGTTTCCACTTGCTCTCTTACAAAATGAAAATCCAGATTTATATGCTTGGATTTAGAGCTGATTACTGGATTTTTGCACATGAAAGTTGCCCCAATGTTATCACAAAGCAGTATAGGCGGCTGTGGAAGAGAAACACGAAGATCGCGCAACAGCTGATTTATCCACAACAGCTCAGCGGAAGTATATGCAAGGGCTCGATATTCAGCTTCTGTGCTGGATCGAGCAACTACTTTCTGCTTCCTGGATGTCCAGCTGATCAAATTTTTGCCATGAAACACAGCAAAGCCATATTGAGAGCGACTGTCGTCCTTGTCTGAAATCCATCCCGCATCTGAATAAGCCAACAAGGACATCGCAGCTGTAGGCTGAAAATGCAAACAGTGATCTAAAGTACCCTTCAGATAGCGCAAAATTCTTTTGACAGCTTGCCAGTGGAGATCAGTCGGCGAATGCATAAACTGACATACTCGATTGACCGCATAGGCTATATCGGGACGAGTGATTGTTGCATACTGGAGAGACCCAACAACCTGCCTGTAAAGCTTGGAATCAGAAAATGGATCACCGGACTTGACTAGAGGTGAAGAGGAATCTGCTGGTGTTGAAATTGGTTTGCAATCTGTCATTTTGCTCCTCATTAAGACATCTTGAATGTACCCCTGTTGAGACATTGTAAGGCCAGCAGAATTACGCACAATTTGAACACCCAAAAAATAATTGAGGTGACCGAGATCCTTGAGAGCAAAAGTCTTGTGCAGCTCAGCTATAAATCTCTGCAGAAACTGAGCATTATCACCTGTGATAATTACATCATCCACATACACTAGAAGATAGACAGTGGCCATAGAAGAAGAGTAAACAAACAGTGAATTATCAGATTGGCAAGCTCTAAATCCCTGGGTGTGGAGGTGATGTTTGAGCTTGGTAAACCAAGCCCTCGGCGCCTGTTTCAGACCATAAATAGCTTTACGGAGACGACATACATG
Organism: Oxyria digyna; assembly: GCA_029168935.1. Lineage (NCBI taxonomy): Eukaryota > Viridiplantae > Streptophyta > Magnoliopsida > Caryophyllales > Polygonaceae > Oxyria > Oxyria digyna. The sequence continues at coordinate 3,280,934 of JAPVLV010000017.1, forward strand.
TTGAGGACGAGAAGGATCTTCGAAACCTCTTGGTTGTTCCATATATACTTCCTCAGATAGATCTCCATTCAAGAATGCATTATTGATGTCTAGTTGCCGAATCTCCCAGCCGCGAGAGAGAGCAATAGAGAGAACAAGCCGAATGGTAGTCGGCTTTATTACTGGACTGAATGTATCAAAGAAATTGACGCCCTCTTCTTGACTAAAGCCTCTAGCAACAAGACGAGCTTTATATCGTTCAATTGATCCATCCGAGTGCCGCTTAATCCTAAAAATCCACTTACAACCAACAAGAGAAACATTACAAGGACGAGAAACAAGAGACCAAGTGTTATTTCGCATTAAAGCGTCATATTCCAGCTTCATTGCATTTATCCAATGCGTGTGTTTAAGTGCCTGAGCAACAGTGCGGGGTTCAGTGGTGGTATAATCAATGGTTGAGGCATGGACAGACTTGGGTTTGAGCGAATTGGTGCTAGCTCTAGTGACCATTGAGTGTTGATTATTTTCTGCAGGACGGTAATGACTTGGGACAGTTTGTTTGGCCTGAGAGCTAATAGTATGGCGCTGATGTGAAGGAGGGGTGGGTGCTGGGGGTGTAGCTATCAAAGGTGTAGAAGGGGATGCTGGTGTTTCAGTGATGTGTATGGGCTGTACAACAGGGACAGTAGATGCATGACCAAGAAGGGATGTAGAGGCAGGCTCTACTGGTGACTCAGAAACCGACTGACTGGGCTGAACGCTGCTGGCTGCAAATGGAAAGATTTCCTCATTGAAGACGACATGTCTGGATATGTAGATGCGGGAAGTAGGAGCATGATAGCATAGGTACCCTTTATGAGACGCACTGTATCCAATGAATGTGCAAGGGAGAGACCGAAAATCCATTTTGTGGGAGGTATATGGGCGCAGAAATGGGTAGCAAAGGCAACCGAAAGACCGAAGAAATGCATAATCCGGGACTTTGGCATAAAGTTTGAAATAAGGGGATTGGTGATCAAGTGTGGGAGTTATTGTTCGATTACTGAGGTATGTTGCTGTCTTAAAAGCATGCTCCCAAAATCTGGAAGGGAGAGATGATTGAGCAAGCATAGGAATCCGAGATCTGAAGTTTGCTGAGGTCAGGCGATACATGATCAGTCGCACCAGTATCAAAGTACCATGCTGGATCCATCACAGTAGATGGGCTGCTGTAATTTGCAAGATTTGCCTGCCGTGGTTGATCTTTCGGATTAGGACGCCGAGAAGGAAAATCATTTTGATTTGCTCTTTGCCAACAGTCGATTGCCTCATGACCCTGCTTGTTACAGATCTGACATTGCACACGCCGACGCCTGGAATCATTGTGTTGAGAAGAATTCCTGGGATTGGATTGAGAAGAGTTTCCAGAGGAGGATCTGTTACTGTAGTTGTTGCGAGAGGCAGTGTTGGCTTGCGGAGGAGCCGGAGAAGCAGGAGCAATAGGAATAGAGGCCTGGCGAGCTAGCTCTTGCTCTAAGCGAGCTTCTTCCTGAAGGAGATGACCAACAAGATCATCAACTGATGCTGAATCGGACTGCATCAGAAAAGCAGAGGTGAAGGCACTGTACGAGGCATCAAGACCATTAAGGATGAAGCTGATGAGGTCCTCGTCTGACACCGGGTGAAGGTTTTCTGCAAGAGAATCAGCAATAGCACGCTTGCGCTAGATATACTCCATCATAGAGAGCGCACCCTTAGAGAGGGACTGCAGTTGAGTCTTCATAGCCATACGACGAGCGCGAGTCTGTGCCTGGAAAGTGCGTTCAAGGGTCTGCCACGCAAGCTGAGAAGATGGCGACCTAGCAACAGCGGCAAGACAACGCTCAGAGAGGGTTGATTTGAGCCAAAGCAGAACAAATCTGTCCCTCTTCTTCCAAATGATAAAATCCGGGTTAGGAGCGGTGGTGGTAACGCCGGCTTCATTAGTGGTGGATATGGTCTCCGCTGGCGGAACAGGGAGAAAAATGAAGGATTCCAAATCAAATGTTTCAAGGGCTGATATAATCGTGGTACGCCAAAGGGAGTAATTTTCCCTATCAAGCTTGATGCTTATGGAAGGAATCTGGAAATTGAGGGTGGGAGAGCCAGCAGTGGCTGCAGCAAGTAACTGCTGGTTGTTTGGTTGGGTAGCCATGAAAAAGGATCGAGAAAAAAAAATCTAGGGCTCAGATACCATGTAGAGATACAAGAAAAGGTTGTTCTCGTATATTGAAAAGTGGTGAACAATACATCAGTATTTAAACTAGAAGAATGCTGAACTAACTCTATCTAAACAGACTCCATAATCTAAGGCACTATCTGAACAGCCTAACAACGTGCTGAACAAATAACTACTAAGATAGACTAAATCAAACTAATTTAAAATTAGAGAATACAATTGATTTATTAGTACAACACCAGTTGAAGTTTCCTCTCCAGATTCGACTCTCCCGTTTACCGTAGATGGCACATTTTCAATCCTCCTAACTTCATCTTACTTCGACTTCCTCTAAAGTTTGTATACTTTCAGTAAGATTATCTTGAGGATCTCGGTCTTTGCTTTGCATTTTCCAAGTTAATTTTGACAACTGTATGCTCGATCGGTTGTTTTTATCTTGTTCTATTTGCATCTGTTTTTAAAGATCGGGGCTTGTGCTTCTTTGCAGTTACATATGGTGTTCGCTTTGTCAAGGCTATGGCTATGCTTAGAAAGGGCATGACAACTAGCTGGGTGCTAATCCTCCTCCAGATCTACGGTAATGGATAGAGCCAAAACTACTATATATACTATAGTTTTTGTCTTAAGGGTTTGTTTTTCAATGGAGTTACTCTCAGTATCAAATGCTTAAAGATTCTGTGCAGGTTTCTCTTGAGCTGCTGCAAGTTAATTTCCCACACATGATACCTAAAGGAAACACACACACATAGAGTAAAATTTAATCTCTTGTACTAACAATTAAATTTACTCGTGTTGTATGTTGTTAACAAGTTATTAGTGGTGTTGACAAATTATTATTCGTGTTGACAGTTTAATTACCCGTGTTATATGTTGTTGACACGTTATTAGTGGGGTTGACAAATTATCATTCGTGTTGACAGTTAATTACCCGTGTTGTATGTTGTTGACAAGTTATTAGCGGTGTTGACAAATTATCATTCGTGTTGACAATTTAATTACCTGTGTTGTATGTTGTTGACAAGCTATTAGCGGTGTTGACAAATTATCATTCGTGTTGACAATTTAATTACCTGTGTTGTATGTTGTTGACAAGCTATTAGTGTTGTTGACAAATTATTATTCGTGTTGACAATTTAATTACCCGTGTAGTATGTTGTTCACAAGTAATAGTGGTGTTGACAAATTATGTTTCATGTTGACAGTTTAATTACTCGTGTAGTTTGTTAACAAGTTATAGTGGTATTGACAAACTAATTTCCGTGTTGACAGTTTATTTACATCGTTTTGACAGTTAAAATTACTCTGGTTGACAGTTTAATTACTCTGTTGACAGATTATTCTTGTTGACAAATTATTCGTGTTGACAATATAATCACTCGGGTTGACATATTATTATTCGTATTGACAGTTTAATTACGTGGTTTTGACACTACAATTTTAAGTTATTGGAAAGTATATATAATCATTACTAGTTATTTTAATATTTTCTTATCGTTTTATTTCAAATAAAAGAAAAAAGATAACAGTGTAGCCGTACACAAACACTGGCAAGTGAAACTTTATGAATGAATAGTGGAAGAACCAACTTTATACTAAAAAGAAGAAAACATAATGAAGCTTTTGTAATAAAAATGAAATAAAAAACAAATAATGGAACAACTTTATCTGAAAAGAAAAAAACATGAAGAAATTTTATAATAAAAATGAAATAAAAAAACTAACAAAGTAAATGACTAAAAAGCTTTACATGTCTCTTCATTCAAGAAAACACTTACGGAGTACAAATGAAGTTTTGTTTTTACGGCTACAACTTCATGATTTTGCAAATGCAGGATCTTGTTGTAATTTTGGCTTGAATGTGACATGTCGAACTACAGCAGTGAAAGGCGAGATGTCGGAGAAGGTACGGCGGCGAGTAGAGAGGTCAGAGGTGGAGCGACGCCGGGAAAGAGCAACGGCGGGAGGAGCAACGGGGGAGAGGAGCGACGCCGGGAAGGAGCAACGGCGGGGAGGAGCAACGGCGGAGAGGAGCGATGCCGGGAAGGAACGAGGACGGGAAGGAGCAACGGCAGGGAGGAGCGGAGGTGGAGGACTATTGAAGTCGGAGGCACGGCGGCTCGGGAGGAGGACAAAAGGAGGATCCAAAATTTCAATTAAATTAATAATATTTTAATTAGATAGGATACTTTATTAGAGTTTAGTTTTCTTATGTAGAAACCTAAAAAAAAATAGGATTTTGAGACATTTAAAACTGGGCTTTTTGTAACACAGAGGAGAGAAAATAAAATCATTCCCATAAACTTGAGTCACTCTACTTCACACATTTAACAAATCCATGGTTAGGGTGAAAATAGTTTTTAAAATTAGAACGTGAGAATGACTAATGTGCACCAAAATATACTTAAATGTGCATTAAATTTTTTGATGCACATCTTTTGAAAAAGTTATGCACATATACAATTTTTGTCTAAATGTTCTTCAATTTCTTAAATATTCTTTAAAAAATGAATGTTCTTCAAATTTTAGATGTTTTTAAGTTTGTCAACGAATGTGCACCAAATTAGTATTAAATGTGCACCAATTTACTACTAATGTGCATCATTTTCACGTTCGTATTTTAAAAGTTATTCTCCCTTGCACTTTCCCAATTAAATTAATAGAAGAAATTGGCGGTAGGAAAGTAGATGATCTAAACAGCTGAACAGGTATCCTCTCCATTGAAGCTTTCTTCCGATTCCTCTCCGAAATTCGTTGACCTCACCAATCAAATTCATCATCTAGCTACCGTTTCCCTCTATTTTGCTAACCAATTTCATCCACTTCTGCTGACCCTTCAAAATCCCCAAATTCCCCATTAAAACCCTAGCGGCCTGCGATGTCGTCAAGAGAGGAGATTCCACTTCGTGGATACCCACCCAAGCACGGTTCAAGCAGCAACGTTATCCACCCCGTTGACATTGAAGGCTCTCCGCCGCCTCCGATGGCGTACGGTGAGGTCAAGCATTTCAAGAACTGGTTTCCATGGCTCATTCCCCTCTTTGTCATAGCTAATATCATCATGTTCGGTATTACCATGTATGTGAACAACTGCCCTAAGTACTCTCTTTCGTGTATTGCGCCGACCCTTGGCCGATTCTCTTTCCAGCCTTACAAGGAGAATCCTCTGCTCGGACCCTCTTCCACCGCGTATGTTATCTTTGTCTTGACATTGTTTGATTCGCTTGAAGTTTTTGATTCTTTTGCTTATCTCGGAGCTATTCTAAGGTTTTTTTTAACCGGGTTTGACTTTCATATCTGTGGTAGTGCATTTCCTAGGAGAGAAACTGTGTGATGTAGTAAATCTCAGTACTTTTGTTGAGTTTTGAATATCAGTTCAATTTTAGGTTGATGATGGCTTGCAGGATAGAAGTATATATTCAATTGAATTAAGGGCCATCGATGCATTTTCCTTCTCACAAGCAGAAAATATTCAAATTGAGACTAAATAATTGTGGTGGATTGACTATCCTAATCTTGCTATGATAAAAATAAAAAACACTATTATTTAGGAAGCTGTGTTTGTGTTGAATCCAGTGGATTGTATAAAGGTCAAAGATGTTTGGTTTGTAAATAAGGGTTATGCATCTTAGGATTTACTCATTGAAAGAGTGGCATATGCTTCCCAATTTCGATACTAGGGTTTGCTCTTAGCTAAGCTCTAACTAAGTTTTCTTTCGGCAGGCTAGAGAAAATGGGGGCTCTTGATGTAAACAAGGTTATTAAGCAGCACCAAGGATGGCGGCTTTTAAGTTGCATTTGGTTACATGGTGGAGTTTTTCATGTACTAGCTAATATGTTAAGCCTTCTAGTCATCGGCATTCGGATGGAACGGGAATTTGGATGGGGTATGTAGTGACTAGTGACCTGTATTTTCTGTTAATTGCTTTCAAAAATGCATATCATTTTTGCTTCGTTCTAACCACAATCCTTTAAAATCTTCTTGAGTCTTTGTACTGATGAAGCGTTGCAGTATTTTCTGTCTTGGTTTGAGCATGATTTAAATGTTTGTCATGGAAGCAAAAGTTAGTTCAATAATATTGAACTAAGGAATTTGCTTTCCAGTTTAAAATACATGATCAATGAAATCAAGGTTTTGAAGGAGGAGTTACTTCAATCATCTTGACTAATCAAAATAAATTATGGATTTATCATTTATGTGAAGAACAGTACTCACAACTTTCATAATGATCAATTGGGGCGTCTTATTTTTCCGGAGATGTATGACTTCTTTCTCCCAAGAAAAGTATTATCACACCATTTCTTGTCATAATTTTTCTAAGAGTTGTGAACTTAACGAAAAGCAGCAATATTGTCAGTGACTGTAAGAAATTTGATTGGAGATCTTTGATTTCATAAGGAATTTCAGTTTTCCGAGCATGCAAAGTCTATCCATTGTTTTGACAGCAATATTGTTACCCAAATCTTTTTAATTGTGGATACACATGTTATTTTGAATATCTTTGCTGACTCTTTTTTGGCTTGTTTTGACAGTGAGAATTGGAGGACTGTATATAATTGCTGGTGTAGGAGGAAGTTTGCTATCAGCCCTTTTCCTCAGAGCAAATATCTCCGTTGGTGCCTCAGGTGCACTTTTTGGCTTGTTGGGTGCCATGCTGTCTGAACTGATCACTAATTGGTCAACATACACTAACAAGGTAATCTACCCGAGTCTTTTCTTACTAGTTTTCTTTGTAAAGCATATGTGCACAGAGTTGGCTAATCCAACCTCCTTTTTAAATCCCTGCATTTTATTCAGATTGCGTCATTCCTTATGCTTGTCTTTATCATTGTGATCAACCTGGCTGTCGGGATTCTTCCACACGTCGACAATTTTGCTCATATTGGAGGATTTATTTCCGGTTTTCTCCTTGGTTTTGTATTTTTAATCCGGCCACAGTTTGGATGGCTTCGTCAGAAATATATGCCTCCCGGTGTTTCTCCACATTCAGCAAAGCATAAATACAATATATTCCAGTGCACATTTTGGGTCATCTCTCTTGTTCTTCTAATTGTGGGGTAAGACAACACCTGCAGCCAATACACATCATCTTACATAAATGATGTGTGGGTTATTTAACTCAAAGATACACTATTTCACAGATTTGCTGTTGGATTTATCTTTCTCTTCAAAGGAGTGAATGGGAATGATCACTGTTCGTGGTGCCATTATTTAAGCTGTATTCCAACCTCAAGGTGGAGCTGTCACACTAATCCTGCATATTGTGTGGTAATGCTTCCTTTTTGCCTATCATCTAAACCACTTATTTATTTGATCACTTTGTTTAACCAAAGAGAAGGACTGGATGATAAGATATGCATTAAATGAGACATGATATTCTGTCTGTCTTCATTATTTTGGAAGACAAAGTTCATAATCAGTTTCATACAGCGAAACTTTTGTGAACTGATTCAGTGAAAACCTAACTCATGTCTGGCATCTGTAGTATTATTAAATTTTCCTATTTTGAGTTTGATGCAACTGAGCTAATATTCTTGGTGCAGTCGAATCAATTAGGCAACCAACTAAATCTGACGTGCTCAACCAACGGCAAATCCAGCGTCTACTACTTGTCGAACATCACGGATACACAGATCCAGGGACTCTGTACCCAGCTCTGCAGTTAGGAAACGACAATAACGTATGTTGCCTCGTTGTTGTAACCTTGTAGTGCCTGTTATTACATGCCTTTTATGTAAAGATTAGACGACAATTCACTGTTTAGCTTAAAGGATTATTGATTGTGTGTATTTGTAGATTTTCATGTGGAGTTTGAATAATATGAGCTTGTTCTTACCCTGACCAACTCTCTCTAGTCTCCATCACAATGCATCTGCTTTTTTGTACATGTACACATTCAATATATCTAGCTGGAGCCAGCAATAGATGGAGTTAATTCAACTACAAATTTACTTCATAAACAAACAAACAATAAGATCAAAATCAGATAGAATAACGTATTATATGAGACCTATGTAGTGATACTGTCAAAGCATTACAAGCTAGGTTGTGGAATAATCTTATGCACAAATTTTCTAAATTTAGGGTTAGTACCTTGATCACACAAAACCCAACAGTTAACAAACATTTGCGATAGAGTTCCATATCCTATAATTTTAGGATGTTATAATTGTGATACAAGCACTTTGTAAACACTTTGTATCTAATCACAAAGAGTTGTAGTGTTGTCACAATGGAGGGGAATAGGTGAAGGAGGAACAACCCTCAGTATGAGACATGGCTCGATACTCACTCTCTACAGATGACTTGGAAGTCACGCGATGCTTCGTAGTCTTCCAAAAATATGAGGAAAGAGCCCCAAAAAATCCAATAACCAGTAAGAGAATGACTGGAAAATTGGCATGCCCCGTAATCCGCATCAGAATAAGCGTGCAAAGTCAACTCAGTTGTTGCTGGATAGAATAGAGAGCAATTGATTGTGCCCTTAAGATACATGAGAAGAAATTGAGCAGGTTTGAAGTGAGGAACATGAGGAGAAGCACGGAACCGACTCAATTGTTGGACTGCATAAGTGATATCAGAGCGAGACAAGGTGAGGTAAAGTAATCGACCAACAAAACGACGATAGACCTCTGGATCAGGAATAAGAGCACCCTCATCTGGTTTGAACTGCAAGTTCCTCTGCATGGGAAAGGGAGCAAGTTTGAAGTCCAAAAAAACTAGCATCAATTAGATCCAAGACATACTTGCGCTGATTTATTTGTAATCCAGAAGCAGAGTGTGAGATTTCCAATCCCAAAAAATAACTAGCAAAACCAAGATATTTGATGGTGAAAGTTGAATCCATAGAAGCTTTGATGGATTGAATAATTACATCATCATCAACATATCATCAACATACACAAGAGGCACAATGAAAGAAGATGTGCGCTTTACAAACAAAGAAGAATGTCATTTGAAGCAAAGAGTTCATGAGCTCTGCGATTAATGAATTTTGTACCATTGTTAGATCGAACACATTTAACTTGTGTACCAAATAGTGTTCGAACATAATTGAGAAACTAAGACATCATTCCATAAGTCTGTTCTTTTTTGTTTAGCAAGGAAATCCAGATTCCCCGAGAAAAATCATAACCACTATTGGAAAATATCTAGCACCACTATGACTTTGAACTATGGATAGAAATGGATCGGGTGGTGGGTGGATTTACCCATATCACCATCCAACCCGTATAAATTTTTACCATCCAACTCATCCGTCATCCGTGAACCCTCAATCCACATCCAATCCATCTTAATCCATCGGGTTCAGGGATGGATCGGGTGAGATATGCGAGTTGTCTTATTTTGTATTCTAAAATGTATATAGCATATAAAAAAACAAAAATATAAGCATACGAAAGAGTCACGATAAATTGAACATATAGTCGAGGACTAGAGGAGAAGAATTGATCAAGAGAAGAGATGAGAGAGCTCAGAGTGATTATGACGTTGGAGAGAACTAAGAGAACATGAGATAAAACATTAATGTTACAATTAAGTTACAACTTAGAAGAGTTTTTTATTTTTGTATCATATAAATTATATATTATAAAATTTTAAGAAATATAAAATATTTTATATATGTTAAAAATTATATGGGTTATGCGGGTAGGATCGGATCGCGGGTCATGGATCGGATCGTGGGTTGGATGAACCTCAATCCATATCCACTCCATGACTCATCCATCAATCCGTTGATCCATCAACATCCGTCTATCTTAGGATTTTAATCCGTATATTCGGATCGGGTTTGTAGATGGACCGGACATCCGTGGACAATTTTCATCCCTACTTTGAACCTTGTATGGTCCCCAAAGATCAAAGTGAACTAAATCAAAGATTTTAGCAGCCATAGAAATGTTGCGCTCAAATGGTAGATTATGTAGCTTAGCCATGTCACAAATGTCACAATCAAAGTGTTGTAGAGAAGAACAGTCACAAAATGGAAGATGTCTCATCTTAGACAAAGAAACATGTCCTAATCGAGCACGTTGGATATAAACCGTACTCTCTTTATTACAATCTGAACTCAACCTATGAGCAGATATTTTGTTGATAATCTAAAAGACAACTCTTTCTTGCATATCTTGTGTATCTCTAGAATCCACCAAAAATTTATAAATACCCCCATCTTTTTTGCATGCAACCAACATTCTATTGCTTGAATGGCTTTGTAGAACACAACCAGTAGACCCAAAACAAACACACGAGCTTCATTAACCAACAGATGACACCGTCATTATCCCATGCTGCTCAACTTTCTGTATTGAGCCATTTGGCAAGCCAATCTTAATCTAATCACAAAGTATTGAATCAAACTAAATCAATAAGATCTGGATGAAAAAATCAAGGAAGAAATTGGAGCAATCGTGAACGACGGAGAAGAAGAATGTTGTAGAAAGTTTCTGTTGTAGCTGAATTGCTCAAGTTGACAGACTAACCACTAAGTTATTGTCACGTCAGTGACACAATAACATTACATTCCTTTCCACATCGGAAGTTGAGATAATAATAGTCCATTATATAATATCATGAATTACTCCTCCTATTGTCAATTGGTTTTATGATGGAACCTCATGAGCTTGTATTGTGGGCCCAATGCGCATATGCGCTAATATACACGACACACGTGTTTATTGGCCCACCGGACTTTATCATGGTATCAGAGCGGGTTCCGGGTCTGGGTTCGTTTCCTGGTTTATCTGAGCTTAGCCCGCCATGATGGCTTGTTATCGGTCCACCGGACTTTATCATTCCCATAGTTTCTAAATGAAGAGCTTTGTTGTGACACATTGATAGAAAGAAAAACATAAAACGGGACAAAAGAACACATACTTAACGCGGTTCATGCAAAAGGAGAAGAAATTTTATTAAGAGACTGAAATCATATTTTCGAATTACAACATATAATGCTCTAATATACCCTAAACTGAATTTCACGCAAATAACTAGCCAAGCAATGTGCGTTTCAGATTCAAGTCATTTCGACAAGTTTTATTGTGTTCGATCTCCAAAACAAAAACAAGCTCATATACATTGGTAGAAACCCAACCAAGCTCATTGAAGCCAGCTTTAATGCAACATTTAGTAGTGATTTTGGTGTTGCAATTGCATTCCTAATAACTAGAAACGGGCCTCCGCGCTACGCGCGGGGAAATTACAGTTTTTAATATGATTTAACGTTGTTTAATAGGCGTCCTAAAATTAGATTGAGCTAATCATATTCACAACCCTTTATGATATAGAATCTAACCTCGACAAAGCAGTCTCTAATCTTTGTTCTATCAAAAAGAAAAAAAAAAGTTTAATTAGTGATTATGTTTTTCCTGAATGTTTTATTAATCATTTTAGCAATTGACACACAACTACCTATGAATTCGTCTCTCCCTTTAAAATCATCACATTACCTAATTAGCTCGGGTGCTTTTTTTTTTGCCAAACAATTAGCTCGTGTATTGGTGTTCCTATTTTATTAGGGCTTAAATCAACAGACTGAAACCCGCGTACGGGTCTTGCGTAATTATAATTTCTTAAATGTTTCATAATAGATATTGAAATGATATTATATCATATAATCAAATGAGTTTGGTGATTTGTACCTCTTCTCTCAATTCGCCAAATTGTTATATCATTTTGTAATATTATTGTAATATACGGGACATAAGTTTTTAAAAATATGATTTTTAATATTCTTGTAATGTACATGACAACAATTTTTAAATATATGTTATTTGTGTATGCAATTTCTTCAATGCTCTATATGCTAAATTTTTGTTCAAGTCTTGTTTGCAGTATTATTACCAACTCCACAGATTTTGGTATATAAAATAAGGTAATCTATTTTTATTTACAATTGAATAAACTCGAGGACCAGTTATTAAATGTCATTTCCCCATTGTATACATTTTTGACGAGTTTACTAAATTATCATGCTTGTTGGAAACTGAGTGTAAATGTTTGAAAACAACATGCTAGCATATTGCAATATGTAATATTGTTTACAATTACTAAAATTAGATGCAAACGGCCTCCGATAAGGGCTCAAAGTTTGGTACTAATGACGAAAAATGTAGTTTAGGATAAGTAAAAAGTAAACACTTCAAGCACAAAGAAATTGAAAGAGGAAAAAATGCACACTATATAGTTCACAACAGATCTCCCTCTTTGTATAAATTTAGTAATTGCAAAAGTTAAATCCCTTTACAAAGACACATGATACATGAATTGAATATAGGGAATTTAGATTCTTTGGTAAGTCGGTCCTCTAAACTCTGTAAACCTGCATATTATTTGTATATATATATATACTCCATCCGTCCCAAAATATGGGTCTCATTGTACAAAAATATCTTGGATTAAGGCAAATGCTTTAAGGTACATAAGTGCATTGGAAATGATGAATGTAAAATATTAAAATAATTCATTAACCAATGGGAGAAGAGTTTACAAATGAAAAGTACATAAGTGCATTGGAAATGATGAATGTAAAATATTAAAATAGTATGAGTAAGGGTATAATTGAAAGAAGTTTATGGACAAAAATAGAAATAGGACTAACATTTCGAGACGTCCAAAAAGGAAAATGGGACTCATATTTTGGGACGGAGGGAGTATAATTTACTAAAGCCTTCATGTGTACCTTTGAAAAAAGTTATTGATCTGGCTTTTTACTTTTTACTTTATTAATCTAATGATAAAGTCAATTACTGCAAAATCATATCATCCACTCCAAATCTCTGTCCACATGAGAGGTTTGTAAGGTCTGTTTTAGTAAACACATAACAGTAAAAGTCGTTGCAAGTATATTAATCTGTCACAATAAGATCATTAACTATTAAAAAATTTATTTTGAAAAGAATTAAGATTGTCAACAAGAACACTGGAACTTATAACGGGATCAAGAGAGTCATCTTCCTTGCACATTAACCATGGAACACCAATATCTAATCCAACAACAATGTTAGCAGCCCATCTCATGTGATCACAACCTTCTTGTCCAAACATCTTTCTTTGCATTTTATATTTATATTCGATCTGAAAACACAAACTGATAGCACATAATTCAGTTTTTGAAATCAGAAACTCAAATTAATTTGACTAATCTTAATTACAAGAGGTCATGAAAAAAAGAGTCAATGAAAACATACAACATTGAGTGATGTTAAGGCATTGAATTTCATGTGTACAAGAGTTATTGCCATGGAATTTCTTTTTATTATTGCCTTCAAAATGCTCAAAAATTCGATCTAGTTTTGGGCGCATTCTAGTTGCGCCCAAAACTGAACCGGGTTTTAAAAAAAAGGTTTGGGGTGCCAGTTAAAATTTTCCGAGTGCGAGATTTTTCCCCACAATCATACGGTCAAGTATGTGCGCGAGGGGGAGAAGAGACAAGTAGACATCATTCATTGTCATCTATGTAAGAAGAAAATTACCACATTCAAAATTGAGGTTGATCGGTGAATTTGAAAGGGAGAGTGGGGATCGAGGAATTGGGGGTTATCGACAGTGGCAGATCTAGAAAATTTCTACCGTGGGGGCTCGTATTAGAATTAAGATTATAAATTATGTTCTCTTTTTCTTGAGTATTATCAATTTGATATAAACATATTCAATATAATATTAACCCACATTTAAATTTTAAATTAATTTAATTTATTTGTGGTAAAATCAATAATAAATATTCTTCTACTTTTTATTCTTGTATCAAATAAATATCTTGTACATAGAAATATCATATAAAAGTTATTCTTTTTCTCTAATATTACCGATATTTAGTGGGTTTGATAGATATTAAAAATATAAAAAATCTGTATGTAAAAATTACATTTAGTTTCCTTACATTTTTAATAATCATGTTTCTCTGTTTAACACACCTCTTACTTTTCTTACCAAAATTCAAGAATAAAATAGAAAAAATTTCTATATTACTACTAAAGGAAATTACATTTCTTCAATTCTAGCTATGTCACGTGGCATACTCTTCATTCAAGCCATCCACATGTCGTCATTTCATTGGTCACGATTTTTTATGTGTTAATTTTCTAGATTTTGACCTCCCAATATCCTATTATTTTATTTTACAAATATATATTTTATTTTTATGATATGACGTATCACAAAAAGATTGATTTCTTAATAAATAAGAGAAATAATTATATTTTTGTGTTATTGTAGTGTTTTCAATTATATATTTTTATATATGTTGAAATCAATTTATTTAAATTTGTTAAAAATTGACCCATGATAATTTGATCAAATAAGATTTTTGGTATTAAAAATTCATGTATATTCGTTGTTTATTATATTTAAAATGTAAAAACTTAATTATATATCAATATCATTTTAAGATATAAACTTATTTTCATATAAAATTTTATATTACATAATACTCCTTACTACTAATTCACTATATCGAGTTATATAAACCCGCGCATGGCGCGAGACCTAGTCTAGTTTGTGTATAAAATTAAAAGGCTAAAATGACTTACGTTATATTACATGAAAAATAAAATCAAACCAACTTCATGTAATTCTATTAATTACTTAGTAATTAATTACCGTTGTGTAAATTGAATTTTAAACAAATATATTAAAAAGCTAACTACTTATATGAAACTAAACCAGAGGAGTATAATCAGTATATCACATTTTTACTTAAAATTTAAAACATTTGAATCTCTAGTTTGGAAAATTTTAACCGTTGTACAGTTTTACCACGGATCTAATGAAAGAAAAAAAAAAGGTGTTTAATTTTTTAGCAAAACGCTTCGTTTTGATCTTTTGGACATCTTTTTAAATTAGAAAAAATGGTTGATGTAAATTTATTTAGTGAAATCCTAAATTTATCAATGAAGGGAACAACATTTATGAGGTACCAATTTCATTTAATTTTGGCATTGGATAATCAATCTTTATATAGATAAGATAAGCGGCAAAACTTGACTGTGCTAGTTGGCTATCTTCAAAACTACACACCAAAACTGTTTTATTTTTTTGATTGTGAAGGCACCGGCATCAGCTTTTATTAGATTACAACAGTAAATGCTGTACAAGATGCATTAAATGGGTGATGATCGAATTGTTAGAAAATCACATGTTCAATGCTCTTATGTGTATAATCTATTTAGATGAATATGACTAAATATCTGAAGTGGCAGATTTGCAAGATCCTATTGGGGTACTTAGGTGTTAAAATATAGATTGTGGGTCCCGGGTTAACTTTTTTCCAGGATGGATCAGCACCGACGTTAACCGTGTGAATGTGTGATCACTAATTACCTTCACCGCTCTACCTTATCTAACAAGGCTCATCATCCATTGATGATCTTCTCATGGACAATGCTGTACAATATGTATTCAAAGATTTCATGAATTGAATTATATCAGAGGGAAAGATACGTATACGAATGAGTTATACACATGTACATCGAACGAATGTGTACAATATGCATATATTTAACATTATAAAATATATATATATATATATATGCTTACGTATGCATGTGAATACGAAGGAATGTGCATGGATATAAAAGAATTTACATTTATTCATACGTTAACTATGTTCGTATCATAGACATATTCGTACCAGATTTCTTCCCTTATATTAAAGTCGTGTACGAAAATGTTTGATGTTGTAAAGTATTTCCCTTTTTGTGTTAAGTGGCTAACAACTCTGGATGTTATGAAGTATATCCCTTTATTAGAGAAAGAGTGAATAATATCCCGATCTCGACATAGACGCGTATATGAGTTTGGATGGATTCGAATGTCGAATTACAGATGAATGATGAATCTACTCATTAAGTAGCTGATTTTATGCATGTTTAATGTTTTCATTATGCAATATATTACTAGATATGAATCACTCTAACAAAGTTCAAGGTATAGATCTAAACTTAAGACAGACACGACTGAATTGTATAGATCTTAAATAGAGGTCTGAAACAAGTAAATCTTAATGTGGGAAAACACTAGAACTGGCAAACGGGTCGATTCGGATTCGGATCAATCGGGTTCGGGTCCATCGGGTTGACAAAATTTTTGGGTTAAACGGGTTTGGGTCTGGTCGGCCCATCGGGTTTCAAATGTTTGTTTTTTTAATTGTAATAAAGAAAATAAAATTTTAAATTTTTTTTGCAATAAAAAAATATTTTTATATTTTTATTTAATAAAATATATGGTTATTTTTAAATTTAAATGAAATAAAATATGTGAAAAGTGGGTTCCTCCACGAGTTTCGAGAAACTCGGGTCGGTCCGGATTTGACCCAACGAATTCGGATTGAAAACGAATTTAATCTAAACGGGTTCCCACACTTTTCGAGTCGTGTTGGATCGAGTATTTTCGAACCGGGTCGGATTAGCTTTTGACCTGTCTAGACAACACTTTTCGAGTGGGTCCCGGGTTAACTTTTTCCAGGATGGATCAAAACCGGGTAAGAACAATTTTTATAATGAGAATGACTAATATTCATCAAAATATACTTAAATCTTCATCAAAATGTACTCAAATGTTCATTAAAATTTTCTATCCATGTCTTTTGAAAAAGTAATGCACATATACGATTTTTCTTTAAATGTTCTTTAGTTTCTCAATAAGCGTTCTTCGAAAAATGAACGTTATACGTTCTTCAATTTTTAAATATTTTTAAATTTGTCTTCACTAATTTACTACTAAATGTTCATCGATCATTCTCTCATTATAAAGATTATTCTCACCGAATACTTTCGCTTTTAAATTTACGCTAGAAATTATAAATGTCGTTATCCTTACTGCCATCTCAAACAATACCTAAATATATAAATTTACATTACGTGTGGAAACAAAATAAATGGGAATGCAATAAGTGAGAGCACATGGAGAGTTAGAGAAGAGGCATTATAAATTTATAATGCAACCATATATGAATCAATAATTCGGGTCACATGAACAATTTGTGGTAACTGCCTTTCTTCACAAACTTTCTATTCAAGATCTCTCCCGTTTTTCATGCCACGCACTCTTCTTCATTACTTTGAGTTTGAGTATTATTTCACCAATAAAGATTCAGGTGAGAATAATTAATACTGTGCGAATTTACGAATATGCACATTTCTTCACATTTACATGCACATTTCTTCACATTTACATGCACACACAAACATGTGCACATTTCTTCACATTTACATGCACATTCGCAGATGTGTGCATGTCTTTGACAACATATGAAAATACATGCACATGTTGTGTTTGCATGTAAATGTGAAGAAATGTGCATATTCGTATATTCGCACAATATTAATTATTTTCACCTGACCCGGATTCTATTGAATATTGACTAAGAGCGACTTCTTGATTGTGATAAAACTAAATTAATTAAGGAAGAAAAAAACTAATTAACTTGAATGCATGTGATAATATCAACATCTTGTTCTTAGAGCATAGGATAAACCGTAACCTCGATACATTAGTTTGCAATACTTTATTTTAAGTCAACACGCTAATCATTGAGTGAGATTCTTATTGTCTTTCCTTAACAGATCAATGCACATTTTAGAAGGAAAAAAATGAGGTAGTAATGACGATTTAGTACACTATACGCAAGACTTTTCTAGCTCCAACTTCATATGACATGAAACTTTTTGTTCAGTAATATTATTATAATCAGTTTTTCTAACCTATGTTATTAGAGTATAGAATAAACATCATTAAATAAATATATAGATAAATCTATTAAAAAATGAAATCACTAAAATGATAACACCTAATTACTAAAACGATAATACCTAATCACGACATTCTAAAACCTCTTAATTGAACATTAATTTAACATATATATTAAACCTTGAATATATATGTTAACGTAAACCTCAAAACTTAAGAATAAGCTCACTCAAACTTGTGATTATCAAAAGCTTGTTGAAGAAGTAACCAAAAATTCCTGAACATTAGTTTTGTACATTTGATTTTTTTAAAACATGTCCATTAAAAGTAATTAGGATGAAAGAAAGACATGAAAATAAAGAAAATTAATTGTGTTTCGGAATTAGCCATCTTAATGAGCGAACCATGTGAGCATGTTCACTAATCAGCTTGATTGCAGCTGATCAATGAATTGCAAAACTAATCATGCAAAACCGAATTTAATCTGCCATGTGATATGCACATGTCCCTTCATAATCCTACGTGTCTTACTAGAAGTGAAAAAAAGGTACATGCTGAAGGTACAGACTCCAATTGGTTGTGCCATTGACATAAGCTTGTGAAAAATCATTAAGTAAATCACGAAAAAATGTAGTCATTGAACCCGCAAAGGCTGTGTTTCCATTCATCTTTTCTAATATGGTATGTGAAGATGAACGATCGATGCAGTCGGAATTACAAAGCTTAGTAACTGCTAAGCATGAATCGAAAATAAAAATTCGCAAGTCATGCACTGATAAAGGTGGAATCCACCAGAAAGAGACAACCCTTAATTATAAATAAAAGATATTAATTTTGGTCATATCCTAATAGTGCTCTAACACTAAAACTAAACATTAATTCAATAAATATTCAAACCAGAATTTGCATAAAATATTAAAATGTAATTTGCGAGCCTGAAACGAACTCGTATGGTCTAAAAAACTCATATGTAAAGCGATGTAGTGAATTCGACTTGTTGAGTCGATTCCCTATCTGGAGAGGTATATTAAGGGGCTTGCTATTTAGCACACCCTAAAATTTTATTTAGCACACCCACACATTCGTCACGAAACTATTTCATACATCCGTCACGAAGGTTTTATAAAGTTCCGTCACGAAGGTATGTAAAACATTCGTGACGAAGGTCTTGAAAACATCCGTGACGAAGGTACCTCAGATATCCGTGACGAAGGTCCGATTTTGCAGTTATAAAAGAGATTTTTTACCAAACCCTAATGTAACTTCTTCCTCTACAATATCGGCGCAGCAACAGCACACCACAACACCATTCTCTACCATTCTCTACATTTTTTCATCTCTTGCACTACAATAATCAACAAATCAAGTGATAAGGTAATTTCTAACTCTCTTTTGCATTAATTTTCCATGTTTGATGAAGATATGTCAAAACCATTGAAATGGTGTGATTAAATTAGATTGATATGTGTATTAAGCATGTTTTTTAGTTCAAATGTTGTTTGTTTATGTTTAATTGAGAATAGTTTCAAATTTTAGATATAATCGCCAAATTGATGAACTTATGAATTAGGCTTTCACATTTTGATTAAGAAAGATATGGTATGAAATGATGTAGGGGCTAATTCAATTGGATAGATTAAATATTGTTTTTTGTGCTTGAAATTGTGGAAATTTGAAGCAAATTCATTCGTCACCGGATGTTTTGGCATTGCTGAATTTCTGGTTGTGCAAATTCATTCGTCACGAAGGTAATAAGTAGATCTGCGACGAAGGTTAGAAAAACCTTCGTGACGGAAGTTTAGTGGTCCTTCGTGACGGAGGTTATGGTGAGATCCGTGACGAAGGTTCAGGAGAGTTCCGTGACGGAACTGTGTACAATTTGTACTTCACTGTAGGCAATTCGGACTTCTGTGTACAATTTGGAGCCGTATCGGGATGCAGATAATGAGGAGAAGTATTCCCGTATGAAAGACGCTGTTTGTCACACTTTGGATGGGTTCTATCCTTTCCTTGAGTAGTTTGGATTGATGTTGGTTTTGGATTTAGTTTGTGCTTGACTTTTAAGAACATGCTTTGTAGTGTTTGAACGAATTACTTGTTATTTGGTTTGTTTGCAATTGTCTGATCCAAATCAATGTCCGGCCCAAAACGCCATTATCTAATCCAAATCAATATCCGGCCCATCAAATGTAGATCAGAAGATGGTGGGTTACAGCTGTAACACACTCAGGACAAGTAAGTGTGTTACAGCGGTTACTCGCTGTTGCACACTGAAGGCAATAAGTGAGTTACAACTGTTGCTAGCTGTAACTCACTGAAATGGAGTAAGTGAGTTACAGTTGTTGCAAGCTGTAACCCATTTACCTTCAACTCTATATAAAGGACGTTTCAGCATGGAATAAGCAACACATTTCAACTTCATACAGAAAAAAAAATTATGGATCCAGGAGGGAAGCTCTGTTGGTGCAACAAAGTGCCAACTGAACAGACTTGTACTGAGCAATTCAATCATGATAAGGTCAACTACGGGAGAAGATATTGGGGATGCCCTGATAGGACGTGGAACTCGGTTGATGAAGATGGTGGGTGCAAATACAGGCATTGGATCGACCGTCCATACTCAGGTCGAGCAAGGGTGGTTATAGAACAGCTGAATGAGGATAATTTGTTTCACTCTACACAGGCTGGTGGACTGGAGGAGCTAACTGAAATGCTGAGGGCAATGTCAAAAAGCCTAAACGACGAGGTAACTGAACTTCAGGAGAAAAATGCTGAGCTCATGGATGAAAATGTTGCACTTGCCGCGGAGAAGCAGGCCTTAGTTCATGAGAAGTTTGGAGCAAGTTCCAGTGGGACTAAGTAGTTTAATGTTTGTTTAAGTTCTTGTTCGCTTAAGTTGTTGTCTGTTTAAGTTGTTGTTTGTTTAAGTTCGATGACTTTCCAGTTTCTTGTATCCAACTACTTCTGTAATGTTTGTTTCATTTGGAAATGGAAAAGTTTATGTTTTATTTTATGAATCAAGTTTATAAGTTTACAGACAAGACATTCGTCACGAAGGGTCCAGAAACCTTCGCGACGAAGGTATTACATCAAGACATCCGTCACGGATATCTTGAACATCTTCGTGACAAATGTTTTTTGTTTGCAAACTGAGGTGCACAAAGTTTGACATGAGTACCTAAAGCTTAAAAGTGAGTCCAAATACATGCAAACATTAAAAATCTTAGTCATTACAAATCCTAAACAATCCATTTCGACTGAATCTTAAACGGTAAGATTAATTACGTTGTTGCCTTTCTTGTTTCTTGCTGGAGCTCTAGGCCTTTTGTACGCCGCTAGTTGCTCAGTAAAAGGGTCTATCAAGGAGCGAGTTGCCGGTGAACAGTAACGATGCCACATATGATAAACTTCAGGTAATGGAGAGTCATCGGCAATTGGCATCTACAACAAGGCAAATGATTTACAAGACAAATGTAAGAGGTATTGATTTAAAAATATAAAAACCTAATTGATAGAGTGAGTTAGAAATTACCGAAATGAAGTGTCTTTCATCTTCAACAAGGGCAATGCAACATATGGGCAATTTCTCTCCCGGAGCGATGTTGTCGTCCAATACTATAGGCAAATATGTTTGCCAAATTGATTTCGCAAGCACAACTAATGCACAATTGAAAGTCGTAGCAACTACACACCCCCATCACCGTAGGGGTTTACCCAATTCTTCTTCAGGTACCTAATCTCAGATGGATATTCAGCCCAATCCTTTCAATACGCCCTAGCTCAATGTTATATGCCAATTCTGTCGACTGTTTGAATAACTTAAGACATTCACTTGCAAAATGGGCCCCCCTTGCTTGTGACCGCATTGCTAGCTTAGCGTGGTCCTCAATGTTCTTTTGGATGTGCCGCCTACAGAGGAGGAAAGTAGAATCTGGAAAGATCCTATCCAAAGCGTTCATCAAAGCTTTCTCTCGATCAGTGACTAAGCAAGTTGGCGTCATCTTAACAACCCTAAACAACTCAGCCAATTGATACATGCACCACGCATAGTTTTCTTCTTTCTCTTCTGACACAAAAGCCCCAGCAACAACATAGTTCTTCCACGTTGATGTTATTCCAACAATCTCTATGAAGGGCATGTTGTACCTTTGCAAGATAATACATTACTATAAGAATTTATAGAGTAAAAACAAACATCAGACTTTTTAACTTAATTATACTTACTGAATTGTGCTGTATGGTGCGTCAATCAACATTACGTATGGAAACGCCTTAAGTAGTTTCATTGACTCTGGGCTTGCGAAGAACACATCTGTGATCTTATTTGTCACTTCGTCGCTCTTGTGTCTTACGAAGTAGTTTAACTCCTTCGAACGATAGAAGAATTCTTGGACCACAGTTCTTCCCTCCATCCTCTCTGTTATGAACTTGTTACAAAAGTTGCACACTTGTGACTTCTTAGTCATGTTGTCAGGAGATTCATTGAGCCTTGTGTACATCTGTATTGGTCTAGCATTTCCCTTCCTCATGTCTAGTAACACCTTTTCCTCCTCAGGTGTAAGTCTTCCAGAAAATTCATTACCGTGTAAGGATTGACCAATAATATGGTTGTGAGTTCCATGATCAGCCCTTATGATCCATTCCCCTTTTTCAGTCTCTCTACATGCAATCTGAAATTTGCAACCACATTTCTTTGTGTGGGTGAATTTCCTAGTTCTCCCAACTGAATCAGGAATATAATGTCCACTGCGCTCGCATTTAAGCCAAGACCTTCCTAACTTCCCTTTGAAGTCAGTTCTACCAACCTTCAACATGAAGTTATGAGTTTTTCCAATATCTCTTGCCCACTGTTCTGCTTCTGCTCTTGAGCTGAAGATCTTATCAGTGACGAAAACTTCTGAATAATCTGATGATATATGTGGGTCCTCATAAGGCACAACACTGTCAAACTGTGGTACTGTCTTCAATTTCGGGAAATACTCAATGTCTTGATATGGTTGCGATAAAGATTGGTATTGAGGAACATTAGACCAATCAGTTTGATGGGAATGATATGGAGGAGGATCAAGCTGAGAGACTATTGGCGGAATATCAAAATCCAAACCAAGATCAAACGAAGGCACTCCATCAGGTCCCAAAGGAATATCGGCATTGATCGATAAGTTTCTTAAACGATTGAACATTGGACTATTATTCTGTAAAAACAACAAAATACACAAAACTACACTCAGAAACCTGTTTTTCCTACATTTGTCACGAATAAAGTATTAACATTCGTCACGGATAGAAGCAGTAGTTGCGTGACGAAAAAATTTGCACATTTCTTGTGCAAATACATTCATCACGAATGTCTGCCTAACTTCCGTCACGAAGGTCTCACTCTGTTCCGTCACGAATGTCATATTTACCCCATTTCAAATTGTTTTTTTACACTTTTTTACCCCTAAATTCGAATCAAACCCTAAATTCCAACACAAACACAAATTTCCACACAAACCCTAACTTCAACATTATATTACAATTTCCACACAAACACAAATCATGCTCCTTGTATGTAACACCTAAAATACACATATTTTCTATCCAACTCTATATTACAACATGATTTTCACACAATCAACACAAACAACTAACTTCAAACTATTCAATTTCATAAAAAAACATATATTTTACCTACAAACCCTAACATTAACATTATTAAAAACAACTATAACATACCTTATTGTAGTTCCCCCATGATGGACCATCTTCATCAACATTTTGGTGTATGTAATCATCCCAATTTGACATTTTCAATTGAATATTGTGTTTGAATGAGAGCGTTTAGGGTGAAATGGGGGTAAAATGAAGGTGAAAATGTAGAAGATGAAGTTGGTTGCGGATATGTGATGGTAATTAAATGTAGTTGGTGTGGATTAGACATAATAGCTTCACTTTTGCAGATATAGCTACATTCGTCACGGATCTCTTACGTTTCTTCGTCACGAAAGTAACCTAGACCTTCGTCACGAAGGTCCCAAATATATACGTGACGAAGGTTTTATGTTATACATTCGTGACGAAGGTTTGATGTTATACATTCGTGACGAACATTCTATGTAATACATCCGTGACGAATGTATGGGTGTGCTAAATAAAATCTGAGGGTGTGCTAAATAAAGGCTTTGTATATTAATTGTTATTCTGACGTCGGGCGACAAACTTGCACAAATCATTCGAAACCTTTCTGATCAGTGGCTTCTTCTTCGATGCACGCATCCAACCTTCCTACATCAATCTCCTCCACCTCCGAAGAAGTCGGCCTCGAGTTCTCTTCTTGATAAAGAACCTCATATTCTTCATACTCATGAATGTCAGCAAAATTAGAAGTATTAGATGTGTTCACGGGTCATACTTGCGCGGCTGCAGCTTCTTGTAAGTACCAAATGACACACTCTCTTTACGTAGGAACACCATCACATCGTTTCCCATCTTGAAACTTCAACTCTCATGCATTTGTCATCGGCAACCTTATACTTCTGCCCAGTAGCTTTTAACTTAGCCTTGACAACTTCTTGAACAACTACAATCTCTTAGTCGTAGTCTCAACCATTGCACTAACTCCAGACGCCTTAGGCACTTAACTAAATCAACCACATGCTTAGGAACAAAAGTATAAACCAGAGAAAAGGGTGATTTCCTTGCAGGTGAGTGCACAATGTTCTTGTAGGCAAATTCACCTGAGGCAGAGCTAAATCCCACTGATTTGGCTTATCTCCACAGACACTCCAAATCATATTGCCCAATGTTTTGTTGGTTACCTCAGTTTGCCCATGAGTCTGCGGATGAGTTGTAGAACTTCCGTTCAGTGTTGTTCCAAACAATCTCTATAGAGTGATCCAGAAATGACTGAAAAACTTAGTGTTCTTGTATGAAGTAATCGACGTAGAACCACATGAAGGCGCACAACCTCCCTCAAAAACTACTTGGCTATGTTGGACGCCGGTGAGTCGGATAAATAACCAATGTGTAAGTTTTTATTAGAAAAATGATCCTTAACAAAAACTAATAAAAACTACTTCAGGCTAGATTTCTTAATTAAAAACTTTTAAGAAATCATTGTGACTTACTGTCTCTCTTGAATGCATCATCATAATTCTTAGAGCATATCCAATGGGTCACCACTTTGGGTGGACATTAGAAAAGAGAAACTAAAAATATTATTAAACTAATGAAAAAGTGGATTTTAGAAGAAAAAGAATCAATACCCAGAGTATTGTGATGACCATGAGGATCAATTGGGCATTCAACATTTGCTTGATAAGTGTCCCAAAAAACACTACTTTTTTTACCCCACATGTAATAATATTAATAAAAAATTATGAAAGAGAAGATTGATGACCACAAATTATTGATAAATATAGATTGGTATTGAAAATGGGTATGAAAAAATCTAAGAGATAAATCTATAATAAACATATAAAATTGACCTTTAGTTTATGCGATTAGTGATTTTAGAGTTGCATTTAAAGCTTTTATAGTTGCATTTAGTGCTTTTTGTGTTTTGAAATGTCTACCTTGCGTGAGAAGATGGAGCCGCCTAACATTAAAATTAGAGAATTTTGCTTCTCATTTTTATCCGACCTTTCCCACTTCAATGCCCATTCCCGCCCTCAGTAGATGGCGTCCCTCTGTTTCCTTTGCTACGTCATAGAGGCATTTTCAAGGCCGATTGATGTTCAGGGATGAAGTATGACTCTTGATTCGGTAATTTTAGGGGTGATTGATATATATGATGTTCTCCTATTTCTCTTTCCCGATTTCATCATTTCTACAATGGCTCAACCGAATGGAAACAGGTGGTCGCTCCGCTCGGATGCTGGCAGGGGAGGGCGCACAAGTTTTGAGTAACCCCACCGGACACCATTGACGGATAAGCCCACGCGATAATTCGTCCGAAAATTGCTGACCGCACGTTCTCAGGTAACAAAATTATGAATTTTCGTTGAAGGTTTCTAAGGTTTCTTCATGTGAAATTGTTCATAAAAACCTGTCATTTTGAGGTTCATGTTGTTAGGTTCATCACTGGTGCTCAATTTATATGGAGTATTTGAGTCTTACTACACATGACTTTATGTCAGGAAGGTGTTCAACAGATCTGAAAAGAGATGTGTAATCGAGCAGTGGTAAAAGCTCTTTCCATGATCCATCTGTCCTATTCGCCCCACTCCTATATTCGTTCATATATTCCTCATACTAGACACCTTATTTTTTTGTATCACCTGGTGGAGTGCTTGAATAAAAATACGAAGATGCAACACATACATATATCATAGATTTTTCTGAGATTTTTTGAACTAGCTCTACTGAGTTTCAATTGAGTGTTTTATTTTATTAAAGGGGAAAAAGAAACACTTGGATTGGACTGACGAGTCCATCTTGCCCGCTGGCTCTGAAAGGTTTTATCTTTTAAGCAAAGAGTTCGAGCAAAGAGGTTTGTTATTTTACTCCTTTTTCACTCGCTAATTCGTCTTGTGATTTGATTTTTCCGATTTTGAAATTTTAAGGCGCTCTGTATTCTATATATTCAATCAATTTTTTCTGCTATGTGAATTAGGATGTAGTTTTGCTTTAGAGATTAGTACTACATAGCTTGATTGTTCTTTCTTCTACTTTTAGATGTTTTGAGATTGTTATAGGCAGTTTGAATTGATGTCTTGGGTGGTAAGAAAATGTAATAACGGTTGTTTCTAGTGTAATATATGAAGTTAACCTATTGTAAATATGAATATGAAGTTAACTTTTTTGGATTGATTGAGTTTAGATTGTAATCATTAAATATTATATTACTACTATCTCAATATATATTTTGTCATCTCAATAAAATTTGTTTGATTAAAAAAATACTAATAGACTCTTGGATGATTTACATGCATGGTTAAACACCTTTATATATCATTTTCATTAATTCTCAAGCCCTTACTTTCCATAATATAATTTTTTTGAGTGGGTTCTCACTATTTTCATACTTTGGATTTTTAAATGGTATGAGACTTAATTATCATCTATATTTAAATGTGATTTAAGACTATATGTATTGATAGAAAAATTATGTATATTGTACGTTTTGTTTACTCCTCTCCAATATTTAGTCCTGAAATGTGTAATTAGTTTGGACTTTTGATATTACACCTTCTTTGAGGAAGTGACTATGCACAACTTCTTCTCCTAACCCTTTTCCATATTTAATCATATAACTCACTGTAATCATACACACTTACAATATACTTCCAACATGACAAAACAACAACAATGAAACTATATCGTTATAATCAGATAAGATAACTAAAGCTTAGAATGTACGTGAAAATCAGGAGCCGTGCATCGCACGGGTTCCGTAAAGCTAATATTAATAAATAATTGAATGATCACAGGTAAATGGACAACCATTGTGTATGCCCTTACGAACATTAATCGGTAAGAGATGATTTGACATATGTTAATATTAATTTGATTCTTCTAACCTAATTAAGATATAAGTTAAAATGTTTATAATAAAAATATTTTTTATTTCAGAAATTATAACTTCATTATGATAAATTTATAAATTTTTAACCAGGGTAATAGTTTTGTGATTAATGTAGTAATTAATGTGTAGGTCATACCTTTGGTTCACCCATTTACTCTCCAACATAGCATGAGAAATCTTGCTATAAATACCCAACTCTGCAGCAGCTCCATTTCCCACGTACACACACCTTCAAACTCCAATCTCTAAACCGACACCATATTAGAATGGCAATGCGGAAGCTTCTCTGCACATCTGCTCTGTTTCTTCTTCTTCTTCATCTCCTACCTTTCTTCACTCCAGTCGAATCCCGAATCCCCGGAGCCTACACCGCCAGCCAATGGACCACCGCCCACGCCACCTTCTACGGCGGCAGCGACGCCTCCGGAACAATGGGTAACTCACTGAAATCTCCATGCTCTGTTTTATTTCCATGCTCTGTTTTTCTCATTTCCCCTGTTTTACATTACACCAGGCGGCGCGTGTGGATTCGGAGATTTATACAGCCGAGGATACGGCCTGAACACGGCGGCGCTGAGCACTGCACTGTTCAACAACGGGCTGAGCTGCGGTGCGTGTTTTGAGATTAAGTGTACAGATGACCCGTCGTGGTGTCTTCCCGGAAACCCGTCGATTCTGGTGACTGCGACGAACTTCTGTCCTCCTAACTTCGCGCAGGCGAGTGATAATGGAGGATGGTGTAATCCGCCGAGGGAGCACTTCGATCTTGCCGAGCCTATGTTCCTTAAGCTCGCACAATATAAGGCTGGTATCATCCCTGTTTCTTACCGCAGGTAAACTTCTTCAGAATTTAATCAATGCTTTATACATTTTATTATTGTCAAATTTTATAACAAGTTAACAACGATAACATAAACTGTATACAACTAATTATGAGGCCGCACCCGAAAAATATCTCATTGTTAGGCGTATATTGATATATTTAAGGGCTACTTTGGTACCGGGTATACATATTAAGATATGAGTACTAGTGATATATTTAATAGGTTTTTTAGGAATACGTAAAAAACACTCTAAATCATTTCGATACTCATACCTGATATACTTGACTCATACCAAACAGAAGATATCTGATTGATATAGAAATACTGATCCAAACGCAGATATGGATATTACTGATATCTCATATCATACCTGATATCTAGATATCAATATCAAACGAACCCTAAAACCTTTAAATAAAACCTAATTCTGTTTTGGACGCATCTTAATTGCGTTCAAACTAGACCGACTTTAAGTATTTTGAAGGCAATGGGCTCATTGTGTGGTTGGGCACATTTTGGCTGCGCTTAGGACGGGTGCGAGACATCGATCATTAACTATATAGGGTATCTATTAATATATACTCCCTCTGTCCCTATTTGTTTGTCCATTTTCCTTTTCGGTTGTCCCCTTTTGTTTGTCCATTATTTCATTTATGTTACTTTATTCTACCCATTTTATCCCTACTATCAACCTATAATTACCACATTTTCACTTTTTCTCTCTCCCAAATTCCAATTTTATCTACTTTTTCTCTCTATCTCTCCTCTAACCATTCACTTTATACTTTTCTCTCTCCTATAATCATTATATTACTACAATTTCTTAATTCCCGCAAAAATCGTATGAGTCACCTAAAACTTGTCTGGTGTTTGAGTGTTAAAATAATCGAGTATTAGAGTTTGAATAATTAATTGATCTAATATCTTGCATGTGTTATGTTTGTAATATTAGGATACCGTGCCGGAAGCAAGGAGGAATAAAGTTCACAATTAACGGATTCCGTTACTTCAACTTGGTGTTGGTGACGAACGTTGCAGGCGCAGGTGACGTAATCAGGGTTCGAGTGAAAGGAAGCAACACAGATTGGCTTAGCATGAGTCGTAATTGGGGTCAGAATTGGCAATCCAACTCAGTGCTGACTGGACAATCTCTCTCCTTCCGTGTCACCACCAGCGATCACCGCACATCCACGTCGCTCGATATCGCCCCTGCCACCTGGCGGTTCGGTCAAACCTACGTCGGAAACAACTTCAAAGTCAAAGGATATTGATTAAGTGCACGATATATACACGCCTGCCTGTGTTGCTCTGGTTTCTTTCTTTAGTATTTTTCAAGGGGAAACTAATAGTAGAATGGAATCAGATTGTTATTGTTATTGTATTGATGAAGTCGGAGTTTGTTTTAGTTATATAAAATGGCTGAAGTGGCTAGCTGCAATGGACTAATGTTGCATGCAGCCCGCAGTTATTTTAGCTCTATTGTGTTTTATGCTTTCTAACTTTCTACATTTTTCATCTTATATACGTACGGAGTAGTATCTTTTAGCTCTATTGTGTTACATTCGGATCCACACCGTCTCCTCTCCTTCTTCGTTCGTTTTCGCCTCTTTCTTTCCACCCCCTTTATCCTCTTTTCTTCTGCTATACTACTCACTTTGTTCCAGCCTAACCGTCGGCTTCGATTCACCCTCTCTTAACTGCCAGAATTCTTCTGTGAGACTGAGAAGAAGAGAGACTGGTGGTGGTGCTGCGACGCTGGGAGGACGCGAGGTTGTGATATCACGTGAACGAAGGATCCCGGTGTAATAAAGCGGTTGTTCGTCTGGTGGAGACGGGGTGGAAGGTACGAATTCAAGCCTCTTGGGTTGATTTTGATTGATTTTCGCACTTCTAGGGTTTATGTCAATTTGGGGGTTTCTGTTTCAATTTTGACTGAGATTCGAATTTAGGTCTTGGTGTACACCATTATTTGACTTAAGCTCATGGCATCATTCTCTTCGCCTCAAAATTTCTGGTTTGTACATGTCATTCAAATGCTGAAGTTTCTAGAGAAAGAGGGCTAATTAGGGTTTGCTATTTCTCATATTTATGCCTAAGTTACTTCATTTCCAATTCAATCAATTTGAGATCATGTCCAATTTTGGAATAGATAATCTGAGTCTGAGGAAAACCTTAAATTGGTGAGTTGCACTGATTTAGTCTGTGTAAACCTTGCCTCAGCTTGTACATTCTGCTTTTTGAATTTCAAGAGCTCAACATTATGCTTTCTGTTTGTGTAACCTTTTGAGCTCAGTTGGTCTAACTTACCATGAACTTCTTTCTGTTTTTTGCTTGCAATTGTTGCTCAAACAGAAGATAATTTACAAATTTTAATAGCAGGGGGAACCGTATGAATGCATTCTTTTCGCTGAGACCAAGGGAGGAGGAGGTGTGTACAGAGGAGCAACAATGGTGTATGAGAATTGTATGGAGATGGGCCAAAGCGAAAACGCGAAATACTGGAAGATGACATCAAATGGAATCGAGGAAGAAGAGAAATGGCTGGCCGAAGCAATCGCTGGAATTCAGCATAATGCCTTTAACTTGCACAGAGCTCTGGTAATTTCTTTATATCTATGCAATTCATCCAATTCAATCGCACATATTTTTGTACTTGCAGCTAACTTTCTTATTAAATGAACCACTTTCCAGATAACTTTATCTTTATCCTTCTATTACCGCATGAATATGTCGTGGTCTTGAGACCGACATGCCTCTGATTGTCCAACTGATGTGCATCTAATTAACTGAGTTGTGGTGTTGAGACTTTTTATGTTATACGATTTTGGTACTGTGTTATGCATTATATTTGGGAATGTTGGTAGGCAAGGTCATGACTTAGGTTTGTGCAGTATGGTAGCTAGCATATCTGCGTTGATACAAATTTATAAACTGAATAGAAACATTGAAATGACGGGCACAAATCATGAAATGAAATACATGTACATGGTATTTCATATTTGAATAAAGCTCAGCATTTGGCCAGATCTATGTTTTACATTAGGCATACAACTCCCAAGAAATCATTACACCCAAATATACTTAAATGCATTTTAGAAGAATATTTAATAATTCACTTTTAGAAATTGGAATAGTATAAGGTAAGGCTTAAGAAGTCAAAATTTAATTACTTAATGAAGGGTGATGTGTGAGAGTGGTTAGCTTCAGGCAACAATGGGATTTGCCTCAGATCCCACTTTTACGAGCTAGATGATATGAAAGTAGTGATGAAATTCTTATTTTTGAGGAGTCATGGTTTGAATATTGGATGTCAAAAATTCAAATCTACATATTATCATGATTCACATGCCATGGGTATCACTGTCAGCTGCATATTTGATCAAAAAATTCAATTGCAATGACATTAAAGCTAAGTCTTTCTGGAAAGCTGGATTACTTTATTGAGTTAATCCTCTTACACAATTTATGGTCAATAGTACATGAATTACAATATTTTGAGAGGTTTGGTTTGAACAGGTCTTACTATATGTTCAGTTCTAGCAGTTCTCGGATTCTACCTAAAGGTACTCATCTGAATGTAATACATGCTTGAGAACCATTTTACACCATATTTTCCAAGAATTTATACAAATGAGTTTGTTTAGTGAATTAGGGTCATGGTCTTTTGGTGAAAGCAGGCCATATACTTGCTTAATAACCCTAACCATGATTGTGGTTTGTGTAGGCGTGGTTTGGTTTGAGTATCTGCAACAGGTCTTACTATATGTTCAGTTCTAGCAGTTCTCGGATTCTACCTAAAGGTACTCATCTGAATGTAATACATGCTTGAGAACCATTTTACACCATATTTTCCAAGAAATTAATACAAATTAGTTTGTTTAGTGAATTAGGGTCATGGTCTTTGGTGAAAGCAGCCCCTATACTTGCTTTGGCAGGTTACAACATCATTTCTTACCCAAAAATTTTCGTTGTTCATTGACTGGATTATTTTGTTAACTGTATTTTCGCAAAAAATTTCCATAAATGTTAAAGGACAAGCAAGGAGTCTAGCAACACTCAGTTTCTTATACATTCAGTTTCTTGATAAGCTGCAGTATTTATGGTAAAATTTACAGAACGTGCATGTGTTGCCGCTGATGGTGACTCTTTGTGTATTTAAGCTCGGAGTTAAGCACAATGGGAACGTTTCGCCATCTTCACAGTCTCTCATGGGTTAGGCAAATCTGCTCTCATGTCTCAACAAACTCCAAGGTTTGTGCCAAAAATAAAACTTTCAAACCTACCTTAAACTTTGGATTGTATTAGTTTAGACTCATACTATGTGTATCTTGATGTTGTGCCTTTGTTCTTATAATTCGAACCACTTGACATGCCTACGGATTGAGGTATTCACTCTATAAATTGTATAAGAGTTGTGCCTTTGTTCTTATAATTCGAACCACTTGACATGCCTACTGGAAAAATGTTCAATGTTTCTTCTCTATAATTTGTCCAGAGTATGAAGTAAGAGAAAATCCAGCAGTAGGGTCATGGATGCAAGATGGGCTTGATCATATAATGGTACTGTACTTGACTATTGATACAATTCGTACCATAGGTAGTGTTCGTGGTCAAAGTATAGCGCTTGATTACTATATACGACAGATGTGTCTCAGTACACTCTTCTAAAGTTGTTTTGTTCTTCCTCACCCAGATTATACAAATTTTATGCTCCTTTGAGAAGTTAGAGAAGGTCGATTTTTCCACTGCTTTGTTTAGTAGATGATTTAGCTTGCCAACTTCATATGAAGTTATGAACACCTCTCTCTCTATATATTTCTTGCATAGATGCTGCAACAATGTTAAACTGCAGAAGACATGTTTCTCGAAAACCGTTTCACTCAAGTTGCACTATATAAGTAACTCGGTATAGATGTGTATAGTCAGGAAACATGTCCGATCATTTAGTCTGCTCATTCATATATTATCCTGAATAATATTATTCGGTACCTTTAGAAGTTTTGCATTTGATTAAGTTTCCTCATTGGTTTACGTTTTGTCCTTCTGTTTTAGTTCGAAATTACGAGCCTTTCCTTTTCCATTCCATCTTTTGTTTTTTCTGTTTGATTGTAGCAGAACCATGATTATACTGAAGTGGTATGTTGTATGCAGATATGTCAGTCTGTATTTTTTAATGTGCATTGATCAATAGGACAACGAGTTAGAGGGCCTTGAAATGATCCATTTCTTTGTTGAAATATTGGATCGATACTTTGGCAGTGTGAGTTTCGTTGCGAATAAATGCACAACTAATGTGGCAATTGTTGTTTGTAATTACTAAACTTCACACTAAATTCATGTATTGTTTATGGGTAGAGTGTGATGATGGATGCTTTCTACAAATATTTATGGTTGTTGCAAAGGAAATACAATATATTTAACTGATGGTTCATTTAAAGTTTACAGAGGAAACATTACCAAACTTTCCAACTTTCATCTTCAAAAAAATTCCAATGCAAATTACCATTAGCAAAACTGACAAGAATCTTGCAATGCTGATTTCTGCAGATAAAGAACAAACCAAGCTTCTTATATGAGCAGGAATTTGTGCCTAGAAAGCACACGAAATGGGTGAATACGGAAGATTTCACCAACGGTTTCGCTTCTAGAGCCCCGTATGCAGATTTCTGTATTAATCTTTAAATTTAAATGATTTGATG
The DNA here is from genome assembly GCA_029168935.1 of Oxyria digyna. Taxonomy (NCBI): domain Eukaryota; kingdom Viridiplantae; phylum Streptophyta; class Magnoliopsida; order Caryophyllales; family Polygonaceae; genus Oxyria; species Oxyria digyna. Next base: position 3,314,829 of record JAPVLV010000017.1, read on the forward strand.
TGTATATTACTAAGTTTTGTGATATATATATACAAGATACATGTACTCACATTCGCTCCTCATTTTTACATCAAGCTCTATAAGAGAATTACAGCTGTTGCTCAAGTTAATTCGATCTTAAAAAGTTGATCTGGTCTGGAGTGAAAACTGAACAACAAAAGGCTGAGCTGCAACGTCCCTACCAAGCTCAGATTCCATATCTTTCTTTAACTTCACCTCAAACTTCAGGTAAATCCTTTTCATGTTTATGGCATTCCCTAATGATGAAATCTTCCATTAACTTTCATCATTGTTTCAATCTTTTTAGATGTTCAACCGTCACCTTCTTCGTATCAACGTCCCAACCAAGTTCAAGCTCAAGATGAACCAATCAACACTAATGGCCATAATCATGGTAATCTCATGTTTAATCATAATCCAGCAGCCAACTGGTGATTTCATGCATTCCCTAGATCATAAACTTTGATTTTTGTTTCAATCTTTTTAGATGTTTAGCCGTCACTAATCATGACCCGTGAGGAGCTGCGACGTCCCTACCAAGCTCAATCAATCAGCACTAATCTCACGTTGAATCATAATCCAGCAACATATGGACAAGAAGGGGCTATCTGTGCTAATGATGAAATCTCACGTTCAATCAACACTGATCTCACGTTGAATCATAATCCAAGCTCAAGCTCTGTTAGTCCTCCCATTAATGGAAGGCCCACTGCAGCTTTATCTCCGGATGGAAATGGTAATCTCTTGAAGCTTTCAAATTTCTGTGAGAAGAATGGAATTCCTCAGATTCTATTAGGATGTTTTTAGTAGATTTATCCCTTTTTTTAAAATAGACTGAATGATTCAATATGTTTCCTTATGGTATGGTTTGATTTGTTTAATATATTGGTTTGGAGCTAGCAATATTAAATCTGTAAAAAATTGCTCTCAATAGTGATTGTCTTTCAAAATAATCATGGTTATCAAACAAACCGTAATGTATCATTCCATATGACTTGGACAAACATGCTCAATAAACTTAAATTTATATCAAAGTGTTCGTGCAGGACACAGAAAGTCCGAGAACTACATGAATTCATCAAAACCTATGAAAGATAAATTGAAGAAATTAACACTTCACGACACCTACACTTTGATATGCTATGACTAAAATTGACACTGAATCTCTTCGTCCCGAAATTGACACTCCTTGGGCTTCTTTGGAGGTCTTGGCCCAATGCAAACATTGTGATGGGCTCTTACAGTTTATCTTTCGACTAGCAAGCACCACGGAGTATCTGTAAGTAGAAGTATAAGTTGGTAATTTTCGAATTATTAATTTATTATTATATCATATACTCCCTCCGTCCCCTATTGATCTCCTCATTTGCTTTTGACACATTTGTCGAGACACGTTTTGTAACGTTAATATCTCTAAATATACGATGATAAAAATTATAATTTTTTTATATTGTCAAAGTACTCATTGAGACGAATCAAACGATATTTCGCATGCCTATATTTATTTCTATATATCGAAAGAAAACGAGAAGATTCTCTCGGTTTGTGAATAATGTTGAAAAAGCAAATGGATCTTATATTAAGGGACGGAGGGAGTATATTTAATACGGAGTAGATCTTATTTCCATGTAAATTTTGGCAGTTTTAACTTTTAAGGTAAAAGATATGGAGTATTATCTTTTTTTTTTAATTTCCCTACATAAATAAAAGCCTTTCGTGAATGAAATAAAATACAACCGCAAACTCTCAACACAAAATTTCTCTCGCAAACCAGCGTCGATCATGATCAGAGACGACGACGATTACGGCGACTTCACCTCTCCGTATTACCTTCATCATTCTGACCATTCATGTCTCCCAATCTCCCCCGTGATTTTCAACGGACAAAACTATCAAGAATGGGAGGCTTGTATGCGTCACGCCTTTCGTGCTAAACGCAAACTAGGGTTTCTCGACGGCACTATTCCGAAGCCTAACGAATCAACGCCTGAATTTGAGGATTGGGATTGTGTTAATGCAACGCTTATCGGATGGCTGGTTAACTCAATTGACCCCACTCTTCGATCCACTATCACTTACTATGACACGGTTCGAGAAGTGTGGGAAGAACTTCGTGAACGATACTCCGTCGATAATAGCCCGAGAGAAATTGTTGTGAGTAAAAGCCAAAGAATTATGCAGTTGCGTTGTAAGATTGCTTGGTGTCGTCAATCGGGGAAAAGTGTGGCTGATTACTATGGTCGATTGAAACGGCTTTGGGACGAGTTCGATATCTGTGTTCCTATGGTTGGTTGTCGATGTGGGAATTGTACTTGTGGATTGGAATTGAAATTAGTGAAAGATAGAGAAGAGAAGCGAGTTCATCAATTTCTGATGGGGCTTGATAATCATATGTTTGGAACTCTTTGTTCAAGAGTTTTTGCTCAGGATGAGGTTCCGGGGATCAACAAGGTGTACTCGCTAGCTATCCAAGAAGAGCATTTGAAGAAGAAGAAGAACTCGTGGTAACAGTATTTCAAATGTTAAGCATACGCGATTAATCAGGATGTGTTACGGTTTACTATGTAACAGAAACTTGTCTTGCAAAGTTCAATCCTCCAATTTAATCTTTTTCTCTTCGTATCAGAAAGTTTATTGGTGTGCATTGATATGATGATATGTGTTCTAAATTCAAGTTTGTATCGTGCTTACATGATCGAGTTCAGGTTAATGTTTCGATTGACCCCCTAGAAATCTATTTAAATCGAAGAAGATAAATTACAGTAGAATCATAGATGGTTTTTCTATATGGTAGAAAGAGAATTCTAGTTGTGTTGTTCATTAGAAGAGATTACCAAGGAGGAGAGTGCAAAGGAAATAGAAGAATTTGGTTTTTAACATCCTCCTATATATCTTTGTTCACAATTCAATTTAATGTTTCATACCTCTCTAAATTGGTTGGTCCATGTAGCTTAAGTCCAAGGTAATTAATCTGTTCTTTTAGAATCTCTTAAGAAATTTATCTTGAAAATCTTCAACATTTTAATTGCTTTTCTTTATTCCCTTAGTTCCCCGCTCCCAATTAGTTAGTTAGTTAGTTGGTTAGATGAGACCAGAGACTGCACATCTTCTTAAACTTGTATTTAGTACTATCTATAATGGTAGAAAGCTCCGTTTTGGTCCTGCTGAAATTGGACACATCTTGAGAAATGAGGTTTTGATTCTTGCATATTCATCCTGCATCTCTTAAAATCTCATTGTAGTTCTTAGTGTAAAAAATGATTGTCATCATCTATCTCAGTCAAGGTCATGTTTGGTCACTGCTGTCTGTTGATGCAGCTAGAAACAACTCACATAATTGGGGGAGGCTTATTTGTGTAAATGTGGACATTACTGATAGTTGTGCTTGTGCACAAGATTTGCTTGGGAGTATTTGTTTATTGTGTAAATTGTGAATGAGAAAGGCAGGCAATGTAGTTGGTGCACTTGAATTCCTTAGTGGAATTAAACTCAACTGACCACCTTCTTCCAGAGATGGGTTAATTGTAGAGAGAATGAGCCAGTGAAGTAAAAAGATGTCTCAGGATCTTGTCAGCAGTTTGATTTATGTGGGCTTTTGTCACATTTGGGTTACCCTCTCCTGGCCCTAGAGCAGCCAGGTAAAGATAGTAAGTTTACTTTTTCTCTTTTTTTACTGCTTGGATCTCTTGAAACTGTTATTGCACTGTTGAAATATTTACTCCGTTTGATGTCACATTTAGGATTGGACAGCATATCCTCTAATCCATTGAACTACTCGTAAAATGGTTTACTAGTCCAATAGTATTTGAAAAGGATGAAAAAAGGAGCGTGGCAGTTTGGTGGGTTCCATAGATCCTCAATTTTACAATGCTTTGTGATAAGTCACATCTTACGTTTCGAGGCAGGGTTATGACTTTTTACTGCAAGGGCATTTTTGGATTAGGTCCCTAGTTAGTGTGTGTTTGTTAATAGGGTTTAGGGTTTGAGTGTTTGGAGTTAATTTTAGGGTTCAGAAAGAGGGTAAAATGAGAGAGAAGCTTGCAGAGGGAGACTGCAGAAACAGAAGCAGGAAACTGCAATGGAGAGGGAGAGGAAACAGACGTAACGTAACACTGAAGCTGAGAGAGAGTGGGACCCACCCACGAGTAGCACCACCAACACCGCCAGAGGGGCCACCATCATCTCCGACGAACGAGTCGTCACTTTCAAACTCAACCCTCCCTTTTATCTTCCACCGTAAAACCCGGACTCTAGTCCCCCCATTCTCCCCTTTTTCTGTCAACTTACTTTTAACAAAACAGGAAAAAAAAAATCACTCTATCGTAATGCCTGTGGGACTACTAGACTGCAAAAAGTCTTCATATATTATCGTTCACTTCCGAATCTTGATCATCTTCGTTGAACCTAATTGAGAGTGCCGTTGAGCTGTGGGATGCTGAGTTTTATTTTTGCGAGAAAATCTACAACCTTGATCAATAGCTTTATGAAATGGGGCCGTTTCTAGGAGAATTTACAGAGGTTGAATTCTTTAAGCCCACTCATGAATAATCAGGGATGTTCACAACCAAAATGAACACAATCAGATAACCTAGTTCTGTGAGAAGATGAAACTGTGTGATAGTCGTTGTCTAGGTTTACATCAAAGTCAGGGTGGTTCAAGACATCACGTTCACTACCTGGTCGAGTAAATCCGATGGTTACTCACTATGGGTGGTTCAAGGCTGAAAAAATGCTATCAATCCAAATGCAGTGATTATTCGACCGTACTCTCAAAAGTCTTTCTGTCGAGTCGAGTCGTTTTCACATGTTTTAGAGTCATTTCTATTCATGTGGGGGATTGTTGGAACCGAATTTTCCTGGCACCGTTGGTGTCGGATAATGGGAGCGTTGGCTTCGTCTCTGCGAGCACTATTCAGTAGTATGCTCATACGTATAATTCGGGTTCCGTTTGAATGAGAAATGGAGGTCCAAAGTGGCTTACTTGAAGTGCACTAAGTGGACAAATGTGGAGGTTTAAATTGGTCAAATATTATCATATTAAACTCTTGATTTGGTTTTGAATAGGTTGATCTTCCAATTAAATTTGGTCAAAGATTCGGTTTTAATGAGCTGCATTAAACCGGGATCTTCCTTGAAATGCTATAAAAGGGAGTCTTCTTCTCCTCATTTCAATACACTAAAATCATCTCATTCTGCTCTCTCCCACGTTTTTCAAGTCTCTAATCACTTCTTTCTCTTCTCTTGTTCGAGTCTGAGAGTACACACAGTATAGCGTTCGTTGGCTTCTTGTCTTGAGTTGTGCAAATCAGAAGCGTTAGCGGTTTTATCCTGGGATTCGGAACGCCGATAACCATCACACTACGGGGCGTTTTCAGAATTAAGGAAATAGATTATAATCTCGACTTCGTTCAAGTTCGACCATTCGCATTCGGTAGTGGTTCGATCTGTTTCTTCTTACCTTAATTTTGTTGTACTTATTGTATTTTATACAAATTATATGTTGTAGAAATATAGGTTCCTACAATCTTAATTTTGAATTTTTCACCTACGTTTCTATGACTAATAAATTTGTTTCTTTGAGTAAACAGGTTAAGGCGAAGTCGGTAAATATTTTATTCTCGTTTTTGGGACGAGAAACTCCGGGAAAAAATATTTTTATATTCATTTCGAATTTAATCTGAATTGATTAAATAATTTATATATTTATTCGAGTTAAATATATTGAAAAACGGTTTTTAATTTATTAAATTAAATTCGTACATAATTAATCAATTAAATTAAATTCGGTTAGTTAATTAATTAAATAAATAAAATCAGAAATAATTTTTTATTTATTTCCTATTGTTTCGTTTTTGCATTTGTTCTAATCTGTTTCAATTTTATTTGGTCTCAGATTTGAAAAATGACTAACGGAAACGACAATGTTGTGGTATTATATGGTATTATAGATCATGTTATATGATAGCACATATTTATGAAGTTTGAACGATTATATATACATGATGATGGTATAAGGTACCTACTAGCTTCTGCATGTATGTGCTTGATTGTTTGTAATACCATTGTATTCATAATGATACGTTTATAATGCATGATATACACACATATTATTTGAGGTATGTACATGATGTCAGCATGATAATGAATTACTAATGCATGTCATATATTTGTCATATGAGCTGATTTGGTCTCAAGCGTTTTGTGCTATTAATTTTGATATTCTAATTAGCATTAATATTAGTAATTAAATGGTGATTAATGGTGGATCTTTAAATATTTTATTTATTATGTTGACCATACATGATATATTTGTATGAACCGTTGTACATTTTTGTGTTATGAATTTGGTATTGGATTGATACCAATTAAATCAATTAATTAAAATGTACTAAGTATGGTATTTGTGCCTTACGGCTATTTACTAGATACAATGATCCTCCGTGTTGATGTTAGTCAAATTTAGGCATTTATGATTTTATATATTGCATGCGATTTATTCATTAATACAATATCTGATTGAAATTTGAAATTTCAATTTTTGGATAAATTGCATATCGTGTATTGCTTATTGATTAAGCGCAATAATTAGTTTATTTGATATGCATGCGGCATGTGGTATGATTAATTTTATTAGCATGTTCATAATCTATTAGTAGATTAATAGGCATGAACATGTTTTGAAAATATAAGTTTTGAAATACAATATCTGATTGTCGACAATGTTGTCGATGCTACCGCTACAACTAAGAGTGGTGAGTCGACACTCCAAATTCAGTTTGGAGATGGTCTGCCACCTTTGACTCTGGATCAGAATCAGGTTCAGAAACCCTGAAACGATTTCGGTCAATGACCAGCTTTTGGTCGAGAACCAGGCTCGGGTCGTATCGAAACCGGTTGGACAGCCTCAAACAAGCCATCAGATGGACTTGTCAGATGTTCAAATTCCCCATGTGAGGGTACCGAAAAGGTCGTATATGGCTAGCATGCCAAGTGCATTTCATGCTGGAGTTCTGCCCGATAAGTTCGACGGGAAGGGATTCAGGATATGGTCTCAGAAGATGCATTTCTTCCTGAGCACGTTGAATCTGGACAAATATCTGAAAAAGGATAAGCCGTTCATATATCTGGATGATGCGGATGTAGAGAGGACAATCGAACCTCTAAGATAAATTCACACCGATTTATGTGATTTAAAGTTTGTGCAATCTAGATGCGGTAAAAAGTACTTTGTGACCTTCATAGATGATTGCACAAGATATTGCTATGTGTACTTGTTACGTAGAAAAGATTAAGCTTTAGAAAAGTTCAACGAATACAAGTTGGAAGTTGAGAACCAACTTAGTAAAACGATTAAAATCGTAAGAAGTGATAGCGGAGGTGAGTATAGTGAACCTTTTAATGCGTTATGTAGAGAGCATGACATTGTTCACCAAACTACCGCTCCTTATTCGCCGGAATCCAACGGAGTAGCGGAACGAAAGAACTGAACTCTTAAGGAAATGATGAATGCAATGTTGCAAGAATCTGGGTTAGCCCAGAACATGTGGGGGGAAGCGTTGCTTACCTCAAATTACATTCTCAACAAATACCACATAAGGTGACTGGAAAGACGCCTTATGAGTTGTGGAAAGGTAACGTACCTTCGTACAAATACCTCAAAGTGTGGGGGTGCCTAGCAAAAGTAGCAGTACCACCTCCTAAAAAGGTCTCAATTGGACCAAAAACCGTTGATTGTATTTTCATCGGGTATGCACATAATAGTGCATATCGTTTCTTGGTATACAAGTCAGATATACCGAACATAAATGCTAATACAATAATGGAGTCAAGAAACGCATCTTTCTTTGAAAATGTGTTCCCTTGCAAGGATAAAGAATATCCTAAAAGGACTCGTGAACAACGAGATGCAAATGAATGTGCTCAAGAAGCAAGCACATCTATGCAAGAAGCAAGCACTTCTATGAAAATAGTGAGTACTTCTGTCCAAGAAACAGAAGAAAATGATGAACCTAGACGGAGCAAGAGAGCTCGAAAGGAAAAATCATTTGGCTCAGATTTCACAATGGCGTTTCTTCTAGAAAACGAATCTTGAACGTTTAAGGAAGCCATGTCTATGCCAGATGCACCTTCATGGAAGGAAGCGGTTAAAAGTGAAATAGACTACATTATGCAAAATCATACATGTGAGTTAGCTTATTTACCCCCAGGAACAAAGGCGCTGGGATGTAAATGGATTTTCAAACGAAAATTGAAAACTGATGGCTCAATAGAGAAGTACAAGGCAAGGCTTGTAGTACTTAGACAAAAAGAAGGTCTAGATTTCTTTGATACTTATTCTCTGGTAACGAGAATTACTTCTATTCGAGTACTAATAGGGATCGCGGCTCTACGTAATCTAGAAATACATCAAATGGATGTAAAAACGGTGTTTCTAAACGGAGAGTTAGAAGAGGAAATTTATATGAAACAACCCGAGGGGTATGTTGTGCCTGGACAGGAACACAAAGTGTGTAGACTTGTGAAATCTTTATATGGATTAAAACAAGCACCTAAACAATGGCATGAGAAATTTGACAGTGTTATGATGTCAAATGGTTTCAATATAAATGAATGTGACAAATGTATTTATGTCAAAACAACTCCAAAAGGATATATCTTGCTGTGTCTATACGTTGATGACATGCTCATTATTGGTAGTAACAAAGATATGATCCAACAAACTAAGAACATGCTTAGTGGGAAGTCTGACATGAAAGACTTGGGACTAGCGGATGTGATTCTAGGAATAAAAGTCATAAGACATTCCGAAGGAATCATTTTAACTCAAGATCATTACGCTGATAAGGTACTTGAACGTTTCAAGAAATACTCAAGCGGGAATGCAAAGAGTCCCGTGGACCCTCACCTCGACTTAAAGAAAAACTCGGGTGATGGCATATCTCAAGTAGAGTATGCACGGGTGATTGGAAGTCTAATGTACTTAACAAATTGTACAAGACCAGATTTAGCACATGCGGTGAACATTTTAAGTCGTTACACTAGTAATCCAGGACATGGTCACTGGAAAGGCATAACAAGGGTATTGAACTACTTGCGATATACTCGAAGTTATGGGCTACACTAAGGACGATATCCAGCAGTGATGGAAGGCTATAGTGATGCTAATTGGATATCAGACTCCAAAAACTCGAAATCCACAAGTGGGTATGTTTTTACTCTAGGTGGTGCGGCGATATCCTGGAAATCCTCCAAACAAACTCTACTGGCTAGATCCACAATGGAATCTGAATTCATTGCCTTGGACAAAGCAGCAGAAGAAGCATAATGGCTTCAAAACTTTCTAGAGGATATACCAATGTGGGAAAACCTGGTGTCGGCTATGAGCCTCCATTGTGACAGTCAATCGGAAATAGCTCGGGCACTAAGTTCAATGTATAATGGTAAGTCTCGTCATATTAGAAGATGACATAAAACCATAAGACAATTGCTCTCAAACGGAGTGATCAATGTTGATTACATCCGATCGGCTGACAACCTAGCGGATCCGTTTACTAAAGGTTTGTCTCGAGAGCAAGTTGTGAAATCATCAAAAAGGAATGGGTTTAAAGCCTATGACATAAGATGACGTTTGATGGTAACCCTACTTACGTGATTGGAGATCCCAAGATGTAAGTTCAAAGGGACAACAAAATCAAGCTAAATCTAAAGAGCACTTGGAGATTAACATCTTCTCCCAGTTCCTAGGATGACAAAAGTGCGTTGGTAAAGTATAGGTTAAGCCATAAAGTGTTGGCTTTTAATGATTCCATAAGCTTTGAAAATCAAAGTGAAGTATAATGGTATATTACTTATGGTAAAATCACCTTATGAGTGTGAAATGAGGCCGTTTTTAGGAGAATTTAAGAAGGTTGAATTCTCTAAGCCCGCTCATGAATAACCAGGGATGTTCATAGCCAAAATGAACACAATCAGATAACCTAGTTCTGTGAGAAGATGAAACTGTGTGATAGTCGTTGTCTAGGTTTACATCAAAGTTCGGGTGGTTCAAGACATCACGTTCACTACCTGGTCGAGTAAATTCGATGGCTACTCACTATGGGTGGTTCAAGGCTGAAAAAATGCTACCAACCCAAATGCAGTGATTCTTCGACCGTACTCTCAAAAGTCTTTCTGTCGAGTCGTTTTCACGTGTTTTAGAGTCATTTCTATTCATGTGGGGGATTGTTGGAACCGAATTTTCCTGGCACCGTTGGTGTCGGATAATGGGAGCGTTGACTTCGTCTCTGCGAGCACTATTCAGTAGTATGCTCATACGTATAATTCGGGTTCCGTTTGAATGAGAAATGGAGGTCCAAAGTGGCTTACTTGAAGTGCACTAAGTGGACAAATGTGGAGGTTTAAGTCTCTAATCACTTATTTCTCTTCTCTTGTTCGAGTCTGAGAGTACACACAGTATAACGTTCGTTGGCTTCTTGTCTTGAGTTGTGCAAATCAGAAGTGTTAGCGGTTTTATCCTGGAATTCGGAACGCCGGTAACCGTCACTCTACGAGACGTTTTCAGAATTAAGGAAAGAAATTATAATCTCGACTCCGTTCAAGTTTGACCATTCGCATTCGGTAGTGGTTCGATCGATTTCTTCTTACCTTAATTCTGTTGTACTTATTGTATTTTATAGAAATTATATGTTGTAAAAATATAGGTTACTGCATTAAAAGTTTAGAGCACTCTTTTTGAGCGACTCCAAAGATATATACGGTGTCATGTGATAACGATAGTTACTAATGACATACTCGGTAGTTGATAGTACTAGTAGTACATGATAATGATGTGATGATCGATATAAAAATGATAAGACATCAATCATTGCTTCATCTTTTGTTGAAACACTAAACACAAGTGCTAATTAGTGGAGTATCATTTCATGCACAAACTGAAATGATAAATACTAAGAGTAGTACCAAAAATTGTTCACGTTTTATATTGTGGCTGGTACAACATCCATATCATTCGTGTTACGTTCAAGACGTTGCATAATGTTGTATGATAGTGCGTAGTTTCAATTGAAACAAAAGGCTGTACTGTATATGATGATCGAGTTTTGAAAATATGGATTAAAAAGGAAAAGAAGAAGAAAGTCGAGCGGCAAAGATGGTAAAAAGTCAGAGAGGAGAAGGGCGTGAAAATAAACAGCAGACCACACAGTCAAGATGAGTTTGGAAAAGAAAAAGAGTTGGGTTTTGGTGGTAAAAACTTTAACCACTACTGAGATATCATTCCTTTTCCAGCCTTTCCTATTTCCAAATTTTACATTATTTCTCTTGCTAACCTGCGCCGGACTTTTCTAAAAAGAGAGAAGAAAATATTAATAGTCGAGTTCTATTGATTTTTTTTAAAAATAGATTAAAATTTAGTGTTAGAATTTTGTTTGTGTCATATTTAAAAGTAAAAATGAATTTCTAGGGCATGAACTAGGGACAACCAAAAAATCTGATTTTCGGTATATTTTAATTACTTTGAACTTCAATTCGTGAAACTAGTAATATGCTCTTAGTAAAAAAAAAAAAAGGAAAAACAATAAAAGATTTTTCTGGACACACAATAAAAAGCTTACAAATACTTACAAATAAAAGATCTACAATAAAAATGTGTTTCAATGGTAACTATTTTATCATTGGTTTATCACATTTCCGTAGTTAGAATAGTTTGAAATTATCTTTGTGTTAGTTTTTTATTTTGTTCCCACACACATTAGACAAACCTAAGCCTTCAGTGTCTAACCAAATTTCTGTAAAGAGGTCTGTTTATCTTAAATTAGTCTTAATTTTGTAACGAAACTAGGCATTCACTGCTCACCCAAATCTTCGTTTGTCGCTCACCTCGGTTGCATTATCGAAAAAACGATTGCATTATCAAAAAGCAGTTCATGCGAAACGCATCAATATGGTCCATGCGTTACGCATGATTTTTTTTTAAAAAAATTCCATAATATTGTAGACAATAGTAATATGAGCGCGTGGATATGAAATTGGTCCAAAACGGACATCGTTTGCATATCCAAAAGGTCAAAACACAAATATGGCTCCGTTTGGCAAGATAACTAGCTTAAATTTGCTCATTTAAGATAGCTTATATAATTTCTCATTTCTCACGAGTGTTCGACACAAATAGCTTATTTTGTATAAATTTTGATTTGATAAGCTAGCTTAATTTCCACTCAAATTCATAATGTTCATATGCTAGCTTACAAAGCTGTTAAGCAAGCTTACGAAATTCTTGAATATTTCCTTTCCACTTAACCTCTCAATTATTATATAAATATTTTTATTTTCATAACCTTTTCTGTAATTTCACTATTTACTTTTAAAAAATTTCAGCTAATTTCTCCAAACACATACTTCGATTTTATCAAATTAAGCTACTTAAATCAGCTTCAGCTTCAACTACTGATTAAATTCAGCTACGCAATCAGCTTCAGTTACCACTACATAAACTATCAATAAGCTCCTTTTTACCGAACATACCCTATATTGTACATCATTTTTTGCAACAACAAATATGCGTTAAAACTTTCACTATTCTTTATAGTAAATACTAAATTAGTACACTTAACCAAGATAAATAACTATTTTATTTTAGTGATAAGTTTTTAGTACTTAAATTCACTCTATCAATATATTGTATAAGTAATAAATTCGTTACACTTAAACATAATTGCAGGAATATTCTTTATAATTTGAGCTTTCAAAGGGAAAACGACGTTCATTTTTGAGGAATTTTAAATACACGTGGTCGAATTGAAATTATTATCTACATAATCTAAAATAAATCATGCGTTATGCATTAATGAACCGTTTCTAGAATCCATGCAAAACTACAATAGAAAGTCATCTTTTGTATTTGTAATTTTTATACAACAAATATTTATACTCACTCAACAAATTACGGGTTAAGTTCCAGTGAGGATAAATCTTAAGGTGAAGAATAAGGACGATAAACACAAACATCGTTACGCATGAACACACATGTTATAATGTATGAACACATTGTCACCAATGAACACACAATGTGACATATGACACACATTATAACATGCACATACTTTGGCGTATAAATACAAACGTTATGACCGATGAACACACACATTATAACACATGAACACAAAAGTGTCATGAGTCTTAACTTAATAACTTATCCTCACTGAATCTTTTTCAACGAAGAAGTACTCCCATTAATCTCCTACGATCTCCATTTAACCGAATGTTAGGTAAAAAGGAAAAACATAGGTTTACAGCGCTCAAGTTTTACACCAAATACAAATACGGAGTGATTGAAAGCGCACGTTAGAGATGAGCCTAATATAGTACGCTTCTCCATCTGCAGTGCACATTTGCACACCCACAGCCACAGGCCACACCCCCATTAATTCTCTAATCTTTCTCCCCCATTTTCTTCATTTTTAATCTCAGTTTTTCCCATCCCTCCGATCTCTGTCACAGTGTGGTGTGGGTGAGAAGTGTTTTGTCATTTCCAAATCTTCATATCTCCTCCTTCATTCTTTACAGAAAACCTTTATATTAAATCTGTTGCTCTTTCAAGTGCCCCTCTTTATCCGCTCTCTTGTCAGCGTTCCTTTCTGTCGTCTGATCTTTATCACAATAATTTTCTCCCAGCCTTCTTTCTCTTCTTCTTATACCCTCTTCCCCAACTCTCTTCTTCTCAAACCCCTTACTTTCTCCAACTAAAAGCCCTTCTTTCTGTATCCAGTCGGGCTGAATTTTTTGTCTTCAGTTACCAAATTACCATCTGGGTTTCTTGTTTTTGGTGGGTTTTGGCTGTTCATCTGATGGGTGGAGTTGGAAGTTTGAAGTTCAGCTGCTGGGTTTAAAAGTAAGATTGTTTTTGTGTTTCTGTATTAATTTCCCTTTGATAGTGTACTTGGCATGCATCAAAATTCCAAGCTTCTTGTTGATGCAGGTTCATAAGTGCAAGTCTTTAACTCTCTTTTTTCTTCTGTATGCTGTCTTCTTCTGTCAGATGCCCTCTTCTTGTTTAAAATTTATTCTTTGTTGGGGGGATTCACATTCTTGTAAGAAGTTTTGGATATGAAATTATGGAGGTCTCTCTAGTCTAGCTGATCAGAAGTAGAAGCTCCTTCACTTTGCTATTTGGAAGAACTAAATTATTGAGGGAGTGAGTAAGATACTGAATGATATTTATGGTCGTGTATGTTACTTTTGATTGAGCACATAGACCACAAAAGATGCTAATTCTTCTTTTTGAAGTGCAACCGGAGAACATTTATGTCAATGTTCTCGTTTTGGGTGTGGGTTTAATGCTTCTTCATCAACTTTTATCCTTTCTTGTTTTGAGAATTGACCGAGAGAGAATTCCATCATAAAAGTAATAAAAAAAGAGGTTTTGGTAGGGTGATAGGGCAGGGGCAGAAGAGGGTGTATGGACTGTATCTGTGTACCATAATGCCATTGAATTTATCTTCCTCCTTTGTGGTTTTTCATCTTCTGTGGAGTAATTTAAATGAGTCTTAATTGTGTATTGTCATATCACAGGGCGTGAGGAAGCACCTAACCCTAAGCCTGTATAGCTGAATTCCCTTACTGTGCTATTTGATCTTCTGCTTTTAATTGCAATTCTCCATTGTCATAAGCTAGAATTACCTGATTTTTCTTATTAAATTAGTTTCTTTATAGGGTCCTGCGCCTATACTCTACGGAGTATGAAGGAGTATATGATGCTGCACTGTTTGCATTTCCAGGGTCAATCACTGATTAGTGTAATCACAGTTCACAATGCCAAAAAAGGCACTGTTCAAAAATTGACATATACTCTCATGAAATTATTTTTTCCTTCTTTTATTTTCTCCCTCTCATAAGTATATTGTAGCATATGACTGTATCAAAATTCCTGGCATGAACTAGTTTGCAGTTATTTCTTGAATCAACCAATCCCCTATTTGCATGTTGATCTCCACTGTGTATGGGTCAGGTCTGTGAAACAATACAACTCACTGCTCACTTCTTATTTTGTTTGCATGCTGTGAATTTCATGTTGGAGTACCTAGATCTAGTGTATTTAACAGTGATTCATCTTTTTGTAGTTTGATCTCATAAATGGGTGATTTCATAATTTATGTGTCAACTCAATTGAGAAATCAGCAAAACCTTATTCTTATGCATGAATGATGAATCTTCTTTGTATGTTTGTTTATTTAGTTACAACATGAGGTGTTTGAGACCATGGGAAATGCGTCATGGATATGAAGGAGAGGCAGAGGTGGAGTGGTGAAGAGGACGCCTTACTAGGCGACTACGTAAAGCTTTACGGCCCACAAGAGTGGCACCTCGTTTCCCAGCGCATGAGCGTTCCCCTGCATCGAGACGCCAAATCGTGTCTAGAGCGTTGGAAGAATTACCTAAAACCCGGGATCAAGAAAGGGTCGTTAACTGAGGAAGAGCAACGCCTTGTAATCCGCCTCCAAGCCAAGCACGGTAACAAATGGAAGCGAATAGCAGCTGAAGTACCTGGACGCACCGCCAAGAGACTCGGAAAGTGGTGGGAGGTTTACAAAGAGAAGCAACAAAGAGAGAACAAAGACAAGAGCAACAGCAACCACACGATCGACCCGATTGAGGAACGAAAGTACGACACAATACTCGAAAACTTTGCCGAGAAGCTCGTAAAGGAGCGAACACCAGCCCCGAGCTTCCTGATGACTGCACCACCACCACCACAGGTTCCTTCATGGCTGTCCAATGAGCCTCCGCCACCTCGCTCTCCATCCGTCACACTGAGTCTCTCGTCACCGACAGTGTCGGCCCCACCTTCCTCGATGACATGGCTTCAGCTCGAGCGGGGCCCACCTCCTCCGCCTGTTCAAAACATCCAAAGCATGATGGTGTATGGGGAGCTGGTGGAGTGTTGCAGGGAGTTGGAGGAGGGACAACGGGCATGGGCGGCACACAGGAAAGAGGCGGCATGGAGGCTTAAGAGAGTCGAGCTTCAGTTAGAGGCGGAGAAAGCTTGTAAGAGGAGGGAGAAGATGGAGGAGCTTGAGGCAAAGATCAGGGTTTTGAGGGAAGAACAGCAAATGGCTATGGATAGGATTGAAGGTGAGTACAGAGAGCAATTGGCTGGATTGAGAAGAGATGCTGAAGCTAAAGAACAGAAGCTTGCTGAACAATGGACTTCTAACCACATTCGCCTTACCAAGTTTCTTGAACAGATGGGTTGTCCACATTAGGGTTTCAAATTTTCAATCAAGAGATTAGAATAAGACTGATTGATGGATCTGTCAAATTGTCAACTGCTAAAACGTTATTCTGAATTCTGTTTCTGCTACGGGTAGAATCTAGTGTTTGTCTATTTTAGTTATGTTTGTGTTTTATTGTGCCTTTCATATTATCTCATTCTAGCAACATAATACTCCATCAAAGATCTGGTTCGGTGAATCTAGTGTCTGTTTCAGCTACTCATTATGATCTTGGATGGAATATAATTGTGGTATGTTGAGGAGCCCCCTACTTTTTCACATTTTCTTCGCCTATGACATCATTTTAAGCCTTGTTTGGCTGGAGACTTATTATTGATTATAATATACTCCCTCCGTCCCTTTTTTATGTTCTAATTTCCCATTTTTGGTGTCTCAATTTGATGTTCTCATTTCCATTTTTAACCACAAATCTTTACCAATATACCCTCATCAAAAACTCATTAATTTCCCCCAAAACCACAACAATCCAAAATACACTTTAATTTTTCTCTCTCCCATTATTTTTTCACTCAATCTTAACCCTTTAATTTCTCGTCTCTCGTCATTCTCTCATCCCAATACACTATCTCTCCTATTTTCATCTCTCTCTCCTCTCCCCTCTCCTCTCTCTTCTCTCCTTAATTCTCGTGCAAAGAAGGAAAATGAGAACATAATTAAGGGGCGAAGAGAGTATTATAATAGCTTTATACTCATAATCCACGTTCGGTAGAATATGTAAATAAGCTACTCCCTCTGTCCCATATTGATAGTCCCGTTTCCATTTTGAGCGTCCCCCTTTGATAGTCCCGTTTCCATTTATATCCATAAATTTCTTACCAAAATACCCTTACTTTTAATATTTTACTCCAATTTAATCATATCAATTTATAACCCCAATAACAGTTTATCAATCAAATCAACCATCTACATCATCTTCTCCAAACTAATCTTCTCCATTTATCACCCAACTACCTTCAACTCCATTAAATTTCTTCCATTGTTTAACTCATTTCTTAACTAAACATCAGATTTCATTAATTAAACACTTAACTTAAGCTAATTAAAATTTTATTCTATAATTACCGGCCAAATTAAGCACTTAAACCTATTAACCTTAGCCTAATCTACCCAGCCCAAAAACTACCCAGCCCAAAAACTACCCAGCCCAAAAAAAAACCCTAAACCTCCCTCTGTTAAAACCCTCTTCTCTTCTCTCTCGTTCACTGCCTCCACTCACAAACCCTAAAACACTCTCTTCTTTTCCTCACCGCCGCTCTTCTCTTCTCTCTGTTGGATCTTCCTCCCTCAAAATCGCCATGTCCATCGACTCCACTCACACTCGTCCCTCCCAAAGCTTCACCAAGAGTGAAACCCCTCCCTCTTTCGAGAGGAATCACCACTCCTTCTCGGACATGGAACCAGAGAGCTCCCCAACCTGGATGAGGGAGGAAGATCCGACGTCGGAGAGCCCAAACACCTCGAGTGGTGGGTGTTCTCTGTCGTTCCCTTGCGAAAAGGGGGCTTTATGCGACGGGAACCACCTCTACACTCCCGAACGGCGACAGAGCATCCCCACCACTCCTGAGTGGACAGATCCGGAGCCCAAACACTCAGTCGAGATTCACCACTCGCCTGAGCTTTCAGAGAACGAGGCGATTTCTCGTCCTCGCGAGGTGATAGTCATCCCGGATACGCCGACGCCGGAGAAGGTGATTCCCGATGGAGATGCTGTTGAGATGCTTCCTGGTGATGCTGTTGAGGGCTTTGATGAGGTGGGCTTTGATGAGGTGTCCCCTCCGCCGGTGTCCCCTGAGATTATTGTCATCCCTGACAGCCCTTCCCTCTAGCTAAGTCGCTCCTGTTATCTTATGCAGTCTTGCACATATTTTGTTTTTGCCTTTGTGGTTTTGGACCTCTGATGGACAGTACTGGACAATGTTTTGTTGTTTTGTGGATGTTTTGTGGTTGACTTATGTTTACTGTATTTTGTGGATTATTGTGTTGCATTGTCTTGTGGATTTTGGTTGGCTTGTTGACAGGTACTCTGAATTGAATAGTTAATCTATTCAGTTTGTGTATTATCTGTGATCCATTGAGCATTAGCATGGTTGGTAATCCACAAAATACAGAGTAACATTTGATGATCTACTGAGCATGGTTGTGCATAATTGGGTTTGATTCTCTGGTGTCTGACTGTGGATGATGGTTTTTTATCTCATCCTCTGCTGTCTGAATGTGGATGATGGATTTTTGGGTGCTCTGTTTGAACATATCACAAAAAACTGTCTATATGTGCCATAGGAACTCTTTTGCATTTGATTGTGACTTGTGTGATATTTTAAGTTAGTGTGTAGCCGTGTGTATTATCTGAGATATTGCAGTAATATCAGTGATGAATTTTTGTGATGCTTTTATATGCTCGGCTAAGATCACTAGCTTAACTTGCCATAAGAACTCTCATTTGCAATGAAGTAGATGCCTATCTGGTATGTGTAGATTAGTTTTTTGTGGTAACTGGTTTATGATGAAGCCTCATTTCTGAGATGATGATCCTAGTATTTTTGCAACTTAAATGTGCTATAAGCCACCAGTTACTTGTAACTGAATTGCTAGGCTTATCTGGTATTATGAGTTGTTAAAATTGGGTTTGATTCTATGATGTTTGGGGACAACTGAGACCTTGAAATCATAACTTCATTCATAGCATTCATATTTTCTTCCATTTTCCAAAAAAGATTAGCATACAAAAGAGTTTCTTAATGTCACATTACTCTCTAGTAATGTGACATGTAGAAACTGATAGAAAGCCTTAATATTACTGAGTGTTTGATGTCCCCTCTGTTGTTGGTTGTGTTGCTTCTTCATCTGTTGTTCTTGCTTGAGTGTTTGTTGTCCCCTCTGTTGCTTGCTGAGGTCTTGTACCATGAACTATCTCCCATGCTTGTTTGACAGCCCAGTCTGGGGCAGTTATTTCTCTTGGTAGCAAGCCTAGTGCTCTCATCTTTTGCTTACTAAAATGTGGCATGTCATACCCATTACCACCCTCTGATTTTAGAATTTCATTCATTACAAATTGTAATGTATGCCACACATCTGACAGTGTTAGTGGTGCCAACTCATAATAAGCCTGATGTACTGCAGCTAGCATTTCTGTAATGGTCTTTGGCATTTTTTTGTGCATTAATGATTGGATGCTCCTGAAAAATCCAAGGTCTAGAATATTAAGATCTGGACTATTTGCTGGTTGTTGTATCAATATGAATGTGAATCCTTCTTGTTGATACACTTCTTGCCACTGTGGATCTTGCTGAGTTATGTGTGGCCTTGCATTGTCTTGTTGAATGAATATTGTTGCATGTCTTCCCTCAGTTGGCCACTTCTCTTTGATTGCTGGAACAATTTGATTAATCAACATGTTTCTTGTTGCATCTTTGTTGACCCTTTCCACCAACTTGGTGACCATTGTCCCCTTATCTCTGTTTTTAGAATTCCTTTTTGCTGGTTCTTCAAATGAGAATGGAAATATACCTATTTTCCCATCAAAAGTGCATATCCCCTCTGAGTTGTATCTTGGTCTGGCAACAGCAGCTGTAAACATAACCTTTGGAATAAATTTGGTTGAACTGCATGATCTGTATTGGCCTTTTTCATTCCTACCTAGATACACTTTCTGTGATTTCCTTGTTTGAAAGAACCATTTCTCATCTATGTGTACAAAATCATACATAGGGTAGTACTCTGTTTTTGATTCTGCTGTGTCCCCTTTTAGCAGCCTCAAACACCATTTCAGCCTATTCAATTTATGTACATTTGACAAACCTGGATGAATGGCATTGCTATGTGGCTTGATTTCTCCTTTTTTGATTAGCCTATGACATGCTGATTTTGATATGTTCAGTGAAGCTGCCAAGTCCCTAACACATGTTCTGTCCCCCATGTTGATTGCTGATATTGCTGCTTGGTCTATCTGAACTCTCTTCCTTCCACTGAGGTGAAATTTTGTAGTGAATCTGTAATTTTCCATTTGCTCTGCCTGCTGCTTTGCTATATGCCATATTCTGCTTATAGTCTTACGTGCTCTGTTAAAATGTGTTGCAGCTTCATTTATGGCACCATGTGGTAGCTTGTCCCCTGTAGTTCGTTGGAGAAGAAAGGTTAGGATTTGCATCTTATCCAAACTGCTGAGCCGGGTAATGGGTGTCTGATGATGCTCTGCTGCCTCTTCATGCCCTGCTTCTGCTTCTGCTTCTGCTTCTGGATGATTGGCTTCAGGTAAGAAGTTAAGATCAAAGTCATAGTTATCCATGTCCCCAACTGGCCCTTCTTCTTGGGACCATTCTTCATCCATGTCCTCTTCATAGCTGTCGTCATCATCCAGAAGTGGGGCATAATTTAAATCAAATGCTGAAGACATCCACCCCGGCAATGATGCTCCACAGAGTTTGGTGAAAATAAGAGAATGAAGTGAAGTGGAAGAGAAGTGAAAGTGAAGAAGGAGCAAATATGGTGATCCGTCTGATGCTCCGCAGAGTTTTTAACTGTGTATTTATTGCTGTCAAAGGAATAAGAAGAAGAAGAATGTACATGAAAAGTGGGTATAGCTGATAGGGGTATTTTGGGTATGTAAATATGGTGATCCGTGTGATTGAATTTCTTGATTCTGATTGGTTAATAGAAATTGTATAGTAGCATCTGATTGGTTGGAAATAAAAAAATAATTTTTTCTCTCTCCTTTTCTCTTTCCTCTGCTGTACTTTTGCATTGCATTAAAAATTGTGCAAAGTCCCAAATGGGACTATCAATTCGGGACAGAGGGAGTATTTGATTAAGTACAATTTACTGTAGTCTCTGTTTCATTCCAGACTCTTCTCTTTTTCATATAATAATCCATTTTTCTATATAAGTTCATTATAATAGATTATTTTTAAATGCCGAACGCACCCTTAATGGCGGAGGCTTCAGTTTTCCAAATCAATGTTATTATGGAGTGTTTGTATTCCTTTTCATCCTCTCACCAAAAGTCAGTGGCTAAATCAAAGATTTTTGTGTCCACGAACATTTCTAGAGACCTCACTCGTCAATTGGAGATTGCAGAGTGGCATTGATGTCACAAGGAACATTGTCAACTACCTAGACCTCGCCAAACGAGGGTTGGTCCACTCGGCCAGTCCCTCTAACTTTGTGTGTATGGACAATCGATAAAGCCATTTCGGGCCGATAGGCCCAACCCGTGAGGGTATGAGGGTCGGATATGGTATGTACCTTAAGCCCTGGTGAGCCGGTAGGCCCGACCTGTATTATATATAAATAAATAAAATTTATTTAATATATATACTAAATTTAATGCTTGCTACGTATGAACTCAGACATCTTTGACAATGTTTTTTTATGCAGTCTTTTGGACAAGTTGTAATGCAGTTTTTTGGACAAGTTTAGTACAGTGTTTTTAAGCATTTTTATTCTTCTTCTTTTTGTAACTTTTATTAAAAAATAAACAAGTTTAATATAATCGGGCTACCCAACCCTCTATCGAAGACGGGTATGGACAATGTAATAGGCCCTACATCCTGGTTGCTGGCTAGCCCGACCTGCCAAAATGGGCCGAAAAAATGAGTTAAGCCCGGCCCTGGCCGCACATTGCCAGGGCTACAACTACCTCAACATGCCTATTTTACATTAGCGGGTCACCAACGACACGTTCTAAGAGCTTGTCGCTAAGGTTAAATCCAAACTGTCGGGCCAGAAACAAAAGACCCTTAGGCTTGCAAGTCGGATCACTCTCACCAAGGCGGTCCTTACATCTCTTCCTACTTATGCTATGAAATCCATTACATTGAAGGTGAGAACTTGGAAGAGCCTGGATCGTATGAATCAGATGTTCATCTAGTGAAGCAGTGATGAGGCCCGGAAGATGCACCTAGTGGCTTGGAGCTGACATTTGTACAAGCACAAGGGGGCCTTGGTCTTATATCCGCCAAGATGATGAACTTGGCGATCCTGCGGAAGCTCAGTTGAAGTCTTCTTATGGACAAGATCAAAGTAAGACGAAGTCCGAGCAACATAATAGATCAATCAAGTGAGTCCTTTTTAAGCGAATGGGATTATACGTGTCTGGTACTAGTATTCATACAATAATTGTGCATTACCAAGCCCGGTGGTAAGGGCTATGTCCCTTACCACAGGTTCCAGGTTCGATCCTGGAGGCCGGTATGACCAAGGGCCCGTCTGTTATATGGGGGCTCCGTGTCTTGCGTGCACCCAAAAAAACCCATGACCTTCGCGATCCAGCACCCCCTCGTTGCGGTCCGGTTGCTTGACAATCGAATTTGAGGATTTTAAGATAAATTGTACCCTGGTGGAGCTAATATTCCAGTTATTTGTAGAGGAAAGAAATATTGGTGAGTCGACAAAAACATATTCTTCTTCGTGTAACTGGGTTACTGAACTAAAAAAGGGATCCTTTAAAAAAAAAAACTAAAAAAGGATGAATTGTGTTGAATTCATTTCCTACTACCTAACTGGTTTATTTTGATGTCTACATTTGACAATATTCAGAAACTATTCCAAAGTAAACCTATGTCTGTGGCTGAATCCTGTACATTTGCCAATGTGGCTTTCTAAAACATTCTCTCTCTGCCCATCTTCTTTACACTTTCTTCGGGCCTGGATAATATATGCACAACAAAACACAAGTTTAGAACCAAATTAAAAAGGAATTCTAATATTAATAACTTGGTTTAAAGAGTTAACTTACTCTGTTCACTGTCTACTGTAAATTCAAGCTTCTTCTCCACAGATTTCAACACAGCAGCACGATCCGATCTGGATCGATACGAAGGAGATGCATTCAAGTTTTTTCTAGAGTAGTATTGAAGTGTTCTATCACTATGAGAAGAAGGGGTTTCACAAAGCGAGCTTCTGTCAATCTCAAGTGATTGAGGTTGTTGCGGCTTTCTTTTCCTTATTATAGACGGGGTGTTGGGGAATGTGCTTGCAGCATGTCTCAGAATAGATTCAGGGCTACTATTTGCATTTAAACCGTTGCTCTTCACACAAGGTGGAGTGAAGAAGATTCCGGGCAGCATCAAATTTGATGTTGAAGGACTGCAAATCTCAAATGTCTGAAACTGAGTCCTCATAGGGGTACTGACAATTTGTTCTTCATGTTGTGGCATAAGATTTCGATCTGCAAACTCATTCAAAAGGTTAAGAGTAGTGGACTCTAGCTGCATTTTAGTTTCTTCTTGTCTGCCAACGTCTGTAGTGCCTGATGAAGTTTGAGCAGATGAATCAGACTCCTTAGTGGATGAAGGTGGCAATTTGCTACTTGACGTCGATGGTTTATTTTCATCTCTGAAACCGTGAGTTTGAGGACTACTCTTGGATATAGGTGGGAGTTTACCTGAAGCCAAGTAAAAGTCTAGCTTTTTCTTCAAAGAACTATTCCAGTGATTCTTAATTGAGTTGTCGGTCCTAAACAAGTCAAGACACGAATCAGGAATTAACAAGAATGCATAAAACACAAAAAAACGCTATATTATCAAATGAAACTCTAAACATTGAGTTCTACATTTCATTAGCTCTGAGATCAATCAAAGCAAGGTCCAAGCTATTATATTTCCAACATTTAATAATAATGTCAACGAGCATCAAGCACCGATTAGAGGTGGAATCCGTCACGCGCCCCAAGGTATTAACTCTATAAGCATAGTAAAATATCTAAGAATGGAATATAACTCTATAGATCCGTACCTTCCTGGCAAAACCTTTGCTATTTCAGCCCATTTATTACCGTATAAGCAATGTGCATTCATGAGGGCTAGTTCCTCGTCTAGCGTCCATGCCTCCTTTTTTATCCCCGGATTCAAATGATTGTGCCACCTGCATTAATGTGTAGTGAAACCAAGGAAGTCAACAAAACATGATTGAAATCATTTCATGGCACTGAGCTAACAATGATCATATTATTTGTCTCACATACCCCAGGGTAGAAAGGATAATATATTGCAAGACAAATATATAAATGAAAGAAGTAAAATATTAATGTATCCCCAATCTGTAAATTCACCTTTCTCGGCATTGTTTCCCAATACGTCCTGGTAGGGACTTTGCGATCACAGACCATTTTGTTGGGCCATATTTTGCAACCAGGTTAACAATATTCTCATCCTCCTGCAACGGGGAACACATCAGTAAAATATATTGTGTTCCATACACAAACATTATAAAAAAAAAAAACAGAAGTGCACCTCTTGAGTCCATGGTCCCTTAATGAGTTCTGGATTAAGAACTTTCTGCCATCTATGTAAACACTGAACTTCTGATCTATCTGGGAAAAATTCAGCTACATATACATTGTTGTGACAGGGAACAAAACAAACTTCTGGTCAGAACACAACCATATGAAAAGCTAATAGGTGGATTTACGTATAATTAGGGAAAAAACCCACAGGAGACAGTTTTGCAGAGGGCTACTACATGAAAGCATTTAGCACTTAACTATCTGCAGGTAGAGTCCAAGTAATATATGAAACACATGCCATCTCTAATCTTATTAGCCTTGATTTATGAAAAGCCTAACACCTTTTCTATGTCCATTGACGATGACCTAGCGACTAAAAAATAAGTACGCTGAAGTTGCAAGTCAGTCTCATCTGACAAGAATTTGAGGAGAACTCTGAGTTTATAGTAATTCTCATGTAAATGATTGCATGTTTACTAGAATTTGACAAATCAATTATACATTTATAGTTCAGTAAATGAAAACAAAAGTTGAATAGTTCCATTCTTGTTCTAGATCTTCAAGAACATGAATGGAGGTATAATAGTTTCAGAACTACTAAGTATTTTCAACAATTATTATAGAAATTGGCTGTTTATCATAAAAAAATACCTATTTTCTTCCAGCTCTTGCCATTATACGTAGCAACAGTAATTATACATTTATAGTTCAGTAAATGAAAACAAAAGTTGAATAGTCCCATTCTTGTTCTAGATCTTAAAGAACATGAATGGAGGTATAATAGTTTCAGAACTACGAAGTATTTTCAACAATTATTATAGAAATTGGCTGTTTATCAGAAAAAATACCTATTTTCTTCCAACTCTTGCCATTATACGTAGCAACAGCCCTCCTTAGTGTCTCATCCTGAGGAATGAAAATACATTAACCAACACATAGTATAATCTGAAAAACTTTTAAGAGAATGAAGCACACTGAATAGAAGAACACAAAATAAAAGGGTATATTCTGAACTAGCCAGGAGTCATCTAAATGCTTCACATCTTAACAAATGTATGCAGAGTCACAAACCTCTTCTGGTGTCCAACCACCCTTTGCTCGTCTAATGGGACCAGTAGTTCTTCTGGAGAAGAAAAACAGAAGGTAATTAGTATAAACCTAATTCAGAGTTCAGAGGAATCATTATCATCTCATACTTGTACTTCTGCAAACAGTTAACTTAAATCCACCATAACCTTCGTAAAGTGAAGGATATTTGTGATTTAGAACATCATATAAATGTTCAATCTACATGAGCAAATCATAAAATAAACCATAATTAGTTTCCTTCAGTTTGGAAGGAAACGGAGTTTTTGGTGACTACATTCATTTATCAACATGCATATCTGAGACCCCACTAGAAGTAGTAGCAAGAAAAAAGAGTAACTTGAATACTTTCCAAATTAAAAAACCCTATAACATAGAACTAGTCAATCTAAGGAATCTTTATTGCGAACTATAAGAAGCAAGATAATTCTACATATAGCAATGCTGCATACAGCACAATGCTACTATATTTACAGTAAACTCAAAATACGATCAAAATCCTGAATGACTATCAAATATATAAAAGGTATAACCCTGATCCAGTGCACCTTATGCAGTTAATATGCTTAATGAACCTAATTTAAGTATTCGGTTAGTCGTTATGCAAATTCCTAATTGAATGAGACACGGAGTGTAGCCAAGCCAATCGAATCGAAATCCGCTTCACAAAAATACTGAGCAACCAGAAGTTTTGAATGAGCATGATACCTATGCGACGGTGATGTTGAAGGTGGGCTGCTACCACCCGGTGATTTCAAATCTATGCTTCCACTTCCTTGAGAAACCGATGAACTTGAAGCTACTGCAGATTGTTTATTCTCCAAGGGGCATTCATCTCCTCTACCATCCACTTCATCCATTTCCTCAAACTGTCACCTGTTCCCAGAAGTAGAATCAGACTTAACAATCAGAATCAGCAAAATCCCCATCAATACTCGCCCCACAAACCCTAATTTAACTCTTCTATACCTCACTACAACTACACCAATAACCAGAGAACAAGAGTGAATCTTCAAAAATCCTTATGAAATCAATAAAACACCGCAGAACTCCAAAGAAATGATTCAATCACGCTTAGGGCTACTAGATAAGCAGAATTCACTCCAAAACTCACGAATTTTAGACGAATCTCCAAGCTTCAGCATTCTAAATATGAAAAACAGAAGAAATCAATCAGGAAAACAACAGAAGTAACAATCAATAAGAGATCACGCGAAAAATTGTCCGGAATTGAACTCACCAGCATCAGAAGAAGATAAAGTGGCGGGAATTATGCATAGGTCATCCTTCGATCTCGACGAGGAAGCTTCCACACAATCACAACAACAACAGGAATCAGCAGAAGAAGATGCGAGAGAGAGAGAGGAAGAGAAGAGGGGAATTGCACTTAGGTTCGAAAAACCTCGCCCGTTGAAAGATGAGAGAAATTGATTACAGGAAAAAAAAACGAAAAAACAAATTGAAAAACGTTAACGAATACTTGTATAAAAGATCACCGACGTGGCCGTTTGGTGCCGTTAGCGAATATGAGGAGATCCGAACCCTATCTCCTAACGGCGCTTTCGTTTTGACGGTTATATTTAAGGGTATAAAGGGAAGACGTTAAGGAAAAAAAAAGGGTTTGAACCTCAAACGGCACTCAAAGAGAAGAGAAGTAGTCGTTAAAGCAGGGGCATGTTTATAGATCTTTGTGGGTTATTTTCCACCGTTGGATTTGGAAGGGAGTTCGACCTGTATACGTTGATCTTTATGTGCTGGATGGTGTTTATTGGACGGTCATGATCTTACTCCGAGATTGAATCCACGGTGATTATATGTATTAGTCGTTACTCGTTTTTTTTTGGGTGAAATTAGTTACTTCGTATATTTGAAGATTTCGGCTTTTTATTGATAGAAAATGGGAAAAGATCGAATGAGGATGTGTCTTTTCCATGAGGAATAAAGACACATCTCCACCGTCCATGTGGCATATTTTTCCTCAAATTTGTTTTTCTCTTTCTTCTTCCTTCTCCTTTCTCGCGATGTCGCTCTCTTCCTTCTCCTTCGATCGCCGACGCTCATGGATTCCTCCTCTAACTCCCTCGCCGCCGACATCACTTCCTCTGCGCAGATTGGATCTGTTTTGATCGATTCAGGTAATAATACGTCTTTGACATCAATTTATGTTGTTGACATGAATTATTCCATTGGATTTAAGCGAATTGGATAAATTATGTCTTAGATGATGTTATAATTTCTTCTACAGTAAGTCGGATTTGCATTTTAGCTCAATTGTGTTTGTTGTGGTGTTGCTTTGATTTGAAAAGTGTATTTAGGCTAGCTTTTCTTAAGCTCGGAATCTGCACTATACGACAGTTGATTTGGAAAGGGTATTCGAGTTGAGATCTGAATTGTTTGTATACTCTTCAAGTTTAGAGTTTTTCAAGAAAAAATGCTATTATCGAGCAAAAAAATTTGTTTCTCTAGTTCGACCTCTGTTTCACACATTCTGTTCAGTATTTGAGGATTCTCATTTTCTGATGCACGCAGATCATGTGACTACTGCACACATAAGGCTTAACTGTTGCACACAAGTAACAAGTGATGCACACAATATTGTTTTGACTTATGTCCTTATCTTTTAAGGGATGTATATAAAATTGAGAGTAGTTCGACCTTTAATTTAGAGATGCATATAAAATTAAGACATTTCTCTCACATTCTTTGGATCTCGTTATCTTCTTCATGTATGCACGCATAAGATTAAGATTTGAAATTGATTTGAAACTATTTTGATGTAGTATACAATATGTTTCTTATACATTAGGTCAAGTGACATGGAATCAACTTTTGAGGTTGTTCATTATGATGGATATCAAGGCTATGCTAGCATGAAAATCTTTGATGGCAAAGTATTTCGAAGAAAGGAGAAAAATTAACGGACGCACGCCACCTGTTTGATAAAAATCCCCAACCAGATGATTTATCTTACGATACAATGTTGGCTTATTATGCGCACACTGCTGATTTGAAAATTGCTAGGGAATTTTATTTAACAGATTCCCTTTAAGGATATTGCTTGTTATTTTGGCTTGTTATTTCTAAATTTGTTATGTGTTTGATACTTGCAAACACAAAATTGTAAACAAAAGCGCACAATTTGTTTTGAGTATTCCATTTTTTGGGTGCTTTCTGATTGATTATTGTAAACAAAAGTAACATCATGATTTTATGGAATCATAATAAGCCTCGACACAATTGCAAGACATGCCAAAAATTTGTGTATTAAGTTTGAGATAAAGGAGCACTAACCAATGCATACAAGAGTACTGACCCATGCACACAGAGGCAATGTCTCATGCACACGGATGCACAAACTCATGCGCACGGACTATAGAGAGATAGTTTTTGTTTTCTACTACAAAATTCTTTCGACATAAAGACGGAACCACTTGAGATTCTTTAGGGTGTTTTTTACAATAATACTGACTCATGCACAAATTAGCACAAACTTATGCACACAGAAGCACAAAGGCACACACACCGATCCCCTGACTCACGCACACACATTTTTCTGAGATTTTAGAGTAATTTAAAATCAGTTTTCTGCATTTCCACAACAAAACATACTCAGAACAAGCCATCAAGTAGAATCCGTTACACGATCTTTATATGTGAACCATACTACCTTCCAAAAACTAGAATCTAGTACACAAAACATCAACTAGAATTTGCTACACAATTTTTATACATGAACCACGCTACCTGCCAAAAGCTAGAATCTACTACACAATTTTGCCCTAGTTCCTACTTCTTCTTTCTAATACCAGCTTCTTTAAAGGGTCTTGCAACTTTTGAGGGTTGTTCTCTTCAATTATTCGTAGTGCCCTTTTATGCACTTCATTGTGTTCGTCGATGAGGAGATTGTAAAGGTACTTTAAACTCAAATTAGTAATCTTCTTGTCTCCTTTCTTAGGACCACACTTCCAGCCCGATCCGTGTAGGTTTTTATGTGCTTTTCTGCGTCCATGTTTTTGTTCATGAGGAAATTGACAAAAAGGGATCTATACAAACAACAAGGAAAAAAAGTTTTGTTTCTCACTTTCATTGTACAAGAAATAATGCTATAGTTATTTTACTATGCCAAACAACATACTGACTCACGCACACTAATAAACAAACTCATGCACACATAAGCATAATATCATACACATAGAGGTATGTGGCATAAAGCATAAGAACTGATGACTATTAAATTACCAACAAAAGCTTTTGGTGTTTCAAATATTATAAGCACTTAACATGCACACACATATGTTGAAACTGAAGTTGGACCAACTGTTCGAGATAGACTAAATTTATGATATACATAGTTACTCATGCACACAATTATAATCAGATTAAAAGTTTATGGAATATGCAATAAAACTCATATATGAACTAAATTTATGAAATACTAAATTTCTTCATACACGCAAATCGTATAATTAATACACATAGAAAGAAAAAAACTCATGAACACATAAGGTGAAACTCATGCACACAAACGGTAAAACACATGCACACATAAGGAAAAATCGATGCACACAACTATATTCAGATTAAAAGCTTATAGAACATGCTATAAAACTTATATAAATTGAATTTATGAAATAAAGACTTGTTTCTTCACAAAAAAGGTATAATAAATGCCCACAATGAAATGAAATTACCATTTAGTATTGATATTGTAGTAGTTGGAATGGACATGCATTAATTGAAAATTGAGTTGAGTTGCGCTAACACGTATACTAGTTAAAATTAGAGCTGCACTAAAGTCGAAACTAAAGTTACACTAATTTTTGGGTGGAGGTGGAGCAACTTGCATTATTCCATTCTAATTCCAATACTTTGGTGTGTCACCTACAGTTTATAATACAAATGTATTGTCAAATTTCACATACATTTTATGCTTTGGTTGATGCTTAAAAAAACAAAGAATGCAAACACTCATGCACATTGAAGGCAAATTCTCATGCACACATAAGACAAAATCTATGCACACATAAATTAAACTTCATGCACACACTAGGTTCAACTCATGCACATAGCTACAATCAGATTTAAAGTTTATAGAACAAAAAAAATGATGCACACAAAAGGTTATACTCATGCACATAGAAGTAAAAACTCATGCACACAAGAAAAAAACTCATGCACACAACTAAATTCAGATTTAAAGCGTATAGAACATGTTGTAAAACACATCTATACATTAGATTTATGATGCAGACAAACATGTCAAGAAAAACATGTCAAGAAAATAGTCATAAAGTGCTAACTATGCACACAATGTCTCACTCATGCACACAAATGAATTTACTTTTGCACACAGATGTATTGACGAATCATATGCATACAAATTAGTAATGTTTAGATCAACATCCATCTAACAAACTCAAGCTTATATTGAGAGAGGTAAGTAAATCCTTAGATTAAAAATCATCATCCATTGAACGCAAGAAAACTAGTAGGCTAGAACCTACAAAACACCTCCTGGTAGCACTCAGATATGCAAGACTCATGCACACAGAAGATAAAACTCATGCACACAGAAGGTAAAACTCATGCACACAAAAGGTAAAATTGATGCACATAACTACATTAAGATTGAAAGTTTATATAACATGATATAAAGCTCATATATACACTGAATTTATGAAATATAGACTGGTTCATGCACACATAAGAAAAAACTCATGCACACTAAAGGTAAAACTGATGCGCACAACTAGTTTTCTTGTTCATGCACACAGAAGGTCTAATACATGCAAAAAAATCATGCACACGTCTAATCAAACTAATAGTTTATACAACTTACAGTGATTTCTCGATTTACATTGATAAGTCCGCGGAGAATAAACCTTCAAACCTAGTAATTTTGGATCTAATTCTCAATCTCATTCACTAATGCACACAAACACAAACTAGTAACTATAGAACATTCTATAAACTCATCTATGCAAACTACTTGTTTATACAAACTAAATTATGCAGTTCAAAGATAATTACCTTAAATCTAGCAATTCTCAGTCTTATTTTTGAATTTCTTCCAGATATGCTTCAAATTAGGCGAGTTGGACATAGATTTGAAGGAATTGATTGAATTTGTGAAGAATCGCTTCCTCACTCCTCTTCTCTTGTGGAATCGTGTGTAATTGCTTTCAAATTGTTATGAAATCGAGTGAAATCGCTCCGTCTTCATGTGAAAACGCTCCCAATCTGTTTTTCGGCGATAGATCTCCTACCTTCCTCTTCATCGAGTTTGAATCGGACTGAAATCGAGCGTAGAAACTCCGTATTCAGCCTTAGGAATCGAGCGAAGCGGTCCAGTTTTGGGAGAGAAAATTCCAGATCTGAATTTGACGGTGTATGGAAGGATATGAAGTAATGAGGAAAATTTTAGGTTTTTATATCACGGGCCCCATCTAATCTTTGGTTGCTTCTGGGCCTTTGAATCAAGTTGATCCTTAGTCCTTATCTAAAGAGGTGTCCTCATAGGATTCTCACCCTAGAAAATGTTTATAAAATTAGTTAATAGTATTTTAGTAATTAACTTTTACATATTTTATATTTTATTTTATTTTGCATTATTAAGACGGTAAGACCTCAATAAGTTTTTTTTTATGTTAAGTAAAGTTTTTTCAAAATTACGTGCTTGTAAAATGGTTAACTCTAAGCTTTTCAACGAATAATTAAACTATTTAGACAATTTAAGATATTAAACTTAAAAAATAGTACTATGACACTTTATTAATAATTATAACATCTTTATTGACTGTTTAATTATTAAAATTAATAATTATTTACAAAAAAAGATAGTTAATTACTCTAATTGCTCAAAAATCCCGTACGAAAAACGAAATAATTATTATGTGATATAATAAATTATAAATATATTATATAAAAAATTAACCATCTAAATCAGAAAAATAATACTTTGTTTTTATTATGTACGTCATATTCATGTATAATATTATGTACATCATATTTATATATATATATACATATATATATATATATATATATATTATACAGATGTGCTTACAAAGATAATTTCCAATAGTAAAGATCTTATATGAATAATAAGATAAAACTAATCGATAATTTCCAATAGTAAAGATCTTATATGAATAATAAGATAAAACTAATCGATATGATATCATATCGATTAGTTTTACCAAAAGAATCTTATGATGATGTACCACATCTTTGGAGCAAATAAGATATCCACTAGTGAAGTGGACAATCGTTTTACCAAAAGAATAGTAGGAGACAGTATCATCTGGCAAACTAGGTGCAGGAAGGAACTTGCAACATGTAAAATTGTTAAGAAGACCATTAATATTAGAACAACATTATTATCATCTGGCCACAATGACAGAAATGTAAAAAAGGCTAACATGACAAAGGACCTTCCCTGTCCTAATTCTTGACCAGCATTATCTGAGGGTTAAACCCTTTTCAGTTCTACAAGAGCTTTGTTAACAAATATGCTCTAGGAGATTTGAAGGCAGTCAAATACCTGAATTGATAAATAACAACAAAATCCAATGTAATAAACTATTTTAAGGTCCAAAAAGCTTCATGTGTTGCACAGGAACACACTTAATCTGTTGTAGCTGCACCCTGGTTAAGCTCTGCAAATCTGAGACCAACGCGCATTGAGTGCTTCAAGAACTTCTCAGCACACCTTCGGACACAAGTCTCCTCTTGCTTGTCTAGGGTTTTGCGCCTAAAGTTGTCCACACAATCACTGAAGCATCTCTCCACCAGCGAATTGTACATCCTCAAGCTGCAAATGTAACAAAAGGGAGAATAAGCTATAGTCTATAGGCATATAGTAAGAAAGAAAATGCAAGAGAACAGAGCATAAGCTATAAGTATCCCAATTATATCATGTGTACCACAATATTGTCATCAGAAACGTCAAAGTTCAACAGTATTACAGTAAAAATTTAAGTGAAATACTGAAGTTCCACTGAAACAAATGGAAAGTCTGCAATAGCACCAGTGCACCACAAACAAGAGGACAGAGCTTGACTCATTGGTAGTATAGCAAAATAACTTGTGCATCTCAAAGGAATCAAAATTCTAAATTCAGCATCGATTTAGATACCTCATGAATGGTAAAAAGAAATGATATTTAACATATATACCCTCAGAGAGCATTAGGGTTACGGACCAGATTTTTTGAAACCTATGGACCGGGGACCGGACCGGATTTTTTGAAACTTATGGACCGGGGACCAGACCGGAATTTCCGGACCGGTATTTTTTATATATAAAAATTAAAAAATTTATATTTTCTATACTATTTTATTTATTTTTTAAATTTATTACGGTTTCCGGTCTCGGACAGGAAAATTGATAGACCCGGACAGGACCGGAACCCGAAATTTCTAAAATATCCAGACAGGGCAATTTTGGTCCGGTCCGGGCAATTTTTGTGCAACCCTACAGAGCATCACAAATAAGATGGCGAACATGTAATTATAATGCAGTATGCCAGTTTTGCAACCCACTTTCACTCATTCCAACGAATCCATTGAAAGCAAAACATACAAGTTACTTCTGATGTTTTATTGATCACAAACATAAAAATAATTTAACTTCACCAATCTATTATCTCAAAACGTTCCCTTACTATGTATCGGCTTCTCGGGATCAAGCTATGACAACTTCGCATATCACAAATCTGAAGCTACAATGTTCAACCATAAAATTTCCCACATCAAGTCAATCTCTTTGTCAGTATTAAACAGAATTTTCTCTGAACTTCAAAATCAAGACTCTTACTTTATTGAATATGAACTGCTAACCAATTCGGCGTTCAAATAAACCCAAATTAAACAAGCAAGCGAATCCAACTCTTTGTCAGTTTTAGATAGAATTTGCTATGAACTTTACCTCAAGACTCTTACTTGATTGACTATGAATTGCTAACCAATTCGGCGTTCAATCAGACTCAAATTAAACAAGAAAGCGAATCCATTTGAATCGGGAGAGTAATAACCTCGTCGCACGAATATTCATATTCATAGCTCTAATGCACAAGAGCAATTGATATAAAGCAAAACCAATAGAAGAAGAAGAGGACACAATTAGGAGAGGACCTGTCACGGATCTGTTGCTGGTCGACCATGGAGGCCATTCGGATCTTATCTTCCTCAGGAAGATTGTCGAGATCGCCGAGCATGCTCTTGTCCATTTTTTCTCTTGAGATTACGGCTGAATGTTCTCTTTCTCGGTTTAGGGTTTTGAGCAGTGAGGGAAACAAGCAAGTTGGGTATGCAAATTCGCTGAAGTAGTCGTGTACAAGATTTTATTTTATTTTATTTTATTTTAATCGAGTTTAAAAAAAGCCCTTACTAAATAATGTACCGGGTAAACGGGTCGAACGGATTACGTTCGGGTCAAATAAGTCAATAAAATCGGTCGAGTTTGGGTTCGGGTTAGGGTCAACCCAACGGACTTCGAATGTTCGATTTTTTTTATTGTAATAAAGAAAATAAAATTTAGACAATATTTTTATAATAAAATATTATTATTATATTATTATTTAATAATATACATTGTTATTTTTTATTTAAATGGAATAAAACATATGAAAAGTGGGTCCCTCGACGAGTTTCGAGAAGTTCTGGTTGGTCTGGGTTTGACCCAACGAGTCTCGGGTCGGCTCAGGTTTGAACCCAACTGGTTTCATGAGTTTTCGGGTCGGGTTGGGTCGAGTTTTTTTCGGGTCGAGTCGTCCCAACGGATTGGGTCAGCTTTTGACAGGTCTACTAAATATCGTCCGGGTAATTTCCTAAATACCGTCACAGTTCTTTCGTAATACGAGGGAGTTTTTGCGTTACACGGGATTTGACCTGTATAAATAGGTCAAAACTCTACTTAGGCCCATTTTTACCATAAACTGCCGCAAAAAACAGAGAGCTCCTTCCAATCACCCTCTTCTCAACCCTAATCTTCAATTAAGGTATGTTTTTTATGGTTTTATACTTTGTAATGCTGATTGTAGATGAATATATGTTGTTTGTATATGAAATTGCATATTATATGATGATTTTGATATTGAATGTTGATATAGAAATTGTTTTATATAGAAGTAGATTGTTTGGAATGGATGAAAGATGATAGTTTTTTATTATGGTTGATTAGTGAATGTTTTTTTGATATTGAATAGGTACAAATGCATTATGGTTACGATTTTGATTAGGGTTTAGATTTTATTTAGGGTTTTTATGTTGATTTGAGAATTTACTTAAATTGATAGGTTTTTAGTTAAAAGTGTTGAATTTATGTTGAATTAATATGAAAATGGTATAAAATATTGCCGGAATGTGTTTGGCGATGGTGCGATCGCCGGAGAAGAAAGTGTGATGTCACGCGCAACTCCGCGCAATTATTATGCAATTTCCTATTCCGCATTGTCTTCTGCATTCCACATTGCCCATTCTGTTTTTTTTTTTCTGTATTCTTTGTGATATTGATTTTGCTTTGTATTGTTTTAGGCAATGGATCGTCCAAGACGTTCGACTTGGGTTAGAAATTGAGACGAAAGGAGGAAAGCCACCAGTTGACAAAGGAAAAGGGAAGAAGAAAAGCAAGAAAGCAGCCCCCGATGAGTTGTTCTCGGAGAGGGACCCAACGCCTCATATCAGGAGTACTCAGGTAGGCACAGTTACGCGTGAATTTGCATTACAGAAGTTGTAATGCAGATTTACATTTAAATAACAGTGCATAATGTTTAAATATAAAAAATAGTGAACATACCTGTTTGTCGTGTTATTCACAAGAGTAAAGACTTTATCCGTCCATGCTGAAACAATTCTTTCCTAGTAAGGGTTTGGCCAATTCTCTCTCACGTAGTTCAATACGGTTGGACAAGCGGCTCATTCCCTCTCAAGTATCTTCAACTTTTTATAGTAGTCTTCTTCAGTGGTGTGCCCATATCTTTCTTGCCTTTGGCCTATATGTTCTTCCTTACATGTGGTCTACATAATAGAAACTTTGCATTTGTGCATAACATGTCCGTGACATTCATAAGTGCCATCTCTCGGTCTGTGACGAAGCAAGTAGGCGAGACTCCTATTCTCAAATACATCGTCCGCAACTGCTCCAACGTCCACAAATAACTTTCCTCGCTCTCCGCCTCTAAAAATACCCCGCAAATGAAAAAATTCTTCCATGTAGAAGGCAAACCAACTATCTTCAGAAAATGAACATTGTACATATGACCAAAATACAATTAAGCAAAGAATTGTGCATCTGTAATGTGTTTTCCCGCGTTACGCTGAACGGTGCTTCTCGCGTAACGCGAGAAATTACTTTGTTCCATAATCTTCTCAAATAAAATCCAGAAACATTGAAGGAAGGACATTTCTCGTGTAACGCGGGACACATATCCACGCGTTACACGTGAATAATTTTTACCATATATATTAAATTTCACATGAATTAAAGAACAAAATGATAAAAATCAGAATGATATATACTTACTTGTTTGTGCTATAAGTTGAATACAACAAAAGGACACATGGAAACGTCTTTAAGAGCTTCATTGATTCCGGACTAGCAAAGAACAAGTCACCTATCGTCGAAGGATTTTTTGCACTTGACATATACTCCATGAAGTAGCTGTTCTCTTTGCATTTGTGGAAGAATTCTTTAACCATGGTTCTACCTTCCATTTCTTCTTTCCTTATCCAATCTACCAAACTGTACACTTGTCTCTTCTTGGTGCAGTTTAAAGGATCATTGTTTGACTCAGTGTAAAATCTGATTAGAAGAACAGTGAGAAAGTACCATCTCACGAGTTGTTTTCTT
Source organism: Oxyria digyna (assembly GCA_029168935.1). Classification (NCBI taxonomy): domain Eukaryota; kingdom Viridiplantae; phylum Streptophyta; class Magnoliopsida; order Caryophyllales; family Polygonaceae; genus Oxyria; species Oxyria digyna. The sequence goes on from JAPVLV010000017.1 coordinate 3,352,275, forward strand.
CTGATCAGGGGTCACCCTCCCAACAAATGCCTTCCCAATCAAAGTATCTCCAATAGGATGGTTGTGCAAACCTAGACCTGATCAAACTGGGGCCGGCCCGCCCTGGCCCTCCCAACCCGCCCTAGAAAATGAGAGGATATGATCAACCAGTTTTATCCATCAGGGCCGGCCTTGCCCGATCCATTTTATAAAAAGGAGGATATGGTTTCAGAGTTTGGTCGTTAGGGTTGGCCCTACCCGGCCCTTATTATATATAATAAATATAATTTTAATTGCATTAAATAAATAATATTATATAAGTATAAGTTAGTATTAGACTATTAGTGATGTGTCCGTGGGCTATGTTGATGATGATGAGGATGAAGGTTCAGATGTGAGTAAGGTTACCGCGGCATAGCTGATGACGAGGATGAAGATATAGACGCGACTACGATTACCACGACATAGATTTACTAGAAGTGAACAACCCTTTAATTATGCATTTTGAACTTTGAATTGTTATGTAAGTAGGTTTTGAATGTTTTGTGTATGCGTTTTTGGAGTATAAAATTTGAATTATGTAAACATTAAACATGTTTTGAACTTTGAATGGTTTTTTAATTATTAAAACAAGTGTAGAGGGTCGTCCTGAGGGCCGCCCTGCTGGTCCTTGTGGAAGGATATGGGCAAGGGAATTGTCCCATTTAAAATGGCAGGGCTTGGCCCGACCCTGTTTAATGGACAGAAATATGATTTTGGCCCGGCCTAAGTCCAGCACTAGCCCTAATTTGATCAGGTCTATGCAAACCACAAACAACAGTTACTCTCCAAGTATCTTCAATACGATTCTCCATATGCTTCAACTCAAATGGACACCCCACTTTCTTGCTTTGTGTTTTTCCTCACAAAGAGACCTTTAGACTTATACTTTCCCCCTTTCTCACAAAGGAGTTGAACCCTTCCACTTTGCCTCGGTAAAGATGGTCTAGTCCTTTGTATAGAGACCATAAACTTATGTTGCTTTGCAACGTTGAACGCCCACAAATGACATAATTCCTTAGAGGCAAACACTTGCTACGTTGTAAAAAATTCCGAATAATCCTTAGAAACGACATCTTCCTCACATCGGGATCATCAAACTTTGGTGCAGTGCGTAAAGTAGGAAGAAACCACATCTCCTCTCCTGTAACCGGTCTCAACGTAGGTGGGTTAACAAACTGTAAATCAAACGCATCATAGTTTGATGACGCTTCATATGTACATGACAATTCATATGTAGATGGAACATGCACTTCATAAGTAGATGGCACGAACAATTCATATGTAGATCTCACATACACTAAGTAGATGGCACAAGCACTTCGTACGTAGATGGTTGATAATAATCACCAAACTCAATCCCTAAATCCAATGACGATGGCGGACATGGCCCCGTGGATGTTGAGTAGGTGTAGTCATTCAACTGGATTGTACTCAATCCAGTAAACAAAGAAAAATTTACCTATACACAACAAAATATACACAAACAGATTTAGGCTCTGTAATGTGCAATTTCCCGCGTAACGCGAGATCTGGTCTCTCGCGAGACATCCATTCTCGCATAACGCGAGATCTGGTCTCTCGCGTAACGCGGGACATCCATATATTCTCGTATAACGCGGGAAATTGCATAATTGTGTGCAAACACATTTTTACAGGGTCATTTAAACCTAAACCCAATATTTTAGAAAAATAACGTGAAAATCCTCAAAAATCTCATTCAACACATCAATTCTCATCATACATTTTAACATTTCACTAATATAATCTATAATCACTAACATTGTACCCAAAATAGCATAAACATAAACAACAGTAAAATTTGTACATTAAAAACCCTAAAAGCCTAAATCCTAAACAAAACAACATTCAAGAACAAATCTTTTGGACATTCTATGCAAAAGTCATCCTTTTTTCAGTTACTACTACTACATTTAACATGAAATACAACATAATAATTTCAGTTCTTAATGGTGCAAAACAAATTTAAATTCAAGTAAGAACATTACTTCATTGGCATTATAACTTGATGAACCACCATCTCCACTCCTTCCTTTGTTGAATTCCTCTTCATCTTCCATTATTTTTGGTGGGTTTAGAGTGTTTTGGAGGTTTGAAGGTTTGAAAATGTGTTTTAATGGAGGGTAAAAGAGGTGAAAGATGATAGAAATAAGTGTTACAGTTTACTTAAAATAAGGAGGTAGTAATTATAGTTTGGTGGGGACAAAACATCTATTAAATAGATCACAACAACAATCATCTGATATAATCTCTCGCGTAACGCGAGATGTGCATGTCCCGTGTAACGCGAGATGTCCATTCCTCGCGCTACGCGAGATTAGTACGTCGAAATTATGTTAATTTTTGTTAATCTCGCGTTACGCGAGGCTACCCTCCCTCGCGTTACGCGAAAAACCTAGCGGTATTTGGAAATTTGACTCAAATAAAGTTTTTAACGTTTACAAATATGTCACTCAAATGAAGTACTAACGGAACAATACCCTGGTCTGCGTCCTCCTCGATCATCACAAAACTCTCACCAACCGTCAAATGTACATCCTTACTCCTCCCATACAAACCCATGAATATTTCCAGAATCAATCTTTATTTCAAAAAAATATATACTCTTTTGTCTTATCCCTTTTTTCTTTCCATAAAATTCATCTTTTTTGAATTTGTAATGTTAATAATAATTATCTTATTATTTAGTTATGAGAAAGTATCCTGTGAGAATAAAACTTTAAAATGAAAATATGAGTGATGAACATTTAATAATAAATTGGTGAACATTTAGTACTACTTTGGTGAACATTCGTTGACAAACTTAAAAACATCAAAAAATTGAAAAACATTCATTTTTCAAAGAACATTTATTGAAAAATTGAAGAACACTTAGAGAAAAATCGTTTATGTGCATCGAATTTTTTATGAACATTTAGGTACATTTTGATGAACAATTAAGTATATTTTGATGAATATCAGTTATTCTCACGTTCTCGTCCCAAAACAGTTCTCGCCCGAACCACATCCTTTAGTTATTACAATACACTTTATATTTAGGACTTTATGATATTAAAAGTTTGGTCTTGAACTTGGAGTTACTTTTATTTTCTTAAAAACATGATACATCTTTTTTAGTATCACTGCATACAGGGCTCGCACTCTGCGCGGAAAAGTTATTGATTTTCGTATATGGTTTAATGTAGTTTCGCATATTTGTTAATATTATTTTTTATTGTTATCAAACTTGTTAATATTTGTAGTTATAAATATTTTTTATTTCCTCATATTAATGTTTATGTTTGGAGTAGTTTTGGAATATAATAATATAATGAATAATGCATTAAATTGATACTAATTTCATTCAATTTTGGCATTGGACAGCCAACTTTTATATAGATAAGATTCAGTAGTAATTCTTGTAATCATAAACAATCCAACATTAAAAAACGAAAAGCATGTCAAGAGAAAATGTTAGGAGAAGTATTAGGAGTATTGATTGTGGTGAAAATAAGTATTAATTACATTAATTTTTGACAAAAGATCGCTAAGTTTCTAAAGGAAAGTTCTGTTTAATTTAGGAAAATGAAACAGTTTGCGTTCACAGATTACACATCAATTTTCATATTCTGGATAGTATATGTTCATAATCCGGGCCATGAATTTTTTTTAACGTTTTTAGTGAGGGACACAGTGACATACTTGTAATTATTGCAAACTTTGATAAAAAAAAAGACTTAAGTGGATTTTGAATAAATATGTATCATATATAATTAATTAATAAAAAGTTAAGAGGCTTAAATGAATTTAGAATTTAGAATTTAGAATTAATAATTAATCAAAATTTAAAAAACTAAATAGATTTAAAATTAATTTGATACCGATTAGATTTAGTTCGTTTAACTATGTGAAGTAAATATAAAACAAGTAGGTATCAAACGATAGCTGCACATTAAGTACTTCATACAAAATAAACAGATGATCAGGAGAGCTATGTATGTTAGTTACAATCTAAATGCCATTAACGTTCTCTTTCCTTTGGGATTGAGTTCCTTGTACACTTGTCCATACTTGACAATGCTAGTTTTCTTGTACAATTGAGGTCGGTCCTCGGTTACTAGTTCATTGATAGGGCCTATCTCCGTGAAACCGCTCGGGTTGTAAAACATTGCAACTGAAACCCTCTCCTTTCCCGAATTCGTGACCACTCTGTGTAACGTGCTCTTGATTGTTCCGTTGCTCATTATCTGAACCAACATAACAAGAAGAAGGATCATGTTCACATGCTCAATAACCTAAAATGTAACGCTTTAGGAGCAAAGCATTTTACCTCCATGAGATCCCCAATGTTGACAAATAGAGAACCGGGAATGACGGGAACCTTGAACCAACGCTCATTTGCCATGATCTGAAGGCCTTCTTGATCTTGCAAGAGCATGGTGAAAGTGGATCCATCTGAGTGTGGTTTGATCCCCAAGACGTGACCAGGGTCCGGACACCGAGGATAAAAGTTCAACTTAACGACGTATCCCCCACCGAAACCATGGTGTTTCAGGAAGCAATCCTCCTCCAAGCCAAGTGACTTAGCCATGGCCTTAAATATCATCTTTGGCATAGCTTGTATCTTGTCAGCAAGCTCACTCACAGTTTTCCTGCATTGCAAGAATAATAATAATACAAACCTTCGATGTACATGTAAATGCATTACCTATTATCATCACATTTTAATGTTAACTCATAAAGTCAGGCCGGTCGATAAATACGACGCTGTGCACACAAACTCATATGCACATTAGAGCCACAATACGAGCCCATAAAATTTTATCATAAAAACAATTGACAAGAAAAAGAGTAGTGAATAGTATATAATGAAAAGGTTTTTGGCGAAAACATATCTTACGGTGTGAAATGCGAACTCTAAATGTGAAAATTACTATCTTATACGGAGTATGTGAACATTATTAGATGTGAACTGTAAACATTACTACCTTATATGTGAACATTTTCTATGAACAATTACAGTTCACATATAAGGTAGAGATCATTTTATGTTTACGAATTAGTACTATAGGTTCACATTCACAATTTACATTTCGCATCGTGAGAATTATTATTTTCGGTTGATCTTCCGTCATAATATAAATAGTTGTTATTCTCTCGACTTGTCACGTGAAAACCTGTATTCTAACATTAACTGTAATCTTGGATAGGCCACACTATATATACACGAATGTCACACCTAAGTTGTTAAGTGAGATTTCATATTAAAATCAATTGCTAATTAATATTAAATTTTAGACGGTATTTTTTTACAGAGTCTATATATTAAAACAGAGATATTTGAATCTTTCTCTTTCACTCTAGTCCCACAAAAATGATATGTCATTTTCTCTTTAAAGCTTTCTTCTTCTTCTTCTTTTTTTACTTTTTTAAATGTAATTTTAAACAATAAAATCTTAACAAAATCTTAATTTATTTTTGAAAATATGAATTAATTAAACCAAGAACCCATTAGTTTTAACGTTAATTTGTGAACAATATCCCCTTTTTGTAATAGAAATTATTCTTAAGCCACTTTTAAATTTTCGAAATAAATTTAAATTCAATAATAAGTAATTATAAACTCTCCTTGAATTCTTAGGGTTATAAATATGATTTCTTTTACAATGTTTTTATTAAATATATAAATTGAGTTTTAAATTAGTGGTGAGTGTTAAACCTAATACTATGGTGTCTCATATATACTAAATATAAGTTGTTATGTTTTAAAATAAAACTTTTCTTAAATATGTGTTTTTATGAGAATGTTAATTTTACTTTTTCTTACTAATACAAATTTATTATTTGCCGTATGTTGTTTATTGGTTCTATTCAAAATTTTAAACATAATTATGTTGTAATTTCATTTCAAAATTGTAAACTAATTTAGAAGATAAAATTATATAAGAGATAATCTATTTATCAAATTATAAATAAAATAAATCCGCGCATGACGCGAAACTATAGTGGTTTTAATTGAAATGAAACTTTATCGTCAAAACGTAATGGTATAAGCCAAAATTTGACCAAATCTCTACTATTGTTAAGGACAAGAATGAATCAATTGACCGTTAGACCCCACTTAATCCGAAACAAGTACTCACAACAGAACAAATATATCCGAGATGCAAAAATGCAGAAGTTGTTAATTAGACAATTTACCTGAATTCCGGCGGATTCTGGGGCCAGAATCCGAGATCCGCAGGCTCTTTTGAATTGACTCTAAGATACAATCGATCGTTCCAATTCTGAGGCTGATTTCCCCATTGCAGGCTGTCGTTTCCATATCCATTGTACATCCAATCTTCTCCGTACGACTTGTTCTTCTCTTCTAGAGGAAGCGCGAAGAATTCTCTAGAAACTTCCAGAACCTTCTCCAGAAGCTCTGTTTCCATTCCATGGTTCACAACCTGGAAACATCCCCACGTGGAGAGAGCAGATCGGAGCTTTTTAAGCTCGTCTTCGGTCGAAAGGCGGGAGAAATCGATGACCAGATCGGCGGCGATTGGTTCTTCTTCTGCAGGAGGAAAGCCGTTCTTGTGGATGTATCTGTCCGGAACTGTTTCATTGATTAGTGAAGATGCGATTTCTTGGACGAGAATGGATGAGAGTTGGGTAGATGAAGAGTCCATTGATCGATCTGTAGAAGATGTTTCAGTTTTGATATAGGATGGATGGATGAAGTGTTGATATGGAAGAGGTGATGCAGGAAGTCAAATTGTATGATCAATCTCGATCTCCACCGTATATTTTAAATGTGTTTTCCATGATGATTTTGAGTTGGAGATGGTGAGTTTTGGTCAACTCTTTCTTTGGCTGAGATGATTGAAATTGAAATTGATATGCAACCTACTCCCTCCGTCGTCCACAATGGTCTTCTCATTTTTTCATGACACATTTGCCGAGGTACGTTTTGTATCTTTAATATCTCTAGTTTTATGTTAATATAAATAATAAAAATTTGATATTATTAAAGTACGCATTAATAAGAATCAAACAAGACCCCACATGACTATATATTTTCAAGACAAAACGAGAAGATTCTCTTCAACTGTGAATAATGTACACTATTCGAAATGAGAAGAAACAATATGAGACAGAGGGAGTATATTTCTAGGTGTAGCTACATGTTGGACCTCTATACTTATATTTATGTCCAAACCGACTCAATACAGGCTTGCCATATGCTCAATCTGCCTATAGTTGCTATGAACCTTGACTTCCACTTGATTGATCAGCGTCGTCGATTTCTCTCCACCCCGACGATTTCTCTCTGCCCCGACTTTGTCTGTTCGTGTCTCGCACATCAGCAACAATCTCCCCACTACAAAAAAGGCTATAGGTTCTCTCATATCTCTCGGAAGCAATATCAAATGCCTAATAACCAACCTTTTCAAGATGCACTAATGGAATTAATCTCTATATAATTACTAAAGCAAATCACTTTCCTCTAATTCTAGCTATGCTACGTGGCATACTCTTCATTCAGGTCATCCACTTGACGCCATTTTATTGGTCACGATTTTTACTATTTATTGTAATTTTCTTAAAAAAATGGTTATATTTGAAAACTCATGTGCAAAAGTATCACAAAAAGATTGTTTAAGACCTTTCATATTACAAAAAAGATTTTATATGTTAATTTTTTTTAGACTTTGACATATCCTATTAGTTATTTTACAAATTTATAATTTTATTTTTATGATATGACATATCACAAAAAGATTGATTTCTTAATAAATAAGAGAAAAGATTATATTTTTGTGCTATGGTGGTGTTTTAAATTATATAGTTTGTATATGTTGAAATTAATTTATTTAAATTAGTTAAAAATTGACCTATGATAATTTGATCAAATAAGATTTTTGGTATAACAATTCATTAATATTCGTTGTTTATTATATTTAAAATTTTAAAACTCAATTATATATCAATATTATTTAAGATATCAACTTATTTTTATATAAAATTATATTTTGCATAAGACTACGTACTACTTATTAAGTATATCGAGTTATATAAACTCGCGCATGGCGCGACTAGGCTAGTACTAGCTAATAAGAATGAATATAATAAAATTGAAGCCTTGATTTTTCTTTGGTATCAAATCTGACTACATAGAAATTCGGTCAGATTTAGAAATCATCAAACCCAGAAGAATGATGCAACACAATATGCCTTTTCATATTTCTAACAATGGGAATCAGTATCGAAAGTAAACCCAAGAACAAAAAATGCACGTAAGAGAAACATGAATGATAAAAAACAACAATGTGGGAAAAGTCCGCCAAACAATTGGATTAAAATAAACTTTGATGGATCATTCTTAGCCAACCCAACTTCTAATATTGCTTGTCTTGTTAGAGATCATACCGGCAAAGTATTAGATGTATACAATAAACGAGTCAATGCAAATACTCCTCTCATGGTTGAGGCTCTTGCTTTCTTACATGCCATCAAAATGACACTAAAGTTCAAAAATCTTCTATATATATATATATAAATTGTTGAGTTTGATGAAGTAATGTCAATGTGTACCTATTTAATGTGTTGAATTAATGTATTGACTTTTTTTGAAAGATTAATGCATTGAGTTAATACATTAAAAAAATACCACATTTAATTAGGCTCCTACATTTGTCGTCTCACATCTGCTCGTTTCTTCCAGTTGATCTTCCTTTTATTTATTCTCCTAATTTGGATTTTTTAGTTATGTTTTTAGTGTATGTTCGTTTCTATATCGTATTTCCCTCATCGATTTTTATATGTTTCATGCGTATGTCTTTTGAGATTCTCCTTGGACCATGGTTGTTTTTTGAGATTTTCTTTCAGCAGGTTGTTATTATGTAGATAATGATTTTAAAATATCACTAATTAGTTAATTGTTTCTGGGTAAATCATGTCTGTATTTTCTGCCCATCTTTCATGTTCAGCACTGCCACAACCATTCATGATTCATCAATTAGTGCAGCACACATTAGAAAAAAAGAGTCACTGCACCCTTTTTTAGGCAATTAAATTACCAAGAATGTACCTTTGTTTCTTGAGACCTTTAAGCCCGTTTCTTATTAGACATTTATATTTACTACTATATTCTAAAATTTTAGCATATGGGTATAAATGTTAACTATTGCAGAAGCTTAATATGACATGTGAAGTACTAATCAATTCATCATATCACAAATCATATGATGGTAAAAAAAAAACACTTCTGCTCTGTGCTTGGCAATCTGTCTGCAGGCTGAGTTCACTTTGATCCTCTTCTAAATGATTCCTTGGAACTTTACTATGGTTCAAGCTCAACACGTAATTTTTTAAGAAATTGACTTCACCCTTAATTATTTATTTTTGATGATTATTCTCAAGGGTTATACTTTTTTCATTTGTGGTCGTGTAGGAAGATGTCTACACCGTCTGAATAGAAGCCTCGGTCTTGCAAGGAATTTTAATTTGTCACGATCAATATCCTTCAACACATTGCTTACTTCTCCCACCACCTCTTCTTCTTTGCGTTCTTTTGATCTTCACACTGAGGTTCACATTTAAGCTTTACTGTTTTAGAAGAATGCATATCTTCTAATTTAACCTCTTCAAATGATCCTAATTCTCATTGTTATAGATAAACAAATTAGAGCTGTAATTTGCAGGCTGGTCCTGAGGTCCAACTCTCAGCAGAGGAACTTGAGAGAAAGAAAAAGAAGGAAGAGAAGGTTTTTTTCCCATCGCTTTTATTTGGATGTGGTTACCTTTGTGCTATTATTATGTTGATCATATGTAATTTAAGATACGTAATCTCAAATGTGGTTGCATATTTGTGTTTACAAAGACAGCTGCAAAGAGGGAGAAGTCTAGGTTATTAAATTATGACTAATTTCTATGTTCTCATTTTGGCAGTCAAGGATTAAACAATTCAAGGCTGACAAGGCTAAGGAAAAAGCCAAAGCCGCTCAGTCATCATCTACTACATCAAAGAAGGCTGAAAAGAAGAACCTTAAAAAAGATGCAGAGGAAGAGAATGTTGAGCATTATGCTGAACCAGAAACCTCTATTGGCGAGAAGAAAAAATTGTCACTTATCATGGAAAAACAATTCAATCCAAGTGTCGTGGAGAAGTCGTATGTACTTCTGTTGCATTTATATTTGTCATCATGATGTTTTTGTAAGCACATTCTTACTTTGTTGTTTATTCTATTTGTCTTAGATGGTATGCTTGGCGGGAGAAATCTAGCTTTTGTGAGGCAGATCCTCAAAGCCCAATAAAGCTTTATGTCATTGTAAGTGGTGTTTTGTTTCTCTTGGACTTTATGTATAGAATGTAATCAATATACTTGAATACTTTATTTCATTATCATAAAATAGTTTTTGTATTATGGAGTAACTAATGGAGTAACTTAGTTTTTGTTTCTCTTAGATATTGGAACTAATGAAGATTTACCTGAAGAGTAATTGAGTTTGATGAGATCTAGAAAGTGGAGTTGGTTCAAACTGAAGAAATTGGCCTGGATTTACCAATGATGGTGGAACAGACGACCCAACAACAAAAGACAAAGGTATGGAAACCAGATCATCCCTTGATGAATTGTGATGAAAACTTGTATGTGTTCCTTATGTTGTGTCCTAATTCAACAGTAATTATTACATCACAAGTATTCGATTGCTAATGTGCTCAACTCTAATTATCTGCATCACATGTGTTTACCTGAAATGGATTTAGATGATAATCTCATTAATCGTGGCAAAGTAGGGAAGAATCTTCAACTCTAATGATCTGCATCATAGGTCAACAGTTTCATACCCGCGCGAAGCGCGGGTTTCCGTTTCTAATCTATATATAAAAATTGTTTAGTAATATTCAAAGTAAAGAGAGTTGGAACTCATTAAATATCTAATAATACCCTTCCTACACATTCCTACTTTCTCATTCTTTTCATCTTTTTCGCTCTTCGTCTCCAATCTATATGACGATGAAAAGCAATTTGAGCACTAATTTGAGAACAATCAACTTAAGACTATCTCTTATTCCGTGGGTCCTGACACAATATTAATATGTTAAAATTTGTACATTTTGTTAATGAAGAATATGTTTTTTAATTAAAAACTACTGCATAAAACATATATGAATATCTAAGTTTACAAATATTGACAAAAGTAAAACGTGTTAGGCCCGGACAATGACCTAGTCATCAAAGAATAAATTAGATGTCACAAAGTTAATGTAATTTTGATGGCTTTTGCTAATTTTAATTGGAAAAGATTCATGTACGAATTATTAATAGTGTATGATACGCTGCACTTTGTATAGCGTAACTAGGGATTATTACATTGTTTTAGGAGTATTATCATAGGTGTTTGGAGATATTAGTATGTTATGAGACATCTGTTAAGAAGTGAAGAAATGAAGTTCAGAAGTGAAGATTATTAAAGACTTGAAGATTTGAAGAATGAAGATCGAAGATTGAAGAAACTGGTGAAGAAAGCTTCTGCAGCGTTTCCCGCGATCGCCGCCATAACCCTGGCGATCGCCATCCTACAGCAGAAGCCAATGTGAAGTCGAAGTGAAGCTGGCGATCGCCACCCATATTCCCGCGATCACCAGAAGTCAACAGAGGCGTCATTTAGAGTTCGAAGCAAGTGGCGATCGCCATAGATCCTCCCGCGATCGTCGACGTGGCTGAAGACAATTGTTTCCGGATTTGTTTTATTTATTTCTTTTTCCTTTTATTTTATTATTTTTTCGTTTTTAGGATTCTAGGGTTAAACTCTTTTATACCCTAGCAGCTTTCTTTTGTTCATGATCATCTTTTCCATCGACAATTTTAGTTTTGCAACCATGAGCAGGAACTAAACTCCATTGTTTTACTTAGCAGTTGAAACCATCAGTTATTAAGTTGTGAGATTTCTAAAATCTTGTTCTTTTCCTTTGGGTTTGTATTAATTTTCTTGTTCTTCATCTATATGATTTCTATTGGTTTTGCTAGATTGATCACCTAGTTTGATTGGTAGTTTTCTATTGCTAGACTAGGAATAGACGGTGGAATTCTTTGTCATTGTAGCATCCATATCTGCATGATCTGGTAGTTGATTGTTTATATGAAAGAGAATTGATTGCATGCTAATACTTGACGGTTGTAAGTTATTGCATGCATCCTTATGATTCATGTGCCCTTTGCTGCTATTTCATCTAATCTTGAGAGGTTTCCCTGATTGTTGAATAAGTAAGTATTATCAGGACCGGTTGACCTACTGATATATTAAAGATTGGAATAGGAACATTCCCTAAGATTGATAAGAACTTGAGATAATCTATGATCAACTTGATTGACTGTTGTGTGGAAACTTGCTAGGTGAAACCCCTTCACATATTATTCTCACCCAAACGTTTCTCTGCTTGATACTTGTTACTTTTGTGTCTTATATAATCAAAAAAACCCTGGTTACTTGTTACTTATTCGTTAGTTGGTATTTCGCTTGACTGCATAGTTATTGGTGTTTTGATTCCCTTGGGTTCGACCTCTACTTACTTGCTATACTCTAGTTAGTGTTTAGGGTTTACTTTGATTTAGCAACCACGACATTTGCTTTATCAGTGTACGAATGTACGAATATGCACATTTCTTCACATTTACATGCACATTTCTTCATATTTACATGCACATTTCTTCACATTTACATGCAAATTCGCAGATGTGTGCATGTCTTTGAGAACATATGAAAAATACATGCACATGTCTGAATGTGCATGTAAATGTGAAGAAATGTGCATATTCGTACATTCGTACACTATTAATAATTCGTACCTAGTTTTGCTACATCCGGGCGTGACTCTTGTTCTTTTCCTTTGGGTTTGTATTAATTCTCTTGTTCTTCATCTATATGATTTCTATTGGTTTTGCTAGATTGATCACCTAGTTTGATTGGTAGTTTTCTATTGCTAGACTAGGAATAGACGGTGAAATTCCTTGTCATTGTAGCATCCATATTTGCATGATCTGGTAGTTGATTGTTTATATGAAAGAGATTTGATTGCATGCTAATACTTGACGGTTGTAAGTTATTGCATGCATCCTTATGATTCATGTGCCCTTTGCTGCTATTTCATCTAATTTTGAGAGGTTTCCCTGATTGTTGAATAAGTAAGTATTATCAGGACCGGTTGGCCTACTGATATATTAAAGATTGGAATAGGAACATTCCTTAAGATTGATAAGAACTTGAGATAATCTATGATCAACTTGATTGACTGTTGTGTGGAAACTTGCTAGGTGAAACCCCTTCACATATTATTCTCACCCAAACGTTTCTCTGCTTGATACTTGTTACTTTTGTGTCTTATATAATAAAAAAAAACCTGGTTACTTGTTACTTGTTCGTTAGTTGGTATTTCGCTTGACTGCATAGTTATTGGTGTTTTGATTCCCTTGGGTTCGACCTCTACTTACTTGTTATACTCTAGTTAGTGTTTAGGGTTTACTTTGATTTAGCAACCATGACATTTGCTTTATCAGTGTACGAATGTACGAATATGCACATTTCTTCACATTTACATGCAAATTCGCAGATGTGTGCATGTCTTTGAGAACATATGAAAAATACATGCACATGTCTGAATGTGCATGTAAATGTGAAGATATGTGCATGTAAATGTGAAGAAATGTGCATATTCGTACATTCGTACACTATTAATAATTCGTCCCTGATCCGAACTCATTTTAATTTCACTATGGTGATGATGTTCGTAGTCAAAACTTACCTGATCAAACTAAAATCCGAAAAAAGAAATACAAGATTGAGTCAAATTTAAACCTGATTTGAACCCAATCAAATTAAACCCCAAAAGGAGCTATTTAATATAAAAAAAACTGATCCAACTGCTTGCTAACCCATATAGATCCAAACCGTCTTGACCAATAATCCGAATTGTCTTGGTTCTTAATCCAAACTCAACTTAACCGACCCGATTACCGACACTACTTACAATACATTAAAATTACCCAACAATCGTATCAAAACAAAAAAACAAATTATTACAACTAACAACAACCTAACAACTGATAAACACCCCTAATTACACTATTTAATTACTTACTGATTTGCCAAATGCCAATTACAATATGATTATTACATTATTTTACATGAGAATATATATATGGTTAGATTGGCATTTTTCTTTATGAGAATAAAGTCAAACACAAGACTCGAAACAGGAAACATTTTAACTTGTTTTATTTGTTATATGATAATTATATTTGATTTGATGATTAAATGTAAATTTACTGTTAAAATTTATAAAATAGTTCATTGATCGAGCACTCTTGCGCCGAAGATGAACGAGGCTACCGGATCTGTTGTTAATTGCTATATATTTTAATACTGAATCACTGTCTAGCTACGCTAAAATAAGTAAGAACTACGAATCAAAAGAAAACTAGACAATGCAATTACGAATATAATGCCAGCGCTCATAAACTGTTATCAATAATTTCCAAAAGCACGATAAAAAGTGTCGTTATAAAGAAATCATCACATCCTTTTATCTAATTAGTTATTTTTGACAAGGATGGTAAGAGCCTCTAGTTATTTTTGATAAGGATGGTAAGAGCCTCTATGTATTCCTTTTATCTAATTAGAGTAGGTAAGAACAATTAGTGCATAACAAAAGAAATACTTCATAAAATTGTACTCCCCAATGTCATGAGATGAAGTTTCGATCAACTACTGGTAAGCAGAGTTTCTCTGATCATATACTTCACCAGAATTTCAGTTTGTATGCTTGTAATCCTAAATATACTTGCCTTTGTATTTTGATGAACATCCTCTGTTGGTATGTTCTGGTGCATCTTCGATCAAGGAAAGTCATCTCCTATTCCTCCTACTGCGACAGGAATTCTCGCTTGTTTATAACGAACAAATCGATCTATATTTATGATCAATATGAATTTGTTAACAACAAATTAAAGAGTAAGCCGCTGTCAAACTGGTTTTGGAAGAGATTTTATTATACTGCTTGTCTTGATAGTGATGGAGATTTTTATCTCTATTTAATTAAGTTTAAATTACACAATTATGCCAGGAGACCATTAAGCATCAATCTCTTTATATTTTGGTATATGGCTTATGTGGCTTATGATAAGAGGATTTGCCATACTCGATCCACTATGTATCATCGCGGTGAACTTCTGGGCTACTATTACAGCTTTTCACGGTGCAGTTGTGATCCTTCAATCTTCCAACTCGGATATTAGGAACATCAACTTAATCAGCATAATTAATGAAAGTCCAGGTATGTATTACTATAGCCTAAGTATTCAATATTATCTTGACACTCAAAAGCAAAAAATTCCTATGTCTATGTACACGATAAGTGACTTAAAATACTATGATTATGATGATCTGTTCAATTACCACCTATTTGATTATGACTGCATTTATCTTCATATGAATATGTACACCTTTTCTAATCATGTTTGCAACTTCATTTACTCTATAATTAATACTTTGCTTTACTTTGTTTATACAGTCATAAATGATCATAAGCTTAAATTCATAGCTCATATTAAGATCAGGAGTAATTACCCAGATATCACGTTTAATCTTTGCAATCATGACATTACTTCTCATGCTCAATTTACTCTTTGTCGGTGCTACTGTAGCAGTAAGACAATGATCATGCATACTACTCTTCTGTCAATTTACGTGGCAGTTTCTCACGCTTTCGTTTGCCACTGATACATCCATGCATACCATTTGGAATTCCTTTTATTTAATAGTAAATTATGTGCCATCTTACCTTGATAAACAAAACCATGGGCTTTATAATGTTGTCATCCCCACTAAATATAATACCAATACTCGGAGTATATTTGTATTCATATTGGAAAATAGGTATATGTCATACACGATGACAAAATTTTGTAGCATTTATCAGACCATGATATTCTGTTTTGCTTATGTGTTTATCACATTTATTAATCATGGGTTTGTTGTGAATTCTCAACAGAAGAATAACACTTATAGCATCTGGTGGTTTAATACGTATCATACCTTTGAATTCAATGATATGATACGATTTAAAAATAGTAATAGAAAAGTTTTTAATACTAAGCTCAATGACGTTAACACACATTTGTGGTCCATACATACAAACAGTTGGTTTATTCTTAGCATAGATCACATTTGTTTGAAAATCAATGTGTATATAGACAATTTTAGGTATGACATCAGACCACACTACTTTTATTGTGTGTCTGATACGCTGCACTTTGTATGGCGTAACTAGGGGTTATTACATTAGTTTAGGAGTGTTATCACAAGTATTTGGAGCTATTGTTATGTTCCGAGTCAATTACGAAGAAATGAAGAAATGAAGACCAGAACCGAAGAAGAAGAGATCAAAGATTGAAGACATGAAGACTTGAAGATATTCTGCGGAGCAGCGGCGATCGCCACTACTATCCAGGCGATCGCCATTCTACAACAGAAGCATTTCATGAGTTCGAGAGAGCATGGCGATCGCCATGACTCTATGGCGATCGCCATGGGGTGACAGAGGCTACGGCAAAGTTTTATATGAAGATGGCGATCGTCAGGCATCTATGGCGATCGCCACAACAAGGCCGAAGATATTCCGGGTTTTCCTTATTTTGCTTTGTTTTTATTTCTTTTCTTATTTTCTTATTTTCCTTATATTAGTTTTAGGATATTTCTTTTACCATATATTTTTAGGGTTAGTCTCTATTTAAGGACCTTAGTTCCATCATCTTTTCTATCATCTTTTCCATCAGACAATTTAGTTCTGCAACCATGAGCAGGAACTAATCTCCATTGTTTTACCTAGCGGTTGAAACCTTCAGTTATTAAGTTGTGAGATTTCTAAACTCTTGTTCTTTTCCTATGGGTTTGTATTAATTCTCTTGTTCTTCATCTATTGATTTCTATTAGTTTTGCTAGCTTGATCACCTAGTTTGATTGATAGTTTTCTATTGCTAGACTAGGAATATACGGTGGAATTCCTTGTCATTGTAGCGCTCATATCTGCATGATCTGGTAGTTGATTGCTTTTATGAAAGAGAATTGATTGCATGTTAATACTTGACGGTTGTAAGTTATTGCATGCATCCTTATGATTCTTGTGCCCTTTGCTGTTATTTCATCTAATCTTGAGAGGTTTCCCTGATTGTTGAATAGTAAGTATTATCAAAATCGGTTGGCCTGCTAATATATTAAAGATTGGAATAGGAACATTCCCTAGGATTGATAAGAACTTGAGATAAATCTATGATCAACTTGATTGACTATTGTGTGGATACTTGCTAGGTAAAACCCCTTCTCATCATATTCACAACCAAACCTTCTTTGCTTGATACTTGTTACTTTTGTGTTCCATACAATCAAAACCCCCCCTTTGGTTACTTGTTACTAGTTGATAATTCACTTGACTGCATTGATTTGGTGTTTTGATTTCCTTGGGTTCGACCTCTACTTACTTGTTATACTCTAGTTAGTGTTTAGGGTTTTCTTTGATTTGGCACTACGACTTTAGCCTCATCAAATTTGGCGCCGTTGCCGGGGAATTGAATTATTCCAATTTTGTGCTAATTGTGAAATTATCAACTGTTTGGTGTGAACCTCTATGGTTCAGACCCGTGCTACTGATTCATCTCTTGTTTCCTTTGACCCGGAGATTGAAAGGACGTTCCTTCGGAACCAAAAAGCAGCTCTGAACCAAGATAACAAGATGGGTGATCGACATGGACCGCCATTGCCTACTATGAGGCAACTCACTGCCCCAGACTTAAACCAACAACCTTTAGCAGTGAGGTTTCCTGAGATTGAAGAAGGTGTGAATTTTGAATTAAAAGCTGGTTTAATTCATGAGCTACCACTCTTCCATGGCTTAGCAGGAGAAGATCCCAACAAACACTTGGCTCAATTCCATGCCATATGTTCTAGTATGAAGCCAAGAGGTGTTACTGAGGAGAAGGTCATGCTGAGAGCTTTTGGATTTACTCTGAAAGACGCTGCGAATGATTGGCTCTATTATCAAGCTCCAGGGAGTATTGATACATGGGCTAAAATGAAAAAGGTCTTTTTAGAAAAATATTTTCCAGCTACAAAACTGAACAGCTCAAAGAAGGAAATCACGAATCTTCAACAACACTCAACTGAGAGTCTCTATGAATATTATGAGAGATTCAAGAAGCTTTGTTCAAGCTACCCATTCCATAGTTATACTGACCAAGATCTCCTCATGTACTTATTTAGTGGCCTGATTGATGAGGATCGTCGAATGGTGAATGCATCCTGTGGAGGTAACTTTTTAAGATTGACTATACCTCAGGCTACTGAAATGTTTGAGGAATTAGCTGAGAGCTCAAGGCAGTTTGGTAGCAGGCAAAGAACACAGTCAGTAAGTTCACTTGATCCCGCTAAAATTCAAAGTGATATGAATGAACTGAAAGATATGATGAAGGCTTTTATGCTGCAAAGTGGTGGTCAACAACTCCAAGAGTCGAATGCTGAGGTAAACGCTGTTGGTGGATGGCAACCAAGGCCAAGGTATGATTCTCATAATTTTAATTATCAGCAACCTAGACCTCAGAATTCCATGACTGTTGAAGATATGATCAAGTCCTTAGCTCAGACTGTGATGCAACAAAACGCTAAGACGGAATCAAGCATCCAAAATCTTGAAAATCAGTTAGGACAAATTGCTCAAGTTGTGAGTAAATTAGAGGCCAGGGAACCGGTAAGAAACCCGAGAGAGAACGTCAGTGCAGTGTTCTTGAGGAGCGGAAAAACTCTAAATGACGATTCTGTGCCAGAACCGCGATCGCCAGATCTTAGTGGCGATCGCCATGAGATTACAGAGAGCAAAACAGGTTCTGCATCCCGACCGCGATCGCCATATGGCGATGGCGATCGCCATGACATTCCAGAAGCTGAGGTGCAAAATCATCCGCGACCGCGATCGCCAGTTGTTGATGGCGATCGCCAGGAGACCCCTGAGTATATTGATAATTATGTTCGCCCGAATTTTCCACCTCTATTCTCTCAGAAGCCTGTTGCTCCCTTTCCTGAAGCATTGAAGGATACTCGAAGGCTGGAGAACGACAATGAAATCTTCGAAACCTTTAGTAGGTGTGAGGTAAACATTCCTTTGCTTAAACTTGTTAAGAGTATTCCTAGATTTGCTAAGTTTTTGAAAGAAGTTTGTACTATTAAAAGAAATCAAAAACTGAAAGGAAAGAAGAAAGTAGAAATAAGTGAACAAGTTTCTGTTGTGTTTCAAAAACGCATGCCTAAGAAATGTGGTGATCCAGGCATATTTAGCATTCCATGTGTGATTGGTGAAACTAAATTTGACAAAGCCATGCTAGATTTAGGTGCATCAATCAATGTTTTGCCTTACTCTTTGTATGAATCACTAGGCTTAGGACCTTTGCATAAAACAGGAACCGTTATTCAACTTGCTGACAGGTCTACTGTGTACCCGAAAGGGGTTGTTGAGGATGTCCTTGTTATGGTTGGTGATCTGATTTTTCCTGCTGATTTCTTTGTGTTAGATATGGAGCATGATAATAATGTCACACCTATACTGTTAGGTAGACCTTTCATGAAAACTGCACAAACGAAAATTGATGTTAATAGTGGGACTCTCTCTATGGAGTTTGATGGGGATAAGGTAGAATATAATATTTATGACATGGATCCCATTGATAAGAATTCTCTATGTGCTATTGATGTGATTAAGCCTACTTGTAAGGATGAATTGCAACCTGTTTTAGAGAATATCTTAGAGCCCCCAAAAGTAGATATTGTTTTGTCTACTAATATGTCGGAGTGTCAGGCTAAGCCAGAGCCTAAAGGTAAGCTCTCTTCACATCCTTTGGGCAATCGCCCTCCATTACTGACCTCGCCAGGCGAGATACCATTGATGTCTAGTGTGCAGGCACTTGACATTGAGCTTAAACAGCCGCCTGATACGGTCAAGGAGGAGAAAGTGAATGCAACCACCTTCATTGCTAAAGACAAGGTGGTCAAGGTAAGAGGGACGAGATTCAAAGCGTTTCATGAGTGGTTCAAGAGAGAATTCAGACAAGAGACGGTTTTCACAAAGCCAAATGGCGTTAGTTAAAACTCTTGAGTTTCTTGTCGAGCCACGACATAAAATAAGGCGCTACTCGGGAGGCAACCCGAGGTTTGAGTTTGTTTTTATTTGTTTTTGTTCGGTTTAATTTTCTTTTTAGTTTTTCTATGGACAGGAGGAAATCACCGAAGCTTAGGGTCCGCTACAGTCAGTAGTCAATCTCGTTGTAAGTCTTCTCTCCCGTTCTAAAAAAAAAAAAACCGAAAATCATTCCGAGAAAAAAATAATATATCGGATTAAAAAAAAAAATAGAGCGCAGAAAAAAATATGAGAGAAAAGAAAGTAAGGATTTGTATTACATCAAGTTTGGTTTCATTAGTACTATCATTATAGATTTACATTCGCTGGAGCTTAGCTTGTTGGTGACCATGTTCTTTGCAAGAAGTTGATTTGTTTGGGTCATCTTCTACATTGGAGGTATTCTTTCTTTTGCTTTAGATGAGCTCTGCATTATTGGATTACATTTAGTGCTCATCTAGTTTCTCATTCTACCACACTTTGAGTTTTATTGGAGGAAGGTCATCCGACCTTGTATGTGAGTCTTCTGTCTCTTTCCCTGGGTTCGTTTTTTTATGTCTTCCATTTCATTGAGGACAATGCAATGTTTAATTATGGGGGAGGAGAATGTATTCACATGTATTTATTTGGGTGTTGGTTGTATCTGCATGAGCTTATTGAATATATATTGTATGAAAAAGCCACAGAAATTGAAAAAATGCATACAAAATCCTTGGATAGCAAGATCTATGCAATAAGAAGGTGGCTTGACCGGCATTAGGTTGGGGCAAAAATAAGTCTTGAGTGATGTGAGTTTTGTGAGCCTGGAACAATTATTGAGTGGTTGGGATGAAAACCTGAAAAGGCGCCCAAGCAAGATGAGTGTTATAAAAAAAAAAAAAATTTGAGTGTTTTAGGATCATTATCATCTTGGCGTTATGGTGACATAAGAAGGAGGCGTATAGGAGGATTCGGGTAGGCTACTTGGAGGAATAAGGTGTAGTTCTGGGTATGTTCTTATTTTATCACATTGTTCTTGATGTTGTTGTTTTGTTATGTTTGGAGAAGTTTATTGGTTATGTAATCACTAGGAGATATTCTTGTACTTCCTGAGGCTTTGAGTATTTTATTGTATGGGTAGCTTTTCTGTAAGTTACTCGGGACGAGTAAAAGTCTAAGTATGGGGGTATTTGATACGCTGCACTTTGTATGGCGTAACTAGGGGTTATTACATTAGTTTAGGAGTGTTATCACAAGTATTTGGAGCTATTGTTATGTTCTGAGTCGTTTACGAAGAAGTGAAGAAATGAAGACCAGAACTGAAGAAGAAGAGATCAAAGATTGAAGACATGAAGACTTGAAGATATTCTGCGGAGCAGCGGCGATCGCCACTACTATCCAGGCGATCGCCATTCTACAACAGAAGCATTTCATGAGTTCGAGAGAGCATGGCGATCGCCATGACTCTATGGCGATCGCCATGGGGTGACAGAGGCTACGGCAAAGTTTTATATGAAGATGGCGATCGCCAGGCATCTATGGCGATCGCCATAACAAGGCCGAAGATATTCCGGGTTTTCCTTATTTTGCTTTGTTTTTATTTATTTTCTTATTTTCTTATTTTCCTTATATTAGTTTTAGGATATTTCTTTTACCATATATTTTTAGGGTTAGTCTTTATTTAAGGACCTTAGTTCCATCATCTTTTCTATCATCTTTTCCATCAGACAATTTAGTTCTGCAACCATGAGCAGGAACTAATCTCCATTGTTTTACCTAGCGGTTGAAACCTTCAGTTATTAAGTTGTGAGATTTCTAAACTCTTGTTCTTTTCCTATGGGTTTGTATTAATTCTCTTGTTCTTCATCTATTGATTTCTATTAGTTTTGCTAGCTTGATCACCTAGTTTGATTGATAGTTTTCTATTGCTAGACTAGGAATATACGGTGGAATTCCTTGTCATTGTAGCGCTCATATCTGCATGATCTGGTAGTTGATTGCTTTTATGAAAGAGAATTGATTGCATGTTAATACTTGACGGTTGTAAGTTATTGCATGCATCCTTATGATCCTTGTGCCCTTTGCTGCTATTTCATCTAATCTTGAGAGGTTTCCCTGATTGTTGAATAGTAAGTATTATCAGGACCGGTTGGCCTGCTAATATATTAAAGATTGGAATAGGAACATTCCCTAGGATTGATAAGAACTTGAGATAAATCTATGATCAACTTAATTGACTGTTGTGTGGATACTTGCTAGGTAAAACCCCTTCTCATCATATTCACAACCAAACCTTCTTTGCTTGATACTTGTTACTTTTGTGTTCCATACAATCAAAACCCCCCCTTTGGTTACTTGTTACTAGTTGATAATTCACTTGACTGCATTGATTTGGTGTTTTGATTCCCTTGGGTTCGATCTCTACTTACTTGCTATACTCTAGTTAGTGTTTAGGGTTTTCTTTGATTTGGCACTACGACTTTAGCCTCATCAGTGTCTTACAAAGATATTATCAAATGAAAGTAGTCTATTGGAATTGTAGGGGAGTGCGTCGTCCCCATTTTTGGACTGAAATTTCATACATCAAACGTACTCATAATATTGATCTCTTTTGCCTAGCTGAAACTAAATGTAATGATACTCCTAGCTCTCAATTTTTGTCTAATATAGGATTTCATAATGTATTTATTTCACCTGCAGACGGCACTAAGGGAGGTGTGTGGCTTCTATGTTCTAGATTTCTTAAAGCAGAATATTGTAGTATTGTTCTTAATGAATACAATGCTATTATTCTTAAATATGAAGAACAAGACATTAAGTTCATGGTAATTTTTATATATGCCCCTAGTAAAGAGAACTTAAAAAATGAATTCTGGGAATTCATATCAACTTTCATTAATGAGTATAGTATTCCACCTATTGCTATAGGAGATTTTAATGACATTTTAAAAGCAACTGATAAGAAAGGTGGTTTGGAACCAACTACTAGTAGATTTACAAGATTAATTAATTTCAGTACTAGTCATGGACTATTAGATGTTGTACCTGAAGGATTCACGTTTACTTGGAAGCGTTCAAATAAATTTACCAATACTACTATTCTGGAAAGATTGGATCGTGTCCTAATACATTCTGACATCCTAAATTACTATAACAAGATTAGGTTAGCACATTTACCTATTACTACGTCAGATCACTGTTGTATCACGCTAAAAATTGGAGATGAAGTTGTTCGCAAAAATTACCCTTTTCGTTTTGAAAATACTTGGTTACAAAAAGAAAGTTACAGAAATTTAGTTAAAAGAATTTGGGAGTACAGGTATAACGGATCTGCTATGTTTAAACTTTTTATGAAGCAGAAAAGCCTTAAGAATAGTACTAAGGATTGGGCTAAAAAGAATATTAACAACATCAAAGAACAACTTTCTAAATCGGAAACCAAACTACACCAATTACAAGTGGAATGTTTTCAAAATCATAACTCTATGAAACTTCCCCTGTATCACAGAATAGTTTTGAAATATAATAAGTTATTAGAATTTCAACATACTTATTGGAAGCAAAGAGCTAAATTAAAGAATATAAGTGAAATGGATAAAAATACGAAGTATTTTCATACAGCAATCAAAATTAGATTGTTTAAGCAAAAAATTAACTACTATGAAGCAATTAATAAGCAAAAGTTCTTTAATACAGAAGAGATAAAATCAGCCATTTCGATAGACTTACAATCAAGATTTCAACCACTACATTCCATTCCTTTTTCGGACAGAGACTTTCAGATAATTCCCAATTTAGTTAATGAAAATGATAATAATTTTTTGATGATCCAACCAACTCTTTTGGAAATTAAGAATGTGGTTAAAGAATTACCGCATAATAAAACGCCTGGTCCGGATGGCTTTAATGCGGAACTTTATCAACACTACTAGCATATTGTTGAGGATTCAGTAGTTCAGGCGGTACAAGCCTTTTTCCATTCTGGTGTACTTTTAAAAGAGTGTGCACAATCGTTTGTTGCTTTAATACCTAAAGTTGATTCGCCAGTATCCATTAATCATTATCGTCCTATAAGTTTA
The DNA here is from genome assembly GCA_029168935.1 of Oxyria digyna. NCBI lineage: Eukaryota > Viridiplantae > Streptophyta > Magnoliopsida > Caryophyllales > Polygonaceae > Oxyria > Oxyria digyna. The sequence continues at coordinate 3,376,554 of JAPVLV010000017.1, forward strand.
TGTTCTACTATTTATAAGATCATTACGAAGCTTATGGAAAATCGTTTGCAAACTCTCTTGCCCAAATTAATTCACCCATGTCAAGCGACATTTGTACAAGATCGCTCAATTTTTGATAACATATTAATATCACATGAAATATTTCATTCTTTCCACCAAAAAAAGAAAGGAAAAAGAGGATGGATGGCATTAAAACTCGATATGGAAAAAGCTTACGACAAAGTCCAATGGCCTTTTATAATAAAGATACCAAACTACACCAGGCGGGTCGGCATGCCTCCTCTGTTGTTTACAATCTTCTGCGTGACTATGGCTCTTCCTGGATCCGGGGATCAATCATTTGGAACAAGCTCCACACGCCCAAGTGCTCGGTTATCACTTGGATGGCTCTCCTCAACAAGCTCCCTACCAAATCTCGCATAGCTAGATGGACCGATCTTCCTAGCTCCTTATGCAGCCTCTGCAATTTGGCAGATGAGACTTGCCATCATCTTTTTAACTCATGTATCTTCTCCAGATCTGTCCTCTGACATTCTTGACTGGCTGCAGATTTCTCATTGGGAGCCCACTCTTCACAATTGGTTTGAATGGATTTCGCATTGTCGTCATAAGAATCGTGGGCTCTATGACCTTGTGGGTGCTGTTTTCTCTTCCTTCGTCTACTATATATGGAGACTGCGTAATGATATTATTTTCAATGGAGCTACGACGAGTGCTCGGAATTGCGCTAGAACCGTCATTGTTCATGCCAAGAGTTGTATTAGTGCTCATAGGTTAAAACTTTTGCTTACTAGGGGTGGAGTTTTAGTATGAGCATGTTTTTGGTCTCTTTTTGTTCCTGCTTCTTTGTTCCTTGAGTTCAGCAGCTTGTTGCTTTTCTCGTTATGTAACACTCTTTCTTTCAATACACTTACCAGAAAATTCAAAAAAAAAACATGTTAACCTGGATTCTTTCATTTCTTTTTTAAAATATCATTTTCTTTGATTGAAGGTACAATATGATTTTCATCCCTTTCACTGGGCTTGATCACCACAGAAGGAGTGTCACATTTGGTGCTGGTATTATTTTCAAAGAGGATGGCAACTCGTACATTTGGTTGCTTGAAAAATTCAAGGCAACTATGGTTCATGATCTTAAATTATTATCACAGACCAAGATGCTTCCATGAAGCTTGCAATTGAAAAAGTGTTCCCAAAGTCTTACCATCGTCTGTGTATGTGGCACATCATGAAAAAAGTGCCCGGAAACACAAAATACGATGGGGAAAAAAGTGATCTTTTTCGACGCAAACTCAACGCCATTGTTTGGACTCACAATCTGAAACCTGCGGAATTTGAGGCACGCTGGATTTCATTGTTAGAGGAATTCCCACTTATCAACCGCAGATGGTTTGATGATATGTTTTCTATTCGGCATTTATGGATTCCATCTTATTTTCGTGACATCCTTTTCGTTGGCTTAGTTCGTACTACACCATTGTCAGAGTCCACAAATTGTTTTTTTGGTCATTTTAATGACAAATATTACCGTCTACTTGAGCTTGTAATGCATTTTGATATTGCTATAGACACTCAACGACATCAACAATCTAGGTTGAACCATGAATCTCTTACCAAGGTTCCAGATTTGAAGACGCAATTGGTGTTGGAGGAAGATGCATCCAAGGTCTATACTTTGTCTGTTTTTTGCCTTGTCGAGCAATTTGTAATCAATGACGACGACAAGAATGGTATTAAAATGTGTGTTGCTTCTAGTGAGCTTAATGATTCTCGAAACATAGAAACATAGCTTGTAGAAGGTAATGACAATGGATTGACTTGACAATGATCATCCAGGTCACGAATATGATGATGTGTTGTTGATGACGTGAACTTTGACGAAGATTAATTTTGTTAGTTTATTCATTATTTAGATTGATGACTGGAAGTTGTAATACGTAGAAACAATATATTTCTTGATTTTGAAAAATTGTAAACTTTAGTTAACCCTCATACAACCATTTTTAACTATGTATGGAACTAATACCGATCGTATGTGAGCAAAAGTGTTGTTTTTGTACTACTTTTACTAGAAAGTCATGTCGTAGTCATATTTTATCATTTTCATCGCTCATTTTCTGAAATCGTAGGATCTTACGATCCTAAGATCCGATCCGATCCTACCCCCCCCCCCCCCTCTCCGATCCAAAGTAGAATCTCGATCCTGACAACCATGGCCACTAGATCGTCAGACCCTTCAGCAATGTTGGCTTGAGGTTTTAATTTGTCTTGTCTTTCTTAGGCTTCGGTGCATCCTTTTGGTTGTCAGCTTGATCGTAGCATTTGATAGGCTCGATGTCCCATCTTGCCACATACGAAACAACCTTGTTTGTTGTTCTGGGACTTCCCTTTCTTCTTGAAATCGGGAGCCCTTTTGTTCTGCACCTTGTCTTTCTTGAAGTTTTCCTTTTTGTCCTTCTTCTTGAACCTGTCAGCATTTTCAGAAGACTCCACATGATTAGCCTTAACTGAATTATAAGAAACTTTAGGAACGGGCTTATCTTTGAGGTGGTTCGCCTCTTTAATCTTCATGTGGTCGACTAGTTCGAGAAGGGTTAAATCCTTCTTCCTGTGCTTCAGTTGGTTGCGGTACTTGGACCAAGAATCTGGAAGCTTCTCGATCAGAAAGTTGGCTTGCATGACTTCACACACTTTCATCCCTTCAGCCAGGATGTCAGCCACCAGATTCTCTTACTCATGGACTTGAGCCATGATTGGCTTGTCGTGCACCATCTTGAATTGAATAAATTTCATGCAAACATACTTCTTCTTCCTTGCATCATCAGTGGAATACTTTGCCTCCAGGAGATCCCACATCGCCTTTCCGTATCTGTGGGAAGCAAGCAGATCGAAGATCGGGTTGGTAACATGGTTGAGCATGTGACCACGAGCCGTCTTGTTGTCATATTCGTACCTCTTCATGGTTTCATCATCCACAAACACTGGAGTTGCGCCAGGAGACGGAGTACCATCCATTCCAGGAGTGTTCGGAACGACAGTACCTTCGGCAATCGAAGGTTGTTGAAGAAGAACGTAGTCGACCTCCAGTTGCTCGAAGAAAATCAACATCTTCTAAGACCACCTCTTGTAATTCGTCCCGTCAAGAGGTTCAAGCTTCGACAGATCCAGCATCGGCTTGAAGTACATCGCCATTCTGATTTGTAGAAATTCGTTTCTAAATTGTTGGAAGAAATCAGAATACAATGTAGGGATACTTCTTAAAACCTTTGTAAAAAAACCGGAAACGAAAGCTTGCCTTTAGAAGCGAATTCGCCCTAACCAACGGAGCTCAGTCACATAGGCGTCGCCCCCCAAGGTTACCACAGAGTCCTCCGATCGCGGGCTCTCGTCAACGAAAGACTGGAATCAAAAGGTAGCTCGGAACGAAAGCAATGTTTAGATGAGGAAGATGAAGATTGTTTTTTCTATGTTCTCTTAAAACAGAAGATTATCGCAATTTAAAGAAATTAATCAGCAAATCTGGAGCACTAACTCCACCTCATAAAACATGGGATTATGGAAGTAAATCAGGGACGTTATCAAACTGATTTGAAAAGAGTCAAACAAAGTTTAAATTCTGAATTAAAACATATCGGAAGAATCCGATACCCAATTAATTTACGTTCGGAGACTTCAAAAGCCCAAAAATTAATATGACTCGAAAAAAGTAAGACCCACCCACGAACGCGGACCGGATCCGGAAAGGACGGCGGCGGCGGTGTGCGCGAGAGGGACTCTTTTCTATCTCAACTAACCGCTTAAAGAAATACCCACTATATATATGATTCCAAACTTCTCTTTTTGGTCTATGTGGGATAGCAAATCCCAAACCAACTTTGCAAATATATATGTACTCTCACATTTCCCTCTCAACAAACACTCTCTTATCACTCTTCTTGTGTTTTTCTCTCAAAAACCACACTCCGATTGCTTTGAATCTCTGATACCAAATGTTAACTTTAAAGGATATCTGACACAACTTACTTGCTCATTCGATAGTTAAATAGCCTTACAAAAGAAACTAACTGCACTAGATAATACCTAATAACAAAGATAGAACGTGTCAATCAGGCAGACTAAAAACAAACAAATCCTATAGTCTGAATTAATTCAAATAAAAGAAACTAAATTGACTCTAACAATTCGTAGTGCTAATCCCTTTTATGCCAAAGAGTGCATAGTAGACAAACAATGAAAAATAGACGAAACAAAAATAAACTGGTAAATAGATGTTGGACAAAACCACCAGATCAATGGATTAAGATCAATTTTGATGGATCTTTTAAATCCATACAAGATTCTTGGGTGAGTTGTATAGCTCGTAATAAGGATGGAAAGGTAATTGATCTATTTAATAAAAGATGTTTTCTAACACTCCCCTGCATATAGAGGCGCTTAGTGCTCTTTCGGCTGTCAAACTCGCAAAGAAAATAAATTGTAAAAATATAATTATAGAAGGAGATAATCTCACTGTGATTAACTCTATCAAGAATATTTGGAAAATTCCGTGGGAAATTAGAAATATTATTATTGATATTCAAAATATTCTTAAAACATTTGATAATGTCAAAAAAATTCATTGTTTTAGGAAAGCAAATAAATCTGCAGATTTATTGGCAACTTCGGTGGCCAATGTCCACTTTCTTAAAATTGTCCTTAATTGTAGTAAGGACAATGTAATATCTGATGACTATATCAGAATTATGAGACCAATGTTTCTCCAGTCCAGCGTGACGGATTCTCATGCTGACTTCTTTAGGGTCATTCGTTCGGATGGTGTGTGACCTTTTTAGGTAAAGCACTGTTTCTACCCTTTATAAAAAAAAAAAAGTTGGGTTCTTGATGTGGCAAATCCCACAGGCAGCAACAGGGCTTACTCGTTTGCACTAAGAATTAAAGTCTTAAATACTGATGATCATTTTTGTCGACGGAAAGCACTCGGTAATAGCACTCAATAAGACATGAAACATGGTTGGAACTCATTCTTGTGTTATTCATATATTTATATTGTGTGTAAGTTTAATTCTAACTTCAAATCTCTCGATCGATTGTTGTTATATATGTATCACTACTTGTTGATCTAAAAACAGAACAAGAGGGGAAAAAACAATCATGGACCATACTTTAAGATACACTTGAAACTCACATAATCATTTTCATTGAGTTTATATCATTTGGCACTGTTATATATCCAAGGAAATACTGACAGGAAGGATACTCACGGGCACTTCACAACCAACAACAACAGCAAGAACAAAATTTCTAAGGCAGAAGAAAAAAAAATACAAAGTGGAATTTTGTAATGGTGGCCTAATTATTTAGACTGTGAACCCTCTGTCTTTTTTGTGGCCTTCTTTTTTCTGTTTCTCTCTGTCTGTATGTGTTAGTGTTTTAGTGTGTGCTGTTATGAATAGTGCATTTTGATGTCAGTAGAAGCACCCGTGAACCTCCATTACACTTGATTCCATTAACATCCAAAAGCACTAGACTTTTACCACCCACACTCCTATATAAATTTCTTGACACCAGCTCTCATTTTCTCCATCTCTTTTTATCTCATACTCGAGTTCCAATCACAATGCCTAAAATGAGTGGCTTGTTTGTTTTTCTTCTCCTCCTCAGTGCAGCCCATTTACTGCAACAATGCAATGGGAGGCAAATGAAGAGGACGAAGAAAAGAACTCATACAAAGCCACTTATTACAAATATGACACAAACCCATAATTCAGAATTGCAATTCCTAAAGTGGGTCAAGTTTGTTGGAGCCCTTAATCATACCATCTTCAAGGAAGCCAAGAACAAGATCATCCCTTCTTATACACTTACTGTCAGTAAAAACCCTTTAACTGGAGACTTCACCACCATCCAAGATGCCATTGATTCTCTGCCTCCTATTAACCTTGTCAGAGTTGCTATCAAGATCAAGGCTGGGATTTACACGTAATATTCTGTTCCTATTCTTGTATATATATTATATATATATATGTATTGTAACAAAATCTAATTTATTTTTCAGGGAGAAAGTATATATACCAACAATGAAGTCTTTTATTACAATAGTAGGAGAAGGAGCAGACAACACCATCGTCCAATGGGGCGACACGGCACAAACTTTAGGGCCAGACGGGAGTCCGTTGGGGACGATGAGGTCTGCTACATTCGCGGTGAACTCGCCTTACTTCATAGCAAAGAACATCACTTTTAAGGTACCATAACTATTTTGTATCAATTACCCTGTTTTTTTTTTTGAGTGGCTTAATAAATTTGGTTACATTGTCAGAATACAACACCAGTTCCGCCACCAGGAGGAATGAGCGTTCAGGCGGCGGCGTTTAGGATATCGGCGGATACAGCCGCCTTCTTTGGGTGCAAATTTTTGGGAGCACAAGACACACTCTATGATCATATTGGGAGGCATTATTACAAGGATTGTTATATTGAAGGCTCTGTGGATTTCATATTTGGCAATGGATTATCTCTCTTTGAGGTTAGCTTCTCCTTTGATTAAGTGACCCTTTTTTGAGTTTATTATCTAACTAAAACCAAACAAAAATACAAATGATTGGATAAAACAGTTTTCATATGTAAAACTGTTTTGTTATTCTAATATAGTACTCCCTCCATCTTATAATAAAAGTATCATTTTATTATGGCACATATGTAGATGCATGTTTTTTATCGTTAGTATCTCTAATTATATGTTAACTAGTGTAGTGACCCGTGTCATCCACGGGTATTTTAGATTGTTCGTCGTAAAAATTCATACGGTTTAAGCCAAGTTTGTCTAAAAATTAAGTTTAACTCTTTAATACTAATTAATACATATTCATTTATACATAATTTAATTATATATATTAATATCTCATTATATATATATGTCATAATTAAATTTTAAAATTATTCTTAATAGGATATGATAATTTGTATTGTTTTTATGTTGAATGAAGTAATTGTTTTATAAGATTTATTTGTTGAGTTAATTATTCAATATATTTTTAATTAAAGTTAAAAATAAAAAATGAAAATAGCTTAACAACCTAGTATAGAATCACTATAGAGGCTCTAAAAGTCTTAGCTTTAATATATAAGATAGATAAGTTATAATTTTTTTAATATTGTCAAAGCACTCATTCGAATCAAAAAAGATCTCACACGACTATATGTTCTCTTATATATCGGAAAAAATCTACAGGATTCTCTCAATTTATAAATAGTGTCTCTAATTATGTGTTAATAAGGTATAATTTTTTTAATATTGTCAAAGTACTCATTCGAATCAAAAAAGATCTGACACGACTATAATTTCTCTTATATATCGGAAAAAATCTACAGGATTCTCTCGATTTATAAATAGTGATGGAGGGATTTGCAGGACAAATGAGTCATCTTTTGCTGTTCATTCATTAATAAAATAGTTTCAGAAAGCTGCAAGAAATTTGTTAGGTGAAGCCAATGACATGGTATGTGTGGCCCATGAACAGCAAATAAACCTGTCCGTTTTTTAACCTTACATTTTTTTGTAGAATTTTGGTTTAATACGGAGTAATAGCTAGCCAATGACTTGGAATAATGCACATATGTTTGTATGATGCAGTTCACAACCATGCCAAATGTAATTAGGGTCCTCCTTACTCCATTTAACTAAACTATGATTATAAGTACTTTTTAAAAATTATACGAACACAAGGTAAATGATAAATTTATATATCATCAACTTTTAACATCGAAAAATTTTCAAAAATATTTTCCATAGTTAAAATATGTGATTTATTAATCCTGATTAAAATATTAATTACAATTTTATGATATAAAAAACTTAAAAATATATAAAATTTACCATTTGCATTATAAATATAATTTTTTAGAATTATTTTAAATTATTATAAAAGTTATTTAGGTCAAATATAGTTATGTAGAATTACCACAAGTAGAAAATTCCAACTTGGCCCAATGTCTTTATGTACATAGCTAGTAGTGGGGCTATAAAATTTCATGAGAAACATAGTCAATGAAAATGCCAAATCAACATACAAATAAGAAGAATATTCCAAGTCACATCTCATTGAAGCCAAAATTTTGTTATGTAAGTATGTTGCAGCCATGAATCTTATTTGAGTTAGAAAAGGCCACTTGAATTTTAGCCGGCCAGCAAGAGTGTAATATGACCAGATATTCTCGCAACACACTCCATTTTTGTCACCTTATTCTTTAGCCCTTTATTCTCTGCCCCTTTTCTCGTAAATAAAGTAGTAAAGTATTGTCAACTTGTTACATATTCATATACTATACACAATTGTACATGACATACATACATACACATATATATAATTAGTATACGGAAGTGTAATCTTCTATTGCAATTTGCAACGGAAGTGTAATCTTCTATTGCAATTTGCAAGCCATTAGTACGAGTAGTATCATTTTATTATAGGTATAGATTAAATAGTTGCTAATGGCGACATTTTCTTTATCACGTGCAGTTTTATACCGATTAACTTCTTGCATTATGAGATGTAGAACCGTGTCTTAGAGTGTGTTTAAGTTGTGACGGATTGAGAGCGACAAACACAAAACAAAAACGAGAAAAAGAATGTATATTTATCGTGATTCAATTATTTACATCCACACATAGAAGGATAAAAGATTTTCATATCTATATGTCTTAGTTTGTGATTTAGACTCAAGACATTGCAACATTTAATTTGTAGTGATGGTTGTTAAAATTTGTTGTAGGGATGTCATGTGCATGCGATAACACATAACTTAGGAGCCCTAACGGCGCAAGGAAGGAGTAGTATGTTAGAAGACACGGGTTTCTCGTTTGTGAACTGTAAAGTAACTGGGTCAGGAGTATTGTACCTAGGACGAGCATGGCGACCCTTCTCTAGGGTTATCTTCGCCCACACTTACATGGACAACATTATCCTTCCTAAGGGTTGGTACAATTGGGGCGACCCTCTTCGCGAGATGTAAGTTCCATTACACCCTCTCTTTTTTTTCTACATGGCTTCTTCCATGAATACACTTTACACTGTGTAGGATAGGGATAAAAAGCTTCCTCATCATAGGTTATAAAGCTCAAAAACCTCTTGTTAGTTTATTGTTTTGAGGATAACTTAGATTATTAAACAAGGCCGGGAAGATAACATCCCACTTTAGGAGTTGCATTCTCTATTACGGAGTATATGGTTGCATAATGCGTCATATCCACACAAACAAATTGATGGAATTAGAAACTATAATCCTAATTGGACGGCCACCGCCAATCTCACCATGAACAAGTGTTATATATGGAGCTTTGCAAGTTGCACACCTACCTTTCTTTTTGAAAAACCACACACCAAAACCACCACCTCCACCAAAAGGTCAGTAGAATATATTTTCTTCTTACAGAAAGTATCGGGTGAGAATAACTTTTAAAATACGAACGTGAGAATGGTACACATTAGTAGTAAATTGATGTACATTTAGTACTAATTTGGTGCACATTCGTTGACTAACATAAAAACATCCAAAATTTGAAGAATATTTATTTTTTAAAGAACGTTTATTGAAAAACTGGAGAACATTCAAGTAAAATTGTAAATATGCATTACTTTTTCAAAGAATGTGCATCAAAAAATTTGAAGCACATTTAAATATATTTTAATGCACATTAGTCATTCTCACGTTCTCATTTTAAAAACTGTTCTCACCGAAACCACAACTTATATATAATAACTAAACATTCTACTAATGAGAATTTTTTTCTGAAATAAGCATTTTACCCGAAAAAATTCCCGACGTAGGCTCTCTTCAAAACAATTTCCCAAAATAGGCACTTTTTTTAGCTTCGGAAATTTTTTACGTGTGAGAGACGCTGGTTGAACCAGCGTCTCTCATCCGAACCTGAACCTAATTTTTTTTTATTTTTTTATGTATAAGAGACGCTGGCCCAGCCAGCGTCTCTTATACATGTTAGTTTTTTAACATTCTTTTCAATTTTTGTTGTAGTTTTTTATTTTTTTTTATTTGCAGATGTATAAGAGACGCTGGTTCAACCAGCGTCTCTTATACATATTTAATTAAAAAAAAAATGTATATGAGACGCTGGTCGAACCAGCGTCTCATATACAGAGAATTTTTTTTTTTATTTGCAGATGTATAAGAGACGCTGGTTCGACCAGCGTCTCTTATACAGATTTAATTAAAAAAAAATGTATATGAGACGCTGGTCGAACCAGCGTCTCATATACAGAGAATTTTTTTTTTTATTTGCAGATGTATAAGAGACGCTGGTTCGACCAGCGTCTCTTATACAGATTTAATAAAAAAAAAATGTATATGAGACGCTGGTTCGACCAGCGTCTCATATACAGAGAAGATTTTTTTTTTATTTGCAGATGTATAAGAGACGCTGGTTCGACCAGCGTCTCTTATACAGATTTAATTAAAAAAAAAAGTGATGTAATTATACAATTTTTAATTAAAAAAAAAATATGATGTGTAAGAGACTAGTCGAACCAGCATCTCTTACACAGAGATTTTTTTTTTTATTTGCACCTGTATAAGAGACGCTGGTACGTTGAAACATAAAAAAAAATATACTTGTTACCCAGTGTCTCATATACACCGATGTTTTTTTTTATTTGCACGTGTATACGTTCAAACATAAAAAAAAAAATATATATGTTGCCCAGCGTCTCATATACAGCGATGTTTTTTTTTATTTGCACATGTATAAGAGACGCTGGTTGGACCAGCGTCTCTTATACCGTAATGTTTTTTTATAATAATTTGAAATAATAATGTAAATATGAAATTGTTGTGTAATAAATCTGATAAAAAATCATAGAGTTTAACATAAAATTTTAAATCAACAAATATGTAATAATTCTAATCTTCGTCTTCACTGTCTGTGTGACCATCATCTTCTTCTCTACTTGGCTCTTGGACGGGTGCTAACGTAGGCTCGTATCCCCACCCACATATATTACGTGCATCTCTGGAAATTGGCCTGGTGGGAGAAATAAATACACTTGAAGCACTAGTGGACATAAATGAACTTGGTGCATGCATTGATGATGTCATGTATGAATAATGAGACGAGGAACTCCATCCACATTCACCGAGATCTGAGAACGACGGTTGCGGGATTGAAGAACTAGGAAAATCTTGAAAGGAAGTATAATAGGGCGGATGTGCTGGAGAGACTATGGTCAACGCTGTTGGATAAGACATTGGTGGCGTAGACGCTGACGCTGACGCTGACGCTGACGCTGGCGGAATATAGGGAGGTGACATAGTCATTGGAGGATCTTGTTGGCTATAGAAGAATGATTGATCTACAGACAAGTGGTTAAGAACATCAATCCCTTGCGTCGTCACATGTTGTCCCTGAAAAAAAAAATCATAAGTATGTTTGAAATATTCAGTGTAAATATTATATAAACTGATATGTTATATTTCATACTCACCACCATATACAATCCCATGCCAAAGTAGCACTTCCCCAGCTGTAGTATGCCGCAGACTCTAGATTCTCCAGCAACGGCAAATACACTACTTGTATTTCGCCTCCACTGTAATCTGAGAAAAGGAGGCCACCCATTACCATCAAGATGTATGCCCTTGCATAACACTTGATCGTCTCCTCATCTGCATTATCCGGCAATTCACTAAAGTTTGTTCGTAGCCATGAAAGCTTCAATGCTGAGCCGCCGAGTGATCGACTTGGATCTTTACCGAGCAGACGGATGACTTCTGATCTCCAATGGTGACCTGCAGTGCCTGATACAGCATAGCCATCCACACATAGTCCAAACAACACAGCAACATCTTGGAGTGTGATTGTTGCCTCACCCACGGGCAAGTGAAATGTATGTGTCTCAGGTCTCCATCTCTCCACTAATGCTGTAATAAGCTCCTTGTCTAGTTTGAATTTGGATCCTAGACGGGATACGCAATAAAATCCAGCAAGACGAATGTATTCTAAGACCCTAGGATGGGGATCGAACCAATGTCGCAGATGCACTCTAGTTTCTAAGGGTGTCATTGTCTATACAAAAGAAAGGGAAAATTAGAGAAATTTAAGCATGCAATGTACAAACTAACTAGTGAAAATCGATATTTAAGCATGTAATGTACACTTACATAAGCGGCATTGTTCCACACATCCGAAGATCTGTGTTGTTCTTGCTGACTAAGCACCTCAGACGATAATGGACCAGGGTTAATCTCCATGTACTAGCCATTGAAACAACAATCATAAACACACATGAATACAATCAACTTCATAAACAACAACAACAACAACAACAACAACAACAACAACAACAACAACAATCATTACAAATGTCTTAATAAACAACAACAACAATCATTACAACTGTCTTCATAAACAACAACTACAAATAAAGTACAACAATGAAAACTAGGTAAAGCTAGTTATGTTGTCCAGAACTGCTAGCTCGTGATGCACATGTCCTCCTGTTGTGTCCCTCTTGCCCACATAGTTTGCAGTTGCTTTTCCCTGGAGCACTAACAATGTCCATCTCATTATGGAATCGAGACTCTTTCCGCCTTCCTGGTCTACCAACGTCACGAAGATCATTCGGATCTGGCTTCAATTTTGGTCCCTCAATCACAGGCCAATCTAAAATATCTCCTACTGGATAAAAGGCTGTCTGATATGTCCTCATCAGAGCCTCTACGGAGTAAAGTGGATCAACATATTCAACATACGAGAAGCTCCTGTGGCGACACACTGCTAAGACGTGAGGGCAAGGTATCTTATAATTCTTCCATCTTTGACAAGTACATGTCCTACTAGTCAAATCCACGATGTATTGTAAGCGCTGGCCGTATTCCTGGACGGGTGGAACATGCACTTCATATACATGTCTTAATGCGTTGAATGAGATTACTTGTGCACGACGAGCTATTGTAACATTGTGCTCAATCAACGTTTCCACTGCATTAGTGTATCGTTGCCCTGCCACATTACGTTCTGTTGCCTTTCCAAGACGCTCTACAAAGTACGAATTAAGTCTATAGAATGTCGATTGGACAAGACCTGTGATAGGTAAATTTCTGGAACCCTTCATCACCCCATTAAAACACTCAGACATGTTGGTTGTCATCACTCCATACCTGGAACCGCCATCATGACATAAGGACCATTTTTCCTTTTCTATGTTCTCCAAATAAGTTTTTGCCGTTACATTTTTGGAGCACAAAGTAGAGTACCCAGCATCAAATTCCGCCTCTTCATGTTTGTATGCTGTTGCACCAAGTAATCGCTTCAAGTGCTTGTTTCCAACAGCTGTGTTGAAATTTGAAACAATATGGCGAACACAAAACCTGTGATATGCATTTGGAGCTCTCCAACGCTGTAGCTCTCTCATAGCCTTCAGGATACCCGGATGCCTGTCCGATATAACACATATACCAGTGCGGTCTGTTACTCGACGACCAATTAAATCCATGAACCAAGACCAACTGTGACCATTCTCACTCTCAACAACAGCAAACGCAATAGGAAAAATCTGTTGATTTGCATCCACAGCCATTGCTATAAGTAAAGTACCTTTGTACTTTCCATACATGTGAGTTCCATCAATAGTAATCAAAGGCCGACAATGTTGGAAACCTTGGATGCTTTGTCCAAATGACCAAAAAACACGTCGGAAGATGAATCCACTCCCATCAGCACTTGGTACCGTACTCCATTCGACAACAGTACCAGGATTGGACTGTACAACTGCAGCCATAAACCGAGGCAAAATAGCATATGATTCCTCCCAATCACCGAAAATGGAAGCTATTGCCTTTTGTTTTCCACCCCATGCTCTTTTGTACGTAATGGAGACCTGATACGAATTCTGTATTATCTGCATAATGGTCCTGGGCTTCAATGCTTTGTCAACTCGGATAAGCGAAACTATTTCTTCAGCGATGAACTTTTGCGAGATATTACGATTATCCATATGCATGACATCTCTTACGCAGCTAGGGACATGAGGACCTTTGTATGTGCTTATCTTCCACACATTGTCAAGCTCACCGACTTTATGAGCCGATAGTTTCCATGTGCATCCTTCGTCTTTTTGCACGCAGACAACTGTGTACCATCGATCTCTGACCTTTTTCACCTTATACTCCTTCCCCTTGGATGCTGAGTACACTACAATTCTTCTTTTCAACTGCTCGAGTGAACTAAAAAGTTGTCCTTTGCAAAATTCATCTTGATTTGCCAGTGGATCCATTCCAATCCAAGTTTGCCATGAGTTCATCAATGCTGGATCAGGTTCTCCAGTCATATTCCAACTCGGGGTGATTTGCGCTGCTTCTCTAATCATGTTAACCCTAGCTATATCAGCTTCATTGACATCCTCGTCCTCTGACGATTGATCGATGTCATCATTGTGATCAAGACCAAACGCATCGACAAACGCATCCTCGTGATCATTGTTTCCCTCTCCATGTACTACCATTTGTGATCCACTCATTACTCCAGATTGAACATTTGAGAGTAATCTGGTGAATGAGGTTTCACACTGGGGGTTGTATCCACCTTCCATTCTAAAATGTCAAGGAAAATTTTATCATAAAATTATTTTATCTTTAAATTTAAAGTAATTGTGGTTTAAATCTTTTTAAACCTAATTACTTTGATTGTTTATACATAATTACTATTTTCAACTATTTCCAACTATTTTCAACTACTTACTTTGATTGTCACATTTTATCATAAAATTCAAGCCAAATCAAACCACATTCAAATTAAGCCACATATTATCATAAAAAAAATCGTTTTTTAAACCTATTATAATATCAAATCAAACCACATTCAAGTGAAGCCAACTATTTTCAACTACTTATTTTTAAATCTATTTTCATATAACATTCGTTTTTAAGTCTATTACCATTACAAAATTCATAAAAAAATTCTTAAACCTATTATAATATAAAATTCGTTTTTAATCCTATTATCATTAAAAATTCCTAAAAAAAATACTTAAACCTATTATCATATAAAATTCGTTTTTAACCCTAGTATAATTATAAAATTCGTTTTTAAACCTATTATAATATAAATTTCGTTTTCAATTCTATTATCATTAAAAAATTCTTAATAAAATACCTAAACCTATTATAATATAAAATTCGTTTTTAATCCTATTATCATTAAAAATTCCTAAAAAAAATACTTAAACCTATTATCATATAAAATTCGTTTTTAACCCTAGTATAATTATAAAATTCGTTTTTAAACCTATTATAATATAAATTTCGTTTTCAATTCTATTATCATTAAAAAATTCTTAATAAAATACCTAAACCTATTATAATATAAAATTCGTTTTTAATCCTATTATCATTAAAAATTCCTAAAAAAAATACTTAAACCTATTATCATATAAAATTCGTTTTTAACCCTAGTATAATTATAAAATTCGTTTTTAAACCTATTATAATATAAATTTCGTTTTCAATTCTATTATCATTAAAAAATTCTTAATAAAATACCTAAACCTATTATAATATAAAATTCGTTTTTAATCCTATTATCATTAAAAATTCCTAAAAAAAATACTTAAACCTATTATCATATAAAATTCGTTTTTAACCCTAGTATAATTATAAAATTCGTTTTTAAACCTATTATAATATAAATTTCGTTTTCAATTCTATTATCATTAAAAAATTCTTAATAAAATACCTAAACCTATTATAATATAAAATTCGTTTTTAACCCTATTATCATTTTAAAATTCGTTTTTAACCCTATTTCTATAAAACTATTTTCTAAAACCTTTTTTCTGAAACACATTCATAGATTCATAAATAAAATGAGTGCAGAAATTTTCTTACGTTTTCTCTGTTGAAAAACGTTCACCCGCTCGATCACGTCCGCTCGTCCGTTCACCCAGTCTGTTTCTTGCTGATTTTGGAACGAAGATTGTTGCTGGTATGACAATAAAATAACAATGAACAAAATTAATTAAGAGAAGAATAAATGGAATTACGCTGTTTAAATGAATCCAAAATTTTTTAAGAAGAGAAAAAAAAATGAAGACTTACCTTCGATTGCTGGATCACCCGTCTATTGCATTGCTGTTGTTGGAACGAACGAAAAGAAAACAAGAAGAAGAAGAAGAGGTTGGCTGGAATGCTGGAACGAGTGAAAAGAAAACAAGAAGAAGAAGGACGATGGCAGAAGTATGGCAGTAAAAACGTGAAAAAAGAAGAGGAAGAGGAGATGAATTTAAAGGCTGTTGACTGCTATCTCCCAACCACACGCATTCACTTCCATTTACAATTTCAAATCCGTTCAAACCCGTTCAAACCGAAACAGCGGCTGGTTTTCGGAATTAGGGTTTAGTGTAAGAGACGCTGGGCGAACCAGCGTCTCTTACACAACACTTTTTTTTTTTTAATTGCACATGTGTAAGAGACGCTGGTTCGACCAGCGTCTCTTACACATCACTTTTTTTTTTTTAATTAAAAATTGTATAAGAGACGCTGGTCGAACCAGCGTCTCTTATACATCACATTTTTTTTTTAATTAAATCTGTATAAGAGACGCTGGTCGAACCAGCGTCTCTTATACATCTGCAAATAAAAAAAAAAATTCTCTGTATATGAGACGCTGGTTCGACCAGCGTCTCATATACATTTTTTTTTAATTAAATCTGTATAAGAGACGCTGGTTGAACCAGCGTCTCTTATACATCTGCAAATAAAAAAAAATAAAAAACTACAACAAAAATTGAAAAGAATGTTAAAAAACTAACATGTATAAGAGACGCTGGCTGGGCCAGCGTCTCTTATACATAAAAAAATAAAAAAAAATTAGGTTCAGGTTCGGATGAGAGACGCTGGTTCAACCAGCGTCTCTCACACGTAAAAAATTTCCAAAGCTAAAAAAAGTGCCTATTTTGGGAAATTGTTTTGAAGAGAGCCTACGTCGGGAATTTTTTCGGGTAAAATGCTTATTTCAGAAAAAAATTCCTACTAATGAAGCACGTAAAATCACTATATTCCTTTTGTCTTTCAAACTATTTCAATCATTTGGCTTTAATACTATTTATATGTTAGCATGCAAAAGCACACGTGTAATCCACTCAATTCCTATCCTCATTCGTGACATGTATACCAAATGAAGGTAAGATTTTAATAACCAATTGGGTTATTTTGGAGGTGTACTATTATACATATAGAGTAGTCCATACAGCCACTTTGCGCGGGCCTGCTTCAAAACATAGCACGCGCATCCACTAAAGTGTGCTAGCTTCCTCACTATACCTAAGATTCTTCTTTGCCTATCTTTATTCTACACTTTTTGTTTCTCTCTTTACACAAATATAGCATTGAGTTGTAGTAGTTTGTAACTTGGTTTTGTTGATGAAATGTGTGTAGGACTGTGTTTTACGGGCAATACAAATGCTCGGGGCCAGGGGCGAGCTTTGCAGGGAGAGTCGAGTGGTCGAGAGAGCTGACTGATGAAGAAGCCAAGCCGTTTGTTTCTCTAACCTTCATTGATGGATCCGAATGGGTCAAATTGTAATATTACCAACAATATGGTTACTATGTTATACTCCAAAGAGTGCTATAATATGACATCGATTGGCCCTTTATCCCCAGAAAATATCATGAGTATATCGATTTAGTGTATGTGAACAACTCCATTGGGTGTAGGCTATTTGTGTAGGAACCTAAATTCTACGACATATAAATTGTATAAAATATAAGTAATAAAACAGAATTAAGGAGAAGAGAAATGGTCAAACCGATACCGAAAACCGAACGGTAGAACGGGATCAGAGTCGAGATAAAAATCTCTTCCCTTAATTCTGAACACGCTCCGTAGTGTGACGGTTACCATCGTTCTGAATCACAAGATACAATTGATACGCTTCTGATCTGGTTTGCACAACTCAAAGATTAGAAGTCGACGAACGCTAGAAATTGTGTGTACTCTCAGACTCAATGAAAAGAAGAGGAAAATGTGAAAGAGACTGTAAAACCGTGGGAGAAAAATGGTGAGTTGTGTTTGAACTGGAAGCTCTGCAGACCTTTTTATAAGGCCCAATCCACGTGGATTTAATGGGCTGATTCGGTCAAATCTGCGTGAAGTCAATACTATGATTCGCGTGTAGTGAATGAAAAATCTGGTCAAATCGTGTGAGTTTACTACACAGATATGGTCAAACGTGGCTTTAAGGCTTGGTGATCTGATAGACTTAGGTGGCATTTGTTTAAATTGTCGGAAACAGAAGCGGAAAGGAAATGAACCTAGTCCATTTTAGTGAAATTGTCCATCGATCAAAATAGTGATTTTATTTCCGTTTCTCCTTCTCGTAGTAGTAACGTTGGGGTATTTGTTAACCCAATTTTACGATGGGTTTCAAAATCCCCTCGCAAGCTCACATTTCCCTCCTCGACAACTCACCCCCCCCCCTCCTCTTCTCCCTCTTTTCTCCTCTCTTGACATATAAATTTTAGAATCCAAAATCAAGTTGTCAATGTATTATTAATTAATAATTGTCTAGATTCATTGACGTTTTCTTTTCAGTTCCTTTCTGTTTCTGAAGACTACAAACAAACGGACCCTTAGTCCATTTGGATTGGACTAGGCCCAAAAAGAGAACCTCCTCCTCGAGCCTATGACCCATGCGATGAGCCTAAGGAGCCCACAAGTCGATCCGAACCGCACGCGTGTGGTCTTCGAAGGCCCAAACCCACCAGGATAGTCTCCTCTGGCCCAATCACATTCATTACAATTCACTCCTAGTTTATATACTAGTGAGTTTATCTCCTTCTAATCAATGTGGAGTGCACATTAATCCTAAAAGTTCAACTTAGTTACATTAAATGTAACTCCCTCATTTCTCATTCAAACGAAACCCAAATTAGACGTATGAGCATACTACGAAATAGTGCTCGCAGAGACGAAGCAACGCTCCCATAATCCGACACCAACAATGCCCGGAAAATTTGGTTCGAACAATTTGTACATACTTGAACGTGGAGTTTTCCATCTTCACAACATGCTTTGTTGGAATGAATGGTACTACAAGATAGACAAAAAAACCAAATGATTTATATTATTGGGGTCCTCGTTCGGTGGAAAGGATATATCCCTTCGATAGTATTATTCATCCCTTAGATGGTGGGAATTATATCAAATGTCATTTGTATAAATGTGCTCATTTGACCAACCGGTCAACGGTTACCTTCGGTCAATTTTTTATTCGGGCTATTTTTTTCAAAGCCAATTTCTTTCTTTGCATAATGTAGAAATATGCACATTTTTATATTAAGATGTGCATATTTTAATGAAAAAATGTACACATTTTTAAGAAGTTTTCAATCGGTAATTTTTCTAACAAACAAATTTCCATAAAGAAATTCGTTTGTACTCATTTGCACATTATTAGTAAAAATGTGCAATTTTCAACTTAAAAGTGCATTGTGCATTTTTTTAAAATTTGCAAACACTTTTATGTTATATAAGATATTCATATTGTATAACTTTGTGCAGAAAATGTGCACATATAACTTTGACTCGAGAAACAAAAGTTTGCCATGGAAAAAAAGGCTTGAAAATAAAACAAGTTCAAAATTTGTGTTTGAAAAATTGTCACTTCTTAGAGCATGTTTATTGGAGGGGGTGAGAGGTTTTTGATGGATGAATTATTTGGAAAAAAAAAATTTTCTGGGCTAAAATTACATGTGCACATTTCACCATATTTTGTGGGAAAATGTACACATGTAATTTTGGCCCAGAAAAGAAAGTTTTTCATAAAAAAAAAGCTTGAAAAAACAAGTTCAAAATTTATGTTTGAAAAAATGTGCATATCTTATAAAAACTAATGTGTCTATTTTGTGAAGAAAATGTATATGGTTTTGTACTAGAAATGAAAGTTTTTCTTTAAAAATGTGCTCGGAAAAAACAAGTTCAAAATTTTTGTTTAGGAAAAATATGCACACCTTATACAACTAAATGTGCACCTGAGATTTTGGCCCAGAAATGAAAGTTTGTCATTAAAAAAATCTCGGAAAAACAAGTTCAAATTTTTTGTTTGGGAAAATGTGCACGCCTTATTCAACTAATGTGCATACGTATAATTTTGGGCCAGTGGGGGCGGTTCTTCGATACCTATGCATAGGGGAAAGAAAAGGTGTTAATTTAAATATCTAACCTATTAAAAAAAAGGATTTGCAGTCCTCTCCCTTACCGCTCGACCATGTCGCCAACAAAAATATATGACAATATTACCCCCTTTTTTTATTAGACTCACCCCTTCGATTGATTATATAGTATCGCAAAATACACAATACCTATTAACTTCCCTATCCTTTTATATTGAAAGGGACCCGCTTGGTGTTAACAAAAACTCCCGCGTAAAAAGGTTGGCTAGAAATGAATTCTAACCCCTTACTGAAAGAAGATTCCCGTGTTGCTTGACTCGAGTGCTAGCTTTCTTCTTCTGTCAGAGACGGATCTGGAGCTAGCGGTGACCGGCCAGCGGGCACTCTTTGTTCGGTCTCGATGCTACTTGAAAAGAACATATGCGAAAAAGCACGACCGTACGTGAGATTTTCATCTCATACGGCTCCTCCTTTATATGCATAATGATAATATTTCAATCGTTTTTTATTCCATGTATCAATTATTTTCATTATGAATTGAGCAGGGCTAGTGTTTTTGCACGAATATCTCATTTCGAATCGACTTATCAAAACATTCAAATGAAAAAAATTCTACGGAAAAAAACACTCGTAAAAAAACAAATTCAAATTTTGTGCTTGAAAAAAATATGCATATCTTATACAATTTATGTGCATATTTTGTATAAAAAAATGTGCATTTTTTTTACCCAGAAACAAATGTTTGCCGGAAAAAACAAATTGGCGCGAAATTATTTTTTGACCGGTCATACATTGACCATCGTTGACCATTGTCTTTTTAGAAGAGATAATCTACACTCTTAATTTGATTTGTATTATTCTCACTTTTCACTTTAGAGATCACTAGATTTATTCTCGCGCCACGCGGAATTTACGTAACGATTTTTATAACTTTGTATATATAATTCATATATACATAGAAATAATATTAATAAAAATAAAAAGTAATATATATATTTATATTTATTTTAATTAATTATTAAATCAAATTTATATAAATAAAAAAATTATGAGATTTATAATCTTTTAAATTGGTATGTGTTCAATAAAGAAATGATATCAAAAGATTAAGATAGTGATCTTTATATATATATTTTAATTTATTTGTGTTTAAGTAAGGATATGATATCAATAGAATTAAGGTAATGATATTTATATTAAATTTTGATTTTGAAAAATGAAATATATATTACGATGATGTGACATAACTAATTGATGAGTTGATGATTTGACATAGCTATTTTAACACAAATGTAGGGTTTTGTTTAAGTTATTATATAAGGGTTCTCACTTATCATTCTCCATATTAATCTAACAAAACCGGCTTATTATTGGAGCTTTATCTTGAAATCTTTCTATATGGCCCAGAAATGATGGGCCATGGCTTTATATTTTTCCATACACAGCATCTAGAGGAACAAAATTTCAGTTACTCCAGTTTTATGGAAAGGTCAATCCGGGTTGAATATTAGTGACAGCGCGCGACAGTTCATGAGCTACCGGATCTAGTTTATGAATCGTCGGTTCAAGGTACACGAATATCTTGTTTTGGGTTTGAGATAGCCATTTTGTTGACATAGGCAAAGGTCTATGTTAGAGGAATGTGCACATTGGAAATTCATGCATCTCCATTGCCAAACGTATTCTATTTGGATGTCATTCTACTCTCTTTTTTCTTGAGTAATGAGATTAAGTCGGCTTTTGGATGTATTCTATTTGCATGGTAAATTAATAGAGCTTGATTATAATTAATTAGTTGAAACCATGCATCCTCATAATTTATACTTCTACCAACATTTGAAGTGTGCCATATTTTTCAAACACACAAACGTATGTCCAAACAACAAATATTATGCCCACCATATGCAATGTCAATGTAATGTATGGTTGAACGAGAATTTGTGGTCGAATCTGTCACTATCTACTCATCCACCTCCGTAAGCGATCTTATAATGTTAAATCTTCACTGTAAAATGACTGATCTAATATAATTGCGAAAGTTTATAATTATAGGGCCAAAAACCATTACGATAGATCTATTGTAATAGTTTTTACTCCGTTGGAGCAGTTGGCGCTAGAGTAGACTTATTGTAATGGGTTTAATATTCAAGTGTAACGGTTTGTTAATTCGTTTATAAAGCCATTACCTTAGGTAAAAAACTGTGACCTTAAATATAAAAGGTAACACATTAAAATGCATTATGTTAGACCGCATGCGTATTACATTAAATAGTTTTTGTAACACTTAAATTGTTAAATGCAATAGTTGTTTTATCTCGGATATTGAGATGTCTTGGCTAAAATATACATTTTAAAAAATATATATATATATATAACGTTATAGGGTGGTGTACCTCACCACCACACCTCTGTTAATGTGAAACATATATGAACTCGTACAAGCGCAAATCCAATTATTTCAATTCAAACAAAAAGCATATGCAATTATGATTGGCAAAGTCCTACACAAACAAACGAATCACCATAAATTTGTTTGAGTGTTGTCGATCATAAACTCATGGACAAGTCCCCTTCTTTTCAATTCAAACAAGAAATAATTCTGCTCTAATATTGATTTAGAGTTGAGCAAAGGGCAAGAAGATTTTAGTGTTAAATCCAGATTTACCCATCCAGCATTACTATCTGGTGAAAGTTGAGGTCGATACAAACCCAACGAAATTGGTCTCGTTGGATTCTGATTCTGAACGATCACAAACGAGTCACCCGAACCCGCGTAAGTCTCGCGTAAATATGTCAAATGTTAAAAAGAAAAATATATATAGGCGCGGTCCATGAGCGCCTTTGTATCCAAATTTGTTTTGCCTTCGTATGAGGCGCTGTCTATAACAACGCCTCTCCTTCGTTACAAATTTCCAAACAAAAAAATGCCTATATTGCGAAATTATTTCAAACTGCGCCTAAGGGAATTTGTTCCAAAAACATGTCCATATCCGGAAAAAAAATTCTCTTGTTGCGGAGGCTACTACCCAAGAAATATACTAAACATGCTCCAACTTCAAGTGTGAGAATACACTCATTCATCTATATATTGCATATACAAGTGATTTCTACCAATTTCTTGATCCTTTGCCAACTATATAATACACACTTTACACAAAAAATCGTGAACAAGATAAAACCAGCTACTTTGCAAGTTAGCTAGCTACATACGTATATAGTTTAAAATGACCTGTCTTAGACAGTTTATGTTTAAAATTACATAAAGAAAGAAAGAAACAATGAGATTGTACATACATATATCATTGCACAAGTTGATGTAAGAAATCAAAGTTGATGACATATATATAAGTACGTACGTAGCGTGGGGTATAGGATATGTAATCATGAAGGAGATCTTCCAAGTCTACCCATGACAGCATTCTTGAAGTTGATTGCTTCTTGCACTTGAGAGCATGACCTTAATCTCCCACCACTCACACTATTTCTCCCCTCGATCATTTCACTAACACACATCTTCTTCTTTACCTTACTATTACTAGTACAATAACTAGGGTCCGGCCTCTGCTTAGGCGCGCTTTGAGACCTTACTTTGGCCTTAAACGACGTCGTTTTCGCCATATAGTTAGGGTAATTGTAGTAGCACACATCCTGCCTTCCCCACCCTGCATGATGGAAAATATCAGGCTCGGTCCTTGCGGGCATCATAGGCCCAATGCAGCCCATCCGTGGGGTCGTATGGGATGTGGTGGGCCCCCACTCAGAGTCCTGATAGTGGGGGCAACACTGGTGGTTGTGGTTGGGGATGGAGATTCGTGTCGGTCCTAATTGGTGATGGGCCTGAAAGCTATCGAGCTGAAATAGTGGCGGGAGAATCTGGTACGATGAAGGCTCGTCCCCAAGCTCGGAAAACGAGGTTCTTGACCCGGGCCCTTTACGGGTTGATCTCGAACCGGGCCCGGGTTGCCCGATATCCACTTCCACCACCTTCGGGGTGTCCGGGTCGATTGACGGGTTTAGCGTACGGGCTTCGAACGACGCCGACAACCTCTTGCTCTGTGCATCCACCATAAACGGGCGGGCCCAGTTGAGGTCATGCTGATGGGCCGGGTCTGCGATAGAGGCCCGTTTGGAGCGAACGGTGGCTTGGGCCCGAATTAGGGCCTGCATGCCGTGGAGAGTGGCGGTGGCTTGCTTTCGCACTAGATAGCCTCTCACTAGGGCTTGTATTTTCACCAATCCTTTCAATGCTCTAAGTGCCCTCCTTGCCTATTTGTATTTCGTACAACAACTAATTCTTACATATACAATTCTTAACATCCACACTAATACAACAAATTATAAGCTGTAAACTCTATCGGAAGAAAACGCAATCGACTAATACCAACCCACACAACATAATGAAAACAATAAAAACCTAATACTACCTCCGTCCTCCGTCCCCAGATATAAGAGACAATTCAATCTATGACATTATTCACAAGTTCAGATATAAGAGACAATTCAATCTATGACATTATTCACAAGTTTGAAAGAACTTTTCGGTCGTAATATTAAAAATTATAAATTTTATCATCGCATATTTAGAAATAAAAACGTGTAAAATGTCTCTTTATGTTATGGAATAGAAGTTTATAATGGAAAGAATTGTAGACGTACCAGATAAGACCTAAAATGGGTCTGAATTCTGATAGCGGCACGGTTATCGATGCCAACCTCGCCGGAGTAGAGTGAGTTGTTGTGATTTCTCCGGCGACTAGTGAGCCTGACCACCTCGGCTGCAGCGTGGGCGGCAGCGACCGCGGCGTCTGCAGCAGCAGCGGTCGCTGCCGCCACCGCAATAGCATGCTTGTTGTTGTGTTCAGTCTCGTCTTCGTCGGGAAAATACGACCTCAGCCACGCAGCCTCCGCCGGAGTAATGTTCGGAGGGATGGTGGCCGGATTGTGGCAAATTCCGGCGCCCATTTCCGACGGTTGCTTCTCAGTCTTTATTCCAAACAGCCCTTTAAGCCACCTCGTTGTTTTCCTCATGTTGATGGAAAACAGAGGAAGAAGAAGAAGAAAGAAACTGAGAATTTACAGTGAACTAGTATGCAGTTTTTAATCTTGTTATGGAGGAGTATTTGTTTTAAGCTTTCGGAAAACTCCAAGGAAATCGTCTGTTGAATAATTGGAGTTATGGAGCGACGTGTCCTTAAAAAGAAAAGATACCAACAATCCTTCTCATCGATCTGACAATCTCGTGAACCATTTGCATTTTTTGTTTTTTAAACATGACTCGCTACTTTCAACGAAATACGTACAAGATACATATCTTTGTTATGTAATTTAGTTAAGAAAACGTAGAAAACATAACTATTACACTTGAGAAAGTTGTTATATATGGTGTACAAGAGAATCAAGAGATTTTCACCAAAAAAAAAAAGAGAATCAAGAGATACTTGATAAATGGGTCAAGTGTTAAATAAATAATAAACTAGCATCTATATCTATATAAAAATAAAAATTATTGGGTTTGATGAAGTAATGACAATTGATACTTACTTAATGTATTGAATTAATGTATTGAATTTTTTTAAAAGGTTAATGCATTGAGTTAATACATTAAAAACATATCACATTTAATTAGGCCCTTACAATAGTCGTCTCACGTCTGTTCGTTTTTTTCATTTGTTCTTCCTTTCATATAATCTCCTAATTTGGGTCTTTTAGTCATGTTTTGAGTGTGTTCGTATGTTAGTTTATGTATCGTATTTCCCTCATCGATTTTTACATGTTATATGCGTATATCTTTTAAAATTCTCCTTGGACATGTTGGTCGTCTTTTGAAATTCTTTTTCAGCAGGTTGTTATTATTTAGATAATGATTTTAAAACATATACCTTTCAGATTCCGTTACTAATCAATATATTGAAATTTATATATTTAATTAATTAAAAACATCTATTTTTGTTATTAAAAGTTAGTGTTAGTGCATAACTAGATATAAATAGATATGTGAAAAGAATACCAACTACATATACACGATAAAAATAAACGTGTTGGGTCCGCGAAAAGCGCGGGGAATGAACTAGTGTGTTTTTATGCTCGTTTGGATGAGGGATTGAAGTATGAATTGAATTTCCTAAGAAGTTAATTCCACACTTCAGTTCTAGTAATTTATTTAGATTGAAAAATTAAAATAAGAGAAGTTGAGATTTTATATGTAAAATGAAGGAAGTAGAAGTGTAGAACTCATTTTTTTCCTAAGCAACCACATAAAAATTTCAATATTCCTCAACAAGTATTAGACAAAGAGTTCAATAATATTTCTTGGATTTTTCCTCTTTGAGTTTCTACATTTCTCTCGTCTATTTCTTCTCAATAGATCTTTATCTTCTTCTTTTTTGAGATGAGGATAGTTTTTGTCTTGTAAAATGAAGGAATAGTTTTTGTTTTACCGCAAATTTAGCCAATAGGACCATTGGTTACACAGCTGTGCTTGTCTTCTGCTGCCACTTTCTCCTGTGTGGGGTTTATGTTCATGGGTTATGAAAAGATGTAACGGTTGAATATGCAGGAATTGTATGTACCATCGCCTAATAACTACGGAGTAAAAAGTATATCTACCATGTATAGCCATATAGGTGTTAGTTTTGTTTTCTAGTCTGCTACTCTGATTCAATCCAGGAATAAAGCTACTCCAGTAAATGTTTACAGAAAGTGGAGGAGAAAAGGGTCTTTCACTGCTCATTTTACTGTGTTCTAGATTCTCCCTTTTTAGTTTCTACTATATGAAGATCTCAAGCAAAAGTAAATGTAAGTAATTTATTAGAAAAATCTGACTTCACTCTATGTGAACATATTGTTGAGGTTCGTTACTTTTGCTCATAAATGTACATCACATTCATATGTGATATAGCTATTCAAATGTTCACCACTTTCATTTCAGAAGAAAACATGGAAACAAGTTAGAGAAGCAACATTGGCAAATATACCAACAGCAAGCATCATGGAAACACGAGTAAAATCTTTCATTTCAAATTCGACATGTACAAAGCCATTAGTATTGTCATAGTTATCCTGGAATGCTTTTAATTGCTATACAAATCCCACAGGATTGGTTTTTGATTAAGGGAACCACAGAAGAAGATCAATGAAAAAGTTGATGAAGTGAAGCTGAAAATAAAAAAAACTCTAAATTAACTGTGGAAATATACAGTTAAAATGTGTACCTAGAATTGAGGGGTTATGTACAGCGATCTTTGAGCATAAATATAGATCATTCACTTCCAGACTTTAATGGCACCATCTCTACTACTGGATATTAAGAACCTCTGGTTGAGCTTGACTGAGGCCAGAGAGATGACTGAGTCGCGGTGGCACCCAGCTGGGTCAGTTGCAGCAGCAGATAGAACTGCTTTTGCTGTCAGTTTGGTTGTCAGAGGTCGCCTCCTTGTCTC
This sequence comes from Oxyria digyna, assembly GCA_029168935.1. Classification (NCBI taxonomy): domain Eukaryota; kingdom Viridiplantae; phylum Streptophyta; class Magnoliopsida; order Caryophyllales; family Polygonaceae; genus Oxyria; species Oxyria digyna. Next base: position 3,404,171 of record JAPVLV010000017.1, read on the forward strand.
CTATAAAGACAGAAACCCGAATTAGGCATTAAAGCTTTATTTCACCAATTGCTTAGTTGGAATATAACACCAAACACATGACTAGATCCAATTCATGTACAAGTAAACATATTGGATTTTCACAAATCAGGTGAAACAAGAGATGAGGAATCTTTTGTCTTGTTGTTTCATAAACACAGTTAGGCATCTGCGACGTTGGTAGTAATATAAAAAAAGAAATGCAAGCGAGGGAATCGTTTTACTACAGCCTAGATAGTTTCGAAAGCATTTCTTATGGCAGTGGATCATTTTGACCTACCTGAACCACCTGCACGCCATAGACGGATCTAATATCATAAAGCTCGTCATTGCTAACTGCTTTCATAGTCGGACCACATACGCGGTAACTCCGCTCAGGTCTGCATGCCAAGGAAAGAAGAGGAATTAACTAAATATAATCACTACTTTCAGATAATTGAGCACAAAATTTAAGTAAGAATTCAAGAGATACCTGGAATGGTCCCACCGACGAATTTTCAAGTCAGTTCCCCCGGTCAATAGATCTCCCCCAGGTAGAGGAAGCAAAGAACGAATACCAGAGATGCGAGGAGGGGGCTCATTAAGCTCATCAACCCTATACTTAGGATTGATATTTCGTCTTGGATCTGGTTTGGGATTTACCTTAATTGCAGGTCGCGCCAAAGCCCAAGGTGAATCAGGCAATTCAGCATCACTATCATTGCTCAATACTCTGAAAACCTGCCCCCCAAAAAAGGAGAAGAAAAGACAAAGATTTGGACATCAGAAAACTGTCATTCATAAAAACACGTGAATTTTTCTGTAGTTAACCATCATTAAACATATTTACCTGGTGACAACTCCCATTCTCCGCATTCCATAAGGAGACTTCACTACAACCAGCTGCAACATACACAAGAGGCCTAGCCATTGCAGAAAAGGGTGAATTTTGGGGAGGAACAAAGAGACACATTTTTTCTATAGGACATGGTCGAGGATACTCCCATGAATTAACAGGAATGAGGAACCTCAGATCCCAAAGAGTTAGCACACCCCTAGTTGACCCAGACACAAACCAATTCCCACACGGGTCAGTTACCAACGTAGATACATAACCCTCTTCAGGGGTAGCTTTTAATGCCCATGAACTAGAATTACTACGAGTATCCCAGAGATGAATCCCACAATTTTCGGTGCTGTACATTAGTGTCTGGCCAGAGGAGCCATCACCATAGTGATTCACTATAGTGATAATTGCACCTTCACCCACGTCCTTCTTTTTGACATCTGCAATACCTGAATACTTCTCAACAACGCTACCTAGTCCTCTAGATATATAATCAATAGAGAACATGTGAATCTTCCCATCACATGAACCAATAGCTACTTGGGCAGAGGACCGGATCATGGCTGCACAAAGTGCTCTGCGACCCTCGAGCGGGTAGGTCAGCCTTGATCTAAATGATATATCCCTTTCCAATTTTCTTGAATCCCACACCTTTACAGTTGAATCATCAGACGCGGTCACAAAAAAGCTGTGGTCAGCTGAAACAGCAATATCGTTGACCGCAGAGCGGTGCTCCTGAAGATGTGCAACCAATACCCCACGTGGCCTCCACCCTGAATCAGGCACTGAGGATGTCATTGAAAGAGACGGAGACCGATTTGTATCACTCGAGGATGATACTTCTCCCGAAGACATTGAACTACCATTTAAGGAGATAGATAAACCTACATCTTGAAACTTGCTGCTTAAAGAAGAAACTTGATCACTTTCTCTACCATCAGGCTCATGTACTACTCTGTGGAACAGCTTAGAGCCACTGGTTACGCTAAACGACCCCGAAACCAGCTTAGGGGCAGGAACAGAACTAGCCAAACCCAACGATTTGTTGGATGGATCTACCCAAGGTGAAAATGATGAGCCTGTTGTGAGGGTATTTGACTGCAGTGGAGAATCAGATGTTGCTTGAGCTTTTTGCGCTGCTTGCTGTTCCATACAAAAGGAGTATAAAGGTATATTCTCAGAAGATCTGTTTCGGAAGAAGCCACTCATGCCATTAATTTGTGGGGATATCAAACCAGAGAACTGTAGCTTTTCTGAAGAAAGATGATCACGGCTATCCAGCATGCTGTTACCATTGGACAAATAGCCTCCAATTGCTCTCAACTTAGCATCAGTATCATTACGCTCTATCTTCTCCGCATGATGTTCCGAATGCCCCATGTCTTTCCCGTTTAGAGTTTCTTGTTGCATGTCAGGCCAGTTATTCAAAGAAAGCATCTCTTCAACACCTGATTTCAAAAACTCTGTGCTGTCTAATTGCTTAGGGTGTGAAGAAGGATTGTACCAAATAATCCTCTGCCTCTCCAACATGTCTGAACTTTTGGAACTTTCTAAAATTTGGTAGAAAGTCTGCCTTGAGATAGGAGGCTTTAGACATGAAAGCAAAGCTTTCTCGGAAGAAAGGGTTGCTGGTTGTCGGCGGACAAAAGACCTAATAAAGGGAGAAAGATAGACATATGAGTCTACTGCTCCCAACCTCTCACTGCTAGCTACGATGAAGGACACGGCAGATCTTCTAACCCATTGACTAGGGTAACACAACAATGGAAAAGCATTTCCTATCATTTCTATTAGCAGTCTTTTCCTTAAGAAACCATCCTTACAGAGTACGGCCAAGCAATCCAATGCGTACACCATAACCCCCTCCGTAGTATCACTCAAAGCAGGCACAATATAAGGTAACAGATATTCCTCGACACTTCTTTCTCCAACAAAAAAGCAGACATGAACAATTTTCTCATAGAAAAGTGTTCTTAGCTGTTCATCTCTGTCATTCAGAAAAGCAGGAAGGATAGGCAAGAGAAAGTCATTGCTACGTTTCTGACCAAAGAAGCAGCAAAGGCTTCCAATATCCTGCAGCAGTGCCCTTCTAATAATTGGGGTTTGCTTTGGACCCATTACTAGTTCCTGAACAATATCAGCTATAGATTTTCTCAGCTGAAACAGTTGTGCAGAGCCATTTAATTTTGGTACCTGACCAAGAGAATCACTAGATACTGGATTAGATTTCTCTGGCAAACTCATCTCATCAAGCACTCCAGCCTCTGTCAATCTAATAGAGTGAATTAAAAATCCATAAGCTGTCAAGGCAAGTTTTGATAGATTGCTGGCATAACAGATACGCACACTTTCTTCAGGATCATCGGGAATCATAGAAAGCATCGGAAGAATGTACTCTGGGAAAATTTTTGCATCACGGGGAGGAAACTCTCGAACAAGTGGCAAGATATCACATAGAGTCTCCAAGGCAGCACAGCGTACAATTGCTGCTGGGTCTGACAGCATTGCAATTACATATGGAAGAACTCGCTGTAGACGATCTCCATCATCGATATACAAGGAAGACGACTTCAGGAGAAGTACACATATTCTTCTCAGGTGTGGAAACTTGATATTGCGTATACAAGAACAAAGCAGTGAGGTAATGAGAACCATACCTCCACAGCTCGTACCAAATGGAGGTAGCTGTAAAGAAGGCATTCTGTAAGAATCTGATTCACTATCATACTCTGAGATAAACTTTTTTAAATCAGCAAGTGTTATCCTTTTCATAAAGGCATGTTCACGTTTCTTAAACACGTTGGACAGGGTTTGAAGTAGCTGGCTAGGAGCGTGCAAGGGTTCAAGCTGCAAAGTCTGCAGATAGTCAGATTTAATAGTGGTATTCTGATGGGGCATCTTGTCAGAAGAAAAATGGTTATTGCGATTTACATCCCTGAGTAATGTGCTTATATCACCCAGAAGCTCAAACTGATCTTGAACCAGAAGCTCAAACTGATCTTGAACCAAGGCTGTTGACAAAGCATCTTTCTTAAGAGATGATTTAGCAATACCACAATGTTCTTCTGGATCCAAAAATTGTAATGCCTTGCTACATGAACTCTGAGGACTCCCTACTTCTTTACATATCTCCTTACCCAAACTACTGCTGGTCATTTGCTCAAGGATCTCAGGGAAGGCACTCTGACACACTGCAACCTGTAAGATTTTCCATCAAGCAAATCACATTCAAGTCCACGGAAATTTAACTATTATACTCTTAAGAAAAAACTTGATTACCTTTGTGTCAGAATCTAGTGGATTCAAGCAAGAGTAGAAGTTATGCAAAAAAGGAGAGAAATAACTGGGGAATACTGAACCAGCATAGCTATGAAGATAGTCCTCAGCAGACAATCTTGACTCTGGATCCAGTTGAATCATGTGAAGAATCATCTTGCGTAGACCAGGATCAGGAATCTGGAGTTATCATGCCCATTCAAGATACAATCATAAATAAATTGAAGGGGTAGTTACGTTAAACAAGGATAAGACAAAATCCCATGACCAAACTATAACTACTTTCAAGAGCGTGAACTGTGAACATCTATCTACGCGGGAATTGGCTTATTCTTGAAGACTGGAATCCTGTATGTGCTCATGATAATTCATTTACATAATCTGACTTCTTTTTTCCTCACCTTTTCAAGATGCTGGCAAGGATCATGTTGCCCTCTACGATATGCAAGTAGCTGCGAGAGTTCAAATAATGGCTGACCCTCAAGGAAAAGCTCTGCTATTACACACCTAATACATAAGAAACAAACTAAAGCGGATAAATAAGAGCATGAAGAAAAGAGGCATGGCAGTACAAAGTGGATATGCATAAAGAAGGGGATATTTTTAGAAAATGAATTAATAAAGCACTGCAATCAGAAGCAAATACAAGATCAGCAGTCTTTATAATTCTGAAAGTGAAAACCATTATCAGAATATATTATGCACATATCATGCTAGTCTAATATCTGTCAAAGACCTTAAAAAAGACATTGACAGTTGAAAATCAAAAAGAAAAACCACTGCTTCTCACAAGATACTTAGTAAAAATCAGCAGCAGCTAATATTAAATCTGGAGAAAATCAATACTTTTGAACAGTATGTCATCAGTACTCATTCAAAGATTAGGGCAGAAGAAATCTTGGTTCACAAAGTAATATGTGCTGGCAAAGCCAAAAAGAACTAACCCTACAGAAAAGATGTCCATAGATGGCTTCAAGGGTGTATCAGGTGCAACTGGCATGTCACCCCCATGCTCATAAAATCTCTGGACAAGAAGAAGCAGCAAGTTATAAAATGTTTTCTGATCCAAAATGTTGTTTTATTAAAAGTGTTAGTTAATATATACTGGGGCATTCTGTTGTTGTTTTTGTTTGTTTGTCATTCTACCTTTCTTAGTCTTAGTAGTTCAAACGGTTTGTGGTAAATTAACAAATGAATCATGAGTTGGTCATCAACAATTTAGATCACAGCATGAAAATAGAATAGTTTTACTTTTAACAATAGGAACCAAACTGTTCTCAAGAGAAACAAAAGGCATCATAAAGCACAAATTTCAAAAAGCAGAACGAAATCTAAGAGATATCTTCGAGACTATGATGTCAGTAGTAACTAAGCAATAATACAAAAGTTGAATCTTAAAGAAGTCTCCTTTTTCCCAATAATTCATTTGCCTAACTTGTGGTACAATCTTCCATTCCAAAATCTAGACTCTGAAGTCTTAAGCTATACTTAAAGATTCTCGGGCAACATAGAAAGAACAGTAGCTACAGTTTACCGAGAGTAAAAACACAAAAACTCTTCACACCTACCGGTATTTAGGAATAAGCATAGCTTATTTATTTATGTTTAACAAGTACGTACTTACTAAGTTTGAACAGTATCACAAAACTATTTACATTCACTGAGCCGTTAAATAGTTGTTCAATTCTTAGGGAGAAAATTCCAAGTCAAGCATCAGCAGCATTGTACAGTTTTCATTAATAATGCTTCTATTCTAGCATCATAACAAAACATGCAAGAGAAGTTTACCTCTAACCAAGTAATTTGACTTTTTCATAGTCATAGACATCAAGCATCAAGTAGCGGACTATACTCAGGTCACTTGGTTATTAAACCGGCTAATTCAGTTCTCAAATCAGCTATTAAACCCGTGTACCAAAGTTGTCAATAATAAACCCTTTTCAAGAGACAAAATAAAATTGCAAGGTAAATTTCTTTAAGAAATGCAACCATAAGAAATCTAACCTCAGGAGCAAGATAACAAAGTCTTCTTCCCCCAGTATCAAAGAAGAAAGAAAAATCCGACGGGTCATCATCAGGAATATAAGTTGGTTTAAACGATGCAAAGTCGGCCAGGTAAACCCAATTCCACGACGTAACCAGGACATTCTCACACTTAATATCACCTAAACAAATAAACCCAAAGTCTGTAATGAATTCAATTAAGACAAAACACCTTCAGTTTAGCCTGTCAAACTTTAAACAAACTCCCTCTTTCCGAATGGAGATTACCGTGGCAAATCCCATGGTCATGACTCTGCTTAACTGCAACTAACAACTGCAGCAAGTTCACAGCAACAAAAAAGTTCAGTACCAAACCAACCCCAGAATATAAAAGAAAAGAACATCTTTAAGTCAACGTACCTGAAAAGCAAGCCATTTCTTCTCAACGAGGCTTAAAAAAGGCCTTGTGCTGAGGCGATCATGAAGATTATTGAAAAAATATTGTCTTAGCAAATACGCCGCCTTATCAGTCTCCTGCCAGAACTGCACGGAAACAATAAATTACAGTCCAATTTACCAAAATAAAAGTGTGCGGCCAGAATAAACTTTAAAATGCGAACTAGGGAATAGTGAACATCTACTACTAATTTCTACTACTAATGTGAACATCTACTACTAATTTGGTAATTTGGAAAACATGACAAACTCAAAAACATCTGAAAAGAACATTTATCCAGAAACTAACAAGCAAAAGTCATAGATGTACATCACTTTTTTAAAAGAATGTAAAACATTTTGATGAACATTTGGTACCTTCTCACCCTATAAACTGTTCTCACTCAGATCGCACCCTTAAAAGAAACCTAGAAATTGGAATAGCTGACAAAATTGAAATCGTGTAGGGTAGAAGAAAACCCCAAACCTGAAAGGGCCAGACATGGGGGTGATCAAGGGATCGAAAAATGTCCCGAATTCGGGTGAGGCAGCTTTTGTACTCGGCGAGTTTGATCTCGCCGCGCTTGAAGTAGACCTTGACTATGACGAGTCCTTCGTCATGCTTGCACTGGATGGACTTGAGGAATCGGCCGCGCCCTAACACTTCCTTGAGCACCAGATTGTAAGAAGATGGGAGGTCATGGAGGTAGTACTCCGTCGCCGAAGCCTGCGTTGTCCGAGCGATCTTGTTTCCCATTCTTAATTCCTCTTTTCTTTCTTTGGCTTTATCTCTTCAGTCTTCAATTTCCATGGATGCTGCTCCTGCTGCTGAGATGATGTACTTCTGCTGTCGAAAAAGATGGATTGACTTGAATCTCTCAATTCGTGGGATTCTTGCCCCGAGTGATTTATGACATGACTGATACACGCAACGCAAGTGATTTGGCTGAAATTGGAGGATTGTGGACAGAAGCTTGAACGAAGACGTGACGTGTTATAATGCTCAGAATTGCGTTTCCGGGTTTGACTAGAATGGGCTTGGGTCTATTCACCAAGGCCCAAATCAGCTTGTAACAATTTTGAAAAGTAAATTACCCCTTTTGAAATTAAATCATGGCTTTTATCCTCGGTTATCTACCTAACTACAATATCTATCTAACTACAATATAAGGGAGAAGTCATCCCTTTGTTAAAATTTTCGCCACCTCAGTGTCACTTAAGCGCCATGTCACCCTATTTGCCAGGAAAAAAAAATCCTAAAAACCTTGGTATTCTCAGCTGGTTCTTTCTAACTACCCTCTCTATTAGGGATGAAAATTGTCCGCGGATGTCAGATCCATCCACGAACCCGATCCGAATATACGGATTGAAATCCTAAGATAAACGGATGATGATGGATCAACGGATTGATGGATGGATCATGGAGCGGATATGGATTGAGGTTCATCCAACCCACGATCCGATCGTACTCGCATAATCCATATATTTTTTAACATATATAAAATATTTTATATTTCTATAAATTTTATAATATATAATTTATATGATAAAAAATAAAAAAATTCTTCTAAGTTGTAACTTAATTGTATCATTAATGTTTTATCTCATGTTCTCTTAGCTATCTCCAACGTCATAAACACTAGGTGATTTTAGTTCTGTGTCATCTCCTCTCCTCTCTTGCTCCATTCTTCTCCTCTGGTCCTCCACTCTCAGTTCAATTCACCTTGTCTCTTTCGTATGCTTATATATTTTTTTTATATGCTATATACATTTTAGAATACAAAAAACAACAACCCGCATATCCCACCGGATCCACCCGTAAATCTGATGGATTGGATGTGGATTGAGGGTTTCGCGGATGACGGATGAGTTGGATGATAAAAATTTATACGGGTTGGATGGTAGTATGGGTAAATCCACCCACCACCCGATCCATTTTCATCCCTACTCTTTACTATCTCCTCTATTTTCTCTCCACTCTCCTTTGTTAAATGCACTCTCCCCATATTATGGAGACTCTAATACCAGAACTGAATTGATGGCCACACATTCTCCTCCAATCTCCTTATTCTCTATTCTATACTCTTTTTAAATCTTCTCCTCCAGTTTCTCCAATTCAAACCTCCAAGCCCCGTAACTCAAATGCAGATGACACAAGATTAATAGCCTTGGTTCCTCATAAAGAAGACGACATCGACATTGTTGAGACCAAAAACGTGGATTGAGGCGAGGAGTCTTACTTGGGAAGCCAATAATAAGACATGGATATATGTCCTTTCGTTTTCAGTGAGTCTATTCTGATTCGAATAACCGGAGATATTGAATCAACATGTAGCCCTTTCTCCTCTCCTAAGCATCTATAACACGCATTCCATTTGCACCTCCCAATCTCTGCCCATTTGCACCGCGCAATCTCTCATTGAAGGTTGCTTTCAAAGTCTTGATCGCTTTTAAGGTAATTTTTTATTTGATGGGTGAGTTTTGCTTAATTTCCTGAGAAATTAATGTAGAAGAGTGCAGTTTTCTGGTTTTAATTTGACTTAGTTCTTCATATTTTGATTTTTGTAGGCCAGAGGAGGAACAAAAGCTATCTATTGAGAAGAGCAAATATCTTGGAGGTTTTTATCTTTACTCTTGCTTCTTCTTCTGTAGCAGGAACCACTTTCCTGATGTTGGGTTTTGTTTAATTTCCTGAGAAATTAATGTAGAAGAGTGGAATTTTCTAGTTTAAAAACAATATTTGCTTAGTTGCCTTTACATCATGAAGTAAGGTTCTGCATAGATGATCAATGTTCTATTTTTGTAATTCACACTGCATTCTATGCAAATTTAGGGTGGCTCCTCTCTTGAACTGGCTTGGCTCCTCTCTTGAACTCGCTCGATTCCGCAAAAAGGCCAATCTCAATCAGCAACATGTCGCTTTTAATTTCCTAGTAAGTGGTACAAACGTTAGGGGAGAGAGTGTTTGATTTATGGCCAAATTGTTACTCTGAGCTTGATTTTATGCTGGTTTTTGTTTCTGTGCCAATATGAGAGAAGAAATTAAAAAAAATATAAACATAAATTTCACTGTTTAAACAGGTTTCTTGTATCACTTTTGGGATTTGATAGTATATTGGGATTGACTGAGGATTGGTGCAGAAATATGTAACATAAATGATCTCAGGTCTAATAATGGCATCCATAAGTTTCAACACTGGCTAAGTTTTTGCCTGTTCTTACTGCCATTTTTTAAATTTGTATTAGATTTATTTTCCTGATGAGTTTGGTTTGTGATAGGGTCTGGGTTGACATACTATTTGCAACTATTACATGTACAAATGATTTCAAGCAATTACTGCAAGACCAACTTTTCAAATGAGTGATACTGAAATTTCTTTCTTCCTTTGACATTATATTTTGAACCTAAATTTGGATTACCACACTAGTATACAATCATCTTACGAAAGCGTTTTTTTTGTGATAAGGAACCGCTATCTAAGTGAGTGTATTAAGTTCATATATAGCGCTTTTTAGGAAGTGGTGTAATTTAACACACTCTTAGCGATTTTTCTAAAAACCGCTATAAAACTTTATTTTTTAATTATTTTAAAAATCTCACACTCTTAGCGCTTTTCAGGAAAGAACGTTGTAAATTATTTGGTTCGCTTTTTAAAAAAACTGCTGTAAATATTATATATATTTTTTATTTCAGTAATTTAATTTGCCTCCTACACCCTGTTTGCGATTTACAATGAAGATCCACTTGATAAGTAGATAAAAGAATATTATAAGAAGGGATATAGTAGATAAAAGAATGATAATATCTCATCAATCGTGAAACGATAGATACATATGCTAATTTATAATTCTCACCAAAAAGAAAACCTAAAGCAATATAGTCTTCCTTGTACCAAAAATCAAAGATCCTTGATAGAAAATATTATATCCACAATTCTACATGTAACACCATGGTTCCCATATTTTACCAAGTACTCTCTGTTACGTCAACTGATGCACCATTGATGACAGAATCCATCCCTCTAATGTGCTCTTTTTTTTGGTGTAAACCCTCTAATGTACTCTGTAAGCTGAAGTTTCTGAGAATTTGCTGATGATTTTCTTTTGTGTCCATTTGCAGTATTAGATCCATCCTTGTTCTAAGCAATCATAACAAATGCCCAATTAAAAAGCAGATTCATGTAAAATCAAAATCAATAATGTATTAATGCCTAAAAAACATACCTGATTCTCAATCTCACCATCACCAAAATCAGGCGATTGAGAGCCATTGATTTCCCAAAGAGTTGCAGCCAATCTTCTTGCACTAGTCTGAGCCTCTTTACCCTTATCACCATAGCTTTGTTTGGCAAGAGCGGGCGATCTTAAACCCATTTTCCAGGCAGGAACAGGAGTGCTTGAGCCTGCTCTTTTCCCGACAAGGAAGAAGAATATGAGGAAGTAGAAGAAGAAGAAGAGACCCTTGTCCTGATTTTGCAATACCCAGAAACAGATATGAACGCACAATCATGAGAAAAAAATGAAATGCGTACCATGGAAGTGGTTTTGGATAGATCACTCAACTGTTTTGCTAATCCAAAATGACACAACTGCATAAACAAGAAACAATAAGCTAGCATCACTACTAAAAACAATTATAAACTAATATAATATACTATCTCTAGAAGCAAATACCTTAATTTGTCCATCCTCATCAAGCAAGATGTTGGATGGTTTTAGATCAGAATACACTACTCCCTTGGAATGTAAGAACCTGTATGGTAATTCATTATGAAAAAAAGAAAATTAAAGACAAGACTTTAAACCTAGGAACTTTTCCAATTATATGAATGTAAACTTCTTACTGTTAGTTGTAGCAAGGCCATATGCAAATTCATGTATTGAGTCTTCTGGAAGTTGTGTCCTACACACCAATACCATGAAAAACTGATGGTCAGCACGCACAAGGCTTCCAAAATTTACTAGTGATGTGAGAGTCAGTTACTTTTCAGATGAAGAGCAGGGTTAACAGTACAGGAAATTTGAGCATTCAATTTATGTAAGATTAGATGTACACAAAACAACAATTAAAATTCTTTTACAGTTGTTAGAATTTTGCACCTGTTTCAGCAAGGAGAATAGATCTCCTCCGACACAATATTCCAACACCAACCACAAGTGTGCTGAAGTTTCATACCTGGGAATAACATCAAAGAATAAATCAGAGGAAATACAGGTGATAGATAACTAGCCTGCCATAAGAAAAACAAGAACTACCATGCGTAAAACTTGAGCACATTTAGGTGATCCAAAGAATGGAGCATCCTAACCTACACCAGAAACCATAAGGTCAATACTATAACGAATGAGACAAGAGCAAAAGATTCCATAAGTCACCAATTGTTAAGAAAATGTATAGCTTAAGAAAATGAGCTGGGAGCAATTGATATAGAAATCTTACTAATTCATGAAGAACCTTTCTTTTTTGTGACTTGTCCACACTCTTAATAGCGAAATACTCTATGGTTCTCTTCTTCCTTGCTTTGTAAACCGCCTGTTATTGCTCCAAATTAGTCACACTCACAGTTATGTTGATAAAACCAAGCAGACAATCGTCCAATTTTAGCTAATCAATTGACGCACACTAGTCCAAAAGAGGTTTATCCGATACAGTAATTGAGAACCTAGACATTTTCAAATTGCAAACATGACAAATTCAAAATAATTTAGAGCAACAGTAGCAGATAATTTACCGAAAACTTTCCACGGCCTATAGAATCTGGATAGATTTGGTAATTGTTCATCCTCCTTTTCAGAGAGCGGCCCTTGGAGAGTAGAAGGAAACACACACAGAGCTCAAAGTTGGAAGTGAAGAATTCGCCTATAACCTCTCCGATTCTGGTTCGGCTGAGCAAATCAAGATGGATAGAACCTATAGTTAGTGGAATCTCAGTAGTGAAAATGATGCATTTGAATTTTCGCTAGGGTTTTTGTTCCATAGACGAAGAACTAGTAACTGTTTAAAATGAATTTGGGTGTGTGAAGAGAGGGAGAAGAAGATCTAGTAATTGGAGTGGAGATTCTTCCTGAGGTAAGTTGGGATAAAATTACAGCACTTTTTACTTACAAGTGCTGAGAGTTAACCGGGCAGCACCCATTTTACACTCGGCACCCCCCTTCGTTCGGAACCCCGTTCCGAACGAGTTTTGTATTTTTTTTTTATTAAAATATTCTCGTTCGGAACGGTGTTCCGAACGAGAAAATTTGTGAACCCGGTTCATGAACCGGGTTTTATTTAATACATAAAATAATCCGGTTTAAAAAACTATTCTCGTTCGGAACCCCATTCCGAACGAGAATAGTTTTTTGATGACGTCATGATGACTTCATCATTCTAATGATTTTTTTTTAAAAAAGCTGACGTCAGCTATGTGTAACGGCTAGCTGACGTCATCATTCTCACCAGCTTTTGCCTATATATAGTTCGTTCGGGATGCCATTCCGAACCACACTCGAATTCGCTCTCTTCTCAATCTTACAAAAAAACGCTCCCTTCTAAATCTTTCAAAAAACGCTTTCCCTCGTCTCGATAATGGCCGGAACTCCTCCTAATCCTTTTTTTTCTGATCCGACGGCTGCAGATGAAGAAATTTACGTAGGAAACGAATGGTGGTCGGGTTATGGTGTTCCGAATGCAAGCTACGCTGGTCCTTCTGGTAGTGGTTTTTTCAACATGGACGGAGCAACTAGTAGTAGTTACAACCTCCCCACCCCCAGTTTCAGTGATCTCCAAAGGCATCAACAACACATGTTCTGGGATGCAACTGTTACAGGCGGAGCAACACCTCAAGAAGAGGCGGAGCAAGCGGAGGAGGATGTCCGAGCACCACGTCGGAGACGGAACACTGAGTCGGTTAGTATTTCTAAAAACCTGAAATACGCTTAATTTGGTAGAAATAGTGGAAAATGCTCAATTGTATTTCAAATGCATGCTAAAATTAGTTTATAGTGGAAAACGCTTCATTTCAATATTAACTGCAATGCATGGTAAAAAAAATTAGTTTAATGCATGTGGAAAGCGTATCAACACTTTTTAGAAAATACCAAAAAGGTTGAAAACTACTTAAAATCGCATATATGGACTTTAGTTATAATAATCGATGGTAAATTTGTATGTATTTCGCTAAAACTAGGAGGTAAAATTAGTTTATAGTGGAAAACGCTTCATTTCAATATTAACTGCAATGCATGGTAAAAACAATTAGTTTAATGCATGTGGAAAGCGTATCAACACTTTTTAGAAAATACCAAAAAGGTTGAAAACTACTTAAAATCGCATATATGGACTTTAGTTATAATAATCGATGGTAAATTTGTATGTATTTCGTTAAAACTAGGAGGTAGTTAGAAATATCCGATCCAGAGTTGGAGAAGACAGAAATTTGGGTGATAGGCGAATCACTGCTTCTGAGAGGAGGGGGGATAGAAGATCGCGTGGTGATAGACCGCAACAGTCAGGTTCCCGGGGGTCAAGTGCTGCGGGGGTTAGGAACCCACCTAACCCAGATGTTCCGAGTGGGTCAGGTTCTTCGCGGGGTAGATCCCGACAGACTCGGCAGTCAGGTCCTGCTCCGATGCAGTCAGAAGCTGCTGCGGCTCCTCCTCTTCCAGGTCTCAACGAGGGTACTATATTGACTCGTTATGAGCAACACATTGCTCATGAGATTTGGATACATCCGAATCCCGATGAAAGTGTCCCCCGTCAGCTAAAGGCGCAGACAAGGCAAAAGTGTTTCGAGCTATGGTTTCCTAGAATTCCTACCGACCCGGAGCCAGAATCATGGTTTGCTCTTGCCCAGGAGTCGGGGCTGCTTCACATCCTGAAGGGTCAATTTTGGAATGTGGACCACAACCTCCTTTCTGCATTCGTGGAAAGGTGGCACCCTGAGACGAACACATTTCATCTGAACTTTGGGGAGCTTGGAATCGGTCTCCATGACGTTTTGGAGATTCTGGAGCTGCCTATTGACGGGGGTGCTGTCACCACGCCATGGACACATTTGGGTCTAGATGCAGATTCAGCGCATTGTGCCCAATTGTTTTCCTATTTGTTTGGCGTTGACTTGGACAACCCGTTTGACGCTGAGGAGGCATTTATGGTCAAGTTCATAGGTAGGGGGAAAGTCGGAGAGCGGGAATTCTTTTGCCCCGTTGTCTCGATGATCAACTCTCGAAGAAGATCCGATCCGGGCTCCATTGCAACCGGCTTTTTGTGGCACCTAATTCAGCAGTCTTTGTTCGTGAACAACACCTCCAACCTGTTAGACACATGCTTCCTGCCGCTACTAGAGGATCCGAGCAGGATACATGAATACGCATGGGGTACAGGTTGTTTGGCATTGCTGTACAGGCAGCTGGGTATAGCATCTAGGGCGAGATGCGTGCAATTTTCTGGTTGCGTCAGGCTTCTTGAGATTTGGATTTGGTTACATTTCCCGTATTTTCCTGGGAACCCAAACCTGGATGTCAACTCCCAAGAAGCTACTGCTCGTGTGTCCCGTTATACCACTGGACGAGCCCCGCTGAGGCAAAAAAGGACACTGCAACAGTACAGACGCATCTTGGATGAGTATGCACCGGAAGATGTAAGTGAATCGTCTAAATGTCATTCCAAGTTGTTATTAATATTGTTATTAATTGTTATAAGCTAATTCTGTAGGTGTGTTGGATGCCGTATCCGGATTTGGACGTGGGACCGCAAGGGCGTCATAGAGTGGCCACTTATCGTGGTGGGATCCGGTGTTTTGACATTATGGAGATGTACAACCCTGATCGGTTTTGCAGACAGTTCGGTCGCCGTCAGTCCCGGCCTTTGGATGTCCCCGAGCCAGTGGAGTATTATTGTCCGCCAAAATCAATGCGAGGTGGCCGGGAATACACTGTACGGTATGGCCCGGAATGGGATAGATGGGACCAGCGTTATGACAACCTGTGTCAGTACATCATGTCCAGCCCGCCAGCTCTTATCCCTTGGGATGCTGAGGATGCTTACCTTGATTGGTTTGCTCAAGTCTCACATCCATATGTGAGCCCAAACGCCCCGGCAAGACCTCGACCGCCACGTAACCCGAACCCGATCCTTACCCTCGATTTCAACCAGGTAATTCTTATATTATTTTATTTGTTGGTATTGTGTTTTCTATATGACCCATCTCCTAATTATTTGTTGGTATTGCAGCGTGTATCGACGACACTCGCTATTATGCGGACACATCACCAACAGGGGATATTATCCATGGAGAATTTGGGTGCCTACATTCGGATGCTCAGTATCGACGATCCGCCTACAGCTGAGGAGGTCACTCAAACTCAACGGATGTCACAAGCAGAGTCGTCCAGGAGTGCAGAAGAGAGAGCCACACCTTCTATATGGGAGCGGGCAAGGATGGGTGTGGGACAAGGCCATCCGGAACAAGAAGCAGGGCGTAATGAATGGGAAGATAATGTGGGTCACGGGTCGGAACCTTATTGGGGGATTTGAATCGTTGTATTTGTTGTTTAAGTTATAATGAATATTATTTGGTTTCCTTAAGTTATAATGAATATTATTTGGTTTCCTTACGTTTCAATCAATTTAATTTAGTATTTCCTCCAAATACAGATATAGGAAATGATTTTGCACTGGTTTGTCTGCCATTTGAATTGATTGCATGCATGGTCAGTCTCAAATTTAATACAATACTAGTATCCAAAAACTGATTTTCAATTGAAAGAGCATCAAAAAAAAGAGGTAAAAATAACTTTGCACTGTTTGCCTGACGCGCAGTCATCTTCCTTGTTGGTTCCCAATTCCAATTTCACTTCAATTTTTTGCTTCTCAGCTCGAGATACTTCTTTGTTGCAATTTAGTATGTCTTTTGATGTGGTTTTCAAGTGTTCTACCAACATGATATCTTCACCATCAATATATAAGCCTTAAACACAACTTAGCAATTTTTGAAAACTTCTTTGTTGCAAATTTCTTTATTGATGTCCTTTGTTGTAACAAGACGACAACACAACTGAGCATTACAAAGTATATAAACGTGACCATTTCTATCATCATCATCATCTTCTTCCCCACCATCTTCTTCAACGTCATCATAATCATCTTCATGTTCTTCTTCCGATTCGTCTTCACCTTCATCTTCACCTTCGTCTTCATCTTCGTCTTCACCTTCGTCTTCACCTTCGTCTTCACCTTCGTCTTCACCTTCGTCTTCACCTTCGACTTCACCTTCGTCGTCGCCGTCGTCTTCACCTTCGCTGTCTTCATCGTCTTCACCACCATCTTCAACTACATGATCGTCATCATCGTCATCTTGGGGTATCGGGTTAATATTTAGAGGCGGCATTGGTTTGCACGGTTATGACGTTAAAGAAATCCGGGACATAGATATAGATGCAAATCCGGGACTCACCGCATGGCTGCCATTTATAGACGAAAATATAAGATCTGTTTGGGATAAGATGTGACGGAAATATTTGACCGGGTCCCACACCATCTCGTTCGGAACCCCATTCCGAACGAGATGGTGTGGGACCCGGTCAAATATTTCCGTCACAGATCTTATCTTTTCGTCTATAAATACCTCCAAAACAAACCATTTCAAACACACATTCACTATCATTCCATTATATTTATTTTCTCTCAAATTTCGATATGTATCCAAATCGTCCAACTCTATTTCCCGCCTCTTCCTCGACAATGGATCCTGGTCCGAAATTGTGTTGGTGTCAGAAAAAGCCCACGGTGCATATGTGTACCGAACAAATAGAGTGGGACAAGGTCAACTATGGGAGAAGATTTTGGGGTGTCCGGATGCATGTTGGGATGCTCTTACTGAAGAAGAGGAAGAGAAAGGGTGCAAATACAAACATTGGATCGATCCACCATACACAGGTCGTGCAAGGGTCGTTATTGAAGAACTAAATGCAGACAACTTATGCAACTGGTCAAAGGCTGAAGGAATTGAGGAAGGGATGGAGCTGCTGAGGATTGGAACAAAAGAATGGGCCAACGAAATAGATGAACTGAAAGCCAAAAACACCGAGCTCATGGAGGAAAACGCTGCACTTGCTGCAGAATTGGCAGCAACACGTAACAAATAGAGAATTAAGTATTTTTAATTTCCTGTATCGTTAGTTGTTCACCGTCTGCGTTGTACTCATGCTGTTCTTTTTCAATTGTGTTGTTGTTTCAATATTAATGCTTCTATGATTATGCTGACATCATTCTGGAAAAAAAATTACTCAAACATTTATAAATTGTCCACCAAAACATTAAACAAACATATATAATTCAACAAACATTAATCAAGTCAACAAACAACATACTTAATACGAACATTAATCAAACAAATACAAGATTTAGGTCATTATGGGACCGCCACCATGAAACTCTCTCTCGGATACGTAGTTGTCGAATCCACTCTGAAAGCGCTGTTCCCATCCGTCCACCGATGGCTGTTTGTAGATACTCCACTGCCTTGGAGGGGGTGGAATTGACAATTGTCATCAACCAACCAAATCTGTCAAAACAAAATTGTTATTGTATGCTAAAAAACATATGTGAAATAAGGTACAAGAGCGGAAAATATCGATGCGTACCGGTACGTAATGGTTGCGTCTGCCTACATGTGCAATGGCGAACACCGTGGTAGGAGGCTCTGAACCGGGAGGAGCAAACATCGGAAGACATGTACAAGGACCAAACCATGATAACACCACTAGTGCAACTTGATACCTCGTGGCAAATACCAATCCCATTGTAGGTGTGCACATCCAGAATTCAGGAGAGCATGGCGATCGAATGTGATTCACTTCTCGAATGAGTTGCGGGATAGTCTTGAAACCCTCTAGCATCTCATGATACATATGCCCGTTTTGTTGGAGGTGCTTCGAAAGATCAAATCGGATTTCAACGAACTGTTGCTCTGGTTTACCTAGTAAGCGAGCGAGGGATCGATAACCACAATGACCGTCATCACCTACTTTCTCCACAGCAGCTATGTATGCGAGCATGAAAAGGTCTATATTATCTATCCCCCAGTCGAAGTCGAGATAAATGATTGAATTGCCACCGCTACATTTCGATCTAGCATTTCCTCTTGCCCTCGGTGGTTTAGTTGCACTCCCTTTTACGGTCGTGGCCCCGCTTGAAGCTCTGTTGGATGCAACCGACGATTTCTTTTGTGAATCGGCTTTCGGTGGCACAGTTGCACCCTCTTCCTCTTTCATCCCCTTTTTCCTTGCTTCTGCCTTCTCCTTATCCTTCTTAGCTTGAGCCCTCTCATCCCAACCCGGATCTCGCTTTGTACCCGTCTTCTTCGCATGAATCTTAGGCCTTCCTCTCTTCGTCTCTCCCCGAGGGGGGTCCTGGACATCAACTGAAGAAGGATCCTTGCACTCACGCCACTTATCATCCATCCTCTTCATATCGAAATCATCAACATTACCGGTAAACACCCCTTCAAAGAAATCATCCATAAGAACCTTATCTGCAGTCAATTGCACGTCGTCGTCAGAGTCGAAGTCTTTCAATTCCACTCCTTCCCACTTGATCTGCTTCCAGAAGATATCAATGTCGCTCGGCAACAATGGCGTTCCTTCTTCTACAAACACCTTAATCCTGTGTGGGCAAGGCAATCCGAGTGTTGATTCCCACCAAGGATCCTCACATGGGCCACATATCTTTCCCTCCTTTGCCTTAAGGACTTCTTTCAGTAGCATTCTCAAACACTTGTCGGAGCACTTCCTCAATATGCGCATGAAAATAGTCTTGATCCACCGAGGCCCGTCTTGTATCTCCTTCGGGCTAGTATGGTTGGACATTTCCATCTCGGCCCGTATTCGACGGTGCTGATCAACAAACATATTGTCAATGTGTTGCACTAAAGTGTCGAACCCTCCAACAGCTGAATCAAACATATGCTTCAACATCGAGTGTTGACCTTCAACCCTGACAACATTGTACATGTTAAACATCGAGTGTCATGATCATTCTCGTTAAAAACAAATTCAAATATCTTACCTGTTAGACGTTCTTGTGCTAAAATGGCGTATATCATCGCAATACGCAGCTATAAGTTTTTCTTTATGGGGAGTAAACCATGTGCTCTCAGCATATTGTACAAGATGACCATTCCTCCATGTTTTCCGGAAGTGATCAAGTCTCTCCTCATACTGCTTCTCTGTGTGAGACCGCATCACCCGTCGAACGCTAGCAGATGCACTTTTTTCGTCCAGGTTGTTCAATTTAGCAAATGCCTTAACATTCCAATCAACGTGGACATGGCAAAGCATATGACGCACACTAGGAAATACATGGTCAACCGCCTTAATTGTTGTCAGCTCTCGATCAGACATGATGCAATCCGGTCCTTCGAGTGCACGAAACAAATACTTGACCCGTTTCAATGCCCATGCATAGTATGGGGCTGTCTCACAACAGATGAACGCTAGCGCAATACAATATGTATAGTTGGTGCAATTGAATCCAACAAACTGAAGTAACGGCCAACCATACCTATCAACGAGGGTATATTAATAATTATAATTCTATAACGGTATTTGAATTCATAATAATGAATTTTAGTGTACCTATTAGTCTTGTACGTCGCGTCCATGATCACCACCCGAGGGAACATTCTCAACAAATGTTGACAATCCGGATGAGATATGAAAAACGCTGCCAACTTTTTCTCCCCCGTCTCCGGATTCGTCTCGTGGTAAATGTCTTTACGATAACCTCTATGATGGAGGAAATCTAATGACCACTGGGTCACGGTTAGATTTGCCAATGCTTTCTTCCTCTCCTTTTCCCTCACAGTGTACACTTGCCTTCTTGATATTGTGGAAGTCGGATTTTCCTGAAGCAGCTGTGTATAAATAACCTTCGGCATTGCCCCGGCCGCTGATGCAATCATTATTTTTCGTCTCTGCTCTCCCGTCATCCTCGAAGCAAATGCATGGCCAATCAAGCTGCTGGAAAGACAGTGGTTGTGACATGCCTTCTCAACTTTTAGTATCCACCCAGGCGGCTCAACAAGAGTTGCTCGTCGATAATATCCTCTTAACATAAAAGGACAATTGTACTTCCTTAACCTACTAAGGTTGCTACGCTGCGACAATGGTTCTGCTACATCTCCTTCAAGATTAATGTTCTTTCCATGTTTTCTATAACTACCGGATTGCTCACAGTGCAGAAATATCCTCTTGTTGGCCATTGATGATTTCGTGGTGATAACCATACAAAACTCATAACCGACCTTTCTAACCCACTCTCTCAGAAGATCCATAGTAGGAAATCTCTCACTAGTCGTAAAATGGGCACTATAGTCGATTTTTAAATATTCCTCATCACTACAGTATCCCTATTTAAAATTACTCAAATTTCAATACTACTATACCAATAAAATAAATTATAATGAAACGCTATAAAAAAAAGGTTTACAGATACTTACTTGGAAATATGTATCATCTACCGGCGCAGACAAATCAACCTCCTCCTCCACCGACGTCTCACTAGAAGAACACTCCCGTCCTTCTTTCCAACTACCTGCCCTTGAAGAATTAGTTGAATCGCTTTCAGACGTCATTTTTTGTGTTTCTTCCGATTGGGTTTGATAATTTGGTCATACAACTCCGATTTTATAGACTCCGTCAAAATATAGCCGTTCGCATTTTCAAAAAATTTTGCCGAATCTCGTTCGGAATGGGGTTCCGAACAAGGATTAATTTTTTTTTTATATGACGTCAGCATCTCGTTCGGAACCCCATTCCGAACGAGATATGACGTCATATTAAAAAAAAATGACGTCACACCTCGTTCGGAATGGGGTTCCGAACGAGATGCTGACGTCATATAAAAAAAAAAAATTTATCCTCGTTCGGAACCCCATTCCGAACGAGGTGTGACGTCATAATAAAAAAAAAAAAAAATTCCTCGTTCGGAATGGGGTTCCGAACGAGGATTAAACCGGTTCGCATATTGTGAACCGGTTTGGCATTTATTTATACAAATTATTTAAATGGACCGAAATTTTTAAAAAAAAATATTTTTTCCCCTCGTTCGGAAACCCGTTCCGAACGAGGGGGTGCTGCCGGGCGCAAAAAGGGTGCTGCCCGGTTGCAACCCGTAAATTTATTTAAGAGATAGTGTATTTTTTTCTTCATAAAATGGTTATAAATAAGTTTTAAATATATAAATTAATAATTAATAATTTATAGTACTTTTAATATAAACCGCTAAGAGTTTATCGCTATCATAGTGTTTTTTTAATAGCGCTCTAATTTTAGTGTTATCTAAGTGAAATTTGGTACTATTGTCAGGCCTTAGTATTGACTGCAGTCCAATGTTTTTGCTAGGGGTCTTCGAATAAGCTGAAGGTCATATGGAATATTTTGTGCTCAAATAGTCAAATCTATAGTTCTGACCAAATTAGAGTTACTGATGCGTTTATTTGATATCGTATTCAGTGTTGTACGTTGCCGATATGACTTTGCGGCTGAGATTCTGGTATTGCCACTTTTCTGTGTGGTTGATTCATTCAGATGTTGTGACATTTTCTTTGAAATTGAGGATTTTGACTGGATATGGTTATTTAATCGAACAAATATTAGCCACACTATATGGTTTCACTCTATGACAGTGATTTGCTCTTTCAGTATTATATTTTTTTATTTAGTTTTTTCCTTAGAAACTCGGTTTCCTCTAAATTCTCATAACTGCCTCCTTAGAAACTTAACGTTCAGAAACTTACAGTGGCTAAAAATACTCAACAACTTAAAACAAATATCGTGGGATTCAATAATATTTTTTACTCTCTTTTTTAATCAGAAATTTGCTCTTTGATAGAGCAAATGTCGTGGTTGCTAAATCAAAGAAACCCTAAAAACTAACTAGAGTATAACAAGTAAGTAGAGGTCGAACTTAAGGAAATCAAAACACCAAATCAATGCAGTCAAGTGAACTATCAACTAACGAACAAGTAGCAAGTAACCGGGGGGTTTGATTATATCCCGGCCCTCGTCCGTGAGTTTAAAAAATTCTGGACTGTCGGGAATTGTTTTACTACAATTCCATTCCATGGGCGTTCAAGTGTACCAAGTGGGCTTGGAACACTTGAACGTCGGACCCAGTGTGCTGGAAGGCTCTGAAAAACTGAAGCTTAATTATGGCGAGCTGGCGCACCCGAGCGCTAGACATTGCACTACTCACTTTGAATTTATGGGCCACTTGGCCGAGCGCTAATGAGCTTGGGTGACCCCTGAGCCCCCCATTGACACCTCCCTCTCCAGCAAGCACACCGTTGTTGTCCCTATAGTCATGCGACCTCCATTTCCCGTAGTTACGTCGACATCGCCTTCAAATCCTCTCGCCTCTCATCCCTTGCCATTGACGACACCTCTTCCGCATCTCCCTCGACGAAACCAAGGTATGAGCCATGATCAACATGTTCAGCAACACGTCCTCCTGATCAACGCCGAGATAAAAGAACCCTTCTCCATAGATTGAGGTCGGCGTGGAAGCCAACATGGAGGCAGTGGAGTGAAGTGTGTATTTATTTTTCTATATTAACAGGGTAGTTTGCTTAGGTTTAGTTAATTAGGGTAAATGCCTAATAAACTAAACCCATTTGGGTAGTTACCCAAATTTTGGAAACCTCCTGTAATATTTTTTAAGTTTTTGCATCACTTTTTTAAGTTATATGGAAATACTCATTCAGAGTTGTCAACAAAATTTTTAATAGAGTTGTCAACAAATTTTTTAACAGAGCTGTCAACAAGAATAATAAGTTGTCAACACCTATAATAACCCTTTGCTGATGTGAAAATTATAACAGAGTTGTCAACAAAATTTTTAACAGAGCTGTCAACAAAAATAATAAGTTGTCAACACGACTAAATAAGTTGTCAAACCAACTAAATAAATTGTTTACACAACTAATAAACGGTCAACAACATACAACACGAGTAATATTACAAAATTGTCAACACTTTACAAAACTTGTCAACACCACTAAATTACATTGTCAAAAAAATAATTGTCAACACATTAATTTTTTTAACACACTAAAACAAACTGCATTGTCCCTGCATAATCCTTGTCAACACTATCAAATTTTACACAGATTAACTTGTCAACACTGCCAATTTTTTTTGTCAACAGTCCCTGCATAATAATCAAATCCTTGTTTTTAACCAAAGACAAGGAAATCAAAACTCTACTAGAGCCTAATTCATTGAATTAGTAGTGCACGAACACAAACACAAGATAAATTAACTTGTCAACAACGTCAATTTTTTTATCAACACACTTGTCAACACTGTTAATTTTTTTGTCAACACAATATATTGTCCCTTCATAATAAACAAAGGCAATGGCTATATGCACGCGAATCGATGCATATATGCACGCGATTCTGTTCGCGCAACTTATGCGCACGCATCTGTGCGCAGTTCTTATGCGCATACGTGTTTTACGGGGTATTACGGGTACTTTTCGTAAATTTTCAGAGTCTGTAACACCTTGTGCGCCTAACTACTGCGCACAGGTTGAGAATCTGTGCGCCGTGTTTCTGCGCACTGTTCAAACATAGTAGCCGTTGAAATTTTTGAAAAAAGTAGCCGTTAAATGTAAAACTGTGCGCTTAGGTTCTGCGCACAGGTGCTTTAGGTTTGGGTTTGTGCGCGGATGGTTAGAGCACGGGTCTTTACAGTTTCATTTGGACCACAACGGTCATAAATGTGCCTATATAAAGCCATAATCTTTTCGTTTCCAACAAATTCATTCAAAACCTCTTCGTTTTCCAACAAATTCATTCAAAATGTCTCGTCGTAATCAAAACTCTCGTATGTTAGAGTTGATTAATCAAAGTTGTGAAGATAGTGATGAAGCACACGATTGGGATAGCGGATCACAAGAAGAGGAAGACGACCCGAACGACGACGAATGGTTGGATGGTTTCTTAGAAGACGAAGAGTTCGGCGACTGGGATCCGAGTGGTGAATTTGTGGTTAGTATAATATGTTATAATTTGAAACATATGGTAGCGTAATTAGTTTCAAATTAGTTTCATATGCTAGCATAATTAGTTTCATATGCTAGCCTAATTAGTTTCATATGATAGCCTAATTAGTTTCATATGATATCCTAATTAGTTTAAAGTAATGATTCGTATTTTGCCTTGTTATTTTGGTAGTAGTGTAATTGTCGCTCTACAATTACGTATAGGGGAAAGATTATTCGGATTATTTTAGAAGCGCACAATATTGGGATACTCCGCAAGAATTGTATGAGTGGGCGAGAGATAGAGGAAAGGAGTTAGTGATAGCTTTGGTAACGCGTAATTCAAGTCCGTACCAAATAAGTATTGTGTGCGATAGATTTGGAAAACCAAGATCTGGGAGGCCAAAGGTGAACAAAGAGAATCCAGAGTTGGTTGTTCCTAGGCTTAGAAAGTCGAAGTCGAAGAAGTGTGAGTGTAGATTTCAGCTACTGGCAGTGCGAAAGAAAAACATTCTCGGGGTCGCAGGAGAAAAATGGATTTTAGGTGTGATAGAAGGTCGGCATAACCATGTGCTACTTGCTAGTTTTCATGGGAATGCATTCATGGGTCGAATGACGGAGGAGCAAGAGCTTTGTGCTAGGCGGTGGGGAGATGGAACTGGACGCAAGACGCCAAAAGAAATTATCTCTAAATTGAGGGAGAAGTACCCTGGTAATGTTACTTCAAGGAGACAAGTTGCAAACTTTTTGCAGAAGGTGAATTACGAAGATCGCGGAGAGCTAAACGTGACACAGTGGTCGCTTAAGATTTTGCGAGACCACGACTACGTAGTTCACCCACATAGAGACACGACAAACGGAGAGGTTGCAATATTATTCTTTGCTAACCAAGAGTCGTTGCGTTTGTTGAAGAAGTACCCCTACGTGGTAATTATCGATGCGACGTACAAGACAAACAAGTAAGTCTCTACAATACCTTGGTCGATATTTAGTTCGGATAATGATATATGTTCTGTAGTGATATATGTTAATGTTTCAATAGATATGAAATGCCGCTCGTAGAGATCGTTGGATTCACCAGTACACACAAGACGTTCAACATCGCGTATGCATTCACTAAAGCGGAAAGGATTTATCATTACACATGGATAATGATTCAATTGAAGTCATTATTCATAGATTTGGGAGTGATGCCAACGGCTATAATGACAGATTGCGAAGACGCGCTGATAAAAGGGATAAAGACTGTTTTCGGGAGCGAAGTTCAACATCTGTTGTGTTGGGTGCATATCAAACACAACATTGAGGCACATGCTTCGACCATCCTAAAGAGACAAATTAAAGTGGAAGCCTTTGCAGGACAATGTTGGGGACTATTTTGCTCAGCTACTGAAGAGACCTATGAACTGCGGCTCGAACAGTTGAAGAGATCTTGGAAGAGCGGCCTTGTGGGATACGTCGGGAGAACATGGCTTAATCCTCACAAGACAAGTATAGTGAGGGCTTGGACAGATCATAAGCTTCATTTCCTTACGAGGACTTCAAACAGGTAAATATTGATATTTTTTAGTTAAAGACGATTATATCATAACGACGTACTTTCTGAACTTACCAACTTAACTGTTTTTTAGAGTTGAAGGGATGCACAAGGTTTTGAAAGATATTATTGGTTCCAGCAGAGGGGGCTTTAACAGAGTGATCGTACGGATCCATCATTCAGTACTCCTTCAGATTGATTCAATTAGGGCGAGCATGAACATGTCTCTCTCCAAACGACCAACTGATTTTGATGATCCAAACATGCATCCGCTTGGAAGGGCTATTTTTTCCCGACTATTCTACAAAGTGTCAGACAGGTGTTTTGATCATTTGTTGGCTACTTATGAGATCATGTTGACGGGGAAATTTCCTGAACAATGCACCAACCATTGGGTGAGGAATTGTCTTGGGTTGCCGTGCGTCCATCAAATTGCACACGCTATCATTTCAAACACACCCCTGATTGAGGATGACATTCACCCGTTCTGGAGGGATTTGCATTGGGATGACACTCCTGAAACAGAAGACGACCCAAATCTGAAGGTCTGAATGAACATTATAGAGTTGCGACTCCATGAAATGTTCACCAAGTTGGAACTTGGAACCTTGAAGAAAAGCACGGCATACCAGCTAGGTGAGTTGTATCAGGACTTGGAGCATCCTGAACTAACTACCTTGAAAGAACCGACAAATGTGAGAAGAAAAAGCAGGCCAAAGGGTGCAAAGAACAAGGATAAGGAGGAGGTTGACAGTGAAAATGACAAGGAGGGTGACATAAAACAAGAAGATATGGAGCAGTATGAGATGGAGGAGGCAAAGCAGAAATCAAAAGGAAAGAAGAGTACAGGAGCAAGACGGCCAGGTCGTCCTAAAAAGGAGGAGGATGACAGTGAAAATGACAAGGAGGAATCGAGAGAGAAGAGTTATTTTGAGCACAAACAAGAAGAGCTGGAGAAGTATGAGAAGGAGGAGGCAAAGCAGAAATCAAAAGGAAAGAAGAAGGCAAACAATACAGGAGCAAAACGACCAGGTCGTCCTAGAGAGCAAACAACGACATCACTTCCCGTGGTCATTGAGGCCGAGGAGTTGCATTCTCAACCCATGCCCGACCTATCACAGCCTGAAGGATCAAACTACACTGACTTCGATCAGTGCCCTGAAGAACTTGGTGTTCCTCTCATTCATAGGGGGGTTGACTTCGGCATTGACAATTTGGATGATTTTTGGCTTCCATACATCACAGATGTTAGACAGGTACGTTCTGACGGACATTGTGGTTATAGGTCGATGGCCTTACTTCTGGGAAGAAAAGAACAAGAGTACGGAAACATTCGGCGTGAGCTGGTAACGGAGCTGCTTCAGAACCGAGAATTGTACGAGCCTATTCGTCGTCGTCTTCGTCCGGGTACTTGGGAGGATCTTATTCTCCAAGTTAACCATTGCAGAAGCCCTTGTTCAGAACTGTACTGGTTGCACTTTCCACTGATGGGCTTAGTGTTTGCCACCCTATACCAAGTTGGCCTCGTGTTATTGTGTTGGGATGCTCCGACCTTTTGCTTACCGCTAAGGTGTAGAACAGAAAACGTTGATCCTCCACGACAGATTTTCGGCATGGCACACGTAGGCAACCGTGACCACTTCATACCGGTAAAGTAGACAATTGTACTTGATACTTGTGTAATCATAGTTTTTTGTTTAATATCTTAAGTCGATTGTGTTTATATAGGTGGCGTTGATGGTTGGTTCGCCACTACCGCATACTCCCGGTTCGTGGAAGAAACACGTAGATCCAAACATTCAATGGTGGGAAGAAACATTTGGGGACAATTTGAGGATGTATCGAGAGTACCGCATTTCAAATGGCCGGGCACCAGATCCATTCATGTATAAAGGAGGGACCGAACCCGTTCACATATCTGACTGAGTGAGATTGTCATGTAATAATTAGAAGACGCATTGGAATTTCTTAGTTTGTAATGCCTTGGTTTTTAATGCACTAGTAGAAAAAACACCTGTTGCAGCCCCCCTGTTGAGGCGGTCACCTTAAAAACCGACGCAAAAAGTCTTATTCTACTATCTGTTGAGGCGGTCAGTCGTTTAGTTCGCTGCAACAGGTACTTTAGAGGCGGTCAGTAAGGCGCCCGCCTCAACAGAGCCCAAAAATTAGAGGCGGGCAGTAAGGCGCCCGCCTCAAAATAACACAAAATTAGAGGCGGTCAGTCATGCGCCCGCCTCAAAATAACACAAAATTAGAGGCGGGCAGTCATGCGCCCGCCTCAACAAATATCTGTTGAGGCGGGCAAAGTTCCGCCCGCCTCAACAAGTCTTTTTACCTATAAAAAAAATTGCAAATTAAATAAGCATGTCCCACGGATAACTAATATACATCGTTGATTACTAAAAAAACCCATCAGATCCAACGACTCAAACACAAGTGTTTTATTTCACACCACAATCAGATCTCAAACACAATCTCCCGCAATTATCTCTTCCAATCCCCCCTCCCAAACCCATTTCTTCCTTACGTTCCATCTCCCTTTCTTCTTCTTCTCCCTCCTCTGTCGACTTCTGTGTTTTCCCAAACCCATTTTTTTTGTTAGAGGAGACACAAACGCTGGAGACGAAGAAGCCGAAGCCGAAGAAGAGTCGGAGTCTCGGAGACGAAGACGAAGACGAAGACGATCCAGATCTACAATGGAAGCCCTCCATCTCTTCTGAAACCAGATCTACAATGGAAGACGAAGAAGATGGGTGCAGACGAAGAAGAGGCGGCCTGTTCTCCATTGGTGCAGATCTGAAGTTTTATTTCTTCTCATTCTCATATCTGAAATTCATGTACATTTTATTTGAGGTTCTACCATTTTTTTGTTCGAACCTGTTGTTTCTCATTCTCAGATCTGAAGTTCTGTTCAATTTTGTAACTTATCATTACATATTGTTCAAATATAATACATGTAAAATTTGCTTTGCCATTGAAATTGTCTCTCTCAGATCCGTATCTGTTCAATTCTAGCATTTGCATATTGAGCTTCAGCAGAGACCTGCAATGGGAAATGGGAAATTTAGGCATATTTTTTGGGTACCTGTTGAGGCGGTCACCCTTCTGCCCGCCTCAACAGACCCCCTCTGTTGAGGCGGTCACCCTTCTGCCCGCCTCAACAGAGGTAGAAAACGTCTGATCTGTTGAGGCGGTCACCCTCCCGACCGCCTCAACAGCTCATGACCTGTTGCAGCCCCCCCTGTTGCAGCGACCCCTGACCGCCTCAACAGGGGGGTTTTTGACCGCCTCAACAGGTGTTTTTTCCACTAGTGATGTTTCGTATTTGTTATTTTGGTAGTAGTGTAATTGTGCTTTATATAACAATGAATGGATCAGATTGCATTGGAATTTCTTAACACGTTCGAGAGACAAAGAAGCGACAATGAAAATACATAATGAAAGTACATAATGAAAGTACGTAATGAAAGTACACAATGCTCATAACATTAGATGTCTACGATTTAGGCGTCGGCGGCAGAAGAGGAAGAGCAGTCGGAAGCATAGACGATACTACAAACCATCAACCGCAATTCTTTTTCTTTAATCTTAAACCTTTCCATCAGGACCTTCACTCTATTGTCACTCTTCTTTTTCTTGATGATTAATTTCGTGATAGCACGTAAAGCAGTAGGGGTATGCTCTGGATCAATAAACCTGATTCCGAAGAAACAATTGCATGCATAATGCCTTCGTCCATACTGGTCAGGCATGTCTTCGTCATTGTTAACGTAAACATTACACATTTGGCGACACCTTTTTGTACCAGTGCACATTATCTGTGGAGGGTCAGGCTTCACACGTCTTGGTGATGATGATGATGATGCCATATTCGTAGTTATGTTCTTCCAAATAAGTAAATAATAAAACTTTAGTTATAAACATGAAAGCATATACAAAAAACAAAGCATGTACAAAAATGAACAAAAGAAAAATTTACCGGTTAGTAGGGAAACTTCGATTTTTGCTCTAGTTGAGATGGATGAACTAGTTGAGATGGATGAAGAAATCACCACCTTCAAACCGTTGGTTTTATAGGAATTTATGTATATGGTGCGCGTTGCTTCTGCGCACAAGGAGTTACCGATTCAAAATAACGGTAACTAAAAGTGCGCTATGTAGCTGCGCACAAATTTTTAACGGTAATTTTCTGTGCGCGTTACACCTGCGCACCAAAAGTTACAGATTCAAAAAGTTACAGAATAGGTGCGCTTTACCTTAGCGCATGGCTGAAATTTCTGTGCGTTCTACCACTGCGCACTATACTCTTTCATTCTTCGAAATAGTTGCGATATGAAGGGTCTAGCACATCGATGTGGATTATGTTTGAAAAACTTATACAAAATAGTGTTATTAGGCATATAAAGTGTGTATACGGTCTCCCCGTCACAAAAAGTTGATCGAAAATACGCGAAAACGCAAAAAAACCCTTATCGGTCCTGATGGCCTGTTAAGGTCGAGAATAGGCGGTTCGATGCCCAAACGACATCGGAATGCAATGAAACTTGTTTTCAATGCATATTATAGCTATTTAACCTTGTCGGTAAGTTCGAGTCAAAAACTCGAGCTCTTCGAGTAACACCTCCTTTGTAAACCTTCACTAGTCTTTCATTCTTCGAAATAGTCGAAGTAGTTGAGATATGAAGGGTCTAGTACATGGGTGTTGATTATGTTTCAAAAACTTATACAATTATGTGTTATTAGGCATATAAAGAGTGTATAAGGTCTCCCCTTCACAAAAAGTTGATCGAAAATACTCAAAAACGCAAAAACGCCTTATCGGTCCTGATGGCCTGTTAAGGTCGAGAATAAGCGGTTCGTTGCCCAAACGACGTCGGAATGCAATGAAACTTGTTTTCAATGCATATTATAGCTATTTAACCTTGTCGGTAAGTTCGAGTCAAAAACTCGAGCTCTTCGAGTAACACCTCCTTTGTAAACCTTCACTAGTCTTTCATTCTTCGAAATAGTCGAAGTAGTTGAGATATGAAGGGTCTAGTACATGGGTGTTGATTATGTTTCAAAAACTTATACAATTATGTGTTATTAGGAATATAAAGAGTGTATAAGGTCTCCCCTTCACAAAAAGTTGATCGAAAATACTCAAAAACGCAAAAACGCCTTATCGGTCCTGATGGCCTATTAAGGTCGAGAATAGGCGGTTCGATGCCCAAACGACGTCGGAATGCAATGAAACTTGTTTTCAATGCATATTATAGCTATTTAACCTTGTCGGTAAGTTCGAGTCGAAAACTCGAGCTCTTCGAGTAACACCTCCTTTGTAAACCTTCACTAGTCTTTCATTCTTCGAAATAGTCGAAGTAGTTGAGATATGAAGGGTCTAGTACATGGGTGTTGATTATGTTTCAAAAACTTATACAATTATGTGTTATTAGGCATATAAAGAGTGTATAAGGTCTCCCCTTCACAAAAAGTTGATCGAAAATACTCAAAAACGCAAAAACGCCTTATCGGTCCTAATGGCCTGTTAAGGTCGAGAATAAGCGGTTCGATGCCCAAACGACGTCGGAATGCAATGAAACTTGTTTTCAATGCATATTATAGCTATTTAACCTTGTCGGTAAGTTCAAGTCAAAAACTCGAGCTCTTCGAGTAACACCTCCTTTGTAAACCTTCACTAGTCTTTCATTCTTCGAAATAGTCGAAGTAGTTGAGATATGAAGGGTCTAGTACATGGGTGTTGATTATGTTTCAAAAACTTATACAATTATATGTTATTAGGAATATAAAGAGTGTATAAGGTCTCCCCTTCACAAAAAGTTGATCGAAAATACTCAAAAACGCAAAAACGCCTTATCGGTCCTGATGGCCTATTAAGGTCGAGAATAGGCGGTTCGATGCCCAAACGACGTCGGAATGCAATGAAACTTGTTTTCAATGCATATTATAGCTATTTAACCTTGTCGGTAAGTTCGAGTCGAAAACTCGAGCTCTTCGAGTAACACCTCCTTTGTAAACCTTCACTAGTCTTTCATTCTTCGAAATAGTCGAAGTAGTTGAGATATGAAGGGTCTAGTACATGGGTGTTGATTATGTTTCAAAAACTTATACAATTATGTGTTATTAGGCATATAAAGAGTGTATAAGGTCTCCCCTTCACAAAAAGTTGATCGAAAATACTCAAAAATGCAAAAACGCCTTATCGGTCCCGATGGCCTATTAAGGTCGAGAATAGGCGGTTCGATGCCCAAACGACGTCGGAATGCAATGAAACTTGTTTTCAATGCAAACGACGTCCTTGGAGGCCTTATATGCGCATTAGATCTGCGCACATGATTCTTTGCGCATTAGATCTGCGCACGGTTGAAGACCGTTAAAATATGACCGTTGCGTGCGCATAACATCTGCGCACGAAACGGTCATATTTCAACAGCAAAAACCGAAGCTATAAAAGGGGGGTTGCACTCACCTCAATTCACCAATCTCACCATCTCTCTCTTAACCTCACCAATCTCACCATTTGTCTCTTAACACTCGCTATGTCGCACAATTCATCATCAAGCAACGCTGCCCTTTTTTATTGTAAATGTGATCGACCAGCGGTAATGAGGAGTTCAGAATCTCGAAGAAACCTCGCTCGAAGGTTCTGGATATGCGTTGGTACTGGTGGTTACATTTGTGAATTCCGCGAGTGGATCGATCCACCACACCCTTGTCACTCCTTAGCTGCAATAAGAGATCTATTCTCGAAGATACGTACGTTGGAGGAGGAAAACGCCGATCTTAAGGCGACCCTGGCTTCCAATCGTTAGTTAAGTGGTTGTTTTAATCGTTAGTTCGTTGTTGTAATTGTTAGTTAAGTGGTTGTTGTAATCGTTAGTAAACAAGCATAGCACTGGACAAAGAGAAGTTGAGGAGGGACAACCTATAAAGATCCCCAACCGATATTGGTTTCGATGTTCGGATTTAGCAAAATGTATGAACTAATAAGAGTTTGGAAACTGGTTATTAGTTGGTACATATTGCCGACTCCGAACATCGAAACCAATCATCGGTTTGGGGATCTTGATAGGTTGGTCTTCCTCACCATCTCTTTGTGTAGTGTTGTTGTTGAAATTTGTATTTCGTTTTCAAATCAATATAGTTTTTCACGTCTTGTTGTTCAGATTTGTATTTGCATTATTGTTCGGAGTCGTTTTGAATATTCAAACAAGCAAAACATAAAATTTAAAACCATCACACAAGAAAAAGGCATACATAAAACATCAATCGTACATAAAACATCCATCAAACAAAAACAGACGTCAAGCGTCTAATCCTGAGTCTCCTGAGTATAAGGTGGAGCATCTTCCCGAGGCACATCACCCTGAGTCATATCATCTTGGTGCGCATCCTCCTGAGTGCCGCATCCACTCCCCTGGCCACTCTCATGAACAGAATCTCGGAAAACAGAAGGTGGTGGTGGTGGTGGCATCCGCGATGCACGTGGGGGAGATGGTGCCAAAGGTGCCTGAGGTGCCTCTAAGATTGCAAGCCAACCACGAATCACATCTTCAGTGGCCCAAAGTCGATCCGAGATAGGGGTGTCTAGAAAAGAGTGCATCATGGCTTGAAGGATCTGACAACGCTGCAAACAAAACGTAAATTTAATCGTTAATTAAGGTCTAAAGCTGTACAAACTTTATAAAATTTTACATACCGCTAATGCATCGATAGGCACCGGGGTATATCCATAGCGAGGCGGGCGATCATGTCTCTCAGAGGATGGATCGACGACGGGATGTGAGAACTCGTCCAGCCAATCCATATAGTCATCAGACATCTTCCATGCTGGCTCTGCAACCGGCCCATCCAGATCGATCAGAGGCCTCGGCTCTGCGTCCCATGCAAGAAGAAGCTCAGGTGCATAAACGACGTCATACCTCGTGCAACCCATGGGCCGATGAAATGACAACGGCTGAATGGGTGGGTCGGGAACGGGCTGAGCCCGCCCAAACTGCCGCAGGACTCTCCTAGGGTTGTAGGCCTCATGAAATTTCCAGATGCTCAATACGCCCTCAAATCTCGTAGGAGAAACCTCTGGTGAGTTGAAGTCCAAATCTCTCCATGGCTGCCAGTTAACCTGAAACAAATAACAAGCCAAATTAGACACGTATTGCGGTAATGAAATAAAAAATATAAGAAATTAAATCCAAACCTGCTCATATCTCATGTTGTCGAGCATGCGACGGATGGCAACCAAACGCCCAGTATCCGAGCTAAGTGGTGTATACAATCCTACAGCAGCATCTCCATGGGCGAATGCAGGGTTCGTGACAAAGTGATCACGAAAATGAGGAAAGTATGCCCAGATCCAGCACTACATATAAACAATTACAGATTATTAGTAAAACTACGTGAATAGTTAAGAGTTATTCACCAAGACGTTAACGACAAGATCTTACCCTCAGAAGAATCCCACATGAACCAATGGTTGCCGTCTCGACTCTAGATGCAGACCCTAAATTGCGATACACTAACGCAAGTATGCCGGCTCCCCATGCAATGTCCCCTGTACGATCATGGTTGAGAACAAGCGCCGCGTACTGGATCTTGACACCCTTTGTCGACCTGTCCACCAAGACAGTCGAGCCCAGAAGCAAAAGGAGATACAGAGTGGCAATGTGACTCTCATTCCTGACTGGCGCATCAAACAAAACTTCCAACCGAGCATTGAGGGCACCGAAATGAATGTCACCTGAGCTATAACATGCCTTCATGTCATCAGCCTCCTGACCCATAGCGTCCGCATAGATCTGGTCATCTGTCATAGGTGAATTGCAGCTACGACCATGTATACGGACTATGAGGATCTGCATCACGTCATGTAGGCAGATGGTCATCTCAGCAAATGGCATGTGGAAAGTGTTGGTCTTTGGATGCCACCTCTCCACAAAAGCAGAAATCAATGCAGCATCGATCTGAGACGCTATGCCCACTCGGCGCAGCTCTGTCAGCCCAGAACGCTCAGCAAGCCTGAACCATGTACCCTCCTCAGCTGAAATATGATGCTCATAATCATGAACCTGTGCAGATCTGTACATCACCCTCAGGAGCTTCCTAGCCTAAATAAGTACAGAAAAAAAAATTGCGTCCGGTTAGTAAATATGAAACGTATAACTTATTATAAGCATTCAGATCAATGTTATTGAACATACCGGATCTAACGGAGCCGCCTCAGCCTCGGCCTCATCCCCGTCCCCATCCTCTGGCTCATCCTCTGGCTGAATATCTCCTACTCGTCGTCTCTGCCTGGGACGACGACCACCTCTAACTGGAGCCGCAACCTCCTCACCAACAACCTCCTCAACTGCAGCCCCCTCAGCGACTCCCTCAGTAGCAATACCCTCACCACCAACTCCCTCAGCACCCTCCTGACCTCTCCCTCTCCCTCTCCCTCTACCTCTCCCTCTCCCTCTCTCACCACCTCGGCCTCTGCCTACAGCACCCTCACCACCACCTCGGCCTCTTCCTCTGCCTACAGCTTCCCCCGCACGGGCACGCTTCCTAACCTGCACCGGGGGCACCAATGGTACATCGGGAGCGGGCCCTGGAAGAGGATCACGCGACCATATCCATCTCGCTATATGCGTCTCATAAGAACACAATAGGTGAGGCGCACGTGGACGACAAATGTCCTGCATCGACTCCCCGAGCCAAGGAAAATATGTCTGTGGGGCATGGTCATCGTCGTCTAAATCTCCCGACACTGGCTCTGAAGATGCGACTGGCTCTGCAGATGCGACCGTAGGAGGAGAAGATGTCGACGTTTCTGCATCTGTCACTGCAGGTAAATCCTGCTCTGTATGCTCTGAACTGCGAGGTAAAGCATCCTGAAACAGAGGTGCGTCCTGGATATCATAGTCATCCGTGGTCACCTGCGCCTGTACTGGTGTGGGCTCGATAGGGTCGAACGCAGTAACATATCGACCAGGATAATCTACGTCGTCATGGAAATCTCCTCTCTGTCCATCCATCTCCATATGCGAACCATCTATCTCCTGCTGCTGCAGCTGTGCCTCCTCGTACTCATTCCCTGGCTCACGGCGCTCAGGTGATCCGGTGCCGAAAAATCGTTCGAGGGCCTCGAACGATAATCGCACACCGGCTGCCACATCATGTCGACGTGGAAGCCGTTCCGCTACTGGTGCGGGCATCGTGTTGCCCGTCTGATCCATGACGGCTTGTATAGTCTACATGTTTTTACATTTTTAGTATGACTAATTCATACTAAAATATTCGGAAATAATTTGCAACTTCGTAATCAAATTCGAGTCTTTATATCTACGAAAACTAAATTTTTTAATAGAAATTGTTAGAAATTTAACAATTAAGCCATAACTAGTTATGACTGTTAAGTTTCTAATATTTAATTCATAATTACTAAAAAATAAACATCTCAACTAATACGAAATAATAATCACTACTATTACTAAAAAATTACAATTAATACGAATTCATAATAATTTGATTAGGCATTCGATTAATGCATAATAA
Organism: Oxyria digyna; assembly: GCA_029168935.1. Lineage (NCBI taxonomy): Eukaryota > Viridiplantae > Streptophyta > Magnoliopsida > Caryophyllales > Polygonaceae > Oxyria > Oxyria digyna. The sequence goes on from JAPVLV010000017.1 coordinate 3,440,813, forward strand.
TCTGAAACTTAATCGTAATTATAAAAAAATACGATTAATAAGAATTCTAATATTTAATTCATACAAAACTGAAATTTAATCGTAATTATGAAAAATTACGATTAAATTACAATTAATACGAATTCTAATATTTAATTCATAAAAAACTGAAATTTAAACGTAATTATGAAAAATTACGATTAAATTACAATTAAGATACGAATTCTAATATTTAATTCATAAAAAACTTAAATTTAATCGTAATTATTACAAAAAAAAATTACGAATAAATTTCCACAATTAAATACGATAAATATTTGAAAAAAGCGGGTTTAGAAATTTTATACCGAATAAAGATCGTGCGGTGTCTCCGGAACCCGAGTCGCCGGAATAGTCGCCGGAGGAGCATTTGCCGCTGCCAACGCGGCTCGAGTCGCATACCGCCGGCCACCTCCATCCACCAACGCTTCATCGTCGGACAAGGTCGCCGGAGGTGGCTCCGTTGGGGCGGAAGTCGCCGGTGTTGGGATTGGGACGAAAGTGGTGTGGTCGGGACCGGAAGAATGAGGGGGTTCAGAATCCATTGACGGAATTGTGTTTAGACGAGGGAAACGTTCGGAAATGGAAAAACTATGATCGGCGCCGTCGAGGTTAAACACCAGAAAAGAAAGAAAGAAGGAAGAAGAAGAAGAAGCTGCGGCGCAGGGTTTAATAGACCCTGTGCGCAGTTCTTCTGCGCACTAATATGTGCGCACAAGTTCAGCGCACACATTCGGGAATCCGAAACGTCGTGCGCTGAACTTTTGCGCATTATATCTTCTGTGCGCTTTGTTCCTGCGCACGCATTTGACAGACATCGTCAGAATTTTCACATTTATCCCGAAAATACCCTTGTGCGCAAGAAAACTGCGCACCAACCTATGCGCATAACATCTGCGCACCAAATCGCGTGCATATAGAGAAAAAGTCGCGTGCATATAGGCGTTTCGTAAACAAATCCTTGTTTTTCACCAAAGGCAAGGAAATCAAAACTCTAATGAATTAGTACTGCACGAACACAAAAATATGTAAACACAATAGAAACCATCAACATTTACCAGTCTTTTGTTAAAATCTCACTCACAGGGGTATAAAAATACATCAGCATTCTTTCGGGAGACAAAATGCATCATCAAATATCATGTGATTCTTGCCTCATGTTGCATCATCATTTACCAAAAATGCATCATCATTTGTCAAAAATACATCTAGTGAAACAGCAAAATACAACATCTCAAAATTTCTCTCCAGAGAAATGATTAGCACGTTTCATGGGTATTGTTTACAATAATCTAACTTAAATCATTAATCTAACCAAAACAAAGCCCTAATTAGGAGTATTTGCAATCAATAGGCACAACATACCACAACAATTCAGTAGAACGATTTGTGTTCATGACACATTCAACAATCCTTGACACATTCAGCAACAGAGATGATAGAAGAATAAAGCCAAAGTTGGGATCGAGGTCGGGGCTAGGTTTCAGAAATGGAAACGAAGGGGATATGTAGATCCGGATGACGACAAAGATTAGCTCAACCAAAGGGAGAGAGAAGAAGGTGGAAACGACGGAGAAGCAGTCGGACGAAGGCGGACACACATGTCGAGTGGTGGCTGGCGTGACGGAGTGCTGAGGAGAAACAAGTAGAAGTTTCCTAATATCGCCGTCGAGGAAGATGAGGATGACAACCGACGACGGAGCTTCCTGAAGCGGCGACGGAGGTGGTGATGGGCATCTCCGGCGACGATGACTTTTGCAACCAGGTGATGAAGATAGGAAATCAGATCTGGAAAAAGCGGAATGTGTGGGAGTGGATAGGGTAGGGTAGAAATTAAGAATTTAATAGAGGGAGCGTAGTATAATATAATGTCCTAAATAGTTCGAAGTATTTGGTTGCCAAGGCGCAAATACATCTCATTTATATTGGTCCAAATTCATGAATCGGGAATTAAATGCACGCTCATGTGAGTTTGTATTTTTTCTCTTATATTCAACCAAACACTTTAACTACTTTACCTAATTATAGCTAAAATTTTGCCTACGTTTTTTTTTATGAATGACTATATGAGTGCGTGTAGCATCATCCAAACTAATCCAATCATTGAATTAAATTTGATTAAGAAAATGTAATTAATTTGTAGGAAAAAGTATGAGATAAACATTATGGAAAAAAAGAATAGACAAAGGGTAAAAGTGCAAGCTGAAAAGAGAAAAGTGCAAGCCGAAGAGACAACAAGTAAATCGCAAGCCTAAAAAAATGCCATGCCCTAGTGTAAAAGTAATTTAAAGTGCAAGGCAGAATTAGAAAAAATGTGAGCCGGAGTAATAAAAAATACAAGTGCAAGACAAAAATACCATATATGTATAACCGATCGTATGATGTTTTTTTCGCTCTTGGAATAAAAAAGGTACCAATCGAATCTTAGAAAAGCGCATTCGGAATTGGTGGGAAGACTCTATAAAGATTGTTTTTTCTTTATAATCCTTGAGAAAGTATTTGCAAGTGAAGTGAACCACGATTTTTTCTGGCCTACATTTCCCTTTCTCACACTTTGTAGATTTTAATCTGAGTCAAGTGAATCTAACAAATAAAATTTATTTGTTATATTGTACTTTAACCTCATCCTAAATTATATTTTTCACATGAGAATAACTGATGTTCATCAAAATATACTCAAATGTTCATAATTTTTTTTGATGCACGTCCTTTAAAAAAGTAATGCACACAAATTTTTTCTTGAATATTCTTCGATTTCTCAATAAATATTCTTTAATTTTGAATGTTCATAAATTGGTCCACAAATGTTCACAAATTTACTAGTATTTATTCATCATTCTTACGTTTGTATTTTAAATTTTATTCTAGACCTATACATACGAATCCAAATCACCCGTATCAAATGTATGTATCCAAATCATGTATCTTTATAATTGTTCACTATAATAGCTTCATATTTGCATTTTAATTTTCTAGTAAATGGTTAAAGTTGTTATTCTCTTTGCCTTTATAGAGTGATACATAATAAAAGGTGATATAGAGGATTTGGATTCTATACTTTCGGTTATTTGCATTTACTTCCATTATTCAAATTTAGTATACGGGTACTAAAGTCCACCAAACTTTTTATTGTTTTGCTCATAATGTCCACCACACTACTAACAATAAAACATTGCCACTCGATCTCAACTTATCCCGCTTTCCCAATCCAAATCCTCAACTTTCCAGACATGTCTTTAATCCGATACGTCGCCGTTTTGCTCGTCTTCCTCCTCTCAGTTTCCCCCAACGTCCATTCCAAATCAGTCCTCAAGCTCACGTCGGAAACCTCCGTCTTCTCCGCTCATCGAAGCCTCCGCCACGATGCCCTGTACTGCGAAAGTTGGCGCTTCACTGTCGAGACCAACGACGCCGGAAAATGGTCCACCATCCCACAACGCTGCTTGCGCTTCGTCCAGGAATACGTCAATGGAGTTCGCTATTTGTCGGATTCTGAATTCGTCGCCGCTGATTCGCTCGATTTCGCTCGGAGTGTTACAGTAGCCGATGATGGAAAGGACTGTTGGGTGTTCGATGTCGACGAGACGCTTCTCTCCAATCTTCCCTATTTTGTGCTCAAATAGTCAAATCTATAGTTCTGACCAAATTAGAGTTACTGATGCGTTTATTTGATATCGTATTCACTGTTGTACGTTGCCGACATGACTTTGCGGCTGAGATTTTGATATTGCTACTTTTCTGTGTGGTTGATTCATTCAAATGTTGTGACATTTTCTTTGAAATTGAGGATTTTGACTGGATTTGGTTATTTAATCGAACAAATATTAGCCACACTATATGGTTTCACTCTATGACAGTGATTTGCTCTTTCAGTATTATATTTTTTTATTTAGTTTTTTCCTTAGAAACTCGGTTTCCTCTAAATTCTCATAACTGCCTCCTTAGAAACTTAACGTTCAGAAACTTACAGTGGCTAAAAATACTCAACAACTTAAAACAAATATCGTGGGATTCAATAATATTTTTTACTCTCTTTTTTAATCAGAAACTTGCTCTTTGATAGAGCAAATGTCGTGGTTGCTAAATCAAAGAAACCCTAAAAACTAACTAAAGTATAACAAGTAAGTAGAGGTCGAACCCAAGGAAATCAAAACACCAAATCAATGCAGTCAAGTGAAATATCAACTAACGAACAAGTAGCAAGTAACCGGGGGTTGATTATATCTCGGTCCCCGTCCGTGGGTTTAAAAAATTCAGGAGTGTCGGGAATTGTTTTACTACAATTCCAGTCCATGGGCGTTCAAGTGTACCAAGTGGGCTTGGAACACTTGAACGTCGGACCCAGTGGGCTGGAAGGCTCTGAAAAACTGAAGCTTAATTATGGTGAGCTGGCGCACCCGAGCGCTAGACATTGCACTACTCACTTTGAATTTATGGGCCAGTTGGCCGAGCGCTAATGAGCTTGGGTGACGCCTGAGCCCCCCATTGACACCTCCCTCTCCAGCAATCACACCGCTGTTGTCCCTATAGTCATGCCACCTCCATTTCCCGTAGTTACGTCGACATCGCCTTCAAATCCTCTCGCCTCTCATCCCTCGCCATTGACGACACCTCTTCCGCATCTCCCTCGACGGAACCAAGGTATGAGCCATGATCAACATGTTCAGCAACACGTCCTCCTGATCAACGCCGAGATAAGAGAACCCTTCTCCATAGATTGAGGTCGGCATGGAAGCCAACATGGAGGCAGTGGAGTGAAGTGTGTATTTATTTTTCTATATTAACAGGGTAGTTTGCTTAGGTTTAGTTAATTAGGGTAAATGCCTAATAAACTAAACCCATTTGGGTAGTTACCCAAATTTTGGAAACCTCCTGTAATATTTTTTAAGTTTTTGCATCACTTTTTTAAGTTATATGGAAATACCTATTTGTTGACGTGACAATTATAACAGAGTTGTCAACAAAAATTTTAATAGAGATGTCAACAAATTTTTTAACAGAGCTGTCAACAAGAATAATAAGTTGTCAACACCTATAATAACCCTTTGCTGAAAATTTTGCCTACGTTTTTTTTATGAATGACTATATGAGTGCGTGTACCATCATCCAAACTAATCCAATCATTGAATTAAATTTGATTAAGAAAATGTAATTAATTTGTAGGAAAAAGTATGAGATAAACATTATGGAAAAAAAAGAACAGACAAAGGGTAAAACAGAGGCTCAAAAGTGCAAGTCAAATGCAAATGCAAGACAAAATGATTAAAAGTGCAAGCTGGAAAGAGAAAAGTGTAAGCCGAAGAGACAACAAGTAAATCGCAAGTCTAAAAAAATGCCATGCCCTAGTGTAAAAGTAATTTAAAGTTCAAGGCAGAACTAGAAAAAATGTGAGCCGGAGTAATAAAAAATACAAGTGCAAGACAAAAATACCATATATGTATAACCGATCGTATGATGTTTTTTCCGCTCTTGGAATAAAAAAAGGTATCAATCGAATCTTAGAAAAGCGCATTCGGAATTGGTGGGAAGGCTCTATAAAGATTGCTTTTTCTTTATAATCCTTGAGAAAGTATTTGCAAGTGAAGTGAGCCACGATTTTTTCTGGCCTACATTTCCCTTTCTCACACTTTGTAGATTTTAATCTGAGTCAAGTGAATCTAACAAATGAAATTTATTTGTTATATTGTACTTTAACCTCATCCTAAATTATATTTTTCACATCCATAAAACCTTTTATTTGAAAGGTGTGATTCGGGTGAAAACAGTTTTTAGAGTTAGAACATGAGAATAACTGATGTTCATCAAAATATACTTAAATGTTCATAATTTTTTTTGATGCACGTCCTTTAAAAAAGTAATGCACACAAATTTTTGCTTGAATATTCTTCGATTTCTCAATAAATATTCTTTAATTTTGAATGTTCATAAATTGGTCCACAAATGTTCATCGATTTATAACTAAATGTTCACAAATTTACTAGTATTTATTCATCATTCTTACGTTTGTATTTTAAATTTTATTCTAGACCTATACATACGAATCCAAATCACCTGTATCAAATGTATGTATCCAAATCATGTATCTTTATAATTGTTCACTATAATAGCTTCATATTTGCATTTTATTTTTCTAGTAAATGGTTAAAGTTGTTATTCTCTTTGCCTCTTTGTAGAGTGATACATAATTTGGATACATAAAACGTGATACAGATGATTTGGATTCTATACTTTCGGTTATTTGCATTTACTTCCATTATTCAAATTTAGTATACGGGTACTAAAGTCCACCAAACTTTTTATTGTTTTGCTCATAATGTCCACCACACTACTAACAATAAAACATTGCCACTCGATCTCAACTTATCCCGCTTTCCCAATCCAAATCCTCAACTTTCCAGACATGTCTTTAATCCGATACGTCGCCGTTTTGCTCGTCTTCCTCCTCTCAGTTTCCCCCAACGTCCATTCCAAATCAGTCCTCAAGCTCACGTCGGAAACCTCCGTCTTCTCCGCTCATCGAAGCCTCCGCCACGATGCCCTGTACTGCGAAAGTTGGCGCTTCACTGTCGAGACCAACGACGCCGGAAAATGGTCCACCATCCCACAACGCTGCTTGCGCTTCGTCCAGGAATACGTCAATGGAGTTCGCTATTTGTCGGATTCTGAATTCGTCGCCGCTGATTCGCTCGATTTCGCTCGGAGTGTTACAGTAGCCGATGATGGAAAGGACTGTTGGGTGTTCGATGTCGACGAGACGCTTCTCTCCAATCTTCCCTACTACGCTGTCAATGGCTTCGGGTGTGTTCTTGCTCCTCTTTTCTTTCTTTCGTTATACTATTGGTTGAATTTTAAAAAATTTGTGTCTAATCATTGCGGTGGTTGGGTGCAATACTGCAATTTGTTTGGTTATTAAAATTGTCAGTGAGAAATCTGTGCTTATCTTCGTAGAAGACCAGGGATTATTAATTATTTTACGAAGTGCGAAGAGCTCTCGTTAACATAATTACACTTCATTGTTCATGTTGTTGATGATAATGTTCATAATATGTTTTATTTATGAGAATGACCTGAATGGACATGATTGACCAAATTATGAACATTAGTTTGTTAACGGTGAACACGAGAAATTCGTAGCGTAAGGTTTGTTCTCTCCGGAATCTTTCTCTTATTTTATCCTCTTGAATAGTGTCTGTTTATTAAAATGGATGAATAATGCAGTTCATGAATCGTATTCCTACATATCTGGTTTTTTGTTGCATGGGTGAGCAAGGGCATCAGGATTAAGGGTTACAAATTTGAAACCAAGTTACAACTGCTGTTAATAATGTTTAACAAGGCACGGGTTTCTTATTGTTTATTTAAGCTTTGAGTTAAGTATTGTGGTGGTTTCATGGAAGTGATCCGAACTCGATAAAAGATAGATGATGTATTGTGCATGTGAAGCTTTGAAATTTTTGTGGTGGGTAAGGCAACCTTATCTAGTCTTGATGAATTACTGAACAAAATTATTTATGCCTTCTTCTATCCTTTGTCACACTCTTGAGCTCTCACTTGATACCAGAGTGATGCTAGTATTCTGGTGATGTTGTTTTAGATTGCTCTGATGAATGAGAAAGAAAGGCTAGGCTGCTCGAGATTTTTTTTCTTTGATGCTAAACCTAAAAGGCTAAAATCTACCTGAGTTTTCAAGGGAGTCAAACTTCAAAGAATATTACATATAAAGATTGTTAGAAGAATGAGTACAGTATGTGAAGGCAGAACCATTTTTAATGTTAATGCATTTCTGGTCTGTGTACAGCGAAAATATGCGGAATAGATTCTTAAGTTACCTTCCTTCAAGTATATTAAAGATCACGTGTGTTGTGCATTTTCATATGATCCAAGCATACAGCACACCGTGTCTCTTTTATCCAACTTTTAGTTATTTTGCTTTGTTTGCCGACATTAGTGGGAAACTTATAAGCACCATAGCGTGGCATAAACATGGATTTAGCTGTGTTGAATCGATTTGATGGTAATAATCTGAGGTTTAACTAGTCCCATTGACATCTGAATCTATAATCTTACCTATTTCAGGACCCTTTTGACCCTATTAGTAATCAAGATTTATCTATCTGATGTTTGAACATATCAGTTAAAATAAATGCTTTATATGCAATCAACAATTCAATGCATGATGAAGAATTTTTATAGAAGAACATTCCACATTTTATATTGTCTGAAAGAATTTCATATCTATATTCCATCTTTTCTTTGAATCTTGAATCATTTATGAGCTATTAGTATTATGTTTTAATCAGAATTCTTTCTTCCATCTGTTTATGTTTGTAATTTAGGTCCTTCAATGAAACCTTGTTTTATGAATGGTCAGACCTGGCTGAGGCTCCTGCTTTACCTGTAAGTTTGAGTTTTTACAACGAGCTTGATCAACTTGGTTTCACAATAATTTTGTTGACTGGAAGGAGTGAGCCTCATCGGAATGGCACAGAGAAAAATATGCTCAATGCCGGTTACAGAAACTGGGAACGACTTATTTTAAGGTACATAAACCATTTCAGATTCAGTCAAGCTCATTGAATAATTCTCTGTATCACTTCTTATTTTTTAAATGTGATCAAAATACACAGGCAGCCATCTGATGAAGGAAAACCAGCCACAATTTACAAGTCCGAGAAACGACGGGAACTTGAGGCTGAAGGTTACAGGATAAGGGGGAACTCCGGTGATCAATGGAGTGACTTGATAGGCTACGCAGTTGCAGAAAGATCATTCAAACTCCCAAATCCAATGTATTACATTTCATGAACACAATCTCATTTATTAGGGCTTACAATTTCAGAGCCTGTGAAATGATGACCATGTAATTTTAGTACTATTACACAAGCTGTTCTTTGTGTGTGGCTCTTAATTTGTAGCCCTCTCGATACATTATACTGTGTTCTTCTGTCTTTTTCGTGCTCACATGAAAGAGAGGCTCATGTGAAGAGAAATTAATAAAGTGCTAAATCTAAACTAAACACAGCTATCTTAATATCTTATTAATGAAAGCAGAAAACTACATTTTTTATGGATTTGAGTTTGACTTTGATTGCAGCAGAGAGCCACACAACAATGGGCTCAAACTAGAAGAAAGCGTTGTTGGACAACTGAACCCAGCACCAGGCGCCGTATAACACTCCGGCTCTGGCCTCTGCAAAGTCTTCCCAACAATACAATTCAACGAGAAATCAAACCCAATACTCCTCAACAACAGCAACCCACACTCCTGACTAATAGCAGAGAAGAAGTTATAAGAGACAGTCAAATTCACAAGGCTTGTAAGCGAACAAACCAGATCAGGCAACTCTCCAGACAGCTTATTATGGCCTAAATTCAGCACCTGAATATCCCCAAGGCATGAGATTGTATCAGGTAAATGACCCACCAGAGAATTATAGCTCAGATCCAAAACTTGAATATCTGAGAACAGACCCACATCCTCCGGTATGCACCCAGAAAGCTGATTGTTGAGTAGGAGAATCTCCTTCAAAGCTGTGTTTGTTGATGTGTAAGACGGAATTGGGCCACTGAATCTGTTGTTAGCTAAATTGATCACAGATGCAGGCGAGTTTCCTAAATTAGATGGCAATGCACCTTCAAACTGGTTATTGTTGAGGAAAATTGCATCAAGATTCTTGTCGAAGAGCTCATCTGGGATAGACCCAGAAAAGTGATTGAATCTGAGGTCTAAGTAGACAAGATTGGGGATCAAGAGAGCTGTTTTCGGAAATGGGCCGGAGAAATTGTTGTTGCTGAGGTCTAATTCAGTGAGAAAGGAGAGGTTGGTGAAGGAATCAGGGATTGTGCCTTGGAATCTGTTGGAGTTGAGATGGAGAAGAGAAAGAGTGGTGATCAGAGAGAGGGAGGGTACAAGTTTACCCTTGAGATTTGCACGGTTGAGATCAATGGCGGTGACAACAGGGCCGGTGGAGCAGAAAACGCCAGTGTAGGAACAGACATTGGGGCCGATCCAGTTAGAGAGAATTCTTGATGGGTCTTCTGTGATGGCTGATTTCATTGCTTGAAGAGCTGTGTATGCATTGTTTAGGTCTTCTGTGGGTGATGCAGAAGGTGGTTCTGGTGCTGCAACTCCTCCTCCTCCGCCCATCCAAACGCCACCGCCAATACCGACACCGACACCGAACCCGACGGTGGAGGATTGAGTGTGGTGCATGAGGGAGAGGATTGTGAGGAGGAATTGGAGAGTCCAAATTACAGGCATTGTGTTTTCAACTGCACAGTTTTGTTTGTGGGGTTGGGATTTGGAGTTTGTCTTGTGATATTTTTCAAGTGGGTGGAGATTGGCCTTATTTCTTTTTGTATTCAAGGCTGAAGCTTAATAACAAAATAATAGTCATCTCTCTCATATGTCATTTTCACTTACTTAGTTCAGTTTATTGGTAGTTCCTTCCCCACTTCTGATGGTGATTTTTGCTCAACCTTGTTCTAGTGGTTTGACAATAATCTCCCTTAAGCGTTGTTCAGAGATCTCATTAGGGAGATAAACACACATATATAGCAAATGCTTCACACCTTTATTTTTCTAAATAACTCCATACACAACCATAAATAAGTTCTGTAACTTGTAAAAGACTAAAAATATTCATCCATTTTTGTATCAGTAGACATCCATTAAAGTTACTCTTTCACACAACTGCACAACTTCATGACACATCTAATCCATGACATGTTTCCTGCAATTCCAACGGCAACGCCAGCCACAGTTTGAGCTGATCATATTAAGCCTTCGAGACTGAAGAGAAATTATACTCGACGTGGATTTTGCCTTCGAAAGCACGACAGCGTAGCCATCGTCCATGTAATCAGTGCCATCTGGAAAGAGCTGCCACATCAAACTCCCCCCACCTCCTCCTCCATTAATGGCAGACTCAATTAGAATCTTATAAACTGTGTTATAGATGTCATCTCTGAACGATGCGTTGAAACCTGGATCTTTAGCAGACACACCAAATTCACCAAACACAACCGGCATCTTTAAGTATTTGTCTGTGTCGTTTATATGGGATTGCATCCAATCCTTGTAGAACTTCAGTTGTGCATCAGATACTTGTGTTGAAATCCTTCATTCCATCAATTTTGAGTTATAAGATTAGTGTATTTTAAATTTTGGTAGTTTTATTTCTAAAAATGTACATATTTAAAAGTCATACCAAGAATCTGCATAGATATGAGCTGAAGCAAAATCAACTCCAACAGCTTGATGGTTTCTGATGAAATCTGTTCCAACTTGAGTCGAGTAAGTGTTTGGGTTAAACGACGCTCTATCTGGAGTTGACGGTCCATAGAACCCTTCTAAACCGATTCCAAGCAAGTGCTTTGCATCAATGCTTTTGACATAAGCTGCCATTTCTTGAATCCAATCCTAAAACCACAAGAAACCCATTTAACATAAATACAAGCCTTTTTATAAGCTTGTCAATATCTTCAATAATAGATACACAACTCGAGCACACAAACCTGTAGCACGTCTCCAGACGGATCACTTGAGCAGCGTGGCTCGTTCATCAGCTCCCAAGCGAAAATTGTAGGATCATCTTTATAGGTTATGTTTGTGAAGGTATTAACTCTATCCAACACAGTCTGTACAAAAATCAAACTTAACCTAACAGTACTATTGCAAATAGCTAAATGCAAAGAGATATAAATGCTTGCCTTGACATGATTCTTGTAATAAGACTTAACAACTTCATCAGAAAAGAAATCATCATCTGAGGTCAAATTTCTTCCAGCATCATTACCCCATTTCACATACTGAGGCTTGCCACCATAATCTTTCCAGTTATTAACCAAAGTCAATATAAGCCGGATCTTATACTTGCTCGCTTCGCTCACAACAAAATCCAAGGCCTGAACAGAAGATATTTGATCAATGTAAACACATACATAAATTTCATAATTAGTTTATTACAACACCTTAAAGACGTCTTCATCGTAAACAGACGGGGATTTCTGAAGGGCGCGCCATTGGCCATCATTGAAAGCCCATGTCCTACAAACTGTTAAACCAACAGAAGAAGCTTGCTGAAAAGCATCAGTAACTTTCCCTCTAGTGGATTCATCAGCTGCAAGAGCCATCAGCCAATAAGTGTTGAATCCGTTTAAGTAGAATGGATGATTGTTTACAACAAACTGATTCCCCTGCTTTTTCACCATACTCCATGACTCTTCTTCCTTTTTTTCAACCTCAAACAATCTGCACAAAGAAAATAGTTAAAATCTATTTTTAACGAAAATTACATTGTTTAATGGATGTGTTACCTGTCATACTCATCTTCTTCATTGAATCCAGTGGAGCTGAAACCAAGAGTTTCATTAGGCAGCAACACTAAAATTGACATCAGAACAAGAATCCATAGACTAAGTTGTTTCATTGAGATATCCATATCCATGATAGTATAATTCTTGTAAGCTTTGTGTAAGTATATATATGTATGAGTATTAATTGCGTCAAAGTACATTCACCCTTTAAAGCAAAGAGATGGGCTTGTGTAATTTGAGGAGCAATTCAGATGGACTTATCATATTTGTTTGTGCCTTTTTCTCTACTGTCTATGATAGTTGAAAGTAGAGATTGAGATGGCAGTTTAGTTAATTTCGCGGAAATTTGATTTATTCGTGCATTATTTTCCATGAAAATTGACCGGCACATTAGATGCAGCAGCCGTTAGTTTTGGACAAATAACGTTCATGCTTAAGGCATGGACTAAGATTGGTAATAAATCAGATTTACTGAATGTATTAAGATGTGAAGACTAAGTAAAACCGTCTGGTAAATAAGGACGGTTAATATCTTGAAATGGAATAATATTATCAGTAGTTCTAGTTTTAGGCGTGGGGTGAAAGAGTGGAAAGAGACGTGACTTGGCTTAAAAGGGATGTGCTTGTTCATATTAGCACATTTACTTAATATCTATTGAGGATTGTTTGGTTAGTAGCTTAGTGCTAAGTAGTAGAAAGTAGTACAAACTTCTCCAATTTCTACTAGTAGATATACTTTGTGGGTTCATGCATATACAATTATATCGATCAGCATGCACCCATTGTATTTGATTCATGGTTTTTCAATTAAATGACCCAACTTTTAGTGTTTTGTTCTTGTGAAAATCATGCATTTAGCAAGAAAATCTTATTAATAAAAAGAGAGGAGAAATGAAAGAAGATGAGCATCTATCTAATCTAATATATCCTAATCCTAATAATATATATAAAACTTGGATATTTGGGGTCATAAAGTCTAATCCCCACCATTAATGTTAATCCTCATTATGCTGATTTCGGTTTTGGCATTTTGCGTACGTAATGGACCCGTTAATGGATCAATCCCTAATCCAACCCATTTTGGTGAACCCGTTTTTTTCCCAGACCCCAGCCCACCCCATCCCTCAATTTCCTAGGTCTGCCGTCAATTCCTTTTCGTTTGCTTCACTTTCTCGATCGCCTCCAGCCAGTGTTCTAAAAAACGTTATACGGGAACATTACGGTGAAGGAGAGTCCAGCGTATAAACGGCTGGACGGCCTTTTAAACGGTTTTGATACGGTTTAAATTAAAATAAATTATTTCTAATTAAAAATCATGTGTCATGTCGTTTAACTATATCCACATACAATAATATTTAATATATCTTACTAGAAATCATATAAGTATATAGTTTATAATAAAAGCAATAAAATTATCAAGTTGCTAAGTTATTTACTAAAAAACAATAATAAAATAAGCAAGCAACTACGTTAAAAAAAACAACCAAGATGCTAAAATTAAATGCAAGGATCTACTCTAAAAAACAATAAAAAAATAAAAAGCATCTATTGCTACTGTGCACATCGTCTTCCTCCAGTCACACATGTATTTGAAGGTTTCGCCATGGCCGTGTCGATCTGTATCCATACCATATCTCTCTCGCTCGTCACAGTGAAGCTGCAACGTCGGAAGCCCCAATTTTATGATCCACCATAACCCCCTTCTAACCCTAATTGTCACCGATGGTATCCTCGAACTTTCTTCTTCACGAGGCTTACAATCACCGCCGCCATCCTCGGAGTCATCTTCTTCACTCCTACAATCCTATTAATTATCATTCAAACAAGCCTAGTCGGATCTCGTAAGCATCTAAGATGTATTCATCATTGACAGATTTAGTTCTGATTTTCTGAACTAAGACACTAAAAGAAATGTTGTTTCCCACATCAACGTTTAGACGGCGTTGAGACGACCGTTCAACGTTTAGACGGCGTTGAGACCAGCGTTTTGACCGATTTTTAGAACACTGCCTCCAGCGCATACGCTCTCGATCGCGTGGAGAGAAGATGATGAGCGACAAAAGAACAAAGATGAAAGAGACATGGTGGATAAAAAACGAAGCCGGTTGCAATTTGGCCACAATTAAAACCTTCATACGGTACTTCTGGGATGCTTGCAGCATGCATCATCCAACCTATGGACATGGTAAAGGTGCGTAACCCCATCTTCACTCTAATCTATAACAATTTTATACCCCCAATTCGATCTGAAGTAGTTAAGTTTTCGTCTTTTGTAAGACAATCCTAACCCTAAAAAGATACACTCTACATTCACTTCTAATGCCAGGGATCTATCTCTCAAGCTTGAGAGATCGATTCCTTAGGCTTAACTGAGTTTCTCATAATTCATGTTGCTATTGAATTTGGGTTTGCTTATTGAGGTCTAGGACGATAGTTTGCTTATATCTGATACATGCTTCTTTTTTTAAAACTCAGGTGATATTTACGAAGCCAGTTATCATTACTGCATGTGAATTTCTGGAGCAAAACGGTCTGTCTGCTTCATCTGCAGTCACACTTCTCAGGTATATCATTTTCATCTTTGTGTTCTCTGCCAAGAAAATGATTTTGTTGAACTGTATTACTTTTGAGGATTGTGAAATAACAAATGTGGATTCTGGCACCTGATAGTCTGATGAACTTTTTTTGTTTGCATTTAGTGATTCAAGAAGTAAGTAGCAGACCTAGGTCATATGAGGGTTGGTTTTAGCTATGCAAATGATGGGTAACTATTCTCCTACAGATTTTCTGCCTGAGTGGAGATGTTAAAAGATTTCCCATCAATTTTCAGTACCATTTTAGAGTGAGACGAGGGATCTATCTCTCAAGCCCAAATTCATACTTTGCCAGGGGTCTATCTCTCAAGCTTTCACTTCTAATGCATGCAAGTATGAAGAGTGAGACGAGGTGACATGAAATTGCACCAAGCACTCCCTAACCATGTCTTACAACAAAAAGAGTAACACCCAAAACCTTATATCAATTCGTAATGCAGAGTGTATCCTTTTAGGGTGAGGATTGTCCTTATTCAGTGGTTGAACCCGAATTATGTAACTGTCTTGCAGAGGTGAAGATGGAAAGCTGAGACTGGGTATAGGAAGAGCTACACGGCCAAGAAGTGCCTTTTCTGATTCTGCTGTTGCCAATCAGAATTCTTACTCAAAAGTTCTTTCTTCTGTGTCTAATGTTGTGTCAACCAAGAAAACCTTTCATATTTTCTACAACCCAAGGTACAAGTTCATACTGTTCTTTGTTGATTTTCATTGTTTGAATTACACAGAGTGAAATAGTTTCATGGGCAGACTTAAATTTCGTGAATTTGGTTGTATTTATTATGGACAGAGAAGCTGAATTTGCTATCCCTGCTGGTACAAGTCAGGATAGAGAAATACCATCTTTGTGCACAACAAGGATACAAATGGACAAGTGGAAGATGTTCGATGCCCACCTTCTCAGATCTCCTCCATTGCTCAGGCTCAATTGTTCCGTACACGATTTTCCCCTCCTCCACGAGGCCGCCGCACCCGTCACCTCCAGAGATAGCCTAGGATTTCGCTGACGCCGACTGCATGCCTCTCCAGTTCTCCATGTGACCTGAGGTGTGAATTCTCCGTTTCGATCTTCGATTTCAAAAACGTTTGGTAATGTTTGATCGCTGCCCTAAATTTTCTTATGCTCTTTTGATTTAGATTTATGTTTAGTTGAGTCGAGATATTAGATTTCGGATTCTTATGTTGACCGAAATCAGGTTCCATTTGTTGCAGTTGAATGATCCAATAAACTTGCCTAAGAATGAAGAGATCGATCCCAAGGATAGCCATATTTTTTTGCAGGTGATATATGATGTATCTCTTCTTAATCAGTCAGTGTTTAATCTTTTGGTGTTAATTTGATATGATCACTATATAATTTAGTAAATAAGTAACATAATGCAGTTCAGCCTCTATTCAGTAAATTGTTGATCAGTTTATACATGACCCATCACCTCCAGAAGTATGCATTTTTTTTTTGTTATGCAAAGATTGTTGCTGTATGTGATTTTTTCTTTTGAATTATATATTTATTTCCTTTCTAGGCAAATGTTGTCGGACTGAACGTGGTTAGAGAGGTGTGTTTGCGTATCCCTCTGGTAATAGAAACACCCATATCCTCTCACCTTCTAAGTTTGTAAAAACAAAGTGTATTTAATTTAGTCAGGAGATGTGAAACTTGATCCTAAGTTGATCATAATATTTATCGTTATCTTTTCCATTCAGTCATCCACACAGTTTCTTTTTATTGAAATTACAGTTAAACTGCTTGACTGGGGTGAGGGGGTCAGAAGACAGATTCTGAAATAGCGTCATGGTGCTGCTTTTAGCCAAGAAATTGCAGTCTGGCACAAGCTTGACCATTTTTACCATCCAATGATTAATGGTGATGGTATGCTTTTTTAACTCATACAAAATGATCTGCAATGTGTTATTCTTCTATGTTAAATCACGTGTGGATGACTGAATGGCTAAAGGACTAAACATTATAAATTCTGGAGTGAGTTGGGTATATCTACTTTATTAAAAAATGTCATGATAATCTTAAATCTTAATGGATACCTACTACATAATATGTGTGATAGCAACTGATCACATGCTTATCTTCAGCGTGACATAAATGCAGTTTTGTCTTGAGATGAATTTCTATTTGAAGCACAATTAAATTCAGATAGTTTGTTCTTTGTTTCAGTTGGTCTGCATCCTTTCTTTCTTTGTCCAATCACCAACGACCTCTCACTTCTCTTGCCTCCCTGGTGAGCAGCTGATTTATGCCTATTTACTGGAGCCCTCCTTCTCAGGTAAATGTTTCTTGATTATCATGAATTCCAGGATTCTTTCCAATTTCTAAGTCCTGTTTTTTGCTTCCTGGTTTGTGCGTATGCAGAAAGAGTCTTCCGGATTCTTTAGTCTCAGTAGAGCCATGAGTCTTAACAGGTTATTCATATATATATGCGCTTTTAACTAAGATTGCCTATTACATGTCCTGCAATCTGAGTAATTCGTAGCTTATATGATTGAATTCAGTATGGAGGTCAATCTGAATGCTTCGTTAGTAGCATCTCCAAAAGCCAGCAAAAGAGCATGATGAAAGTGATAAGTTAACTACTGAAGTAAGATGAATCAGCTGCAGGTATGGTTCTTTGTCTTTCTTGGCTTTTGGTGATTGATTTCTCATCTATTTTCCTGTCTTTCGTTGTTGGTTTTTTCCTCGTAATTTCTTTGTTGCTTCGCTTCGCCAAGGCTCTAAGTGTTAAAATTCCATTTGCCTATCGAAATTCTATATTTTCGGGTATAGCTTGGTTTGTCTTATTGTATTTCCCGTTGAGCATGACTAATCGAACTTTGAGTTACCTGGAGTAGGGTGCATGAGTCTGATATTTCTGTCATGATTAATGTTGTGATGGTGCTTGGGTGGTGATGGAAATGGTATGAGTTTCCTTCCTATAATCTAATAGACTTTTGCGGTATTTAAACCCACTCTTTATCTTTTGTCTCATCCTTATCTCAATAGCTTGGATTTGAAATAGATTTGTTCTATGCTCTGCGAGGAGCTTCAAATTTGATCTACATTTGTTTGGGAGTTTGGTTTGGAATTGTGGATAGTTTAGGAACTCTGATTTCTTTTTGTTTCTTTTTGAGTGAGCTAGACTTTGAATTCAAGCAATTAATTAAAGCTAGATGATTTAGAGGGTGTCCTTACTTTGTCCTGAATATGAGATTTTAATTGTTTACAACGAAAGGGCAAATCGTCTCCCATGTCTCAACAAAAGGACAAGACAACAACTATGGCCCTTCCGATTTCGCATCGTCTCCCGTCTTGGATGAAATTAACGAATTGGACTTTCTGTGTTACTGAAGACTGCTAATCACTGTCTACATCATGTCCCAATTTGCTGTAGTAGCTTTCCATAGTATTTTTGCCATAAAACACTTGCTAATATGTTGACATTTGTGTTATACAACCTGCTAAAAAGTACATAAAACACGTGGACTTTATTATTGGGATAAGATGTACGATGCAGTCGGGCAATATGCATGACCTTATACCAGATGTTGTACCTGATTGTCCCGAATCGCTTGCTGATGTTATTGATGGTATATGACCCGTCCTTTTATCTTTTCTATTTGCTGAGCTAGCGGATGAGGATTTTGAGTTGAAGCAAATGAGGGATATGGCTGCTGCCAGGAAGAGATGGGAGGTTTTGGTAATTTTGCCTCCTTTTCTCTTCAGTTGTGTATTTGATCGTAGTATTCTTTGATTGCATGTTAACTTACTATGTCAAATTGTGTCTTCAGTTGTAGTAGCTTTCCAGGGGTAGGTATTCTGTTGCAATCAACTTCAAGGAAAATAATTTGATCAGTTACATGGGCCATAATTCAAACTCCAGTTACAGGTTAGTCTCATTTTTCCCCCCCTGTTAAATGTAGCATAAAATGTTGAAAATCATGCTAGCATTTGAAGAAGTGAAATATTCCTAGATCGAAGATTATTAAAATGCCTATTCTAAGTGATTCTTGCTCGGACCGTGAAGCTTTTGCTCTGTCATTCAAGTTGCAAGCATATCTTCGATTGAGTTCCACTTCATTGCTTGAACATTTTGTTCTTAATTTGATCTCTGGAGTTTTTAAGTAGCCTAATTAGTTGTTTGACTATGTTGTCTGCTTATATAATTACAACAGAATAGAATATGCATTTTTTGTTACAGAACTTGTTTACATGACTGTTACAGTGTTACTAGAGTTCCACAAACTGCAAATTCTATTTGATCCGGCTTCTGTTCTAACGGAGCTTATATATATAATATAGAGCGATGCAACAATTGTATTGTTAAGACATTAGGAATAGTAGATCGTGTTACATGCAATATTTTCGAGTTTTCGGCTTCCTAGCTTGAATGACAAATTGATGATTATTCTACAAGTTCTCGGATTTCACAAGTTCTCTAGAACAGATCTTTGCAATACAAAATTGAAGCTATTGTATTATTTAGAAACTAATTTTTGACTGAAAGTTAATTAAACATTCCACATTTTATAAGTATATGCATTACCAGATTGAGATTTACAATATACTGGATGAGATGACTTAAATGTCAAGCTGATAGATGGAATTTGCTCCGTAATAGGATACTCTGCAGTTGTGGTGTTTAACTAACTATAGGTTCAATTTTTTGTGCAGCCTAAAGAGGTAGTGGAAATACATGAGAATTCACTTTCGATAAAGATCTTGCTGGATTTCTTTTCAGACTCAAGCTGATGGAACTTGATTGCAGTACATGACAAGAGAAAGAACCTGAAAGATTATTGTTTTGAACCATCAAATATGGTTGCTTACTTGCTTTCTTTTCAGGTATGGGTATGAAGATCCCCTTCTCTCCTTCTCTCCTTCAAATATGGTTGCTTACTTGCCTTTGGCGTCTGTCACTGAGATGAGGAAGTCGGTGTTATCAAGCTCGATCAGATCAAGCTCGGAACCAAAAACCATACTCTCACTGTCGAAGTCGCCACTGCCAACAGAGTCTTACAGAAAGTCTTCTCCTCTCCTAATACTTTTCTATGTTTGCAAGCTTTAGATTGTAAATTTTGTACAGCAACAATTGGCTAACCCCCTGCTTCACATTAAAATTCAATTGAGCTAGGGTTCTTCTTCTTCTTCTTCTTCTTCTTCTTCTTCTTCTTCTTCTTCTTCTTCTTCTACAACAAATACATCTACAGGTTTGATATATTTATATATGATTTGTCTCTTTGATATTTATGAATCTGATTCATCAAAATTTGAGTGAGACCTAAATTTAAAAGATCTATAAGTTGGTTATGCACAAAATCTCCCAAGCATGACTCATAGTAACGATTGTTCTATAAACTTCAGTGAGACTACCCAAATGGAAAGGGGTGGCAATCTATTCAGGTTTGGTCAGATTTGTGGACACACATAATGAAGTTTGCCGCAGTCAGTTTAGCGTTTTTCAGCGTTCGAGTCGGAGTAATGAATAAAGAATGAATAAAGGAAATCTATTATAGTGATGATCGATCCAGTGATTTTAGTCAGCCCATGTATATTTGAACCACAACGTTCCGACTGGTAGATATATTATAAAAATGTTTTATTTATAATATCAACAATTTTTTAACAAACAAAAACCCGCGCGTAGCGCGGGCCCCAAAGTCCTAGTATATATAATATAATATAAAAATCACGAAGAGCGAAAATTAAAGACCACATTAAATTCTTTTGCATTCTTATTGGTTAATAACGCCCCTTAATTTAGTACTATTATTTTTTAATTGATGAATTTATACATCATAAATGGATCAAACTCCATAAAAAATTGAATGTGTGAGATTCATAGAATTAAAACTTCGATTTTTATAATCAAAATGTATAGTGTGTGAAGATTTATACAATTAAAACTCCATAAAAAAATTTGAATGTTGAAGTGTTTTCATTGCTTTACATTCAATGAGTCTTAGAGTTCACCAAAATGATAAAGTGAGATTTTTATAATCAAAATGGATCATCATCTCCAGCTAAACAAATTTTTGTCTTGGAGATTACTCCAGAAGTTGATAAAAATTATAAATTTTGTCTATATAATGTCAGCCTATGTGATATCACCATGAATCAGATATTCAAATTACCTTTCTAGAGAAACCCAACAAAGAGCAATTAAGAAGACGATAAATAAAATACGCATAGCGCTGATAGTTTTTTCTTACAAATCAGTCTCACTTATATAGAATAATATAGACCCGCGCGTAACGCGGCCCCAAAATGCTAGGAGAACGGGAAATCCATAGAACTCTTTAAACATATCGATAATCAAATCATCACTTTCCAATATTTCGTCCAAAGAAATCCATAGATTTTTTATTTGAACAAACAAACAATAGGGCCTTGAACAGGATCAAGGGTAGCCTAAATCATCAACTCTGATGATTTTATAGAACTCTTTAAACAACTGATTGCACGGAGCATTGTAAAATTCTGACCGACGAACTTCTTTGACTTGACCAAGCGTTGAGTGATCTTCTAAGTAGGAGATGAAGGATCAGAGATTTTGAATATTGATATCCTTGGCAGCAAGGAAGTCGACAACGACATTGCATTCCCTAAAACAATGTGAAATAGAAAAAGAATCGAACCACAAAAGGTGATTATGAATGTCATGAACCAAAGTCCTAATTTCTCATGAGATCTTCCCGATTTCTTTGATAGCATTAACAACGGTGAGGTTATCACACTCAATCATAACATTCTTAAGGTCAAGAGATCCTGGATCCCAGATGGCTTCCAGCGCTTCAACCATAAGGATGGAAGAAGATGGGATATATTTTGTATCTATATGAATGATACTACAACTGTGATTACGAATAATGATGCCAATGGAAGAAGTTGAGGAGGGTTTACATGAAGCGTCGATATTAATTTTAACCATATTGAGCGGAGGTTTGGACCAAGATTTAGTCTTGGGTCTTTGCTTTCTTTTTTTAGAGGGAGAAACAAGAGTCTTGTTGGTGTTAAGAGTGGCTTTCCATTGGGTGAATTGGTAAAGAATACTAGTAGCAAGATCCCAGTAGTCCAGAGGCTTAATAGAGTTGAAAACAGAGTTGTTACGAATTTTCCAAATGTTCCACCAAGCCATAAAATCCAGGTCAGCTTTGGCAATATAAGATGAAGAGAAATTAATGACCAAAGTTATGAAGGAAAGAATTAAGGTGGTTGATCTCAGTAATATTTGTAATGTCAATGTCAAGAGATTTAAGAACACTGATATAATAAGGACAAAAAAAAAAGAATAGATGGTTAGTATCTTCATTATGGTCGTTACACATAGTACAAGTAGGATAAACTCGATGGAAATGACGATTTAGTCTTTCAGTAGTCGAGAGACAGTCAGAAGTTTCTTTCCAGAGGAAGTTTTTAATTTTCAAATAAATAGATTTACTCCAGAACAAAGAGGTAGGAGTGGGAGAATTGGAAGAAGACTGCTGAATATATTTGAAGGCTGAACAAGTAGTGAAAGAACCATAAGAAGATGGGGTCCAGATAATAGAGTTGTTTTGGGCAAATAATCTCAATGGACTAAATCGCCTTAGGATGAGGTCAATCAATCGAGACAAGACTAAAAACTAGGACGTCCTAGGCAATTTAACCAGATGATTTGAATGAGACAGAGTAGGACGAGCTTAGCTAGACCAATAAGGATTACAAATAGATGATGGGTCGTAGGATGAACACTGTCGTCGGTCGGATATCAATCCGAATTCTTGATATGACTTAAGCGATTACAGTGTTTGTAAAGATTACAAGGAGATTAGTAGTTTCGTGGAGAGTTGTTGGGTGTGTGTATCTCTATCTCTTGAGGCTTCTCTCAAAGTCCTATTTATACTTGTATCAACCTTCCTAAAATGGCCTTGATTTGCTCATAAATGCTCTTGATTTCGTATTTAATGCTCTTGATTGTGCTTGATTCTCTCTTAAATGTCTTTGACTTTTCCTTTGATTGTTGATATAATGCTGATAGCAATGAATGAAGAGATATCAGGAGAGATTTCCGGCGATCTTGGTGGGATTTGATCATTTAAGTTTTTTGGGCGTCCGTCTCGACTTAGGACCAAGTGGACTATGACCGTCTTGACTTAGGACCAAATGGACTATGGTCGTCAACGTCTTGGACAAACTGGACCGGCGAAAATCGGGCCAAACAAGAGTCAACAAGGTTAGAGTGTGGAATACAAATTAATATTGTGGATTTTATCAATGACATTATCCGGAAGGTATTGATTAAGAAGAGCAATGTTCCAGGTTTTGTCTGGGTTAATGAAATCTGAGACTCTGTGATTGTTGGATCCTTGATCATAGGGTTGGAGGCTAAAGATACCCGAGATCCAGGAGTCTTGCCAGAAGTTAATATTATAACCGGTAACAAGCTGCGAGAATAATCCAGAGAAAAATTGGTGTTTGATAGAGAGAAGTCTATTGAAATGCCAAGAGAAATTAGAGCTAGGATCAAGATCAAGAAAAATTTGGTTACAAATGTATATCTCATTAACAATTTAGACCCAGACGGTCCTAGTGTTAGAAATAATCCTCCATAACAGTTTCATTTTAAGGGCAATACTATTATCACGAGTAAGGTGTAATCCAAGACCGCCTTCACATTTAGGTTTGCAAATATTGTCCCATTTAAGGAGAGTATGATGATTGGGCTTGGAATTGTTCCAAAAGAAATTTTTGTAGATATCATCACAAACTCCCTTAGGAAAGAGAAAGCTCTGCATTTAGAAATTAACTTTTGAGGTGAGATTAGATTGAATAAGAAGAGTACGAGCTGCTTGGGAAAGAGAGGTAGTTTTCCAAAAGGTGAGTTGCTTTTTAAGGTCAAGAAGAGCCTCCTTAAAAGTATCTTTTGTAATACGACCTTTGAGAATGGGTATACCAAGATATTTTTCCATTTTGGTGATAAGGGGTATGTTCATAATGCTGGCTAAGTTCAGAGTTGTCATTTTGGAGACATTATTCAAGACTTGGAGAAAGCTTTTGTGAAAGTTTATCTTAAGACCACTGACTTGAGATAAATCATGAAGAAAATTAACGATATAATGCATATTAGAGGAAATGGCATCGGCTAAAATAATGGTGTCATCTGCAAAAGACAGAAAGGGAATAGGAGTACGATGTTGAGTAAGACGAATATCAATCTTGTTGTTAGGAGAGATAGCTTCTAGAGAAAGTTTACGGACCATATATTCCATAGCCAAAATAATAATAAAAGGGGCAATTGGATCACCTTGACGGATACCACATATAGGTATGAATTTAGGGCCAAGTTGATTATTAATAAGAACAGAAATATGCGAAGTAGTAAGACATTCCATGATAAGATTTACCCATTTAGGATGAAAACCAAATTTATGCAGAATATCATGAGTAAATTGCCAATTAAGTTTATCAAAGGCTTTTTCCATATCAATTTTAAGATCCATCCAACCAGAGTTTCCTTTAGTTTTCTTGTGAAAGGATTGGAAAATTTCATGGGCAACTAGGATGTTATCTTGGATAAGACGGCCTTTAACAAAAGCGTCTTGAAGAGGGGAGATTATGCGAGGGAGGATTTTTTTGAGTCTACTGGACATGATCTTTAGTGATTATTTTATACGTAGTATTACAAAGACTAATAGGGCGGAAATTAGGTACAAGGGCCACGAAGGAGTGATTACAGGATTTAAGTAATTTGCCGGAGTGAAAGAAAGCTCAGATGGTTGGGAAAAGAGCGGGAGCTATAATGTTCCAATAGGTTTGAAAGAAGTCGATAGGGAAGCCATCAGGTCCAGGAGTATTGTCTTAAGGGAGCTAAAAACAGCTTTTTTTAATTTCATCAAAGGAAGGTTTATGGAGAAGAAGGGTGTTATCTTCATCAGTAATGATACTAGGGATAATGTTGAGATCATCCAAGGTTCTATTATAGTTTGAAATCTCGTATCTATCCGAGAGTTCTTTGGTAATAGCTTGGGTGATAGAGATATGGCCCGAGAAAAAAATACCATCTTTAGTATAGAATTTTAGAAATTTTTGCCTATAGGTGCGAATTTTAGCTATATTATGGAGGTAGCGAGTGTTTTTATCGTTAAGAGTGATATGTTTGGTTTTAGCACGTTGCTTCCAGTATTTATCTTGAAATTGCATAATCTGGTTAAACTTTCTAGTTAAATTCATAATTCTAAGGTGAATAGAAGGATTGTTTGGACTGTTAAGAAAAGTATCATGAAGGCTCTCGAGTTGACGTTTCGTATTTTGAAGTTGCTGGAAGGAGTAGATATTATTGTTACGAGCACAAGTTATAGCTTAGCTTTTAAGAAGCTTGAGTTTGTAAGAGAGTTTGAACATGTATGAACCTGTAATTTTGAATTTCCAAGCTTTGGAACAAATCTAGAGAAGAAAGGGGAGTTTGACCAAGCATTTTCATAACGAAAAGGAATTGTAGCATTTCTAATGTAATTACCAGTATTAAGAGTAATAAGAGAATGATCCGAGGAGGTAAATGGATGGTGGTGAACAAGAGGGTTAAAGGAAGATACGAGGCTAGAGTGAATAAGGACGCGGTCAAGACACTCCATTATGTTGTTGGTATTGTTGCTAGATTTACGCCAAGTGAAGGAGGAGCCTGTGAAGTTGGTGTCAACAAGATTAAGAGAGGAAATACGATTGCGTAAGCGGTAAAATCTAGATGATCTAGGGGTAAGACCTCCTATTTTATCATTAAGGTAAGAATGTCATTAAGATATCCTATAATGATAATTGGGAGGTTGTAGAATATAGCAGTGGCTTCTAAGTTATCCCAGAAGTCGTCCTTAAGCTCTTCTCGAGAGGGAACATAAACGAAAAAGATGAGGAATTCGACATTTTGAAAGACACATTTCATCATGATAGAGTTGTTATTACTAGTGATATGTGTCACAAAGATCATAGAATCAAATCCCATTTTCTTGATACTATAAGGTGAAGGCTGTGACATATATTCGGTTTCAGTAAGGCATAGAACCTCGAACATTCTAATATCTCATATTCATGATGGACAAATATAAAACAAGTTATCATGTCTACATCCATAGATTGTTTTTTGAAAGAGTCCACAGTTTAGTTCGTCATCGATTCAAATTTGCCACTTTGCTTATTGGCATACTCACAAAGTCGTGGTGGTTAAAACCTTTTTTGCTGTGAGAGAACGCGCGCGCGCGCTCTTATTTTTCTGAGGGTTTTCTTTCTGTTTTGGCTGGGGCTATGGCCTCCATCACCCATGTTTCCCCGGAGATCGTTCCTGAAACCCAAGTCTCCTCCATGGATACTGAAGAGGTCAATCTTGACCAACCATCGGGGCTCCCTCCGGAAGGCACTGAAGTTTCTAAAGAAGGTACTGAAGTGGCAATGGAGGAGAACGCGCAGGACCAGGCGGAGACAGAAAAGGAGAAGGCCCACCCGGAAGTGAAGATGTCTTGGAGAGACATGTGTTGCAACAAGGGTATGGTTAAAGTTAATGAGACGAATGGAGGGAGACTGAAGATTCAAGGGAAGGCCTCCAATGAGGAAGAGGAAAGACTGATGCTGCCTGAGGCGTTCCTTGACGGGAAAATTAAAATCGACTTCCCCAGGGGTGAAGATGGGGACCCTGTGGTTACCATTGACACTGCGGTGATTGAGGTTTTAGCTTCCATATGGAGATCTTTGCTGATTGTCAAGACCCTTGGGACTGTGGTTCAATACGAAGTCATGGAACGGAAGGTGAGATAGCTATGGAAACTCAAAGGTAAATTTCGCCTGCTTGATCTGCGTAAAGGTTATTACATGATAAAGTTCGATCTGGAAGAGGATTACATGGCGATGCTCACCGGCGGTCCTTGGACTGTCTTCGGGCATTATCTGGTTATTAAACCTTGGTCTCCGACGTTTGATCCGTTGACGGATATTGTTGTGACTACTCCGGCGTGGGTGCGTATCAACAACCTTCCGGTCGTCCTTTATGAAGAAGGCGTTCTCCTTCAGATTGCGGCTGGGATAGGAAGCCCTATTAAAGTCGACAAGAGAACCTTGCATGCGGATCATGGCAGATTTGCCAGAATATGCGTGGAAGTCGACATTACTAAACCTCTTAAAGGCTCTGTGTTCGTTAATGGCACAAGGTATCTGCTGGAGTATGAAGGTCTACATGCTATATGCTTTTTCTGTTGGCATTACGGGCATTTTCAGCCAACCTGCAAACTTCATCCTCAAAATATTGCTAAGAAAAAAGAAGAGGAAGAAAAACTGAAAAAGGATGGGACGGGCTCTACTTCGGCGAATGGGAAGGTCAGACGGTTGCCAGAGGGTGACGAGAAATTTGGAGGATGGATGTTGCCACGACGGAAGGGACGACCTGCTCAACGGGTGGATCAGGGTTTCAATAACCAGAACTGGAGACTCGACCCGGGTCCGTCCATTCATGCCTCGAGATCTGGTCAGGCTGAAGTCGCAGGGTCATCTCGGAAGGCGGAAGCTACTGCTGTCAAACAAACGGTCCAAAAAACCAAAGGAAGTCAGATTAGAGTGTTTTCGGCGGAACAGAATGGTCTGAAGAATAAAGGAGGTCTGAGCGTGTCAGACTTGGAAAAAGGAAAGATGGTTGTCGATTCGAATGGCTTGTGAGAGATTGGGTCGACTAAATCTATGACTAGGTTTGGGGAAAGATCCAAAAAAATGCAAAGGAAAAGAAGGAATAGAAAGAAAGCTGGAAAGGGCCAAAACCCGATGGTAGGGACCCACGCTTCTTTAATTGTTTCAGAGGAGGCTGGGAATGGCCCAATTAAAAAGCCGAGGGTCGTGTATGAACAAACCCATGTGATGATTCTTCAAAGGGGCCAATCCCTTGAAGACTTGGCGGCCCACGCGTTGGATCCTAGCAACAGGCTTGGGCCCAATTCCATTGTGGCAGCCTAGAGCACTACAGAGGAGAATGAACGCGAGGCGGAAGCAAACCCAAGAAAAAATAGGGTTACTACTGTTTCTCCTAATCAAGACTCAGGTAAAGAGGAAGACATGACAGAGGATGCTTCGGGGGATGTGGACGCTAGTTCCTGATTTCTCCCCCGCCTTTTTTCTCGATCGTTTCCCAATGAAGAGTATTATCTGGAACTGTAGAGGTGCGGGTAAGAAGGATTTATGTAGGAATGTAAACTACATGCTGAGATGTCATAAGGTCGATGTCTTGGCGCTGACTGAGACTCACATTTCTGGTGCTAGAGCCCAGAAGGTTTGTAAAAGTATTAATCTCAAAGATTCTTTCCGGGTTGAGGCGCAGGGTTTTAAAGGTGGGGTGTGGCTCCTCTGGAACCCCAGTAATGTTTCGGTCACGATTGTCGGAACGCAGGATCAGTTTATCAGTGATAGAATTTGCAAAGATGGGTTTAGTGCTCAGTTTGTTTTCGTGTACGGACCTCCCACAGTCCATCGTAGAGGCCATTTTTGGCGCGAGCTACGGGAGGAGTTGGCTCTCATCACTGGTCCTTTGTTTGTGATCGGGGATTTTAATTGCATTCTTAGAAGTGAAGAAAGGTATGGTGGTTCCCAGCGGCTTCATCCGGATTCCCCTAAATTCCAGGAGGTCATTGATGATCATGGCCTTATTGACATGGGATATAGTGGCTCTAACTTCACTTGGTCGAGGGGGTCCGACCCCAACTCGATGATTTCTAAGCGGTTAGATCGGGCCCTTATGAATATGGAAGGTTGTCTTCTTTGGCCTAACGCCTCGGTTAGACATTTGCCTAAGCTCGGGTCCGATCACACCCCGTTACTGTTTTGCCTCACGCAGAGAGTCTTTGTTGATGGTAGTCGGCGTCCGTTCCGGTTCGAAGTGGCTTGGTTAACGCACCCGGATTTTCTCCCTTTTATTAAGGATAATTGGAAGAATGATCGTGCTGTCAACGAGGCCTTAGCTGACCTCAAAGTCAAGCTGCAACGTTGGAACAAGTTGGTCTTTAGCAACTTACATGTCTAGAAGGCGGCTTTGCTGAAGAACCTTGAGAAAATCCAGCTTGATATTGAGCAGGGGCCCACGACGATTCTATTGGATAAGGAGGCTGATATGAACAAAGAGATGAGCACTATTCTGGAAAGGGAGGAGATTCTCTGGTTCCAAAAGTCGTGTGAAAAATGGCTTGATTCGGGCGATCGGAATACTAAGTTTTTCCATGCCTCCACCGTGATCCGTAGGAAGAATAACCGGGTGTCTTCCCTTCTTAACGACAATGGTGACAGTGTGGTGAACAAGAAGAGGCTCGAATCCCTTGTGGTGGATTTTTTCAGAGACCTTTACACCCTCCCAAGCCAGGAACATTTCCCTATTGTCGCCCCTCATGGGCTGTTTCCGGTTCTTGGTCCTGAGATTTGGAGTGGCCTTGAGGTTGAGTTTTCGGATGATGAGATATTCAGAGCGGTTAAACATATGGGTGGTTTAAAGGTGCCAGGTCCCGATGGATTCCAACCCGTTTTCTACCATCGTTGCTGGGGTACGGTTGGTCCGTCCATCATTGCTGTTGTCCGAAGATTTTTTCATGAAAAAACCCTTCCTGCTGGGCTTAATGATACCCTGGTGACCCTCATTCCGAAGGTGGCCAATCCCGACAAGGTGTGTTTGTTCCGACCCATTAGTCTTTGTAATGCTTTTTATAAAATTATTACGAAAACTCTTGTCAACAGGTTGCAGCAGATTCTCCCGGAGCTGATTGGGCCTATGCAAGGAAGCTTCCTCCCTGGTCACCTCATCACCGACAACATCGTGCTCGCCCAGGAGGTCGTTCACTCGATGCGGTTCAAAGAAGGTGCCCAAGGCTGGATGATGCTCAAGATTGACCTCGAGAAAGCCTATGATCGTCTCAGGTGGGATTTCATCGTCGACTCTCTTGTGGATGCGGGGTTCCCGGAGGATTGGATTGACTGGATCATCGAGTGTACTTCGTCGACTTCCATGAGCATTCTTTGGAACGGAGAGAAGACGGAGAGAATCTTGCCGTCCAGAGGGCTAAGGCAGGGTGACTCGATTTCGCCTTACCTTTTTGTCCTTTGCATTGAGCGGCTCAGCCAGATGATTCTCAAAGAGGTTGAAGAAGGCAATTGGAAGCCTATCCGGCTGTCTTGGGGAGGACCTCCAATATCTCATATTCTTTTTGCAGATGATATCCTCATCATGGCGGAGGCCTCGGTCTCTCAAATTGAGGTCATTTCTAACTGCTTGGAGCGTTTTTGCAGGTCCTCGGGTCAAAAGATTAATCCGCTAAAGTCCAAGCTCTTCTTTTCGGCAAATGTGAGCGATGAGATGAAGCAGCTGATCCAGAATGCAAGTGGTTTCCCGGTGACGACTGACCTTGGGGGTTACCTTGGGATGTCGCTGCTCCATAAAAAGATTGACAAGTTTACGTTCGAGCCTTTGTTAGAGAAGATCACGGCTCGGCTCTCGGGATGGAGAAGTAAAAATCTCAGCCTTGCTGGGAGGGTTACGTTGGCAACCTCGGTTCTACACTCGCTCCCGGTGTATACCATGGGATCGTGTCTGCTTCCTGCTCCCACGT
This sequence comes from Oxyria digyna, assembly GCA_029168935.1. Lineage (NCBI taxonomy): Eukaryota > Viridiplantae > Streptophyta > Magnoliopsida > Caryophyllales > Polygonaceae > Oxyria > Oxyria digyna. The sequence goes on from JAPVLV010000017.1 coordinate 3,471,322, forward strand.
GCAAGAAAATTGATAAGCTCACTCGGTCCTTTGTTTGGGGGAGCTGGGGAGATAGGAAAAGGATGCATATGATCAAGTGGGATGAGATCGCTAAGCCTAAGAAGCTGGGTGGTCTTGGGTTGAAGAAAATGGCCACCCTTATCACCGGTAAACTTGTGTGGTGTTTTCTCTCGGATACGGAGAGCCTTTGGAGTGAGGTTTTGAAGCACAAGTACATCCGTACTTCCCTTTCCACCCATAATTACCCATCGCCTTTGTGGAGAAGCATTCATAAGGTTGTAAAGACTGTGATTGTCCCCGGAACTAAATGGCAAATTAGAGACGGGGAGATGATTCGTTTCTGGAAAGATGCGTGGCTGCTGGATTACAGTTTGAACAAGATTGCTTTGAGGGAGGTGCATGTGGAGTTTCTTGAGGCTACGGTGAGCACTTTCTGGGATAGGGGTGTGGGCTTGAAGTGGACGATGATTAATCATCTGTTGCCGGCCTCGGTTCTGCTCAGTCTTGCTGCTACGGCTCTCATTGAGGATGAGGGCAACCCCGACACTATCAGCTGGGGCCCGTCTAACGACAGGAATTACAGCGTGGCTTCTGCTTACTCAATGTTGATGAATCATGAGACTGCGGTGGAGATGGATGTTGGGGTGTTTAGGAAGATTTGGCGGCTCAGTGCCCAGGAAAGGACCCACACGTTTGTCTGGATGGCTTTGCGGGGTGGGGTGCTCACTAATTTCGGGAGACGGCGTCAGCACCTTAGTGATACTGACGATTTCCCGTTCTGTCCCAGGAAGTCTGAGACGTTACTCCACCTCTTGCGGGATTGTGTGCAGGCGAAGAATATTTGGATTCAGTTACAACCTCCTTTGATGTGGGACGACTTCTTTGAGTCCAATTGGGCCCAATGGATGAGGCTCAATATCTCTTGCAGCAAAGCCACTTCGGATGGGATGAGTTGGGCTAGTGTGTTTGCAACTGCTATTTGGAACATTTGGAAGTGGAGAAATAACTGGGTGTTCAATGGGGTTCTTTTCACCGATAACAAAAGTGTTTTCATTTCCAAAGCTGCTAAAGAGTTTTTGGAGGCGAAGAAGAAGAATGTTTTGACCACGCCTTTGGATAGGGTGGAGATTTTGGTTACTTGGACGGTGCCGCCGACGGATTGGATCAAGGTGAACACGGATGGAGCGATTCGTTTGGGTAGAGCCACGGCTGCTGGAGTGTTGCGGGACTCGCATGGTGCCTGGTTGGGTGGCTTTGTCCACAACATTGGTCTTTGTTCGGTTCTCTCCGCCGAGCTTTGGGGTATTCTGGCGGGTCTTCGTCTCGCTTGGGAGAAGGGGTACAGGAGGGTTTGTGTAGAAACAGATTCGCAGGTTGCGTTTCTGTTGCTTAACAAACCTATGGATCATTGCCACCCGTTATTTAGCCTCGCCTCCTTGGCGCTAGGCTTCCTGCGTAGAGATTGGGAGATCCAGTTCCGTCACATCTTCCGTGAGGCCAACACGGTTGCTGACTCTCTAGCCACTTTTGCTTTTGATTTTCCTCTTGGTTTTCATGTTTTAAACGTTCCGCCCGATCGGGTGTTGTTGGATTTGGCTAGTGATGTTAGAGGGTTTTCTACCCCTCGCCTGGTGACAAAGTAGCGTTTTCTCGTTTGTGTCGCCTCTCTTTTTTAATAATAAAAAAAAAACAGTTTAGTTAGTCATCAAAATTAAAAAAAGAAAGTAAAACGGAGAATTGGTAGAGCATATCCTACTCCTCCCTCCCAACTCCCAAGTCCCATCCTTAACTTCTGTTTTTGTTTTCTTCTTCTGATTATCCCCAAATCCAATCAAATAAAATCGTCTTCCCGGTCCGGTGTCATTAATCTCCGATCTCATTTTCAACGACGATCCCTTCTGCTATTTTCCCATTCCCGACTTCGTCATTGAAGGTCTCTCCTTTCGGTATTCTCCTCTACTTGCTGACTCTTATTTTCATATCTTTTCTGTTGACGCAATTTCTGTGAGATCGATACTTCTTTTCAATCATATCAGCTCTCTCTTTCCCTAAATTCGTTACTTTATTCGATGCTTCAAGTTCTTACATTTGTTGGATACTTGTCAGGATTTCTCAGAGGTTAGGGTTGTGCTGACAAGCATTTTGCTTTAGCTATAGTATGATAGTTCTAGTTTTTTCATCTGATTGTAACGAAATCCAGCAAAGTCTGTATAAGTTCTGTGCTGTTAGAACCATACTTTTTGCCTGGTAACTTTCTGATTTACATAATCACCTTGTTTTTACATTGATCGTCCAATTGATTGTGGAATTATTCGTTTCCACCTGAAATTTGAGGGATTAGGATTGTACTCCCAATCAGGCTTTCCAGTACATTGAATTTTGGATCTTTTTTCGTTTACCACATTTCCGATCAACTTTATAGCCCTAGCGTGGTTTCCGTTATACGTACTTGATTGCTATCAGGGTTCTGCATCTGACAACATTTTGCAACCAGAGACATTTATTTTAGCTCACTGTTAATGTTAGTAATTATTATTGCATTATCACTTTATCAGTTTTAATAGGGATCACCGTTTCTGCATTGCTAGTAACCAGGAAGACAAAATATATAAATATATACTTTTTGTTCCATGCTTCCATGTTTGGTTGCTGTTTTCATTGCAGCTCATACCTATATTTCTCGCGCTTATTAGCTATGTTTTTTTCTATATAAAATGTTTTGTCCTCTATTCAATTTTGCAGGTTAGGAAACCCCTTTACCTTCAAAACCCAAGGGGCTTTTTGTTTCTTCTACTTCCTTTAACCTGATTGTACATATTTGGATAGTTCATCGCATAGTTGTGAGGGTTCTTAGCAAACCTAAGATGGTCAAAGGATGAGCAAGCCAAGTTAATAAAGAGTTGCTAGGAGGACTTGTTTTTGGACAAAAATGGAGTCAAAGCTTAAACAGGTCCCTTTTCTGTGCTTTCTCTTCTTAACAATAATTGCAACTGCTATTGGAGCAGAATCCCAAAATGCTGTTCGAAACAAGCTAAGGGCTCCACCACTAGAGAACTTGAATGAGTTCACTGTTAGATCTGGTATTAATGATTTAAATAGCTATGAAGCTACTTCCATGGAGTTTGATGGTAGGAAAGATGAAAATGGCAAAGTTTCAGTTTTGACTGTAGCATTATGTACATTAGCAATGGCTGCTGCCACTGGTTTGGGTGCTGTACCATTCTTCTTTGTAGACCTCGATCCTCAGTGGGCTGGTTTGTGTAATGGATTGGCAGCTGGGGTGATGCTTGCTGCAAGTTTTGACCTTATTCAAGAAGGGAATGAGCATGGTCATGGAAACTGGGTTATGATGGGTATATTATCTGGTGGAATGTTCATTTGGCTTTGCAAAAAGGTGATGGCATTTAGTAATTCTTTCATCTCATCCATAAAGTTTAGCTTATGATAATTTTGTGCCTGTTATATCGTCCTGTACTTCTGTCTAATTGTGTAGCAGGCTAATACTATTCTCATTCTTATGTACTCCGTATATCGTTAGAGATCTGAATAATTTCTGTTCAGTGACTGATTGGCTTACTCCTTTGTCTCTGTTCTTTAATCATTTCAGCTGTCTTTTTATTTTAATGCCACTGCTGTGGGTAGAAGACTTAAACTGGTTTGGATTCCCACATTGAACAAACTAAGAGGTTATGTTCAAGTCATACAAAAAGATGTTTTGGAGTTTTAACTCTACAAAACCTCTATGGAGCAGCTACTAACCAGTGGCTCCATCAAGCCTGAATTGTATCCATAATCTTATCTTAAAATAGTGCAGCTATCAATCAATTTCTATCCCAAAATCAGAAGACATACACTAGTTGGAATCCCACTTTTACTGTTTTGCAGATATCAAGGAATTTGGAGAATTTGAACCCTGAATTTTATACATGATAATTTTGCGATCTGTAAGCCTTACCTTTTTTATAACAGGGTGGTATATATTGTTCTTTAGCGAGGTTTTTAAAGCGTGATCTTTTGTTCCACTACTGTACTTTGGATTCCCTTAGTTTCCGCTTCAAAAAATAAGAAGAATTGCCTTAGTTTTCACTTTTACGTTTTTTCTTCTTCTTAGAATGGCCTCCACCTCTTTTGATTCTCTTGCTGCTTCAACTTGTTCCATGTTGCTATATCTCTACAGCAATTTTTTTATAGGATTTTTACTTAGTTATTGATGCCTGTGATGGGTTATAAGTTATTACTAAAATTTATTACTTATAACAAGGAAAAAACATTTTTCTTAGTTACTCCACTTGCCAAGTATTATTCAGTTGGAACTTGCAATTCCACTATAATGCTGAGGTGCATCATGATAATTGCTGATGCTAAGATTTAATATTTCCATACTTACAACTTTCCAACTTTCTAACTTTTTTCATGTTTGACTTGCAGTTTCTTGAACAATATGGAGAAGTAAGTATGCTGGACATAAAAGGTGCTGATGCAACTAAAGTTGTTCTGGTGATTGGTATAATGACTCTGCATTCATTTGGAGAAGGGTCTGGTGTCGGAGTCTCTTTTGCAGGCTCGAAGGGCCTGCCACAGGGACTCTTAGTTACTGTGGCAATTGCCGTTCACAACATACCAGAAGGATTGGCTGTAAGTATGGTGTTGGCGTCTAGGGGTGTTTCCCCTCAGAATGCAATGATCTGGAGTATAATTACATCATTGCCACAGGTACTTCCTGGAACAATGGTTTTGTGACCTTCTCTAATCATTTGATTTCATTAGAATACAAGTGAGACTAAGAGGACTAATTTCTTAGCACAAATGCATCAGCGGCTTCTGAATTTTACAGAATAATGTCTTGTCTTGGACAAAGGACATGATGAAATGTGTAATTTAAAATAGTAGAAGCAAAAAGTCGAAAATGTTTGATTTACTACAAATACCATTAGGATTGCTTATCGCTCAGTTATACTTCGTCTCTATACCAGCTAAAGCACTAAAGCTCCTAGAATGTTTTTTCCCTGTATTTTATGACATGGAAATCTCAAATTTATTGTGTATTCTTCATTATCTAAATGCAGCCCATCGTAGCAGTTCCAGCGTTCGTATGTGCTGATGCCTTTAACAAATTATTGCCCTTTTGTACGGGCCTTGCAGCTGGGTGTATGATTTGGATAGTTATTGGTGAAGTTCTTCCCGATGCATTCAAGGTAAGTAGCTGAGCTGCTTCACTAAATCAAAGGCTGGCTTCAGATCATTACGAGATAAACATTTCAACTGTCTTCTTATATCAGGAGGCATCACCATCTCATGTTGCTTCAGCAGCTACGATCTCGGTGGCATTTATGGTAGCTTTTGGCAGCTTATTTCAGAGTTTCAGTAATAGTTACAAGTAAGCCATTTTTTTTTGGACCTTGAGAATTAGAAATAAAATGGAACCGTTTTCAAGTTTCTTGCTTATGGAAGTTAATTATAGCTTTCAAATTATTGTAATGACATTGCAAACGTGTAATGCCATTTACTTTCTAACTTGATGGTACCTGTTTTTAGAGAACCTAGATTTCTCCTTCATAAAAGCTGAATAGTATTTGGAGTGATTTGCTAGAAAAAGTAAAGCCTTCCAATCTGTATCCATAGAACAAAGGTGTCTTTTGACTGAAAAGAATCAAAACTTGGCCTAGGTTTTTGTAGTCTTATATGACTTATGACTATATGTAACAATTTAGGCTCTTGAATCTTATAGAATAACCATCTTAAATCTCTTGTTTGTTGTAGATCGGAGGACATATCTGGCTTGCTGGTGTCTGTTCTGTTTGGTTTGGGCCCACTTCTTGGCGGCTTTGTTCTTGTTGCATTTGCCGTTGCACTAAATCTTCAGCACGCTCTTCTCACCGGTATAGCTTGTGGAATTGCTTTCATTCTTGGGTCATGGCGACCGCTACAACTACTTCTCTCTTCAAAAATGGGGCTCATCCCCCTCATACTTCTACTTGCACTTGGATCTGGATGCGTGCATTTTCTCACAACCACCATATTAAACCTCGCCAAACAAAAACGAACCTCAGCAGATAGCCTAACTGCAACTTCAGGCCTCCAAATAAGTGCCCTCACTCTACAATCATTCCTGTCATGCGCCGTTGTCGGTTTCCATGCTCTGGCTGAAGGATTAGCTCTCGGAGTCGCTGCACCGAAGGCATACGGGTTTGGCCAACACATGCTCCTCCCCGTCTCGTTACACGGCCTTACTCGTGGGGCTGCCGTCGCTAGCTGTATATTCGGTGCAACTAACAGCTGGCATGGGTCCCTTGCAGCGGCCACTCTAATTGGCTTTGTGGGCCCGTTTTCTGCAATAAGCGCCATCCTAGCTGGAATCGACTATAACGGTTTGGATCATCTGATGGTTGTTGCATGTGGTGGACTGCTTCCGGTTTTCGGTAGCATGGTCAAAAGAGTTGTAAGATTGGATAGCAAGAAGAGTAGTGTTGGGATTATGGCGGGATGTGTTTTTGCTAGCATTTGTTTGATGTCGACTAAGTTGGTTTGTTTGCACACACCTTATTGTAATTCTGCGCCTGAGGCTGTGAGGTAACTCTATTGTGGTTGGAATTCAAGGAGAAGATGGATGAAGACCAAATTTAAAAGTGTTATACTGAATTATAGATAGGAAACTGAGTTGAGGAGGGGTTTAAGCTTTCATTTTTTGGGCTTGCTGTACAGCTGCCTGTTCAGAATTTGAGGTGAGTTGTTCGAATCTGCACTGGCCGTAAAATTTGTGCTTCATTATGGCATTTATGTTTCATTGCATTTAGCAAAAATTGTAGGGATCCTATGTGCACTTTTTGCGTTATAAAAATCTGTTCACTTCAATATTACGCTCGTTTTGAACCTAATTTGCACGATAGACGTTCTTTCGAGTTTCGGGGGAAATATACAATAAGTCAATTTTATTTAAAAAATAAAAATATACAAGAGGCGCTTGTTCATCGATTTAAAAAAATAAAACTAAGGAGAAACTTGTTCATAACAACGCCTCTTCTAAACAAAATTAGTGCTATCACACCGAAACAACGTTTCATATTGAATTCTCCTTCTATTCATCATCGTTGAACAACCACTAAACTGAAATCGTGTAACAAATCAAAATGTTGTGAAATTCAACAAGGTTCTTTGTTTTTTTCCCTAAATTACAATTTGCAAAGATGGAGACATCAAGAGAGTGCTATATCTAATGTCGACGAAACCTCAAAAAACAAATCAAATAGCCCCCATAGTGTAAAAATCTAATTGAAATGTGTTGATTTTCTATTATTTTTTTCAACTTCAAGCAACCAAGATTAACCAAATTACTTGATCAACTCCACCAATTTGATTCATAAACTTCAATTTATAGTACCATAGTGATATCTTACCATATATGGCCCCCGTTTTTCCACTACTATCAACACCAGTGTCATTTCTCACTTCCATACTCCACAGAAAATATATGCCTTTGTTCTTCCCAGACGCCATTGCTGTTCCTCTTCAACTCACTTTGTCACTGTTCATATTGGAGAAGAACAAACCAACCTTTGAGGTTCGCACTTCTCTTCAATCACATAACCCTCCCTTATACCTATTTCTAACTTGTCTGTGTTTTTCTTCCACTGTTAGGGTTTGGACATCGTCTCCCATGGAAGTTCCCGCTGACACTTCCGATTCTCACACAAGATTCAGGCTTCAATTTCCACCTTCCAATTTCATACGCTTCCCTGTTTCGGCTCTTCTAGAGTATTCTGGCATTTTACGTCCGGCATCAAATCCTCCTATTGCGGATGCTGGAGATGAAGTTTCTATTCGTATAATCGGAGCGGCTGATCAAGATTCTACTTCTAATCCTACTACAGAAGCTAGGGATGCTTCTTGTGCTGATCAGTCCTCTTTGCAGAATGTGGCTTCCTCATCCTCTTCCTCTTCCTCGGACTTTGATTCTGCTGACGCCGAGGCTGTTGATGGACAAGGAGTTGATAATTCTAATAGAGATACTGCTTATCAGAGATATGATATTCAGCAGGCTGCTCGCTGGATTGAAAAGATTCTTCCTTTCTCTTTGCTGCTTCTCCTCGTTTTCATCCGCCAGCATTTGCAAGGTATCTATAGTCTCTTTGTATTGTCATTGTCAGACTAGCTTGTATGTTGTATAATGTATATATCAGAGCTGTGTTGATGAATAGGTTTGTTAGGACATGAAGTTTCTGCCATCAAACAAGGCCTAACAATGTAATCCTTAGAGGGTAGAATAGACTTTATCTAAGGGGGAAATGTGTCAGTATTCTGTTACTGATAGGTTGTAGTGCTGTGTGCCAGAAGTTGGTAGGAAATAGTATAAGTAGAAGATGATGCTTGCTCTAGGGTTTCATCCAGAAATTGAGAAGTGTTACAGGCAGGTTTGCCTTGGGCTCTTAGGAAGTTGATCTTCCTCTGAGATTGGCTCATTAGGGGTTTTCCTCTTGAGATTTATCTTGTTATTTGCTATTATCAATCAAAGTCAGTAATCTTTTGCTAGACCCTACTTTCATTCTAACAAGGTTGTTTATGCCGATTTCTTCACCTGTGTAAATAAGTTGCTACAGTTCTCTTATGCTTGCTAAGCTTTTTATCATATAAAAGCTAGTCTTGTTTTGCTTAAATTACAACTACTTCATGGAGAGCAATACTGCCTTTTGTACTCACTGAATAGTTCCGTCATATGATGCCTTCAAACACACGAATAACAAAAAAGTAATCATTGCCGAAATTAATGGAGGATGACTTGTGGGTTTAAATATTTTGCTCGCATTTGGAAAGTCCATCTGCATCATGGTATTGATATGTCTATAGTTACTGATTTCAAGATTGTGTTGTTTTTGTGAGGTATTACAGGTTTCGTTGCTACAATCTGGATTGCTTTTGTCATGTATAAGTCAAATGGCATCCTAAAGAAACAGACAGCTCTAAAGGTGCGTGCTCCACTCTTTCATTTTAAATTTAATGTTGCATTGTTGCTGACGTTAGTATTAAGTATAATTGACTACAAATTGATGGGCTGGAACTTTATATCTAGTTGGACTTTATATCTGCAGGGAGAAAGGAAGATTTCAGTTCTTATTGGAATCTGTATCATTTTTTCACTCCACGTTACTGGGGTCTACTGGTGGTTTCGGAACAATGAGCTTCTCAATCCGTTAATTATGCTACCTCCAAAGGCTGTACCACCATTCTGGCATGCAGTTTTTATCATCATGGTCAATGGTTTGTAGTGTTTTTATTTCTTTAAAAGATTCGTTTTTGTCGTTATCGTGAAATTGCTGTTTTCCACTTCTTAATTACCATAGTTTTGACTTCAGAGGGATGTTATCCATGTTCACTCTTTTCTTCCTTGTCCTGTAGTACTCAATTAGCCACAAGAGAATGGAATGTAAATAATTGACCCATCATGTCATCTGAAGAAGCGAGAAATACCAAAAAGTTAGTATTATTAATTTGTGTTGCTTTCTAATGTAATTGAGTTTCTCTCTTCTGAGTTCTGAAGATAGTTCTAATACCAAGACTATACTTGTTTTCATACATCACTGTGCTTGCACTTTCTTGCATGTTATAAGATGTTCAGGAGCCTTGTTTCCTATTCACTATATCCTAAATTGTTTGATAAATGAGCAGGGATTTTATTTTTTCTTTCTTGTTGATAAATGACATTCCTCTGGCGTACAAACAACCCGTAGTAACATTTCGTTGTGTCTTACTGAGATTATCCTTTCTCCCCTCTTTTTAATTGTTTGAAGTTTCACTATCTTTTGTTGATGTCTTCGTGATTAATGTCTTGGAATCAAATATCTGGCAGATGTGTTGGTTAGACAAGGTGCAATGGTCTTTAAATGCATTCTGCTAATGTATTACAAAACCAGCAAGGGAAGAAAAGGTCGTAGACAGGTGTGTTTAGTTTCTTCTACTACGAAGGATTTGGCTCTTTTTTCTTCTTCTTTTGAACGGAGAGGGTGAATGGTAAGTAATTGTCTCATATATTTTCTCTTAAGATGTCTGATATATTCTTCAGGGCCAAATTCTGACCTTGGTAGAGTATCTCCTGCTGCTTTACCGAGCTTTGCTGCCATCTCCTGTTTGGTACCGCTTCTTCCTGAATAATGAATACGGCAGTCTCTTCTCATTACTGATGACAGGATTGTATCTGACCTTTAAGCTCACATCTGTCATTGAGAAGGTATGCAGGTCCACATTATGTTAAGTGTATTTGAAACCTCTTAAAGAGTGAATAGTGTGTCTTATCGGCTCTTTATCTTTTGACCGCATGTTTAGGTTCAGTCATTCTTCACTGCAGTTAAAGCATTATCCAGCAAAGAGGTGCATTACGGAGTGCTAGCAACATCGGAGCAGGTTCCGTTCCCGTTATGGTGTTCTGTTGAATTGTTTCTTTCTACTTTGGTTTGTTTATTGGTTTACATTTGGTAAATTGGATCGGCAGTGCAATTCATTCATTTAAAGATAAATTAAGTCATAAATAACTTCAGCATTTAATAAATTTGATAATTTGATAATGTCTCTAAGTTTATGCACTTCTTTTCTTCTCTTCACATCTCACCCATCTCTGATGCTCTGTGTCTGTCTCATATAGGTTGCAACGTGCTCATTTAATGTATTGGGTGCTTCTGTCTTCTTGTTTTTATTTTTTATACATCTGAGTTTTGCTTTCTGCCTTCTAGCTGTAAAATTTTTCAAGTTGCTAATGTTCCTTTGCAGGTTACTACTGCGGGAGATATGTGCACAATTTGCCAGGAGAAGATGCATGCCCCAATTTTGCTAAGTTGTAAACACATTTTTTGTGAAGATTGTGTGTCAGAATGGTTAGTTAAGACTTAAGAGTTCAATTAATGTGTCCAGTATGAAAATAAGGTTTTGCTCAATGCATAGTTTAAAGAATTGAGTCTTACAACCAGTTTTAAATGTATATGATTTTCTAGTTTATGTTTTGTTGATCTAGGTTTGGTGTAGATCTTCTCTGTGTGTAGCTATTACTTTTTTTGCTTGCATTTTAGTTGTTTACTGTACATATCTTCTAAACTTCTTTGTTCTTGTTTTTGTCAGGTTTGAGAAGGAAAGAACATGCCCACTTTGCAGGGCTGTAGTGAAGCCACCTGATCTTAAATCCTTTGGTGATGGATCAACTAGTCTGTTTTTCCAACTATTCTGAGCAAAATGGGTAATTTTTGTGCTGTTGGTATAAAGAGGGAATCTGCTTATCCTGATTTAGTGAGTATGGCCATACCCGTCTCCTGTAATTAACTATGTTGCAGGAGTCTCAATTCGATCTAGTGCCTTAATGGAGCAAATCATGCATATCTCTTTTTTTGTTCATACTTCATAGTATATTGTAATGGAAAGTAGTCCAATCCGCATCCAGTAAATCTGCTGATGTTGTAGAGAACATTATTGACCCAACTATAATGCATATATACTATTTGTCATACTAAGGCACTTGACCATTTCATCTTGGTTCATTTGATTGTAAATCTTGGTATACTAAAGACAAAATCTGGTCACTAATTGAAGCTAGATGTATTATACCTATATCATGATTTGTTGAACAACAATAGAATTCAGTGTCCTGGTTATTTGGGTGATCTGTAGAGGATCAGCAAGAAAGACGAGATAGAGATGATGGATTACTGATAAGCTGTTTCACGGTCTTGGGAGTATTGTAGATCTCACACGAAGAAGGCGGAGGTGACGTTTTAGCATTGCAAAAGGCCTTTATAATTTCATCATCATCATCATCATCACTAACTTGTTCTTGTTGCTGTTCTTCTTCATCTTCCTCAACGTCGCCTGCCTCATCTAAATAGATGAGATCATGCATTGTGAGATGATGGTACTCAACAATCTCCCTCAGAAACCGATTTTCCCGTGCATAAACTGAGTTTTCATGAGCCAGACGAGCCTTTTCAGCCAGGAGAGTCTCGATTTGAAGCCGAATCTGATGACATTAACCCGGAAAAAGAAAACGTCAAGAATGATGTAATGAGGCAGGAATTGAATTACACATATGAATACCAACCAGTTCATCATCAGCAGGGCTTCCGGCTTTCTCTTTACCCTCTCGTAGACGCTTATTCTCTTCTTCAAGCTGTGCACATCTCTGCTTCGCAAATGCCAGGTCAGCTTTTACTGTTTTGAGCTCTCTCAGTAATAATTTGGCTTTTGCAGCAGTCGCCATTGCAACCTGACATTTTTTGAAATTGCACATATAAATGTCATTAAAATCTAAACCAATTTTGAATCAGCAACTACTCAGTCTAAGTTGCTAAAATTGAAGCCACCAACATATAAATGACATATTTAACCAAGTCACTACTGGCTCTATTGTTGTGTGGGTCTCATATTACTTTCCGGGTCTAGGAAACACTCTCTCGAGCTGTTTGAGGTATGTGTGTACGTCTTGCACCCCGACCCTACTCTTTTGGGATTATATTGGGTTGATTGTTGTTGTTGTACGAGTTGTAGATGAAGCTGATTTTGGTCTAGGCTATTATTCTTGACAAATTTAAGCTTACATAAGCTATTTTTCCCGGCATATAAGTGATAAGTAACGGATCTATGTTGAACATTCAATCGAACCAGTAAATCACTTATAGTTGGCACCTTACGTCTCGGGATGCTTTGAGCTGTGTTTGTGTTGGTTGGATGGGAAGCCATGGTCCATCAGGATCACTTCCTTTGGTCTTGATCTGCAATTTGTGACTCTCCTGTGATGTCTTGGCACTCTTTGTAATCCCACCTTCCTGCAGATTTCTTTGATTCAATTGTCAAAAAAAGCTCAAACTCAAAACTAAAATGGTTTTCATCTAGTTTAATCAACTAAGATTAACCTCCAAAGTATTGCCCAGTTTCTGTGTTTTGGCATTCTCCACTTTCTGTCCATCTTCTTTCTCCACACCATGTCCTCTCTTGATATTTGGTTGTTGATACAATTGAAACTATGGCGGGAGATTCAAAGTATCAGGTGTGAAACTAAAGTGTGTTCTCACCTGAACCAGATCCTATTTATATACAGGGAAATGTAATCACCTGATCGTTATAGGATGTAAAATTGATCTGCGCGCTTGAGCTCAGAGGTGGTTCAAGTTGTTGTGGATCATTTCCATCCTCGATGATAGCCTTGGCTTTCCTGGCCAGTACACCCCAAAATCCATTTTTTGACTGCTCCTGTAGGTAATATAAAAGAATAAGCTAGACAGAAAATTTCACCTTGAACAATGAAAATGCATAAACTATATGTTTTTTTTTTCTTTCTGGGAAATTAACATGATAAACGATGGAAAGTTTATGCCTTTGAATCGTCTCGATCAACATCTTGAGAAGGAAGATAGTAAGGATCTTCCTGAACCCTCGTTGATCCAGTCTTTCTTCTGTATGCCATTTTCTTTCCTTGGGGCTTGAAGGGAAAATCAAATTCCTAGAATAAATAAGATGGTGAAAAATGTGTCTATGTTTGTTGACAAAAAAAAACAAAAGTTGGTCTTGGTAAATCTCTAATTTTTTGTGTCCCTTAGTCTTGTCTCCTTGTTTCTGGGAGCTAATTCGTTTGAGAGGGAGGGAGAGAAATGAGCAGTGGAGGGTGGATTATCTCAACCTCTGATTCCTCTTTTTATAGTTATTATTGTTGATTTATATTGCACAATGCCTATTCGTTAGCTCACAAACATAAATGTATATATCAATGTAAGAATGTGCACTCGTTAAATGCATATAGTCTATATTTATGCTTGTTTGTGCTAGCGAAAGATTTTTTCCTACCGTGAATAGTGTCAAAAAAGCAACGCGGTTTTATAATTAGGGACGAAGGGACTAATTAATATGTATTCATACGTGAATCTTTCTCAAATCTAGCGTCTTCATATATTAATAAAATCTAGTTTAATTCAAAGTACAATATACTATAGCTTTTAACAAATTACCCACAATTTACAATGAGCAGAGAATATGTGAAACTATGTTTTACATGATCATACTATAGCTTTTAACAAATTACCCACAATTTACAATGAGCAGAGAATATGTGAAACTATGTTTTACATGATCATACTATAGCTTTTATCAAATTACCCACAATTTACAATGAGCAGAGAATATGTGAAACTATGTTTTACATGATCATACTATAGCTTTTAACAAAGGGTGCGGTTCCGGTGAAAATAGTTTTTAAAATGAGAACGTGAGAATGACTAATGTGCATCAAAATATACTTAAATGTGCATCAAATACTCATCTTTTGAAAAAGTGATGCATATATACACTTTTTGTCTAAATGTTCTTCAATTTCTTAAATGTTCTTTAAAAAATGAATGTTCTTCAAATTTTGGATGTTTTTAAGTTTGTCAATGAATGTGCACCAAATTAGTACTAAATGTGCACCAATTTACTACTAATGTGCATCATTTTCACGTTCGTATTTTAAAAGTTATTCTCACCGGACACTTTCCCTTTAACAAATTACCCACAATTTACAATGAGCAGAGAATATGTGAATTGTGAAGCTATGTTTTACATGATCATACATTGCCCAAATTCAAGAACAGACTGACTTTATAATACATATATACACTAACTTACAACACTGAAATTGAGTTATTGTTGAAGAATCATCAGAGGCATTCTTCTGCAAAGTAGATATGTGCTGTTGCAGAGTCTCTCAAGGCAATGTAACCATCATTATCTTCTCATCAAACAGAGACTCCTCTTTTGAAGCTGATGGCATCTTCTTGCATGCGTGGATTGTGGAGCATATATCTGTCTTCTCTAGATACTTCTCCACATTCGTGAGGATCAATGGTCCGTATTCAAACACCACAGCTTTGCACTGCCATAAGTTTTAGATAGAAAAAAACATAATAAATTAGCTAAAGCAGTATTAAAAAAACATCGTGAAATTAGTGTATGATTGAGGTCCATGTCAAATGAATCTGATCGTCTGTGTGACTAGATTATTGAAGTGATGTACTCTATTAAATGTTTTTGAAAATCTTCTTGTTGCAAAAATACCTTCTTTGCATAGTTCTCCATGGCATTACAACCCTTGAGTAGAATCTCAATAATCTCCAACTGTCAATAAAGCAGAAGCATAAGCTTACACAAAAATCGCAAAAAATAATCTCAACTTTCAAATATTGAACCAAAAATAGCACAAATGATTATTTCGATTGAACCAACATGACACCTAATTAGACTTCATGCGCAAAGAGGAATGATCTACTATGTCCAACTACGAAGAAAAGAAATATTTGTGCTATTTTTGGCTCATAGATTGAAAGTTGGGGTTAAATATGATGGTTTTAGTTAGCAGTAAGTTAGTGATAGATTATCCTATGTGTATTGGTATGATAGATGCAATTTATCAAGGCTAAATAACCAACTGAGATAAAGCAAGTTGACAAACCTTTGTG
Organism: Oxyria digyna; assembly: GCA_029168935.1. NCBI lineage: Eukaryota > Viridiplantae > Streptophyta > Magnoliopsida > Caryophyllales > Polygonaceae > Oxyria > Oxyria digyna. The sequence continues at coordinate 3,486,777 of JAPVLV010000017.1, forward strand.
TCTGGATCTTTAAGCACGACTGTTATTTCATCGACAGCACGATGACAAACATCACAATTGTTTTCTTTCAGTGGAAGAAGGAAAATGCTTTTTGCTTGACACAATTTAGCCTTGTAACAAACGTCATCAGGCTGCACCGATGAAAGCTCTGTGAAGAACAGACTTGCATAGTGATCCACCAAAGTGATGCACTATCAAGAGGGAGATAGCAGGCAAAAAACATGTTAAGATTGTCCGGCGTCTGAGAGATTATAATACAAAATATCTGTTAATTGTGCTTCATATTAATTCATGGATCCCTATTATTATCAGTTACATGAAGATTTTGGGTATACCTGTTTTTTAAAAGGATGCAATTCAGAACAAGCATCATGAAGCGCCTCGATGATCTCTATACGAGTTTTGTTTTCAGTGAAGTAGTCAATAGCCAAACTGGCATATTCTTCACACATAGTGCACACATCTACTTTCTTTTCAATCTTTTCCGAACCTTCAAACACATAATATGGAGAACTTAAACATGTAAAGACAAAATTATACATGTAGAATAGAAGAAGAAAAATTACCTGAAAGATCAAGGTTAGTGAAAACCCTTGCTTCACATGTCCAGGTACCAATCAACATCATAACAAAAACAAATCCCAGTCTCAAATCCATTCTCCTGAGATCAAAACTAATTTGTTTAAGACCAGAAGATTCAATTCATTTGAAGTATGCACAGAGATAGATACACACAAGTAAAGAGGGAGTTGATCTATCAAGAAACTTGCTGCAATTTGATATTATGAAGCTCAGACAATCTTAATGCAAGGTAATAATGAAGAGCTATACAAAACCAAATCTGAATTGCTTAAGGACACTAAATTTACACAGAACTAAAGAAATTTAACCCTAATACCAAACAATTAAAGAGGGAAAAGTTGGAGCGAAGATAGCAAATAAGAAAGAGGGATCAGAATTAAAGTTGACCTTTTGAGGAGAAGGTGATTCAAGCAAGGAAATTAATAAAGGGTGCTGCTGAAGTTTTGCTTCAAACAAATTGAATATGGGATTTTGATAAAATAACTTGTGTAGCTGCTCTTCTCTTCTATGGAGTCCTGATTGAAAGCGTATTACAAGCTAAGGTTATTTACTTGGATTTTTGGTGGTGTCGTTTCCTCCATCAAGACGCCTCAAACCGAATATGGGATTTTGGATTTTCTGGTGTTTTTTCGACTTGAACCAATTTCCACAAGTTCAATTGGTTTTTCTTCGATTTGTAGCCACACACAGTTCCATCGGAGCCGAGAAAGGGAGAAGTATTTTTAAAATTCCTAATTAATTGCAGATAAAACGTAATGCAAGTAAGCATCATACATGCGTCAGAATGTTGTCAGACATCAGATTACAAAAAATGACACCCAAAATGAATTCTCCAAAGCCCCCTTTTTGAGAGTGGTAGTCAACAACAGAATGGGGCTCACCACCTACACTTTCCTCTTCTTCTCAAGCCAAACTTTTTTCTTTCTTTCTTTGACATACACAGACAGCAAAAAGCCAACCTGCTCCAACCAAGAACTCAATCCAAACAAATCCCTTACATACACAAAACAAACAAGCAAGCAAGCAAACGCATAATGTAAAGACGAGTGAACAACTCCATGAATAACACCACTGTACTCATTCTCCTCCATATCTTGTGCCTGCTCTTCACATCCAAGTGTGGTGTATCAAAATCAGACATCTCAACTGGCTACCAAATGAGCCTAACCGTCCCAACCGAATACAGTCAAGGATTCATAGGGAAAGCTTTTCTGATGGAGACCGACAACAACGACAAATTCCCGCCCCCAAAATACAGAACTGCATTGTCAGTAGAGGCCATGAGTAGCTTCAATGGAGGTGGAAGATATGTCTGCTCCCTTGACCTCTTCTTAGGCACAGTTAAGGTGTGGAGCTCAGGACACCGCTCGAAGTTCTACGCCTCCGAGATGTGTGTTCTTGAGCTCACTCAACATGGAGATCTTCGCCTCAAAGACTCTGATAACCAGATTGGTTGGCGTACCGGCACCAATGACCAAGGAGTCCAGGTACCATTTCTAATAACAGGTTCAAGTGAGGACAAAGAACTTTGAAGTTAATCTGGTGAATGGATTTGTTTATAGAAGCTAAAATTGCTGGAGACGGGGAACATGGTACTTGTGGATTCGGCTGAGAAGATAAAGTGGCAGACATTCAATTTCCCGACAGACGTGTTGGTGGTGGGGCAGGGTCTGAGCGTGGCCACTCATCTGGTGTCGTATCCTGTAGCTGAATCTGAAGCTGAAGCTGGATGGTTCTACTCGTTGGAGATCCAACACGACAAGCTTGGACTCTACTTGAACTCAGGTAATGGTAATACTAGAGACGACAAAAACAACAACAACAACAAGTACTCTTATTGGGAATTTGAGCCTTCCAAAGGAAGAAACATCACATTTGTTGAATTGACCTCCAAGGGTCTAGACTTGTTTGACGACACCTTGAAAACATTTGCACAGATAACGACACCAGCATCAGCAACAACAACAACAACAGGCGTAAGGTTCTTGGCACTGGATAACTCCACGGGGAACCTCGGACTATTCTACTACAATCCCATAGATGACGCGTTCAAGGCGTCTTTTGAAGCACTAAACAACACATGTGACCTTCCCCTGTCTTGCTCTGCCTCCAACTACACCCTCTGCACCCGCTCGGGCTCTTGCTCCTGTATCATCCAGGAGCAGAAGCTACAAATCAAACCGGCTTCTGATTCTGATTCTGATTGTGGGCGTGGTATGAATGTGCTGGATTGTGGTGAAGGGGAGATGGTTGAGGTTGAGGGAGTTGTGAGTGTTCTTGTTTCCATGAAAAGAACCGAAGATGTGAGCAAGGGAGAATGTAGTGAGCTGTGTTTGATGGAGTGTGAGTGCATGGCGGCATTGTATAATAGGAAAGGAAGGAGGGAGTGTGAGTTGTACGATGTGGTGACTGGGGTTAAGGAGACGAAGACAAGTGGCGGCACGGCATTGGCTGGTGTTTTCATGGTTAAGCTCCGAAAGCGACGTGGCCGAAAGGCGGGGTTGAGGAAGTGGGTGTTGGTGGTGATAGTGGCTTCGGATGGATTCTTGCTGGTGTTTGTTGCTGCAGTGCTTGCTTATTTCTTTCTATGGAAAAGGAGAACAACAACAACAACCACATCATCCTCATGATCAAACACATTTTGATGTCCTCCTCTTCCTCTCCATGTAAAACAAAATGCATGCAGCCGGAATCTCCTGTCTCCGCAATTCAATTGTGCTCAATGGTTTAAATATCATCTAATACAACTACGCTAAATTGCATTTTTGTTTATTAATCTTTAAATCATACCACACCGGAGACATAATGTGAAAATTTGGAATCAAAGCTCTTGGCCAAATCATATCCTACCGAGTTTCTGTTGCACAAAAATTGTTGGGATAATCATTATTTTCCAAACTCGATCGGGTTAACTAACCCATTTTACATAGTTTGATAAGGAAACTAACCCGGTTTATACAAGGAAAGGAAAGACAACTAACCCTTACCTTTTTCTGCTACACGCGCGCTGCAAACCTAGCCTCCTCCTTCTTCCTCTCATTCCGCGCCGACTTTTCTTCCTCCTCCTCCCTCCTCATCTGCACAAAAGCTCGTTCCTTCCCGGTGTTGTGATCCTCGTCACTCCTCCTCCTCGCAGCGACCGGAAATCTCGACGCCACGCCTCGGCTCGCATCGACTGGTATGGACGCTTCGGCTCGCGACAACTCGGTTCCCGGTAAGATTAATGAAACACGCTTCGCGTGCTTCATAGAAACTTTCTCGGGATAGCTTCTGGGATGAGATTCAAGGATTCACTTCAGCAAACTAACAAACTTCAATCTGTCGTCGAGATAGAAGTCGCGAGATAAGAATCATTCTCTCACAAGTACGCTCGCAACTAGCAGATACATCGTTCTGGGTACAATTTTAATTTGAGGTAAGAATCATTCTGTCATCATATAATTCCATGACTGTGAATGCTCAAACACACGAAAAAATTAAAAAAACAGAGATTTTTAAGACTTTCTGAATTTCTGATGACAACATATTGTTGAAAAATGAGGAATATGATATCATAAGCTGCATAGAGCAATAGTTTATAATACATGCAATTTAAAAATCAATAGTTTAGTATTAGAATTGAAAATTATGATGACAGATTGTTGTTTAGATTCATATTCAATTGATGGAATGAACAGTGATGACAAAATGTTGCTAAAAAAAGGATTTTGATGGCAGAAAAAAGATGAGATATAATGATGGATTAATAATGGAAATTGGATGACAGAGTTTAGATGAATATAGAATGATATTGTTGAATGTTGATGGTGATGACAAATGATGCTCATATGGAATACTGATTAGATATGGAAAATTGAATGACAAAATGTTGAATAAACAAAGATGTTGTACATAATTATAATTTTGAGGACAAAATATTGGATTAAGATTGGAAAGTTGATGACAGAATTTTGAACTTAGTTTTAGAATTGTAAGTGTGATGACAAATTGTTTCTTAGTTTCATTTCAATTCAAGAATTGAATAGTGATGACAGAATGTTGATGGATTTGGATGACAAAATAATAATTAGACATAATGTAATTTTGATGACAATATGTTTTTTAACAGAAAATGTTTATGATAATTGAAATTTGATGATTAAAACATTGCTAAATATTAATTTTGATTGAGCATTTCATTGTTGTTGTGTGTTAGATGACAGTGGTCAAACTGTTTATAGTTTCTAGAATGAAGAATTTGATTGAATAATTTATGAGATTGATGACAGAAGAAAATTTGATAAATTAAAAATTAAATGATATGGATTATTGTGTAATGCACTATGTGATTGGTTTTTTATTACAAAAAGATGCTCAGACACAATGATGACCTAGAATTGGAAATTTTATAACAGTATTGAGGTGAATATAGAATGATGCTTTGAGTTGTAAACATGAAGACAATATAATGCCTAGACAATATAATGTTACTATAGAATTAAATTTTTGATGACAAAAATTTGATAGATGCGTAATGTTACTATAGAATTAGATTGTTGATGACAAAATTTGTATGTTTGCATAATGTTGTTTTAGACTTGTAATTTTGATGATAAAATGTTCTTTAGCAGGAAAATATTTATGATAATGCAATTTTGATGACAAAAATATTGTTAATACTAGTTTTGTTTGAGAATTTCATTAATGTTGTGTATTTGATGAGTGGTACAATTTTAATTTGTTTGATGACAGAATGTTGCTTAGATATCATTTTATTTGAGGATGATGCTTTAAATTTGATTCCTGGTGATAATATGATGCTTGAATAGAATATTGATTAGAAATGGAGTTCCTTAGATTTAGATTTTTGATGACAAAATGTTGAATTAGCATTAGAAATTTGATGACAAAATTTTAATGCTAGCATAATATTGCTTGGCATTTGAATTTTGATGACATGATGATCCCTAGACAATATTGTTGTTTAAAATTGGAAGTTTGATGACAAAATTTTGATGGATGCATAATGTTATTATAGAATTTCATTTATGATCACAGAAATTTGATAGATGCATAAGTTACTATAGAATTAGATTTTTGATGACAAAATTTGTATGTTTGCATAATGTTGTTTAGACTTGTAATCTTGATGACAAAATGTTCTTTAACATAAAATATTTATGATAATGGAATTTTAATGACAAAAAATATTGTTAATACTAATTTTGTTTGAGAATTTCATTTATGTTGTGTGTTTGACAATGCTACAATTTTAATTTGTTTGATGACATAATGTTGCTTAGATATAATTTTATTTGAGGAATTGAAAAATGATGACATAATGATATAATGCTTAGACACAATGTTGTTTAGAATTGGAAGATTGATGACAAAACTTTGATGGATGCATAATGTTACTATAGAATTTCATTTATGATGACAGAAATTTGATGGATGGATATGTTGAAGAAAATACTTCATAAGAGGGATAAATTGTCCAAGAGATTTGAAGTGAGGACGCTGAATGGATTCCAATACCAAATGATTGGAGGAGATTTCTATAGAGTTGTATATATAATAACAAAGAGGTGTACTCACAAGTATGGACCATATTCAATAGCAGCAATGAAGAAGAAGGTGCAATATAAGTGGATTCACTGGACACAACAGAACCTCATGCCTGAACAAAACACAAGAAGACAGAAGTACTCCATTAAATCTTGAAAAATTTGTTTATAAAAATATATATGTATATACAACTTGCATTTCTTTTGGTTCAACAAAGTTTGGATGACAATTTACATTCTTCTTACTATTAATAAATGATGGATTATTGTCAACATATATTGAATAGCAGGTAATAGCTCCAAGCATTATTAATTGTTGAAAACATATGAACATTGATGACAGATGAAGGTTGATGACCATTCTACTACTGAACCCCACAACACTGTCACAAGTTTTATCACAATTTGATGAAAGGCAAATGAAGCACGTAGCGTGCTTCATAAGATTAATATAAAAAGATAACAAGATTTGACTATTTAATAGACTATGTGATAATAATAATAATAAATTTTGACGACAATATAAGAATCTAACTACATCATAGAAAAAAAATAGAACTTTCACGACAATTAGTTTGTTTTCATAATAGAATGATTCTTTACAACAGAGTTGTTTTAGACATTTAAATAGGGCAAGACAACTTTAACATTGAAAAAAGAAATGAACATTTAAAACAATAGAATATAGATGACAAATGAACAAAAGAAAAATATTGATGACAATTAAATTATGACTATAAAAAATAATGGAGTTTTTAAGAAACAAGTTTATTTAGGGGATTATTAACAATAAAAATGATGTTTTAGGGATTGAAAGAAAATTAGATAACATGGAAAAAAAAATTATGATATTTGAACAACTTAGATTATCAAGCAAACTGGATGACAATACAACACTAGATGACAGAACATAAAAAAAGGATGACTAAATTATTATACAATGATTGATCAAATATAAAGCAAAAAGAAGAAGATTTTATTTAATTGTCATCACTGAAATAATAATACAAGCAAATTGTCATCATTACAGCAAACAATGTCATCTAATTATCCAAAACCAAACATATTATCCAAACTGTCTTGTACATACTAAGCCAAACATATTGTTTGCTATTAACTTTCCCTTCGACAAAAAAAAAAATCCAATACAAGGACTTGTTGATTTTTTCTGTTTTTTTCTTGCACGGGAGCCAACTTGGGCATCACACTATGGTTTTCTCATTTGCTACTTGAAAGAAAGGAACTTGCTGTTTTTTTGGTGCCTTAGAGCTTCCGTCTTTGTTGGTGAAGGTTATGTTTGTTGTCACAACATTTTAGTCTGTGTGCACATTTAGATGTCGATTTCCGTCCCTCTACGCAACCAGCCACTGAACAAGATGTTGCTGCACAAATTTTTGTTGCACATTTCAATGCTGCACAGCCAGCAGCTACACGTTCCACTGCTGCACAGCCAGCCAACAACTGCACATTTCACTGCTGCACAACCAGCAACTGTCATCATTACAGTTGCACGTTCCACTATTGATTCGGATTAAACCATGAGTATTATGCTTCAATTTTATGTCTTTCATTACCATACTATATACATGAGTATATGATAAAACTACTAAAAGAAAAAGAAACGGCTCAATGAAAAACAGAAGTTGAAGACTTCGAGAAAAACAAGGAACAAAAAGTTATTGTCATCAACCACATATAAGTTGGAATAACTATTGGAATAACTATTTCCATCAAACATCATAATATATATAATTTTTGGGGGTGGTTGAAAAATATTCATCTATTATAATCACAAAGATATTCCCCATTATATTCATCTTGGGTTGGGCTTTTGCTTGGCCCACCGAAAAAATCCAATATATTCACAAAGATATTAATCATAATAATATATCTTTAATTAGTTGGGACTTTGTTTGATCCCTCGGAAAAATAAAATCCTTTCAACGTAATAAAACATACTTTGAGTAAGTGGTAAAAAGATATGTTAACCCATCTACGTGATCCTGCACCAACATATAAATATTCATATATTATTGTAAAATATTATCTCAATTATAGAATAAGCTAAATACTGTACACGTACTCAATACGTATGTAGATGGAATGGTCATCCATCTATGTACGCCATTGTTTTGAAATAAAAGATTTTAGGTATTCAAATGTGCCCCATAAATATAAATATTTAATGTATTAGGGATATGGAACTCCAGTAATTTCATAGAATTTGATAAAAACATTTTTTTCCACAAATAAAAAAGATGAGAGTCTATTTCGTAATTCCTTGAAAAGTAATCAAAACATCGTAATCCCAGCCGATTTGCTTTCAGACAAAAAGATATTTAACAAGATAATAAAAAAGATATTGACAAAAGATAAAGATCAGACAAAAATCATTATTATATATAACTAATATAAAAAAGATATGATTGTAGGTTCAAATTAATATACTAATTAGATATACCGAAAATATTACAAATATTAATTAAATTTATCTTAAAAAATTCATTTGGCTCGTGCGTAGCACGGACGAGTAAAATCTAGTATTGTCATAAAACATATTATCATCAAACTAAACATAATAAACAAAAGTTATTGTCATCAACCACATATGACAATCACATTTTGTTTTAATGAATTCATATTTCAACGGAAAAAAAAGATACTCCTATTTTTTATTTTAGACTTTTAATGATTCCTATACAAGTCTGTCCCTTAAAATATACTCCCTTCGTCCTTTAATGTTTTTCTCATATTCAATTTGTACATTAATCACAATATAATACAATTTGCTAGATTATTCCCAATCTATAAGAACAAACATGGTAATGCGAGATCTTATTTTGTTCGTCTCATTGAGTACTTTAACAACATCAAAATTTTATAATTTTTTTTAAATATAATAAGAGGTATTAACGACGTAAAATATATATCGACAAATGTCTTAAAATGCAATGGAAAGAAAAATATGAGAAGGAGGGAGTACTCCGCGAGAAAGTGTAAACTATAGTTGATTTGTTAGTAAAAAAATATAAATATTACTCCCTCCGTCGCATTATATAAGCCCCATTTCATTTTCTGATACTATTCACAATCCGAGAGAATCTTCTCGATTTCTTCCAATTTATAAGCAAAAACATAGTCACGTGGGGTCTTGTTTGATTCGTCTTGACAAGTACTATAACAATTTCCAAATTTTATAATTTTTACTAATACGTAACTAAAGATATTAAGAAAACAAAAGGTACATCGACATTCGTGCGGGGATGAAATGAAGGTTATATAGTGGGACAGAGGGTACTATCAAGAATGATCCACGACTTCTAAGTCATTGGCTATAAGGGTGAGGTAATGTGTGGGGCTAACGCGGCATTCGTGGCCAAATCAAGTCCAACCAAGTGAACCGACTATCAAAATTTATGCTCGGCAAATATATTTGTAGTGTACTCCGTGTTACTCCCTACGGCACAGTTTGATGTTTCCATTTTTTAACAAGTTTCTATTCACGCCTGGGGCCATTTTCTACTATCGCTCTTTGATGCGTCGTATATCGTATATGAACATATTTTATACGTCGCGTATGAATTGCATTTTTTCAAAAATAAATCCTTAACGTATGAAATACTGTATTTCATACGTTACGTATAGTTTTTTTTGTTTTTTTCCCATAATCTTATAGACAATTTTAATACGATCGCCCCTTCAAAAAGCCAAAAAACAAAGAAAATATGTGTAATTATGTTGAAGTGTAACAGATCTACTACTTATTAATTGTAGTTATGGATTATATTTAAGTATTACAAATATATCACTAAATAAAATCCTCGTTAATTTATCTCCAGATTATAAAAAAAATTGAAAAATGGTGTGTTGAGTTTTAACGCACTTGTTGACATGAGAAATTATCTGTGATAAATTTGTATGTTGACCTTTTGAAGGGGCAAACTATGTCCATTTTGGACGAATTTTATATTCACGCGATCGTATTGAAATTATATACAAGAATATGGGAAAAAAACAAAAATAATCCATACGTGACGTATGGAAGGATTTCATACAGGGCGTATGGATTGATGTTTTACTAATGTCATTGGTGCGTCACGTATGAAATGATTTCATACGCGACGCACAAAAGTTTGCGGTAATAGCAAAAATGGTGAGCGGTGAATAACAAGCACCTTTTTTAAGTATTGCGGTAATCAAGAAGAATATAAAGTGATTAAATAAAGAGAGTTGATGATAAAATGATTAGGTGAAGAGAGAGTGTTCCACTAGAAGAGTTAGAAGAGTTAATGAAAAAAAATAAAGTAGTTGAATTAGTAGAGAAAATGTATTGAGAAAATGTAATGAAAAAATATGAATTAGTGTATAAAAATAAAAATAATATTTTAAAACGCTTAAAATAAAATGGATTTTAATAGATATTAAGAAAGAGTACATTATTTACATTACACCAACCCTCGTTTATACGGGTCCAACCAACTATCAAAATTTAAGATCGACAAATATATTTGAAGTGTATTACATAACACCAACCCTCTTTTCATTTATAAAGGAACCTTTCTCCTACGTACGGACTAAATAAATTTTATAAAAATATATGATATTTTTTTAATAATTTGGAGCTATAATATTTTGTTTTACTAATTTATCGTTTCATTGGTAATACGAAATTGATGTTTATAGAATTAATCACTAATATTATCTTTTTAGTGTCAAATTTGTATTGACGAAATTTTATATAATTCTAGGTCTTTCTACGTCTTTCTAACTCATGCGAAAAAAACACCAAATAATTTTAATAAAACTCATTTGACGCCGGTGGGGAATGGGCTAAAAAGACCTAATTGTGAGTAATTTATAACATTATTTAGTTATTTACCTCATCAATATATTCTAAATACCCAAATTTAGAGTAACTGAAATTTATCATTACAATATTCTTCAACTTAAACTCTTCATATTTTTAATCTCAATATATTAAGGTTATCGAATTATAATTATGTAACCATCATATTAAAGTTATATTAAAGTTATGTAACTAAATTACTACTAAAATAGTATTATCTAGAAGGACCTGGTATACCATGAGAGTTGCTTACCTCATGTCTTATTTGTCATTTTGACATCTCTAGCTTGTTCATTATGTAGAGATATAACAAAATTAGCATAGACTAAGAGCACGGACATGAGAAAAAGAAATATGAGAAGAGACCATAAATTTTAGAAGGTTTTTTTTTATAGACGAAGGTTATTTTCTCGCGCTTCACGTGGGCCAAAAAAGTTTTTTTTGTTGATATTTGTATATTTAAGATACTATTCTAATATATGTACATTTGAAGTAATTTTTATTAAAAAAATATATCTTATGTATGTATCAGAATCACATAGTTGTTAACGGTGCTTGAATTGCTCTTCATCGTCATACAGATTGGAGGCGAAGAACAAAAAAAGATGAAAAAGAAAGAAATATCAACCAATTAAACACATAGTTATGGTTTTTTGAGTCTCAATTGTCATTACTTGAGCAATACCAACCAATTTGTTTTTAATATATACATAAACTTAAAATTATTAATTATATTTAATTATTATTGAATATTAACAATTTTTTAGTATTAATTTTTTTATTAATCTAGTGCATTCATTAGCTAAATTTGATATCATGGAGTTAAAAAATATAAAGAGTTGTGGATATTAATCGTATAACTTGCAATTAAGAGAAGATAAGAGTTTTGAATTAAAGATTCGTGATGAGATGAAAAAAGTTATGTTCATGCATTAAATGGATATCAATTATATTTACCTTTAGCCAAGAGCAACCATTTTTTTTATATATATAGATAGACGGAGACGTAGAGATTGATGCACTAATGTGAAGGGGTTTGACATTTAATTCGGGAACTTACGAATGTTGAAGAGCCAAGTAGATGAAGTGGTGAAGATGTTAATTTCGTAAATAAAAACATTGAAATTGATCATTACAATGATCTTCAACCCAAATGTTTCACATTCTTAACCCTAATATATTAAAGTTATGTAATTAATTAAGAGGTTTTTGCGCCAAATCACCCGTTATTTGGAACATTTTGCACCGAACCACCCCTTATATCAAATTTTGCACCGAACCACCCTTATATCTACTTCTGTTAACAATTTACCACCCGTCTCAAATTTCCGTCTGCTTATCCGTTAAAAATGTGAAATTACGATTTTGCCCCCATTTGTTTTAATAAAATAAGGGCAAATTTGGAATTCCATCTAAGCCTAATGTTGACCACGAGATATTCCAATATCTCGTCTGAATTCATCTCGTCAGATCCCTAATTCCATCTAACCCTAATTTTACAAATCGAACGCGATTGAGAGAAATATGTCGAAGGCGATTGAGAGGAGATTCGATTGCGATTAGGGTTTAATCTTCGAAGTCGATTACGAACAAATTTTCACTCAAAGAGGAAGGTTCAACTGGAGGCTGTTTGAGGGAGACACACTCGAAGAAGGGACACGCAGTCGAAGAAGGGAGACGAAGAGGAAGGTTCAACTGGAGGCTGTTTGAGGAGGAAGGTTCATCCATCTGAAGTGCTGAACAAAGAGGAGGAGGAGTGCTTGCTGTGGGTGCGAACAAAAGCAAGGTATGAGTTTCTCGATTTAGGGTTAGTTTTTCTCAGTGGAGTTGTTGGGTTTTGGTTTTCTTGAGAATGGATTCGTGATATTGAATGGACGACACTGTAATCGAAGGCTCGTGACAACTTTGACATGTTTACTGTATAAAAATAGATGTGCTTTTCAATTCATTGCATGTGGAGCTTGTGATGACTAGTAGTATAAAAATGGTGGTGGCCCATATGTCCACGTGCCATTAATAATATTTTTTGACACATTAAATATTCGTATGTTTACATATGAGTTTAACTTTGGAATTCTTGTATGATGGCTTGTTTTATTTGGGTGGTAATAGACTTACATACAACAGAAACCGAGTTCATCTGATGCATAGAATTGATCCTGATTTGCTGTCTAAGATTGAGTTAGAAGCATTTCTAAAGGATATTTCTGTTGACAATGTTAGAGAGTTGTGGTTCTGTTTATCTGGAAAGACATTGCAACAAGGGTTGAGACAGATTGTAGGAGATAAGGATATAATAGAATTTTGCAATTCAGCTGGGAATGGAAAGCTATGTGTTTATGTTGTGAGGGGAAATGAACTAAGTCCCTGTTCTTTGTTGAGTGGGTCAAGCAGTTCTAAGCTGAGTAGGCCATTAAAAGTGTTGAAGCCCATAGTTTTAGGCCCATCTAAGTCTAAGAAACTTACCCACAACTATTCCAAATCAGTTGTATCTACCACCAACAACATTAAAGGCTTCCAAAACCCTAAGAGCCCCAGTATTTCTGCACAAGGGACTCTACCTACCACAAAATCTGCACAAGGGTTGTTAGGTCACAAAAATGATGGAGTGGTTGAAGGTGTCTCAGATAGTGGAATAGGTGAGTCAGATGAAGGAGAAATACTTGGTTCAGAGACAGAGAGCTCATCAAGTGATGAAGAGGTAGTTCCTCCTGCAGTTGTTTTTGGTGAATCATCAGAAGGTGAAGGTGTAGGTGAAGGCTCAGAAGCTGATGACATTATTTTTCATAAGAATGTTGACAATGATGTGATTGATGAGAATCTGCTCTTGGAAGATGGGAATCAAGTTCTGGAGGATGTTTTTGATGTTATAGTTGATGGTGAGGATTTCAGGAGTCTAAGTGATTCAGATGAAGCTCATAACAGTGTAAGGTACCCTGTTTTCAATCCTCTTGTTGATTTCAAGAATAAGATATGTTTCAAGACTGGAATGAAATTTGCCTCAAATGAAATATTTAGGAAAGCACTAAGACAGTTTGCAGTGCAATCTGGTTTTGATTACTACTACTTGCACAATGATAACAAGAAGGTTTCAGCTTATTGCATGAATAAATGCAATTGTTTGGTTCAACACGGCAGGAAAAGGTGTGTGTGCAAGGATAATCTGTGTGGGTTCAAAGCCTGTGCTAGAAGAATGGGGTCAGATGGCAGCTTTCAGTTGAAGTCTTTCAATCCTGAACACCAATGTGGATGGCAAGACCAAAACACAAAGGTGAGTTCTATATGGTTGGCTGAGAAGTATTTGGAACATTATAGAGATGACCCACATTGGAGAATAAGAAACTTCATCCAAACTGTCAAGAGAGATTATAGTGTTACCATCAACTACCACCAAGCTTGGAGAGCTAGGGTGAGGGCCATATTCATGACTCAGGGGTATGCACCTGAACAATATGCAAGGGTTAGAGATTATGCTGCCACTATATTACAGAGGAATCCGGGTAGCTCAGTGTATGTGAAGCAAGAGAGTATAGAGATGCCTTTGTTCCAGAGGCTGTATGTGTGTCTTGATGCTTGTAAGAAAGGATTCATTGCTGGATGTAGGCCTATAGTAGGTCTTGATGGCTGTCATGTGAAAGGGGCATATACTGGACAAGTTCTTACTGTTGTAGCACAAGATGGGAATGACAACATTTTTCCAATAGCATTTGCAGTGTGCGAGTCAGAAACAAAGGAGACTTGGGTTTGGTTTTTAGAGTGCTTGCTTAATGATATTGGAGGAAGACCAATGACATTCATTTCAGACAGACAGAAGGTCAAAATCTCTTACCCTTGTGTCATTTTTTTGTATGGTATCATTTCATTGGATTGCTAATATTTCCTTGTATTATGTGTAGGGTTTGATTGAAGCATTGCACATGGTTGCTCCCCATGCAGATGTAAGGCATTGTGTTAGGCATATGCATAACAACTTTAAGAAAAAGTGGCCTGGACAATCATTTAAGGATGCTGTATGGGCAGCAGCAAGAGCTGCAACTACACCTGATTTTGAGAAGGCCATGAGGGTGATCAAGGAGATGAATGTTAATGCACATGACTACCTAATTGGCAAAGACCCAAGAAAATGGTCTCTACATGCATTCAGGTACTACAACAAATCAGATATGCTTCTGAATAATGGTTGTGAGTCCTTCAACAGTTGTATCTTGGAAGCCAGAGAGATGCCAATTCTATCTATGTGTGAGTGGATAAGGAGGAAGCTAATGAAAATGTTCATTAGCAAGAGGAACAAGATGAGAGCTCACCAGGGGAACTTAACACCTGAAGTCACAAAGAAATTGAACACTAGAAGAGCAGATAGTGCATGTAGTTGTAAGTGTTTTGGGGATGGAGACTTGTATGAGGTTGATGAAGCTGGAAAGACATATGTAGTTGACTTGCAGCAGAGAAGTTGTGGTTGCAACCTATGGGATTTAACAGGATTGCCATGCACACATGCTATATGTTGCATTCTGAAGAGAAGACTAGTATTGGAAGACTTTGTGGATAACTACTACACCAAAGAAACATATTTGAGAGTGTATGAAGGCTCAGTTATGCCAGTTCCTGGAGAGGATCAGTGGCTAAAAACTGGTGAGCAACCACTACTACCTCCTAAACTTGTTGTGCAAGCTGGAAGGCCTAAGAAAAATGCTAGAAGAAAGGAACCCGATGAGGTGCAATCTACCAAAAAAACTAGGCTGAGGATTGGGAAAAACAAGTGTGGCAACTGTGGGATAGAAGGTCACACAAGAAAATCTTGTACAAATCCCACCAAAACAAATGAACCAACAAGGAATCCTAAAAGAGGTGGAAGACCTCCAAGTAAAACAACTATGCCTGTACAACCTAAGAAGAGGAAGTACATCAGAAAACAGGTTTGGTGTTTACAAATGTTAGTTTTGGAGTTTGTTTAACAAATGATGAAGTTTTTTTTATTTTTTAATGATTAGGTGCACAGTTTTGGAACAGCTGAGTTTGGAGATGATAGTGTGCAGGGGGCAACTCAAGAAGATTATGATGTGGTATTTGATTATTTCTCTTCATTCTAATTCTTCATTCCTTGTTGGTCCAGTTTACTCAAAACAAGGGTCTCCATTTTACAGGATGCTATGATTGCCCATTCCTTGAACCAAGCTGATGAGAATGTGGTCATAACTCAAGCTTCACAAACACAAAGTTCTGTTGTGGTAAGGCTCATGTTATTGTCATTTTTAACTGGTTTAATCTCATATGAATGTCGATTTAATGGTGATGATTTCTCTATATGTTTGAACAGGACAATGAATCCAATCAACATGGACATCTCAGAGCTCTGACATTGAAGAAGTACAACATCAGAAAAACTGCATCAACATATAGGAGGAACGTCTAAGAAGTAATGGTGAAGAAGTATCTCTTTTTGGTGTTATTCTGTGTTACTGCTTCTTTAAAACTTAGGTGGTAATGGTGATGAATTCTCTTAAAACACTTTGTAAGTTTGGAAGCAGCTTTTGAAACATCTGAATTGTGTTAAAACTGGTCACAAAAACAGGTGCAAGAAGTACTGTTTTGTAACGTTTGAAGCTGGTCAAACAATGGCCATAAATGTGCACCTATCATGTTTACTCATGCATTTGTATCCGTTTGGAAGAAGCAGAGAATTTATTGCTTTGCTTGTTTTGACAAGAAAACACAATGCACAATGCATACATGCATCGGTTAATTTAAAAAAATTGGTCAAACCCTAACCTCTATATAAAGCATAACAACTTCCATTTAACACCCACCAAATCTACTTCTCATTTCATCCTCCAAAAAATCACTTCCTTCCCCTGCATACCACAATGGCCGATGTTGAGGTGATTGTGTTGGACTCATCATCCGACGGCGAACTTGACAACTCTTTTGATCAGAAGAGCTTCTTTGTCGAAATGAAGAAAAGCTATGTAGAGGGGGATTGTCGTCTCGTAAGTTCACTCGTCTTTTCTTGTTTTTTATGATCAAATGTACCCATTTAAATGTTATGATTACAATGCTGCAGATTCTCCCAACAGTCCATGGTGACAAATATTTGAAGGCATACAAAGATTGTCCTATCACCCTTAAGGTTCGAGACAAAACTTGGGAAGTCACTCTCAAGCATACCAACGGCGCTTACCGCTTAGGAAAGGGTTGGAGGGCATTCGTTGAGGCACATAAACTCAAGGTTGATGATGATTGTCTCTTCGAACTCGAAAGTGATGGAAGTGATGGAATTGATATCGTCTATGATGTTCAAGTCTATAACTATGGAAGTGATGTCGTCTATTTCTGTTAAGTTCATTTCATGCATGCTTGGTTTTAGTTTTTTAACTTGCTTATGTTTGCTTCTATTTGCTTCTGTTTGCTGTGTGTTTCTGTTCTATTTGCTTCTTGTAATGTGTACTATGGCTATGTTTTAATGTGGAAGTGTTTTCTGTTTTAATATGCTACTGCCATAGTGCTCAAACAAGCATGAAAAACTGTCATAAAAACCCAAAATGTGATACAAAATGTCATTACAAGCCAACTGTCATAACAACTGAAAATGGGATACAAGTTGTCATAGCTACCATACTGTCCTAACTCCATTTGACAGCCACCATACCAAACACAAATAAGGCTACTACAACCACAAGCTCTAACCTACATCTACACTGCACACTTCCTAACTCCATTTCTTTTGCCTTCAATGCTACTTCAAGCTTCATGTTTTTTTCCTAACAAATCCTTCTTCTCAATAACCAAGGCATTGATAATACTTGTTGCATCTGCTTCAAATGGAGGATTAATCCACTGAAAAAACTTACATCCTTTAGAGACTTTTGGTTTATACAATGTACAACCAATGAATCTTCTGCCATAATTATTTGTTGTGTGAGCTGTATAGATAGTAGGCCTTACATTGCAATGACAAAGCATCCCCTCATTACAATACAAGGATGATCCACTTGACATTTCCTACAACAAAAAATTCCAATTAATTTCCAATGCAGAAAAGCCCCAATTCGAAACCCTAACCCTAAAATCAAAAAATAGGATAGAAAGCCGCAATTCGAAACCCTAACCCTAAAATCATTACAGAATTAAAAGCCCCAATTCGAAACCCCCAATTTCAGAATAAAAACCGTAAATTCCAAACCCTAACCCTAACCCCCAATTTCAGAAAAACAAAACCTAATTCGAAATCGTAACCCTTAAATCAAATCAGAATTACAACCCTAATTTTGCAAACCCCCAATTACAGAACCCTAACTTTAGCAAAGAACCGTAATAGACCTACCTTTCCTCGCGAGTCTCCTTCGTCGTCGAAAATCTACGCTATTCAACCGCCTTTCCTCACGAGTCTCCTTGGCCTCTTCAATCGCCTCTTCAATCGCTTCCCAATCGCCTCTTCAAATCGCCATCGAAATCGCCCGTTCAAATCGCCATCGAAATCGCAGCAATTCTTCAGAGAAAAAAGTGACGAGAAATTGCAATATATCGTGGTGAAGAGAATACCAGATTTGCCCTTATTTTATTAAAACAAATGGGGGCAAAATCGTAATTTCACATTTTTAACGGATAAGCAGACGGAAATTTGAGACGGGTGGTAAATTGTTAACATAAGTAGATATAGGGGTGGTTCGGTGCAAAATTTGATATAAGGGGTGGTTCGGTGTAAAATGTTACAAATAACGGGTGGTTTGGCGCAAATTCCTCAAATCTATAATGCTATAATGCAGTTAATTATGGATACAAAATTGACTACTGGGGTTTCAAAGCTACACGATCTGAAGAAAAAATAGTATACTAAGCAAGGCGACGAAGCTAATGCCAAGGATTCTGTTTCGTTGTACTTTGGTTTGAGCTTGACTTCTGTCAATGTACCAGAAAAAACAAATCCAAAGTTAAAAACAAACGAGCTTCGGTAAATGACTATACGGTAAACTGGACAAATTATAAACGTATGCTTACAGATTTTGATTTCTTAATTTTTCCCCGGATCCTGTTCTTCTGAGGCTTTAGTTTGTAGAGCCGGACCATCCAATGGTGAGAAGTGAATACCTGCATACATTCCCAAAAACAAATACACACACGTTAGATTCAAAAATAGAAAACCGCTAATCAGAGCAATAACGGGTGTTTGCTGCAACATAAATTTATTAGTCTCAGATATCTTTGTATACACTATATATAAATCAAGTATCAGACTCTCCAACGTCACTTATGCAATACCTAACCAATTAAGATCAATATATCAATAATAGTGAATACACTTAAAATCTGACCTCTTCAAAATGTGTAAGCTTGAAATGTTTTTTTCCAATCTCAGTCCGCCTCACTCTGTCATAGCCTTTACCATCTGTCTCAACAAATCTACACCCAGCAGTTCCATATAAATATGTTGAAGTAGAGGTCTAATAATTATATTTTCTTATTATTATAGTTGCATACTTGCATATCGTACCTGTAATATGAGAGTTTGTACATTAGGCTGTTCAACATGGTTGGAGTTGCCTGAGAGTCAATCCGGCATTGTCCATCTCTCTTTCAAATGCAAAAAGATGCAAAAACTTTAGGTCAAAGGTAATCTATAAATTTAATTACAATCTATAACACTTCATTTAGGATTTAATCTAATGCCATGGTCATAATGACAAGAAGTTAGAAAACCGCAACAGATTGTTAAAAACATTTTGCTAACCAAAATAAATATTTTGTTGAAATTTAGAAAGGGCGTTTAACCCCGCACCCCGGAAAATTATAACCGGCCCCCGCTTTTGGGCGCATCCTGGGTGCGTCCAAAAAATCGGGTTTTTTTTTGCCGTCAAAATGCACAAAAATCCGGTTTAAGTTGGGCGCACCTTGGATACGCCCAAAACTGAACCGAGTTTTTAAAAAATTGTTTTGGACGCACCCGGAATGCGCCCAAGAGTGGGTGTCAGTTATAAAAAACCGGGTGCGGGGTTTTTTGCCGTTTAGAAACTGGCTAAAGTTACCTACATACTATAGGGGGAAACATAAGCATTTTAGAGTAAAAAGGATTCTAGTAGTGCAGAAGATGAAGATTCCTTAAATGACTGGACGGGGAAAATCTTGTCAGGAAGTGCAGGCACTTATTTAAATATGGCATACCAATGTGCATTGACTAATTCTAAGAGGGTTGTCACAAGGAGAATCATCAATAACACAGTTTTGTCCTTATCCCTTACGCTTACCAGATAATCCGGCTCTTTGATATGAGGAAATACGCCGCCTCCTATACGAACCATCCATAAGAATTTGTTGATGTCATCACTTGGGTAACCAACAAGCCCTGCAGAAGTACACCGAAAGATAAACCCCGTCTTCATATGTAACTATTGACACCATCTCTGCTAAGAAACTGTATTTTATGTAAGTGTCACTATTAATCATCTGCTGATAAACTAACCTCCAAATACAACAAGGACATATTTTACATCCAAAGAGTTGAAAATATCCCAGGCTGCCTTTTCAGGAGATGACATGGCAGTCCCCACAGTAGCAATGTGAGTATTATTCCAGGTATTGTTATCAACAATCACCGTACGATTAGCCATGGCAGTTGTCTGGTAACCATAATCCCACCAAGATGCCACCTGCAGATAACATCATGTTAGGTAGTGTTTGCAATAAACTGCTGTAAGTTGAGCAGAAACTTAAGATTGAAATCTAAAATCACAACCCACAACCTCTTCAAATACTTGGACAACTGACCACCTTCATTCAGGAAGTACAAGATCACATGTCATTTCCAGAAACATTAACAAGAGTGAACTATAATAAACAATAGAATGACCACGACAGAAGGAAGGAGCATTTGCTTTTCTTATACTTGTTTTTTGGTCGGATTTTTGAAACTTATTAGGAATGGGGAAATGGAAAACAGACCTTATCATCAACCTCAGTATTATGACTTAACCAAGCATAAGCCTCTCGGAAGTCATCAAAAACATGCAGACCATCTTGAGAATGAGAGGTTAAAACAATAGAAGGGGCAGAGTAAGCTTCTGCTGCTGCCCAGACACAGTGAACCTGCACACAAAATGAGAACCAAATCCGTGAGAGGGATAAAGGAGCATGATATTAGTTCATGATTTTAATGGCATATTTGAGTAACCCAAAAGCTAAAACCTTTAAGGCCATAAATCATCATTCTAATTTGCTCGTTAAAGTTGAAAATCTTTTCCAGTTGTCATGTTTCATTGCTAATATAATTTTAGTACCCGCTAAATACATTCTACAACTAAAATAATATCTGACTAATTGCAATAGGCATTCTTTTTTCCAGAATCAGTAATCCAGAATCAGAAAGTGCCAACTTTTTTCCCAGCAATACCCAGACATACTCCTCTTTCAGAGAAAGTAAAGCAGCTATTAATACTCTATGGTTAAAAATCTACAGTAGGAACTAATCTCCAATTACTATACTATGCAGCAGGAGTACAAGAAAACAAAGAACAGTTTTGCATACCACATAGAAACCACATAATGTAAGTAGGAATAATATAGCAAGAATAGACGCCTCTAAGGGTAAAACAAGTAGTCTTTTTGCCATCATGGACTTCAACTTAGGCTTCTCAATAGAACTCTTCTCTTTATCCTTTTTCCTGTTCTTCTTTGAAAGCCGCTCCTTTGCCATATCCTCAACAGTATCAGTCTTAGGTACATCATTATGTGTCTGAATGCTTCCTGAACTAGCTTCCCCAACCTGGCCAATCAAAGCCATATACCATTTAGTCATAATATGATACCTCTACTCGCCAACAGTTTGAATCAGAATATCCAGGAATAGTGAAGAAAAAAGCCTATCTCACATCATTATCCGAAGTTTCAGATTCTCCAAGCAACTGAAACTTGAATGATCGCGTAAGCACATCAAAGGCTTCAGAAAGGGCAATTCCAGACATAATGCATGCCGCCGGTGCAAATACAAGCATAAGCCTAACCTGCAAGTGCATCCACATTGAGATGAGAGGAGATTACTGTGGAAAGGAAGAAAGTGGAAGCAGTGATCTCATATGATCTCCTTACCATAACCCCTGAAAAGTACACTGACGTTACAATGTAGAGGACCACAAAAGAGCTGGCATCAGTCAGCGGCAAAAAACATGCCTACAAGAGATGGTAATTTAATGAGGAAAGACTTTCTCGGTCACAAAATTCTAAAAAGTGAAAAGAAAAGAATAGAAGCTACAGGCTGGAATAGCATTTGAAGAACTTACAATTATTCCAGCAGGTACCAAGAATGCCAACACATTGATGTCCATAAAGTATGATGGCCACGTAGGTGGTTGATGCTCACTAACACTCGCAATGATAGGAATATACTTGCTTGCATATGTTCTGTCAGATGACACCAAAAAATAATTGTCAGATGGAAGTTTGAATATCCTTTCTTAATGTGAAGAAAAACAGAAAGCCTTTCAAGAGTTCATGACAACCCAAAAAAAAAAGAAAAAGAAGAAGAAGCATAGTGATATATTCATAAATCCAAATATCTTCAAACAAGAATTATGAAACGATGTTCTGGCTGCTATGCAGTAAGTAATTGAAGATTAGGTGCAAAGAAGATGATGAAGTAGGCCTTGATCCCTACAGACTTGTTCCATTGGCGAAGTTACACATTAATGTTGCACAAGATTGATGAGAACTTTCCTACAACCACCAGCTGTATCGTCATCCAACCCTATTGCATGATAGTTGCTTTGATACTACCACCTCTTCAGACATGGATAGGAATAGGCCATGAACAAGGCCGCCATATGCAACATTGAAACATCAGTTCTACAAAATTAAATCTTAGCTTCTGATAAGGATACTGGAAACTTTTGAAAGCATCCAATTTAGATGGTTGAGAGCAGGTTGCACAAGCAAAAGGCGTTTCTGATAAGGAATCTTTTCATAGAATTTTGTCTTGTGGAGTGGACCAACAGAAAAAATAGTGGGTCAATGTTAATAAATTTATTCAACTTGAAAGATCAAAGCAAACAAGAAACAGACAAAAAAAGAAGAGGAATGATGAAAATGCGGCAGACACGGAAACACCTAAAGGTTGATTGAATAAGAAGTCAACTGACACAAAAGTCATAACAGCTCAGTTGATAGATTCAAGGGAACCAGAAGTACAGCAGCAAAAGAATCAGAAAGTTGCCTGCAGACAGCATGCTTCAGTGTGTGGGAAAAGTGTTCCAGATTGGGTCAAACAGATGACCTGCTTTAATTCATGAAAGGGCTATTAAGTATTGAAGTTAAGCTTCTTTCCCCTATTGCATTGCTTCAATTTTGTTCATAAATGTTATTGTTTCTCACTTAAGTTCAGTTGTAAATCTACAAGCAATAGAAAAGGCAGTACAGAAGCAACATACGGATCAAGAAGACTTAAACTTCTTCCACTCCAGCCCTTGGTCGGGCTAGAAGCCACTAACATAGCAAGTGCAACCACCACAGCTGCACATAAAACCCTGGAACCCACAACAGGAGTATACTCAGTATAGAGCTAAAACTTTCCAGTACAGGCCAGCATTATTATATAAGTAAAACCAACAAGATGGAAGAGATAATAAGTCAGCAGCTGGAATTAATAAAAATAATGTTGTAACTGTAAGTGGAAGACAATGACATCTTACAGGCCAAGAGAAATCACAACGCCCACAGCAACTTTGAACATTTTTGGAGAAAGAATACCCTTAATGTAATACACAAGAGCAACAACATGCAGAATAATAAACACCTGCATGTAAGAACAGATGATAATCAAATTAATAAAAACAAAAATGTTACACCCCAGGAAATAAAAGAAACAAATACAGAACGCGAGTATGCAACTAAAAGCAAACAGGTAGAGGCTTTTAACCAGTCCATTTACTGATATTCCTATGTTAACTGAATTTCAGTGTTATGGCTTGCCTCCATTGACAGTTGGAAAAAGAAAAATATTCTGTATTTTCTACTATTCAGCCAAAGTGTGTTATTACTTATAAATAGGCCGTGCATTCTTTCTTGTTTATAGAAAGGAAAAGGTAGAGGCAACTGTCTATGCTAGAAAGACATACAGAACCTATTGGATAAGCCACACGCGGAATACTGGAGTAGGAGGCATAAAAATGCTCAATGAAGCCAAAGGTCACGCACATACATGTGGGGAGGTATATTAGAAAACTCGGAGAATCATACAAGTTTCCTTATTTTTGAGGCTTCACAAAAAGAGAAAGATCACCAATTATACACATGATTGAGAGTACTCAAATTACAATTGTAAGGGTGTAGAAGGTGCCACCGAGAAACAAAAACAATTCAAATATATAGATGAAAAATTTGCTCACTGAGCTATGATAGGTGTAACATGAATAGAATCAAAATAGTTTCATAACTTACAGTTATAGAGGACTCACTGTATTTACAACTTACCAAAAATGATCCAAAATGTTCAGATGTCATAACTGCATTAAATCCCACAACTGGAACCAATGCGGCTAACAGTGTACCCAAGACAACCTACAGTGTTGAAGCTAATTTCAGATTACATCTATTGCATCAACAAATTAAGGAAAGAGATGAAAGTGCAAAGTTTTTCACAAACACAGGAATGTGTATATATACGATATTAGGCCACATGCTATAAGCTAGTGCCTTGAATGGCCATCCCCTCCTCCCAACAACAAATCCAGGAAAGAGATAAAAGAGACATGAAAGATGTTCAAGAATCCTAGATACTGGCTGTTTTAGCACGTAAAAGAGATGCATGTCTGAGCTGGAGCTCACTATAAATTTAGGCATTGGTCTGTGATATTTAGTTTGTATTCATGGCTTATGCATTAGGAAGTACAGGAATGGCCCGGATTTTCTATCTTCTATTTTCTATCAACAAAGACTTGTGATGTTCAAATGTCATGGACAACGAATTTCCAGATAAACCAACAGCTTTTGCAGACAATAATATCATACATACTTTATGCTTTCTATTTATGAATATTACAGAAAATGGAGATGCAATAAAATCCAACATTAGGGGTGATTTGCACTGATTTGAAGTTTAAAGAGCCTAGCCAATCAACGAAATGCTTTAGTTTAGGGTGAGAAGTCAGCCTACAGGATTTATTATTAAATGACAAAATAAGAAGCGTTTATTTGCTTGAGATTCTTGCACCATCCAATTATAAAACAGCATAAAATTATAAAACTCAAGGGGATCACATGGACAACGAATTTCCAGATAAACCAACAGCTTTTGCAGACAGCAATATCATACATACTTTATGCTTTCTATTTATGAATATTACAGAAAATGGACATGCAATAAAATCCAACATTAGGGGTGATTTGCGCTGATTTGAAGTTTAAAGAGCCTAGCCAGTCAACGAAATGCTTTAGTTTAGGGTGAGAAGTCAGCCTACAGGATTTATTATTAAATGACAAAATAAGAAGCGTTTATTTGCTTGAGATTCTTGCACCATCCAATTATAAAACAGCATAAAATTATAAAACTCAAGGGGATTACAGGTACTCACAAAAGGAGCATATGCGATGTATAGCCGAGACGAATACCGACCAGTTACGATGCAGAGGAGCACATGCATGGGAATAAGATTAATAATGAAGGTATACCCTCCCCAAGAGCATACCTACAATAATGGAAGATAAATTATACACAAATTAAAATACTACGGAATCATAAGTTAGTTGTCCGGAATAAATACAAATACAGAGAAATTGTCATGAACTTACCATGTAGAAGTAAGATACAGCATTCAAAGTGGCATAAAATAGAGATCCCGTGTTCAATGTCTGCGCTTGGTAAATAGTGTGGAAATATAAGTACATACATGTGAAAAAAACAAGCAAGCAAGCAGTGGTAGGTGGGACACTTGGAACAGAATACTCCAATAAGGAATTGCCGAATAAGCAACAGAAAGCAGAAATAACCAACCAGGGAACAACTATAACTATAGAGAGCTTCTTTAGAGGGTTTATTTATAACATTACTAGGTGTAGAATGATTTCCCTTGTCAGAAATGCAGATGAATCACCCATAGAAGGTGGATACCACGTGCGTAAAAAAATCAGTATGGGATTACAAAAGGGCCATTTAGGAAGAAAGATCCACTCCATCAATCTTAAGATCTTAGGAGGACAGGCCCCATTCCTCATGTCTAACAGACAATTCAAGAGGTGTAAAACAAGAAATCCAAAAAAAAAATCATTTCAACATACATCACCTACTTATTACAAGGGTCAAGATTCACTACATCATCTTATTATACGCACCTTTATATAGAGATAAAATGTAAAGATCAAGGCAAATATTGCTACAGCTTCATTATCGTAACTTCCAGCCACGGATCTAGAGATATACGATGGGACCTGCAAATAGAGTAGCTTAGTTTCATTTGTTTAAGTAGAGAAATCAAAAGTGACTGTCAACAGTAAACAAAGAAAACCAATGCTCTAGTCTGAACCATTCAGGATATTGTTTACATAATAGAAACTAAAGTATCTATGGCTCCAATAAATATTAATTATAAAAACAGTTAAGATGATAATATCTTTTACCTGATTGTCAACATCTGCAGCACTTAGAAAGGAACAAAGATAGAATCTCTCTGACATATAGAATTTAAAGATAACTTTATTCTCTTTTTTCGGTACACGCTTTTCAGGTAAGCGTTGTTTTGATTAAATTTACAAGTCTAGTTTCCTATAAGCTTCGATCTTTCTGTACCTAACTTTTGCAAAAAAAATATTGACACATTCAACTTTTGCAAAAACAAATCCACGGATATTTTGTATTAAAAATTGCATATTTACCATAGCTAAAACAGCTGCTGCTGTCAGGCCTGCACCTGTACCTTTCACTTCCTACAGAAAAAGATAGTCCAAGATAAACAAATTTGCAAGAGAAAAAATATTATCATGTCCTTCTGTTATTTCTCAAAGGTGTGTGTATGTATGTACGTATGTGCATGTGAGTGTGTGTGTGTGTGTGCATATGAGTGTGTGTGTGTGTGTGTGTGTGTTGGGAGGTCCAGATAATGGTATCAAAAGAAACACAAGGATTCAGAAACATCAACCTTTGTAAGAAGGTAGGTAGCCCAAGCAGCATTAGCAGAAAATATTGGAGCAGTAAACACGCAAACAGTTTCCACCGACAAAGGAATGTTGAGAGCATTGAGAACCCTGTAATTAGCATATATTTGTAAAATTAAACAAATCAACCCACTTAGATTCAGCAGAATGAGAGAAGATCAAAGATGCACTGCATATAAAAACCTACCCCCAAATAGTCCCTGCTGTCAATGTTAATCCAGGATAAACAGTTCCACCAATCACACGACCTAGTGGATACCTAACCAAATGCAATGCATAATGAGCACCAATCAGTAAAAAAATCACAAAAAACATCCAATTCAAAAATGAGAATTACCAGGTCCTGTCGTCAAACCAGTTCCAAAAGTCATATATTCCATTTTTCGTCAAGAACTGAAATAAAAAGTAATGAATATAAGATTTTTTTATAGCTTTAAGGAGAATACAATTCTAACTTCTAAGGAATGATTTCGGGAAATGAATGTTTGAAGATAATTGTATTGAATGAAAAGAAGCATGCGTTTTTGAGGTATGAAATCTTCAGTAAAACAAATGTATCACTATCATGTTTCAAACAAATTAGAACTGGCCATTGAATGGTATAATCATGTAGCATGCTTAACCAAGATACAAATGATGACAAGTTCTAATCAGGACAGATCACCTGAAAATTGCAAAACAGATGGACAAAAGGAGCAATGTTACACTACAAACACAACCGAATTAGAACTATTCTAAGAGAACCCTAAATCATTGCATTTGCAAGACTATCCTATGACCTAAATCTAGCAAGTTTTTAGAAAGCAATCACATTAAAAAGTAAAGAAGATATGGAAACAGCCTCTGAAAATAGTTGCATGCTACTTCAATTCATAATTTTCAGTTTATTAACAACATATAGGTAAGATTGATGTGTGTAGCAAGGCAATCTGACTAACAGAAATGGCCAGTTACTTTAATTCTTTAATACCTAGATGAAGACAACAATGGGCACTTTACACTAAAACAATGTCCAAATTTCTTAGGGCCCAAGACAAGCGCTTAGTAAAAAGGATTACTAGTATTAGTTCCCTGAGATTCAAGATCCACTAATCAGATTCCCAATTACTATTCAGGTTCTTCTATACAAGCAACCTGAGTTATTCAGCTCAGATTTGACACACAAATGCTGAAACTCAGCATAGTAGCTACAAAATATTTAATCTCTGATTGTTTCTTCTAAGGCAGTCGATATAACCTCAGACAACTATTTGAAGTGTTCAACACACTAAAAGCTGTGACGAGGCTCTTTTATTTAAGAAAAAAAACTGAATGAACAAATAAAGATTAACTTGCTTCTCCAAATCCATGAAAACGTTATAAAAACTGCTGAAAACTGTACACTAACACATCTTCTCTGCTGATCCTCCAACCAACAAAACAAAGGCTCTACTGGTCATGGCGCTCATGCTTGCAATACTAACTACCTTCAAAATATGCACATTACTATGCTCAAACAAGACACCAAGCGAAATTCGCATAAAAGAAACGAAAAGCAATCAAGACTCAAGAGAGATTGTGACCTGAGTAACTCGATAGTTAAAATATGGATCAAACTCATGGATGACACTCTCGTATTTGATGACCTGCCAACACATAATTGAATAGAAGTTAGAAATCCAAAATTGAGTAGACTGAGTAAAATTCAACTACCACAAAAAATTCACGACAAAATCATATTTTAGCTGTAATAATGAATTATGTAAGTGCAAGCCCAAACTGATTTGTAAAACCTAAGAAATGATCAGATCTAGTAGCATGTAAGAAAAAGATCTGAGATGACTCACAGAAAAGAGCCGGATCGAGAATGCGACAACTCCAATCAAGATGAGGATAAAGAAGGCGAAAACATTCCCAAATGCGTGCCTTAGAGACGATCCTGTGGCGGTCTCAGAGACCGCCATGGGTGAACAGATAGAGTTCGGAGATGATAGAGGGAGAAGATCGCAGGGATTTAGTGAGAGTTATGTGAAGTCGACGACAGAGAAAACAACACTTCCACTGATTTGAGTTCGCATGAAATTTTTTATTACAATATACTCCCATCAAAAAATTAATCACATTAATCATAGGCAGCCGTTATTTCAACTACAAAATTAAACTTTTGGCATTACATTTTATTACGTTGGCTTTCAACGCACAGATACACAGCCAAAACAAAAAAATGTTACGTGAAATAAAATACGAAATACGTGAAGCGATTGAAAAATACGTAAATTATACACGTTGGAAACCCACGGACGTTGGGTTTCAACATACAAGCATAATTTGAAAAAAGTAGCCGTTGAAAAATAATTGGAAAAAAAAATTAAAAAAAATAATCTCGTACGTTGATAATTCACGTACGTTGGAAACCAACATACATGATTAATTTATTTATTTTTCAACCTACAAAACTTTTTTTTTTTAAAAATAAATAATTACTTTTAGTATATTATACCAATAATAGGTTATATATCACATCTGTCTCTTTGCTTTAGTAGTAAACTGCGCAGCTTGTGTGTGAGGTCTTGATTTCAAATCTCAACACTAACACCACACTATTTTATTTTATTTTTGGGGGAAAATGATGGAAAAAGGAGAGTGAGAGAGTCAAACTTGAGACCTCATGGTGGTTTAATGGAAGTGAAATCAATACTCTAGTGTGTCTTATTGGTCTATATGTAATATTAATACTACAAGATAACAAGGGAACTTACTTTCACCTCACCCTTTTATTAGAAAAACAATTTTTTAAAATATTTAACATTTCATAAATATTTGTACTATTTTTTCGTTTAAAAATAATAATAATATTCATAAAATATTTAATAAATAAATAAAATAGTTTAAAATAATTATAACTACTTTAGTGATCCGTGCCATGCACGAGAAATTACATATTAGTCGTATGAAAATTGTATATCCTTTTAATCGAGTTTGTCAAAAAATTAAGATTAACTTTTTTCTTGTAAAGACTATTTTTAAAAATATTTTTTATTTCATGAAGGTTATGTACGTAGCTTGACTTAATTTTTGTTATCGAAAATAATCCTAATTTTATCGTAAGAATATATATTAACCTTCAACATAATATTTATTCTCAATAAAATAGCTTGTATATTTGTTGTTGAAAGGAATGATAATTTTTTAAGATTTATTTGTTAATATAATTATTCAATCTATTAATAATTGAAATTAAAGATAAAAAAGTAATAATTGTGTAACAAACTAAGCCTAAAATCACTCTAAAAGCTCTAAAAGGCTCAACTTTAATATATAAGAGAGATTTTATCGTAAGAATATATATTAACCTTCAACATAAAATTTATTCTCAATAAAATAGCTTGTATATTTGTTGTTGAAAGAAATGATAATTTTTTAAGATTTATTTGTTAAAATAATTATCCAATCTATTAATAATTAAAATTAAAGATAAAAAGTAATAATTGTATGGCAAACTAAGCCTAAAATCACTCTAAGAACTCTAAAAGGCTCAACTTTAATATATAAGATAGATATAATAAAATTTTAATTTTAATATATTATTTTACTTGTTTTTAGTAAAACTTATATATTTTTTACGATAAAAAATAATGATAATCAATATTATTCCAAATATAATCTCTCTATATTTTATTTTTTTTGAAATAATATATATTGATAATAAAACCAAAAAATATAAAGAGAATATATTGTATAATCAAACCAAAAAATATATTATTTAATCATAGTTTACTTATCAATTGTCATACATTGTATAAATTTTGTAAAAACAAGTGAACTTGTTTTCACCTCATCATTTTATTATAAAAACGGTTTTACTAATATTTAATATTTCATAATTATTTTACAAATTTTTACGTTTACAAAACGAGTAATGGTGCGGAAACTGAGTAAATCCGACTTAAATCGAATAATGGCGCGAAAATCGAGAAAAAACGGACTTAGAATGACAAATGGCATGAAAATCGAGAAAAACGGGATTAAAACGAGAAACGGCGCGAAAATCGAGTAAAACGAGAAATGACGCGAAAATCGAGTAAAAGGGACTTAAAACAAGCCAAAAAACTTGAAAAATAACTTGATAAGGGAAGAAGTATTTAGCAAAAAAAAACTTGAAAAATGATGTGATAAATGGATTGTTTGGCCCAAATCGTTTAAACGCCTTAAAACGATAAAAATTAAAATTTCAAAATTGTAACATGATAGAAAATAAAGCCCATAGTCGTTTTCATTTGTCGGAATCGAAAAAAAATCATCGAAAACGTCAGCGGGTATAATAAGGCCGAATGAAAATTTAATGAGGCCCGTTATAAAAAAACGACATAAAACGGCTTAATAGGACCTTAAACCGCAAAAAACTTGAAATGTAAAAGTTGTATTTGAGCATTACCAATATGACGGTTTCGTTTTTATAAGAAATTAACAAAATGAACTCTTCTAAATATCTAAACGAGCACTTTCACCTACTAACGAGTTAATCTCAAGTATATAAGTCATATAGTTTTACTCATATATGTGTGATATCACTTTGTTACTCAAATAAAGTTTATATAAAACTTTCATTAAATGTTATGAAACACTAAAATAATCCAAAATAACGACATTTCACATCTTCGTATTGTCGCTATTGCTTGTTTAATCATATATGTATGAGTATTTCATTAAAACTTTCATTAAATATCGAGTAACCAAGCAATAAGGACAATACGAAGATGTGAAATG
This sequence comes from Oxyria digyna, assembly GCA_029168935.1. NCBI lineage: Eukaryota > Viridiplantae > Streptophyta > Magnoliopsida > Caryophyllales > Polygonaceae > Oxyria > Oxyria digyna. The sequence continues at coordinate 3,518,625 of JAPVLV010000017.1, forward strand.
TCTTTATTTTGGATTATTTGAGTGTTTCATAACATTTAATGAAAGTTTTATATAAACTTTATTTGAGTAACGAAGTGATATCACACACATATGAGTAAACTATACAACTTATATACTTGAGATTAACTCGTTACTAGGTGAAAGTACTTGTTTAGATATTTCGAAGTGTTCATTTTGTTATTTTCTTATAAAAACGAAAGCGTCATATTGATAATGTTCAAATACTACTTTTACATTTCAAGTTTTTTGCGGTTTAAGGTCTATTAAGCCGTTTACATTCACTATCCACTATCCACATTCACTATCCATTATCCAAGCCCTATACCTTATACCCTATACCTTATCCACATTTTACTCGATTTGCGTGCCAGTTCTCGTTTTAAGACGTTTTTACTCGGTTTCACGCCATTGGTCTTTCTAAGTCGGTTTTACTCGGTTTCTGCGTCATTGGTCGTCCTAAGTCGGTTTTACTCGGTTTTCGCGTCATTGGTCGTTCTAAGTCGGTTTTCCTCGGTTTTAGCGCCATTGGTCGTTCTAAGTCGTTTTTACTCAGTTTCCGCGCCATTAGTCATTCTAAGTCGTTTTTACTCGGTTTTCGTGCCATTAGTCGTTCTAAGTCGGTTTTACTCGGTTTTCGCGCCATTGGTCGTTCTAAGTCGGTTTTCCTCAGTTTTCGCGCCATTGGTCGTTCTAAGTCATTTTTACTCGGTTTTCGCGCCATTAGTCGTTCTAAGTCGGTTTTCCTCGGTTTTTGCGCCATTAGTCGTTCTAAGTCAGTTTTACTCGGTTTTCGTGCCATTAGTCGTTCTAAGTCGGTTTTACTTGGTTTTCGTGCCATTAGTCGTTATAAGTCGGTTTTACTCGGTTTTCATGCCATTAATCATTTTTACTCGGTTTTCGCGCCATTACAAGCCTTTAACCCTAATTTCCCATCGTGTTCTTGAGTGTTAAGATTGTTACCGTCTAGTTTGATCATTTCCCTACAATTGCTTCGTTATCATCCCGTTGATTATCTAGCTACAAACAGTTAGAAGTTGTGATTGTAAGTTAGCCACATGGTCAAATATCTCTAATACGCATTGAAACCAAGTTTCATTCTATTATGACATCATTGGGATGTCGTTTTGCCAAATTGGGCCTTAGGACCATTTAAGGCCTTTTAGCGTTTACTCATAGTTTCAAGCCTCGTTCAGTGTCAGCGAGACCTTATTGTGACTTTATATACCTCTAATATTAATTGTAACCAAGTTTCAATCTATTATAACATCGTTTAGTCGTTGTTTTGCCAAAATCAAGATAAAACTACAAAATTTATACAATGTATGATAATTGATAAGTAAACAAAGATTAAATAATATATTTTTTGGTTTGATTATACTCTATATTCTCTTTATATTTTTTTATTTTATTATCAATATATATTATTTCAAAAAAAAATAAAAATATAGAGAGATTATATTGGGAATAATATTGATTATCATTATTTTTTATCTTAAAAAATATATAAGTTTTACTAAAAACAAGTAAAATAATATATTAAAATTAAAAATTTATTTTATTTTTGAAATTTTAGTATATTTTTAAAATGTTAAATTAAATTTTTAAAATATTATAATTATTTTAAACTATTTTATTTATTTATTAAATATTTTATGAATATTATTATTATTTTTAAACAAAAAAAATAGTACAAATAATTATGAAATGTTAAATATTTTTATTTTTTTTTTCTAATAAAAGGGTGAGGTGAAAGTAAGTTCTCTTGTTATCTTGTAGTATTAATATTACATATAGACAAATAAGACACAGTAGTGTAGTGGTTTCACTTTCATTATACTTCCATGAGGTCTCAAGTTTGACTCTCCCACTCCCCTTTTTCCATCATTTTTCCCCAAAAATAAAATAGTGTGGTGTTAGTGTTGAGATTTGAACTCAAGACCTCACATACACAAGCTGTGCACTTTACCACTAGAGCAAAGAGACAGATGTGATATTTAACCTATTATTTGTATAATATACTAAAAGTAATTATTATTATTTTTAAAAAAACGTTTTGTACGTTGAAAAAAAAAAATTAATCCCGTAGGTTGGAAACCAACGTACGTGGATTATCAACGTACGGGATTTTTTATTTTTATTTTTTTTCCAAATATTTTTCAACGGCTATTTTTTTCAAATTATACATGTACGTTGTGTATTTCGTATTTTTAAAAAATTATATACGTATAGCCCGAGGATAATACGTATACAAAATATTTTGCCTATACGTTGGATTTCAACGTAAAAAAATGTAGTGTAGAAAGTTAAAAAATGTAGTGGAAATAGTTCGCACGTAATAATACTAAGATAATAAGGATGAAATTAAACATTTAATTGCAAAAAAATGCTCACTTTTAATTTAAATGAAACTAGAGTCGAAAATTACAGGTTTTTTATATGGCTTAACATTATTAAATAGACGTCTTAAAATTAAATTAAGGCTAATCATGTTCACAACCTCTAAATGCAAAGATGTAACATCGACAAAGTTAAATTTGTAAACAAAATCAATTAGGAAAATGACAATGATTTCTTTGGATGGAAAAAAAAGTCACTCTAGCCCCTCCAAATATGAATACATCAATATCCATGCATAATTTGTTTTCTTAATATGAATAGTTAAGCAACGCATCATAAACGAAAGTTAGATAACTTGTTGATTTAAGCTTTGATTACTCTTTTTTTCATGAATTTGTTATGATTTACGCCAAACCTTTTTTAATATCAATTTTTTCAATACATTAACTCAGTGCATTAACTCGGTGTCAATTGACATTAGTTTGTCAAAGTCATGAACTTTTATATAGATATAGATGAGAATGTGAACTGTCTCAAAAAGACAAGAGAGATGACTAGTATCTACCTGCATTAATAGGGTGATGCTATATACACTCATTTTTTTGTCTATTTAGACTCAGATACCCACGCACTCGCAACGCGTGGGCGTGGCTAGGTACCCACGCACACGCAACGCGTAGGCGTACGTTTAAAACGGATATCCGACCATTAAAGTCACGCCCACGCAACGCGTGTGCGTGGGTATTTTGATAAAATATTACGCCTGCGCAAACCGTACCCGTAGGGCAATTTCGGAAATATTAAAATATACCCACGCACACGCAACGCGTGGGCATGGGTGTTTTAAAATATACCCACTGTGCAAGGATGTTTTCAAAAATATACCCACACGTACGCGTTGCGTGTGCGTGGGTATAGTTGCGTGCGTGTGGGTATAGTGGTAGAAAAACTGGGGGCAAGAAAATAAGAACAAAAAACACAAGGGGGGTAAATTGGAAGAAAACCAGGATTAATTAAGGTCATACTTTTTGCTGTAAAACGAGAGGTGGGTCGAAGATCTCCGACATTCCGAGGGTGCCCACATCTTCTTTGAAAGAGAGCTTCTCTGCGTAGCCCAGGGACATGGTGGGATTTTGCTGCCTTTGGAAAGATTCGTTCGTTCACCTTTTTCCCCTTTTTTTTAAATTTTTTTTGTTGGGTTTTGTCTTTGCCCTGAGATGAGTGAGGGGGGCGAAGTGGAGAGGGGAATTTTGGGACGGCAGAGAGACAGCGGTAGGACCAGAAGAACAACGGCACACAGCAACAACAATCTGATGAATGAAGAGAGAGATGGGGTTAAAACCAAACAAAAAAGGCACGCCCACGCAACGCAAGTGCGTGGGTCTTGATTTTAAGTTTTGTTTTTTTTCCGATTATGACCTACGCGTATATGAAGCGTGGGATTGACAAAAAAAATTATACCCACGCACACGCTTTGCGTACCCGTGGATTAAATGTTTCGGATATCCATAAAATTGTCTCGCACACGCGTTGTGTATGCGTGGGTCATACCCACGCCCACGCGTCGCAACTGCGTGGGGTATTGAGTGTATATAGACAAAAAAATGAGTGTATATAGCCGTTACGCATTAATATCTCTTTTTCGGGCTTAGTTTGAGTAGTTCCTTGGTTTGTACATCTAACAGTAAGAGTCATATCATCCATTTTGTTTCCATTCAAACCTGCACAAGCAATGTCTGTCACACTAGGATCTTGGTAAACACAAATGCATAGCCTTTTGAGTTTCATTGTAACTAACCACAAGGTCAGACTCCATTGCAACAATTCAAAGAACCAACAAGTACATATCAATGAACCACCATGAAAATGTAATGAACCTAAGGCTAATCTCAATCTAAAGCTTTCTGATGACACATTCTTTTTCCCCTATGACCTAGCAAAACAGTACTTGAACAAATCACAATCTCAAATCAAAGGTAACAATATGAAATCCCAAATCACTAAATAATAGAGAGAAGAAGGTGAGCGTCTTACTTTAACATGCTTGTTGTAATACTTCGCAACACCAGCTTTGTGAGCAGCTGCTCGGATGACTGCCATTTCTTGCGTTTCCTCGCGAATTTGGAGTTCCATCCTCATCCTTTCATCATTGGTGTCTGAGTCATAGTGAAGGATTCTTTCATTCGGGAACAGGATTTCCACTGGAACCACAACTTCGACCCCGTACGCGAGAGTGAAAGGACTCTCCCCCGTTGTTTTTTTTACTGTGGTGCGGTTGACCCAAAGGGTAAGTGGTAGAACCTTAGCCCACCTGCCCTTGGCACCTTCTAGTCTCTTCTTTAGATCCATAACTATACTTTTGTTGACGGCCTCCACTTGCCCATTGCAGTGAGGATGCGCTACGGAAGCAATTTTCAAGTGAACGCCCAAGTCATTGCACCAAGTTAACAACTGCGGTGAATTGAATTGAGGTCCCCGATCTGTAACAATTTCCCGAGGTAAGCCATAACGACAGATAATATTTTTCCACAAAAACTTCTTCACAATGGGGACTGTCGTTGACGCGACTGCCTCGGCCTCAACCCACTTTGTGAAATAGTCCACTACTACAATAATATACTCGAGTTGGTCAGGAGCTTTAGGTTTGAATGTGCCAAGAAGGTCCAACCCCCACATCGCGAAGGGGATGGGACTTCCCATAATCTGAAGCTCTACCCCTGGTTGATGAGAGGCAGGGGCGAAGTACTGGCATGCTTGACAAGCTCGCGTCATTTCCTGAGCGTCCTGTCTCATCGTAGGCCAGAAATGGCCTTGGCGTAAGGCTTTATACACCAGTGACCTCCATCCCGCGTGTGTTCCACACAGCCCAGCATGCAATTCCTCAAGATAGGATTTCGTCGAATAATAATCCATGCACTTGAGTTCACAAGGGTCACCCCCTCTCTTGTAAAGTTCACCTTTACTGATGTAAAAGCGTGCAGCTTTCCTCTTCAACTGCGCGAGCTCTTTTGGCTCAGAAGGACCGCGACCATTTTTGAGATAGTCAATGATTGGGCGACGCCAATCTTCAGTCGAGGTGTTGATCGTCATCATCTCAATCTCGCGACTGATGGCGCTTTCTTCTTTTACCAGGAATAGATATTTCGGGGGACCCCCTTTCAACACCATGAATCCTGACCTTTGCTCGCGTTCTTCCTTGGGACCTTCCCAACTCACACCCTTCTTCGCGAGCTCATCTGCCTTTTGATTCTGTTCCCTCGGGATTGCTTTGATTTCAAAGTGCATGAATAATGAGGTCAATGTCGCGACCCTGGCGTGATACTGTGGGAGATTCCCGGTTCTTTCCTCGTAAAGTCCCTGCACTTGTTTCACAACAACTTCGGAATCACATCGACAAGATAACACAGAGATTGAGAGGCCAACGGCCAGTTGTAGTCCCGCGATCAGAGCCTCATACTCAGCTTCATTGTTCGTGGGCTTGAATTTGAGAGCTATGGCGTGGCTTATCTCGTCTCCTGTAGGCGATGTTAGGATCACGTATGCCCCACATCCTTCATCATTCACCGCTCCATCAGTATGCATCACCTACATTACTTGTTCGCCATAAGGGTTCAGGGTTTCTCCTTCTCTGAAACTTGTTTCTACTATAAAGTCAGCAAGTGCTTGAGCCTTAATAGCAGGTCTGGGGCGATACACCACATCAAATTCTGACATTTCAATCACCCACTTCGTGAGCCTCCCTGCTACTGTTGGTTTGGTCATGAAACCATGGAGTGGCAAATCTGTCAAAGTTTCGATCGGGTGTGCATGAAAGTAGGGCTGTAACTTTCGAGCAGCTGTCACCAACGTGAGTACAGACTTTTCCACTGGGGAGTATCGCGTTTCCGCTGGTAACAAGGCTCGGCTAACAAAGTACACTGGTTTTTCTGACTCGCGAACAAGGACCGCACTTACTGCTTTTGAGCTCGCTGCGAGATATAATTGGAGGGTTTCCCCCGGGACGGGAGAGGACAAGATCGGGAGCCTCGACAAGTGCTCTTTAAGGCTCGCGAAGGCCTGATCACATTCTTCAGTCCACTCGAAGTTCTTTGGTTTTTTCAAGATCTCGAAGAATGGGAGGTTGTGTTCTGCTAACTTGGCACAGAATCTTCCCAAATAGTTCACTCTGCCCACAAACCTTTCGACTTCATGCGTTGATCGTGGTGGTTGAAGATCGAGCACCGCTTTGACTTTATCCGGGTTAACTTCCACACCCCTAGCGCTGATCATGAAGCCCAAGAACTTTCCTTCTGTGACCCCGAACACGCACTTGTCTGGGTTCAGACTCATTCCATACTTTCTAAGAGTCGCGAAGACTTCTGCCAAATCGCGAGCATGATCGCTCTGCTGCTTACTCTTCACAACGATGTCATCAACATACGCCTCGACGGTGTCCCCTATCTGATCACTAAAAATACGATCGACCAATCTCTGGAATGTAGCCCCTGCGTTCTTTAGACCAAAAGGCATCACCTTGTAGCAGAAAGTTCCTTTATCTGTTATGAAGGAAGTGTGCTCTGAGACTAATGGATTCATCATGACCTGGTTATAACCTGAGTACGCATCCAAGAAGTTGAGTGCCTCGTGTCCTGCGGTAGAGTCTACAAGCTGGTCAATAGAGGGTAGCGGGTAACTGTCCTTTGGACAAGCCTTGTTCAGGTCGGTGAAGTCTACACACATTCTCCACTATCCTGTTCCCTTCTTCGCGACCATAACAACGTTGGCCAGCCACGCTGGGTACTGAACTGGTCTCACGAATCCGGCCTTCAAGAGCTTCACGAGCTCTACGGCTACGGCTTCATTCTTTGGCCCTACCTATTTTCTCTTCCTTTGTCTTTTGGGGATTATCTCGTTGCTAATGTTCAGAGAGTGAGTAATGACAGAGGGTGGTATTCCCTTTAAATCCTTGGGGGACCAGGCGAAGACGTCTCGCGACTCAGATAGCAACTTTTCAACTTCTCCCATCACCATGGGGTCGAGGTTTCCTCCCACAAACAACTTCTCTTCCTTGTTTCCAAAAGGGGTGATTTCCTGAGTTTCGAATCCGGTAAACTTTGCCTTGTCTACTTCTCCATCAGAATTCTGAGATCTCGGGGGCTCGCGAACATCTAAATCCGCTTCTTCCTCGACGTTGGGCATGCCCAGGACGAAAAGTTGATTCGCGAGCAAAGGTGTATCTCCCCCCTTCTCGGATTTGATATAACACGAGATACTCTCGTTCTCAACTCCCGTCGCGACCCCTGTTCCTGAAGGTGTGGGAAACTTTATACAGAAATGGCTCATGGATACGACCGCATCGAACTTGCATAGTGTCCCTCTCCCGGTGATTGCGTTATATGAAGAACTTGTCGGGATGATGACAAAATCGATCTTCTCAGATCTTCGCGGTCCTGTTTCATTACCCATTACTACATCCAAAGTCACCACTCCCAGAGCGGTGACCCTTTCACCCGCAAACCCCACCAGAGTGGTTCGCGTTGGTCTTTTCATTCGAGGGTCAACCCCTAACTTCTCGAAGGCATCCAGATACAAAATGTCGGCAGAACTACCCGTGTCGACTAGAATGTGACTAACTAACTTTGTGCCAATCTATAGGTGTACGACTAGGGGATCACCAGAAGAGACCGCCCATTCATTAACTTCTTTGTTAGAGAAAACAAGCTGATATGGTTCTCTGGGGGGAGGCTTCGCGATACTCATAACCGGAAGACCGCGATGCAATGGAGCGTTGATCATCTTTTGCAGCTCGCGTCTGTTTGGGGGAATTGGGACATGCTTCCCGGCTATGGTTCCCACATGGTCGTCCGGCCTCGGGAAGTTTTGTTGTTGATTGCATTGAGGTGGATTAGGATCAATCGCGTCCTCTTCTGAATGGTCCCATTGTTATGTCCTCCTCTGAATGGTCCTCGACCAGGATTTCTTCCACTCCTGCCTTGATTATTTCCTCCGCCCCTCTGATTCATGAGAACGGTTCTTTGCTCGGGTTCATTGTTCAATCTAGGACCATTCCTGCATTCGTCCGTGTTGTGAGTAGTGGAGTTGTGGTTAGCACACCACATTCCATCGCGACCATGGCCTCGGCCACCATTGCCTCGGCCGCGACCCCTGTGATTGACATTATCATCTCTCTGGTTCATAATATTCTAAGCCTGAAACTGATTCTGATCTGTGTTCTGTCCGTAATCCTGATATTGATTCTGATTCTGATGCTGGGTGACTAATCCCGGAGCTCGCGAATTGTTTTGTCCCTGATCATACTGCTGTCTTTTATTTCCCCAACTCTGGTTGCCTTTCTTGGAACTCTGACCCTGGTTATGGTCCTGCTTGCTTTGTCCCCCTCCCACCGAGGGAGTGCTTGAGTAGGTCTCAACCTGAATCTCAACATAAGCCCTTTCTAACATGGCCTGGTAAGACTGCTCTTGTTTCCTGTAAAGGTGCTTCTTGAATTCGCTTCCGTCTGCCAATCCGTTTAGGAACGCGACTCTAGCGGTCTTGTCATCAAAATCATCAGCCTCTAAAACCATCGGCGAAAATCTCTTCACATACTCCTTAAGACTTTCACCTGCCTTTTGCTTGATCCCGACCACTTCCTGCATAGTGATTTTTCTCTTTTTTGAAGAGTCAAAATGTAGCAAAAACCCTTTCTCGATGTCCGCGAAGCAAGAAATACTCCCGGGAGGCTGATTTAACATCCATGTCATGGCCGTATCAGCGAGTGTTCCCGGGAAACCTTTGCACATAGTGGCCTCATCAGGTCCCCTCGCGATCATGGCATACTTGTATCGCGTAAGATGCTCCTTAGGATCCCCTTTACCAGTGTACTCTTTGATAGTCGGGAATATGAAGTCCGGCAACGGAGGGGCTATGATGATGTGCTCTGCAAAAGCTGTAGGACCGAACATGGTCGAGAAATTGAGTGGAGGGTTTGCATGGTAAGCAGGGTTCTGGTATACGTCGCGATTATAGCTTGGGGCACCATAGTGGTCGCGTTGCCCATACACGGGGTAATATGCTTGACCTCGACCATCATAGCGACTACCATGCTGAGAGTTGTAATGCTCTTGGTGACTCATCGGGGCCTGATTTAGATCAAACCCTCCATGTCTGGCCTCGCGGACGACATTCCTTCCTCTTGGCATCCTGGAGACTGAAACCCTGTCGTCAGGGTTAACTTCGGCCACCTGTTCATCGAGGATAACTTCTCGTTCCTCGTGATTAGCCTGCTCATCGCGAGGCTCTACTCTCTGATTGGCTGCGTTCTGGGCAACTGGGGCGCCCTGTGCCACCCAAGCGTTGAAAAGTGCGTTCTGCTCCCGCGGAATAGTGACGAGGTCAGGTTCTTCCTCGTCTACGCGAGGGAGAATCGGGTTGAGAGCATTTTGAGTCCCGGGACCCGCTTGTAACAGGGTGTTGTTCGCTGTGCCACTTCTACCAGTATCGCCCATGATACTGTCCTTCGCGAACTGATTCTTGAGATTTCAAAGGGAACTAGCTGCGCGAGGAGGTCCCCACGGTCGGCGCCAGTGTTGGAGCCAAGATGTTCGCGATCTCGCAATCAACACCTCGCTAGATCTGGCCAGTAATAAATCTTCAAGTACTGGAGACCTCCTTTACGCCAACTGGAACAACAACTTGTAATTCATCTTCATCTGGATCAAAATATGCGTTTTTACGCTGTTCTTCGTGTTCTTCAGCTCCAAAAACACCTGCACAACCAAACCGGAAGGTTGGACCCCCTGATTTGGCTCTCCGACGCCCAAGTCAGTAACGATCACAGGTAAACGAGATTAACACCTCAAATAACACTAGAATGCAGCAAAGCAGAAGAAGATAACGATTAAAGTATACAACCAAAACAATGAAACCTCACGAACCAGCACAATGGAACAGTAAAATAGTGAAACTCAGCCAAACATCACGATTCACACCTCAAAAGCACGACTACGATACCGAGAGCCAGAATCCAGGTACCGATCATCCGATTCTCTATGAGTAGAGATGAATCGGGACCAATGAGACGATCTCGAGAATGAGGGCTCGTCTCTTGTGTTTCTTTCTTGCTCAAGGGGAATGCTCTCAATTGTCACTGCCCTTTTCTCTCTCCTTTCGGTTAGGATTTATATCCAGGTCGCGGGCCCCACACAATCCGGTGTTATTCTTTATATCTATTGGGCCCCTCATTGGGCCTTTCCGTCTCGATCTCTTCAATGACTTCTTGGGCTCGCGGTTCACCAGACCGTCGCGAACCGGGTTCGTATTCACCGCGAGAACCGGTTCCAACAAATGTCTTCTTTACTTCCTTTTTGTCGATCAGTAGGAATAACCATATGGCTTTAGAGTAATCATCAATTATTGTATGAAAGAAATATGCTCCGCAAGGGGAGGCTTTTTGGTAAGGACCCCATAGGTCACAATGTATCAAATCGAATGCGTTTTCAACCCATGAGTAACTCAATGGAAATTTAATTCTAGTTTGCTTTGCATGATGGCATGCATCACAAATCTTAACAGAACCTGAACTATCCATACATTATTTTATCAAAATTAAAACATTATTTGAGGGATACCCCATTCCCCCATGCCACACTTCCTTTGTCAAGCTTGTTTTCTTTTCCACAAGAAATTTGTAAGAGACCGGCATGAGGTAGTAAAGGTCTTATGTACGCCAGTTCTAGATAACACACACATTTTCATAAAATTGAAGAAGGCCTCCTGATGTTGTCAATTGGGTTACAAACACTAGGTCACAGTCACAGTTGGGCACATAAAGAACATTTCTAAGTGACAATATATCACAAATTGGAATAGATCCTGTCATCCTGCCATGTTTGTCTCAGGAACCCTTTCGTCTGCCATTTTTATCTTGAATCCTCCTATTTTGGTAATTTCACTGAAGCAATCCTTATGTCCTGTCATGTGATTTGTCGCTCTGGAATCAAAATCCAAATTAAATCATAACCCATATTTGTCATTGTGTCTTATCCTGTTTACATGAAGGATTTGGGGCCTCTTAAGTACTTCATTGGTCTTGAAATTGCTCGCAACTCTTCAGGTATATTTGTCTCTCAACGTAAGTATGCTTTGGATATTTTGGCTGAATCTGGGTTGCTTGGTTGCAAACCTAGCAAGTTTCCTATGGATTCACATCATCAGTTGGGCAAGATTAATGGCCCAGCATTACAGGAGCCTGAGCGGTATCGACGATTGGTAGGTCGTCTTATTTATTTGACTATCACTAGACCTGAGCTTTGCTACTCTGTGCACGTTTTATCCCAGTTTATGCAACATCCACTTCTTGATCATTGGCAAGCTGCATTACGTGTTTTGCGTTATCTGAAGGGACACCCTGGACAAGGCCTTCATTTATCGTCCTCTAGCTCTCTTCGTTTGTCTTCTTTTTGTGATTCTGATTGGGGAAGTTGCCCCACGACGCGTCGCTCTATTAGTGGCTATTTCATCATGCTTGGAGAATCACCTGTCTCTTGGAAAACGAAGAAGCAAGCTACTGTCTCTAGATCATCGGCTGAAGCTGAATATCGTGCCATGGCTGGTACATGTAGTGAGATCACTTGGTTGAGGTATCTCCTTTCATCTTTGGGAGTTCATCATTCGACTCTTGTTCGTATATATTGTGATGGTCAGGCTGCATTACATATTGCAGCGAACCCCGTGTTTCATGAGCGCACGAAACACATTGAGATCGATTGTCATTATGTTTGTGATATGATTGTTGCTGGTCTGGTAGCTACTGCTCACATTTCGACGACTCAGCAACCCGCAGATATCTTCACGAAGGCACTTGGAGAAAAGTCGTTTCAATTTCTTATGCGCAAGTTGGGCCTTGTTGATCCACATGCTCGAACTTGAGGGGGTATTAGAGATATATTAGTATTAATTGATAATGTTTATATTATTGCCTTTTGTGTAGATCTCTCTTTCTTGTATCTAGGTATATATATATGCCCTTGAGAGGCTAATGAGAACAGACAATAATTTTCCCAAAACCTAATTGTTTCAACCTGGTATAGTACAGTGAACCTGCATAAACAAATCTTTGAACTTTAGTGTTTTTTTGTTCGTTTTTACCTCTAGCTTCTTTTTTGTTATTGGAAAAGTGAATGCTTGATAGAAGCATGAGTTTTTGGATTGTAAGCTTAGTCATTCAATTATATTTTTTAACTTCTCTTAGTACTCATCAATCATCAGTAAATGAAATATGTTGAACAGTAAATATGAGAGATACGAAATGCTCCAAAATCTATCCTGAGTTGAGAGATTATTTCATTTTGTTAGCAGGTTTGGACTGACCTTTTCAAAAATAGTTATCTTTAAGAGTCGGTTTACAAGAAGCCTTGACTTGCAGCTTATGTTACTATGTCTTGTGTTCGAAACTCATTTTTATTTTCAAATGGTTCGTATATATAGATATAAGTTCGAGAGTGGAAGCTCAAAAGGCTGAGTTACTAGTGTAGTTCATTACTTAAATTGCAGATTCATGATTTTGTAAATAACGGTACCTTAGGTTCATGCTAATATGGTTGTAGGTTCAAGGTACATGTATACATGTTCATGCTTGTTGAAAGTGGTACTTTAAATTCTTTTCACGACCTCGTTTCTTTATGCACCTGTTGTGGGATTTATGCACCTGTCATGAACACATGTTTATAGTGTTTCTCAAATGAAAAGTAATATTGGGTTTGGATTGGTTTGTGATACATGGAAGGGATCATGTCGCGCTTATAATGACGTGTGACCGCCATGATCCAATCAGTTCTGATTCGATTAAGAATATTTGAACTTAATATAGAAGTGCACATTAAATGTTATTAAGCCATGAAGTCGACACAAAGGCCAAGTGGGAGAATGTAAGAATATTTAATATACGTTCATGTGGCCTATGTGTCTTTCGGTTTAATTATAAAGATTAAGTTCATATTATATATCGGAGTTTTAACATTATAGTCGATATCGTGATGGATCGGTCTCGGTTAAAGTAGTTAGAATTCGGGGTATTGATTATCCCTCGTCCCTTGCCTAATTATGTTTAATCTCCTTTATATATATAGTGGCAGTTACCAAAATAACTGCCATGTACGTGGGTATATATATATAGGGGTGGTTCTACGGTTAAAGTGGTTTTTTTGATAGCAAAATCTTGTGAGACATTCACAATGAGTGAAAAACCGTAGCCATCAGGAGACAAAAAGGTTGATTTTGCAAAGAGCAAATTAAAAGTAAGGATTAAGGGAGGAGAACAAGTCATCGTCTTGATTGATTATTGTGAAGACTAATTGAACATGGATCAAGGTTAGTTATTTCTATATCTCTCCTTGATAATTATAGGGTTGGATCATATTAAGTCTAGATCCATTTGGGGTTGATTTCATGTCTAGAAATCATTAAGTTTCTTACAATTGGTATCATAGCGGTTTAGACTTGTATGATTCACCGTTAAATTGACATGAGAACAAAATTGTATTGTTAATTTCAATGGGTTTCCGCTGAAATGATTTCCTGTTGAGATTTGAGATCTGTTCACATGGCATTTAAAGGATTTTGTTCTTAAACCCCGTTCACGTTGAGTTATAGGAGTCATGGTTTAAATTGCCTGGATTCAAAATACATGCATGCTTGTCGGTTATGTGCAGTTACACGTACACGTACATGATATTCCCCATTATATATTGCATGTTTGTTACTTGATTCATTAATGAATGATGATCAGGCCATAGATAATTAAATACTATTATCTAATCGACATAGATGATTCCGGTTACATGACCAGTATATGGTTTTATACCTGATTTGAGTGTCATTTATGTTTGATTATAATTTAGTATTTTAGATACATTATTAAGACGGGTAATTTATGTTATGAATTGTTAACACATTATACGATTAATTTTACCCATTAAGATTCAATGTCTGGATTGTGTATGACATGCTAGTCACCAAAGTGGCCGTGTTATACTCTATTTGGATAATTGAAATAATAGTATAATTTAATTGATCATGATTATAGAGATGCTATGAATGATATAAAAGTTTGATTGATCAATTGCATTATTGACTATATTCTAGGAGATCACCCAAAGGTGGGTCATTGAATGTAGTTAATAAAATAAAAGGATTTGGTCATTACTATGCGGGTAGAATAGTATGTGTATCCAAAGATAGCATGCTTGTTCGACTTATGCACGTTGAGATTAATCGTTAAAGTATGATTTTTGGCATCAATGATAGTGTTGTGTTTGAGTATTGCCCAAAGGTTACTTGAATGCATGATTTAAGGATTTCATGACTATATCTGAATTTGTATTAGAGTTCTCAAAGCACTAATAGGTAAGCATGTATTAATGTTTGCAGCTTCATCAAATATGTTTGCATCTGCAAACTCTGTCGTAAAGTTCAATGGGCTTAATTATGATGAATGGTCTGAATAGATCCGGTTTACACTGGGTATGATGGCATTAGACCTAGCAATATTAATAGAGGAACCCTCGGCCATTACAGATGAAAGCTCCATTACTGAAAAGTCTCGTTATGAGGCGTGGGAGCGATCTAACAGGTTGAGTCTAAACCTCATGAGGATGACGATGGCTGAAAGTATTAAGCCATCTATGCCTAAGACAGAGAATGCTAAGGATTTCATGCGCATAATTAAGGAGTGTTCACAATCGGATTTGGCGGACAAGTCTATTGTAGGAAGCCTCATGTGTCAGCTAACTACAAAGAAGTTTGACTGGTCTCAGCCTATCCATGATCATGTGACGCACATGTCTAACTTGGCAGCAAAGTTAAAGACCTTGGGAATGGATGTTAATGAAACATTCTTGGTTCAGTTCATCATTAACTCTCTACCTTTTGAGTTTGGCCAGTTCCAGGTGAACTACAACACCATTAAGGATAAATGGAACTTTCAGGAATTAAAGGCCATGTTGGTTCAAGAGGAGGGGAGATTAAAGAAGATGAAGGATCAAGCTATTCATCTCATAGGTCATGATGGTGCCAGCAGCAGTAAAGGGAAACCAAGTAAGAAGGATAAGAAGAAGGATAAGGCCTTTAGTAAGGGACCCGAGGGCCAAATCCGAAAGGAGAAGAAGTGTTTCTTTTGCAAGAAATCGGGACACTTCAAGAAAGATTGTCCGAAAAGGAAGGCTTGGTTCGATAAGAAAGGTACACATTATGGTTTTGTTTGTTTTGAATCGAACCTTATAGAAGTGCCTAATAATACTTGGTGGATAGATTCTGGTGCTACTACTCATGTGTCTCATATTAAACAGGGATTCAGTTCGATCCAGCCCATAAGAGGAGCTGAACAATACTTGTTCATGGGGAACAGGATGAAGGCACGAATTGAGGGCATTGGGACTTATAGATTGATCTTAGACACTGGTTGTCATATAGATCTTGAAGGATGTCTTTATGTACCAGAATGTGCTAGAAATCTTGTTTCTGTAAGTAGATTGGACAATTTAGGATTTTATGTTAAGTTTGGACATGGTGGTTTTTCACTGTATCGAAATGATTTCTATTATGGTAGTGGTACTTTGATTGATTCACTTTATAGGTTCAATCTTGATGTTAAGTTTTCTGATTCCTTGTTTCATATTGAAAGTCAGGGCATTAAACGTAGTGCATCTAATGAAAGTTCTGCTTTCTTGTGGCATCAAATATTAGGTCATATTTCCAAGGAAAGAATAATGAGGTTGGTAAAGAATGATATTCTTCCTCAGTTGGATTTTAGTGACTTAGATGTGTGTGTGGACTGCATTAAAGGCAAGCAGACCAAGCACATAGTAAAGAAGCCAGCCACGAGAAGCACTCAGCTTCTTGAGTTAATTCACACCGATATATGTGGTCCATTTGACGCTCCTTCATGGAGCGGTGAAAAGTATTTTATCACCTTTATTGATGATTACTCACGTTATGGATATGTATATCTACTGCATGAAAAGTCTCAATCAGTGAACGTCCTAGAGGTGTTCATTAATGAAGTGGAAAGGCAGTTAGATAGAAAAGTAAAAGTAGTGAGATCGGATAGAGGTGGTGAGTTTTATGGGAAATTCAATGAAAGTGGACAATGTCCAGGTCCATTTGCAAAGTTGCTTGAAAGTAGAGGTATTTGTGCACAATATACAATGCCAGGTACACCTCAGCAGAATGGTGTAGCTGAGAGGCGGAATCGTACATTAATGGGAATGGTTAGGAGCATGTTAAGTAATTGTTCATTACCTCTTTCATTATGGATATATGCATTAAAAACTGCAACGTATGTTCTTAACCGGGTTCCTAGTAAGGCAGTTCCTAAGACTCCTTATGAACTGTGGACGGGAAGGAAA
Source organism: Oxyria digyna (assembly GCA_029168935.1). NCBI lineage: Eukaryota > Viridiplantae > Streptophyta > Magnoliopsida > Caryophyllales > Polygonaceae > Oxyria > Oxyria digyna. The sequence continues at coordinate 3,535,343 of JAPVLV010000017.1, forward strand.
CCTAGTTTAAGACATCTACGTGTTTGGGGTTGCCAAGCAGAAGTAAGGTTATATAATCCACATGAAAAGAAACTCGATCCTAGGACGGTCAGTGGCTCTTTCATTGGCTATCCTGAAAAGTCAAAGGGGTATATATTTTATTGTCCTAACCATAGTACAAGAATAGTTGAGACGAGCAATGCTAGGTTCATTGAAAATGGTCAAACTAGTGGGAGTGGTGAACCACGAAAGGTGGACATTCAAGAGATTCAGGTTGAAGTTCCCACACCTGTTATTTCTCCTAATGTTGTTGTTCCAATTGCTGCATCACAGTCAAATGACACAATGGAACGACATAATGATGTCCATATCCCACCGAATGAAGTTATGGTAGATGAACCAGTCATAATTCATGAAGAGAGAAATGAACCACATGAACCTTTAAGGCGATCTGTAAGGGAAAGAAGATCTGCCATTCCAGATGATTATGTGGTTTATACTATTGGAAGTGAATGTGACTTAAGCCTTGATGAAGATCCAGTCTCATTCAAGAAAGCCATGGAATGTGATAATTCTGAAAAGTGGTTGATTGCCATGAAAGAAGAAATTAAGTCTATGGGTGATAATAAAGTCTGGGACTTAGTGGAGTTGCCTAAGGGTTCACTAGTGGAAAAAACACCTGTTGAGGCGGGCAAAAACCCTTCTATTGAGGCGGACATAGGTCGCTGCAACAGGGGGGGCTGCAACAAGTAATTACTTGTTGAGGCGGGCATATGTTCGCCTCAAGAAGTGACTTGTTGAGGCGGTCAAAATTATGCCCGCCTCAACAAGTAAGCAATATTATGCCTAAGATCTATTACTGCCCGCCTCAAAAAGGCAGGCCTGTTGAGGCGAACAAGGCGTGCCCGCCTCTAAACATTGCATATGGCCTGCCTCGAAACATTGCATATGGCCCACATCTAAAGTAATAAAGTAATTAACAGATACATCTTAGAATTTCAGAAACCCAGAAGTAATAAAGTAATAAAGTTTCAATGGTGGATTTAAAGAAATGACAGGACTTTACAGGAAGCTTCAATGGCGGATTATTACAGAAGACTATTACAGGAATTCAACATGCACTAGGTGCTTTACAAACTTAAACTCGATTTGAACTTAGATCTGAAACCCTAATTTACAAACTTAACTCGATTTGTACACAGATCTAAACTCGATTTGAACTTAGATCTGAAACCCTAATTTACAAACTTAACTCGATTTGTACACAGATCTGCACTCGATTTGAACTTAGATCTGAAACCCTAATTTACAAACTTAACTCGGGCCTTCTCCGACTGTGTGGCTGCGAATCTGCTTGCTAGCATGTGCGGCTTGAGATGGTGACGACGAAGGAGAACACGAGCCTTCTCCGACTTGTTGCAGAGGTGGCGGTTTCCGACGAATTTGAGTCGGCAGGGAGGAGGTTGGGTTTTGGGGCTTTTTGAGAGGGTTGGAGATTCATTGAAGGGGATTTCAGGAGGGAGGTTGCAGGATCTGAAGATGAAGAGGAACGAGGAGATTAAGAGGAAGAGGAAGAGATGAAAAAGAATAAAAATCGGAATGTTGACGAGGGGATTTTCACTATTGATGTATATATACTGTTATGCTTGCTATTGTTATCACCTGGATTAAATTGACAAGCTAATGAACAGGAGGAAGAGATGAAAAAGAATGGAGAACGATTTGGATATGAGGAAGGAGGAGAACAGGAGGAAGGAGGTGAACAGGAGGAAGGAGGAGAATAATTTGGAACGTCACTTTTGGATCTGAGAAAATTGAGAAAGAGAAATGATTTATTTTAAGTCGTTGGATCTGTTTCTACTATTTACTAATCAAGGGTGGAAAATAGTGATCCGTGGAACATGTAGTAATATTAAGTCAGATTTTTAAGGGGTTTGTTGAGGCGGGCGGAGTTTTGCCCGCCTCAACAAGTCAAGACCTGTTGAGGCGGGCGGTATTTTGCCCGCCTCAACAGACCCTGTTGAGGCGGGCGGAGTTTTGCCCGCCTCAACAAGTCCAATTTTTTGTGGTTGTTGAGGCGGCCAAAGTTTTGCCCGCCTCAACAAATATCTGTTGAGGCGGGCAGAGGTTTGCCCGCCTCAACAAGGGCGCTGCAACAAGTGTTTTTTCCACTAGTGGTTCTAAGACTGTTGGGTCGAAATGGGTCTTTAAGACCAAACGTGACTCAAAAGGCAACATTGAAAGATATAAAGCCAGACTTGTTGCTAAAGGTTTCACCCAGAAGGATGGCATTGACTATAAAGAGACCTTCGCTCCGGTATCTAAGAAGGATTCTCTAAGAATTATTTTGGCTTTGGTGGCTCATTATGATCTAGAGCTTCACCAAATGGATGTTAAAACCGCCTTCCTAAATGGTGAGCTTGAGGAAGAAGTATATATGGATCAACCTGAAGGATTCTTGGCCACAAGAAATGAAGATAAGGTGTGTAAGCTGAGGAAGTCAATATATGGACTGAAACAAGCTTCCAGACAATGGTACTTAAAGTTCAATGATACCATCACGTCATATGGTTTTGTAGAAATGGTCGTTGATCGATGTATCTACATTAAGGTTAGTGGGAGCAAGTTTGTGATATTAGTCTTATATGTTGATGATATTTTGCTTGCTACAAATGACATGGGCATGCTACATGATATAAAGAAGTATCTCTCTAAGAACTTTGAAATGAAAGACATGGGTGAGGCATCCTATGTGATTGGAATAGAAATAATACGAAATAGATCACAAGGATGGTTAGGATTGTCTCAAAAAGGTTATATCAATAAGGTCTTAGAGAGATACAGAATGGATAAATGCTCCGCAGGAATAGTTCCTATACAGAAAGGGGACAAGTTTGATAAAAAGCAATGTCCCAGAAATGATTTGGAACGAAAAGAAATGCAAGGAATCTCATATGCATCAGTGGTAGGGAGTTTGAACTATGTTCAGACATGTACTCGACCAGATATCAGCTTTGCTGTAGGAATGTTGGGTCGATATCAAAGTAACCCTGGAATGTACCACTGGAAGGCTGCAAAGAAGGTTCTCAGGTACTTGCAAGGCACCAAGGAGTTCATGCTTACATATAGGAGATCCGATAATCTAGAGGTCATTGGATATACAGATTCAGATCATGCTGGATGTAAGGATAGCAGAAAGTCTACATTTGGCTATCTTTTCTTCTTAGCTGAAGGAGTAGTGTCATGGAAGAGTAGAAAGCAGTCCATCATTGCTAGTTCTACTATGGAGGCCGAATTTGTGGCATGCTTTGAGGCCACTATTCATGCATTGTGGATGCGGAACTTTATCTCGGGACTTGGGATTGTCGATAGTATAGCCAAGCCGCTGAGAATTTATTGTGATAATTCCGCAGCCGTTTTCTTCTCGAAGAATGACAAGTACTCTAATGGTGCTAAACACATGGAGTTGAAGTACTTGTCAGTCAAAGAGGAGGTGAAGAAACGTAGAGTGTTCTTTGAGCATATAAGGTCGGATATGATGGTAGCGGATCCGTTGACTAAGGGATTACCACCCAAGGCGTTCATTGGCCATGTAGAGCGTATGGGTATTATAGATAAAGCCTTGCTATTATAATTATGGTTAGCTCATTATGTTTGTGACACTTTGAATTCACTTATGGTTACGTTTCTGCTTTATTGACATGTTATCATTATAGTATGTGTATACACTTATGGTTGTTAGATGACATGTGATTGTTTGAGAATTATAGTGTTTCTCAAATGAAAAGTAATATTGGGTTTGGATTGGTTTGTGATACATGGAAGGGATCATGTCGCGCTTATAATGACGTGTGACCGCCATGATCCAATCAGTTCTGATTCGATTAAGAATATTTGAACTTAATATAGAAGTGCACATTAAATGTTATTAAGCCATGAAGTCGACACAAAGGCCAAGTGGGAGAATGTAAGAATATTTAATATACGTTCATGTGGCCTATGTGTCTTTCGGTTTAATTATAAAGATTAAGTTCATATTATATATCGGAGTTTTAACATTATAGTCGATATTGTGATGGATCGGTCTCGGTTAAAGTAGTTAGAATTCGGGGTATTGATTATCCCTCGTCCCTTGCCTAATTATGTTTAATCTCCTTTATATATATAGTGGCAGTTACCAAAATAACTGCCATGTACGTGGGTATATATATATAGGGGTGGTTCTACGGTTAAAGTGGTTTTTTTGATAGCAAAATCTTGTGAGACATTCACAATGAGTGAAAAACCGTAGCCATCAGGAGACAAAAAGGTTGATTTTGCAAAGAGCAAATTAAAAGTAAGGATTAAGGGAGGAGAACAAGTCATCGTCTTGATTGATTATTGTGAAGACTAATTGAACATGGATCAAGGTTAGTTATTTCTATATCCCTCCTTGATAATTATAGGGTTGGATCATATTAAGTCTAGATCCATTTGGGGTTGATTTCATGTCTAGAAATCATTAAGTTTCTTACATTTTATTCAAAATTTTCTTAATAATGAAATATATCAAGGTTCATGGATTAACACTATTAGGTTCATGGATTTATGATGTGAGGTTCATCCAGATTTATTCATATCTGTTAGTAAATGTTGTTCTATTTTTCTTTATCATTGGTGGATGTTCAGAACTCCATGAATGATAATAACAGCACTATGCAACAACTCGGTATGCTCAGAAAGAGGTGTTCCTGATGTGTGCAGCAAGTCGATGGGCTCAACAGAGGTTGTTGCTGGTGTATGCTACAACTCGATGGGCTCACCAGAGGGTGCATTGTCATAAAAAAGAAATCAAGACAGATGATGAAGATGACATGGCTGCACTTGAAAGAAAGATGCAGAGTTCAGGAATACATTGCATCCATGGGAGTTTACGCCTTAGAGACTCTGTGTTGATACCAAAGGTTGTATTCTATATCATTTTGATGATTTGATAAGGTATGAATTTATTCTTCTTTCTGTGTTAAAGAGTACAATTTTCATATACTACTTATTTACTTAACCTGCCCATCAACAAGATGTGCTTGAATTTACTGGCTATCTCATCTACATACAAGAGTAAAGATAAATGTAGAAACACTACACTATACACAAGAATCATTTGGCTAGCCCTATTCTAAAATTGAAGGTTGGAAAATTTTGAAGAATCGAATAATTGATAGGTTCAAACTTATAAATGTTGAGTTCTTGCAACAACTCAATGGTCCTTTGAGTTTTAATTTTGAAGAATTAAATAATTGATAGGTTCAAACTTCCCTTTTTTTTGGTGAAATGAAGGGCCGGAGCCCTTCGAATAGAATACCCTAGGCTATTTTGGGAAAACCCGAGGTGAGCCCGCAACCCCAGACTACTTTGGGATAACCCGGGGTACCCTAACATCGTCTTCTAGAAAATTGAAAATGCAATCCGGAGGTTCAAACTTCTCTAGTTGCTATATAATAGTTGTTCTAGGTGAATATAGTTGTCGTTATTTGTTAAAGGTCAGATCTTTTGTACTACAAGCTTCTGAAGATTGCTTATTAATTAATGAAAATGTCTTTTTTAGACCTGATTATCATCAAGTACCCTACATTTTGTTTCAGTTACATGTTTTTTATTATACTGTTATGAACTTGTGGCGTGATTTAAGCCCAAAAACTCTTGTGAATGGTATTTGAAAACAATAGTTGATATGATTTTATCTGTATTGCATATAGTGTTGTTGCCAGTTTTGAATCTGTTTCTAAAACACAATAATTGACTTAAATATGTGAGTTGTGTTGGATACCTCCGCCTTATACATGAACTGCATCTAGTAGAGGCTTCATAAACTTTTTCCATAATATCCAGTTATTTTCTTGAGCAACGAGCGACGCTCTATGTGTTTTGCAGTTCCTGATTCTTATATTGTCTTTGTTTTTGTTATAGCATTGTTATGTTGGATGATGATAACACCTTGCGATCTTCTTTTCAGGCAAAAAATGAGGAGGAAGAGTTCAGGACTGGGGCCCTCTCGGTTCTCATGATGAGTTAAAAATAACACACTATGTAACATCGTTTTGATGATAAGTATGGAATGCAGAATTTTAGGTTATGTTTTTTTCTTTAATCCATTTTTTTGACTTGCAGTTTTCTCAGGTACTAATCAACTGCAGAAACAACAGGAAGCTTTTGGGACGTGTTACAACATTTGGTCGACACTGGAACATGGTTTTCGAAAACGCGAGAGAGATATGACGACGACCGAGATCGTTTGAGCGTCGTTTTGCCAAATTGAGCCTTAAGGCTTTTCAGCGTTTACACATAGTTTTGAGCCTCGTTTTGTATGGGCGAGACCTTATTGAAACTTTATATGTCTAATAATATTAATTTGTATAATTTTTTCAAATATAATCAACATCGATCTTTGTTATCCTTACGTCATGTAAGGATTGATTCTTTGCACGACGTAAGGATCACATCCTTGTGTGACGTAAGGAATGTTTTATCCTTACGTCACGCAAGGATAGAATATTCCTTAATTATGTCGCGGAAGGAAATAATATTTCTGTGACGTAAGGATGACCTGAATGTTATTTGGGAATTTGGGGTGGGCGATCAATAGCAACGACCCTTTCTACTCTATATAATGAACATATGCAACATCCAAATCGTATCGAGTTTTAGGTTTGAGTAGTTTTAGTCTTTCTCTCTTTTTCATGTCCATGGTTTACAATTTATATCCTATTTTTCTCTTTGGGTCATCACTACATTTCCTCTTTCTCGAGGAATGACTTCCCTCCCATACCCTACCACACTGAGATCTCACTAGGTTAATTGTTGTTGTATCCTAATTAAAATTGTAAGTGAAGAAAAACATTTAAGAATGGTAGGTAAGTTAGAGTTATTAGATGATAAATATTAGTACGTGGAAAAGATCTTGTAAGGATGGGTCTTTATACGAAGATTATGCATATGAATGTTATAACTCATTCACACAACATTTGGTGATGCGTACCATTTGTGACACATGCACACAGTGTATGAATGAGTTATTATTTTGTGTGCATTTGTTATAACGTCTCTGTACGTGCTTCAATTATATATAACGTCTATTTATATCATTCTCAGTTCTCATATAAGAACTCATCCTCATCGAAATCCGACAAGAAAGTGCAGTAGATTTACACTTCAAACAACAAAGTGTACTAGCTTTATAATATATAAAAATAAATAAGTTTCTTTTGGATAAAAGGAATACAAGACGCATGAAGGTGTTCAAATTTGGTACAATACTTAAAAATTAAAATGTCATAAAACTCAAGCAACAATACTACAACTTTTCAGAATATAGAAGACTTATAAATTTGGAGCAGAATTACAATTTGAAAGCCAAAAGAGGGATCTTTCCTTGCGGAGTTAGCTCGACATAAGCTAGCCCGAACTCCATCAAGTTGGTCTTCTTGTATAGTATGGGCCGATCTACACTTATAAGTTCATCCACCGGACCGATTTCCCTCAAAGGACTTGGATTGTAAAACAATGCAACGGAAATCCTTTGTTTTTCCGGATTTGTAACCACTCTATGTATTGTGCTCTTGATTGCACCATTGCTCATTATCTTGTAAAAAAAATGACAAGTCATGATGTAAATCGGGAGTAGAACCATCACTAAATACAAGATTTAGAATTACCATACAAAAGTTTAACCTGATCTGTAGGAAGGCTTCACTACCCTTAATTTATATATATATATATATATACTAATTTATATATTATCGAGTAAAACATAATTTAACAAGTAGCAATGATAATATAAATTCGAAAAGTATCATGTAAAAGATGATAAAATCAATATCTATAAATTTGAACATGTATATGTCCATAAGTTTTTTTACTATAGGCCATGGTGCATGACTAACTCATGCACATACATGCACGAATAAGATGAGAATAGACTTTTGAGTGAATATGTATATTGAACCCATGTATATACATGTACAAACTAAATATACAGAGTGCATGGATTTTTGTATATACTGTATTTTCTCATTTTTTAAGGAAGTGTTTTATATAATCCAAACCAATATAAATTCAGTATGAAAATGGATCATTTTTTAGGGGAATAAATTTTACCTCCATGAGATCGCCAACAACAACCATTAGAGCTCCGGGAATAAGGGGAACTTTATACCAACGACCATCTGCATGGTATTGAAGGCCTTCCTGATCTTGAAAGAGTATGGTAATTACGGTTGAATCAGAGTGCGGTGTGAACCCTAAAACTTTTTCAGGGTTGGGACATGGTGGGTATAAATTAAACTTAAGGATATCTTCACCATCCAAAACATTGTGTTTTGAGAAACAATCCTCCTCTAAGTCAAGTGATCGTGCGATCGCCTTCAGGATAATCTGCGGCAAGATCTTTGCTTTGTCCGCCAGCTCACGAACAACTTTCCTGCATTGTTACATTGCTTCATTAGGATGAACACTGTCAAAATAAGTGACGATACAAATACTCCTCCATCCGTTAATGAAGAGTATAAGGATATTTTGTTTTCCGAGATAATCTTCTCGTTTCTTCCAATATAAAAAAAATATTATCATGTGGGTTTTTATATGGCTCTTTTCAACGAGTCTCTTAATTAATAATATCAAAAAATTAATGTCAAAAACCTGTATCAATTTTAGTAACGTAATGATTTTAGAGAGTGTTTTTTATGTCTCTAAAAAATTGAGCATATTAAAGATATATCTCATACTCATACCCGATATCTCATACCCATATGCGATATCTAGATATCCATATCAAACAAACTCTTATTTTGTATTACTTATACTGAGAAACATGTAATAATCATTTTATCATTCATGATCGCTCAATTTCTCAAATTCGTAAGATCATAAAATCCTACGATCTTGTTCAAGTAAGGTTGTAACTCAACTAGAAAGCTTCAATCCTAGTAGAGTTATGGACCAATTAAATCCTTGCATATTATATCCGGTGTGTAACGAATGAATTGGTCCATAACTCTACTAGGATTGAAGCTTTCACTTGTCCTTCCTGGATTAATTATAAACTATGTCAACGATAGCATTCGATCCAAAATCTAGGTGTAAGATTGATGACCGAGGCACTAGGAATTGGTGTAGGACAATTGGGCTAAATGGAGTTAATATGTTAGCTGCGGTGACTTAAGAACTCTTGTAAATTCTTCCTCGATATATACAATTACCTTTTTATTCAAAAATAAAATCATACGATCCTAAAATTCCATCCTACCCCGCCCCTTCTTCAATCCAAAGTGAGATCTCGATTCTAACAACCGTGGATAAGTCAATGTATTAAGCTTTTGATTCATTGTTAAGGCGAAGAATAGCTAAACCCGTATTATAATTTACGATTATATAACCTACTAACATCCCATATATAGAAAGAATACATAAAATTTAATACGATTATATTTTTATACATATTATTTTATCTCTATAGTTTAGTTTTGAAATTCGTAAATATTATTATATGTCCTAAAAGAAAAATATTGTAAAGATGTTAGGCACACCCCAAGATCTGCAAAATATATTCCAAAAAAAATCTCATGAAAAAAATGAATCAATCAAGAATATGAAGAAATTGGAGAGTCCATAATGCACCTTAATTCTGGAGGATTCTCGGGCCAGAACTTCAGATCGGCGAGGTCCTCTGAATTGGTTTTAAAATACAAACCATCGTTCCAATTTTGAGTTTGATTTCCCCAAACCACGCCGTCATTTCCATACCCATTATACATGCCAGCAGGTCCATGCACCTTCTTCTTCTCTTCCAATGGAAGCGTGAAGAATTCTCTCGATACTTCCAAAACCTTCTCCATAAATTTTGTCTCAATCCCATGGTTTACCACCTACATATAAAAGGTTTTTTGTATTCTATAAATTTTCTATGACAAATTTTCATTGTTAGGAGAACATTTGCGTACATGAAAAATGTATAAAACCCTCGCAACGATAAAATATAAATCAAAACCAAAATACTTGAGAATTTTGGATCTTCTTAATCAATAGGTTAGAAAAATCGTTTACAAGAAGAAGTAAGTTACCTGGAAACATCTTCCAGTGGAAAGAGCAAATCGAAGCTTTTCGAGCTCTTCTTTGCTCGATAAGCGTGAAAAATCGAGCAACAAATCACCGGTGACATCCACCTCTTCTGCCTTAGGGCATGCATCTTTATGCATGAATTTTTCCGGAATTCGATTATCGGTGAGTGAAGCCGCAATCTCTTGAACAAGACTTGATGATAAGTCATCGTTCTTAGCCATCAAAGATGATGAATCCATTGGTTTGTGTAAGATATTTCAATTTTGTATCTTGTGTAAAATATTTAGAGGAGTAATGTTAATTTATACTACTCGATCAAGTAGCAAGGCATTTAGATAATAAATCTTTCCACATTGATTACGAGTCTTGATTCACGGAATAGTTTATGTGCCTTTTTCTTCTTTCTATATATAAGAGATAAAGTGAGAGATATGTTAATTGTATTAGAGATTTGTATGCATCACCATTCATCCACATTTAATGACATTGTGTATGTGATTGTTATATTCAAAATGTCTATGTTAATTGTATTAAAGTTGTACTCCGGTATATGAATCTCACATTTAATGGGATTCTGTATGTGATAGTTACATTCACATGAATATACATGTATCTCTTGATTTATAGAGTAATATAGATATCCAAATCTATATCTATATATATATATAAATTGTTGGGTTTGATAAGTAATGTCAATTTGTACCTAATAAATGCTAATATTTTAAATTTTTATTCTAATTATTTATTCTCTTAAATGTCAATTTCATCACTAACTATTTAACTAAGAACACATCGTCTTCGTCTCCTTCATCTACCACAACCTCCAAACTCATTCTCATCTAATCCCGTTCGTCAATCCATTTGTTTTACCCCGACGCCCCCTCCTTCTTTGGTTAAAAACTAATATGAGTTAATTAGATATTTTAATCTATCTATATATTATATATATTTATAATGATGCAGCTAAGAGCAATTGCAACTGCTGAGGTGACATCAAGATAACTACGAGAAGGGGTAACGACCCCTTTATTTTTCATGGGGATATACTTTTCTAATAGGACAATTTTGAAATGCTAAAAGAATTGGTAAACTGAACTATTTTGTATTTTAACGCATTAGGTGAAAGAGGAACGAGCTTAACATCAAAAAGTTGTGTTTGCCTCACTTCAACTTTTTTTAATATCCTCTATTTACGGATGCTAAAATTACTTTTGTTTATCCGCTGAAAAAGTCATCATGTCCTCTGTCGATATGTTGATTGAATTGATTCACGTTGTTTATAAATTTTACTTTGTTTGGGTTACATTTCTTTAATTGAAGATATTGTGAATATGATTAGTCCGATCAAACTGCGAGACGTCTATTAAACAACGTTAAAGTGTTAAACCATATAGAAAAAACCGTAATTGGACCGCGCGTAGCGCGGAGGTCCGATTCTAGTATATATATAAACTGGATGGTCTTGGCCGAACGTAAATGAAATCTTTGCATGAACAAAACCCTTCTCCTCTCATGAAAATAATATCTTAAATATACAAATATCGACAAAAATAAAACGTCTTTTGCCCACGCGAAGCGCGGGGAAATAACCTAGTTTAATAAAAAATTTAGGTTAGTAAGAAAATAGTGAATGTCTTCTTTCATTGATCTCTTTGATTTAATTCCTTTACATTCCTCATCTGCTCCATCTCATATTTATTCCTGCTAAGGTGTTTCTATTTGCGGTCCGGATCTTCTACAACTCAATATATAGCTAATGGTGTGCCTCCAATCAGAATCAGCCACGTGTCAACCCTTTTTTAATTATTTTTGAATTAAAAGAAATCATTAAAGAATAAAAAATATGTCCATTTTAACAATTATGATGTTACAAAGCTTCACAACAGAGGCTCTTGTAGTCCATTTTCCTTATCAGCACCAAGCTTGGATAAAATCACTGGATATGCTCCAAGCATTCAAAGACTACACTTGTTCCATAGCCTTAGCACATTTATCATCCCATTAATTAGATTTTTCGCATTCCCGCTTCTATTTTTCGCATTGTCAAACTTTGAGCGTAGCACGGGGTTCAAATTCTAGTGTTCTTCTATTTTGTGTTAGAAATAAAGTAATATATCTACACTTTGACTAACTATTACATTTCATAATATAAAGTATGACTATTTAATCCTACAAGACCCGTTAATCCATGCCCAAATTCTCGAGTTCCTGGGATTATTCAAAGTGTAAAGGATCACCCTCATACAAGAGTCATCATCAAGCCACTAGGCTTTGACCTAGAAAGGCCGAGAATTTGTAGGTGGTTGCTCCTCAACATCCTAGGGATAAAAAGTGAGACGAATTGGGATATGATCCAAACCAAACCTATCCAGATGAAAGATGCAATAGTATGAGTAAATCTCCAGAAATGATTCATTTGCAAACCCAAGATCAATCTTTTCTAGGATTAACCCTTTGCTCATTTTCCAACTATCCGCGTGAATGACGAGACCGAGTGATCAAGAAGACGAAGACCAAACAAATCAATTGTCGTAAAAAACCCGGTTTGAGTTGAACTCGAAATATAGCGTATGGCATATCTTTTTCTCTTCTCTACCTTCTTTGGATTTGGTTGTGAGATTATTCCTTACTCTGTTCTTGAATTTAATTGACTCTCTTCTGCTTATTTCTTATTGGATTTTATTGATTTTTCTAGCCCGATCAACTAGTAGTCATTATTATTATTCATGTTTACCAATTTGTTACGATTAGTATTATTAATATTGGATCCCCGAGCATGATAACTGATATCGGTATTATATATGGTGTTGGTTCCTCTTATCTGGTCAACTTGTTGAGATTAATATTATAGTATGAAAGACTTGTTTGCATTGGATGTTTTAGATGTTGAGCCGGATCACAAAAACGCTACATAATAACATTCTTTTTTTTCATTGAAAATTAATCTAACGTTCTTTTATACGGCTCAATAATTAAAAATTGTGGTTTAAAACTCAAATCCCTTCAGACTAGCAACAACAATATTCAAGATGCGGTTGTGAATGTTTATTGTGAAGATAATTAATTGCATGCCGAGTACTAGAGGTTGTTATGTATTGCATGAGCCTCCTTTCAATTCTTGAACTTACTGCTCCTATTGATTGTTTCTTGATTGTTTCTTGGTTATTTGATAGTTAGGATTATTAGGATCGATAAGACTAATAGTTAATATAGAACATGAATTGGGACATTGATGAAAATTGAGGACTATGGATCAACCAAACTGAAGGTGGATATTTGTCTAGCTATACCATATTTATGTTTTTATTATTTTCTTTGTTAAACTACCACAATAAAATCTCATTTGTCTGTGTTATCAACTGGAAAACAATTTACCAATATAACATGATTATCTGAGAGATTCGACCCTTATTTACAAAAACTACATTAATTAGGTGTTTAAGGTACTTGGATAGATACAGACGACTTTAGCCTCGTCAACTTTCTCTCTGCCATTATCCTCACTACCAACCTCTGCCTTTTCGAGCAAAGTGTAAGAGATTTTTTTACTACTTGGGGAAGGGGTACGCAACTCAAGATTAGGATACTTTTTCCCCAAGCCACCTTGAAGAGCTCTCATAAAATCAAAATTATTTGCTTCAATCAATGATCATTCATGTGTTTCCGTTGGTGAAGCTCTGGGCCATTTTTCATATTCAAATTGCAACTCTTTCGCTTCTCCATTCTCCCAGTAAAAAACAACATGCCCTATCATCCCAAATGTATAGAAAAACTTAGGGAGACGTTCATACTTAATTTCAACCAACATCTTCTTCTCTTCCAATATAATCATCACGCCTCACCCAAGACATTTACGCAGATCAATCGAAACCCTAATGCGAAGATATCCCCCACAAAGAAGAATCTCTGAGTCCTCGACTTCAACAAGACCTTCTTGATGTGTGAGTTCTTGAGTCTCGGCTCCACACGAACGAGTTCAAGATCAACATTTGAGTGGCCATTATCAAGCTCTTCTTGCTTTCTCATTTCCCTCCTCCTCTTTTGATTCTTTGGATCCAAACCGACTTGGGCGTCGAGAAGCCAAATCTTGGAAGCAACATTTTTGGGATTTGGTTGTGCAATTGCGCCAAGTCGAGGCCATGCATGAGAAGTGTTGTATCACGCAGGATCCAGGCTTCAAAAGTGTGTTGGCATATTAAAAGATGGATAAAAAACTACACTTGCACACAAAAATGATCTATATTTTCACATGTAAAAAAACTTGATGTGTGAGAGCATGGAAAAAATGTGGGTTGTAGTATTATCTATATGAACCAAAACGGTTGGATTTGTGTGTTAGTATTAAGAGAATTGAGATAAAAATGCGTTCAGATTCTATGAAAAACACAATAATTAATAAGAAAGTTAACAAGAACACGTTTTTTAAGGTAGAAACCTTTGATAACCAAATAGTTATCTAGGATAAAAACCTTGATAACCAAAAGTGTTTAGTCTTCGCTCTAAGACTAAGCCGGCCCTAGCTTCCTAACAATCATAACACAATAAAGCATGTAACTTACTTCACATTCTTAAGCAAGAACACTCAATCTTCAATCTGTGATGCGCTTGAGGTTTCTTCGAAATGCATGAATGAATTACAGGACGATACAATGTACTTATAGAACTGAGTTGTCAATAATAATTTGCAAATTATATTATTAGGCAATCTTTATTTCCACAAAGACAAAAGATATGCCATATTACGCACATTGGTTACTATATATAATCAACGCAATCTTTCTTAACCTAATTACAAGCAATTAAGTATATCCAAAATATTTCAGGCTCTTCAAGACGCTCCAAATCTTCCTTACACGATCACCAACAAGCAGCAAATCTTCAAGCAAGATTATGCAGTTCACTGAAGATATGTTGACGCAGTTGCCAAGCCTAGTTCTCTTGATCTCAATCTTTCCTCACTTAAGCTTGGCTCCCTTATCTTTTTCACCCGCAACTCAAATACTTATCTAACCATTAGTACATATGTTTTTGTCGCCGTCAATACCGAATTGAAACTGAGGAAGGAAACTGCATGAAAAATGATGTTTTATGAGTTTCTATTTCGATCATCATGAACTATATCGAATTCTTTTCTTAGCTAATCTTCACGCTTCAGTTTACGATTTTGAAGCATCCTCACTGAAAATGTTTTTGCCAACTAAAGTCATTTTCCAGTGTCAAACAAACACTACTAGAAATCATGTCCATTTGTGACACTTTTTATGACCATTTGTGACACTTTTTATGACCATTTGTGACACCATATAGTATTGGAAAAAATATTTTCGACAGTAACCAATAGTGTCAAAAATGATCACATGCCATTGGTGACACATTTTAGTGTCAGAATTAGTTTTGACATCACAAGGTGTCATGTCACAAATGGATGTCATATACGACATCTCTATAAACATCCATTTGTGACACGTTTTAGTGTTAAAAGTAATTTTGACATCACATGGTGTCACAAATAGATGCCATTTTCGACACTATTAGTTGTCACTTTTAAATGTCCATTTTCGACAGTGTCAAGTATATAACCATTTTTTAAAAAAGCCAATAACGACACTATTAAGTGTCGAGATTTACAAATTAGTATTACCTATCGAAATACCAATTTATCTTCCCCTGCTAATAATATATGTATCCAAATTAAAAAAAAATAGTATTTAACATAAAATAAAGATAAAGAGTAATTATTATATATAAATTGTCATAAAATACATATATCTACATTACAGAGCTTAAAGCAAATGTACTTGATAACATGGTATCAAAATAGTGTGTTGATAGTGTGTTGAAGCTTCTCAAGCTCATCCCCTGTGTTAGTATGCCTTGAATCTGAATCACACACTGCGACAGGTAGCACGGGGTCTCGTTGTATGGGCTTTATTGGGCCCATCAGTTTTGCTGTTGGGCTTAGGGTTGTTTAGCGCTATATATAGCGGCTTATATGTAAACCCTAATTGTATCGAAAACTGTAATACCGCCTCCGTATAATCTGATCTTCCTCTCCTGTGGACGTAGCCGAATTTGGTGAACCACGTATATCTGTGTGTCTTTCTTGCGTTTACTTTGTTCTCGTTTCGATTCTGTTACAACACCCTGCTTGCGAGATAGCGTTGGAAGAGATGTATCATGAAGTCAATTCTTAATTCAAGTTTCCCCGAGTAGCCAATCTGAATTAATGAGGGAAAAATCATAAGCAAAACAACTGTCCTAGAGGAACTTCTTTCCTTGTTCAATGTTTCATCATCCTTGGGTACATCCAATCATCACCAGTTGACTTCAACTTACCACACATGTACAACTGCCCTCCATCTGAAAATTGAGAATAAAAAAAGTAATCAAATAAGGAAGGAAAAGATTTTGGTGCGAATATATATTAACGTGTGATTATTGACAGATTTGAATGTTATTGATAATATGTGAAAAGTACATGCACACACCCCGCATGTGCATGTCATTACTGAAGAAAGTGCATGTCACCGGCATATTCGTACAATAAATATTCGCACCTGATCCGGATTCATAAGTAAATAGTCTAAATCACATCGATCAAATTGAATTATAGTAAAGAGTATCAGTATCATTTCTTGAGTATGATAACTGACACATGGAAAAATACGGTGGACTGACATAGGTGGTCATGTTTTTAAATTTCGTGGTTAAAACAGCAGGAGATTCAACACTATCGAGGGTGTAGACCAGATTCTGGTATGCAAACCACTGCAAGATAACAAAGCAATGCTACTTCAGATTTGGAAACAACGTAATGTTCACCATTGATAGGTGAACAAATGTTCACCATCCCAAACAAGTCTAGAAACAACGTAACTCCCAATCAAAACAGGATTAAGTCAAAGATACAATCCATCAAACTGAGCAAGCTGAGCTCAACCCCGAACTGTAATGACAGAAAATCTGGATATCATAGACTGAAACCAATGTAATGCAGAGAACAATCAGATAACCATTTCACTTTACCTCCTTAATTAGATCAATGAACATTACCACTAGCAAAGAGCCATCAACCAACAAACAATAAATAAGTTAAATGCATGTAGATATATTAGAATAAATGCATTATCTAAAGTAATGATATAAGAGATCCATAGAGGAGTGTGTAATGTATATCTTTATCTGCATTGATCCAGCACGAAAAAACACCAAATCACATCCTGAAATTAAAATCATTAAATTTGTTAAGAATGACAATACAGAAGGTTAACTATATAAAATACAGAAAATAATATATATGCATGCCATGATTCAAGAATGCTAACATGCCCCAAGTCCTACAGATTATCTCACTGAGATGGTGATGAAAGTTCAAACTAATTATGAGAATAAGAGGCACACATGCAATAGTAGAAATTCTAAAATAAAAAAGGTTGTGGAAGCTACTGTCCCTTTTCAGTTTCTTTCTTGTTTTATTAGGACATGTTACAGTTTATCATTTTTCAGGAACTGACGATCAAAACCTGCAAAACCAATTGAGCATATAGTTAAAGAAGATAAGAGATTGTAATAGTAAGTAAGTGGATATTAGGCTTGTCAATCATGGCACAAGATTTTCATGATAATTTGAAAGAACAAGGACAAAAATAATTCATTGCTTTAACAATTTGTGAGAATATACATCCCACATCGGAAGTGGAGAGCTTGGTGGTCTAGTATATAAGCACATGAGCTACTCCTCCTATCACCAATTGGTTTTAGGATGGAACCTCATGGGCTTATGTGGCTTATGTGTTAGGCCCAACTGCGCATACACGCGCTTGCCCGCACGATCTCAGTCCGTCACTGTCACGGACCTACCGTGGGCCCAATGGACTTATACAAAGTTCAAGACAATTTCATAAACATCAGGCTTGTAATTCATCTAATTATGTGTACCTCAACAGAAAAGAGAGTTGTTTGATCATCAAAGTCTTTTGAATTTGGAGTGCCAAGCACTCTTCTGTCCTCATCTCGATCGTCCGTCTTTGCACATGTTATGCATCTTTATTCCTTTGCTACTTTTTTCTTCTTGTTTCTGAGCTTTATCTTGTTCCTACACCTTGGTTTAACTGGACCTGCATTGGGCAGAATGGTGAAATACGGATGGTACCAACAGACTACTGAAAAGTCTAAAAATAAGAGTCAACCACCCTTATCTGCTTTGAGCTAGCCTAGTCCAAGGCATGGACAAACAATCTGCAATAACAAAAACACCAATGCACATGCTTAGAGTGAGTAAGAAATGGTTTAGACACATATATCAGCTAAGAATTGACAAAATGAACAACTTGTTCTATTTTACACCAGTTCTCTTCTTTCGATCTACTACTACAAATATGAATAACTTCACACACGTTACATGTTGGTGACACATCTATGATTGATTTTACACCAGTTCTCATAAGAAACATTAGAAGATTGAATTCTTGAAAGCGATGGATTTTAGCTAACTAAACTTCTAAACTAATCAAAAGACAACAAAGCCATCAGAAACAAGGCATAATTAGCTTAATGATTGTAAGAGATGAAGATTACATATTGTACCTTTGTAATCCGCATCAGAAATGTAGTTATAGTTATCAGCATCATAAAAAGAGGAGTAGAGTGATGAAATTCTCCAAGTATCAACAATGAGCCTAAATTAAACAAATTCCATGTTCAACTTCAGTCCTTCAGAAAAAGAAAACTTATTGCAGGAAAAGTAGTCACGATGAACCTGAATTAAACAACAGACTATTCTTGTAACTATTTGATGAAACCTGCAAAAAAAATCATCATTCAACTAGTACATGGATCTAGAGCTCTATTACTGACTTTTAGAGAAATTCGAAAACTGAAGTTTCGCTCCCAATCCTGGAAACCTGGAATTCCCAAAGAAACTTCCAATCAACAATTGAAACTATCTCCAGTTGCGTGAACGAATAGATTTAACGAATCTCATCTCCCAATCCTGTAGGCCATTTACTACTTGTTACAGTGTCGATTTGTCTTCGACATATAAAAGTGTCGAAAACGTAATTAGATCCATTGAAATTCAATTTTTTTCCGACAGTGTCACAAATGGATTGTATTTCTAAGGTATCCAATGGTATGCTAAAAATGTGTAATGGATGATTGTCATGTGTGATGATCAATCCTTATATGTTTTTGTTTAGATAGTTTATGCATAGTTAGGATAGAGGTTTGTAATCTGTAATTGGGCTTGGCCCATTGGAAGAGGCCCAAAAGCCAGCTGTGATCCAGGTGCTCGACCCGACCCGTTTTGAGGTAGCTGGAGCTCCGCATTTCACTTGTTGGGCTGAGGTATATAAGGCTTTAACCCTGGTTTTCTCTCTCATCGAACTCACTCTTCTTCTCCGCCCCCATCTGTGAAAGAGAGCTTGTGCTAGGGTTTGGGTTTTCTGAGTGTTCTTGACTGTGGATCGAGAGCTGGATCTCGACAGAAGCAAAGCTTTTGCTACTAAAGATAACTTCGAGTGAATTGTGTTCTTGCTTGAAGTTGGAGGCCTTGACGAGTGGTGAAGCTAGCAGATGCTCGACGGAGTTGAGGTTTAGAGGAGATCTGGTCATACGCTTGGTTTAGGGAGTTTCTCTTCTCTTGCTATTACAGATTGTTGTTATCTCTGTTCTTGTGTATTTGATCTGAACTTAGAGTTGTGCTCTCTTGTATGTTTGTGACCTACTTAGTGGATTTGGTCATTAATCTTGAGGCCACGGGGAATAGGCTGAGTTTGAACCTCGATAACAACTCACTGTGTCATTTACATTCTACATTTGTTCTTGCATGCATGATGCATTTGGTAATCTGATTCGATTAAGTCAATCTCACAAAATGACTATAGCAAACTTATAGCAAAATCAATCTCCAATAGCAAGCTAAAAATGAAGAAATCAAGAATATTCTCTTAGAGATTTTCCATTTCTCTAACTCAAATGCTAAATATAGCATTCCAAATAACATTTCATATAGCATTCTTGATGATGTGTCAAAAGGGTATTGAATTTATTTAATAGATAAAGTTAATATAGAATGACAAGTTTGAGAATTAGGCAAATAAATAGCTAATTTTAGCATTTGTTGTTGGTGTTGTCTTCCTTGGTAAAAATAGCATTTGCTAAAAAGTACTATTTCAACTTGCTATAATCCTAGATGGCATGGTATTTTTACCTCTCCATTGGAGATACCCGTGAACCCTTCAACTTCAAATATTTAAGAATAAAACACATTTAAGCGAATAAAGCACGCTTTATTTTCATTTAGATAACTAAAAACGTGACGGAGGGAGTACATCGTATTGAAGTGAAATGATAGGCAACAAAAGCAACACTGCAACACTGCAACTTCCGGGTACAAGGCATCCACACATTTATATGGAATTATAATTTGAAGGCCATGAGAGGTCTCTTTCCTTCAGTGATAAACTCGCGGTAGACTTGTGCGTACTTCATGATGTTGGTCTTCTTGTATAATAAGGGTCGATCAACGCTTACCAATTCGTCGATTGGACTAATTTCCTTAAAAGTGCTCGAACTATAAAACATTGCAACCGAAATCCTCTCTTTCTCCGAATTCGTGACCACTCTGTGTAACGTGCTCTTGATTCTACCGTTGCTCATAATCTGGTAATCAAACTAGATTACGTACATGAAATACACGATAAAACAAAAACTTTATGTTTTAGAAGATATATACCTCCATGAGATCGCCCACAAGAACAATTAAAGCTCCGGGAATGATAGGAGTCTTGAACCAACAATCGTTTGCCATGAACTCGAGGCCTTGTCGGTCTTGTAAGAGCATGGTGAACACCGTTCCATCCGAGTGTGGTGTGAACCCCAAAACCTTATCAGGATTTGGACATCGCGGGTATAAGTTGAGTTTCACCATACATCCATTGTCCAAAACATTGTGTTTAAAGAAACAATTCTCCTCCAACTCCAATGATCGTGCCATTGCCTTTAGAATTATCTCCGGCATAGCTTCTATCTTGTTCGCGAGCTCAAGCACGGTTTTCCTGTATTAGATATATGCACATTATAATTAGGCTATTAGCGGAGTCGCATAACATATTTTATTATTTTTCTCGGATAAATTCTACCTCAATTCGGGCGGATTCTCTGGCCAAAATTTCAGTTCGGCGGGAACGTTTGAATTGAGTCTAAGATAAAGCCGATCATTCCAATTGCGAGTCTGATCTCCGACAAGCTCACCGTCATTTCCATATCCATTAAACAAGCCTGCCTCTCCGTACGACTTGTTCTTCTCTTCTAGAGGAAGCGCGAAGAACTCTCTAGAAACTTCCAGAACCTTCTCCAGGAACTCTGTTTCCATTCCATGGTTCACAGCCTACCAACACTCACAAGTTAAAAAGAAGCTAAAAAATCTCCAAGAAAGAAAAAGATTTAGAAGGCGAGGTCACCAGGAAGCATCCCCATTTTGAGAGAGCATATCGGAGCTTTTGAAGCTCGTCTTCGGTCGATAGACGGGAGAAATCGATGATCAGATCGTCGATGATTGCATCTTCGGCTGGAGGAAAACCGCCATTTGTGATGTATTTGGCGGGAACTGTTCCATCGACGAGGGAAGCAGCTGCGATTTCTTGGACGAGATTGTTGGATGAAGAATCCATTGATATGTGGAAGTAGTTGTTGGATGTATGTTGATTTTATAGTGTTGAAGAACCAGTTTTACTTTGTTTGGATACAGAGTGCAATTTAAGTGGGTTTTCCTCATTTTTCGTATAGAATTCAAGATTGTTTTGGTTAAGTGTTTCTAGCAGTTTGGGTGGAAATTGAATAGAGGTATGAGTGTGCTAGCTGTATCCTGGTTGTAAGCTGCAGCATCTATCTATCTACATATGAAAATATGTGTTGCCTGCCTCATTTAAGGAATGAATTCGACTTTATTCCTGTCATGTTACTCTAAAATGTAATTGTCGGTGTCTTTTTAGCTCTATATTAAGCTAAATTTTCCTAGTTTAGATGGATTGCAAGTGTTTAATACTCTCTCCGTCCCTCTTTTTTCTTCCTCTTTTCTTTTAAGTTGTCTCCTTATTTTTTTCCTTTTATCAAAACTTTCTACTTTTGATCATAAATATTTACCACATTACCCTCATAACAAGTTTTCAATTACTACAAAACCCACAACAATCCAAATTACCTTTTGACTTTTATCTCTCTCATCATTATTATACTCACATCTTAACCCTTTAATTTTCCTCTCTCCTTATTTTCTCATCCCAATATAGTCTTTTTTCTCTTTTTCTTCTCTTTCTCATTTTCTTAATCTTTGTGTATTTTGTGGAAGAGGAAGGAAACATGGAGACGGTTTCTCATTTTCTTAATCTTTGTGTATTTTGTGGAAGAGGAAGGAAACATGGAGACGGAGGGAGTAATGTAGAGGGTGAGTCAGGGATCACTCATGAACAATTAATCTGCAGGTAACGTAACCACTTCAGCTTTCTCCTTATTTTGGCTGGAAAGGAAATTTTTTAGTCGTTGTAGCTGCATCATCTATCTATATCTACATATGAAATGCGTTTGTCGGTGTCTTTTTAGGTCTATATTAAGCTAATTTTCCGAGTTTAGATGGAGGGCAAGGGTTTAATAATGTAGAGGGTGAGTCAGGGATCACTCATGAACATTTAATCTGCAGGTAACGTAACCACTTCAGCTTTCTTAATCTAGGGATTCCCCCACTTCATGTGGAAATCAATGTGCTGACGACTATTTTTATCAAACTAGAATCGGACCCCGGGTAATTACGGTTTTCGTCTCAAAATTGGATTGGACTAATTATATATTAACTACATTTTTCAGGCATAAATTTATGCAATTCAGGGTAAAGTAAATCTAACTTGCATATCAAGACATCAACACAAAAATAAACGAACAATAGAAGTGATAAAATAGCAAATTGATCGATTTAATTACAAATTGACAATAACCATAGTAACGACGAAATACAATATGCAGAAGAGTAACAACGACTTGATGGGAGAATTCAATACAAAATCTCAGTCGGAGAAGTCGGAAGATCAAAAGTTGAAATCAGAAGAGGAATTCAAGAGGCCACAGAGTAATGGCGACTTAATGACAACTTTCTAGGTCATTGCTCGCGCTTTGCGCAAGCCAAACACATTTTATTTTTGTTTATATTCATATACTTAATATATTGTTTCATATATGTATTTTTTAGTAAATTATAATAAAATGAATTGAATATCTCTTATATATGTACCCAAATCACATAGTCGTTTCCGTTGCTCAGATTACTCTTCATCGTCATACGGATTGGAGGTGAGGAGCGAAGAAAAAAAGAGATGAAAATGGTGGAAATACTAACCTATTAAGCACATAATTATGGTTTTATTAGATATTTAATAAATCTCAATTACCATTGGATAATAGGAGATAGAAAGAAAAAGAAAAAATTAAATTTAAACATTAATTAGTCTCAATTGTCATTACTTCCTCAAACCCATCAATTTTTATATATAGATAGATTTGCACTCCATCCATTAAAAGTAAGTGTATTCAATTCTTGACAAAAATTACAATAGTTAAATGCAATAAAAGAAATTTTCATATAAGAATCGACGATTAGGTGCAAATGTGCAATGCTGAATGTTCGTAATTTACGTTTATAGGAGAATCATCGAATAACAACCATCCTCAGATTTCAAGAAATGGACACTTCATATTAGAGTTTCATAAAAAAAAAAAGAATAATTCGGATAGAATTCGACTGTGTTAATTTTTTCCCGAATTTTTCAAGTGTTGTTCGCGGGTTATATAACACCTTCAATTTTTTTGTTGCTAAGGTATATTTTTTTATGTTCATGACATTTGTCTTTAAATGTTCAATGTTGTCTTAATAAGACGTTGTACCAAAATATTCATGCACTTTATAAGCATGCATTTTCACTTGCATTTTCGATGTGAACTTACCATGAACATTTTGTATACAAAGCATGAACATTAACATTCGAGGTCATTAACATTTTACGTCAATTGCCATGAACATATATAGTGTAGATCGTGTTCATTAATTTTCGGGTGACAACCGGGCAGCACTTTTTTTACACCCGGCAGCACCATCTCGTTCGGAACGGTGTTCCGAACGAGATTGCCCGAATATATATTTTTTTAATTTTGTTTCTCGTTCGGAACGGGGTTCCGAACGAGACCGGTCCGGAAAAATCAATTTCCATTTAATAAATGTCGAACCAATTCGCATATTTTTGTTTTTGTTTTATATATATTTATGACGTCATAAATATCCGGGTAATCTCGTTCGGAATGGGGTTTCGAACGAGATTACCCGGGTTTTTTTACGTGGCGTTACTCGTTCGAAACCCCATTCCGAACGGGAAAACGGCTATATTTTGGATTCCGAACGGGAAAACGGCTATATTTTGGATTCCGAACGGGAAAACGGCTATATTTTTTGAAAATGCGAACGGCTATATTTTGACGGAGTCTATAAAATCGGAGTTGTATGACCAAATTATCAAACCCAATCGGAAGAAGCACAAAAAATGACGTCTGAAAGCGATTCAACTAATTCTTCAAGGGCAGGTAGTTGGAAAGAAAGACGGGAGTGTTCTTCTAGTGAGACGTCTGTGGACGAGGAGGTTGATTTGTCTGCGCCGGTAGATGATACATATTTCCATGTAAGTACCTGTAAACCTTTTTTTATAGCGTTTCATTAGAATTTATTTTATTGATATAGTAGTATTGAAATTTGAGTAATTTTAAATAGGGATACTGTAGTGATGAGGAATATTTAAAAATCGACTATAGTGCCCATTTTACGACTAGTGAGAGATTTCCTACTATGGATCTTCTGAGAGAGTGGGTTAGGAAGGTCGGTTATGCCTTGTGTATGGTTATCACCACGAAATCATCAATGGCCAACAAGAGGATATTTCTGCACTGTGAGCAATCCGGTAGTTATAGAAAACATCGAAAGAAGATTAATCTTGAAGGAGATGTAGCAGAACCATCGTCGCAGCGTAGCAACCTTAGTAGGTTAAGGAAGTACAATTGTCCTTTCATGTTAAGAGGATATTATCGACGAGCAACTCTTGTTGAGCCGGCTGGGTGGATACTAAAAGTTGAGAAGGCATGTCACAACCACTGTCTTTCCAGCAGCTTGATTGGCCATGCATTTGCTTCGAGGATGACGGGAGAGCAGAGACGAAAAATAATGATTGCATCAGCGGCCGGGGCAATGCCGAAGGTTATTTATACACAGTTGCTTCAGGAAAATCCGACTTCCACAATATCAAGAAGGCAAGTGTACACTGTGAGGGAAAAGGAGAGGAAGAAAGCATTGGCAAATCTAACCGTGACCCAGTGGTCATTAGATTTCCTCCATCAAAGAGCTTATCGTAAAGACATTCACTACGAGACTGATGTGGCTAAAACGTACCCGCAAGTGTACGGGGTCAGTTATAGTAGTCAAGTGTCGATCCCACAGAGACCAATGTAATACTAATTGAAACGCTACCAGCGAATTAGGTCAAATAGATATGGAGGAAGACGAACAAGCTAACTAAGAATAACAAAGAAAACAGATAAAGATATATAGATAAATGTGTCTAAGGTTAAGGATCACCGCAACAATGCTTCAGTAAATATAATCACACTCTGCCTGAATCTAGTCCAATTAATTGAAGGTAAGTCATCTAAGGTAATCTACTAACTCCTTTCAGACGATAGTGAACGTGTTTGAACTAATTAACAATCGCTGTCGCGCAGAGCTAATCTCACTCAAACCCATTAACGCTCTTAGAGTCTAGGAATAAACTGAAATAACATTCGCTGTCGCGCTCCGCTAAATCAGTCTAAACCAAGAACATCTATGATGATTTAGTATCCTCAAGAGTAATTAAGTCGCTTTCGCACAAATAATACTCAGGTTCAATTCCTAGGATTCCGGTAAAAGCTATCACCTTTCAATCCCAAACTCTACCTGACTACCTATTAGCGTTTTCACCTTTCAGTCTCAAACCCTAACAGGATCCAATCCGCCTAAACAAGAATGGGCATAAAGCATCTAGGAACGAATCAAATAATATTTCAATTCAGGCAAACATATAATTCCAATTACTTACGCATTGTCTGGATCACCATAACCTTAGAACTAGGAATTTAGCCAAGCATGATCGAAGATGCAAAACAGATTAAACTAGCCAACGATATATATGAATTATTCAATAAAAACAAGAGATAAAGGAAACTTAGTCTCAATGATGAAATAATCCAAACGAAAGCTAGAACAATAAACACCATCTTCGAATCAAACGAGGGCTAGAAATTCCACATGAAAATCTCGGTCTGCGGTGCTACCCTCAAAAACCAGACTCCAACTCAGATAAAAAACCTCCCCCCTCTACAATAACTCCTCTCCGTAAAAAAAACTCAACTCCCAAAGTTTTCCTCCAAAGTCAAAGTAACCTCCTCCCCCATTAATTTCATGTCACCAAAATTCACCAGCTTCCCAAAACGTCAGCTCCTCCATTCCAATTGGGCATGGGCCTTCGTTTATCTTCTTGTCCACTTCTCCTCTTCAATCATGCAGCAGGCTCAATTCTCCATTCTTCATTGAACTCATCTTGCTCAGCAAAACAACACGGCCCGTTTACTCAATAAGATGGGTATATATCTTGGATCCAAAATTCAGCAGATTGATTCTCTTCCATCTCGTATTATTTTGCCTAAAAATACCTGAAAGACATAAAAATACGAGTGTAGGCTCCGAATACAAAATAATGCAAAATTACCTATAAAATATATCAAATATGTATGAGAATGACCTAATCTAATATGCAACTAGACACCTAAAATATGTATAAATTAGGTGTTATCAAATTCCCCCAAGCTTAACCCTTGTTTGTCCTCAAGCAAGTACACAATCAAGAAATCCACAAAATATGATAAGGTTGAAAACATTCATGAAGGACTAAACATTAGACAAAACCATCATAACATGACTCACAACCAATACATTAAATCAAGTTAGTTCTTCCACTCTAGTCCTCACAAGGATAAAGAAATGAGATCACTTCACTCATGTGTTTGGGTATGTGTTTCACTCAATATAAATCCTCAACTTTGAATGTTAAACTACCATAAGCTTGCAACAGTGTTCTTAATCTCCACTACTATAGACTATGCACATAACAAAAATCATGAGGTCTTTTCGAAGGTTGTAATAGGGCCAAGGTATAACACAAGGCATATGGATATTTAGGCCATGTGGTGCTAAATCCGGGGAAGAGGATCTTACCAAGACAACACCGAACCAAAATTTCCTCTCAATTGAAATACAACCTTCAAACCCATACAACTTAACCCTTATATATAATATGGTCTCCTTTCTTTTTATGATTGCTTCTTCTTCTTTTATTTCAATGCTACTTTCTTTCTTTCTTTCTTTTTTCTCTTTTTTTTTTTTTTCAACACTTTTTGTAGAAGAAGAAGCATAAGAAGAATCATAAGAAGAATGAAGGATAGGATACCCATTACAAACTTTTAACACACTTTAACCACCATACAAGTAACTTCCCCCAAGCTTGACTAAGATCCACTCTAGCATAACAATTCAACTATCCTAATCCCCGGATGGGTAGAATGATCATATAGGCTCGGTATGCTTTTGTGGAGGTTTCAAAGAAAAGGCAATTAAGGCTCAAACGGGCTACAAGAAGAGGATACAAGTATAGGGTGGCGAAGGTTAAAGGGCTAACAAAAACAATGCCTCAATCATATTAATGCAAGTTCTAGAGTTAACACACAAAGAGAGTTCACTCACATGAAAGTAAAGAGAGGACACTTATAGAATTTAGTCCAAGAAAGGTCAATCCTCACCGACTTTTGTCTAGAGTATCGGTTCTAACAAGATTCAAGTTTGGCGATCACATTACATGCTCAAGTCAAATGTCAAACATTTAAGCCCTCATTACCATGCATATATCATTACATTATCAACAACCAAAGCATATTAGGGGTTTCATGGATTGTGCATCGCAAAAAGAAAAACAAAAAGTAAAACCCGTGAATCATATCAAACACCTAAAATATAATGCAAATGCAATGCATGATGTATGAAATGTCATGAGAAAAATGAAAAATTAACACTAAAATGCAAATGATAAACTAACACTACAATGCAGACGGAATGAAAGACTGACACTAAAATGCAAACGAAGTCCACACATGGAATTATCCCTCCCCAAGCTTAAATTCTACATTGTCCCCAATGTAGAAATAAAAGAAAGAGAAAAGGAAACTCACCAAATAAACTCAGGTAATCAGGTATCTTCACTCTATACTCCGGGTTGTCCAAAATTAGTACAAGTGCAGAAGATTTGCAGCAACATCTCCTCTTCCATCTTCCAGTAGCACTGGAATATAGAAATGGAGGGGAAAGTGACCGGAATCACCGCCTGAGGTGGTTGTTGGATGCTCGCGACGGTGTGCAGGGTGCTCTTCGGATCTGGATTTAGGAGCACGGTCTCCATTACGGTGTGGAGGCTACTGGCGGCAGCTTAAGGTGATGGTGTTGAGTGGTGGTGGCTGGGCTGCGGGGCGGGGTTGTGCGTAGCAGCAGAAGAAGGACGGGGCAGCGGGGCGGGGTTGTGAAGGTGGCTGTAATGGAGAATTCGGGAGGCAGAGTAGGGCTCGGGAAAGAACTCTTCTTCCCTTTCTTTATTTTTTTTTATTTTTTTTTTATTTTTTTTTTTAAAAAAGAAATGAAGCTTGCACGGTTTGCAGCATTTTTGCACGGTTTGCTGCAAACCGTGCGAGTCAACTGGGAGTATTCGAAAAAAATATGCACGGTTTAGAACAATTTCGCACGATATGTAACTGACCGTGCGGACTCTCTGAAAGGCAGAGTGAACGTGTTTTTTCTCGTGCAATTTCTACGAACACTCCTCGTGCACCAAAAAAAATAAAAATAAAAATAAAACTAAACAAAAATTGAGGATAAAAACGTACCTTGGGTTGCCTCCCAAGAAGCGCTTGTTTATGGTCGTTAGCTTGACCTTCACCAATGTCAAGTGCTCAGATCAGGCGGGTCGGTGATACCCAACTCGATCGGATCAGGCTCTATGTAAGGCTTCAGTCGAATCTTTCTCACTATAAAATACCCCGAGTTCTTATGCCATAGCTCCACAGAATCATTTTGAAGAACTCGGTTCAGGTAGTATGGACCGGACCATCTTGTACTCTTGCTTCTCGGAAACATGCTCGACTTATGATGATAGAGAATCACATGATCCCCTTGCTTGAATTGTACAAGAGCACGGTCAGCAGAGCGTCTTTTTCTCTTCTTCCGTCTACTCAGGACCTCGTTGCAAGAAGAGGTCGGAATAGAGCTTTGTAACACCTTAAGCTCATGAAGCACCGGGTCCTCCTTGTTCTCTTGGGTAAATTCATTCCTATCAATTTGTGCCTCATCCCATTGTTTATCAATCCCAATCACTATAGAAGTGCATCGCTCTAAGTAGTGCACTTCAGGTGGCTCTGTAGGCAAATTTGATATAACCAACTCAGCAATCAAATCTTTCATCTTTAGATTTTCTTTGGTTAGATCATCTACTTGAATCTTCAAAGAGTCCACCAATCCTGAAAGTGAAAAAAATTGGGTTAATAAAGGTTTAAGCACATCATCCAACATAGCTGTAAGAACAGGAAGAACTTTCTCCACTTCCCTATCATGTCGTTGGATGAATTCATTAAGCTTACTCTCTTGCATGGGTGGGCATGTCTCAGCCTGAAGCGGTATATGTTGGGTTGTCATCCAACTAGGATTAGGAGATTGTGCTTTCCAAGCAATTATATCTCCAAAACTAGCGTGACAATTAGTCTTGTCATGATCTTCAGCTCCACAATTCTCACAGAAGAGGTTAAAAGATATTGGGTTTTGGCCATAACCCAAATTGTAGTTTACATGATCATACCTCTGAGAACCTGTATTAGACTGAGAAGGAAGAAAAGGATAGGAATTTACCTCATACTCACCTGAATACATTTTTTCGACTCACTCTAAAATAGCCCGAAAATAAAACAAAAGAAAAATAAAAGACCTAGAAACACCAATAGAGATAACAACTAATATTAACAAATTGGTCCCCGGCAACGGCGCCAAAAACTTGATGTGGCTAAAACGTACCCGCAAGTGTACGGGGTCAGTTATAGTAGTCAAGTGTCGATCCCACAGAGACCAATGTAATACTAATTGAAACGCTACCAGCGAATTAGGTCAAATAGATATGGAGGAAGACGAACAAGCTAACTAAGAATAACAAAGAAAACAGATAAAGATATATAGATAAATGTGTCTAAGGTTAAGGATCACCGCAACAATGCTTCAGTAAATATAATCACACTCTGCCTGAATCTAGTCCAATTAATTGAAGGTAAGTCATCTAAGGTAATCTACTAACTCCTTTCAGACGATAGTGAACGTGTTTGAACTAATTAACAATCGCTGTCGCGCAGAGCTAATCTCACTCAAACCCATTAACGCTCTTAGAGTCTAGGAATAAATTGAAATAACATTCGCTGTCGCGCTCCGCTAAATCAGTCTAAACCAAGAACATCTATGATGATTTAGTATCCTCAAGAGTAATTAAGTCGCTTTCGCACAAATAATACTCAGGTTCAATTCCTAGGATTCCGGTAAAAGCTATCACCTTTCAATCTCAAACTCTACCTGACTACCTATTAGCGTTTTCACCTTTCAGTCTCAAACCCTAACAGGATCCAATCCGCCTAAACAAGAATGGGCATAAAGCATCTAGGAACGAATCAAATAATATTTCAATTCAGGCAAACATATAATTCCAATTACTTACGCATTGTCTGGATCACCATAACCTTAGAACTAGGAATTTAGCCAAACATGATCGAAGATGCAAAACAGATTAAACTAGCCAACGATATATATGAATTATTCAATAAAAACAAGAGATAAAGGAAACTTAGTCTCAATGATGAAATAATCCAAACGAAAGCTAGAACAATAAACACCGTCTTCGAATCAAACGAGGGCTAGAAATTCCACATGAAAATCTCGGTCTGCGGTGCTACCCTCAAAAACCAGACTCCAACTCAGATAAAAAACCTCCCCCCTCTACAATAACTCCTCTCCGTAAAAAAAAACTCAACTCCCAAAGTTTGCCTCCAAAGTCAAAGTAACCTCCTCCCCCATTAATTTCATGTCACCAAAATTCACCAGCTTCCCAAAACGTCAGCTCCTCCATTCCAATTGGGCATGGGCCTTCGTTTATCTTCTTGTCCACTTCTCCTCTTCAATCATGCAGCAGGCCCAATTCTCCATTCTTCATTGAACTCATCTTGCTCAGCAAAACAACACGGCCCGTTTACTCAATAAGATGGGTATATATCTTGGATCCAAAATTCAGCAGATTGATTCTCTTCCGTCTCGTATTATTTTGCCTAAAAATACCTGAAACACATAAAAATACGAGTGTAGGCTCCGAATACAAAATAATGCAAAATTACCTATAAAATATATCAAATATGTATGAGAATGACCTAATCTAATATGCAACTAGACACCTAAAATATGTATAAATTAGGTGTTATCAGAGACGAATCCGGAGACCGGGGAGAAAAAGTTGTCAGCGTTTTTCATATCTCATCCGGATTGTGAACATTTGTTGAGAATCTTCCCTCGGGTGGTGATCATGGACGCGACGTACAAGTCTAATAGGTACACTAAATTTCATTATTATGACTTCAAATACCGTTTTTGAATTATAATTATTAAATTTGAAATTGATAGGTATGGTTGGCCGTTACTTCAGTTTGTTGGATTCAATTGCACCAACTATACATATTGTATTGCGCTAGCGTTCATCTATTGTGAGACAGCCCCATACTATGCATGGGCATTGAAACGGCTCAAGTATTTGTTTGGTGCACTCGGAGGACCGGATTGCATCATGTCTGATCAAGAGCTGGCAACAATTAAGGTGGTTGACCATGTATTTCCTAGTGTGCGTCATATGCTTTGCCATGTCCACGTTGATCGGAATGTTAAGGCATTTTCTAAATTGAACAACCTGGACGAAAAAAGTGCATCTGCTAGCGTTCGACGGGCGATGCGGTCTCACACAGAGAAGCAGTATGAGGAGACACTTGATCACTTCCGGAAAACATGGAGGAATGGTCATCTTGTACAATATGTTGAGAGCACATGGTTTACTCCCTATAAGGAAAAACTTATAGCTGCGTATTGCGATGATATACGCCATTTTAGCACAAGAACGTCTAACAGGTAAGATATTTGAATTTGTTTTTAACGAGAATGATCATGACATTCGGTTGGCTAAAATGTTTAACATGTACAATGTTGTTGTCAGGGTTGAAGGTCAACACTCGATGTTGAAGCATATGTTTGATTCAGCTGTTGGAGGGTTCGACACTTTAGTGCAACACATTGACAATATGTTTGTCGATCAGCACCGTCGAATACGGGCCGAGATGGAAATGTCCAACCATACTAGCCCGAAGGAGATACAAGACGGGCCTCGGTGGATCAAGACTATTTTCATGCGCATATTGAGGAAGTGCTCCGACAAGTGTTTGAGAATGCTACTGAAAGAAGTCCTTAAGGCAAAGGAGGGAAAGATATGTGGCCCATGTGAGGATCCTTGGTGGGAATCAACACTCGGATTGCCTTGCCCACACAGGATTAAGGTGTTTGTAGAAGAAGGAACGCCATTGTTGCCCAGCGACATTGATATCTTCTGGAAGCAGATCAAGTGGGAAGGAGTGGAATTGAAAGACTTCGACTCTGACGACGACGTGAAATTGACTGCAGATAAGGTTCTTATGGATGATATCTTTGAAGGGGTGTTTACCGGTAACGTTGATGATTTCGATATGAAGAGGATGGCTGATAAGTGGCGTGAGTGCAAGGATCCTTCTTCAGTTGATGTCCAGGACCCCCCTCGGGGAGAGACGAAGAGAGGAAGGCCTAAGATTCATGCGAAGAAGACGGGTACAAAGCGAGATCCGGGTTGGGATGAGAGGGATCAAGCTAAGAAGGATAAGGAGAAGGCAGAAGCAAGGAAAAGGGGGATGAAAGAGGAAGAGGGTGCAACTGTGCCACCGAAAGCCGATTCACAGAAGAAATCGTCGGTTGCATCCAACAGAGCTTCAAGCGGGGCCACGACCGTAAAAGGGAGTGCAACTAAACCACCGAGGGCAAGAGGAAATGCTAGATCGAAATGTAGCGGTGGCAATTCAATCATTTATCTCGACTTCGACTGGGGGATAGATAATATAGACCTTTTCATGCTCGCATACATAGCTGTTGTGGAGAAAGTAGGTGATGACGGTCATTGTGGTTATCGATCCCTTGCTCGCTTACTAGGTAAACCAGAGCAACAGTACGTTGAAATCCGATTAGATCTTTCGAAGCACCTCCAACAAAACGGGCATATGTATCATGAGATGCTAGAGGGTTTCAAGACTATCCCGCAACTCATTCGAGAAGTGAATCACATTCGATCGCCATGCTCTCCTGAATTCTGGATGTGCACACCTACAATGGGATTGGTATTTGCCACGAGGTATCAAGTTGCACTAGTGGTGTTATCATGGTTTGGTCCTTGTACATGTCTTCTGATGTTTGCTCCTCCCGGTTCAGAGCCTCCGACCACGGTGTTCGCCATTGCACATGTAGGCAGACGCAACCATTACGTACCGGTACGCATCGATATTTTCCGCTCTTGTACCTTATTTCACATATGTTTTTTAGTATACAATAACAATTTTGTGTTGACAGATTTGGTTGGTTGATGACAACTGTCCAATTCCACCCCCTCCAAGGCAGTGGAGTATCTACAAACAGCCATCGGTGGACGGATGGGAACAGCGCTTTCAGAGTAGATTCGACAACTACGTATCTGAGAGAGAGTTTCATGGTGGCAGTCCCATAATGACCTAAATCTTGTATTATAAATGTTTGAGTAATGTTTTTTCAGAATGATGTCAACATAATCATAGAAGCATTAATATTGAAACAACAACATAATTGAAAAACAACAACACGAGTACAACGCAGACGGTGAACAACTAACGACACAAGACATTAAAAATACTTAATTCTCTATTTGTTAAGTGTTGCTGCCAATTCTGCAGCAAGTGCAGCGTTTTCCTCCATGAGCTCGGCGTTTTTGGCTTTCAGTTCATCTATTTCGTTGGCCCATTCTTTTGTTCCAATCCTCAGCAGCTTCATCCCTTCCTCAATTCCTTCAGCCTTTGACCAGTTGCATAAGTTGTCTGCATTTAGTTCTTCAATAACGACCCTTGCACGACCTATGTAGGGTGGATCGATCCAATGTCTGTATTTGCACCCATTCTCTTCCTCTTCTTCAGTAAGGGCATCCCAACATGCATCCGGGCATCCCCAAAATCTTCTCCCATAGTTGACCTTGTCCCACTCTATTTGTTCGGTACACATATGCACCGTGGGCTTTTTCTGACACCAACACAATTTCGGACCAAGATCCATTGTCGAGGAAGAGGCGGGAAATAGAGTTGGACGATTTGGATACATATCGAAATTTGAGGAAGGAAATTTGAGAGAAAATAAATATAATGGAATGATAGTGAATGTGTGTTTGAAATGGTTTGTGTTGGAGGTATTTATAGACGAAAAGAGAAGGGGTGTTTGGGAAATATCCGACCCGGTCCCACAAAGTCTCGTTCGGAATGGGTCTCTTTTCGTCGGACAAATGGCAGCCATGCGGGTAAAGGTGAGTCCCGGATTTTCATTACGCATAATTAAAGTGTTGAATTTCGTTACGCATAATTAAAGTGTTGAATTTCACCTTCATACGTCTTTATAACATTAAATCAAAACGTAAGGAAACCAAATACATAAAACATAATATCCATTACAACTTAATCAACGAAAACGAAACATAATATCCATAACACAAGGGACATAATATTCATTAAAACTTAAACAACAAATACAACGTATCAAACCCTCCAATAAGGGTCCGACTCGTGACCCAAGTTAGCTTCCCATTCATTACGCCCTGCTTGTTGTTCCGGAGGGGCTTGTCCCGCACCCATCCTTGCCCACTCCCATATAGAATGTGTGGCTCTCTCTTCTGCACTCCTGGACGACTCTTCTTGTGACATCCGTTGAGTTTGAGTGACCTCCTCAGTTGTAGGCGGATCGTCGATACTGAGCATCCGAATGTAGGAATCCAAATTCTCCATGGATAATATCCCCAGTTGTCGATGTGTCCGCATCATAGCGAGTGTCGTCGATACACGCTGCAATACCAACAAATAATTAGGAGATGAGTCATATAGAAAACACAATACCAACAAATAAAATAATATAAGAATTACCCGGTTGAAATCGAGGGTAAGGATCGGGTTCGGGTTACGCGGCGGTCGAGGTCTTGCCGGGGCGTTTGGGCTCACATATGGATGTGATACTTGAGCAAACCAATCGAGGTAAGCATCCTCAGCATCCCAAGGGATAAGAGCTGGTGGGCTGGACATGATGTACGGACAGAGGTTGTCATAACGCTGGTCCCATCTATCCCATTCCGGGCCATACCGTACAGTGTATTCCCGGCCACCTCGCATTGATTTTGGCGGACAATAATACTCGACTGGCTCGGGGACATCCAAAGGCCGGGACTGACGGCGTCCGAACTGTCTGCAAAACCGATCAGGGTTGTACATCTCCATAATGTCAAAGCACCGGATCCCACCACGATAAGTGGCCACTCTATGACGACCTTGCGGTCCCACGTCCAAATCCGGATACGGCATCCAACACACCTGCACAAGTAGCTTATAACAATTAATAACAATATTAATAACAACTTGGAATGACATTTAGACGATTCACTTACATCTTCCGGTGCATACTCATCCAAGATGCGTCTGTACTGTTGTAGAGTCCCTTTTTGCCTCAGCGGGGCCCGTCCAGTGGAATAGCGGGACACACGAGCAGTAACTTCTTGGGAGCTCACATCCAGGTTTGGGTTCCCAGGAAAATACGGGAAATGTAACCAAATCCAAATCTCAAGAAGCCTTACGCAACGAGAAAATTGCACGCATTTCGCCCTGGATGCTATACCCAGCTGCCTGTACAGCAATGCCAAACAACCTGTACCCCATGCGTACTCATGTATCCTGCTCGGATCCTCTAGTAGCGGCAGGAAGCATGTGTCTAACAGGTTCGAGGTCTTGTTCACGAACAGAGACTGCTGAATGAGGTGCCACAAAAAGCCTGTTGTAATAGAGTCCGAATCCGAGTTTCCAGAGTTGATCATCGAAACAACGTGGCAAAAGAATTCCCGCTCGCCAACTTTCCCCCTACTTATGAACTTCACCATCTCTTGCTCCTCAGCGTCAAACGGGTTGTCCAGGTCAACGCCAAACAAATAAGAGAACAATCGGCCACATTGCGCTGAATCTGCATCTAGACCCAAATGCGTCCATGGGGTGGTGACAGCATGCCCGTCAATAGGCAGCTCCAGAATCTCCAAAACGTCATGGAGACCGATTCCAAGCTCCCCACAATTCAGATGAAATGTGTTCGTCTCAGGGTGCCACCTTTCCACGAATGCAGAAAGGAGGTTGTGGTCCACATTCCAAAATTGCCCCTTCAAGATGTGAAGCAGCCCCGACTCCTGGGCAATAGCAAACCATGAAGCTGGCTCCGGGTCGATAGGAATTTTAGGAAACCATAGCTCGAAGCACTTCTGTCTTATCTGCGCCTTTAGTTGACGGGGGGCACTTTCATCGGGATTCGGATGTATCCAAATCTCATGAGCAATGTGTTGCCCATAACGAGTCAATATAGTACCCTCGTTGAGTCCTGGAAGAGGAGGAGCCGCAGCAACTTCTGACTGCATCGGAACAGGACCTGACTGCCGAGTCTGTCGGGATCTACCCCGCGAAGAACCTGACCGACTCGGAACATCTGGGTTCCTAACCCCCGCAGCACTTGACCCCCGAGAACCTGATTGTTGCGGTCTATCACCCCGAGATCTTCTATCCCCCCTCCTCTCAGAAGCAGTAATTCGCCTATCACCCAGGTTTCTGTCTTCTCCTACTCTAGATCGGATGTTTCTAACTACCTCCTAGTTTTAACGAAATACATACAAATTTAGCATCGATTATTATAACTAAAGTCCATATATGCATTTTAAGTAATTTTCAACCTTTTTTGTATTTTCTAAAAAGTGTTGGTACGCTTTCCACATGCATTAAACTAATTCTTTTTACCATGCATTGCAGTTAATATTGAAATTAAGCGTTTTCCACTATTAACTAATTTTAGCATGCATTTGAAATACTATTGAGCATTTTCCACTATTTCTACAAAATTAAGCGTATTTCAGGTTTTTAGAAATACTAACCGACTCAGTGTTCTGTCTCCGACGTGGTGCTCGGACATCCTCATCCTCTTGCTCCGGCTCTTCTTGAGGTGTTGCTCCGCCTATAACAGTTGCATACCAGAACATGTGTTGTTGATGCCTTTGGAGATCACTCAAAGTGGGGGTGGGGAGGTTGTAACTACTACTACTTGCTCCATCTATGTTGAAAAAACCACTACCAAAAGAACCAGCGTAACTTGCATTTGGAACACCATAACCCAACTACCAATCGTTTCCTACGTAAACTTCTTCATCTGCAGCCGTCGGATCAGAAAACAAAGGATTAGGAGGAGTTCCAGCCATAATCGAGATGAGAGAAAGCGTTTTTTGAAAGATTTAGAAGGGAGCGTTTTTTTTGTAAGATTGAGAAGAGAGTGAATTCGAGTGTGGTTCGGAATGGCATTCCGAACGAATATATATAGGCAATTCCGCGCCAGCTAGCCGTTGGACCCCAACGGCTAGTTGGCGCGGATATTTTTAAAAATATATGTTTCTCGTTCGGAATGGTATTCCGAACGAGAAACGGATATCCGGTATAAATTTAAAAAAAAATAATGACGTCATTAAAAATAAAATTCTCGTTCGGAATGTCATTCCGAACGAGAATTGTTTTTTAACCCGGACATTTTTTTTGTATTATTTAAACCGGGTTCACACATTCGGCTCGTTCGGAACACCATTCCGAACGAGAATATTAAAAAAAAAAATACAAAACTCGTTCGGAACCCCATTCCGAACGAGGGGGGGTGCCCGGTGTAAAAAAGGTGCTGTCCGGTTGAATCGCCTTAATTTTTTTTAATAATGTTCATTGTTGTGAACATATCCTAAACATTATTTTTCAGATCAATGAACATTAGTTATCGTGACAATGAACATTAAGAAATGAA
The DNA here is from genome assembly GCA_029168935.1 of Oxyria digyna. Taxonomy (NCBI): domain Eukaryota; kingdom Viridiplantae; phylum Streptophyta; class Magnoliopsida; order Caryophyllales; family Polygonaceae; genus Oxyria; species Oxyria digyna. The sequence goes on from JAPVLV010000017.1 coordinate 3,573,807, forward strand.
CATTAAGAGTCGTGGTCATGGTCATAAATAATAATGCTAATGAAATTGTTAGATTGCTTCCTTTTACTGAAACCTACCCCTATGTTTATATATTTATGGTTTATGTTTGTAAGCGTGGGACTTTAATATGCACATACAATTTTTTTTTGAAATGTGCACTAGTTTATGTCTCCATAAGCATATTTTTTTTAAATATAGATGCTTGTATAAAATGAGATGTTAAAATGTACAAAAATTAAATTTCATCTATGTACACATTGGTGGTACCACGTTATGTTGAGAGAGGGTTGAAAAACCCTTAGGAAATATTATAAGGAAAATCATGGAATAGGATTAGTGTTGAAACATTGCAAAAACACCCTATATCAAAGGGAGTATCTGTAAAAATAGCGTAACTTTTCGCACCACTGCAGCAAGTCATCATTCTACACCAGATCTATCTAACCTTCGTTGAGATGCTATGCATTACAATAGAACAGAGCAGGTGCTCCTTGGTGACGTTAGTTTCAACTATCCCATCCAACATTAGAGCTCAACCGACCTCTTTTCTCAAAACTGTAGCTTCCGTTCATGTCCTTCACACCTCTTTTATCTCTAAGAATCTCTTATCTGTTAGTAATTTTTGTTCCGATAACTCTATTTTCTATGAGTTCCATGATTCTCACTTTTTTGTGAAGGATTCTCGGACAACGCTTTCTCTACTCAAGGGCATCGCTGGTGGAGGCGTTTACAAGTTTCCAATGACCACTTCTCCACCACCTTAGATCAACTCCACCTAGCATATATTTTAAGTGGGACGGTCCTAAGCATGACAATGGTCGTTCCACGACAGCCTATTGTGTTCACTTGGGTTCAAATCTGGTGTTGTAGTCCTCTCGCAAGCAACCAACGGTCTCTAACTCCACGACCCAGGTTGAATACTGCATCATCGCCACCGCCACTTGTGTACTTCTTTGGATTCAATCCTTACTTACTGAGTTAACGATTCCCTCTCTCCACAGCTCCGCTTCTTTGGTGTAATGATTTGGGCGCTACATATCTCGTCGTCAATTCCGTACTCCATCATCAGATCAAGCACTCTTTTTTGGACTACCATTTCATAAGAGAAAGAGTGTAGGCCAAGTCTCTAATTGTTGCCTTTCTCTCCTGAAAGGATCAAACTGTGGACCTTCTCACGTTGGGTTTCTATCACTCTGATCAAAGCTCTGTTTATACTATGTTAAGATGAGGGGGGCATAATAGGACAAATATAGGTATGAGTTGTCAAAACATATTTACAAATGTGAAGGAAGGTTCTAACATTCCATGTGTCCTCTCCTAAGTGGTTGTAAATGTATGTGTAATCCAAACATGTAATATGTGTTCAACAACTGGTATAGTAAGCATTTGACTAGGACTAGGCGAGTCAAGTTTGCAGAGATGGCTTAATTAATCCTGCAGATTTTGATACTAAAGTAGTTCCTACTAACAAATTTGTCTTTTACAGGGATGCTTTCCATATTGTAAAATTTGTCTTCTCAATCAATCAAGCCGTTTGTTATCAGTTCACTCTCTCAATAGACATATGAATGATACAATCTTACATGTGCATGTGAAAATGGAATTTTGTGCTTACCTAATGCACTACACATTATATCGGTGAAGCAAGTTTCACCGATAAATTCATCCATCCTGTATTATATCGAATCTTGTTCTTGACTCTCAATATCAAATAAAGCTTGACAATTTAAAGATAAACATAAATGTGTAGGCGCTAAATTCAATTATACTACAACTTTAGAGATTTTTTTTTATAATGGCAAGAACCGATGTCACCTTTAGGGATATGATATGGAACTAAAGCAACACTGCAACTTTCCGGTAGAAGCTAGGCATCCAGAGATTTGTGACATAGAATTACAACTTAAATGCCATAAGAGGTGTCTTTCCTTTAGGGATGAAGTCATGGCGCACTTGTGCGTACTCCATAATGTTGGCCGTCTTGTATAACACGGGTCGATCAACGCTTACCAACTCGTTGATCGGGCCAATTTCTTTTGTCCTACTGAGGTTGTAAAATATCGCAACAGAAACCCTTTCTTTTTCCGAACTCGTAACCACTCTGTGTAACGTGCTCTTAATTCTTCCATTGCTCATAATCTGATCAAATAACTAAAATATTATGCACATGACATGATGGATAAGAAAAAATATGTATTGTTCTAGGGGAAAAGTATTTACCTCTATCATGTCGCCAACAAGAATAACTAAAGCTCCCGGAACGATAGGAACCTTGAACCAACGATCATTTGCCATGAATTGTAGGCCTTGTTCGCCTTGTAGGATCATAGTGAGTACGGTTCCATCCGAGTGCGGTGTGAACCCTAAAACCTTATTAGGGTTTGGACATTGAGGATATAATGTAAACTTGATCATACATCCATCCTCTAAAACATTGTGTTTCAAGAAACAATCCTCCTCCAAGTCCAACGATCGTGCCATCGCCTTCATAATAATCTCTGGCATTTCATGCATCTTATCGGCCACCTCAAGCACGGTTTTCCTTCATTACATTGTAATTTCTTGCTCTTAGTTTATTGATATATTCTTGTGCCAATAAATACTACTTTAACTCCATATGAAACAGAGTTCAAAAAACCGTTGGTTAGAGGACAAATATTTGAATTATTGTTGGTTAGACTACCTCAATTCGGGAGGATTCTCCGGCCAAAACCTTCGATCGGCGGGATTTGAATTGAGTCTAAGATAAAGTCGATCATTCCAATTGCGAGTTTGATCTCCCCCGAGACCGCCATCGTTTCCGTATCCATTAAACAAGCCTGCTTCTCCGTACGACTTGTTCTTCTCTTCTAGAGGAAGTGCGAAGAATTCTCTAGAAACTTCCAGAACCTTCTCTAAGAACTCTGTTTCCATTCCATGGTTCACAGCCTACCAAAATTCACAAGTTAAAAAGAAGCTAAAAATCTCCAAGAAAGAAAAAGATTTAGAAGGCGAGGTCACCAGGAAACATCCCCATTTTGAGAGAGCATATCGGAGCTTTTGAAGCTCCTCTTCGTTCGATAGACGGGAGAAATCGATGATCAGATCGTCGATGATTGCATCTTCGGCTGGAGGAAAACCGCCATTTGTGATGTATTTGGCGGGAACTGTTCCATCGACTAGGGAAGCAGCTGCAATCTCTTGGACGAGATTGTTGGATGAAGAATCCATTGATGTGTGGAAGTTGTTGGATGTAGTATGTTGAATATATAGTGTTGAAGAACCAGTTTTACTTTGTTTAGATACAGAGTGCAATTTAAGTGGGTTTCGCCCATTTTCGCAGAGTTCAAGATACTTTTGGTTAAGTGCTTCTAGCAATTTTGGCTGGAAAGGAAATTTTTTAGTCGTTGTAGCTGCATCATCTATCTATATCTACATATGAAATGCGTTTGTCGGTGTCTTTTTAGGTCTATATTAAGCTAATTTTCCGAGTTTAGATGGAGGGCAAGGGTTTAATAATGTAGAGGGTGAGTCAGGGATCACTCATGAACATTTAATCTGCAGGTAACGTAACCACTTCAGCTTTCTCAATCCTATGGATTCTTGGAAATCCCTCCATTAATAAATTAGTATCATTTCCAATCTTGACACAAATATTTAAATATACCTAAAAAGTGATAAGATAAATTTACAAATAAGAATCGATAAAACGTGTAAATAGTGAGTTCATAAGTCTGTTTGTGCATGTATACTTGTATAGCTTATGTTGTAAGTGCATGATTTTGATAACTGAAAATTCGTGCACATACAAAAAGTTAAAGATGTGCATTAATTTCTGTCTCCATGGGCATATATATTTTAATTTATTTTTTGGTGAAGGCATATATATCTTATTGTATGCGTTCTATAAAATGAGATGGCATTCATACATATACACATCTAATAATTTATCCTCATCTGATTTTTTTACATACATACAGCGATTGAATTGTGAAAATACTTTGCTAGTACACATGGTAAAATCTACACATATAGCCACATAGTTTTTATATCCATCTAGATACAAATATATAGAATAAAGGACTACTAAGATCATATTCATCTCTCCTTCACATCTTTGACATGGTGTAGTCCATCACATCCACAAGGAAATCTGCAACCACGAAGAACGTACAGCATCAAACAATTGATCATACGAAAACGAAATTAATCATTAGGAGCCGCAACAAGTTACCAGCATCTTCCTTTGTAAAGCAAAGAGGTGGAGTGATTCTGAAAACATTTCCATAGAAACCTCCTTTTCCAATCAATACTCCCATTTCTGCACCAAAAAACATTTCCATGCTTAAAGTCATACCTGCATAACTTAATGACATAGGTAGATAGAGAAGACAAGAAAACTGAAGCTGACCTTTCATTTGATCCATCACATGCAATGTCTCAGCCTTGGCCGGAATTTTCAGCTCGCGATCGCTAACAAGCTCGACTCCGAGCATTAGCCCTCTTCCCCTAACATCACCAATTACTGAAGAGGAAGGAAAATCATCACAAACATGTGATATAATCACCACCAACATAAAAACAAGAGTTAGATTGTACTTTGATATTTGTCCTTGAGTGCAAAGAGACGTTTTTTAAGATAAAATCCAACAGCAGATGCGTTTTCTTGGAGGTTTTCGTTTTCTATGACTTTGAGAACAGCATGCCCTGCAGAAGTACACACAGGATTCCCGCCAAAGGTATTGAAATAACTGCGTCGTGTCAAGACCTTTGCAATCTCGGGAGTTGTCACCACCGCTCCAAGAGGAATCCCGTTTCCCATTCCCTATACCACATAAACAACGCCCTCATAACTCTGAATCTGAATTCAGATGTAATTTGATACTACCTTTGCCATAGTGACTATGTCGGGAATAACGCCATGAGACTCGAATCCCCAGAAATGGGTCCCTGTACGAGCAAAGCCAGCTTGAACCTCATCAGCAATGCATAAACCTCCAGCCTTCCTTATTGTGTTATATGCTGCAGGTAAGTAGCCAGGAGCTAACTCTATGATGCCGCCCACTCCCTGATTAGTCAACATTACAACTTGAAACAAATGTCTATTACATTAAATTTTACACGAAGACAACAGAGTGAAACAGGGCATCACCTGAATGGCTTCAGAGATGAAGGCAGCAACCTGGCCTGATGTTCCAAAGTCAATGAGATCCTGCACTTCGTTTGCGTATTTCAATCCATCTGAACCAAACACTCCCCTATATGGATCAGGATTGAGTGCATGATGTACTCCACTCTGTTATCAGACTCTTTGTTAGACAAATCTAAAGGCTCATTCTAATATGCTATTTCCAAATGACAAGTCAAACTCGTAAAATACTCCACCTGAACAACATTAAATTTCCAAATAGATTGAGCAGTGGCAGACATAGTCCCAGCTGCATTCCCATGGTAAGAGTTCCTTAGTGAGATGACATCATGGCACCCTGTATAAAGTCTTGCTAGCATCAACGCTAGTTCATTAGCTTCCGTTCCTGAGTTGGTGAAGAACACAACCTAATAGAGAAAATACAAAACACAAAAACTCAATCAATCTTGCAAGATTTTTTTATCATCATCAGACTATAAATCATACAAGGATAAATATAATTAACCTTGAGATCACCAGGCAACTTAGAGGCTAAGGCCTCAGCATAATCAGAAATGGCAGAATTAAGGTACAATATAGTAGAGTGCTGCAGTTTATTAATCTGTTTAGAAATGGCTGCAACAATTTCGGGATGGCAATGCCCACAAGAAACAGTGGCAATTCCACCGAAGGCGTCCAGATATCGTCGACCCTTCTCATCAAACAAGTACTGCATCCTCCCATCCACCACATTTAGCTGTTTTAAGCATCCACATCAACACAAGAAAAAAAACTGTCACTGATCTATTATTGATGTTGCTGTTAATTTGTTATTATAGAGCCTAAAATTGATGTTACGAACGGGATTTTTGTAGAAGGTAAACATGGCGGGGCTGAGGAAGTGGTTCCTCTTGGCAACAATGTCAGCAACAGAGGGGCCTGTGTACCGCGGAGGAGAGTAATCGAATGAGGGCATTTTCGGGGTTTTTGTCATCTCAGATTCGTCTGCCATGGCAGCCTCCTTCGAGAAGAATCGGCAATGGCGACTGCAGGGGGATGATAAGGCTTTTTTTGTTAATCTCTGCAACATCTTTGTGTTTGTGTTTTGTAGTATGGAAAATGGCGCTTGGTTTTATGAAATATGGGATCTGAGAGGAAGATTGTTATATAGAGAGAACAAGGCAGAGAGGTGTGAAACATTTGATGGCCTTGGTTTCTATTTTGTATTCTAGTTTCGAAACATTTGTTGTAATGATGTTTCATATACACGGTGAGGAAAGTAAATGAATCTAGACCATTTTATGTGTCATTATCATTGATCGAAATCGCAAACCAATTATTTCTTCTCATCCAACTTTTTTTCCATATAAAAAATGGCTTAGTTCCTTCTCCCTCTTTCTCTCGTGTCATGTTATTCCCTGATCATATCTGTTTGAATTATAAAATTCATAAGTCAGTCAGGATAAGCATACAATGATTTTTTAGGCTTCTGGACATTGCATATTGCGATGGTTGGTAGTGACGATGGGTACAAGGAAGCTACTGTCTTGAAAATACTCGTCGAGAATTTTGTCACTTCGCAATCGAAAGATGGTATGATGTAAAGTAAAACACCTTGAACAATTTATTCCTTTACTTTATAAACTTTTAAACAATTAGCAAATTTAATCCTATTGGATAAAATTTTAAACTATAAACAAACACCATAATTGTTGTCATCCCACTAAGTCACTACCATCCAATTGCTGTAGATGACATATTATAGTGTTTTTTTGAAAGGAGATGACATATTATAGTTAAGCAAGACTAAATTATATATTAACTCAAGTTCATCCATTTAAGCAATCCCTCATCAAACCCGCAACGGATAAACAAGTGCTATGTAATAACAAGTATGTGATCTCTACTTCCACTTAACCTTCCCACTTCTGTGGCCACATTCATATTGTATCTAGCCCTTAATTTCCTCCATCACACAAAGTTTCTTCTTTCTCCTATTCACTTGACAAGATTAAAGAAATGGTTTCATATTGTATCTTGTCATGTCACTAATCATAGACTAAATAGATACCAAACAAAAGTATCATACCTAATTCCATGACTCAACATCAGCCATCTCTATTTCCCCATCAGAATTGTCTGAACGTGAGATTGAGGCGTCCAGGGCGAAGACGTGTCTCCTCGAGCAAGTACTCAGGAGCAGATCCTGGGCTTATGGATTCAACACCGTGAAATATATGCCTGGATTCACCACCAAATATTAAAACATCACCTGATTCAAGAACCAACTTCTCCGCCTTGCGTATATCCCTCTCATCCCCATATAAGAACTCCGCTGAGTCTCCTACTGATATTGAAACTACTGGTAGTCCTTTGTCAAGAGACTCTCGGCTTTCATCACGATCCTGCATTCGAAAGAATTAAATTTACATTGACATATCGTTTTCATAAAATACAACTGGGACAGAGACGAATATTGAGAGGTATAATGTCATGATTTTGATTGTGACGAGCTATTTCTACAGAAAAGAATCATCACAAATTTTTGGCATGCAGGAACAATGGCCCTGTTCGTTTAGGAGTAATTAAACAGATGAAATGTGGCAAAAAATATGACACATCTTCTGATTGTTCCTAGTTGCAACTCCGTCATTAAGCTTGTTTGAAGTCTTAATACGCAGGTTTAGACTTTGAAATTTTGATACTTTACTAGATTATAATAATACATGAGATAAATTTTGTAATTTGGTATAGACTTCGAATTTTTGATACTTTAAATGATGTGGCATTTATAGATGCTAACAATCGCAATATTAGAGCTTATATCAGTGCCAAATTGTCTCTATTACAGACAATAATCAATTACTGAATTATCCCGAAGTGGATGTCATCTGATCTACCAAAAGTGATATGAATGTCAATATTTCCTCCTTGAATATAAGCTGAATCTAGTAAAGTAAAAAGGTGTACCTGATGTAGACCAAGTCGACCTGTTGTAGAGTAGAAGTTCACTATACAAATATTTGGTAACATCATAGGAAGAACAGTTGCTACATCACTATGTTCATACTCTGTTTCTGTAAGAGCTTGAGAAACCATCATTGCTCTACTAACCATGTCAAGGAATTGATGAGGTATGTTAGGTGGCTGAGAGTTATCTAGTCGTCTTTGGTTGCTATATTTCCTGGTTTGAGGATCCCAATCACGACCCAGACACATCATCATAAGGCGCAACTTTGCACCATAATCATAGCCAGGCTGGTAGAAACCGCCTTCTCCAAGGCCTAGGTTTCTACATTCCCTCACAACTGACACCTGGAACAAATGAGACGAGAAAACCATAAGGAGAAACAGGATGCAGAAAGAGGTAAGCTTAAAAAAAACAGCAAGGTAGTAGGTACACAAGTTAAGTAAAATTAGAGAAGGCATAAAACCAAATCTTAATTGTGCACTGCATATTCATAAACCAAAGCAAGATAGTCACCACAGACTCAGTACAGACAATTACTTCTCTGAAGTGAAACGATATATTTAAGCTAGTTTTAAATTTTAATCGCTATGAGTAAACACTAAACATTTAACGAGTAAGGACATAGACAAAAGTTGGTTATGGATGGTGGCAATGTAGCATATAGAATGTGACAAGTAATTACAGTAAAAATTATTGCCCCAAATCCTACCTGTTCGTCCTGTGTAAGGTATCCCTTAAGCAGCACCATTCCTGACCGCAGTACCCTTGAATGATCACCATCACCAAGCTGGCACATTTCAGAGCCTTGTTCTTCATCCTTTGCAAATATAACTTCCCTCGAAGTGTGAAACCCACATTCACTCTCACAAATATCAAATGGAAAAAGAGGAGGTGGCTTCTGATGACTTGGTTTCTGTTTTCTTGAAGCATAACCGTCTTTGGGACAAGCAGGCCCAGGCTTAGATCTAGTGATGTGGGGAACTTTTTTCTTTCCAAAACTAGTAGGCAAAGAGTCAACATTTTGTAAATCAATATAGCCTTCCATATGACCGAGAATATCACATTCTTGTGAGAAATTGTTTTCTATTTTCAGCGATTGCAGTGGTACCTCACCAGTACTATCCGTGGCCTCTTTGTGTATTTTATAACACTCAGTTCTACCAGAAGTGGCCTCCTGTTTATATCTAGCATGTTTCAGCTTTGATCCCTTTGCTTGAACTGGATTGCGTTTTCCAAAACTATAAGACTCTGAAAATTCATCTACATCGGCCATAATGTACTCTGGAGTATTACCTTTACCCTCAAATAAAGCATTGGTTGCTATTATAACAGGAGAACACTGTTCTTCCCCCTCAGTGATACTTTTGATAGTCTCTTCAAATGTTTCTTCAGTTTGATACTGAGACTTGTCTGACGTGGATTTCTTGATCTTACCCCTAGATACATAAGAAACCGAAGTGGAGGGAGATTCTGCACAATAGTCAGGACCCAAAGCAGACCTTTTCGGAGATTTATGATGACGAAAAGGTTTATATCTATCACCAAATGATTTCTCTTTGTTCCTAAAGCTATCCTTGACAAAATTCTCTGTCTGTGAACCAGAAACTGAATGTAAAGGAGGCTCAGCATTATGTTCTGAGCTCAAAGCAGAGCTTGCCACCGACGGATTCGACCTGCATACTTTATCTTTGTCTGATGTGCCTTGCTGCGTGCTACCCTCAAGCTTACTCCCATTGCTGGATGTAGATTTCTTACCCATTGCAAAGCCTAGATGTTTCCAAATGGGAGTTAAAGAGATGGTTCTCTTTTGACCTTCTCTGTTCCCATTTGAGGAAAAGCTTGATGAAGACCTATTCTCTGCCTGGAAATATTCATGGGACATGCCACAAGGCATAAAACTATTAAATTGAGTCATCTGCCTTTCTAGACTCTACAAGATAACTAGATGATATACCAAAATCAAATACAGTATATAGAAATCATATTTAAAAGAGGATCCGGATGAAAGGATATATACAACGAAGACATTGTACAATCAGCCTTTTGCTCTTTGTACTAATTTCGCATCAGCAAAGAAACAGAAAAACTCAAATTCATAGGCAATTAGGGCTTACACAGTGAGAAGAAAAAGAATAAGAGTAAAGCGGAAGGAAGAAAGTAGGGCTCACAGAGTGTTGCGAAATGGGACGATTATCTGAGGAATCTAGGGTTTGGCTCCGGCCGGCGGTATTCATCTTCAATTGTGGTGAGGAAAAGTGAAGAGTAAAGGGATCGCCGAGAAGTATATTGAGGAATTGCATCAGTATCAGTACGAAGAATTGAATGAGGTAGTGAGGAATAAGACGCATCATAACTGTTTAGTTTTATTTGATGGACCCTATTAAAAAAAAGGGAAATCTATCTTTGTTAATCCATTCATAACCCATGGATTTAAAATTGTTTAGTTTTACTTGATGGACCCTATTAAACTATATTAATTAATTTTTATTTTAAGAAATTTATAACATTTATTAATCATACTCTAACATTTATTTCTATCATTTTTACGTCTTTTATCCTCCATTAAAATCCATTTTAAAACCTTCAAACCTCTAAATACCCTAAAACCACTAAAACTACGGAGGATGAAGAGGAATTCAACAAAAGAAAGAGTGGAGAAGATAGTTCATCAAGTTATAATGTCAATGAGGTAATGTTCTTACTAAAATCTAGAATTTTAATTTGATTTGCACCCTTAGAAGGTAGAATGAAATCATTATGTTGTAATTCATGTTAAATATCGTAGTGTTAAAAGGATGACTTGTGCATAGAATGTTCAAAAGACTTGTTCTGTAATGTTACCTTGTTTAGGGTTTAGGGTTTTAATGTACACCTTTCTTTTTTTTTCATGTTTAGGGTTGGAGATTACTCTCTTATACTCCCTCTGTCCCATAATGTTCTTCCCATTTTTTCAGGACACATTTGTCGAGGTATGTTTTGTATTCTTAATATCTCTAGTCTTATGTAAATACAAATAATTAAAATTTGCTATTATTAAAGTACACATTAATAAGAATCAAACAAGACCCCACATGACTATATATTTTATTATATATCAAGAAAAAATGAGAAGATTCTTTTCAACCGTGAATAGTGTACACTATTCGAAATGGGAAGAACAATATGGGACGGAGGGAGTAGTATTTTGTGTACAATGTTGTTGATCTAGAGTTAAATTTGTGAAAGATGAGAAATAATGTGTTGAGTGAAATTTCTGAGTATATAATATTATTTCACTAAAATTTTGGTTTAGGTTTCAGAATGACCCTGTAAACATTTGTTGGAAAATTATATGACATTTCACGCGTTATGCACGAAAGGGTGTCATGCCTAACACATGAAACCAGTCCATATGTAAAACATGGAATTTCACTTTTACAGAAACTGAATGTGTTTGTGTTTGTGTTTGTGTGTATTTTGTTGTGTATAGGTCAATTTGTCCTTGTTCACTAGTTTGAATAGTATATCTTTGAATGGCTACATTGTGCCAATGAGGACGGTGTCACCGTTATTTGATTTAGGGTTTGAGCTTTGAGATTATTATCAACCATCTCCATATGAAGTGTCATCAAGCCATGTTGAGTTTGGTTCATAGTTTGCTAACCAACAATGGCCTTCACACATGGTGAGATCGCGTATATACGCACTGTACCGAAGTTTGATGATCCCGTAGATGAGGACGATGTGGTTTCTAGGGATTATTTAGATGTTTTTACAACAGAGCAAATGTTTGCCTCCCGAGAAGAAGGACACTCATGTGCGTTAAAAGTTGCAAAGCTCCAGAACATTATGGTCTCTATTGGAAAGACTAGACCATCAATACTAGACCATCGATTGATTCTTTAAATCCGGAAACCTTCAACCGCGGTCGTGGTTTTACTCTAGAGGCTACGACTCTTCTCGGGAATAAAACGCGAACAACATAGAAGGATTCCGCGGGTGGCCACGGTCGCGGTTTGCAAGTTGCGGGCGCGGTTCCGTAGACCGTGGTCGCGGTTCTTCCTTAGCTGTTGTGTCGGCTTTGTCATCTCCCGAGTATGGTTCGTCTTGAGCAAGGATGGCTAACTCTGACTTCAATGATGGTTCATAACGATCTTTAGCTTATGCTCCAGTGGTTAGAACATCTCTTGATTTAGGACGAGGCGTCTTTGATGTTAGCTTTAATGCTAGCTTTAATGCTAGATTTGATGCTCTTAACAATAGCTCGGATGCTCCCGCATCATTCTCCCCTTCTTGAAAAGGATTGGACCTTGAATCAACCCTGGTATGAATGATAGAAAAATCTTCATAGGCGTCATCCTCTTGGACGTACAACTTTCTCTTGAATGCTCTGTGTGCATAGCTCGACTTAATGAACCAATGTATTGCTGCGGGGAGGCCTTGCTTTCTTTCATTCCTTTAGCTCTTTTATCCTTGCCCTTCCTCCAATCATATTCTTTAACGACTCGCGAAAGAATCATAGGGTTAAGAACAACATCTTTTCTGACGATTAATAAACCCATCATGGGCAACTCTCTTATCATACTACCATGGATAATCTAATAAAACATGAGAAGCTTGCATAGACATGACATCACATAAAAATACTATCATCTAACATCTTGGTGCCATAGTAACCTTAGCATGCTTGTTCAATTTCACCTCAACACAATCATTCATCTAATGTAGTTTGAAAAGACTAGGATAGCAAAGTAATTTGTATTTTAGTATTCAATTCAATGCTAGCAATATTACAACAACTACCTTCATCAATAATCATGTTGCAATCCTTAATCCTTTCTAGACAACGAGTATGGAAAAGGTTCTCAACACAAGGAGTAGGTTGTACATGCAAAGCTTCCTAACAATCAATGAATCAACATGCTCATATTACATTTCATCTTAATCATCTAATCAGTTTTTAGATCACTAACACAAGCAACATTTATATCAACATTATTACACGCAGCAATATCACATTTTTCAGATTCAAATTCAATTTGACCTACGTGATTAATCATATTAGGACAATCCTTCGTCATATGATCTCTACTTTGACAATTTAAGCGCAAAACATCTTCAATTATTGTAGAAATATTAGAAATACTCCCTTGGTTAACTTCTTGTGGTGGAGGGTTTGTCCTTAGATCCTTTTCTTGCTTATTGTCTCTTTCCTTCTTCTCGGCAATCTCTTTGACTTGACAACTCCAACGCTCAAGCAGAGCGTTGACCTTGGCTAGACCATATAGATCTTGGCCATGCTATCTTCCACTTGCCCATGTCCTCTTCTTCCTTGGACATCTCTACGAGGTTGTGGAAATCCCATTTCCTCCAATTTCTCAAAATCTGACTCAAACAATGATGAACTTGACTTGACTTAACAAAAATGTCAAAATAAATGTTTAAAATTGAGCCTTTTCTTTTTCTTTTGTAATTTTTTTTTGTCTCAGAAAAAATAAAATTACAGACTCAATAAGAGATATTAATCTCAACAAAAATTGAAAAAACGAATAAAAAAATAACTTTGACTTTCCTTGTTGAAGAGATATGATTTTCCTCCTTTGAAGATATGATTCCTTTGTGGAAAATCTTGTCTTTGGCTGCAAGGAATGAAATCCCATCAACTCTAGGGTTTTGACGGTGGTATGGAGAAGCAAAAGTAGCAAACTGACTTGTTGGTGATTGTGGTAGTTCGTTTGGTGGTTGAGGTGGCGGAAAGTGGCGGTGAATGGGTGGTTCAGCCTGATTGATGATGATGGTGATGGTTCGAGTGGATTTTGGAAACGAAGGTGCTCCAAACTCCAATATTTCGATCTCCACAAACACAAATCAATTCAAGCTTCTTGTACGCAACCTGAAACAGACTCAACAAGAAAGATAAAAGCACGAAAAGACTCAAAATCAATTTCTTATAGAAACTGAAAGACAAGAAACTGAAACTGATAACTTTTTTGTGATTTTCTGATAACGGTGGACTCGTGGTGTTCTTTTTAAAACGGTGATGGTGTCAACCTTCTCTAATACCAATTTGATTCGGGGATAAGTCGTTGATGTCGATCTAGAAACCAAAACTCGAACATAAACTCAAACAAAGAGAAAAGACGGAATTAGAATGAGATGATAGAAAGAAAGTCGAATGATAGGCAATTAGAACCAAATTAAACAACGATAAAATCCGTGAATTTAAGAACAAGAACCTTGTCGAATGATGATGAAACCCCAAAGCTTTAAAACAAACACAATATACTTAAATGAGCAACACGTTATTTGACGCACATTCTTTGAAAAAGTGATGAACATATACAATTTTTACCTGAATGTTCTTCAACTTCTAAATAAATCTTCTTTAAAATAGAGAAATTTGCAGGAAATTAAACCACCTGTTATATCTCGTAATTTGCAAGGAACCACCCGCGATATCAATAATTATTTTAAACCACCTACTTTTGCAACTCTGTTAACAAAGAGCCACCCGCTCCCGTTTTCTGTTAGTTTTGCCCCCATTTTTTTTAATAATCAAGGATAAATTTGAACATTGACAATCTGGTGGTAAATTGAGGAGAAAATAAATTTCTCGTCAGAAATTCAAAAGAAAATATTTATTATATAATATATATTTTCCGCCACGTGTCTATCCTCATCTTGGAATTTCGATTAAATACAAACAATTGAGTATCACACTGAGATTTTTGCAGCAATGACGCAAGCTAAATTTCTGAGATATAATTACTTGAACACAAATTCAGCAGCAAGTTGCAGTGGATCTACATCACTAAATCAATGATGAATGTACAACTTCAAAACACAATTTATTCAAAGAAAGTGAGTGATAGAAGATTTAACCTGAGTAAGAAGATGAAATTCAAAGACTAGCAGGAGCAGATTGGGTCTTGCAGGTGAGAAATTCTGCCCAAAAGTAATCTCCTCCAATTCTCCCCAAAATTTCTGAGTAATCACTTTCTCCTTCTCCAAATCCCCGGCCTCTCTCTTCAACTTCACCAATTGGAGCCTCAATGCGAATCCCGGACAAATTAGGCGAGACCCAATCGACGACCAGGAGATCTTCGCAGATGGGGAGCACATGCTACCTGACGCAACTGAGATGATCGGGATGCGCAGTGGTTTAAAGTATGTGAAGAGAAACCACGCGTCTTTATCTCCAGCGGGAAAAGTGTGGTGGAGCGAGTGGTCCTCCTGGGCCTTGTGAATAAGCAAATTATTATGCATATCAAATAACGCATCCAAATCATCAAAAAACTCCTCTCCCAACTCGTCGTCTATGGATTCAGTATCTTTTGCGGCTGTAGCAGAATTGACTGCAGCGGATAAAGCAGCATTTCGAATGTCTTTGGGTGAGGCGGAAGCCGGCTTGGGATAATGTGAAGCTGTTTCGGGAAGTCGTAAGCTGTTGCCGCCATCTCGGGGGTCGGGAAAGTCCCGACCCCCGAGATGGCGGGCTCGACTTTCCCGGCTCCCGGATTTCGGTTACCCATTTCCCTCCCCGGCTTCGGGACCCCCGATAATCCGCCTGTTTCCCTGTCGACGACCCCGATGCCGAGCTTACCGGCCCGCTCAAAAAGAAAGGCTGGAATTCGTTCCCATTTGACCACATTTTTTTTATGGATTCTTTTTTCGAGCTTATATCGTTCTATCTCTTGTGCCAAGGATTTTATAGCTACGTCGCGGGAGGGGAGCCGATCAAAACTTGAAACCTAGCCTTAACTATATTGGTGTATTGGGTTGATGCCGGATGGCGACGGAGAGTTGCACCACTACATTAAATAATGATGGGCGCCGACGGGTGTGGGTGAAGATTTTTCACCCGTAATTTAATTTTTTTTTAATTTAGATTCTTATGTTTGCTTATGTATTAAAAACATGTTTTACATGTTTTATTCTTCTAATATAGTTTATAACAATAACATATTTTATAATAGAAGCGTAAAATTATATAAAAAGAATATTAAAATGAAAATAAAGTAATATTTTTCAATCACCCATGGCTGCACCCGAGCCACTCGGTCACCCGAAGGATGGCGGATGGATGCACCCGAAAAGGTTAATAGGCGGGTGATGGAAGTACTTCACCCGCTCATCACCCGACCCCATTGCCATCCCAAGCCGTGGTATATGTTGTTTGCGGATGACATTGTGCTAGTGGATGAGACTAGGATTTGTATAAATCAGTGTCATACACATAAATTTTGTTTAGGAGGGGTGAAAATTTACATTAATTAAAATAATTAAAATATATAATACAAAATATTAAATTCATTTTTTAGGAGGGGCTAAATAAAAAAACACTAATTTATACACTAATTTAGTTTTTTCGGGAATGTTTTTCCAAGGGGGGCTATAGCCTCTCCTGAGTCTGTCTGACCTGTGTCCGTCCTGGTATAAATGCTTAGTTAGAGCGATGAGGGAGAGGTTGAAAGCTAAGGGACGCATACTCGATCAGCAGGACAAAGACAAAGTATGTAGAGTTCAAATTTGGGGATATTGAGTAGCTCGGGATCGAAGTTCAACTTGATGGGGGTGGTTGTAGAAAAGAAGGAGAAGTTCCGTTACTTGGGGTCGTTCATGCAGAGCGGTGGTTCGAAAGATGCGGACATTCATCATTGTATCCAGATGGGCTGCAAAAATGGATAGTTGTTTGAGGATTTTTATGCGATAGAAAAGTGTTGGCAAATTTGAAAGACAAAGTTTATAGAGTTGTAGTTAGGTCAGGGTTGCTATATATAAAGGGCAGAGTGTTGGCCAACGATGAAGGCTCAATAAAAAAAGATGGCAGTAGAAGATATGAAGACGTTGTGCTGGATGTGCGGCCATACCAGGGCGGACAGAATAAAAAATGAAGTTATTAGAGTGGGTCGGTGTAGCTGACATCAAGGAAACATTGCGGGAAACTAGACAATGTTGGTATGGGCATGTGCAGACAAGGCAAGTAGATGCGCCAGTTCGTAGGTGCGAGAGGCTAGATTTCGTCGTGCTACAAAGAGGTCGGGGTCTTCCATAGAAGAGTTGGCGATAAGAGATACAGAAGGACTTGGCAGACATAGCAATTTCAGACGATATGAATCAGGACAAGAACACTTGGATAGATAAAATTACGGTGGTGGAGCTATAGAGGTTTAGTAAAAATGGTTATAGAGACCTAGCTAGATTCTTTTGCATGTCTCATTTGAGTCATTTTTATTTTTCGTTTTTATTTTGTTGTGTTCGAGTGTGGCCCCCACTGACATTGAAAAATGAACGAAGTTGAAAATCTTTTCAAGACGAGTCCATGCATATAAAATTCATCAAAATCGGACATCGTTTGACCCCTGAAAATCTCAAAATACGAAACTCTCACAGGTTGCAAACCACACCGCCGCAATACAAGACTAGGCGATCAAGAGGACGTGTTCCAAACTATTTGAGGTTAGGGACGCAACACGAGTCTTCTTTTTAGTTCCTTACACGTTTTTTCATGTGTTGTTTATTTTTAAATAGTCACAAGATAGAAGAATATTTTTATTAAATTGATCTTTGTAAATTATTCTACTAGAAAAATGTGTTGAACTGTATTGTGTAGAGTGCTGAGCTGATTTAATATTTTATTTTTGTATGCTTGATCCTTGATGCGAATAGTATTGAGATAATTATTAGTTTTGATTGTGTATACGATTGATTAGAATTTTGTTAATTTCTTATGCAATAAATATTCTTTTAGCCGAACAGGCCCCCACTGACTTAAAATTTTGGGTCCGCCATTGCTTGTCGGTTCACGTTCTCTCGACAAGTGTTGGGGTATGGATTGCCCACATCTAGCCTCACAGACCCTGTTTCGACGCGTAAAACAATGGGTTGATTGTTGTTGTTGATTTTAGCCTTGCGAACTGATTTCCCAATACGTTACTTGCCCACATCTCTCTCTCTTCTTTCTTCTCTCGATCTTCTCCCTTACAGACGGCTTCTCTTGCGTTTTTCTCATTGGCAATTCCATATCTTGTTTGATTTATACATCAACACACAAATCTCCATGGAAGAAGGTTAGTTTCAAGAATTTTCATTCTGATATGCAAATTAGTAAAATAGATTTGCTATTCTGCAACATCGTTATGCAATAGCTACGTTAAGGTTAGTTTCAAAATCTCTCCTTAAAAGGGAAGTGGAAATAGTAGTGGAAAAGTCACCCACGCAGCTCGAACTCTAGATGTAAGGGTAGTAGGGGAGTCCCCTAACCGCTGAACTAGAGTGGGAAACCAAAAAAAAAATTTAGGCTAAGTTTATTTCCTTATTTTTTGTAATATAGTGCAATCTTATTTACAAAGAATCTAAAGGAAATTGTATTTTGTTTAATAAAATAACTTAACAATTTGGTTTATTTACTTAGATAAGGAAATTGTTTTAATTGATAGTGATCTTGTCTATAAGGAAAGATTATAGAAATTTGTATCGAATCTTTACCAATATAAGTAAATATATTTTAATTTAAAAAAAATAAAAAACACAATGTGACAAAATTATTGTGGAACCGCCATGTAAAAAAATGGTTGTACAAAGACAAGTGGCAAAGCTTTGTTTTGCTTCAATATATATAGTAAATTATTCTAATATTAATTTAATTAATGAGGAATTTGCGCCAAACCACCCGTTATTTGGAACATTTTGCACCGAACCACCCCTTATATCAAATTTTGCACCGAACCACCCCTATATCTACTTCTGTTAACAATTTACCACCCGTCTCAAATTTCCGTCTGCTTATCCGTTAAAAATGTGAAATTATGATTTTGCCCCCATTTGTTTTAATAAAATAAGGGCAAATATGGTATTCTCTTCACCACGATATATTGCAATTTCTCGTCACTTTTTTCTCAGATGAATTGCTGCGATTTCGATGGCGATTTGAACGGGCGATTTCGATGGCGATTTGAAGAGGCGATTGGGAAGCGATTGAAGAGGCGATTGAAGAGGCCAAGGAGACTCGTGAGGAAAGGCGGTTGAATAGCGTAGATTTTCGACGACGAAGGAGACTCGCGAGGAAAGGTAGGTCTATTACGGTTCTTTGCTAAAGTTAGGGTTCTGTAATTGGGGGTTTGCAAAATTAGGGTTGTAATTCTGATTTGATTTAAGGGTTACGGTTTCGAATTGGGTTTTGTTTTTCTGAAATTGGGGGTTAGGGTTAGGGTTTGGAATTTACGGTTTTTATTCTGAAATTGGGGGTTTCGAATTGGGGCTTTTAATTCTGTAATGATTTTAGGGTTAGGGTTTCGAATTGGGGCTTTCTATCCTATTTTTTTATTTTAGGGTTAGGGTTTCGAATTGGGGCTTTTCTGCAGTGGAAATTAATTGGAATTTTTTGTTGTAGGAAATGTCAAGTGGATCATCCTTGTATTGTAATGAGGGGATGCTTTGTCATTGCAATGTAAGGCCTACTATCTATACAACTCACACAACAAATAATTATGGCAGAAGATTCCTTGGTTGTACATTGTATATACCAAAAGTCTCTAAAGGATGTAAGTTTTTTCAGTGGATTGATCCTCCATTTGAAGCAAATGCAACAAGTATTATCAATGCCTTGGTTATTGAGAAGAAGGATTTGTTAGAAAAAAACATGAAGCTTGAAGTAGCATTGAAGGCAAAAGAAATGGAGTTAGGAAGTGTGCAGTGTAGATGTAGGTTAGAGCTTGTGGTTGTAGTAGCCTTATTTGTGTTTGGTATGGTGGCTGTCAAATGGAGTTAGGACAGTATGTTAGCTATGACAATTTGTATCCCATTTTCAGTTGTTATGACAGTTGGCTTGTAATGACATTTTGTATCACATTTTGGGTTTTTATGACAGTTTTTCATGCTTGTTTGAGCACTATGGCAGTAGCATATTAAAACAGAAAACACTTCCACATTAAAACATAGCCATAGTACACATTACAAGAAGCAAATAGAACATAAACACACAGCAAACAAAAGCAAATACAAGCAAACATAAGCAAGTTAAAAAACTAAAACCAAGCATGCATGAAATGAACTTAACAGAAATAGACGACATCACTTCCATAGTTATAGACTTGAACATCATAGACGATATCACTTCCATCACTTCCATCACTTTCGAGTTCGAAGAGACAATCATCATCAACCTTGAGTTTATGTGCCTCAACGAATGCCCTCCAACCCTTTCCTAAGCGGTAAGCACCGTTGGTATGCTTGAGAGTGACTTCCCAAGTTTTGTCTCGAACCTTAAGGGTGATAGGACAATCTTTGTATGCCTTCAAATATTTGTCACCATGGACTGTTGGGAGAATCTGCAGCATTGTAATCATAACATTTAAATGGGTACATTTGATCATAAAAACCAAGAAAAGACGAGTGAACTTACGAGACGACAATCCCCCTCTACATAGCTTTTCTTCATTTCGACAAAGAAGCTCTTATGATCAAAAGAGTTGTCAAGTTCGCCGTCGGATGATGAGTCCAACACAATCACCTCAACATCGGCCATTGTGGTATGCAGGGGAAGGAAGTGATTTTTTGGAGGATGAAATGAGAAGTAGATTTGGTGGGTGTTAAATGGAAGTTGTTATGCTTTATATAGAGGTTAGGGTTTGACCAATTTTTTTAAATTAACCGATGCATGTATGCATTGTGCATTGTGCATTGTGTTTGCTTGTCAAAACAAGCAAAGCAATAAATTCTCTGCTTCTTCCAAACGGATACAAATGCATGAGTAAACATGGTAGGTGCACATTTATGGCCATTGTTTGACCAGCTTCAAACGTTACAAAACAGTACTTCTTGCACCTGTTTTTGTGACCAGTTTTAACACAATTCAGATGTTTCAAAAGCTGCTTCCAAACTTACAAAGTGTTTTAAGAGAATTCATCACCATTACCACCTAAGTTTTAAAGAAGCAGTAACACAGAATAACACCAAAAAGAGATACTTCTTCACCATTACTTCTTAGACGTTCCTCCTATATGTTGATGCAGTTTTTCTGATGTTGTACTTCTTCAATGTCAGAGCTCTGGGATGTCCATGTTGACTGGATTCATTGTCCTGTTCAAACATATAGAGAAATCATCACCATTAAATCGACATTCATATGAGATTAAACCAGTTAAAAATGACAATAACATGAGCCTTACCACAACAGAACTTTGTGTTTGTGAAGCTTGAGTTATGACCACATTCTCATCAGCTTGGTTCAAGGAATGGGCAATCATAGCATCCTGTAAAATGGAGACCCTTGTTTTGAGTAAACTGGACCGACAAGGAATGAAGAATTAGAATGAAGAGAAATAATCAAATACCACATCATAATCTTCTTGAGTTGCCCCCTGCACACTATCATCTCCAAACTCAGCTGTTCCAAAACTGTGCACCTAATCATTAAAAAATAAAAAAAAACTTCATCATTTGTTAAACAAACTCCAAAACTAACATTTGTTAAACAAACTCCAAAACTAACATTTGTAAACACCAAACCTGTTTTCTGATGTACTTCCTCTTCTTAGGTTGTACAGGCATAGTTGTTTTACTTGGAGGTCTTCCACCTCTTTTAGGATTCCTTGTTGGTTCATTTGTTTTGGTGGGATTTGTACAAGATTTTCTTGTGTGACCTTCTATCCCACAGTTGCCACACTTGTTTTTCCCAATCCTCAGCCTAGTTTTTTTGGTAGATTGCACCTCACCAGGTTCCTTTCTTCTAGCATTTTTCTTAGGCCTTCCAGCTTGCACAACAAGTTTAGGAGGTAGTAGTGGTTGCTCATCAGTTTTTAGCCACTGATCCTCTCCAGGAACTGGCATAACTGAGCCTTCATACACTCTCAAATATGTTTCTTTGGTGTAGTAGTTATCCACAAAGTCTTCCAGTACTAGTCTTCTCTTCAGAATGCAACATATAGCATGTGTGCATGGCAATCCTGTTAAATCCCATAGGTTACAACCACAACTTCTCTGCTGCAAGTCAACTACATAGGTCTTTCCAGCTTCATCAACCTCATACAAGTCTCCATCCCCAAAACACTTACAACTACATGCACTATCTGCTCTTCTAGTGTTCAATTTCTTTGTGACTTCAGGTGTTAAGTTCCCCTGGTGAGCTCTCATCTTGTTCCTCTTGCTAATGAACATTTTCATTAGCTTCCTCCTTATCTACTCACACATAGATAGAATTGGCATCTCTCTGGCTTCCAAGATACAACTGTTGAAAGACTCACAACCATTATTCAGAAGCATATCTGATTTGCTGTAGTACCTGAATGCATGTAGAGACCATTTTCTTGGGTCTTTGTCAATTAGGTAGTCATGTGCATTAACATTCATCTCCTTGATCACCCCCATGGCCTTCTCAAAATCAGGTGTAGTTGCAGCTCTTGCTGCTGCCCATACAACATCCTTAAATGATTGTCTAGGCCACTTTTTCTTAAAGTTGTTATGCATATGCCTAACACAATGCCTTACATCTGCATGTGGAGCAACCATGTGCAATGCTTCAATCAAACCCTACACATAATACAAGGAAATGTTAGCAATCCAATGAAATGATACCATACAAAAAAATGACACAAGGGTAAGAGATTTTGACCTTCTGTCTCTCTGAAATGAATGTCATTGGTCTTCCTCCAATATCATTAAGCAAGCACTCTAAAAACCAAACCCAAGTCTCCTTTGTTTCTGACTCGCACACTGCAAATGCTATTGGAAAAATGTTGTCATTCCCATCTTGTGCTACAGCAGTAAGAACTTGTCCAGTATATGCCCCTTTCAGATGACAGCCATCAAGACCTACTATAGGCCTACATCCAGCAATGAATCCTTTCTTACAAGCATCAAGACACACATACATCCTCTAGAACAAAGGCATCTCTATACTCTCTTGCTTCACATACACTGAGCTACCCGGATTCCTCTTGCTTCATATTGCTGCACACATAATGTCCTAGCCGTCCTGGCGTTTCCTTGATAACCCAGGAACTGACACATTTAAATCCCATTTCCTCCACAGCGAGCCTATGGACGTCATTGTATACGCTTGATATAATGTAGTTTCTGAATAGGGTGGGCGATGTTCTGCACTTCAATTTTGGAAAATCATCTCTTAACTTCATAATGCCCTTTTTGTTCCCGGGCTTTTGCAGTTTGGACTTCATTACAAAGACCTTCTCGCCCTTCTTAGGATTAGTCTTTTCCATCTTCTTCTTTCCCTTTCGGTCTACATCCTTATTCCCTGTCCCCTTTTCTAATGCTTCCCTTTCGAGCTTGACCAACCTCTCAGCCTCCATATCTTCTTCATAGTCATAGTCTTCTTCCGGCATTAGCTTTTGTTTTTTTGAACTTTTCTTCCCAACAACTACTGATTTCTTTCTCTTCCCTTGTTGGGATGTCTCAAGTTCTTCTCCACTTTCTGTTATCATTAAAAAGAAAACATAGATAATTAATAAAATGGCAGACAATTATTGTATCATTGATTGACCATTATTAATTAGGTGATGCACCAACACCGACTGGATGATGCACCATCACCCACTGGGTGATGCACCAACACCCACTAGTTATTAATAAAAATGGAAAATGATTAGTGTTTACCATCAATTAAAGTTGTTTCTCCATGATAATCAGATGATGTGGTTGGGATTTCCACTTCTAATTCCTCTGTTAAACCAAAGACATATATCATGAATAACTAGTAACCAATACATATGCATCAATGAATCAATAGACATTAGCTCATGCACAAATAAACAATCACTCATGCCTTTTTCAATAATTATACATGCGTTTATACAAATGTACCAGTGTTAATATGTGGGGGATCACTAATGATTAGTGTTCCATATCTTAGCTCCTTGACTATTGCATTATCATTATGTTTCTTTCCTACATTTTATACATAAAAAAAATTGGATGATGCATCAAAACACATTGGATGATGCACCAAAACCTACTGGATGATGCACCAAAACCATCTGGATGATGCACCAAAACACATTGGATGATGCACCAAAACACATTAGATGATGCACCAAAACCTATTGGATGATGCACCAAAACGTAGTGGATGATGCACCAAAACGTAGTGGATGATGCACCAAAACGTAGTGGATGATGCACCAAAACCTACTGGATGATGCACCAAAACAGTGGATGATGCACCAAAAACACAGTGGATGATGCACCAAAACACTGTGCATGAGGCACCAAAACACTGTGGATGATGCACCAAAACACTGTATATATTTTCAACAACATATTCGATGCACTAACACCTCATATCTGTTAAAGAAAAATGCTTAAATACTATATCAAATGACAAAACATGCACCAAAACACATTTGAGGCAGTGATTCTAGATCTATCTATCCATATTGTATAAAAATCCATAAACATACGGCGTAGTGATTAACAAATGGAGTTTACAACCAAAATTCTTAAGTTGAATCTATACCTTGGGTTCCAGATGCAATTTTAGACCTCATTGTTGCTTTTTTGTTTGTTGTTGTTGTTGATTTGTGATGTCGACGCCGAAATCGCCTTCCAATCGCCCTTCGACTACTGGAAATTGCTTCGCCTTCGTTTTAGGGTTTTTGAGTGGAATCTGCTCGAGAAATGGAAAGAGAGAGCGAGAGAAAGCGAGAGAGAATGAACAAATTTCGCCTCCGATCGGCAGAGAAAGCGAGAGCGAGAGCGAGGGAGGTTTTTGGAGAAGATGGACGGGTTTTTTGAGTGAGAATGTGAGAATGTGAGAATGGCGGTTGTTTCGAGGTTTATATACCGCGCGTGATAAATGGGCCCACCACAATCCTCCTTAGTTGTTGGCCCTTGGATCTTACTCCATCTGAATGATGGAGTAGATCCTTATTCCTTCTCTAAGGGGGCGTCCTCACCGAAATTGCGTCCCTTAGAGTGAGTTTAGAAAAATTGTTAGGCTATTTATTTATTTTTAAAAATATTTTTAACAAATTACATTAAGAAAAATAAAATCATTAATTTGGAGCAAATTATTTTCTAGGTTTCTAGGTTTAAGTAAGCTTAATCTATCTAATTATTATTCATCTATTTTATTTTTGATATATAATGAAATTTGAAGTAGATATAAATCTATAAATATCTAACCATGTTAAAAAATAACAAGAACTTAATAAAATTCAATATCAATTATATTTTTAATTATCCGCTAAAAATTTGATAGGTAACCAATGAAAAAAATACATATATATTTTTTATTTATTATAGGTATTTATTGAGATTGTAGCAATATAAAATATTATAAATTATATAAAACATATGTCAAAACCGATTATAAAATGATTATCAAGTAATTATATAAACATATCCCCGTGCATGGCACGAGTCTTACACTAATTTATCATGGAATTCACGCCTTATATATATTAGGAGCAAATCAATCACGTACATAATGGAAAACAAAATGATTAGGATAAATTAATCACATACATAATGGAAGAAGATATGATTAGGGTTGAGTTGTTTTGTAATTTAATGATTGTAACAAATTATTAGAATAATTAATTACTAAATATGCGGAATATGAAGACACTAGTTCAGTTTTCCGTGCCTCGCACGAGTTTTATAAAATAATAAATTTAATTTTAATACATAAATAACTTAGACTAAATTATTTTATTAAATGAATTTAGTTAATTTACCATATACTAAATTTAGTTTAATTTTTAAAAATAATTGTTTGATTTGAATTATTACCTAATTAGCTAAAGTAAAAAGATGATGAATTCTTTAATATAAAGTTTTGGAATTACGGAGTAGTATGATAAACACTTTTAATAAAGAGAGTGTTAATCAAACATTGTTTAAATATTTAAATATATATACTTTAAAGTATTTAAAATTTATGAATTATAATATGAAATCTTTCTATATTATTAATAAATAACTCTTTGTAAAGTACTCCCTCCGTCCCACTTTGTTTGTCCTCTTACGCGTTTACACACTTGTCGATGCATGTTTTGCGTCGTTAATATCTCTAACTACATATTATTAAAAATTATAAAATCTTGATATTGTTAAAGTATTAAATGAGACGAATCAAACAAGACCCTACATGACTATATTAATACACAAAGATTGAGAATAATCGAGCAAATTGTGTTAATAGGTGAATAGTGTCAAATTTCGTCATAGGACAAACAAAGTGGGACGGAGGGAGTACATAAAATATGGTTTAGAGAATCTTAAAAATATAAATAAAGAAGCATAGTATCTTGCATATCTTAATCATCCTACAATAAACATTTACACATATTTATAATTTTTCTATTATATGATTTTTTTATCAAAAAGAAAAATGACATGTGACAAGATGAATTTTAAAATGACATGTGACGGTTTTAGTAAGGAGGTGACGTGTGGCGAAAATTGAGGATTGCTTTAATAGTTTAATAGTAGATTCAAATAAAAAGGATAAACAAATTAGCTTTTGAGTTTTTCTTGAGAAGCTCCTAAAACATGACACTCATTTCACACAATGATTGTTTTCTGCTCCCGGCGTCACAACGCCTGTGTTGGCAACCTGTGTTCGTGTCCATTCTCTCTCTATCCCAGTGTGAAGAGCTTTACTCACATATTTGTTAGTTTATTTTTTCAAGTTGATAATGGTGCGTCGAACCTTATTGTTTAATCTCACCACGTGCAACCATTACCTGATTATTTAATTTCTTAAATTTTTTAATCTCATCTTTCGAGATGCTCTAGAATGGTTTATTCTCGGAATGCGAATGATTTATTATTGGTACGTAAACCCCAAAATGCTTTCTTCATTAAAAAAAAAAATGACACTGTGGTTGAAGAATTTTTTTGGAGCAGAAGCCCTTTTGAATTTCTCGGTTTGTCATTTTGATTTGCAAGTTATTCTGCCAATTAAACTTGCACTTTACCTCGTTTGCACACTTTCATTCTGCTACACATTCTCTTCTCTGTGATGCTTCCTGTTAACTCCCTCAACTCTAGGGTTCCTTCCTATTGCCATTTCTTCTTCCTCTGTTGTCCACTTCTGGACTGAGCTTGATCCCTCTGTTGTCCGCTTCTGGACTGAGCTTTATTCCTCTGGGTGCCTTTGTTTCATGAAACCCTAACGGAAAATCACCTAAATCAACAGGTATGAAAAGTTCAAAAGCTTGATTGCGATTACAAAAAGTACAGTCTTTCAGTTTTCATCAGGAGTTTGAGTTTCATTGCTATTACAAAAGTTGATGTGTTGCAAACTTTTGAAGTTGGATCTCTTACTTCTTCTATATCTTGCAGTGATGTTCTGGAGCCCTAATTGCTAAATAAGCTGGTTAGATTAGTTCTGCCTTGTGATAAGGTTGATTGTGTTTCTGGATAATGCAGTTCTGTATTCAGCTTCAAAAGGTATGTCATCTTGGGGCAAAGCGAATCATTTTCGCGGCATGCTTGATAGCTGTAACACTCCTGTTTTTCCAAACTCTAACATTACCTTATGGAATTTCTCTTCGGTCTCCGTTCCCTACTGAGGAGCACAATCTTGAGCTTATAAGAAGTAGAGTTGATGAAGTCTTAGAAGACGTATATAATGATGAAGAATCCATTGTTGTGCTAAATGCTTCTAAGGACAATGTAACAGAAATGATTAGTAGTATTACAGTAGAGAATTGTACAAGCTGTGAAAAGGTTTCATTATTGGAAGAGGATAGTCAGAGTTCATCTTTGCAGCAGATTGTGGACCAAAATAATCGAACTTTATCAGATGATCATTCAGATTTGATTGGAGGTCTTGTTTCTTATGAAAGTGGAATCAATGATATTCGCTCTGAATCACACACATCTACACTGTATCATGAAGATTTTCCGATAAAGGATACAGCTAAAAATGATTCCAAGGTCACCACAGGCTCCCTTAGTACTGAAGATGATGTACCTTTGGCAAGGGAGACGAAAGTTGTAAGCCTTGAGAATGAAAAAGAGTTTCAGGGTAGTGATGCTGAAAAAGAAAGCAACAATTCCACGGGGAAGGAAAACGTTGCGAAGAAGAAGATGCCAAGTGAAATACCACCAAAATCAGTCGTGGTTATAGATAGGATGAATCAAATACTGGCACGACATCTTAGATCTCCACGTTCAATGGTATGGATGCCCTTTTTGGAAGATTTTGCAAATATTTTCTTCAGTAAATAGTTATATTAATTTTGAAAATGACTTTCTTTTTTCTAAGGCTTTTTCTATATGTAATGGAAATAGAAGCCTCAATGGGCATCCTCACCACCTGACTTGGAGATTCTTGATGCAAAGGAGAAGATCATGAGAGCTCAAATTCCCCAATATACTCAACTTTATGCCCCTGTTTTTAGGAATATATCTATGTTCACGAGGCAAGTCCAATTTTTGGTAATTGTTATGGAAAGGTTGAAGCAGTCAATATACGGTTTATATAAGATAGCTGGGAAAAATATTACTGTCAAAAAAAGGCACATCAGATCCACAGCTAAATGCAACCTTGCACATTTGTAGTAATGCCATGATCGTGAACATTTTATCAGTTGACCTACAAGGATCTGCTTGCTTTCATAAAGCATTGTTGTGAAGAAGGCTTTCGGCCGAACGGCCTTGATAAAGTTGATATTGTTAAATATTCTTTTCTATGTCATTGCAGGAGCTATGAATTGATGGAACAAACATTGAAAGTCTACATCTACAAAGACGGAGAAAAGCCAATATTTCATCAACCTATACTGAAAGGACTCTACGCCTCTGAGGGATGGTTCATGAAGTTGTTGGAAGAGAACAAGCAATTTGTAACAAAGAATCCCAAGAAGGCCCATCTGTTTTACATGCCTTTCAGCTCAAGAATGTTGGAGCACACCTTGTATGTACCTAATTCTTACAACCGGTCGAACTTACGGCAGTTTGTGAAGGAATACTCTGAAAAAATCGCTGTTAAGTATCCCTTTTGGAACAGAACTGGTGGAATGGATCATTTTCTTGTTGCCTGCCACGATTGGGTACGTGTTTTTTTTTTCTTTCTCCCCCTTCTTCTAGTTATAGTGTTTCTTCTTAGTTTCCATGAGAAATAATTTCTATATTGTTTTTCTAGCCCTTTGCATATATATTAATGAGAAATAATTTGGTCTGAAACATCCTCAATTAAACATTTCTAGAACTAATAATTAAGTGATTAATACTACATTGGAATTGGAGAAATATAAAATCTAGCCAATAGGCATGATCCACTAGATGTTTTTAAACTTCCTTGACTATTGGTATTCTTTTCTATGATATTTGTTTCAAAAGTTACCTAGAATTAGCATAATAGTCTTATGTATAATATTTTCTCGGGATTCTCCTAGGCCCTATACGAGACTCGTCACCACATGGAAAATTGCATCAAATCCCTCTGCAACGCAGACATAACAATCGGCTTCAAGATAGGAAGAGACGTGTCTCTTCCCGAGACGTTCATCCGTTTTGCACGGAACCCTCTTAGAGACATAGGTGGAAAGCGTCCTCACGAGAGAAGCATCCTCGCATTCTACTCAGGCAACAACCACGGATACCTCCGTCCCGTCCTCCTCGAACACTGGAAAAGCCGTTATCCTGACATGAAAATATACGGTCTGATGCCCCGAGGGGTCGCCAAGAAGATGAGCTACATCAACCACATGAAGAGTAGCAAGTATTGTTTATGCCCAAAGGGGCATGAGGTCAATAGCCCTAGGATTGTGGAGGCCATATACTACGAGTGTGTCCCGGTGATTATATCAGACAACTTTGTTCCGCCTTTTTTCGAGGTGTTGAATTGGGAAACGTTCTCGGTTTTCGTAGCGGAGAAGGATGTGGTGATGTTGAGGGAGATTCTCGTATCCATACCCGAAGAAAGGTATTTAGAAATGCAACTCGCGGTGAGGAAGGTCCAGAGGCATTTCTTATGGCATGCAAGGCCTTTGAAGTATGATCTTTTTCACATGATATTGCACTCAATCTGGTATAACAGAGTTTTCCAGACGAGGCCCAAAATTAGAGCTTGAAAAAATCCAATTTATAATTAGAACTATGAACCGGGGAATGAGAATATGAGTGGTGCTGAAATTGGAATTAGGTTGGTGACAATATATCTGCTGCCTTCTTTCCGTTTTGTAAATGATGAGAGCGTGAAACTTTAATTTGTAAGGCCTGGTTGTGATTGACCACCTTTAAGAGTTGTAGGAAAGAGACAAATTAGAGGGGCTTACTATTTGTCACACCCTAAAAGTTTATTTAACACACTCATACATTCGTCACACCCTAAAATTTTATTTAACACACTCATATATTCGTCACGAAGGTATTTGGTCAGACATTCGTCACGAAGGTATATGGTCAGATATTCGTCACGAAAGATCGAAGGACATCCGTCACGAAGGTATTGGGGAGATCCGTCACGAAGGTATTGAAGAGATCCGTGACAAATCTTTTTTTTAAAAAAAATAAAAAATTCAGAATCTTGTAGAGAATTTCAATACGAGTCCGTGCATATAAAATACTTCCAAAACGGACATCGTTTGCCCTTCCAAAAGCATCCAAAACAAAATAGTTGAATGCGTTAAGTTCGTAAAAGCAAAAACTTATATAAATTTAGTATTTATATAATATAATTATTAATTATAGTTAAAAATCATGCAATTAAATTTATATACTATAATTGTATATTATCATTTAATATCACTAGTTTATTACTTATAAAGTATAATTATGCATTATGTTTAAATATTACGAAATTAACAAAAACGACTGTTTTGTTTTTAGGGCTTTTGAAAGGGCAAACGATGTCTGTTTTGGACGTATTTTATATGCACGGACTCGTATTGAAATTCTCTACAAGATTCTGAATTTTTTATTTTTAAAAAAAAAAACGATTCGTCACGGATCTCCCCAATACCTTCGTGACGGATGTCTGGCCATATACCTTCGTGACGAATGTCTGACCAAATACCTTCGTGACGAATGTATGAGTGTGTTAAATAAACTTTTAGGGTGTGTCAAATAAAGACTTTGTAAATATATACACATTTAGGAGCTAACACTGTGTATACACATAAGTTTCAGAGGATGGATTAATGAAAAATTATTAAAGTACGAACCTCACTCTCCATACAAACTTACAAACATCACTTGTTGTACGAACCTCAATTGTTGTATGTGTTGGACCCGGCTAAAAAGGGGCCTAGGCCCATAACGAAAAGGCCCAATATCCTTCCCTTTAGGTCATATATATATGAGTGAACAGAGCAAAATGAGGAGGGACAAAAATGGGGAAAAGAGGGAAGGTAGAGGGCAAAGGAAGGGACATACAACTTCCTCTTCAACCCAGCACCTCACCCTTCATCCCTTCAACCATTAATGGCAGAAATGGAGTTCGACCATAACACAAACAACCTCGGCTAGGACACGCGAGAAGCATTCAAGGCTAATAGACCAATGTCGACCCCCGACTGAGCTATATCTCGGCTCGTGAGCGCGTCCTGGACTTCATCGCGACTCACCTAAACTCTACTGTCGATCGTCCCGTCTTAGTTGTCGCATACGTGCACTTCCGGACAAATTCCGTCACCGTCATGGTCTCGTATTTTCCATCGCTGACCAACGAACCGATGCTGAGCTTCGGCGAGTCAAATGTGACCTCCTGGTATGCTCATAACCATTACTTACTCCTGGTTTGGTAAGGTTCTTCAATTCTCCACCCCTTAACCACATGTTAAGTATATCCCTAATTAGCATTACAACAAGTCCAAATTGATACAAGAGTTTGGTACGTTTCTGGCAATCGATTAATGAAATCATGAATTGAAGTAGATAATCTCTCGCTCTAAATTGGCCTAACGTGAGCTTGGAACAATTTATCTGAGCTCATTGCCAGGAATCATGGATTGAAGCCAACAATAGGGTGTTTGGTCTAGATATACATATATACAGGTTGATGGGAAGATTTATATGCATAATACTTAGCTAGATGGCCTTAAACGCATGATTACTGATAGTCTGAATGATTAAGGTAAAGTTATGATTGAATGAAACGATGAAATAAGCACAGATCAAGATCTAGTCTCGGATGGTGGAGAATCACAAGTTCCCTGAGCATGATTTGGATAAATGCATGCTTATGCAGATGACTTGGCTGATTAGGCTTTGCATATATGTATTTACGGGTTAATAGGTTATGCCATGTTAATAATGGTTCACATTGTTCATGCTTGGATGATATATCGCCCATTACATTACTAATTAGTAGGATGAGTATATTTGATCTATAAGGAGGTGAAATCCCTTCTAAGGTATGTCGTTCACATCCGGACGCTTGATCTCTCATGACTCTTTATAATTGCTCGTTTTCCTAATACACTATTTATATGATCACTGACTTGAGCGTCGGAGTGCCCTTCCCGGGGAGTCCCAGCTCCGGGTCTGGCTTTTGCAGGAACCTGGAGACATCTCCTCGTGAAACAAGAGAGTCCTGGAGGTTCGTGAAACTGATTGCAAGAGAGCCTTGAGAGATTGTGGAAAGAAGAAAAGACAGACTCGAGAATCCGGAGTGTTGCCTGTTTCCCTTCCGTTGGAACGAGGTTCAAACAAATCCGAGTTCCAACAGTATGTGTTAGTGATTTAGCTTCTGAAAATGTGCATGTATCTAAGCGTGTATGCGCACGTATCTAAGCGTGTATGCGCATGTATTTGTGATGCAAATTGATGTTTGTAAGTTTGTACGGTATAAATTTTACTTTATATCATGGTTCAGAAAATTCCGGATTATAAAGTTCACTTTATATCCAAACCTCTTTCAAAATGAGGTTATAATTGTGGACTTTAAACTCTGCCTTAGAGTGTTTTACCCCAATTGTAACCGCTTGGTCTAAAAAATTAAAATTCTAAATATACGTGATGATGTTCAAACAACCATAAAAACCAATTTTTTCACCTCGGAAAGACCATCGATAAAAAAAACAATGTAGACCCTAAATTGAACAATGATTTAGCTTAGAATTAATAATACTCCAATCGACTAACCACCGGAAAATTTAATTAATTTATCGACTTCTACATGAGTTTTTTCAATGAAAATCTTAGTTCAAAACTTACCTCATTATTTTGGTTTATACACGTTCGTTTCATTTTAATAATTATTTGAAATCGCGTTAATTGACGTTAAATCCGATAGTTTGTGAGAAAAGATCTCGTGAGGATAAATCCTTAGATAAAGACTGAGGATGAGACACACAAATGACATAATTAAAACACACATATGTTATAACTCTTTATAACAATGCATTTGTTTGTTCAATATAAAAAATGACAAAAAACTTGTACCCTTTTGCAGTATATCCCAAAATTCCAGCTGTAGTCATAAAGAGTGAATCAAGAATTTGTTCGTCTAGTTACAAGGTATGGCGCAAAGGTACATGTGATGTGCACGTTAGTAGAAACGTTAGCTCTACGTTCGACCAAAAAACAAACGTTAGCTCTACTAATTAAACTAGCGGTTTACAAGTCGGTTATTTGCATGCTTGCAAAATGTCCAAACACAAAAGTAATCGTCTGCCACGAGTTGCTTTAGTAATGATTTGTGCGTTTTGCGTCATCTTTGCACAAAGGATGATGGAGAGCTTACAAACCCTGACACCAGACTGCATAAGAGCACACAATTTTCTCGCAGGTGAGCTAATTTGGATTTACTCCGTATTAAAGACGTAGAAGTAAACGTCTTATCACGAGAAAAATAGGGGTAGTTGTCTATTTATGTTCTAAAACTATTCACAAGTTGAGATCTTGTTTTCTTCCAATTTACATAAACAAATACTCCCTCTGTCCCTAAATGATAGTCTCATTTCACTCCAGCACATTTGTCGATGCACGTTTTGTATCGTTAATATCTCTAACTACAAGTTGGTAAAAATTATAAAATTTTGATATTATTGTAGTGCTCATTGAAACGAATCAAACAAGATTTCACATGACTATATTTTTTCTTATATATTAAAAGATATTTACAAGATTCTCTTGAATTGTGAATAGTGTCAAAAACAACAATGAGACTATCATTTAGGGACGGAGGGAGTATAAATATGTGAAATTTTGTTTGATTTGTATCAATGAGTACTTTGATAATATAAAAAAAATATAATTTATGTCATCGTATATTTAGAAAATGTGTCAAAAGCAAATGTCTCTTATATTAGAGACAAAGGGAGTATATGATATTACAAAACTAATTTGATTACGGTTTAAACCAAGCCACGTTTTATGAACATTAGCCCTATGGAGGCCGCGCGATGCGCAACTCATGTATGGTAGTGCATCAGCAGAAGTGCAACTTTTAATGTTGATATTTTAGATTTTGTACTGAATCTAATTATCATGCAAATTAATATTAGTTGTATTATTGTATGCATTGTTTGTGGTACGGGGAAATGATCAAACATATATGGACAATCATAATGTATGTAATTAAATACTACCCATGTTAAGTAATATTTGTCATTATATCATCTTGCACAACTTTTAAAAAATGCAATGATAATGATGGAGATGAAATTCTACTAACTTTTTCTCAAATTTACAACACATATATTGCCCACCTCTTTTTTTAACTCATGTACTTCTCTCCTGAATTTTGGGTGAGAAATCATATAAGAAAAACAACTTCTCTATTCAAATAAAAATAAGAAATTTGTACATGGAGGATGAGAATCCATTAGATTTCTTCGCATTTAGTTATCGGATCTTGGTTGGTGGAACCTCCATTGATTTTTGTCTTCTCCGAAGCTATGGGGAAAAAACGTGAAAGACGGAGAAAAGAGGAGGGAACCATTATTTATAGTACAGATTTAACCAATAGACTATGCAATGAAAGAGTTACAAAGACAATCTAAAGGCCCATAACATTTCATTATAAATTGATTTGTAGAAAGAAGAGGAAGAGATACGTGGGAGCGAGAGAAATGATGAACTTTATATGTTTATATTTATTGTGCGGTAAAAATAGAAAATCAAATAACTCACCTAATTACAATACTAAAAGCACTAAATGCTCAATCAAGAGGTCAAATTCATATCATATTAGATAGATAGATTAGATTATTATCTTCTAAGAGTGCAGTTTGGAAACCCAAGTTTTTTTGAAGACTACTACAAAGACTACTATGTTGCATGTATATCATCGTCGTGCAAATCCTTAAAATGTCAAAGAACCGATCCAGAAACAAAACATCTAATGGGTTTGGATCCAAAAAAGCATTGACTACCTTAGTCTTTAAAAAAAATAGAACGTTAAGGATTGAATCTTGGCTCAGAAATCTAGAAGAAAAGCAACCACTCTATCCAAATAAAAATAAGAAATTTGTACATGAAGGAGGAGAATCCATTAATTTTCTTCGTATTTAGTTATCGGATCGTGGTTGGTGGAACCTCCAATGGGTTTGGTCTTATCCGAAGTTATTGGGAAAAAAACGTGAAAGAGGGAGAAAAGAGGAGGGAACCGTTATTTATAGTACAGATTCGACCGATGGACTATGCAATGAAAGAGTTACAAATACAATCTAAAGACCCATAACATTCCATTATAAACTTATATGTAGAAAGAAGAGGAAGAGATATGTGGGAGCGAGAGAAATGATGAACTTTTGATATTTATATTTATTGTGCGGTAAAAAAAGAAAATCAAATAACTCACCTAATTACAATCTAAAAGCACTAAATGCATAATCAAGAGGTCAAATTTATATTAATTAGATGTTGTTAATTGAGAGTGAAAAGGCTAATTTCATTGATTGAATTGAAGGATTACAGATTAATAACCAACTTTATATATTGAGTTGTCACTTGTACCTAATCTGTTACAAACATTGTCTAGTTTGTTATAGTCGGTGATCACGTGCAAAGCACGTCCGCTCTCGTCTACTCCATCACCCCCGCAAGTTGGAAGGGATATCGATCATGCCCAACTTGGAAAAAAGACGTTGAAGCTTATATTCTGCAATTGGTTTTATAAGTGCATCGGTAAGTTGAAGAGCAGTTGGCACATGAGAGACAGAAATAAGCCCTTCGAGTAGTTTTTCGCGCACAAAATGGCAGTCCAATTCTATTGGCTTCGTTCTTTCGTGAAACACGAGATTACGAGCAATATAGATGGTTGCTTGATTGTCATAACGAATTAGTATGGGTGAAATGTTGTCAAGCCCTAATTTTGTGAGGAGACGACACAACCAAGCCAATTCAGCAGTGATACGTCCTAGAGACCTATATTCAGCCTCGACCGACAGAGAAACGGTACGTTGTTTTTTCGACTTCCAAGAGAGAAGACTATTACCAACAAAGATGACATAACCACTTCCAAAACGCTTGGAGTTAGGACAAGATGCCCAATCAGCGTCTCAGTATCCTCTGAGCTCAAAAGTGGGAGAAGAGCTAAGGAGAAAGGCTTTACTGGAAGTACCTTTCAAATATTGAAGGGTATGCAGGGCGACGTTCATGTGTTCAGAATGAGGTGCTTGCGGGAAATTTTAAACATTGAATTGTAAATGCTAAGTCTGGGCGACTGTGAACGAGAAAGTTTAACTTTCCAATCAATTGGTGATACTCGATTGGATTGGGAAGAGGAGTCCCAGCTTCCAGAAGAAGTTTATTGTTGATCTCCATAGGTGTAGCAGCATCAATAGCATCCACACAATTGTAGTCTGCCAATAAATCTGTAATGAACTTCTTTTGAGAAATAAGAATTCCATGTTTTGATCTGGAGAATTCAAGTCCTAAAAAATAGCTAAGATCACCCAGATCTTTTATCTTGAATTCATCATTAAGAAAGACTTTTAGAGAGTTGTGATTCTCGTACTGTCATCACCAGACAATAAAATGTCGTCTACATACACTACAACAAACACCCGTGTCTGGGCACTCTTTTTGTGAAATAAAGAGTGGTCATTGAGGGATTGGGTGTATCCCCTAGAACGCAAAGCCATAGACAACCTAGAGTACCACTAGTGAGACGCTTGTTTAAGTCCATATAAGGACTTTCTGAGCTTGCAAACTGAATCGGATGACTCAGTTACAATCCTTATGGGATTTTCATATAAACTTCTTCATGAAGTTCACCATGTAAATACGCGTTGTTTACATCCAACTGCAACACCGACCAATTTTTCTTGGCTGCAAGACAAAGGATGCTTTGAATGGTTGTCATTTTGACAACTAGAGAGAATGTTTCCGTGTAGTCAATCCCCTCTTTTTGTGTGAAGCCACGTA
This sequence comes from Oxyria digyna, assembly GCA_029168935.1. Lineage (NCBI taxonomy): Eukaryota > Viridiplantae > Streptophyta > Magnoliopsida > Caryophyllales > Polygonaceae > Oxyria > Oxyria digyna. The sequence continues at coordinate 3,611,150 of JAPVLV010000017.1, forward strand.
CAACAAGCCTACCTTTATAACGTTCATGTCTAAGGTAGTAAACTCTTGAGTCATGGCATCTTGACATTCTTTTATGGTACTAGCTTGATTATAGGTAGTGGGTTCAGTTATGGAATTATAAGAGGGAGTAGTATTGATGGAGGGAAAAGAAAGAGTTTTTGTCAATCTATGACAACAAGTATGGTCAGTGGATGTGATATGGAAAACATAAGCATTCAAGTAAGAAGGTGGATTGGAATTTCTGGTTGAACGTCTTAAAAAATGATTTTGTGGAGGTATAGATGGGGTTGGAGGTTGTGAAAGGTGGTGAAGGGGAAGGTATAGGTGAGGGCGGTGAGGATGGTGGAGAAAGGATGGATGACTCATCGGGTAAGGTGTCAGGTGGTTTTCATAGATATGTATGTGAAGGTTTAGGTGAAGAGAGGAAAGGCAAAATATGTTCATGGAACACAGTGTCCCTTGAATAGAAGACTCTCTTTGTGTCAAGAGAAAGCAATTTTTATGCCTTCTTGCCAGTGGAGTTGCCTAAGAGGATGCAAGAAATAGCACAAGCTTGACATTTATCTCGGTTTTGTTTTAGTGTGGAGGCAAAACAAACAGAACCAAATACCCTAAGATGGGTATACTGAGATGGGGGAAGAAAATAATAACTCATAAGGAGTTTTATGGTGGAGGATAGGACTAGGAAGTATGTTAATCAAGTATACAACAGTAGATACAGTATCACCCAGTATATAAGAGGAAGTTTGGAATGAAATAGTAAAGATCGAGCTACCTCAAGGATGTGTTTGTGTTTGGATTCAGCAACACCATTCTGTTGAGGTGTAGCAGTATAACTTGTCTGTAATAAAATTCCTTGAGACTTCAGAAACTGAGAGGCAGACTTCCCTGATCCAAGCTCCAAAGCATTATCAGTGCGAATGCACTTAACCTTGCTATCAAACTGTCTATCAACCATGGCAATGAAAGTTTGGACAAAGCTGAAAGCAATACCCTTAGAACTCAACATTTGAATCTGTGTGATCCTACTGAAATCATCCACAACAGTGAGAAAGAACTGATGTCCATCATAAGTAGTGGTTCTATACGGTCCCCATACATCCAAGTGTATCAATTGGAAATGAGAAGTGGTAGTTATAGTATTGTAAGGGAAATGTAATCTGTGTTAACGAGCTTTAGCACAAGATGGAAAAGAAGTCAAATCAATTGTACTAAAATCACCATTTACAAAAAGAAAATTGTTTGAGTTTGTAAATGGCCAAATCTGGCATGCCAAATGACAGGAGAGATATGTGTGCTAAATGCAACATGACTCGGTTTATTTGAAACATGAGAAGTATCTAAAGAACTTGGTGTAGTGTGATCTTTGTTGAGAAAGTAGAGCCCTCTTCTTTCTTTACCAAGAGTCGTGGTCTGGTTGGATCTCAAATCCTATAGAAGACACTGATCATGAGTAAAAGTGATTGATGAATTTCTTTCTGAGACAATATTACCAATTGAGACCAAATGACACTGAAAGGAAGGCACAAAGAGAACTTCACGCAATAGCAAATTAGGAAATAATTGGACTGAACGTGATAAACTGACTTTCTCAACTTGACCATTTGGTAGAGTAATAGAAAAAGGTCGAGATACAAGAAGAACATTATCCAGAAAGTCAAGATCACATCACATGTGATTACTAGCACCCATATCCAATATCCAAGAACTATAATAAGAAGAATATGATGAAGAGATAAGTGTTTTACTAGAAAATGAAGCAAAATCTTGATTGGTAGTTTCTTTATTTTGATCATTAAGCAATCGAATCAACTGAGCATATTGACCCTTAGTAAGAGTAGTTCCCGGAGAATCATGAGAGGCTTGTCCAGCAAACGGTCGGCGATCAAATGAGTTGTTCTTGTCTTTCTTTGGAGGAAAACCAATGAGGAAGAAACAACGATCCACTGTATGGCCAACCTTCTTGCAATTTGTGCACATCAGAGTTGAACGCTGGCCACCTGCAGGTTTGTTACCGGATCTAGCACCTCGATTTGCCCACGAAGAAGGCTTATCAGAACCAGAATTAGCATGAAAGGTTGTAGAATCTGAAAGAGGAGTTGTCTAAACAGATCGTTGTGCTTCTTCTTGCACAAGAATGAAATACGCCTCATTAATTGTAGGAAGAGGACGAATCATCAGAATATTACAACGAGTGGCAGTGTAACACTCATTGAGTCCATTAAGAACAAAATTAGTCTATGTTCTTCCTCGTATTTGAGAATTTGGTGAAAAGATCCACAAGAACAAGGAGGATATTGTTGAACACTCGATAGTTCATCCCAAATAGACTTGACTTTGGTAAAATACGCAACAATTGACGTTGTACCTTGTGTAGAAGAAAGAAGTTCCTTCCGCAAAGAAAATAGATGCCCACCGTTGATTTGACCATATCTCGCAACTAGCTCATCCCAGACACCTTTGTCGAACAAGTTCTAGATAACGTTGCTATGGATGTCATTATCGAGTGCATTCACCAGCCATGAAGGCACCATATCATTACAAGGATCCCAAAGAGGCAGATCTGGAGAATCAAGAGCAGGACGAGGGAAAGTGGCGGTGATGAAACATAGCTTGCTCTTCGAGGAAAGAGGGACGCTCATAGATCGTCGCCATTCTCCAAAGTTGTTGCCGTCGAACAGCTTGGTGACCAGAAGAAGGCAAGGATGATCAGAATTGGAGATGTATAGTGGATTGCTAGGATCCATGGCGGAAAGAGGTGAAAACTGGTTATGGCAGAAGGTTTTAGGGTTAGGGATTAGGATCGAAATATGATACCATGTTAACTGAGAGCGAAAAGGCTAATTTCATTGATTGAACTGAAGGATTACAGATTAACAACCAGTTGAGTTGTCACTTGTGCCTAATCTGTTACAAACATTTTCGTCGCCTCTTTCTCTTCTTTTCGTGTCTGAGAGTACACACAAATATAGCGTTTGTTGGCTTCTGTTCTTGAGTTGTACAAAGCAGAAAGTGTGGCAGTTGTATCATGGGATTCGGAACGCCCATAACCGTCACACTACGATGCGTTTTCATAATTAAGAAAAGAGATCTTCATCTCGTTTCTGCATTCGTTCGATCGACACGGTTTCGGTATTGGTTTCAACCATTCCTCATTTCCCTTAATTCTGTTTTATTTCATTATTTATACAAATTATATGTTGTAGAAATGAAGGCTCCTACAGATCTAACACGGAAAATGGATGCACGCCAGCCGTCGGATGGAGAAGAAATCAAAGGATAAGAAGAATTCGCATTTTACACCCTAGAGATGCTTCACATCTGATCGTTTTCTATAAAAATAAGTAGAACAATAAACACCATTTCAGTATCAAACGAAGACAATAAATCCCCTCTTAAAATTCAAGTAATACGTAGTTTGGTTTGCTACATCATCTAATTAAGCTAATTCACTCTATTTTTGTTATACACATTTAATATATGTAGACAGATTGAGATGGAAAGGTCAAACAGTACCTAGGAAGTATCCCATTATCTACAACTGGACCACCAAGATGCTTAAAGATAGGGAGGATGACGAAATAATGCATGATGGGTTTGGTAATGGGATACTTCTGGGCCGACCAAGCATCACCCAATGAATTTTGGTGCATCACCCATTGGGTTTTGGTGCATCACCTAATGTGGTTTGGTGCATCACCCAGTGGGGTTTTGATGCATCATCCAGTGGGTGCTGGTACATCACCTACTGGGTGTTAGTGGATCATCTAATACTTCTATTTGTCAGGTGAGATTTACATTCAAACCAGATGCAGAGGCTGACGCTAAGAGAGAGAGAGAGAGAGAGAGAGAGAGAGAGAGAGAGAGAGAGAGAGAGAGACTTCCTTCAGCAAGCACATTCTCGCCTTTTAAGGAAAGACAGTGTAACATTTCAGCTGCACTAACAAGCAATGAAAAAAATCTTTACAACTGGTTGACTAGTGAAGAAGGCAATGAAAGGTAACATGCATATTTACCCTAGTATTACTAACTTTCTATAATATGAAGGAAGTTAACAAATTGATTTTTTTGTTATAAAGCAAAGAGTATCTTTTCCATATACACAGTACAAGTCTAAAAAAAAGCAACTTCCAGTGCATGAAGAAAGATAAAGAGCTAGACAATGACATGGTGGATGCTTTCATTTTATTGTTTAATGAAAATGAAGAATTCAGATCCCCACAATCACCATTGAGATTCTTTATACCTTGCATTGCAACTGTAAGTCAATATATTAGAACAACATATTCAGATTATTATTTTTGCAAAATATTTATTTCAAATATTTTATTTTGACAGGGTTTTCTTATAGACACTGAGATGAGTGATTACAGTTTGGAAGAAAGATATAATCTATTCGCCCAACTTGCCAAGGAAACCTTTAACAATGTCAAAGCCTTTAACATGAGAGGATACAAGCTTAGCGACGTTGATGTGGTAAGACACTGATATTTCTACTGTGTTGGTTGGTGCATCATCCAGTGTTGGTTGGTGCATCATCCAGTGTTGGTTGGTGCATCATCCAGTGTTGGTTGGTGCATCATCCATTGTTGGTTGGTGCATCATCCATTGTTGGTTGGTGCATCACCATTGATTTGTGTTATTATTAACTTATAAACTGATTTTTCTCTCTTGCACAGTTTTTCTTGCCAATTCTCAGAGAGCAACACTATTATTTGCATCCATTAATGTCAACAAGCCAAGTTTGGAGATCCTCGATGAATCATCAGACGGGGAGATGGATAAATATGCTCATGTACCAACTACCATCGTAAGTCCACTTTTAAAAATATAATTGATGCATCACCGTAAAGTCATTGGTGCACCATTGAACTATAAGTGCTGCATCACTTATGCGATTGTTTATTCATGCAGAGGACAGTGATGATCAACTTCTTCAGGGATAATGGAATGGAATCCAAAGCTGCCTTGATTAGAGACGCTCCGTTTGAAAGACTCAAAATGAGTTGGAGGGACGACGAAAAACAAAAAAGACTGTGGAGTCTTTCTACTACGGCACATGGAGACATACGGCTGGCTACTTGGAATAAAAACTTGAAGAAGAAAGACTTGAAACAGTTGGCCAAGCTTAGAGTAAGATATTGCCATTTACTTCTCACAAGCAGCTTTAATTCAGCAAGCAAAAGAATTGAAGAGTTATTAGATGTACTGAAAGTTATGAAAGCACAAGAAGCAGCTGAGAAGGCAGCGACTTCTAGACGTGGGCGTGGGCGGGCACGTGGAAAGTAAAAGGTAGAAAGCAATAGGAAATATTTGGTTGTGAACAATTTCGATGTTTGTAAACAGTTTGGTTTTTAGCAAGACGTATTTGGTTTAGAAAACAAGTTTGGTTTTTTAGGGTGTAAGACAAGTTTGGGTTATAAGGTATTTGTGTTTTGCACATGAAAATGCATGAGAAGTCCAAATTGGTGCAACACCCAGTGGTGCATCACCCAGTGGATGTTGGTGCATCACTTGATGAAAAATGATGCATCACATAATCGAAATTGTTGCATCACTTAAAAAAAATCAGTGCATGAATAAGCTTATTTGAAATGGTGCACCACTTAGTGATAATTGGTGCATCACGTAGCCATATTTGGTGCATCACTCAGTGATAATCAGTGCATGAATAAGCTACAAAAAAGAAATCAACAAAAAACTTGAAAAATGAAATCAAAGCTAATTCAGTCAAGCAAACATGGTGCATCACTAAGTGATAATTGGTGCATCACGTAGCCATATTTGGTGCATCACTCAAAGATAATCAGTGCATGAATAAGCTACAGATAAGAAATCAACAAAAGGTGCATTATTAATTAAAGTTGGTGCATCACTGAGATGCAATTAGTGCATTATTGAGATGCAATTGGTGCATCAGTCATTACTAAAAGGTGCATTACTAAAATATTTGGTTAAAAACTCATTACAATGAAAAGCTCAGAGAAACTAATGGACATATTGAGGACAAGTAGTGATGTTGTGTCCCAACCTCTTACAAATTTTACAAACCCTTTTCTTCTTCTTGGAATTTTCAATTCCAACTTCTTGACCACCTTTAATACGTCTCTTCTTGAACTTGTTCTTTGCCATTTCGGGAGGATGGATATTTACTTGATCAGGTAACGGTCCTACAAATTTCTCAAACTTTTAGTTTCTAGCTGGTGTTAAGGAAGAAGGATCCACTACTCCAGATCTTGTAAATGTAGCCTTTTGATCCTTTAAAATAGCTAAAAACTCTTTCAATCTATCCATGTCATCACCAACAACGTCAACACATGAATACATTTCTGTCATCACCTCGGCCAACAGACGCTTTCTCTCATCAATCTCAACACTAGCATCATACACTGCACCGTCTACTTCAAAAATTGGTTGTAGAATAGCTCGCTTGGTCCAGCGAGTGTTAATGAGGCTAGGAGGCAAATTAGTCACATGGGAATTCTTTAAGGCAAAGAAAATGTGTCGGCAAGGAAACCCCAATTTTTGAAAATTGTTGCAAGAACAAACATACTCATTCCTTGCAACAACATGTTGTACATCACAGATTCTACCAAATTCATCTTGAACCCTAAAGTGATGAGTATCAGACTCTTTTCGCAGTTCATCAAGGGTGCAGTGATACGTACCACTTACAAACGCCTCTTGGACATCATAAAAGGCATTGATAGTGTAGATGGCTGCAAGATTCTTTTCAAACCGATAAGGCGTCTTCATACGTGGAGTGGAAGTACAAGAATCCATATCACACTTTTTCTTACTGTGCCGCTGAGAATCAATGGCACTACTATACTGCATCATGAAAAGCACAAGGCTAGATTGAGAACCTAGAAAATTTTCATAAAAAATGTTTTGACTCTCAGACCTTGATGTCGTCCTCAATAAGGATGACATTCTGACGAGGCGAATTTATCGTGTGCCAAGTCAAGTAATCCTAACATGCAAACTAAGTAATATAGTGCGCAAGTAAGGGTCGAATCCCAAGAGAATCAGTTCATCAAATTCTTAAGTTATCATAATGACTAACCAATAAACGTAACCAAAGGGGGGTTTTTGTGGTTTTGATACGAAGTATCGAATGTCAACTTGGTTATAACAAGATTAAGCGAAGTGTTCCACTTAGCGATTATCCACAATTAGATTAACAAGTTGATCTTAAAATCCTTTCTATCCCTATGTCAAGTTCTCAAGTGATCGTTCTAATTCCTGTTCTTGAATAGTTATTAGTCCAACTAGTCCTAATAACCCTTACTCGATTATAACCTTGAAACTATCAAAGTTCAATAACAAAGTAGCAATGCATTCAGGAATAGATAGATACATGCAATATCATGGACAACTAGTCGGATACTCGACATGTACTCAACTCTCTTCTCTAATAACAATCACAACTAGTTCATGCAAATAGATTGTGCTACACAACAAGTATGATAATTCAACTAGAAGTATCAAACTCTAGCAATATGAACAAGACACAACTAACTTAGGTGATCAATCTAAAGTAGTAAATCTAGTTCATCGACAATACAAACAAGAGAGTTGAGACAATCAAAGAGTAGACAAAAGGAAAGGATAAACTCACAACTTGTTGAATCCAAAAGCTTCAAACGCCAAGTGAAACAAAGAACCTTAGCAACTCATAAGTTTGCGAAATACTCTCCAAAAACTTAAGCAAAACAAAGCTTAAAACAAAGGTTAGATGATCAAGGATGATCATCCACTACCTATATAGTATCAACTAATGTAACAGCCGAATTAAGGTACTAAAAACGTATAGAAAGTTACAGAATTAAACACAAATTACTTCAAATGGCAAAGACATCAATTTGATTCTTCTGTCGAGGAACCGCACCCGCGGGTTGAGAGCCGCGGGCGCGGTTTTGGGATTCTTCAGATTCTCAGGATGGCAAAGGGCCGCGGGCGCGGTTTGGGACCCGCGGGCGCGGCTTGAGCTTTCTCGAAAACCTTGGCTGAAGGTGAAACCCGCGGGTGCGGCTTGAGACCCGCGGGTGCGGCTTGAGCTTTCTCGAATCCCTGTCTGAGGATGAAACCCGCGGGTGCGGCTTTGTTGTCTAAGGCAGAACCTGCTGATTTCTTCAAGTCTTCGTCTTCGTCTTCGTCTTCAGCAGCTTCTTCCTTATGCTTCAATGCTTCCAATGCTTGTATCATCTCTTGGAATCTCGTATGTAAATCTTCTCTCGAACAGCTCCATGATACAGATTACATAGAAACAAATAACATAATCCTATACAAAACTAGCTAATAATCCATAGTTGTGGTATGTAAAACACCGCTTATCACATTCTCACATCTTGGAAAAAAGCTGGGATCCAATAACGCCGTAGTTCAAACATTACTCCTAGCCATTCATGCCCTTCCAAACCATATTCTCCAAGAACCGAAAACCACTCATTTTCAAATTCAATAGGAGTAAGTTCATCATCCCAAACAATATTCTTGAACTTCTTTTGGAACGCATCAAAGAAGGAAGGATTTGAATATGGAGGGAATTTAACCTTGCTAGAAACCTTCATCATTATATGCCACATGCACAACCGGTGGACAGAATGAGAAAACACCCGTTCAACAATAGTCTTGACGGACGCAGCTTGATCGGTGATAATGACATGCGGTTCATGCCCCATCGCCTTCTTTCAATTCTCAAATAACCACACATAAGACTCAATATCCTCATGCAAAAGCAGAGCAACAACGAATGTTATAGACCTTTTATGATTATCCACTCCATTAAATGGCACAAAGACCATATTATATCTGCAATAATAGAGTACAATAGTTTAGCATTAGATGCATCACTGGAAGAGGATTGGTGCATCACCGGTAGAGGATTGGTGCATCACTAGTGGAAGATAGGTGCATCAGAGATATAAGATATGTGAATGAGTAGTAAGACTAAAAGGTGCATCATCCACAGCTAAAAGGTGCATCATCCATAAATAAAAGGTGCATCATCCATAACTAAAAGGTGCATCATCCATAACTAAAAGGTGCATCAGTTGTAGAGGATAGATGCATGACTGAAAAAACATAAGTGCATGAATTAGTAAGGGTACATATGATTTACCTGATTAATTGATATGTAGCATCAGCCGACACCACATCACCAAAATAAGAGAAACTCTTGCGATTTATAGGATCACACCAAAACAACCGACAAAGTTGGCCCTCCTTGTTGAGATCATAATCAAAGTAATCGGCACTGCAACATTCTTTCTTCTTAACAAAGTCATTGATCACCATTTGAGCATCACTACCTTCCATGTATGAGTTCAACCCCCTCATAAGTTCTTAAAGTCAACAACAGTGGCGCCTACATTAGCATACGAACCAACTAGATTCTTATACACTTTGAAACTCTTACTCACACCCATATTGGATTTAATACAGTTCATCATGAGTTCTTGATGGAATGGAGTAACTTGCCTCTTCCCTTTTGAAAATACCATATGGGAAATCTCCAACATAGAATGCGTGTGACCATACTCATATTTCGTAACGCGGTAACCATCCATACCTTCATACTTGAGCCAAAACTTAGCTTCACATCCACATCTATTAGAGATTCTCCTCCTCTTCACAACATCTCCATCTGTCGGGACATCATGGTTGAACTCAGAATATGGGGATACAACTTTATATCCTTCTCTGTTACAACAAAGGTACTTCCAGAAAACAACTGGTGGTACACTTTTCTTATCTCTCTTGGTCGAACAACAACGAACAGTGAAACCACATGCCAGTGCATAAGCTTCATAAAAGGTGATGGCATCATGAAGAGTTGGGAAAAGCTGACCAAGATAGGGCTTCAATGAATCATTGCACTCGGGAATGATATAGTCAACATTAATGCTTGGAGAAATGGATATAATAGTAGGGATACTCTGACTACCACTCCCTGACAAAAATGAAATAAGGTGCATCAGTCAAAGTAAAAAGGTGCATCAACCAGTGAACATTAATGCACTATGCACACAAATCATCAATGTTTCTCAACTGGTGCATCAGTCAAAGGTAAAAGGTGCATCAGTCAAAGCTAAAAGATGCATCATTCAAAACTAAAAGGTGCCTACCAATGAACATTAATGCATTATGAACACGAATCATTAAAATTCTCAAGTGGTGCATCACTCAATACTAAACGGTGCATCACTCAATGATAAAAAGTGCACCACTCAATGATAAAAGGTGAATCACTCAATGGTAAACGGTGTATCACTCAATGATTAAAGGAGCATCACAGTACCTGATTATTAAACAAAAATAGATGCACGTACCTAATTCAAACTAGCACATATCTAAATCAACCAAATCACATACAAAAATCAAGAAATCCGAGATATTATATTGATATTGTAATGAAAACAACAATGAAATCAAACACACAGATCTATACCTAAATTAGGAGAAGCATTAGCCATATCACGGAGGACACTGGATTTGGTCGGCTACAAACGCAAAAACAGAAGGAATAAGGACGCAACACCACTGTCGAACACAATGATGGCTCCGAAACACCAGGAACAGCCACAAAGAAACAACGGCGGCGAGTAAAATGAGCAGAAGAAAGATCTGATGAGAAGAAGAAACTGCGGCGAGTGAACGATGAGAAGAAGCAATGGCGGCGAATCTATTTTGGAGAAGAAGGCTTCTGTTATATCAAATAAAGAGCCAAAAAAAAGGAAAAAAGAAAGGAAAGGGAACGGCCAGGATTAAATGACTATGGAAAAAATGAGCGCCCAGGATTCATCCTCATTCCTTCTCCATAAGCCCATCCTCACCGGATCTTTTTTCCACTCTAAGAGCTCAAAAAGGCCCAGCTTTAATATATAAGATAGACTAGTGTAGTTCCACGGGAGTACATGATTTGAATTTATTTCCATAATTTTAAAATTGACCCGTGTATCAAAACTTCAAAAGTACTAATGAGAACGTTAGTAAAGAAAATAACAAACAAAGCATGTTACTTATACATTTTATGGCAACATCTAGGATAAAAATAGTATAAATTCACCTAAACAATTTTATCTTTTGAAAAACAAAAAAAAAAATTAACAAAATGATTGATTTATAAGTCAAAATATATTTATAGAAAGGAGTGTGATTATTTAAATGGAGATCATCTAAAATTTACTTTAATCAATAAATAATTTAAATTAAATGGGAATATAGTACAGAGGTATAAAATGTATGATATAGTTATTTTTATAATGAGTAGCTGAAGTTTAAAGATTTAGAACATTATGTGATATAAACAAATTATTTTTTTGAAATACGGTTGTTTCAAATTTTAGATTTAGTGAAGCAATTATTAGGGTAAAAACATTAAGAAATCAAATTTTAATTTCAATAATTATAAAAATTGAGTTTTAACTACAAATTGACACCTAAACAACTAAAAGCTAAAATTAAGGCGAGAGCTTGAAATAACTCTCCTTTAACATATATATATATATATATAGATAATAATGAATCCTAGCCATTGGATGTGTTGCGGTCTCTTGACGACTATCCGACGACCACCCGATGGTTGTCCGACGGGGGTCCGGTGGAGGTCTGACGGGGGTCCGGTGGCAGCCCAATGGAGGTCTGGCAGTGGTCCAACAATAAATGAAAGTTAAAGTCTAAAAATAAATGAAAATTTAAGTCTAATTCAAATTGGTGAACATTTAAGTATAATGTGATGAACATTAAGTTGATGAATATTTAAGTATAATGTGATTAACATTAAGTTGGTGAACATTTCAGTATAATGTGATTAACATTCAGTTGGTGAACATTTCAGTATAATGTGATAAACATTCAGTTGAGTATGTCCAAATGAACATTTATGAACAACGTGATGAACATTTTAGCCAATTGTAATGAACTTTTGAGTAATGAACATTTTTATTACATCCTTGTGAACATTTAAGGAGGACTTGACGAACATTTAAATTTGACATGATGAACATTTAGGTAATTTTTGATGAAAACCATGTGTTTTTTACTCGAAATCATATTAAAGTGGTGTTCCACATAAGTGGTGGTCTGACGGTGGCTTGATGGTGGTGCGGTGGTGGTGCGGTGGTGGTCAGTCGTTTGTCAAAATAACATAAACATTTATGTGTAATGAAACTTGATGAACATTTAAATATAATTTGATGAACATTCAGTTCAGTATATCAAATGAACATTTTGATGAACATTTATGAACAACTTGATGAACATTTAAGCCAACTGTAATGAACCCTTGAGTAATGAATATTTTGTTACTTCCTTGTGAACATTTAAGGATGACTTGAAGTATGACATGATGAACATTTAGGCATATTTTGATCAAAATTAGGTGTTCTCGACTCAAAATCATATTAAAGTGGTGTTTCTAATAAGTGGTGATGCAGTGGTCCGTTGGTGGCTTGATGGTGGGTCAGTGTTGGTTCGGTGGAGGTCCGGTGGTGGTCCGTCGTTTGTCCAAATGACATGTATATTTAAGTGTAATAAAACTTGATGAACATTTAAGTGTTATCTGATGAACATTTAGTTGAGTAAAATCCAGATGAACATTTATAAACATCTTGATGAACAATTATGAACATCTTGATGAACATTTAAGCCAAATGATAATGAACTTTTAAGTAATGAATAATTTTGTAATACTTGTGAACAATTTTATACATCTTTATGACGATTTTGTTCCGGCGAGGCCTAGAGGTGGTCCGACGAGGTCCAGCGTGTTCGGCGGTGGTCGGCGGTGGTCCAGTGCTGGTGATAGGTGGCGCCACGTGTCATCATCTACTCTTAGGATCTTCCTTGATTCAAGACTCCACAATCATTATCATTTATTATTTTAAGAAAGTTTATTATGTGATACTTTTCCTTATGTATATTGATATCTTATGTTTTATTTATTCTCTCCAATTCTCTCAGATATTTTATTATAGTTTAATGAAGGCTAATTTAATTGATCATAAAACAGTTCAAATTTCAAATGATAATTTGGTGTCTTAATAAATGACTAATCGATTGACCTTCGAATGTGATAACCCTTAACATATTAACTAAATTACCAGAATATATTTATCGTTTCGTTATATTAAAGTTTTTAAAGTGTAAATTCCGATATTTACGATAATGATTGGCACTTATACAATTTTACCTTTTTAAATGTCATAAAATAATTATATAATGATTTTTTGAAAAAACGCGCAAGGCACGGGTCCTAAACTAGTAAACTATTACAACGATATGGACTAAAAGAAGCATAAGTTATATATAAAAATTGCTAAAACTGAAAAGATCCTGAAAAACTAATTAAACTGTTTGCAAAACTGGTATTGTCAAAACTTTCTCAAGTGTCAGAAAAGATTGATGGTTAATGAGGCCATCAACCTCAAGTATATCTAAATCATCCAAAGTCAAGAAACACCATGTTCTTGACTCTCCATGGTCAACTTTGTCTCAAGCAAAGCTTTGATGAAAATCGACTATGTAGTCTGAGCTACAACCTTCAACCTTGACCTTGTAATAAGTCCATGAGAGCGTACTCCTAACACATCTTCATGTCAATGTCAGGTATGGATTCCTATCATTCTCTCCTTCTTGGCTTCCACAAATGTATAACTCTGGGTGAATGTAAGGTGACAAATTAGCCACATTGAAGGTAGCTTTGGCCCTATAACCTCCGGGTAAATCATTCTCATAAGCTTTAGGTCCAAAAGACCTCAAAACTGGTTTTGAATGTTGTTTTCCATTTGTCTCCCTCCTTCATGCGAATCTAATGATGTCCGCTCTTGAGGTCGATTTTGGAAAAGAGACAAGCTCCATGTAGCTCATCAAGCATGTCGTCCAACCTAGGAATTGGATGTCGATACTTCACAGTAATCCGATTGATTGCGCTGCAATCAACACACATCCTCCAAGTGCCATCATTCTTTGCCACTAAGATACAAGCATTGCACAAGGACTCAAACTCTCCTGACATAGCCTTTCTCCATCAAATATTGAACTTGACTTTGTAGCTCCGCTTTCTCCTCAAGGCTCGCTCCGTAAGAAACTCTGTTAGGAAAATAAACTCCTAGAACAAGACCATTCTGATGCTCAATTCCTTTGATAGGCGGAAGTCCACCCGGGAGCTCGTCCGGATAGACATATGAAAAGTCCGGCAATAAGGTAGCAATAGGCAAAGGCAAATCACACAAAGGTTTTGCAACAAAAAGACACGCTTTAGGATAAATAAGAAAGAAAGGTATACATCCCTGAAGAATAGGAGTGATATCCCTTGATATTGTCAGCAGTAGCATGCGTTCACATCCTCCCTGAATTCCTTAATTTTTGCCCGTTTCATGCGGTCACCTGTTTACCTGCGTTTAAAGCATCAATTACAGAGTTAGAATCTGATTTCTTCTCAATAACAGAAGGAAAAGGCGCATGTTTAGAGGTAGAAGTGACCGAATTGGTTTGACCATGTTTGGCCACTTAGGACGTTGTTGTCGAAGCTGCCTTAGCCATCTCAATGGCTTTTACTCTGCTGCATTCTTGAGTGTCTTGGAAGATCTCTTGAAGCCTCATATGTAGCAAGGTCATCCGCCTTCCACCATGAATGAAAGCATAGGTGTTAAGGAAACCAACATGGAGAGCCTTCTTAAAAAACCGCCAAGGACAACAAAGAAGAATATGAGTAGCATCCACATGAACAACATCACATAAATCGTATCTTAATATGAACCAATAGAGAATGTGATGTGGCATTGTCAGCTGATACGAAATTCTTTCAGACTTCGTTGTTGGAGACTATCTAGCTAGGCAGCGACAAGTCAACTTATAACTCTTTGGATAGGTATAGATTCGTAAAATAACAATGTTGCCTTCGAAATCCTTGTAGATCATCAAGGGGATGGAGAAGACATATCAAAATTGTGACAAATCACTGACGAGAATTACTTCGGATCCAGTTAATGGGTTGACGCCTAATGCAAGATGGAGGATGTTCTTCTCTACTTCAAACCTCTTACTTTTCAACTAAACGTGAATAACAAAGTATGACACATAGATCCTTATATAGATCAACGAATAGATAAACAAAAGATATAGATCAGACTTAATTAAGTAAAAAACCCAATGGTCCGGTCTTCTTAAACATAAGAAGAAACACACCCATAACAAAAACTATTATCTAGGCCATACCTAAAAAGAGAAATAACTAAATAAAATAAAACAAGACGGACTAAAAGAAGTAGTTGTTATAAATAGAAACTGCTAAAACAAGAAAGATCCCAAAAAACTAATGTACTCCGTAATTGTTTATAAAAGCGACAAGGATGGTGGACCGTGGTAATGTCAAAACTCTCTCAAGTTTAAGAAAAGGTTGCATGAATGGACTATGAAATAGTAGACATCAAATCCGAATTTATGGCTGCTGAGGACTTTGCAAGTCCTTGCTTCACCATCAACCTCAGGTAAGCTACTTGAATCATCCGAAGTCAAGAGACATGTCAGAACTCTCTCAAGTTTCAGAAAAGGTTGCATGAATGGACTCTGAAATAGTAGACATCAAATATGAAACCGTGGCTAATGAGGACTCCGCAAGCGAAGTCGTTGCTTCACCAACATGCTAGTTGCCTGAATCATCCAAAGTCAAGAAATATCATGTCTTTGGCTCGTCATGGTCAACTTTGTCTCTAGAAAAACCTTTGATGATAATCGACTTTGTCCTGTTGTGCCTGGTCTTTCTATGGACTAATGAAATTAATGTCTTTGTTTGCTAAACAAAAACTCATCAAATTTGTTTTTGGTGATGCCATGGCAGGTATAAGATCTAGTGTTTTTAGTTTTTCTTCTAAGAATTTATGTTTAAAAGCATGGTGTGAAACCTTTTCAATTGGTATTCTTACATGACAATGGAGCAACTGATCATATGTGCTTCATGTCATTCAATTTTTTTTGGCCTAAAACCACCAGTCAAACTTGTGCTTCCCATCCCAAGTAAACGTGAAAGCCAAACCGCAATCCACATAAATCGGGACCCAGTGTTCCATGAGCGCACAAAACACATTGACAAAAACGTCATTTGATTCGTCACAAATTGCAAGAAGATTTCAATATGTTTTTTTACCTTCCTACCTTGTCGTGGATGTGTTCACACAAAGCTCTCTCTATATCTCCCCACTCTGAGTTACTTGGCAAGATGAAGTTGGTTTCACCACCATTAGAACTTGAGGGGGCATGGGAGTATTAGTTAGTCAGTTGGTGGCATATTGGTCAGGTGAGTTGTAACAACTTGTATATAAACTACATCACCGACTCAGTAACAAACTAGTCGATCATCTAAAGCTTTGCTTTTCTCGCTTTCTTACACCTTCTTTACCAACAACGTTAATCGGGTAAGCAGTAGCGAACCGGGAAATTGGTTCATTGAGGGCTTTTTTGGCTAAAATAAATTCGGTCGCATAATTTGTATGAGAAAAACAATAATAAAAGAAATTACATCTAACTCTCTCAACATAAATCTCACAAGTATTTCATGAGCCAACAACGCTTGTAAAATATCTCTTTATTCTCTAAATAGCATAAGAATGCAACACACCTGATATCAATCATATACACACACAAAATTACACTATTCACATCAAGGATCAAACATATACAAAAAAAATCACATATTGAAAATTATTCACAACGCAGTTGGGCACAATTTTTTCTAGTCAACCAAAAACATTAAAGAAGAATCTTCTACAAAAATTAGTTGAATAAAAATATGTTTCTAGCTTATGACTCTTCAAAATTAAACAACACAAAAAAAAATCTCTAAGGAGCTAAAAAAAAGACCTCTAGAAACAATTCGCTAGTGTTTAATTTGGTTTGTGAACTAGCATATCAAACATAAGAAAAAACTAAAGCCTACAAAGTAATAACTAAATGAAAAGAACAAGAGGAAAGAAAGAAGAATATTTTTACAACGTAGGCATTTTTGTCGAAAATATTCCCGATTTAGACTCGTTTTAAACATACTTCCCGAAATAGGCACTTTTTTTATAAAAAAAAATACATATAAGGCGTTGATTAAAACAACGCCTCTTATACATATCTGGCGAAGACACTCAAAGAACAGTGATGAACTCATGGCTGTCGGTGGCGATGTTTCCTCCAGTTTTTCTCGCCTGCTCTCGAAACGTATCCAATCAGATCTGTACAAAGACGACACAAATTCTTCATTGTCGGCGTTTTTATTGAAATTCTGAACCAGGAAGGAGAGGCAAGGAGATTGTACGTAGAGGAAGAAGAAGGACATGGAACGTGTTTTCGGTGAAGTTCTAATCTTTTTTTAATTTACAAAAGGCGTTGTTTGAAAAAGCGCCTTATATGTATTTTTTTTTTATAAATGTGGTTCAGACGACAGACGCGTCTTTACTTCCTCTTATTTTTACAAAGCAAAAGAGTGTCTATTGCGAAAAATATGTTTAAAACGAGCCTAATTCGGGAATATTTTAGATAAAAATGCCACTTAATAAAAAGATTCAAAAAAGAACATTACAAAATTCTACTCGTACTAACTTTTTTTCCTGGATCGGGCCCCACTAACCTATATGTACGTCCGCCCATGCCAAAGAAAATTGTTAGATGCTGGGACCTGATTGATGACCCAGGCTGGACAACAGTGATCATTGATCAACCACACCAGCCACAAGAACAATATAGGAAGTTATAATCACGTGCAAATAGTTGTAACAGATTCAGACGAGAAAACATGTGCAAAGCACGTGTTCGTAACTGAATCTTCAATCTGTTATTTCTTCCTCCTTGCTCTATATAAACGCCTTCTGTAATTCTTGTTGAGATCGATGAAGTAATTGAGCATTCTTCTCTTCTTTTGTGCTTTCAATTCTTCACACAAACATGGTATCACAGCTAATGCGTTTCGATCGCATATTTCCGCACTTTTTCTGAGATTTTTTTTTCTCGAATTCGAGTTCGTCTCGCATTACAGATTATTGATCTGCGTTTGTTTTAGTTTCTGAGATTTTCTTGGAGCTAAACGAAGTATTCGATCACAGCTTGTGATTGAAATTTTGGCGTTTACAGAAAATCCCCAATTTCTAGGGTTCTTTGTCTGTAATTGCAATTCTTGAAAAAATGGTGGTGAATTTTGTTCCGATCACCGATCTTAGTGATCCACTGCATCTTTATCCATCTGATGGTCCCGAAATGCTACTAGTGTCCAAAGCTTTTGACGGCAAGAGTTTTTTGTCATGGAAGAGAGCAGTCTGGGTTGCTCTAAGCGCAAAGAACAAACTAGCCTTCATCGATGGTTCTTATCCGCGTTCAACAGAGGCTGAAGATCTTTCTCGCCTTCGACTGTGGGATCGTTGCAACAATTTGGTCATATCTTGGATAGTTGGTTCACTTGATCGTACAATTCCAGATAGTGTTCTATTTGCCACTACAGCTCAAGCTATATGGTCACAGTTGAATTCCAGATATGGTAGAGTCAATGGTGCACAGAAGTTTTCAATCCAGAAGGAGATCTCATCTCTTGCTCAAGGTACTGACAATATCTCGAGTTATTTTTCCAAGATTAAATGCCTCTGGGATGAACTTGAGTCTTTAAGATCAATTCCTAGTTGTTCTTGTGGTTCTGCGCAAGCTATGAAGGTTCTTGATGATGAGCAAAAGTTATATCAATTCCTTATGGGATTGAATGACTCATATTCTGCAGTTAGAGGAAACATTCTCCTTATGTCTCCTATTCCAGATATAGATCAAACTTATTCTCTTCTTATTCAAGAAGAACAACAAAGAGAGATTAGCCTAGTAACCAGTTTCCAGACAGAAGCAAGTTCTTTCAATGTCAACACTCAGAAGCCAAGCAACTACAAAGGGAAGAATCCCAAAATTTGCACACATTGCAAGAGGCCTGGACATCTGGTTGATTCTTGTTACAAAATCATTGGCTATCCAAAAGATTTCAAGAAAACAGGAGCTTCATCAAATGCTGTGTCTAGTTCTGATTCTTCATTTGGTCTATCTGCCACAGAATTGACTCAACTGAAGAATCTTCTTCAATGCACATCTGGTTCTGAGAACTTTGCTGGTAATTCTCAAGTATTTGCAACCTCTCTTATTCATGCATCCAAGCATATTGATAGTAGTAAGGTCTGGATTATAGACACTGGTGCTTCTGATCATATGTGTCACTCACTGTCATTATTTGCTAATCATAGATGTTTGAGTAATCCTATTTCAGTGACACTTCCTAATGGTTCTTATTTGATAGTCAAGATGATTGGTTCAGTTCAGATCACACCTGAGATTTTTCTTGAAGAAGTATTGTTGGTGCCAGAGTTTAAGTTCAACTTACTTTCTGTTTCAAAGCTAGTTGATCAGATGAGTTGTTTAGCAGTTTTTTCTGATTCTCATTGTTGGTTGCAGGGGCTTGCTCTACACAGGCCTCTAACTCTTGGTAAGAAGTCCAGGAGTCTATATTTGCTTGAACAAGCTGGTGTTCAAGCTACATTTGAAGCAAATGCATCTGCAATCAATACTCAACATAAATCAACCTCAATAAAGGACTACTGCACTTCACATAAAAGGCTTGGTCATCTTCCTTATTACAAACTCAAAGATATCATTGGAGCTTCTTTGTCAAAGGATGATATACCACCTTGTTTTGTATGTGCACAGAGTAGACAACATAGGTTGCCATTTCCAAGTAGTTCTATTACAACTACATCTATTTTTGCTTTAATACATGTGGATACATGGGGACCATTTAGAGAACCTACTCATGATGGCTTTAGTTACTTTCTAACTATAGTTGATGATTTTTCTAGAGCTACATGGGTTCATCTTCTTAGAGATAAGGCTAGCAGTTTCTCTGTGATAAAGTCTTTTGTAGCAATGGTCTGTACTCAATTTGATGTCAATATAAAGATCATTAGGTCTGATAATGCAATGGAGTTGGGTGGTAGCAAGTTAGCTTCTGATTTTTATCTTGCCAAAGGCATTATTCATCAAACTTCTTGTGCATATACTCCTCAACAGAATGGAGTAGTTGAAAGAAAACACAAGCATTTACTTGAGGTAGCTAGAGCCCTTATGTTTGAAGCTCACTTGCCACTCATTTTCTGGGGAGAATCTATTTTGACTGCAGCTCATCTTATAAACAGATATCCATCAAAAGTATTGAATGGAAAATCACCTTATGAGGTTTTATTTTCTAAACCACCTTCTATTACACATCTCAAAATTTGTGGTTGTTTAGCTATTGCTTCTACATTGACAGTAGGAAGACATAAATTTCAGTCTCGAGCAAGAAGGTGTTTATTCATTGGTTATCCATCTACAAAGAAGGCTTATAAACTTCTTAATCTAGATACAAAGGAGATCTTTTATTCTAGGGATGTCATTTTTCATGAGAGCATAATGCCATTCTCTTCTATCAAGGATTTCTCTTTTGTCATATTTCTTGTCATTGATTATTCACAGTGGGATGACAACTCTATGACAAAGGATATTATCTCAGAACATCAACAATCTCCCAGTATTGATCCACCTATTGTTGAGCACAGTATTATTCCACAAGACACTCAGGAAGATATTTCTCTTAGAAGGTCAACAAGAGCAAGACATGAACCTTCTTATCTTAATGACTTTATTTGTCATAGTGCTTCTTGCAACAGTGTATTTTCTACTGAACTTGATCCTTCTTCCAACATTATATTTGAAGATCTCTCTGATATCAGTCAAGCTTTTGTTTGTCAAGCTTCATTATTGACAGAACCTACATCATTTGAAAGTGCCAACACTTTTGAAGATTGGAGGAAGGCAATGGACACTGAATTAGCTGCTTTAGATGCAACACATACATGGGATATTGTTCCTCTACCACCAGGAAAGAAGCCAATAAGTTCAAAATGGGTCTACAAGTTGAAGTACAGGGCAGATGGCTCTTTGGAGCGCCACAAAGCTAGATTTGTGATCAAGGGATGCACACAAAAAGCTGGCATAGACTTCACAGAAACATTTTCACCAGTAGTGAAGATGACAACAATTAGAAGCCTCGTTGCAGTAGCTATGAAGAATTCTTGGCCCTTAGCACAGTTAGATGTCAACAATGCCTTTCTTCATGGATATTTGGAAGAAGAGGTCTATATGAAGATCCCACGAGGCATCAATGCAACTCCAGGAATGGCTTGCAGATTAAACAAGTCTCTATATGGTCTCAAACAAGCATCAAGGAAGTGGCACTCCAAGCTTTCAGAAGCATTACTATCTCAAGGATACATCTAGTCTTCTAATGACCACTCCTTATTTTACAAAAAGAAGGGTAGTTCATTAGTATTCCTTGCAGTATATGTAGATGACATCTTACTAACAGGGACTGATGTATTGGAAATGAAGAAAATCAAGGATTATCTAGATGGAAGATTCAAAATCAAAGACTTGGGAACCCTGTGCTACTTCTTAGGAATTGAATTCTTGCATTCATCCAGAGGAATTGTGATGTCACAGAAGAAGTTCATCTTGGAAATCTTAAAAGATTTTGATACAGAGGATGCTACTGTCACTTCCAGTCCATTAGATCCTTCCATCAAGCTATCCAATTCAAAAGGTGTCTTTCTCCCAGATGCAACTCCTTACAGAAGATTGGTGGGAAAGATGAACTTCATCACCAACACAAGACCAGACATCTGTTTTGCAGTCCAACATCTTAGCCAATTCATGCATAGTCCTACTGATATTCATTTTAAAGCAGCTCTTCACACATTAAGATTCCTTAAAGGTACTATGAACTCAGCTCTCTTATTATCTTCATCACCTGGCCTTGGTCTCCAAACCTATTGTGATTCAGATTGGGCTAGCTGTGTATGCACAAGGAAATCTGTAAGTGGCTATTTCATTCTCCTTGGCACATCTCCTATATCTTGGAAATCCAAGAAACAAACCACCATCTCCTTAAGCTCAGCAGAAGCAGAATACAGATCCCTTAGGAGATTGACAGCTGAATTGGTCTGGCTCACCAGATTGCTTAGCGAGTTTGAGGTTCCAGACATCCACCCTGTTCCTATCAATTGTGATTCTCAGGCTGCAATACACATAGCCAGGAATCCGGTGTTCCATGAGAGAACAAAACACATAGAAGTGGATTGCCATTATGTGCGTTCTCAGCTCACCAAAGGACTTGTGACACTTAGCCATGTCCCAACTCAGCAACAGTTGGCCGACATCTTCACCAAGCCATTATCTGGACCTCATCACAGCTCCATTCTACCCAAATTGGGTCTCTTGCCAGCGCCTCCAATTTGAGGGGGGATATAGGAAGTTATAATCACGTGCAAAGCACGTGATCTGTTGTAACAGATTCAGACGAGAAAACATGTGCAAAGTACGTGCTCGTAACTGAATCTTCAATCTGTTATTTCTTCCTCCTTGCTCTATATAAACGCCTTCTGTAATTCTTGTTGAGATCGATGAAGTAATTGAGCATTCTTCTCTTCTTTTGTGCTTTCAATTCTTCACACAAACAAACAATACGGTGGCAAATGAACTAGCACAACTGTCCTTTAGCAGTGATAGTAATTTTCAAATTCTTTCTAGTTTACCTTCTTCAGTTTTACATTTGTACGAGGCGGATCTCGAAAACTCAAATCCACTCCCTGTTCTTTAATGGCTAATAAATAAACCATCCGGGTCGGCCCGAGACTTTTGACCAAAAAAAAAGAAAAGCAGATTTTATTTGTTCAAATCAATAAATTAATAAATTATCTATCTAAATATTTTATTTTTCTCGTAATAAGTGGAAATTAGTGCTTATTTATCATTTATATTTTAATATAATCTTTCAATTATGTAGTTGAAAATACGCCAGCTTCAATAATGCCTTGAAGATCCACATCGACTACATATAATATTAAAGCGGAATAATGTCTTTATAAAAATTTGCGTCACTTAGCAAAATATCAATGAAGAGTATTTCCCTTTTATTATTTATACTTTTAAAATTATTAAGTCAATATTTTTTAACTATTATTCCACTCGCACCAAAAAAAAAATATTATTCCACTCTAACATCTCACTAAGTCCAAAGTTACAAAAGCTCTATTTGATAAAACTAATATTTCACTAAATTCAGATTTCGGTTTGATGTCAAGGCTTACACTAACAGGGGTATATTCATCTCAGCACTTTGTTTAGTATGTGTTATAAACCCGGTTTCACCACTCTCTCTACTACTATTGTCCATGTTCCTCTTTTTAACGGAAGATATGCATGTTATTGAATTTTCTTGAAGCTCTACAACTTCTACATCCTAATTTCATTTGTTAGGATTTGCAAATTTGTTTCTGTATGTGAGTGATTTTGATTGAATTTGTTTACATCGATGTCTAATCATGCCTCATTTGGATCCATGGTTCCTCCTCCTACATTTCATTTCGGCTATAATTTTTCTTTTGGAAATTATTCTATTAGCATTTCAAGTGCATATTATGTTATAATAGGAAACTCTATTGATGTTACTTATTACGACTTCAGAGAATAAAAGTTGTCAACAGCCTGTTATCATCTATATTGATAGAAAAGCAAATTTTTAATAATTAATAAATTGTATCATTACCCATACGTCCAAAAGCTAGTTTAGGTTGACAAACCGAAACCGAAGAAGGGAGAAACCAAGTCTTTGTTAAAAATTGCGCCATGTGTCCTTAATTTATTGGCCATATATACATATTTTAAAACAATTTCCTTTTTTTAAAACAAATTAAACTATATCCACCATCTCCACAATCCGATTAGGTTAAAATTATTTTAAAAAAATACCATAATGAAAACTAAAGGTAAGGTACTAAATTTACTAAAATGAAATAGTGAGGGGACATTAACATTGTTATATTAACTTTTGCTCTATGTACATTTAAGTATGTAAAATTAAAATAATGTTGACATATATAAAAAGATTCAAAACATAGAAAAAACTTTTTTTAAAAATGATTTTATTATATATTTATTTATTTATTGAGTTTAAAAATAAATAATTTTCAAAATAAGTTGACAAATTTTAATTCTATTCTTTATAATTATTATTAATAAAATAATTTATAAACATATAAAGCATTATATATATAGAAAAAATTCATTTACATAATTACCCGTGAATGTCACCGGAGTTATACTAGTTATATTTTATACAATAACGGAGTTAGCAGATCGACAAACTATTGAATAGAAGGTTGTCACGAGTTTATCTGGCTATTTTTTATACAAATCACATGCTAAGATGTGTTTTTATTCACATCTTGCCTGGAGGTGAACTGTGATTGTAAACTTAAAATGAAACAGCAACAATCTCAAATTCAATCAAGCAAATAATAAACTATGAATCAATTTTATTACCGAAACCATAATAGAATCAAAGATAACACAATACTAAATATTAAACACTTGCAGGTAGTTCAATCTAAATTTACCTATGGCTCAGGCTTGGCATTTGTGTAAGCCTTGACATCTTCCTCCTTGACATATCTCTTCCAGAACCAATGCTTTCTGAACAACAAGATCACTTCCTCAATTGGAACTTGCTTCGTCTCCGGAAGGAGGAAGAAGATGAAGCAGCTCATCACGAATATGAGCCCCCCAAACACCAAGAAAATCCCGAACTTGAGGTAACACAATGCCGAAAGAAAAGTCTGAGCTATCAAAGCTGTAAAGATCATGTTAACACACACCACGATACTCTGCCCAGCTGATCTCGTCTCGAGGGGGAAGAGCTCACTCGGGACAAGCCACCCGAGTGGGCCCCACGACCGCCCATAGGCCAATACGAACAAGAAGATGCAAAGGACCAAGAAGTATCCAATTCCCTTTGGTAGCTCCTTGCCTTCACCAAAATAGAAACGCAAGCAAATCCCTACTGCTATCTGCATTATACAACACAAAAATTATGAGATATCACTATGGATATCAGAGGTACGAGTGTCAATACCGAACGCAGATATGGGTCTAGATATCAATACAAAACGAGCCCTTATAGATATTAGAATAATAATAAATAATGTGTGTGGATTGCATACGATTTCGATGAACATCTCGATTCCTGCTTCAAGGAAGAACTTCCTTCTACCAAACCTGTCAACAAGGCACATGGAGATAACAGAAGCAGCAAGAAGCGCTCCATTAGTGATAGTCGATGACCACAAGGAGACGTTCGAGCTGAATCCCAACGTCTGAAAGAAGACAGGCGCATAGAACAATATGGAGTTATTCCCCGTAAGTTGCTGAAATGCAGGGATGCAAAGAGCTCCAATCACTAGCTGAGGTCTGTTCCTCCTCTTCAGAAGATTCCTAAACGGGTTTTTCACAGAACGTGCCACCTCACTCGCATCAATCAGATCAGCGAATTCAGCGTCCACATTCGGTGTTCCTCTAATCCTCTCCAAAACCCTTCTTCCTTCCTCTAATTTACCCCGTTCCACTAGACTATTTGGCGTTTCCGGGAGGATTAAGCCTCCAAAAAACATTAAAGAAGCTGGTAATGCTGCTAGTCCAACCGAAAGCCTCCATCCCCATGGATGAATCTTTGCAGTTCCGTAATTTATGAAATTTGCAACCAAGATTCCTGCACATGTTGTGAACTGAAAAAGCTGATTGACCGCTCCACGGACTTTTGCAGGAGCCATTTCAGAGAGGTAGAGTGGGACCGCTTGGTTCCCAAAACCGATGCCAAACCCGAGGAAGATTCTTCCTATGATTAGCATCAAGACGTTCATGGCAGCGGCATTGATCAAAGCCCCGATAAAGAAGCTGGTGGCGCCAACTAGGATGCTGATTTTCCTGCCAAAGTTTTGGGTTACATAGGAGGCAGCAAAGGTGGATACTAGAGCTGCATAGTAGAGAGATGAGGTGAATAATGTGAGGATTTGATCGTTGTATTTGCAGTAGTCGGTCTCGTGGAGATGTGCGTGCTTCCTCTCGTACACTTTCGGGAAGAATTTTATCAAGAAATCGTCCATCGAAGTAACTCCACCTGAATTCAGGGCAAAACAATTTTATCAACCAAAGAACACAAATAATCTGATGTGCTTATACTCCATTATTCATTTGTAAGAAAAAACAATAAAAGTTCACAGGCCTTAAAGATCCTTTAAGCCTCTGTAGACATAATACAGTTTGTGTATAAACTTCAATAAGTTTGTATATTTGTTGTACACCCTAGTGCATAATCTTCATGCCTGTGCAAACCAGACTGAGAATTTTCATAATAAGTGAAATTTAATTTGAAATTATTTTCCAAAAATTCAGAATTGAACAACTTTAAGACATTCGCATATTCGGCTGCTCTTATGCAGACAACCGTTTCCTTTTTAGCAACAGAAGAAACGAAATTAAGACCATGAATTTGCAGATAATATAACAATGAAGAAGAAAAAAAAAACTAACCAGAAACACCAAGATCATAGCCAAAGAGTGATCCTCCAAGACCAGCAATGATACATGTGAAAACGAAATAGCTAGTGATCTTGTACTCATAAAGGGCTGCTCTTCCTGTCGGGCCTCCATTCACAAATCCACCTCCTGCCATTTCAGAGATAAACCCTAATCCCCAAATTACAAGCAGAAGTAGACGCCAATGAAAACCTCAGAAAACGAATTAGAGGTGGGACAAACTAGATGATAAGCAATTGGACATTTAAAGAGTGTCTCCCCATTGACCGATGCGAAGATACAGCTAATAATTTGATTATAGTGTGGAAATTGAATTTTATTGTATAGTCTCTGACTCTCTTTCTTTTCCCTTTTACGTTTTTCAGTTGCAGAGTTGGAGGTATGGGCAATAGGCGTGTGTCATCTCCTTACTCTTGCTCTAATCAAGACAACTAATTTAGGAAAGAGAACATCTCATCAAGAAAATAAAAGTGAAAATAAATGAAGACACTTGGGAAATGGATTTTTTTTCCTCTAGTGATTTGGATTAAGATCGGTAAGTTTCGTAATATAATGCTGACTTGCTGAGTAATCCTATCCAAATCCAAATACGTAGGTTTGGAGAAAAAAACATCTTTCTCTGGATTATATTTATGACTTTAAGTGATTAAAAATAAAAAAGGTATTTTTATAAGAGAAGTAATGTTTTGATGAAATTTTAGTTTGACCAAGCATATGCTTATCCAAATTCAACAAATTTAGGATGTCCCTAGCGACTGTTGAACTATCTTTTTGTTTATGTCTTAGTCAAAAGACGCTATCAAGTTGCTGAGGAAAGGAAAAAAAAATAATTTATATTAGTATTCCCTCCGTCCCTTAATGTTCTTCACATCTCTTTGCGGCACATTCGCCGAGACACGTTTTGTAACGTTAATATCTTTAAATAAACATTAATAAAAATTATAAAATTTTGATATTGTTAAAGATCTTGATGAGACGAATCAAACAAGACCCCATATTACTATATTTTTTCCTATATATCGGAAGATATGTCGAAGATTCTCTTAAAACGTAAATAGTGTCAAAATTAAGGATGTGAAGAACTTTTAGGGACAGAGGGAGTAATATTTATTTATCTATAAATATATATCCTCGTACATTTAATTTACTTATGTGTCCATTTTAGATTAAATATATACACTTCTTTCCTTTAGCTATGTCAAATGACTCACTATGTCTTTCTTGCTTTCATAAATATGTTTTATCTAAAAAATTAATCTCAATAGTTACTTCTTTGATAATTTACACAAAGTTGGACGACATCGGTCCGATCTTCAGTTCAAGTTTTAAAAAAATCCGGTCTGGTGACCGGATTAACAACCCTACCTCCAAGCTTCATGTCCTCTCTCTGTTTTTCTTCTTTTGGCTTGAGCTCTCAAGATACACTCTTGACTCTGTTTCTCTTACTAGGGATCGGGCCCGTGCTACGCACATGAGAATAAGGAAAAATTAACACGATTTTATGAAAATGAAGATGCTATGTTATTTTGAGTAAAATAGAGGCGCGACGCAAATAAAGATATGACACTCAACTTTGCAATAGTGCTGGCAAATAAAGCCATGGATATTGTTCAATGAGGATCAAGGAAAAGTAACGCGTTTTTATGGAAATACAAACATGATGTATTTTAGATTTTTGAGAAGCAACGCAAATTCGGACACTATAAGAGCCTTGCAGCACTCACGTGATGCACATGCCCTTGCCGATCTAGGAAGGTCTGTTTTCCTAATCAACATCTTCATTGTCACCGATCAACACCCTTTGGAGCTGAAAAGGAGGTGGAGGCGTGACTTCAAACCCCCGAGCAGGGACATGGACTTTCATTTGGACATACCATGCTATTGAGACTCTAATGTGTAATCTATGTAGTGTGACGGGATGCATGGGCAAGTGTGGAGGGATATCGTTTAGTTTGTGATATAAGTGCAAGAGTGTCGATGTTTTTGGTTTGTATGCTTTAAGCTTCTCTGATAATGAAAAGTTAGCTCTATTTAGCGTGACATATCATACCAAAGAGGCATTGGTCATAACTAGATAGTCGATAGGATGTACAGTAAAGGGTGGCGAGATATTCCAAGTTAACAAAGATTCGTAATTGTACTCATCAAAATATGCATAAGATGTTTCATATATTCCTTCATTGAAGGTTACCTCATAAATATTGAAGTTTACTAACAAGCAAGCATACCAAACCATATCAAAAAGAAGCCTGGTTCATAACAATATGTGTGACAGGATGAACAATCAAGTGTGGCGGGATAATCCAACTTAACAAAGATTCTTAACAAATCATACCAAAAGCATTACAACATCCTAAAGTTTCTCACTGGATATATAACATACACAAAAGTAATATGACTTATAAGAGACATGTTGTAGAGTTTATAGAGTTTGAGATCTCTTATATGTCATATTAATCTTACCAAAGCCATACCAAAAAGATAGCATTGTTCATATCTGGAAAATAAAAGATAACACCTTGTTGTCTTACCCTTAATCGACCCTCTTCTTGCAGCCTATGGTATTAGCCTTGATTGTCTACCCCCTTCCGCTCGAAAGCACCTGTTGTGAGTATGGTCAATCAGATCACATCTTGCACATCTCGTGGACACTCGTTTGTAGGGCCTCTCCCACCCAACCTTATATCTATTCAACCTTGGTCTTCCAGGGCCCCTTTTCCATGGTGGTGACAAACACACCATAGAGGAGACTGACTGTGGAACATCTCATTGGTTGGGTGGAGGGATCAAATGGATGGTTTCCTTGTAAACTTCTTTCAAGATGTTGTTGGTATAAAAGTGACTAACCAGAGTAGAAGTAGCAACTCCCTTGTCCTTTGCTAATGCCATAGCATGTGTGCATGGAATCTGATCTCTCTGAAAGACGTTGCATTGGCAAGTTAGTTGGCGACGATTCACCTCAAACTTGTTTCTTCCATCTGTCACCTCTTCTTCAATATCACTAAGCCTATGGATGCTCATGCCCACAGATGTCGCTTACCTATTATCAATGGTCTTGGTCACTGCCCTAGTAGTCACCTCACACCATGTAGCAGCCGACTCTCTCCTTTCACAGAACCAGGTGGCGAAGGTATATAATATAACATCAAACAATGCTACAATAGGCCACATACGCTCCTATTTAAACACCTTGTTCAGACATTCTGCATTGTTTGTTTTCATGATGTTGTACCTCTCAGCTGAGAAATATGCCCTGGACCACTTTTCAAGAGGCACTTTGAGAGCCAGATTTGCCACAACTGAAGTTCTGTTTTTTAGGCACTTTTCAAGAGTCAGAAATATGCCCTAGACTAGATTTGCCACTTTTCAAGAGGCACTTTTCAATATGCCCTTGATTATTGGACCAGAAATGACATTGGACTGGACATATGTTCTTAGCAAATTATGTTTATTACGCTTTGTATTTATTTTCATTTACATGGATGTGCAGGTCGCTTCAGCAACAAGTGGTAATAGTACTCACATGGATTAGATGATCTCTTCAAGTAAATCATGATTCTGAATGTTTCGACTCTATGGGTTTAGAACATTAACTGAATGCAAGTTCGAATATTAGTAATTCTTAGACTATTTCGCCTTTGAATAGGCTATGGTTTGATCAATGGGTTTAGAGCATTAATTAGTTACTTGTTAGAATTACTTAGCCTTTGAATAGGTTGTTGTTTTGGAATTTTTGTGTTGCGTGATGATATTGGTTAATATATGATTGTTTTTGGTTCAAGAGCTTGATCAATGTATTGTATATATATCTAGTGCAGGTCGTTTTTAAAATACAGGATCAATAGCCGACGCTTTATTATAAAAGCGTCGACATTGTTAACGGTCCCGACACTTTATTTGCGTCGGAGCTCAGTTTCCTAGTCGCGGGAACATCATCTAGCGTCAGAAAAAAGCGTCGAAAGGTCTCGACGCTTTAAAATGTCGACCACTAACCGTAGGCTAAACTATTTCACTAAAAGTGTCGAGAAGATATCTCGACAATGTAAAGCGTCGACATTTTAAAGAGGTCTTGACGCTTTAGAATGTCGCAACTCGTTAACAAAAAACAATGTGTCAAAAACAATTTTGCGTCACTAAAAAGCGTCGACCCCATCGTCATAAAAAATCCTCGAAAAATAAGCGTCGAGGTTGTACTTACTGACGCTGAAAATCTTGACGCTTTTTCAAAGTGTCGGGATTATTTTTAGCGACGCTTTCGGCGTCGAAAACCCATCCAAAAAGCGTCGGCAACTGACGCCTTTTCTAGTAGTGGGATCCCAAGTTGATTCATATACTCTTCTCCCGTGTACGCCTTTGCAACCTTAAACCACTGCTCTTGCAAACCACACCAACTGCACTTTAGCTTGAAGTTTTGCAACATATGATAAATGCAATATCCATGTTGTGCAAGAATGTAAACTTCTCTCAGAGCTTCTTTAATACCAAAATGACGGTCAGACACAAAAACCATATCCACATTATCTGCTACAACAACCCTTTTCAACTCTTCAAAGAAGAAGGACCAAGAATTCTTATTCTCACCGTCTACTACAGCAAAAGCCAAGGGGTAGATCTGTTTGTTTTCATCTTGGGCAGTAGCTAGAAGAAGATGGCCATTGAATATTCCTCCTAAGTGTGCTCCATCAACACAAATCACGTGATACAATCACATAGCCTGTCACCCTCTTTAATATATCCCGCCAGGTAATACTATCTATTATTGTCAAAACATATCTCTCCGCCCATCAATACGAATCTATCCACCCATCATTAATAATCTCTCCACACACTTCCACCTATATTTCCATAAAAAAGATATAGTTTAAAAAATTACCTTTCTCAAATGAGGAACAACCCTGATACAAGCACCCAAGGCCCAGAAACAGTACTTAAATCGGTTTTGAGAATTCGTTATTATGGTTGTATGTGATCCAGAATTGAGTTCTTTCAACATATGTAGCCATGAGTGAAGTTGATTGTAACTTTCCTCGGGAGCCCCTCAAATAATGTTCTCTGCCATATTTCTTGCTCTGTTTGTTACTCCTAGGTCTTTCATGATAATGTGTATCTCTCTTGCCCTTGGTGGCTCCTTGCGACCACTAAACCTGTTACAAGTGTTCACCAAATCCATTGACCCTTTATATTCTATCCCGCCAGATGAAATATTTCTACAAGAACAGAAAAAATACATACATATCAAAAATTCTCTTTGAAATGAAGGATGAACTGGCATGCTTGATGTGATTGTTCTTGAAGAGCATCCCACATGTATGGTTTGTAGCAAGCCTTCGGACCCACCACGGACCAGGAGCTTTATCACCCTTCGTTGAAGCCCTAAACCCAAATGAACATGCTCGACCATTTTGGCACTCCACCACATAAGTGCTCTTATCAAACTTCTTCACACACATTTCTATACAATTTTCCACTGCATATGAGGCTAAAGACCGCTGAACATCCTCCTTGGTTTGAAAGATATCTCCAACCTTGATTGTATTTGACTGGGAGTTTTCCACAAATTCTTCTTCTTCCTCAAGATTTTAGCCATCAGCGGGCACATCATAAAGGTGATAACTCTGTTCATGTTCCTCAACATCTTCCAGAAACTCATAGTCTTCAACCTTGACATGGTCTTCATATTCTTTGTCAGAAATGTTGACAAGGTCCAAACCTTTATACTTGGTTGCAGAAATAACAACATCCTTATCTTCATCGTCACTGATTAGTGAAACAACATCAGGTTCACTGACTTTCTTAGCTTTCTTAAAAAAGCACTCACTAACATTCTCCACATTTTGTTTCTCTCCACCCTTCACAGATATCCGAGCACCCATCACATCCAATCCCAAGACATCTTCTTCTAATAGATCAACATCTACTATGTCACTCAACATGTGATCCGTTATTCTCTTTAGGACTCTTACATGATAAGAAGATCCACCAACATTTTCAGGCTGATATAAAGGTTCATGTGCACTACCTTGAACATCCATCATCTCTTCTTCTTCTTTTGGAATGAACATAGAGTTTTCATTTGAAACCAAAGATTTAGCTACCACGACAGAATGCAAAGCAATTGATCAAATTCTATCTTTACAGATTCACATGTTCAAGAAGATGAATGTTTCTAGATCATCCTTACCCCAAATTTCAAAAGGAGGAAAATGAGGATTTTGTGGAGGCATATAGCTCAGCTTTAATTCAAACCTGGTAAGATCAATATCAAGTTTGTCTGCAACCATAGTCTCCAGCCCTCATAATCCATCTCCTCACCTTGGCCTTTTTTAGTGTCTTCATAAACCCAAATTTCGTTCTCCACCTTCCACTTTCCTCCACATATTAAAGAGAGCATATATGTTTGTGTTGGTTGACGTAAACAAGCTAAAACAAGAAAAGATAATCATTTACTTAGTACCAAAACACACAAAAAATGTGTGCATTTAATATGCCAACTTACCCATTACTTGTTGTGCATGGTGGAGAGATATAAAGACAATGAGAATGTAAAGAGAGGGGATCAGGTGGCTAGCAGGATATGAAGAAAATGACAGAAATAAATGAGATCGAAGAAAGGAGGATGGAGTTTAATACAGGGAATACAAAATTTTGACTTAATGAGGAAGATGAAGTTCAGATAAAGCAATTTACGATAATTTTCGAGAAAAAATATTGCTCTAAGTGAGCTTAGTTGGTTTTGGCGGGAAAGTGTACGACAAGAGAAAGCAATATGTGGCTGGAAATTCAGCCAGCGTGAGTGAACAGTGATGAACAATAGTCGTACGGTCGATGTCAGATTTTTTGTGGCTGATTCTTTTTTTTCCTGACACATTTCCCCAATTATCTATCCTATTAACATTAAAAAATCTCACACATGTCTTTTTATAACCACTTCCGTTTTCATTTGTTCCTTTTCATCCGTTTTTATTTTTTTTCCTCTTTCAATATTCATTACTTTATTATAAATCCATTTTCATTTACCTTTGTTTCTATATCAATTTTTCATTTTCCTCATAAAAAAGAAAAGGCAAAAGAAATTCAAAGTGGATATGACAAGCATATCCATATTTTTGGAACTACTTTTGCAAATTACTAACCCAAGGTAGGGTAGTTATGGAAATCAGCCTATTTTTATTCATGATCATGACAGTATCTCCACCGCCATTACTTCCGAATTAGCCCACCGTTTCCAGAAAAACAATGCCACCGATATTCTACCTGGCGATTAGGATATTATCCCCTGTCTGATCTTTGAGGAAGACAATATTAACCTTTTGAAGCCCCCTACAGAAAGGGAATTACGTATATCTGTTTTTTATCAACCACCGGATAAGACCCCATGTCCATATGGTTTCCCTATTGAATTCTACCAAAAGTTTTGGCATACTATTAAAAAATCTCTGCTCTCGGCACCTAAAGTTTCTTTCATTCTGGACACATCCTTTCAACTATTACTCACTCCTTCGTCTCACTTATACCAAAATCATATAGTCCCACTACTATTAACCACTATAGACTTATTAGCATGTGCAACTCATCTTACAAAATCCTCACAAAACTAATGGCTAATAGACTCAAACCCTTTCTAAACAAAATTAGTTCACCTTTTCAAGGGGCTTTCGTTGAAGGTTATCCAAGACAATATTCTCACCGCCCACAAAATTTTACACTCTTTCCACACCAACAATAAAAAAAATCAAACCTGGATGGACGACCGTTAAAATCGATATAGAAAAAGCTTATGACAAGTTGGATTGGGATTTTCGCCTCACTATTCTTAGAAAATTCGCCTTTGATAACAACTGGATAAACCTGATCATCTCGTGCCTCCATTCACCTACCTACTTAGTCTTGATTAATAATCAACCTGGTAGCGAATTCCACCCTTCTTGTGGCATTAGGCAGGGTGACCCATTAGCACTTGCTATGTTTGTTACTGCTATAGAATTTCTTGCTAGGAATCTTATCCAAGAATCCTACAGGGATAAAAATAAAGTGGGAATTAGCTTGGTCCGAAATGGCTTGAAAATTCCCTTCTTATCCCACTACTTCAAATAAAGGATTTAGAGCCGCTTAGACGGCGACGCTATTACAAACAAGGCTAGAATAAGAGGCGGATGATTAAATATTTAGGCGCTTTCACAAAGCGTCGTTTTAATATCTGAATTTGCGGGAAAGTGAAAAGCGCGTATTAAAAAATAAAAACAAAATCTCGAATCGGTGTCCCAGACTCTTGGCGAACATGAAAGTTTCACGCAATGATTTTTAGCGAGAACTGAAGATCTCATCTCCGAGAAGAACTTTGATTTTTCTTCTATTTGGACGCCTGCGAGAGCTGAAGATCTCATCTCCGTAGGTCTGTGCTTACCTCCTGATTTCCTTTATTATTTCATCTCGCGTGTATCAATCCTATCTCTACTTCTACCTAGTTTATGAGAAATCTCGCGCGTATCACCTCATGATTTCCTTCTTAGTTTGCTGCTCTTTTCTGAGCCTTTTTTAATGATTTTGGTAATGATTTATTTGTTAGGTCAAGCCACAAGCTGATAGAGTCTTAATTCGTCTTGAACAACTAGCTGAGGTACTTCTCTTTCTTTTCGTTTCTCTTGCCCTAGAATCTTATACGAATTCAATTATATCCCTAGAGTATAGTTTTTGTGAAATGAATATTCGCATCTGTTTGTGACACCTCTTTGATTTCCGGCTATCGGAATACTGATGTGTTGTTGTGCTGATGACATCTGTGATTAGAAGGTTTATGAGAAAGTAGATTATTCAGAGGTTGAATATGCTAAGAAGAAACTAGACATAATTTTAAATTTACCTTTCATCTACCGTATTCATACTGTAACTATTTAATTATGTCGCTCAGAATCAGTAGTAGAACTTAATAAATAAAAAATGATCCATCGAATGGGAGATATCAGTGATTGTGAATTTGCAATGCTTTCTATAGCTTAAACAACACCATTTCATGTTTTGTTCATCCTCCTGCGTTGATGAGCCTAATGTGAAGCGATCCAGGATGCCGATCTAGCAATGACATCACCATTGAGTCTGAGGCCTTAACGTCCCCCGTGGAAGATAAAGTTACAGGAGCCCCGACCGCGGCCATCGACATTATCGCGTCAAGGAGGGACGCGGGGGAGCAAGACTAAGTGATCGAGTCAAGACGCGATCGCGGGTCCTTTTGACGCGATTGCGGGTCCTTTGGACGCGTTCGCGTCCCGATGTTTGCTGAACTTTCTTGTTTTGTTTTTATTCGTTTGGATTATTTTTTTCTTGTTTTTTATGACTTTTTTTTATTGTTAAGGCTGAGAACTACTCCCTCTGTCCCGTTTTGAATGTCCCAAACCACAACTTTCACGCAAATTAAGGCAAGAGTACATTACAATTTCTAGCCAATCAAAACACAGCTGAAAATAAAAAATTAAATACAAACTTCAATAAAAAAACACAAAAACCTAAAATACCCCTACCCTCAATCCCTCTTCCAATCCAGATCTGAGTGCAGCAAGCCTCAACTGGGAGGACGCCGGGAAGAAGGCCGGCTTCAGACGAAGACGAAGGCGTGAAATCTTCAGACGAACGCCGGGAAGAAGTCCAAACTTCTGGTCGAAGGCAGCAGAAGAACGAGCCAGACTCGTTGAGTCTGGCGGGCGCAGTCGACTGCCTCGCCCACGCCCACTGGGTCCTACTGCCCACGCTATGTCTGCCGTTCCACTTAGGAAGAGAAAGAGGAGGGTTTGAGCAGGCAGAAAAATATGGAATGGAAGAGAAATAGAAAGAGAAGAGGAAGAAGGTTTGTTTGAGAACAAATGGAGGAGAGCGTACAAAAATTAGGGTGGGGGTAGGATTGGGTTTGATTTTGGGCTAAATTAGGTTAGTTTAATTGGGCTCAGCCCCTCACTTTAATTTAATTTGGATTGGGTTCGGTGGGTTAATTTGGATTTTAGACTTAATTTGGGTAAATTTGGATTTAAGAATTTGGGTTTAAGAAATGAGTTAAGTAGATATTGAAGTAATTTTATGGAGTTGAAGTTAGTTGGATGAATTAATGGAGTAGAGATGTAATGGAGAAGATGATGTAGATGGTTGATTTGATTGATAAAGTGTTATTGAGAGTATAAATGAATAAGATTATAAGGGGGTAAAATAATATGAGTAAGGGTATTATGAGAAGAAATCTATGGCCAAAAAAGGAAACGGGACAATCAAAAGGGGACGCCCGAAAAGGAAACGGGACAAACAAAATGGGACAGAGGGAGTAGTATTTAGCAGCCGTCGTTTTATTTCCTTAGTTTTTATTCCTTGTTTTACAAGTTTTATGTTGGAGTTATCTATATAAGGAGCTTCATTGTTTACATTGTTCTTTAGACGTTGAAATTGAATAGCAAAGCTTAAGTTTGAGTTTATCTCCTTCCTTTAGCATCATTCTACTGATTGGATCCGGAGTTGTTCTCGTTAGAGAACTATCACCAAGCCTACTGACTGAATTCGTTCATCCCTTGAGTGGATTCTAAAGACATCGAGTTCTTGTTGAATCGAAAGGTTTAATACTTATCCAAACCCTAAAGAGTTCTAGTATCATAATGAGTTGGCTATGGAAGTTTTTCCTTATTTGACTATTTGTTACATGATAACTGTTATGCTCTAGTTGATATTCATATATTGTGATGGATCAAGCAATGGTTTTGGAATATAAATTATGAAAGTTTAATGGATGAGTTTTTCGGTATTAATTAGTCCTGGAAACTCATGGCTTTTCTAGAGGAAACAGTGAGATGCTTTCTATAACTAAGGCTGAAATCTGGTTCTTCTGCAGTTGTTTCCTTTATTTTTATGTGCTTCTGATGATGCTTCGTTTGTTTTTCTTCTCACTGAAATATAACTACTTATTGATATGATATGCTCTTCTCTTACCGGTTATATGCCTTTTCTATTGTTATGCTCACGAACGGTCATAAATGCTTGTCGTGCTTGCATACAAGGAGCCAACTGTGTGCATCAACAGTATCAAAATAGGATTTTATAAAAGAAATGTGGGGGATGATGCATCATATTAGAAAGACTTCTGCCTCTGTATGTGTTTACAATAGGAACTGTTTAGTTTTTATTCCCACTTTTGTGACTAGTGCCAATTTTAGCAGGTTTGCTCAATAATAACGGCTATTACTTTTATCTTCCCACCTTTCAAATCACTATATACTATGATGTTTGGTAGGAGTTTTACATGAGATATTGGTGGAACTGGAAGGGATGGGAGGTGGTGGGAAGATCCAGTTAGAGGTATGCTTCACTATTTCCTTTAGCACTTGTTGTGTTATGTATGCACTCATTCAATCAGTGTCTGAAGTATTGTTAAATGAAATGGTTAGTTGTGACTTGTGACACAAAAATAAATATTACTTTTTCTTAGGAACAGTTAAATATATCCTTCTATGTAAAGAAAGATCCTCAAGTTTGTGATTTTTTAGGTCAGGTACATGAGTTTTGAAGAAATTGATGATGATAAGATTGTGTGATGGGATCCTTATGCTCAATTTTCTTTTCAGCTCAGTTTTGTCTAGAAAAATTTTAGCCACTCGTAAAACATGTTCGTGATCTATTGCAATATGTTGGAGAAGGGACCGATAAAAATATATATATATGTTAGGAAAGATCCTCAAGTTTCTAGACTTTCATTTAGGCATATGCTATATTAATTTTGATGTTTATGTATGCATGTTTATACAATTTCGTCTGGCAGGTATGTCGGCAGGTATGTCTGTAGTAAGTGAAGCATGTAATCTAATTTTCATGGTTGTCTCTAGTAAGTGTATGTGCTTCCTCTCCTCTCTTACATTATGTTTTGATACACCTGGTGATGATCTCTGGTGAAAAATTCCCTTAAATCTGAATAAAGTCTGACAAGATCTTTGCATGAGCTCAGCTCCATTATCTGTTCTAAGAACCTTCACAATGGTCTTGAACTGATTTTCAACATAAGCTACAAATCTCTCTATATTTGCAAAAACTTGCAACTTGTTATGAAACAAAAAAGTCCAAGTATCCCTAGAACAATCATCTACCACAGTTAGGAAATAGCTAGCTCCATCAAGAGCAGGAACCTTGTATGGTCCCCATAGGTCCATTTGAACAAGCTCAAATATAGAAGAAGCAATAGAAGTGCTTTTAGGAAATGGCTATTTGTGAATCTTAGAAAGTACACAACATTCACAATTAAGTTCCAAATTTGTTCTAGAAATTTGGAATGTGTTTCATTTTTGAAAATGAAGAATGAACAAGCCTAGCATGTTGTAACATCATCTGTTTAGTATCCATAACATTCTTAATAGAAGAATTATTAATGCAAACTTTATTCCTCAAGCCATTAACATCCATTGGCCTAGTATACAATTTGTAAAGTCCACCTTGGACAGGTATTGTCACCATCTTACCATCTACATTGTAGTCCTGCAATACACACTTAATACACACTTGATAGAGTCAATTTCAACCTTAAAAGAACCATTACTAACCAACTTGGACATTGATAATAAATTGAGTCTAAACTCAGGAACATATAACACTCTGTTGAGCACCAACTTAGGAGTGACTTGGATATCTCCAACAAACCAAACTGTTCCATCAGGCAAAGCAACATATATAGGTGAGCTTAATCTCTGCATGTCAGTGACTAAGAAGAAAAAGCAATATGATCAGTAGCTCCACAATCAACAATCCATGTGAACTTACCATCATTACAAGTATTGTCAAGTAAAGATGAGTTCAGACTACCTGCAAAGTTGATGAAACACTTTCCAGAGTCAGGATCTGCACCAACCTTTCCTTTGAACATTTTCATGACTTCCTGAAACACAATATTCACAATAGTAGGATCAACATTCATTTGGTTGGTGGATGGTTCTCCTATGTCAAGAGGGTTGTCTTCCATTGCCATATCATGAACATTCCCAACAAACTTGTTTGCATTTTGTGCCTTAAGTCTTTGTATCAATCTAGATACCCTATGATTTTGAAGCAAATGTCCTTTCTATGAACTTTAGCACCACAATGTGTGCATTTGAGATCTCTCTTGTCTAGGCGATCCCTAATGTAATCCCTTATAGTACTTCCATCACATTGCTTGCCAACATCATAGGTCCTATTATGATTGTATCTGTTGACAACAAAAGCAATAGAAGGATCTTGAGTTTGTCCATGATTACTAGTGAACTCCTTCTGTCTTTCAATCCTTATGATCATTTGAAAGACTTTGTTCACCCCTGGTAAAGGCTTTAAAGATAAGATATTGCTTCTAGCATGTTCATAGGCCTCATTCAGTCCCATAAGAAAATGTAGCACTTTGTGCTTTTGTTCTTGGTCTAATAATTGCTTCAATATTAAGCATTTGCATCCTTCCATTACTCCACACTCACAGATAGGACTAGCCTCTAAGACTTCCAGTTCATCTCAAATTTTCTTAAGTTTGCTATAGACTAAGATTTTCTTGCCTCATATTAGACAAATCTTTGTGCAGTTGATAGACTAAAGGAGCATCTGACTCAGAGAAATGTTCAAGAATCTCATTTCATAGCTCCTTGGCAGACTGAACATGCATAAAATCTTCAACAATTTCACCACTCATAGAATTCAAGATCCAACATCTAACCATATATTCAGCTCTCAACCACATAGCTTTTTTATCTTCATCATCTAATGACATACGTATGTCACGACTCCAAGAAATGAAAGTACCTCCATTGAAGGTAGTAGAAACAATTTGGGAACAAGGATGTCTGAATTGGACAGGAAAAGCGGATCACCATAGCCGCTTCTGCCAAATCACCAAATTCCTCTCGCCTACGAGGCCTGAGTCCATCATCGACTATGTCAATCATG
This sequence comes from Oxyria digyna, assembly GCA_029168935.1. Lineage (NCBI taxonomy): Eukaryota > Viridiplantae > Streptophyta > Magnoliopsida > Caryophyllales > Polygonaceae > Oxyria > Oxyria digyna. The sequence continues at coordinate 3,651,545 of JAPVLV010000017.1, forward strand.
GCTGCAAATCTGAAGAACTTCAGAAAACGCCAAGAAATCCGCAAACTGCTTTAATCAAGAACATATAGCCCAATCAGATCGATCGATTGTCACTTTGCTATGATACCATTTCAATATTGTAAAACTATGATCTAGAAGGATTTGAGAGAAAGAAGTGAAATTCAATGTGTATTCTGTTATTGACAGAGGAGGTAAAATTACAATTGTAACTAACTATATAAACAAGTCTAACTAACTAGGAACTAATTATAGATGGGCCTAAATAAGAAGCCCAATATATGAAGCCCGTACACAATACTTACATGTACATGTACATGTAGAAATAGTGATGGCAAAATTCTTTTTGTGGACAAAAGAAATGTTCCTACCTATAAAGTTGAAGTCATTCCATTCGTTTTCATCATCCATGTAGAAATAGTGATGGCAAAATTCTTTTTGTGGACAAAAGAAAGGTTCCTACCTATAAAGTTGAAGTCATTCCATTCGTTTTCATCATCCAAATTAACCCTAAACTCGAAACAGCTCTCTTTGGCCTCAGTTTTATATAGCCTCTGTAAATTGTGTGTTTTCGGAACATTTTATGCTACAAGGGATTGTGTTTTCCGGATCATTTTATGTTACAGGGATGCGCTCATTGGCCGACAACCCTGTAACAAGCATGCGGGTCACACACCCCAACACATCAATGGTCTAGATCCTCCTTAGAAACTATTTAGGAACTAAGGTTACACAGTTCCATATCGACCCGAGCTACGTACTATTGATCTCCTCTTTAGAGTCCGTATCATGGAGAGAAGTCTTGATTTGTATTGGTTGATAACTTCATATTTCATCAATTTCAATTCGAATATGAATTTATCCTAATTGTGTTGCTTCTGATCATTCTGCAAGACTTATGTACTGAGTTTATCTGATTTTAACCGAATTGTGTCTGGGAAGGTAACAAAATTCACAAGCTATTTAGATAATCCCTTTCAACAATTAATCAAGTACATAGTAAAACACACATAAACAAAAGCAATCAAGCAAATAGTAAAACACACATAAACAAAAGCTGTTTTAGGCACTTACATAAAGCAAAGTTCAACAACCGGGATCTTACTTAATCTATTTACATAATCCCTTTCAACAATCTAGATTTAATTGCTGCAAATCAATAGAACCACAGTATGAATATTCAATCAATTAATAAGGATATATCAAAGGTGAAGATCCAAATCTAACTTGTCCTCATTTGCTTCTAAATAACCATCATCATAATATGGATGGTGTATGTAAGAACTTCCATATAAGTTGCTTACATGATCATCTGCAGTCCTCAATCCCTGCGATGTACCGGCTAATTCCTCTGGAGCGGTAGCATTACCCATTCCCAACTCGAGCTGCAGCGGTGCGAGTGTATTGTTTCGTCTCTCCTTCTTGTGCGCATTTTGGTGACCGCCAAAAGCTCGAGAGTTGAGGAATTTTCGAGAGCAGTATTTGCAGGAAAAAACTCGTATAAGCGACGGTGGTGGATGGTGGCTGTAGTTGGTAGGCATCATTCTAGCTTGGTTTCCATTCATGGAAGATGATGAACCGTCTGCAAACCGATTCTCCATCGCGCTTTTAGGTTATATATAGCTAGATGTAAGAGTTATATATAGGGTTTTCTTAATGAACATGAGCTTGGTAAAAGAGCTAGTTCACTCTATAGCATATCTGCGGAGGTGGTTGGCAACAATGTCCTACAAACTACTGTGCAAAATATCACTATGTCCATAATAATTGAGAATATGACTACTTCTGTCCATTAGTGTCTTTTCTTTTTCGTTTTTTTTAGCAGGTTGTCCGTTAGTGTCAGCTTTGATTTAGGGTCCATTAGTGTCAGGTATGATGAAGTTTAGTGTAAGTATCCGTATGCATGATAGATTGATTGATGTTTAATTGGTGAAAACAATAGTATTTGCTAGAAATAGATAAAACTAGATTGATATCTACGACTTCTTTACTCCCTCCGTCTCATTATATAAGCCTCATTTTATTTTCTGTCACTATTCACAATCCGAGAGAATCTATTCGATTTCTTCCAATTTACAAACAAAAACATAGTCATATGGGGTCTTGTTTGATTTGTCTTTACAAATACTACAACAATTTCAAAATTTTATAATTTTTACTAATAAGTAACTAGAGATATTGACAAAATAAAACGTGCATCGACATCCAGAAATGAAATAGAGCTTATATAATGGGAGAGAGAAGGAGTACTCCGTACCTTTCTGCAGTACAACATACTGAATTTGGCACATACAAATGTTGCGTTGGAATAGATTGTTGCTTTCAACGTAATTCTTCCCGCTTGTTTTGTCATTTCAAGTGTTGGATATACATACATATATTCAAAATATAAATTGAATGAATTACTATGTGAAGATAGAGAGAGGTTTCGACCGAAAATAAGTTACGGTGCGATGTGCGATGTGTGTAACGCTTACGGTTACAAATTACACGTCAATGTTTATACTCTATTTGTCCCATTTTGATCTATCTGTTTTAATTGACACATTTGTCGATACACGTTTTGTATCGTCAATCTCTCTCGTTACAAGTTAGTAAAAATCTTAAAATTTTGATATTGTTAAAGTACTCATTAACATGAATTTAACAAGACTACTCATGACTATATTTTACCTTATACATTGATCAAAAATCAAAATATTCTCTTCGACTATGAACAGTGTCAACAAAGTTGACGTCCCTAATATTTAACCTTATACAATGATCAGAAATCAAAAGGTTCTTTTCAACTGTGAATAATGGCAATAAAGTAAATGTTTCTAATATTTTACCTTATATAATGATTAGAAATCAAATGATTCTCTTTGAATGTGAACAGTGTCAATAAAATATATTTAGGGACAGAAGGAGTATTTCAGATTGCAATGTTCATTATCTGAATGGTGACGTACAATTTTGAACTTTTCACGCAATAACAATTTTGTAAATTTTGAGACTTTTAAAAAAAACTTAAATGAAAATTATCATCAGATTAAACATTACTGTTCAAATTACAAACATTAATAAAAGTGAACGTGAAGTTCTCACCTAAATCTTTAACCTATATCAATCTTATCTATATAAAAGTTGGTTGTCCAATGCCAAAATTGAATGAAATTGGTACCAATTTAATGCATTATTCATTTCTTAATCACCTCTTATGACAATGCAAACTTATTCTAATATTATGTTTTAAAACTACTTCAAACATAAATATAAGAAAATAAAAATACTTATATTTACAAATATTAATAAATTTGATAACAACAACAACATATTAACAAATAATGTATAACTATATTAAATCACATACGAAAATCCGTAATTTTCTCGCGCGGAGCGCGAGGCCCGTATCTAGTTCCTAATTAATTTTAGGGCGATCAAATGTATCGGTTTTGTACGAGATTATATATACTTGTGGACTCTTAAATTCTACTGCGCCGTAGTTAATTGGAGAGTAGTGAGATTAATCAATTATTTTAAGTTTGGGATCTACCTTTTATTACAAAGAATATATGCTCCTCCCTCCGTCCCATTATTTGTTTCTTGATTCTCTTTTTCACACTATTCACAAATCAATGGAATCTTCGTAATTCCGAGCAATATATAAATCGAAACATAGTCATGTGTGGTCTTGTTTGATTCGTTTTATCGAGTACTTTAATAAAATTCAAAATTTATAATTTTTACTAATCTATAATTAGAGATATTGATAAAACAAAACGCACATCGTCATACGTGTCCGGGAGAAACAAGAAGAAAATAAAGGGACGGATGGAGTAATATATTGGGGTTTTTGTTATGTACGGTGTTTGGTGTAGCATGAAAGGTTTTTCCTTCCCTTATTTTTATCTCAACTTCCCCCCTAAAGTGCAGCTAGTTTGGTCTACTTTAAGGGCATAAAATTCAGATGAGAATGGATTAATATTGTATGAATGTACGAATGAAAAATTCATGTGCACTACCTTCTATATTCACATGCACATTCATTTACATTCACATGCACATCCTCACATGTGTACATGTCTTTGACAATATATAAAAAATACATATACATCTTGTGCGTGCATGTGAATGTGAAGGGTTGTGCATGTGAATGTAGGATGTTGTGCATGTAAATATAAGAGGTGGTGCATGCGAATTTTCCATTCGTATATTCGTACCATATTAATCATTTTTACCAGATCCGATCTATATATATTGAGTTTTATAACATTAAAAATAATTCAAAATTCAAATTTTTGTATGTCCCCATAAAATGAGTTTCAAATGCTTAAAATCTCGATTATCCGGAAACTTCTAAATGGGTATGGTTTCCTATGTCGGAAACTCATACACTCATATACTTCTCGAAAACACCTCGGAAACGTCTCTCTGTTTCCAAGAGCGTTTCCTATTATTTTAATTACATATAGCCCAATTTCAAGAGTGTTTCCTGTTATTTAAACTATATATTTATATAATTTAAACCTTAAACTGAATAGTACTCTCTCAAGTATGTTTTTTATTATCTCCTAATTCTTTTAGCGTTTTATGAAATCGTTCTCAATAGATCACCATTGTCTTTTAATCACTAGCAAATTTTATTTTTCCGTACTTTTGTTATAAATAATGGAATAGGCTTATTATATTTATGTTTTGCATTATTTTACGATATATATTACATACTTTAATTTTTAAAATAAAATATAATTTATATTGCCGTTTCCCCCGCGTTACCTTTGTCGTTAAATTTTAGACTGTCGTTTCCTCGTAACCTTTGAACTTTTCCGGGTAACATAGCTTAAAACTCTGGAGTAAAACTTTTATAGGAACGAGAAAAAATTCTGACATATTATTTTAAATTCTTTTTCTTAAATAACTATAAAACTATGAATATGGTGCGAATATACGATTTTTTCACTCGCATGCACAACCTTTAATATTCACACGCACAACCTTCTATATTCACATGCACAACCTTTCACATACACATGCACACACATGCATTTGTATATATTTTCATATATTGCCAAAGACATGCACACATGTGCAGATGTGCATGTGAATGTAGAGGAATGTGGATGTGAATACAGAAGATTGTGCACGTAAATTTTCCATTTGTACATTCATACAATAATAATTCATTCTCACCTGATCTTTCCTATTAGTTTCATTGATACAAATGCTCTAACACTTAACAATCGTTAGCAGACACATTATTCTTGTTCGAGTCAATTCTTAGGACATCCACAATAGAGATCTCATGAATTTCTTAAACTTGAAAAATAAAAGGAAATAAATAAAAATAACAGAAAATGTTTGGAAGTTGCAGGAGAAACTCAAATTGATTTCTAGACTAGTTTCTCTAATTAGAAATGATTTTTTAATAAGAAACACATTAAAAAAGAGGGAAAAAAAAGTGAAAATTAAAAATTAAATTGATGCTCTTAAGACCGACTACCGACTTAGTCAGCCCACCGGAAAACTATCCCGTGATTAGACCCACTCTAATAGTCGTAAATAAAAGGCCCTTACTATTTAACGTCCACCTTTTTTGCTATTTACCGCCCAGGCGCCGTGCGTCACGCATGGATTATAACCCTACGTGACGCATGGTTTAAATCCACACGTCACGCACCGAATAAAACCATGCGTGACGCATGGACACAAACCATGCGTCACGCATGGATTTGTTTACCTATAAAAGCCCAAAAATGAAACCCTACCACATTATCATCTTCCTCAACATTGTTCGACGACGGCTGGGCTCTCAAACGCACCGATTTACCCAAAAACCATCATTCTCATCATCTTTTTTGCATATAAGGTATGTAAACATTAAGATTTCATTGTTATGGTATGATATTGATGTATATATGAGGTTTTCATGTTGTTTTGATGATATTTACTTCAAAATCCAATGTGTATGTTAATTAGTTGATTAGAAATGATTAAACTTGTAATATATGAATGGATTGTGTACTTTGTTGACAATTTATTGACCAATTTGATATTTTCATGTGTATATAGTTTATTAGGGTTTTGATATTGAATTAGGGTTTTGTGAATTAGGGTTATGAAATTAGGTTGTTGAAATTTGGTATGGTTTTAATGAAATTATTGAAAAACTGTTAGAATTTTGGAAAAACTGTTGAGATTAGGGTTTGAAACATGGAAAAACTGTTGACGAACAATTTCTGGAATTGCACATTCCAGAAATTGTGTTCTGCAGTTTCAGATTGGATTTGATGATATACTGATTGAGTTTTTGATGATATGCTGATTAAATTCAGTAAACTGGTTAATTTTGTGGAATTGCACATTTTATGATGCAGATATGGATGGTGGTCGTCGACTTGGACGCGATACTCGTCAAAGAAACAGAGAACTGAAGAAAAAAGATCCCATTGTTCCAAAACCAAGGAAGAAGAAGAATAGACAAGAATCGCCTCCTCGTCGTTTAGAGTTTTCTGGTGAGATGCAACAACAACAGCAACAACAGCAGATACAAGAGCAACAACAACAACATCAACAACATCAGCAGCTAGCTTTGTCTGCTGCAAGTTTCGATCCCCAGGGTTCCCCTCATTACTTTCCTGGGACCCCCATTCTGATCCCACATCAAACTCTGTTTCCACAACAAACACAGTTTCCAGGCTATCCGGGCTATCCACAACAAGAGCAATCATTTGTGGAGATGATGAGACAAGCTACTGGTTCTCATAACTTTCAGAACCCTCAGACGGGTGATGACCAGTACGCACTGGTTGCTTGTAGCAGTGCAGGGCCATCAGCTGGGGGTGCAAATGCTGATTCTGATTCTGATTATGAGCAGGAGCATGAGCATGAGGAACATGGTGAGGAAGAGGATCGGACATATGAGAATGTTCATGAAGAACATGAAGAAGCGGAAGAGCAAGAGGAGCGAGAGGAACAACCCAGAAGACGACGACGACGACAACCTCCGGTCAAAAACATATACGTCCCTCAGTTAGAGGGGGTACTCCTGGAGGTCCACAAATTCCGGAGCTGCTCATAAGCTTTGAAGCTCATACAGCCTTTTTTGTGCAAAATGGAAAGGTATGTAATTAGAATTTGGTTTATAGATTCAATACTTATCATAACTAATTTAATGTTAGGAAAATGGTTGAAAAAAATGAAAAAATTACATTCAGTTCATTATTTGATTATATGAAAGATGAAGTATGTTTATTTTTATTTATGAATTGTAAATGTGTTGTGATATTAAATTTGTTAATGTATGAATTGATTTGATTAAATTGATGGATTGTTTTTTGAAAATTTGGTTAAGGTGTGCTGCACAGAATGCAGAAACTGGTTTCTTTGCTTTCTGTTTAATGCAAATCCACGCGTGACGCATGGTTCATGTCCATGCGTCACGCGTGGAATTTCATTTCAAAGAATGTCAAATTTTCTGCAGTTTCTGGAAAAAATTTATGCGTTATTGAAATGATTTGTGTTACGTAATCAATTTACAGGATAGAGGCGTACTCCCTTACCAGACCAGACAATCACAGCTGAAAGATTGGGAACTTAATTCTGACTTGCCATGGGGTAATCACGCAGTTGCAACGGAGCTGACTCATCTCAAGCTGTTGATGTACGATATGATTGATTATCCGCTCATGTGCGCCTTTATAGAAAGGTGGCATCCTGAAACAAACAACTTCCACATGCCATTTGCTGAGATGACAGTGACGTTGCTCGACATCAAGAAGCTGATGTTGCTTCCTATTCACGGAAAAGCTATGGTGACCGACCCCACCGCTTCAGTCGGGAGAACTACGAACAAGAACTATTTTGGTGAAAAGGGACGGCAAAATTTTCATCTTCAAAATGAACAGCTCGATAGTTATTGGATTAGAGCGAAAGAGTTTAAGGCGCACATTGAGGGCCTAAATGATCCCGTAGTTCATGGAATGGGCTATATATTCCACTTGTTGGCTTCCACAATCTTCACTGACAAGTCACAACATAAGCTCCCGGTGAGATTTGGTGCATTTCTAGGGAGTGTTGAAGAGGCAAGAAGTATGTCTTGGGGATCTGCGGCGCTAGCATATTTCTATCGCCAAATGGGCATCGCTACACGCCAAAATTGTGGTTTGATCTCATTTTGTTTCACTCTCCTTCAAGTAAGTTTTTAATTATTTAGGAACTACATTTTTTAGCAATCATAACTTATTTCTATGGTTTTAATGCTAACTATATTTTTTAAATGGTAGGGTTGGATATACACATACTTCCCATCCTTAGCAGCTGGTGTTTGGCTTAATCCTGATTGGTCAGTTGATCATCCTTATGCGTTTCGGTTTCTACCAGAGGAAGCGTTGCCAAACTACGACCCTGAAGCACGAAACTACAGAGCTGAACTAGATGCAATGAGGGCGGATCAGGTATTTGTGTTGCATTTTGTTTATATTTTTAAGCCTCAGTTTTGGTACCTCAGTTTTTTTGCAATTCCATGCGTCACGCATGGATCTGTTTCATGTGTCACGCATGGATTAATTCTATGCATGACGCATGGATTGATTCTATGCGTGGCGCATGGAATTGCAAAAAAAAACTGCGTACTATTTTTTACCTCAGTTTTGGTACCTTAAGGTGTAAAATTACTGTTTGAGTAATGCAAGACATTGATATCGTTTTTAGGTTAATTGGAACCCGTATGGTGAAATCAACTTCAATGATCCTGCCTATGCTCCTGCTCTTTTTTTCAGGGTGCTGAGCTGCATGGACATAACCGAGCCCCACCATCCCGATAGGTCGCCTAGGCAGTTTGGTAGGGTGCAGATGATTCCCAGGCCTCCAATTTCACCCCTTAAAGCCCATAGGCTCATCAGCCCTAGGTCATATGTGGTGAATTATGATAGAATGGCGTGGAGTTGGGAGGGGATGGATATCCACAGGGCGACCCTTGAGCAGATGGGACCGCCTGCGGAGACAGGTTTTGAAGAAGCTCCGGAGTATCTTGTGTGGTACATCCCCCGCACTCATCGATTTCTGATACCCGGCAGACACGCTAGCTTGGAAGCACAGCAGGTAATACATATATCTCATGTAACTTGAGATCTTGATTTTTCTTTAAGTTTGATTTAAGGTAAACATTATGCAAATAGCTGATTTCAATATTTTATTTTATTTGTAGGTTTTTGACAGGGTCTACGATCACTTGTCACCATATGCAACCTTGCCTGATCCCTATGATGTTTCTGCAATGCATGGAGCCATAACCGAGGTCCTTCAAGATATTGAGTTGTGGACAACTATGTATCAACAACATCGGTGGTGATCTCGTTGGATTGGGTTCGATTGTTTTTTATGAACTGTTTGTTTTCGGATTTTCAGGATTGTCCGTTTTTCGTAAGGATTGTTTGTTATGACGTTGTTGAACTTTTAAATTCTGGTTAGCGTTGTTGAATTTGTTGGATTATTTGTTTAGGGTGCAAAAGACATAAATCCGCATTCTGTTGGTCAAATGCAAAACCATGTGTCACGCACGGATTCATTCCATGCGTCACGCACAGTTCTCTTCAATGCGTGATGCATGCAAGTGTAAACCTAGTTTAAAATCGCCTATAAATTCACTCCCTCAGCATACCATTTCAACTCATTAATCTCTCCTTTTCACTCCCTCAGCCTGTAAGTTGATTTTTGAAGTTCTTCTTTGAAGCTCCATATTCCACATCTTATTCCTTACTTTCTCACTTGTTTTCTTACATTGTATTACAGATTGGAAACCAACATGGCATCATCCTCATCATCATCTTCAATACCACGAGAAGGCAGCACCATTTAGTGTCCAAATAAGAGGTGTAGGAAGTCTATCACGGTTTTCAGCGCTAATGACAAGATGAGACCAGACCAGTATGGCCGAAGGTTTTTTACATGCCAATGTAACTTGAGGTGGGTGTTTCTTGATCCTGAGTATGACCGTCATCATCTCCGTGTTATGACGAAATTGTTGGAGGAAAACCGGACACAAGCCATGAAACTGAAAATCTTTAACGAAGAGAAAGATTTGGAAACGGCTAAATGGTGGGTGAAGGAGCTCTATGAGGATTTTGAAGAGAAACCAGCTGATTCTGACGATGCGTACTGGTCTTAGTATTTCGTTCCTTTTAAGATGTAATGTGAAGTGTCTTGGTGTTTTGTCTTTGTTATGTTCGTTTTAATTTACGTTTCAAGAATGAGTCTTTTTTATGCTGTAATGAATCTGTTTTATTTTGTAATGTATCGGTTTTTTGTTGTAACGTATCTGTTTTATGTTGTAATTTCTGCATTCTGTAACAAATCCATGCATGACGCACGGATTTGTTCCACGCGTGACGCATGGAATTGCATTTTTCTTACAGAATGCAGAAATTCCAATGGTTGAAATGTGCATCAAATGATACAACCTTACAACATTAGAAGGTCATTTGAAACTCGAAATAAAATACACATTACAACATTGTCAGGACTGACAATAACTCTTGAACTAGTATTCGTCATCATCATCGTCTGGAATTGTGATGCTTTGTTTGGACGATTGATGTCCTCCTCTTTTCGGGGGTGTGTAAGCCCCACATCTTTGCCACACTTCGTCATACAAGTCCGCAGCAGATTCTTCGCAATTACGCTCCCAAAGATTATAAACAGGTGGTAGTGGACATCCATCCTTCAGGCGAATCTGAGATAGATTTTATGGAATTGCATAATTAAATTTACATGTAATGCACTAGGTAAATAGCAATTGAAAAAAACATACCGGGATGAAATGTTCCTTCTGTGTAAGTAGTAATAGGCAAACAACTTGCATCTTGGCTCCAGGTTGACCATACCAAGTCGGAAGTCTAAGAGGTAGGAATGTCTGTTTAATTTGCTCGCCTAGACACACAAAGACACAATTACATGCCGAAGCCACCAAACATGTCATTTCTGGTACGGTAAGCCACTTATCCCTTGGAGCTGGGTAGTAATCGCTTTCCCATGTAAGTTGATGTATAGCGGACTCCAATGTTGGATTTACTTCTCCACCAATCCACGTGCCTTTAAGTAAATGCCAAATCTCTTTAGCCTTTCTTATCATCTCTTCTCGTATGAACTTCCAATGCTCTTGGGTCCCACCTGTTACATGACTCTCAAAAACAGATTGAGTGACGGAATATTTTGGATAAAGTGTACATTAGAGTGAAGATAATATCGGTCACCTGTTTCCATAGAAATAGATCTAAACCCGCAGTTTCCATCGGCTCTGATGTCAAACCAACCCTCCACATATGGTCGCATGCACATTGGTATCTTTCTAATGTACTTATAAGGCACATACATTTTTTGTGGAGCGGGAGGTGCACCAAAGGGTTTAGGAACCCTTTGCTTCTTGGGAGGTGTTTCTTCCAAAGCTCTAGACCTCATCTCTTGGTCGGTGTATTCCCATGCAGACTTCTTTATTTGTGTAGATCTAGGCACTTTGTTAGGAGCTCCTTGGGGACGACCACCGGTGTGTTTCGAAATAGGCGGCTCTTTGAGAGGTGTATCCACTTTAGCTATCTTTCTGACAGATTCAATACACTTCTCTTGATCATGTGGTGACAAGGTGTTCCATGTTTCTTCATAAAATTCATCAAATAAACGTCTTGCCACGTTTTTCTTAGTTTCGAGATGACACTGTGTATCCACTTCTTCCAAAGACAACGTACTCCAAAAAGGATGCAAAGACACGGGCTGAATTGGCATTTGTTTCTTCACACAAGTCGCAAGGTCATGGACACACAGCATCCCGTCTCTGACCTTGGTTGCACAATCGCAATATTGTGGATTGTACATGCCTTTTACACCTTTGTCGTATTCTTTAATTAAGAGCTCCATTGCCTTGTACGAAACTTTGCACTTCAAATGTACAAACAAAGATGTTTGGTGAACAAGTCTATACGTCTTTGTTAGGCTCTCGTTAAATGAACCCAATATCTCTTTCAGCTGGTTTCGTGCCATGTCACTGTATTCCTCAAACACTGTGTCGAGCCTACCTTGTCCACCACTCAAATATGACTTCAAACAGGAATGTGCTCCTTCCACTCTGCATCTTTATTAAGGTGTTGACGAGGCGAATTTGTCGTGTGCCAAGTCAAGTAATCCTAACATGCAAACTAAGTAATATAGTACGCAAGTAAGGGTCGAATCCCAAGAGAATCAGTTTATCAAATTCTTAAGTTATCACAATGACTAACCAATAAACGTAACCAAAAGGGGGGGGGGGGTTTGTGGTTTTGATACGAAGTATCGAATGTCAACTTGGTTTTAACAAGATTAAGCGAAGTGTTCCACTTAGCGATTATCCACAATTAGATTAACAAGTTGATCATAAAATCCTTTTTATCCTTATGTCAAGTTCTCAAGTGATCGTTCTAATTCCTGTTCTTGAATAGTTATTAGTCCAACTAGTCCTAATAACCCTTACTCGATTATAACCTCGAAACTATCGAAATTCAATAACAAAGTAGCAATGCATTCAGGAATAGATAGATACATGCAATATCATGGACAACTAGTCGGATACTCGACACGTACTCAACTCTCTTTTCTAATAACAATCACAACTAGTTCATGCAAATAGATTGTGCTACACAACAAGTATGATAATTCAACTAGAAGTATCAAACTCTAGCAATATGAACAAGACACAACTAACTTAGGTGATCAATCTAAAGAAGTAAATCTAGTTCATCGACAATACAAACAAGAGAGTTGAGACAATCAAAGAGTAGACAAAAGGAAAGGATAAACTCACAACTTGTTGAATCCAAAAGCTTCAAACGCCAAGTGAAACAAAGGAACTTTAGCAACTCATAAGTTTGTGAAAACTCTTCCAAAAACTTAAGCAAAACCAAGGTTAGATGATCAAGAATGATCATCCACTACCTATATAGTATTAGCTGATGTAACAGCCCAATTAAGGTCCTAAAAAACGTATGGAAAGTTACAAAATTAAACACAAATTACTTCAAATGGCAAAGACATCAATTTGATTCTTCTGTCGAGGAACCGCACCCGCGGGTTGAGAGCCGCGGGCGCGGTTTTGGATTTCTTCAGCTTCTCTGGATGGCAGAGGGCCGCGGGCGCGGCTTGAGACCCGCGGGCGCGGCTTGATCTTTCTCGAATGGTTTGGCTGAAAGTGAGAACCGCGGGTGCGGCTTGATAGCCGCGGGTGCGGTTTTAGCTTTCCCGAATCCTTGTCTGAGGATGAAACCCGCGGGTGCGGGTTGGGGGCCGCGGGTGCGGTTTTTGCTTTTGCTGGAGATTTCTGGCGAGGAGGGAACCGCGGGCGCGGTTTTGGGGCCGCGGGTGCGGTTTTGTGCGAGCTGGAGATTTCTTGGCAGGGCGAGGCCGCGGGTGCGGGTTTGTAGCCGCGGGTGCGGTTTCGTCGAGACATAATCGTCTGGGCAAGGTGATTTTGCGGGTGCGGGTGGTAACTTTTGAGCCGCGGTTGCGGTTGGATGCCGGCGCGGGTGCGGGTGCGGGTGCGGTTGGTGAGGAGGATTTGGTGGGGGTGTGTTGGTGTTGGGAGAGAGGGGTTTGGTGGGAGGTTTTTGATTTTTTGTTTTTGAGAGGTAGGGTATGTGGTGGGAAGTGGGAAGAGAGGCTTTTATGTGGTGGGAGTTTGATGTGGTAGGGGGTAGAAAATGAAATTTGATGTGGAGAAGGTTAGAAGATGAATTTTGATATGGAGAAGGGTAGAAGATGAACCGTCAATTCCTTTTCTTTTCTTTTTTATAAACGAAAAGAAGAACCGTCAATTCCTTTAGTAGCAAACGACCATCGTCTTCTCGTCTTGACTTCCTAGAAAATAGAAAACAAAACAATTAAAAAGAAAATGAAATTCAAGGGAAAAAGAAGAATACCCTGGGTTGCCTCCCAAGCAGCGCCTTGGTTAGAGTCGTGGCTCGACTTGGTTTCCCGTCTTCAATTTTCCAAAGTTGGCTCTTCTAGAGCCATTTCATCGAAAGACACTTTGGTGAATCCCTCATGGTAAGGTTTTAACCTTTGACCATTCACCTTGAAGACGTTGTGGTTGTCTTTGTCAAACAACTCAACGGCGCCATGAGGAAAGACGCGAGCAACAACATACGGGCCATTCCACCGGGATCGCAACTTACCTGGAAAAATTGGAAAACGAGATTGGTAGAGCAAGACCTTGTCTCCCACCTTGAAATCTTTCCTCAAGATGTTCTTGTCATGCCAAGCTTTCGTCTTTTCCTTGTAGATCACCGCATTTTCATACGCATCCCGGCGTATCTCTTCAAGCTCTTCAACCGGTGCCTGCACAATAGAAGGAAGAAGCTTTTCGCTCTCCAAAGTTAGTAGCATGGGCCGACCGGCCAAAATTTGACCCGAAGCGTCTAGACGAGCTAGAACACTTTGAATCTCAGGTGGAAGAGACAAATCAATTGTTGGTGAGTGAACGATGCTGTGTTTTAATACTATAGGATCAATTACATCAATTGAACAAATAGACGCAGCATCTTCGACGGGGTGTTTCATAGCATCAAAAATGTTAAATTGAACTATTTCCCCATCGAACTCTAAAGTAAGAGATCCACTAGCCAAATCAATCTTTGTGTTAGCGGTTCGCATGAAGGGTCTCCCAAGCAAAATAGGAGCAGCTTGCCCATCATGTTCCATGTCTAACACAAAGAAATCAACGGGAAAGAACAAATTATCCACCATAACCAAAACGTTTTCAACTACGCCTTTAGGACACACGGTGGACCTATCGGCTAGTTGAATAACAATTCCGGTTTCATGAAGTGGACCTAACCCGAGAATCTTATAGAGAGAGTAAGGCAACACATTTATCGATGCACCCAAATCGAGCATGGCTCGTTCAAAATGTGTGTCGCCTATACGGCAAGGTATGCTGACCATGCCCGGATCGCTGCACTTCTTAGGCATTCGCCTTTGAAATACAGCGGAGACACGCTCGCTTACCGTCACCTTTTGTCGCCCTTTCAACTTTTGATTCCTCTTGATTGTGCAAAGTTCTTTTAAAAACTTTGCATATCGAGGAATGCTTTTAATTAATTTGAGCAAGGGAATGTTTACCTCACATTTGCTGAACGTCTCAAACAACTCCTTGTCGTTTTCCGGCCTTTTGGTGTTCCTAAGGGCTTCGGGAAACGGGGCGGGAGGTTTGGTGGAGTGGAGAGGTGGAAAGTTGGGGCGAACGTAGTTGTCCTGTCTCAACTGGAAATCCCCCCGATCCTCCACTTCGAGTTCAACATTTTGTGAAGGAAATTCTGGAATGTTTACCTCGGTGGATGAGCCGCGGGTGCGGTTTTCAACCCGCGGGCGCGGCTCGTCAGTGCACTTGTCTTCTGGCGAAGTGGCAGAGCCGCGGGCGCGGTTTTCAACCCGCGGGCGCGGCTCGTCAGTGTAATTGTTTTCTGGCGCAGTGGAGGAGCCGCGGGTGCGGTTTTCAACCCGCGGGCGCGGTTCTTGGCTGTCCTCAGAATCCAATTTTTCTGCCGAAGCCTCGACAAGATTTTTGGTTTCCCCCAAAATCTTACCACTTCTTGTTGTCACTGCACTTACATTTCTGGTTGGATTCACCACCGTTTGGGACGGTAGAGAATTGGACTTTTGTTGTGCAATGGTGGTAACAGCTTCAGCCAACTGCCCAATTTGCTTCTCCATGTTCTTGATGCTCGACTCGGTCGTTTGAACATGAGTTGTGAAGTGCTGAGTCAAGGATCTCAGCAGCTCCGCAGTAGATGGTCCAGCATTGGGTCGAGGGCCTTGAGCTTGTTGTTGGGGCTCATTTGGATCACGCCACCGAAAATTGGGATGATCTCTATACCTCGGGTTGTAGTTATTTTGTTGATCATCACGAGGTCGTGGGGGTCCATACCCACCAGCAGCAGCATTGACATCAGCAACATCTTCGCTTTCAAGCTCAGGGCATTTATCTGTAAAATGAGCAGGGTCAGAACAAATACCACATACCTTTACTTGTTGTTGTTGTCCTTTTTGCAGTTGGGAGACCATCTTCTTCAACTCTACAAGCTCAGCTACAAGAGCGGGATCCCCTGAACTTGCTGCATGCACTCCCTTTTTGGTGTATATCCTACCAAAACTTCTTGTGCTCTCAGCCATATCTTGCAATTTCTCCATGGCATCCTCCGGCGTCATGTTGAGAATATTCCCACCACACGCAGCATCAACCATCCTCCTTTCTTGGTTAAGGAGACCATTGCAAATGTAGAGCACAAGATCCTCGGTATCATACCCATGAAAATGGCACGAAGCACACAACCCCTTGAAGCGTTCAAGGTAGTCATAGAGCGTTTCGTCTTCACTTTGCTCGACATGGGCTATCTCCTTCTTGAGAGCATTTGCCTTCTTCACCGGAAAATACTTGCTCAAGAACACCTTGTGCAATTTTTCCCAATTATCAACCGAACCGGTTGGCAAATGGTAATACCAAGAACGAGCACCATCCTTCAAAGTGAACCCGAAGGCTCTCATCTTAATCTGCTCTTCCGTGACATTTGGCGGTTTGGTTGTCATGCAAATGTCATGAAATTGGTTGAGATGCATGATTGGATCCTCACCAGCCAAACCATGGAAACTTGGGAGCAAATTGATCACCCCCGACTTGAGCTCGAAAGTCACCCCATGAGCAAGGGGTGGAATAACCACAGCTTGAGGTTGCTGTGTCAGGTTCGGTGTTTGCCGCTCTCTCAAAGTGCGATTAACACCACCTCCTGGTAGCCTTGTCTCAATTAGCTCTCGTTGAGCATTAACGACCAACTGCATGTCAGCCAATTGACGTTGCACTTCAGCAAGAGCTTCTCGATCGGCCATTTCTACTGTCTCAGTCCCGACTCTGTTCTCTCTTCGATTCCGATGAAAAGTTCTCTCGATCTCTGAATCAAGACTAGAAAGAGGCTGATTAGTAGGACGGGTGTTGACCATTCACTAGTCAACACTAAAGTTAGTCAAGATAAGAACTTAAAAATAAGAAAATTTGATTCCCCGGCAACGGCGCCAAATTTGACGAGGCGAATTTGTCGTGTGCCAAGTCAAGTAATCCTAACATGCAAACTAAGTAATATAGTACGCAAGTAAGGGTCGAATCCCAAGAGAATCAGTTTATCAAATTCTTAAGTTATCACAATGACTAACCAATAAACGTAACCAAAAGGGGGGGGGGGGGGTTTGTGGTTTTGATACGAAGTATCGAATGTCAACTTGGTTTTAACAAGATTAAGCGAAGTGTTCCACTTAGCGATTATCCACAATTAGATTAACAAGTTGATCATAAAATCCTTTTTATCCTTATGTCAAGTTCTCAAGTGATCGTTCTAATTCCTGTTCTTGAATAGTTATTAGTCCAACTAGTCCTAATAACCCTTACTCGATTATAACCTCGAAACTATCGAAATTCAATAACAAAGTAGCAATGCATTCAGGAATAGATAGATACATGCAATATCATGGACAACTAGTCGGATACTCGACACGTACTCAACTCTCTTTTCTAATAACAATCACAACTAGTTCATGCAAATAGATTGTGCTACACAACAAGTATGATAATTCAACTAGAAGTATCAAACTCTAGCAATATGAACAAGACACAACTAACTTAGGTGATCAATCTAAAGAAGTAAATCTAGTTCATCGACAATACAAACAAGAGAGTTGAGACAATCAAAGAGTAGACAAAAGGAAAGGATAAACTCACAACTTGTTGAATCCAAAAGCTTCAAACGCCAAGTGAAACAAAGGAACTTTAGCAACTCATAAGTTTGTGAAAACTCTTCCAAAAACTTAAGCAAAACCAAGGTTAGATGATCAAGAATGATCATCCACTACCTATATAGTATTAGCTGATGTAACAGCCCAATTAAGGTCCTAAAAAACGTATGGAAAGTTACAAAATTAAACACAAATTACTTCAAATGGCAAAGACATCAATTTGATTCTTCTGTCGAGGAACCGCACCCGCGGGTTGAGAGCCGCGGGCGCGGTTTTGGATTTCTTCAGCTTCTCTGGATGGCAGAGGGCCGCGGGCGCGGCTTGAGACCCGCGGGCGCGGCTTGATCTTTCTCGAATGGTTTGGCTGAAAGTGAGAACCGCGGGTGCGGCTTGATAGCCGCGGGTGCGGTTTTAGCTTTCCCGAATCCTTGTCTGAGGATGAAACCCGCGGGCGCGGCTTGAGACCCGCGGGTGCGGCTTGAGACCCGCGGGTGCGGCTTGAGACCCGCGGGTGCGGCTTGTTGTCTGAGGCAGAATTGCTGATTTCTTCAAGTCTTCGTCTTCGTCTTCGTCTTCAGCAGCTTCTTCCTTATGCTTCAATGCTTCCAATGCTTGTATCATCTCTTGGAATCTCGTATGTAAATCTTCTCTCGAACAGCTCCATGATACAGATTACATAGGAACAAGTAACATAATCCTATACAAAACTAGCTAATAATCCATAGTTGCGGTATGTAAAACACCGCTTATCAGGTGTTCAAACAGGAATCTGCTTCTGCAGTTTCTGTAAACTTCACATCCATGCGTGACGCATGGAACACATCCGTGCAGCACGCACGGATTTAATCCACGCGTCACGCATGGATGTGCAGTTTACAGAAACTGGTTAAATGCACAGAAAACTGAATATAGTTGTGTAACTGCAATTATAGATAAATTACCTGTTTGTCGTGTTGCTTCCAAGAGTAAACACGTCATCCGTCCATGCCGACACACATCTTTCTTTGAAAGGACCAAGCCAACTGTCTCTAACATATTGCAGTACGAGAATATGCGCGTTCCAAGCTCTCTCTATAGTATCCAACTTTTTTTCATATCCTTCTACAGTGGTTTCCGCGAACAAGTTGTAGTAGTCGTTGGATAAGTTTTTTCCCTTTAGTTTCGATCTCATTTCGAGCGAAGCTTTGGCCTCTATGTTTTTCCTTATATGTCGTCTACATAGAATAAACTTTGCATTTGGAAAAAGAAGATCCGTTGCACTCATTAAAGCTTGTTCACGGTCGGTGACAATGCAAGTCGGCGTTGCTCCAATTCTTCTATACATCTCTTGAAGTTGTTGCATTGCCCACAAATAATGCTCTTTAGTCTCGTCCTCAAGAAATGCCCCACAAACTACAAAGTTCCTCCATGTAGACGTGATTCCAACAATCTCGAAAAATGGCATTTTGTACCTGTAAAGAGATAATTTGAAATAATATTATTGCAATGTTATGGAAAATCATATGTAATGGTCAATAATCACACAAAACTTACTTGATTGTGGCATATGTGGAGTCCATTATAAGTACATAGGGAAATGATTTCAAGAGCTTCATTGATTCTGGGGACGCAAAGAACATATCACCAATCATAGACGCATCATCTTTGCTTGTCCTATACTCTATGAAATAGTCGCTCTGTTTGCATTTGTAGAAAAACTCTTGGATAAAAGTTCTTCCTGCCCTGTTTTCGATCCTCGTCTTGGCCATCAAATTGTAAACTAGTTTTTTTTTGTAAGGTTCTTGGGAGACTTGTTGAGCATAGTGTAAATCTCATTTGGTTTACAATGAGCCCTAGTCATTTCAACTACTGTACACACTTCATCAGGCGTCAATCTTCCTGCAAACGCATTCCCAAACAAGCTACTACCAATAGGATGGTTGTGGGTACCTAACATTACAGTAAGTTTCCAAGCCCCTCTATGCTCCTCTCGAAGCTTTAATTCGAACCAACATCTACATTTTTTCGTCTTGATGTTTTTCCTCACTCCCTTAGCTTTTGAGTAATTCACTCGTCCTCTATCACAGATAAGCTGAAGTTTTCCAGATTTTGTTTCGATAGGTGCTCTACTCCTTCCATTGACTATGAAAAAGTTTTTGGCTTGTGCAATGTTAATGGCCCAACTCACTCCCTGTTGTCTAGAGGCGAATACCAAGTCATTTGCAAACAACTCTGAGTAATCAACAGAGACATATTGTTCTTCTTGAACTTCAATATCAAATTGTGGTGCAGTACGCAAAGGACGAAACACATTTAAGCTACTTGTGTCTGAAAGTGGCCTCATCAAATGCGAAGGCCATTGCGACAAACCGTAACCGGTTCCAAAAGATCCAGTGTTGATATCAACAAACTGTGATTGCGGTTGCTCCCATGTAGTAAAATCAATGCCCAAATCAAACGAAGGTATGTAGTCGAGGTATGACGAAGGTGGGCAGTCATTAAGAGTAATCTTGTCTAATCCAGTAAACATAGAAAAGTTCATCTATGCACAAACACACAGATAACAAACCAGTTAAGCTTCTATATGGCAAATCCACACGTCACGTGTGGATCCATTCCATGCGTGACGCACGGTATTGAACCATGTGTGACGTGTGGAATTGCCATAAGTCATACATTTCAAACCCCTTAACCAAAAAGTCATACATTATAATACATTTCAAACATCATAATCACTAAAGTAAAAAAAAAGTAATATTATAAAATCCATAAAAAGTAATATTATAATACATTTTAAATATCATAAATCAACATAAATTCACAAATCAACATGTTTAGTCATACAACTAATACCTTGAACATGTAAAATCCATTAAACCTAACTAATACAAACCCCTAAAACAAGTCAAAACCTTAAAAAGTAATATTATAATACATTTTAAATATCATAAATCAACATAAATTCACAAATCAACATGTTTAGTCATACAACGAATACCTTCAACATGTAAAATCCATTAAACCTAACTAATACAAACCCTAAAACAAGTCAACACCTTAAAAAATATTATTATGAACAACAAATGTTACCTTATTAAGGCTGTAACTTGAAAATGGAGCTTCTCCACCTCTTTCATTGGTGCATTCCTCTTCATTCTCCATATAGAAGGAAAGGAAGATAGTTAAAAATGGTGTTTTTCTCTCAAAAATGTTCAACAATGGTGTTCAAAGGTTTTTGACATTTGAAATATGGAAAGAAAGGAAGATAATAGGGATTAATGTAGGTGTTACGGAAATAGTAAAAATATTAATGGAGTTATTACAGTAGGTGAGACAAGACGTACGTGCTGGCATGAGTTCTGAAAATAAAATCCGTGCGTCACGCATGGTTAATGTCTACGCGTGACGCATGGATATAATCCACGCGTGACGCACGGTTCTCTTCCATGCGTGACGCACAAAATGACACATGATCCCTTTGATTCTTAGTAACACTGATGTGTGCATGATTTCCAATCAAAATAAAATTACATATTGTCAAAGGTTGGACATTTAGGCCACGTAAGAAGTCCAAACAAAGGATATGCTACTTTACAAGTTAATAGGTGTTATTGGGAGTTACCCACATGGTTAAATATACCTAATAGGCATTGAAAACAAGTTTCATTACATTCGGACATCGTTTGAGTGTCGTTTCGCCAAAAACCGCCTTAAGTCCATTTAAGGCGTTTTTAGTGGTTTTAGCGTTTACGTGCCTCATTTCGTGTGAGCAAGACCTTTTTTCTACTGAATATCCCTAATAAGAGTTAGTTGTATAGTATTTTCAACAATAATCACCGTCAATGTTGTAGAATATACATACTGCGACAAGTTAGAGAGTTACGACTAGTATGTTTTTTACAAAGGAGGCGGTACTTTAAAAGTTAGAAGTTGTGATTGGGAGTTTCCCACATGGTTAAATATCCATAATAGCCACTGAAAACAAGTTTCATTACATTCGGACATCGTTCGTGTGTCGTTTCGCCAAAAACCGCCTTAAGTCCATTTAAGCCGTTTTTAGTGGTTTTAGCGTTTTGGCATAGTTTCGAATCCCGTTTTGTATGTGTGAGACATTATTGGGACTTTATATGCCTTATAACACATTTGTGTATAATTTTTTCAAACATACGTGAACATCAATGTTGCGACCATATATATTGCAACAAGTTAAGCTTGTGGTGAGTAGTTTGATGTTTTACAAAGAGCGTGTTACTCTAAAAGCAAAAGGTTTTGATGTAAAGTTACGGACATGGTTAAATATCTCTAATAGGCATTGTAAACAAGTTTCATTCCATTCCGATGATGTTTCGACGACGTTATGGCGAATTGTGGTTTTAAAGCCTTTAAAAACAACACGGAACATGAATTATTTTGTGTGACATAAGTACAAATACATTGACATGTACCACATAAGCAACAAAAAAATACATTGACATCCATGCGTCACGTATGGTGTAAAACCATGTGTGGTGTGTGGATGCATTCCACCCGTGACGCATGGTTTTATGTTGCAAAATCTTATTGTTAAATTTAGAATGCTTATATTGTTGTTATGTTGACGAATGTTCAACCTTATTATATTTCAAATTGTATATGCTGCGCCATACATATTGCGACCTCGTTCGGTTTTCAAACTATGTTTCACTTACAAAGGTATAAATTTGATTTTCAAGTTACACACATGATCAAATAGACATTATAAGGATTGAAACAAAATTTCATTCCATTTCGATAAAGTTTCGATGACGTTTTTGTCGAATTGGGCTTTATCGCCTTAAAAAAGACACTAAAAATGTGTTTCTTTGCACACTTAACTAGAAATACATTGAATACGTTGAATAACCCTAGAGTCATATATGCAAATCCATGCATGACGTACGGATACAATCTGTGCGTCATGCATGGATGATATCCGTGCGTGACGCATGGATACAAGCCGTGCGTGACGCATGGATACAAGCCGTGCGTGACGCATGGATACAAGCCGTGCGTGACGCATGGATACAATCCGTGCGTTTTCTGGAATGTGCAATCCGTGCGTCACGCACGGATGACCTGGGCGGCAAATAGCAAAAAGGGTGGGCGTTAAATAGAAAGTATGAAATAAAACGTAAATATAACGATGAGATTTCAATATTCGTTTTCATTATTTTCTTTCATTATTGTCAGTATAAAATGGGATATACATATACTACCTCCTAATGTACAAAAGTTTCATCTCCCATGTATCTCAGCGAAGGATTTGTGCCCAATGCCCTATTGGGCACTATATTTGTAACAACTACACTCCTTAACTAAACATTAATAAAATACACTATCCGATAAACACACTTTTCTATTTGTCACTTTCAAATCTTATCATCTTCATCCTTCACACTCTTCACCGTCAAGCTCCAGCTCTCTTTCCCAAATCCCTCGTTTCATTCTCTCCGGCCAACACCCGATGGAAATCGAATCCTCTCCGTCCGACATCTTCTCGCGAAGGTCGCACAACTTCGCCTCCGTCAGCTACTCTCCGTCACGATGTCATTTTCGAAGGCGAAACCCTAGATCTGGTGATGAAAGACGGTCCCCACTCGAAGAACACCAGCGGATTCGAATCGGAGTCAGGATGTAGAGAGAGAAAGGCTTACATCGCGGAATTGAACGAGGCCAAGCTCTCCGAGATACGAGACAACACGGTGAGAGGACTCGACTGGAATAATCAACTGCATAAAGATCATCTTCTCGGACCTCATCAGATCCATTGGCGGCAAGTTTTCGACGTACTCCATCTTCCATCCACCGCAGAAGAGAGACGAAAACGAAATCGAAATGCACAGAAAAGCAAATCGAGTCCCCAATTGATCAAATCCGAATCAGACACTCAGATATAGCGACGGAAGGTCTCTCTACTCCCAACGTGGTCAGCTATGGTGTTCATAACGGAAAAGATCCCGTCGTTGACGGCGGTAGCGGTGACGGTGGGGAATTGATTTGCAGAAAAGTTCAACTTTGACGGCGGTAGCGGTGACGGTAGAAGATGAGAGCAATCCAAGTTCAGCACTGTAAGTTCCGATTGTTATTAGTCATTTTCCCAAATTGTAATTTTGTTCTCCTTTATCAGCTCATAATATATTATTTGCTCAATCTTGCAGGCAATATTCAGCGGCAACTTGATATGGAGAACAGTAACCTTATTTTTTGGATTGTGGTGTCAAATTGTTTAATTATTGTTTATTTTCTTCTTGGCATACGTGTATTGGATGCAGTCTTTCGTCTCATATATCTCAAGTCTGTTACACAATGGAGAATCACTGATATTAGTGATCCATTGGATGGTGAAATTTCAGTATGATGATTTGGACTGTTATTTGTTTGCTGATATTTGACAGATTTGTGTTTTAATTTTGTGGAAACAACATTCTGAAATTGATTTGGTTAAGCTTATGTAGGTAGAAGATGAGAGCAAGCTAAGTTCAGCAGAAGAGGTTGCAACAGCAGTGTATCAGTTGATGATTAAGATCTAACAAGAGCTGATAAATTAGATGTGTAATCATAATCTTCTGCCATCTATCTTTGCTTTATATTTTTTTGACAATGTAATTTAGTGGTGTTGACAAGTTTTGTAAAGTGTTGACAATTTTGTAATATTACTCGTGTTGTATGTTGTTGACTGTTTATTAGTCGTGTAAACAATTTATTTAGTTGGGTTGACAACTTATTTAGTCTTGTTGACAACTTATTATTCTTGTTGACAACTCTGTTAAAAATTTTGTTGACAGCTCTGTTAAAAATTTTGTTGACAAATTTTGCTGACAACTCTTTTATAATTTCCACGTCAGCAAAGGGTTATTATTGGTGTTGACAACTTATTATTCTTGTTGACAACTCTTTTAAAAAAATTGTTGACAACTCTGTTAAAAATTTTGTTGACAAATTTTGTTGATAACTCTGTTATAATGTCACGTCAACAAAGGAGTATTTCCATATAACTTAAAAAAAGTGATGCAAAAACTTAAAAAACATTACAGTATCTCAGCGTGTCGGCATCTTGAACTTTTAACACTAGAATAGCAAAAGAATTTACGTTAAAAGCAACATCTCATTTTTGCTTCCCAAGGAGAAACTGCTGGATATTCCTTTTATAGAAAAAGTTTAAAAAATAACATCATCGAAATAAATTAATTTAACCACTTTTCCACTAACTAAATACCACTGAGAATTTGGAAATCATCACACTGGAAAGTCATGGAGCACACTTCTAGCTTCATTTTAATATAATATTTTATCGATTAATTTGGAATCATTGTCTCTCTATCCTTTCTGGTAAGGGTTTGGTTTGGAGTAATTATTTGATATAAAATTTAATTTTATAACGCTAGATTTGATATAAAATTTGGCTCTTTTAAAATGTTTTTAGTCTTGAACTTTTTTTTTGAAAGCTTTTTAGTCTTGAACTTATATAGCAGAAGATGACTTATTTTATAAAGGTGGAACACAGTTTTAAATCATCGCAACAATTTTAAAACCGCTTAATTCTATCTGGAAAAATTGTTTTAAGGCCGGTTCGGCATAGATATGTTTTGCCTTTAAAATCAAAAAAATTAAGCTAGCTTAAGCTACAGATTAACTGTTTTGTAACATTAAGCTAGCTTAATTTCTTACATTGCCGAACATACACTTAATCGAAACAAACACTTTTAAGACTAACAAGAATAATTGGGATGTATTTGGATTCTCCATTATGAAATTATAGTGTTAAATTTCGTTTTTTCTATGTTATGTCTTAATCTCACCCCGACTTTCCTCATCAAATTTAATATCCAATCAATTCGACTCAAGAATAATTATAGTGAAATCCGAATGCACCATTGAAATGAGTGGTAACTCTATACCAACTGGGCCAGCCAAATGTTGATTGCTTAATGTGAAATATAGTATGAAAGCAACTGCTCTTCCAATCAATGACTATGTCGTCTTAATCAATTCGTTGATGCACCAACTGGCTATCTACTTCTAGCAGACGCATCGTTTCTCATCCACCTGGAAGACTGGAGCTTCTTTGTAGATGTGTGTCATCTTCTTTTTTAGGGTTTATGGTCAAACTCTTCTTCTTCTTTCTATAAAATGCACTTCGATCACTTGATACTCGATCATCTCTGCTTTGAAAACACTTATGTTTATGTACAGTTCCTTGCTTGTAACGCCATCTCAATCTCCAATTCTCCATTATTTTTGTCTTGTTTGGAGCACTATCTGTGCAATTATTTCCTTTTGATTAGATTTGGTGGGTAAAATTCTAATTTTAATCACTGTTCGAACAGAAGAAAGGAGCTAAACAGCCCTACTAATATGACATTAGCAGCGCACTTAACCCACTATATATTAGTTGATGTAATGTATCAAAAAGTAATATTTAAATATATGTAATACGTTTTATTTTTTCGAGTCTTATTATTATAATATCTATATACGATATAAATATTTGATTATATTTTCGTTCAGTGAAAATAAAATTTTCGTTTAAGGAGATTAAAATTAGCAAATGTATTTAAAAGTTTTACTCCCTCCCTTCATTTGTAATTTTCGTTTTAGGAATTTTAAGACAAATTAATGATTGATTCTTTTTTCCATTTTATCCCTTGCTTAATTTTCTTAAATATCTATATTTAAAATGATAATTATTTAAATTCCAAATCTAGTAATAATTTTGGGGCAAATCTAACAAAAACTTGCCAAATTAGCTAAAACGATAATGAAATGCGAAGAAGAAGAAAAACAATCTAGAATGACAATTTTATAGGAGGGAGTATTAATTTTTTGACACCACATTTAATCTTTTACTAGTGTAATACCCGTGCCAAGCACGGGATTCAATATAAAATTATGTTTTTTAAAATTAATTTCCTATTATAACATCAATAAGCTAAGTAATGTTTTATTATAGATAAAATTATTTTATATTTCAGTATAAGTTTTTATAGTGAGATGATTTTAAAATTTGATTTATTTATTGAAATCAATTATTGATATTGTATAAACTATGTGTAATTTTGAAATACTAAAGTTCCAAATTAGTATTAATAATTTTAAACAATTTTCAAGAATAATTATTCTTTAATTTCAACCATTAAAAGGATGATTAGAAAATTTTGTTAGATAAATTTTATAATGTATATCTAACTTTAATTAACAATATTTTTTGAAATTTACAATTGATTTTATTTAATAAATTTAAACAAATCTAACAACTTATTGCTAAAAACACTCTTAGAGCTTAAAAAAGCTCAGCTTTAATATATAAGATAGATTAGATTAAGATAAGAATAGGACTAGGGGAAAAAGGATAATATAATATTGATAAAAGCAATAATATTTGAATGCATCTAGAATTTATTAGATTGTAAAAAAATTAGGGTTTACCAGTGATTAGTTATCAATTACATTTACTTTTGTCAAACGCCAACCAATTTATATGTATACTAGTTCATTTTCCGCGCTTCACACGGGCCTAACACGTTTAAAAAAAAGATGTTTTTAATTAATTAAATATATAAATTTTAGCACATTGATTACTAACGAAATCTGAAAGATATAATTACTAATTAGTGATATTTTAAAATTATTATCTAATATAATAACAACCTAAAGAGAAACTCAAAACACAACCAACATGTCCAAAGAGAATCTCAAAAGACATACGCATGGAACATATAAAATCGATGAGGGAAATACGATAAAGAAATGAACATTCGAACATATACTCAAAACATAACTAAAAGACCCAAATTATGATATTAAATTAATGAAAGGAAGGGCTACTGGCTGAAACAAACAGACGTGAGACGACTATTGTAGCAGCCTAATTAAAAGTGATTTTTTTTAATATATTAACTCAATGTATTAACCTTTCAAAAAAAATTCAATGAATTAATTAAATTTATTAACTAAGTATCAATTGTCATTACTTCATCAAACCCAACAACTTATATATATATACATATATATAAGTCGGAGATAGAACCACCTGTTGGAGCCCGGGTGTTCGCGACCTTGCAATCAACACCTCGCGAGGTCTGGCCAACAAGTAATCTTCAAATACTGGAG
Source organism: Oxyria digyna (assembly GCA_029168935.1). NCBI lineage: Eukaryota > Viridiplantae > Streptophyta > Magnoliopsida > Caryophyllales > Polygonaceae > Oxyria > Oxyria digyna. Next base: position 3,679,427 of record JAPVLV010000017.1, read on the forward strand.
ACCTCCTTCACGCCAACTGGAATAAAAACTTGGATTCCATCTTCTTTTGGATCAAAACTTGTCTTCTTGCACTGTTCTTCGTGTTCTTGAGCTCCAAAGTACCTGCGCAACCAAACCGGAAGGATGAACCCCCAGATTTGGCTCTCCGACGCCCAAGTCAGTACTGATCACGACCAAATGAGAGTAACGAGCTCAATAACACCAAATAATAACCAAAGAGAAGAGAATAGCGATCAAAATACACTTTTAAACCATGAAACCTCACGAACCAAACCAATGGAACAAAAAACTGATGAATCTCAACCAAATGCAACAATCTTCATATCGAAAGCACGAATACGGTACCGAGAGTCATAATTCAAGTACCGATCATCCGATTCTCTATGAACAGAGATGAATCGGGAGGAAGAAGACGATTACGAGAGGAAAGCTTCGTCTCCTAAGTGTTTCTCTCTTGCTCAAGGGGTAAAATGCCTCAGATGTCAAAAGATGCCTCTCTCTCTCTCTCCTTTCTGTTACACTTTATATCCAGGTCGCGGGCCCCACTATATCCGATCTCGCTCTCCTGGCTTATTGGGCCTTATACTCCCGAGTCTCTTAATGGTGTTTGGGCCTTCGTTACGCTATGGGCCGTCGCGAGCCCGTTTGGCTCACGACCTGAGAACCGGGTCCAACATCCAGCCCCCCAAGTCCTTGTTTTTCGCGAAGGCAAGGCTTGGGTAGTCTTTCATGAAGTCGGGATCTCAGGTTTCGTTCTGGGGATTCTTTACTTGATTTTCGCTCGCGACGCTTACTTTACATCGCGCTCGTTTTGAATTTCGAATTTTAAATATGTCACACTTCGTCTCCCGCGCTCTGACATCTTGTGACACATGTCAACCATCTGGCTCTTCTCTCTTTTCTATATAAACCAGTCGAATCGTATTTTTCCTCTTTCTCCTCCACTTCGCTCCTTCATAAGCCTCTGTAAAAACCTCTGCAATAATATTACTCAGATCCTCCTTTCTTCATTCAATCGAGCAAATAAACCGCAAATGGCAGGTATGTTATGCTTCTAGTCCCCTTTACGCTGTTTATTTCGTGTTTATTGCTATGTTCGCTCTTGATTTTTGCACATTTCCGCCATTGTTATATGTATTTGGAGCTTCCGACTAGATTTTTATGGTGGTCCGATGGACCTCTCCGCCTCCTCATCGGCTTTTCTAAGGGTGGCGCCGCCCCTTTCCTTTCCAAATTCTAATCTTCTTTTGCCATTTCCTATTTGGGGCCCTTAGATTTTTCGACCTTTGGTTCCATGAGTTCTTTATATTCTGATGTTCGTTCTCAATATTCATCCTCGTGCCCTTTCAACTTCTCCTCAGATCTTTCTTTTTCCGTTTTCTAGGGATCTCTTTGTTTTTAACTTTATGGCTTGCGAGGCTTATCCTTTATCCTCGCGTTTCGTATTCCTGCCCTGGAGAAATAACATCCTTCTCCTTTTCTTCTTCATTACACATGCCATTCTTCCCGAAATAAAGACGTCGTTGGTCCTTCCACATCGTGACCCGATGCAGGTAGCAGTAATAATTCTCCTCCCGCCCAGAATCCCGAAGACGGGGACTTCGGTTTTGGAGACGAGGGGGATTATTATACTTGGCAAGGTGATCTCCCCCGTATAGAGATTGATGATTGGCTCACTAAACCCGCGAGTCTTGTACAGATTTTGACTCGTCGCGTTCGTTTTTCCAAAGCCAAGAATCTCGGCAATAAGTTCACCGCTCTTACCACTACTCTCCAATTGTGTGACCTTAGGGCCATAGCCGATGCCTATCCGTTTCCGGAAGGTACCATTCTCGCGTTGCCCTCTTCCGGAGGGACTTCTCTCGACGAATATGGATCTTTCTTCGCGATTAGTCGCTCATCTCTTATGGCAGGCTTTAGGATTCCTCTTACGAATTTTGCTCGGAAGCTCCTGAAACAATTAGGCTACAACCCTGCTCAGATGCATCCCAACTTCTGGTGCATCGTCGTCATTTATACGATTAGATGTCAAGACATAGGCGTGAAGCCCAATCCCTGCCATTTCTTTCTCATGTTCAATTCACATAAGGCTCCCGATGAAGAAGGAATGTTTACGGCCTTTAAACTTGGGGCGACTGAGTGGGATGCTCCACCTCGGATCACCAAATGGAAAACTGATTGGTTTCTTATCCGGCCACCTCCGAACTCGGGATTCTCCATTAAGATTGCTGAGATCGCTGCCCAGCCCAAGGCTGGGAACTGGACCCAAGCTAAAAAGGATAGTCTCATCGCGAAGTATCACGACTTTTCAGACCTCTCGTCTAAACGCATCTTCGCGAGGTGCATTACTCCCGAAGTATTAGCCCAACGAGGCTTAAGTCTTGAACACCACTATGGTATTTTCGTAGTCGCGAGCGTTTTTGCTCTTTGTATTTCTTATAAACTTCGCGTACTAATGCTTTAATTTCCATTCTTTTCAGGCAAGAATTTCTTCTCCAAACTTCCCAACCTTGACAGCTCTGATGATTCCTTCGATGACGATCTTATAGACGAGACCCCCGTCCCTGCTGCAAAAGGCAAAGGTCGCACCAAGAAGACCGCGACCAAGCCCAAGGCCTCTGCTCCTGGTGACGCTCAGGCCCTCAAGCCCAAGCGCAAACAAAGGGGTTCCGCTGGTGGGATCCGTATTCAAGAGCCATTAGCCGAGGAGAATGAACCTTTGGCTGATGATACTCCTATTGGTCAAACCACGCCCCTTACAAGAACTCCAACTCCGGTGAAAATCATCCTGCCCCCAAGGCCTAGAGGAATACCTGCTTCAAACTCCGGGGTTGCAACGGAACGAGCATCGACAGCCGCGAAGGGCAAGCAACCGATGGTTCGCGAGGAACATGGGAATGTCCTTCCTCGGGGCTCGTCCGAGGAGGATTCAATCTTTCTCGACGAGGAGACTGTGAGGAAGTTCTTCGGTAAGGATCGTCCCTGCCTTCCTGAGATTCCCGAATGCCTTGAGGGCGTCATTCGTGGTGGTGCGGGAATTTCTACGGTTGCTCTCGCGGTGAGTCTTTGTGCTTTGTTTTCTTTGTTACTTTCACTTGGTGCTTTCTAATTTTTCCGTATCTTTTGGTTGTAGGGGATGCTCTTCTTTGAAGCCATAGGGCAATATGGCCTTACTGTCGAGGATGCAAAGAAGAGCGTGGAGAAGGATTATGAGGCCATTATAGAGCAGAGTCGCGAGCATAAATCTGCACGCGAAAAGGCAAGACAAGCCTTGGAGGCGCAAAAGACGAAGAATGCTGAGCTGGTCAAGAAGGTGGGCGAGATGGAAATTGCGGCCAAGGTGGAAAAACGTAATCACGAGACGGCGATGGGCACGTTGAGGCAGGAAATGACTGAAGCCATAGCCCGCGCCTGTCGCGAAGGAGCTGCCCAATACGCTTCAAGCTATTGTGAGCAAGATCGTATTGACTTCATCAGCACGACTCGCAGCGTCCTTCTAATTACCTCGCTCAAGGGCCAACTCAAGAAACACCGAGTGCTTAAGTTTCCTTATGATCCTTCAGACTTTTGCGGCTATTCGGGGGAGCTTCCTGAGTACGTTCCTCCTCCAATCGGCACTTACGTGGACGACGACGCGAGCCTCCTTGAAGGTTGGACAGTGGGTCCAATGAAGCAAGGTACAGGAATTGTTGAGGGGAAAGAGGCTCAAGTCTCGATCGTCCCTGCTCCCCAAAGACTTAAGAGGAAAAGAGAAGTGATTTATTCGGAGGAGAGGGAGCGCGAGACCGGGTCTCCACTTAAACGTTTTCATGCTCATACCTTAGGGGAGGATGTTCGCGACCAAGCTGTGCTGCTTGATAGTGAAGAGACCGCCGGGGTCGAGAACATCGCGTCGACGGAGGATGCTGGGGGGTGAGGAAGGTGTTCATGAGCAGGCAGTCGACAATGTTGACGACTACATCAACGTTCCTACGGAGCATGCGAATGATCAGCCTTAACTTTCTCTATTTTGTGAATTTCCTATGCAAGTCTTTGGGTTTTGTAATGCGTACAATGGTTAACTGATTTTTGGTGGGTCGCGGACCGTGTGTGGTCGCGAGCCCTTGGATTATACTTTGGCCTTATGGGAGGAAAATATTACTCTTGTACTTGCTAATTTTATGCTTGTTGCTTTCATCTCTGCATTTATTTCCGTATCTACTTTCGCATTTACTTCTTTACTTACCTTTTACCTTCTTATTGACGGTGGGTTGGTTTGACAACTCCCTCCTTTCTCCCCCTCCCATAGCATTCGCGAGGGTGTTTGCATCCTCGGGGATGTTATGTAATACAAAGAGGGAGTGAGTTTAGTCGTGTTTATTGAATCCTTAATTAGCTTTGCTTTGCCTTTTCGTGACGGTTACTTGGACGTGGAAAACAATATGTAAATGAAACGACTTTAAATATATATATTGGTAAAGTGCTCGCGAACAAAACGAACATGTATGTCTCCTTGGTAACATAGTCATTACATAATATCAAAATATCCAGATAGATCAAGTGAAACAATGAGGTATTAACAAAAGAGAAGATCCTCCAACTTGTCTGCGTTTCCTTAGAAAAGCCCTGCGAATGATAGTCATATAAGCATTTGTCAGCCTCTCGTATTGTTGTCGCGTTTAGAGTTTTTAACAACCATGCTCTTACCTGATTACTGCGTGCGTACTAGCCAGTAATAGGGCTTATACCATTCGCGACTGTCGCTTGTTGTGAGCGAGCTAGAGTTTCCTGTGTGTGTGATAAGCGGTGTTTTACATACCGCAACTATGGATTATTAGCTAGTTTTGTATAGGATTATGTTATTTGTTTCTATGTAATCTGTATCATGGAGTTGTTCGAGAGAAGATTTACATACGAGATTCCAAGAGATGATACGAAGCATTGGAAGCCTTGAAGCATACGGAAGAAGTTGCTAAAGACGAAGACGAAGACGAAGACTTAAGAAATCAGTAGCTACTACCTCAGACAACACAGCCGCACCGCACCGACTGAGTTGAAACCGTCATTATACTTTTACGGCTTGAGACCCGCGGGTGCGGCTGTGTTGTCTGAGGTAGTAGCTACTGATTTCTTAAGTCTTCGTCTTCGTCTTCGTCTTCGTCTTCAGCAGCTTCTTCCTTATGCTTCAAGGCTTCCAATGCTTCGTATCATCTCTTGGAATCTCGTATGTAAATCTTCTCTCGAACAACTCCATGATACAGATTACATAGAAACAAATAACATAATCCTATACAAAACTAGCTAATAATCCATAGTTGCGGTATGTAAAACACCGCTTATCACACACACAGGAAATTCTAGCTCGCTCACAACAAGCGACAGTCGCGAATGGTATAAGCCCTATTACTGGATAGTACGCACGCAGTAATTAGGTAAGAGCATGGTTGTTAAAAACTCTAAACGCGACAACAATACGAGAGGCTGACAAATGCTTATATGACTATCATTCGCAGGGCTTTTCTAAGGAAACGCAGACAAGTTGGAGGATCTTCTCTTTTGTTAATACCTCATTGTTTCACTTTATCTATCTGGATATTTTGATATTATGTAATGACTATGTTACCAAGGAGACATACATGTTCGTTTTGTTCGCGAGCACTTTACCAATATATATATTTAAAGTCGTTTCATTTACATATCGTTTTCCACGTCCAAGTAACCGTCACGAAAAGGCAAAGCAAAGCTAATTAAGGATTCAATAAACAAGACTAAACTCACTCCCTCTTTGTATTACATAACATCCCCGAGGATGCAAGCACCCTCGCGAATGCTATGGGAGGGGGAGAAAGGAGGGAGTTGTCAAACCAACCCACCGTCAATAAGAAGGTAAAAGGTAAGTAAAGAAGTAAATGCGAAAGTAGATACGGAAATAAATGCAGAGATGAAAGCAACAAGCATAAAATTAGCAAGTACAAGAGTAATATTTGCCTCCCATAAGGCCAAAGTATAATCCAAGGGCTCGCGACCACACACGGTCCGCGACCCACCAAAAATCAGTTAACCATTGTACGCATTACAAAACCCAAAGACTTGCATAGGAAATTCACAAAATAGAGAAAGTTAAGGCTGATCATTCGCATGCTCCGTAGGAACGTTGATGTAGTCGTCAACATTGTCGACTGCCTGCTCATGAACACCTTCCTCACCTCCCAGCATCCTCCGTCGACGCGATGCTCTCGACCCCGACGGTCTCTTCACTATCAAGCAGCACAGCTTGGTCGCGAACATCCTCCCCTAAGGTATGAGCATGAAAACGTTTAAGTGGAGACCCGGTCTCGCGCTCCCTCTCCTCCGAATAAATCACTTCTCTTTTCCTCTTAAGTCTTTGGGGAGCAGGGAAGATCGAGACTTGAGCCTCTTTCCCCTCAACAATTCCTGTACCTTGCTTCATTGGACCCACTGTCCAACCTTCAAGGAGGCTCGCGTCGTCGTCCACGTAAGTGCCGATTGGAGGAGGAACGTACTCAGGAAGCTCCCCCGAATAGCCGCAAAAGTCTGAAGGATCATAAGGAAACTTAGGCACTCGGTGTTTCTTGAGTTGGCCCTTGAGCGAGGTAATCAGAAGGACGCTGCGAGTCGTGCTGATGAAGTCAATACGATCTTGCTCACGATAGCTTGAAGCGTATTGGGCAGCTCCTTCGCGACGGGCGCGGGCTATGGCTTCAGTCATTTCCTGCCTCAACGTGCCCATCGCCGTCTCGTGATTATGTTTTTCCACCTTGGCCGCAATCTCCATCTCGCCCACCTTCTTGACCAGCTCAGCATTCTTCGTCTTTTGCGCCTCCAAGGCTTGTCTTGCCTTGTCGCATGCAGATTTATGCTCGCGACTCTGCTCTATAATGGCCTCATAATGCTTCTCCACACTCTTCTTTGCATCCTCGACAGTAAGGCCATATTGCCCTATGGCTTCAAAGAAGAGCATCCCCTACAACCAAAAGATAAGGAAAAATTAGAAAGCACCAAGTGAAAGTAACAAAGAAAACAAAGCACAAAGACTCACCGCGAGAGCAACCGTAGAAATTCCCGCACCACCACGAATGACGCCCTCAAGGCATTCGGGAATCTCAGGAAGGCAGGGACGATCCTTACCGAAGAACTTCCTCACAGTCTCCTCGTCGAGAAAGATTGAATCCTCCTCGGACGAGCCCCGAGGAAGGACATTCCCATGTTCCTCGCGAACCATCGGTTGCTTGCCCTTCGCGGCTGCCGATGCTCGTTCCGTTGCAACCCCAGAGTTTGAAGCAGGTATTCCTCTAGGCCTTGGGGGAAGGATGATTTTCACCGGAGTTGGAGTTCTTGCGCTTGGGCTTGAGGGCCTGAGCGTCACCAGGAGCAGAGGCCTTGGGCTTGGTCGCGGTCTTCTTGGTGCGACCTTTGCCTTTTGCAGCAGGGACGGGGGTCTCATCTATAAGATCATCATCGAAGGAATCATCAGAGCTGTCAAGGTTGGGAAGTTTGGAGAAGAAATTCTTGCCTGAAAAGAATGGAAATTAAAGCATTAGTACGCGAAGTTTATAAGAAATACAAAGAGCAAAAACGCTCGCGACTACGAAAATACCATAGTGGTGTTCAAGACTTAAGCCTCGTTGGGCTAATACTTCGGGAGTAATGCATCTCGTGAAGATGCGTTTAGACGAGAGGTCTGAAAAGTCGTGATACTTCGCGATGAGACTATCCTTTTTAGCTTGGGTCCAGTTCCCAGCCTTGGGCTGGGCAGCGATCTCAGCAATCTTAATGGAGAATCCCGAGTTCGGAGGCGGCCGAATAAGAAACCAATCAGTTTTCCATTTGGTGATCCGAGGTGGAGCATCCCACTCAGTCGCCCCAAGTTTAAAGGCCGTAAACATTCCTTCTTCATCGGGAGCCTTATGTGAATTGAACATGAGAAAGAAATGGCAAGGATTGGGCTTCACGCCTATGTCTTGACATCTAATCGTATAAATGACGACGATGCGCCAGAAGTTGGGATGCATCTGAGCAGGGCTGTAGCCTAATTGTTTCAGGAGCTTCCGAGCAAAATTCGTAAGAGGAATCCTAAAGCCTGCCATAAGAGATGAGCGACTAATCACGAAGAAAGATCCATATTCATCGAGAGAAGTCCCTCCGGAAGAGGGCAACGCGAGAATGGTACCTTCCGGAAACGGATAGGCATCGGCTATGGCCCTAAGGTCACACAATTGGAGAGTAGTGGTAAGAGCGGTGAACTTATTGCCGAGATTCTTGGCTTTGGAAAAACGAACGCGACGAGTCAAAATCTGTACAAGACTCGCGGGTTTAGTGAGCCAATCATCAATCTCTATACGGGGGAGATCACCTTGCCAAGTATAATAATCCCCCTCGTCTCCAAAACCGAAGTCCCCGTCTTCGGGATTCTGGGCGGGAGGAGAATTATTACTGCTACCTGCATCGGGTCACGATGTGGAAGGACCAACGACGTCTTTATTTCGGGAAGAATGGCATGTGTAATGAAGAAGAAAAGGAGAAGGATGTTAGTTCTCCAGGGCAGGAATACGAAACGCGAGGATAAAGGATAAGCCTCGCGAGCCATAAAGTTAAAAACAAAGAGATCCCTAGAAAACGAAAAAAGAAAGATCTGAGGAGAAGTTGAAAGGGCACGAGGATGAATATTGAGAACGAACATCAGAATATGAAGAACTCATGGAACCAAAGGTCGAAAACTCTAAGGGCCCCAAATAGGAAATGGCAAAAGAAGATTAGAATTTGGAAAGGAAAGGGGCGGCACCACCCTTAGAAAAGCCGATGAGGAGGCGGAGAGGTCCATCGGACCACCATAAAAATCTAGTCGGAAGCTCCAAATACATATAACAATGGCGAAAATGTGCAAAAATCAAGAGCGGACATAGCAATAAACACGAAATAAACAGCGTAAAGGGGACTAGAAGCATAACATACCTGCCATTTGCGGTTTATTTGCTCGATTGAATGAAGAAAGGAGGATCTGAGTAATATTATTGCAGAGGTTTTTACAGAGGCTTATGAAGGAGCGAAGTGGAGGAGAAAGAGGAAAAATACGATTCGACTGGTTTATATAGAAAAGAGAGAAGAGCCAGATGGTTGACACGTGTCACAAGATGTCAGAGCGCGGGAGACGAAGCGTCACATATTTAAAATTCAAAATTCAAAATAAGCGCGATGTAAAGTAAGCGTCGCGAGCGAAAATCAAGTAAAGAATCCCCAGAACGAAACCTGAGATCCCGGCTTCATGAAAGACTACACAAGCCTTGCATTCGCGAAGAACAAGGACTTGGGGGGCTGGATGTTGGACCCGGTTCTCAGGTCGTGAGCCAAACGGGCTCGCGACGGCCCATAGTGTAACGAAGGCCCAAACACCATTAAGAGACTCGGGAGAATAAGGCCCAATAAGCAAAGCCCAATAAGCCAGGAGAGCGAGATCGGATATAGTGGGGCCCGCGACCTGGATATAAAGCGTAACAGAAAGGAGAGAGAGAGAGAGAGAGAGGCATCTTTTGGCATTTGAGGCATTTTACCCCTTGAGCAAGAGAGAAACACTTAGGAGACGAAGCTTTCCCCTCAGAATCGTCTTCTTCCTCCCGATTCATCTCTGTTCATAGAGAATCGGATGATCGGTACTTAAATTATGACTCTCGGTACCGTATTCGTGCTTTCGATATGAAGATTGTTGCATTTGGTTGAGATTCATCAGTTTACTGTTTCATTGGTTTGGTTCGTGAGGTTTCATGGTTTAAAAGTGTATTTTGATCGTTATTCCCTTTTCTTTGGTTATTATTTGGTGTTATTGAGCTCGTTACTCTCATTTGGTCGTGATCAGTACTGACTTGGGCGTCGGAGAGCCAAATCTGGGGGTTCATCCTTCCGGTTTGGTTGCGCAGGTACTTTGGAGCTCAAGAACACGAAGAACAGTGCAAGAAGAGAAGTTTTGATCCAAAAGAAGATGGAATCCAAGTTGTTGTTCCAGTTGGCGTGAAGGAGTTCTCCAGTATTTGAAGATTATTTGCTGGTCAAACCTCGCGAGGTGTTGATTGCGAGGTCGCGAACACCCGGGCTCCAACAAGTGGTTCTATCTCCGGCTTATTGACCGAAATGCTCGTTGTCATTGTACATCATCATCTCTCATCCCTTATGTGAAATCTGATCTGAAAAATTCTCCCTCCTCTCTCTAAAACCACTTTGATCAATTTCAAGAGCGAATTTCAGTCGAACTTGGTGCAGAAGCAATCTCGGATGATTCAAGAGCCTAAATCGTAGTTGATTCCCACTCGATTCAGAGAAATCTCGCTTCAAATCAACTCATTGTTGTTCCGGATGATGTCGATGACCTAATTCAAATGTTTTCTGGCCAAATTGCCTTTTTTGTTGACCTATTTAGTAATCCGGAAGTTTTTTTGTGCCAATTCAAGATGAGGACTAAGCTTGAACGATTTCAATGTATATTTTGTTTGGATTTATCCTTTAAAATTAAAAAAGGGCGCAAAACGGAACTACGAAATGTTCGCGATATGTAGGCACTTTATCGAAAAAAATTCTCGATATATGTTCGATTTGAACATGATTTCCACAATAAGCACTATTTTCATCTTCGGAAAAGGTCCAAGATAGAGGGCCATGTCCGTTATTGGGGAGCATGAACTTTTTAAATGATTCACGCGTTGACAATTTTATAATTTTATTTTTTTATTTTGTAAACTTGGCCTGAATGAACATGGTCGTTGTATTATGATTAATACTTCATGTTTATATGCTACACTTAATGTACATTATGGTTAATACTTGTATACCAGTATATGTTTACATATTATGGTTTCATTTTGACAAATGTAGTGCGAGCAACTTTAGCCTTTATTAACGGTGCTGTATTTTCGTACAATAGTAGCAGATTTTGACAAGTTTACACATAATTATTACAATAAGAGTCCATTGTTTTCATGTTCTTAAAGCACTTGAATACAATATGAGCTGCGTTACACCAGACTGGGATGCCAAAGTCTTGCTGCTGGTTTATACAGGAAGTTGTTCAACCCCTGAAATTTGATCAAATAGAGATTCCACTTCATTTGTATTCACTTCATCTATGCTTGCTGGCTTCCATTTTGGGTTCTGCAAGGACAATTAATTACAGCGGATAATTACGTGGGGAAGAATAAGCAATAACAATGCTTGATGACGTTCAAGACTACGGGTCAAGAATAATCACCTGATCCTTGTCAACCAGTACTGCACGAACGCCTTCCACAAAATCATCTCTTAGCGAGGACCTCAGAGCAACTCTATATTCAGCTTTCATAACTCCATTCAGCTAAATCCAAAGATTTTAAAACACAGCATTATGGGATAGAAATACTACAAGTGACAAACAGAGAAGAAGGCTGAGGCAAAAACAATTGAGATACCCACATTTGATAAATCGCTGTCCTGCTTTCCTTGTGCAGATGCAACCTTGGAGAAATACTTCTGAGTTAGGCACAAAGAGAAGGGAGCGCCTTTTCCAAGCCCTACCAAAGCTTCCTTTGCCCATTCTGCCACTGCCATTATGATGAAATTTTCATTAATTACACCTTAGTGTTCCATCAATTAATTGTCAGCATAGGAACATGAAAACTGAAAACAGCCATTTAAGTAGAAAGACAAAAATACTGCTCAAGCACGCCTCTCCTATTTCATTTTCAAATTATTGAAGTAGTAGAATTTCTAGTCTAATTGGGTGAAACATTCGGAAGCTAATCAATGTTGTCTTAATATGAGCGAAATTTTCTAAAACGACCGATATAATCAGAGTGAGTAACTTATAAGTTACAACTGTATGAGGACAATTTTCAAATCAAGGACTATCATATTTGCTTGAAAACCAACGAAAACAGCTTACGTGGTTTACGCTGAATACTAACCCACCCACCAAAACAGAAAGAGAGTTACCTGTGGTATCAGATGACAGCTGGTGCTTTTTGAGATCATCCACTATCTCAGTCAGTGGCTTATTTGCATTGAATGTTGAAACAATATGTGGCAAAAGCACCTTCAATTGTGCCTCAGATTCGGGCTCACTGCTGTATTTTGACAATAATGCTGCAACATCCTGGTGAGCATCTGTAGAACTGCAGAAAGCCACAAGCTTATATTAGATATACATTTCCTAAATCATCAGTTTTGTAGAAATCGGTCCACTTCAAACCTCTATGCATTACTGATGCACGATATATGCTAAGAACAGTAAAGTCGAACACACATTGTAACTAAAATATATGTACTATATTAAAGCTGCACAGGCTCACTGATTCTAATGTGTCGTCATGCAGAAGTCACAAAACATCTAATGAGGTACCAAATCAACTAAGTTGTACATAATAATTTAATGATACAGATAGTCTGCAAAAAATAGCTTATGTGGCTAATGGGCATTACAGTGTTGCTGACAGAAGATCATCCTTCAAAGAACCTAGATTTCCTGAAGGAACGTAATGTGTTCCAAGACCTACATAAAGGGCATCTGATGGTGTAGAAATTCGCTTGCCAGTCAGACCAAGATAAGCACCTGCATCCAAAGACTTAGCTCATGTGATGAGGTCAATACATTATTGTCGTTCTAATATAGCAAATTATACAGGAAACAAAGCAACTACACAGTTTGTCAGTTCCTCAGTTGCCTATAGGATGATGATTAATACTACATTATCATGAGTTTACTAGATGGAAAACAGCTCACCTACGGATCCTTCTCCAGGGCTTTTTGCAGCTATATATGAAAACCCAACATCAGGAAACAAGCCGATACCATTTTCTGGCATGGCAAGGAGAGTCCTCTAATACAAATCATGAGAAAACTTAGTAGTTAGATAAAAAAAATGTTGCAGTGATTTTGTTAATAGGAAACCTATTATACAAAATAAATGAAGTCCAACAATACCTCTGTTATGATACGGTAACGACCATGACCTGAAAGACCAATTCCAAACCCCATGGTTATGCCGTCCATCAAACTTATATACGGTTTTCGGTACTCGGATATCTTGCATATCAGAGTATATTCTGCTGTGAAAATCTACAAAAAGAAAAAGATGCAGAACTCCTAAGCATCATCATCAATAGAAATTATATCTAAAAAGGGAATTAATAAAAAAAAATGAAGAATCAAACAGATTGAACTACAACCATAGGCTTCGACCAAAAGAGGGAGAAAAAGCCCAGATAAGATGAAAATACTTATATGTCAGAAGAGAAGACACGGAAAGGAATCATGATTCGGAGAGCTTTAACTACCAAAACATTATAATAGCAATGTCAAGCTAACTCTTCATCTAAGAAAGACGCACCTCCTAAGAGTTCATATCAAACTAATGTCAGCTGAAACAGGATAAGTGTTTCAGAGAATTTTTACTAATAGTTGTTGTGATACAATAATCTAGGTCAACTCTAGGTTTGACAGCGCCGGTTTTCCATAAAAACGGCGTAAGGAAACTAGATTATTCCCCTTTCCTAATATGTATTCCAGTGCAGCATGTTTCAGTTTGCATATTAGAACTTGAGAAATGGGTATGAATTTGTGCGATGTTTCACAGTTTGCATAACCCCTCTGTTATTTCAAGGAATGTGTCTTTGGTCAAAATCTAAATCTGGCTCACATCACCACCTGTGGATGATCTAACCCTTTAATTTTACCATGTAAGTACCAGTCATTGATTGCAACAGAAAGACAATTTCAAGAAACATACAGAAAAAACATACGGAATGTAATAATGGTAGAAAATTAAGATAAAAAGGCAACGAGAAAAGAAAAAATAAATAGAAGAATGGAACAAAATGCAATGCAGCAAAGATTCTAGTCTGTTACATAAAAATAATAAAGTCACCTTCTGGACAAGAGGAGTGCTCTTGTCTTTTTGAATTTCAGCAACAACCCCCTTAATATCCATTCCTGCATTTGGTGAGATTTAATTACCGTTGAGTCCTTACCAGTTAATCTCAAACAAAACAAAATATGAAAGATGCAAAAGTAACAACACAATAAGATGGGAAAATTGATTTTTGCAGACAGGAACGAAATAAAATTCTAAGTCATGAAATCTGAATAGAATTTTTCATCAGTTACCAGCACAGAAGGCCCGCTGTGAACTCCCCTCAACAAGGACGCACTTCACTGCTGGATCCTCTTCCCATTGGTCAAGAAAGCTTTTGTATTTAATGTCCATGTCTGCACCATGGACACATGTGATCACATCAAAAAAGATATAACACCAAGTTCATGCGAATATACATAGAACGAAACTAGTAAGTAGTAACAATAACATGAATCTCACAACTGTCCCCAGGAATCTAATGGCAATACCACTATTACAACCCCAATAAATTCAGTATGACAGAAATTTCAACATAGCCCAACCATGAACAGAAGCATCAGTAACTCAACAAAGTAAATATATAGTTAACCAAATGAGCAAATATAGATTCAGATAGTCACAATAAAGCTCCAAGTGGACAGTGCATGTGTTAGACAATCAAATTTCCCACAAATCAATTGTATGTGCAATTCTCAAATTTCCCACATGAGGATTGAGGAGTATTTCACAGAAACAAAAGTGAACCCCAAAAATCATGAATATAATTAGCAACACAAACCCAAGATTGGGGCATTTCTTATCGTAATTGGGGAAAGAGCTGAGTAAATAGACAAGAATGCGACCTAAATTCATGGCATTGAGAGCCTTGGGACGATCGAGGGTGATGACGGCAACACCATTAGGGTGAACGCTTCCCTTGACGAAATCGTCGGAGGACATGGCGGCGAAAGATGATCGGCGATGAGAGAGGAAGATGGAGGAAGTGGCAGCGAAGTGGAGAGAAGGTGAAGAAGATGTGTTGAGAAAGCGAGAAGCATGTAGAAGCTGCTTTAGCATAGTTTTGTGACTGACGACTGTGAGGTTAGAATGTTAGCCAGCGAAGGTCGCAACGGACAAAGCTGAGACTGACTGCAGGCCAGCTGCTATTTTAAGTTAACACTAATACACACAAAAAGACCCGGACCGGAAATCCGCGGTCCACATATTTCAGAAATTTCGCGGTTCGGTCTGATCCAGGACAGAAAATCCGGATAAAAAAATTTTGAAAAAAATTGTTAAAGAATTTAAATTTTTTTATAATTTTTATAAAGAAAAAACCCGGTCCGGTCCCCGGTCCATGAATTTGAAATATTCCGGTCCGGTCCCCGGTCCAAGAGTTTAAGAAATTGCGGTCCGTCCGTCCGGACCTACCCGGGAAATTCCGGTCCGGTTCGGACCGGTTGTGCAACCCTAATTTTAAGTTAACACTAAAAAAACGTGACAAATGGAGAAAGAAGGTTAAGGGTTTGTTCGGAAAGGCATATTTTTTAGTCGACTAAATGTGAATGAAGTTGCTGAGATCTACCAAGGTGAAGCGAAATTGGCATGATCGGTAAGCTTGAAGAACTTTGATGGAGGGGCTGAAGAAGACTGAAGGGAGTTGAGGATTTTGACGAAATCACATCCTTCTCCATCCCCTAACCTTTTAAGGTAATAAACAGATCAGTTACCAAAGGTTAGGCTAGTCTCCGTTGATATGACGTTTGTATTTGATGTAATTTTGAAGTGATTTTATGAAAATAGGCATATCTTAATGAATCTAGAGTTAAGAGATTTTTCTAAAAGCCCTAAATGATAGTAACCCTAATTGTATTATTGATGCGGAACTAAGCCGCTGTTGTCCGATCTAGACACCAAACCTCGAACAGAAACTCGAACAGAGAAGAAAGGCGGAATTAGAATGAGATGAAAGAAGGATAAGTCGAATGATAGGCCAATTGGAACCAAATCAAACAACGATAAAACCCCTGAACTTAAGAACAAGAACCTTACCGAATGATGAAGAAACCCCAATGGATGATTACAACCAAACACAATGACTATGGTGGGTCAAGGCACCTGGAGGATGCTCTATGGAGTCCCGATAGCACCAACCTTATGGAGGAGATTGAAAAACACAAGTACAACTAGGGCGAGTTCAACAACAATACACACGGGGCACTCTTCTCACAAAAGCTCTCTTTTGGGAGGAAAAACGATAAATGTTGTATTCAATATCAAAGTCTGGGGGGGCTAAACAATAACTAGGGCAAACCTTATATAGGGTTCATAAGGATGTCAATTAAAAGAAATAAAGCAATAAAAGTATTTCCTAAAAATAGCTAAAAACCAATTAAAAGAAATAATCCCGAAAACAATCAAAACAAGATAATCTCGGAAGTCTTCAGCAGGGAATCCGCGGGCGCGGAAAAGGAGCCGCGGTCGCGGATTTAGTTCTGCGAATCAATGGAATCAGCCCGCGATCCGCGGTCGCGGATTTGTAGACATGTCGCTGACAGCTCTTTTTGAAACGGCTCGTTCTCTCTCGTCCGAGATCGGAATTGAGCGATTCCAAAGCCTAGAGTTTCGTCTTGAAGTCTAGTTTATTTCATCTTCAGTACTTGAATTCTCATCTTGACTCGAACCGGATCTCTACGAGCTTGAATGGCTACAATACGAGCTCGGGCTACTATCAATGACTTGAATGATGGCTCATAGCGATCTTTAGCCCTAGCTCCAGTGGTTAGCACATCTTTAGATTTAGGACGAGGCGTCCTTGATGATAACTCAGATGCTCCCGCATCATTCTCCCCTTCTTGAAAAGGATTCGACCTCGAATCATATTTGATATGAATGATTGAACGATCTTCATAGGCGTCATCCTCTTTGATGCACAACTTCCTCTTGAATGTCTTGAGTGCATAGCTCCACCTTGAGGAAACGATGGATTGTTGCTGGAGTGCATTGCTTCCCTTCATCCCTTTAGCTCCTTTGTCCTTATCCTTCCTTTTGTCATACTTATCAGTGACCTGCAAAAGAACCATAGGTGGAAGAACAACATCTTTTCTAGGAAATGTAAACGAATAACAACTAGCAAAACCATCATGAGCAACTCTCTTATCATACTGCCATGGATATTCCAATAAAAGTTGACAAGCTTGCATAGGCACAACATCACATGAAATAGTATCATCACAATGTCCTAATGTCATGGCTTCCTTAACATGCTTGTTCAAAATCACATCAACACAATCAATCATCCAATGCAGTTTTAAAGGACTAGGGTAGCATAATGAAGTAATTTGCAATTTAGTATTCAATTCCATGCTAGCAATATTACCACAACTACCTTCATCAATAATCATGTTGCAATCCTCAACTTTATCTAGACAATGAGTTTCTCCTAGAATTTCAACACAATGAGCAGTTTGTACATGCAAATCCTTCCTATCAATCAATGAATCAACATGCTCATAATCAATTTCAACCTCATTATCTAAATCAGTTTTAGGATCATCAATACAAACAACATCGTCAATAATATCACCTATTTCATATTCAATCTCAATTTGTTCTAGGTGATTAAGCATATCAGGACAATCATTAATCATATGGCCTTTCCCTCTACATTTGAAACACTCAATATCTCTAGATCTAGTAGAAGGGTTAGAAGTACTTCCCTGGGTCCAAGTTTGGCTCGTGGTGCAGCCGGAGGGGTGTCACTTCTTGGTCTATCCCTATCTCCTTCTAGCTCCTTGGAAGAGGCATCTCGTCCATAATAAGAATCCTTACGTCCTTGCTGATTTTTCCAAGTGTTGGAAGAACCATGTGCATTCCTATTCCCTTGATTCCTATACTTAGTCTTCCTTTCCACTTTGATGGCTAAGTGCAGCAACTCAGCCATAGAACTATATAGAAACATTTCAATTTCATTAGCCAAAAATGAATTGAGAATACCTTGCCATTGTCGCTTCTTCATCCTCAATCACATTGGCCCTGACCATGGCTATTTGCATAACATTAAAGGTCTCTTCTACTCCCATTGATCCTTGTTTCAAATTCTCAAGTCGCTGTAGAAGCTCTCTAGTGTAGTGTGGGGGAATAAATCGAGCTCTCATCTTCCTCTTCATTAAGTCCCAAGTAGCAATGGGATAATCTCCATTTCCAACTCGAGCTTTCACTAATTTGTCCCACCAAACTAGAGCATAGCCATAAAACTCCAAAGATGCAAGTCGCACCTTCTTATGCTCGGGAAAGTTGTGACAATTCCAGATTTGCTCAATCTTCGTCTCCCACTCCATGTAGACAACTGGATCACACTTGCCCTCAAAACTTGGGATCTTCACCTTGATCTTCCCAACTCCATTTTGCTCAGGCTCTCTTCTCCTTCCTTGGTACCCTCCTTGTTGGCAATAGGATCGCCATACTTCATTCTCATCATACTCCTTTTCAAAATATGCATCATCATCTAAAGCCTGAAATCTATCAAAACGATTAGTAGCATTGTATCTATTAGAATGACGTAAAGGAGCATTAGGAGTGTGATATCGCTCCCTTAGAGCTGGAATTTCAGCACTCCCAGGGGTACCATGGTAGCGTTTATGATGAAGCTCATGTCTGATGGTTGTAGTAAGTCCACTAACAAACCTTTCACTAAATTTGTCCAAGGAGTTCATCAACTCCAGGGTGACATGGCTAGTTGTCGGGTCCCTTGGGGGTCTCCTTTTGGGATAAACTAACTTGTCCATTATCAAAGAAAAGACTAACACGGAACAATGTTAAGTGAGTGTAAATGAAAACAACTCGCAAGTGTTTACTCTCGTATGTTTTCCTCTGCACTTTCTCTCAATTGTTGTTGTAACAAGCTTTTATTGATGAATTGCCTTGTATGGATCAATAACCCAATAGATTGAAACTAACAAGCTCCTAGCACTTAATATGAGTGATGGTAGAGATGGAGATGGCTAGTGTAGGGGCGGGGTTTCAACTTCAAGGCTCTGACTCAAAACAAAAATGACTCAACGAAAGAAAGAAACAAAGACTCAAAAACGTTTGCAAGAATGTAAATGCAAACAACTAATATGGCTCAAGTTTGAATTCAAGAGGGTCAAAAAGGAAGCGTACCTTAACTTGTCCCGACTGGTGTCGATGAAGGATCGAAGACAGAGTCGAGAGGGCTAGGTAGTAATAGGGATGGCTCGTAGCTGTAGTAACAGGGCAAACTGAGGCAGTAGAAGATCCGCGGTCGCGGTTCTGGGTGCCGCGGTCGCGGATTTAGGTTCTGGGGCAACAGTGCGATTTCCGCGATCGTGGGTGGAATTCCGCGGTCGCGGGTGAGATTCCTCGGTCGCGGTTCGTGTCTTGCGGCCTAAAACTCCTTCGTCTTCGTTCGTGCTCGTGGCAATCCCGATTCCTCCGATTTCTTGAATTCCGACTCAAACAATATCAAACTAGACTTTGACTCAACAAAACGTAAAATAAAATGCTGACTTTGAGACTTTTCGATTTCTCTTTTTTTTTTTATGATTTTTTTTTTTTGTCTCAGCAAAAACGAAAATTACAGACTCGATATGAGATGTTAATCTCAATAAAAATTAAAAATAAATAAAATAACAACTAACTTGATTTCCTTGTTGAAGAGATAAGATTTTCCTTCTAGAAGATAAGATTATACTTCCTTGAAGATCTTGTTTGGGCTCCAAGGCAAGAAATTCCAGCCATTTCTTAGGGTTTCTGATGGCTGCGTTTTTTGTAGAGATGGATGAATTTGTGATGGGTGAAGGGATGAATGGATTTTGGGACAAAGGTGCTCCAAACTGCAATCTTTCGATCTCCACCAACACGAATCGATCCAAGCTTCTTGTACACAACCTGAAACAGACTCAACAAGAAAGATCAAAGTACTAGAAGACTCAAAATCAATTTCTGAAAGAAACTGACAAACAGGCAAACAAAACTGACTCCTTTTTTTGTGATTTTCTGGATAAGGGTCTCTTGATGTTCTCGTGAAGACAGATGGTGTCAACACACCTCTGATACCAATATGATGTGGGGATAAGCCGCTGTTGTCCGATCTAGACACCAAACCTCGAACAGAGAAGAAAGGCGGAATTAGAATGAGATGAAAGAAGGATAAGTCGAATGATAGGCCAATTGGAACCAAATCAAACAACGATAAAACCCCTGAACTTAAGAACAAGAACCTTACCGAATGATGAAGAAACCCCAATGGATGATTACAACCAAACACAATGACTATGGTGGGTCAAGGCACCTGGAGGATGCTCTATGGAGTCCCGATAGCACCAACCTTATGGAGGAGATTGAAAAACACAAGTACAACTAGGGCGAGTTCAACAACAATGCACACGGGGCACTCTTCTCACAAAAGCTCTCTTTTGGGAGGAAAAACGATAAACGTTGTATTCAATATCAAAGTCTGGGGGGGGGGGGCTAAACAATAACTAGGGTAAACCTTATATAGGGTTCATAAGGATGCCAATTAAAAGAAATAAAGCAATAAAAGTATTTCCTAAAAATAGCTAAAAACCAATTAAAAGAAATAATCCCGGAAACAATCAAAACAAGATAATCTCGAAAGTCTTCAGCAGGGAATCCGCGGGCGCGGAAAAGGAGCCGCAGTCGCGGATGTAGTTCTGCGAATCAATGGAATCAGCCCGCGATCCGCGGTCGCGGATTTGTAGACATGTCGCCGACAGCTCTTTTTGAAACGGCTCGTTCTCTCTCGTCCGAGATCGGAATTGAGCGATTCTAAAGCCTTGAGTTTCGTCTTGAAGTCTAGTTTATTTCATCTTCAGTACTTGACTTCTCATCTTGACTCGAACCGGATCTCTACGAGCTTGAATGGCTACAATACGAGTTCGGGCTACTATCAATGACTTGAATGATGGCTCATAGCGATCTTTAGCCCTAGCTCCAGTGGTTAGCACATCTTTAGATTTAGGACGAGACGTCCTTGATGATAACTTAGATGCTCTGCATCAATTATAGATGAGGTCGAAATGCTGCGACAATGCCCACAAAGAAAAATTCAAGTAAAGAAAGGGTTGTGGTTGGGCTAGGTCGAAAAAGGATAAAGAAACAAAGATTGTCCAAGGATGGTGGAGAAGCCCATGCTTTTAAGCCGCCAATTGGTGCTACTTGTGTTGGCTATGGCGGTTGGAGGTTAAGGCGAATATAAAAACCTATTATGCACATGTTATAATTAAGGGTATAATTGTATATTGGGTATAAATCGAGGGGCTGAGAGTTAATGTGCGCCAAGAAAGAGCGCTCTATATTTATTACGCAAGTATTCTAAGAACTAAATTAAGATAATATCTTCAATAATAGTATGCAATACAGAAGCAACTCTATCTACATTCTCTAAAATTATAGGTTTTGTTTGGAAATTGATAATGCCATTATTTGGCATTAATGTACCACTTTTGGCAATATAATGTGAAAAGGTAGCATTATAATATTCAATATACATGATATGATGATATCATTGCTTATATATTGTTCCTAGAGAAATTCTGTGAGTGAATAAATATACCATTTAGCTAGGAATCTATAAACAAAATAGAGTTTGTTCTTTGCAGATACATAAATCACATTGAACGTCTCCGTTCATCAACATTATGTCCATGGAAAGGTTCTATATATGCAGTGATTCATACTCTGATGCTCTGAAAGATGAACAGTGGCGGATTCAGGGGGGCGCTTGAGGGTGCGGCCGCGCCTCCTTCACTCCCAAGAACCTCCGATTTTAGGTATGGAGTCGGAGACCCAAATGTTACCGCACCTCCTTGATCTGTTAATCCTTGGAGGAGGCGGAGTGAGTCGGGGAAGGAGATGGAGAAGACGACTAGTGATCCTTTTAGTTTACATTGCTGGGCTGCTTATTTTTGAAGTCCAAAGATCTAAAATGAGAGGTCTATTTAAATTTAAAACTCATCAGAAATTTTTAAAGAAGAAAAAGAAGCCCACCACTTTTATAGTTATATAAAGATATATAAAATGTACTAACATGTAGTATTTTTTTGGGTCATCTGACGTACTAACAATAACATGTTGGATTTTGAGTACTTGAGATAAAACACACCAATAAATCAATAAATTTGATGGAATAGGTTTCCAATAAAAGAAAAAAGTGAAAGAATTTTTTTTTAAGATTATAAATTTCAGTAAGTTTTCTAAAAGCGATATTTACTTACAGTAAAATTAAGGTCAAAACATTAACAAAAAATACACTAATTACGAGAAAAAAATTCCGCCCCTCCTCCAAACAAATCCTGGCTCCGCTACTGAAGATGAAGATAAAGAGAATCATTGTGATCCTGAACTAGATTTGAGTTTGTCATGAATAATAGCCAGATGAAAAAATTGATACCAATAAAAATCTTGATAGAAATCCATAGAGACAAAAACGTGAATGACTTACAATCAACAACAAAAGATCTTTTAGAGGGCTATACAACAACATAAAAGCCTTAAAAAACAAACTTCTAACGGTCTTGATTCAGAACTAATCCTCTACTTCACAACTCTTTGTGAATAATAAATATACTTAATGGAATACAAGATCAAGCATTGTGTCTTTTGAAGAGGTTAAGACGACTATCACTCAATTTGGAGGCATTGGTTGCCTTCTTGTATTCTCTCCAAGTAAAGCTTTTGAATTTGTATTTTGCATCGTGCACCAGTTGCGAGAGAGGCGAGATCCATGTGTCGAGGGGTGGTGCTCCAAAATACAACATAGACATCCTCCTCTTCGGCATAGTTCCCACCACTCTATGTTTCACGCTCTTGAATCTCATGTTCGTCATCACCTTTATTAGTTAAGACCATTACAAATGGCAGTTACAAGAATGTCATAATTTATGTGAACAAATTAACCAAATAGTCTTAAAGTTAAGATCATTTATGATGCAATATCTCATATATAAAGAAGAATACAACGCTGAAATTGTCAAGTTTGGCTTGTAATCCTTTATAAGGATTAGATTTCTACCCTAGCTATCTTTAAGCTTGTGATCTGAATCTATCTTTAAAATCTTAATTTGTCAAAATCTTAAGTTGGATCTTACTGGATCTCATAAGATCAATAGAATCTTACGGTTTTAAGGTTCAAATGAGATTCTAACGCTGAAATTGTTTGAGCTACCAATGTCTATTTTAAAACTTAAATATGTCCATGTTTCCACCCTAGCTATAACTAATATTTCCCTCTATACATCTCTCTCGTGTATACAACCTCGAAGTCTCAAAGTTTCACACAAGCGTGTTCAGAGATCACAAACCCCCCGAAGTCCCATAGTTTTGAGATCTCCAACTCTCACTTATAGAGTCATTTTTCTCTTGAATATGTAACACCCCGTGTTTGTAATCCTTTATAAGGATTAGATTGTCACCCATGTCAACAAGAGCTCTTCCTTTTCCTGGTTCGAGTGGGGACAAAGAACTAGGAAATTAAGCGTGCTAGGGTGGGAGTAGTCCTGAGATGCGTTACCTCCTGGGAAGTTCCCACGTTGACATAGGGATAACGCTTCTAAGTCTTAGGCCGTACAAATGGTATCAGAGCCGACTCTGGGTTCCGAGTGGGCTTAGCCAGCTGCTTGACCTAGAGGGTGGTCTTTTAGCTTGGAGGGCCTTGACGAGGTCGTCAAGGGTTTAAGTTGGGGTGATTGTAACAACCCGTGGTTGTAATCCTTTATAAGGATTAGATTTCTACCCATGTCAACAAGAGATCTTCTTTTTCCTAATTCGAGTGAGGACAAAGAACTAGAAAGTTAAGCGTGCTAGGGTGGGAGATGTCCTGGGATGGGTGACCTCTTGGGAAGTTCCCACGTTGACATGGAGATAACGCTTCTAAATCTTAGGCCTTACAAATGGTATCAGAGCCAACTCTGGGTTCTGAGCGGGATTAGCCGTAGTGTAGCTGCTCGACCAAGAGGGTGGTCTTTGGGCTCGGCGGGCCTTGACGAGGCCGTCAAGGGTTTAAGTGGGGGTGATTGTAACACCCCGTGTTTGTAATCCTTTATAAGGATTAAATTGCTACCTATGTCAACAAGAGTTCTTCCTATTCCAGGTTCGAGTGAGGACAAATAACTAGGAAGTTAAGCGTGCTAGGGTAGAAGTAGTCATGGGATGGGTAACCTCCTGGGAAATTCCCACGTTGACATGAGGATAGCGCTTCTAAGGCTTAGGCCTTACAAATGGTATCAGAGCCAACTCTGGGTTCCGAGTGGGCTTAGCCGTAGTGTAGTTGCCCGATCCGGAGGGTGGTCTTTGGGCTTAGAGGGCCTTGACGAGGTCGTCAAGGGTTTAAGTGGGGTTGATTGTAACACCCTGTGTTTGTAATCCTTTATAAGGATTAGATTGCTACTCATATCAACAAGAGCTCTTCCTTTTCCTTGTTCGAGTTGTGACAAAGAACTAGGAAATAAAGCGTGCTAGAGTGGGAGTAGTCCTGGGATGGGTGACCTCCTGGGAAGTTCTCACGTTGACATAGGGATAGCACTTCTAAGTCTTAGGCCTTACAAATGCTATCAGAGCCAACTTTGGGTTCCGAGTGGGCTTAGCCAGCTGCTCGACCTAGAGTGTGGTCTTTGGGCTTGGCGGGCCTTGACGAGGTCGTCAAGGGTTTAAGTTGGGGTGATTGTAACACCCCGTGTTTGTAATCCTTTATAAGGATTAGATTCTTACCTATGTCAACAAGAACTCTTCCTTTTCCTAATTTGAGTGAGGACAAAAAACTAGGAAGTTAAGTGTGCTAGGGTGGGAGTAGTCCTGGAATGGGTAACCTCCTGAGAAGTTCCAACGTTGACATGGGATAGAAATTCTAAGGCTTGTTGAAGATTGGTTGTTCATGATGGGCTTGTCGAAGCATGGCTCGCATTTGGAAGTATTAGTATAGAAATGGATTTATTCGAGTCAAGCATTGAGAGACATAAAGTGAACGGCGTTGCAAGAGAGAAATCAGGAAGGATTTGGAAAAGTCAAGTGACATAGTTCTGATTCTGAGTTTGAAACTGGGATGAATCGGAATCTGATAGGTCCGGTTCTAGAAGAAGGAAGAAAGGTAAGAAATTGAAGAGAATGATGATGTGCTATCGAGTCTTTGGAGCGGATATCATCAAAGGATTTGTTGTCTAAAGAAGAATATTCGAGATTGGAATTTAGGAATTCAAAAATGGGGAATTCAGGCCGAGTTGAGTTGAGTTTAGATGAAATTATGGAATTGTCCATGAAGATAGTAGTGAAGAAAGAAGATTAAAAACACATGTTGCAGATGGCCTAGCTAGGGTTAATTATGCTTTAGCTAGTGGTTGAGCATTCAGAGGTTGTTGTTATGGTTTCACAATGATGCAGAAAGGGCGTTTAAACCCAGCTTTGGAGAGCCTGGTGAATGCTACCATTGATTTGAAAGAGTGGATTTGCTTATATCAAGCTTAGAACAAAAGGAGGTCAAGTAGAAGAAGTAGTAGACATAGAAAGAGATGTAGTAGAAAACAAATTATACTTTGGCTGGTTTGCTAGAGAGGATACTAAAGCATTCTCAGGTTGATATATCATTATCGAGGAGTCAATTATACTGAGATAGCATGGAGAAACATAGAGGGAAAGAGGGGTACGATTTTCGGACTTCTCAGAAAATGCAATGCAGTTTTGGTAGGTTGGCATTTTCTCACAATCTGACCATTGGATTTAGATGAAACTTTGACAAACTGTGTCTGGGTCGTGTTTCTACATTCTGAACGGTGGAGATCGGATTATAAAGTTTTTAAGTTGTTTGTTCTGTCTCGGACAGAAGCTCTGCTATTTTTTATATCCAAGTACAAAGTTGTTGGTGCAATTCAAGAAGATGAGTTTGAGCAAATGTCTAGAAAACAAGAGTGAAGATGATGGAGATGGTTAGCAAACCAGAGAGAGTGAAGATGATAGAACCATTTTGTGGTAGTTTGATATTGGTGAGCTGCAAAGTGCGTAAATTTTTCGGTACCTATGAGTGATCGGTATATGCCTACGAGTGAAGTAGGTGGAATTGGGAGTGCAGCAGGTTTAGTTTCTTGTTAGTTTGATAAGAGTGAGACAGAGAGTGCATAAATTGTTCAGTACGTACCTACTACAATAACGAGCAAATGCAACAATCAATTGCAGCGGTTTTGGATAAACCAGCGGTTTTGTTATTGAAACGGCTATTGCAGCGGTTTTGGAAAAATTGCAGCGGTTAATTCTAATGGTTGTGTCAAATGCAACGGTTACTGCAACGGTTTTGCTTCAGAAATTTAATGAAGCGGCTTTAAGGCAGATTAAGCAGCGGTTGAAAGGATATGTAAAAAGGTAGGAGTGAGGGTTATTCTTTGAGGCGATTTGGGGGTTTAGTCTAAAAAAAAAATAGAGTTTAGGGTTTGGTCTTTTATCGTTTCCGAAACTAGTGATGGCCGGACCGGACCGGGACCGCCGGTTCGAACCGGAACCGGACCGGGTCAAAACCGGAACCGGTTTGGTCACGGTCCGGTTCAGGTTCACGAAAAACGTTTTTCAAAACCGGCGGTTCGAACCGGCGGTTAACCGGCGGTTTTTTATTTTATTTTTAAAATTTTTTTAACCGGCGGTTAACCGGAACCGCCGGTTTTTTTAAACAAAAATTAAAATAAAGAACCGGCGGTTCCGGTTAACCGCCGGTTTTTTTTAAAAAAATAATAATATGGAACCGCCGGTTAACCGGGAAAACCGGTTAACCGCCGGTTCCAACGGCTAGAAAAGTAGCCGTTGCCGGTTAACCGGCGGTCCTAACGGCTATTTAGCCAAAATAGCCGTTAGGAAATTAAAAAAAAAATAAAAAATTAATTTTTTAATATTAAAATAACCCATATCAAACCCCTATAAATACCATACCATACAATCTTCAAATCACACATCCAACAACAACAATCTCTCTTCTCTTTCTCAAATCTCAATCTTATAATCTCTCAAATTCCATCAACAATCTCTCTTAATCTCTTCCTTTTAATTAGCTTTTGTCTTTCAATATTTTATTGCTTTTACATTTTTACTCACATTATTATATTGTTCTAAGTTTTATTGTTTTATTGTTTTATTGTTTTATTGTTTTATTGTTTTAATTGTTTTAATTGCTTTTAATCATATTATTTAATTGTTCTTAATCATATGGCGGAACATTTTGACACCCAAGAGAGTGATAATGTCACTTCTCCCACTCCCACCTCCCAAGTTAGGTCCGGTAGGGGTAGGACCGCTAGGCCTCAAGGGCAAGCTAGCGGTTCGAGGCCGGCTAGGGCCCCTAGGCCTGGGGGGGGGAGGTCCGGGTCCTCCGGGAACCAATCCCGGAAACTAACATCTCCTATTTTTGTAAAGTGGTTTACTAAATTAGAACCCGGTCTCGAGGAACTCGAGGCCGAGGATTATGATCCCGATCTAATTATTGTTTCTTGTAACTTTTGCGAGGCGACATTCCAATGGAAGAAAAGTGGAGGATATGGAACCCTTCAACGACACATGGAGCACAAACACGTCGCCGAGATGGGAATGCTAGGGGGACAAACACAAATTTCCGGCGGATTTGCATCTTCTACTAGCGGTAACCCTTTATTTCGTTTTGATCATGAAGCTAATAGTGTAGCATTAGCCGAAGCTATTTGTGTTGATCATTTAGCATTTCGATTTAGTGAAAATGTAGGATTTAATGAGTACATTAAAGATCATACACAACCCGCTTTTACATCCGTATCTAGGAAAGTGATTAAGAAAAACGTAATTAAGGCTTATAAAAGACGCAAGGCCGAATTAGTTTCTTATTTTTCGCAAAATGATATGCATGTTTCTATTTGTAGTGATATATGGAGTGATAATACTCAAACCCATTCTTACATGGGTGTTACATGTCATTTTGTAGATCATCATTTTACAATGCAAAAACGTTTATTGACATTTAGAGTCTTTGATGATTCACATACCGCACAAAATATTGCTATGATGATTCGTGCAATTTTAGAAGAATATAGACTACTTAATAGAGTTTTTTCAATTGGATTCGACAATGCATCTGCTAACACCACATCTATTAGAGATTTACAAGAAATGTGTCAACCTTTATTTGGTGGGAAATTTTTTCATATTCGATGTGCTTGTCATATTTTAAACTTATGTGTTCAAGATGGTTTACGTGCTATGAGTTATCATTTTGAGCCAATTAAGAACGTTATTAAGTATATTTGGGGGCATCCTAAAGTTACAAGAGATTGGATGACCTTTTGTAAAACTAACGGGGTGCACCCAAAACGTTTTTCAAAAGATGTTGGTACCCGATGGAACTCTACTTACATATTACTATGTGAATGTATACAATATAAACATGTTTTAACGTCTTTTGTTTCTCAAAACCTTTCTGGCTCTCCTTTCTATTTTAGCGAATCAGGTTGGGATATATGTCAAAGTATTGCAACGTTTTTAAAATGTTTTAGTGATGCAACAAAGAGATTTAGTCATGTTTATACACCAAGTAGTAATGTTTTTGTCTTGGAAGCTTGTAATGTTATGTGTGGTTTAAGTGAGGGAGCTAAAATTCCCGGCATTGAGGAATCCGTTGCAAGCATGAGGAGTAAGTGGTTGCTCTACTATAGATATATTCCCGATTGTTTTCTTGTTGCTTGTGTTTTAGATCCTAGACTTAAATTATCCGTTTTACACGCTCTTTTAAATGACTATTATGGATATATTTTAGCCGACGGTGAACTAGAGGATATTTTAGGTATGGTTTCTAGAACTAGAACAAACATTGAAACTTTATTTACTCATTTTTCTGATTCTCCGACTACTTCACAATTACCTCCGGCTTCTTCGGGCTCTAGCTTGGGGGCCTTTGGAGCTAAGTATTTTAGTAAAAGACCAAGAGTTACAAACACGAATGCGGAAATTGATAACTATCTTAACACCAACTTTGAGTTTGTTAGTTGTGAAACTTTAGATGTTTTGAAGTGGTGGGAGGATCATAGGAGCATGTTTCCAACGCTTGCGAAGATTGCGGCTCAAGTTCTTGCCGTCCCCGCTTCAACCGTGGCGGTGGAACAAACTTTTAGTGCAGGAGGCAACACTTTAACGATGAAGAGATCAAATTTGGCACCGGAGTCATTGGAGGCGCAATGTTGTGTTTGCGATTGGAAGAGAGCCGCAATTAGGCAACAACGTAACATTATCGAGTCATCGGAAGACGAGTGGATTGGAGATTCTACTACGATACGCACCGATTCATCCGCCGAAGATTCGACTTAGGTAACGGGTTTTGAAAAAAGGTAAAGAACTACGTGGGCTTTGATTCCTCTAACCCGAGAGGATACGTAGGCAACTTAACAAGTAAGTCACTGTTAAGTGCAAGCCCAATTTTTTTAATTTTTTTGTTCCTTCATATTTAATTTAAAAAACTTAAAAAAAATGAAAACATTCTTTTTAATAGCGTTTTTTTATAATCATTTTTTTTAAGTTTTTTAAACATAATTTTTAAACTTAAAAAAAATGACAAAACATTCTTTTTTAATAGCGTTTTTTTATAATCACTTTTTTTAAGTTTAAAAATTATGTTTAGATTTTTTTAGGTTTTTTTTCAGTTTTATAAATTAATAATTTTTTTTTTTAAAAACAAAAACGGCGGTTTTGTTTTTTTTTTTAAATAAAAAACCGGCCGGTTCAGCACGGTTCGGGCTGAACCGGAACCGGATTGAACCGGACCGGACCGGAACCGGGACCGTAACCGGCGGAACCGGGAGCCAACCCTATCCGAAACTCACACAAAAATGCGATTTGGGGTTCAATCCTCTTTGAAGGAGATGGAGGTTGGATTAGGGTTTATGCAATTAACGATGACAGTGATACTAAACGAAACAAAGGTTGGCGGAGCTCACAATTCTACGTGTTGTGGTAGCGAGTGAATCGGTGCTGTTAGCGGTGTTCACGGCCTCTACGACGACGAACACCAGCGCCGTGGCCAAGCAGATTCATGACAAGATTACGGGAAGCAGCGATCCGTATTCTACTTCAAGTGCACCTATGGCGTTACTGTTCTTTGTATGGCCGAGGACAGCGCAGAAAGGTGATGCATATAATGTCTTAATGTTCTTACTGGTTCCCTTATCTTCTCTTTCTTCTTCAATCATCTCAATTTGCACCCTTATTTTTTTAGTTGAGCTCTTCAACTGTTCTTCTTGCAGTGAAGAGGTGGACTTGTGAGAGTGAAGCAAGTTTGATTTCTGGTCATCCAACAAGTAATGAAGAAGAGTTATGAGTTCTCACTTGTTGGAGGAGATGACAGAGTAGAGGTACTAAGGAAAGGTCCGAGAGAAGAGGTCTAGAGAGATTGGCGAGTATCAGGAAGAACTCATGGAAGAACAAGTTGAGCATGCACAACCACCGAGAATAAGCCATGTAAATGTTGCAGATGTGTAAATTGGATATTGACACATCCAGTTTAAGGTAGGGTGTTAGAATTAGGTTATTATAATTAAATGTGTCTAATTATATTAATAGGCTAGAGTGCATTTAGGCTAGTTTATGGCAGTTATATAGGGCTAGATGGCAGTTACTTATCTTTGTGTTGTATTTAAGGTATTCGATCAGTGGAAAACATGGTCAGTTTGCATGATTTCTCTGAGTTTCAACACGAGGGTCATCTGGTAGAAGTGCAAATGTGCAACCCATTCTAGCACATAAGTTAATAGAATCTCATTCTGAAAATCAATAAATATCAGAAAGAGTAGTTCATAAACCTTATATATGTATATACTTAGAGGTGTCAATCGGGTCGGCTAAGTTAGGTTCGGGTTCGTTCTTTAATGTGAAATGAGCCATGAATATTTTGTTTCAGTAGTTAGAAGAAGAAGCTAAAATTACCTGAAGTGCATCACCGACTATAAAAAAGAAGGCGTCAGGGTCCGGGGGAACATTAGCCCACATCCCATCATGCGTGCAAATCTGGAGGCCGCCAACATCATTTGATCTGAGTATGGTCAAGATCTGAGGATCTGTGTGCTCTCCAAAGCCAACGCGTTCTTGACTGTTCGATGAGGCCGATTGGAGGGTTGGAAGATAGTAATTTATCCTGAGGACAGAGTCACTCTCAATGTCTCTTATTAAGCTGCTGAAGATTCTCTGGTTTCGACCAAACCCACACAAATCATCTTCAATCATATCTAATACCTCACTCACTAGATCTTGCATTGCTTCAACATAATCATTTGCCGCACCACTGATAAAAACATTAAAATTTCCAAATCAGGCCAATTGAATTTCTTTTTATATTTTTCTTCATAATTCTAAATTGATAATAATATTCATTTTTGTTGAAATGTGATTCAACCTTCTTGAACAAGATTAAACAACAAAGATTAAGCCAAGTAAAGGAAGATTACTTTTGAAGAGGAAAATCAGCAAAGTTGAGCTGACTTTTGTGATGTACTTGAGTGTTTGAAGTTGCTGTAATGAATGTTGAGTGCAAAGGTATGGTCTTGTGTGAAAGACATACTGTGCTGCAGTGTGTGAGCCATGCTTATGGCAGAAGTTGAAGTGTAAGAGTAGTTTTTAGAGTATGTTTAAATATCTGTAATGTGATGTACTAAAATGTTAATGAAACTGAAGTTGTTCTCTGCTGAACACGTTTTTTCATTCACTCCTTTTCCTTCTCTATTTTTTGCTGTCATTGTTCTCCTAGTTGCTGCACATTGTTGTTGATCAGTTGTTGATCATTTTGTGCCAACAGTTTGATATCAGAGCAAACTGGGTTTCAATCCTAGGAAACGTTGGTGAGTTTGAGTGTTAAACACAATCAAACACAGAAAGAAAAGATGCAGAATGTACCAGGAAGCAATGCAAGTAACTCGTCTCAACTGCCTATCTTCAAGGGCCTCAAATATCAATTTTGGGGGTTGAAGATGAAGACCTTGTTCAGGTCACAAGAATTGTGGAACTTGGTTGATGAAGGGTTCGAGGATGACAATCCAGATGAGCCAGATCAGGCCTTGAGAGAGAAGAGGAAGAAGGATGCAAGAGCCTTGTTTATGATCCAACAAGCTCTTGATGAAGAGATCTTCCCAAGGATTGCTTCTGCTGCAACTGCCAAGGAAGCTTGGGACACTCTCAAGCAAGAATACATGGGTGATAAGAAGGTTATCACAGTAAGACTTCAATCTCTGAGAAGAGAGTTTGAAACTTCCCTTATGAAGGAGAAGGAGAAAGTGCAGGATTATCTTTCAAGGATATCTGGAACTGTGCAACAGATGAAGTCATATGGAGAGGAGATCTCAGATCAACATGTGGTAGGCAAAGTGCTGAGAAGCCTCACAAGTAAGTATGATCACATAGTGACTGCAATTGAAGAGTCAAAAGACATGGAGACCTATTCATTTGATGAGTTAATGGGCTCACTGCAAGCTCATGAAGAGAGGCTGAATAGGTCCAGTGAACAAAAGGAGGAGAAGGCCTTCATGAGTTCAAATGAATTCAAGGAGAGAAACAATCAACACTCAAACAGAGGAAGAGGAAGAGGTGGCTTTCGAGGCAGAGGCAGAGGAAGATCAAGTCACCAAAGTGAGTGTTCTGACTCACAAAAGAAGGTGTTGAAGTGTTATTACTGCAAGAAAGCTGGCCACAAAGAGGCACAATGTTGGAAGAAACAAAAGGATGAAGGAGAGAAGAAATCTGATCCAAAGTCCAACTATGTGGAGCAAGAAGACAAACTCTTCTATGCTGAGCTTGAGGAATATGAAGGATGTTTGTTTCTGGCTGAAATAGAGGAACCAGAAAGAAAGAGTTTGCTGTCACAGAATGCAGAAGCCAAGAACAGTGGAGGAGCTTGGTACATTGACAGTGGCTGTTCCAATCATATGACAAGTGAAAGAGAGCTGTTCAAAGATCTTGATGAATCAAGAAAGAACCATGTCAGATTGGGCAATGGTGTTAGAATTGAAGTTGAAGGAAGAGGTACTGTTGCCATGATGACTGAGAAAGGTACAATGAAGCTAATCTATGATGTTCAGTATGTGCCAAAGTTAGCTCATAACTTGCTCAGTGTAGGACAACTTTTGTGTGTTGGTTTTTATGTCTTGTTTGATGATCTATCATGTTATATTAGAGACAAGAAGTCTAATGAATTAGTAGTGAGCACAGCTATGGGAAAGAATAGGGTGTTTCCCCTTCAACTGTTGTCTAAAGCAGGGAAGGTAATGATGGCAAAGAGGAGTGATGACACTCAGCTCTGGCATGACAGATATGGACATATCAATGTTCAAAGTTTGAAGCTCTTGCAAGCCAGGGAAATGGCGACAGGTCTTCCTACAATTAGAGAGCTTGAGATCTGTGAGGGCTGTATCTAGGGGAAGCAGTCAAAAGAATCTTTTCCAAAGGGAAAAGCCTGGAGAGCAAGTGATGTACTCGAGCTACTTCATGCTGATTTGTGTGGCCCAATGCAAACAGAATCATTGGGAGGAAGTAGATATTTTTTGATGATCACAGATGATTATAGCAGAATGAGCTGGATATACTTTCTGAAAGCAAAATCAGAGGCATTTGAGAACTTTAAGAAGTTCAAAGCTCTTACAGAAAATCAGAGCAACAAGAAGATAAAAGCCTTGAGAACAGATAGAGGAGGAGAGTTCCTATCTACCAAGTTTTGTGAGTTCTGTGATGAGCATGGAATCAAGAGAGAATTGACAGCACCCTATGCACCAGAGCAGAATGGCATAGCTGAGAGGAAAAACAGAACTGTGGTGGAAATGGCAAGGAGCGGGTTAAAGGCTAGAGGAATGCCTAATGAGTTCTGGAGTGAGGCTGTAGCTACTGCAGCTTATATCCTGAATATATCTCCAACCAAAGCTGTAATGGGAAAGACTCCTTATGAAGCATGGAGTGGAAAGAAACCCAATGTGAGTCATCTAAAGGTTTTTGGGAGCATTGCTTACTCAATGGTGAATTTGAGATCTAAGCTAGATGACAAAAGTGTCAAATGTGTATTTATTGGATATGCATCTCAGTCGAAGGCATATAGACTGTATGATCCAATTGCAGAGAAGGTGATCATTAGTCGAAATGTGGAGTTTGATGAAGAATCCAAATGGGATTGGCATCTGAAGCAATCTGTAACAGCTCACAAGGAAGTCACTGTCATTACAGGCCTAGATGAGGCTAGCACAGAAATGACAGATCAAGGGCAAGGCTTCAACACAGAGAATAACTTTTCAACTCCAATTCAGTCTCAATCCTCTTCACGCAGCTCAAACCAATCAAGTGGTGGCATTAGTAGCTCTAGCTCAGGATCAGATAGCTCAGACTCAAACTCTTCAAGTGAATCTGGGCCAAGGAGATTTAGATCACTTGCTGAGCTTTATGAAAATTGTGACTTTGCTTTAAGTGTTACTGAGCCAAGTAACTATGAGGAAACAACAAGAAAGAAAGAGTGGCAGCTAGCTATGACAGAAGAGTTAAATGCCATAGAGAAAAATGAGACTTGGAAGCTGACTGAGCTTCCAGATGGAAAGAATGTGATTGGTTTGAAGTGGGTGTTCAAAACCAAGTATAAAACAGATGGGAGTGTTCAGAAGTACAAAGCAAGGCTCGTTGCCAAGGGGTATGCACAGAAAGAAGGCATAGACTTTGAGGAAACCTTTTCACCTGTGGCAAGGTTTGAGACAGTGAGATTAGTATTGGCAATTGCAGCTCAGAAACAGATTCCAGTATACCAGTTTGATGTCAAATCTGCCTTTCTGAATGGAGAACTTCAAGAGGAAGTGTTTGTGGAGCAACCTGAGGGCTTCATCAAGAGTGGAGAAGAAAGGAAAGTGTTGAGGCTGCACAAGGCACTCTATGGGCTAAAGCAAGCCCCTAGAGCATGGTACAGCAAGATTGACAATTTCTTTGTTAGAAATGGATTTGACAGAAGTGAAAATGAGCCAACTCTTTATGTGAAAAGAGGAGAAGGTCATAGCTTTCTGGTGGTATGTCTATATGTTGATGACATCATCTATTTTAGCAACTCAGAGATGTTCTTAGTTGAGTTTCAGAAGGTGATGCAATCTGAATTTGAGATGACAGATCTTGGCAAGCTTCAATATTTTCTTGGGCTAGAAGTTCAGCAAAGTGAGAGAGGAATTTTTCTATGCCAAGAGAAGTATGCTAAAGATATGGTGAAGAAGTTTCATATGGAAAGAAGTGATGGTGCAATCACACCTATGAATACAAATGACAAGCTTCAGAGGATTGATGGAACTGAGAATTGTGATGAGAAGCTGTTTAGGAGCTTAGTTGGAGGCCTGAACTATCTCACACACACAAGGCCTGACATAGCCTATAGTGTGAGTGTAGTATCAAGGTTTATGCATTCACCATCAAGACAACACCTTGGAGCTGCAAAGAGGATCTTAAGGTATGTGTCAGGAACACTTGGGAAAGGAATCCTCTATGAGTGCAGGAAAGAAGTGAAGCTAGAAGGATTCACAGATAGTGATTGGGCAGGCAGCTTAGATGACAGAAAAAGCACGTCTGGGTCAGTGTTCAATCTAGGCTCAGGGGCTGTCACTTGGAGTTCAAAGAAGCAAGGAACCATAGCCCTCTCATCAAGTGAAGCTGAGTATGTAGCTGCCTGTGCTGCTGCAAGACAAGCTGTCTGGCTGAGGAAAATGTTGGGAGATTTGTGCTGTGAGCAAAAGGAGCCAACCATGATATGGTGTGACAATCAATCAACAATTGCAATGGCTAAGAATCCTGCATTCCATGCCAGAACCAAGCATATAGAGATCAAGTATCACTACATCAGAAAGCTTATAACTGATGAAGTTATCACACTCAAATTCTGTGGAACTAATGATCAAGATGCAGATTTGTTCACTAAAGCTTTGTGCCAGGTGAAGCATGAATTCTTCTCTAGGAAGATTGGAATAAGGAAGATTGAATCAAGGGAAGGTGTTGAAATGTGATTCAACCTTCTTGAACAAGATTAAACAACAAAGATTAAGCCAAGTAAAGGAAGATTACTTTTGAAGAGGAAAATCAGCAAAGTTGAGCTGACTTTTGTGATGTACTTGAGTGTTTGAAGTTGTTGTAATGAGTGTTGAGTGCAGAGGTATGGTCTTGTGTGAAAGACATACTGTGCTGCAGTGTGTGAGCCATGCTTATGGCAGAAGTTGAAGTGTAAGAGTAGTTTTTAGAGTATGTTTAAATATCTGTAATGTGATGTACTAAAATGTTAATGAAACTGAAGTTGTTCTCTGCTGAACACGTTTTTTCATTCACTCCTTTTCCTTCTCTATTTTTTGCTGTCATTGTTCTCCTAGTTGCTGCACATTGTTGTTGATCAGTTGTTGATCATTTTGTGCCAACAATTTTGTCCCATAATATAAGTATCTGTATCATTTTCAGTATCATTTATATCACTAATTAAATATTAATAAAAATTATGAAATTTTAATATTTTTAAAGTAATTATTAAGAGTAATCAAACATGATGATCCCGTATGATTATGTTTTGTATTATACAATGATAATTATCTAACAAATGGTCTTGAATTGTGAATAGTGTGCAAAACTAAAATATGAACTATATTACGAGACAAAAGGAGTGTATATTAAGATTAATATACAATTAGTTGAAGGCTTAATGACCAAAAACCACTTAATAATTTGCTCAAAAAAACCCGCTAAATAATAATTTACCAAAAATCACCCATTTAATTAAGTTCTGTTACTCATGACCACCCTCACTCTTTTTTCCTACTTAATTACGTCGAATCTTATTAAAATAATATTTTTTTTTTGTTTTTAATCTTTTTCTTTTAATTTTAAAACTTTATCTTGATATATATATTTGCAAAAAAATGATACTTTTAATTGGGAATAAATTTGAAAAGGGCTAATCTAGGGTTCTTCCAATTTACACCCAAACTCTTCGAATCGTTCTAGGGGAGTAATCAAATAAAAAATTTGACACCAAGGGCGACATCGAAGAGGGGACCTTGTACCCCGGCCTCGGCCATGGACAAAATCGGCTCCGATGGTCAGTACATTATTATTTAGCGGGTGAGTTTGAGCAAATGGACCCATTTAACAGATGGTTTTCGGTCATTGAGCCTTAATTGAAAGTGTGCTAAAAAAGTAATGTGTTTGGTAAACAAAATAGTATTTTTTTTCCCTATGAATGTGTTATTTTATTGAAAATCTGAGTGTTTGTCATTAGGTAAAGTGGATAAATCCAATCACATCAGTTGATTCTACCCTCTAAGTATTTGTAGTATTCTAGACTTTGGTGAATCTAGTAGAGTGTTACCTCTAAATTGGGCGGTCTTACTCAATGTAGCTTCATCCCCGAATGACTAATTTCGGATACTGTTGTTGTTTATCAAAAGGTTATGCACTCCAATAGAAAGAAGCAAGGAAGGAAGGGTTTGATGGTGCCTAAGCTCAACTTCGAGAAGGCATATGAACATAACTGTTGAGATTTCTTATGTGACACACTCATCTTTGTAGGGTAATTGGATCAATTGGATTCATTAGATTATTACATGTGTGTCTTTGGCGTCTATGAGAGTCGCTTAAAACTGTGAGATGACTGATGAGTTTATGACTAATCGGCCATCGGGGAGTGCAACAAGAGACTATTTTAACTTATACCCTAAGAGCATATGTTAAATAGTCGTTGATAAAAAATAATTGGTGTGTTTTATTAATTTCAGAAAAGACTATTTTATTATTATTTTTTCATAATTTATTTATTAACTATTCTTAACATGTGTCCTTAAGTCATAAGATAGAACATCTTAATATTATAATACAACCGTGTCTCTTTTTAAAATACTAAAAAGAAAAGAAAAAAAAGAAAAAATATTCATCTTAATGTTGGAATGATAATTTTACAGTTTTATGTCAAAGAATATAAGGTCTATAGTGTTCGTTGTGTAGAAAGTAAAAGGAAGGGGTAGTTAACCAATACTCAATTTTTTTTTTTGGTTTATGCAAGGACCGGGGCCCCCTTTATCAGGCGGGCCCCTACCCCATCTAATGTTGGGGTCAAATGCCGATACTCACCACCTCACGGTAAGGAAGTACTACTCCTTACCGCTGGGCTACAAGCCCATTGGCTTAACCAATACTCAATTGGCGTGGCATTTTGACACTAGATTTCTATAAGCATTTTATTTAGAGCTTTCGTGTTTAATTTCGGATGGAGGTGTGCATAGAGATACTGATTTTAGAACGCACCTACCACTTCATGTGTCAATAACATTGCGTTCTGAATGCAGAGCGGCTTTAGCCGATCAAAACAGACGGAAAATAAAAATAGGTGATTTTTATTTGATACACTCCAATTAATATAGGATTAGATTCGTCACGTATCAAATAGAGACAAGGTTTGTCACAGAGCAATTTTTGTAAAAAATTGATTCGTCACAAAGCAAATGAGATGGTTCGTCACGAACGAAATATTCTGTACATAATTTCAATATGAGTCTGTCTATATAAAATTCATTCAAAACGGACATCGTTTGCCCTTCCAAAAGCCCTAAAGACAAAACAGTCGTTTTCGTTAAGTTCGTAATATTTAAACATAATGCATAATTAATTAATTATACTTTATAAGTAATTAATTAGTGATCATAAACGACAATATATAATTATAGTATATAATTTTAATTGCATGATATTTAATTATAATAAATAAATAATAAATTTATATAAGTTTTTCCTTTATGAATTTAACGCATACGATGGTTTTTTTTAGGCTTTTGGATGAGCAAATGTTGTCCGTTTTAGACGTATTTTATATGCATAGACTCGTATTGAAATTCTTTAGATCATTGTGAAATTTGTTTTACAGATTGTATGCAGACCGAGGATATCAATGCATTCAGAGTCTACCTTCTTCTTCTTCTTTTTTTAAATCAATTTAGGCCTTTTGTAATTTGGTTTTTGTGTTAATTTCTCTTTGTTTATTTCCTCCCGCCCAATTTCTCTTTGTGTTAATTTAGGCCTTCTCATTTATCAAATTGCTCTTTCATTGCTAATGTTACGTTGTTCTCTACATTTTAGTATTCAGCTTGTGCGAAGCACGTGCTCCGTTCTGGTCTAGTAAACTTAAAGTGGTTTCAAGTGTCAAATCCATAAAGTCTAACATGTCCAAGTCCAACATCTATTTAAGTTGAGCGAGACATCCAATACTAAAATCATTTGATTATATTTCATCCCTCTAATAATACAAGTCTCAAGTCCCATTTTCTTATAACATAATACAAATCTTTATGGATTTTTTATCCTCAACTTCTTTATAAATCATTAATCTTTGCAATCTATTTAGACAAACGTTATTAAAAATATAAAGAAAAATAAGGATAATTTTGTCCTCAATTAATATTATTAAATACTATCACAAAACCTACCGAGTCTTATATTACTAGACCGAGGGAGTAAGAGGGGTTCTCGTCTATTTTTATATTGGGTTTGTCTGTATATTTCACTATTCTAAAAACTTATAATAATCATGAAAATAAAAGCAGAAAGTAGAAAATAGGGTTTATTAATGGAACTTACTTCAAACTTGATGTGATAAGATGATGATGTTTAGTATGAAGCATAAGGTATTCAAGCTCCCCCTTGTCCCCATTGGATCCAATGTTGTTGCATCCATAGGAAGTAGACCCGGTTTTTCGCTTCTCGTGAACCGGCCACGAGAAGAACTCGACGCTTTCCTTCTCGAGTGTTTCTATCACCTCCTTAGACACCCCGTGGTTCACCACTTTGAACATCCCACATTCCTCACACGCCTTCGATATAATCTTAGGCAGGCTCGATCGCTTCCCTGAAAGATCGACCACCGGGACTACGCTTGAGCTGCTAAGTACTATAGCCATTTTTACGTTATTGATCCAACTAGCTAGCTACCTACTATCTTCGCTTTTTTTTTCTGGTGGAATCTATATTTATGATTACTATGGATATGAATATATGGAGGTAGATGGATGTGTGATTTTGAGTTGCAACATTGACTTGATTGACGGGACATACAATTAGTGAGCATATACTTTAAATTGATAAAACTAGTAAAATGTAAAAGTAGTACAAATGAGTGATGGGGTACCGAACTATAGCATTTCATACAATAATGTGTTTTTCGATCTCTGTGTTGTACGATTGAGCAAAATTGGGAAATTTGTGAAATCTAGCTGGTGTACTATATACGGTATGTTTATAAAGTATCGGATGTGTCACCTAGGGCTGACCAATTCCGGTTAATACGGATTTCAGTTAATCATAACCATAATTTCTTCTAGTTAAATACTCAGTGCAACCATACCATAAAGTAATACTGTAGTTAAGTTGCACAAAAAAAAAAGTGATTGTAAAATCCAACCAGCGTAGTCTCCGCGCGGGTAATCGTTTAACGTTTATATGTTATATTGGATAACGATATAATCTAGAATGTTATAGATTTATTGTATCAATTTTCTTAAACTAAAAATTGATATTTTTATTGATAAAGTTGTACATAAATTCCTTGGTGCGAAAACCGCCCTACCTTGGGTCTTCCTTGGTGCGAAAACCAATCTTCACATTTGATATGAGCGTTTAGGCACCCTCACATGTCTTTACATAGGCGTCTAGTATCTCATTTTCACTTACTAGTATCTTCAAATAATCTTAATGGTCTTCCCAAGTCTTGTTAACTTGGGAAGAGTCATAAACTTCATCTCCCTAGAACGTATGAAACTAGTCATCTATATATATAAAAAAATTGTTGAGTTTTTTATAATTATAAAGTATAAAAATGTTACTCTTATTACTTATTGCGTCTTATAATTCCCAACAACAACAACTGCATACTCTATTTCAAATAATATTACAAAATAATATACAAAACAACACATTGATAAAAACTTTCGCGCTCCTTCTTAAACAACATCGAAATACGTTTATGGAGGAGATAATTCTTCACCTTCCACGAAGCTAAAGATATAAAAGCGGTTGTTACATTCTTCAACAATTTGCGGACAACTCTGAGGGAGAAGATTGAGAGCGTCTCTTTGTTGTATTTATATCCTTTATTTACAGAGGTTGGAGTGACTTCTCTTTATCCGATGAAAGAAGTCATCATGTATATCTTTGTCATTTTCTTGATTGATTTTTAATAAATTTAACTTTGTTAGTGTTACATTTATATATTGGAAGAGGTTTTGAGTATGATTAGTCCAATCCGATTTTAGAACCTTTATTAAACAACGTTCAATCGTATACGAAAACAACAATTGCCCTGCGCGTAGCGCGGGATTCCGTTTCTAGTTTTCTCTTTAAAATTGTCTATTTAGATGTTTGGCAATCAATATTTATTAATATTTGTGCATGATTACACAAAGTTCGTGTAGATTTTACTTTCTTAACTTTCTCAGAAATCACATGTGCTTGATAAACATAATTTAACTCTAAGAGCAAACAATATTAATATGCATAGGGATTAGGGGGTGAGTATCAACATGTCTCTTCCTACTTGCAAACACAAGGTATTACCTTCTCATGCTCCCGTTTATCCTTCCTATTTCGTGCAATTTCTTATACCCAACTAACAACGGTTCCTCGCTAATAAACAAACCATCTGAAACCTAAAACCTTTAGCTCCACAAACATATGCTGCCTACTTCTAGTGACCTATATCATATGTTGAACTTAAAACTACTTTCCTTATCTGAATAGCAACATGTTGTGCATGTTGAACATGAAGCCTTTTTGCATATTAGGACTTGTCCAACATCTTTTGATGCTAACCTTTTAGTGAGTTGGTTTATAGGATCAAATTTGAGTTGAACACCTAGAAATCTCAGCATCCAGGTAATTCAAAGAGAACGCTTCTATATAATGATCATATCAACAGTTACTAAAAATTACAAATTTAGGTTCTTCACAAACAGACCAAAAACTCACTCCAAAATGAACATAGAAAAGAGAGATCACAATCAGACAAGTTAGACAAGTTAAAGTAAATCAACTTACTAGTTCCAAATGCGGATTAAGTAGACAATTGTACACCAACACTTCTATTATGGGTCCTATCCGAAAGGGTTTGTGGGAGCGTTTGGAGGAGTGATTACATTGTAACCAAAGACATTATTAACTTCTTGAGGCCTGTGAATAAAAAAAGTTAAGATAAATCCATCCAAAAAAGCTACAACATGACTACAACAACATTACTGTTTATCTAGAATTGAAAGAGCTCTATGAGAATGACTGATGAATCAATCACCTTTGGGGTAAATTAGTGGACAACATAGCATGATCTCCAAAAGACGGGTGAGGCTGAGATGGCATCCATGATGGTGTCATGGGAGGAAACTACATCCAAACAGAAAATAGACGACAGATATAAGCAAATAGTCTTATTTTAGGGTGAAATATATTGGACCAATTAAACAACGTTCATTTTCTTGTCAATATCTTCTCGAAAAACATTTGTGATAGATCCCCAAGCTCAATTATGTACACCAGAATATCTTGTTCAACTCATGAATCATGGACATACCTCTGGTGCTTGAGCAGGAGAAGATCCACTTCCAAGGTCAAATGGATTTGCTGATTTGGTCGACTGTGAAAAGGTTGGCATTACCCGCTACAAATAAAATTAATGTTATCACATAATGCATGATTTAAACAGTTAAATCTGATAGAGTTATAGCCTGTATTCAGAACAAAAAAAGAAGAGGTATACCACTGCAGTGTTATATTGCACTGGATATGATATGCCAAGGGCCAAACCAGTATGCCAAACAGGAGCATGTAAAGGATGGGGGGCGTGAATTGCAGAAAAGATATCCTGAAAGATGTAATTCAGAATTTATATAAAACTGTAGACATGTGAAATTTCTAGTTTTTAAAAAAGAATTTCTTAGTACCGCTGGCAATTCTTTTCTTCCATCATGTTTAACTTCCCCATTTGGAGGCAACATTGATGCTGGAATTAATGTAATGGCTGAAGAAGATGCTTCTGCAGAAGCACCAGTACAAATTGGGAAGCCAGATGTAGAAGCAGGCAATGAGAGCTGAGTCAACACAGAATCCAACGGATTTGAATTTTGAGCAGCTGTTTTGTGAGGAGCACTTTCCAAGAAGTCCCAGCTATCACTACTATCCGCAGAAGTTAGTTCAGACGGTTGTGAAACAGCTACTGTTACTGGAGGCTCACATTCAGCATCGAAATCAATCAAAGAATCCTCTGTCTTTATTTGCGATGTATTGCCGTTGCTAGAAGCCACACTCTTCAAAGCAGCAGTTATCTAAAAAGCATCAATTTACTTAATCTGTCAGCAGATGCTCTATTAAATGATTCCATACACAGAAGCATGTTAATGTAAAAGACAACAGTTGACAAATATACCGTTGCAACAATAGAATTAATCAGAAAATCGATGAAAAGGGTACATACCAAACGCTTCAGTTAAATGGTGTAAAAAAAATGTCCAAAGGCAAAACAAGGAAGAAATATTACTAAAATTATATGGAAAACTGTATTCAGGATCATATTTTCTCTCTACTTACATAAAAATAATCATGAGCTAACAGAAATCAAAGGAACTCAATTTTGATATTCAATAAATCTTTGTAAAAAAGTTTAAAAAAATACTTACTAACACATCATTATGTACGACACTGACAGAAATATGTCGCTACAAAATATACTCTAGACAAATTGCCATTTTTCCCTTAAAAAAACCTAAGACTATATTAGGATAGTGTTAAGAAGATTTGTTTCTAAAGAAAGTATTTTTCTCTTAACTGAGCAAGCATACATAATGAAGCTAAAAAACAAGTACAATTAAAAGTATCTAGGTTCTTTTGGACCGATTGATGGTAGTTGTCGAGCTTAAAAATATGTAGTCACTTCTTTACTACTGACTCCATATGAACTCCAATTTTGACTAACCATCGATGTGAAATACAGGTGTGCAAGAACTTTCTAATTGCACAGAATGGCAACAGCTAAAGGAAAACACGAGAAGATCTTGATATAATAACTCAAGTCAGATTGTACAAAATCAAATGCATTCATCAGCCTCACCTGCATCGTAGGAGAGGAACCATCAGGCCTTTTGTTACTGCTTGTTCTTGGAGGCTCAATGACACGAAGAGAAATGGAATCTTCTCCTAATATATCTGTAATTGGCCGAATTGCTGGATCACTGGACCCATTATCATCCTTTTTTCTGTCAGACGACTTAGCGCTGACTATAAGATCTCCATCAGACCTCTTCATGTTGGAAAATCTATCTTCTCGTCTCCAGTCGCTAATAATGTTACTGCCAAGCGCACTTCTTCCATTAAGATTGCTTTGCTGATTACCTTGATAAGAATCTCTTCTCCTGTTATCATATGGCTCCTCTCTGTTATCCTATTTCATACACAAATAACTACCACTTAAGTCAAAGTATCCACACAGTACACAAATCTGTTGAAAATATATAGGATAAAATGTGAAACACAAACTACATGTATATAGCTAGACAAAATCCAGGGTAAAAAGTCCAACCACTTTGACCGTTGAAGGCCTCCCAGTGATCTTTTCA
This sequence comes from Oxyria digyna, assembly GCA_029168935.1. Taxonomy (NCBI): domain Eukaryota; kingdom Viridiplantae; phylum Streptophyta; class Magnoliopsida; order Caryophyllales; family Polygonaceae; genus Oxyria; species Oxyria digyna. The sequence goes on from JAPVLV010000017.1 coordinate 3,723,918, forward strand.
CCAGTGTATCTTCTATCAACATAAACATGTTTGATGAAGTCACGTAGCTTGTCCACGTTGCTGCAACAGATCAGAAATTAATATAAGCTATCACATTATAATACATCAAATCAAGTAGTATTCATAATGACTAACCTGTTGTCTGGTACACGATGCAAATCTACCTCTTTGAAATAGATTTGCTTTGCTCGCTGGAGATGTTAAAGTCATATTTGAGTTTAATGGTATTTGAATGAGCACATTGAGCATACATTACTCAGAAACTGCAAGCTTACCTCATTTCCTCCAGCCTTTAGGGAATTGATTTCATCAGGCGTGAACTTGGCCATTGATACTGACTTTACTCGGTGAGTGAACTCACGGCTGAATATACAAAAATTAAGTATCCAATCACCAATGTCAAGAGCTCATATCTAATGACTAACCAACAAACTCCTTGCACATGAGGTTAGAAAATGATACTTACTGAATCCCACTGCAGGTTGTACAAACAAATGTCCAGAAAGTGGTACATATGTATTGTGGCCCCTAGTTCCGAAAAGAAATCAATGCTTTTAGAAGTATACATAGATATAACTTCCCCAGACAATATATAATGTTCAAAGTTTTACATTTCACACAAGGGTAACCTATACTGTCTACAGAAAAGTAAACTGATACATTGTATGTGGGTATTTGAGCTTATCATCCATCGCATTTACTTTTTAATAAGGGTAAAACCCTTAGATTGGTTATTTAGGCTAAGATTCTAGTATATAACTTCGGACCAAAATTTTTTCTCTTTACCTCTCGCTTATCTCATTCTACTTCTTCATATCCTCCCTTCTCTTTCTCATTGATTTTTTGTAAGAACGTTTTTTTCCAATGAATTTCTTCTCATGAATAATAAATTTGACTCTTACCTATATGTTAAATGTGACATGTCATGCTGATACATAATCCTTGCAGATTCAACAGAACTCAACATATATAAACACAAGGAAATTAACACTCAATCCAAGAATTTCTCATGCCTAGATGGCAGTGTGGTGCGACATTCAGAGCGCATTCAGAATTGTACCCCGGAATAAAATTGGTTGTTTGTTTAGATTAAGCAAGCGGAGTTGCACAGCGGTAGTAGAAAATTTAGAATCAAAAGAACATTTGAAGATGAAGCAACAATGCAACATCAATATAGAGAAATTCAATCTGATTACACAACACAATACATTACAATCTAAATTGAGGTACAAAATCAAATAAGAAATCAGCTTACCCGACTACTACAGTTGATACATTTGTTATTCTCAGATTGTTTAAGAAGAGAACGAATTAGTTTCTCACTCTTTCCATCTTCCTTCATCCGACTCCCCATTACTAATCACTGCAACAAACACAATAAATTTCATCAGCATCAGGAAATTTATAGCATTATCCAAATTCCAAGCAACCATTCTACATCATCAACTAAACAGAAACGGGAAGAAACGAAGTGAATTGAGAATCCGATCTAGTCAATGTGGGCAGGGAAATTAGCTGAAACCACAAAGCTAAAAAATAAACCCTAGAATAACGTCAACTGAGACAAAGTTCATTACAGGCGATTGAAACTGAAGATGGACCGAACGATGAATTTGTTGTCAATAATTTGTTGTCAGAAGCACGATTGAGAAGTGGAAGAAATGTTGAGGAGAGACGAGCAGAGGAGAATTATACAGATTATTAAGAAATGAAAAGAAACTTCGCCCTCAATTTTAATATACAAGAAAAGCTTTGAAGTGGATTTGGTTTTAGGCTGCAACAGCTGGCATAACAACTCAACTAACTGCTCAACTCCAACCGATTTCTCCCCTCGAAACAGAAAACAGAGAGCGGAGGATTATTCGGTATCGTGCTCCATGAAATATTACAACTATTTGTGTTCAATATACATTTCTCAATTAAATGCTCTGCTTGCACCTTCAATTTAAGTTCTAAGTTTATACCCTACTTTGTAAACACACGCTTCTCTCCCTCAAAATCAATTCCCACTTTCTTCCTCCTAGATCTGATCCTCTCTCGCTCACTCTGTATCTTCTTTCTACACGCCTCCCGTCGGCCTCATCGCCGTCGTCATCACATCCTTCGTCGGTGCTACCGAAGCAAGACTCTGCGCCGTCCGTTTCGCCGGAGCAGATTTTGTCATTGTTAGCCTACGAGATTACTTGCTCCATATTGGATCGAAGTGCGTTCGTCTCGTTTGTTTGTGCGAGATCTCGCCATATCTGGTTCTCTACACAGATTGATTTACATCGCTCTTCCATCGCCCAATTTAACCTCCTGGTCCTCTCGATTTCGTCTCCCTTTTCTTTCAGCTTTGCGTCGAGACTCCCATGGTGGTGATCGAACTCCCATGAGTCCTGTGTTGTGATCATCGCACTCTCGAGGTAGGAGGATGAGGACACAAAGGAGATGGTGGGAGACGACGGTGGAGGAACGGTGTTGCCAGATCCAAACTGTTGACAGATTGAAACAGTGCTCCTTTATCAGTTCGAAACAGTGCTCCTTTTCCATCCTTGTTCTACTTAATGGATTGACAGATTGAACAAAACACAAGTTGCAGAGGCAAGTATGTGTATAAATTTCCTTTCCTTTGTGAATTTTATGACTGTGTTATTTCATTTACTACTACTTAATATACTACTGCTTCAGTTTCTTCTGCTTCATTTACTAGTCTTTGTTGTTTGTTGATTTGAGGGAGATATTGATTGATTTTTGTATTTTTTGTGTGATCTGTAAACAGATTATAGATTATTGTAGCACCTCTGTTTACAGATTATTGTATCTTCTGCTTTATTATAATGCTGAGCTATCACCTTAATGTGACAGGTTTTCTCCCAGCAACCTCCAGGATTAGTATTGTTGTGCAAGGGTGACAATCTCTTCCACCTGTTGTTTCTGAATTGCAGGAGCGGTTATCATCAGCTATGGAGGAGTTTCAGGAGCAGGTTGATTTGCTGTTGAATATTGACTGGGATTTGGATGAGTATCTTAAAGAAGATCTTCCTATTGTGGTATAATTTTCAAGAGTATGTATAATAAATGCAACAAATTGTGTTCAGGTTATTTGGAGTTGAGATTCAGTGTTGTTTCAACTACAGATGGAATACATCAGAAGCATAAGCAGACCCATAGATGGTAAACTGCTGGCAATTGGGCACTCCATGGGTGGCATTTTGCTATATACATTGCTTTCCTCTTGTGGTATGTTTGACCCTTGTGTGATTTCTCCATATATGTCCTTATTGTCATACGTCATATGCATCGTCTATATTACTGTATGCTATGGACAATTATGCAACATTCTCTTGCATTTGAATTCTGGAAATTCAGTTTATTCACTTTATTTTAAACTAAATGGTCTTGGATCTCTTAGAACATATGATTTTCTCCTAAACAGGTTTTAAGAGTCATGAATCTGGCTTGGGTGGGCTCATCGCTTGATTACTCATCATCAAAATCCTCAATGAAAATGTTTTTGCCATTGGTAAATGGAACTCTTAGTGCTAATTTAACAATGTAATTTAGTGGTGTTGACAAGTTTTGTAAAGTGTTGACAATGTTGACAATTTTGTAATATTACTCGTGTTGTATGTTGTTGTATGTTGTTGACCGTTTATTAGTCGTGTAAATAATTTATTTAGTTGGGTTGACAACTTATTTAGTCATGTTGACAATTTATTATTCTTGTTGACAACTCTGTTAAAAATTTTGTTGACAACTTTGTTAAAGTTTTTTATTGACAACTCTGTTAAAAATTTTGTTGACAGCTCTGTCAAAAATTTTGTTGACAAATTTTGTTGACAACTCTGTTATAATTTTCACGTCAGCAAAGGGTTATTATTGGTGTTGACAACTTAATATTCTTGTTGACAACTCTGTTAAAATTTTTGTTGACAACTCTGTTAAAAATTTTGTTGACAACTCTGTTATAATTGTCACGTCAGCAAAGGGGTATTTCCATATAACTTAAAAGAGTGATGCAAAAACTTAAAAAATATTATAGTTTTGGGGTATTTACCCAAAAACTGGAAATGTTAACGTCTGCCTAGAGCATTCTGACCTTAAAATGGGGAAAGATTTGTGCCCAATGCCCTATTGGGCACTATACTTGTAATAACTGCGCTCCCAAACTAAGTCTTTAGTTTCTACTCTATCCCACCCCATCCAAATACACGCGTGCCCCGACCCTACCTCTCACCCCAATCTTCTGTTTTCAGACCGCCCAATCTCCTCCACCTCTCGCTGCGCCGACCGTCTTCTCTTCCATTGTTCTGCACGTCGACGCAACTTCTTCTCCTCCTCTACCTCTGTCAACAGATTCTGATCTGCACACTAAGCGGAAATCCATTCTTCTTACTCAGATCTGATTTCAAGACACTTAAAGATTCCGAATCCAGATCTCGGTTCACATCACCAACAACAAAACCTCTCACAATCGTCGTGTTGCTCAGAACATGCCTAAAAGCTCGAGCAGCCGCGTTTTCAACTTCGTTCTCGTCGGATGAGGGTTCAGAGATTGCGAATTCGTCGTAGAAGAATGAGATCTTATTCTACGGATTCTTCGCCACTGGCTCGCCTTCGCCGGTAAATTACCCTCTCGTACATATATTTTCTATTTAGTACATAGCTGAGTGTATGAATGGTGGTTTTAATAAAATTTACCATTAGAAAGCTTAATTTGTATAATGGATTAATGGTTTGTGGGATTACCTCTGAAGATTTATTTAATCTGAGGCAAATATTGGCTTGTTCACTACTCAATTTCACGGATTTCCTTTGTAAGTTTGTTTGTATTTAGTGCAGCAGTGAGCTATTGTTATATAATTTGATATTTTGATATGAATATTGTTGTACAGTGTATACTTGTATTGCTTGCCGAAGACTGAATTATTTGCTATGAAAAGAGAACTGAATTATTTGTGGTCTAATGGATTCTCAATTTGCAAAATTCTATATTGTCTAAGGAGAAGTATGATTCTCTGACCTTCATTATCACGGGGTCAATGGGATAACTGAAGCTTCTCATGTTGACATGAATTTTGTTTATCAGGTGGAAAATCTTACAAGGAAATCCCAACATCAGGAAACCGAACTGGAAAGAACAAAGAAACAGTTGAAGGAGAGCTATAGCAAGAAATTATATTGTGTGAGATTAATTTATTAGAGTAATCTTCTATTATGCATGGACAATGAAGTTTGTTTTAGTGTGTAAAAAAAATTAATGTGTTGACAATTATTTTTTTGACAATGTAATTTAGTGATGTTGACAAGTTTTGTAAAGTGTTGACAATGTTGAAAATTTTGTAATATTACTCGTGTTGTATGTTGTTGATCGTTTATTAGTTGTGTAAAAAATTTATTTAGTTGGGTTGACAACTTATTTAGTGGTGTTGACAACTTATTATTCTTGTTGACAGCTCTGTTAAAATTTTTGTTGACAACTCTGTTAAAAAATTTGTTGACAACTCTGTTAAAAACTTTGTTGACAGCTCTGTTAGAATTTTCACGTCAGCAAAGGGTTAATATTGGTGTTGACAACTTATTATTCTTGTTGACAGCTCTGTTAAAAAATTTGTTGACAGCTCTGTTAAAATTTTGTTGACAAATTTTGTTGACAACTCTGTTAAAAATTTTGTTGACAAATTTTGTTGACAACTCTGTTACAATTGCCACGTCAGCAAATAAGTATTTCCATATAACTTAAAAAAGGAAGAATTTGTGCCCAATACACCATTTGAGACTAAATTTTAGGTTACTAAACCTGTTTATTAAACACTATGGAAATACCCCACCCCCACCCACACCCACCCACATCTACACCAGTACACCAGCACACAAGTACACCAGTACACCATTCCTCCCCAACTCAAATATGTCCCGTCACCTCCGACCACTGCGTCGTTGTCGTCTTTCCATCCGTCTGTCTCCGATCTCCGGCGAAACCTCTTCATTCTTCTTCTTCTGCCTCTCGTCATCATCCACAATATCGGCTCCTTCTTCCTCCTCCGCCGTCGTTTTATAAATCTCCCAACACATCACCGGCTTCTCCAAAGGCAACACTCGATGAACAACATTCCCTCCTCCTCCGGCCATCTCCTTCACCACGTCGCGATTGTTGTCGTGTAAACAGATCCAGATCCGCGTCAGAAACCTAGATCTGAATTTTTCGGATTTGAAGAGGATCTGCGCAAGAGTTGTTTTGCCGACTCCTTCTCGTAGATCCCGACGTCGTTCAACTTCGCGCCGTAGATCCCGACGGTGTTGAAATTAGCAGCGAGCTCCCTAAGGTGAACCAACAACATTTTCCTGAAATTCGCAGGCAAGTCCTTGTGCTTTCCCTCAACCTTTTTCTTGTATGTACTGTGTACATTGTGATTGCGGAATACTAGTCCAAGAAGAATTCGTAGGCAACATTTTTCTTGTATGTACTGTCAACATTTTTCTGGTATGTACTGTGTACTGTCAACATTTTTCTGGTATGTCCAACATTTTTCATTTGGTTAAACCGTTCCTTCTTGCTGAGAGTTTGAGGTGCAATTATGCAGTGAGTTGGTGTTAGCAATTATGCAGCCATATATAATGTTCCCTTTCAAGTTACTAGTCACCCTTTTTCAGCAAATAGTCTACTCCATTCATGCTTAGATCAAAACTGTAACCTGAAAGTAAGTACATGGATAACTTACAGTCAAGATGGCATGATAAGCTTGCAGATATTTGTATACGACCATTCTAACAAGGTTGCAGATATTTGTTACTTTGCCAATGGCAAAATTGTTGAAGAGTAAGATGGTGGCATGTACAAGACAAAGAAAGGTTTTAACATGTTGCCTCCAAGGTGTTTGATATAATGTCCCAATGAAATTTTGTATTTAAGTGTATAATTACTGTACGTTGCATTGCATTTGCATTGGTAATATTTTTTTGCTTCCTTTTGTAAAGACTTGTTAGTGTATATGGTGCACTAAGATGATGAGTTGTTGATTTAATTATTTTTTTCCTTTCAAGTGCACTAAGATGATTGAACGATTTAATTATTCATAAATGATTTAGTTGACAGTGTGAATTATGTAGGGACAATGCAGTTTGTTTTAGTGTGTAAAAAAAATTAATGTGTTGATAATTGTTTTTTGACAATGTAATTTAGTGGTGTTGACAAGTTTGTAAAGTGTTGACAATGTTGACAATTTTGTAATATTACTCGTGTTGTATGTTGTTGACCGTTTATTAGTCGTATAAACAATTTATTTAGTTGGGTTGACAACTTATTTAGTCGTGTTGACAACTCTGTTAAAAAAAATGTTGACAACTCTGTTAAAATATTTGTTGACAACTCTGTTTAAAAATTTGTTGACAAATTTTGTTGACAGGTCTGTCAAATTTTGTTGACAGGTCTGTTATAATTTCCACGACAACAAAGGGTTATTATTGGTGTTGACAACTTATTATTCTTGTTGACAGCTCTGTTAAAAGTTTTGTTGACACCTCTGTTAAAAAAATTGTTGACAACTCTGTTAAAAATTTTGTTGACAACTCTTTTATAATTGCCACGTCAGCAAAGGGGTATTTCCATATAACTTAAAAAAGTGATGCAAAAAGTTAAAAAACATTACAGTTTTGGGGTATTTATCCAAAAACTGGTAAAATGGGTTGTATTTACATGGACCATAAAATGCGGCCCAATTATAACTTAGTAAACAAAAAAGAGGTTTTTACCGAAAACCACCCGTAAAATACCGTATATTGCCCAAAACCACCCCATTAATCAAATATTACCGGAAACTACCATATTAAGCCCTCTGATTGCCAAACGCCACCAATTCCTAACTTCCGTCTGCATTTCCGTCAACGCGCCGTACGCGCCAGATTTTCTATTTCTTTATTATTTTCTTTCTCCATTTTTTATTGAAAAGAAAAATAAATCCCAAAAAACTAAAAAAAAAAGAAAAAAGAAAAGTAGCAATATTGAAAGAATTATCTCCTATACTGCATATCCTCCGATTCGTCCCCACCAATTCTCCATCATCAACATTCATCCAGCAAAGCCACCGGCTATCTTTTTGATCTGAAAGTTTAATTAGGGCTTTTCGGGGTCAGGCAAGAGGCACCGTCGTTGGGGTCTATTCGGGGTCGCCGTTGCGGCCTTTGCTGGTGGTGTTGGAGTGATATCGCCGCTGCAGCCTGGGCTAAGCCTCCTGGTCTTCTTCTTCCTCCTCAGACAAGGCGAGATCGAACTGGGAAAGACCAGATCGAACCAGAAATTTTGAGATCGAACGGAGCGGATCGACGACTTTGCCCTAAATTTGTCCACCCCTCTGACGGCCTTGACTCCTACCGCTCCAAATTCGACACCTCGTCGGTGTTCCTACTCCGAGTTCCTCGGCCTAGACGCTGGAGACAACTAGCAGAAGAAGCCCCGCCATCAAATTGGATCTCAGATGGAAGGATGTATGAAAATGGCATATTTGGAAAATTTGATGGATATGTAGGGACATTTTGGTCAATTAAAATTATTTAATAATTTTCATACTTCAAAAATCCGAAAAGTCATATAATTTGTTTTATAATATTAAAAATGTAAGGTTAAAATGGTACATTTACTTATTTAACAGAAATTTAGACAAAAAATGAGAAGGGGTGGCGTTTTGCTAACGGAGGGGTTAATACGGGTGATTTTCGGTAATATTTGATTAATGGGGTGGTTTTGAGCAATGTACCGTATTTTACGGGTGATTTTCGATAAAAACCTCAACAAAAAAATTATACTTAGAAAATATTTCCCCCAATGACCTTTCATGACATGTATTGTGCTTTTAATCCTAATTAATATATTTTGTGTTTTCTTACCTTTAAACACGACGATGACAACTTTTTATCCGTATTCAATGACAATTTTTGTAATTTTGTAATGATCTGATTGACACCATGTGTTAAATGATCAATTATTTTGTTAAGATTAGAAAATATAAATCATATCATAAGAAAGATTATTTACCCAAAAGAGGGCTCATAATCATCAATTATTACATGTCACTTTTTTTAAAATTAAAATTAATATGTTTATGAAAAATACTTTTTAATCTCTATATAATTACTAAAGCAAATCCCCATACTCTCACCCCAGCTATGCCACGTGTCAAGAAGGCTTTTCTGCCACTCCACATAGGATCCACATGTCCTATAGCAATTCGTTTCTATTTTAAGTTTTTTCCAGAAAATTTTAGTTTGCACAGGTGTATGGTCGGTATATTTCTTTACATTTTTGGCAAACTTTTGGTAAGAGTATCACACCGAATTTCGGAATTCTTGGTCATATTTTCCAAAAGCATATTTTTACCTTTTTTGTGAGGTGATTGCAATATGACAAATCGTTATTTTGGTCATAAATATCACAAGTAATCCAAAATTGTATACAATCCATTTGTACCCATTTCCTAATTTTCTGTGAATAACATTTTTAACGTGTTAATAACCTAAACTGTCAAGAAAAATTGAAACCCTAATTTTTAAGTTGAGCTATATATATGAATCTATAAAGCAATAAATGAAACCCTAAAACAAAATAAGAAAAAACCCTAATTACTATTACAAATATTTCTGCATAAATGATATGAACCTCTAAACCAAAATAAAAAACTAATCTGCAAAATAAAAAATATACTGACGGAAAAGATATCATAAAAAACCACAACCAACATGCCATATTTTCTAGAAAGATATAAAATAACTCAAACTATATAATAAAGGATACTCTTGCCAAAAATTTGCAACCAATTTTGCATAAACATGTAAAGCAAGAAAAAGGAAATTAATGATATTTTATACGCAATCTGCAAGCTGTTTAAACAAGGAGAATATATCATACATGCATCGAATCATGGCTGATATCTTTTACCTAAATTATAACAATTTAGTTCCAGAAATAAGACGCAACAGTATTCTGCACAAAAATCTGCATAAACCTGTAAAGAAAGAAAAAAAATTTGCAATCAAATCATGGCTGATAAATATTTAGTTCTACAAATACAAAAGATATGATTCTCTTAATTATTATTAACCTAAATTATAACTTTGATTTCGTTTTAAAAAGGACGTGTATTGGTTATGCAGAACACACTCTCTTCTTTTCAATTCTACAGATTATATAGTCTTCTCCCTACAACACTCTTTTCTTCAAAAGACACTCAAACAATGGGACGCAATTCCGGTGAGGACGCCCCCTTAGAGAAGGAATAAGGATCTACTCCGTCCGAAGGAGGGAGTAAGATCCAAGGGCCGGCAACTAAGGAGGATTGTGGTGGGCCCATTTATCACGCGCGGTATATAAACCTCGAAACAACCGCCATTCTCACATTCTCACTCAAAAAACCCGTCTATCTTCTCCAAAAACCTCCCTCGCTCTCGCTCTCGCTCTGCTTTCTCTGCCGATCGGAGGCGAAATTTGTTCATTCTCTCTCGCTTTCTCTCGCTCTCGCTCTCTCTTTCCATTTCTCGAGCAGATTCCACTAAAAAACCCTAGAACGAAGACGAAGCAATTTCCAGTAGTCGAAGGGCGATTGGAAGGCGATTTCGGCGTCGACATCACGAATCAACAACAACAACAAACAAAAAAGCAACAATGAGGTCTAAAATAGCATCTGGAACCCAAGGTATAGACCGCGATCGCCATATACCAAATAGCGATCGCCATCGTGGCTCAGATTGTTACTTCAACTTCAATTCTCCTAAATCTTCATAAATATCTCAGATCATAATAATGACTCCAAACACATATGATAACACTCTTAAAACAATACAATAACCCCTAGTTACGCTATACAAAGTGCAGCGTATCAAATACCCCCATACTCGTCCCGAGTAACTTACAGAAAAGCTACCCATACAATAAAATGCTCAAAGCGTCAGGAAGCACAAGAATATCTCCTAGTGATTACATAACCAATAAGCTCCTCCAAAACACAACAACAACAGTCAAGAACAACGTGATAAAATAAGCACATACCCAGAACTACACCTTATTCCTCCAAGTGGCCTACCCGAATCCTCCTATGCACCTCCTTCTTATGTCTCCATACGCCAAGATGATAAAGATCCTAAAACACTCAATCTTTTTATAACACCCATCTTGCTTGGGTGCCCTTTCGGGTTTTCATCCCAACCACTCAATAATTGTTCCAGGCTCACAAAACTCACATCACTCAAGATTTATTTTTGCCCCAGCCTAATGCCGGTGAAGCCACCTTCTTATTGCATAGAACTTGCTATCCAAGGATTTTGTATGCCTTTTTTGAATGATTGTGGCTTTTTCATACAATATATATTCAATAAGCTCATGCAGATACAACCAACACCCAAATAATTACATGTGAATACATTCTCCTCCCCCATACTTAAACATTGCATTGTCCTCAATGAAATGGAAGACATAAAAACGAACCAAGGGAAGGAGACAGAAGACTCACATACAAGGTCGGATGACCTTCCTCCAATAAAACTCAAAGTGTGGTAGAATGAGAAACTAGATGAGCACTAAATGTAATCCAATAATGCATAGCTCATCTAAAGCAAAAGAAAGAATCTCTCCAATGTAGAAGGTGACCCAAACAAATCAACTCCTTGTAAAGAACATGGTCACCAACAAGCTAAGCTCCAGCGAATGTAGATCTAGAATGATAGTACTAATGAAACCAAACTTGATGTAATACAACTCCTTACTTTCTTTTCACTAATATTTTTTTTGGCACTCTATTTTTTTTTAATCCGATATATTATTTTATTTTTTCTCGGAATGATTTTCAGATTTTCGGATTTTTTTTTTAACGGGAGAGAAGACTTACATCGAGATTGGCTACTGACTGTAGCTGACCCTAAGCTTCGGTGATTTCCTCCGGTCCATAGAAAAACTAAAAAGAAAATTAAACCGAACAAATAAAAACAAACTCAAACCTCGGGTTGCCTTCCGAGTAGCGCCTTATTTTATGTTGTGGCTTGACATGAAACTCAAGAGATTTAACTAACGCCATTTGGCTTTGTGAAAACCGTCTCTTGTCTGAATTCTCTCTTGATCCACTCATGGAATGCGTTGAATCTCGTCCCTCTTACCTTGACCACCTTGTCTTTAGCAATGAAGGTGGTTTCATTCACTTTATCCTCCTTGACCGTATCAGGCGGCTGTTTAAGCTCAATGTCAAGTGCCTGCACACTAGACATCACTGGTATCTCGCCTGGCGAGGTCAGTAATGAAGGGCGATTGCCCAAAGGATGTGAAGAGAGCTTACCTTTAGGCTCTGGCTTAGCCTGACACTCCTGCATGTTAGTAGATAAAACATCATCTACTTTTGGGGACTCTAAGATATTCTCTAAAATTGGTTGTAATTCATCCTTACAAGTAGGATTAATCACATCAATAGCACATAGATAATTCTTATCAATGGGAACCATGTCATAAATATTATATTCTACCTTATCCCCATCAAACTCCATAGAGAGAGTCCCACTATTAACATCAATTTTCGTTTGTGATGTTTTCATAAAAGGTCTACCTAACAGTATAGGTTTGACATTATTAGCATGCTCCATATCCAACACAAAGAAATCAGCAGGAAAAATCAGATCACCAACCATAACAAGAACATCATCAACAACCCCTTTCGGGTACAAAGTAGACCTATCAACAAGTTGAATAACAGTTCCTGTTTTATGCAAGGGTTCTAAGCCTAGTGATTCATACAAAGAGTAAGGCAAAACATTGATTGATGCACCTAAATCTAGCATGGCTTTGTCAAATTTAGTTTCACCAATCACACATGGAATGCTAAATATGCCTGGATCACCACATTTCTTAGGCATGCGTTTTTGAAACACTGCAGAAACTTGTTCACCTACTTCAACTTTCTTCTTTCCTTTCAGTTATTGGTTTCTTTTAATAGTGCAAACTTCTTTCAAAAACTTAGCAAATCTAGGAATACTGTTAACAAGTTTGAGCAAAGGAATGTTTACCTCACACCTACTAAAGGTTTCGAAGATTTCTTTGTCGTCATCCAGTCTTCGAGTATCCTTCAACGCCTCAGGAAAGGGAGAAACATGCTTCTGAGAGAACAAAGGCTGAAAATTTGGGCGAACATAATCATCAATGTACTCAGGGGTCTCCCGGCGATCGCCATCAACAACTGGCGATCGCGGTCGCACAAATTGGGGTTCTGCAGGCGACCCGCGATCGCGGATCATCATCCGTGGTCGCGGATTTGTGACGAGCAAATCTGGGCATTCTTCCTCCCGCGATCGCGGTCGGTAAAAAATATCAACATCACATTCTGGAGCAAGGCCGCGATCGCGGTCCGATTCCGGCGATCGCGGTTTTGGCACAGAACATTCACTTAAAGTTTTTCCGCTCCTCAAGAACACTGCACTGACGTTCTCTCTCGGGTTTCTTACCGGTTCCCTGGCCTCTAATTTACTCACAGCTTGAGCAATCTGTCCTAACTGATTTTCAAGATTTTGGATACTCGATTCCGTTTTAGCATTTTGTTGCATCACAGTCTGAGCTAAGGACTTGATCATATCTTCAGTAGTCATAGAATTCTGAGGTCTAGGTTGCTGATAATTAATATTATGAGAGTAATACCTTGGCCTTGGTTGCCATCCACCAACAGCGTTTACCTCAGCATTGGGATCATGAAGGGAATCACTTTTCAACATCAAAGCGTTTACCATCTCTTTCAACTCATTCATGTCAGTCTGTAATTGATCTGAATTAATTTCTTTGACTGAGTGGGATCCCTGTCTACTGCCAAACTGCCTTGAACTATCAGCTAGCTCTTCAAACATTTCAGTGGCCTGAGGTATAGTTAGTTTCAGAAAATTACCTCCACAAGATGCGTTTACCATTCGACGATCCTCATCAATCAGCCCACTGAATAAGTACATAAGGAGATCTTGGTCAGTATAACTATGGAATGGGCAGCTTGAGCAAAGCTTCTTGAATCTCTCATAATATTCATAGAGACTCTCAGTTGAGTGTTGTTGAAGATGTGTGATCTCCTTCTTCAAGCTGCTTAGTTTTGTAGCTGGAAAATATTTCTCTAAAAAGACCTTTTTCATCTTAGTCCATGTATCAATACTCCCTGGAGCTTAATAATAGAGCCAATCGTTCACAACGTCTTTCAGAGTAAATCCGAAAGCTCTCAGCATGACCTGCTCCTCAGTAACACCTCTTGGCTTCATACTAGAACATATGGCATGGAATTGAGCCAAGTGTTTGTTGGGATCTTCTCCTGCTAAGCCATGGAAGTGTGGTAGCTCATGAATTAAACCAGCTTTTAATTCAAAATTCACACCTTCTTCAATCTCATGAAACCTCACAGTAGGCAATGGCGGTGAGTTGCCTCATAGTAGGCAATGGCGGTCCATGTCGATCACCCATCTCGTTCTCTTGGTTCAGAGCTGCTCTTTGGTTCTGAAGGAACGTCCTTTCAATCTCTGGGACAAAGGCAACAAGAGATGAATCAGTAGCACGGGTCTGAACCATAAAGGTTCACACCAAACAGTTGATAAGTCACAATTAGCACAAAATTGGAATAATTCAATTCCTCGGCAACGGCGCCAAATTTGATGAGGCTAAAGTCGTAGTGCCAAATCAAAGAAAACCCTAAACACTAACTAGAGTATAGCAAGTAAGTAGAGGTCGAACCCAAGGGAATCAAAACACCAAATCAATGCAGTCAAGTGAAATATCAACTAGTAATAAGTAACCAAAGGGGGGGGGGGTTGATTGCAAGAACACACAAGTAACCAGTAACAAGCAGAGGAAGTTTGGGTGAGAATATTATGCGAAGGGGTTTCACCTAGCAAGTATCCACACAACAGTCAATCAAGTTGATCATAGATTTATCTCAAGTTCTATTCAATCCTAGGGAATGTTCCTATTCCAATCTTTAATATATCAGCAGCCCAACCGGTCCTGATAATACTTACTATTCAGCAATCAGGGAAACCTCTCAAGATTAGATGAAATAGCAGCAAAGGGCACAGGCATCATAAGGATGCATGCCATAACTTACAACCGTCAAGTATTAACATGCAATCAATTCTCTTTCATAAAAGCAATCAACTACCAGATCATGCAGATATGAGTGCTACAGTGACAAGGAATTCCACCGTATATTCCTAGTCTAGCAATAGAAAACTATCAATCAAACTAGGTGATCAAGCTAGCAAAACTAATAGAAATCAATAGATGAAGAACAAGAGAATTAATACAATCCCATAGGAAAAGAACAAGAGTTTAGAAATCTCACAACTTAATAACTGAAGGTTTCAACCGCTAAGCAAAACAATGGAGATTAGTTCCTGCTCATGGTTGCAAAACTAAATTGTCTGATGGAAAAGATGATGAAAAGATAATGAAAGCTAGGGTATATAAAGAGTTTAACCCTAGAATAATATATGAATGCTACAATGACAAGGAATTCCACCGTATATTCCTAGTCTAGCAATAGAAAACTATCAATCAAACTAGGTGATCAAGCTAGCAAAACTTATAGAAATCAATAGATGAAGAACAAGAGAATTAATACAGACCTATAGGAAAAGAACAAGAGTTTAGAAATCTCACAACTTAATAACTGAAGGTTTCAACCGCTAAGTAAAACAATGGAGTTTAGTTCCTGCTCATGGTTGCAGAACTAAATTGTCTGATGAAAAAGATGATAGAAAAGATAGAAAGAACTAGGGTCCTTAAATAGAGACTAACCCTAAAATATATGGTAAAAAATATATCCTAAACGAAATAATAAAATAAGGAAAAAGAAATAAAACAAACAAAGGAAAATCCGGAATGTCTTCGGCCTTGTTGTGGCGATCGCCATAGATGCCTGGCGATCGCGGTCTTCATGTAAAGCTTTGCCTTGTCTCTGTCGCCCCATGGCGGTCGCCGTAGAGTCATGGCGATCGCCATGATCTCTCGAACTCATGTAATGCTTCTGTTGTAGAATGGCGATCGCCATAGTGATGGTGGCGATCGCCGTTGCTTGGCAGAATGTCTTCGTCTTCATGTCTTCAATCTTTGATCCTCTTCTTCTTCGGTTATGGTCTTCATTTCTTCACTTCTTCGTAAACAACTCAGAACATAACAATAACTCCAAATACTTATGATAATACTCCTAAACTAATGTAATAATCCCTAGTTACGCTATACAAAGTGCAGCGTATCAAATACCCCCATACTTAGACTTTTACTCCTAGTGATTACATACTCAATAAGCCCAAAGCATACAAAACGCAACAACAACAATCAAGAACAAATGTGATACAATAAGCACAAACTCAGAACTACACCTTATTCCTCCAAGTGGCCTATCCGAATCCTCCTATACGCCTCCTTCCTATGTCACCATAACGCCAAGATGATAATGATCCTAAAACACTCAATTTTTTTTTTTTAGACACTCATCTTGCTTAGGCGCCCTTTCGGGTTTTCATCCCAACCACTCAATAATTGTTCCGAGCTCACCAACTCACATCTCTCAAGACTTATTGTTGCCTCAGCCTAGTGCCGGCCAAGCCACCTTCTTATTGCATAGAACTTGCTATCCAAGGATTTTGTATGCCTTTTTTCAATTTTTTGGCTTTTTCAATTTTTTAATTTTTTTTAATTTTTGATTTATAACATGCAAAATGAAATGCTAGGAAAGTAAATATGTACAACTAATCATATCATCCCCTCCCCCATACTTGAATGAAACATTGTCCTCAATGGAAAATAAAGGACATACAAATGTAAATGGGGAAGCAAGGATAAAACTCACTGTGGTGATGGTGGTGGATGGTGTGGATAGTAGGGGTTTGCACCCCAAAAGAACTCCTCTTGCCTCTGCTGCAATGTCTGCATGGTCTGCTCAATGTTGGTGAACCGACTGTCATAGCTGCTCACAGTCCGGCTCACCTCAGCTAGCTGTGTCTCGAATGCCTGCTGCCGAAGAGACATACTCTTCATCAAACTGTACATCCGCTCATAATCAAATCTCGGGGCAGCAGCCTGAGGACCGCCCTGATCATCCCCCGGAGCACCATCATGACCTCCCATGTCAACTTCCATCTCCGCCTCCTCGTCGGACTCCTCAGCCTCAGCACCATCAGGCAATAGTCAAAAATCCCTTGCAAGAGGACCAAAGGGGATGAATCTAGGTAGACGCATCTTGTGTGTGCCCTCATGCTTGGATAACCAAGTATAAACATCCCGGCGCACATCTAGAAGCAGTGCACGCCTCAGCCCTGAAACATCATAAACATAGTTGGAGTTGCTGCTACCACTAGGGATAGCATCATCTCCTAAACAGAGTTGGGCAATGAGAGTGACCATCCCTCCCATACTTATCTTGCCCACCTTCTTGCCCATCTTCCTGTATTTGGCCACACTATGGCCAAAAAGCAGGATCCAATCTGGAACGGTCCCACATTCAGGTGTGAGGCTCCATAAAAACTGTAGATCCTGAGCAGAGACCTTGTTCACCTCCCCACGCCCCAAGAAACACATGGCTATCACCTTGTGAGCTAGCCTAAGGCAAGGATGAGTGAACTCGTAATTGTACTTGGTAACAGAAGGGTTCAGTACCTGCCCTGTAGCATGAAACCAGAAATCTGCAGCCCTCTGATTAGTCTCACTCCAACCTTCACTAGGGTCCTTGGTCACGCCAAATATTATACTCAAATCATCAAAACCAAGCACATACTCTTTACTCTGCAGCATAAAAACAATATTCCGTTCCTCTGCACTGAATGAGAAAGTAGCAATAAAGTCTCGTGTCAAAGTCTCATCAGTGGGAGTGTTTTTGGTCATAAGTCCACCTAAACCACCATGGCTCAGCAATGCCAAGGTGCACTCTTCCAAACCCAACAATTGCAAAGTGGGCACGCAAAAGAACTTAGTAGTAACTACAGTTTTAGAATCCACAAAATCTCGAACCTCTTTCTGCTTTTTAGTCATACATCTCTTGACTCCTCTCACCATTGTATAATAAGGGAATGAATAGAAAAAGATAGAAACGAAGTCGCACTCACAAAATTTCGAAGCAAAATCGGTGCTGCAGAACGGTGTGGCGATCGCGGTTGCATGATGGCGATCGCGGTCGCTCCTGATTCTAAACTCGTCTCTTCGTCTTCAACTCTTCTTAACTCCAATTCTTCACTTTATATCTTCTAAGTCTTCATAATAACTCCAATGATCCATAACATAGAAATGTCTCTAAACTCACCATCACTATGGCGATCGCGGTTCTTCTCGGCCAGATTCTGATTGCTCTCTGTAATGTTCCCACGATCGCCACCAATGTTTGGCGATTGCGGTCGGTCTTCTGGGGTTTCTGTTTCGAGATTTTGCTTCTGTTTGCCCTTTTCAGCATTAGATTCCTCAACCAATAATTTTCCACTTCTCAATGTCACAACACTGACACTTTCTCTCGGGTTTACTACCGTTTGAGATGGTAGCTTTCCTGAATCTCTAGCTTCTAAGTTGCTCACAGCTTGAGCGATCTGTCCTATCTGTTTCTCAAGATTCTGAATACTCGACTCCGTTTTAGCATTTTGTTGCATCACAGGCTGAGCTAAGGACTTAATCATCTCTTCAGCAGTTAGAGAGTTTTGAGGTCTAGGCTGATTTTGGTGATTTTGCAATACTTGAGGGTTTTGAACATTATTCTGATTATCGCACCTCAAGTTAGGATGATTCCTTGTACCTGGATTATAATGATTAGCATAAGGATCAAATCTAGGCCTAGGTTGCCATCCTCCTGCAGCATTTACCTCAGCATTCGGCTCTTGGAGTTGTGGACACTCATCAGTAAGATGCCCTGTAAGTGTGCATACCCCACAAGCTCTCACGTGTTGTCGACCACCACTTTGCAGCATAAAAGACTTCATCATATCTTTCAGTTCATTCATATCACTTTGAATTTTAGCGGGGTCAAGTGAACTTACTGACTGTGTTCTTTGCCTGCTACCAAACTGCCTTGAGCTCTCAGCTAATTCCTCAAACATTTCAGTAGCCTGAGGTATAGTTAATCTTAAAAAGTTACCTCCACAGGATGCATTCACCATACGACGATCCTCATCAATCAGGCCACTAAACAAATACATGAGAAGATCCTGATCAGTGTAGTTGTGGAAAGGACAACTTGAGCACAACTTCTTGAATCTCTCATAATATTCATTGAGACTTTCAGTTGCGTGTTGTTGGAGATTTGTGACGTCCTTTTTCAAGCTGCTCAGTTTAGTTGCTGGAAAGTATTTCTCCAAGAAAACCTTTTTCATCTTGGCCCAAGTATCAATACTCCCAGGGGCTTGATAGTAAAGCCAATCATTAGCAGCGTCTTTCAGAGTGAATCCGAAAGCTCTCAACATTACCTGTTCCTCAGTAACACCCCTCGGCTTCATGCTAGAACATATGGCATGAAACTGAGCCAAGTGTTTGTTTGGATCCTCACCTGCTAAGCCATGAAAGTGTGGAAGCTCATGAATCAATCCAGCTTTTAGCTCAAAATTCACACCCTCAGCTATCTCAGGAAACCTCACTGCCAGAGGTTGTTGATCTAAGTTCGGGGCAATGAGCTGCCTCATAGTAGGCAGTGGCGGTCCATCTCGATCACCCATCTCGCTACTTTGGTTCAAAGCTGCTCTTCGGTTCCTGTGGAACGTCCTCTCAATCTCTGAATCAAAAGCAACAAGAGATGAGTTAGTAGCACGGGTCTGAACCATAAAGGTTCACACCAAACAGTTGATAAGTCACAATTAGCACAAAATTGGAATAATTCAATTCCCCGGCAACGGCGCCAAATTTGATGAGGCTAAAGTCGTAGTGCCAAATCAAAGAAAACCCTAAACACTAACTAGAGTATAGCAAGTAAGTAGAGGTCGAACCCAAGGGAATCAAAACACCAAATCAATGCAACCAAGTGAAATATCAACTAGTAACAAGTAACCAAAAGGGGGGGGGGGGTTTGATTGCAAGAACACAAAAGTAACCAGTAACAAGCAGAGGAAGTTTGGGTGAGAATATGATGCCAAGGGGTTTCACCTAGCAAGTATCACAACAGTCAATCAAGTTGATCATAGATTTATCTCAAGTTCTATTCAATTCTAGGGAATGTTCCTATTCCAATCTTTAATATATTAGCTGGCCAACCGGTCCTGATAATACTTATTATTCAACAATCAGGGAAACCTCTCAAGATTAGATGAAATAGCAGCAAAGAGCACAAGAATCATAAGGATGCATGCAATAACTTACAACCGTCAAGTATTAACATGTAATCAATTCTCTTTCATATAAACAATCAAATACCAGATCATGCAGATATGAATGCTACAATGACAAGGATTTCCACCGTATATTCCTAGTCTAGCAATAGAAAACTATCAATCAAACTATGTGATCAAGCTAGCAAAACTAATAGAAATCAATAGCTGAAGAACAAGAGAATTAATACAAACCCATAGGAAAAGAACAAGAGTTTAGAAATCTCACAACTTAATAACTGACGGTTTCAACCGCTAAGTAAAACAATGGAGTTTAGTTCCTGCTCATGGTTGCAGAACTAAATTGTCTGATAGAAAAGATGATAGAAAAGTTAGAAAGAACTAGGGTCCTTAAATAGAGACTAACCCTAAAAATATATGGTAAAAAATATATCCTAAACGAAATAATAAAATAAGGAAAAATAAATAAAACAAACAAAGGAAAATAAGGAAAATCCGGAATGTCTTCGGCCCTGTTGTGGCGATCGCCATAGATGCCTGGCGATCGCGGTCTTCATGTAAAGCTTTGCCTTGTCTCTGTCGCCCCATGGCGATCGCCGTAGAGTCATGGCGATCGCCATGATCTCTCGAACTCTTGTAATGCTTCTGTTGTAGAATGGCGATCGCCATAGTGATGGTGGCGATCGCCGCTGCTTCGCAGAATGTCTTCGTCTTCATGTCTTCAATCTTTGATCCTCTTCTTCTTCGGTTCTGGTCTTCATTTCTTCACTTCTTCGTAAACAACTCAGAACATAACAATAGCTCCAAATACTTATGATAATACTCCTAAACTAATGTAATAATCCCTAGTTACGCTATACAAAGTGCAGCGTATCAACTTGTGTGGGGGAACAAACAAGCTTCTAGTTTGAACGGGAGCATGCTCTTACTTGAGGTAAAATATATATTCCTTTTTCTGCCATTTTAGTTGAATTAGTGCATCACCCAGTGGGTTTTGGTGCATCATCCAGTGGGTTTTGGTGTATCACCCAGTGGGTGATGTGCATCACCCACTGTGTGTTGGTGCATCACCCACTGTTTGTTGGTGCATCACCTAGTGGGTTTTGGTGCATCACCCACTGTGTGTTGGTCCTTCTAGTAGTTAGGTTTGCTACATCATCTAATTAAACTAATTCACTCTATTTTTGTTATACACAGTTAATATATGTAGACAGATTGAGATGGAAAGGTCAAACAGTACCTAGGAAGTATCCCATTATCTACAACTGGACCGCCAAGAAGCTTAAAGATAGGGAGGATGACGAAATAATGCATGGTGGGTTTGGTAATGGGATACTTCTGGGCCGACCAAGCTTCAGCACGTGTGTCAATGTGAGAGAAGAGGAACATGAAGAAGAAGAAGCTGACATCCAATCTCTGCCAGAGCCTGCAGTGGAAACAGATGAAGAGTTGAGATCATACATGGCTCGCTACATGACAAGAATTGAGAATATTGCTCAGAATGTCAGGGAACTGTTGTTGCAAAAGGAACAAATGCCCCAAAGGCTGAAGAGAAGTACAACATTAAAATCTGTGAACCACGAGGCTCGAAAAATTATTAATGTCAAACTGGAGCAAGAAGGTATGGATGAGGAGGATGAAGAACAACAACAATCCCAGAACACGGAGTTCTGGGATTTAGCTGTGAAGTGTATGGAGGAAGTTGAGAAAACAATTGCTCAACAACAAGAACACAACAACAACAACACAGACATGCCAGGATTTTCAGATTTGCTCCATCAAATCTCAAAAGATGCTGAGATTTTGGGAGTAGCTAGTTCCAGCAGTCCTGTAAAACAAGCTACAAAAAAACCTGCAAAGACTACTATTTACACAAGGAAAAGGAGTGTAAGTGATTTTAAAAGTTAATGTGGTAAACAATAATTATTTTTCCTTTTTTTTAATAATGTGTTTGAGTTGGTGCATCACCCAGTGGGTGTTGGTGCATCATCCACTGTGTGTTGGTGCATCACCCACTGTTTGTTGGTGCATCACCCAGTGGGTTTTGGTGCACCATCCAGTGGATGTTGGTGCACCATCCAGTGGGTGTTGGTGCATCACCCAATGGGTTTTGGTGCACCATCCAGTCGGTGTTGGTGCATCACCCAGTGGGATTTTTTCTTTATAATTACAGATTGGTCCAGAAATTCCTAGTTTTGACCTAGGCTTATCACCCTTGAGATCGGAAGCTACAACAAATGTCGAGGGATCTTCTGTGGAGGTGCGGGATGCAGCTGGGAGTGTTCTTGAGAAGGAAGACACAGTCACTGAAAAAGAGAAGGAGCAGGAATTACACAAGGAAGATGAGACTGTTGAAAAGAATGGGACTACCAAAGTGAATGTTGAAAAGGATGCAGAACATGTTCAAGAACACATTGAAGAGGGACCAACTGAGAAGGAGCGGAAAACAACTGAGGATGTTCTTGAAACTGAAGCAACAGACAATCAGCATCAAGTACAACAACAACAACAAGAAAAGGGAGTGGAAGAAGAAGCTGAGAAAGAAGGAAATAACAAGGAAGCAGAAGAGGTAACATACAAAGGGGACAATGTCCCAGAAAAAGAGAAGGAGGTTTCTGAAGGAGTAGAGGACACGACTGAAATAGAGGAGGTGACTGAACAACAAAAGGAACCTGTGGCTGGGACGAAAGTGGAGATTTTTGAACATTTGCAAATAGATGTTGCTACAGATAAAGGAAAGGGGGTAGATAAGGAAATGGAGGATGAAGATCAGATGGAGGTGGATACAACTGAGCAAGACAAATCTGCCCAACCAAAAAGGTATAAAAATTCAAATATTGTTTATGTTGGTGCATCACCCAGTGGGTTATGGTGCATCACCCACTGGGTTTTGGTGCATCACCCACTGGGGCTTGGTGCATCACCCACTGGGTTTTGGTGCATCATCCAGTGGGTGTTGGTGCATCACCCAATGAATTTTGGTGCATCACCAAGTGTGGTTTGGTGCATCATCCAGTGTGATTTGGTGCATCATCCAGTGGGTGATGATTCATCACCTACTGGGTGTTAGTGAATCATCTAATACTTCTATTTATCAGGTGAGATTTACATTCAAACCAGATGCAGAGGTTGATGCTAAGAGGGAGAGACTTCCTTCAGCAAGCACAATCTCGCCTTTTAAAGAAAGACAGTGTAACATTTCAGCTGCACTAAAAAGCAATGACAAAATATTTTACAACTGGTTGACCAGTGAAGAAGGCAATGAAAGGTAACATGCATATTTACCTTAGTATTAAAACATTTTCTATAATATGAAGGAAGTTAACAAATTGATTTTTTTTTATACAGCAAAGAGTATCTTTTCCATATACACAGTACAAGTCTAAAGAAAAGCAACTTCTAGTGCATGAAGAAAGATGCAGAGCTAGACAGACATGGTGGATTCTTTCATTTTATTGTTTAATGAAAATGAAGAATTCAGATCTCCATAATCACCATTGAGATTCTTTATACCTTGCATTGCAATTGTAAGTCAATATATTAGAACAACATATTCAGATTATTATTTTTGCAAAATATTTATCTCAAATATTTTATTTTGACAGGGTTTTCTTATAGACACTGAGATGAGTGATTACAGTTTGGAAGAAAGATATAATTTATTCGCCCAAACTGTCAAGGAAACCTTTAACAATGTCAAAGCCTTTAACAGGAGAGGATACAAGCTTAGCGACGTTGATGTGGTAAGACACTGATATTTCTACTGTGTTGGTTGGTGCATCACCCAGTGGGTGTTGGTGCATCATCCAGTGGGTGTTGGTGCATTATCCAGTGTTGGTTGGTGCATCATCCAGTGTTGGTTGGTGCATCATCCAGTGTTGCTTGGTGCATCACCATTGATTTGTGTTATTATTAACTTATAAACTGATTTTTCTCTCTTGCACAGTTTCTCTTGCCAATTCTCAGAGAGCAGCACTATTATTTGATATCCATTAATGTCAACAAGCCAAGTTTGGAGATCCTCGATAACTCATCAAGCGGGGAGATGTATAAATATGCTCATGTACCAACTACCATCATATCCATAAATATGCTTATTTGATATCCATTAATGTCACAGTCATTGGTGCACCATTGAACTATAAGTGCTACATCACTTATGCGATTGTTTATTCATGCAGAGGACAGTGATGATCAACTTCTTCAGGGATAATGGAATGGAATCCAAAGCTGCCTTGATTACAGACGTGTCGTTTGAAAGACTCGAAATGAGTTGGAGGGACGACGAAAACAAAAAAGACTGTGGAGTCTTTCTACTACGGCACATGGAGACATACAAAGGCAATGGGTTGGCTACTTGGAATACAAACTTGAAAAAGAAAGACTTGAAACAGTTGGCCAAGCTTAGAGTAAGATATTGCCATTTACTTCTCACAAGCAGCTTCAATTCAGCAAGCAAAAGAATTGAAGAGTTATTAGATGTACTGAAAGTTATGAAAGCAGAAGAAGCAGCTGACAAGGCAGCGACTTCTAGACGTGGGCGTGGGCGGGAACGTGGAAAGTAAAAGGTAGAAAGCAATAGGAAATATTTGGTTGTGAACAATTTCGATGTTTGTAAACAGTTTGGTTTTTAGCAAGACGTATTTGGTTTAGAAAACAAGTTTGGTTTTTTAGGTTGTAAGACAAGTTTGGGTTATAAGGTATTCGTGGTTTGCACATGAAAATGCATGAGAAGTCCAAATTGGTGCAACACCCAGTGGTGCATCACCAAGTGGATGTTGGTGCATCACTAGATGAAAAATGATGCATCACATAATCGAAATTGTTGCATCACTTAAAAAAAATAAGTGTATGAATAAGCTTAATTGAAATGGTGCACCACTTAGTGATAATTGGTGCATCACGTAGCCATATTTGGTGCATCACTCAGTGATAATCAGTGCATGAATAAGCTACAGAAAAGAAATCAACAAAAAACTTGAAAAATAAAATCAAAGCTAATTCAGTCAAGCAAACACGGTGCATCACTAAGTGATAATTGGTGCATCACGTAGCCATATTTGGTGCACCACTCAAAGATAATCAGTGCATGAATAAGCTACAGATAAGAAATCAACAAAAGGTGCATTGTTAATTAAAGTTGGTGCATCACTGAGAAGCAGTTAGTGCATCACTGAGATGCAATTGGTGCATCAGTCATTACTAAAAGGTGCATTACTAAAATATCTGGTTAAAAACTCATTACAATGAAAAGCTCAGAGAAACTAATGGACATATTGAGGACAAGTAGTGATGTTGTGTCCCGACCTCTTACAAATTTTACAAACCCTTTTCTTCTTCTTGGAATTTTCAATTCCAACTTCTTGACCACCTTTAATACGCCTCTTCTTGAACTTGTTCTTTGCCATTTCAGGAGGATGGATATTTACTTGATCAGGTAACGGTCCTACAAATTTCTCAAACTTGTAGTTTCTAGCTGGTGTTAAGGAAGAAGGATCCACTACTCCAGATCTTGTAAATGCAGCCTTTTGATCCTTTAAAATAGCTAAAAACTCTTTCAATCTATCCATGTCATCACCAACAACGTCAACACATGAATAAATTTATGTCATCACCTCGGCCAACAGACGCTTTCTCTCATCAATCTCAACACTAGCATCATACACTGCACCGTCTACTTCAAAAATTGGTTGTAGAATAGCTTGCTTGGTCCAGCGAGTGTTAATGAGGCTAGGAGGCAAATTAGTCACATGGGAATTCTTTAAGGCAAAGAAAATGTGTCGGCAAGGAAACCCCAATTTTTGAAAATTGTTGCAAGAACAAACATACT
Organism: Oxyria digyna; assembly: GCA_029168935.1. Lineage (NCBI taxonomy): Eukaryota > Viridiplantae > Streptophyta > Magnoliopsida > Caryophyllales > Polygonaceae > Oxyria > Oxyria digyna. The sequence goes on from JAPVLV010000017.1 coordinate 3,750,016, forward strand.
CATTCCTTGCAACAATATGTTGTACATCACAGATTCTACCAAATTCATCTTGAACCCTAAAGTGATGAGTATCAGACTCTTTTCGCAGTTCATCAAGGGTGAAGTGATACGTACCACTTACAAACGCCTCTTGGACATCATAAAAGGCATTGATAGTGTAGATGGCTGCAAGATTCTTTTCAAACCGATAAGGCGTCTTCATACATGGAGTGGAAGTACAAGAATCCATATCACACTTTTTCTTACTGTGCCGCTGAGAATCAATGGCACTACTATACTGCATCATGAAAAGCACAAGGCTAGATTAGATTGAGAACCTAGAAAATTTTCATAAAAAATGTTTTGACTCTCAGACCTTGATGTCGTCCTCAATAAGGATGACATTCTCACATCTTGGAAAAAAGCTGGGATCCAATAACGCCGTAGTTCAAACATTACTCCTAGCCATTCATGCCCTTCCAAACCATATTCTCCAAGAACCGAAAACCACTCATTTTCAAATTCAATAGGAGTAAGTTCATCATCCCAAACAATATTCTTGAACTTCTTTTGGAACGCATCAAAGAAGGAAGGATTTGAATATGGAGGGAATTTAACCTTGCTAGAAACCTTCATCATTATATGCCACATGCACAACCGGTGGACAGAATGAGAAAACACCCGTTCAACAATAGTCTTGACGGACGCAGCTTGATCGGTGATACTGACATGCGGTTCATGCCCCATCGCCTTCTTGCAATTCTCAAATAACCACACATAAGACTCAATATCCTCATGCAAAAGCAGAGCAACAACGAATGTTATAGACCTTTTATGATTATCCACTCCAGTAAATGGCACAAAGACCATATTATATCTGCAATAATATAGTACAATAGTTTAGCATTAGATGCATCACTGGAAGAGGATTGGTGCATCACCGGTAGAATATTGGTGCATCACTAGTGGAAGATAGGTGCATCAGAGGTATAAGATATGTGAATGAGTAGTAAAACTAAAAGGTGCATCATCCACAACTAAAAGGTGCATCATCCATAACTAAGAGGTGCATCATCTATAACTAAAATGTGCATCATCCATAACTAAAAGGTGCATCAGTTGTAGAGGATAGATGCATGACTGAAAAAACATAAGTGCATGAATTAGTAAAGGTACATATGATTTACCTGATTAATTGATATGTAGCATCAGCCGACACCAGATCACCAAAATAAGAGAAACTCTTGCGATTTATAGGATCACACCAAAACAACCGACAAAGTTGGCCCTCCTTGTTGAGATCATAATCAAAGTAATATATTCTTTCTTCTTAACAAAGTCATTGATAACCATTTGAGCATCACTACCTTCCATGTATGAGTTCTACCCCCTCATAAAGTTCTTAAAGTCAACAGCAGTGGCGCCTACATTAGCATACGAACCAACTAGATTCTTATACACTTTGAAACTCTTACTCACACCAATATTGGATTTAATACAGTTCATCATGAGTTCTTGATGGAATGGAGTAACTTGCCTCTTCGCTTTTGAAAATACCATATGGGACATCTCCAACATAGAATGCGTGTGACCATACTCAAGTTTCGTAACGCGGTAACCATCCATACCTTCATACTTGAGCCAAAACTTAGCTTCACATCCACATCTATTAGAGATTCTCCTCCTCTTCACAATATCTCCATATGTTGGGACATCATGGTTGAACTCATAATATGGGGATACAACTTTATATCCTTCTCTGTTACAACAAAGGTACTTCCAGAGAACAACTGGTGGTACACTTTTCTTATCTCTCTTGGTCGAACAACAACGAACAGTGAAACCACATTCCAGTGCATAAGCTTCATAAAAGGTGATGGCATCATGAAGAGTTGGGAAAAGCTGACCAAGATAGGGCTTCAATGAATCATTGCACTCGGGAATGATATAGTCAACATTAATTCTTGGAGAAATGGATATAATAGTAGGGATACTCTGACTACCACTCCCTGACAAATATGAAATAAGGTGCATCAGTCAAAGTAAAAGGGTACATCAACCAATGAACATTAATGCACTATGCACACAAATCATCAATGTTTCTCAACTAGTGCACCAGTCAAAGGTAAAAGGTGCATCAGTCAAAGCTAAAAGATGCATCATTCAAAACTAAAAGGTGCCTCAACCAATGAACATTAATGCATTATGAACACGAATCATTAAAATTCTCAAGTGGTGCATCACTAAATACTAAACAGTGCATCACTCAATGATAAAAAGTGCACCACTCAATGATAAAAGGTGAATCACTCAATGGTAAACGGTGCATCACTCAATGATTAAAAGAAAATCACAGTACCAGATTATTAAACAAAAATAGATGCACGTACCTAATTTAAACTAACACATATCTAAATCAACCAAATCACATACAGAAATCCAGAAATCTGAGATATTATATTGATACTGTAATGAAAACAACAATGAAATCAAGCACACAGATCTATACCTAAATTAGGAGAAGCATTAGCCATATCACGGAGGACACTGGATTTGGCCGGCTACATATGCAAAAACAGAAGGAATAAGGACGCAACACCACTGTCGAACACAATGACGGCTCAGAAACACCAGGAACAGCCACAAAACAACAACGGCGGCGAGTAAAATGAGCAGAAGAAAGATCCGATGAGAAGAAGAAACTGCGGCGAGTGAACGATGAGAAGAAGCAATGGCGACGAATATGTTTTGGAGAAGAAGGCTTCTGTAAATATATCGAACAAAGAGCCAAAAAGAAAGGAAAAAGGAAAGGAAAGGGAGCGACCAGGATTAAATGACTATGGAAAAAATGAGCGCCCAGGATTCATCCTCATTCCTTCTCCATAAGCCCATCCTCACCGGATATTTTTCCCAAACAATGAAGGTTAGATTCATAAGAATGTTCTAAGTTCCTACGAAGGCAGATCCCTCTACATTCGCCAGCACCCACGTTATTCATGGATGAAAAGGTAGATATATTATTATTTTTACATTTTTCTCTTTCTATATTTCTCTATCTAACTATAACTATTCTTATTTTCAGGAAGATCAAATCCATACAATTATAAAAGAGTCTTTGATGACATTTTGGACAATTGAAAGAAAGAGACAAATTTCACTACAGGAGAATAGTCATTATATTTAGTAATATTTATTAAATCAGCACATATTTTTGTTACGTATTATTATAACCATCTGTTTTGTTAATTTTAATTACTCTTGCATATCTTATCAAGATGTTGGTTGGAATTGGTGATATTGTGAATTGGTCAGCGAAAAAAACATGAAGTTAATGGATACAAGGTGTGCAAAAAAACCCATTTTTCTTTAGAACCATTTAAAATTCTGCAAAAATATAGTTTTTTTTAGATTCTGCAAATAATAGTTTTTCTTAGATTCTGCAAATAATATAGTTTTTCAGTTTGTTCAGTAATCTGTTCAAACTGAACAAACTATTGAAACAACAACAGAAAACCCCATTTTGTTATACAGTAGACTCACCAGGAAATAGACTATAAGGTAAGTTATACCAGCATACTATATTTCATATGATTGTCCTATGTTGTGTGTCATGAGAGTTAGAAGACTAGGCATTATATTTATAAACAATATAATTATGCAAGAAACAGGATGAAGACATGAATGTAAGGTTAAATAATAGGATTATGCAAGAAACAGGCTAAAGGCATGAATGCAACAACAGTATTCTTTTGGTTCTCATACTGTATTTCGTATTCCTTTAGAACACTATATTGACCCAAATCATCAATACCCACCAGAAACTGACCCATAATGACATCACTACTACTAGCATGTAAAATAACTCAAACTTTAGCAAAACTACTAACATGCATAATGAAAAAAATTAAGATAGCTTACAACGAGAAAACCATACCAGGCTATGAGCTAAGTTCTCAGGGACTAGAAAAAGGTGGACAAAATCTATTTGCTTCTGAGTTTATGCTTCATCTTTTGCTCCACTGTTGATGTTTGGATGAAAATTTCCAATTCCTAAATACAACCTACACAAACAAATGTGAGAAAGTAATTGTTAACACCTCAAAATTCATAATAGAGCACATATAAACAAGTTGAAAAACATTACACAAAATGAACTATTCCATCATCCACCCATGGATATCAAATTACTTTTCAATTAAATTAATTACAAGAGTAAAATATAGATAACAAGATCCCACTTCCAACTAGAAAAGTCAAAACTTGATAGCAAACTGAGATTAATGTTTAAGGAAGCATGTCCACCTACAAATAAGCAATTGACTGTGACTATTTTTAAGCTCATTTGAATTAAAAAAACAACAGAAACAAGAGAACAAACTTCAATTATGAACTTAAGAACAACGGATTGGAACTAAGCTTTGAAAAAACAGAAAAGCCAGACAGAATCAAAAAGGAAATTTCTACCAAATTCAAAGCAAAAATCAACAAAAGGAGTAAAATTAGTGCTTCATCTTTTGCTCATGAAAATTTCCAATTCCTAAATACAACCTTCCTCTGCTGCAACCGGTAGAGCCACTTTTGTACTCGAAAATGTAGAGCTTACACGGAAAAAGATTGCAACTCCTACAATATAAAGTACACACTTATCAATCAATAACAAAATTTCTTTCTCACAAGAAAAGAAAAAAAGTCAACTTAGACCTAAGTGTTGTAATCAGTTTAAATTCATACAATAAGTCAAGATGAGAGGAACCTAGGATGTTTCTATACATGTTACTTTATTAAAGATGCACTTCAGTGTGATTTAATATTGCAGCCCTGCTCACCAACAAGTTACTTTATTAAAAATGAAGTCTCTTTTACGTTTTCAAGTAACAGATCACTCGATGCTTTCAGAGATTCACAAGTGAGGAATGTCGAATAGTAATGTAAATTTTATATTTTTGATCTATTTATTTTAAAATTGCAATAGTCTACTTTAAATTTAAAATTCAAGTCTCTTTTAAATTCAAACCCAAAGCACATATCATGTTAGTGGATATAGAGGTTATAACATGATATAAAACGATATGCAAATGACTTGAATGTTAGCATAATAGATTGAAAAATATATGAAATTTACAAGACTAATATTAACATAGAAACCACCCAAAAGACAACTAAATTCTTAGTTATTAAATTTACTAAAACATACTTAACAAGTCAAGACAATGCTAATGTAAATTGAAGGCAAGAAGTACTTATACCAAGTCAAGTTTGCTACATTATGAGCAATGTTGTAAGGTATTGATGGCCTTTTCAAGCGCTATGTGAAGAGAGCACAATGCCTGGATTCCCTGGGGTGTGCAGATTCTATAACAGAAAATTTACTGAAACATACTTAACAAGTCAAGACAATGCTAATGTAAATTGAAGGCAAGAAGTACTCATACCAAGTCAAGTATATGTTCATTATTTTGGTGTACACATCAGATAAGATCTTGCACATTCCTCCATGTAATTGTACAGCAAAAAAATGTCAAATTAGCTAGACAGACCATGAAAACATGCCAATGATCAGTAAAGAACAAAAAGGTTAAAGTTGGGACTCAACTCAAAGTTTTCAATCTATAAACACAACCTTTTAAATGCAACAACTCAATCTACAAAAATTTCTACATTACTCGAGTATCGTGGATTATTTTAGGTGGATAGTCAAAACTCGAGCTTCTTGAATCAAATCAAATATGGGAGTAAATTGACTGAAATTACCTCTTTGACATTGTAATCGCCCTTAGCAGGAAGACAAACCTATTACAAAAAGGAAGCACAAATCAGCAATCGAGACTCTAATAAACCTTTATATCCGAATCACGTAACTGGCCTGCTTTACTGCAACCAATTCGCCAGATCTAGGGTTTGGAGTGGAAAAAGAGAAATGGAGTTTTAATTTTCAGATCCAAAAACGACACTTTGGCTTTCAGATCTATAAAGAAAATACGATGATGATGATGAGAAGGATCTACAGAGATCTCTGGCGAAATGGAAAGGAGAAATGGAGTTTTTCAGATTTAGGGTTTGGAGTGGAAAACGAGAGTTGGGTTTCTACAAATGGCTCAGGGTATCTGGAAAAAACATGGGTTCTCATTTGGGTAGTGGGTAGTGAATTGGGCTCCGATTTTATGATTGTGTTTTTTGGGGCCGGAGTTATAATATTGTGTTGGATATTAAGTTGGACTTGGATTGGATATTAAGTGAGCCGAATTTAATTTTCTATTTTTAATTTATTATTAGAAATGAAAAATATAAATAGTATTTTGTTGAGGTGTTTTTGATATGTATATATAACATATGTATTTTAGTTATTTTAAATTTATGTTTAATTTTTTTTATGTTATTCAGTGATTAGAAAATGAACAACTTACCCCGAAATGAAAAAATGGTGCGAAAGGGTAAATTTCCAGAAAGCGGACAAGGAATAGAATCAAATCAACCATGTATTCAATCAACTAAGGAATTGTATCATTGTTTTTAGTGAAATTGATATATATTTGTTTTTTAGAGTTTCTTTCTTTTTAGATACTTCTGTTTTGATTGTTTTAATGGGATTAACTATCCCGTTTTGATTTAAGGTCGTCAAGATCTTCTACTTAAAAAACGTTATCATAGAGTCTTGCCTTTCTTTCTACCATTATAATATGTTATTTAGTTATGTCAATTTAAAGGTACTAAATAATTATATAGAGATTAATTTCATTTAGTTTAAAAGTTTTTTAAAATAAAAAATATAAACAAATCTCGTGCATGGCACGGGTACTAATCTAGTTATATATATATATATAGAGAGAGAGAGAGAGAGAGTTAGGATCAAATGCGGATGGCTTATCCCATGCGGACATGAGGACAGAGATCTGAGCGTTCATCTCGTTTAATCGGACGACTCTCCTATTTCCGATCCTTACTGTACAATAAAACACGGAGGGGCATTTTAGTCATCTCGTCATTCTCATTCTACAGCTCCGTCTCCCTCCCACCTAGCTACTTGCGATTTGCGATTTTGGAATACCTCGCCTCCGTTCTAAATCATTCTTCCTCCTTCCGCCACCTCCTTCGAAGACCTCCGTCGACGATCTCCAGCCATGTGCTTCTCTGCAATTGAAAAATTCGTTGGAGGTCCCAGGTTATATCTTTCTATCTTCTAGGGTTTTATTTTTAGATAAATGCTTGAACTACAACTCTACAAGATTCGATTTCCCGTGGTGTTTAATTATGAGGTGAATTTCTAGAGCTGAAATTTGTTGACAAACTCCATAGAAGGAATTAAGGATAGATGTTTTGCTTGTCTGAAAAATTCCATCTCGACAATTTGTGAATTTCTAGAGCTGAAATTTGTTCAATGTTGTGTTTAGTGGGTAAAATTTTGAAACCCGCCAAATGTTTGATGAAATTCCTGAATGGGCTTTGGAAATCATGAATTTCATAGGTGATTCAGTTGTATAGTGCTTTAGATATTGGTAATGATAATGTTTAGATTAATCAATGATAGGTTTGAGCTGTCTACCACTTAGAGAAAAATTAATGATGCAGGCTAGAATAGCATAAGCTTATTGGGGTCGGAAAATCCACCACTAGATCGACCGACCTACCCGACTTAAGACTAAGACGTCGTTCCAGACTTAAGACTAAGACGTCGTTCCAGACTTAAGACTAAGACGTCCTACGACTAAGACGTCCTGCGACTAAGACGTCCTGCGACTAAGACGTCCTGCGACTAAGACGTCCTGCGACTAAGACGTCCTGCGACTAAGACGTCCTGCGACTAAGACGTCCTGCGACTAAGACGTCCTGCGACTAAGACGTCCTGCGACTAAGACGTCCTGCGACTAAGACGTCCTGCGACTAAGACGTCCTGCGACTAAGACGTCATACGACTAAGACGTCGAACGTTGTCTTCAGCCATCGCCGAGATTCTCTCCTTTGTTGTAACAACTCCGAGATTTCCGGGATATCCAACATTCATATGCATCCTCTCAGCCAACATAAGCTCGACTCTTTCTTATTCAAAGTCAAGACCCACGTTCATCTGAAGTTTGTTGTAACTGCCTCGTAAAATCAAGGGACTGGCCTGTCCAACAGTCATCTGTCCACAAATATCGGACCTGCCTCCAAAACGTGGGATGCTTATTATAAATAGGCATATTAAGGTTTAGAGAAGCCAACCTGATGATTCTCAGGCTCACGAGCCCTCTCTTTATAGTTAGACACTCTTAATCTAAATCTAGGACACCTCGATTCATTGTATTATGTCGGTCTGATCATCAATAATATAAGACTACATGTCTTACCCTTCGGATTATCAATAGATAAGTTATTTTTCTTGTTCATTCGTTTCAATTCAATATCCAGTCTTAATCATTTTGTTATATTCATATATCATTGTCCTAGTTACTCTTGTCACCTTGATCTTACGATTGATTGTCATTCTCGATTTATTTAATAGGCTTGGTGTATGATTGATCGATATGTATTAATTATGTTTGCCCCACAATTTAACGAATTCGGATCGATTGGTCTAAATTCGTCCAAAAAAATTTGACGCCCACCGTGGGGCAGATAGTTAAAATCATTCGCTTAATCTATTTATCATCTATATATCTAAATCAATTTACAATCAATAATCTAATGCATAATATCGCATGAGATCGTAGGAACAATGCACAACCTTGTCTGGGGCAATCTGACATGATCTGATTGCGCGATCGGATCTGACTATTCGACCGTCTAAGACCAATCAGTCCGACTAAGTCAGCCCGACCTGACTACGTCACAGATCCTACGATTCGACTAAGTCAGTCCGACCTGACTACGTCACAGATCCTACTATTCGACTAAGTCAGTCCGGCCTGACTACGTCACTGATCCTACGATTCGACTAAGTCAGTACGACCTGACTAGGTCACAGATCCTACGATTTGACTAAGTCAGTACGACCTGACTACGTCACAGATCCTACTATTCGACTAAGTCAGTCCGACCTGACTACATCACTGATCCTACGATTCGACTAAGTCAGTCCGACCTGACTACGTCACTGATCCTATGATTCGACATAGTCAGTCTGACCTGACCACGCGACGAATCCGACGATTCGACCAAGTCAGTCCTACCTAGCTATGCGACAGATCCGATTAAGTCAACCTGGTATAACTACGCGATTGACCAAACCTAGCTAGTAAAGCAACCTGACATGAAAGTCTTAACAACTGGGGCAAATGTCAATCGTGATCATAACGCATCAAAGTACATAGGATGGTCAAACCATGTGGCAATCTGACCATGATGTCACAAGTAACTATTCATAAACACGAAATGCTATCACAAGCAATGGATCGACTCTGACCAATAATGGTTGAAAACTTGTCGAGTGCCTTAGTCGAGCATAGAGGCAACATTGACAATTACAAATTCACCATTCGTGAAAGCAGTCATGATGACCATCCACACGGTCTAAATAGTAGTGATCTTCAAATCACATTATCAAGAACTTTGGATCGACTAACGGATTAGACCGTCACATGTCAGTTCGACTGACATATGTTAGCCACGATCTCAAGTAGTTGACCAGCGGAATTTCCCGTCCTGAGCAATTGAAGACATCCAATGAAGGGACGTGTCAAATCGAAGCACACGATCTTCTTTTATCCAAACGATGGAAGAAGTCAAACCATTTAAAGCCTGCACTCATCAACCTTGAGAGATAAGTCCCTTTCAATACAATTTCAATTAATACTATTGTTCGATCTTGCTTTATGAATACGTTCACTTAGCTTGTTTACACAAGTCATAGTTCAATCTCTCTAATAAATTTGCATACATGTCATCACTATTATGCTTAATATACGACTTTATCATTGCTTAAACCCATGCATGTGTTATATACCGTAAAAATGCACGAATATATACCTTCACACACTAATTATATGGCGCTTGTTCACGGCCCGCGGAATTCATTTTTCACAGTACTCTATTAGTGTGACCAATATATTTGAAAACGTAGGATTTAGACAAGTCGAGCACTTGCATGTTTTATATACGGTCAAATACATACGTACTTGTACAAAATCATTATCTCATGTCACTTAAACAACATATATTAATACAAATTCTCTTTTACGAATGTCCAACTTATCTAGTGACATAAAATTGTACATCTATGAATGAGTTAGTATTCATATGTATCATAGCTATAATAATACATTTTGTTGTGTCACTTTGTTACATGCTCTCCTTTACAATTCTTGCCCTTGACATACTAAATCACGCAATTGGTTGCCTTTAGGTAGTCGTAAGCAACCCTACTTGCTATCTTACACTCACCATGTTATCTTTTGCACTCATACTCTATTCTAAAATATAAAAGCTAATGATTAAATCTCATTCTTGTCATTTACGAAACACATTCCAGTGTATTTTCAACTATTCCCTCATTTAATTCCTCGACCCTCGGTCGAAACTCTAGTTATCTAGTGACTATCCAGAGAACTCATTTTCCACTCGTCTAATGCATGTCCACCCTTTCATGACACAAAACACTCAGTCCCAGTCACACCTCCTACCACAAAGTTTTCACATCCTCAACCCCCTACTCCTATCAATGATGATCTCTTTTTATCAATCCACAAAACCAATAGAAAACGTCCATCTAAACAGTCAAACAGTAAGAAAAACCATCTTGCTAAACATCCATGGTCGTGAGCAATCACGGCTGCATGGCATCTATTGAGGAAGACGTTTGTGCAAATCGAAGTTCTTAGAAACTTTGTTTACAAGTCTAAACATAGAACGTCCACCTCTCCTAACGGGTCACGACGACTTTTGAAATGGGGCATGCGAAGAAAAGAAGATAGAAGCAACCAGAACGTTGTCAACATCGACAATCAACTTTGTACCCAATCTTGAGTTTGTGACATACACCTTCAAAATCAATACAAAGGGGGAAACTCCACTCATGACAACCGACGACTACAACAAAGTGGCCAAAATATAGAATTTTTCTAGCAGAAAAGACATTGTCTAATAGGCGGCACCACCAAGTCTCCCCAACACATGGCACAAACAAGTCGAAATTAAAACGCATGATAGGTCAAGGAAACACGAAAGTGCGCTTAGGTCGGGTCAAAGCAACCATCATTCTGAGTTCACATCAATGAATGATTAAGTAGATAACAATCACCTAATTACCAGAAAAAAAAGTTTACAAACAAAGTGACAGGTTAAACGTAGCTCGCAAGCACCATATCGCTTTGGAATAGAGAAGACCACGCAAGGCAAACTTCACGAAAAAGATGACAAATAGAGAGTCATGAAAAAAACGAGATGGTTCAAGACATTCGTTATGGTTGAAAGCGTCCGACAATGAATCAAGACTACAAGACTCTAATCTCTTGGCTTAATCCGCCCGAAGATCATCCATACAAGTTAACAAAGACATTCTTAACTCATTGTAACATTATGTCAAGTCCAGAAAACATACACCTACAAATGCAGAGAACGACAAACATAATCATGGAAGTCTCCATAACCCACAACAAGAACGTGCATTGCGACTGAACAACAAAGATGGCCAATCAATATTGATTCTGAAAGAATGACCCTTCGATGTAATAGTCTTGGCAGGGGCAGGAGACGACGTGAAGTATGGAGTCATTGGTGACCAAGACCATTGGATCATACCATACATCAAATGGCTAAAGAGACGAAGTCCCACTAGATAAACCAGAAGCCGACGTAAGAAAGGTACAAGTGTCATTCATTCACATCACAAATTACATTCACTTTATACTATTGTCACGAGATAAGTTCCAAGACACCCAAGAACAATATGAGTCGATTACGCATGACAATCCCTACACGACAAAGAGCATGGTCAGACTAACATTTGTAACCCATGTCCATCGCATAATTATACATCACCGACCAAATGGGCCATTCAGATGGTGAAAAACAATTATTTCTTATGTCATCAAGAAACATTTTAGAAACCCGACAAGCCAATACAACATGGCCTCACGATGTACACTCACCAACAAATGCAATACAAAACCATCGTGTGTCACCTTGTGTGACGATATCACCGTAGAGGTCACAATGGGGCAATCACCCTCGCCGCCATCTCACGAAAGAAAAATTTGTCGTGGATTCATCATGGAACAATTGATCACCCCATACCTATAAACCGCAAAAACAAATGGTAAGATCAAGAGAACTGCAGTACCAACGACACATAACCATAGTTCGCACTACATCCATGTAGCATCTCTAAACTCTTCCTTTTTATTTACCAAAATACATTTTTTGCTTGAAACTTAACCGTCCATCCCTAGCAAATACATTTCAAAGGGATAATCAATGGAAAAGTTAACGGTCCAATTCTCATAACATTTTCTCTAGTTCTATTTCTTGTGGATGAAGTAGGTTTATAGACAATGATCATCAAGTTAATCAACGCAATACGATCCATGAACGTGATTAGGTCGAATTAAGCAATAGGTCCGATATGATGACCTTACGAAGTAAGTTTACTTGGCGACACCACCTGACGTCGAAGCAATCATTTGGAGGTAAAGTCTCCCTCTCTCCGGATGAATACATGGTTTTTCCACATGTCCTTTACATTCTCATCTAGTCGTTATTATTTATCTAAACACTTACTAACTAAGACATCGGAGGGTTGTCGAGTGCAAACTCCTAGCATTGTTTTGTCTTTCCAGAAATAACAAGACTACAAAATCAAGCGCGCACGAGACACCAATTGCAACCACAAACAAAATCGATTTGACATGTCAGATTACATTTACATACATACGGGTGACGACCCTTAACATTACATTACACGGTCGATCGGTACACGAGGAGATGACATACGATCTTACGCCTTACATAAGGGAAACAACCCTATTACAAATACACAGCAAACAAACTGCTTTCCTCCTCGGTCTACACAAATGTCATGACAAACACACAATACGGGTGACAAACCCTACACACGGTACCTGCATACATATACACAAACATGCACATCGCATATCTACACCGTTAACGCCTCACAAGGCTACAACTTACATACAAACACACAAACCATTTATATAATGGATAAATCCTCATAGACAACACCTACATACGTACACACGAGACCGGCCATACGCATTAAGAATACATGATCATAATATTTAAACAGGCAAACGCCTTACATTCAACGACTCAAAATCCCCGTTTTCAGGATGTCAATACGTCCGAGTTAAGCAAAACTAGCGGATACCCTTACGACTATGAACTTATACGCACTCCACATAAGTCTTATACAAACTACGATACATTAACTTTATGACATTGTGTCTCACATAGCACAACAAGAAATGATATCACATCAATTCACCATACCATCTTAGTAGGAAGACAGTTCGAGTACGTCACTTCTCCAAGAAACATCATTCAAAGGATGAATCTCCCTGATGTCGGGGTCGACTACGAGACCTTATGTCGGTCGAAATCCTCTTATAGAGATCATATTCCTGTCACTGGACACAACCAGACATACGTCGTTCTTTCGCTCGCTTTTTAGAAAGCCTAGCGCCCTGACTAGGGACAAGATCCCACAACCTGAAGTATTCTCATCAAATCAAGTTCCTTCGTAGTTGCTTTGACTTACGACGGGATCAAGATGTCAAGTAAGAATGGAAGTAAACTGGCTTTTCGGTTATCTCCCAAATCAGAGTCGTCGAGAGGTATCCTCCGAAAAGATTTGAAAATTCCTCTCATCCACCGCCTCGCAACAATGACTAAGATGAATTTGGGGTAATTGTTGGGGTCGGAAAATCCACCATTAGATCGACCGACCTATCCGACTTAAGACTAAGACGTCGTACACGACTTAAGACTAAGACGTCATACAGGACTTAAGACTAAGACGTCGTTCCAGACTTAAGACTAAGACGTCCTACGACTAAGACGTCGAACATTGTCTTCATCCATCGCCGAGATTCTCTCCTTTGTTGTAACAACTCCGAGATTTCCGGGATATCCAATGTTCATATGCATCCTCTCAGCCAACATAAGCTCGACTCTTGCTTATTCAAAGTCAAGACCCACGTTCATCTGAAGTTTGTTGTAACTGCCTCCTAAAATCAAGGGACTGGCCTGTCCAACAGTCATCTGTCCACAAATATCGGACCTGCCTCCAAAACGTGGGATGCTTATTATAAATAGGCATATTAAGGTTTAGAGAAGCCAACCTGATGATTCTCAGGCTCACGAGCCCTCTCTTTATAGTTAGACACTCTCAATCTAAATCTAGGACACCTCGATTCATTGTATTATGCCGGTCTGATCATCAATAATATAAGACTACATGTCTTACCCTTCGGATTATCAATAGATAAGTTATTTTTCTTGTTCATTCGTTTCAATTCAATATCCAGTCTTAATCATTTCGTTATATTCATATATCATTGTCCTAGTTACTCTTGTTACCTTGATCTTACGATTGATTGTCATTCTCAGTTTATTTAATAGGCTTGGTGTATGATTGATCGATATGTATTAATTATGTTTGCCCCACAATTTAACGAATTCGGATCGATTGGTCTAAATTCGTCCAAAACAAAGCTTTCATGTGATATTCTTGCATAGTATGGAAGATGGTGATAGATTCTCTTCCTTGTTTGTCATTGCAACTTGCAATGAACCAAACACTAAGGAACATGGATGACGAGGAAGATGATACAGTTTTGAAGATATTCAATCTATAGAAGATATTCACTTTTTTCTTGACTATTTGCACCATTTGTCATAACATTCTTTGGTGTGATCTCAGGCTCAGCCTCAAAAGTCGATCTCTAAAGCAGCTCGCCAAGTTATTGTTGAAGAGCCTCCATCTCCAAATTGAAGCACATATTCAAGTCAACATGAAGATGAGACAGAAAATGAAGTGAGCACAATATCAGCTACTTCAAAGTCTGTTCAAATTACACTGAAAAAGAGAGCCATTGATTCTAAGAATGTTGAGGCTTCCATCAATTTAGCAGTAAAATCCGAAAACACGGATGAATAAGCTAACTTGGTAGAATCAGATGAGACTGAGGCAACTCCACCTCAAGAGACGAGTATTGAAGAAGTGACTGATTCGTGTTACTCGTAGTCGGTTGACGAAATCCAAGTCTATATCTAAAATAGATGAATGATGTATGCTCAAAAAAAAAATGATTGAATGTGAGAAGGTGAATTTTTAGAGGCTCGTGTAGTCCTTGATTCCCTTACATGGATGTTTGGCTAAGAAATTATCCTCTTATGTGTTTGCAGCCAAACTTCAAAAGAAAACTTCAGTTCAAAAGCAACTCAAAGTCTAGAGCCAAGTAAAATGGAGCGTCCATTTTCTCCATCGCCTCTTGCTTCATGGTGTGTTAATGACTGCACAATGGAAATGGGTAAACAATGGTTTGCAGTCTCCTATGTAAAGGCTGGAAATAGCATCCAAAAATCAAGCTGAGTCTAAATCAGTGGTGTTGCAAAGATTCAATTCCAACACTGATGCCTCTCCTTGTTTTAGTAATACAGGAAGTTTGTTGAAGAAACAAACATCAAAAAATCTCTAGCCAACCATATTGCCAAAAAAGTATCTAGTCCTATTTATTTTTCCACTCATAAAAAAGATGTCATTATTTTAACAATTTTAATTAGCATGCCAGATGTCTTATTTTGCCAAATCATTTACGCTTTTTGAATTATGTGTTGATGTTACAATTAAACGAACCTAATCATTGTATTCAAAACGAAGAATATCAAGAAGAACCTAGGTTATATTAACTGCTACATTGCGTTGAAAACCAGTTATTGTGAACCTTTAATATATCTTTATGAACCCGATGTATAAAGTTTTTGAACCTCTATTATATATTTTATGAACCTGCGCAACTATTGTCATGAATCTATAAAACTTTCGAAATGAACCTAAGATATTTTATTGCAAGTGCTCATAACAAACTAAACCGGGCTAAAATTCATGAACATGCAAGACTATCGACATGAACCTCTAGGCATATTTTCATGAACCTCTAGGCATATTTTCATGAACCTCTAGGCATATTTCATGAACCTAAGTTTATTGCTATGAACCTAAGTGTATATTTTCATGAACCTCTAGACATATTTTCATGAACCTAAGTTTATTGCTATGAACCTAAGATTATTACTATGAACTTAAGTATATATTTTCATGAACCTCTAGGCATACTTTCATGAACCTCTAGACATACTTTTATGAACCTCTAGGCATATATTCATGAACCTATAAACATACTTTCATGAACCTCTAGGCATATATTCATGAATTTCTAGGCATATTTTCATGAACCTCTAGGCATATTTTCATGAACATCTAGACATATTTTCATTAACCTAAGTTTATTGCTATGAACCTCTAGGCATATTTTCATGAACCTATAGGCATATTTTCATGAACCTCTAGGCATATTTTCATGAACCTATGTTTATTGCTATGAACCTAAGTGTATATTTTCATGAACCTCTAAGCATACTTTCATGAACTACTAGGCATAATTTCATGAACCTCTAGGCATATATTCATGAACCTCTAAGCATACTTTCATGAACATTTAGACATATATTCATGAACCTCTAGGCATATTTTCATGAGCCTCTAGGCATATTTTCATGAACATCTAGGCATATTTTCATTAACCTAAGTTTATTGCTATGAACCTCTAGGCATATTTTCATGAGCCTCTAGGCATATTTTCATGAGCCTCTAGGCATATTTTCACGAACCTATGTTTATTGCTATGAACCTAAGTTTATTGCTATGAACCTAAGTATATATTTTCATGAACCTCTAAGCATACTTTCATGAACCTCTAGGCATATTTTCATGAAACTTAAAAACTAGATATTCTACAAGATTACAAACAATAGAGAGAAGCAAGGATTTGGTCTCAAAATCCTATACTGGTGTATGAGTTGATATACCAAGAAGAAAACCATCAAAATCTGGTTTGAAGCAGCAACAACAACCAACATCCACATAATTCATAACTGATACGGCCCAAGTTAAGGTTCAACTGGTTCAAGGAGAGATCGACTCCCAGACTCTATTTGGTGGTTGTGCGATGCTTCGTCGGTGTTGTTGGGCAACAATTCGAGGAAGCGATGACGCTCAGTTCGTGTGTGTAGTTATTGAGTGTTTAACGAAATGGGATATGTAGTGGAACTCTCAGATATACTCACAAATAATTCCACCAAGATGTGTCGGGAAAACGAGGAAGATCACACCTAGTCTTCGAACCCAAAACAAAGTTGGATGAACTCACCAACTAAAATGACGTAAATAAGTTTGGACTCAACAAAGTTGCTTGTGAAAAACCTTGAAAAGTTGAAAGCTAGAAACGTGCCCAAAACAAATGACAAGATGACTTATTTATGCTAGGAATCAAACAAAAATTAATGCAAGCTAAACTCCTCTGCAGTAGCTCAAAAGTTCAATTTTGATGTGCAACTCTTAATGCTCTATCTTGAATTTCTATGAGACACCAGCATGCCCAAATTTGCATTGAGAAAGCTCACTAACTTGGCTGAGCAACGTCACTTGTTCACGGGTCCTCCGGATCGGTACGTCGAGCCCTGCTAGTCCATCATGAAGGCCCTTGAGTAGCTTCTTGGTCTGGGATCGAGTAATGACTCGGTGTGGTCGATCGTTGTCCATGCCGTCATCCTCCCGATCGTGATGAGCCATAGGAATCATATCAATAATGTTCAAGAATCAGATAACACTGACAGTCCATGAAAGCACGACATCTCGGGCTATAGAAGGCAGGTCTGCAGTCGGTTGGCTGAGAAATCAGCATTGACCTTTTTTATTCATCATAATCTTCAAAAAAAAAGTTTTCATTGTAATGAAGCATTTGAACCAAAAAAACTATGCCAACTACTGAGTTCGTCTAAAGACAATGGGAATATTTCTCACCTAAAGCAATAAATCCTGAGAGTTGTGGTCATCTCATGTGTTACTGTAGTAGCAAAGTGCACACATAATGAACCCGGTAGTCATGCTGAATTAAAACCATGTTAGATTAAAAGTGTGCAATCCAATCCAGCTACAAAGCAGATGGCAACGTAAATCCTCAAACAAACACACCTAATACCTTCTAAGAAGCTTATTTTCTTGTAAATACAGAGAAATAGCTTCTTTGCTTGTAAATGCAGCACCATTGCATAACAAATTCCACTGTTTAGTCATTAAGAGATGAGAGTTCACTGATTCTCTTTACCAAGAATAAAAAACTTCAGAGATTCCATATAAAATCTAGATTCTAAAAGGCATATCATTCAAGACGACACCAATTTATTTGTAAAAGCATAACTCAACAGACTCTAATACCTTCTAAGAAATTGGTTACTTTCTATGGAGAGAGCATTCAACTTCTTTAATTGATGGCTTATCTTCACGTCACGACTTTGGAATTCTCCTCCAGCTTCGTTCTGCCTCATTCTCTCAGCAAC
Source organism: Oxyria digyna (assembly GCA_029168935.1). Taxonomy (NCBI): domain Eukaryota; kingdom Viridiplantae; phylum Streptophyta; class Magnoliopsida; order Caryophyllales; family Polygonaceae; genus Oxyria; species Oxyria digyna. The sequence goes on from JAPVLV010000017.1 coordinate 3,768,544, forward strand.
CCATGAATCAATCTTCAACATTTTCACCATCTTCTTCAACTCCTTACTCTCCTTTGGCATACCGCAGCCTCATGTTCAAAGTTGGCACCGAAGTCCTCTTGGATGCTGAAGAAGTTGATGTACAAAATTGAGAGTAAAGCCCTTATCTGATGTTGCAACCATCCAGCTTAGTAAACCAATCTAAATCTTCCAAAGTAAGAGGTCTATGTATAGTGTACACATATCATCTTATACTACACAATCAACCCCATCACTAATATTACCTGATTGTTCTTTGAGGCATTATAACGGAACCACGTCACCGAGCCACCATTTTATCACACAAATGTATCTTCTCGAACGGTGTAATGGAAGAAATCCCGTAGCTACAAAAAACTAAGGTTTAAATTGGCGATGGACGATGATAAGGAGACGAATCATGTACTTTCACCATGGTCAAACAAGATCTATGGATTGACGGAAGAAGGAGGAAGGTGCGCCTTCTTCAAATCGTCTTGCGTTCAAATTGTCCATCGTTCCTGAAACAGAGAGACGTAGAAGACAAGGGCAAATTCTTCTTTTCGAAATGTTATATTTTAAATTTGCAAAATTGCCACCGCTCCTCCAAATTGAGCGTGTGGGCTGCGAAAAACCGGATCCTCTTCCCTTTTAATCTCTACCGTTTTTTTTTATCTAATGGACGAGAATTGTCCTCGTGTCTTCACCGAATCATTTGTCCTCACCCGAGCCCTCCTCTCTATATATATTAAAATAGAGTTATTTAGGGCTTTTTCATTAAGTTTGGTCTCGTGTAAATTTCTCCTTACATTTCTTTTTTAAAAAAACTTTTGTTTCTTTTTTAATTTACAATTCACATAATAAAATTTTAAAAACTCTCACAACAAACTCTAACAAATTTTAATAAACCTCATTTAGTTATTTTTCATTAGTTAAAAACGGAATAACAATATATTTAAATTCTATTCATGTATTAATTTAACACCAAAGTATTTTAGCTCTATCAAACTTTATAACTAATATATATTTCATAATTTTTTCCATTCATAAACGAGTACTTTTTAAACGTTTCTTAACTCATATACATAATGAAACTTCATCATAATCATGAGAAAATTAAACTAATAACAAAAGCTTAGAATAATTATTGAATTATACATATCTAATATAATTAAATATTTATAATCTAAGAAAATAATAATTTAGTTCAAACAGATTATAATGTCTCATATCAATATGTAAGAAATAATCACTTGAATTGATCAGGACAACATTGGTTGAGTTATAGTTTTATTAGATTTTATGATATACATGAAATATCTAACTATGAAGTGTATCCAATTTATTTGAAATAGTTGTATCGAAGAAATTAATGGATCAATAGAATATCTATATTTTATAAATTTTCTTCAATTATACCCTATTATATATGCAAATCATGAGATAAAATTTTCATGTTCTCAAAAAAACATTGTTTAATGCCCTGAATAAAACATATACAGTTCGTATTTATTAAAATGATGTTAATATGAATATGAGTTAAACTAACATTTATAAACTACCGTTTATATAATTATAATTTATTTACACCCGTGCATGGCACGGAGATTACGCTAGTATTAATATATTTCTTTATCTGAACACAAACCAAAAAATATAACTGTACAAAAATCCTTATCCAAATTTTATTGACACAATTTCATTTTTTAAACAAATACTCCCTTCGTCTCATAATATAGTGCTTGTTTTCCTTATTTAGCGTCCCAAAATGTTGTGTCTGTTTCCATTTATATCTTTCGTCTTATTATCCACATCAAATCACTTTTCTAAAAATCCACACTCAACTACATTCTCTCTCTTTTCTTTTTACGTCAATTTCAACACCTAATCACTTTTTATCTTCTCTCTCCGACATAAAAAATCACCCTCTCTCACAATCTCTCTCCCTTTCACTTTTTCTTTCTCACTTCCTTAATTTTCCTCGAAAACCGCAAACGGACACTTAATATTGGGACGGAGGGAGTACTATTCTAAAAGATCATAAATCTCACATTCTATTTATATAATATTAATTTAAAAATCAACTAAATAAATAGAACTATATATTATATATTTATATTTATATTATTTTATTATATTTCCGCTTCATGTCCATCTCTCCATCTGCCCCAGGTATTACACTGTTTGTCTCCAGATTCTTCCACAGAAAATACACCTTTGCAAAATTATACACACAAAAGAAAGTGCTAGAAAGAAATGAAAAAAGAACATTCGAGAGACTCTCTGTTGTATATAACCCCCCAACCATATCTCATTTCCTCATTTCAACACCACTTTGTGATTTTCAATCATGCCGAGCAGATATCCAGGCGCGATAAAGCAGGAATGGGAGCCTGTGGTGCTCCACAAATCGAAGCCAAAGTCGCACGATCTCCGCGATCCGAAGGCTGTGAACGAGGCCTTGCGATCCGGCGTCGCCGTCCAGACGATCAAGAAAACCGACGGCGGAACCAACAAGAAGGCGGCTGCATCTTCGACTGTCGTGAGCGCAAAGAAGCTGGACGCAGCGGAGGAGCCGGACGCTCTGCTTAGGGTTTCGACGGAGGTGAGGCAGGCGATTCAGAAGGCGCGGCTGGAGAAGAAGATGAGCCAGGCCGAGCTCGCGAAGCGAATCAATGAACGGAATCAGGTTGTGCAGGAGTACGAGAACGGAAAGGCGGTGCCGAATCAGGCCATTCTTGTCAAGATGGAGCGGGCTCTTGGCGTTAAACTTAGAGGAACTAAGCTCCACAAATGAATTGATTAAAATGATCTGATCTGATCTGAAGCTGTGTTTTGCTGTTTCTGGTTTGAGTTTAATTGTTGCGTTCCACTCCGTCTCATAATTATCTTCTTCTTTCTCTCTCCTCACACTATTCACTATTCAAAGGAATCTTTCGTGATTTCGGCCAATATATAAATAAAAACGTAGTCATATGTGGTCTTGATTGATTCGTCTTATCGAGTACTTTAATAATATTAAAATTTTATAATTTTTTCTAATTTATAATTAGAGATATTAACGATATAAAATACGCATCGGTAAATGTGCTTAAAAGAAACAAGAATAACATTCTGGAAAGGTCAGCTATGTGTGAAATGTAAAAGCTTCTTTCTCGTTTTGTCTCATATATAAGAAAATATACACTGATGTGGGATCTTGTTTGATTCGTATTAATGCGTACTTTAATAATATCAAATTTTAATTATTTGTATTAACATAAAACTAGAGATATTAATGATACAAAACGTACATTATGACTGAGGGAGTATTACGAAGGAAAAAGACGTAGGACGGAAATGATTCAGTTCAATATCACTAATGATTGGCTTAAGGCTAATGCACTTAGTGATGATTGGGTTAAGGCTGACACACTTTGATTTAGAGAGCTCTCAGATATGTTGTATAAAGAGGGTGACGTTGATCAATCTTGGTGTTTGGTGTTTGGATACGCAAATGAATAATTCTAAACGCACTTTTCGAAACCAATATTTCGACTTTATTCACTTGCCTTTGGGTTACACGAAATTTGGAGTGAGATAAGACGTTGCAAACTCTAGAAGATCAAGACAATCAACTAGAAACACTTGAAGTTTACATGTGTTTTGTACTTGTGATTTTGATTACGTAAAATCGATTGATTAAGTTCGTAACCTCTTGCCAACACCCAAATGACTCTATATATAGAGTATGGGTCGACCCTCATGTCTTGCAGAAGATAAAATGGCGGTTAAAAATGGTTACAACCGCCAAAAGAGCATATTTGTGGAATATCTCACGCTGACACTTTATAACCCGGATCTTCTCTGATCCGGAGAATATTCTGAAGCACTTACAGCACATGATATTATCCCGACTGACAGGACCGGGTTATAAGCCCTTGATCCTCTAGCACATAATAACACGGACAGACCTTGTCCGGGTTATATACATTGCTTTAACATATTACCTTAATATCAATAACATGTTCATAACTCTTCCAACCCGATTAATATCTCGGATCATATGCTCAAACCTTACACCCCAAAATATGAATCTGGAATCCAAGTTCGTTTACATGGGTGTGTAGTCCACACACTCCTAATCCGCGTTCTAACGACTCGATATCCTGTTAGCAATATGAGAGTCTCGATACACTAAAACGAACGTTGATTTATTAAAATAACCATCATTCCTCCCCCATTTTAGTATAATCCTTGACTCAAACCTTTCAAAACAAGTCTTTGTACCAGACTCATGCGTAAATGAAAATGTCCTTAGGATTGAATTTCCACCTTAGCGTCATACACATGGTTGTTAGGATCGCGATCCGGATCGTAGGATCTTATGATCTCACGGACCTAAATTTACAAAACGATCCCGATCCTATGTAGGATCAGACCCATGTCAGGATCGGAAGTAGGATCGGAAGTAGGATCATAGGATCGTATAGGATCGTACAGGATCGTACGATCCTACGATCAGGATCGCAAATGCAAGATTTACCTTCTTTTTACTGATTTTTTTGACTGAACTACTTCTGTAACTGAATTTTTCTTGAACTAAATTTATTTTCAATGCTATTTAGGTGGATACAAAGAAGAGAAATATTTTCGATTCCTCATAAACAATATGGCGATCGCGGTTTTGGCACGTAATTGTCATTCAACACTTTGCCGCTCCTCAAGAATACTGCACTGACGTTTTCTCTCGGGTTTCTTACCGAGTCCTTGGCCTCTAATTTACTCACAGCTTGAGCAATCTGTCCTATCTGATTTTCAAGATTTTGGATGCTTGATTTCGTCTCAGCGCTTTGTTGCATCACGGTCTGAGCTAAGGACTTGATCATATCCTCAACAGTCATAGAATTCTGAGGTCTAGGTTGCTGGTAATTATTCACATGAGAATCGTACCTTGGCCTTGGTTGCCATCCACCAGCAGCGTTTACTTCAACATTGGGATCATGAATGACTTTCACTTCCTATTGGGAATCACTTTTCAGCATCAAAAGCGTTACCATCTCTTTCAACTCATTCATGTCAGTCTGCATTCGATTTGAATCAATTGATTTCACTGAGTGGGAGCCCTGTCTACTACCAAACTGCCTTGAACTCTCAGCTAACTCTTCAAACATTTCAGTAGTCTGAGGTATAGTCAATTTCAGGAAATTACCTCCACAGGATGCGTTTACCATTCTACGATCCTCATCAATCAGGCCACTAAACAAGTACATAAGAAGATCATGGTCAGTGTAATTGTGGAATGGACAGCTTGAGCACAACTTCTTGAATCTCTCATAATACTCATATAGACTCTCAGTTGAGTGTTGTTGAATGGTCGTGATGTCCTTCTTCAAGCTACTCAGTTTTGTGGTTGGGAAGTACTTTTCTAAGAAAACCTTTTTCATCTTAGCCCATGTATCAATGCTCCATGGGGCTTGATAATAGAGCCAACAATTCGCAACATCTTTCAGAGTAAATCCAAAGGCTCTCAACATGACTTGCTCCTCAGTGACACCTCTTGGCTTCATACTAGAACATATGGCATGGAATTGAGCCAGGTGTTTGTTGGGATCTTCTCCTGCTAAACCATGGAAATGTGGTAGCTCATGAATTAAACCAGCTTTTAACTCAAAATTCACACCTTCAGCAATCTCAGGAAACCTCACTGCCAAAGGTTTTTGGTTTAAGTCTGGGGCAGTGAGTTGCCTCATAGTAGGCAATGGTGGTCCATGTTCACCCATCTCGTCGTCTTGGTTCAGAGCTGTTCTTCGGTTCCGGCGGAACGTCCTTTCAATCTCTGGATCAAAAGCAACAAGAGATGAATCAGTAGCACGGGTCTGAACCGTAAAGGTTCACACCAAACAGTTGATAATTTCACAATTAGCACATAAATAGAATAATTCAATTCCCCGGCAACGGCGGCAAATTTGATAGAATAATTGTCGTGGTTGCTAAATCAAAGTAAACCCTAAACACTAACTAGAGTATAGCAAGTAAGTAGAGGTCGAACCCAAGGGAATCAAAACACCAATAACTATGCAGTCAAGCGAAATATCAACTAACGAACAAGTAACAAGTAACCAGGGGGGGTTTGATTATATGGAACACAAATGTAGCAAGTATCAAGAAGAGAAACGTTGGGTGAGAATAATATGTGAAGGGGTTTCACCTAGCAAGTTTCCACACAACAGTCAATCAAGTTGATCATAGATTATCTCAAGTTCTTATCAATCCTAGAGAATGTTCCTATTCCAATATTTAATATATCAGCAGACCAACCGGTCCTGATAATACTTACTATTCAGGAATCAGGGAAACCTCTCAAGATTAGATGAAATAGCAGCAAAGGGCACATGAATCATAAGGATGCATGCACCAACCTACAACCGTCAAGTATTAACATGCAATCAATTCTCTTTCATATAAACAATCAACTACCAGATCATGCAGATATGGATACTACAATGACAAGGAATTCCACCGTCTATTCCTAGTCTAGCAATAGAAGACTATTAATCAAACTAGGTGATCAATCTAGCAAAACCAATAGAAATCATATAGATGAAGAACAAGAGAATTAATACAAACCCAAAGGCAAAAAACAAGAGTTTAGAAATCTCACAACTTAATAACTGAAGGTTTCAACTGCTAAGCAAAACAATGGAGTTTAGTTCCTGCTCATGGTTGCAGAACTAAGCGTAGATGGAAAAGAAGATGAATAAAAGAAAGCAAGGGTTCTTAAATAGAGTCTAACCCTAGAGTCCTACCGAAATAAACAAGGAAAAAGTAGGCAATGGCTATATGCACGCGAATCGAGGCATATATGCACGCGATTCTGTGCGCGCAACTTATGCGCACGCATCTGTGCGCAGTTCTTATGCGCATACGTGTTTTACGGGGTATTACGGGTACTTTTCGTAAATTTTCAGAGTCTGTAACACCTTGTGCGCCTAACTACTGCGCACAGGTTGAGAATTTGTGCGCCGTGTTTCTGCGCACTGTTCAAACATAGTAGCCGTTGAAATTTTTGAAAAAAGTAGCCGTTAAATGTAAAACTGTGCGCTTAGGTTCTGCGCACAGGTGCTTTAGGGTTTGGGTTTGTGCGCGGATGGTTAGAGCACGGGTCTTTACAGTTTCATTTGGACCACAACGGTCATAAATGTAGGGTTGAGCATCGGTCCAAACCCGGACCGGACCGACCCGGACCGGAATTCCGAAAATGTGTGACCCGAAACCCGGACCGGAATGAACCGGTCCGGTCCGGTCCAAGATCCGGTCCGGGTCGGGTCGGGTCCGGGTTTGGACCGGAATTTATACTTTTTGCAAAAAAATTAATAAAATTAATAAAAATTTAAAAAAAATATTATTTATAAATATATTGAAGAATATTAGTATAGAAATATATAATTTTATTAAAAAATATTTATAATTTATATATAATATATAATATATTAATTTTTATATTAAAAAATAAAAAAACCGGGTCGACCCGGACCGGACCGGACCGGACCCGGATTTTCATAAACATGTGGACCGAAACCCGGACCGGAATGGACCGGTCCGGTCCGGTTCGGTCCGGTCCGGTCCAAAAAACCGGGTCGACCCGGTTTTTGCTCAACCCTACATAAATGTGCCTATATAAAGCCATAATCTCTTCATTTCCAACAAATTCATTCAAAACCTCTTCGTTTTCCAACAAATTCATTCAAAATGTCTCGTCGTAATCAAAACTCTCGTATGTTAGAGTTGATTAATCAAAGTTGTGAAGATAGTGATGAAGCACACGATTGGGATAGCGGATCACAAGAAGAGGAAGACGACCCGAACGACGACGAATGGTTGGATGGTTTCTTAGAAGACGAAGAGTTCGGCGACTGGGATCCGAGTGGTGAATTTGTGGTTAGTATAATATGTTATAATTTGAAACATATGGTAGCGTAATTAGTTTCAAATTAGTTTCATATGCTAGCGTAATTAGTTTCATATGCTAGCCTAATTAGTTTCTTATGCTAGCCTAATTAGTTTCTTATGCTAGCCTAATTAGTTTCTTATGCTAGCCTAATTAGTTTCTTATGCTAGCCTAATTAGTTTCATATGATGGCCTAATTAGTTTCATATGCTAGCCTAATTAGTTTCATATGATAGCCTAATTAGTTTCATATGATAGCCTAATTAGTTTAAAGTAATGATTCGTATTTTGCCTTGTTATTTTGGTAGTAGTGTAATTGTCGCTCTACAATTACGTATAGGGGAAAGATTATTCGGATTATTTTAGAACCGCACAATATTGGGATACTCCGCAAGAATTGTACGAGTGGGCGAGAGATAGAGGAAAGGAGTTAGTGATAGCTTTGGTAACGCGTAATTCAAGTCCGTACCAAATAAGTATTGTGTGCGATAGATTTGGAAAACCAAGATCTGGGAGGCCAAAGGTGAACAAAGAGAATCTAGAGTTGGCTGTTCCTAGGCTTAGAAAGTCGAAGTCGAAGAAGTGTGAGTGTAGATTTCAGCTACTGGCAGTGCGAAAGAAAAACATTCCCGGGGTCGCAGGAGAAAAATGGATTTTAGGTGTGATAGAAGGTCGGCATAACCATGTGCTACTTGCTAGTTTTCATGGGAATGCATTCATGGGTCGAATGACGGAGGAGCAAGAGCTTTGTGCTAGGCGGTGGGGAGATGGAACTGGACGCAAGACGCCAAAAGAAATTATCTCTAAATTGAGGGAGAAGTACCCTGGTAATGTTACTTCAAGGAGACAAGTTGCAAACTTTTTGCAGAAGGTGAATTACGAAGATCGCGGAGAGCTAAACGTGACACAGTGGTCGCTTAAGTTTTTGCGAGACCACGACTACGTATTTCACCCACATAGAGACACGACAAACGGAGAGGTTGCAATATTATTCTTTGCTAACCAAGAGTCGTTGCGTTTGTTGAAGAAGTACCCGTACGTGGTAATTATCGATGCGACGTACAAGACAAACAAGTAAGTCTCTACAATACCTTGGTCGATATTTAGTTCGGATAATGATATATGTTCTGTAGTGATATATGTTAATGTTTCAATAGATATGAAATGCCACTCGTAGAGATCGTTGGATTCACCAGGACACACAAGACGTTCAACATCGCGTATGCATTCAGTAAAGCGGAAAGGATTTATCACACATGGATAATGATTCAATTGAAGTCATTATTCATAGATTTGGGAGTGATGCCAACGGCTATAATGACAGATTGCGAAGACGCGCTGATAAAAGGGATAAAGACTGTTTTCGGGAGCGAAGTTCAACATCTGTTGTGTTGGGTGCATATCAAACACAACATTGAGGCACATGCTTCGACCATCCTAAAGAGACAAATTAAAGTGGAAGCCTTTGCAGGACAATGTTGGGGACTATTTTGCTCAGCTACTGAAGAGACCTATGAACTGCGGCTCGAACAGTTGAAGAGATCTTGGAAGAGCGGCCTTGTGGGATACGTCGAGAGAACATGGCTTAATCCTCACAAGACAAGTATAGTGAGGGCTTGGACAGATCATAAGCTTCATTTCCTTACGAGGACTTCAAACAGGTAAATATTGATATTTTTTAGTTAAAGACGATTATATCATAACGGCGTACTTTCTGAACTTACCAACTTAACTGTTTTTTAGAGTTGAAGGGATGCACAAGGTTTTGAAAGATATTATTGGTTCCAGCAGAGGGGGCTTTAACAGAGCGATCGTACGGATCCATCATTCAGTACTCCTTCAGATTGATTCAATTAGGGCGAGCATGAACATGTCTCTCTCCAAACGACCAACTGATTTTGATGATCCAAACATGCATCCGCTTGGAAGGGCTATTTTTTCCCGACTATTCTACAAAGTGTCAGACAGGTGTTTTGATCATTTGTTGGCTACTTATGAGATCATGTTGACGGGGAAATTTCCTGAACAATGCACCGACCATTGGGTGAGGAACTGTCTTGGGTTGCCGTGCGTCCATCAAATTGCACACGCTATCATTTCAAACACACCCCTGATTGAGGATGACATTCACCCGTTCTGGAGAGATTTGCATTGGGATGACACTCCTGAAACAGAAGACGACCCAAATCTGAAGGTCCGAATGAACATTATAGAGTTGCGAATCCATGAAATGTTCACCAAGTTGGAACTTGGAACCTTGAAGAAAAGAACGGCATACCAGCTAGGTGAGTTGTATCAGGACTTGGAGCATCCTGAACTAACTACCTTGAAAGAACCACAAATGTGAGAAGAAAAGGCAGGCCAAAGGGTGCAAAGAACAAGGATAAGGAGGAGGTTGACAGTGAAAATGACAAGGAGGATGACATAAAACAAGAAGATATGGAGCAGTATGAGATGGAGGAGGCAAAGCAGAAATCAAAAGGAAAGAAGAGTACAGGAGCAAGACGGTCAGGTCGTCCTAAAAAGGAGGAGGATGACAGTGAAAATGACAAGGAGGAATCGAGAGAGAAGAGTTATTTTGAGCACAAACAAGAAGAGCTGGAGAAGTATGAGAAGGAGGAGGCAAAGCAGAAATCAAAAGGAAAGAAGAAGGCAAACAATACAGGAGCAAAACGACCAGGTCGTCCTAGAGAGCAAACAACGACATCACTTCCCGTGGTCATTGAGGCCGAGGAGTTGCATTCTCAACCCATGCCCGACCTATCACAGCCTGAAGGATCAAACTACACTGACTTCGATCAGTGCCCTGAAGAACTTGGTGTTCCTCTCATTCATAGGGGGGTTGACTTCGGCATTGACAATTTGGATGATTTTTGGCTTCCATACATCACAGATGTTAGACAGGTACGTTCTGACGGACATTGTGGTTATAGGTCGATGGCCTTACTTCTGGGAAGAAAAGAACAAGAGTACGGAAACATTCGGCGTGAGCTGGTAACGGAGCTGCTTCAGAACCGAGAATTGTACGAGCCTATTCGTCGTCGTCTTCGTCCGGGTACTTGGGAGGATCTTATTCTCCAAGTTAACCATTGCAGAAGCCCTTGTTCAGAACTGTACTGGTTGCACTTTCCACTGATGGGCTTAGTGTTTGCCACCCTATACCAAGTTGGCCTCGTGTTATTGTGTTGGGATGCTCCGACCTTTTGCTTACCGCTAAGGTGTAGAACAGAAAACGCTGATCCTCCACGACAGATTTTCGGCATGGCACACGTAGGCAACCGTGACCACTTCATACCGGTAAAGTAGACAATTGTACTTGATACTTGTGTAATCATAGTTTTTTGTTTAATATCTTAAGTCGATTGTGTTTATATAGGTGGCGTTGATGGTTGGTTCGCCACTACCGCATACTCCCGGTTCGTGGAAGAAACACGTAGATCCAAACATTCAATGGTGGGAAGAAACATTTGGGGACAATTTGAGGATGTATCGAGAGTACCGCATTTCAAATGGCCGGGCACCAGATCCATTCATGTATAAAGGAGGGACCGAACCCGTTCACATATCTGACTGAGTGAGATTGTCATGTAATAATTAGAAGACGCATTGGAATTTCTTAGTTTGTAATGCCTTGGTTTTTAATGTTTCGTATTTGTTATTTTGGTAGTAGTGTAATTGTGCTTTATATAACAATGAATGGATCAGATTGCATTGGAATTTCTTAACACGTTCGAGAGACAAAGAAGCGACAATGAAAATACATAATGAAAGTACATAATGAAAGTACATAATGAAAGTACGTAATGAAAGTACACAATGCTCATAACATTAGATGTCTATGATTTAGGCGTCGTCGGCAGAAGAGGAAGAGCAGTCGGAAGCATAGACGATACTACAAACCATCAACCGCAATTCTTTTTCTTTAATCTTAAACCTTTCCATCAGGACCTTCACTCTATTGTCACTCTTCTTTTTCTTGATGATTAATTTCGTGATAGCACGTAAAGCAGTAGGGGTATGCTCTGGATCAATAAACCTGATTCCGAAGAAACAATTGCATGCATAATGCCTTCGTCCATACTGGTCAGGCATGTCTTCGTCATTGTTAACGTAAACATTACACATTTGGCGACACCTTTTTGTACCAGTACACATTATCTGTGGAGGGTCAGGCTTCACACGTCTTGGGGATGATGATGATGCCATATTCGTAGTTATGTTCTTCGAAATAAGTAAATAATAAAACTTTAGTTATAAACATGAAAGCATATACAAAAAACAAAGCATGTACAAAAATGAACAAAAGAAAAATTTACCGATTAAGTAGGGAAACTTCGATTTTTGCTGTAGTTGAGATGCATGAACTAGTTGAGATGGATGAAGAAATCACCACCTTCAAACCGTTGGTTTTATAGGAATTTATGTATATGGTGCGCGTTGATTCTGCGCACAAGGAGTTACCGATTCAAAATAACGGTAACTAAAAGTGCGCTATGTAGTTGCGCACAAATTTTTAACGGTAATTTTCTGTGCGCGTTACACCTGCGCACCAAAAGTTACAGATTCAAAAAGTTACAGAATAGGTGCGCTTTACCTTAGCGCATGGCTGAAATTTCTGTGCGTTCTACCACTGCGCACTATACTCTTCATTCTTCGAAATAGTTGCGATATGAAGGGTCTAGCACATCGATGTGGATTATGTTTGAAAAACTTATACAAAATAGTGTTATTAGGCATATAAAGTGTGCATACGGTCTCCCCGTCACAAAAAGTTGATCGAAAATACGCGAAAACGCAAAAAAACCCTTATCGGTCCTGATGGCCTGTTAAGGTCGAGAATAGGCGGTTCGATGCCCAAACGACGTCGGAATGCAATGAAACTTGTTTTCAATGCATATTATAGCTATTTCACCTTGTCGGTATCTTCAAGTCAAAAACTCGAGCTCTTCGAGTAACACCTCCTTTGTAAACCTTCACTAGTCTTTCATTCTTCGAAATAGTCGAAGTAGTTGAGATATGAAGGGTCTAGTACATGGGTGTGGATTATGTTTGAAAAACTTATACAAAATAGTGTTATTAGGCATATAAAGTGTGCATACGGTCTCCCCGTCACAAAAAGTTGATCGAAAATACGCGAAAACGCAAAAACGCCTTATCGGTCCTGATGGCCTGTTAAGGTCGAGAATAGGCGGTTCGATGCCCAAACGACGTCGGAATGCAATGAAACTTGTTTTCAATACATATTATAGCTATTTAACCTTGTCGGTAAGTTCGAGTCGAAAACTCGAATTCTTCGAGTAACACCTCCTTTGTAAACCTTCACTAGTCTTTCATTCTTCGAAATAGTCGAAGTAGTTGAGATATGAAGGGTCTAGTACATGGGTGTTGATTATGTTTCAAAAACTTATACAATTATGTGTTATTAGGCATATAAAGAGTGTATAAGGTCTCCCCTTCACAAAAAGTTGATCGAAAATACGCGAAAACGCAAAAACGCCTTATCGGTCCTAATGGCCTGTTAAGGTCGAGAATAGGCGGTTCGATGCCCAAACGACGTCGGAATGCAATGAAACTTGTTTTCAATGCATATTATAGCTATTTAACCTTGTCGGTAAGTTCGAGTTGAAAACTCGAACTCTTCGAGTAACACCTCCTTTGTAAACCTTCACTAGTCTTTCATTCTTCGAAATAGTCGAAGTAGTTGAGATATGAAGGGTCTAGTACATGGGTGTTGATTATGTTTCAAAAACTTATACAATTATGTGTTATTAGGCATATAAAGAGTGTATAAGGTCTCCCCTTCACAAAAAGTTGATCGAAAATACTCAAAAACGCAAAAACGCCTTATATGCGCATTAGATCTGCGCACATGATTCTTTGCGCATTAGATCTGCGCACGGTTGAAGACCGTTAAAATATGACCGTTGCGTGCGCATAACATCTGCGCACGAAACGGTCATATTTCAACAGCAAAGACCGAAGCTATAAAAGGGGGGTTGCACTCACCTCAATTCACCAATCTCACCATCTCTCTCTTAACCTCACCAATCTCACCATTTGTCTCTTAACACTCGCTATGTCGCACATTTTATCATCAAGCAACGCTGCCCTTTTTTATTGTAAATGTGATCGACCAGCGGTAATGAGGAGTTCAGAATCTCGAAGAAACCTCGCTCGAAGGTTCTGGACATGCGCTGGTACTGGTGGTTACATTTGTGAATTTCGCGAGTGGATCGATCCACCACACCCTTGTTACTCCTTAGCTGCAATAAGAGATCTATTCTCGAATATACGTACGTTGGAGGAGGAAAACGCCGATCTTAAGGCGACCCTGGCTTCCAATCGTTAGTTAAGTGGTTGTTTTAATCGTTAGTTCGTTGTTGTAATTGTTAGTTAAGTGGTTGTTGTAATCGTTAGTAAACAAGCATAGCACTGGACAAAGAGAAGTTGAGGAGGGACAACCTATAAAGATCCCCAACCGATATTGGTTTCGATGTTCGGATTTAGCAAAATGTACGAACTAATAAGAGTTTGGAAACTGGTTATTAGTTGGTACATATTGCCGACTCCGAACATCGAAACCAATCATCGGTTTGGGGATCTTGATAGGTTGGTCTTCCTCACCATCTCTTTGTGTAGTGTTGTTGTTGAAATTTGTATTTCGTTTTCAAATCAATATAGTTTTTCACGTCTTGTTGTTCAGATTTGTATTTGCATTATTGTTCGGAGTCGTTTTGAATATTCAAACAAGCAAAACATAAAATTTAAAACCATCACACAAGAAAAAGGCATACATAAAACATCAATCGTACATAAAACATCCATCAAACAAAAACAGACGTCAAGCGTCTAATCCTGAGTCTCCTGAGTATAAGGCGGAGCATCTTCCCGAGGCACATCACCCTGAGTCATATCATCTTGGTGCGCATCCTCCTGAGTGCCGCATCCACTCCCCTGGCCACTCTCATGAACAGAATCTCGGAAAACAGGAGGTGGTGGTGGTGGTGGCATCCGCGATGCACGTGGGGGAGATGGTGCCAAAGGTGCCTGAGGTGCCTCTAAGATTGCAAGCCAACCACAAATCACATCTTCAGTGGCCCAAGGTCGATCCGAGATAGGGGTGTCTAGAAAAGAGTGCATCATGGCTTGAAGGATCTGACAACGCTGCAAACAAAACGTAAATTTAATCGCTAGTTAAGGTCTAAAGCTAAGTTTTGTACAAACTTTATAAAATTTTACATACCGCTAATGCATCGATAGGCACCGGGGTATATCCATAGCGAGGCGGGCGATCATGTCTCTCAGAGGATGGATCGACGACGGGATGTGAGAACTCGTCCAGCCAATCCATATAGTCATCAGACATCTTCCATGCTGGCTCTGCAACCGGCCCATCCAGATCGATCAGAGGCCTTGGCTCTGCGTCCCATGCAAGAAGAAGCTCAGGTGCATAAACGACGTCATACCTCGTGCAACCCATTGGCCGATGAAATGACAACGGCTAAATGGGTGGGTCGGGAACGGGCTGAGCCCGCCCAAACTGCCGCAGGACTCTCCTAGGGTTGTAGGCCTCATGAAATTTCCAGATGCTCAATACGCCCTCAAATCTCGTAGGAGAAACCTCTGGTGAGTTGAAGTCCAAATCTCTCCATGGCTGCCAGTTAACCTGAAACAAATAACAAGCCAAATTAGACACGTATTGCGGTAATGAAATAAAAAATATAAGAAATTAAATCCAAACCTGCTCATATCTCATGTTGTCGAGCATGCGACGGATGGCAACCAAACGCCCAGTATCCGAGCTAAGTGGTGTATACAATCCTACAGCAGCATCTCCATGGGCGAATGCAGGGTTCGTGACAAAGTGATCACGAAAATGAGGAAAGTATGCCCAGATCCAGCACTACATATAAACAATTACAGATTATTAGTAAAACTACGTGAATAGTTAAGAGTTATTCACCAAGACGTTAACGACAAGATCTTACCCTCAGAAGAATCCCACATGAACCAATGGTTGCCGTCTCGACTCTAGATGCAGACCCTAAATTGCGATACACTAACGCAAGTATGCCGGCTCCCCATGCAATGTCCCCTGTACGATCATGGTTGAGAACAAGCGCCGCGTACTGGACCTTGACACCCTTTGTCAACCTGTCCACCAAGACAGTCGAGCCCAGAAGCAAAAGGAGATACAGAGTGGCAATGTGACTCTCATTCCTGACTGGCGCATCAAACAAAACTTCCAACCGAGCATTGAGGGCACCGAAATGAATGTCACCTGAGCTATAACATGCCTTCATGTCATCAGCCTCCTGACCCATAGCGTCCGCAAGCGCCGCATATATCTGGTCATCTGTCATAGGTGAATTGCAGCTACGACCATGTATACGGACTCTGAGGATCTGCATCACGTCATGTAGGCAGATGGTCATCTCAGCAAATGACATGTGGAAAGTGTTGGTCTCTGGATGCCACCTCTCCACAAAAGAAGAAATCAATGCAGCATCGATCTGAGACGCTATGCCCACTCGGCGCAGCTCTGTCAACCCAGAACGCTCAGCAAGCCTTAACCATGTACCCTCCTCAGCTGAAATATGATGCTCATAATCATGAACCTGTGCAGATCTGTACATCACCCTCAGGAGCTTCCTAGCCTAAATAAGTACAGAAAAAAATTTGCGTCCGGTTAGTAAATATGAAACGTATAACTTATTATAAGCATTCAGATCAATGTTATTGAACATACCGGATCTAACGGAGCCGCCTCATCCTCGGCCACATCCCCGTCCCCATCCTCTGGCTCATCCTCTGGCTGAATATCTCCTACTCGTCGTCTCTGCCTAGGACGACGACCACCTCTAACTGGAGCCGCAACCTCCTCACCAACAACCTCCTCAACTGCAGCCCCCTCAGCGACTCCCTCAGCAGCAACACCCTCACCACCAACTCCCTCAGCACCCTCCTGACCTCTCCCTCTCCCTCTCCCTCTACCTCTCCCTCTCCCTCTCCCACCACCTCGGCCTCTGCCTACAACACCCTCACCACCACCTCGGCCTCTGCCTCGGCCTACAGCTTCCCCCGCACGGGCACACTTCCTAACCTGCACCGGGGGCACCAATGGTACATCGGGAGCGGGCCCTGGAAGAGGACCACGCGACCATATCCATCTCGCTATATGCGTCTCATAAGAACACAATAGGTGAGGCGCACGTGGACGACAAATGTCCTGCATCGACTCCCCGAGCCAAGGAAAATATGTCTGTGGGGCATGGTCATCGTCGTCTAAATCTCCCGACACTGGCTCTGAAGATGCGACTGGCTCTGCAGATGCGGCCGTAGGAGGAGAAGATGTCGACGTTTCTGCATCTGTCACTGCAGGTAAATCCTACTCTGTATGCTCTGAACTGCGAGGTAAAGCATCCTGAAACAGAGGTGCGTCCTGGATATCATAGTCATCCGTGGTCACCTGCGCCTGTACTGGTGTGGGCTCGATAAGGTCGAACGCAGTAACATATCGACCAGGATAATCTACGTCGTCATGGAAATCTCCTCTCTGTCCATCCATCTCCATATGCGAACCATCTATCTCCTGCTGCTGTAGCTGTGCCTCCTCGTACTCATTCCCTGGCTCACGGCGCTCAGGTGATCCGGTGCCGAAAAATCGTTCGAGGGCCTCGAACGATAATCGCACACCGGGTGCCACATCATGTCGACGTGGAAGCCGTTCCGCTACTGGTGCGGGCATCGTGTTGCCCGTCTGATCCATGACGGCTTGTATAGTCTACATGTTTTTACATTTTTAGTATGACTAATTCATACTAAAATATTCGGAAATAATTTGCAACTTCGTAATCAAATTCGAGTCTTTATATCTACGAAAACTAAATTTTTTAATATAAATTGTTAGAAATTTAACAATTAAGCCATAACTAGTTATGACTGTTAAGTTTCTAATATTTAATTCATAATTACTAAAAAATAAACATCTCAACTAATACGAAATAATAATCACTACTATTACTAAAAAATTACAATTAATAGGAATTCATAATAATTCGATTAGGCATTCGATTAATGCATAATAATCTGAAACTTAATCGTAATTATAAAAAAATACGATTAATAAGAATTCTAATATTTAATTCATACAAAACTAAAATTTAATCGTAATTATGAAAAATTACGATTAAATTACAATTAATACGAATTCTAATATTTAATTCATAAAAAACTGAAATTTAAACGTAATTATGAAAAATTACGATTAAATTACAATTAAGATACGAATTCTAATATTTAATTCATAAAAAACTTAAATTTAATCGTAATTATTACAAAAATAAATTACGAATAAATTTCCAAAATTAAATACGATAAATATTTGAAAAAAGCGGGTTTAGAAATTTTATACCGAATAAAGATCATGCGGTGTCTCCGGAACCCGAGTCGCCGGAATAGTCGCCGGAATAGTCGCTGGAGGAGCATTTGCCGCTGCCAACGCGGCTCGAGTCGCATACCGCCGGCCACCTCCATCCACCAACGCTTCATCGTCGGACAAGGTCGCCGGAGGTGGCTCCGTTGGGACGGAAGTCGCCGGAGGTGTTGGGATTGGGACGAAAGTGGTGTGGTCGGGACCGGAAGAATGAGGGGGTTCAGAATCCATTGACGGAATTGTGTTTAGACGAGGGAAACGCTCGGAAATGGAAAAAATTGTAACGGCGCCGTCGAGTTACTGTGCGTAGAAAAGAAGATAAAGGAGGAAGAAGAAGAACCTGCGGCGCAGGGTTTAATAGACCTTGTGCGCAGTTCTTCTGCGCACTAATATGTGCGCACAAGTTCAGCGCACACATTCGGGAATCCGAAACGTCGTGCGCTGAACTTTTGCGCATTATATCTTCTGTGCGCTTTGTTCCTGCGCACACATTTGACAGACATCGTCAGAATTTTCACATTTATCCCGAAAATACCCTTGTGCGCAAGAAAACTGCGCACCAACTTATGCGCATAACATATGCGCACCAAATCGCGTGCATATAGAGAAAAAGTCGCGTGCATATAGGCGTTTCGAAAAAGTATATCAAACGAAAAATAAATAATAAAACAAATAAGGAAAATCCGGAAATCTATCTTCAGCGCAATATGGCGATCGCTGCCAGAATCTGGCGATCGCCACCTGGTATCTGGCGATCGCTACCAGAATTTGGCGATCACCACCTTCATGAATTCCAATGTCGTAGCCTCTGTTGACTCCTGGCGATCGCCATCTCGTATCTGGCGATCGCCGTATTCACTTGAGCTCCAATTCCGCTTCTGCTGTAGGATGGCGATCGTCGGGGTCTAGGTGGCGATCGCGGGAACGCTCGAGTATCCATACTTCAACTGCGTCTTCAACTCTTCTCAGCTTCACTTCATATCTTCACTTCAAAACTCTTAACTCTTCATATCTCCATAAGTATCTCACATCATGACAATGTCTCTAAACTTATACCAAAACACTTCATATATAATGTAATACTCCCTAGTTACGCTATACAAAGTGCATATATTTTAAAAGGAGGTTTGAAGCGATATCAGGAGGACGAGCTAGCAACGACGTCACAATTGAGTCCTAGGCCTTGGCATCCCCCATGGATAATGAGATTACAGAAATCTAGCAGCAGCATCCGCGACCAAACCGCGACCAAGCCCGACCAAGCCGCGACCGCAGGTGGTCAGCGGCAATGGGGCGGGTATGGGGCGGGGAGTACCATCCCCATCCCCATCCCCGTTTTTTTCTAAAATTTTGTCCTATCCTCGTCCCCGTCCCCATTGGGGAATCCCCATCCCCGTTAATTTTCCCCATTTAAATTCTCTAATGGGGATTTTTCATCCCCCTTAAATTTTATCATTCATATGAATGTAAAAAAAAAAAGAGTACGTGACCTAAAAATAGAACCGAAGTCTAAGAATTTTTTATCTAGAACATAATTTTGGCGTATAGTACAAATAATTGCTAAATAGTATAGAAATATTTTTGAAGAATTACATATAAATTTTTCTTTTGGGATTCCCCAATGGGGAAGTTTGCGGGGATCCCCGTTGGGGATGGGTATGGGGATCTCCGATGCGGATGAGAGCATCCCCATCCCCGTCCCCATTTGTGGGGAAATAATTTTCTCCATCCCCGTCCCCGTAGCGGGGATTACCCGTTGGGGATGGGGAATTCCCGCCCCATTGTCATCCCTAGCCGCGATTGCGTTTAATTCGGTTTAGGGCTGCGAAATTAGGTTTAATGTCAGTAGCAACCTCTCTTATAAGTTGAACATTTTCCCATTGTTGTTTCTTACATTGAATTTGAGTTTAAGCATTGAAGTTGAGTTATCTAGCCTCCTCCCTTAAACCTTCTTCGTCAAACCCCACTGATTGGATCCGGAGTTGTTCTCGATAGTGAACTGTCATTAAGCCTACCTATTGAGTTCGATCATCCCTTGAGTGGACTCTCAAGACATCGAGTTCTTGGCGAGTCGAAAGAGTCGTTACTTATCCCAACCTTGAAGGAGTTTAGAAGACTATCCTTTCTACCCCGCATCTCCTCCTTCGTATCAATTGGTATCAGTTTCCAGCGGTGTAAAAGTGTAGTCATTCTTAAACTTACTTTTCATTCCCTTTCATATCCTTTACACCAAATTCCGCACACAAAACCATAAACCCTAAAAATCCCGTCGACTTCTACCCAGATTTCGGCCCCAAAATTTTTTCCCTTTTACAAAAAACCTCTACCATCATCTAGAGTTTTTCAAGACGAGTCCATACATATAAGATTTGTCAAAATCGGAGTTCGTTTTCCCATCCAAAACCCTAAAATATGAACCTGCCACTGTCTGCCAAAAAAAACCGCGATCGCGTCTCAAAAGTGGGGATCGCCGCGCCGCCGCTGACAGAACCTTACTTTTAGGTTTTTACCCATCCAACCCTAGTTTTCCCTATGTCATATCGTCGGACCACAGGATGGTTCGATGATTAATGGTCTGATGACGATGATGAAGAGTGGGACGACTATGAACGATTCGGTGGTGTGAGCCCTTACGCCAACTTGCCTCCCGGTTGGCTCCCACCTCCGCGTCCTCTTAAACCACAATGCTACAGACCATCTCCACAACGCTACAGCGCACCTCGACAACGTCATCCTCAAGCACAGGTTCCCAAGTCACGTAAAAAGGAGCGTACTCTATCTGACGCAAAAGCTGAAATTATAAAACTAAAGGAGTCATTGACCAAGATGAAGCAGACTCTTGCTGAAAGAACTTCTTACAACGAACGAGCCAAGGAGATGATCGATCCGCCTGAACTTCTTATAGAAGCAGCCCAAACGCTCAATCAGGTATCGGTTCTCAACTTGGAATCAATAATTGAAGTGTCAGTAATTGAGGAGTCAGTCACAGATCAGATTCCTTCCCAAGTTGTGGGTTCCGTTGAAGACAATGAGGAGGACGAGTCCTCAAATTGTGGCAATTGTGAGCAGGAACTTCCATTGATGATACATACAACCTTCACACCAAAGCTTTCTTGGATGCCTTCTGGTGTTCAAACACTTGCAGATATGACACCATTCACCACAACAACTTTGGTTTCATTCCCCATTAATTGTGCTTTTGGAGTGCTCCCAACAAATGAGTTTGTTCTTAAGAAGGGGAGATGCTCCATATTACTTGATCTCTTTCTCTCCTGTGCACCTACACGATCGAAGCGAGTCACCCAGATTCGTATCAAGGTTCATGTGAACTAACTTCATGTGTATCAATGTACATGTTCATGATGTTTTTTGTATGAATCTATTGTAAGTTTTTAATGAACCTGAAATTCAAATCATTGAACCTTTTGTATTTTACACCTTTTGATTTACAATTAGTATACCTCTAGTATAAATTAGGTGAATCATAAGTGTAAAGCTAATGAACCTTAGTTATAGTGTTAAGAACTTCATTGGTAATGTTTATGATCCTTCGCATGTATGAACTTACAGTAATGAACTTACAATAATAATATATCATTTGAATTGGCCGAATTTTGAAAAATCTTATCTATATAAAAGTTGATTGTCCATTGTCAAAATTGAATGAAATTGGTACCAATTTAATGCATTACTCATTTCTTAATTACCTCCTATTGGACTTTTGGGCATTTATTTAAATATCTTTCTTATATCCCTATGTTATATTTATTTATAGTCTACTTGATTAAGTCACAAATTAAATTAATGTGTGAGCTTCTCTCATGACAATGCAAACTTATTCTAATATTATGTTTTAAAACTACTTCAAACATAAATATAAGGAAATAAAAAATACTTATATTTACAAATATTAATAAATTTGATAACAACAACATATTAACAAATAATGTATAACTATATTAAATCACATACGAAAATCCATAATTTTCTCGCGCCCGTATCTAGTATCATTTAAAGAAAAACACGAGTGTATTGCATGATTTGAAAATGTACATAGGTTCACATACATAATTAATGAACCTCTAGAAAAATACGAGTGCATTGCATGCTTTGAAAAATGTACATATTAAATTTGTATGTGTAAATTGTTAAACGTATATTTGATAAAACATTGAACCTGCATTACTTTATTGAACTTCATATACACAATTAATGAATCTCTAGTATAAAGTTGTTTAGTCTGTATTAAAGTCAATGAACCTATAGTATAAAATTGGTGAACCTGTAATACAAAATGGACCTCTAAATACAAATTTAATGAGTCACATATATAGTGATGTGAACCTCATTGATAGTGTTTTTGAACCTCCTCATATAAACTACGGAGGTTCGTTGCTATTAATGAACAAGTTCATGATACCTGCGATCAAGTTCATGCTATTTTTCTATAAACTTATGGTACATAACTCATGAATCCTGAATTTAAATTTAATGATCTTCTATATTATATTTTATGAACCTCCATTTTTAAGTTTTTGAACCTACAATTATAAGAGGATCGAATGGAGGGAAAAAGCGAGAGGAAACAATCTACGTCTAAACGCATCTTTTCTATGAGCCCAAGATTTCAAATATAAACCTAAATACAAGTTCATGTGTATGAACGAACACGTATATCTGTAAGAACAGACAGGTTCATGTGTAGCAACATGAAATCTCATGTTTTTAGAGCATATGGTATAATTTTCATGAACCTGGAGTTTATGAACTTCATCTTTAAGATTTATGGAAAGTTATAATTAATGGTTCATGTGATTCTATTTAATGGTTATTATAATCCAAGTTAAAACTCATGAACCTCGAAGTGAAAGACATGAACCTATAAGTGAAAAGTCTTGAACCTTGAAGCTAAAGTCCTGCAAGTTAAAGTTCATGACTTTTCTCTTCCAGGTTCGCGGATTTTTATAGGTTCATCATGGCTTTTAGCTTTCAAGTTCACACATTTTATCTTGTAGGTTCATAATTTTCTCTTTTTGGTTCATGGCTTTTCATTTCTATCTAGGTTAAGCTTTTCTCTTCTAGGTTCACAATTTTTTCTTGTTCATGACTTTTCTCTTTCAGCTTCACTATTTTTCTCTAGAAGGTTCATGAGTGAACTTGCAAGCCATACATCATTGCAATGGCTTGCTTTTGTGTATAGTTGTTCTAGGAGACGTTTTGACCTTTATACCTCAAGAAATGGATGCAGTTGTTCAATGAGCTAGTCTCAAAATCATTTTTTCAACAAATGGGTGCTAATGAAAAAAATCTTTTGAAAGTGAAAAATTCGAAGGCCAATTCTGTATTGTTGTTGTTTCAGCTTAATGTTGGAATTGCATGTTAAATACGCCTTGCAATCAGAATTCGTTAATCTTGGAATTGCACGTTAAATTACGTATGAAATCAAGATTTTTTTACACAAGAAGAGTAAAAAATCTTAACCAATAACACTATTATGGTTCAGAAACTTGTCAGAGGTTCAAACGCTTAAATATATAGGTTTACAAGGCCAAAAATCAAGGTACATAAATTTTATAGTATTGGTTCACAATCATATAACTGAAGGTTCACAAACTGTACACTAGAGGTTCACATCCCGTAAATTAAAGGATCACAACTGTATAAATGAGATCACAAACTTGACAATGGTTCAAACACTTAAAATATAGGTTCACAAAGCTAAAAATGAAGGTTCAACAACAACAACATCAAACCCCATTTATCCCGAAAAACGGGGTATGGAGTGGTCGGGATTGGTATTTCCTTACCCCAACAGGTTGGGAGGAAGTAACCGATATGACCTAACAATACATGGGAGTACCACAAGAGCTAAAAACCGAAAAACAGAAAGATCAAAACAGAGAAAAAGATTATACGGCTCCAAGCCCGAGTAAAAGGATACACCACTCCATGAATCCCAGAGGTTCATTAATTTATATAGGTTCACATATTTATAAATGGAGGTTCACAAACTATACACTAGAGGTTCACAAATTGTACACTAAAAGTCCACAAACTGTAAATTAAAGGATCACAAACGGTATAAATGAGGTCACAAACTTATTAGAGGTTCAAACACTTGCAAATATAGGTTCACAAAAGCTAAAAATGAAGGTTCATAAATTTTATAATATAGGTTCACAAATTTATAATTTGAGGTTCACAAGGTTTTGATGTGAACCTATGAACCTGTGGCCTATGGTATGGATGTATAGCCGAAAGATGGACTATGTTGGTTATGTGTTTAGTAAATACAATAATGAAGATCATGTAATCAACATTTGGATCAACTTTTGGATCTTCAAAGTAAGGCAGATAAGTTTGATTGCGATAGAGATGAGCTAGTTGAATTTCCCTTTTTCATATAGTTTATCTAAATCAGATTGATAAACTGTACTTACAAAATCCGGCATGACATGTTTGATCTCTTGTCGAATATGCCCGCATACTTTGCAAATAATGCCAATCTCCTCGTCCAAGATCAAATAATGTTTTCCTTCATTGGAAAGTTGTTATGGTTTTTTTCATCATCCTGCAAACCATAACACAATTGTTAATGGAACTACCACCATGTGTTTAATATGAATCTTTGTATGAGTTTCAACTATATAACATAGTTGTAACACTTTCTTATATGTGAAATCACTTATTATGACAAGTAGTCAAGACATAATATTTGTTGAAATGCTAAAAAACAAATATAGGAATACACATATGAGTTCTCAACTTCATGTCTTCATGATATGCATTTTCTAGGATGAAAAGCTCAACATAATTTCAGTGGCATAAACATGATTTAACAGTGTCAGTATATACAAGAAGAAATTGATTAGTTATGATAAACACTGAAATATTAAACATCCTTAGATATCTACTGTAATTCCTGTCCACCAAAACTAGGATCGAAAGATTACTAAGACTCATGTTATCAAACTTATTCGACCACATCTCAAAAGTTAGCAGCAAAATCCAAGAAATTCTCTCACAACATTTCTAAGTGTATTTTACTAGCAGCTCCCATGAAAGGCGTTTGTTTAGACAATAGAATGCTAGCAGCTCCTAGGCATATTTTCATGCGTCTGGCTTCTAATTAAGAATCGTCTTCTAACTACAAGCTCTTTCATTGGAGTATCACCGCTGATGACTTGTGCCCCCTCAGTTCAGCTGATTTTGGCTTAACTGCAACTTCACCAAGGCAATCTTCAGAAACATCATGAATTGGCTCAACATTCGAAACGCCTTTACCAGCCTAACTGCATCAACAAAGGCTTGATCACATACAAGTTCTGTTGTACAACCCTCGCCTTGTTTGTTGACTCGACCTGGAAGCTTTGTTCCTACAAGAGACTATATCCATTAAAGAGTGCAACATTTTGATTACAATCGTTAGTAGCTCGAGATTGATTTTTGTGTCTCTTGGCTCTTATTTTACTAGATCAATCATCATTGGTGAATTTTGTGTTGTAAAGTTCCAACCATCAATTTATTCATTGAAAAATAAAGGTTGAGATGAGCAACATAACAAATGTAAGCACTTAGTTCAAGAGCGCTGAGAGTATATAGAAATTGAACTCTGAGCAATGTGTGTTTCTGTGTATGGCGGGCTTGCAATCTTCGAATTTTGGAATGGAAGGAGACTGATGCAACAAAGATTGCTGAAGCTGAGGCATTACGATGTGTCGTTGAGTGGATTCTGGGCTATGCAATTATCGAATCCGATTCCTTGTCTCTGATCTCAAAGATTGAGGAGGAAGCTTGGCTGGTTGCTGTCACAAATTCATCTTCTGCATCGGTGCTTCGAATCCTGCATTTGGAGTCGTATACACTAAAATAAATGCCTCTTAATCATGATTAAACAGTATATAGAAGCAGAATTAATCAGTTATGATAAACACATAAATATGAACCTAAATGAGTGAGAAAGAAAGATCATACCAGACATTTATGTGAAGCATAATCTTGTACAATGACTCAATATCTTCTTTTTGAAGATCAATATGCTCCAATTCTTCCTCAGATTCAATGTCAGACGACCAGTTGTATCTTAGTTCTTGAACTCGAGCTTCTTCAACTAGCTCCTCCTCTTGGACTTGTGTTGTTGTATTTCCTTCCTCCAAAATTGAGTTGAACAACACTCTCTGAATCTCATCTGCTGTCATTGGACCCTTTCTTCCTGACACTTTCAGTGCACCACCTTCACCTCTTCCTTCTCAAAAGCCCCGAAACCAATCAACAACTTAGCAGAAATAAGTTAGTAAAGCACTTACATCTCTTCTAGTGAAATCCAAATTTATCAGAACTTGAGGATCAAATTCCTATTCAAGCAATTAGCTGCAAGTAGAAACGAAACAGAACATGAATAAGAAAGCAAAGGAATAACATTGTTAAAATAACAGCAAAGCAAAGTTCATCGACATCAGCAAAACACCTCATCTGACAGTACCGTCATGAACTTTTCTTCACAAATCCTTCCAGCCACTCGATCTTCTCCTTCAAAAGATCAATCGACTCCTCCTTGCCATCGTCATACTGAATCAAATGCTTACCGAACATCTAATTAAACTACAAGGCTTTTTAATCAAATCCTAACAAAACACTTACTTGAAACCCTAGAAATTTGAAACAGAAATTAGTGAAATTGATTACCCTAAAACCACAAGAAGTAGGAATAAAGTGTAGGTTACGGCGTCGCCGATCTCCCCTGACCTCCTCATCGGCGCCGAAATTCCTCCACCGGCCGCAAAGGGAAAACGCGAGCAGGAACTCAAAAATGACACCGTGTTATTTAATTATGAGCTTTTTGTTTCTATTTTTTAGATTCAATCTAGAATGTTAATCTATCAGATCGAACGGTCCGTAACAGTTCTTAGTTTTTATCTTATGCTAAGTTTTCATTTGATCCTTTGTCTTATAGCAATTACAATCTCTATATATTACTAAAGCAAAGCTCTATGCTCATCAATAAGCCATGTCACGTTATCTACTCATCAATATGTTAGGTCATATCATTCCTTTAACATGTCATTTTTCTCAAAAATAAAAAATTAAATATATATTTAAAGATAACTAACATAATTCTAATGATACATTTCTTTATGGGTGTGAATCTCATAATAAACTCTCTTATAGAGATAAATAAGAATGAATCTAAGTCATTGGCAAGGCATCCAATGGCTTAGATTAAACTAGCTACCTCCACTTGTAGTAGGGGTAGTTGTGGTGGTCTGGCGGCCTTCCGGCGACCACCCGACGACTTCCCGGCGACCACCCGGTGGTTGTCCGATAGAGGTCCGGCGGTGGTCCGACGTGGTCCGGTGGAGGTCCGGCGGTGGTCCAATAATAAATGTAAAAGTTAAAGTATAAAAATAAATGAAAATTTAAGTCTAATTCAAATTGGTGAACATTTAAATATAATGTGATGAACATTTAATTATAATGTGATGAACATTCTCTTGGTGAGCATGTAATTAAAATGTGATGAACATTCAGTAGAGTATATCAAAATAAACGTTTATAAACATTTTGATGAACATTTATGAACAACGTGATGAACATTTAAGCTAATTGTAATGAACTTTTGAGTAATGAACATTTTATTAAATGCGTGTGAACATTTAAGGATGTTTGATGAACATTTAAGTATGAGATGATGAACATTTAGGTAATTTTTGATGAAGATCAAGTGTTTTTCTACTCGAAATTATATTAAAGTGATGTTTGATGAACATTTAAGTAAGAGATGATGAACATTTAAGTAAGAGATGGTGAACATTTATCAACATTTTGATTAACATTTATGAACAACGTGATGAACATTTAAGTCGATTGTAATAAACTTTGGCTAATGAACATTTTATTAAATTCTTGTGAACATTGAAGTATGAGATGATGAACATTTAAGTATGAGATGATGAACATTTAGGTGAACATTCAGTTGGTGAACTTTTAAGTATAATGTGATGAACATTCAGTAGAACATGTACAAATGAACATTTATGAACATTGTGATGAACATTTATGAACACTTGATGTTCATCAAAAATTGGTGAACTTTTAAGTAGAATGTGATGAACATTCAGTAGAGTATGTACAAATGAACATTTATGAACATTGTGATGAACATTTATGAACAACGTGATGAACATTTAGTAATAAATAATTTTGTAATATTTGTGAACAATTTTATACATCTTTGTGACAATTTTATTCCGGCGAGGCCCAAAGATGGTCCGGCGGTGGTCGGCGGTGGTCCGACGGAGGTCCGACGGTGGTCCGACGGAGTTTCGACGATGGTCCGGCGATGGTCCGGCAGGGGTAACAAGGGGTGCCACGTGTCATCATATGGGCTCTTGGATCTCTCTTGATCCAAGGCTCCACATTCATTCTTATTTATCATTTTAACAAGTATTATTACATGACACTTTTCTTTTCTTTATTTGAATACTAATCAATTAAAATATATACAAATATCACTATCTTAAATCTATTGATATTATTTCCTCATTCAAACGCATATTAATATAAAAGAGAATAAATCAATTTAAACTCATTTTATTTATATAATATTTATTTAGAGATCAATTAAAATAAATATAATTATATAATGTATATATACTTTTATTTATATTAATGTTATTTTTATGTGTTTATAAATTACTATATTCATAACTATAAAAATTGTTATGCAAAATCCGTACATGGCATGGGAATAAAGCTAATATTTACTATCAAGAAACCTCAAACAAGATCCAATTACAACACACAACACAAATTGAACCAGCTTTATTTAATCCCATTGGTCTTCAGTAAAGACAATATTAACTGTCAACATTATTAATATCAACTCATTAAAATTTTATAAACACAATAAATAAACTGTCAACACCATTACAAATTTATCAACACATTATAAAAATGGCAACATTAAATTGTCAGCATAATAAATTAAATTGTGAACACACTAAAAAATCGTAAACACACTAAAGAACCGTAAAAACTAAATAAATTGTCAACACACTAAAAAAACTCGTCAACACACTAAATAAACTGTCAACCCCACTAAGAATTTATCAACACACTAAAAAAATGCCAACACAAATTTTTTAAATTGTCAACATACTAAAATAATTTATCAACACACTAAATTAAATTGTAAGCACACTAAAAAAGTAGTCAACAAATTTACAAATCTTGTCAATACTCTAAAAACTGTCAGTATATTTTAAAAATACTTTCAACACACTAAAAATTGTCAACATGTTTTAAAAAGTTCTCAACATGCTTAAAGAGCTGTCAACATACTAAAAAACTATCAACACATTAAAAATCTATCAACACATAAAAACAACTGCCAACACACTAAAAACAACTGCCAACACACTTACAAAATTGTCAAGACATTAAAACAAAATCAACACACTTAAAAGTATTGTCAACACGCTAAAAACACTGTCAACACTTAAAAAAGTTTTCAACACGCTTAAAAACGTTGTCAGCACATTTAAAAAATATTGTTAACACATTAGAAATTATCAACATATTTAAAACATTCGTCAACACACTAAATAAACTGTCAACTTGTTAAAAAATATTGTCAACACACTTAAAAAATACTGTCAACACACTACAAAACTATAAACACACAAAATAAAACTGTTAACGTATTAAAAATATTGCAAATCCACTAAAAAAAACCCAAATAAAACGGTCAAAACATAGATAAAATTATCAACACAAATAGTAGAACACATAAAAAATGGAGTTAACAACACCAACAAGTAAATTTAAATCAATAATGTATCACTTTCATAGGATTCTCTCTGCTTGTATTCTATGGGTACAAAGCTTCAAATAAACAATGGTGTCAACAGAGTAAAAGTTTGCTTCTCTAATCTCTGTAAAGTGTAAACACATTTTCCACTCCAGGGATGCAAGGTTAAAAGATGTATTTGAATAAACATGCTCACATACTAAATAAATCATTCTACAGGAAATTAAGTGACAAATTTTCTTTTTATCAATCTAAAAAATCTTGATTAATAAAAGTTGCCTTCGTAAAATCTAACACAGAAAAGCAAATTGACAAGTTTATCATTGGTAGTTTCAAAGATTTTATCAACACCAGCAAGCTCAAAACATTATGTTAAGGACTGTTAAGGAAAGACAAAATATCATTAGTTAACAGCCACAGGTTTGCAAAGCAACCAATTCAGGAAAAAGATTTTAATGGAAGAAGCCTCAGTCACTGATGTTGAATCTCAAGCAATCGGCTTCGAAGCTCCGAGTGTTCATGTTCGGGAAGCCGATCAAGAGAACGCAGCCGGCCAACAATCATGTTAGCATCATTCTAATTGCGCAATTGCAAGATCGAACCATAAATATAACGAAAATCAAACTACTATAGATCAAAAGCACAAACACGTAACAAAGACACACCTGGACGCTAGGGATTGAAGAAGAGAGACGAACAAATAACATTCCATGTCTCTGCAATTACAGAGACGAAAATATAGCTCCAAACTCGCAAAACTTCGCAATTGTATTAACACACCTAGATCCGCAGGTGTTAGCTTGCGAAGAGCACGAAATACAAATGAGGAGAAGAGTACTTTGCTAAAATTTAATGAGGGGATGTAGAAACCTACAATCTTACTCTATTAGAGGCATTAGACAACAATCCTTTCAAAATTGAAAGTTAGTAGTTATATTAGTCTTGGTTTCATATACGTCATGTTTGATCGTCTGTATTTTCCAATAAGCTAGCTTAATTTGGGAAATTTAAGCTTGCTTTTGAAATTCAGTTTTTGAAAGTTCTGTTTGGATAACTAGTTTAATTTGTGAACTAGTCTAGGTCTCGTGAATATTACGGGATTATAAACTTACATTAATATATATAGAATTCTTAGAAATTATATATCGTTAAAATAATAAATAATTTATAGTTATATTTGTAAAAAAAAACAAAAAAAAGGTTATAGAATATGTAATACATTGGTATATAAAATACACATATGTGAAAAGAGAGTGAAAAATATTGAATGATCAATGTAAAATATACACCAACCTATCATATATATACTAAACCAAAATACAATTAGAGAGTTTTAGGTAAGCATAAGATATTTTCACACATTTTACATCTAAATTTTCTATTTTATACCGAAACATAAATAGAATTAATAACAAAGAAATGTTTTTTTAGTTATAAAAAGTAGTATATTAGCATACAACATGTAGATATATATAGATGGACTTCATTGCACGAACTTAAGTTTTTTTTTCTTCCTCGACATTATAAATTTGATATATTCACATGTGAAACCATTCAATAGTAAAATATAAGGATAAGGAAAGAAAAAAAACTCATATACATAAAATAAATTATGACTAACACATAAGATCCCCTACAATTATCCAACAATGATGAATTTGATGATAAGGTTATAAAAAGTCAACAATAAGTAGAAATAACTTTTAATAATACATATAATAAGTGAACAAACTTTTAATGGGTTTTTCATTCAATTTGTAGGAGGAACGAAACTATACTACAACTTAAGATAACATCCTATGATGAAGAATCTCTCCTACTGTCAGAACATTGTGCCCTTGTTGATAACCTCGCTCTAATACCGATTTGTAACACCCTGTCCTGTAACCCGAGGTATTACATAGTAGTGGATCATACTTGGGTCCATCAGACCTAGCCTGACAACAAATTCACTAGATTGGACCTTCCAACAAAGACACTACGAGAAAACAATGAAAACAATCCAACTCGTTTTATTAAAGAAAAGTTAATAAACCTATAGGAATACAAAAACTACAGTATAACTAAGAACGATGTAAGAAAGACTTAAATCAAGTAATCCTTCAACAATTCCTAGGACCAATAACAAGGTTCATAAATAACCAAATAAACATAACAAAACCAAATTATTCAAGAAATCCATTCCGAAGGCACATCATGTCGAACTTGGCCACCGTCATCTGAAAGGAGTCCCTCTGGTGCACTAATTGCACCAAAATCATTACCTAAAAACCACAACAATTATCTTTTTGGCTAACAATCCTCATATGAACCAAACAAGTCAGAGAAACATGATAGAACAAAACCACAAACACAATATACTTAAAGTAATGTCAATATGCATATATGCTCACCCAGTGTTTTAAAAAACGCTATACGGGAACGGTACGGGAAAGGTGAGTCCAGCGTATATACGGTTGGACGGCCTTCTAAACGGTTTTGGTACGGTTTAAATTAAAACGACTTATTCCTAACTAGAAAACATATATTATATAGTTCAAATTGTATATATTTAAACTATATATATAGATTTAGGTTCTGATGTAACAGGCTATTAAGGTGTAACGAGTGGACAAATTAAAACCGTAGGATTAGGGAAAAATAAATGGTTGAGATTGATTGGAGTGAGTCGTACGGTTTTAATATGGGAATGAGCACATCATATCAATCTTCCAATAGAATCAATCCCGTAATTAGAGGATTTGAAATTATTCTCTTTCCAAATCTAATTCACTAAAAACCTAAATACACCTTCCTTCCCAAAACCGCCCCCATTCTCGATCTTCCCTTTCCTCCTCGTCCGTCATCATTTTCTGCTTATCTTCAAAACCTAATTAGGGCGATTTCTATTGATCTGACATCTTTGCAGAATTGGAACACGTTGAGCAGATGGAAGCGTCTTGGTCTAGGTTTCTGATGTTGGTATGGTTCATAACAAGGAAGAAAGGGTGACAGACTTGAAAGGCGTGGAATCCGGATCAGTCAATGTTTTACAGTCCGATCTGGCGGCGATTCTGTTCTCATCAGGAACGACTGGTAAGATCAATGGAGTGGAGATTACACCCGGAACCTAATCGCGGTTATCAGCGGCTTGTTTCACTCGAAACCAATTCGGAAGTCGGAGGGGAGGGCGGTATCGTTGTTTACACTGCCGCTTTTCCATGTGTTCGGATTCTTCATGATGTTGAGGTCGGTGGCGATGGCGGAAACCTCTGTGTTTTTGGCGAGGGTTACTTTGGAAGGGATGATGGAGGCGGTGGAGAGGTTTAGGGTTACGTATATGCCGGTGTCGCAGCCGGTGGTGGTTATGCTTGTGAAATCGGAGTTGACAAATCGGTATGATCTTCGGTCGCTTGAGACAATCGGAAGTGGTGGTGCTCCTTTAAGCAAGTCGGTTGCAAGGAAATAGTATTTTTCTCCCCGCTGCGTAACTCAGAGCTCTTCTTCTCTGTTCTTGGAGGTCTTGGACAGTTTGGGGTTATCACCGACCAGGATTTTGCTTCAGCCGACGACGGATATGGTTCGTGTATTTCCTTAATTTGGCTTATTTCTGTTGAATTTTTGTTATAATTCTGAACTGAATTGGTTGACACAGGTTAGATGGATAAGGATGGTGTACGTGTATAAAGCCGATT
This sequence comes from Oxyria digyna, assembly GCA_029168935.1. Lineage (NCBI taxonomy): Eukaryota > Viridiplantae > Streptophyta > Magnoliopsida > Caryophyllales > Polygonaceae > Oxyria > Oxyria digyna. The sequence continues at coordinate 3,802,389 of JAPVLV010000017.1, forward strand.
TTGAGAGAAGTAGAGGTGATGGATCAAGATGCAGCAAGCGTACGAGTAAAAAGCCTTAATCATGGCATTTTTATTTTTTTTTATAGATAAAGGTCAAATTCCATATCGATTTATTTCGTTCATTTGTTCACTAGACCTAGTTGGGTACATTTAATTTGATGGATTCAATCATACAATAGGCATTTTGTGTGTATTCTAACAATAAAAGTGTTTGATTCTAGGAAGTTAGTGTTGTTTGGCTGTATGAATTTAATTAGGAGCTTTTGTTAGTGGTGTTTGGTCTTATGTACTCAAAGGGAATCAGAGAGACATGTATAATATATTTGTTTGCATGTTAAAAAAGATTTCACACTGTAAGAGTTCGAATATATGAATCTTGTAAAACATGTATTCTTTTGTAAACGTACGTGTATCGTTTGTAAACTTATACGGAGTATTCATTTGCAGGTTAAAAAGGTTTACAAGGCCTTGCAACAACGTGCACCTAAGTTTATTGCAGAATTCAAGACTTAGATGGTCTGATATTCAGTAATAATATGTAGGGGAAATTCACTTTTCTTCACTTGGAAACCTAGGTATCCAACACTTTGTATAATTGACGAGGCGAATTTGTCGTGTGCCAAGTCAAGTAATCCTAACATGCAAACTAAGTAATATAGTGCGCAAGTAAGGGTCGAATCCCAAGAGAATCAGTTTATCAAATTCTTAAGTTATCACTATGACTAACCAATAAACGTAACCAAAGGGGGGGGGGGGGGGTTTGGGGTTTTGATACGAAGTATCGAATGTCAACTTGGTTTTAACAAGATTAAGCGAAGTGTTCCACTTAGCGATTATCCACAATTAGATTAACAAGTTGATCATAAAATCCTTTTTATCCTTATGTCAAGTTCTCAAGTGATCGTTCTAATTCCTGTTCTTGAATAGTTATTAGTCCAACTAGTCCTAATAACCCTTACTCGATTATAACCTCGAAACTATCAAAGTTCAATAACAAAGTAGCAATGCATTCAGGAATAGATAGATACATGCAATATCATGGACAACTAGTCGGATACTCGACATGTACTCAACTCTCTTTTCTAATAACAATCACAACTAGTTCATGCAAATAGATTGTGCTACACAACAAGTATGATAATTCAACTAGAAGTATCAAACTCTAGCAATATGAACAAGACACAACTAACTTAGGTGATCAATCTAAAGTAGTACATCTAGTTCATCGACAATAAAAACAAGAGAGTTGAGACAATCAAAGAGTAGACAAAAGGAAAGGATAAACTCACAACTTGTTGAATCCAAAAGCTTCAAACGCCAAGTGAAACAAAGAACCTTAGCAACTCATAAGTTTGTGAAATACTCTCCAAAAACTTAAGCAAAAACAAGACTAGATGATCAAGGATGATCATCCACTACCTATATAGTATCAGCTGATGTAACAGCCGAATTAAGGTCTAAAAAACGTATGGAAAGTTACAAAATTAAACACAAATTACTTCAAATGGCAAAGACATCAATTTGATTATTCTGTCGAGGAACCGCACCCGCGGGTTGAGAGCCGCGGGCGCGGTTTTGAGTTTCTTCAGATTTTCTGGATGGCAGAGGGCCGCGGGCGCGGCTTGAGACCCGCGGGCGCGGCTTGAGCTTTCTCGAAAGCTTTGGCTGAAGGTGAGAGCCGCGGGCGCGGCTTGAGCTTTCTCGAAAGCCTTGGCTGAAGGTGAAACCCGCGGGTGCGGCTTGAGACCCGCGGGTGCGGCTTTGTTGTTTGAGGCAGAACATGCTGATTTCTTCAAGTCTTCGTCTTCGTCTTCGTCTTCAGCAGCTTCTTCCTTATGCTTCAATGCTTCCAATGCTTGTATCATCTCTTGGAATCTCGTATGTAAATCTTTTCTCGAACAGCTCCATGATACAGATTACATAGAAACAAATAACATAATCCTATACAAAACTAGCTAATAATCCATAGTTGCGGTATGTAAAACACCGCTTATCAAACTCCCCCATACTTAGACCTTGCTCGTCCCCGAGTAAGCTAAAAGAAACTTACTCTTTTACAATAATCACTCAAAGATCTCAGGAAGTATGAAAAAGAAAGAAACTACAAATTACTAACACATTTAGTATACAAACAATATGATGAGAAAGAAATCTATCAATTTTGGTCTTCCATAGTGGTTAACATGCAAAAAATTTTGTCCTAAGACACTCATTTCACTCATTTTGCCTAGGCGCCTCGAAAGGTTTTCACCTAGCCACTCATTTCATTTTCAATCTCACCATTCCTTACCGCCCTCAAGTCCTTTTTTGCTAAGCCTAATGCAAGCCGAACTACCCGCTTATTGCATGGATTTTTCCATCCCAGGATTTTCATTTGCCTTTTTTCGTATTTTTGTGGCTTTTTCTGTTTTTAATTCCATGCAAAGTACAACAAAATAAAAACCGAAGGGAAATAACAAGGAAATGAAACTACTCTAGGATAAGCAATGAACTAATTTCCCTCCCCCATACTTGTAATGCACAATGCCCTCAGTGTGTAAGACATAGAAAAATAATGAGGAAGAGAGAAAGAAGCTCACTGATCCGGGTCATCCCGGTTTGGATATTCGGGCCAACGAGCATGCATGTCGAGCCGTAAGTCATCCACCGACTGCTGCAGCCTCTCAACATTCTGGTTCACCGTCTGAACCGACTGGTAGACATACTCAATCCGCTCGAAAAGACGCTGCTCCCAAGGTATGTCAGCAGGAGCTGCAGATGATGAGCCTTCACCCCATTGCCTCTGAGGCTGAAAACGAGGGGCAGACTCCTGGAAGTCATCATCATCATCATCATCAAGGTCAGCTGGCTGCTGATCCAGCTGCGGAACCGGCTCCTGGATGCTGATCCCACCGCGAGCTCGCCGTCGAGAAGCTGCACGAGGGGGAGCGGGTGTTGGGTTGATCCTAAAAGTATGGGCTGGCCCATAAGCAAAATCCTCGGTGAGAGCAATCTCGGGAGGACCGAGCCAAACCCACATCCGCTCGTCTTCAGTTACTGTAACCGACTTGAGCCACCTAAGTCGGGTTTGCAGAAACGTGATATCCAACAAATAGGGACCCATTGAGGGGTCCGGACTACCTACGCAGTCAAGTGTCTCCCAGTCGGGGACGACAACCTCTAAGATGAGGGTGATCATGCCACCCAAAGCAATCTGCCCCCTTGGTTTTGAGCGGGCTATCTTACAGGAGTGAACAAAAAGTGAGAGCCAATCCGGAATTACCTGACATTCCGGCATGAGAGCATACAAATACTTCAGCTGGTAGGCAGACACCTTGTTCACCTCAGAAAGCCCAAAGAAGGCCATAGAGAGGGCCCGATGTGTCAGGCGGAGACATGGATGGGACATTTTAGCATTATAGTCATTACCATGAGTGTCCCGAACTTGTCCCGTCCATGTGTACCAGACCTGTGTCGGGCTGTCGCCAACTGTAGTGTCATAATCTGCAGAGGGAACCTGAGAGATTCCCAAGATGTGGCGCAGCTGTTCGGCCTGAACTGTAAAGGACCGTCCATTGTAAATGAACTGGATGGCCGAGATGAAGGTGGTCTCCGAGACGTTCTTGGACTTGAGGCTGGCCAGAAACTGATAGGTAGCCTCGGCATGAGTAGGAGCTGACCTATACAAGAAACCCTGCAGCCCTGCGTGCTCAAGCATGACCTCAGTGCATGCAGTCATACCCAAATCATCGAGGGTACGTGGATGAAAAAATCTCGTGGCTACACACTGCTTAGCCCTTAAATAAGCCAAGTTGGTCTGAACCTGTTGTTGCCACAAATCATTTTTGTGGCCTCGGGATGTTCCTGCTGCAGCCATCAAAGTGTACACGCAAAACAAATGCTACCACAAATCCGCACACAACAAATATACCAAGCAGCAGCAGCACAATAGCAAAAAGCCCTCCCCGAGGCGTAAGAAAAATCAACAACGATGAACTTACTGAAATCAGTGGGCGACAGAGGCGAAAGCGCGGGCGCGGGTTGGGAGCCGCGGGTGCGGTTGTGGAGCCGCGGGTGCGGTTTGTGCGAGTTGGAGATTTCTTGGCAGGGCGAGGCCGCGGGTGCGGGTTTGTAGCCGCGGGTGCGGTTTCGTTGAGACAGAATCTTTTGGGCAAGGTGAGGTATGCGGGCGCGGGTTTTTGAACCGCGGTTGCGGTTGGAGTCCGGCGCGGGTGCGGGTGCGTGTACGGTTGCGGAGGAGTTGGTAGGAGGTGGATGGTGTTGTGAAGATAAGGGTTTGGTGGGAAGTTTTGAGAAAGAAAATTGGTAGAAGATGTATGAGGGAAGTGGGAGGTGGTAGGGTTTTATGTGGTGGGAGAGTTGGATGTGGTGGGGGGTAGAGAATGAAATTTGATATGGAAAAGGGTAGAAAATGAAATTCGAGATGGAGAAGGGTAGAAGATGAACCGTCAATTCCTTTTCTTTTTTTTTTTTTTTTCTTTTTTTTTTCTCTTTTTTTTTTTATAAACGAAAAGAAGAACCGTCAATTCCTTTAGTAGCAAACGACCATCGTCTTCTCGTCTTGACTTCCTAGAAAATAGAAAACAAAACAATTAAAAGGAAAATGAAATTCAAGGGAAAAAGAAGAATACCCTGGGTTGCCTCCCAAGCAGCGCCTTGGTTAGAGTCGTGGCTCGACTTGGTTTTCCGTCTTCAATTTTCAAAAGTTGGCTCTGCTAGAGCCATTTCATCGAAAGACACTTTGGTGAATCCCTCATGGTAAGGTTTTAACCTTTGACCATTCACCTTGAAGACGTTGTGGTTGTCTTTGTCAAACAACTCCACGGCGCCATGAGGAAAGACGCGAGCAACAACATACATGCCATTCCACCGGGATCGCAACTTACCTGGAAAAAGTTGAAGACGAGATTGGTAGAGCAAGACCTTGTCTCCCACCTTGAAATCTTTCCTCAAGATGTTCTTGTCATGCCAAGCCTTCGTCTTTTCCTTGTAGATCACCGCATTCTCATACGCATCCCGGCGTTTCTCTTCAAGCTCTTGGATTTGCAACTTCCTAAAGTCTCCTACCTCATCCAACTCCATGTTGCATTTTTGCACCGCCCACCACGCCTTGTGTTCTAACTCCACCGGAAGGTGACAAGCCTTCCCAAACACAAGTCGATATGGGGACATTCCTATTGGAGTTTTGTAGGCGGTCCTATACGCCCAAAGTGCATCATCCAACCTTAAACTCCAATCCTTTCGATTAGGAGCCACCGTCTTTTCCAGAATCCCCTTGATTTGCCTATTGGACACCTCAGCTTGTCCATTGGATTGGGGGTGATAAGCAGTTGAGACTCGTTGAGTGACATGGTACTTCTTTAAAAGTGCACTCACCGTCTTGTTGCAAAAGTGAGTACCTTGGTCACTTATAAGAGCCTTTGGAATCCCAAAACGAGAAAAGATATTCTCCTTCAAGAAACCTGCTACCACTCGGGAATCATCAGTTCTGGTGGCCTTCGCTTCCACCCATTTGGAAACGTATTCCACCGCAAGTAAAATGTATAAATTCCCAAACGAACTAGGAAAGGGTCCCATGAAATCAATACCCCAAACATCAAAAATCTCACAAAAGACTAATGGTGTTTGTGGCATCTCATTTCGTTTAGAAATTTTCCCGACCCTTTGGCATCGGTCGCAAGCTTTGCAAAAGGCAAACGCATCCCGAAAGATGTGTGGCCAATAGAAGCCGGCGTCCAATACCTTCCTAGCCGTTTTATTAGGCCCAAAATGCCCCCCACATGCATGAGAATGACAAAAAGTAAGGACAGACTGTACCTCGTTATCCGGGAGGCATCGTCGGATTACCTTGTCAACACAATGTCTCCAAAGGTAGGGGTCATCCCAAACGTAGAAACGTGATTCCCGCTTGATCCTATCTTTTTGAGCTCTGGTGTAGTTCGGCGGGAATTCTTCGCGAACCAGGTAGTTCACGATATCGGCAAACCATGGTTTGAAAGACCGGAGGGCGAAAAGCTTGTATTCGGGGTCAATTTCTGCATACTCGGCTGTAAGAAAACCGCGATCGCGGTTATTGAGACGCGGCCGCGGCTCTCCTTGCAGACAGATTTCTGGCAAACACAAACCGCGGGTGCGGCTTGCTAGCCGCGGGCGCGGTTCTCTCTTTTCCGGAAATTCTTGAGAGCATAAACCGCGGGTGCGGTTCCCTAGCCGCGGGTGCGGCTCGTACTCAGCAGAAACAGAAATTGCAGAATTAATTTGATACAAGTTTTCGTCCGGGAACGTACCTTGAATTTGAACCTGTAATTTACCGTCCTCTGCTACAATCCGGCTCAAATGATCAGCTACGGAGTTTTCGACTCCCTTCTTGTCCCGGATTTCCACATTGAACTCGCTTAAGAGCAAAACCCATCGGATGAGTCTTGGCTTTGATTCCTTCTTCGTCATGAGATAACGAAGAGCAGCGTGGTCCGTGTGGATAATCACCTTCGTGCCCAAAAGATATTGCCGAAATTTTTCAAGGGCAAACACCACGGCTAGCAACTCCTTTTCCGTGGTGGAGTAATTCCTCTGAGCTCCGTTCAAAGTCGTGGAAGCATAGTAGATGACGTGCATTGCTCTTCCGACTTTTTGACCAAGAACGGCTCCCACCGCATGATCACTAGCATCACACATGATCTCAAAGGGTAGAGACCAATCGGGTACTTGGATGATTGGTGCTTCGGTGAGGTGGGCTTTCAGAGTGTCGAATGCCTTCTTGCACACATTCGACATGTCAAAAGTAGCTTCCTTTTTCAAAAGCTCACATAGGGGCGTGGAGATCTTAGAGAAGTCCTTGATAAACCTGCGATAAAAACCTGCATGGCCTAGGAAGGAACGCACTTCACGCACATTAGTAGGATAAGGCAACGATTGAATGACGTCAATCTTTGCCTTATCGACCTCAATACCCCTAGCTGAAATTATGTTCCCCAATACTATCCCTTGTTCAACCATAAAATGACACTTTTCAGAATTCAATACTAGATTAGTATCTACACATCTTTTAAGCACGAGTGACAAATCATTTAAACATGCATCAAAGCTATCCCCATGTACCGTAAAATCATCCATAAAAACTTCTATGAAATGTTCAATGTATTCCGAGAAGATACTTACCATACATCGTTGAAAGGTCCCGGGCGCGTTACATAATCCAAAAGGCATTCTACGATATGCAAAAGTGCCAAAGGGACATGTAAACGTCGTCTTCTCTTGATCTTCGGGTGCAATAGCCACCTGAAAATACCCTGAATACCCATCTAGGAAGCAATAATACGGACGACCGGCAAGTCGTTCGAGCATTTGATCAATGAAAGGGAGGGGGAAATGATCTTTTCGGGTTACCGCGTTCAGCTTGCGGTAGTCAATGCATACTCTCCATCCCGTTTGAGTTCGGGTAGGGACCATCTCACCTTGTTGATTCTCTACCAATGTTATGCCCCCCTTCTTAGGGACACATTGAGTTGGACTTACCCATTGACTATCCGAAATGGGGTAGATCATGTCAGCTTGAAGAAGTTTCAGCACCTCCTTCTTGACCACCTCCATCATAGGTGGGTTTAACCTTCTTTGGGGTTGCCTAGAGGGTTTAGCACCTTCCTCAAGAAGGATCCTGTGCATACAGGTGGAAGGGCTAATTCCCTTGATGTCAGCAATGGTCCACCCAAGAGCGGTAATGTGTTCTTTCAGCACCATCACCAACCTTCTCTCTTGTTCACCTGTCAACTTGCTTGAAATGATTACCGGGAGGGTATCATTTTCCCCAAGAAAAGCATACTTCAAGTGCTCGGGTAATTGCTTGAGTTCTACAACCGGTGCCTGCACAATAGAAGGAAGAAGCTTTTCGCTCTCCAAAGTTAGTAGCATGGGCCGACCGGCCAAAATTCTACCCGAAGCGTCTAGACGAGCTAGAACATTTTGAATCTCAGGTGGAAGAGACAAATCAAGTGTTGGTGAGTGAACGATGTTGTGTTCCAATACACTTTGTAATTCATCTAAGCCAAAGATATTGAAAACATCTTGGACTATAGGATCAATTACATCAATTGAACAAATAGACGCAGCATCTTCGACGGGGTGTTTCATAGCATCAAAAATGTTAAATTGAACTATTTCCCCATCAAACTCTAAAGTGAGAGATCCACTAGCCAAATCAATCTTTGTGTTAGCGGTGCGCATGAAGGGTCTCTCAAGCCGCGGGTCTCAACCGCGGCTTGAGACCCGCGGTTGCGGCTTTGTTGTCTGAGGCAGAACATGCTGATTTCTTCAAGTCTTCGTCTTCGTCTTCGTCTTCAGCAGCTTCTTCCTTATGCTTCAATGCTTCCAATGCTTGTATCATCTCTTGGAATCTCGTATGTAAATCTTTTCTCGAACAGCTCCATGATACAGATTACATAGAAACAAATAACATAATCCTATACAAAACTAGCTAATAATCCATAGTTGCGGTATGTAAAACACCGCTTATCAATAATCGGTTCCGTAATCGAAATCAACTTCTTCCTCTTCATCAACGTCTGTTATTCCAGTTTCGCAAACCTCCATTTCATCTCCTGAATTGTCAGTCACCAAATCATCACTTGACCATTCATCGACCACTTTTTTACCTGGGAAAAAAGTAGAACACTTATAACTGAATATTCAACAGTAGACCACGAATAACAAGGTTGAACATCAGAATATCGTCTTCTTTACGTAATTCATTCATTAATTTTATAATGGAACCCCTATAACTGAATATTGAACAGTTGAACACGAATAACAAAGATGAACATCAGAATATTGTCTTCTTTATGTAGGAATAAAAGTCTTTCGTAATGAAAACCCTAGAACCTAATTTATCAGAGGAAGAACACGAATAACAAAGATGAACATCAGAATATCGTCTTCTTTAAGTTTTTCATTAATTACTTTCATAATGGAACCCCTATAATTGAATATTCAACAGTAGAACACGAATAACAAAGATGAACATCAGAATATCGTCTTCTTAATATTGGAATAAAAGTCTTTCGTAATGAAAACCCTAGAACCTAATATATCAGAGGAAGAACACGAATAACAAAGATGAACATCAGAATATCGTCTTCTTTAAGTTTTTCATTAATTACTTTCATAATGGAACCCCTATAACTGAATATTCAACAGTAGAACACGAATAACAAAGATGAACATCAGAATATCGTCTTCTTAATATTGGAATAAAAGTCTTTCGTAATGAAAACCCTAGAACCTAATATATCACAGGTAGAACACGAATAACAAAGATGAACATCAGAATATCGACTTCTTTATGTTTTTCATTAATTAATTTCATAATGGAACTCCTATAACTGAATATTCTACAGCCGAACACGAATAACAAAGTTGAACATCAGAATATCGTCTGCTTTCGTAATGGAAACCCTAAAACCTAATATATCACTATTAGAACACAAATACGGAGAAGATGAATATCTCACATTAGAATACGAATACACAAACTGTATTGTAAACATGAATATCGATTAATCAAAATCGAATACTTCTTGCGCAACATAAGCCATTGATTTTTGCAGAATTCGTCGAACAACTTAGTAACCAAAACTGAATATTAAGAAACCCTAATTATCAAGAACTAACCTTTACGATCAACTTCATCCATAGACATTGTAAATTCATGCGTCAATGGAAAAAGAATTAAGGACTTCAAGAAGAATGAAGATCTGGAAGAAGACCAAGAGCGTTAATGTTGTGAACTTGGATTCAGGTTGCAATGGAGAAAAATAAAGTCGTCATTCTATCTCTCTCTCTCTCTCCTATTAACCGTTAAAAAGAAAATCAAAAAATCAGAAACTCCTACAAATACGTAAGCTGCTAACAATTACGTACTCTCTCTCCTATTAATTTCTTTTTCAATTTTTTTCCCATCATTAATCCTAGCCATTGATTTAATCCAATCCAACGCTTCTAGTCAATCCCCTTGTTACACCACAAAATCCGTTACACCGGAACCGGCCTCTATATATATATATATATATATATATATATATGAAGGGATCCAAGCATATTCGAACTATATATCTTGCTGAATCGCTTCTTCATGAATTGTAAATATATTCTTATATATTATAATAACTAGTGTACGGTTTTCAAATTTGTGTTGAGTATTATTTTTATGGGGCCAGATCTGGTGGGAGAAGGCCTTAGAGTGGGAAATAGGAATGGATAATAAGCGTCCACGACGCTTATAATCCAGCAATAATTTGCACGCTGGCTTCTTTGGGCCGAAGGCCCAAAAAAGCAATCCAGTAGTTTGCGTGTAATACACGCTCTTGATGTGGGATGGTAGAAGATGCATGCAGCGATTGGAAGACACGCTTCTTTAATACACCTTTCTCGCTCCTGAAAAGTGGAAAGCAAACCTCACTTCCATTCAAAAAAACGAGGGAGCAAGAACGAAGACGAGCGGGCGATACATCAAATCAAGCATTCCGACCACCAAATCAAGCCTTCCGACCACCAAATCAAGATTCCGACCACCAAATCAAGCATTCCGACCACCAAATCAAGTTTGGGACGATAAGGCAGAAATCGAAGCAGATAGGTACGATTTCAACCATTGGAGAAGAGAAATGACAAAATCGAGCATGAACAAGCAGATAGGTACGATTTCAACACTAAAACTCAACTAAAGACTATAGACTGCAAACCTAGGGTTTTCCTTTAGATTTTTCATACTTGCATGTTTGAATACTATAGATTAGCGAGTGAACAATACGATTTTAGCAAAAAAAACATCAGAAGACGATAAACTGAATTTCTAGGGTTTGCTTGTAGATTTTTCATACTTTCATGATAGAATACCTTTGACTAGAGGATAAACATGTGATTTAGATGACAGAAGGCCATGAAAAACTGAAAGATATGCATATATAAAGACTGGATGTGCACATAATTGTATAGCATGTCTGATCTACTATCTCATTGTTAGAATGTATTGGAAACAGTAAGAAAATTGATTAGTATGTGTGATCTAGTTCTTCAGTGCAAGTTTTTCTGCATATAAAGTAGTTTTCCATGTGTTTGAGTTTATTGTGCATGAAAAGATATAAAAAAGTGCATATAATTCGTAAATATGTGAATACTAAGTGCATAGAGGTTTAGTATATGAAACAAACTTTTACTTTTTTCAATTATTTACACCCAAATATGTGAATACTAAATTGAAACTGCATTATCTGATGACAAAAATACAAAATAATAGAAATAAGAAGCAAGAAAATACATGATGATGCAACAAAAGATCAACCAAAGAGGAGTGCAAATGTAGCAGGTAAAATGAATTAGAACAGACAACATAGTAGTTATGCATTAATTACTACATCACAGTGATTGACCTTCTTGTTTGATATACATGTACAACAATGGAAGAGCAAGAACAAGCTGCAAAACAGGGAGTTCAGATAAAGCAAATTCAGACAAGATCAAGAGCAAAAAAAGACAGCCAAGGTAGTGCACTTACTTTGTTATATATTTGCACATAATTCACCATCACCATGCAACAAATTAATAATTTCTTGATTTGGTTTACAGATTCTTCAACACAAGAAAAGACAACTCAAGAAGAAACACAAGAACAGGTGGATGAAGAAGAATTAAATGAGAAAGAACAAGAGAAGGACCAAGCTGAAGAAAAGGGAGTTCAGATAAAGCAAATTCAGACAAGATCCAGAGTAAAAAAAAACAGCCAAGGTAGTGCACTTACTTTGTTATATATTTGCACATAATTCACCATCAGATGATGCAACAAATGAATAATTTGTTGATTTGGTTTTACAGATTCATCAACACAAGAGAAGACAACTCAAGAAGAAACACAAGAAGAAGAAGTAGAAGCTGATAAAGATGAAGCTACTGGATCAGAAAACACATCGAATGAGTCAAGATATGGTAAGGGAAAATTGTCATTGTTGAATGTGCATCAGTTTATTTATTTCAAGGTTAAATGAACTTTTATGTATATAAAAATCACAAGTTGTGCATTTATGTCTCAACTCATATGCATAAATTTTATTCTCAACTTTTATCCTCATGTGCATAAAAATCTCAAGTTGTGCATATATGTCTAAACTCATGTGCATATAATATACAAGTATTGTGCATACGTTTTGCTTTTCTTATTTTACAAGTTGTGTAGATATGGTAAGGGAAAATAGTCAGCTTTGAATGTGCATCTAATTTTAGTTAAATATGAATATTTTTATTTATGTAAGTGCATATATTTGCATTGTTGAGTGCACCATATTTCTTGCTTCTTTTAATAATCCTGTATTTCTTCTATTAGAAGAAACCCAATCCGAACATCATAACCCAAGTGCGGTGACACAAGTTGAGAGCCAGAAGAAACCTCTTATAATAAAGAAGTCAAACGGTAATTATTTCCAGCATATATTTAATTATTCTATGTTGTGCATCATTTTCTTTTCAATGTGCATATTATTGGGTGGTGAGCAAACAGTTTGGGTGTGGTACCATCTTGAAGCTTTCATGATTTGTTGTCCATATAGTTAATCCCTTCTTTTACATCCTTTTATTTTTTAATCTAAATGTGCATATTTTGCTTTAATGTTGATTATACATTTTGTTGGGGTTTAATATGCATCAGTTTATTTATTTCAAGTTTAAATGAACTTTTATGCATATAAAAATCACAAGTTGTGCATATGTCTAAACTCATGTGCATAAATTTTATCCTCAACTTTTATCCTCATGTGCATAAAAATCTCAAGTTGTGCATATATGTCTAAACTCATGTGCACATAATATGCAAGTGTTGTGCATACGTTTTGCTTTTCTTTTGCATATAAATATAATAAAAAAATTCAAATGTATGTCTTATTCAGGAAGGATTAAAACTCTAGCAAGAAAAGGTCATAATCTAGAATCACCACCTACAAAGAAAAGGGCCAAATTCAGTGAAAAAGAGAAGGGAAAACAGAAGGTGAAAGGTGATGGGGAGAAAAAGGTCAAATTCTACTTGGGAGAGAGAAACAAAGGTGCAGGGATAGTAATCAAGGATGTGGAAGAAACACAAAATGAAGGAAAAATTGTGGGGAAGGATGACAGTAAGGTACATGAAAACACAATTCTTTTCCTGAACCCAAAAGAGAAATTAAAGCACATGAGGAGCATTTCAGATAGGATAAACACAAGGAGTACACCAAGTTTGCTTGTAGAAACAATCAATCAAATGACCGAGGCTCAAAAGGATATTGTGAAGGAGATGGGCTTCGAATGCCTCCTTTTCTTGAAGATCGGTCAGATTCCCGGTAGACTCTCTCTCTGGTTGCTTTCAAAATTTGATCCAATATCATGCACGGTGAAACTGAATGAGGGTAAAGAAATCAAGATAACAAGAGAGGATGTGCACAACTATCTTGGGCTGCCTTGTGGTGAGAAGGAGATTGTTATTACAAGAGGAAAAGGGAATGAGAAACTGAATAAAGAGTTCTTGGAGCAGTTTGGGATGATTATGGATAATGAAACATGTGAAATGGTGCTAAAAAAGCCATCCATAGATAAGATCCCGTTGGGAGATTTAGCTTTAAAGATTGTAGAAAATCAAGGTAATCTTGAATGGTTCAAGAGGAATTTGATTCTGTTATTGGGCACAACAGTCTTACAAAGCTATCAGAGTGGTTTTGTTAATACAAAGATACTTGAACACATTGGAGACACAACAAGAATTAAGGATTACGATTGGTGTGGGTATGTGATCAAGTTGTTGTGTGATTTGACAGAATCATGGCAAAAGAACAAAAAGTACTTCAGAGGACCAATTCTGATTTTATTGGTATGAATATAGTTTTGTTTTACACTTTTTATATGCACATATTATTAACTTTGTAAGCATATCTATTGCTAAATATATGCATATTTGTTTTTCAGTTGGTATATGTTGACCGTGTGACCAACAGAGAACATTTCCAATAGTGAAAGAATGGACTTCACAGATGCTCAGAGAGAGAGAGAATGATGACCTCAAAATTGGAGGTTTTGGAAGAGGTGCAGTTAGGGATCCCCCACAGTTTCATGAAGCAGAGAATCTTCAAAACCGAAAACCAGAATCAAGTAATGGGGGACAACAAAGCTTCAAGGATGTTGACGATCTAGAGGTATTTATGGATTATTAGCTAGTTTTGTATAGGATTATGTTATTTGTTTCTATGTAATCTGTATCATGGAGCTGTTCGAGAGAAGATTTACATACGAGATTCCAAGAGATGATACAAGCATTGGAAGCATTGAAGCATAAGGAAGAAGCTGTTGAAGACGAAGACGAAGACGAAGACGAAGACGAAGACGAAGACTTGAAGAAATCAGCAGGTTCTGCCTCAGACAACAAAGCCGCACCCGCGGGTCTCAAGCCGCACCCGCGGGTTTCATCCTCAGACAAAGATTCGAGAAAGCCCAAGCCGCACCCGCGGGTATCAAGCCGCACCCGCGGGTCTCACCTTCAGCCAAAGCTTTCGAGAAAGCTCAAGCCGCGCCCGCGGCCCTCTGCCATCCAGAGAATCTGAAGAAACTCAAAACCGCGCCCGCGGCTCTCAACCCGCGGGTGCGGTTCCTCGACAGAAGAATCAAATTGATGTCTTTGCCATTTGAAGTAATTTGTGTTTAATTCTGTAACTTTCCATACGTTTTTTAGGACCTTAATTCGGCTGTTACATCAGCTGATACTATATAGGTAGTGGATGATCATCCTTGATCATCTAACCTTTGTTTTGCTTAAGTTTTTGGAAGAGTTTTCACAAACTTATGACTTGCTAAAGTTCCTTTGTTTCACTTGGCGTTTGAAGCTTTTGGATTCAACAAGTTGTGAGTTTATCCTTTCCTTTTGTCTACTGTTTGATTGTCTCAACTCTCTTGTTTGTATTGTCGATGAACTAGATTTACTACTTTAGATTGATCACCTAAGTTAGTTGTGTCTTGTTCATATTGCTAGATTTTGATACTTCTAGTTGAATTATCATACTTGTTGTGTAGCACAATCTATTTGCATGAACTAGTTGTGATTGTTATTAGAGAAGAGAGTTGAGTACATGTCAAGTATCCGACTAGTTGTCCATGATATTGCATGTATCTATCTATTCCTGAATTGATTGCTACTTTGTTATTGAACTTTGATAGTTTCGAGGTTATAATAGAGTAAGGGTTATTAGGACTAGTTGGACTAATAACTATTCAAGAACAGGAATTAGAACGATCACTTGAGAACTTGACATAGGGATAAAAAGGATTTTCAGATCAACTTGTTAATCTAATTGTGGATAATCGCTAAGTGGAACACTTCGCTTAATCTTTTTATAACCAAGTTGACATTCGATACTTCGTATCAAAACCACAAAAACCCCCCTTTGGTTACGTTTATTGGTTAGTCATTGTGATAACTTAAGAATTTGATAAACTGATTCTCTTGGGATTCGACCCTTACTTGCGCACTATATTACTTAGTTTGCATGTTAGGATTACTTGACTTGGCACACGACAATTTCGCCTTGTCAAATTTGGCGCCGTTGCCGGGGAATCAAATTTTCTTATTTTTAAGTTCTTATTTTGACTAACTTTAGTGTTGACTAGTGAATGGTCAACACCCGTTCTACTAATCAGCCTCTTTCTATTCTTGATTCAGAGATCGAGAGAACTTTTCATCGGAATCGAAGAGAGAACAGAGTCGGGACTGAGACAGTAGAAATGGCCGATCGAGAAGCTCTTGCTGAAGTGCAACGTCAATTGGCTGACATGCAGTTGGTCGTTAATGCTCAACGAGAGCTAATTGAGACAAGGCTGCCAGGAGGTGGTGTTACTCGCACTTTGAGAGAGCGGCAAACACCGAACCTGACACAGCAACCTCAAGCTGTGGTTATTCCACAAGTCGGGGGTGATCAATTTGCTTTCAAGTTTCCATGGTTTGGCTGGAGAGGATCCAATCATGCATTTGAACCAATTTCATGACATTTGCATGACAACCAAACCGCCAAATGTCACGGAAGAGCAGATCAAGATGAGAGCCTTCGGGTTCACTTTGAAGGATGGTGCTCGTTCTTGGTATTACCATTTGCCAACCGGTTCGGTTGATAATTGGGAAAAGTTGCACAAGGTGTTCTTGAGCAAGTATTTTCCAGTGAAGAAGGCAAATGCTCTCAAGAAGGAGATAGCCCATGTCGAGCAAAGTGAAGACGAAACGCTCTATGACTACCTTGAACGCTTCAAGGGGTTGTGTGCTTCGTGCCCTTTTCATGGGTATGATACCGAGGATCTTGTGCTTTACATTTGCAATGGTCTCCTTAACCAAGAAAGGAGGATGGTTGATGCTGCGTGTGGTGGGAATATTCTCAACATGACGCCGGAGGATGCCATGGAGAAATTGCAAGATATGGCTGAGAGCACAAGGAGTTTTGGTAGGATATACACGAAAAAGGGAGTGCACGCAGCAAGTTCAGGGGATCCCGCTCTTGTAGCTGAGCTTGTAGAGTTGAAGAAGATGGTCTCTCAGTTGCAAAAAGGACAACAACAACAAGTAAAGGTATGTGGTATTTGTTCTGACCCTTCTCATTTTACAGATAAATGCCCTGAGCTTGAAAGTGAAGATGTTGCTGAAGTCAATGCTGCTGCTGGTGGGTATGGACCCCCACGACCTCGTGGTGATCAAAAAAATAACTACAACCCGAGGTATAGAGATCATCCCAATTTTCGATGGCGTGACCCAAATGAGCCCCAACAACAAGCTCAAGGCCCTCGACCCAATGCTGGACCATCTACTGCGGAGCTGCTGAGATCCCTGACTCAACACTTCACAACTCATATTCAAACGACTGAGTCGAGCATCAAGAACATGGAGAAGCAAATTGGGCAGTTGGCTGAAGCTGTTACCACCATTGCACAACAAAATTCCAATTCTCTACCGTACCAAACGGTGGTGAATCCAACCAGAAATGTAAGTGCAGTGACAACAAGAAGTGGTAAGATTTTGGGGGAAACCAAAAACCTTGTCGAGGCTTCGGCAGAAAAATTGGATTCTGAGGACAGCCAAGAACCGCGCCCGCGGGTTGAAAACCGCGCCCGCGGCTCCTCCACTGCGCCAGAAAACAATTACACTGACGAGCCGCGCCCGCGGCTCTGCCACTGCGCCAGAAGACAAGTGCACTGATGAGCCGCGCCCGCGGGTTGAAAACCGCACCCGCGGCTCATCCACCGAGGTAAATTTTCCAGACGTTCCTTCACAGAATGCTGAACTCGAAGTGGACGATCGGGGGGATTTCCAGTTGAGACAGGACAACTACGTTCGCCCCAACTTTCCACCTCTCGACTCCACCAAGCCTCCCACCCCGTTTCCCGATGCCCTTAGGAACACCAAAAGGCCGGAAAACGACAAGGAGTTGTTTGAGACGTTCAGCAAATGTGAGGTAAACATCCCCTTGCTCAAGTTAATTAAAAGCATTCCTCGATATGCAAAGTTTTTAAAAGAACTTTGCACAATCAAGAGGAATCAAAAGTTGAAAGGGCGACAAAAGGTGACGGTAAGCGAGCGTGTCTCCGCTGTATTTCAAAGGCGAATGCCTAAGAAGTGCAGCGATCCGGGCATGGTCAGCATACCTTGCCGTATAGGCGACACACATTTTGAACGAGCCATGCTCGATTTGGATGCATCGATAAATGTGTTGCCTTACTCTCTCTATAAAATTCTCGGGTTAGGTCCACTTCATGAAACCGGAATTGTTATTCAACTAGCTGATAGGTCCACCGTGTGTCCTAAAGGTGTAGTTGAAAACGTTTTGGTTATGGTGGATAATTTGTTCTTTCCCGTTGATTTCTTTGTGTTAGACATGGAACATGATGGGCAAGCTGCTCCTATTTTGCTTGGGAGACCCTTCATGCGAACCGCTAACACAAAGATTGATTTGGCTAGTGGATCTCTTACTTTAGAGTTCGATGGGGAAATAGTTCAATTTAACATTTTTGATGCTATGAAACACCCCGTCGAAGATGCTGCGTCTATTTGTTCAATTGATGTAATTGATCCTATAGTATTAAAACAAAGCATCGTTCACTCACCAACACTTGATTTGTCTCTTCCACCTGAGATTCAAAGTGTTCTAGCTTGTCTAGACGCTTCGGGTAAAATTTTGGCCGGTCGGCCCATGCTACTAACTTTGGAGAGCGAAAAGCTTCTTCCTTCTATTGTGCAGGCACCGGTTGAAGAGCTTGAAGAGATACGCCGGGATGCGTATGAGAATGCGGTGATCTACAAGGAAAAGACGAGGGCTTGGCATGACAAGAACATCTTGAGGAAAGATTTCAAGGTGGGAGACAAGGTCTTGCTCTACCAATCTCGTCTTCAACTTTTTCCGGGTAAGTTGCGATCCCGGTGGAATGGCCCGTATGTTGTCGCTCGCGTCTTTCCTCATGGCGCCGTGGAGTTGTTTGACAAAGACAACCACAACGTCTTCAAGGTGAATGGTCAAAAGTTAAAACCTTACCATGAGGGATTCACCAAAGTGACTTTCGATGAAATGGCTCTAAAAGAGCCAACTTTTGAAAATTGAAGACGGGAAATCAAGTCGAGCCACGACTCTAACCAAGGCGCTGCTTGGGAGGCAACCCAGGGTATTCTTCTTTTTCCCTTGAATTTCATTTTCTTTTTAATTGTTTTGTTTTCTATTTTCTAGGAAGTCAAGACGAGAAGACGATGGTCGTTTGCTACTAAAGGAATTGACGGTTCTTCTTTTCGTTTAAGAAAAAAAAGAAAAAAGAAAAAGGAATTGACGGTTCATCTTCTACCCTTCTCCATCTCGAATTTCATTTTCTACCCTTCTCCATATCAAATTTCATTCTCTACCCCCACCCCCACATAAAACTCTCTCACTTCCCACTTTTCTCATACCCTACCTCTAAAAAACCTCCCACCAAACCCTTCTCTCTCCCAACACCAACACACTCCCACCACATCCTCCTCCGCACACGCACCAGCACCCGCGCCCAAATACAACAGCAACCGCGGCTCAAACGCTACCACCCGCACCCGCACCCTCAACCTGCCCAGATTTCTCCAGCTCGCACAAACCGCACCCGCGGCTCCACACCCGCGCCCGCGGCTCCCTCCTCGCCAGAATTCAGACGAAAGCTAAACCCGCACCCGCGGCTCCCAACCCGCACCCGCGGCTTTCACCTCTGTCGTCCACTGCTGATTTCAGTAAGTTTTTTTGACAACCGCCCTCATCGTTGTTGATTTTCTTACGCCTCGGGGAGGGCTTTTTGCTATTGTGCTGCTGCTGCTGCTTGGTATATTTGTTGTGTGCGGATTTGTGGTAGCATTTGTTTTGCGTATACACTGTGATGGTTGCAGCAGGAACATCTCGAGGCCACAAAAATGATTTGTGG
Source organism: Oxyria digyna (assembly GCA_029168935.1). NCBI lineage: Eukaryota > Viridiplantae > Streptophyta > Magnoliopsida > Caryophyllales > Polygonaceae > Oxyria > Oxyria digyna. The sequence goes on from JAPVLV010000017.1 coordinate 3,821,853, forward strand.
CAACAGCAGGTTCAGACCAACTTAGCTTATTTAAGGGCTAAGCAGTGTGTAGCCACGAGATTTTTTCATCCACGTACCCTCGATGATTTGGGTATGACTGCATGCACTGAGGCCATGCTTGAGCACGCAGGGCTGCAGGGTTTCTTGTACAGGTCAGCTCCTACTCATGCCGAGGCTACCTATCAGTTTCTGGCAAGCCTCAAGTCCAAGAACGTCTCAGAGACCACCTTCATCTCGGCCATCCAGTTCATTTACAATGGACGGTCCTTTACAGTTCAGGCTGAACAGCTGCGCCACATCTTGGGAATCTCTCAGGTTCCCTCTGCAGATTATGACACTACAGTTGGTGACAGCCCTACACAGGTCTGGTACACATGGACGGGACAAGTTCGGGACACTCATGGTAATGACTATAATGCTAAAATGTCCCATCCATGTCTCGGCCTGACACAGCGGGCTCTCTCTATGGCCTTCTTTGGGCTTTCTGAGGTGAACAAGGTGCCTGCCTACCAGCTGAAGTACCTGTATGCTCTTATGCCGGAATGTCAGGTAATTCCGGATTGGCTCTCACTTTTTGTTCACTCCTGTAAGACAGCCCGCTCAAAACCAAGGGGGCAGATTGCTTTGGGTGGCATGATCACCCTCATCTTAGAGGTTGTCGTCCCCGACTGGGAGACGCTTGACTGCATGGGTAGTCCGGACCCCTCAATGGGTCCCTATTTGCTGGACCCCACATTTCTGCAAACTCGACTTAGGTGGCTCAAGTCGGTTACAGTAACTGAAGACGAGCGGATGTGGGTTTGGCTCGGTCCTCCCGAGATTGCTCTCACCGAGGATTTTGCTTATGGGCCAGCCCATACTTTTAGGATCAACCCAACACTCGCTCCCCCTCGTGCAGCTGCTCGACGACGAGCTCGCGGTGGGATCAGCATCCAGGAGCCGGTTCCGCAGCTGGATCAGCAGCCAGCTGACCTTGAGGATGATGATGATGATGACTTCCAGGAGCCTGCCCCTCGTTTTCAGCCTCAGAGGCAATGGGGCGAAGGCTCATCATCTCCAGCTCCTGCTGACATACCTTGGGAGCAGCGTCTTTTCGAGCGGATTGAGTATGTCTACCAGTCGGTTCAGACGGTGAACCAGAATGTTGAGAGGCTGCAGCAGTCGGTGGATGACTTACGGCTCGACATGCATGCTCGTTGGCCCGAATATCCAAACCGGGATGACCCGGATCAGTGAGCTTCTTTCTCTCTTCCTCATTATTTTCTATGTCTTACACACTGAGGGCATTGTGCACTACAAGTATGGGGGAGGGAAATTAGTTCATTGCTTATCCTAGAGTAGTTTCATTTCCTTGTTATTTCCCTTCGGTTTTTATTTTGTTGTACTTTGCATGGAATTAAAAACAGAAAAAGCCACAAAAATACGAAAAAAGGCAAATGAAAATCCTGGGATGGAAAAATCCATGCAATAAGCGGGTAGTTCGGCTTGCATTAGGCTTGGCAAAAAAGGACTTGAGGGCGGTAAGGAATGGTGAGATTGAAAATGAAATGAGTGGCTAGGTGAAAACCTTTCGAGGCGCCTAGGCAAAATGAGTGAAATGAGTGTCTTAGGACAAATTTTTTTGCATGTTAACCACTATGGAAGACCAAAATTGATAGATTTCTTTCTCATCATATTGTTTGTAGACTAAATGTGTTAGTGATTTGTAGTTTCTTTCTTTTTCATACTTCCTGAGATCTTTGAGTGATTATTGTAAAAGAGTAAGTTTCTTTTAGCTTACTCGGGGACGAGCAAGGTCTAAGTATGGGGGAGTTTGATAAGCGGTGTTTTACATACCGCAACTATGGATTATTAGCTAGTTTTGTATAGGATTATGTTATTTGTTTCTATGTAATCTGTATCATGGAGCTGTTCGAGAGAAGATTTACATACGAGATTCCAAGAGATGATACAAGCATTGGAAGCATTGAAGCATAAGGAAGAAGCTGCTGAAGACGAAGACGAAGACGAAGACGAAGACGAAGACTTGAAGAAATCAGCAGGTTCTGCCTCAGACAACAAAGCCGCACCCGCGGGTCTCAAGCCGCACCCGCGGGTTTCATCCTCAGACAAAGATTCGAGAAAGCCCAAGCCGCACCCGCGGGTATCAAGCCGCACCCGCGGGTCTCACCTTCAGCCAAAGCTTTCGAGAAAGCTCAAGCCGCGCCCGCGGGTCTCAAGTCGCGCCCGCGGCCCTCTGCCATCCAGAGAATCTGAAGAAACTCAAAACCGCGCCCGCGGCTCTCAACCCGCGGGTGCGGTTCCTCGACAGAAGAATCAAATTGATGTCTTTGCCATTTGAAGTAATTTGTGTTTAATTCTGTAACTTTCCATACGTTTTTTAGGACCTTAATTCGGCTGTTACATCAGCTGATACTATATAGGTAGTGGATGATCATCCTTGATCATCTAACCTTTGTTTTGCTTAAGTTTTTGGAAGAGTTTTCACAAACTTATGAGTTGCTAAAGTTCCTTTGTTTCACTTGGCGTTTGAAGCTTTTGGATTCAACAAGTTGTGAGTTTATCCTTTCCTTTTGTCTACTGTTTGATTGTCTCAACTCTCTTGTTTGTATTGTCGATGAACTAGATTTACTACTTTAGATTGATCACCTAAGTTAGTTGTGTCTTGTTCATATTGCTAGAGTTTGATACTTCTAGTTGAATTATCATACTTGTTGTGTAGCACAATCTATTTGCATGAACTAGTTGTGATTGTTATTAGAGAAGAGAGTTGAGTACATGTCAAGTATCCGCTAGTTGTCCATGATATTGCATGTATCTATCTATTCCTGAATGCATTGCTACTTTGTTATTGAACTTTGATAGTTTCGAGGTTATAATCGAGTAAGGGTTATTAGGACTAGTTGGACTAATAACTATTCAAGAACAGGAATTAGAACGATCACTTGAGAACTTGACATAGGGATAAAAAGGATTTTCAGATCAACTTGTTAATCTAATTGTGGATAATCGCTAAGTGGAACACTTCGCTTAATCTTTTTATAACCAAGTTGACATTCGATACTTCGTATCAAAACCACAAAAACCCCCCTTTGGTTACGTTTATTGGTTAGTCATTGTGATAACTTAAGAATTTGATAAACTGATTCTCTTGGGATTCGACCCTTACTTGCGCACTATATTACTTAGTTTGCATGTTAGGATTACTTGACTTGGCACACGACAAATTCGCCTTGTCACTATGTCTGAGTTTATTATTATTTTCAAAATAAAACCGATAACTTACACTTTAGTACAATGTAAAAAAATTGTGTAGGATTTTGTAAGAGAACATTTAGAGGTGGCGATGGTTCTTGCACAAAAGATTAGACAGTTCCTCACAAGAATCAAAGGAGCACCAGAGCAGCTAGCAACACACAACTTATTTAACAGAGTGAATGAGGCACTAGAGAAGGTTTTGAGCCTAAAGATGGTATCTGTTTCAAATAGCCAAGCCAGCCAAAATTCAGAGACTGATAGCCAACAAAAGTTTTGGGATCAAGCTGTGAAGGTATTGGAAGAAATAGAAAAAACTATGAAAGTGAAGAAAGATATAGAAATGGAAATACCATCATTTGATTTGGGAATCGATGATATATCCCCAATAATGGCTGGTGTGGCCTCAGTTGCAAGAAGAATCAACAGCGAACAGGCAAAGGAAACAAGTCAGGTAAAATATTAAAATTCGTATGCATACAACTAATACATTATGTGCATCTATATGTATATTTATGGGCATAATTTTGATTCATTAAAAGATGAATTGTATTCGTATACATGTCGCATGTAAAGAAAACTTAATGTGCATATTTTGTTGCATTGGTGTGCATATATTTAGAACTTAATGTGCATATTTCTCTTTACTGTATTTTTGAGAGGTGAACTAGTTTCTTATATTGAAGTGAGTGTATTTAGTGTTTAATGAGCTTATTCTTACTGATTTTGTTTTCTATAGGATCACATGGAAGTAGATACTACAAGAGATGCACTCGGAAAAGCAAATAAGGTATGAATAATAAATTTAATTTGACAAGCTATACAACATTATGAAAAAATGTGCATAAATGTGTAATGTTTTCTAAAGGGCAAAGCTGTGCTTCAAGATGTTGGTACTCATGCAGATCAAGATAAGACAAAGAAGGTTGTGGAGGTATACAAAAGAAGATCAAAGCAATCCAATTTAACGAAAAGTATATTTCCTGGGTTGTTGGTACACATGCATTGCTTTTATCTACAAGTAGATGTGTATTGAAATGTCTTGAATATTCATTTAAATTTCTATTTCAAATGGACATTTGTGTAGAATATACCAGAAAAAGAGGAAGAAATCTCTAAACGACTGAGAAAACCAACACAATATTTCAAGTCCCCATATAAACCAAGGAAGATGAACCTGACAAATAATCCGACAGCGGGTGAATTCAGGATTCATAGGTGGTTGGTTGAAACTGATGTACACCAGGAGTAAGTTGATGACACTACTTATTTATATTTTGATGCTTGGATTTATTAATCAATTTGTTTATATTTTAGGGATGAAGTATTTAGAATTGGAAAGGTCTTTGCAAACAAGAAGGAATTTGCATGTATGCAAAAAGGACAATACTTAACCAGCACAATCGTAGAGATTTGGGCTACTATTTTGAACTGCAATGAAGCTCTACGTGATGAAAACAAACCATTGAGGTTTTTTGTTCCAATAGAATCAGTGGTATGTACTAAACTTGTAATTAGAAGTAATGCAAACTTAAGTGGTTTTTGTGCATATAATTATCAGAAACTGTGCATTGTTTTCTATCTAAATGTGCATATTACTCTTATCTGAGCGTATTTTTTGTTGTGTTTATGATGCATCAGTTTACTATGTGTCTTAAGATTAAATGATTTGTTGTGCCTTATCATACTTAGCATGCATAAAATTATTATATTTAAATATTGGCAATGCAGGTGATGACGGTCCATTCAAAAAAAGCATCATTACCTGAAAGAAGTTACTGGTTCATTAGAGCACTAAAGCAGGAAATCTCAAACTACGAGCACATGGTGGTCAAAGATATCGATATGGTATATATATTCTTTAATCACAATAATCATGTTTAAAGTCAACACACATGTGTATTACTAATTTTTTATGTTTACAATGTACAGTTTGTGTTTCCAATATACGAATATGATCACTACTATATGATTGCCATTAATGTCAAGACACCAAGGGTTGACATCATTGACAACTCTGAAGCAGATGTTGACATTGTAGTAAAGTATGGAAATACACCTTATGTAGTGGTAAGGTTTTTGTCACTTAGAACAAAAATGTGCTCATGATAAACACAAATTGTGCATAATTTAAGTGTCAAATATGCACAACTGGATACTACAAGTATAAATGATTAATTTTTTTCTCTATCTTCAATTTTTATTTTTTGTAGAGAAAGCTACTCTGCAATTTCCTAAGAGTTGAAGGGTTAGAATCAAAAGCTGAAGCATTGGAGGATGAAGAAAGAGTTCCTAGAATAAGGCTTGAAATGGATTGGAGAGATGGTACGAACAAAACTGATTGTGGCATCTTTACAATGATTCACATGGAGACATACTTTGGAGATGGATTGAATGGGTGGCATTGTAAGATTAAGAAGGGAGATGAAAAGCAAATGGAACATCTGAGGATCAAGTACTGTACTGCCATAATACTTCATGCTAAGAACTTATTCAAGGAAAGGACACAAAAATGGATGGAAGACATGTTTCCAATCAGGAAGAGGGCCACCACAAGCCAACCACCACCAAAGTAGTTCGTTTGTAATCAGCTGAAGAATTTTAATGTTTTCTCAATAACTTCTGGATGTTTTATGGATCTATATGAATGGCGTGATTGTGATTATGACAAGACAAAAGTTAAACTAGTTGTTGGATGTTTTATGGATGTTATCAAGTTGATATTATAGGTGATTTCTGAATTTTTCTGAATGTCACGTATTGTGCATATATATTTAAACAGGGTTACACTGCATGAACATTTAGATCGACATATTTTTCATAGTAACCAGACTCATCCTTTAATGTGCACACAACTAGTCGTAAATATGCACATTTTTAACAATTAAAGTGCATAAGTTGATGACACTTGACAAATAATGTGCAAGGAAATTCTCATGTAGTATGCACATTAAAGGACATCCTTTAATTGTGCAATAATGTGAAAAGATTAACATAAGGGTCTAATATGCTCTAATGTGCATACAACTTGAAAGAAATGTGCATACAACTTGAAGGAAATGTGCATACAACTTAAAGGAAATGTGCATACAACTAAAAGGAAATGTGCATACAACTAAAAAGAAATGTGCATACAACTAAAAAGAAATGTGCAAACAACTAAAAGGAAATGTGCATATAATAAAATGAAAGTCTTCAAGATTTTATTGTAAATCTCCATAGATGATGGAAAACATGTGCTCAAAACCCTGAGGTTCAAAATGTGCAAGATTGTTCAACATAAAGTGCATAAAAATGTCTGAAATGTGCAAATGTAAGAAACTCAAATAACCAAAGACTAACAAAAGTATATAATAGCCTTAGACCAAAGTAAAACTACTATGAAATAGGCTGCTCATCTTTCTTGCATGTCCTAATGTTGTGGCCAGGTTTCTTACAAAATGAGCAAATCCTGGATTCCTTCATGGATTCTTCAATTGCAACCTCTTTTCCACCTTTGAATCGATTTCTTTTCCTTCCCTTCGTATTTGCTTGTGGAGGTGGGTGAACCAAAATAACATCAGGTCTAATTCCAGCAAACTTTTCAAAAACGCTCTTGTTAGTGGATGAAGCTGAGGCAGATGTAGTAACTCCTGAACTCTCATATGTAGCTTTCTGAGCCTTTAAAGAGCATAAAAAATCTTTCAGCTGAGCAGTGTTGTCTTCTATACCATTAATACAACAATGAACCACAGACAAAATGTCATTCACCAACATCTTATTCTCATCCACTGCAGCACACGCTTCATAGACAAAACCATCTAATTCAAATGTAGGCCTAATAATAGATTTCTTTGTCCAACGAGACTGATGAACTGCAGAGGCAACACTTCCACCCGTTCAGTTCTAAGAACAAAGATCAAATGAGAACATGGCAAACCTACATTCAAGAGCTTTTTACATGAGCATGTATAAACTTTATTTGGGATGGAACGATGCACATCAAGGACTTTGCCAAAATTGTCCCGAATACGATAATGGCAATCACTTTCAGTTTCAGACAACCCAATCAACACACAATCATAAACTGCAGCCCATACTTCATCTTGCAAATCAAAAAACACATTAAGTGTGAATACCTTTGCACACTCAATCTCCAATAGCAATGGCGTCTTATATGTTGGAGTACAAGTATATGATTCCATGTCAAGCTTCTGTTGAGTGTGCCTTTGGGAATCAATCGCATTCTGAAACTGAGTCATGAACAAAACAAGGGATGATGTTGGACCAATAAAGTTTGAGAAGAAGCTGTTCTGACTTTCAGACCTTGAGGTCGTCCGAAGCAATCCACCCATTTCCACATCTTGAAAGTATGCAGGGATCCAAAAACGACGCAACTCAAATATTTGGGGCAACCAAGTGTTTCCCTGAAGGTTAAACTCAGATATAATGCTAGGCCATGCCTCTTCAAAATCTGTTGGGTTAAGCTCATTAGTCCACACAATTGAGTTAAACTGTTTCCTGAACTCAGCATTTTCATACACATCATTTGTCACTTTGCTAGGAAGCTTGAACATTATATGCCACATACAGAAGCGGTGGACAGCGTGCTGAAATACATGTTCAATAGCTTTCTTCACAGCATGATCTTGATCTGTTAATATGACAAGAGGTTCATGGCCCATCGCACGTTTGAAGTTATCAAATAACCACACGTATGACTCAAAATCTTCATTCAATAACAATCCGAAACCAAATGTGATCGATTTCTTATTGTTGTCAACTCCAGTAAAGGGCACAAATACCATATTATATCTGAGAACAAAAAAAAACATAAAGTTAGGATTGATTATAAACATGTGCACAAACAAAATATAAAATGTGCATAGACTAAGCCAAATATGTGTGCATATAAATGAGATTAAAAATGCAGATAAATATGCAATGTGCAGGAAAGGATGACGTGTACCTGTTTGTTTGATAAGTGGCGTCAGCTGACACAACATCACCAAAAAAAGAAAAGCTCTTTCGAGCAATAGGATCAGCCCAAAACAACCGACTAAGCTTATCTTCATTATCAACACAATAGTCAAAGCAAAGAGCCTCACATCTTTCTTTCTTTTGGAACAAATTGTCAAGCACCATTTGTGCATCACACCCTACCATGAAAGAGTTCAAATCCCTCCTGAAATTGTGAAAATCCACAAGTGTTGCCCCAATGCTGGCATAAGATCCAACAAACTCCTTGTACATCTTATACGACTTGCTTGCGTCAACATTAGCTTTCATACAGTTCATAATGAAATCTTTGTGGAAAGAAGTCAATTTCCTATTGGTCTTTCTAAAGTGTCTATCACAATCATCAACCATGACATGTGTATGACGCTCTTCAAACTTTTTCACACGATAACCTGCGGAAGCCTCATATCACAACACTAGTTTAGCAATACAACCACATCTGTTAGAGACCCTCCGCCTTTTACTATAGGAACATCTACCACACCTTCTTTTGTTGAAATACAAAGGGAACCTAAACCAGAAGATCTCTTCTTGAACCCTTGTCTGTTACACATAAGATACCTCCATAAAACAACATTGCTACCATCTTCAGCTAGTGATTTATGTCCATGACGCACATCAAAACCACACGCATCCGCATAATTGATGTAAAAACTAGCACCTTCCTCAAGTGTTGCACACAATTTCCCCACATATGGCTTCAAATCGTTGTTGCAAACAGGGATATAATAAGTAGAGTTGTTTGGAGATATTGAAACAAGCATATTTTCTGAATTTAGAGTTGACCCTGAAATAAAACATCAACAACAGTAAACACAAAATACAACAAAAGTGCATGAATTCAGATATATTATGCTACTGTTTAATTTCCAAAGTACATAATACACACAAACTCTCAAATAGTATACAGATTAGATATAAAAACAACCATAAAACAGAATTCTTCAAGTCAGTAAGAATTAATGTGCACCAAGTCATCATAATTCGTGCATCTAAAAGATAGGACCAAATAGCATGCTGTCAAATAATCAGCTTCTTTCTCCATTCAATTTAGATGATTCAAAGCATCCTCTCAACTAGAACGCAACCATAAAACAGAATTCTTCAAGTCAGTAAGAATAAATGTGCACCAAGTCATCATAATTTGTGCATGTAAAAGATAAGACCAAATAGCATGCTATCAAATAATCAGCTTCTCTCTCCATTCAATTTAGATGATTCAAAGCATCCTCTCAACTAGAACGCCTCAGCTATGAAGAAAAACCTACCAGAAGGACTAGATGTGCAAATATAATAGGGAGAAAAAACTACCAGAAGGACTAGATGCAGACATCAACAAATTAGAATCCATGACTCGTAACACCTACAAACACAAATTTGCCAAACACATAGATCGAATTAGGTTAAATCTGAACAAAAAACGTATAAGCATAGGCGATAATCACAAAATCCAACCACAAATCAATACAAAACTGACAGATTTAGGTTAAACGTACCCTCTCAAGAGTAGTAGAATATCAGACGAAGATAGAGCGAGTGAAGGAAAGCGGAGGAAAACGTTGAGATCTGGAAATCGCCTGGGAAGGAAAGAAATCGCCAGGAGAAGAGCGAAGGAGGCTGAAGAAATTCGGAAGAAAATCAGACGCGCTGGTGAGCGCGTGCAAGGTACGTCAATCTGACGTGGAAAGTGGAGGCATGCTGGCCGTTGGATGAAGAATGAATCAACGGACATAAGACCTTCTCACTTTGCAGAGTAAACATCATTCCCATCTGATTGTTTTCCTATTTTTATATATTGTATTATGCTTAAAAGCAATCAAATTTATTTCTCTTTATTTATCCCAACCCTGAACAAAACCCACAAACCCCGATGTCTTACATCTCCTTCTTCCTTCTTCCACTATTCTCAATAGATGTATACAGTTGAATCGACACTCACGGATCCGGCTTCGTCCTTCATCGGGGACAATACTACCATCAATATTCACCAACATAAACCCTAATTCATACCGCATAAACCCTAATTCGATGAACGAATATTTTTCAGCCAACCTGGGTGTTTACAAATGGCGACCTCGGAGACGGCTATGCCTTCCTTTCTCAAAGTTGACGAAATCCACCACTTTATATAAGAAAACCTTTTCCGATGCATCTTTAATCAACATAATTTTAGTGAAAGATATTTTGAGTGGGGGACAACATTTCCACATCGAAGTCTCTTCAAAATGTTTGAGTGATAGAGGTGCATATAAGCACATAAAATTCGTTAATTAGACTTCGGGTCAGTCTTCCTTTTGTAGGCTTGAATTTACAAAGCCCATAATTGGAAAAATCGGAATTTTTACCGATTTTTAGTATTATTCGGCCGTGTCTTACGGGTTGGGCTGCCTGTGCAGCCTGTTTTGAAGCCGATTAAAACATTGTCCCGTTTTACTCCCCGATTATGGTGAAATCAGGACGGTGGAGTGGCGTCCATCATCTGGACGGCGATTAATCGGTCGTCCACGACCGACCGATTTTTAGAACACTGTGCTCACCACATTATATAATCATGATAATACTAAATAATTATGCAATAATCATCTAACATAACTCACATACAAACACCATAACAACAACAATCATTAATCAACATAACTCATAAGCTCAGACCAACACATGGCACCCTCCGACCTCAAATCGAGCCGTCCAAATTTCGTAAAATAAAGATCAATTCGGAAAATGCGCAAACACGCAAGAGACGTATGATACCTGCAAAATCTTATGTGGCGTGACGTGGCACTAGGTGGCGCGCTCCTAGACTGTCCAAAAATCTGAGATCGCTCGCAAGATAAGTGTATTAATCCTTGAGTTTTATAGTCGGATTTTTTATAATCTTATCGAGCATAAAAATCTATATAAAAACAAAAAAAAAGTTGTGCAACCCAAATTTGGGATGCACGGACACACCTTTAGATGCTGAAGAACAGTGCCGGACACATAAGGACACCTGGACACGGCCGGACACAGCTTGGACACGGTCAACAATCCGGACACGGCTTGAACACGACGGTCAATGATCCGGACACGACGATCAACGACCTGGACACGCAACGCTGCGTTTAAATTAGTAAAAGAATAAAAATTTATTTATTTTATTAATTATTAAGAAAGGGGAAATGTAGCCTAATTATCGTCCTTCGATCCCTCTTCAAACCCGACATCTTGGTCGCCTTCACCGTCCTTTCTTCGTCGTCTTTGCTGCCCTTTCTTCGGCGTCTCCGCATCCCTTAGTAATATTAATGTGATCTTCATTACTATAGCATTAAAATAATATATAATATATAATATTAAAACGAGATACGGGACTCACGCTCCGCGCGAGAAAATTACGTGTTTTCGTATGTGATTTAATATAGTTATGCATTATTTGTTAATATTTTTGTTGTTGTTATCAAATTTGTTAATATTTGTAATTATAAGAATTTTCGATTTCATTATATTTATGTTTGAAGTAGTTTTAAAACATAATAATAGAATAAGGTTGTCATGAGATAAACTTACTCAATACTTTATTTTATTTGACATCATGTTTTTCTAATATTACACGCATTAATTTAATTTGTAACTTATATAATCAAGTTTCTAACATAACACAGAGGCCTTCTAAAGGAGCTAATACTATAATTTATTTTTTTACTATAATTCTAAGATATATTAAATTAGAATAAGATAATTAATTAAGAAAAAAAAACTTTAAAGGATTTTGAATTATTTAGATTTCAAAGATCATTAATTAACAGAAATAAAAGAACTTAAATGAAGTTAGAATTAATTAGATTTAAAAGATCATTAATTAATAAAAACAAAAAGAACTTAAATGGATTTAGAATTAATGATAATTAATTAATAAAAAAAATTAAATGGATTTAGAATTAAAAAGGTACCGATTTCATTTAATTCGTTCAACGGTCAACCAACTTTTATATAGATAAGATGTCCCGTTGTGTCCCTCCGTGTTTAATTCTTGTATATTTTAGGTTTGTCTTGTTCCGGTGTCCCGTCGTATCCCGTGCCGGACACCGTATCCGTGTTCGTGCAACATAGACCCAAACTATACAATTCTAATTTCTAATAGCCTGGCTACCCCGGAAAAAGTAATCTACCTAACTACAATATAAGGGAGAAGCCAAGTCTTCACAAAATATTGCGCCACCTCAGCGCCACATCACCATTTTATAAAAAAAATAAAAAATAAAAATTAATCAAACTTTTAAATAGAAAAACTCTCTTTCCACAATCTTCCACCTCCTCCATGATCTACTACAAATATTTCAATTAAGTCACATATTCTAAAACGTTGGTCATTTATAAACAATGTTTAAGAGAACCATACAACAAGCTTTGGTCATTTCTAAAATTATCCTCTGATATTTTAAGAGGTTAATTTTAGAAATTTATGATTAAGTGTTATCATTTTAGTGCTTAGATGTTGTCATTTAAGTGATTTTTTTTGTTGGTAGTTTCGTCATTATTTTATCTTTCACAAATATAACTATAACTTTATTATTATTTTAATAAAAAATTATAAATAGTCTTAAATATTAATGTAAATTTATAATCTCGTTATATTCACGCGACCTACACTAGTTTTACTATACAACAATTTTTTAAAATTATGTATGCCACTCTACTCACGTTGGGCATAGCCTTATATGGAATACTCCCTCCGTCCCTTTATATCTGTCCCTTTATATAATTTATGTTTCATTTTTGACACTATTCACCTTTTAACGCATTTTGTTGTATAACTTTTAAAATATAAGAACAAACATAGTTATGTGGGGTCTTGTTTGACGAAATTCGTCTCGATGAGTATTTTAACATATCAAAATCTATAATTTTTTATTAACATATAGTTAGAGATATTAACGATATAAAACGTGTCTCGACAAATGTAAAAAGTGAAACAAGAATTATACTCCGTATTATGGATGGAGGGAGTAGATAAAGATTAAGGGGTAAAATCAAAATGAATCTCATGAATTAATCAATCATAGAAAATGAATCCGGTGAGAATGAACTCTACCATGCGAATTACGAATGAACGTGGGCCATCCAACAAAACCAATCCACTGGACTACACGGTCCATCAAATTAGAAGCCCAACAAATGACGTTGCAAACACGCGCCTGAGATTACTAAATTACTGCGTTGCATAAACGCACCCAATAATGAAGCTCCTCAAAAGTATTCCGTTGCAGAAACCGTAATTCCAGTCTTCCCAAATTTTCTTTCAAAAATTCAGAGAAACATCCGGTAGAATTCCAACCAACACGAACCCTAAGTTTTACACGAACACAAACCCTAGATCACATCCAAAATCAACCAAGTTAATCAAGGATTCAGAAGAAGCAAACGCTTACTAGAGAAAAAATGGAGAATACAGCAGGAAATCCACTGGAATCACAAGGTAACTCCCTCAAAATTTCGAGAATATTGCTGATAAATATGCTCGTCGTGCTCAGTTTAATGTTTATGTTAAGGTGATGAGTCTAATTTTGTGATCAATTTGATTGATTAGAGTGTGTCTTTTGGTTTTCACAATGAATTTGATCAAAAATTGACACACACTGCGTCTACACATATAATGTGTTCTTGTTGATTTTAACTCTTGTGCATGCATATCTACTAGATCTAAAATTTTTTAGGTCCTTTAGAGACTTGTTTTGAATTATATTTGCTAGTTAATTTGGTTGAATGTGCATGTAGTTAAAGAAATATGTGCTTGATTATGAGAGAGGATGGCCATCTAGGATGTGTGCTTGAATCTGAGTGATTATGTGCATGTGGATATGTTAAATGTGCATGTTAATATGACTGAAAGTGCATGTAGTTGAAGGTGTATTTACTTGATTTTGGAAGAAGAGGTGCATCTGTGTGTGCTTGAATCTAAGTGATTATGTGCATGTGGATATGTTAAATGTGCATGTTAATATGACTGAAAGTGCATGTGGTTGAAGGTGTATATGCTTGATTATGAAAGAAGAGGTGCATCTGTGTGTGCTTGAATCTGGGTGATTATGTGCATGTGGATATGTTAAATGTGCATGTTAATATTCCTAAAAGTGCATGTAGTTGAAGGTGTATATGTCAAGCATATTTACTAAAAAAACTTTCCTATATTGATAGCTAAATGTAAAGCAAACAATAAAAAAGTAGCAGCTGCAAAAAAACAGAAAAAGGATCATGAAAAGAGTAGCACACCTAGAGTAATACATTTCTGGGACGCTACCATGACTATTGGGGAAACAACTTTGCATAGAGGTCCAACTTTGATAATTTAGTACTTAATCTATGTCTTCCTAAGAAATATTGTACTACGTTCATTACTAATCTTATATTGTTTTTGTTCAAGATGCAAATCGAGAAGGCAGGACAAAGAAGGTACAAGACACCAATGTCACTGATACTGTCATGGGTGTTGTATCAGACTTGGAAAAAGAAACAAGTGAAGTTCCAAACACAAGTCAACAACCACTATTCCTGGTTTTGTGCATGTCATTCATGGTTTCTAACTTTCTGATTCTTGTATTTTCTACAGTTTGTATTTCCAATATGTCACTCTAAACACTACTATGTGATTGCCATAAATGTCAAGAACCCGAGATTTGATATCCTAGACAATTCAGCTGTTGATGTTGGTGTACAAGAGAAGTATGGAAAAGTACCATCCAAATTGGTGAGTTTTTTAATAAATAATCACATGTACTTTCTATTCTACTAAGAATGGATCATTAATTGTTTATTTTTTCTTTGGAATGCAGAGAGAGTTGTTTGTGAACTACTTAATGGCACACAAAATGGATAACGTGGCTGCAGTTTTAAGAGATGAAACCCAAGTGCCTACTGTAAGACTGGAAATGCCATGGAGAGACAATGCAAACAAGATTGACTGCGGGTTATTTGCCATGAGACATATGGAAACTTACTTTGGAAATGGTGTGGATGATTGGGACAGTCAACTAAAGAAAGAAGATGCAAAGCAAATAGAGACTATGAGGATTAAGTATTGCACTTCAATCATTGATAATCATTGGAATTCAGAGAAGAATAAGGTTGTAGCAATGGTCTCGAAGGCAAAAAAGAAGACAACATCTGTTTGAATACATGTCGGAGTATCAAGACTAATATGATCATGTATTGTGTTATTTTGGAGGAAATATTACTAGTTGGATGTTATTTTGGATGATATGTTTTTAGAACACTGTAATTGAGTGGTGTGTTTTTACAGGGGTATTTGCAAATGAAATGTTTTTAGAGTTATGAAAATTATGATGTGCGTGCATGTTATTTCAACAGGATGTGCATGTGAATTCACATAATGTGCACGTGAATTCACATAATGTGCACGTGAATTCCCATATATGAACACTTGGACAGAAAAGTTGCAATTTTTAAGGATGTGCATATGAATTTCCAAAATTTGCATGTGAATTTCATAAATGTGCATGTAAATATGCATATTGTGCATGTGAATTCACATATTGTGCCCATGAATACCAATATATGGGCACTTGTACAGAAAGTTGCAATTTTACAGTATGTGCATGTGAATTTCCAATATTTGCATGTCAATTCCATAAATGTGCATGTAAATGAAAGTGTATATCATTAACAGAAAAGTAAAACAACTGTCACACGTATACCAAATTCAACAAAAATATCATGAAAATAATTGTTGTTTTGAATAACAGAAATAAATTTCAAACAACTGGAGTATCCTTCTTGCATGTTCTACTGTTGTGCCCAATCTCATGACATATTGTGCAACGCCTAATCTCCTTGAATGCATTGTCTCGGATTGCCTCTGCAACACCAACTAAGCGAGTAGATTTTGGTCTGCCCTTTTTCTTGGTATGTGGAGGAGGAAGAATATTAATAACCTCGGGAGCCGGACCAACAAACTTCTCAAATCTACTTTGTGTTGATCTACATGCAAGTGTAGAATCAGGAAGCATTGACTTTTGGAACAATTCCTTCTCACGTCTTACCACACTCAATAGATGATTCATGGCAATCGGATTATCCTCAATAAGATTGACACAACCATGCATCTCAGAAAGTAGTTGAGAGACAAGGACCTTGTTTTCATCCATATTTAAACCTTGATTGTAGATGGCACCATCTATCTCAAATGTTGGCTGAATCATTGACTTCTTCATCCACCTAGACTTGATCAAATTGCCAGGGAAGTCTTCAATATTCATACTTCTTAAAGCTGAAAACATATGAGAACAAGGCATTCCAGTGGTTATTAGCTTGTTGCAACCACAACTCACTTCTTTGATGGATAAAGCATAATGCACATCATAAACTTGCCCACCACATAGAATGCTGCAAGTTCTAACATCTCTATCCAATGATTGACAGACAAGAATGCAATTATATATAGCAGCCCATAGTACATCCTGGATATCATAAAAGACATTGATAGTATAAATCTTTGCAAGTTTTTTCTCCAAAAGCAACGGAGTCTTAAATGTTGGAACACTTGTAGATGATTCAAGGTCAAGTCTTCGTTGAGTATGTCTCTGAGAATCAACAGCATTCTCATACTGTAAGATGAAGACGACTAGTGATGAACTTCTTCCAATGAAACCAGAAAAGAAGGCATTCTGACTTTCAGACCTAGAAGTTGTCCTAAGCATACTTCCCATGCAAACATCTTGAAAGAAGGCAGGGATCCAAAACTGACGTAAATCAAACAAATTTGCCAACCATTTGTTTGACTCAAGGTTGTAGTCATCGATTATGTGCATCCAAGCCTCTTCAAACTCATCTTTCTTCAACTCATCACTCCACACAATCTCATTGAACCTTTTCTTGAACTCCTCAGTTTCTGATGGTGAATTAAGATGAACCTTCACAGGAACCTTGAACATTATGTGCCACATACAAAATCGATGAACGGCATGACTGAAAACTTGTTCCACATCACTTTTAACAGCATCGTCTTGATCAGTTAAAATGACATGTGGCTCATGACCCATTGCTTTCTTGAAGTTCTCGAATAACCACACATATGATGGAATATCTTCATTCAAGAGTAAACCAAAACCAAAAGTGACTGATTTCTTGTTATTATCAACTCCGGTGAATGGGATGAAAACCATATCATACCTAAAAATATGTTAATAAACAAAAAACAGAAGGTGAGTATAGCTAGTCATCACATACAAACTTAAGGTGCATGTAATTTGAACATATGTGCATGTGAATTACTCAATTATGCATGTGAATAAACAAACCAGAATAACTGGGTATAGGTATGCATCACTAACAAACTTAAGGTGCATGTAATTTGAACATATATGCATGTCAATTACTCAGGTATGCATGTGAATAAACAAAACAGAATAATTGGATATAGGTATTAATCACATACAAACTTAAGGTGCATGTAATTTGTACATATGTGCATGTGAATTACTCAAGTGTGCATGTGAATGTGATTTTATTGTACATATCTAATAAACTGGTATGTTGCATCGGCTGAGACAACATCACCGAAGAATGAATAACTTTTGCGACTGATGGGATCAGAGTAAAACAAACGACTCAACTCATTCTTTTCATTGACAGCATAATTGAAATAAAACGCCTCACACATTTCCTTCTTACGAACCATATCGTCAATTATCATTTGACCATCACAACCAATCATATACGAGTTCAAATCCCTCTTGAAGTTTTTGAAGTCAATCATTGTAGCACCAATATCGGAGTATGTACCAACATAATTCTTGAGCAGCTTGTATGCTTGACTTGTACCAAGATTTGACTTTAAACAGTTAATAATGAAGTCCTGGTGGAATGGAGTCAATTTTCGATTGTTCTTCAAGAAATGTTGATGAGATTTAGGAACCATATCATGAGTGTGAGATTCCACAAATCTCTTTACACAATAGCCATCACGTCCACCATATCGAAGAGTTATCTTTGCTTTGCAACCGCATCTGTCTGAAGTCCTTTTTCTTTTCTTTGACATCTGGGAACTTGGGGTTAAAACACGTGTTTTTGTGAATCCTTCCTTGCTACAAACCAAATAGTTCCAGAGAACTACTTTACTGGAATCATTCGCTTTTGTACGTGTACCCATACGAACATTAAATCCACATGCATTTGCATAGTTCAAATAAAACTGAACCCCTTGATCAAGTGAAGAAAATATTTGACCAACAAAAGGCTTAGCAACATCAACATCATTGCAAACAGGAATGCAATTTCCTGAATATCAACAAAGCAAAAACACAATCAAATACAGAACAATGGGGAAAAACTAATTAATGGCTAAAAGACCTAAAACCTGGAATCAATTGCAAGCAACTACAGAAAGTCAAAATTGAAGCAACAATCATACATAGGAATACTAATAAGACGAAATCAACACTGAAAATCACTGGAATTACTTAAATCAATCAAAGGATATCTCGTACACAATAATTCAGCAAAAATTCAACAAAAGATAAACAAACAATCTGAAAAACGAGAATGAAGCCTAAGTAAACAAATTAACCTGGTTCCATGACGCCAATTGATGTGTAACGAGCTAAGAACACCTGCAACACATGAACAAAACCAAAAATCAATTACAAATCAAAAACAGAAGAAATCGAGAGAAATAAACAATGATAAGGAGAATGGAGAGTCGAGATTAAAACGAACGAGGAGGAGAAGAGGAGGAGGAGAAGAGGAAGAGAAGAAGACGAGGAGAAGAGGAGGAAGAGAGGAGATCGACGGCAGAAAGAAAAGCGCGAGGAAGAGGAGAAGAGGAGAACGGAATAGCAGAAAGGATTTAATGGAGAAGGCCACGCACGCGTGAGAAATCAAGTGCTACTTGATGTGAGCCGTCCGATTGGTTCAAAATGGAGAGTGGAGATTCATTCTCAATTCTCACCATATAATATATTCTCATGTGATACTTTTCCATCATATATATTCAGAAGATTAAGAAAAAAAATGAAGTAATGAGACCACAAACATGGTGACCAGTCTGCATCATTGTGTATGTCATCATCTGCCATGGGGCATAGATGACGTCGTAGGTGGTAGGGTCACCTAGAAGTTGTCCTAAGCATACTTCCCATGCAAACATCTTCGTCTTTCTCCCCATATTCTGATATTTCAACTACACTCACCTTGAGTGTCTGCCACGTTTATGCATGGGTACATTTTGTTTTTTCTCTAAAAGCATTTGATTGGGACCTTTGCAAGCAACATACTGTAATTGTTTGTTTGTACTCATATTATACTGCAGGATTCGGCTCATTTAGTAGTGCTTCTGTATTATAATGTTATTATCATTTCTTCAATTACACATTTACGGAGACATATTTACAGAAGTATGTTTTGTATTATTAGTATCTATTGTTATATGTTAATATAAATAATTAAAAATTGATATTATTAAAGTACGCATTAATACGAATCAATCAAGACCCCAGATAACTATATATTTTCTTATATATTATATTAAGACAAAACGAGAAGATTCTCTTCAACCGTGAATAGTATACACTATTCGAAATGAGAAGAATAATATGGGACGGAGGGAGTACTCCATTAATACAGATGATAAATCTTGAGAAAGTTACTTTCTACTGTAGAAAGTTATTTTCTAGGAAGTTAATTGATTGATATTATTAGAAATATAATGATTGTGATTATCTTCTTTCATAAGTAATTTAGATGTAACAATACTTTTGTATATTTTATGATAGTATATTCAAGGAGTTTGTAACAATAACTGTTTTACCTAGAGTTTTAGATTCCAAATGAACTTGTATATATTTTTATAAACTCTCTTACAGAGATAAATAAGAAATGAATCTTAGTCATTGAATGTCTTAACATTACTAAGATTAAATTAGTCAATCCCACTTGTCATAGTCCGGCGGCCTCTTGAAGAACTATTGGTGGTTGGTCGAAAGACGTCCGGCGCGGCGGCCCAGCGGTGGTCCAAAAATAAATGAAAATTTAAGTCTAATTCAAATTAGTGATCATTTAAGTATATCAAATGAACATTTATGGACATTTTGATGAACATTTATAAACAACTTGATGAACATGTAAGTCATTGTAATGAATTATTCAGTAATGAACATTTTAGTACATCCATGTGAACATTTAAGGAAGGTTTGATGAACATTTAAGTATGACATGATGAACATTTATGTACATTTTGATGAAAATCAAGTGTTTTTTACTCGACATCATATTAAACTGTGGTGTTCCACATAAGTGGTGATCTGGTGGTGGCTTGATGGTGGGACAGCGGTGGTCCGGTGGTGGTCCTCTGTTTGTCCAAATGACATGAACATTTAAGTGTAATAAAACTTGATGAACATATAAATATAATTTCATGAACACTCAGTCGAGTATGTCAAATGTACATTTATGAACGTTTTGATGAACATTTATGAACAACTTCGTGAACATTTAAGCCAATTGTAATTAATTTTTGAGTAATGAACAATTTTGTACATCCTTGGGAACAATTTTGTATATCTTTGTGAACAATTTTGTCCCAGGGAGGCCCGGAGGTGATCCAGAGAGATCTGGCGAGGTCCGGAGGTGGTCCGGCGTGGTCCGAAGGTGGTCCAACGGTGGTCGGACGAGGTCTGACGGTGGTTTGATGGTGGTGACAAGTGGTGTCACGTGTCATCATCTTGGCTCTTGGATCTTCCTTGATCCAAGGGTCCACAATCATTCTCATTTATCATTTTAAGAAGTAGGCTCAAATACCAAAAATCACCCCTTAAATAGGTCAATTTGTAGAAAACCACCTCTTAAATTTATTTTTACCGAAAACCACCTCTTAACTAGTTTCGTTCGCCCAGAACCACCCATGACATTATTCCGTTAAACTTTCGTTAATTTCACTATTTTTCTTCTATTTTTTTAATTTTCTTAATTTAATTTTAAATCATTCATCTTCTTCCCCAAATTCCCAAATTAAAACCCTAATTTCCCATCCTTCAAACTCTGCAACCCCAATCACTAATTCAATATCAATGGAGGCATATCTGCAAACTCAGCAGCTTGTTCTGATTCCGGAGGAAGAAGAAGAAGGCCAGGGAATCGGCCTCTTTTCCTGGCTTATTATCCTCCTAAACGACAGACGACAGTAGCCGACTCGTCGGCGACATGTACCCAGCCGGTGAACTCAGTGTTAACTCGTCCGAGTTGGCGAAACTGAAACTCGAATTCCTCCTGGGTACTTCAACGGACACTCCGACCAGATCTAGACCTTTCCTCCTGACGCTGAACGATGATGAAGAAGAGGGCGCAGTACGGGAATCATAGAGGTAAGTTGAAGTGGTTCCCAACTCAGGATGAGTCGACTCAACTCTGTTTGACTCGGAAAACTCGAGGACGATATCAATCTCCTTGGTCTGGTCGGGAAATTGGGCATCGATTATGTCCGGCAGAGCGGGTAGGTGGAGTGGGTGTGGAACCACATATCTATACACTCGACATGGAATTTATGGTTGCACTTTGGGAGGAGACGTCCTTTCTCGCCGTCCACAAACTTTGATAAACACACAACGCAATCCCAGAGGTTCCTCGTCGTCTAAAGCAGCGTTAGCAGAGGAAGAGAAAGCGAAGGTGGGGGAGAGATTTGAGGAGGGAAGGGTCGACGTAGAAGACGAGGTGGGTGCGGCGACGACGGCCTATGCGGTGGTTACAGATGATTGAGGTTGCAGAGTTTGAAGGATGGGAAATTAGGGTTTTAATTTGGGAATTTGGGGAAGAAGATGAATGATTTAAATTTAAATTAAAAAAAATTAAAAAATAGACCCTTCCCTCCTCAATAGTAGGGTGGTTCTATTGCGGAAACACGTGTCGGCTCAAGAACAAAAGCAATAAAAGAATGGGCAAGTGAGAATCTGCCAGAACACCTGCCAGAACACCTGGCAACCCGAGAATTAAAGTTCTAAAATATTGAGCAAGTGAGAGCTAAGAAAAAATATAAAAAAGTGAAAATAACAGCGAAAAAAGAGATTGTCGGATACCTGCAATTTAACGTGGATGCAAATCGACCCGTTCATATTCAAGAAAACTAAAGATCAAATTCCGAAAAAGGACAAACGCATAGGAGACGTCCGTTACTTGCAAAATCCGATGTGGCATGACGTGGCGCTAGGTGGCGTGTTTCTGGACCGTCAAAAAATCAAATTCCACAATTGATAAGTGTAATAATCCTTCACATTTATAATAGTAATTAAGGATATGTGCAAATAATTTACTTGTTGTGTTTATTGGTTATGAGCTTTGGAAAAGATTTAAACAATGAAACAACGTGGTCGAAGTGCTTCCTCTCCTTATTTGATCTCAATCTTCTTTCTACCAACCTTTTTAAATTCTTTATAAGCATATAAAAAATAGGCATTTTTTATAAATACACTATGAATCCGGATCAGGTGAGAATAATTATTATTGTGCAAATATGCGAATGAATGCACATTTAGGCCATTGACATGCACTTTCTTCAGTAATGACATGCACATTTAGGCCATTGACATGCACTCTGTCAGATTTGCATGTCATTGATAATATGTGAAAATTACATGCACACCCCGAAAGTGCATGTCAATGGCAAATTATCAATGACATGCAAATCTGACAGAGTACATGTCAATGACCTAAATGTGCATGTCGTTACTGAAGAAAGTGCATGTCAATGGCTTAAATGTACATTCATTCGCATATTCGCACAATAATAATTATTCTCACCTGAATCTTTTCCATACAGTGTTATATAAACTCATAAAGTATATCTTCAAAATCAACTGAATGACTCGCTTACATGTAAACTCAATAGAATACGTATATGAAATTAAATTACTTAACCTGAATATAATAAAACAACCAAACTTTATTACCAATAAAATTATTTTCTGTTTTTTAATATTGCCATTTGAAACGAGCAAAGAGATATGAAATAGGGTATAAAAGACAATTATATATTGTGCTTGAGTTGGTGCTTTATTAGCCTTACTTGCATAAATTGATGGGCCACAAAACAAACTCATATGTTGGCCTAATAATAAAAATGTGAATTCTGAGGTATTAGGGACAGGCCAATTAAAAAACGGGTAAAATTCAATACAATGAATTTACTTTGGAAAATTTACAATTTTTATAGTATATAATACAGGAAAAAGGTTCTCGCACTCGGCGGGTGTCTTTCTCTTTTGGTGCATCTATACTTCATTTGGTTCCTTTTGTTTTGTTTAGGTAGAAAACATTTTGCTACACGCATGAAAAATGTGTTTTTATTGTAAATATACTATTAAGAAGTGCGATGTGTGAAAGTTTATAATTTCTTTTAAAATTTGCATTTATGCCTAATAGAGGTATATTTTTAATTTTGACATGTTTGAAGCTATGAATGTTTGAAGCTATGGATGTTTTGTCTATATATTGCATTACTTATATATTTTAGTTGCATATGATTTTGGATTAAATCTTTTTAGTAGAGCTTAAGAAGGAATTGCTTCTACTTACAGGAAATTACATGAATATATAAATGTTATAATATAATTTTAAACATCTTTCTATGTTAGAGTTTGAAATTTGAATCTCCTTTAAAAACCATATAAGTACACATAACTGATGTTGGAAATTATCATCTTTAATTTTAAAATCTAAGTTTTAATGTTATAAATATTCACACATTCAAGTTTTTATGGACCTTTTCATCTATAATATATGTAGGCTGCGTCTAAATGCACACGTTTTTTTTGCTAAATGCACACTATTCTGTGCGGTAACAATTGCAGTACAGAACTGTGCGTTAACTCTTACCGCACCAGAACACTCAGGGGCATTGTTGGAATTTTTTCTGAAACCTATACGACGCTGGTGCGGTAAGAATTACCGCACAGATCTGTGCGTTAACAATTACCGCACCAGATTAATCCCAGATTAAGCAAAAAAAAAAACAGATTTTCATTAACTTAAACCCTGTGCGGTAACAATTACCGCACAGGAATATTATTTTTTTTAATTAATATTTTTTTTTTAAAAAGTATTAAAAAAGTATTAAAAAAATATTAAACCTGTGCGGTAACACTTACCGCACAGGTTTAATAATATATTAAACCTGTGCGGTAAGTGTTACCGCACAGGTTTAATAATATATTAAACCTGTGCGGTAAGCGTTACCGCACAAAATGGTGCGGTAACCCTTACCGCACCACGTTACATCTTTTAAAAAAAAAAATCTTTCTCCCCCGACCTTCTTCCTCCTCTCTCTGCGTAAACTGCACCGACGAAACCCTAAAAATCGCCACCCCTCAAACCATCGATTAACCCATCAAAACCTTCAATCGACGATGGATTCGAGTTGCCCCGACCATGGCGGTTCGTCTGGGCCCTTAATTTCTGCCGGAGTCGTCCCCCCCACCGTGGAGCAGCCAACAATGGCGGACGGAGAACTGCGGGATTGCTGGGTTGCTATGGAGGAGGAAGAAGAAGAGGAAGAGGAGGTTCCATTGACGTTCAGCGGTGGTGCCCGGAGAGAGCTCCGACGGAGAACTGCGGTGGTGCCCGACCCGACCCGACCCGACCCGATTCCCGAAGCCCGACCCGATTCCCGAAGCCCGACCCGACCCGATACCAGCAGCCCAACCCGCCCCAATACCCGCTCCGAGGCGAAGAAACCGAAAGCGACCCGTCCAAAACGTCGGTCCCGGGTACGCTACTCGAGCAAATAGAAGGTTGAATTCTCAAACCGAGGCGCAACCGGAAGCTTTTTCGACTCCCGTAGATCTACATCAAGTATGTATTTTTATTAAATATTCTATAATTTTTGTAATGTTTTTAAATAGTTTAATTATTTTATTTCGTAACGTTATGAAATTATTTAATAAGTAATTTCATAACGTTATGAATTTAATAATATTTGATAACGTTATGAAATTTTTAAATAAATTTCGTAACGTTATCAATTTATTTAATTTAATTAATTTATTAAATTTATAACGTTGTGAAATTAGTTATTTAATTTCATAACGTTATGAATTTAATAATATTTGATAACGTTATGAAATTTTTAAATAAATTTCGTAACGTTATCAATTTATTTAATTTAATTAATTTATTAAATTTATAACGTTATGAAATTAGTTATTTAATTTCATAACGTTATCAATTTATTTAATTTGATAATGTTATGAAATTAGTTATTTAATTTCGTAACGTTAATAATATTTGATAACGTTATGAAATATTTAAATAAATTTCGTAACGTTATCAATTTATTTAATTTATTTTATAACATTATGAAATTAATTTATATGGTAACGTTATGAAATTAAGTAATTTATTGCGTAACGTTATGAAATTAAGTAATTTATTGCGTAACGTAATTAAGTAATTTATTGCGTCACGTTATAAAATTATATTATTTGGTAACATTATGAAATTAATTAATTTATTCGTAACGTTATGAAATTAATGAAATTTTATAACGTTATGAAATATAATAATTTCATAATGTTATGAAATATGACATTCTATATTGTAAAAGTAATGAATTAATTATTTTATGAAATATGACATTGTTCTTCTCTTACTCCGTATTTTGTAACGTTATGAACTATTAGTATATAAAGTATTGAAATTAGGCGAATTATAACGTTAATTTCGTAACGTTATGAACAAAATGTTTAGAAATTAGAGATGATTTTGATTAGGATTGACGTTACAACAACTGTTTGTAACGTTACGACGTCATGGAAAAGACGTTTTTGAATTTGACGTTATTTTTGTAACGCTATGAAAATAACGTTACGCTATAACAACAACATTAGGGGGTGCGAGATACGATGGCCTCTAGTGGTTTTGTTCCGGGGGCTCCTGTTGCTGCAGAGCGTGTTAGGAGGACGCAGATTACAGCGTCCATACGTCAGAGTTTTGCTACTGCTCGAGATCAGCTGAATGCTTCTAGTTCGACACCCACTGGCGAGGCTCGTGCACTTACAGATACTGGGGCAGTTAGGGATTGTGGTCTGGATGTTGATCCGTGTGCTGATGATGAGGGTTACAGTGAGAGTGAGGAGGAGGGTATGGACGTCGATGATACAGCTGCTGATTTGGATGATGATATGCTGGGAGACGGTGAGGGTTTAGGTACAGATTATATTGTATCTCATCTCGATATACCGACAGATCAGCTTAGGAGAGACGACCCTCCTACAGATTTAGGTCCTTCATCGCCAGCTCCTACAGATTTAGGTCCTTCGTCTCCTACGCCAGATGTACCACCTCCGCCGACTGATGATGTACCGCATCCGGCTGCTGCACCTCATGTACCACCTCCTGCTGTACCTTGGATGCCCGGAGGTCCTTTTACAAAGGAGTTGCTGAAGAGTTATGAGACGCACATCGCCAGGGCTATTTATGAGCTTACAGTTGTTGATCCTCCCGCACTTGTGATTCCAGCTGGCCCCCGTCCTCTTCCTCCATTTATACAGAGACAGCGAGGAGGCCGAGGAGCTCAGGCAGATGATGATGTTGCTGATGCAGACGCTGCTGATCCTCCAGCACGAGGTGGACGCGGTCCACGCGGAGGACGAGGACGAGGACGTGGACGTGGACGTGGACGTGCTGCAGATCATGCTGATTTTCCACAGCCTGCTGATCTTCCAGAAGGCGAGGCTCCTCTTGATTTGGTATGTATTTGAACTATAATGTTCATATGTGAAATATGAACGACATTCTGTAGAAGTAACTGTGTTAATTTTTTACTTTTTTTCCAGACACGGAAGGTCGTCAAGGTTCACTTCCACACCGCCTACTGCACTCCACTAGAGGCGTTTAGGAGACCTGGTCCAGATTCGTGGTTTCAGCTTGCAGAGCGATCTGGATTGACTGATCTACGCTATATCGGGTCCGGTCCTGTCGATCATGTGTTGGTTTCTGCTTTCGTCGAGAGATGGCACCCAGAAACCAACACATTTCATTTGCCATTTGGAGAGATTGGTCCTACACTTCACGATGTGGTTGAGATCCTGTCGCTGCCTATACATGGCAGGAGTTGTAGCTCAGTTTTGAGCAGGGAGGAGATCTTCACTTTTGCTGCTGAGATGCTTCACGTAGAGGAGGCACTGGTGAAGACTTGGTATAGGGATGGAGGCATTCCTTTGGGTTATCTTCAGCAGAGATTGAAGGATATGATGCGGATGGAGGATGGACAGAGAGATGAGAGCCTCATTGCGTCTATGTACTTACTGTTGCTTCTCGGCACTACAGTTCTAGTGGACAAGTCGACTACAGCAGTCAAGCACTGGTGGTTAGTTCTTTTGGCCGACCACGACAGCACTGGCCGATATGCTTGGGGAGCTGGAGTGTTAGCTCATCTGTATCGCAACCTTGGACAGGCGTCGAGGCGATTGGCTATGGGGATGGGGAGTTCTGGCATTCTTTTGCGGGTTAGTACGCAAACAACTATAGGATTGGCTATGTTTAGGAAGTCGAGTTCTAATTATCTTTTTTTTGCAGTCGTGGATCTGGGCATATTTTCCACATTTTCGTGGACATTTTGTGACAGATCCACTTTCTATGGACCACGCCGCAGCTGCTATGAGGGAGGGCAGAGAGGTGCCACAGGGGAAGAGCACGGATCGTTTGGTTGCCATTCGTGGCATGCTTGACCGTGTTCGTTATGAGGAGGTCAGATTTTTAATCACTATATGCTTTCGTTATATTGTGTGAATGTAAACTATACTAACTGTTTTGTAATGTTTTGTTGCAGGTTAATTGGTTTCCCTTTGCAAATGTGGATTTCAGACTTCCGCAGTACGCCCCGTCTTTGTTTGAGGGCATTCTCCGTTGTCTGGACATCGAGGAGCTCTATCAGCCAGGTCGCCTGCTGCGACAGTTTGGACATGTGCAGGGTATCCCAGATCCTCCCCCAGAGCCCATCCAGGTAACACGTAACAACAGGCTGACGCATTATTCAGTTCACTTTGCGGAGGATCTGCTTGGTGTGTGGGATCAGGACCCCAGGCCTTTGTTACAGATTCGGGAGCCACGAGCGACGTACTATTGGGCAGTCACAGATGATTATCTCGATTGGTATGATCGAGTTTCTCATCCTCTAGTGGATCCCAGATCACGTAGACTCGATCGTCCAGTTGGTCCGCTGCGTATTCCACCTTCGGTTGACAGTTTTGCGGTACGATTATAAATTTTATTAGTCATATTCATTCAATTAGTATATTTGATAGTAATGTTTTGATATGTTGTTAATATAGCGGACCCAGCTAGTGACTTGTGAGATTCGAGCTTTCTTGGAGACACCACCAGAGAGGAGGCCTGCAGATATGGATGAGTTCATGAGGCGTCTCCTTGGAGTTTTGACTGACGAGGCTCCACCGATGGCTCCAGCTCCGGTTCGTCAATCTCAGCTTTCTCGGCATTCAATCCACGAGGAAGGGCAAGGTAGTGGGCAACGTAGTGGGAATGAGGGTCGTGACTTGGAGTGATGTATAGTTTGTTTGGATACTATGTTTTGGTAATGTTTGGTTAACTTTTGCTTATTTATTTTGGGCTTTTCTTAAAAACGCGAGAAAATGGTCACAATCGCAAAAAATAATTAAAAACTACTAAACGTCAAATATTGATAAATGATTCAAAACGTGTCGAAACGACTAAGAAACGAAAAAAATCGACTGAAAACGATATAAAACAAGCCAAATCGAAATATGGAGGATTTCCGAACAAGTTGTAAAAAAGTGTAAAAATGTGGCCAAAATGATGGCATAATATGGCCAAATTGAGCAAAGCTTAGCGAAACTTGACTTTTTTGGAAAAGGCGAAAAACGACCAAGTACGTCAAATATTAATAAAAATGGTTCAAAACGTGTCGAAACGACTAAGAAACGCAAAAAATCGACTGAAAACGATATAAAACAAGCCAAATCGAAATATGGAGGATTTCCGAACAAGTTGTAAAAAAGTGTAAAAATGTGGCCAAAATGATGGCATAATATGGCCAAATTGAGCAAAGCTTAGCGAAACTTGACTTTTTTGGAAAAGGCGAAAAACGACCAAGTACGTCAAATATTAATAAAAATGGTTCAAAACGTGTCGAAACGACTAAGAAACGCAAAAAATCGACTGAAAACGATATAAAACAAGCCAAATCGAAATATGGAGGATTTCCGAACAAGTTGTAAAAAAGTGTAAAAATGTGGCCAAAATGATGGCATAATATGGCCAAATTGAGCAAAGCTTAGCAAAACTTGAGTTTTTTGAAAAAGGCGAAAAACGACCAAGTACGTCAAATATTGATAAAAATGGTTAAAAACGTCTCGAAACGAAAAAATTCGACTCAAAACGATATAAAACAAGCCAAAACGAAATATGGATAATGGATAATGGATAATGGATAATGGATAGTGGATAATGGATAATGGATAGTGGATAATGGATAATGGATAGTGGGTAATGGATAATGGATGTCATATGTGTACAGTTTGGGCCCATATCGTTTTAACGCCTTCAAACGATGAAAATCGAAATTTTGAAATTGTAACATGACAACAAATACGGCGAATAGTTATTTTCATTTTTCGGAATCGAAAAATTATTATTGAAAACGTCAACGGGCCTAATAAGGCCTAATGAAATTTGAATGAGGCCCAAACACAAAAAACGACAAAAAATGACATAAAACGTAAAAGTCAAGAAATGTAACATTAATATTTGAGCATTACCAATCAAACGCTATCGTTTTTATAAGAAATTAACAACTTTAACACTTAGAAGTATGTAAACGAAGACTTTCACCTGTATGCTACTACTCTCAAGTATATAAGTTGTATAGTTATACTCATATGTATGTGATACCACTTCGTTACTAAAATGAACTTCATATAATGTGTTTATTTCATCATATAACATTAGTTTAACACTTATTTGTTATCGTTTGACTCAACTGACCTCGTATTTCATTAGTATAATATGATTTTTTATCATATAACTCTTCGTAATCTCATATTACATTAGTAAAACTTGATAAAATTATTCACAAAACTCTCAATAACGACATATTTCAGTAGTATAACATTACTTTGGGTCATAAAACTTTTTATAATATCAAATAGTATAAGAAAACAACATAAAAAATAAATTTTTATGTAATTAGGGTTGGTACTACAACAGTTACCGCACCAACCCTAATACCCTAAACCCTACAAACACCAGAAACATTTGATTCTGGGTAAAAGGGCTGGTGCGTTAATTGTTAACGCACCAGACTCTGCTGCGTTAACAGAAGATGTGGAAGACTCCAGTCAAGCGGCACGGTTGGATACAAACCGTGCAGGATTGCTTCAAACCGTGCAGATCAGCAGAAGATGTGGAAGACGTCCAGTTAATCGGCACGGTTTGCTTCAAACCGTGCCGATTTGTTACAAACCGTGCGGAAACGCTGTTAATGTGTCTTTTCTGTTGGATCTTGACGAAGTTCTGTTATCAGTTGTGCGTTTATTGCTAACGCACCACCATATTTTGCTTCAGTGTGTTACAGCTACCACACAGCTGTAAGTCACCTTTGGATGACCGAAT
The DNA here is from genome assembly GCA_029168935.1 of Oxyria digyna. NCBI lineage: Eukaryota > Viridiplantae > Streptophyta > Magnoliopsida > Caryophyllales > Polygonaceae > Oxyria > Oxyria digyna. The sequence goes on from JAPVLV010000017.1 coordinate 3,852,729, forward strand.
TACGTTATTGGGCCTTTGTTGTTGTGGACCTTTTGTCTACATCGGCCCAAATCTAAGTTACCCTAGTAAAACCTCGGCTATAAATTCACTGCCTCAGTGAACCCTATTATCTCATTCTCACTGCGCCGTCAAATAATTAGGTTTCAAGTTCTTACTCTGTATTTCAATTAAAAGTCTCATTTTTTACTGATTTCGTTAGATATCTTCATTGTTTCTAACATGTTTTCTTACTTTGTATTACAGATTCAAACAACCATGGCATCATCTTCATCCTCCCCAGTTCCAGCAGAAGGCAGTGAGATCCAGTGCCCGAGTAGAAGGTGCTCAAGAACAATCAAGGTGTTCACTGGTAATGACAAGAACAATCCCCATACGTATGGACGAAGGTATACCACATGTCAGTGTAACTACATGATCGTGTATCTTGAGCCAGAATACGACAGTCATCATCTCCGAGTCATTGCAAAACTGTTGAAGGAAATAGCTGACCAGCAGTTGAAGCTGGTATATTTTCACCAGGCTAAGAGTATTGAAGCAGCCAAACACTGGATACAACAGAGGTTTCCCAATGACCCTGTTCCTAGTTTTTATGACAGTGACTCCGATTAGGGATCTGGGTATCAAATCAGTGAATCTCCGTTAAGTCTGTGTTTAGTTTAAATTTCAAGAATGAGTATGTTGTCTTTCCTTAATGAGTCTGTTGTCTTTCCTTAATGAGTCTGTTGTCTTTCCTTAATGAGTCTGTTGTCTTTCCTTAATGAGTCTGTTGTCTTTTTAATTTATGCTGAGTGTGTTGTAGTTTATGGATTCACTGATTTCACTTCACTGTTTCACCTACCTCATCTAACTCTACTGAAAACACTATTTAAAGCAAACAAGACAAGTCATTACATATTTCAAAGCAGACAAGACAAGTCATTACATATTATAAATCAATTCCAATCGAAGTCTAAAGATCAAGGCTACTAAACTATTACAAATCAAGTCATGTAGTCCATACGCTTTCCAGCAGTGAAGCGGTATTGTCGAAACAAGTCCACTTGGCCAGCATATATCCCTTCCCACCACTTGATGTTGTCATCTGCAAATCTTCTCCACGAACCGGAACAACGTGGCAATGGTGCCCCATCACGGAGCCAAACCTAGATATACAAAGAAAATTAATCAATAAGTATAAATGATTTCGACGTTTCATGACGTTTGTTTAGATTACCACAGATTCTTACCGGTATCCAGTGATTACTGCATCCGACAAGAGCTATCCCAAATATCTTCTGTGGAGGACCAGGGCTCACTGTAGACTGCCTTATTGGCAAGCATAAACACGGCGCATCCCAGGACAGTTGCACTAAACCAACATTATACACTGTGGCAAACACCAAACCCATAAATGGCATGTCCATCCAAAATGGTCTCTCACAAGGACTTCTCATGTAGTTAACTTGAGCAATAAGATCATCCCATGTTCCTACCCGTAGTCCACGTCGTATGGGCTCCCATGTCTCTTTGTTTCCAAGAAGCTCCGCTGCCAACGCAGCACGGATCATACGATATTGACTCTGTTGCATACCCGTAAGTAGAGCCATTGACCGATACCCACAATGTCCGTCTGAACGCACATCTTTCACAGAAGTCATGTAGGAAAGCCAAAAGTAGTCAATATTTTTCACCCCCAAGTTCACCCCCATATAACTTATGGCTTCTTCAATCTCTTCTTCATCTTCTCCTTCCTCTGTTTCGTTTCGATCTGGATAGCAAGCTCTTAGGGGCACGGCATTCATGTCTTCGTCTTCTAAATCGATGGTCTCTGAAAACAATGGTTCAGGTTGGGACTGTGATCCGAAGTCGAACGACACTTGACTTGCTTGCTTTTTAGGACAAGTTGGTCGTTCACTTTGCCTATTTGCCTTCTCCTTTGCGACTTTTTGCGCATTCTCAGTATTTGTTAAGTCTTCTCTAACGTACTCGTGGTAACTCTTTTCCCTCTTTTCTCTCGGAGGAGAATTCCCATTTCGCTGCTTCTCCTTGTTCTTTGATCCCGGCGGCCTTCCTTTTCCTTTCCTAAACAAGTTTGTTGGCTCTACCAAAGAACTTTGTTCCGGATGCTCCAAGTCAATGTACAACTCACTTAATCTGAATAGAGTTCCATCCCTCAAATCTCCACTTTCCCATTTCGCCCACATTTCACGCATTCTGATCTCCGGAATAGACATTGAACGATTGTCGTCGGGTAAGGACAAATTTATTGCATCATCTTCCCATCTCAGTTCCTTCCAGAAGTCATGAAAATCATCCGGAACAAGAGGTGTCTTTGAAATGATTGCCCTAGCAAGATCGTGTACGCATGGCATCCCAAGACAATCTCGAACCCAATGATCATCACAAACATTTGAATACTCCTCCTTCAATATTTGCTGGTACATTTCCAACAACAACAGAAAACACCTATCTGACACTCGGTAAAATAGCCTTGAAAACAACATTCGAATGCCAGGAGGAAAGGTTGGGTCATCAAAGACCATTTGCCGAGTGGTAAGTGCTTGGTTCATCGTCGCCCTAATCAGGTCCATCTGAACTATGACCGCATGGTGGATCCTCACGATCACTCTGTTGAAGCCTCCTCTACTAGAACCCACAATTTCTTTCAACACCTTATGCATCCCCTCCACCCTAAATAAACACAATTTCTAATCATTAGCATTAATAATATGGTGGTCCAAATTAACAACTAAACAAACAAAGATACCTGTTTGTAGTCCTTGTGTGAAAGTGAAGAGTGTAGTCCGTCCACGCTCTAACTATGAACTCCTTGTACGGAGTAAACCAGTACTTTTCAACGTAACCAACAATGCCCTTCTTCCATGAATCTCTCAGCTTTCTCAACCTCTCTTCGTAGATTTCTTCGGTGCTCGAGCAAAATATCCCCCAACATTGCGTAACAAAGTTCTCCGCCCTTTTAGTATTTTTAATCACTTTTTCTGCGTGTGACTGGATGTTGTGCTTAATGTGCACCCAACACAATAGTTGCTTCACATCAGTGTCTTTGAACACAAGTTTGATTGCTCTCAACAAAGCCTTCTCACAGTCGGTCATTATAGCCTTCGGCATCACTCCCAAATTTCTACACAACTCATGAACGCACATCATCACAAACTTGTAATGCATTACTGTCTCCTGAGCCATGAATGCATATGCGATGTTGAACGTCTTGTGCGTGCAAGTGAAACCAACCATCTCCACTAAAGTCATATCATACCTATTTGTCTTGTATGTGGCGTCCATGATAATCACGTGAGGAAACTTCCTGAACAAACGAATCGACTCCGGGTGAGCGAAAAAAAGGACTTCAACCTCATTCGTCCTCGTGTTCCTCAAAGGTTGACAAAAATACTTGTTCTCTTTCTGAAAATTTAGAGACCACTGAGTAACTGACAATTCACCACGATCTTCAAAATTGATCTTCTGCAAAAAATTGGCAATCTGCTTCATGGATGTCACATTTTGCGGGTCTCTTTTCCTAAGCTGAATAAGTATGTTTTTTGGCGTCTTGCGATCATCCCCCGCTTCCCTTGCTATTTTCTCCTCCTCTTTGCTCATTCTACCCACGAATGAATTCCCATGAAAACTAGTAGGAAGAGTGTGGTTGTGACGACCTTCTACAACATTCACGATCCATTTATAACTATAAGGCCCTTCTTTTATACGAACCCCATATAACTCAAATGTACAACCACATTTCTTCGATTTTCGGTGACGAAGCCTCGGAACCGGCAATTCTGGATTTTTTAAATTCACTTTCGGCCTACCCGATCTAGGTTTTCCAAACCTATCGCATACAAAATCAACGCAATATTTGCTAGATGTACGATGTACCAAAACTATCATTAAATCCCTTGCTCTCTGTTTTGTCCATTCCATCATCTCTTCTTTACTATCCCACATTTGCGCAGTACTAAAATGTGGTCTAAAGTCTTCTTCCTATATTGATTAAACTACATTACTTAGATACGCAATTTTAACTAATTAACCTAAATCTCATGCAATTAAATACAAAATTTAAATTGATAATATACTAACCAAAATCGGTAACGGAGTCCAATCGTCTAATGCAATTGATACATTTGCTTCGCCTTCTTCCTCTTCTTCGTCCACTTCCTCATCGACTTCTTCGTCTTCTTCGTCTTCTTCGTCCACTTCCTCTTCTTCATCGACTTCGTATTCTTCTTCCACGACCCCTGATATCCAATTGTCGTTACAATCATCCTCACTACTCTCATAATTATAAGACATTGTAGTGTGCATTGCAAAACTTCAACAAGATAGCTCAACCTATATATACAACCAAAAAATGCCCGTTGGAATTTTATGCCCGTTGGTGCGTTAACTATTACCGCACCAACGGGCATAAAATTCCAACGGGTATTTTTTCAAAAAAACCTGTGCGGTAACACTTACCGCACAGGTTTAAAAAAAAAGTTACCGAAAAAAATATTAAACCTGTGCGGTAACACTTACCGCACAGGTTTAATATATTATTAAACCTGTGCGGTAAGTGTTACCGCACAGGTTTAATATTTTTTTAATACTTTTTTAATACTTTTTAATACTTTTTAAAAAAAAAATATTAATTAAAAAAAATAATATTCCTGTGCGGTAATTGTTACCGCACAGGGTTTAAGTTAATGAAAATCTGTTTTTTTTTTTGCTTAATCTGGGATTAATCTGGTGCGGTAATTGTTAACGCACAGATCTGTGCGGTAATTCTTACCGCACCAGCGTCGTATAGGTTTCAGAAAAAATTCCAACAATGCCCCTGAGTGTTCTGGTGCGGTAAGAGTTAACGCACAGTTCTGTACTGCAATTGTTACCGCACAGAATAGTGTGCATTTAGCAAAAAAAACGTGTGCATTTAGACGCAGCCTATATGTATAATTGGTTTTTAGGAGAATTATTTTAAAGACCGGATTGTTTGAATCTATCTATCTAATATATTAAAGCTCAAGTTTTTTGAGCTCTCAGAGTGATTTTAGTATATTTATTTCTATTTTAAAAAAATATTATTATTATAAGCTAAATAGTCAATAAAGATGTTAGAATTATTTGTAAAGTTTCATAGACTACAATTTTATGCTTTATAAATTGTCTAAATTTACAATTATCCATAGAAAGACTACGGTATAATAGTTAACCATTGAACAAACACATAAATTGTATAGAAAAAACTTTACTTGACATAAAAAAACTTATTAGAGTCTTATAATACAAAATATTATAAATTATATATAAAATATATAATCGATTATATAAAAACTAAATATTTTGGTATATGGTACCGACCACTACGCAGCACGCTAGTAGAAAATTATAAAGCTGGACTTTTCTTGTTTAAGTTTTAACAACACATAAAAATTCATTAACACCATAAATAACCAATCACAATAAAGAAAAAGGAAAGAAAAATAGTGTCGTGGTCGAAGGGACGTCGTGGTTGCAGGTGTCATGGTGGATTCACGGTCGAAAAAGGAAAGGAAGAAACTTACATTACTTACAAAGAATGTGAGGAAAGAAATACTCCCTCAGTCCCCCTATATAAGTTCTATTTTACTCTGGTGTAAACATCGATGTGTGTTTTGTTTCGTTAATATCTCTAATTATTTATGAATAAAAATATATAAATTGATATTATTAAAGTATTCATTGAGACGAATCAAAGAAAACTTATATGACTATATTTTCGTTATATATTGGAATAAATTGAGAAGATTCTCTCGAATTGTAAATAGTGTTGAAAATTGAAATGAGACTTATATAATAGGACGGATGGAGAATTAAAGAGCATGAGTAAATAGGGTAGAAACCCTAATGTTATAAATGCGGGATAAAAACTTCAAATTTAATTTCATTAGAAGCAGTAAACCAAAAATATTCATAGGAATAGACCAATAAAAAAGCGAGCAAAAATGAACGTGGTGTCTTTATTTTGGGCAATCAACAATTTTTATAGGATATTAGCATTTTGAGGCGCTACGTCTAATATACAGGTTTTAAAATTTGGATACAAACTCTATTGATGTGTGTAAATACTTTATATGTTGATTTTTGTAGTAATATATTTTGTGGTTGAAGACTATTTTAACATGTGAATGTTGCAAAGTGGAATATTGGAAATGTGTATGTATAAATATAATAAATATACATTTGTTTTGTCCACCCTTTGCATTACATATGTTTACGAAATCAAAAGAGAGTTCTGCATTAGCTTCTGGATAATCTATTGTATATTAATATTCTCATAACAATTTTTACCCTAGGTTACCATCTGTCTAATTAATATGCCTAATTTTTTTATTAACATAAATACATGTTAGAACATTTTACTATGATGGGTTTAACGAACAACTATGAATTATGCATGCACCAATGAGTTACAACACATATATGGCTTCATAAATTTGTAGACTTTATTGAAATGAGGAATTGAAGTCATTTATGGAGAAACCAATCAAAACACTTCAAAATTGAATGCGAAACTTTCATTTGTAAAAAAACGCAATTTATATAGTAGACTAGCATTTTGAGGCTCGCGCTACGCGCGAGTTTAATACACATGTCTTAAAATTTAGATACAATCGTTATTGATGTTTATAAATACTTTACATTTTGATTTTTGTAGTAATATATTTTGTAGCTGGAGACTATTTTAACACGTGAAGGTTGCAAGGTGGAATATTTGAAATGTGTATGTATAAGTACAATAAATAAACATTTGTTTTGTCCACCCTTTGCATTACATATGTTTATGAAATCAAAAGAGAGTCTTCATTAGCTTCTGGATAATCTATTGTATACTAATAATCTCATAACAATTTTACGGTTACAATCTATCTAATTAATTTGTCTAAATTTAACATAAAGACATCTTAGAACATTTTACTATGATGGGTTTGACGAACAACAACTATGAATTGAGTTTGCAAGAGTCACAACACATACATATGACTTTATAAATTCATAAGCTTTATTGAAATGGAAAATTAAAGTCATTTATAAAGAAACCAATCAAAACACTGCAAAATTAAATGCGTAGCTTTCATTTTCTCTCTCCGTAATTTATATAGTAGATTAAATTAGATTAGATTAGATAGATTAGATATTAGATATATATATATATATTGAGATTAAGTTATTAAGATTTTATAGAGGATTAAAGTAATAGCCAAACGTGGAAAATTGCATTGATTAGGAGAAAATATAATAATTGTACGCTCAAAATAAATTTGAACATAAGTAGGGTTAGGGTGTGAATTTAGTTTGAAGCTAAGAAGTTCAAGTGGCCAGACCATTTTAAACTGATTTATCTTGAAACTTACATATTAAAAATATAAGAAAAATAATATAATTCTAGTTACATTCTTATCTATCTATAAATATTTAATTTAATTATATTTTAAAGCTTTATTCTTATTTATAAGTTATGAGTCTTATTAATAATTAAAACTCATGAAATCCTCTTAGGGTTTACGTAGGGTTGTGAATCCAGTTGAAGGTCCAGAGTGGCCATTTTGCATCATTCGACTGTACATATTAAATTGTAGTATCATTAGATAAATTAAATTGTACTGTAGTTCGTTATGGTGTTGGAGATTCAGTTATATACTGTATTCTGCAAATTTAAACGAGGGAGCACAACACAGCAAATTTAAACGAGGGAGCACAACACAGCAAATTTAAATGAGTTTGCTCACACCCTACCAACATTCAAGTATGGATTCATAATACGGCAACAACAATAACAAGGGCCCTTGCTAAATACCGCCCGGGCGTTTTCTAAATAACGCCCGGTCCCTCGCGTTCTGCGAGAGTGCGTCCCCTCGCAGAACGCGAGAGTGCGTCCCCTCGCAGAACGCGAGAGTGCGTCCCCTCGCAGAACGCGAGAGTGCGTCCCCTCGCAGAACGCGAGGGTTTTTTTTTCCCTATAAAAGGGGAAAAACCCTACTCGGCCCATTTTTACAGCCACCATAAAAAAATTCCGCCGCTCTCTTCTCATTTTACCATCTCTCTCAATTTCAACCTACTTCTTCTTCCTCTTTTCAATTCAAATCTCCATATAAGGTATGTTTCTAATACTCTTATGCTTTTTAATGTTGTTTTTAGATGAATATATGTTGTTAGTATAGAAAATTGCATATTATATGATGTTTTGATATTGAATGTTGATTTAGAAATGGTTGTATAATGGATGAAAGATGATGATTTTGAATTATGGTGGATGAGTGGATGTTGTTTTATGTTGAAATTCATTAGGGTTAGGGTTTTTGATTAGGGTTGTTGATTTTATTTAGGGTTTTGATGTTTATTTGGTAATTTACTTAAATTGATAGGTATTTTAGCTAAAATATTGAATTTTCGTCGGAAAATCTCGCCGGAAACTGTTGCCGGAAACTCATGATTGTGCAAATTGACGCAGAACGCGAGGGGTATACTCGCAGAACGCGAGGGTCATGTTACTCGCAGAACGCGAGGGTCATGGTACTCGCAGAACGCGAGTGTCATGGTACTCGCAGAACGCGAGTAATTGACAAAACTGGAAATTCTTTCCTCTTCTGCAGATTTTTATTATATACTGATTTTACTTTATATAATGTTATATTTATATACTGATTCTACTTTACATTTTTTTAGGTAATGGATCTTCCTGGACGTTCAACCCGTCGAAGAAATAGGAACGCTGTGAGAGAAAATCCACCGGTTGAAAATGCAAAAGGGAAAAGGAGAGCAAAGAATACAACACCGGTAGAGCTCTTCCCCGAGGGGCTCCCCGACGTTGATTATCGCCCCATAGAGCGGTACAGTGGTGTCCATAGTTATGCCGGGGAAGACTGTTCTGTGCCTAGTGGGATAGAACGAGCAGATACATATAAAGGGTATCGAAATGATGATTGGGACCTTTATTCTCAAGAGTCAGTTTCATGTGCACAACCGTCAACTCAATGGGCACCACAATCAACTCCATATGAACAATCGGGTAGCTGGGACAATTTCATTCCTCAGTATGCTGTAGTGGAAGTTGGACAAGGGTGGGGTGGACAAAGTTGGGTCGGTGGACAAGGGTGGGGAGGTGCATTTGGTGAGGGAAGTGTTCCTGAAGACATGGGTCAAGGAAGTGGACAAGCTTGTTCTTCTTCTTACAATCCTCAACCAGAACCGATGGAACAAGAGTACCAGGATGAAGGTGTTGGGGAAGAACACGAAGAAGAAGGTGATGATGATGATGATGATGATGAAGAAGAAGAAGAAGAAGAAGAAGAATTGGTCCAGAAACCAACAAGAAAGAGGAAGTCCAAGAAGAATGAGCCAAAGTATGATCCTGAGCTCACTCATGCCACACCTGGCGGTCCAGAAGATCCCGAGTTGCTTAAGGGATTTGAAGCACATGTGGCGTTCCACATCCAGAAAGGGGAGGTAATTTACTAATTTATTGATTTTCTGCATTTTTAATACATTAACAGAAATTCTGCAGAATTATCAGAAAATGCAATTTCTGTGCATTTTCTCGCAGAACGCGAGGAGTGGCATACTCGCAGAACGCGAGGATGTTACTCTTCGCAGAACGCGAGAAAATGCTTGGTTTCTGCAGAAGCTGATAATTCTGCAGAAACTGTATTTTTTGTAAATTTGGCCTGCAGTGTGTAATTTTGTATTTTTCTGCAGTTGAAAGGTCCGATGAAGCCACAACAACGGACAAAGCAAAGCAGTGATTGGCCATTGGACAACGATGACTGGTCAGAGATTCCCGGTGCTGTTGGATTGTCAGATCTACCTGACATGATGTACGAAGCAATCGACTATCCGTTGATTGAAGCGTTCATCGAACGATGGCAACCGGAGACTAACTCATTCCACCTCCCTTGTGGTGAGATCACTATTGGCCTTCTGGATGTACATATGATTTTAGGCCTACCTATAGAAGGGAAAGCGCTCTCCAAAGTTGGTTGTTGTGGAGGTCCAATCCAAGTTCCTTGAACTAGGTGCCAAATCTCTTTGACCTTAGCTATCATCAAATCTCTTACTTCCCTCCATAAGTGTTGGTTGTCATGCAATTCATGAGCTATTGCTCTAAATCCACAATTTCCATCTCCATTTACCTCAAACCAACCATTCACATGGGTGCGCATTGACGCGGGTATGTGAGACTTGTACTTGCCAATCACCTTAATCTTTGGTTTCTTGAATGTTTCAGAATTAGAAGCATTTTTTTGCTTCTTTGGGGGTGTTTCTTCCAAATCTCTAGCATCCATCTCAACATTAGTGTGCTCCCATGCAGACGGTCTTCTTTGCGTTGACCTAGGTTGTTTGTTAGGAGCTCCGACTGGACGACCTCCGGTGTGCTTTGAAATAGCCGGCTCTTTTAGAGGAGTATTTACTTTCCCAATGTCTAAAACAGTTTGTGCACACTTTTCTTGATCATGGGGGCACAATTTCGGAAACGTTTCCTCATAGAAAGTCTGAAAAAGACGCCTTGCCACCTTACTCTTAACTTCCAGTATGCCGGGAACATCAACTTCTTCCAAACTCAAAGTACTCCAGAAAGGGTGCAACTCTGATACTCTTAGTGGTCTTTGCTCCTTCCAATGTCTTACAATCTGATGAACACACATCAACCCATCTCTAATCTTGATCCCGCAGCTACAAAACATATTAAAGTGCGCACCTAATCTCTCCCCCTTCGTGTATTCCTTAAGCAAAAATTCTATGCATTTGTAAGAGACTTTGAACTTCAAGACTTTAAACAAGTCGGCCCCTTCAACAACTGTGAAGCTCTTATTCAAACTCTCGGTGAAAGACACAGTAATCTCCTTAAGTTGGTTCTCCGCCATTGTTTTGTATTCTTTGAACATTGTGTCTAGCCTAGCATTTCCACTTGACAAGTATGACTTAAGACATGAATGTGCTCCTTCAACTCTAAAATGTTCGAAAAACAATAAAATGCAAATACAAATCAGAACCTGTGGATCCTTCTGTAATGTGTAACTCCTCGCGTTCTGCGAGGTGTGTACACCTCGCGTTCTGCGAGTTCATACATTGTTCCAGGATCTTTGCATTCGAAAATGCATCAACACTGAATCAAGGAATTTACTCGCGTTCTGCGAGGTTGTATGCCCTCGCGTTCTGCGAGGTGTGCATTACAGAACCTCTTTTTATCATATGTAGAAGGTAGACATAAATAACAGAACATACCTGTTTGTTGTGTTATTCCCGAGAGTGAAGACATTATCCGTCCATGCTGAAACAAGTCTTTCTTTGTAACGGTTTAGCCAATTCGTTCTCACGTACTTCAATACGGTTGGATAAGCTCGCCATTCGTCCTCAAGTTTCTTCAAAGTACTCTTGTAATCTTCTTCAGTGGTTTGTTCGAACACGTTATAATAATCATTTGAAATATTAACCCCCAATGCTTGTGTGCCCATAGCTATCTTGGCTCTCGCCTCTATGTTCTTCCTTACATGTCGCCTACATAAGAGAAACTTTGCATTTGGCCATAACTTGTCTGTTGCATTCATAAGAGCCATCTCACGGTCAGTGACGAAGCAAGTAGGCGATGCTCCTATTCTCAAATACATCGTCTGCAGCTGCTGCAACGCCCATAAATAACTATCCTCGCTCTCAGCCTCTAACCATACCCCGCACACAACAAAATTCTTCCATGTAGAAGTCAAACCGACTATCTCCAGGAAGGGAACATTGTACCTGGAACCAAAATACAGTAAGATAAATACAACATAAAAACAGAATGATAAATACTTACCTGTTCGTGCTATAAGTCGAGTCCATCAAAAGGACATATGGAAACGCCTTTAAGAGTTTCATTGATTCGGGGCTAGCAAAGAACAAGTCGCCTATTAACGAAGGGTTCGTTGCACTTGGCCTATACTCCATGAAGTAGTTGCTCTCTTTGCATTGGTGAAAGAATTCTTGAACCACGGTTCTACCTTCCATTTCCTCTTCCCTTATATGTCTTACCAAATTGTACACTTGGTTCTTCTTTGTGCAACTTCCGGGATCCTTGTTTATCTCAGTGTAAATCTGATTTGGAGAACAATGTGAAAGTACCATCTCACGAACCTTTTTCTTTTGATCCGGGGTTGGCCTCCCGGCAAATGCATTCCCGACCAAACTATCTCCAATAGGATGGTTGTGCAAACCACAAACAACCACTAATCTCCAATTCTCTTCAACCCGGTTCTCCATGAGCTTCAACTGAAATTTACACCCCGTTTTCTTGCTCTTTGTGTTTGATCTAACACCGACACCTTTAGGCCTATGGCTTCCCCCTTTCTCACAAATGATTTGAATCTTACCACTTTGCCCCAGTTTAGCTGGTACAGTCCTTCCAATAGAGATCATAAACTTGTGTTGCTTTGCAACATTCAAAGCCCACAAATGACCAATCTCCTTAGAGGCAAACACTTGCTCCGTAGTGAAATATTCCGAATAATCCCTAGAAACAACCTCTTCCTCACATACGGGACTATCAAACTTTGGTGCAGTGCGTAAAGAGGGAAGAAAACACATCTCCTCTCCTACGTTTGTTGGTGGGTTAGCAAATTGTGAATCAAACGCATCATAGCTTGTTGGCACCTCATATGTACATGGCAATTCATAAGTAGATGGCACGGGCAACTCATAAGTAGATGGCACAGGCAATTCATATGTAGATGGCACATGTTGTTCATATAAAGATGGTTGATGATAATATCCAAAGTCGTCAATCCCTAAATCAAATGACGGTGGCGAAACGGGCACCGTATTCCGCGAGGGGTAGGTGTAGTCATTCAACTGGATTGCATTCAATCCAGTGAACAAAGAAAAATTCACCTATACACAATGCTTCTGTTAATACTCTGTAATGTGCAACTTCTCGCGTTCTGCGAGGGAGGCACTTCTCGCGTTCTGCGAGTGGCTTCCTCTCGCAGAACGCGAGAAGTTGCTATTTCCTGAAACTAGTTATTGAACGGGATAATTTAACATAACATGAGTTCCTACATTCAAAACCATAAAAACCCTAAAAACATGAACACATCTAAGTTTTTGACATTATATGCAAAAGTCATCTCTTCAACACTTACCACTACTACTAGATTTAACATGAAATACAACATAATAAGTTCATTTTAGCTCTTAATGGTGCAAAACAAATTAAAATTCAAAAATTAAGTAAGAACATTACCTCATTTGAATGGTAACTTGATGAACCACCATCTTCATTCCCTCCTTTGTTGAATTCCTCTTCATCTTCCATTATTTTAGGTGTTTTTAGAGTGTTTTGAAGTTTTAAGGTTTTGAAAATGGGTTTTAATGGAGGGTGAAAGAGGTGAAAGATGATAAAAAGAGGTGTTAGGGTAGGGTTAATAGGTGTTACGGAATACTTAAAATAAGGGGGTAGTTATTATAGTTAGGTGGGGACAAGACATGTAGTAATGGCGCACAACAACGTCAATCTGACATGCTAAGCTCGCGTTCTGCGAGGACACGTACACTCGCGTTCTGCGAGGACACGTGCACTCGCAGAACGCGAGATTAGCATGCATGTAATTAACCTAATTTTTTTGCTAATCTCGCAGAACGCGAGTGTACGTGTCCTCGCAGAACGCGAGTGACCCGGCGTTGTTTGAATAAAGTGTCGGGCGGTATATAAGAATTGTGTAACAATAGTCTATTGGATTGACCCATCTAAACTGTATATCTGAGGATGGTTCAATCCGAATATTCTCTCGAACAACCCGCTAAAATATAGTAGAAAAAAATATAAACGATGACAAACCAGAGAAATAGATGTAAAAGAAATGAGATCCTCTGGAACACGTATCATATCCCTCAAAAACACCTATCATAGATTCAATACGAGACAAAAAACGAGATCTTTTCTAATGACCTCCATCCAATTATTTTTAGGTCTCCCTCTTCTCCGACGAAACTGTACATCAGCTAACTCCTCACATTTACGCACAAGCGCATTAGAAGGCCTCTGTTGCACGCGCATGCTAAATCAACCTAGTCACTCTAACTTTTCCCCGGATAACTTCGTTTCAGATTCTTATTTAGCCTCTCATCTCAACTACCATCAACCTCTACTCGATCATGCGCCTTAGTTATCGGACAATATTATGCACCATACAAAAGGGTTGCTGGTTGGATCAGTGTCGAATAAAATTTTCCCTTTATCATGAGAGGAACCATATTTGTCACACAACAGTCAAGACGCTCCTCTCCATCTAAGCCAACCTGATTGAACTCTATGTTGTAAATCCGCATCTATACCTCCGTTACTCTGCATAATCAAGCTGAGGTACCCGAAATTCTCTCTGCCTTCTGAACAATATGCTCCCTGAAACTCTCTCTGAACAATATGCTCCCCTAACATCACTTCTATATACCGTCAAAATAGAAAATGAAAACGTTGGACTCATTTCAGCCCTCATGGATGGGGCCCTTGCAATACATTACGACATTAAGGTTGCTATTCAGCAAGGTATCTCAGTTATTGAGTTCGAAGGTGATAGTTTCCGCCTCATTAATTTCACAAACTGTATTTCAGATTGTGTGGAAAATCTGACATTTTAGTTGATTTGCGACAATTTACTATTGAATCTCACGTATTTTTGATAGTTTTTGTGTGGTCGACCTTATAGCTATGTCACCACCACCCGAGTCTACACCATTTCTAGATATTTTCACATCTCATCTTTCTTGTAGGACGGTTTCATTCTACACATAGGAATCTCTATTAATGCTTTTTTATATTATAAATAAATAAATGAGTTTGAGCTAACATAAATATCTTCTTCATGTGCAACTTCGTCTTTCTCTTCCTATATGTAGTACACTCACCTTAAGAGTCTGCCACGTCTATGGCTACATTTTGTTTTCCTCTAAAAGTAATTAATTGGGACCCTTGCAAGTTGCAAGCAACATGATTGTCTTGTTTTTGTCGAATCAACATGATTGTTTGTTTGGAGATATTACTGTATATAGGATTCTGCTAAGCAATCTTCTTATTGGTCCACTTGGAAACTATTTAAATTGATTGATATTATTAGAAATATAATGATTGTGATTATCTTCCTTCATAGATAATTTAAATGTAACTATAGTGCTATGTTTTTTAGGACACATGAGGACTGGTTATAGGGATCGGACGGATTATCCTAATCCTAATATATTAAAAATTTAGATGTTTGGAGTAGTAAATTTCACCACAAACTCATAAATGCCTCCTTTTTAATTTTTGTTAAATTCATAATTAATTATCTTTCATTACTCTCATCCAATTTTTATTAGCTTGATTATCTTAAAAACTCCAATGACGTTTTACGCAATGGAACCATCGAGCGGAAAGAGGTCTTTAAACTATGTTTTATCAAACCTTAAAAAATATGGGTCTTTACAAACAATACGACAATGTTCTACTAAAAGAAAAGGAATCGCGCGTAGCGTAAAATAGAAAAGAAGAGTTCAATATGGAGAGGAAATACCAAAGATAAGTACTCTATCTGTCTAAAAATATAAGTCTTCAGTCTCTGGTCTTCATGGATAACTGACTATCTCCTCGAAGGTTCGAGTATTTGGATTGAACAAGAGTCTTCGTCAACAAGCTGGTGTTGGCACTCTATTGTTGGTGTCAAGGATGATCTTCTAAGCACTTGCAATAACAACACCAACAATACTATCTCCACCATGACAAACCCCAACGTTTTGTTTGGGGTGCTCTCCACATTCCTCGATGTAGCTTCACCTCTTGGATTTCTCTTCATCAAAGACTGCGTAGTCATTGCAAACAATCTTTTTTGGCTTTGCAACGCCTCTTCTGAAGAAATTGAAAATCACATCTTCTCTGCGTGTTCTTACTCCAATTATGTGCTTGATGGGGTCCTTAAATGGCTTCAAATATATTATGCCTCTAATTGGATTATTGGCTAAAGCCGATTTATCTAATTCTGATATTATTCGTCGATTTGGGCGTATATGTAGAAATATTTTGCATTATTACAACAAATCTTCAAAAAAGGAGAGTTTGTATCATATAAAGTATATACTTCGACTTTCTTGTGCTACAACGTTGGCTCGTAAATATAAAAGCACTGACACGGTTTTATGAAAGATTAAGTTCAGAATTTTTTATTTAGGAAGAAAAAGTTCTTTCTTTGATCTTATCAAGAGATTCTTATATATACGTCACAAAGGTTATATAGAATACGCATTTGGTATTTGGATTGTTTTTGTATTCATGATTTGACCAGTTATAATTATTGATGTTTAATCTTTATTATGAAACTATCTAACTAAATGTAGAAATTCTAGTGAATATGATAAATAAAAAATGAATCAAGGTCCACTATGAAACGTTCATGTAGTAGGGTTTGAATCAACTGAGTATTCAACTTTTCATTTAGGAAAGTAACGGAGTTTTAGATGTGTACATAGGAAAAGTTGTGTGCAAAGAAAACTGCAAGCACGGCTTGGGGAGGGTTTTTTCTCATATTATTTTGTATTTAATAAAGAAAATATCCACTCCATTCGACTAGTTCCGGGTTTGACCCCCCGAGCAACCCATATGAATTCTCTTATACAAGACATATATGTATCCCACTTTTTTTTATTAATTTAATTCATTTATTCATAAACATTAATTTTTTTGATGGACCTAGATTTATATTGGTTGACATGGGCATATAAGTCGTGTTATACCGTCGAATAACAAGCCTTCGATTATCTAATTCTAATCGAGTATAGATTATATAGAATTTGTTCTCTTGGGAGTCCGTGATGATTAAGTGAAATAGACAAAGATTGTTTTACCATGACTGCAGTTATAGAGAATCGCGAAAGCGAAATCCTATTTGGTCGTTTTTGTAAGTGGATAACCAGTACTAAAACCATCTTTACATTGGATGGTTTGACATTTTGATGATCCCTACTTTATTGACCGCAAATTCTGTATTTATTATAGCCTTCATTGTTTCTCCTCCAATAGATATTGATGGTATTCGTGAGCGTGTTTCTGGATCTTTTCTTTACGGGAACAATATTATTTATGTGCTATTATTCCTACTTCTGCATCTATCAGTTTGCACTTGTATCCAATATGAGAAGTTGCATCTGTTGATGAATGGTTATACAACGGTGGTCCTTATGAGCTAATTGTTCTACACCTTTTACTTGGTGTAGCTTGTTACATGAGTTGGAGTAGTTAGTTTCTGTCTGGATATGTGCCCTTGGATTGTTATTGCGAATTCCGCTCATGTTGCGGACTTGCAACTGCTATTGCTGTTTTCTTGATCTACCCAATTGGTCAAGGAAGTTTTTCCGATGGTATGCCTCTAGGAATTTGTTGTACTTTCAACTTCATGATTGTATTTCAAGCTGAACACAACATCTTTATGCACCCATTTCACATGTTAGGCGTCGGTGGTGTATTTGGTGGCTCTCTATTCATTGTTATGCATGGTTCTTTGGTAACCTCTAGTTTGATAAAGAAACAAAAAAAAAAACAAATATGCTAATGAAGGTTACATATTTGGTTAAGAGGAAGAAACTTATAATATATTAGCTATTCATGGTTATTTTGGCCGATTAATCTTCCAATATGCTAGTTTCACACTACTACAAAAATGGGAAAATATAGCGTGACAAATAACCCGGGCGTGTATCGCACGAGTTATAAAGTCGTCAAAAAAAGAAATTTTCATATATAACCGGAACGTTACCAAATCCGGGTTATTTGTAACATAGAAGATGATTAAATAACGGCGATCCCTATCTGGACGCCATTTTTCTGCTATTTGGACGCGGTTTTGCACGGCTACATTAGCCGATCAACTATTGCACGTCTAACTTAAGCGAGCAAGGGTAAAACCGTCAGAATTGGAAAATATTCTCAAATCTTGGACGCCTATATTAGCCGTGGTATCCGAAAATGATTTTTGAAACAAAAAGATAAATGTTATTGGGAAAATATTAAAAAAATAGAAATATCGTAGCACGGATAATATAGCCGAGCTGTTGTTTTAGGTCTTCTTCCCCGCTCATTCCCAGTCTCGTGTACTGAACTTCTTCCAATTTCCGATTTCCGATTTCGGGCAATTCGAGTTGTTGTTTCCGATTTCCGGTCGTTTTTCTTCCAATCTCCGTCCACATTTCTTTAGGCGCTTCATTTCCTTCCGGTTTTCCGTCCACAATTCATGAAATAATGGAGTCCGGTGGAGGGGAAATTCTGGTGACTGCTATGTCGGGTGGAGCTCATGGCGGTGGAGAGGAGTTGGGTTTGCAGGTGGAGATTACAGAGGATGGTTTTAGGGTGGGGGAAGTTAGGGTAGAGGTGGCCCCTGATTCTGCTGGTGTCGGGATGGTGGCCGAATCAGGACAGGCGGATGGGATTTCGGAGTCGATCGAGACATTGTCGGAACCAGCAGGCGAACGTGAAGGTGTAGGTATGTTAATGGTTGATTTGATATTCTTGTATCTGAGAAATGAATGGAAATTGTGGGTTACAAGTGATGTGTTACAAGTGCTAATGTTCAATGTATAATATGTATCATATATGTATAATAATGATACAAAGGAATTGCGTATTGTGTGTAAATGTTCAGTATATGTAGATATCTGTTTTGTTTTTATTACACAACAAGATATATGTTTGCAAATTTGCTTGTTGGCCACTATTTGTTTCCTATTTTCATATGTAGTACTGTATATAGTTACAAAATGCAGAATGATTTATGCAAGAACTCTATTTCTGGTTTAGATCAAGAGTCATATATGGAATGGAAACTTGACAAATCTTCCCCTCTTATTTTCATCCCAAATTTGACAACATGTTCTCTAACTAGTTTTAATAGAGAATGAATGGAAAATTTTTGGTCTGGATGTAAATTGAATAGATTCGGGTTATTTCGATGGTGTAGGGCTTTCTTCGACAATGGTGATAACAGAGGCTACAGATCAATTGCAATTTGTTGGTGGCGCTAGAAAACGGGCAACCCGATCGACTATCGCTCAGGACGTGAATGCCGACGTGACTCCATCACCCGTAGGCATCTTCCAGGTATGTAATCTGATTTCGCTTTAAAGATTATAATAAGTTCTAATCGAATAGATTTATTAATGATATAAAAAAAACCGTCTTAATTACATATAATGTCTTTATAGAATATTAGATTATAATAAGTTCTATTTGTTTTGTTTTGCATTATTGGATATTATGATATGTTATAAAATTAGAATATTAGAATTTATTAGAAATTCTAAATCCCTAAATTATGATATTATGATATGTTTTGTTTTGCATTATTGGATATTATGATATTATGATATGTTATAAAAGGAATATCGAAAAAAACGAATAATACAAATCAGAAGTAATATTTTTATAACAAGAAATAAAATTAATAATTTAGGCGGTACGAAACGTTGTGGGAGACTCTGCTGGGTTTACTTTTCCAGCTCCTGTAGCAGAAAGGCGTCCTCCGGCTGTAACGGTCATTAGCGATAACGATCGCACGAGATCCACTTCAGTAGGAGCACAAATAGAGGCAGCTGCACAGACACCAGTTATTGAGCCGACCACTGCACAAACGTCAAATTCTGAGCCAGCGGCTACTAGGCATACGCCGGATAGAGCTCCTCCTCGGAGAGGCGTTTCAGCTGCTGTACGTAGTAGGGTTGCAGCTAATGCACGTAGTACACCAGCAGCTAATGCAGGTAGTACACCTGCAGCTACTTTACAAGCAGATTTGTTTGGGGAAGATCAGGGCCAGGGTGACAACATGCCGGACGTCTCGTCTGGTGATGAGATGGACGTTGACGTTGACGTGGAGGCGGAGTTGCAACGTGAAGATGCAACTCCTATACAGGGACGATTCGCTGTACAGTATACTCCGATCGTACGTGTTGATCAGATCGCACAGACACAGGATGATTCGGTTTTAGAGACACATGATTTGGCGATGGATGACAGTATGCCATCACCGTCCACTTATATTTGTGATGAGCGCTCCTCACCTGTTTCGACACCTCCCCATTCACCTCATCGAGTAGCGACACCTCCCCATTCACCTCTTCGACATCCGACCGATGGTGTCCCCCCTCCTCCACCTCCAGCAGATGATGCAGTTTTTTCGGGACCTAGTACATGGTACCCAGACGGAGGTCCTCGCTATGGTCTCATCCTTACCTCATATCAGACACACATTGCCAGAGCTATATGGGACGACACCCCTCGAGATGTCCCTCCTCTTGATATTCAGCCTCTACTCCCTCCTCTTCCTGTTCGCAGATATAGGAGAACTCGAGCTCAGATGGAAGCTGATGAGGCTGCTGCTCAGGCTGCTGCTGAAGCTACTGCTGAAGTTGTTGCTCAGCTTGCTGCTGAGGTTGTTGGTGCTCCTGTTGAGGCTCCTCCTGCTGCACCTCCAGATTTGGTAAATGAGCCCCATGATTTTACTAAAGATAAAGTTTTATTTTTATTTTTCATAACTAAATAAATTTTGTGATTTTGCAGACGCGTAAGGTTCTTAAGATCTACACACATGCTGGCTACACCAGTCCGTACGAGCGGTATATTAGACACGAGCCTGGTTCATGGTTCGAGATAGCACAACGTAGTGCTCTTACGCATCTTCGAATTCTAGGCACGGGAGCAGTTGATTGTGTATTGATTTCAGCCTTTGCAGAGAGATGGTACCCCGAAACTAACTCATTCCATTTTCCATGGGGCGAGATGACCATTACCCTTCACGATGTTCTCGAGATTCTAAGTCTACCTATAGACGGGAGGAGTTGTACTTTACCACCGAGTGTGACTGAAAATAGGGTGAGAGATACGATAGCTACAGTGCTTGAGGTGGATAGGAAAAGAGTGAACAACTGGATTACGGGAGGCGGTATTCCTATGAAGTTAGTTGCAGATGCGATGGAGGCGATGATGAAAGCATAGCAGAGGGACGAGGAGTTGGTCGCGTCATTGTATTTGTGGTATCTTCTCGCCACGACATTGTTGGTGGACAAGTCGACCAACAAGCTCAAGCACTGGATACTAGGTCTTGTTTTGGATCACTCGTGTACAAACAATATCGCTTGGGGAGCTGGCGTCTTGACGCACCTGTATCGGAACTTAGGACAGGCGTCTCGACGAAATGCGATGACCATGGCTAGCTGTGGAATATTGTTGAGGGTAAGTCAATGTAGTTTGATTATTTAATTTAAAAGAAACGCTATTAGTTTCTTTTTTAATTTGTGTTGTTTGTTCGTATTCTACAGTAATGGATATGGGCTTATTTTCCCCATTTCCGTGGACACTACATCATGGACCCTGCTGCCCAGCTTTCTGATGCTAGAGCTATTAGGGATGGACAAGAGGTCCCACAAGGCAAGAATGCCGAGCGTTTGATCTGCATACGCCGCTTGCTTGACAAGATTAGATACGAGGAGGTAAAATGTTTTGTTCACTATTTCATTTTCATTTGTAATTACATTATCCATCTCATAACTTCTTTCTTTTTGTATCACAGATTCAGTGGTTCCCTTTTGCTAGGGTCGACTTCCGTAGATTGGAGTATGCATCATCTCTTTTCAGAGGCATCTTACGTCTCATGCCTATTCAGGAGCCGTACCACCCGGACCATTGTCTTCGACAATTCGGCCATGTACAAATGATCCCAGAGGATCTACCACTACATCCTAGCAGGGTGACTCGGTTGAACAACCTCAGCCACTACAACGTGGAATTTGCAGAGTCGATGTTAGGGGCGTGGGATGAAGTGCCTAGGCCGTTGTTTCAGATTCAGCAGCCGAGAGCCTCCTACTTCTGGGCAGTTACCGAGGACTATTTAGATTGGTTGGATGACTACTCCCATGTGTTAGTGGATCCAACATCTATTAGGCAGGATCGACCAACTGGCCCTATCCGTCCCACTCCATCTGTTGACACACTTGCGGTATGTTTAAATAGTTTATTTCTTGATTATCATTATTTTTGTTGATATATATCATCTCTAATATAATAACATTATGAATGCAGCGGAACCAGATGGTAGCGACTGAGATTCGAGGTTATTTAGAGAGGCCGATGGATGTGGTTGTTACCCAAGAGCAGATTGATGATATGATGAGGCGTCTGCATAATATGTTAGTAGACGAGCATATTCCGATGGCTCCTCCTCCTCCACGTGCATGTCAGAGGTTGTTTCGAGATTCTGTATTTGAGCGAGGTCAGGGTAGCGGTAGTCGGGGTGGTGGGGACAATGACGCTTCCGGTAGTCAGGGTGGTGGGGACGGTGAGGGTAGCGATGCACGACTAAGTTAGGAGTACTATCACGTGGTATTTTGGATTATCGTTTGCATTTTGGATTAGTTGTAATGAACTTCAATGACAAACAACAACACATAAGTATCTTGTATGCGTGTTTGAACTTTTGTTTTCACACAAACAACACCTACTCATCTAAACACATATATAGGAATTAGGAATTGATCTAGCTTGATAAGAAAAAAAAAAATCTATAGAAGTTCTTAATAGTGCAGCAGGTGGAACTCTCCTGTCTTGCAATATCCTTCACTTAAAACTAGGCAATATCCTTCACAAATGGATAAAACTAGGCAAACATGAAACAATTGACATTACACATTCAAAGGAAAATACATTACACATTACACATTACACATAGCGACAGTTGCTCCAATCTGAGGCATCTTTAACAAGCTTCGTACCGCACAACTGCAAATAAGGAAATAACATAAGTGAGGCAATACAATCTGAGGCAAAAACAAAACAGTACATGAAATTAGATGAGGCTTTCACTGTGTACAATACATGAAATGTAATTTCATGTATTGTGGCATATGGGCTTGCAGCATTCAACAGGAACTGAAACCAAAAGGATGAAGGAGATAGGAGGAAGAGTGCACGCCTAATTGAAGCAGAATCTCTTGAGGAAACAATTATGTTCTCAGAATCTCTAACACATTGGACTTATTTCCGAATCACTTCCCACTCGATCAACAACCCACTTGTTATCTTTTCTTTGACTCTTCATTGTCAATCCATACAGTTCAGTCATATTGCCAATTTCACCTTTCAATTTTGGCCCCAACAGACTATACTCAACCTTATCAGTATCTTGGCACATAGGAGCACTTTATGTAACTCTAGAATTTCATTACTCTATCACCTTAATTATTTTGCCCCACTTATGATTAGTAGCTCACGCCACCAACTCTTGCTTACTCTGCCACCCATTCAAGTATACTGTACCATTTATTATCTGGCTGCAGTCTCATACTTTGCTCTTCATACTTATAAACAACAGGAGACTGATAATAGCTTCTCAACATCTCAGTGGCCTTTCTTTTTAAGGCTTAAGGATTCATACAAGATTAAAAGCTTTAACATTATTTACTGGCATGTGCTTTTCTCCAGGAAAATCAATTGTTAAAATCTTGCTCATGTTCTTGAAAGTGTCTCTATCAGGACAAATTATTATGATCCTACTACCAGTTCTCATACTCTGAATGGACAAATGATGAATCCCTATATCTTTTTCCTTAACACTTTACATCAAAATCTTAATATTCGAATCATAAATTCATATGGCAATACTTTTATGCACACTAGTGCTGTTGGGATCCATATTCTTTTTGACATTATAGCTTTTTTGCCTATTTGCTGGCCTACCTGGCATGCCTACTCCTTCTTACTCTATCTAATCTAGTTGCTATACTCTATTCTTTAAATTTTACAATAAATCATCATGACATGCAGTCTTTGAAACATGAGCAAAGTAGATATTACTGTCAATCTTAACAACAATAAAGTAATCAAGCAGTTTGACATAATCACCATTGAAGCAATTAGAAGAATTCAAAACCACAGAGGGATAACCTAATTGAAGAACTGAGAAAAATCTCATTCAAAACCACGGAAGATTAAATATGACAGCAACAATCTTGTTCTAACCTAATTGTGCTAACCTAATTAATTAAATATGACAGCAACAAGTCATAAGTCCCCACATCCCAACATCCACAATCTTGTGCTAACCTAATTAAACAATGTCTTATTAATAAAGTCGACAGTTAGCAAAATCAACCATTGCCAATGAAGGGATTTCATTAAACTGCTAATCTCATCAATTGTCCAAACAGAAAGAGCATACATAATAATATAATCATAGTTAATGAAATCTGGGATCCTTAGGCATATTAGAGCAATTAGAAGAATTCAAAACCACAGAGGGATAACCTAATTGAAGAACTGAGCAAAATCTCATTCAAAACCACAATTCCAAAATCTCCATACAGAACTACAAGTTAAAACAACACACCCTAAACCCTATAGTCATAGAAGACATAAGCTATTAATTATCACATACAATAAAAAGATCCACGCAAAAAAAGAAAGAAGAAACTGAACCACCAAGAGCTTACTTCTGCGAGTTCGTTTCTTGTAGAGAATGCGGTAGCCACAGTGACAGCACTTAAATACATCACCAGGCTTAATTTCTTTCTCTTTACCACAATCTGTTCACCAAAAAAATGCAGACCAAACTTGAATCAAAACGGGAATCAAAAAAATCTGAACAAATCCCCCTCACCACCTCCCCTCTAGGTCAAATTTCACTCCCCAATCCCTCCCCGAAAGCTCAGTTTCACTCGTTAAAGAAGGAGATTTTGACGAACTTACCTTCACAGATGTAAAGAACAGGCTTAGGCTGTGGATCCATGGCGACGAATTGAAGAGTCCTTGAAGGCGACTTGCAGAGAGATAGGAAGAGCTGTGAGAGAGGAATTTTTTAGGGTTGAATGTTGTTGTCACCCGTCTTTTAGGGTTGAGAATGAATGGAAGGAGATAGGAGGAAGAGTGCACGCCAAAAATGAGAAGCTGAATACAAGGATCTCCATTCTTAGTCGTAGATTAAAAAGAGGATGGATGGTTGAGATTAATGGCTGAGATTAATGGCTGAGATTAATATACATTTTTGGTTAAATTAAAGTTTTAGATTTCAAATAAAAAAAATGTAACGTTTTTTGGTTAAATTTAAGTTTTAGTTTTCAATTGTAAAACATAAGTTTCAATTGTAAATAAATGCAACTTTGAATGTTAGTAATAAACGCAACTTTGATTAATATAACATTGGTTTTGATTTCATAAGTTTTGATTTCAAAGTTAGTAATATTCAAACTAATGTTCAAGATAACATTGGTTTTGATTTCAAAGTTAGTAATATTCAAAGTTAGTAATATTTCAAAGTTAGTAATATTCAAACTAATGTTCAAGATAACATTGGTTTTGATTTCAAAGTTAGTAATATTCAAAGTTAGTAATATTTCAAAGTTATTAATATAACATTGGTTTTGATTTCATAAGTTTTGATTTCAAAGTTAGTAATATTCAAAGTTAGTAATATTTCAAAGTTAGTAATATAACATTGGTTTTGATTTCATAAGTTTTGATTTCAAAGTTAGTAATATTCAAAGTTAGTAATATTTCAAAGTTAGTAATATAACATTGGTTTTGATTTCATAAGTTTTGATTTCAAAGTTAGTAATAAACTAATGTTCAAGATAACATTGGTTTTGATTTCAAAGTTAGTAATATTTAAAAGTTAGTAATATTTAAAAGTTAGTAATATAACATTGGTTTTGATTTCATTGGTTTTGATTGAAACTAATCAATGTTACGAGATAGTAACTTTCATTTCAACTCTTTTTATCCGGTTTCTTTCATTTCAACATTAAAACATTATTTCTTTCCATTTCTTTCCATTTCTTTCATTTCAACATTTCAACATTATTTCTTTCCATTTCTTTCATTTCAACATTAAAACATTATTTATTTCCATTTATTTCATTTCAACATTAAAACTTTCCATTTGCGCGTCTATAGTAGGCGTTCTATACCCTAAACCCTTCAACTCGATTTCCTCCTCCTCCTCTTTCAACTTTCTTTCGTCAGAGGCTCTCATTTGCATCCCGATGTGGCACGCCTAAAATAGGCGCTCCATACCCTAAACCCTACGGCTAAATTAGCCGTGCATCACATAGTGTTTTCCAGACTTCAAAACTAGGGTTTGCGCCGCTTTCGACTTCATTTCCTTCTCTTCCCATTTCTGCACCTCCGGCCTCTCTCGCAATTTCATTCCGCCTCCTCTCCTCCTCATCTCGTCATCTCCTCCTCTCCTCCTCATCTCCTCATATCCTCCTCTCCTCCTCATCTCGTCATCTCCTCCCACGTTTGCTCATGAAGACTTCTGGTTTCACTTCCAGACGTCTGTTCAGCCGAAACCACTTCATTCAAAATGGACGGAGGAGCAGTCCTCTGCAGCTCAACTTCCCACGATGACGCACCACTCCGAGCGCTACTACATCGACTTCGAGCGCTACTGCAGCTCAACTTCCCACGACGACGCACCACTCCGAGTAATGTTGTCTCCTTCACTCTACCTTCACTCTACGTTTTTAAAGGAATTTTTAAAGGAATTGAGTCTCCTTCACTCTACCTTCACTCTACGTTTTTCCATCTTCTACATATGAGCTGAACTTCTGCCTGTCTTGAATTTCTCTGCTATTGTTTATTAATCAACCTATTATGGTTATAATTGCTTCTAGAGGCTGTATCACTACAAAAAAAAAGAACTTGGGACTGTTATTTTAGGAATTGAGTTTTTAAAGGAATTGTTTTTAAAGGAATTGCTTCTATGTGTACATGCCTTGTCCAAATTCTGATGTTAGTTTTCTGTCATTGTAGGTTTGCTTCTATTGTATAAGTTTTTTTTAAAGGAATTACTTAAATATAATATCAAGAACATTGGTTTCAGATATAAACTAAATTTTAGTTGCATTTGTGCATCAACTAAATTTTAGTTGTCTAATTTCTGCAGATTATGATGTTTTAGCTGCATTTGTGCAACAACTAAATTTTAGTTTCTGCAGATTATGATGCTTCTTTTGTTGTTTGATAGCTCGTCGCCTGACTCTCTCTCATCATTCGACAACGATGAGGACATCCCCATGATCGAGCATCAATGCCATTGTCATGAACAAGTACAGACGTTTACAATGGACGGTAGGGACCCTGCCAACTATGGGAGGCGCTTCTATGGTTGCCGCCGCCTTAGGCTCGACCCCGGAGCATGTACTTTCATCCAGTGGTATGACCCCCAGTATTGTATGAAAACTGGTAAGCTTATTAAAAAGCTGGTCGTGCAGCATGAGAAGCTGAAGGAAGACTACAGGCAATTGGAAAAACATGAGAAGTGGCTCCATAAAAATTATCAAAACATGCTGAGGAAATTGAAGGCCTTAGCTTTGGAAGTTATTGGTATTCTCTGAATTTGTAGTTTCACCTGTTTTTCTGAATTATGGTTTGTGGTTTAATGTACTGGTTTGAAGACTTTAAGTTTGTGTTGTAATCGACTATCTTAATGTTTGTTCTGAATTATGGTTTGCAGAATTTCTATCTACAACAATGAAACCAAGATATGTTCTGAATTATGGTTTGCAGAATTTCTATCTACAACAATGAAACCAAGTAGCATAGAGGTAGACAAACATTGGATATACAATTACAAATGTATAGTGAGGCCATGCATAAAGATCACTGAAAGCGCATAACAAAAAACCCATGGAATGAAACCAAGGACCGAAATCCATACATGATAAAACCTGGAGAAAAATAATAAAAGATTCCTATAGAACTTGGCATATTTCGACTATAAAACTAGATATAGTAATCTGGATTCTCCCCAAACTGTCTGCGACATTCCTTAAACTCCATCAATCTCTGTGCAAAGAGTGTTTCCCACCATAGGATTCTTGGATCACAATGTCTTCTCCAAGCATCTATAATGGGTGGTAATGGAGCGACATCAGTGAGCGACACCTATAAAATTACAAACGCATATATATGTAATTAGAATAAAAAAAATAAACGGGTACATTTAAGCTATAACGTAAAAGACGCCTCATTACCGGGATCCAGTGGTTCTTAGCCCCTACGAGTGCTACAGTAACAATTTGTGACGGAGGAGCTAGGTCTATTTGTCCATGCGGCCTTATAGGTAAGCACATCAAAGGATACGAAGATAAGACGACGACCGCAGCGTTGTACAAAGTGGCAAACACTAAACCCATAAATGACATGTCAAGCCAATAACGTCGCTCGCAAGGGGACCTGACATAGCTAATTTAAAGCATTAGATCATCCCATGTCCCTTCTCGGGTTTGTGCTCGTATCGGCTCCCAATATGATCGGTTGACACGCAACTCCACTGCCATCTCGCTACGAATCAACGGGTAGCTACCCTCACTCAATCCCTTGAGTATAGCTAATGACCGATATCCACAATGTCCGTCTGAACGCACATCTTGAGCTTGTCTAATATAACCATACCAGAAGTAGTCAATATTTTGCACCCCAAAGTCCACTCCACAATGAACCATGGATTCTTCAGGCAACTTCGAGGAAGCGTCTACTTCCACAACGTCGGTCTTCACGTACATCTGTTCAAATTGTGATTCAACTGGTTGGGAAGGCATATCTTCATCGCCAATCTCGTCAAAAGATACTTGCTTTCTAGAACGTCTAGGCTTCTTCGCCTTCTCTTTTTCCTTCTCCTTTGCCTTCGCCTCAGTTTGCAATAATTATGCTCTTACGTGTTCATGATGACTCTTTTCTCTAGTCGGAGACTCATTTCCCTTGTTCTTCGAACCCGGTGGTCTTCCCTTACAACGAATGTCTGGATCCTCGGTCGGCTCCATAAACGTACTATGTTCCGGATGCTCCAAGGCGACATAAAGTTCACTCACTTGCCATAACGTGGCAATGCTCAAACTCCGATCTTCCACTTTAGCCCACATCTCGCGCAGTCTCAACTCTGGAAATGATATCTCAACATCGTCGTCAAGACACCCAAATTTTAGTGGCTCAAGTTCCCAATGCAATTCCTTCCAGAAGTCATGAACGAAATCTGGTGTGAGAGCGGTCTTCGTAAGGATGGCCTTAACAATATCGTGGACACAAGGCAACCCAAGACATTCTCTCACCCAATAATCCTCGCAATGCTCCAAATACTGCTCCTTCATTATCCGATCGTACATGGCCAACAATAACACAAAACACCTATCTGAAACTCGACAAATGAGCCTTGAAAACACCATTTTTCCCACCTCTAGAAACCTCGGATCATTGAAGCACAATGGTGATTGGTTCAGTGAGTTGTTCATTGTGGCCCTTATCTGATCCACTTGAAAGACGATCGAACGGTGAATCCTAACAATCACTCTGTTAAAGCCGCCTCTAGTGGATGCAAGAATATCTTTCAACACACGATGCATCCCCTCAACTCTATCACAACGAGAAATTGTATTAGTTTTTTACTAATACATAAAAAAATCAACTACACAATGTTCAAAAGATACCTGTTTGTAGTCCTCGTGCAGAAGTGAAGAGTGTGATCAGTCCAAGCTCTTACTATGTTTTCTTTGTAAGGAGTCAGCCATTGCCTCTCGACGTATCTAACAAGACCCTTCATCCGACATCTCCTTAATGCATTGAGCCTCTCCTCCTAAGTTTCAACGGTGGTTGAGCAAAATAATGTCCAACACTGGTTCACAAACCTATCCGCTTTCGCACTGTCTTTTATAACCTTGTCAGTATGTGCCTTGATATTGTTTTTAATATGCACCCAACACAATAGATGTTTTACAAAGACGTCTTGAAAAACATCTTTAATACCCTTGATTAGAGCAGTGTCACAATCGGTCATTATAGCAGTTGGCATCACTCCTAGCTCCTCAAACAAATTCCTAAGGCACCTCATAATGAATTGGTAATTGAAAAACTTCTCGTGTCGGGTGAATGCATATGCTATGTTGAACGTCTTATGAGTGCAGGTGAAACCCACGATCTCCACCAAAGGCATGCCATACCTATTCACACATGTATAAATAATAGTGTATTTATCTAACTAAAATGTGGAACATATAACTATAACGAGTTGTTATTAAAATGAATTACGTACCTATTTGTCTTGTATGTGGCGTCAATGATCACAACGTACGGAAACTTCTTCAATAGTCGTAGAGATTCATGGTGAGCAAAAAACAGTACTTCGACTTCATTCTTTTTGTCCACGTCCCGAAGAGGATAATAGATGTACCCGTTCTCTTTCAGAAAAACAAGTGACCATTGGGTAACGGTCAACTCTCCGCGATCCTCGTAATTAATTTTTTGCAAAAAATTCTCTACTTGTTTCATTGAAGTCATATTTCCTTCAAACTTCTTCTTCAGCCCAGAAACGATGGTTTTCGGTGTCTTGCCTTCGTCACCCTCACTCCTAACCCATTTCTCCTCCTCCTCCGTCATTCGCCCAATGAATGCATTCCCATGAAGGCTAGTAAGCCTATGGTTGTGGGAGCCATACATAACATCCAAGACCCATTTGTGCGTAAGCTTATTGAACTCGTTTCTCATACGACACCCATGCAACTCGAATTTACAACCACACTTCTTTGTGTTACGCTCGCGTTTCCTTGGAGTTAGTAACTTATATTTTGATTTACCAAATCTATCACATGTCAAAGTGACGGCGTACGGACTTGTGTGAGCTTTCACCAAAACAATCATCAATCCTTTTGCTATGTTCCTCGCCCATTCAACCATTTCGGCCAAACTATCCCACACTTGACATGTACGAAAACTATCTCCATAGTCTTCCCCCTCCTATTATAATGTAATATTTCAT
Organism: Oxyria digyna; assembly: GCA_029168935.1. Classification (NCBI taxonomy): domain Eukaryota; kingdom Viridiplantae; phylum Streptophyta; class Magnoliopsida; order Caryophyllales; family Polygonaceae; genus Oxyria; species Oxyria digyna. Next base: position 3,883,526 of record JAPVLV010000017.1, read on the forward strand.
TAAGTATTTATACTACTACAAGGAAACGCGACTACTATTATAACAATTCTACCGAGAACTAGTAATAAATGCAAATCATGTAAAGTTCCATATATTTTTAGCAAGGTAAAATAATCCATACCTACATGGCTACATGTAATAGGATTTATGTCCATATCTCTAATATCATTTTTTGTAGTAACGTAAAATACTAACTTCTTTCCAATAATCCTAATCCTTACTTCCGCACAATTTTTTTTAGTAAGGTAAAATACTAACTTCTTTCTAACAATTTTTTGAACAAAATCCTAATCCTTACTTCCTAATAATCCTTACTTAAAATCCTATGATCAATGAAGAATCTAGTACAAATTAATGAATACTCAAACGATATTAAACCCAATACTAACCGTGAAGATTTCGTCGTTCGGATTACAAATGCTTGACATCCTTGGGTCGTCGGTTACTCCATCGCATTCTAACAAAGAAAGCCCTAACAAACTCATTTCCTCACTTTCATCATTAGGATAAGACATTATGAATGTGTATAGTGAATACAACTTCTTTTCTTGCTTATATAGATCACAATATAGCCGTTTTTAAAAAAAACGGTCATATTTTCAAAATTGCACATTAGCATGCCTATGATAGACGTACAGTAAAATTCATCTGATTTTGCGGAATTCTGCACATTAGCACGCCTAAACTAGCCGTATACTGTGCTCGGCTAAGTTAGCCGCACAAGGATCTTTTGAATTTTTTAATATATTCGCCATAATATTTATCTTTTTGTTACAAAAACCATTTTCTTTTAGGTCGGCTCATATAGGCGTGCAATTCTGTAGTATATTTTCCAAACTTGACGCTATTACCCCTCGTCGCTTATGTTAGGCGTGCAAACATTATGCGGCTAAGTTAGCCGTGCAAAACCGCGTCCAAATAGCAGAAAAATGGCGTCCAGATAGGGTAATCCTAAATGACTCATAGGCATAGCACGCATAATCCGGGTAATATAAGTAGTCAAATATAATGTTGCATAAGCATCCGAATTACTGTATTAAATGGTTAGAAAATCAGCCCGGATTATATCCTACTAAACTAGAAAGAGAAATTTAGGGCTTCCTTCTTTCTTCAATCTCGATAGATAGATCGACCAAAATTCCACCACCGAAGCTCCATCCACTAGGGTCTCCGTCGACGTCTCATCCTTCTTTCTCCGCCAGCGTCTTTGCCTCCATTTTCCCCAATTGAAACTTCCCGATGCAAGTCCCTACAAGTATAAACTTAGTGATTTAAGTCAGAAATTGAAACTTCATCCACTCCATATATATTTGATGTACCATTGTAGTTGATATACAATGCATTGTTTAATAGGCTCAAAGTTGGGAAATACAAAAAGAGAAGTGCAAATGCTAGAAGATTAACATAACAGGAGAGAATTACATCTATGTTTGTTTGTTTGTTGTTGACTTTGCCTAGCTTTATTGTATGACAACTTGTGATTGTTGGGATTCAATTTCTGAGGCATCATATATGTTATGCCCCTTATTTTATTTTAGGGAAAATAAATAAATATGGTGCTCAGAGAGTGTTCGATGGGTATGTGATCTGCCTTTCATTACCATGAAATTGAAAGCTCTGATTCCATCCAATGAAACAATTCAATCTATATGTGCATCAAAAGTGGTAGTGCATCATGGATTTTCAATAGTTCTGTAGGAACAAACTGAGGTATGGTGAGTATCCATTATCTTTCGGTGAAAAACTCAGATTTGAACTGACATTGTTAGATATTTGATTGTGATATACGATTTTGATATATGTGCACTACATTGTAATAAGCAGTAGATAGTGCAGTCTCAGCATATAATAGTGCAACAAAAATATATGTGAATCGACATTGTTAGATGAAATTACGATGTCTTAGGATATAATATGTACACCAAAATTTATCAATATTCAATCCAGATGGGTTGGCTAGTACAATCTCAGCAAACTTTCTGTTCCATAAGAATTCTGCATACATATTATTTAAAAAAAAATGCGTAGTGTAAGTAGTATAATCATTTATGTCGTAAACATTGAAGTAGCGTTCTCCCTTTCTCTTTTATGTTTATTTCATAAGAATTCTGCATCAACGGGATAAGATTATTAAACCTAACATAATGGATAAATTACTTAATGTTGACCACACATAACTATCATGCTAAGCATTAAAGAAGTTTTGTGATGATTAGGTGCATTATTTTGTCACTTGATTTATGGCTTAGTATCTGCAGCTTCCATACAATATATATTTCTAAAACATGTTCAAGGATTTAAGCCTTAAAAAAAGTTCAATTGACTTTGAAGTTTGAAGATGTTAGTACTTAGTGCAGAAGTTTGTTTTTGTGCAATTTTGATGCGGGAGCATCTGAGCTATCATCAAGGACGCCTCGTCCTAAATCTAAAGATGTGCTAACCACTGGAGCTAGGGCTAAAGATCGCTATGAGCCATCATTCAAGTCATTGATAGTAGCCCGAGCTCGTATTGTAGCCATTCATGCTCGTAGAGATCCGGTTCGAGTCAAGATGAGAAGTCAAGTACTGAAGATGAAACAAACTAGACTTCAAGACGAAACTCTAGGCTTTGGAATCGCTCAATTCCGATCTCGGACGAGAGAGAACGAGCCGTTTCAAAAAGAGCTGTCGGCGACATGTCTACAAATCCGCGCCCGCGGCTCCATAACCGCGCCCGCGGCCGGGAAACTCGGCGAATTCATTAACTTCGCCGAGGCTTCCTTTTGAAACATTATTTTCGGATGTTTAATTGTTTTCGGGATTATTATTTTAGGAGATACTTTTTATTGTTTATTTCTTTAGTTGACACCCTTATGAACCCTATATAAGGCTGCCTTAGTTGTTGTTTTACCCCACCCCCAGACTTTGATATTGAATACAACGTTTATCGTTTTTTACTCCCAAAAGAGAGCTTTTGTGAGAAGAGTGCCCCGTGTGCATTGTCGTTGAACTGACCCTAGTTGTACTTGTGTGTGTCAATCTCCTCCATAAGGTTGGTGCTATCGGGACTCCATAGAGCAACCTCCAGGTGCCTTGATCCACCAAAGTCATTGTGTTTGGTTGTAATCATCCATTGGAGTTTCTTCATCATTCAGTAAGGTTCGTGTTTTTAAGTTCAAGGGTTTTATCGTTGTTTGATTTGGTTCTAATTGGCCTATCATTCGACTTATCCTTCTTTCATCTCATTCTAATTCCGCCTTTCTTCTCTGTTCGAGTTCCTATTCGAGTTTGGTGTCTAGGTCGGCAAGTGCGGCTTATCCCCGCATCAAGTTTGCTTATGTTTTTAATGAAACACACGCATCCTTGTGACGTAGTAGGGAAATAAATTATTTTGGAAAAATGCTATTGTGAGAAATGGCTACATATTTCAAGAATTCATAATCGATTGAGTTTTTATAAGAGGTAGCACATTCTGCTTATTTATTCAAGGACGTTCGTACCCCATTCAACTTTGGAGAGTACTGTTGCTAGAGTGAAGCCCAAGAAAAATGAAAAAAAAAGGAAAAGAATCATGTAATTGTCTTTTGTATCTTGTTCATTGTTTCTCTAATTCTTCTTCCATAACCTCTGATCTATAGTTTATTCTTCTGGTATGTGTTCTGGAGATCTAATAGATCTTTTCAACGTTTTTTACATGTTCACCTTGGATAACGATAACCAAGCTGAGGATACACCAACATTGATAGATCGATAGGTATGTTTAATGCATTTGGGATTGCTTTTGCTTTTGCTGACAAGTTGGTGTGTTAATCTATATGATGTGCTTTTAGGCCTTTGGAAAATTTTCTCCATCCTTCTCATTGTGATCATTGTGAGTAGCTTGGCTTGTAGTAGGTATTTGGTTTACTGCTTTAGGTATTAGTACTATGCCATTTAATCTAAAGAGCTTCAATTTTAACCCATCCGTAGTTGATAGTCAAGGTCGTGTAATTAGTACTTGAGATGATATTAATAACTGCGCTAACCTTGGTATGGAAGTTATGCATGAACATAATGCTCATAACTTCCCTCTAGACTTAGCTTCTATTCAAGCTTGGCTAGTCAAACGCGAGCTAGTTCATAGATCTTTAGGCTTCTATTACCAAGGAATATAGACTTTACAAATAAAGTCCGGAATGTTTTAGTTTATGTTCCTACCTATTATCTGGATATACCAAGAAACATGTACAGTCTAATGAGGCTACTACGAAATATTTTACTCATGGGTGTGGCAAGCTCCTCTATTCTGGTTTATGGTTTCTCTTGGCTATATGGTTCATCCGAGAGAGAGATTGAACTTCAAGAAATAGTGAATGGTCTTATCAACACACAAATGTATAACTCCCTAGGAATTTCAATTGCGCTTATATTCATCACTGTAGGAATTGGGTTCAAGTTTTCCCCAAACCCCTTCTCATCAATGGACTCCTGACATATACGAGAGAGTGTGGTTTGTTCGAAAAATTCCTAGCTCTCTATCTATCTCCGAGATGTTTGGATTTTTCAAAACTCCATAGACATGTAGAAGAGAGATGCTATCCCCACTCGAAACAAGACATAACTTTTACTTGTTCAAATAACAATTAAGGTGAAACAGCGTGAGGAACAATTTCATGAATCTCTTTATGATAAACAAATCTATTTTCCAAGTTCGTTATTACGGTTAGTTCCTATAAATGGTCGGGCGAATGAGGTATACAATACTTGAATTCTCGTTGTAGATGCTACATAGTTGGTTCTCATCCTTCAGAGACTACTATTGTAATAGGAGCATCCGTCGACAAAAGGATCACCCTAATATGATCAATGGCATAGCTATTGAGAACAAATCAAATCAGATGGTTCTATTTCTCAATCTTTTTTACTTTCTCCTACAGAACAAAGGCCGAAAAGATTGAAAAAATCAGTCATTCACAACCATTGATGAAGGATTTTTCGAAAAGTTAAGGATTAGTAATCCTTTCTAGAAATCGAATGGATTCGGTCTTATATATACGCGAGAAAGGTAATAAAAAAGCAAAGAAGATGAGTTCTTCTTTCTTTTATCACTTAGGAGTCGTGCGAGATGAAAGTCTCATGCACGGTTTTAAATGAGAGAAAGAAGTGAGGAGTCCTCTTTACGACTCTGACTCTCCCACTATAGTCATTGCTTTTCTTTCTGTTACTTCGAAAGTAGGTGCTTTAGCTTCAACCACTCAAATTTTTGATATTCCTTTTTATTTCTCATCAAACGAACGACATCTTCTTCTGGAAATCTTATCTATTCTTAGCATGATAGTTGGGAATCTCATTGCTATTACTCAAACAAGCATGAAACATAGGCTTGCATATTCGTCCATAGCTCAAATCGGATATGCAATTATTGGAATAATTGTTGGAGACTCAAATGATGGATATACAAGCATGATAACTTATATGATAACTTATATGATGTTTTATATCCCCATGAATCTAGGAACTTTTGCTTGCATTCTATTATTAGGTCTACGTACCGGAACTGATAACATTCGAGATTATGCAGGATTATACACGAAAGACCCCCCCTTTGGTTCTCTCTTTAGCACTATGTCTCTTATTCCTAGGAGGCCTTCCTCCACTAGCAGTTTTTTTTCCAGAAAACTCCATTTATAATTGTGTGGATGAATGGCATGTCTATATTTTTTGGTTTCAACAGGTTTCCTTACGAGCGTTGTTTCTATCTACTATTATCTAAAAATAATCAAGTTATTAATGAGTGGACGAAATCAAATTGTTAATGTGACTCACTAATTAATGGTGGAAATAAGAAATCCCTATGCTACAAAATCAGAGCCTGCAACATCACTACAACTGCCTACTGGAGTATATTGGGTCTTCTCCCAATGACCTTATCTTCCAAAACAAGGCCATCTCATCAATCGATTGTGCTAGAAACATTAACAACCTTCTCAAGCTCCACATGACCACATCCACTCCAATTGAAAGAAGAACAACGGCATTTTGAAATGGAGATCATTATTGTCCCTTTTTAATTTTTAGAAAACTTGATCTCTTCAAGCATTTTGTTTAGCTACCCATTTTGTAAATTCCCTGCTTATTCTAACACGTAACAATTTTTCAATTTTTTTTATAAGTCCTTGAAGCATTTATTTTCTTGTGATAAAATATAAGTTTTTTTAGTTTTTTTTTTATAAAATTTTCCTATTTCATCCTTTATTTTTATGGACAAATTCTACTTAAGGCAAGTATATATTAGATGTTGCTAAATTAGGTAAAGAAATAAGGAAAAGACTAATGTGAGAATGATTATTATCATACGAATTACGAATACAAACCGAAAAACCGAATTGAAAAACCGGAAAACCGACTGATTTTTCAATGGGAAAATGTCCGGTGAGAATAACTTTTAAAATACGAACGTGAGAATGGTGCACATTAGTTGTAAATTGGTGCACATTTAGTACTAATTTGGTGCACATTCGCTGACAAACTTAAAAACATCCAAAATTTGAAGAACATTCATTTTTAAAGAACATTTAAAAAATTAAAGAACATGTAGACAAAAATTGTATATGTGCATCACTTTTTTAAAAGATGTGCATCAAAAATTTTGATGCACATTTAAGTATATGTTGATGCACATTTAAGTATATTTTGGTGCACATTAGTCATTCTCACGTTCTCATTTTAAAAACTATTCTCACCGGAACCGCACCCTTTTTCAATTAACCGTACCAAAATACAAATAATAGAAGTTTTGGATACAATTAACCGAACGATATTATTTGCGGTTATATGGTTAGGAAACAGTTAGTTAAATTTTATTTGTGGTTAACCGAAATAACCGAATATATAATATATTAATATTTTTAATATAAAACAATATGACTATAATAGATTTGTATAATAAAATTTTATCTTCCAACACTATTTATCTTCATTTTTATCTTCAAATCGGTCTATTACTGTGACTTTTTTAGGCAATAAAACTTTGTTTTTTTTTTGTGTCACTAACAAAACTTTGTGACTTTTTTAACTCTTTAATTATATTGTGTATTTGAGATTGTGAGATTTTAGTTTTTCAAACAATATTCTTTTAGTGTTTTTTTAGTTTTGTTCTTTTTTCTTAACAATTTTAAGAGCATATTTTTTAGTTTTTGTTATATTGGTTAACCGAACTAACCGACTTATTTGTACCGAAAATTTGGTTAACCGAGAACTACGGTTAGGTAAATGGTTGATAGAAATCACTAACCGAACATTTGGTTAACCGAACATTGGTTAACCGAATGACGGTTAACCGACCACGCCCACCCCTAATATTAGTACATGCACATTCAAAGAAGTGTGCATGTCTTGGACAATATACGAAAAATACATGCACATGTCTGCATGTGCATGTCAATGTGAAAGAATGTGCATGTGAATATAGAAGAATGTGCATGTATTCTTACATTCGTACAATAAGCTCATTCGTACAATAAGTTCATTCGTACCTGATCTTTATCCAAGAAATAAAGGATAATTTAATCATAAATTATAATTGCTAATTTCTATCTCAAAAGCTCTAAGGACTTATATTAATACAATTTTTCAAACCTATTTCCTTAGGGCATAAGATAAACAACTTATAATCGAAATAAATGCAAGATATTTTAACTATTTTTTTTATGGTAGAAAGATATTTTAACTATGAAGAGTATATTTTTTATTGTGTTGGGTCTATATTTTTTTCCATATAAGGAACAATTTTTATATTTATATATACCATGTCTATTTGCCATACATGTATATAAATAAGAGATAGAATATAAACTATTTTCATGAAAAAATGAGGTAATATGTGGTCTCTAGTTGTGCACATCTATTTTTAGTCACTACCTTTCATTGTTCTTTCCTGCTTTATGTTTTATCTTTCCTGCGTCCCCATCTTTCTCTTAATAATTCTAAATAGTCCTAATACAATAGTATATTAAAAAGAGAGAGAAAGAAAAGAAAGATAGGAGTTGAACTGTTGAAGGTCCATAGCATTCAAAACGCGCTAGGTTTTCCGAACTTTCCTGCCTGTTGTTCGTTGTCATTGTAGCACTCATATCTGCATGATCTGGTAGTTGATTGCTTTTATGAAAGAGAATTGATTGAATGTTAATACTTGACGGTTGCATGCATCCTTATGATTCATGTGCCCTTTGCTGCTATTTCATCTAATCTTGAGAGGTTTCCCTGATTGCTGAATAGTAAGTATTATCAGGACCGGTTGGCCTGCTGATATATTAAAGATTGGAATAGGAACATTCCCTAGGATTGAATAGAACTTGAGATAAATCTATGATCAACTTGATTGACTGTTGTGTGGATACTTGCTAGGTGAAACCCCTTTCTCATCATATTCTCACCCAAACTTCCTCTGTTTGTTACTAGTTACTTGTGTGTTCTTGCAATCAAACCCCCCCCCCCCTTTGGTTACTTGTTCGTTAGTTGGTATTTCGCTTGACTGCATAGCGATTGGTGTTTTGATTCCCTTGGGTTCGACCTCTACTTACTTGCTATACTCTAGTTAGTGTTTAGGGTTTTCTTTGATTTGGCACTACGACTTTAGCCTCATCAAATTTGGCGTTGTTTCCGGGGAATTGAAATTTTTCTGATTCTGTGTTAATTGTGAAATTATCAACTGTTTGGTGTGAACCTTTATGGTTCAGACCCGTGCTACTGATTCATCTCTTGTTGCCTTTGACCCAGAGATTGAAAGGACGTTCCTTCGGAACCAAAGAGCAGCTCTGAACCAAGAGAACGAGATGGGTGATCGACATAGACCGCCATTGCCTACTATGAGGCAACTCACTGCCCCAGACTTAAACCAACAACCTTTGGCAGTGAGGTTTCCTGAGATTGAAGAAGGTGTGAATTTTGAATTAAAAGCTGGTTTAATTCATGAGCTACCACATTTCCATGGCTTAGCAGGAGAAGATCCCAACAAACACTTGACTCAATTCCATGCCATATGTTCTAGTATGAAGCCAAGAGGTGTTACTGAGGAGCAGGTCATGCTGAGAGCTTTTGGATTTACTCTGAAAGACGCTGCTAATGATTGGCTCTATTATCAAGCTCCAGGGAGTATTGATACATGGGCTAAGATGAAAAAGGTCTTTTTAGAGAAATATTTTCCACCTACAAAACTGAGCAGCTTGAAAAAGGAGATCACGAATCTTCAACAACACTCAACTGAGAGTCTCTATGAATATTATGAGATATTCAAGAAGCTTTGCTCAAGCTGTCCATTCCATAGTTATACTGACCAAGATCTCCTTATGTACTTATTTAGTGGCCTGATTGATGAGGATCGTCGAATGGTAAACGCATCTTGTGGAGGTAATTTTCTAAAACTAACTATACCTTAGGCCACTGAAATGTTTGAAGAGCTAGCTGAGAGTTCAAGGCAGTTTGGCAGTAGACAGGGATCCCATTCAGTCAAAGCAATTAATTCAGATCAGTTACAGACTGACATGAATGAACTGAAAGATATGATGAAGTCTTTTATGGTGCAAAGTGGTGGTCAACAACTCCAAGAGCCGAATGCTGAGGTAAACGCTGTTGGTGGATGGCAACCAAGGCCAAGGTATGACTCTCATAATATTCATTATCATCAACCTAGACCTCATAATTCTATGACTGTTGAAGATATGATCAAGTCCTTAGCTCAGACTGTGATGCAACAAAATGCTAAAACGGAATCGAGTATCCAAAATTTTGAAAATCAGTTAGGACAGATTGCTCAAGCTGTGAGTAAATTAGAGGCCAGGGAACCGGTAAGAAACCCGAGAGAGAACGTCAGTGCAGTGTTCTTGAGGAGCGGAAAAACTTATGACGACTGTTCTGTGCCAAAACCGCGATCGCCAGATCTGAGTGGCGATCGCCATGATGGTGAATTCGTCACAAACCCACGACCGCGGATGATGATCCGCGATCGCGGGTCTCCTACAGAACCCCAATTTGTGCGACCGCGATCGCCAGTTGTTAATGGCGATCGCCGGGAGACCCCTGAGTACATTGACGATTATGTTCGTCCAAATTTCCCCCCTCTGTTCTCTCAGAAGCCTATAGCCCCCTTTCCTGAGGCATTGACGGATACTCGAAGGCTGGAGGACGACAAAGAAATCTTCGAAACCTTTAGTAGGTGTGAGGTAAACATTCCTTTGCTCAAACTTGTTAAGAGTATTCATAGATTTGCTAAATTTTTGAAAGAAGTTTGCACTATCAAGAGAAATCAAAAACTGAAAGGAAAGAAGAAAGTTGAAATAAGTGAACAAGTTTGTGATGTGTTTCAAAAACGCATGCCTAAGAAATGTGGTGATCCAGGCATATTTAGCATTCCATGTGTGATTGGTGAAACTAAATTTGACAAAGCCATGCTAGATTTAGGTGCATCAATCAATGTTTTGCCTTACTCATTGTATGAATCATTAGGCTTAGGACCTTTGCATAAAACATGATAGGTCTACTGTATACCCAAAAGGGGTTGTTGAGGATGTTCTTGTTATGTTTGGTGATCTGATTTTTCCTGCTGATTTCTTTGTGTTGGATATGGAACATGCTAATAATGTCACACCTATACTGTTAGGTAGACCTTTAATGAAAACAGCACAAACGAAAATTGATGTTAATAGTGGTACTCTCTCTATGGAGTTTGATGGGGATAAGGTAGAGTATAATATTTATGACATGGATCCCATTGATAAGAATTCTCTATGTGCTATTGATGTGATTAAGCCTACTTGTAAGGATGAATTGCAACCTGTTTTAGAGAATTTCTTAGAGCCCCCAAAAGTAGATACTGTTTTGTCTACTAACATGCAGGAGTGCCAGGCTAAGCCAGAGCCTAAAGGTAAGCTCTCTTCACATCCTTTGGGCAATCGCCCTCCATTACTCACCTCGCCAGGCGAGATACCATTGATGTCTAGTGTGTAGGCACTTGACATTGAGCTTAAACAACCGCCTGATACGGTCAAGGAGGAGAAAGTGAATGAAACCATCTTCATTGCTAAAGACAAGGTGGTTAAGGTAAGAGGGACGAGATTCAAGGCGTTCCATGAGTGGTTCAAGAGGGAATTCAGACAAGAGACGGTTTTCACAAAGCCAAATGGCGTTAGTTAAATCTCTTGAGTTTCATGTCGAGCCACGACATAAAATAAGGCGCTACTCGGGAGGCAACCCGAGGTTTGAAACTGTTTTTATTTGTTTTTGTTCGGTTTAATTTTCTTTTTAGTTTTTCTATGGACAGGAGGAAATCACCGAATCTTAGGGTCAGCTACAATCAGTAGCCAATCTCGCTGTAAGTCTTCTCTCCCGTCTATAAAAAAAAAATCCGAAAATCCGAAAATCCGAAAATCATTCCGAGAAAAAAAAAATATATCGGATTAAAAAAAAATAGAGTGCAGAAAAAAATATGAGAGAAAAGAAAGTAAGGAGTTGTATTACATCAAGTTTGGTTTCATTAATACTATCATTCTAAATCTACATTCGCTGGAGCTTAGCTTTTTGGTGACCATGTTCTTTGCAAGGAGTTGATTTGTTTGGGTCACCTTCTACATTGGAGGTATTCTTTCTTTTGCTTTAGATGAGCTATGCATTATTGCATTACATTTAGTGCTCATCTAGTTTCTCATTCTACCACACTTTGAGTTTTATTGGAGGAAGGTCATCCGACCTTGTATGTGAGTCTTCTGTCTCCTTCCCTGGGTTCATTTTTTTGTCTTTCATTTCATTGAGGACAATGCAATGTTTAAGTATGGGGGAGGAGAATGTATTCACATGTCTTAATTTGGTGTTGGTTGTATCTGCATGAGCTTATTGAATATATATTGTATGAAAAAGCCACAAAAATTGAAAAAAGGCATACAAAATCCTTGGATAGCAAGTTCTATGCAATAAGAAGGTGGCTTGACCGACATTAGGATGGGGCAAAAATAAGTCTTGAGTGATGTGAGTTTTGTGAGCCTGGAACAATTATTGAGTGGTTGGGATGAAAACCCGAAAGGGCGCCCAAGCAAGATGAGTGTTATAAAAAAAAAAAATTGAGTGTTTTAGGATTTTTATCATCTTGGCGTATGGAGACATAAGAAGGAGGCGTATAGGAGGATTCGGGTAGACCACTTGGAGGAATAAGGTGTAGTTCTGGGTATGTGCTTATTTTATCACATTTTTCTTGATTATTGTTGTTGTGTTTTGTGTGTTTTGGAGGAGTTTATTGGTTATGTAATCACTAGGAGATATTCTTGTACTTACTGAGGCTTTGAGTATTTTATTGTATGGGTAGCTTTTCTGTAAGTTACTCGGGACGAGTAAAAGTCTAAGTATGGGGGTATTTGATACGCTGCACTTTGTATAGCGTAACTAGGGATTATTACATTAGTTTAGGAGTATTATCATATGTGTTTCGAGTCATTATTATGTGCTGAGATATTTATTAAGAAGTGAAGAAATGGAGATCAGAACCGAAGAAGATTGAAGACTTGAAGAATGAAGAAGCTTCTGCGACGCCAACCGCGATCGCCACTACCATCCAGGCGATTGCCATCATTGAACAGAAGCCATTCGAGAAGAAATCAGCGACCGCGATCGCCATGACTCTACGGCGATCGCCATGGGGCGACAGAGACCACGGCAGAGCTTTACATGAAGACCGCGATCGCCAGGAATCTATGGCGATCGCCACAACAAGGCCGAAGACATTCCGAGCTTTCCTTATTTTCCTTTGTTTGTTTTATTTCTTTTTCCTTATTTTATTATTTCGTTTAGGATATTTCTTTTACCATATATCTTCAGGGTTGGACTCTTTATATACCCTAGCAGCCTTGTTTGGCTATCATCATCTTTTCCATCAGACAATTTAGTTTTGCAACCATGAGCAAGAACTAATCTCCATTGTTTTACTTAGCTGTTGAAACCTTCAGTTATTAAGTTGTGAGATTTCTAAACTCTTGTTCTTTTCCTATGTGTTTGTATTAATTCTCTTGTTCTTCATCTATTGATTTCTATTAGTTTTGCTAGCTTGATCACCTAGTTTGATTGATAGTTTTCTATTGCTAGACTAGGAATATACGGTGGAATTCCTTGTCATTGTAGCACTCATATCTGCATGATCTGGTAGTTGATTGCTTTTATGAAAGAGAATTGATTGAATGTTAATACTTGACGGTTGTAAGTTATTGCATGCATCCTTATGATTCCTGTGCCCTTTGCTGCTATTTCATCTAATCTTGAGAGGTTTCCCTGATTGCTGAATAGTAAGTATTATCAGGACCGGTTGGCCTGCTGATATATTAAAGATTGGAATAGGAACATTCCCTAGGATTGAATAGAACTTGAGATAAATCTATGATCAACTTGATTGACTGTTGTGTGGATACTTGCTAGGTGAAACCCCTTCTCATCATATTTTCACCCAAACTTCCTCTGCTTGTTACTGGTTACTTGTGTGTTCTTGCAATCAAACCCCCCCCCTTTGGTTACTTGTTCGTTAGTTGGTATTTCGCTTGACTGCATAGCGATTGGTGTTTTGATTCCCTTGGGTTCGACCTCTACTTACTTGCTATACTCTAGTTAGTGTTTAGGGTTTTCTTTGATTTGGCACTACGACTTTAGCCTCATCAGGTGTCGCCGCCGCTCTTCCGGCGTTCCCAGTAATGACGTCCCCCCAAAACCACCATCCGCCTGACCCTCCCATGTCTGCTGAACCCCGTTCCTCCCAGGATATGGAATTAGACCCATCCCCTGCAACCATCATGAAGGATTTCTCAAACCCCCTATTCACACAAAATGGCCTGGGATTGCCAAATCCGTCCACCATGGTTGCTCCCATTGCTTCCTGCTCTAAGACTCAAGTCTCCAATGCCCGCCAAGCCACAATTGGAAACCAGCCTAAGCCTCTTTCCTTCAAAGAAATGGTGCAAATAGGGACTACAGAGAAAAACAAACCACCCCAATCCAGTGTTACTGAGGAGAGGCCCGATCTGTATGACACTGATGATGATGATGATTCCGTAGAGTCCGATCCTCGATGTCCCACTGTTTTCCTGACAGCAGCTGAGAAACGTGAACTTCGCAAACCTTGGGCTCGATCTCTGATAATCCGTATGTTTGACAAGGGTCCTGGATATCTCACGCTCAAGAAAAGGCTTGAACAGAAGTGGGCTCTCAAAGGGTCTCTTGCTCTTGTGGATATTGGCAACGATTACTATGTTACCAAATTCTCAAACGAAGCAGACTACCACCATGTTCTTACGGAGGGGCCATGGATGTTGGGAGACAACTACCTCATGATACGACGATGGACTCCGAACTTTGATTCCGGCAATGTAGTCGGAAAGGTCTTGACGACTTGGATTCGTATCCCTGGTCTAAGTCTTGAGTATTTTCATGAAGGTTTTCTCAAACGGATTGGCCAACTCATCGGCCAAGTTATCCGTATTGATAGAACAACGATTGTTGAGGATCGTGGACAGTTCGTACGACTTGGGGTGGAGATTGATCTTCCAAAACCAATCTTGACTCGATTTAAGCTGCGTGGGAGATCGTGGATCATCCAATATGAAGGTATTCGTAACCTGTGCTATGACTGCGCTAAAATCGGGCATACTGCTGAGAATTGCCCACTCAAGGAGCCAGAGATAGTACTGTATGAGGCAGAATTATTTGATTAGAATGCTGAGTTAGAACGTGAAGCAGAGCGGCAAAGTGCCTATATTGGCCCGTGGAACAATGTTGTCAAAAATTTTCGAAGAAACAAACAGGATTCAAAGAAGTCGACTAATCATGATCCACGCAAAACTGCAGTTACTAGCTCGGATGTGAGTGACAAGCCACATCCCAGGATACCTGAAAAGCAGACTTCCTCGACACAACAACCCACGGTTGATGTTGCGACTGAGACTTTACAGGGATCTCGGTTTGCAATTTTTATGAAGGATGATGATGGCCATGCTTCGAACCAAGCTGAGGAAGTAGCGGCTACTACCAATGCTACATCAGAGAATACTGCAGTAACTACATCTGAGACTACCGTGGCAGAGGCTGAGACGCCAACACACGCAACTCCGTCGACGGCGACAGTGGTGGTCGTCGCTAATGTCAAAACAGTCATCTCAGAAGCAACTTCAATTTCGGCGACAGTTGACCCAAAAGATCTTGGTGCAAGATTAATGGGGAAAGCAGATCTTTCGGAGAAAACTGAAATCGTAAGACAATCCGCGGGGTCCAAGTTTAATAAATAAAGGGATAAAAAAGATATACGGGATTCTACGCTATCTTCTACAAGGAAACAGTTTGGAAAATCTCCAGCTAGGCCTACCATTCTTACTAAGGAAGCAGATATCAAACGTTCAAACCTAATTTCAGACTTAGTCCTTAGGCCCAACCAAAGTCCTAACGTGTTACCCAAGTTTACGCCACAACAGCCGTCTCGAGACCCAAGTAATATTGCGAAGACAGGAGTGAGTCAGACGAAAGATTCTGCACTTCCCTCTGAACTTGGATCTCTCAATGGACGACCGCCGGATATCCCAAACTCTCGGAATGCAATCCTGCATAGTGCACAACAGCCGAAGTATAATGACCTCGAACCACCAGACGGGTCCGTTTTGAGCAGTCATGCAACAAATAGTAAACAGAATGATACTGGAATTTCTGCCTCTAATGACAGAATCGCAGCCTCTTCTATGTCGGGTCTCGATACCCGCAAATTTGTCTAACGTCTTCCGTCAGTGCTCCGTTCTGTCGGGTGTAAATAATGTTTCTATGTCAGATTTTCCTACTCATGTGTTCGGTCCCCTTTCCCCATCAGTTTTATCAATGATTCCTTTAAGTATGATTGTTTGGAACTCTCATGGCGTTGGCGCCGCTGCTTTCTTATCTGCCCTAAGAGAACTACTCTGCATTCATAACCCTTCTGTTCTTGTACTTGTCGAGCCTCGCATTAGCGGTGCTCGAGCGGATCGCGTCTTTCGTCAGATTGGATTCGATGGGGTGCTTAGAGTTGAGACGGAGGGATTTGCTGCTGGCATATGGCTCATCTGGAAAACTGCTGAAATTATTGTTCGTCCAATTTCTCTGAATACTCGACATATTACTGTCGAAGTCATTCATTGTGGGGAGGAACCTTGGTTTCTTTCGGCCATTTATGCTTCTCCGAATCATGCTACTCGACTTGATATGTGGCGTCAACTATCTGACTTTGCTTGCTCTTCTCGAAGACCGTGGTTACTTGCGGGTGACTTCAACACTACTTTATCTCCCTCTGAAAGGACTAGTTCTTGTGAAAGCACTACTAGAGCTTCAACCCATTTCTGCAACTGGGTGGAGGAGGTGAATCTGATTGATTTAGGGTTTGAAGGCCCTAAATACACTTGGTCCCGTGGTAGATCGATTGACACGTACTCTACTGCTCGACTTGATAGGGGTCTTTGCTGCGTTGACTGGAGACTACGCTTCCCGGAGGAAACTGTCACTCATTTGTCTAAGCCTTATTCAGATCACCGGCACTGCTGTTTCGCCTTAATGATCACGTTCATTGCCCTCTAAACGACCGTCCTTTCCGCTTTCAAGCAGGCTGGATGTCGCATGAGAACTTTGCTCCGTTTTTAGCCTCACATCGGAACCCATCGGATAATATTTGTGAGGGTCTCTCTGCTTTGTCTCACGATTTGCTTTGCTGGAATCGCAGTGTATTTAGAAATATTTTTCATCGCAAAAGAAAGCTTTGGGCGAGATTAGAAGGTGCCCAACTCAAACTTGCATCAGCTCCCTTGCAGCGTTTACTTTTGATTGAACATGACTTGAGAAAGGAACTGGAATTAGTGCTTCACCAAGAGCAGCTTTCGTGGTTTCAGAAATCTAATTCGTCTTTCTTGATTGATGGCGATCGGAATACACGTTTCTTCCACCTCTCAACTATCATTCGGCGTCGCGCTAATAAAGTCACAATGCTGCAGAATTCTCTGGGAGAATGGATTACTGATGACGCTGAGATTAAATCACTAGTGCTGCAATTTTTCAGCAGCTGATTCACTGCAGACCCACAGACCAATACTTTTCCTCTAAATCTGATTTCCTCCTCCTTCCCTATGCTTCCCTTATCGTCTTGCTCACTCTTAGAGGAACCTTTCTCGGCTTCAGATGTCTGGACTGCATTGAGCCACATGGGTCCTTATAAAGCACCGGGACCAGACGATTTTCATGCCGTCTTTTATCAACGAAATTGGGGGACAGTCGGACCTGCTGTGACGTCCTCGGTTTTACAGATTGTGAATGACGGAATTCTACCGAGTGGTATTAGTAATGCCTTAATTTCTCTGATCCCCAAATCCGAGTCGCCTTCAACTCCTGCTCAGTTTCGGCACATTGCGCTGCTCAATGTCATCTTTAAAATTGCGACGAAAATGATTGTGAACCGCCTTAAGCCGATTCTCTCCTACTTGGTTGCACCGACCCAATCCAGTTTTATCCCAGGACGACAGATCATTGATAATGTCATTGTGGTCCAAGAAGTTCTGCACTCAATGTCTACGTCTGAGGAAGCTCAAGACTGGATGATATTGAAAATCGATCTCGCTAAGGCCTACGATTGAGTGAAATGGGATTTTCTCCAAGAAACTCTGACGAAGGCGCACATTCCTGATCGACTTATTGACGTCATTATGAAATGTCAGAAAAGCGGTACTATGGAGATTCTTTGGAATGGAGGACGTGCTGGATCCTTTGTTCCTTCCCGGGGTGTCCGACAAGGAGACCCTTTGTCTCTGTATTTATTTGTGCTCTGCATGGAAGTTTTGTCACATATAATTCATGATGCAGTGAGTTCTAACAGTTGGAATCCGGTGACTGTAGGTGGGGTTTCTTTGTCACATCTCTTCTTCGCAGACGACCTGATTTTATTTGCCAAAGCGTCTCCTAGTCAGGCTGATGTAATCAAACAGTGGTTGGATAATTTATGTATGATCTCGGGAGAGCGTGTGAATCTGGACAAGAGCAGTATTCTCTTTGCTCCCGGTGTTGACGCTCACAGTTAGGCTCAAATCAGCAGCAAGCTTGCAATTCCTATTGTGTCGGACTTTGAGAACTACCTTGGTGTTCCTCTCACCTGTGGTAGAATGACAAA
Organism: Oxyria digyna; assembly: GCA_029168935.1. Taxonomy (NCBI): domain Eukaryota; kingdom Viridiplantae; phylum Streptophyta; class Magnoliopsida; order Caryophyllales; family Polygonaceae; genus Oxyria; species Oxyria digyna. Next base: position 3,901,674 of record JAPVLV010000017.1, read on the forward strand.
AGATAAGTATGCCTACCTCCTTGATAAAGTCTCAAGTAGGCTGCGGGGTTGGCAAGCTAATACACTATCGGCAGCAAGACGAGTAACCTTGGCTATGTCTGTGCTTACGAGTCTCCCTATGTATGTAATGTAGGCCACTTTTGTTCCTCGGTCTATCTGCGACTCCGTGGATAAGCTTGTTAGGAACTTTGTTTGGGGCTCAACGACGAAAAAAGACGTATGCACCTTCTTCCTGGACAACAGCTGCATCGTCCTATTTGTGATGGGGGACTTGGCATTCGAGCAATGAGAACGTCAAACACAGCCTTACTTGCAAATCTGGGTTGGCGAATGATTGAGGACCCGAATGCTCTTTGGAGCCGCATACTTAGAGGCAAGTACTGCAATGGTAGACTTGATATTGCCATGTTTCGTAAGCAATCCGGTCAATCACACATGTGGAAAGGTGTCATCCATGGAGCAGAGCTTCTCAGTCGTGGATTACAGATGACTGTCGGTAATGGCTTTTCTACTCTTTTTTGGATCCACCCTTGGCTAATTAATTCTCCATTATGTGAAAATGCTATTGCTGAAATTCCTGAGCATAACCTGTTCGATACTGTGGCTGAATGTTGGGTTCATGATGGTTGGAATTGGCCTCTGCTTACTGCCCTTCTTCCTCCTAAAATTCTACACTTGCTCTCCTCGGTTCATCCCTCTCCTGATGAGGAGGCAATGGACAAAATGTACTGGGGACTGGCTGCATCAAGATGCTACTCGACTAAATCTGGGCTCGCCATTTTGCGTGGTCCCTCTGTCGCCCCAAAAGACTCGGTCTGGAAGCTCATTTGGCGAACACCAATTCAGCAACGTGCCCGACATTTTCTTTTCCTCGCTGCTCATGGGGTATTCCTCTGCAATGCTACGAGAATGCGACGACATCTTGCTTCTTCAGATGCATGTCCTCGTTGCGGGGCTTCGGAAACTGAGCTACATTTACTGCGTGACTGTTGCACTATCAAGAACGTTTGGTTAACTCTTTCGGGAAATGCACTGCCGGCCCGGTTCTTTGACGTTACTGATGTGGCTAGTTGGATTCTCATTAATATCCAGAATCTTGATGAATGGAGCTCCATTTTTTGCTTCATGTGTTGGCTTACTTGGAAAGCTCGTAATGAGCTGGTGTTCGATAAAGTCGACTCATCTTCACGCCTCTCCAGAGCTGTTTGCAACTCAGTCCAAGCTTTTAAGGATGCAGATTCCCACACCGATAATCGCAGCATTTTGGTGCAGCCTACAGTCCGTTCACCAGCAGCCTGGTGTCGTCGTGAGGTGGGATGGTTTTCTCTTTGCTCAGACGGTGTTTCGAAGGGCAACCCCGGTCCGTCGGGAGGTGGAGGCGTTATCCGAGATACGCAAGGGAATTTCATTAAGGCTTATGCCTTTAAAAATGGCTCATGTGGTGCACTAACTGCTGAATTGTGGGCAGTTCTACACGGTTTAAAGATGGCTATGGCCATGGGTCTACCGCAGGTACATCTACAAACCGACTCACATCAAGCTTTTACCATTTTGACGTCCCCGACACTCGTCATATCCCCAGACTTCCATCTTGCAGAGCGGTGTCGCCAATTAATCGACTCTCCTAGCTGGAAAGTGCGCACCACCCAGTTTCTACGGACTGCTAATAGTGTAGCTGATTCTTTAGCAAATTTAGCTCTTTCTTTGAATGTTTGTTACCAGGAATTTAGTTCCCCCTGATTGTATTCTGAGCCTTATTGCTCATGACTCTAGCTTCAACTAATAATCATTCGCAGTTTTTTGACCAACAAAAAATAATTCTAAATGTAGTCGTGGGTTCCTCCCTTTTTTTTGTCATGTTTTCCTTGTTAATTCAGATGTATATGCGAATTTAACATAGCTCGGTAAATTGTCTTACATCATTATATCAACTACCATAAATCCATCCCCGGGCCACTCCATCATTCAATTGGCTCTCTGTATTCTAATCAAATAATCTAAATCTAAATCTAATCTAAAGTTGTCGTGATACAAAAAAAAAGTTAGAATGTTCCTCATTAATCATATTCATTGAAGACTTTAATTATTTCTCATCTCTTAATTCATCTTTAATTCTCCTCTCCTCATTTAAATGCAACTCTATTTTTTTAATGTTGATTGACCTATTAAAAAAAATTGACAATTTTGTAGGGTAATAGAAATTAGATCACCTCTTTTATCCAAATATCTTTGATACAATTCAAAGATTTAAGATAAACAATAAACTTCATTTATATATTAAACTAAACATAAAATTAGAAAATTCTAAAAATTGAATATATATCGTATCTTACTGTCAAAGTGCCGCGCTTTTTAAATTCTAGTTTAAAAAGAGAATAAGTTGTGGCTCTCCATAACGACAGCTCAGCTTTGCAAACCGCGATATTTTATTTTAGTAAGAGGAAGATACTTATCTCAATCAGTATATACGTACGATGAAACACCAACTTCAACATATTACACATGACTTATTTACACACTTACATTATTTGGGTAGCCCACTTGATAGATATTTCCTCACCGAGCACAATTGTGCGGTGTGAAATTGCCAAGGACAAGTCGGATCGGATCAATATATTTGGCTTGTCACTCACTTGATAGATATTTCCGCACGTGCACATGATGTGGCCTCCATCGCCCTTCGCGGAACCTTAGCTTGTCTCAACTTCGCCGACTCTGTTTCTCGGTTACGGATCCTGGCTTCAGGGGGCACCAAGGATATTCAGAGAGCTGCTGCCGAGGCTGCCGAGGCTGCTGAGTTATTTCGTCCACTCGCTCCCTCGGAGGAAAATGATAATAATAATAATAATAATAATACAGAGTATTGGATGGATGAGGATATTTTTTACTTGCCTGAAATTGTGGAAGAAACGTACAATATCACGATACTACCACCACAAGATCTATATTGCGACGACGAGATGTTGGATTGTTACTTGCAGTATGATGCTGAGTTGCCCCTCTGGAATTTCTAAACCTAACTACTTTCATACCATAAGTATATATCAAAATAAATCTTTCATTGAATGCTCTTTATAGGGTTAAATGTTCCCTTTCTTGTGATTTTTGTGCGTGAACAAAAATATGTTCAATGGGAGAGCCTGCAAGTGGAGTCCACATGTGTAGATTCGTTTTCCTGGATTTCTTTTGCTTAAATAAATGCAAACTTTCCCGGGTCTCAAATTATATTTATGTGATCATCTTTGAATTCTATTTATTTATTTTTTGGTAAAATGTTTCAATTCTATTTATGGAGGATATGTGTAAACCCATCTGAAAAGGGAAGTGTCGGGTGAGAATAACTTTTAAAATAAGAATATGAGAATAGTGCACATTAATAGTAAACTGGTGCACATTTAGTACTAATTTGGTTAGTTTGGTGCACATTCGTTAACAAATTTAAAAACATCTAAAATTTGAAGAACATTCTTTTTTTAAATAACATTTATTGAGAAACCAGAACATTTAGGTAAAATTTGTATATGTGCATCACTTTTCAAAGGATGTGCATCAAAAAATTCGATGCACATTTAAATATATTTTGATGCACATTAGTCATTCTTACGTTCTCATTTTAACAACTATTGTCACCGGAATCACACCCTTATTTAAATATTTATTGATAAAGGGTAATAGTGGATTAAAAATGAAATTAAGCTTGTTAAGCTCCATTAATCTAGGGGGTGTAACATTAACAAATTAATATACTTTAATCTACATTAAGCTTGTTAAGCTAGATGAATGTTTTTTACCGAACACTTAATAACTAGATATAATAAAAATTTAAGCTCCGTAATGTGAAAAAAAAAGCTAAACCGAACGTAGCCTTATATCCTTTAACATATCTTCCATAATTAGAATTCAAAAATGATCACATAAATATATATAATCTGAGACCCGAGAATGTTTGCAGTTATTTAAGCAAAAGAAATCCAGGAAAACAATAATACTCCCTCTGTCCCACTATATAAGCCCCATTTCATTCCTGCACGGATGTCGATGTGCGTTTTGTTTTGTCAATATCTCTAGTTACGTATTTGTAAAAAATATTAAATTTTGAAATTGTTATAGCACTTGTTAAGACGAATCAAACAAGACCCCACATGACTATGTTTTCGCTTGTAAATTGGAAGAAATCGAGAAGATTCTCGGATTGTGAATAGTGTCGGAAAATGAAATGGAACTTATATAATGGGACCGACGGATGGAGTATAATCTACACATGTGGACTCCACTTGCACCCCATTGAACAACTTTTTGTTCACGCACAAAAATCTAATGCACACCACAAGAAATATAGTATAAGGAAGGGAAACATACATTTAACCTTAAAAAAGCAGTCAAGGAAAGATTTATTTTGATATATACTTATGGTATGAAAGTAGCTAGGTTTAGAAATTCCAGAGGGGCAACTCAGCATCATACTGCAAGTAACAATCCAACATCTCGTCGTCGCAATATAGATCTTGTGGTGGTAGTATCGTGATATTGTACGTTTCTTCAACAATTTCAGGCAAGTCAAAAATATCTTCGTCCATCCAAAACCCTGTATTATTATTGTTATTACGATCATTTTCCTCCGAAGGAGCGAGTGGACGGAATAACTCAGCAGCCTCGGCAGCTGCTCTCTGAATATCCTTGGTGCCCCCTGAAGCCGGGATCGGTAATCGAGAGACAGAGTCGGCGAAGTTGAGACAAGCTAAAGTTCCGCGGAGGGCGATGGAGGCCACGTCATGTGCACGTGCGGCCATCTCAGCTGTCGGGAAGGTTCCGAGCCAAATACGAGACTTCTTGTTCGGTTCTCGGGTTTCGCATACCCATTTGTCCGGACTCCGGTGCCTCACTCCTCGGAAAACCGGGTGTCGGGTCTCCTTAAACTTCTTCCGACCGCCGCGCTTCTTCGGGTTCTTTGCCGCCAGCTGCATTATTAGCATTAGGTAGAGTAGAGAGTGTGAGACTTTTTTTTTTTTTTTTTTTGTGAGAAGAGAGTGGGGGACTATTGAGCTAGTGGTTGAGATATATAGAGATTAGGGATCGAGTATATGTGACCTGACCCGATAATTTAACACCACACAATGACGCCCAATGAGGAAATTTCAGGTGGGCTCGGCAGTGCTATGCTAATTATGCAAGTGTGTAAATAAGTCACATACTCATGCAAGTTGGTGTTACATCGTACACTATATACCGATGGAGACAAATATCTAATTCTTTCTACAGCTTAAATAAAATATCGCCTTTGCAATGCTGAGCTGTCACTATAGAGAGCCACAACTTTTTCTTTTTAATTTTTTTGATAGAATGCAGAGAACCAATTAAACGACCGAGATGCCCTTATTAGGGATGCCAATTTCACCCATTCGCGGATAAAAGCATCACTCGATCTGAAAAACGGATGAAAACTTAAAAAACGTGGGTGGAAGTTGGATGACGGGTTACTGGATGGGTGAACGGATCGGATGTGGATGACCACTCTCACCTACCCGATCCGATCACCCAAATCACCATATCCAATCCGCATCCACCCGCTCACCCGCTATATTTAAAACCCTACATATAAAAATCTAATTTCTCACATCTTGCTCGGTCAATCCTCATTAACCTTCATGACTGCCTCCATCGTTTATGTATATTTCACTCTTTAGTTTCGTCCCTCCACTCCTCCAACCTCAGCCGCCACTCCACAGTCTCCGACTGTCACTTCCCCGTCAGACTCAACAGTCTCGCTTCGTCCTCCACTCCTCCAAACTTTTTTCATGACTCTCTCAGTTCCACTCAGGTTCCTGAAGTGTTCAAAATGTGTAACATAATAGCCTTTAGTTAATGTATATGCACTTAAAACATTGCTTTTATATATAGTAGTTACGAAGGAGAGGACCGAGGAGTACATAGATTGGTGGATGAAGAATCAAGATTATCAAGATATCTACTTGTATTTAAATTTCCTTCATGAACTGAACTAGATCTTTGATGTATTTAAACAATGTTTACTGTTTTGTTAGACTTGAAAATTTGGATTATATTTCTTTTTATTGTCTTTTAACATAATTATATCTCGTTCTTGCTTCAATATGTTTTTAATAATTTCCATCTGAAAATACCCGGTTCACACGATCACCCGCGGATGATAGACAGAAAAACGAACCCAGGGAAGGAGACAGGAGACTCACATACAAGGTCGGATGACCTTCCTCCAATAAAACTCAAAGTGTGGTAGAATGAGAAACTAGATGAACAATAAATGTAATCCAATAATGCATAGCTCATCTAAAGCAAAAGAAAGAATACCTCCAATGTAGAAGGTGACCCAAACACATCAACTCCTTGCAAAGAACATGGTCACCAACAAGCTAAGCTCCAACGAATGTAGATCTAGAATAATAGTACTAATGAAACCAAACTTGATGAAATACAACTCCTTACTTTCTTTTCTCTCATATTTTTTTTTTAATCCGATATATTATTTTTTTCTCGGAATGATTTTCAGATTTCGGATTTTTTTTTATTTTTTATTTTTTATATTTTTTTAGACGGGAGAGAAGACTTACAACGAGATTGGCTACTGACTGTAGCGGACCCTAAGCTTCGGTAATTTCCTCCTGTCCATAGAAAAACTAAAAAGAAAATTAAACCGAACAAAAACAAATAAAAACAAACTCAAACCTCGGGTTGCCTCCCGAGTAGCGCCTTATTTTATGTCGTGGCTCGACATGAAACTCAAGAGATTTAACTAACGCCATTTGGCTTTGTGAAAACCGTCTCTTGTCTGAATTCTCTCTTGAACCACTCATGGAACGCCTTAAATCTCGTCCCTCTTACCTTGACCACCTTGTCTTTAGCAATGAAGGTGGTTTCATTCACTTTATCCTCCTTGACCGTATCAGGCGACTGTTTAAGCTCAATGTCAAGTGACTGCACACTAGACATCAATGGTATCTCGTCTGGCGAGGTCAGTAATGGAGGGCGATTGCCCAAAGGATGTGAAGAGAGCTTACCTTTAGGCTCTGGCTTAGCCTGACACTCCTGCATATTAGTAGACAAAGCAAAATCTACTTTTGAGGGCTCTAAGAGATTCTCTAAAACAAGTTGCAGTTCATCCTTACAAGTAGGCTTAATCACATCAATAGCACAGAGAGAATTCTTATCAATGGGATCCATGTCATAAATATTATACTCTACCTTATCCCCATCAAACTCCATAGAGAGAGTCTCACTATTAACATCAATTTTCGTTTGTGCAGTTTTCATGAAAGGTCTACCTAACAGTATAGGTGTGACATTATTAGCATGCTCCATATCCAACACAAAGAAATCAGCAGGGAAAATCAGATCACCAACCATAACAAGAACATCCTCAACAACCCCTTTTGGGTATACAGTAGACCTATCAGCAAGTTGAATAACAATTCCTGTTTTATGCAAAGGTCCTAAGCCTAGTGATTCATACAAAGAGTAAGGCAAAACATTGATTGATGCACCTAAATCTAGCATGACTTTGTCAAATTTAGTTTCACCAATCACACATGGAATGCTAAATATGCCTGGATCACCACATTTCTTAGGCATGCGTTTTTGAAACACATCAGAAACTTGTTCACTTATTTCAACTTTCTTCTTTCCTTTCAGTTTTTGGTTTCTTTTAATAGTGCAAACTTCTTTCAAAAACTTAGCAAATCGAGGAATACTCTTAACAAGTTTGAGCAAAGGAATGTTTACCTCACACCTACTAAAGGTTTCGAAGATTTCTTTGTCGTCATCCAGCCTCCGAGTATCCTTCAATGCCTCAGGAAAGGGAGCAACAGACTTCTGAGAGAATAGAGGTGGAAAATTCGGACGAACATAATCATCAATGTACTCAGGGGGCTCCCGGCGATCGTCGTCAGCTCTTGGCGATCGCGGTCGCGGATAATTTTGCACCTCAGCTTCTGGAATGGCATGGCGATCGCCATCGCCATATGGCGATCGCGGTCGGGATGCAGACCCGGTTTTGCTCTCTGTAATCTCATGGCGATCGCCACTCAGATCTGGCGATCGCAGTTTTGGCACAGAACAGTCATTTAAAGTTTTTCCGCTCCTCAAGAACACTGCACTGACGTTCTCTCTTGGGTTTCTTACCGGTTCCCTGGCCTCTAATTTACTAACAGCTTGAGCAATCTGTCCTAACTGATTTTCAAGATTTTGGATGCTTGATTCCGTCTTAGCGTTTTGTTGCATCACAGTCTGAGCTAAGGACATGATCATATCTTCAGCAGTCATAGAATTCTGAGGTCTAGGTTGTTGATAATTAATATTAGAAGAGTCATACCTTGGCCTTGGTTGCCATCAACCAACAACGTTTACCTCAGCATTGAGATCATGAAGGGAAGCATTTTTCAGCATCAAAGCCTTTACCATCTCTTTCAACTCATTCATGCCAGTCTGTAATTGATCTGAATTAATTGCTTTGACTGAGTGAGATCCCTGTCTACTGCTAAACTGCCTTGAACTTTCAGCCAGCTCTTCAAACATTTCAGTGGCCTGAGGTATAGTTAGTTTCAGAAAATTACCTCCACAAGATGCGTTTACCATTCGACGATCCTCATCAATCAGCCCACTGAATAAGAACATAAGAAGATCATGCTCATTATAACTATGGAATGGGCAGCTTGAGCAAAGTTTCTTGAATCTCTCATAATATTCATAGAGACTCTCAGTTGAGTGTTGTTGAAGATTCGTGATCTCCTTCTTCAAGCTGCTTAGTTTTGTAGCTGGAAAATATTTCTCTAAAAAGACCTTTTTCATCTTAGCCCATGTATCAATACTCCCTGGAGCTTGATAATAGAGCCAATCATTCGCAGCGTCTTTCAGAGTAAATCTGAAAGCTCTCAGCATGACCTGCTCCTCAGTAACACCTCTTGGCTTCATACTAGAACATATGCCATGAAATTGAGCCAAGTGTTTGTTGGGATCTTCTCCTGCTAAGCCATGGAAGTGTGGTAGCTCATGAATTAAACCAGCTTTTAATTCAAAATTCACACCTTCTTCAATCTCAGGAAACCTCATTGCCAAAGGTTGTTGGTTTAAGTCTGGGGCAGTGAGTTGCCTCATAGTAGGCAATGGCGGTCCATGTCGATCACCCATCTCGTTATCTTGGTTCAGAGCTGCTCTTTGGTTCTGAAGGAACGTCCTTTCAATCTCTCGGTCAAAGGCAACAAGAGATGAATCAGTAGCACGGGTCTGAACCATAAAGGTTCACACCAAACAGTTGATAATTTCACAATTAACACAGAATCAGAAAAATTTTAATTCCCCGGCAACGGCGCCAAATTTGATGAGGCTAAAGTCGTAGTGCCAAATCAAAGAAAACTCTAAACACTAACTAAAGTATAGCAAGCAAGTAGAGGTCGAACCCAAGGGAATCAAAAAACCAAATCAATGCAGTCAAGTGAAATATCAACTAGTAACAAGTAACCAAAGGGGGGGTTTTGATTGCAAGAACACACAAGTAACCAGTAACAAGCAGAGGCAGTTTGGGTGAGAATATTATGCGAAGGGGTTTCACCTAGCAAGTATCCACACGACAGTCAATCAAGTTGATCATAGATTTATCTCAAGTTCTATTCAATCCTAGGGAATGTTCCTATTCCAATCTTTAATATATCAGCAGGCCAACCGGTCCTGATAATACTTACTATTCAGCAATCAGGGAAACCTCTCAAGATTAGATGAAATAGCAGCAAAGGGCACAGGAATTATAAGGATGCATGCAATAACTTACAACCGTCAAGTATTAACATGCAATCAATTCTCTTTCATAAAAGCAATCAACTACCAGATCATGCAGATATGAGTGCTACAATGACAAGGAATTCCACCGTATATTCCTAGTCTAGCAATAGAAAACTATCAATCAAACTAGGTGATCAAGCTAGCAAAACTAATAGAAATCAATAGATGAAGAACAAGAGAATTAATACAAACCCATAGGAAAAGAACAAGAGTTTAGAAATCTCACAACTTAATAACTGAAGGTTTCAACCGCTAAGTAAAACAATGGAGATTAGTTCCTGCTCATGGTTGCAGAACTAAATTGTCTGATGGAAAAGATGATGATAATAAAGATAGAAAGAACTAGGGTTCTTAAATAGAGACTAACCCTAAAAATATATGGTAAAATAAATATCCTAAACGAAATAATAAAATAAGGAAAAGGAAATAAAATAAACAAAGGAAAATAAGGAAAGTCCGGAATGTCTTCGGCCTTGTTGTGGCGATCGCCATAGATGTCTGGCGATCGCGGTCTTCATGTAGCATCTGTCGTGGTCTCTGTCGCCCCATGGCAATCGTCGTAGATTCATGGCGATCGCCATGATCTCTCGAACTTATGAAGAGCTTCTGTTGTAGAATGGCGATCGCCATAGTGATGGTGGCGATCGCCGCTGCTCCGCAGAATGTCTTCGTCTTCATGTCTTCAATCTTCGATCCTCTTCTTCTTCGGTTTTGGTCTTCATTTCTTCACTTCTTCATAAACAACTCAGAATATAACAATAGCTCCAAATACTTGTGATAACACTCCTAAACTAATGTAATAACCCCTAGTTACGCCATACAAAGTGTAGCGTATCAGTGGTGCTACAGATCATATGTCATGTGACATAAACTTCTTTGATAATCATAAGCCAATGACTAAGCCTACATCCATTCATCTGCCAAATGGTAATATCTGTTCTATCTCTCAGACTGGATCTATAAAAATATTCTCAACTCTTACTCTACTGAATGCCCTATATGTCCAAAATTTTAAGTTCAATCTTATCTCCTTAAGTCGTCTCATCAAAGATAAAAATTGTTTCATATTTCTTACTTCCAACTATCTTGTTATTCAGGATCAAACAAGGAAGAAGGTGATTGCAGCTGGTAAGGAACTTGGGGGGCTATACTATCTCATACCTGAATCTGAGTTGGCTTCCTTGATGACCACAGGAATGTATGACACCTTCTGTGCTACATCTCCAACTCTACCTATGTTTCTTCCTAGTCAAAATTTGTGTAAAGACAAAAATTTTCTTTGGCATCTTAGGCTGGGTCATGCCCCCATTGAGAAATTGTCTCATGTTTCCTCCATTTCTTGTGATATAAATAAAACAATGGATTTTCATTGTTCTGTATGTCCTCTTGCTAAGCAATCTAGAAAATCTTTCTCTCTCAGTACATCACATGCTAACAAAAAGAAGTTGGTTTTGCTCAATCAAAGGCAGATTACTCCTTATTCTATAAAGACTCGGGAAAATCATACACTGCTCTCTTGGTCTATGTTGATGATATGTTGATAACAGGAGACGGTGAAGAAGAAATACAAAAACTCAAGGCTCATCTATGCAAGAATTTCCCTATGAAAGACTTGGGAAGTCTCACGTATTTTCTTGGAATAGAAGTAGATAGAACTAAAGAAGGGTTCCATCTAAATTAGAGAAAGTATGCTCTAGAGCTTCTTGATGAGGCAGGAATGACTGAAGCTAAGCTTGTTGTCACCCCCTTTGATGCTCGAGAAAAATTGACTCTGAAAGGAACAAGAAGTGAAGTTGATTCAGTAGCATACAGGAAGTTAGTGGGAAAGTTGATCTATCTAACAATCACCAGACCTGACATATGCTATTCAGTGCAAGTACTAAGTCAGTTCATGCACAATCCTAGTGATGATCACTGGAAGGCTGCAAAAAGGGTGCTCAGATATATCAAAAATGCTCCAGGACAAGGATTACTTATGTCAAGTAAAGCAAATCTGAAACTCAAAGCTTTCTGTGATGCAAACTTTCAGAGTTGTGCCATGACCAGGAAATCTCTTACAGGATTTTGCATTCTATTAGGATCTTCATTGATCTCATGGAGAACCAAGAAGCAAGGATATGTGGCTTCATCTACTGCAAAATCAGAATATAGAGTCATGGCTATGACCTCATGTGAAGTAACTTGGCTAAGCAAGTTGCTCAAGGATCTAGGTGTCATACTAGGTCCAGTAGAGATGTACAGTGACAATCAAGTTGCCATACATATTGCTAGGAATTTTGTCTTCCATGAAAGGACCAAGCACATAGAAGCAGACTGTCGCCTGGTGCGAGACAAAGTTCTGAATAAAGAAATTGCTCTTAGCTACATATCCACTTATGCTCAACCAGCTGACATCTTCACCAAGGCAGTCACAAATGAACAGTATACAAGAAATCTGATCAAGCTTGGAGTTGTAAACATGTTCACAACTACATCTTGAGACGGAATGTTAAATAAGTTTGTAATAAAGCTGTTAGCTATAGTTTGTTATTCTGTTAGGCTGTTAGTTAGTGACATCATCATGTCGTCAGCTCAACTTCTTCCCTAACAGACTATATGTACCGTTGTACTATCATTCTTCAAGATTATCTTTCAATGTCAATTTTACCAGTTTGTGAGACTTTATTTACTTTATTTTCTCTTCTCTTCTCTGAGTGAAATTTCTTGTGTGTGTTAATCAACTCTAATCAATCATCAAACACAGTATTTGTAGTCCTTTGTAACAGTTGATATGATCATATATAGAAGTGTTCTCTTTGAGTAAACCGGATGCTAATCTGGCTTCCAGTTCAACTAACTCAATTTAAGAATGCTAATAAAAACTGTGTTGCAACTAGAATTCATATATAGAGGTGTATTATGTTACAATCCTAGTTAATTTTTTATCACCAAATCATACATTATCAAGAGTTCCAACGTAATGAGTTGGATCATTGCTTCTATTAGCGAACCTAATGGTTATTGGGTCAAAAGTATAGAGTTTTTTTAGTACACAGATTCTATTGTATGATCTGTAGAAGCTTATGCTATACATATATATGTATTCTAACTTATGAATATTGTGACAATCAGCCGCGCTGTACTGCATCTCATTTCTGTTTTCTGCTTCATTTTGTTGTCATGGAAATTCACTCACTTGTCTACTCCTGAATATAACCGGAGCCACCAACATCCATACTGCAAGAACAGAGATAGAAAATTAGAAACAAATATCAAAGTCATAACAAACCCAAAAATCTACAAGAAACTTACTATATACACAAGCTGCTAGCCACACATTCACTATCTTCACCCAAGTACTTGTCCATCCTACATCAATAGTCCACCTACCAAAAAAAACCATATTCTTTGCTTAAGTCTAAGAGACGTGAAAGAACTCAATTCGCCAAAAATGAATCTGTAAGAGACTTACTTCTTCGTGGAATGGTGAGAGTTCCAACTGACAAGCAGCATTGCAAAGTACATTGCTCCTGCAGAAAAGACTAAATGGAAGAAGCCATAGCCATATGGAACATCATCCTCGTCTTTGCTCTCTGTCTTTCTAAACTGAAGAAGAGGCTGTCAGTTATGTTTGTTATTGTTAGTTGCATTTGTGTTGAATAATTAGAAGTGGTGATTAGATTTTAGGGTTGGAATATAGAGATGGACCTGAAAACACTGTGAATCAATGCCCGTTGAGAATGTCGCGATAACCATAGCGAGCATTGCAACTACAAAACTCTGCATTAAGCACATGCTTAGTGGTTAGTGCTGTCATTGTCATCTTAGGAAGATATCAACTTCTCTGTTTTTCAAGGAAGATGATGAGGAAATGAAATGTGTATTACTATGATGGTAAGCCAATCAGTCCTCCTTGTAGCTTCTGCCTTCCTATTGCAGCTTGTTCCTTGTGGTTCACTATGAAACAAAAAACACAGTTTTTAAGCTCTTTGAAAATTTATTAAAGTTTGCCCTATGATGAAGGACTTAATTATTATTCATCATCTTAAAATGTTATTATAAATGCAACTCCAACTGTCATACCTTCTGATGGCACACCAGCAGATGAAAACCACATAAAGCCCCACTAATCCTGGTGCCAAGAAGCCAGCATTAACCTATTTCAACCACAAACCCACCAAGATTTAATTGCTGACTCAAAAGTAGTAGTAGAGAGACTGCACAATATGATCAAGTGAACTCACTTTGGGATGAGCAGAAACACAAGTCATCAGTAAGAGCAGAGCCAATGTGGAGGTGATGAAGGAAATGTTGAGCACACAAGATATTTCGGGTGCGTACCATATGTATAACAATATGATCCCCACGAAAGATATGACATGTACAGCCGTTGCAAGGGAGATTACATGAATTCGGCTATAAAGGTGAGAAAAGAAAGATCATGTTAGATGGATCCATTAGCATAAACTACAGAATGCAATAGCTGACGCTTTCATACCATTTTTCTGCATACTTTTCTGAGAGGCAACTATCATTCAACCATGTGATGAAACTGATGACACTTATAAGCTGAACTAACAGAAACACCCTGTAAAAAGTGTGAATTAAGGGAGATATAAATTAACAGCTCTTAGCGTTTTTAATGAATTGATACAAGTTAACAAAACTAAGTCATACCCTGCGCCAAAATGTGCGATTTCCCCTGCGAATATATACACAAGTGTTATATTTTGTCAATATATGTGTACGGTGTTTAAGGAAATTGGATTTACCATAGAGATCAATGACTGCATTAGGAACAAGGAAAGGCAAGATCATGAATAGAACAAATAGAAAAGCTTTGGCTGACCACCATTCAGAATGCCATGTATCTCTGCGGTCGTGCAATTTTGAGGTGCCGACTGTTGACAGAAACATGGCAAAGAAGAACAGCTATCATTTTGTTAAGGGAGACGAAGAAGATCAACAGTATAATGAAGCTGACTAGATTTCACCAGAAGTAGATGGTTTTAAGTAGTATCTTAGTATATTTAAGACATAAACAGAACATGAAATTTTGATGAAGTCATTTTTATATCTAACTGTCTTGGAGAAGCAATGGAGTCAACTGAAAATTTTCTGCATCATATACATCTTTTTGTTGAATCTTTATGCTTGATCATTATATGAATTGTAGAAGATTCATCAAAAAAAAAATATGAATTATAGAAAAAGAGACCATCTACATAATGATTCTTGATTAAAAAAGAGTATCTACAAGAAATCATGATAACATACTAATATTCTATGGCTTGTTCATTATAAAGTGAGAATTTTAGGATTTTCAGTAATTTAGCAAAGCTTTAATGCAGGATAAACTTATAATAATAGCTCAGATTTAGGATACGAAACATCCCAAGCTCACGCGTAATACTCCTGCTGTCCCCAAACACTCCAAACTTCCTTCACAACCTTTAAGTTGTAACCCTATACCAAAAACCAAGATAACTTTTAATGTCATTCTCAAATCACATTTCATACAATCTATGTCATAACTAAAAAGAAGACTTACTTTGCAATGCGAGTGCACTTTGCTCATAATCACGAACAGCCCATGCTAGAAGATTAGTAATAAGGAATAAGAAGCCATACATATATCTTGCCATCAAAGGGTTAGACCCATATATGAATTGCCTAAACCAAGATGCCTCCTTGAGTCCAGGATACTTCACTTTCTCGTTGCTCGTGCTCGCCTCCATTTTCATCCCGAAAATCCACCTTCTCATAACATCTATGGTTTAAGAAATGCAAAATTAGCTATACTCCTTCAAATTTCAGCTTTTGTAATCCAAATGCTTTCAAGAAACAAAGGCAGCTTAGAAAGGATGAAGATTTTTTGGTGTTTTCTCCTCAAAAAACTACCACCAAGAAAAAGCTGCGTAATATTGTGGCCCATACAAGAAGTTGAAGCATGCCAAAACAAATCATTCTCTATATAGCGTTTGATAGTGATCATAGGAATATAAGTACAAGAATATGTTGTCATTTTGCAAATAACCAGACAGAACAATAAATTAAGAATGAACTACTTGCACTTGTTTTAATGATCAGAATCATACCGGACAACCAAGAAAGATAAGTTCCTTGCAAGAGATCTTGACTTGTAATGTGACTGAGACCATACACAAATGCATTAAAACAAAATTTAAATTTTGTGTGATCTTAGTGGAACTGGATTTCATTTCCTAAATTGTAGGCTTACAAAGATTTCTTACTCGAACCAAGTAATTAGAAGAGCATATGATATTGATGGGTGTATATATTCCCACAAAACAGAAGGACTCTATCTAAGCTTATCCCAGACGCTGGAAAAGGTATCAGATTCACTATATCAAGATATGTCAATACTGAAAAACCACCACCACCAAATATAATATCAAATGACAATTGGTTTTTGCCACATGACAACATGAACCAAAGCCACATCAAATGCAAAATGACTTCTTTTTTCTAGCTCATTCGCCTGATTCGATTGACCAGAGTTGCTCTAGGTAGAACGTATATCAACTAGTTTAAATGAGAACGGAAAAGCTTTAGAAAGAAGCATTACCGGTTCAAATGAGAGAGATTGAACATTCTCTTTTCCACCACATTATATGATGAAAGGAGATCGAGGAAGAGATTAAGATGGACTTCACTTTTTGAGATGAAATCTATCTCTTTATTTTCTGAATTTAGTAAAAAATTGTTCATGCATCATATCTTTGGTTTCCCGCTATAAACAAGAATACCCAGAGGCCGAAGCTTTGGATTGAGTATTTGTGTCTTGAAAGGTATGAGAGGGCTTGGCGTGATTGCACAAACAATTTTCAAACATGGTTAACTTCCTTCAAAGCATTTTTCTTCTCAGGAATACCAATTAAAGATTGTGTCTCTTGCAACGATGGATTGCATCACAGTATTACATGATTTATTGATTACTCCTCACATGCAATTTCAGTAAACGGTTTCTTCACATCTTGTTAATTAGCGAGGTGCATTCGCAGTTTCGCAAATTCTACTTGTCAATATCTCATTCAAATAATAAGTTATGTATAATAATATATTTCATCCACAAATCTTTTCTTTCACAATTAGTATACAATGAATGAAATTTGATCTTCGTGTATGAGGCCAATGGGCCTATAGCCTAGCGATAGACTCTTTACCGTTAGGTGACGGCATCTGACCCCAGTTTTAGTTGGGGTAGAATTTATTTAAATGGTACGATGTACCTACGGTAAAGACTTTGTTTCTTTGAGAATGAGATTTAGACAATGATTGAGTACGATGCATATATAGTTTTGGTAATGGACAAAATATATGTCATATACACAACTTTTATGCATTGTCCAAAAAATACATTGGTAATGGGAAAAAAAAAATATAGTGAAGGGATTAAATGAGAACCATGTCTACTATAAAAAATAAGAACTATTTTGAGCCGTTGATCTTTGCTCATCTAATGGTAAATATTAGATCCAGATTTTAAGTGACTATTCTACACTGAGAGGTATTTCGGTCTTTTTCCCTTCTATTCTCTACTCTGACCTTCCTTCTCTCCTTCGCGTGAGGCGATTCACTGGAGAACTCCGTCGACGTTCCGATCTTCATTCCGGTGAAATTCGCAGTGTTTGTGCCGGATTGATCATAGATTGTTATTGTTTATCAATCAATTTCTCTGTATTCATGAATTCTGGTATGTTTGCGATTTTTTCTTATTTTCATGAATCCTAGATTTTGCAAATCAGTCACCATTGTTGTAGCTTACCAATCTATGTTTGTTGTTGTTGTTTACTGTCGTCTATTTTTACTTTACTTGTTTCTTCTTCAAGTATATCTATTTCGTTGAATCACTCAGATTTCACTACACTGATTTTGTTTCCATTCAATTCATCTAGGTTTACAATTTTCAGCTTCCTGTAGACTGAATCTATTATGTTCTTTTATTTTTCTGTGTTTTCTTCATTATTGTTTTCATTGTTGGACAACCTTTGCCTTTGTCCTACATTGTCAACCTTTTACTGCATTATTAGTATGATGAACCTGCATCAATACTATCATGAACTTGGCTCCATGATTAGTAGGTTGAACCTGCACCAATTTGAACTTGCCGAGAAACGTGTATATATTAGAGTGGAGTCTCACTTTCTGCTATGTAGTTTGTTACATAGAATATAAAGTCATATGTAATCTTGTTCCTCAATCAATCAATACAGATCAAATTTCACTCAATTTTATCTCTTCCTTTCAAGTTTCAATCCTAACATCTAGCTAGAGCTGATTTCAGAATATGAGCCAGGTTGACTTTGCTGCACTTTCGATGGAAGTTGAGGTCTCCATTACTAATTTTCAGGTGCACACAGAAGAATTCGATTGCAATCACGTAAAGGGAGGGGGAGAGAAGGCACCCTTGGCACAACCCTTTGTAGCCATGGAAGAGTCCCTCCACAAAACTATTAATGTTGATTGAGAATCGAGCGTTAGTAATACAAACCTAGCTAATCCAATGAATGAAGAGAGGTTTTGCGATTGATTTGTAGAAAACTGAACAACAAGAGATGTCGAAAGTCATAAACTTGTTTGGGATTATCTTTTTTTTTGCCTGACGAGGAGAAGCCAACCTTAGGGCCGTGTTGTCACCGATGGAGAAAGTTGCTTCTTTGATCTCAGTAGTAATGCTCAAAGGTTTAGGTTCAGGTAAAACAAGATTTATGGTGAAACAAGTGTATCAATGAGAGTCGTTAGATTAGATTTGATTAACGGTTGGATGATGAACAAGATAGATATTAAAGAAGAAGAAGAAAATATAATAAAATATTTGTATCAGTTACCAAAAAAATAGAGAGAGAAAGTTGTTATATAAAAATCTCACGTCTTCTCTCTCTTCATCTTCTCTCTCTGTCTTCTCTCTCTTTGTCTTATCTTTTCATTCTTCATTCCCATCAGACGATCTTTATCTTCAGTTTTTTATTCAAGGTTTGTTCAATGAATATGGAAAAAGGTTTGATTATTCTTCCTACACTTCTTACTCGATTTTGCTTCCATATAATCTTTAGTTTGTGTTGCATAATCGATTCTTTTTATTATGAATTAGCATGTTCGCACCATATTTTAGGGTTTCTTTGTTCAAATCAAATTTAGTTTCTTCACCGACGAAATTTCGGTGATATTCGTAAGAACTGTTTTAGTAATGCGTAGATATTCATTCATATGCGAAGATATTCCGTTAGGGTTTTACTGTTTTTTTTACAAGGTCTGATGAATAACATATATGATATATTGAATAACTTCAGTTTGTGATGATCAATTTATTATGGCCAGTCAATACGATATTCGTGCATTATTCCTGAATATTCATGGTGGTGGTGTTCATTATTTTCTTGAATATATTCGGTCATAGTAGGTCTGAGTTACTCGAATTGAGAATCGAAACTAGGTTAGATTCTGAATTAGCAAGTTCTAGAATATTCATAGTAGAAATTATGAATTAACATGTTTACACCATATTTTAGGGTTTCTTCGTTCAAATTAAATTTAGTTTGTTCATCGTCGAAACTTCGGTGATATTTGTAAGAACTGTTTTAGTAATGCGTAGATATTCATTCATATGCGATGATATTCGTTAGGGTTTTACTGTTTTTTACATGGTCGGGTGAATAACATATATGATATATTGAATAACTTCAGTTTGTGATGATCAACTTATTATGGCCAGTCAATACGATATTCGTGCATAATTCATGAATATTCATATGTTGTTGTTCATTATTTTCTTGTAGATATTCGGTCATAGTATAGGTGAGTTACTTTAATTGCGAATTCAAACTATTTTGAGTTTAGATTCTGAATTTGTGTGTGCTGGAACGAAATCACACTTATATAAATGAACAATCATCTGATATTCAAACAAACTATACTAATGTGGTAGTAATATTCGTTAAATTTGGTAGATATTCGTCGGCATATAATTGCATTCCTAAAATAAAATGTGTTTAGATGTAGCTTATTTTCGTTTGCATATTCATAAAACTATGTGTTGCTCAGATGACATAGCAATGGAGGATTTGAGCAATGATGAAGTCTTTGATAGATCTGGAGAAGATATTGATGTATCTGATGATGAAGATAACAATGAAGAAGAAATCGAATTTCAATTTGGTACGAAATGTATTGTGGACCCGAAAGACAGAAACTCAAAGTATTGGGTACCGCAATGTCCTCGGGAGTTTAGACCTTCGATTGGTATGAAATTTGCTTCCTTTGAAGAGGGGGCGAAATTCTACAGTGATTATGAGAAAATGGTTGGTCTTGTAGTCAGAGCAACCACTACTCATATGCATTGGAGATCAACCGTTGCAAAATTAAAGTACTACCTCTGCAACAAGCAAGGCTTCAAGAACACTTCTACTAGGCCCTTGCTAAATACAGCACGGGCGTTTTCTGAATAACGCCCGGGCCCTCGCGTTACGCGAGGGAGCGTATCCTCGCAGAACGCGAGGGAGCGTATCCTCGCAGAACGCGAGGGTACGTCACCTCGCAGAACGCGAGAGTGTTTTTTCCCTATAAAAGGGGAAAAACCCTACTCGGCCCATTTTTTACATCACACACAATTTTCTACCGCCGCCTCTCACCATCTCTCTCGGTTCAAACTAATTTTTCTTCCTCTTTTCACTACAAATCTCCATATAAGGTATGTTTCTTATACTCTTATGCTTTCTAATGTTGTTTCTAGATGAATATATGTTGTTAGTATAGGAAATTGCATATTATATGATGTTTTGATATTGAATGTTGTTTTAGAAATGGTTGTATAATGGATGAAAGATGATGATTTTGAATTATGGTGGATGAGTGGATGTTGATTTTGAATTTTCGCCTGAAATTCTCGCCGGAAACTGTTGCCGGAAACTCATGATAATGCAAATTGACGCAGAACGCTACACCCCTCGCAGAACGCGAGGGTCATGATACTCGCAGAACGCGAGGTCATGACTCTCGCAGAACGCGAGGTCATGACTCTCGCAGAACGCGAGCGTCATGCTGTCGCAGATCAAGACTACTATGATTATAAGCATTGTTGTTGTTTGTATAGATTATGAATTTGATTGAGTATGTAACTATAATTTGGTCAGGTTTGTGATTATACAGATGTCCTATTCCAATCAAGAATCTGATATTTCTGATATTAGTACGGTGTCTAGCATGGGAGACAACTTTGATATGCTTGAACGGGAGAGACGTGAACGGGAGAGACAAGAACGTGAGCGACGTGAACGGGAGAGACAAGAACGTCAAAGGGAGAGAGGGGAACCATCCACTAGACCAAGGATGACCGCACGAGAATTCAGGAACCTCTTCAGGCCGTTCAACCCTCGTCGTTAGATCTTTCTTTTGAAAATTTGTCGACCTTCTTTGTTTGCTTGTTCCTTTTAATGTTGTTTGTTTAGAATTACTTATTATGTTGAACCTTATTATGTTGCACCTTTGAAGTGTTGAACCTTATTATATTTCTTTATTTATATGGTGTGTCATACATATTGCGACCTCGTTCGGTTTTCAAACTAGGTTTCACTTCCAAAGGAAGAAATCTTAATTTCAAGTTACACACATGATCAAATAGACATTATAAGGATTGAAACAAAGTTTCATTCCATTTCGATAAAGTTTCGATGACGTTTTTGCCGAATTGGGCTTTATCGCCTTAAAAAAGACACTAAAAATGTGTTATTTTGCACACTTAACTACAATGCTTCTGTTAATACGCTTTAATGTGCATCCTCGCGTTTCCTAAATAACGCACCCTCGCGTTACGCGAGGGTGTTTTTTCCCTATAAAAGGGGAAAAACCCTACTCGGCCCATTTTTTACATCACACACAATTTTCTACCGCCGCCTCTCACCATCTCTCTCGTTTCAACCTACTTCTTCTTCCTCTTTTCACTACAAATCTCCATATAAGGTATGTTTCTTATACTCTTATGCTTTCTAATGTTGTTTCTAGATGAATATATGTTGTTAGTATAGGAAATTGCATATTATATGATGTTTTGATATTGAATGTTGATTTAGAAATGGTTGTATAATGGATGAAAGATGATGATTTTGAATTATGGTTGATGAGTGGATGTTGTTTTATGTTGAAATTCATTAGGGTTAGGGTTTTTGATTAGGGTTGTTGATTTTATTTAGGGTTTTGATGTTTATTTGGTAATTTACTTAAATTGATAGGTATTTTAGCTAAAATATTGAATTTTTGTCGGAAAATCTCGCCGGAAACTCATGATAGCGCAAATTGACGCAGAACGCGAGGGGTGTAGTATACTCGCAGAACGCGAGGGTCATGGTACTCGCAGAACGCGAGTGTCATGCTACTCGCAGAACGCGAGGAATTGACATAACTGGAAATTCTTTCCTCTTCTACAGATACATATTTATATACTGATTTTACTTTATATACTGTTATATTTATATACTTATTCTACTTTACATTTTTTTAGGTAATGGATCGTCCTGGACGTTCAACCCGTCGAAGAAATTGGAACGCTGTGAGAGAAAATCCACCGGTTGAAAATGCAAAAGGGAAAAGGAAAGCAAAGAATACAACACCGGTAGAGCTCTTCCCCGAGGGGCTCCCCGACGTTGATTATCGCGCCATAGAGCGGTACAGTGGTGTCCATAGTTATGCTGGGGAAGACTGTTCTGTGCCTAGTGGGATAGAACGAGCAGATACATATCAAGGGTATCAAAATGATGATTGGGACCTTTATTCTCAAGAGTCAGTTTCATGTGCACAACCGTCAACTCAATGGGCACCACAATCAACTCCATATGAACAATCGGGTAGCACTATTGGTGGCTGGGACAATTTCATTCCTCAGTATGCTGTAGTGGAAGTTGGACAAGGGTGGGGTGGACAAAGTTGGGTCGGTGGACAATGTTGGGGAGGTGGATTTGGTGAGGGAAGTGTTCCTGAAGACATGGGTCAAGGAAGTGGACAAGCTTGTTCTTCTTCTTACAATCCTCAACCAGAACCGATGGAACAAGAGTACCAGGATGAAGGTGTTGGGGAAGAACACGAAGAAGAAGGTGATGATGATGATGATGATGAAGAAGAAGAAGAAGAAGAAGAAGAAGAAGAAGTGGTCCAGAAACCAAAAAGAAAGAGGAAGTCCAAGAAGAATGAGCCAAAGTATGATCCTGAGCTCACTCATGCCACACCTGGCGGTCCAGAAGATCCCGAGTTGCTTAAGGGATTTGAAGCACATGTGGCGTTCCACATCCAGAAAGGGGAGGTAATTTACTAATTTATTGATTTTCTGCATTTTTAATACATTAACAGAAATTCTGCAGAATTATCAGAAAATGCAATTTCTGTGCATTTTCTCGCAGAACGCGAGGAGTGGCATACTCGCAGAACGCGAGGGTGTTACTCTTCGCAGAACGCGAGAAAATGCACAATTCTGCAGAAACTGATAATTCTGCAGAAACTGTATTTTTTGTAAATTTGGCCTGCAGTGTGTAATTTTGTATTTTTCTGAAGTTGAAAGGTCCGATGAAGCCACAACAACGGACAAAGCAAAGCAGTGATTGGCCATTGGACAACGATGACTGGTCAGAGATTCCCGGTTCTGTTGGACTGTCAGATCTACCTGACATGATGTACGAAGCAATCGACTTTCCGTTGATTGAAGCGTTCATCGAACGATGGCAACCGGAGACTAACTCATTCCACCTCCCTTGTGGTGAGATCACTATTGGCCTTCTTGATGTACATATGATTTTAGGCCTACCTATAGAAGGGAAAGCAATGACTACTTGTAAGAAACTGGGTGCCAAGTTTAGTCATGATGAGATTATAAAATACTATGGTAGGAAGGAGGCGGAAATTTTTGGAGTAGATCCTCACACTTTAGATTCTGGGAGGGTGAAAGCTGATTGGTTTAGAAGGCATTGTGAAAACCTAGGTCCAGAGCGAAAGGGTTTAGGATGGGTGTTGTATACTGCTTCCTCGCTCTTATTTCCGGACAAGTCACAGAACTTGATTCGGCTTAGATATGGGCCTTATTTGGAAACCTATGCCCATGCTACGGGCATATCGTGGGGTTCAGCTGCTTTGGCCCATCTGTATAGGCAGCTGGGGGTATGCACACGACAGGGTTGTGCCCAGATGTCTTTCTGTTACACCTTGTTGCAGGTATTATACTTTCTAAGCGTTTAATTTACATACTTATATATATTTTCATATTTAACGTACTTTGTATTTCTTAGGCATGGATCTACAACTACTTCCCACACTTCCGACCTACTGAACGTCCTCGGTGGAGAGCGGAGCAACCATGGGCATACCGGTGGATGCCTAAGAATGTAAAGCTGAAGAAGGGGCAAGTCGGAAGGGACTATAGGGGAGCGCTCGATATTCTTATGCCGGAGATGGTAAGTTTCTGCATTTTCTGGCCTTTCTGGTGTACACCACTCGCAGAACGCGAGGAGGCACATACTCGCAGAACGCGAGAAAATGCAAGTTTCTGCATTTTGTCCTAGTTTCCGCATTTTCTGGTGTTTTACAGACTTCACCATGCGTTTTTCTGTCATTTTGTTAGGTATGTTGGAATCCCGTATGGAGCACAAGACTTCACCGATCCTGAGCTTGCTCCCGCTCTATTTCACGGGGTGCTATCTTGCTGTGACATCACCGAACCACACATGCCTGATAGGTGTCCGAGACAATTTGGGAGAGTGCAGCGTATTCCTAGGCCAGTCATCGAACCGCTCAAAGCTCATAGGTTGAAAAACATTAGGTGTTATAGTGTTTTTTATGACGCCAACCAATGGCTTTGGGAGTCAAGAGATGTTCACTCTTTGTCTCTCGATGATATGGGGCTAGTTGCATATGCACCACATGAATGCTCTCATGATTACATGGATTGGTACATCAAGAGGACCCATAGGTATATCCGTCCTGCAATCCCTGGGATGATTACTGAGAGACAGGTAATATTAATTGTTTTGGTTTATCTTGCGTTTCTAGTCTTTGTTTGTCTCTAATATTAACATAGAATGAATGTTTACTTGCGTATAGGTGATTGGCCGGGTGTACAATGACATGGACCGGTATCGGTTTGCCACTCCAGAGGATTTTGATTCATATCACGCCCAAATGCTACTATGTATGTCAAATCTCGCTCCCTTCCGACCACGAGAAGACGAGTAGCCTTTCGTTTTGTGTTTTGGATTGCTTTCTTAGGTGTTTTGTTGCGTGGATAATTTTGTTGGATTATGTTTAGGGATATGTTGGTGTTGCTTCAATTCTGTTCGTTTTTTGCATAACCTCGCAGAACGCGAGGTGTACACCACTCGCAGAACGCGAGACGAACCTATAGGAAACAGGGTGCTCCCAGTTGATATGCACGGTCTGTGGCACGGTTGGTGTCACTCGCATTCCGCGAGTGACACCTACCTCGCAGAACGCGAGGAATGGGCAGTTTTCCTCCTGTTTAAGAATTTAAAAAACCATCTCCAGTTCAACATTACATTACAAATTCAGCGAATAAAACATAACTTCAACATTACATTTCAAAGGCGGCACATCGATGTGACACAAGATCGTGCAAAGAAAAAGCATCTCTTTCAGCGTTTCGCCACCAAGGAGTAAACACATGAGGTAATGGGCAGTTTTCTTCAAGACGCAACTACAAGAAAACAACAATGTTAGGAAGTTGCATATTAGATAGTAATTCATAAGTAGATCCAAAAACTTACCGGAACAAAATGTCTCTCACTCTGAATATAGAATAAGCAGAACGTCGGAAGTGTGTCACCATCTTCTAACCAAGTAGGACGTTGTAGAGGAAGGTAAGTGTAGTTAGCATTTTTTCCCACCGTTACGAACACTATGTTGAATGTGGATGCCACAAGGCATCCCATTTCCGGGGTAGCTAGCCAGTGATCTTCTGGAGCCCTTCCTATTCCTTCCCATGTAAGTTGGTGTAAAGCGCTCTCCAAAGTTGCTTGTTGTGGAGGTCCAATCCAAGTTCCTTGAACTAGGTGCCAAATCTCTTTGACCTTAGCTATCATCAAATCTCTTACTTCCCTCCATAAGTGTTGGTTGTCATGCAATTCATGAGCTATTGCTCTAAATCCACAATTTCCATCTCCATTTACCTCAAACCAACCATTCACATGGGTGCGCATTGACGCGGGTATGTGAGACTTGTACTTGCCAATCACCTTAATCTTTGGTTTCTTGAATGTTTCAGAATTAGAAGCATTTTTTTGCTTCTTTGGGGGTGTTTCTTCCAAATCTCTAGCATCCATCTCAACATTAGTGTGCTCCCATGCAGACGGTCTTCTTTGCGTTGACCTAGGTTGTTTGTTAGGAGCTCCGACTGGACGACCTCCGGTGTGCTTTGAAATAGCCGGCTCTTTTAGAGGAGTATTTACTTTCCCAATGTCTAAAACAGTTTGTGCACACTTTTCTTGATCATGGGGGCACAATTTCGGAAACGTTTCCTCATAGAAAGTCTGAAAAAGACGTCTTGCCACCTTACTCTTAACTTCCAGTATGCCGGGAACATCAACTTCTTCCAAACTCAAAGTACTCCAGAAAGGGTGCAACTCTGATACTCTTAGTGGTCTTTTCTCCTTCCAATGTCTTACAATCTGATGAACACACATCAACCCATCTCTAATCTTGATCCCGCAGCTACAAAACATATTAAAGTGCGCACCTAATCTCTCCCCCTTCGTGTATTCCTTAAGCAAAAATTCTATGCATTTGTAAGAGACTTTGAACTTCAAGACTTTAAACAAGTCCGCCCCTTCAACAACTGTGAAGCTCTTATTCAAACTCTCGGTGAAAGACACAGTAATCTCCTTAAGTTGGTTCTCCGCCATTGTTTTGTATTCTTTGAACATTGTGTCTAGCCTAGCATTTCCACTTGACAAGTATGACTTAAGACATGAATGTGCTCCTTCAACTCTAAAATGTTCGAAAAACAATAAAATGCAAATACAAATCAGAACCTGTGGATCCTTCTGTAATGTGCAACTCCTCGCGTTCTGCGAGGTCTGTCCACCTCGCGTTCTGCGAGTTCATTGATTGTTCCAGGATCGTTGCATTCGAAAATGCATCAACACTGAATCAAGGAATTTACTCGCGTTCTGCGAGGTGGTATGCCCTCGCGTTCTGCGAGGTGTGCATTACAGAAGCTCTTTTTATCATATGTAGAAGGTAGACATAAATAACAGAACATACCTGTTTGTCGTGTTATTCCCGAGAGTGAAGACATTATCCGTCCATGCTGAAACAAGTCTTTCTTTGTAACGGTTTAGCCAATTCGTTCTCACGTACTTCAATACGGTTGGATAAGCTCGCCATTCATCCTCAAGTTTCTTCCAAGTACTCTTGTAATCTTCTTCAGTGGTTTGTTCGAACACGTTATAATAATCATTTGAAATATGAACCCCCAATGCTTGTGTGCCCATAGCTATCTTCGCTCTCGCCTCTATGTTCTTCCTTACATGTCGCCTACATAAGAGAAACTTTGCATTTGGCCATAACTTGTCTGTTGCATTCATAAGAGCCATCTCACGGTCAGTGACGAAGCAAGTAGGCGATGCTCCTATTCTCAAATACATCGTCTGCAGCTGCTGCAACGCCCATAAATAACTATCCTCGCTCTCAGCCTCTAACCATACCCCGCACACAACAAAATTCTTCCATGTAGAAGTCAAACCGACTATCTCCAGGAAGGGAACATTGTACCTGGAACCAAAATACAGTAAGATAAATACAACATAAAAACAGAATGATAAATACTTACCTGTTCGTGCTATAAGCCGAGTCCATCAAAAGGACATATGGAAACGCCTTTAAGAGTTTCATTGATTCGGGGCTAGAAAGAACAAGTCGCCTATTATCGAAGGGTTCGTTGCACTTGGCCTATACTCCATGAAGTAGTTGCTCTCTTTGCATTGGTGAAAGAATTCTTGAACCACGGTTCTACCTTCCATTTCCTCTTCCCTTATATGTCTTACCACATTGTACACTTGGTTCTTCTTTGTGCAACTTCCGGGATCCTTGTTTATCTCAGTGTAAATCTGATTTGGAGAACAATGTGAAAGTACCATCTCACGAACCTTTTTCTTTTGATCCGGGGTTGGCCTCCCGGCAAATGCATTCCCGACCAAACTATCTCCAATAGGATGGTTGTGCAAACCACAAACAACCACTAATCTCCAATTCTCTTCAACCCGGTTCTCCATGAGCTTCAACTGAAATTTACACCCCGTTTTCTTGCTCTTTGTGTTTGATCTAACACCGACACCTTTAGGCCTATGGCTTCCCCCTTTCTCACAAATGATTTGAATCTTACCACTTTGCCCCGGTTTAGATGGTACACTCCTTCCAATAGAGATCATAAACTTGTGTTGCTTTGCAACATTCAAAGCCCACAAATGACCGATCTCCTTAGAGGCAAACACTTGCTCCGTAGTGAAATATTCCGAATAATCCCTAGAAACAACCTCTTCCTCACATACGGGACTATCAAACTTTGGTGCAGTGCGTAAAGAGGGAAGAAAACACATCTCCTCTCCTACGTTTGTTGGTGGGTTAGCAAATTGTGAATCAAACGCATCATAGCTTGATGGCACCTCATATGTACATGGCATGGAATAAGTAGATGGCACGGGCAATTCATAAGTAGATGGCACGGGCAACTCATAAGTAGATGGCACAGGCAATTCATATGTAGATGGCACATGTTGTTCATATAAAGATGGTTGATGATAATATCCAAAGTCGTCAATCCCTAAATCAAATGACGGTGGCGAAACGGGCACCGTATTCCGCGAGGGGTAGGTGTAGTCATTCAACTGGATTGCATTCAATCCAGTGAACAAAGAAAAATTCACCTATACACAATGCTTCTGTTAATACTTTGTAATGTGCAACTTCTCGCGTTCTGCGAGGGAGGCACTTCTCGCGTAACGCGAGGGGCTTCCTCTCGCAGAACGCGAGAAGTTGCTATTTCCTGAAACTAGTCATTCAACGGGATATTATAACATAACATGAGTTTCTACATTAAAAACCATAAAAACCCTAAAAACATGAACACATCTAAGTTTTTGACATTATATGCAAAAGTCATCTCTTCAACACTTACTACTACTACTAGATTTAACATGAAATACAACATAATAAGTTCATTTTAGCTCTTAATGGTGCAAAACAAATTAAAATTCAAAAATTAAGTAAGAACATTACCTCATTTGAATGGTAACTTGATGAACCACCATCTTCATTCCCTCCTTTGTTGAATTCCTCTTCATCTTCCATTATTTTAGGTGTTTTTAGAGTGTTTTAAAGTTTTAAGGTTTTGAAAATGGGTTTTAATGGAGGGTGAAAGAGGTGAAAGATGATAAAAAGAGGTGTTAGGGTAGGGTTAATAGGTGTTACGGATTACTTAAAATAAGGGGTAGTTATTATAGTTAGGTGGGGACAAGACATGTAGTAATGGCGCACAACAACATCCATCTGACATGCTAATCTCGCGTTCTGCGAGGGACGTGACACTCGCGTTCTGCGAGGACACGTACACTCGCGGAACGCGAGATTAGCATGCATGTAATTAACCTAATTTTTTGCTAATCTCGCGTAACGCGAGTGTACGTGTCCTCGCAGAACGCGAGTGACCCGGCGTTGTTTGAATAAAGCATCGGGCTGTATATAAGAACCGTGTTCTACTAGTAGAGGTGTGCGTAAGACAACCTCTGATAGAGTAGGTTGTCGTGCAAGGCTAACACTTAAAGCCGTTGATGTTAAAGGTGAGGAATACAAGGTGCATGCGTTTACAGAGAGGCACAACCATGATATGGTTCTCAAGAATGCAACACACTTTCTCAAGAGTAGTAGGAAGGTTGACATTGGACACAAAAGATTCATGCTTAGTTGTGCAAGGGCAAATTTGGGTCCAATAAGGTCTTACAAATTAATGAAGGAGCTTGTTGGTGGGTACAAGAAAATGAGAGTCATGCCAAATGATTTTAAGAACTTCAAGAGAGATTTGATGGCTAATATCACAGTTGTCGATGCGCAAATGGTGATCAATAATTTTTCAGTTTTGAACGTCTTTTTCGTTGGCATCTCGGTCAAATTCTCTTGCCCAACGTCTTACCTTATTTTGTCATATTCATGAATATCAGTTAATTGTTTTTGAATATCACAATATCCACGAATATCACTTAATTGTTTTCGAATATCGATCAAGTGTACCCTTCTTCTGATTTTTCGTCAATGCATATTAGTTCAATTGTTTTTGAATATCGATCAAGTGCACCATTCTTCCTCTATTTCCTTGTTTCTTAAATATCATCTATGTTTACATGAATAATGGTTATTTGTTTGTGAATACCACAATATCTATGAATATGAGATAATTGTTTTTTAATATAGATCAAATGCACCATTCTTCTTCTTTGTGCCGATTCATGAAATATCATCCAAGTTTACATGAATATCGCTATTTACTATATAAATATTGAATTTGTTGAGGATGTGAATATCTCTATTCACTATATGAATATCGCCACATAAATATTAATGTATTTACATGAATATCACACACAATTTTATGAGTATTACATGAATATCACATTTAGTTACGTGAATATCATACTCAAATACATAATAATACCATCTAGTTACATGAACATCACAACACAAAATCAATCATCATCCTATTTGTAAATATTGATCATAGTTACAAGAATATCGTCACCCAAATTCATGAATATCACAACACAAAATCTTTTTCTCACTTTTTTCGATATATGGTGGTGTGCAGTAGTGTTTTTGTTGAATCTGACTTTCACATATAGCTTTTGATTCTGAATATTTCTTCTTATATAACACCACTCAGATTATCAATAGAAACTTCAAATCAAAACAAACATCAACTTTAATCAATGAATTTGAACGAATATTTTAATAGCAAACCCCAAATCTCTATTGTTAAGAAAAAATAAAATTAAAAAGTGGAAATTGACTTTCTTTTAATATTCAAACTGCACACCTTCTATGATATATAGTCTTCTAATTCATCTAGACTCGATCGATCTCCTATAGATGAGCATGTGTGGATTTCTGGAGAAAGATTGGAGAATGCTGATTAGAAAATTGAAAAACTTTTTTAGTGGAGATTTAGGTCTTTTGATTTGGTTTATAGAAAATTAATATTTGGAGAAAGAAGGTAAAATATTGAATAGTAAAGAGAGTCACTACTACCGTAAAATGTGGGATTTCATTGACATTTAAATAAATGGAATTTTTACATGGAAAGTTGATTAAATCATTGCGTTGATGTAAATCATCGAACCGATCAAAACAGTACCTTTGTTTTACCATAAGACCAAGTTTTACCGGAACTTGGAACTTAAATCTAAGGAATTTTTTTTCTGAAATGGTTTTTTTTTTCAAAAAAAATTCCCGACGTAGGCTCTTTTCAAAAGAAATTCCCAATATAGGCACTTATGCCAGCTTCGGATTTTTTTTATGTGTGAGAGACGCTGGTTCTACCAGCGTCTCTCGTCCGAAGCTGGTAATTTTTTTTTTGAATTTTTTATGTATAAGAGACGTTGGCCCGACCAACGTCTCTTATACGGGCCAACATCTCTTATACGTTAAAACATAAAAAAAAACAATTTATATGAGACGCTGGTCGAACCAGCGTCTCTCATACAGATTTGTATTTTTTAATTCCCCCGTGTAAGAGACGTCTCTTACACGTAAAATGTTTTTAAAAAAAAAATTATTTGTATAAGGCGCTGGGAGACCCAGCGCCTTATACAAGCCATTGTTTAAATTTTTTTTACAAACAATCTATCTTCATCTTTTCAAGACGACACATTGCACGTCTTTCCTAGCGCCTTATATAAATAAATAAAATTTAAAAAACATTTTACGTGTAAGAGACGCTGGTCGAACCAGCGTCTCTTACACGTGGGAATTAAAAAATACAAATATGTATAAGAGACGCTGGTTCGACCAACGTCTCTTATACATGTTCAAATAAAAAAAAGACCATTTATATGAGACGCTGGTTCGACCAGCGTCTCATATAAATTGTTTTTTTTTAATGTTTTAACGTATAAGAGACGTTGGTCGGGCCAGCGTCTCATATAAATGGTCTTTTTTTTTATTTGAACATGTATAAGAGACGTTGGTCGAACCAGCGTCTCTTATACAGATTTGTATTTTTTAATTCCCCCGTGTTACACGTAAAATGTTTTAAAAAAAAAAATTATTTGTATAAGGCGCTGGGAGCTATTGTTTAAATTTTTTTTACAAACAATCTATCTTCATCTTTTCAAGACGACACATTGCACGTCTTTCCACTCTCTATTCCTCTAAGTTAAACAACACAAATTAATTGTTTCCCATTGTACGACATTAATGATAAACAGGTCTTTCCCAGCGCCTTATACAAATAATTTTAAAAAAAAAACATTTTACGACCAGCGTCTCTTACACGGGGGAATTAAAAAATACAAATCTGTATAAGAGACGCTGGTTCGACCAACGTCTCTTATACATGTTCAAATAAAAAAAAAAAGACCATTTATATGAGACGCTGGTTCGACCAGCGTCTCATATAAATTGTTTTTTTTTTATGTTTTAACGTATAAGAGACGGTGGTCGGGCCAGCGTCTCTTATACATAAAAAATTCAAAAAAAAATTACCAGCTTCGGACGAGAGACGCTGGTTCTACCAGCTTCGGACGAGAGACGCTGGTTCTACCAGCGTCTCTCACACGTAAAAAAAATCTGAAGCTGACATAAGTGCCTATATTGGGAATTTCTTTTGAATAAATCTAAGACCTCTATTGCGCATAATACTTTTCCTCTAGCGAGAACATTCGCCCTATCTTAATTTTTTTATAAAATCAACATAATTTCGGTAAATCTTCACCATCTTATAATTTGACTATATAGATAAACCTTACATATTATCCCATAGAAACCCTTACACTGAAGTATCCTTTCTATATCCCAAGATTAACAAATCACAACTTCTTCCTCCTTTTGAAAATATATAAAACAAAATGGTGAAGAAGGAAGAATGCAGGCATGATCACATGAAATAAATCTTACACTTGTGCATTCATTTTGAAGAGCATCAAACCATATGATTACAAATCAAGCAGTCCCACTTGTTGCTTGAGAAACCTCAACCTAGAAGGATCCGCAAATCTCACAGAAAACGATCTACACGTACAGATTCTCGGCCTCCTCCTCCTCGTCCCACGCGTCGAAGTTCTGCGCATAGGTGTACGCGTCGTAGTAACCGCCTCTGCTCCGCGGTTTCCTCATCGATCTGAGCTCTGACATCCTCGTACTCCTGACGACGCTGTTCCAAGCTACTCGGAGTCTCCTCCAAGAAGATAGCTTGATGCTGCAACACCGAGTGAAACCCGATACTAAGTTGTCGTCGTCTTGGGGGGCAGGACGGCCGAGCTGGATCACGTCCTTGCCGGACCTGCAACTCCAGCTTCTCATATCCATGTACATATTGATTGATTAAGTTTGGTTGCAAGTGAGTTGAGTTGGGTTTGTGCTTTTATTGACGGGAACCGTCGTCTTTGACTATCCGCCAACTTTGACTTACAAACTACAATTTTTTCATCAAATAATTATTTTTCTAAATTAATTTTAGGCTCTTATCAGACTTAATTTGCAACATTAGCACAGAATTTCGGTTTGGAAAAAATGGTGGTGTTATAGCAATTTTTTAGAAGGCGTTTTAAAAAAAAAGGCTTAGTGTGAGTGACGTTGTTTGTAACAGCGTCAACTCATAGCAATTTCAGTATAAATTGACATGTATATGTAGTTCAGTTGACATGCACTTCCTTTAATGTTTTAGCTTGTTTTAAGGAGGAATTGAAAAAACTGAGTCCAAAAAAATGCTTTTCTTTTTTAAGGAGAGCTTAAAAAACTAAGATTCAAGTAGTGATGTACAAATTGACATGCACTTGTAGTTTAGTTTACATTCACTTTGAGTAGAAATCGCATGTACAACGCTAGCCAAAAAAAATCTTTGGATTTTATAAGGACGACTTAAAAGACTGAGTACAAGTAGTGTAATTTTAGTACAAATTGACATACACTTAGCTTGTAGCACAGTATTCGCATGCACTTTCTACGATGGTAGCGGGTCGGCGATGGCGACGGTCCAACGACCACGAGTTCTGGCGATGGTGAAAGTGCGGCGTGGCCCGACGAAGACGGTGGCAGTCTGACTGTTGTCCGTCGATGGTGCAATGTCTGTTGGTGGTGCTCCGATGCTCATTAATGATCATGTGTCATGCAGATGACTTTTTTTTAATGAAAGTTCAACCTGAGCCTTTAACTGAATTCTAACCTAATGATCCAAATTCATTTGTATTTTGGACTATAATACATTTTCTTGCCCGAAACTTTTTCTTATATTCGTTTTCCAGTATATATTAGCATTAATGTGTCATTCTGTATGGTACTTGATTTTGTTTTCGCTCTAAATTAGTTTAAGATAACAATTGTAATTACTGTGAAAAAGTTTTACATAACATTGGATTTGTTCATGCCACACTTAAAATTACAGATAGAGTATTCATTTCAAACTCACAATCCTACTGCTGACTTCAGTTATACAAATTCTCACGGACCCCATAGATTTGAGCTGCACACATAGCTAGTCAGTGAGTTTTTAAACTTTTTGTAATATTTATCACACACGAGCTAGGTAAATATGGAAGTGGATAGTTCCTAATATACCTATATGTGCATTACAATATACAAGAAACGTTTCGGTGAGAATAAGGCTTAACGTAGAAAAAACGAAATTTTTCTCGCTCACAAAACAAGCTAATGTTCATAATTTGAGCCGTAATTTTCATAATCTGGGCTATAAAATTTTTGATTTCATTTTGTGAAAAAACCCAAAATAAATCAAAGTTTGTCGTAATTACAAGTGTGTCACCGCGTCCCTCACTGAAAACGTTCAAAAAAATTTATGGCCAAGATTATGAACATTACTATCTAGAATATGACCATTGACGTGTAATACGTGAACGCGATCTATTCGTTTTTCCTACGTTAAAAGTTATTTGCACCGAAACTTTTCTTCCTCTTCAATATACCACACAAACACAATAGTCTTAGTCAATTTTTTTATATATAAAAAAGTGGTAAAAACATGATTTGATGAATACACCTCCATTCGGAGTCAATAGCTGAAATCGTACTCATACCCAAGGGAAAATGATCCATTCATATATATCAACTGAGTTTTAATGTGTTAGGCAAAATGTTAGTCAATTAACTCAAGCTGAACTCAATTCATGCCAGCTATATAAATTTAATAGACATCACTTTTGATCACCTAATCGCTTTCGTTCCACGGCAATTTGGAATATAATATATAGACTCCAATTGATAATGGTGTGTAGTTGATACCGACGAAAACTCAGTTGCTGGGAGTCTATATATTATATTCCAAATTGCCGTGGAATATAATAGACTCCAATTAATAACGGCAATTTGGAATATAATGTATTCGTCGGTATCAACTACACACCATTTTCCAACAGTTTGGACTTTGTCGGTATTTCCGACAAAAACAAACATTTTGCCGTGTAAGATATATAAACTAAATATTTCGTGCCAGCTATATTTGTTTGTAATATAACCGACAAATATAATCATTACAAAACAATATATAAACTAATTTATATGTACAACAAAAGTAACAATAATAATAATTTATAATAATCTGAAATTTAATATATAAACTAATATAAAATACAAAACAACTCATATCTGAAAAGTAAAGGAAATAAATACTTAGAAATCACAAAGTTCCAAACCTAAACACAAGCAACATAGTTCCAAACTTAAACACAACCAAAAGATTTACACACCAACAAATTGTACGTAGAAGGAAATTAGAAGGGAATTACAAAAACAAAAACCAAATGTCATTGTGAAAGCTACTTCGCTACAGATCGCTGCTAACTGAAACGATCATTTCCATATGCATCATATGATGAAGAAGTACCCCCAGCAGCCTCGTATCCGCCGTTCACATTCGGTCCATGTCCATGTCCATGGGATGAATTACCTCCAGCAAAAAATCCAGCAACCCTGTCTCCTCCGTACACACTCGGTCCATGGGAGTTCAAGAGTGACTGAAAGTACATGTTGGAAGGAGGGATAGGAGACCTACTTGTATCCAATCTTGGCATTCTCTCTTGGTATTGTGGCATCAGCAACTGTTGAATAAATTCACGTTGTTGTTGTAATTCCCTTCTAAGTTCAGCCACTTCGCTTGGGGCTGCAGTTTCATGGCTCGATGGAGGAGTACCAAGAGTGCGTGCAGCTTGAGAAGAATTACGAGTCACCGGAGAAGGAGCACGAGGTACTGCAGTAGAACTTGGAGGAGAAGACGGGGTCACAACTGCTGGATTTAGCACATCATCTTTCTTGTGGTACAACGATCCTTGTCCATAAACTCCTTTCTCAGAACCTCTAGATGCATTAAGCCATAGTTTGTTGATCTCTTCTTGAGAAATTTCCTCTCCTGGATGAGATTCTTTCCATTCACTACATAGTTGATTGAAACAATCCTACAAATAAACAGTAGACATCAGATAAAAAAGCTAAGGCATAAAACACTAAGAGACTTTCATGCACATCAGAATAGAATTGCCAACCCTAAATCCTTCTTTAACAGAGGAAAATCAGCTTATGGAGTACAATTGGAACTTCAATTATTCAACAAACAACAACCATTTCATCAAACACCCAAGGGACAAAAGAGAGTTCCACCAACAAGCACTCCATACATGGAAATAAGGTACCAACATCAAACTAGCAAAGTCATTTCAAATATTATAATATTTCATCTTAAATCACCAACAGATACACTAAGAGACTTTTAACTTCATGCACATCATAATAGAATTGCCAATTCAGGCCCTGCAAACACTAAGGCATAACACAGAATTCCACCAACTAGCACCCCAATTATTGAAACAAGGTAGCTACATCACAATCCACTAGCAAAGTCATTTCAAGTATTATGATAACTTATCTTTAATTACCTACAGAAACACTAAGAGACTTTAAACATCATGCACATAGAATAGACTTGTCAACTCAGGCCCTACAAAACCCTAAATCCTTCTTTAACAGAGGAAAATCAGTTTATGAAGTAAAACTGGAACTTCAAATGTTCATCAAACAGCTAAGGGACGAAATAAATTCCCACCAACTATCACCCCAAATATGGAAACAACGTAACAACATCACAATCCACTAGCAAAGTCATTTCAAGTATTACGATATGTCATACAGCTAGAATGATGTAACGTAGATGCCTAATATATACATGTTTAGCTAGAATTTGAAGCCTACATGAACCGGCATGTCAAGTCACATTATTCTGCAGCTCATGTATATAAATATACACACATATATACATTTATAACCAGATAGGCCTACCATGACAAGACTAAATGCAATCAATGCCAAAAGTATTATGATTCATGTGTGCATGTTGTTGCTTATAAACATATAGTAGTACGTACTGTATATGTATACATAGATATTGATAATATTAAAGGTAGTTGCAACATGAATCGACCAACCCAAAAATTAATACAATTATGGATTTGTGGTTGTACAAAGAGCATACTTACATTAGTCTTTTGAGGTCGCTCGCCTATGTATTTTCCTTTCTTTTTGCTATGATACATTGTCATTATAAGCTCCTCTTGTATCATTCTTCTACCACTCTCTTTCTCCTAAAGAGAACAGAACTTGAGTACTACAAATAGCATTAACAGAATACATCATTAACATAAAGTAGATAATCTACTTACAATTTTTTTCACATGCTTAGCCACAGGTTTAGATCCTCCACAAAATAGAGAAGATCCGTCAGGTCCTTTTGAAGCTCGGCTACGCTTATTAGTTTCACTCAAGCGTTTGAAGTCGTCACTTCGCTCCCAACCTTGTGACAAGTCAGCCCAAAGTTCAGCACCAAGCCATGCTGGCTTTTTGTTAGCTTTCCGAGCATCACAAAATGCAGTCCTAATAGACTGACTACACTTTGATTTCCATAAGGCCTTTATCCTTGTTGCATGACAATCTTTCCGAAAGAAGTGTTTCTACACACATAATCATGTCAGCAAAAGATCCCTTAGTCAACATTTCTAAAGACCTGAAACTCGTATTGTATACATATTTTTTTAGAAAGGCGGCCACAGCTAGGATGAGCTAACAATCATATTTTTTTGTCCTCACACTAAAGATCCCTTAGTCAACATTTCTATAGTGAGAGGTTTGCAAATAAGATATGAAAGTATCCGTTCATATATCGGATGAGAATTTACTCTTGTGGTCAAATTTTTTCCACCTGTCACAGGTTCTTATTACTTAATTTAATTGAATCTTATCGTTTTATGCTAAAAATAAATTATCGATTTAAAGAAATGTAAAAGTTAGGAGGGTTAGATATATATAGTTACCTGAAACTCTCCCCACCATATTTTTCTATGATCATCAAGAACTTTGCTCCAAGAAGTCCATGCTCCTTTAAAATGTTTGTGTATGTTGCTGGTGATAACTCTTACGGGGTTGGCATCATTGTCATCAAACCTTAATTAAGAAACATAAATGAGCAATTAACTATAGCAAAGAAATATGATAAAGACTGGCGATGGAAATTGGAAAGAGATACATTTTGCCGCTGGGACGAAGTCTCTGCCTGTTGAGTGCATCCTTTTCCAACTCATCCCCAGAGTTGTCTGAATCAAAACTAACCCGGGGAATTCTAAGTGGGATGTCCTCTTCTTGCTCATTTCTTGGGATTTCAGTAGGTTCAATCTCCTCATCTTCATCTGCTGCGTTTTGGGTGTCAACAAAAGCAGCAGCAGCAGCCGGGGAGGTGGTGACAAAGGGAGGCGAAGGGGCTTCCATTTCAATTTGTGGGATGGTGCGAGGAGATCTAGGAGGCCGGAGGCGAGACACCAATCTGCTTGCTACGCTCATGATGAGAGGGAGAAGAACAGAAAATTAGAAACTGCTGAAAACACGTTCTTTGCAAATATATATATGACAGTTTTCGGAGGAGATTTTTGGCGCCCACTAAAAATTGAATCACCAGATGTTACCGCCCACTCGCCCACTCCAGTTGTAGACATATTAACATCGATCTACATATATTTATATATATGTACCGATCGGCCACTAAAACCAACCAGCTATGGCTTTCCGGCTCCAAGCACAAAACCCCCAAATCTCCATCTTCTCCCTTTTTCCTATTTTCCGCCATTGGATAGTTTGATGAAAAGGAAGAGGCAGGGAGGCGATGAAGAAATTAGCTAGGGTTGCCGCTTCCTATCTCCTCCATTATTTCATCTCAATCGATCTATGTATAAGTAAAAAATAAAGGTTTTTAATCATCAACTCTACACTTGCACCTCACGCATACATAATCTTATTAGTTTATTGTTATACTATCTAAGCTACACAAAATACTCCCTCCGTCCCATATTATAGATCTCGTTTGTTGTTATCGAGGTAAATTAAGGAAGAGAGAAAGAAAAGTGGAGAGGAGAGAGATT
Organism: Oxyria digyna; assembly: GCA_029168935.1. Classification (NCBI taxonomy): domain Eukaryota; kingdom Viridiplantae; phylum Streptophyta; class Magnoliopsida; order Caryophyllales; family Polygonaceae; genus Oxyria; species Oxyria digyna. Next base: position 3,941,144 of record JAPVLV010000017.1, read on the forward strand.
GTGAGTGGGTGCGGATTTTTATGTAGGAAAGAGAACGATTAAAAAGTGAATTGGTGTGAGTTTTAATGTAAAAAGGAGGAAGAGAGTGTAGATTGATGTGATATTGATAATAAGACAAAAGATAAAAAAAGGAAAATAAGCTCCGTATTTTGGGACGCCCAAACTGAAAAACGTGATCTATAATATGGGACGGAGGGAGTAGGTCTATAACTCTATATCAAATAGACCCATCTCTATCCAGCTAGTTTATTTTGTTTTTAAATTGATATACATTATAAATTCATACTTTTTATAACATACATATAGTATTATCCAAGCTACACAATCTTAATAGTTTATTTTGTTTTTAACTTGATATACATGATAAATTCTTGCTTTGTATAGCATACATATAGTATTATAAAACGTACAAATAACAAATTCGTTGTAACCCCATATGTTTTGACTCGGTAAATTTTAAACTCGAAATGACCCGATCCGAAATATACTAAATTCGATGTACTCTGATCTGAACCCGACTCGCCTGACCCGTTTCCCGGTCTACCTAGCTATAAGTGACGAGCTATTTTGCAAATTATAATTGAAGTTGTAGCCTATTAAATGATGTTTTTCTTTTAGGACTTAGATTAGGATTATAGGATTCATTAACTCAATGTATTACCTAATTAAGTTTCAATTACCATTAGTCTTTCAAGGCCCGTCAACTTGATTTTTTTTATGATTTATACCAAAATCTTCTTAATATTCGTCATTAATTTATTAACTCAATGCATTAACTAAGTATCAATTACCATTATTTTGTCAAATCCATCAACTTTTATATATATATATATATATATATATATATATATATATATATATATATATATATATATAGATAGATAGATTCACACTAGCAATTCGATATGTAGACACACAAAAACATAGATTCACACTAGCAATTCGATATGTAGACACAAAAAAGCCAAATCTTTGTTTGTTATCCAATCTTTTGAGAGAGGCCCTCTCAAATTCTCAATCACTCTCCTAATCGGGTATATATGTCATTGTTTAATTTGAGTGGTAGTTTCCATGAGAATATACCTCCCTTTTTTTGGGTCAAGAGAATATACCTCCCTATATATTTGGGCGCGCACAGTTATTCCCTCCCTATCAGTTGGAAGACGCAAAACTACCATACCGTCAAAAACCTTCTTCAACTAACCACCCTCTTCGATCTCGTGAGTTGTAAGTATCTCTCTTGCTGCTGTAACTTGAGAAACCCATTCATTTCTATGAGTTCTGTATTGATTTGAAATCCTGATTTATGCAATGAATTTGATTTGTCTTCTTGCATTATCATCAAAATGCCACTGAGTATATATACTGCATTTGGAAGATGCTAAATATGTATTTTGTATTGCTTGCCAATGTTTAGTAGTTCATTGCAACAACATGGATTCAGACTCTTTCCAAGCGGATCTGAGTGCCTTGAGAAAACTATACACACTTGCAAATTAATGAATCTGGTAAACACGGTGCATTGTTAGGAATTGTAAGTTTCTTCCCACTCTTTATTGGGCTTTCGTTAGTGTTGTGTATTGTGGTCCCTGCTCTTACTTTAATGATATTTAATTGAACATTGCATTGTTAATATACATTCAGTTGGATGGCGACACACATAATTTCCTAAAGAAACTACTTGATGAAGCAGCCAAAAATTGCTTAGATGAGGCTTTCCTGCAAAAATTGACCAAATGCCCTTACTGTTGACTATATGGTTGCATTGTTGATAGGTAGTTTTTCAATTTTGTTAGTTGACAAGGATTAATGCTCTGGTCAATTTTTGCAGGAAAGTGAAAGAAAATAGTGTATGATGTTTCTCTTTGGTATAATGAATATATTGAGAATAAAGGAATATCCCAAAACCAGATTTCCTTCCCTGAACAACCAATAGATTCATTTTAATCTCTTTTACAATTGCTTAGATGAGACTTGAGGGAGTTAGCTAGGTTTGATTAATTTACGTGTATTAATAATTGCAGGCAGAGGCTGATAATTGGAGAAGTATGCTTGGTACAAATGGTGTGGGCCAATTAGAAGAAGCCAAAGAACCCAAGAGGATCCCACAAATGCAGGTTGGTCATACAGTAGCAAGGATTGAGAGTCTTATTCCTAAGCTTCATCGTCTTGTCAAGCATGTTCCCACAAACGCAGTTGGTTCATTATCGAGCAATAAAAGACTAACATCAAGGAAGACGTCAAGTTCTAAAGAGAGCAACAATCGACGTCAAAACCAAGACGATGTGGCCCAGTTGGATGAATCTGATTCATATCGTTCAAATTCATCCTCTTCTTCATCAAGTGAAACAACTCAGAATAGTGTCACCAGATCGAGAGGTGAAAATGACTCAGAATTGAGCAGCAGCAAGTCAACAAATGTAACCAGCAAGAATAGCTTCACATCTTCTAACGCCGACAGTGCTTCAGCTTCTGACAGTACCGCTTCTGTTGCACACAGAAAAGAGGGATGTTTAGAAGACTGAAGAACAAGTTGGGTGTGATCTTCCATCACCACCACCACCATCATCATCATCATCACCCGCACCCCCACGACAAGAGTGGTGACGCATCAATATCACAATCAGTTTGGAAAAAGGAGGCTGTGAAGAAGAAGTTGAGGAGAACTGAAAAGAAGGTTGAAGCCAAGGTTGGGAAGAAGTTCAAAAAAACAGAAAAGAAGGCTGAGACTGAAAATAAAAAGAGGGTTCGGAAGATTAAGAAACATCCTGGTCACTTTCGCGCTCTCCTAGGAGGAGTTATGATGCGCGCTATAGAGTCCCGCAAGCGCAAGCTAGGAAGAGGTCCACGTGGGAAGAAGCCCAACTTGCGGCTCAAGGGGGGCAAGCTTACTCATAAGGCACATACGAAGCTGCAATTAGGGGCACGGAAAGGGAAAGCTCGGGAAAGGCCCAACTAAGTCACACAAACCTCTTGATTTGTTGTTTATACTCCCTCCGTCCCTTATTGATCTTCCCATTTGCTTTTGACACATTTATCGAGACACGTTTTGTAACGTTAATATCTTTAAATATAGTATCGAGGATACATCACCTTTATTGGTTTAGGATGTAATCATTTTTTGCATAGTAATGGAATATAGTATGGAGCAGATTATTCAGTCTCTATGTATGACTTTGTCTTGGTTGTCTTGGTTGTTTTTTCTGAATTATGCTCAGTAATGAAGGATATGACCATTACAAATAATAACTTCTAGCCACCAGGAGCAGCTTTGATGTTCAGCATTTTCACAAACACCTTCCAGCCACCACTATACAATGTTTGTTTAGGTGAAGACCCCCTCTGATTTCACATTGTAAATTTACAGCAAACCATAGGACCCACATACCAACATTGCTATGGTTTGATGATGAGAAACTAGAGAAGTATTATGATTAGAAGTTAGATTAAGAAAATGTTGATTTAATTCATTTAATCTCTAATCTTTTCAAGAAGTAATTGTTGACCATATGCGCCGTATCCGTGTGCAAAAAAACGAAATTATTGGGCTGTGTGTAAAATAAAAGCTAGAAGTACAATTGATCAAAGATGGACCGAAAGTGAAGAAGCTTACCAGCCGGACGTTTCTGTTCCAATTCCAATAGTTATTGATGTAGCCATAGGAAGCTTGAGGGATCCAAGTGGAGAAGTACTTGTTGTAGAAGATGAGTCGGATGATGAAATTGGCATACCAGGACCTGATGAAGGAGCTGAATTTGATTCTGATTCTGAATATTTATTAGAGGAAGAAGAATCAGATGAAGAGGAAAACCAAGATTAATTTAGTTTGATGGTCAGTATTATATTTGTTTTGATAGATGTGGTATGATATTAACAATATAACTTGATGATCTATTTTGATGGTGTTCTGTTGCTTCACACATCAACTTTTAAATTGGATTTGGCAGGTAGACCTTCAGAAATCTAGATATTGCACCAGCTGCTTGGTTGCGTTTGATCAATTCTCATTGCAAATAGAGTTGAGTATGCTCATCAGTTCAATGGTTAGTTATGTTATGGTTAGTTATGTTATATTCAAATAACCAATCCATTTAATTGAAGTCCAAATTGGATACAATAGCCTATGTGGGATTCGAACCCACATCGATGTGTATAACATTGCTCTCCCATTTGAGCTAATAGGCTTTGGGTTCATGAATAACAAGTGAAGAGAAGTGTTGAATTGACAGACTAAAAACAAATAACTGATATCGACAGAATTCAAATCAGCTGAAATGTGAAAACCAAACAGCCATAACTAATACCACGCTGAGGAAAAATCAAACAAGCTACACAGCTTGTCATTTCAAGCAATTTTCCATTTCATCTAGCATAACAAGGTTGTGGATGCAATCATGCAAGGATTCTGACCAAAAACAACAGTAAGAAGCAGTTTACAGCATCAAACCATGAAGTATCCAATCTAAATAACTTTACCTAGTTGTGTGCACTCCTCTTTCTAGCTTGGCCCTTACTTTGTGGAGCAATGTCTGAATATTTCCATTGTCTAAATAAAATTAGAGAAAATTATAGAGAATATGCGAAAGATTAATAATATTATTATGAGAGATCAAGACTATATATAGGAAAGTTTGAGGTATCAAGCTTGATGTTCAGTAGGAAAGTCGAAACTTGCTAACAATGCCATCAATACATCAAAAACAAGGGTGAGGTAGTAGTTTAGTAAGAATATCTGATTGATCAGTTTTTTTATATTTTAGAATCATGCATCAGTAATCCAACTAACTTATGGTTAGGCATGCTGCAACTCTGGCCTCTGTTTAGACCAAGTACGTACTAAGAGGTAGTAGAGTAAGTAACACTAACCAATCCTCACACAAGCATTTCATCGAGCAGTTGGAGTGCAAACCTCTTCAATAACTAAGCAAAGAAAATCAAATCGAGCACAGACTCAACACTTCAGCAAAACAAATCTGAACACTAAGCACGCAAAGCAAATCTGAACTCTTAAACAAGCAAAGCAAATCTGAAAGGCTTCAGCAAATTTTTGGACGAAAAGAGAGTAGAACAGGAGGACCCGAGGAGGAGAAGAACAACAGGCGAAGAGAAATTACCTGTTGGACGGAGCGGAGGAGAGGCCGACTCGAGCGGTGGTGGCTGCTTGCGGGTCGTCTCGTCGGTGGAGAAGCAAACAAGGAACTCGGAAAAGTCGTGAGTTCGAGGAGAAGCAAGCAAATTTGATTTAAGTATCGAGCCACTGGTCGTGTGTTCCACGCTTGGCATCCCCAATTAATTTGGGGAGAGATAAAAGAGAGAAGAGGAGTGAAAGGCAAAATATAAAATATTTAAAAATATAAAATTGGTGGAAGTGATTCGCCGACACTAATATATATCGAGAACTAATTCCGTTAGCTATTCTAATAATTTTACCTATCGGTGTTTTGTCGACGATAAAATGTGTCGTTCAGCTAGCGTCGGGAAATAACTCTGTTAGCTATACAGACAATTTTATCTATCGGTACGTTGTTGACGTTAAAATGTGTCGTTTAAGTATCGTCGCTAATTTGACCCGACAATCAAAAGTGTCGGGAAGTGTCTAAAGCTAAACCTGAGGGAAATAATGACAAACATATTCGTCGATACACATCCTACACTATCATATGTCGGTAAGGATACGTTGGGAAAATGCATTTTTCTATTATACAAGGCATTTGTTTAATTATTATTTTTTTCAAAGTTTATATATATATATTATTATATATGACTTACTCGTGTTTGGATGACTCGTATGAGCTCGTTTGAAATCGGAATCGATCACGACCGATTTCGTTGGGTCCGTATTGATCCCAGCTTTCACCAGATATGTCTCTCGCTCGATTCTGATTTCGAACGATCCCATACGAGCCACCCAAACACGCGTAAGTCTCGTGCATACCTTCTACTGTAAATGGATATTTACAAATTTGTTCCTCCATATCAGGCGAGCGAGAGACATATCTGGTGAAAGCTGGGATCAATACGGACCCAACGAAATCGGTCGTGATCGATTCCGATTTCAAACGAGCTCATACGGACCCAACTTTGACTTTCCAATTAGAGTATAAAGTCCAAGTTTAAAAAAACAAAATGTAAACGCTACGTGATAGCGTTTTAAATCGGTTCAAACAAGACGGTCGAATATGAAATAGTATAACAATTATATGGAAAAGTTTTAGGTACGAAAGAACTTTACTGTCGAAAATACAAATGAATATGAACCACTAGATTAGATTTCAATCAAAGATTGAGATTGAACTTTCATTAAAAAGTCATGTGCATAGGACAAGATCATTAATGACTACCGGAGCACCACTAACAAACATCGAGTCATTGCCGCCGCCGTCGAACCTTCGCCGCACTTTCAGTGGACCAACGTCTCTGAAACTTGTTGTCATTGGACCACCTCCGCTGAACCGCCACAGCCGTGGGAAGTGCAAGAAAATACTATAGAAAGTGCATGTCCACTAAACTAAAAGTGCATGTCAACTTTTAATGAAAGTACTTGCCCTTAATTTTTTGAATCTCTCCTTATAAGAAACTAAAGTTTTTTTTTGCTTGAAGCAAAAAAAAAAAGTGGACGTGAAAACTATTAAAAGTAAATGTTAAATGAGTTTAATCTATATCAATTTGTATTGAAAGTGCAATGCTGCTCGCACTTAGTTTTTTAAGCCCTCCTTAAAAAACAAAAAAAAAATTTGGCTTGCACAATGGGAAGTGCACGCGAATACTTTTGAAATTCCATGTAAATTGAACTCAAAGTGCATGTTAATTTGTACAGAACGTGCAAGTCTTGCACTTAGTTTTTTTAATGCCCTCGTTACAAAAACTAAGACATTTCTTGGCTTGCATTGTAGGAAGTGCATGCAAATACTACAAAAAGTGCATGTCAACTGAACTAAAAGTGCATGTTAATTTGTAGTGAAAATGTACTACTTGATCAGTGGTCGGAGGTCGGACAACAGTTGTAGGTGTACGCCAACTGAACTACAGGTAAATGTCAATTTATATTGAAAGTGCCATGTTTAGTCGGAGGTGGTCGGAGGTCGGACAACGGCCGTAGTTTCGGGAGCCAGTTACCGTGAGGAGGTGGACCCCCTTTATTAAAATTCATGTGCATAATGAAAGTCTCATGATATCCACTACATTAGGAGCAATTTTGAGCTTATTTGTTTCATCCATTTATAATGGTATTTTAGTTTATAAATATGTTATTCATTACAATGGTGTTTGGTACAAAGCAAATATAATGACATTACAATGGATTTTATTTCTTCTTTTTTTCATATTTTCAAAAGTTCTAAAAACCCTTGTTTAAAATAAAGCCATTATAAATCTATTTGCATTTTAGACTACAGAGATTTTTGTATCTGAATCTCGTTCTAATTATCACCTAAAAATGAATGAAAAAAACGAAATTTAAACTATAATGTTACTTATAAAAACAAGAGCGATAAATTTAGATCCTTACTATATAGAACGCGGGTAAAATTTCAAAATATCGCCTAGATTCATGTGTAAAGCATGGCTGCATTTCATGCGTTACGTATGAAATAATCTGGTGCGTAACACATGAAATGCAACCATGGTTACGGACCATATGTTGTGTTATAAATACACAAAAACCGTATTTCGGCTCTAATATTTACATTCTATTGTCGTGAAAAATTCAGAAGCTCTCAAAAACTCTCATCTCCACCATAATCCACCATTATCCATCAATTAAGGTTATTTTTTATTGTTATATGCATTCTAATGTTGTTTCTATATGAAATTGCATATTATATGATGGTTTTGATATTGAATGTTGATACAGAAATTGATTTATATAGAATATGTTGTTTAGAATGGATGAAAAGTGATAAATTTTTATTATGCTTGATTAGTGAATGATTTTCATGTGCTAATTTTATATTGAAAAGATGATGCATGTAGATTTAGGTTTTAATTTTGATTAGGGTTTTGATTTGTGATTTGTGATTTTTGAAGTGAGAACCCAATTATGATGCACAATACTTTGGTGCCGCGAGCTACGAGGGTGTAAACTACAACCAGAGTGCGTCTATTCCAAGTTACGCCTCTTATCAGGGCCAATATCATACAGAGTATTATTTGAAAGTTACAACGTCGACTAACACTCTTTCTGTTGGGCGAGTTGAAGGTACTGGACATGCTGGGGAAACTGGACTGGTTTGGGACAACTTGATACAGGCTGTAGGGGGTGGACATGATGCAGGGAGTGAACAAGTTGTGGGAATTGGACAAGGTTGGAGCAGTGGACAAGCTGGGGAAAGTGGATAAGTTGCTTCTTCATCGCATAATCAACAAGAGTAGGAGGAAGAGCAAGAGCAGGATAAGTGGGTGATGGAGATGGAAACAGAGATGGAGAGAAAGAAGAGGAATAAGAACATGAAGAGCATCCAACTCCATGGTGCAGAAGAGTAAGGAGGGAGCTGAGATATGATCCTAAGTTGACTGGAAGCACACCTGGAGGTCCTGAAAATCCAGAGTTGTTGAAGGGATTTCTTGCAAATGTGTCTTACCATATCCAACGAGGATTTGTGAATAATTTATTATAAATTTTACAATTATATTTCTTTAAATAAAATATATATGAATCTAACTTGTATGTACTTGTTTACTTTCTATTTTTACAGGACAAAGGGCCAATGAAAGGACAATATAGACTTGCACAAACACAAGCTTGGTCATTACAAGAAGAGGAAGAGTGGGCTCAAGTGCCCTATATATGGAGTTTAATTGGCACACCTCCAGGGTATGATGTACGAAGAAATTGACTTTTCGCTGATTTCTGCGTTCATTGAGCGGTGGCAGCTAGAGACCAACATTTTCCACCTCCCTTGTGGTGAGATGACGCCCACTCTGCTGAATGTTAATTTTTTTAGGGATTTCTAAAGATGGGGACAACATTGGGACCATCGAAAGAAACGGGTGAGAGGTTGGGGCAACGTGAACTGGTGGATGATTACAGTGCTTTAGGTCAGGAAGCTTTAGGCATAACTAACACAATTGTTAATTCTGGGAGGGTGGATGCAACTCTTCTGAGGACCTGGTGCAGAGGATTGGATGCTGAACCACAAGGCTTAGGTTGGTTGTTGTATGTGGTTGTGTCTACCCTATTTCCTGACAAGCCCCAAAACAGAATCCCAGTCATATATGGGAATTTGTAGGCACACCTTAGAAAATGATGTGAAGTTCTCGTGAGGCTGAGGTGTGTTGGCACACCTGTATCAGAATTTGGGAATAAGTACACACCAAAGATGTGCCCAGATTTCGTTCTCTTACACATTGCAACAAGTATATGTTTAAACATTTTGAAAACATTGTACTACACTATTGTTTGTACTAGGCATGGATATACAATTACTTCCTCCAATTTCAACCTGTAGAGAATCCACGTTGGACGCCTGAGTTTCCATATGCATATCGTTGGCTACCTCACAGTGTAAAGGTTAGGAAATGCGATTTGGAAGAGACTACAGAGGTGTATTGGATATTAAGTTGCCACAACAGGTAATTATCTTATTTATGAAATCTTAATATCATTTTTATTTTTGCATTTGAGATTTGAAATTATTGATTAGATGACAAATTTGCTGAAATTTAGTGAACTAGATGAAATTGGTTTAACTGAAACAGATTAGGCAGAAATAGTTGGTGCAGAAACAAAATATAGATTATGCGGAATGTTTCTGCACAATATGTGTTATAATTTTTCTGTAGAATATCTCGAACATGATTTTTTTTTATATTATTTTAGATTTGTTGTAACCCATATGGGGTGATCGACTTCAACGACCCTACATTCGCTCTATTTTTATCGGGTCTCTCATGCATAGACATCATAGATCCAAAAATGTAAGTTCGGGTTCCGAGACAGTTCGGTCGCGTTCAATCCAAGGCCCGTGATTGAACCAATCAAACCTCGTAGGAAAGAGGGCTCCAAGAGTTATGTGGTTCAATATGACGTGAACCGGTGGTTATGGGAGGCTAGAGATGTTCACTCCATCTCTCTGGATGAAATGGGGCCAATTGCTTATGTACCACATGAATGTGCTCATGATTACATGGATTAGTTCATCGATAGGACACGTAGGTTTATTCGTCGTAGTATTCCTAGACTTATGACTGAGAGACGGGTAAATTTATTTATTTTTCACTTAAAGTCTATTGTCTTTTTTTAAACTTACAAATGTATAATAAATTGTGTATATTTGTGAAGGTGATTGGTAGGGTGTACCAGAATCTCCTCCTGTTTGAACAACCTCAACCAGATCAATTCGACGCCATGCACCATCAAGTGCTAGGAGCTCTCTCAGATTTGCATCCCTTCTGGCAACAATGCATGAATGGATTTATTGAGTTGTTGGATTTCTGAGTTTGTTCGATTTATTAAGTGTTGGATTATTTAAGAATGTTAATCTTTGAATTGTTTACGTTTGTTAATGTTTGGATTGTTTTAGACAATGAATCCTTGGATTTGGTTTATGGTAGGATTAAATTATGTTATTTTTTAATTATTGGATACAGCTTGATATAGTTGTACGTAGAACTGTTTGAACTTCAGGACCTTAAACAAGTCTTCCCATCAACTGTTGTGAAACTCTTTGACAGACTCTCGGTGAAAGAAACAACTATCTTCTTAAGTTGGTTCGTTGCCTTTCTCATATTCTTCAAGCAAGAACTATATTGCCTTGTAAAACACTTTGAACTTCAGGACCTTAAACAAATCTTCCCATCAACAGTTGTGAAACTCTTTGATAGACTCTCGGTAAAAGAAATAACTATCTTAAGTTGGTTCACTGCCATTGTTTTGTATTCACCGAACATTGTATCTAGTCTACCTTTTCCACTAGTCAAGTAAGACCTTAGACATGAATGTGCTCCTTCAACTCTAAAATGTTTGAAAAATACCATGTCATTTAAACAAACTTTCAGATATTGTATATTTGTAGTTTAATATCTTTATTGCAATTCCATGCGTAACGCATGGACCATTACCATGTGTTACGCACAGATCAACGCATGGAGCTGCAATACATACATTTTATTGCTGGGTAGGGACCCTGTTGTAATAAAAAATATTGTATGACATTAAAACCTCTAAATATTTAAAATACTTGTTTGACCCATGCTAACACAAATATTTCCTTGTAAGGGTCAAGCCAACTGTCTCTCACGTATTTCAGTACGGTTGGATAAGCTGGCCAAGTATGCTCAAGAATCTTCAACTTTGTGTAATATCCTTCTTCAGCGGTTTCTTCGAACAAGTTGAAATACTCCACATAAATTTTTTTCCCTTATGCGTGTGTTCCCATATCTTTCTTCCCTTTGGCCTCTATATTCATCCTTACATGCCGTCTGCATAATAGATACTGTGCAGTTGGTCATACCATATATGTTGCATTCATAAGTGCCATCTCATGGTCTGTGGACAATGCATGTAGGCGAAACTTCTATTCTCAATTACATCTTCTACAGCTGCTACATTGCCCACAAATAGCTCTCTTTACTTTCGCCCTCTATAAATGTCTCGCAAACAACAAAGTTCTTCCACGTGGAAGTCACCCCAACTATCTCTAGAAAAGGCACATTGTATCTGTGATAAAAAACAATTAAGTACTAATATTGTAAATTCTGTCATCTTATTCCATATGTAACGCTTCACTACATCCCATGTGTTATGCATGGATATGTTTCATGTGTTACGTATGGAAATACACTGTCCAGTGCCATTCCAGGCAATTTCCGGATAAATTTCTTGGAGTGAGTTTTCAATGCGTAACGCATGATACCTATCCATGCGTTACGCATGATGTCGTTTTCAAAACCTCAAAAAAAATGAAAAGAACAGAAGTAATACAAAATTATTTATCAAAAAACAGTAGTTAAAAAATCTTACTTGTTCATGCTATAAGTCGAATCCATTAGAAGTACATATGGAAACACCTTTAAGCTAGAGCTTCGTGGATTCTGGGCTAGCAAAGAACAATTCACCTATCTTGGAAGGATTTTTTTGACATGGCCTATGTTCAGTAATTGTTCTCTTGGCATTTGTGGAAGAATTCTTGAACCACAGTTCTTCCTTTCATATTTTGTTTCCTTACTCAGTCTAACTCATTGTACACTTGTCTCTTCTTGGTGCCGTTCAAGAGATCCTTGTTCAGCTCATTGTTTATTTGATTAGGTAAACATAGAGAACGTGTCATCTCCAAAACTGTTTTCTTCTAATCGGGGGTCAATCTCTCAACAAATGCATTCCCGACCAAGCTTGAACCAATGAGATGGTTGTGGGTACCCGTAATAACACTTAGTCTCCATGAATCTTTAGGCTTCTCCATAAAGTTTCAACTCAAATGGACACCCATCTTTCTTGTTCTTGGTGTTTTTCCTCCCTTGTAGACCGGCCTCTAGGGACATACTTTCCCCCTTTCTCACAAATGATTAATTTGAATCCTTCCACATTGCCCTTGTATTGATGGTCTACCTTCCTATAGACACCATAATGTTATGAAGCTTTGCAACTTGTAACGCCCAATCATGTCCTTCTTCCCGGGAGGAAAACACTTGATCCGTTATAAAAACATCCGAAAAATCCCTAGAAACCACATCTTTCTCATCTACGCGATCATCAAACTTCATTGTAGTCCGAAAATAAGGAAGAAATAATTGGGGTTCTACTACGTTTGTAACCGATCTCACCACATGTGAAGGCCATTATGGGTTTTCATAACCAGTTCCAAACGATTTCAGGTTTGATGTTAGCAAACTGTGAACAAAACTTAGCATAGCTTGATAGCACTTCATATGGAAATGGTTGATAATAATCTCCAAGCTCAAACCCTAAATCAAATGATGGCTCCATCCCCGGTGGCACCGTCCCCATTGGCACAATGTAGTCATTCAACGATATATTATTCAATCAGTGAACAAGGAAAAGTTGACCTATATACAACAAAATACACACAAACACAAACACATTCAGTTTATGTAAAAGTGCAATTCAATGTGTTACGTATGGACTAGCTTCATGTGTTACGTATGGAATGTCACATAATTTCCCTACAACTTTTTACGAGGTCCTTTTCAACCCTAAAGCAAAATTTTACTGAACTAACATTGTATACTCACAAATTTCACTCAACACATTATTTCTCATCGCTTCACTCACAAATTTTACAAATCTAGCCTTAAATCAACAACATTGTACACAAAATACCATAAACCAATCTCCAACCCTAAACATGTACACAAAAATTATTAACATTAAAACTCTAATTAAACAAACATCATTAAAGAACAAATCTTTTGGTCATTCTATGCACAATCATCTATCTATATATAAAAATTGATGGGTCTTGACAAAGTAACGGTAATCGGTACCGATTTAATGCACCGAGTTAATAATGTTTGATGTATTCATATTCCCTATTTACATAGTGTCTTTTTCTTTTGTTGAAAAAATCATTTATCATTTTCTTGATTGATTCTATTTACAAGTTTAACTTTGATGAGGTTAAATTGTTGCATTGAAAGTAAGTCTCAATTCAATTCTCGACGTCTATTTAACAACGTTAAGCCGCATATAAAACTATTAGCCCTTGAGAAAGTTATGACAACCGATACCTATTCAATGCATGAACTAATTCATTTTCATCAATTCCCTCTCATCTTATTCATGAATTTTAATCAAAAACCTTTATCTTCTCTTAGTTGCAACCAATACAATTAATATCTACATTTTTTTGTATTCTTAACCTTCATAATATCAAATTTAGTTAATGAATGCATTAAATTAATAAATTTTTAACACTAAAAATTGTTAGCATTTATTAATAAAAATTAGTGTAACAAAATATATCTATATCGAATTGGTGAGAATGTCAGGTGAGAAGTTTTAATTTAGCCATATACATAATTGTTGTTTCGTATACGTGCCATATTTTTATTAAAATAAATGAAACGAAAAAAAAATAAAGAAAAAAGATAGTTCATCGTCACCCTCGTTCGTGTGAAGATCTCCATCTTCTCTTCATATCCAGTGTCGTCCGCCGCCTATCTATACCTTAAATCGTCTATTTGCAACATTATACCATATACGGAAATTCCTAATTGACTCGCGCGTAGCGCAGGGGTCCGAATCTAGTCCTTTTAATACTTCTCACTCCTATATATTTAACATGAAATACAACATAATAATTGCATTCTAGCTCTTAAGGAGGCAAATCAAATTAAATTTTAAGATTTTAGTAAGAACATTAACTCATTGACATTATAACTTGATGAATCATCTCCGCTCCTTCCTTTGTAGAATTCCTCTTCATCTCTATGGTTTTAGTGGTTTTTGGGTGTTTGGATGTTTGAAGGTTTGAAAAATGAATTTTAATGGAGAGTAAAAGATGTAAAAGATGATAAAAAGAGGTTTTTAGTTTAAACCACCCGTTATTTCCCTAAATTTGCAAGGAATCACCCGTATTTCTCTTAATGATTTTAAACCACCCAAAAGTGGGTTTCCGTTAACAAAAAGCCACCCAGAGCTTCTTTCCGTTAGTTTTTTCGTTAATTTGTGTGAAATTACAAAACTACCCTTCGTATTTTACTAAAATTTACTGAAAATGCCCCTGTTGTCCATTTGCCATTGATGAAGAGCTTGGAAGCTCGCAATTCTGGCCGGAGCTCTTCGATTCTCCTCCGTATCCAACGATTTCACTACCAAATTGACTAATTGATTTGGGAATTTGATCAGCCAAACTTCGATCCTTTGAGCTCGGAAGCTTGTAAATCCAAAATCCCCAAATCAAATCTGCAAAATGAGGAACCCAGAGAAATGCGGATCTGCAGATCCTCATCAAAATCGATCGAAACTCTATTGTTTTCACCAATTCGTTCACGGAATCCACAAATCGAACCCTTGTTCACCCCGATTTAGGAGCAATTTGGTTAGTTGTATCAAGAATTGGAAGGAAACTCGCCGATGAGTTTGATTAATATACATCATCCCTGACGGAATCCACAAAGTCGTTTACTATAATTTTGTTGCCATCATCCCTGACGAAACCTAACACCCACCAATTCTCCATATTCCCTTCACTATCTTCCATTTTCACTTTGTTTTTATGTCTGCATCGTATCCAACAATCCCTACCTAAAATCCCATCTCATACCCAATAATAAATAGAATTAAAAATATGAATGGAGAAATCCACAAACAGGACAATTCTCTATTGAATTCCTTTGTTTTAGGAATCTAATTCAAGAGGCAAAACAACATTCCTTGATCCTCCTCCCCTAAATGTGAAGCAAGATCTACTGTTGCTACTCTCTTCACGAGCTTCCAAGCTCTTCATCAATGGCAGATGGACAACAGGGGCATTTTCAGTAAATTTTAGTAAAATACGAAGGGTAGTTTTGTAATTTCACACAAATTAACGAAAAAACTAACGGAAAGAAGGTATGGGTGACTTTTTGTTAACGGAAGCCCACTTTTGGGTGGTTTAAAATCATAAAGAGAAATACGGGTGGTTCTTTGCAAATTTAGACAAATAACGGGTGGTTTAAACCAAAAACCTCGGATAAAAATGAGTGTTAAGATAGGATTAATATGTGTTATGAATTTATTAAAGTAAGGGATAGTTAATATAGATCGGTCAAGACGACTTCAACAAGGTAAAAAAAGGTAGCCCTACTTAAGGGATAAAGTACAAAAAGAAGAAGGTAAAAACCCTTGTCCCAGTC
This sequence comes from Oxyria digyna, assembly GCA_029168935.1. Lineage (NCBI taxonomy): Eukaryota > Viridiplantae > Streptophyta > Magnoliopsida > Caryophyllales > Polygonaceae > Oxyria > Oxyria digyna. The sequence goes on from JAPVLV010000017.1 coordinate 3,956,936, forward strand.
CACCGAGGCTTAGATAGCCCTACTTAACGGTCAAACATCGCGAAGACAAACCTCAAAAGTTTCTCTTGTCCATTTTTCTTTTTCTTTTTGGTTTTTTCCTGTCGATCACCTTTCTGTTTCTCCATTGATTGGAAATTCAACCCTCCCTGCTTTTCCTTCCGATTGATTTACCGTTAAACTTCCGTTTTGGTCTCTCTTCTGAGCTTGAATCGGTGATCTTCTCAATCAGACAAGTTTATTAGTGTTGCTCCCATTGATCAATGGCGGCTAGCAGCAAGAATATTCAAGCCAAACTGGTGGGTATGTCTTCCATTTTCTTTCTTGTTTTGTGCAATTACTGCTGGTTTTGGACTAAACCCATAATCTCAATCACGAATTTATATTTTTCATCAGCAAATTAGGAACTTTTACCCGTGGGTAATGAGGTATTTTGATCAGTATTACTTGCTTGTTCATCTTGAATTGATTTCTGGAACCATGAGTTCAACTTTGATCGTGATGTGTTTCATTTTCAAAATCTTAGCAGGAAGTAATTAGGGGAAAAGAAAAGATTTTGGTTTGGTTTCTCTTAGGTCTCATGGTGAATTCATTAACAAATTAAGGTCTGTGCAATCCATCCTTACTAGTTAAATGTCTTCTGCATTGGTTTCCAGGTGCTTCTTGGGGACATGGGTACAGGGAAAACAAGCTTGGTGTTGAGATTTGTCAAAGGCCAGTTCTATGATTATCAGGTTACTTCTTTAAAACATTCCTATTTCTATTGGCATTCGTTCTTCGGGTTTGAAGCCTCCTGATTAGGTGTGTAAACTGCAGGAATCGACTATTGGAGCTGCCTTCTTTACACAGGTCATATCCCTGAATGAGGCGACGGTGAAATTCGACATATGGGACACAGCCGGTCAAGAGAGATACCATAGCTTGGCTCCAATGTATTACCGAGGTGCAGCTGCAGCTGTTGTGGTCTATGACATTACTAGCATGGTAGTATCCAGAATTTGTTCTCAGTTGTTTGACTCGTTTCTGATTTCTTGCACTGACATTATGTATTTTTAATAGGCGAATACATTGTACATACTAATAGGGTCTTGTTCGCTGCAGAGTAAATTTCAACTTGGATTCCATTCATCATGTTTTGTTAAAACGGTTGTGGGTTAGACTTTGGGTCGATATCATTGAATGGAAAAGAAAAGACTTATAGAGAGTAAACTAACATCTTGTTGGTTGAAATCTCAACTCTAAATGCCTTAATAATAATGGGTTCTTTTGTGCTAACTGCCAAATGATTACTAACTGATCATTGCAAATATCGTATCAAAGTAATGAAGGCTTTCATTCTGTCATTATTGTTCTTCTTAACAAGATTAATTGGATGAGTCAAAGTATGTGATAAAATCATACAAGTCATTTGCACAGATGAACTTTTGTTAAGTTTCAGAATAGTCTTGAATCATGTTGAAGAATATTATGATTTCATCTTGTTGTGTTTGATGCAGGAATCGTTTGAGAAAGCTAAAAGATGGGTCCAGGAATTGCAGAGACAAGGTAATCTTTCTCTCATTGTTGGTCCTTTTCTTGTTTCTATGAGTTCAGCAATAAATTCTGCAACAGGTCAAGATGTGTCCTTGTTTTTGTGAGGCATAATTGGGGTCTCTTTAATTGTTACAATATAGTAAAGGCAATATAGTATAAATAATATAAGTGTCTTTGCCTTTTCATGGATGAGTGAGGGCAACCTTATAGTCTTATACACTTGGTGACTTAGTTGAGATGTGATTAGTTTCTTACAATGTTTTTGAGGTTTTTGTGAGAGTTTCTTAGAATTTAAACAACCCATATCAACATAACCTCTTCCTTGTCAGATTTGAGTGAGGTAACTAAACCCATATCAACACAACCTTATAGTCTTATACACTTGGTGGAGAAATTTTAATGGAGCTTACTCATCTCTTAACATGCAATTTCTAACTCGGATATTGCTCTCATCTCTCTTCTTCCTTTCTCTTTTGGTTGTGTCATATTATTAGGAAATCCAAACATGTTTGCAGTATTGGCTGCAAACAAAGCAGACATCAATGCTAAGAGGCAGGTGGATAACGAGGTATTACAGTTCAGCTATCGAACAAACCCCTTCCCTGTGATAATCTCTTCCCTTATTTGAATAAAGTGCACATTTCTGCAGATTGGCGAGCAATATGCAAAAGAAAACAACTTACATTTCTTCGAAACTTCTGCTAAAACTGCGCATAATGTAAATGAGCTTTTCCTTGAAATAGGTAAAGATTGTTTCTTTCTTATTGGATCATTATTAAGCTTGTTTTTGGTGTAAGGCTGTAACTAAACATGTGTAATAGCTAAGCGATTGGCCAGAACCGCTCCTTCTCGTCCAAGTGGAATGAAACTGCAAGGATCCCATAAACAAGGTGGAAGAAGCTCGTTTTGTTGTTCCATATGAGACTGCAACATGTAAGTCTAAAGAAGATCTAGCTTCTGATTTGTAAGTCTATAGAAGAATTCAACTTGTAAGTAAATGAAGTAATAAGGTTAATGCGTGATTCGTTTTCTTGAACAGGTATCAAAACAAAAGGTAGCTGTTACGCAAACCATTGTGCGTATTCCGACCAAAAAAAAAACAGTGTGGGTATGAAGCTAGGTCTTCTTGATTGTCCTTGATCTTGATCCTAGGCTTGATCTGTATGTAAATTATGTTACTAAATCCTCAGACAACACATGCTTATCCTATTTCTTTGTTCTTTATTGTGTTCAATTCTAACTGTTGCAAGTTTGTAACTCCAAATAAGTTCATATCGAATATACAATGTATCTATTAAAGTAACACTCCATTTTTAACAAATGTCACCTCCTCACTAAACCGTCACACCAATCATTTCATTTTTCATTTTGCTATATGTCATTTTTGTAATCATTTTCTATTTTCTTAAACAAAATCATGGAAAATTTAAAAATATGTGTCTATGTTTATTTTAGAATAATTTAGATTTGCAAGATACAATATTTATTTATTTATTTAAGTTTTAACTTTCTCCAGACCATATTTTATGTGTTTTAATATACAATGAGTTAACTATATTGAAAGATTTATCATAATTATAAATTTTAATTATATTTAAATAAATTATATTTAAATATTTAAACAATCATTGATTAACACTCTCTTTATTTAAAATATTTATTTTACTAACTCAAAAACTTTATATTAAAAAATTATTATCTTATGACTTTATCTATTTAGGTAATAATTTAAATTAAATAATTATTTAAAAAAATTATACTAAGTTTGTATGAGTACATGAACTAAATCTATTTAATAAAATATTTTAATCTAAGATTTATCTTTATTCAAATTATATTTATTATTATATAAAATCCGTGAAAGGCCCGGAAAACTGAACTAGTTTGTTTATTCGGAAGATAAGTTATATGATTAGTGAAGATCTCTCGGAATAATTAACTCGTCCCACGTTGGAACATCCAATATTTGATGTAGGTTTTCTTAAACAAAATGGAAGAAGAAGATAGATGATTACTCTTACTTGTGAATTAACTCGGGTCCGTATTCGATCATTTCGGATTTGGGTTGAGAACTTGTCTGTTTAATTCAGATAATAAGACGAATGGTCGGGTCACTACAGGTTAGCGGGCGGTTCGGATTCACCAACGAGTTAATAACATTATTTGTTTAATATTTTTATTATTAAATTAATAATAATAAATTAAACTAACTAATACATAGAATAACTTTAAAATAAATATTTTATTTGATTATTTAAATTCAATTGGTAGTATTGCCCTACAATAATATGTTTATTATATTAATTTATAAACTTCTTAATTATAAAAACTACATAAATACAACCATATTAGTTTCCTAAGATACTTGAACATATTAATGTTATTTATATATCATTTATCATATATACTTTTGGGTTATAGTTTACTAGTAGACGACATTTATTTATTAATCAGATGGAGTTTCGGTCGGGTTCATGCCATCTATTTTCCGATTCGCTTGAGGTTCGATGAATTCGGGTTTTCGGTCTTGTCTGATCGGATTTATAAGCAAATCGGTAATGACTGTTTTTTGGGTTTGGTCATTTTGGCATCTCTATTTGCACGCTATCTACTGGTAGATTTTAGGAGATAGTTATCCTATATAAAGATTTCATACCCTATGCTTTGAATCAAACAATTAACAAAAACTTAATAGTTTTCTTGGTAATTGAATCTCTGATCAAAAAATTATCGATTGTTAGATCTCAATTGAGAAGATTAACCCTCGTATCAAGTCTTGAAATAAATAGGCCTCATCATTTGGTATTTAGAGCTAAGTTTAGAAATTCTGCAAATTTTCCCTAATGACAATGAAAGAACTTAAAGAAATCACAGCTAGTGTAGTTCCCGCGCCATGCGCGGATTATATAACTTACGAATCAACAATTAAATTAGCTTTTATATAATTATATTCATATAATGATTAATGATTTTGAAATGACGTTATTGCGTAATAAACAATGAAAAATAACAAATAACAAATTAAATTAGTTAAAAATACGAAATCGACATCCTCAAGAGAAAGATACATATGCTAAAGTAGTATAATCGAACATATATTTTTGGGTCTGATAACTAAAGTAAAATAGTCATTTTATATATTTTTGGGTCTGATACGAAATGGAGTAATCATTTTCTTGTATGTTGATGACAAGTTGATCTTTGGCACCGACCTTTTACAAGTAGAGCAAGCATTTTCGTCATCTAAATTTTCCACAAAAGACATAGGGGCAAATGTGATTCCTGAAATTAGAATCAATCGTGAAGGCAAAGGTCTATCCTTGACAGAATCTCACTACATTTGTGAGAATTGTTCTCCAATGGATCCGAGTTTGAAGCTTAGGCCTAATAAGGGACAAGCGGTATGACAACTCGAGTACTCACAAGTGATTGGTTGCTTAATGTATGCCATGACGAGCACAAGGCAGGATATCACTTTTGCGGTAGGGAGGTTGTGTAGATATACTAGTAATCCTAGTACTCACTATTGGCAAGCCATAAAGCGGGTGCTCAAGTACTTGAAAGGGACCATGAATTTTGATTTATCATATGTAGGATTTCCTTCAGTTCTAGAAGGATATTCGGATGCGAGTTGGATCACAAACAAGGAGGATCATACCTCTACAAGTGGTTGGGTTTTCTTGCTTGGGGGAGGTGCCACTTCATGAGCTTCAATGAAGAAAACTTTCATTACAAGTTCGACTATGGAGTCAGAGTTCGTAGCATTACCGGCAGCTGGTAGAGAGGCGGAATGGCTAAGGAACTTAGTCTATGAAGTCTATTGTGGCTGAAACCAGTGTCACTCATTTCTATCCATTGTGATAGTCAAGCTACTCTGGCTAAGGCTTATAGCCAAGTGTATGGTGAATCAGGGATTATAGTACAATAGGGGAGGAAAGTTGGTGATTTTAGTGTCATCGGTCGTTTTAGTGTTATCGAGATTCGCTCAAAGCTTAAGGAGCTCGGTTTAGGTTCGATGAGTCTTGGGAGTTTCATAAGAACATGTCGGATTCGTACGGTTCGAATCCGGGAGCCAAAAGACGGAAAATGGACATTTTGAGGAGAGCCACGATTTGTGACATTTGGGCACGGTTTGTCACAAACCATGCGGTTGCTCTGGTGCCTTAATTTTTGATTTTGTAAAACGGCATTGTGCCATATTATCACAAACCGTGCTTTTGGACGGTTAATGTGTTTTCAACTTTAACTTCTTTATCCATTGGATGGCGTCCTAGTAAATGAATAACCATCCTTATGCCTATATAATAAGGGTGATGTTTGATTAAGTTTTGGCCCTAGTTCTTCAAGAACAACAAGAAATTTTCTACATCTTCCAATAACCAAAAGCTTCAAGTGTTTCTAAGCTTATTGTTTTGATTTTATAGGGTTTGCAACGTCTTATCCCATTTCAAATTTCGTGTAACCCAAAGACAAGTGTATATGGTCGAAATTTTGGTTCTGAAAAATGCGTTTAGCACGATGTGTTTACGTATCCAAATATCAAGATTGAACAACGATACCACTATGATAAAGTCAAAACATATGCAAGTTTACTAATGTTATGCTCACGTAATGCAATTGTAAACCGAACTCAAACAATTTCACCTACTATTGGATTTGGACGTATTGAAACGCCAATTCAAGAGTTCCGATTTTTTGCAGGGTGCTGTTCCGGTGAGAATAGTTTTTAAAATGAGAACGTGAGAATGACTAATGTGCACTAAAATATACTTAAATGTGCATCAAAATTTTTGATGCACATCTTTTGAAAAAGTGATCCACATATACAATTTTTGTCTAAATGTTCTTCAATTTCATAAATGTTCTTTAAAAAATGAATGTTCTTCAAATTTTGGATGTTTTTAAGTTTGTCAACGAATGTGCACCAAATTAGTACTAAATATGCATCAATTTACGACTAATGTGCATCATTCTCACGTTCGTATTTTAAAAGTTATTCTCACCGGACATTTTCCCCTTTTTGTATGAGCTGGTTACACAACCGGAGAAAAACCCCGCACCCACTTTTTTATAACTGGCACCCGTCTTGGGCGTATCCCAGATGCGTCCAAAACATTTTAAAAAAAACCTGGTTCAGTTTTGGGTACACCCAGGATGCGCCCAAGAATGACCCGGTTCAAAAAAAAAAATTGGACGCACCCGAGATGCGCCCAAGACGGATGTCAGTTATAAAAAAATGGGTGCGGGGTTAAACGGTCTTACACAACTTCCTACAAATAACAAGTGTCGTGTTTACTACCGGATGAAGGACATGAGTAAAACACGTGACCTCTTCGTTTTCCTCCACCCAATTCTTGACATACAACAAAACCCTTTGATCGTTTAATTTGTAGCTTAGCTAGCTCCCCTCGCGCACATCACGCGCATCACATACATCAACGTACCGTCATTAATTCATTACCAAGGCGGCCTCTCACCCTATTTATTCTTCTCAACATATCAATCTTAACCATCAATCAAAGCCATGAGCAATACGACGTCGTTTAAGGCGTTTTTGTACATTTATTCTAATATATAAGAAAAAACATAATCATATGGGATTTTGTTTAATTCGTCTCGATGAGCACTTTAACAATATTAAAAAAATATAATTTTTATTAACATATAATTAGAGATATTAACAATACAAAATATGTACCGGTATAGTGCAGAGTTGAAATGAGACTAACAAATGGTGATAGAAAGAGTATTTGATGAAGCGATTGTCGTGATGCCTATCAAAGAATACCTAACTCAAATCCACTAGTATAGTGGGAAGCAAGGGTCAAATCCCAAGAGAGTCGAAATACAGTTTAAATCACAATTTTGTTCCTAACAAGTAACCAAATTGGGGGGGGTTTGTAGTAATTGAGATCAAGGAAGTAAACAAACACGCAATTGTTGAGATTAAGTAGTTTGATGGAAAGAAGTTCACTTCTCGGTTATTAGCACATCAATCATGCAAGGAGAATTGATCATGGAAACCTAACACCATATATTCATACACATTCAATTGGTTTATCCTACTCTTTGTTCATATAAAGTAACTAGTCCAACAAGTCCTAGAAACCCTTATTTGATTATAACCCTAGAACAACTAAGATTCAATAACCAAATAGCATTAAGCGCAAAGATATGTAGGCTTGTGCAATACCATTGGCGACAAGCCGATACTTGACACAAGTTTATAATCTCTACCCTATAAACACTCACAACAAGTTCATGTAAATAAGGATTGCTACCAAAAGACAAGACTCTTCAACGAGAATTATCAAGTCTAGCAATATGAAAGATAGAAATCAAACCTAGTTGCGCACCTAGATAAAATCAATATCTCTCAATAGCAAATTGAGGCACAAGAGATTATAAAATAAAACCACAATTGAAATAGAATATAAGATGTAGGAAACTCACAATCCTCCAATGAAAGAAGGCTTCAAACCTCAAAGTGAACAATAGAGATTTAGTTACACATAGTCATGGAAGCTCTCAACAATGGAGTTTTCTTACTAAAAACCAAGATTCAAACTCTAGGGAGAAGGAGAAGAGTTTATATATTTTCTCCCTAGAAAAACCAAGAAAAATAAATAAAAACCAAGTCTTAATGCAGCAAATTAAAGATAAACATAACTTGTTTCGGAGTTACAAATCAAATGGAGAGAGGAAGGTCTAGCATCCAATGCCATCAATTCAATGCTGATTCTGGGTAGAAATCTCGACCGAGATGTTGGAAATCTCGACCGCGATTTGCACATGCTGACGTGGAATGACGTGGAATCAACAGAATCTCGATGCTGGAAAATGGCAAAATCTCGACCGAGATTTTGGGATCTCGACCGCGATTTCTTGTCTGCAGCTTCTTCTCTCCGTCTTCTTCTGGTCTCGAGGCAGCTCGGCTTCGCCTCTCGACCACTCCTCTGGTGCAAGTGTGGTGTGTACTCCTCCTAAGCTCCATCCCGCAAGTACCAATGAAGGATACAAGCGGAATCTCCTAACTCCACCACCAAAATCGCTTTCGAGCTTCCCGCAAATCCATAATAACAACTCCAACCGGATTCCGGAAATAACACTCGACAAGCACCTAAACTCCTCTAATCCTATGCTAATAGTCGCTAGTTATCACCATATAACATGCTCCTATCAGTATTATATATATCTCATTAAAATATGAATTGTTTTAGTTCTAATTGTACTTGAATTGTTTAATTAATATACGTTATGGAAAGATCACTTGCTGATCGAACTAATAAGATTGATGATGATGTACATAGACATTAAAATTCATTCCAATAGTATTTGTTAATACAGATAATCTTTTACACATACACATAAATCATATGGTTCATACTCTTAACCTTTCGTTTCTTAAATCAAAGGATTCCAACTGAGATTCCACCTGGTGAAGAAAAAAAAATCTTTATTGCAACATAATTTTATTATTAATTACTATTAATCCCGGAAGGTATCAACATGAAAATTTCATTATTTTTTAATTTAGTTTAATTAACCATTTGGGAGTAAATAATAAAGAGCAAACATATTCTATTCAAGGAAAACATAATTTTTGATGTACAACATTTATGTACATGAGTTATAATGTTTGTATGCATCATTTTTCAGTTTTTATCTAAGTGCATGCATTCTCACCGTAACCAGACCCTATATGTACGTGTGTTCATGATAAATTTGTATACTCTGTATTGTGCTATTAAAACGTAAAGTATTGTGCTATTGTCACGTCGACTTGTTTACTTTCTTCGAGGCTCGTTTCACCGTGTTCCGAACTTATTTATATATAATATATCGTAAATTGTAAACTTTGAATTATAAGATATTGTTATAGTACTCCTTAAGACGAAACAAACAAGACCCCATATGACTAATTTTCGCTTCTATATTGAAAGAAATGGAGAAGATTCTCTCGATTTGTAAATAATATCAGAAAATGAAATGTAGCTTATATAATTGGACGGAGGAAGTATATCGTTAATTTTACACTTTGAATTTTAAGATATTTTTCTAGACTTTAAAATATAAACTCGAAATCTCAAAAAAAATTAGATGACAAATCCATTTGTTTTGAATGAACAGGTTAAAATCAGAGACGAGGCGTCAAGAAAAGGTGTTATCAGACAAGCAAGCGAGGATCCAGGAGAAAATAGCGGATGCACCAGAGGTCGGAGCGTTACGACATGTTGGTTGGAAGCCAGACATGGTTGAAGAAGGCGTCCCGCAATCTGACATGATAGTAAGAACCCTACAAGATGCACTACATGTATTAGTGGAAGATGCTGACAACTTAAGAGGGCTAGTCTGGGTGATGTTGACAGTCCAATATCTGATGAAACACTCGTCCTCCAGACCATCCGAGGGCTCAACAATGATTTCCAAACCATGGCTGCGATAATCCTGATGCAACGACCTTTTCCGACCTTCCAAGAATGTAGGAGCATTCTCCTACTAGAAGAGTCTCGTCGTCAACAATGGCAATGGCCCCAAAATCAGCAACCACAATGGGGAGTCGGTATTCTCGGCCCTCGTCCTCGAGTTCAGCAAGCTATGGTCTCCCAATGGGACCAACAGGGTTTGATAAATGCTCTCAACAATCTGAACATTCAGCAACCACAAGATGGATTTTACATGGACACTGGGGCCTCTTCTCACATGACTTCCAATCCAGGTACTCTGTCTTCTGTTTTTAATCCCGACATCTTCTCTTCTTCGAAAGTCATTGTGGGTAATGGAAACAGCCTACCTATCACCCAAATTGGCCATAAAAACCGTAATACCTCTCCCACTCTCAATCTTAAAAATGTTCTTGTCACCCCTGGTCTCATCAAAAATTTAATTTTGGTTCGAAAGTTTACTACAGATAATAATTGTTCTGTTGAGTTTGACCCTTTTGGTTTTTCTGTGAAGGATCTCCCTACCCGGGAAGAGATAATCAGATGCAATAGTCACGGTGATCTATACCCATTCCTTCCGCTATCTACTTCAAAATCGAGTCAACAAGCCCTCACGGCGTCGCAGAGTCTTCCTCAAATAATATGGCATCGTCGTCTAGGCCATCCCGGCGCGCATGTCTTCAATCGTCTAGAATCGAGTCAGTCCATCGTCAGCAAGAGTCAACCATCCACCATTTGTCACGGATGTCAGCTTGGCAAACATCAAAAACTGCCTTTCTTTACGTCTAATTCCAGAACTAAATTTCCCTTTCAAATTGTTCATTGTGATTTGTGGACATCACCTATTCTAAGTATTTCGGGTTTTAAGTATTACTTGGTCATTTTGGACGATTACTCTCATTATTTGTGGACCTACCCTCTAAAACAAAAATCCGAAGTGTTTAACATATTCAAACACTTCCTTGCGTATGTCAAAAATCAATTCAATACCACCATAAAAAATCTTCAATGTGATCATGGTAGAGAATTTGACAATAATAACTTCCATCAATTTTTTAGAGAAAATGGAATTCTTTTCCGCTTCTCTTGTCCACATACATCACAACAAAATGGCAAAGCCGAACGTGTAATCCGAACTACCAACAATATGGTGCGTACTCTCCTCTTTCAAGCTAACATGCCACCTCCTCTTTGGGCAGAAGCTCTCGGTACTGCAACCCATCTTCAAAATCTCTTACCCACAGAAGCTCTTGGCTCACAAACTCCACACGCCCATCTCTCTACAAAGTCGACCCAATATATTCTCACCTTCGTATCTTCGGATGTCTTTGTTACCCTAATCTCACCTCACCTACTCCTCACAAATTAGCTCCTCGTTCTAGTCCTTGTGTCTTTCTTGGGTATGCTCAAAATCACCGTGGTTACCGTTGTCTCGATCTTTCGACAGGAAAAATAATTATTTCACGACACGTAATTTTTGATGAGACCCAATTCTAATATCAAAAAGAAAAATCGCAGAAAAAGGACTTTGACTTTTTGGAAATTGTCATACAAGAAAGTTATCCTTACCTTTCCCTTCCCGATTCCTCCTCAACATTCACTGCACAAAATCAACCGGCCCCACCAAATCCCTTAATTTCCTCACCCATACAAAATATCCTTCCTTCCACATTAAATTCCATATCCCATCAACCAGCTGGATTGGAGGAATTTGTGAGCCCCTCACAAATTCCTCCAATCCAGCTGGGACCCACACACCTCACCCCTCTACCCAAAATTCTGGAGCAAACCAATCCTCTTCCCCGTCTGGGCCCCACTCCCCTACCTCTCAAAATCAAAACCCCAACCCTAATTTAGTCCATTCCCAAACGGCTGCTCCCCTACAATCTAATACTCATTCCATGTGTACCCGAGCAAAGGCAGGAGTTGTCAAACCCAAAACTATTTTCAACCTTCCACCACAATATCTTCAATTCCCTCAACTCACAAAAGAGCCCTCGTCGATCCACTTTGGCGTAAAGCCATGCAAGAAGAGTTTGATGCTTTGATTAAAAACAGGACTTGGGATCTTGTACCAAGGCCTTTGCAAGCTAATGTTGTAACAGGAAAATGGCTTTTCAAACACAAGTTTGGAGCGGATGGGTCTCTAGCTCGCTACAAGGCTCGTTGGGTAGCTCGCGGCTATTCTCAACAACAAGGAGTGGATTTTGATGAAACGTTCTCTCCTGTTGTCAAGCCACCAACTGTCCACATTGTCCTCTCCTTAGCTCTTGCTCGGAATTGGACCATTCACCAACTGGATGTCAAAATGCCTTCCTTCACGACACTCTTAATGAAACCGTCTATTGTCAACAACCTCCAGGCTTCGAAGATTCGACTCATCCGGATTATGTATGTAGCCTCCGGAAAGCTCTATACGGACTCAAGCAGGCACCACGTGCATGGTTTCAACGTTTTGCAAATTACTTGTTGCATATTGGGTTCAAAAGCAGTAAGTCTGACCCTTCACTCTTCATCTTCAAACAGCAGAACCGTGAAGCTCACCTCCTTGTGTATGTCGATGATATTGTTCTCAAGGCCTCAACATCAACTTTTCTTCTTCAGGTCATCTCCGCTTTGAGCCGAGAGTTCGCCATGACCGATCTAGGTAAACTTCATTACTTCCTTGGCATCTCCGTAACCTATTCTGCTCAAGGTCTACATTTGAGTCAAGCAAAATATGCAAGAGACATCCTGAACAAGGCTGGAATGCTTGGTTGCAATCCTAGTCGAACCCCTGTCGACACTGCAGCCAAGCTCGGACAAAACGTTGGTGAACGCATATCTGACCCCACTCTTTATCGGTCCCTAGCCGGAGCACTTCAGTACTTGACTTTCACTCGACCCGATATCTCGTATGCCGTTCAACAATGTTGTTTGTATATGCATGACCCACGTGACAAATATTTCAATGCTTTGAAGCGCATTCTGAGGTACATTCAAGGTACCTTTGAACTTGGTTTACAATTTACAAAAGGCTCTTGTTCAACTCTAACCGCCTACTCAGATGCCGATTGGGCGGGTTGTCCGGATTCCTGTCGGTCTACCTCTGGTTACTGCGTGTATCTCGGCCCTAATTTAGTGAGTTGGTCGTCTAAAAGACAGCACACGGTCTCTCGCTCAAGTGCTGAAGTCGAATATCGGGTGGTCGCCAATGTCGTTGTCGATACTTGTTGGCTCCGCAACCTGTTGTTTGAACTCAACTCCCCAATCCACGGAGCAACTCTGGTCTTTTGCGACAATCTAAGCGCCGTGTATCTATCCAGTAATCCAGTGCAACACCAACGCACAAAACATGTCGAGATTGATCTCCACTTTGTACGAGATCGATCTATCCAGTAATCCAATGGCCTAAAAAAAGACATGCAAATAAATATTTTCCAAAAATATTCTTATCCATCTCTCAGTATCCTTCTTTATCTCTTAAGAGTTAGAAAAATGCTGAAACAAAGGGAAATTTACTTGCTAACCCCTTCTAACCAATTTGACTTAATTTCTAATTTTTCCATATCAATGTATAAATGATTTCTAATTGATCCTCTGGCCCAATCATATCTATTACAATTCACTCCTAGTTTATATACTATGGAGTTTATCTCCTCCTAATCAATGTGGGATACACATAAATCCTCAAACTCATTTAAGTTGCATTAAATGTAACTCCCTCATTTCTCATTCAAACGAAACCCGAATTATACAAATGAGCATACTACGAAATAGTGCTCGCGGAGATGAAGTCAACACTCCCATAATCCGACACCAACACTGCCCGAAAAATTCGATTCCAACCAATACAAAGTTTGAACAGTTAGCAAAAGTTCACTAATACAAATTTAGTGTTTTATCACAAAAACTTTATCCCAGTTTTGCTATGACCATTTTAAAAAATGTTCGGAAAATCGTGATAAAGGGGCTAAGTGGTTGAAAGAAGATAAAGAAGAAGCTTAAACGTGACTTAAACAGGTTCAAGGGTCGTTTGGTATCAATATATTAGTATATTGGATATCGGGTATGGATATCGGATATCATGTATTGGTATGAGATTGATATTTGATATATGTGTGTGCATTGGCATGGTTAAGATATCAAAATGAGAGTGAAAAAGAAAGACAAAATCAAGGGATGAGTGAGGAGATTGATATACCCCATATTATTGATATATTAACTTCTATGAAAAAAGATATCAAGCTATGAAATTGATACACATATACTGAATGACCTCATACCTATACCAATACTTGATATCGGTATATGGATATCAAACGACCTCATGGCTGAATCTGAGATGAAGAAAGCTATCTATGGCTTAATTTTTGGAAAAAATTTAGCTTCGCATCAAGGCTTATCTTGTTTTATTGGATTTTTGTTGTTCTGACTTTGGTCCTCATCTCTGTTCTGCTCTTGGACTTGTTCTCCTCCTCTCGTCTCTCCAGGTAACGAACAACACTCTCTTCTCTGTCTTTCTCAATCTCCTAACGTAGAAACCTTAATCAGCGAACTAGCCTCTTCGAGAAAAACGACCACTTCAAGCTTCTCACTTAAAGGATTTTGAACTCGTGTACTTGCTATGTTGATTTCTCGTTCGATTATTAGCAAAAGAGATTTAACTGCTAGAACTCTCACCTATTCTTAAATCACTTCTACTCTATCTCATGAACTCACTCTTTACCAATTCGTAAAATCGTTCTCCGGTTGTCTCAAGCACGGCTCATATAAGGATATTCCCTCACTTTATACAACCTCCTAAAAATACAAAGTAGGTAATCTAAATACTTTGTCTTATCTAACATTGAATTCTCTATCCAAACTCTTGAATATTTATCCTCTATCCAACTATCATATAAAATATTTTATTCCTTAAACATGTTAAAAGATATAGACTTCTTTTCTCTATCTTTCTTTGACGTAAACACGAGATCTTCTATCTTTCACGTTTTCACATTTTTTACTCATCGAGTAATTTTCATAAACGTAGTTGTCATTAAGAAACATTATAAGCTTCCTTATTCGTCACTTTTACCCAATACAATGTTTGGAATTAGATATTTTTGCCTAGCATCGTGTGGATCGACATCGCATCTGATTTCTTTCAAGAACGATTTGTCTAAAATTTACACAATAGAAAACAAATAAAAAATCAAAATTCTAATTACATTTTTACCTATTTATTAACATCCATTTTAAATATATTTACATAGATTTTTTATTTTTATGTACTTTATAAATATCATTAGGTGAAAATAAATTATAGGGTCAATTATCGGAAACCACCCGTCCAATAAGCTCATTTGCCAGAAACCACCTTTATAACAACTAATTACAGAAAATCACCCTCATAAGGCACTCCGTCGCCAAACAATCACCCGCTTTCGTACTCCGTTTGAATTTCCATCAAATATTTACAAATTTAATCCTTTTTTATTCTTATCCACCACATCTTCTAAATTTGGGTAAAAATTGTAATTAATCCAAAATATAGGGTAATTGTCCTGTTCGGCAAATGATATTTTGCCTTTGTTTTTGAGAAAAATAAGCTAGCTTATTGAAAAAATAAACTAGGTTTTCAAGCTTTTTGGACCTGTTCTCCTCTCCGAACAGGCTGAACATATCTTCTTCAACCCTCGATCTCTCTGTAACATCATCTTCCTCCTCCAACAATCCTTCCTCCTAAATGCACCCTCTCGTACACCTCCCAAGAAAATGGCACCACAACTATTCTTTTGGTTGATTTTGGTATCCAAGGTCTACCATATACTTGGAAAAGGCACAATAATAACACAAATGAAAGCATATTAGAAAGACTTGATAGAGTATTAATTCAACCAAATATTATCAATTACTTCAATCACATTAATTTACAACACCTTCCATTCACGACATCATATCATTGTTGTATCATACACCAAAAATTATCCTTTCAGGTTTGAAAATAATTGGGCCAATAATGATAGTTATAAAAAATTAGTAGAAAGAATTTGGTCATATCATTACAATGGATCTTACAACTTCAAGCTCTTTATGAAACAAAAACAACTAAAAAATGAAACGAAAAAATGGCTTAAAACACATGATAATAATATTTTCCAACAATTAAAAACAACGGCAGAAAGATTAAAGAAAATAGAAAATGAATGCTTTCAAAACAAGAATGTAATTATGATGGAACACTATAATAGATTGACAACAAACTATAATAGGATATTAGACTTTCAACATTCATATTGGAAACAGCGAGCAAAAATTAGACATTATAAAGATTCGGACAAAAACACAAAATATTTTCAAACAACTGCCAAAATAGGAACGTTTAAACAAAAAATATTTTGTTACGAATCGTTACAAGGTATAAAATATTACAATCAAGAAGAGATGAAAAATCAATTAACCAAAGACCTACAAATAAGATACCAACCTCTACATACAATAGAATTACGAGATCATGATTTCAAAATCATTCCGAAACTTATAACTGCCAGCGATAATACAGAATTAATTAAACCTCCTACATATTCATAAATAAAAAATGTTGTATTTCAATTGCCACAAAATAAAACTCCGGGTCCGGATGGTTATAATGCAGAATTCTATCAATCTTTTTGGAAACGGTGGGACCATCAGTTGTTAGTTCAGTTAAATCAGTTTTCCACTCATGAATTATGTTATCAGACTGTGCCCAGTCTTTTATTGCACTTATTCCAAAAGTAGACCACCCAAGTACAATTAATCACTTCAGACCCATCAGCCTCTATACCACCCTTTATAAAATAATAACCAAAATCTTATCCAATCGTTTACAAAATTTATTACCTAATACTATTTTAATACAATCTAATATCCAATCTAAAGCTAACCACTTAATGCAATGTTTTTATCTTCCGAAAGGAATCTGCAATGAAATGGATAAAACTAATAACAATTTCTTCTGTAATAACTCGAACCCAGGATTCCGGCCTATCACAAATTGGAATAATATGTGTCCCAAAAATTATGGTGGACTCGGCCTCTAAAAAACAGAAAACATTAATAAAGCGCTATTAATAAAGCACTGCAGCATAAACTCTTTTGGAAAATTGCAACAGAAAAGAGTAACTTTGGGCCACACTTATAAGGCAAAAGTATTTAAAATAAAAAACAATATTTGATTACAAGAAAAAGCCTAAACAATCCTGACAATTTTCTAGACTATTACACCTATGAAATGATTTTGAAAAAGGTATAGAATGGAATTTAGGAAACGGTAAACAAATCAAATTCTGGACTGACAAATGGATTAATGGCAAGAATTTGGCACATTTTATGGATCTTAATAACGGCAATCACAATGAAACTGTATCAAAATACATCACTTCTGACAACAACTAGAATAACATAAAATTAAGAGAAATACTACCTCCTCATGTTATTTCACGAATTACTAACATCTACATTCCACAGAACAATACGAAAGATAAAATAATTTGGAATCAAACAGCAGATGGTAATTTCAGTATATATTCTGCTAGAAAATTATATTTAAACGAAACACCAACAAATAATGAAGACTTATATAACTGGATATGGAATCTTAATATTACACCTAAGTTACAAAACTTTTTATGGAAAGTCATATCGGATAACCTTCCCACCACAGAAAGATTAAATAGATATTACAACAGAGTCCCTCCATACTGTCCGCTTTGTAATCACCCACTAGAAACAAGAGATCATTTATTCTTCACATGTAAATATACTAGAACACAAATAGAAAAATATGAATGAATTGCCGGACTCAAGTTTAATATTAACATGCAAAATACCTTTGAAATGACTCTCACACATATCATTCAAACTAATAAGAACGATAAAAATAAAATTCAAACTCTTATATTCCTATGGTATCAACTATGGTTACATAGAAATGCTATTATTTTTAGAAATGAAAATATTCATAAAGATGGTATAGCTCAAAGTGCTTATACTCACTTCAAGCAATGGGAGAATGCATGCACAATCTCAAAAGGACCCAAAGCAAAAACATAAAGAAACAAAAATAAGAAATTTCATAATCAATGGATTAGTCCGTGGGACTGGATAAAAATAAATTTTGACGGTTCTTACAAGGAAAATACATATTTAATGGCAGCCTGTATTGCAAGAAACAATAAGGGACATGTTATAGATATATACAGTAAACATTGTCAATCTACCTCGGCATTACATACTGAAGCTCTTGTGTTTCTTATGGCAACAAAACTAGCGATAAAATTAAGAGAAAGGAATATTATCATTGAAGGTGATAGTTTAACTATTATTAATTCAGCAAACCATATTTGGCATATACGTTGGGAAATAAAAAACATTATAAATGATGCACTTATAAATCTACAACAGATAAATACTTTTCGCATTACTCATTGCTTTCGCGAGGCCAACAAGACAATAGATTTTCTTGCTTGTCCTGACATCAATCCTCGCTTTATTAAAGCAATCTTGAATTGTAATCCTGACTCTAGCCTATCTACAGATTACCTTAATGGTACTAGGCCACATCTTTTGGCCTCTCCTTTCTACCCAATGTATCGACCTTTTTTTAGTATCATCGTTGAGGATGGTCGGGGTTGAAACCCGTTTCTTGCCTGTTGACAAAAACAAAAAACAAGCTCGGAGGAAAAATTCACCCCTCAATCACCTCCCTTGAAAACCTAATTTCTATAAACCTCTACTCGAATCAGCTCACATGCGAGATTCCGTCTTCAATAGGTAACCTAATCGAGTTAAATAACCTTTCTTAATCCTCAAATTCGCTCGCAGGTTCCATACCGGATTCCATGGCTTCCTCCCCTTGCGTCCGGCGCCGACGTCGGTGGGAGAGATCTTACGAGATCTAGGCTTGAGCGATCCGGAGAAGTGAGTGGATGAGGATTCATGGGGGTGATGAGGGAGGCGGATGGGCTGAGTACGGACTCGTGAGAGGGGAATTGGACGTAGTAGATGGGGTCTGGACGGCGCGACAATCTCACTGGGGAATTTTTGGTTGTTCTGTGTCAACACGCAGAGAACGGGAGGCTTTTCATTTTGATGAATTTACCCTAATTTTTTTAGGTTGAAGAAGATGATGGTTACCCTCATATTCGGCTTAATTATAATTTTTACCCAAATTTTAAAGGTGTGGTGAAAAATGAATGAAAATAAAAAATTTAGAAATATTTAACGGAAATCCAAACGGAGTATGGGGACGGGTGATTGTTTGATGACGGAGTGTCTTATGAGGGTGATTTTCGGTAATTAGTTGTTATAAAGGTGGTTTCTGGCAAATGGGCCTATTGGACGGGTGATTTTCGGTAATTGACCCTAAATTATATTATAAAAACAAATTTTTAAATAATTTATTTCAAAAGTTTATGCATGAAGATTTATAAATTTTAATATAATTAAATCTTATAGACCATATTAAAATTAAGTCATTTGAAAGACTTTTTATAAATGCTATATAAATCCCTAGCTGCCAGAGACTAACAAAATACGATATTTCATCTAAAGTCGTATCTATATATAAATATTAAAACAAAGCTATTTCAATCCTTTTTTCACTCTGACCCGCCAATCTTAGGTGTAATTTGTTTCCTTAAACTTCTCCATTTTAGTTTAGCTTTTTTTTTTAAATTATAGAATCCTAATATATTATAAATTTGGATGTTTGTGGTAATAAATTCCACGCAGCGACGGGAAGAGGAGATGGAATTGGCGGGTAAAAAACATGGCTATTAGAAGGATAGACAGGTATGTATCAAATTCTCACAAATCAATTTAGGGTTTGATATTTGATCAATTGAATTTGGGTTTTTTAATTCATGCCACTGCAGTATACATGATTTCAGATTATGTTCTCTCTTCCTCCTTTGTTTGCTTTTCGGGTTTTGGTTTGATGTGTTGTATAGGTTGTCATATGCAGCTTTTGATATTTCTATTAATTTTCATGACTAAACACTTACAACATCTTCATCTGCCGCCTCAAATCCATTTAATTCCTACAAATTCTTTATAATGTGGTGATACAGTAAAATGCTACCTTCACTTTTTTGATGTATAATTAACAGTAATTGATATGTGGAAAGTTCAAGCTATGCAGTCGAGCACCAGTTTACGACGTGTGCATATCAACGAGGATGTTTGAGATCTGAAAAGGGTCCTTGGAAGGATTGGAGCATTTTAAAGGTTTCTCATGTAATCCTGCTTTCCAGTTGTGGGATATTTCCAGCTTTGGTTCCGGAAATCATACCCTCTCAGAATGATTACACATAATAATGTGATATAGCTAAGTCCTTCTTGAATTTACGACCTTGATTCTCTCTCATTGTTTTTATCGACTTCTGATTACATTTTAGCTAAGTTCTTTAGATTGGTTACATGTTTGTTTACAAGACTGATGATGCAATGTGTTTCGGTGTGCTTCTTGTATACATCAAATTGACTATGATAGCTTTCTCTTCCCCTATATGAGCTGCCTGATTGTTATATAGTGTATATTGCTTGAGGTGAAATCTTTTTGTATTGTTCCTTTATTTGCCCATTGTAAGGTTTTCTAACGGCTTTTTCTAAAGGAGCTTTTTGTTGTGAGGTGAAGAACTTTCTTGCTTTTTGATATTTAGAAGTTTATCTTAAAAGAGAAGAATAACATGATTTTCAGGCAAGCTGGACTCTTTAGTATTAAGTTGTAGCAACATACTGCTTATTTTTTCAGTCTTTGTTTAGATTCTTTTTGGGGGTTTTTTTTTGCATTTGTTCAGTTTGATGGCTTCCCAAAATTTGCATTGGTGACGTTGAATAATTATCTGATAATTTGATGGTTATTTACTTCCTCTTTCCCCACTTTTGGATCTACCTTAAATTCAATCATATAGTTTTATTTACTGTTGGATGTTGGTACTGGTTTCAGGGTCAAAAGATTTTGGGAAGGTCTTGGAGGAATGTTCCCAAGACATGGAAACCAACAAAGACACGTCTATTACCAGACATCTTATAACAAGAGGTAATCTCTTCTTTGAGTTGGTTTTAGTAATTGCGATTCAGAACTTTCTTGACTAATTTGGCACAGGTTCTTCGGCTGGAGTGGAGTCCGGTGGATGAGAGACATGGTCGAGATTGAGCGGCTAGCATTTTGCAGTCTGAGATGATGTTACTCAGCTTTGCTACCATGACAAGTCAGCAAGTCTCATTCCTTCTTTTATTCTCTCCTCAGTATCAAATTCAGATCATGGATTAGAGCAATATGATCATGCCTGGACCTATTTCGTTTACAAATTTGGTTCATTCATAACCATTTTAGTTTTTCAGTTTAATTTTGATTATGATCCTCCAGTTAAGGATTTTTTTTTTATAAGAATTCATCTTTTAGATTCGGTTTTGCATTTCTTCTCGGTCCATTTGTTTGATTTTTTAGTGTTAACTGGTATTTGTTGTGGCTTCTACCATAATCTGTAAACAGGCTGTATTTTTGTTTGAATAAAGAAGGATTTAGAGGGGAAAAAAATGTAAGGATTAAATTTCTTTTATATGATTTTTGGATTTGATTGTGATAATTTGATATGAAATTTCACCTCTTTGTTTGTGAATTGCGCGTGTCAGATATGCTTCAGTTGTAATGCATTAATCAAGAAATATTGAGGCTCAACAAATCTCTAACTGAATTTTTTGGTTATGTTCTTCTTTCGAATTTGGTTAGAAAATTTACATGAAAGTTTGATGTTGCGGAAATTTACAATGTTAAAAAAGACGATGTGTTGACTAGAGATGTATTGATTATCGATAATCAAGCTGAGGTTTTTGTTTGGGTTTGGCCAATTTGTGGATCCAAAAGAGAATCATAGTGCTTTTGAAAATGGGTGTAGTTTTTTCTTACTGATAGAGGTATAGTCACCGCCCTTATCCTTCTGGGAGGCCAATTGATGTTGCTCATGCGATGGGGTATAATTAGCTCTAGAAGAGATATTGTGACTATAAGTTCATTTTTGGCTCATTATGTAATACTTTGCAATATGACTTAATTTTGTACTAATTTGGGTTCCTTGATTTGCATTCTTTCAACTAGAATTGTTTACCAATGGGTTCATTTTAGTTCCTTCATGGCCAAAATGTTTGAGTTAAATACAATTGAATTGCATTGAGACAAGCACATCTGAAGTGGAGCTTTGTTCTTAATTTTCTCATATGTAATATTGCTCTGTTGATTCATCATAGCTAACACAAAAATGTCTCGAGGAGTTCATTAGTTTTTTCTACAAGATAGTGTGGTATTGAGATTGCAATATTTGCAACTTATTTTGGTAATTCTTTTTGTTGCTAATGAATGATCGTGTGAAGGGACAAACGCGCTATGCATTTGTAGTTTCACAAATCCAAGAGCAGTAGTTGGTGCCATCCGTGAAATAAATGGAAGGGTACCCGCCTTTTTTGTTATTTAAATCTGATGGAGTGATTTCATTCTTTGTTGTTGTTTCCGATTCATGTTCTCGATTTTGATTTTAGCTCTTCTGATCTGATTTGGATTGAATTTTGTAGGTACAATCAATTCACTTTGCGTCTGAGGAACCAAAATGATATGTGATAGTTTGTCCTCTCATTTCATTGAGATATGGGACATGGGTTCCAGTCCCTTTCACCAGCTGATCTTCTCCATTGTTTTCTCCACTGTTTTTTATCTTGCAGCAGCAGATCTAAAGATAAATTCAGTTTCATATTTGAGTTTAAGTTACGGTAAATAAGCAATTTGTATATAGAACTCCCTTAGATTTTTTATTCTTAAACTAATGAAAAGCTCATGTGTATTGTTTAATTTTTTGATCTCCATTTGTAAATGTATTTTTGCAGGATTTGGTGAAAACTAATGCAATCCGCGCATAGAGAACGTGATCAAGTAAGTGTGTTGAAATAAACCTCTAATTCAACTTGATCAGAGAACCCCTTTCCCCATTTCTTACCTATGAGCTTGAGGGAGTTGAAATGAAAAATGATACGCCTATTTGTTGTTGAATTCGGGTGCTGCAAAAAATGTTCCAGGAAAATAAAGTTTTGGTTTTTGTTGAATTCTGTTGTTGTCAAAAGCTTAATGTTTTGGTCGTAGAGCTCAATAGCTATCAAGAAAGTTCAGTAAACAACTGAAATTCAGTTGTTGTAAAAATAAATTGTTGTAAAATTGATAGTGGGAGCAAAAAAAAATTTATATGTTGAATTCATTTGTTGTAATTGACATCAGTTGATTATTACATTTTGACTTTTTTTGCTTATGGATTTTTGGTTGCGCGTAGATGAACTGTAGTTAATTATACCTCTTGGTTTTACTCTTGATTTATGTCAAATCTGTAAATCTTAGTGTGTTGTCAAATTTTTGTGATCATCCATGATCTACACTGATGAATATTTGTGTTGTTCGAGAGTTGGTTGTATATGAAAATGACGATGCAGTCTTAAGGAGATTTATGACTTCATTGATAAAAATTGTTGCAGGAATAGAGGGGACTAAGATGACTGATGGAAAGAGCAAGATTTTGAGATTGGACACACTTTATGCGCGTAAGTCAAAATATTGTACATCTTCAAGACTTGGTTTTGAAAATATTATCCTAGAATTTTTTTTACAAATTTGTTTTGTTTGTTGTGCAGGGCTTTGACGTCAGGCCATCATCCATTACAAAAAGTGATACTAATATGGAGAGGACAAGCCTGAGGCCTCACATGGTACATGCCCACAGACGACCCGAGTCTATTATCCAAGCAACAACTCTTAGCTAGAATAGTTATGGTCTTGGAGGACGAGCGACTTAAGAGCCAGAAATTACTATTGGTGCAGCTGAAGACCTGCAACAATTCACTCAGATTGCAAGACAGGTAAAGAGGGTAAACCGGAAAAAATCATATGAAATGGACATGAAGTTGGTCGCAGAATTTTAGTGTTAACATTTTTTCTATTCTGCATTACAGATGGTGGAAATGTTTTGGATGTCAGTCATGGACATTAATCGATCCAACAGAGGAACGCCATGTCAGAGAAGCTAGCAGAAGACATTGATGCATCAATGAACGAGATAATTGACAAAGCTTATGACATTGCAAAGAGACACATCAAGAACAACCAAGAGACACATCGACAAAGCTCATGGTGAAAAAACTGAAAATGTTTTGATTCATTAAAGAAAAGCATTCATTAGAAAACATGAAAGCATGAGTACTGAACAACACCAACAATTAGATAGACCGTATTTTAGTGATCGATACACACTTAAGCAAACTACACATCTCAAAAGAACAGAAAACATACTGCCTTGGGATGTGTTAGGTATATTTTTAGATGACTTCTGTATAGACATCCCTAATCTTTTTCTATTCACGACTAAAAATCGCGCGGGCAACAAAATCCTAGTCTTAACAAATCTAAAATAAAAAAATAACAATAATTAAGGTGTATTTATCTTGCTAACTAAAATCAATTGATTTTACAAATCAAGACTTTTCTTAGTGATATATAAAATCATGTCTTACGTTCTATGCGAAATTAAATCTAGTCTTTAGCGTTTATTAATAACGTAATTTATATGCGATAAATTGATGATATTAAATCTATTAAAATTGAAATTAAAAATTTACTTAATTATTTTGAATCCTATCGGAATTTTCATGTTTTCAGGATTGGAAACAAGATTGTTTACTTTTGAAATATATATATATCCAAATTTATCAAAAACGATTTAATTTCGGACTTTAGTTTAAAACAATTAATACAAGTAGATTTTTTAACAGATATAGTATCATAAGACATCGCATATATATAAGTTATATAATTATATAAACGATATAAATTAGCCGCGGGCAATTAACAAACCTCTAATGGGGAGCTTAGTTCCTAAATCCGATTAAGCAAATGATGATTATCAGTAGACCCAAATGGGGAGGCCCATTAAGAAATCCAAAATTGGCCCATATTCGATCCATTTAATGCTCTGCTTAAGTAAGTAACCATTTTGCTGCTGCTGCTGCTGCTGCTTTGTGACAACTTTTCACATACCTCTGTTTGTCTTGTGTACAAACTCTCTTTTGCCTCCCTTCATTCAAATAATATACTGTACTACCACTGCATAAACAAATAATCAAATTAACAACTAAGGTCAAAATTGCAGTGTGAAATGCTCTAGTGTATATTATTACCAGCTAATGATTTATTTGATAAGTTACTTCAAGGCCACTTTCTGAGTCCAGTTTTTTATCCAAAAGTACTTCATAAGTTATGTTGATAAGGAGTCATATCTTATGTTATACTGTAATTATTCTGTTGTAGTGACTTAGGGAATTTTGAATTTGAAATATAGTTAGGGCAGTCCTAACAGTAGACTGTAGACTGATGCACATCCATCAAACTCTGAAAGGGCTGCAACTTTCTCCTTTTTCTCATTATTTTTTGAAATAAAGGGTCAATTTTAGTTTCTTCCTTTCATTAATCTCTACATTCTTTCTACCTAAATAAGGCCAAGACTGATCCATATATCCCAAAGACTTGCACATTTTTGCAATATATACTGTACATACATCACTCTCAAATCCCCATACATGATCTAAGCACTTGTCACTTTCTTGCCTTGACATTTTCCACCCACTTCAAAAATTACCCACTTTTCCCTTTCATACATAACAAATTTACAATCACATATGCATTACAAATTTCATAATGGAGGCTCTTTCATTGGGGGTTGATGCAGACCCATCATCACACTATTATTGCCAAAGAGATGTAATTACTATAGCCAAAGAGATGTAACTACTCCACTATTTGTATGTATCTTTCTAGTATTAACAGTTCAGAAGCTTGTTTGTAGCTCTCATACTCTGCCCTCTTTCACTAGTACTATACCTATTAATGTGATTTTTCATAGTCCAATTCTATTCTACTATTAAGCCTTATTTATTAATCTGACAGGTTTAAGCCGGTTGTTCTTCATTAAGAAGCACCTACACTAGTTTTGTAACAAGTTTATTGTAGTTGTATCTACATTTGAACAAAAATAATATATAAGGTAACATTACGTCCAAGACGCCACAAAAATTTGATTTCTTTCACAAATTGACAAAATTTAAACAGTCTGTGAGTCAGATATTATAAACGAATTTAAATTAGAAAACGTATACTATGGTTAAGAATATCAGTTACGAATACAAATGCAATCCAAAGTGATTAAAATGAAGTTTAAGCAAAAAAATGTCTTTTTTCTATAGTACTCGAAAGTTGTGAAATTTCGGGGGCAATGGTCAATCCACACTATGTGGTTATGGGACAACCACAGACTGTCCGGGGTAAGACCCAGTGGGACTCTATTTAACATCCTTCCGAAAGTGTAACGAGATGAGAAACCCGACACTTGGACAACCAGGATGGTATGTGGCTCTGATACCATGTAAAACTCTGTGGGCTCGTCACCGACGGTCCGGGGCTAAGGCCTAGTTAAGTGGGACCAGAACATGGATAAGTGTAACGTGTGCATTTGGGCTCAACAGATAAGTCTATGGAGTTCCATCCTAAAACAAATTGAGGAGTAATTCATAAGTCTATATGATAAGCAACTTATCTCCTAACTTTCGATGTGGGACTCTGTTTAACAGAAGTGTAGCCAAAACGAGAAGAAGTATAAGTGCAAGTCTAAGCAAAAAATATCTTAATTTTTTTTTAAGTGTTGCAGTTTTCAACCTTCATTTTGCACTTTGTAATTTTTAATATAATCGCTTATTTAAGTGGATCTAACAAATGAAATTTATTCGTATTTTTTACTATAAAACATTTTCGTATTTGATAACTTAAAATAATTTAGTTGTAGAATATGTTTTATGTATTTCCCAAACTTATATATTATGCTTTCATTTCACTTACTTGTGATTTGAGAACACTTAATGTTGGATTATGCAATCTGATTGACTAGATTTTTACTGCATCTAGACATATATATTCTCGGTGTTCTTTGTTCAAATCCTAATGTTGGTTATTTATGTTGCAATAGGGTTTATGCATGCATGTGGTATATGTTTGGGCTGTGTTTTAACATTTTAAAACAAAAAATTGTGATTGGTCTGCCATTACAAATTAATTAATGTGGTTCTGATGTTTTGTATCAATGCTGGATGCTGATTGGTACTAATCATGTATAGCATCTTTAATAAGCCTGTAAAAAGGAAGAAAGAATGTAGAGAGAATTAAATAGCTTTCTGTTTTAGATGTTGTTCTGTTGGGAGCTAGAGTGGATGTCATTTCCTTGCTCTTGCTTCATTGCTTCATTATTCCATGTATCTATCTGGTCCCATGGACATTACATTAATTTTGAGTAATGAGGATCTTTCATTTATGATTTATGATAAGTTCAATTCAAACGTCTCTCAAGAAGGGAAAAAAAAAAGCAAATGTGAAATATTAGCCAAAAACTTAATATGAAATCGTACATAACGACATTAGTTATTTTGTCCTATAATTAAAAACAAATAAAACATAACAATAACTTAACTTAATATTATCTTAAAAACAAACACTTATAAAAGAACTTGATAACAATATCATAACGCGCACTTTTTCGATACCATGCAATCAAGCATCAGTAGAACATGAAGAAACTTACAATTTATAATGATCACTAGTTGCTTCACGCCTTCAATATAGAGTTACAGCATGTTTGGCAAACAAAAAATTAAGTTAGCTTAATTTCCCAAAAAGCTTGAAACTCTAACAATAAGCTAGCTTATAAGCTACTCAAATATAGGCAAAATGATTGAGTGCCGAACAAGACCTAGTCATTCATTAAAACTAAGTTATGTTATTGTTTTTTTTTTCATATACACGAGACAACGTTTTTTCCCCCTTTTTTACTATCTATCTTTGGCTTCTCTATTATGATGTTATTAA
Source organism: Oxyria digyna (assembly GCA_029168935.1). Taxonomy (NCBI): domain Eukaryota; kingdom Viridiplantae; phylum Streptophyta; class Magnoliopsida; order Caryophyllales; family Polygonaceae; genus Oxyria; species Oxyria digyna. Next base: position 3,984,857 of record JAPVLV010000017.1, read on the forward strand.
GTTTTATATATACAATAGACAACGTTTTCATATACTCCCTATGTCCCATAATATAAGAGACATTTGCTTTTGACACATTTTTTGAGACGCGTTTTGTAACATTAATATTTCTAAATATACGATAACAAAAATTATAATTTTTATATATTGTCAAAGTACTCTTTGAGACGAATCAAACAAGATCTTACATGCCTATATTTGTTTTTACACATTGAAAGAAAACGAGAATATTCTCTTAACTAGTGAATAGTGTCACAAAACCAAATGTCCCTTATATTTTGGGACGGAGGGAGTACATTAAATGTTTAGAGTATTACTTGAGAGTTAGCATTTCACTGAAACTACCTATCTTGCTAATTTTGTCTTGTGGCTTTTATTTCTTGTTTCTTCTTTAGCATTAAAACTAGTACATATAGTTAAATCTATTATAATAATCTAATTTAATTATATAGTTTTAATTTTGAAAATATGTTTTATACAATTATACATGACCGGTTAATCGGTTAACCAAGGTTCGGAAAACTCAATACCATTACCGTACCAAATAACCATAAAATATTTCGGTTGGTTAATCGTAACCGTAAATCGATTATTCTTCGCTACGGTAAACCAACAATTTGATCGGTTTCTTGATTTGTCGGTACGATTTTTCGTGCCCACCCCCGGTTACCGTGGAGTTGAGGAAAAACCGGATTAGTATCAAACAAAGTTCCAATTGTTACATCAGAGATCCAAAACAAAGAGGAATTCAAACATCTCTTTCAACTGTTCTGCTCTGTTTCTTATTATCTCATCTTCATTTGAGGCTTTAAGTCAAGAAGACATACTCAAAAGTCAAATTAACCATTTCATCAAACCTAATTTCAACCCAATATTTGTCTTTAAATTCAAAGTTATTCAAGAAATTAAGTGTCATTTTCGCACGCTCGTTTATTTTCGCACGCTCGTCAAATTAACCATTTAATGTCTTAAGAGTTAGTAGTACTCATCAACACCCCATTTTTGAGCTTCAATTTTCTACTCAAAAGAAGTGCGAAAAGGTTTACTTCATTGACTGATTGATCGGTTAATCAACAGTGGATTACAGTTAGTAATAAGACATTAATTAAGAATGCTACTGCAACACTACTTCACATAATAATAAACGGAGTTTCAAACAGAAGAAAAACAGAGACTCGATCAACAAAGATCAGAAAACAGAGCATCACAAATCTCAGCGAACACCTCAAAAATGACTCGATGATGGTTCACAGGATTAAGTGAGAGGAAGCAATGCAGAAGCTGCTGAAGCTCCTTTGCGCCAAAGATCTGCTTCTCCATTATCATCTCCACCATTGATGTCCTGAAATCGTTGTACGGATCGCTGGATCTCTTGACAACAGCAAAGCTCCCCTTCACCTTCTCCTCCAATGGCGCAGCCTTGACTTCGGAGGTCCGTTTCTTCCTCCGGTAAGCACTCGGCGGTCTCCTTCGGGTCGGCTGGATCGAGTCCGGGTCGGATGAGAGGGATAAGAAGGATCTGGAAGAAGAAAATACAGTCTCTGTTTCGGTGTCTGTTTCGTCTTCCCTCTCGTCGTCGCTGCTGAACCAGTCTGAGTTGAACCGGGTTTGCCTCAATTTCTTGCTCTTCTTCTTCTTCCTCTGTTTTTGGAAGAAGGGTTCGATGCAGCTGTCTTTTACCATCTGATCGAATGTTTCAGGGCATCTGGGTTTGCAGAAGGTGGGAGGAGGAGGAGGAGGAGGAGGAGGAGGAAGAAGAGTCTCAGAGAAGTTTTGGTTGATCTGGTGGTTGTGGATGACATCGGAGAGGAGGTTTTGAGTTCTGCAAGAGGTGAGAGATGAGAGGAGTGAGCGTGCAAATCGAAGTTTTGGTTTGTTCTCCATTTTTTTCTGAGTGTGGAAGAAGAAGAAAAATTGAGTCGTGGGGTATTTTGGAGGTGTGGTGTACTGGTTTTCGGAGGTACAGATATATAATGATGAAGATGGTGACTTGTTATGATTAATACTCCACGGAGTATTAAAAAAAAAAAAAAAAAAGCCATTAAAAACAAAATTGATTAATACTCCACAGAGTATATCCTTTAAAGAGCCTCGTATAATTTGTAACTAATAAACATAGAATATACTCCACGGTGCAGTAAAAATATATGTCTAGATGCAGTAAAAATCTAGTCAATCAGATTGCATAATCCAACATTAAGTGTTCTCAAATCACAAGTAAGTGAAATGAAGAATTTTTTTCTGAAATAAGCATTTTACCCGAAAAAATTCCCGACGTAGGCTCTCTTCAAAACAATTTCCCAAAATAGGCACTTTTTTTAGCTTCGGAAATTTTTTACGTGTGAGAGACGCTGGTTGAACCAGCGTCTCTCATCCGAACCTGAACCTAATTTTTTTTTATTTTTTTATGTATAAGAGACGCTGGCCCAGCCAGCGTCTCTTATACATGTTAGTTTTTTAACATTCTTTTCAATTTTTGTTGTAGTTTTTTATTTTTTTTTATTTGCAGATGTATAAGAGACGCTGGTTCAACCAGCGTCTCTTATACAGATTTAATTAAAAAAAAATGTATATGAGACGCTGGTCGAACCAGCGTCTCATATACAGAGAATTTTTTTTTTTATTTGCAGATGTATAAGAGACGCTGGTTCGACCAGCGTCTCTTATACAGATTTAATTAAAAAAAAATGTGATGTATAAGAGACGCTGGTTCGACCAGCGTCTCTTATACAATTTTTAATTAAAAAAAAAAAAGTGATGTGTAAGAGACGCTGGTCGAACCAGCGTCTCTTACACATGTGCAATTAAAAAAAAAAAAGTGTTGTGTAAGAGACGCTGGTTCGCCCAGCGTCTCTTACACTAAACCCTAATTCCGAAAACCAGCCGCTGTTTCGGTTTGAACGGGTTTGAACGGATTTGAAATTGTAAATGGAAGTGAATGCGTGTGGTTGGGAGATAGCAGTCAACAGCCTTTAAATTCATCTCCTCTTCCTCTTCTTTTTTCACGTTTTTACTGCCATACTTCTGCCATCGTCCTTCTTCTTCTTGTTTTCTTTTCACTCGTTCCAGCATTCCAGCCAACCTCTTCTTCTTCTTCTTGTTTTCTTTTCGTTCGTTCCAACAACAGCAATGCAATAGACGGGTGATCCAGCAATCGAAGGTAAGTCTTCATTTTTTTTTCTCTTCTTAAAAAATTTTGGATTCATTTAAACAGCGTAATTCCATTTATTCTTCTCTTAATTAATTTTGTTCATTGTTATTTTATTGTCATACCAGCAACAATCTTCGTTCCAAAATCAGCAAGAAACAGACTGGGTGAACGGACGAGCGGACGTGATCGAGCGGGTGAACGTTTTTCAACAGAGAAAACGTAAGAAAATTTCTGCACTCATTTTATTTATGAATCTATGAATGTGTTTCAGAAAAAAGGTTTTAGAAAATAGTTTTATAGAAATAGGGTTAAAAACGAATTTTAAAATGATAATAGGGTTAAAAACGAATTTTATATTATAATAGGTTTAGGTATTTTATTAAGAATTTTTTAATGATAATAGAATTGAAAACGAAATTTATATTATAATAGGTTTAAAAACGAATTTTATAATTATACTAGGGTTAAAAACGAATTTTATATGATAATAGGTTTAAGTATTTTTTTTAGGAATTTTTAATGATAATAGGATTAAAAACGAATTTTATATTATAATAGGTTTAGGTATTTTATTAAGAATTTTTTAATGATAATAGAATTGAAAACGAAATTTATATTATAATAGGTTTAAAAACGAATTTTATAATTATACTAGGGTTAAAAACGAATTTTATATGATAATAGGTTTAAGTATTTTTTTTAGGAATTTTTAATGATAATAGGATTAAAAACGAATTTTATATTATAATAGGTTTAGGTATTTTATTAAGAATTTTTTAATGATAATAGAATTGAAAACGAAATTTATATTATAATAGGTTTAAAAACGAATTTTATAATTATACTAGGGTTAAAAACGAATTTTATATGATAATAGGTTTAAGTATTTTTTTTAGGAATTTTTAATGATAATAGGATTAAAAACGAATTTTATATTATAATAGGTTTAAGAATTTTTTTATGAATTTTGTAATGGTAATAGACTTAAAAACGAATGTTATATGAAAATAGATTTAAAAATAAGTAGTTGAAAATAGTTGGCTTCACTTGAATGTGGTTTGATTTGATATTATAATAGGTTTAAAAAACGATTTTTTTTATGATAATATGTGGCTTAATTTGAATGTGGTTTGATTTGGCTTGAATTTTATGATAAAATGTGACAATCAAAGTAAGTAGTTGAAAATAGTTGGAAATAGTTGAAAATAGTAATTATGTATAAACAATCAAAGTAATTAGGTTTAAAAAGATTTAAACCACAATTACTTTAAATTTAAAGATAAAATAATTTTATGATAAAATTTTCCTTGACATTTTAGAATGGAAGGTGGATACAACCCCCAGTGTGAAACCTCATTCACCAGATTACTCTCAAATGTTCAATCTGGAGTAATGAGTGGATCACAAATGGTAGTACATGGAGAGGGAAACAATGATCACGAGGATGCGTTTGTCGATGCGTTTGGTCTTGATCACAATGATGACATCGATCAATCGTCAGAGGACGAGGATGTCAATGAAGCTGATATAGCTAGGGTTAACATGATTAGAGAAGCAGCGCAAATCACCCCGAGTTGGAATATGACTGGAGAACCTGATCCAGCATTGATGAACTCATGGCAAACTTGGATTGGAATGGATCCACTGGCAAATCAAGATGAATTTTGCAAAGGACAACTTTTTAGTTCACTCGAGCAGTTGAAAAGAAGAATTGTAGTGTACTCAGCATCCAAGGGGAAGGAGTATAAGGTGAAAAAGGTCAGAGATCGATGGTACACAGTTGTCTGCGTGCAAAAAGACGAAGGATGCACATGGAAACTATCGGCTCATAAAGTCGGTGAGCTTGACAATGTGTGGAAGATAAGCACATACAAAGGTCCTCATGTCCCTAGCTGCGTAAGAGATGTCATGCATATGGATAATCGTAATATCTCGCAAAAGTTCATCGCTGAAGAAATAGTTTCGCTTATCCGAGTTGACAAAGCATTGAAGCCCAGGACCATTATGCAGATAATACAGAATTCGTATCAGGTCTCCATTACGTACAAAAGAGCATGGGGTGGAAAACAAAAGGCAATAGCTTCCATTTTCGGTGATTGGGAGGAATCATATGCTATTTTGCCTCGGTTTATGGCTGCAGTTGTACAGTCCAATCCTGGTACTGTTGTCGAATGGAGTACGGTACCAAGTGCTGATGGGAGTGGATTCATCTTCCGACGTGTTTTTTGGTCATTTGGACAAAGCATCCAAGGTTTCCAACATTGTCGGCCTTTGATTACTATTGATGGAACTCACATGTATGGAAAGTACAAAGGTACTTTACTTATAGCAATGGCTGTGGATGCAAATCAACAGATTTTTCCTATTGCGTTTGCTGTTGTTGAGAGTGAGAATGGTCACAGTTGGTCTTGGTTCATGGATTTAATTGGTCGTCGAGTAACAGACCGCACTGGTATATGTGTTATATCGGACAGGCATCCGGGTATCCTGAAGGCTATGAGAGAGCTACAGCGTTGGAGAGCTCCAAATGCATATCACAGGTTTTGTGTTCGCCATATTGTTTCAAATTTCAACACAGCTGTTGGAAACAAGCACTTGAAGCGATTACTTGGTGCAACAGCATACAAACATGAAGAGGCGGAATTTGATGCTGGGTACTCTACTTTGTGCTCCAAAAATGTAACGGCAAAAACTTATTTGGAGAACATAGAAAAGGAAAAATGGTCCTTATGTCATGATGGCGGTTCCAGGTATGGAGTGATGACAACCAACATGTCTGAGTGTTTTAATGGGGTGATGAAGGGTTCCAGAAATTTACCTATCACAGGTCTTGTCCAATCGACATTCTATAGACTTAATTCGTACTTTGTAGAGCGTCTTGGAAAGGCAACAGAACGTAATGTGGCAGGGCAACGATACACTAATGCAGTGGAAACGTTGATTGAGCACAATGTTACAATAGCTCGTCGTGCACAAGTAATCTCATTCAACGCATTAAGACATGTATATGAAGTGCATGTTCCACCCGTCCAGGAATACGGCCAGCGCTTACAATACATCGTGGATTTGACTAGTAGGACATGTACTTGTCAAAGATGGAAGAATTATAAGATACCTTGCCCTCACGTCTTAGCAGTGTGTCGCCACAGGAGCTTCTCGTATGTTGAATATGTTGATCCACTTTACTCCGTAGAGGCTCTGATGAGGACATATCAGACAGCCTTTTATCCAGTAGGAGATATTTTAGATTGGCCTGTGATTGAGGGACCAAAATTGAAGCCAGATCCGAATGATCTTCGTGACGTTGGTAGACCAGGAAGGCGGAAAGAGTCTCGATTCCATAATGAGATGGACATTGTTAGTGCTCCAGGGAAAAGCAACTGCAAACTATGTGGGCAAGAGGGACACAACAGGAGGACATGTGCATCACGAGCTAGCAGTTCTGGACAACATAACTAGCTTTACCTAGTTTTCATTGTTGTACTTTATTTGTAGTTGTTGTTTATGAAGACAGTTGTAATGATTGTTGTTGTTGTTTATTAAGACATTTGTAATGATTGTTGTTGTTGTTGTTGTTGTTGTTGTTGTTGTTGTTGTTGTTTATGAAGTTGATTGTATTCATGTGTGTTTATGATTGTTGTTTCAATGGCTAGTACATGGAGATTAACCCTGGTCCATTATCGTCTGAGGTGCTTAGTCAGCAAGAACAACACAGATCTTCGGATGTGTGGAACAATGCCGCTTATGTAAGTGTACATTACATGCTTAAATATCGATTTTCACTAGTTAGTTTGTACATTGCATGCTTAAATTTCTCTAATTTTCCCTTTCTTTTGTATAGACAATGACACCCTTAGAAACTAGAGTGCATCTGCGACATTGGTTCGATCCCCATCCTAGGGTCTTAGAATACATTCGTCTTGCTGGATTTTATTGCGTATCCCGTCTAGGATCCAAATTCAAACTAGACAAGGAGCTTATTACAGCATTAGTGGAGAGATGGAGACCTGAGACACATACATTTCACTTGCCCGTGGGTGAGGCAACAATCACACTCCAAGATGTTGCTGTGTTGTTTGGACTATGTGTGGATGGCTATGCTGTATCAGGCACTGCAGGTCACCATTGGAGATCAGAAGTCATCCGTCTGCTCGGTAAAGATCCAAGTCGATCACTCGGCGGCTCAGCATTGAAGCTTTCATGGCTACGAACAAACTTTAGTGAATTGCCGGATAATGCAGATGAGGAGACGATCAAGTGTTATGCAAGGGCATACATCTTGATGGTAATGGGTGGCCTCCTTTTCTCAGATTACAGTGGAGGCGAAATACAAGTAGTGTATTTGCCGTTGCTGGAGAATCTAGAGTCTGCGGCATACTACAGCTGGGGAAGTGCTACTTTGGCATATCTTTACCGCAACCTATGCAAAGCCTCAGAGAAACATCACTCTCAAATAGGCGGTCCACTGATCTTACTTCAGGTATATAATATAACTTATTGAATTTAAAGTTATCGGTTTTCAGTGGTTAATTAATGTCATAATTGTAGTTATGGGCATGGCAACGCATGCCGATTGGGAGGCCAAGGTGTATCGGGGTCTCAGAGCCGGAGCAAGATCTCCTAGCGAGGAGGAGAGATAGAAGGAGGAGAGCTAAGGCTTCCCTATCTGAAGGGTCACAACCTCCACCACTTGATGACCAATTTCTGAATGGTCAAGATTCACTTGCATTGAGGTAACATTCACCATTACTGCATATACATATATCTCGGGCGAGTTTTTATCAATCTCTTTTTTTATTTAGGTGGTTGAAGTGTGATTTCGTATATGATGGTAAAAGTCATGATCTTATGTATTATCGAGATGCATTGGATAGGCTAAGGAGCGATCAGGTTTGTATTTTTTTTAATGTCTAATTACATAATACATATATTCAACATACTTAAGGTCATTTTATTTTATATTTAGTTTGCATGGGATCCCTACACACCAAGTGAACTAGGGAGGCTTGGTAGAATTTGTTTTTTAGGATGCAATGTGTGGAGGACCCAAGCCCCTATGATTTGTTTTGACATAGTTGAGTGGCATCGACCCGACCGTGTGATGCGTCAATTCGGATTTCCACAACATGTGCCGGGTGCATGTGAAAACTATGCTGAGTTGCATTTAGTTAACAGAAGGGGGAAGCATGAGACAGACTGGAGCATATTTCACAATCAATTTATAGAGTTGTGGAACAGACGTGCGGATTGGATTGCTATGCCTCTGGATGACCCATGTCCTTCAACAGTGGAAGAACGGTATATGAGCTGGTACCGATCAATTACTCGTAGATTTATTAGTCCACATATTAGGCCGCCAGCAGGACAATATCAACCATTGTCTCAAGACTTGTATATGGTGGTGAGTATGAAATATAACATATCAGTTTATATAATATTTACACTGAATATTTCAAACATACTTATGATTTTTTTTTTCAGGGACAACATGTGACGACGCAAGGGATTGATGTTCTTAACCACTTGTCTGTAGATCAATCATTCTTCTATAGCCAACAAGATCCTCCAATGACTATGTCACCTCCCTATATTCCGCCAGCGTCAGCGTCAGCGTCAGCGTCAGCGTCTACGCCACCAATGTCTTATCCAACAGCGTTGACCATAGTCTCTCCAGCACATCCGCCCTATTATACTTCCTTTCAAGATTTTCCTAGTTCTTCAATCCCGCAACCGTCGTTCTCAGATCTCGGTGAATGTGGATGGAGTTCCTCGTCTCATTATTCATACATGACATCATCAATGCATGCACCAAGTTCATTTATGTCCACTAGTGCTTCAAGTGTATTTATTTCTCCCACCAGGCCAATTTCCAGAGATGCACGTAATATATGTGGGTGGGGATACGAGCCTACGTTAGCACCCGTCCAAGAGCCAAGTAGAGAAGAAGATGATGGTCACACAGACAGTGAAGACGAAGATTAGAATTATTACATATTTGTTGATTTAAAATTTTATGTTAAACTCTATGATTTTTTATCAGATTTATTACACAACAATTTCATATTTACATTATTATTTCAAATTATTATAAAAAAACATTACGGTATAAGAGACGCTGGTCCAACCAGCGTCTCTTATACATGTGCAAATAAAAAAAAACATCGCTGTATATGAGACGCTGGGCAACATATATATTTTTTTTTTTATGTTTGAACGTATACACGTGCAAATAAAAAAAAACATCGGTGTATATGAGACACTGGGTAACAAGTATATTTTTTTTTATGTTTCAACGTACCAGCGTCTCTTATACAGGTGCAAATAAAAAAAAAAATCTCTGTGTAAGAGATGCTGGTTCGACTAGTCTCTTACACATCTGCAAATAAAAAAAAAATCTGTAATGTAATTGTATAATTACATCACTTTTTTTTTTAATTAAATCTGTATAAGAGACGCTGGTCGAACCAGCGTCTCTTATACATCTGCAAATAAAAAAAAAATCTTCTCTGTATATGAGACGCTGGTCGAACCAGCGTCTCATATACATTTTTTTTTATTAAATCTGTATAAGAGACGCTGGTCGAACCAGCGTCTCTTATACATCTGCAAATAAAAAAAAAAATTCTCTGTATATGAGACGCTGGTTCGACCAGCGTCTCATATACATTTTTTTTTAATTAAATCTGTATAAGAGACGCTGGTCGAACCAGCGTCTCTTATACATCTGCAAATAAAAAAAAAAATTCTCTGTATATGAGACGCTGGTTCGACCAGCGTCTCATATACATTTTTTTTTTAATTAAATCTGTATAAGAGACGCTGGTTGAACCAGCGTCTCTTATACATCTGCAAATAAAAAAAAATAAAAAACTACAACAAAAATTGAAAAGAATGTTAAAAAACTAACATGTGTAAGAGACGCTGGCTGGGCCAGCGTCTCTTATACATAAAAAAATAAAAAAAAATTAGCTTCAGGTTCGGATGAGAGACGCTGGTTTAACCAGCGTCTCTCACACGTAAAAAATTTCCGAAGCTAAAAAAAGTGCCTATTTTGGGAAATTGTTTTGAAGAGAGCCTACGTCGGGAATTTTTTCGGGTAAAATGCTTATTTCAGAAAAAAATTCTGAAATGAAAGCATAATATATAAGTTTGGGAAATACATAAAACATATTCTACAACTAAATTATTTTAAGTTATCAAATACGAAAATGTTTTATAGTAAAAAATACGAATAAATTTCATTTGTTAGATCCACTTAGATAAGCGATTATATTAAAAATTACAAAGTGCAAAATGAAGGTTGAAAACTGCAACACTTAAAAAAAATTAAGATATTTTTTGCTTAGACTTGCACTTATACTTCTTCTCGTTTCGGCTACACTTCTGTTAAACAGAGTCCCACATCGAAAGTTAGGAGATAAGTTGCTTATCATATAGACTTATGAATTACTCCTCAATTTGTTTTAGGATGGAACTCCATAGGCTTATCTGTTGAGCCCAAATGCACACGTTACACTTATCCATGTTCTGGTCCCACTTAACTAGGCCTTAGCCTCGTATAATTTTTTTTTGAGCCATTAAAAAAAAAAGAGCCATTAAAAACAAAATTGATTAATACTCCACGGAGTATATCCTTTAAAGAGCCTCGTATAATTTGTAACTAATAAACATAGAAAAAAACAAAGCAACGTCAAATCATCTGGAGTCAGCAGACTCAAAGATATATAACCCTATAAAGAGCCTCTATAACCCGAATTTTCTCCCCTCCATAAAGCTTTATCGTTGGTCATAGCTTCCGTGAGTTTTAAAAGTGAGAGATCTTTCCGATTAACTTTCACCAACACTTTTTGGAGCAACCTCTGCCTCGTCTGAATCTCCCAAATTCAGATCCTCACAACTACGAACGGGAGCACTAAGTGGCTCCTCTACACGTTCTTAAACCATTGAAGTCTCGATTATCACAACTAAACCTGGATACGAGCCACTCCGACTTTGTCTTTGATAACTTCATTCGAAATCCTAACTGATTTTGTATAGCTGCATATCCAAAGCAAAATCTGCATCTCAGCTATCATAAGCCTCTGCTCCTGAGCCTCGTGATTATCCAACACTGACCCTCATAGTTATAGCTAGTCTAACTACCACCTCATAAAAAAAATTCTTTCATCTTTGGTCGCTTTTTTGTCACAAAAAGAAATGTCCCCAAAGTTGAAAGAAAATTTTAACTTAACAAAATTTTATGCTTATAGTACAAAATATATGTATTTACATAAGCTTAATTCTTTTGTTAAACCAATGTTCCTCAAAGAGGTTTTGGTTTTTGTTAAAACAAGAATCATCCCGGCATGGGAATATTACACATTTTGGACTTTTTTTTTGCATAAAATTCCCAAGAATTTATTCTCTAAAATTATAATTGATATACTCTTGTTATAATATATGTACTCTTGGTATTTGGAGATATGCACAAGGACTCCATCTTATAAACTTGTTTTAATTACTACAAACAATACAGTTATTTATGATTGTGACTCTATTACTGTGAGAACTTTGATACGCTTAGCGAGATTATAAAAAATATATTTTCAACATCGTACATGTGTAATACGATTCATATAGATGTAGGGTTTGTTTGGATTCTCATTCATAACACATTAAAATGCATTAAAATTTTAAATTGTGTTTGGCTGGTCAAAAGTTTAACGTATTACATATACAATAAACATCGAGACGGAAGACATATGAATAGTAAGGGATGGCAAACTTTAATAGGAGAATCTAAAAGTAAACTTGTATCGGTTATTAATCAATCGCAAGTCATATATAGTATATGTTCATTAAATTTCATATAATGCAAATTAAATTTAAAGCAAGATAATGTATTATGCATATAATGCATGGCTATCCAAACGCACCCGTAATAACGTATATTCTGAGCCTATGACAAATAAAACTTAACAAAGAGAACAATTGGAAACTCTTCTTAGAAGAGGCCTAAACCTCAAAGTATCATTACTCTCTTTGTCAAGTTTTATTTAAGTTTATTTGTGCGTGAGTTAGATAAATAACTTTTTTATACGTTTTTATTAGGAAAATAATCTCTTTGGAAACTAACTCCTTACCCAAGGGAAAAGGAGAAACCAAAGAGTTAGTTTTCTTTAACAAAAACTAATGAAAACTACTTAAGTCTAATTTTACTAATTAAAAACTTTAAATGAGTCATTGTACACTCTCTCTCTTTATTTGTCATGGCTCAAATATTTATTAATTTTTTATTATTATATTTTAGTAAAATTTCATCAGACCTATTCTGATACGAAATACTCAATATTCAATTAGTTAAATTTCATTTGACTTTCTATCAATTTTAAGAAAATAAGAAATAGTACTTCTACATTATTACTCTTATTTACTTCTCTTAATGAGTATTAACTAAAGTATTACTTCATTTACGATTCAATATGAAAATATCATGTCAAAATAGTTAAAATGTCAAATAAAACTTGATAAAATTCTAAAAAGTCAAACATTCGTGACGAAGACTTTGGTCTAAATTATGGTTTTGCTATTGGAGTTGGGGACAGATTGTGTCTCGACTTCTTACTAATCTCTATATAACTACTAAAGCAAAACACATTTCTTTAATTCTAGCTATGTCACGTGGCATACTCTTCATCTAGCTTATCCACTTGTTGTCATTCCATTTGTCATGATTTATTATAATTTTCTTTTAAAAAATTGATTAAATTTGGAAAATCATGTGCAAAAATATCTCAAAAAGATTGTTTAAGATCTTCCAGATTACAAAAAGATTTTTATGTGTTAATTTTTTAGATTTTGACATCCCAATATCCTATTATGTTATTTTACAAATTTATAATTTTTTTTTTTTGATATGACATATCACAAAAAGATTGATTTCTTAATAAATAAGAGAAAAGATTATATTTTTGTGTTATGGTAATGTTTTAAATATATAGCATTAAATATGTTGAAATCAATTTATTTAAATTTGTTAAAAATTGACCTATGATAATTTGATCAAATAAGATTTTTGGTATAAAAACTCATTTATGTTAGTTGTTTATTATATTTAAAATTGTAAAACTTAATTATATATCAATATTATTTAAAGATATCAACTTATTTTCATATAAAATTATATATTACATAATACCGTACTACTTATTTATTGAGTTATATAAAACCGCGCATGGCGCGGGAACTAGGCTAGTTCTTTGTAAATAGATTTCACGTGATTTAAAAAGAATAATAGTTCTTTTGTCCAGAGAAATACTCCGTAAGAAATAGAGTATATTATGACATCCACAATGAAGAAACCTTGAGTTTCTTATGTAATTTTAAAAAATAGAAAAGAAAATAAATTTCACAATTGTGTAAGAGAAATCCAATTTGATTCTTGTGCAAGTTCTTGCGGAAACTCATTTCTCTTACAAAAAAAATCGGCTTTTTAATTTAAAAATAATTAAAATTTTAAATAAGACTTGAAAATGAACTTATCAACCAATTAAAATAAATTGATGATATAAGCATGTGAAGTAAAGAAACTTTAAATATATTTCTCCATTGTGGGAAAAATAAGATAGAGTTTCTTATAATATCATAGAAGAAATAAAAAATTATAAAAATATAATTAGAAACTCAAATAGAATTCATTAGGGATTGTAAAGGGTCTGTTTTTTACCTAGACGTGATATAAGTTTTTCAGATAGATATACAAACACTTAGTAATTGATTTCATAAGATAATAGTGTAAGGAGATTAGATACCGAGAGAGCAAGAAGACAAACACTTGAACCCTCACCTCCACCTTTCCCGTCCAAAATTTCAATTTCCCTAAAGCTGTTTTTACGTTGACTATTTTACAAAAATCTCCATAATTATATTTAAATTCCCCAAAACAAATTAACCGCTCCTTTTTTCAAACCCATCACAATCCAAATCTTCTTTTGTCAAGATGCTAATGTCGAATTCGAAGCCCCAAATTATTAGAGGACAAAAAGAAAGAAAGCCCACAAGCCCAATAACCTACACAATGGGCCGGATAACCCGCAGTGCACAATATCAAGCCCAATTACGGAATTCAAACCGTAGAATCCCAAAGCTTAAGGAAGCTTCCAAAAGCACACAAACAAGAATTATAAACTGAATTCAAAACAAAAAGAAAATGACAATCTTCCATTTTGAAGCCTTACAAACTCTCAAGTCTTCCACGCCAAGACAAGAGGAAGAGTTGTCGCTGTTGGTGCATAGATTTCCATACTCACTTATTATATTCTTGACTTTTGTTTATTATTGGTACAAAGAAATTCAAAATTTTCAAAAAGAAGCATAAATTTCAATGTGGGTTATGAGTTTCTGAGAAAAAGGGTTGTCGTATGCATTGGTTGTGTTTGTATGATTTGCTGAAACTTGAATTTGCAATGCTGCATTTAAATTGCAGAGCAGGGTACCTTTTAGATTTTCCTCACCAAGAAGTTGTGAGCTCTCGGAATCATATTCAACTGATGAGCTTTATTACAATATTACTTCAAATGGTCAAATACAATAGTACAATATTATACTTGTAGATATTACTCACCACTCACACTTTGGACGTTGATTCATCAAGAGAGGAATAGTTTGGAGCACATTCAGTGTATGCCAGAGATAGATTAGACCAAACATTTTATACATAAAATGAACTTGTTTAATGACCGACATAAGCTAATTTAGGGATGGACGTTTGTACTCTTTTAGTTATAGGCTCTGTTCGGATAAAGAAAATTTAAGCTAGCTTAAATTTCCAAAACCGTTCAAATACTAGCTTATCAAAAATTTAAGCTAGCTTAAATTTACCTCATTCAAAGGCAAATATTAATAGTGCCGAACAGAGCCATAGTGCCTGTTCGGCAATAGATTTTTTATACTTAATTTCAAAGAAAAATAAGCTAGCTTATGAAAACAATAAGCTAGGATTTCAAGCTTTTTGGAAAAATAAGCTAGCTTATTATAAACTTCCCGAACAGAGCCATAATGACATTAAATTAGGTAAGTGAATTTTCACGAAATGGTCAGACTGTCGCGAAGAGTGCAATTTCTGGCAAGTTGTAGAGCGTTTCGTTAGTTTTCCAATGACTTCTCATGGACTGTCACTGAATATTCGTAACTCTTATAGCCAAAAGATCGAAAGTGAGACAAATTGTTCGATTTCAACATCTTCCACGTTCTGCATACGTTCTAGGATAAAAATTGTTAAGATTTTTCAAGAAATGATAGAACCCATATTCAAATAAAGGGGACGGGTAATCCAAGTATAGTTAGCCAGTGTTTGTTAGATGGTAAAACTTATACGTAGAACGTATGAAAAAGAATATGGTGAAGATGAAGTGTTAGGTGGAAACCGATGATACTTTTCTGTGGATAAATTACAATATGTGCATGTATCATAGCTAAAGGTATGTCATATGTGTATGCGTGATTTTTTGTATGACGCGACATTGTATGCATAGACCGTAGTGTGCGCACGAACCACGTCTTTGTGACCGTGACACCATGTTGGGTGGATTATCCGCAATCCTCACCTAGCTCTACACCATGTTGTGACCGTGACAACATGGTTCGTGCGCACGAACCATGTTTGTGCCCCCACTGAACTATAATCCTGGGTTCGTCACTGCTTACATGTAATAAGGTTTTCGGGTCTATAGTATTTGTTTCTCTATGTGTATTCCCTTTTGTTTTGTTGTTTTGATCGCTCTTTTTTTATAATTAATTCTTTTTGTTATTTCTATATATCCTGTTAGTTTTTTCTATTTAAGTAACTTGGGGATACATCTATTCAAGTAATTTGAAATTAGGGTATGTATATTTTGTCTCTCCAAACATCGTAATACGACATTAATATTGAATATTGTTATTTTTAATGAAGTATTTATTTCCTAGTATGTGTCTAGGATCATACACTAAGAACTTTATGTTTGGCTATAAAAGATAGCCATTGGTTTAGTCACTTCTTCTTGTACAGAAGAACGTAACTCTAGCTTTCTTCTTCTTCTATCAGAGACGGGTCTGGAGGACCCGGAGCCTTTCCAACGGGGCAAAGAATCCTCCGGAGAAGTGCTCTCTGAATAGGCGTTAGCAGACACCCACTACTTTTCACCAAAGAGGCTTAAGTCATCATTTCAAATTCGATAGATAAAGTCCGCGAAACTCGTGTCTTAGCGAGCCCGAATTTTAATCTAGCTTGGACTAAACTGATGTTAAAGATTTACTCATTCCCTTTTAGGGATCATTTTAAAAATATTTTTCTATTTCAACTTTTTAGAGATAGAGAGACCAACAATATCTTAAACGAGAACAATAATGTAGAAGAGATACAAAAATTTATTATGCTGTTATGTTACATTTCAGAGAGCAAAGTCCGTATTAAACCTCAATAAAACGCAAAAGTTATGTCGTATAATACATTATTTTTGGGAAAAATACGTCTGCACCTTGGTGTGAACATATTGAAAATGAGTTGGGTTGTGCGTGCTTGGAACACTTTCATCACCCAATTCATTAAATAAAATGGTCCATCCGTGAGATATTTTACTCTATTTGATCTATCCATTTTATTGAGTGGATTGAATTATCCTTCGTTTCAGTGGAAGCCCGGAGTATATTTGAAGATAATAACTGATTTGATGAATTTCAAACTAACAATTAGATCTGACTAACGGATCAAACGAGTCGGGTTCGGGTTGACAAAATTTTCGGATTGAACGGGTTCGGGTTCGGGTCGACCCAACGGGTTTCAAATGTTTGCTTTTCTTTATTGTAATAAAGAAAATAAAATTTTAAATGTATTTTTATAATAAAATAATAATATATTATTATTATTTAACAAAATATATTGTTATTTTTTAATTTAAATTAAATAAAATATGTAAAAAGTGGGACCCTCCACAAGTTTCGAGAAGTTCGGGTCGGACCGGATTCGGGTCAAAAACGGATCTGACCCAAACAGGTTCAAACACTTTTCGGGTCGGGTTTGGGTTGAGTATTTTCGGGTCGGGTTGGGTCGACCCGGCGGGTCGGGTCAGCTTTTGACACGTCTACTAACAATTAATAATCCAACACAACATATTTAATTAATCTAATCCCAAGAAACATCTTAATAAGTACGGAGTATTACTCAATCTATAGAGAATTAGAGATAGAAATAGACAAATTTGAAACATGAGCTTCACAACATCCATAATCGGGTCGGGTGACTGAGATACCCATGGGTGGCTTCCGATGGTGGTTTAGCCTTTATGCTTATCAGATGTAGGCGTTTTTAGTTAGTACATAATCTTACATAATTCTTCCCCAAGAAAATGCAAATGAAAAAGGTTATGTTAAGTGCGTATCATAAACTCTCTAATAATTTGCTTTGAAATCCTACAGTACTACAGTTTAGACCATAAACTTACTCCGTATATTCCAAGCATAGCAGCACATACCAGCCAAGAAAACAGAAATGCATCTCCTTGTCAGTTCATGAAAGAATAGTTAACGTATTGTTAACCGGTTCTTGAATTATGTAAAACTGTAGTATTATGTACACATAGTATATGCAGAAGGGATTTACCATTTCTTTTGTTTAATCCCAGACAATACTTTGATAGTAGTTTCGAGCTAACCTGATACGAAGAGCACCGACGCCATGAATCATCACAATCACATCAGTTTAGTGCTATGAATGTAGTTGAGAGCATCTGTCCCAACCTCAGAGATCCAGTTTGCTGTAGTACCGAAGAAGAGTTCCCAAAACCAAAGATCCAAAGCAAGAACCGAGGAGAATATGATCAAAGCCAAAGTCTGGTATCTATTCAAAGGCCAACCCGAGACTTCCGCCATTGTCTTGAGAAATGGGAATGCATTGCTGTTCATTTTCTGCTTTTTTATTGACCAGGCTGTCACCCATTGTACTTGAGATGGGACGAGGTTGAACTCCTCTTTTAACCTCCTTCCCAAATCTGGCATATGACCTCCTCCATACAGTATAGCAATTCTGTTGTTGCCTTCTTTGATTGCTCTTTGTAATGCCTCTGTTGCTACTCTGTTTCTCTCGCCAATGATCACGGATTTCTCCTCTACATCGGACGTCACTTGGGTGAACCTTCATACATAACATTTCAACATTCAGATACAAAATCAAGTTTCTTAGGCAGTTCATAAATTCCAGGGTGATGGAAGAGCTTCAAGATATACGTACTCAGAAGTGAGGCGTTTTGCAAGGAAAAGCTTCATGGCAGCACCAAAATCAAGCCTGGACAAGGCTTCCAATTCAGGATAGTCAGAAACTCCAGTTTCAGTATCAGCACAAACAGATCCAATAATAAGCAAGCCCACAAGTGGCATAGGAAGCACCCTAGATGCCCATAACAACTTGGACCTCCAAGGACCGAGATTTTCTGAGAACACAGGCTGCACCATTGCTTTTGTGGTTCTAATTGTCATATCTCTTGCAAAAGAAAATAAACTCTCTCCTTTTTCCATCTGAAATGTTTGCTAGACAACGTCAGTTTTAAAATTACAGGATAATTAAAGTCATAACTAAACATTCAGCAAATTTTATCATTTACATCAGGGTTCCTAGACGGTTAGACGAAAGACACTGTAGATCTCTTTGAGACAAATCTAATGACATCAGAAACCATCAGAGCAGATCTTTGATAATATCGCAACTCACAAGTAGATAATGTATATAAGATGTTTAGAAGTACAATACCTGAAGCATCTTAAAAGTCTCAAAATCCAGATCTGCATGATACCAGTTTTCAGCTTTGTAATCAATGCAATCTAACTGAAAATCAAGCGTAAGAACTCGAGCCATCTGTCGCTGTATAAATCCAAGAATGCTGAAACCCCGTGAACGCGTAGGTTTCAATCTCATTACAGCAGCAGGATTTCTACGCTTTTCTAAACTCTCTTTGCTAGCCACCATCTCATAAAGGACACAGTCATAACTCTCAAGCTCCTTTTGAAGAGTTTCAAAGTACCTGCTAGCAAAAGTTTGTCACACACAACACAAAAGGGCCAAAACATCTACGCTGGCCTTTGTTTTACAACTTCGGAAACGGTAACGTAATAGAAACGAATCTAGACTCGTTTTATTGCCATGTCAATTTGATAAGCGCTTCTCTCTGTGGCGACGTGTTTTGTTTTCGCAATTTAACGGTGGGTTTTTGAAAAGTGGCGAGTCACTCCCTTCTCCCTCATTTTGATACATTAGTCAATTTTAATTAATGTATCACATCAAGTGGTTGTTCGTTTATACTACGTTACCGTTATCGAAACTATAAAACAAACGCTACCTAATACGATAATACAATCTGTGAGTCTGTGTCATGTAGCTGAGTTCTAATATCGTATGCAAAATTCATCCATCCTCGAACAGAATTGATCCCACAGCTCAATCGCTGATAAAATGAACAGATAAATTCAATTTAATAAATTAGGTTTAGACAAAAGCACAAGCTGACTTACTCTTTATCTGCAATATGAATCGTGGAAACCAAATCAACCTGAAACACACAAAAACTAAACCATAAAAAACCTCTAATCCCACAATCTCCGAATCACAAAAACGATAAACACAAAGAGCTCTCAAACCTGAAGAAAGGGCTGGAGAAGAGACCAAGGAAACCTCTTGCGGTAGCTGACAACAGCGGTCTGAAGGTCACTATTTCCAACCCCATCAGCACCGCTTCTAAACCTCATGAAATCCGCAATCGAATTGTTCTCAACAAACTGCTCCGGTGATGCATCTTGTTCTGAGGAAGAAGAGAAGAGAGAAGCGGATAGCGGCTTGCGGCGCTTAGTGATCGGAAAAGTAGGATGGGATTTGAAGCGACGGAGAGAGAGGAAGCGAGGATGGAGGGAAACGGAGGAGGAGGTGGTGGTGGCGATGGCTGTGGAGGGAATCGGGAGAGAGTGAGAAACCATGGATGACTGATGGCTGAGCTTCAGACACGATTGGATGTCTGGTTTCGCCTTCACCAGAAAATTGGAGATCAATCACACTCTGCTCTTCACAATTTTATATTTTATATTATTTTTTTCTTTTTCAGACGAGGTATCTTCCAAAATGTAGATTTTTGTAATATTATTTGATTGTACATGTTTTTTGTAGTTATATTTTATGTATAGACTTTAGTTCATTTAAAAACGAGACAATAACGAAATAAGGTATTTTCTCAACTCTTTTACTCTCTTAGTTTTATTCTCACGTCATGTACGGTTGTACAACAATTTTTATGACTATGTATGTATATCATATATGAACACATAGAAATAACATTATATATAAAGTATGTACTATATAATTATATTATATTTTAATTAATTTTTAAATCAATTTTATACAAAATAAAAGGAATTTCAATTGGTTAATAATCTTTTATATTGATATGCATTTAAATAAGGAAATGAATTAATGATATCAATAGATTTAGTATAGTTATCTTTATATATATACTTTAATTGATTTGTGTTCAAATAAAGAAATAATATCACTAAAACTAGGTTGATTATCTTTAAACATATATATTTAATTTTTCATTTTTGGAAAAATGACACGTTTAGATGTTGATATAAATCAGGTTGTTTGGAATAAATGAAAGATGATAGTTTTATATTATGGTTGATTAGTGAATGATTTCTATTTGTTAACTTTTGATACCGAATAAATGATTTACTATATTTGATTATAATTACGGTTTAGATGTTGATTTGGAAATTTTGTAGTGATTTACTTAAATTGATAGGTTTTGTGTTAAGGGTATTGAATTTATGTGAAATTAATATGAAATCTGGTGTGGAAGTGACCAGAATTGGAAATGTGGCCGGAGAAGTGTGAAGTTACGCGCAACGCGAGAAGTGGGTGTGGCGCGAGAAATTGCATTTTGTTTGGAATTGTTTTGGCAATCTGTATGTTGTATTGTTCTGCAATCTGTATTTTTTTCTGCATTATGTATGTTTGAAATTTCGATATTGATTTTGTATTGTTTTAGGTAATGGATCGTCGACTTGGGTTAGATTGACCTCGACGACTCGCTTATTGACTTTTTCGCCACGTCCTCTACTTTTCAACCGAACAAGTCAGGGTTCAATGCGGTCTTAAGCGGTCTATTGTGGTCCAATCACGGTCCTTTCATTTTATTGAAACACAAAGCAAGTCCCGAGGGAGGCCACGAGATCGCTCCTTAGACGCTCAAGTCAGAATTTATCCAAATGATCGGAGTAAATAGTGTCTTTGTTTCTTAGGCTTGGTTAAATCTGATTTTAGTGTTGTCTTTTGTTAATTCTTTGTCTTTGTTTCTTAATCTCAGTTGAAAGTCTTGTTAATTCCGACCATTTGCCTTGGGATTTTACCTTGCTATTTATAGTGGATAGTTTTCTTGGAGATTAATCCTCGTTACTTAGCCTTGTTGTCCTAAATTTTCCGGAAGTTTCCCGTCACCCTTTGCACTTGACCAACAATCTTTTTTTTTTATTGTCCTTGGAGGCGAAGTTTCCGTACTTCCTCTCTCGGAAGTGAGCATGGTTCCGACCATGATCTTCTTCGGAGATGGGGAGTAGCGATCAAAGAATGGATGACTGCTTGGTTGCCTCGTTGTGTTTGGTTAACCTGCTAGCTTATGGGTCCACTCGAATTTGAGGGAAGACCTCGTTTAGTCACGGGGTCCGATTGATATTGCACCGGGACTTCATTCAGACTTGACCCCACGTTCTCTGATGATGATTATATGGTCATCTTAGGAACATGAGTTCTCTTCGGAAATTGGTATCCGCCTTGTCGTATGCAGGTAACTCGTTGCCTTATAGTTTATGTGAGCCTAAAAATCGGATCGGCTAGATATTGGCTCAAACGAATCAATGGACTATGCTTTTATTCGGACCTAGTCCGAGAAGACATTGGGTGCTAATTTGGGCTCCCACAACGGTGACATCAAAGAGATCCTCGTCAGAAGAAGGGTTGTTAGTACGAAGAAAGTTAAGGTTAGAACCATACAACCTACCGTCTTCCATTGATATTTTGATTTTTTTAATTAATGAGAGAAAGAACGGTAAATACGGGGGTCGTGTATAGTAACGTATAGGCGCTTTGGGCCCACAATACAAGTCCATGGGGTTTTATCCTAAAACTAATTGACAATAAGAGGAGTAATCCATGATACGGAGTATTATATAGTGAGCTATTATTATCTCAACTTCCGACGTAAAAAGACTATTCTCACATTACATGGAAGAAGAAGAAGGAGGAGAGTATTTTAACATCATACTACTAGTAGATTTGTGAGAAATCGTACTAGTAGTAGATCTCACAACCACACACATTTGTCAAAGATAAGTTGCAATAGAAGTATTGTAACACAAGTAGAACTGTAGAAGAGTAGATGATGCGTAGAGTACAATGCAAGGAAAAACTGAAATACTCTCCATTGGATTTTTGGAGCGACCTGTAGAAATATCCATCTCACAATATACACGTGGCACCTAATCATCACGTTAGCCCTTTAACTTTAACGTGTGGATATCTCACGCTTCCTTACCCCAAACTCCTCTTCTTTTTAACCTCCTCTCTCTAGATATTTCTCTCTTCCATCACAAGCTTCCCTCTCGATTTCCTCAACAATGGCGACTCTTCCTAAGCTGCATATCCGACCGGAGCTTCATCGGAGCTACTACTACGATTCCACCTCTATTCGGCTCCTCGGCGGATCTAGGGCCAAAAATAGTCCAAGACTCCGGGAATCAGAGAGGAGGCTGTGCGTTTCGTTCAAGGAAGAGGATGGGAAAGATGGATGCGAAGTGGAGCAGAAACCAGTGAGGAATAGAGTTTTGAGGTCTTTGAAATCCGCTGTTTTAGGGATTTCTAAGTGGCCTTCTTACTCGGAGGATAAGCGTAAGAGCAGCTTGGATGAGCTTGAGGTCATGTTCTCCTCGGTGAGTTGCAACTCGATTTCTGTTGCTGTTCATCTGAATTTTACTTCCGAGAAATTGATTGTTTGTTTATTTACTACATTAGATTGCACTTCAAATTGGGAGATACATAGTTACTATGATGAGCACTGGAGTTGTTCTTGCTGTCGGGTTTCAGTTATCAGGTATTCATTGATGTACTATGCACGTTATTCTAATACAGAGTATTACATTACATGCTGTTGTAAATAATAAAATAATATCTATTGTCCACGGATTATAAAATCAAGTTTAAGATACTGCAATATTTGCACTAATATTATATTGAGACGTGAATTCATATTGAAGCTGAATATTTTGTGTTTCCATGTTATGAAGGTGGTGACGAGCAGTTGAATAATTTGATTTGGTATAGTTGGCTTGGAGGAGTTATTATAGGAACTATGGTAGGTTCGAACATGGTTTTAGACGAGTACAGCCGAGCAGGACCAAGAAATGTGGTCATAACTGGGAGGTATTGCTCTCTCTTTCTTCATCCTTTGCCTGTTTCAAATGTTATGAGAAAACAAATGAGTTAATAAATTGTGGTCATCACTCATCATCAGTTTTTTGGAGATTGCTAAATATTATGGTGTATTGGCTTATGCAGCACAAGGGGGCTTGGCAAAGCACTTGCTAGGGAATTCCTTCTCTCAGGAGATAGAGTGATTGTTACTTCTCGCAGGTTGTGTCATTTACCAATCACTACGAATTTGTTTCCTAGTTTAAGGATATTTATCTTCCTTGTCTATAAATTTGTATGTCGCTCACTATTTCTCGTCTCTTGGAGCCAGTGCTGATTCAGTTGAGGAGACTGTCAAGGAGCTGCAACAAAACCTCACTGAATTGGTTGCTGCTAATGCTGAAAAATTAGAGCATGCAAAAGTAGTGGGAATAGCTTGTGATGTCTGTCAACCAGATGATGTTAGAAAGTTGGCGAATTTTGCTATGAAAGAGCTTGGTTCAGTTGACATATGGGTGAGTACTTATGAATTTATGATCATTCTCACCATGTCCTGTGAGAGCATATTAGCAAATGTTATGAGTTATGACTTGATTTTTTTTATGGTGAAGATATGCTATTACTTGGTTGATAATCAATTATGATGCCTACTAGAGTCGATTGGCCTGATTCACTTCACAATTGATGCGGTCATGTAGTAGAAGTGAATACTTGAATATATTCAAATTAAGTAACTTGGTACTTACTAAGGAAGCACTCATAAACAACTTTTTAACAATACAATCTTAATCAGCTGTCCTATTTTATGTATTTACTCATCTCAATATATATCTACTTCCCACATGCATGCTTATTTGTCAATAAGATTTATTGTTCTAGATACAAATATACCCCTCTTTGTATTGAATAGAGATATGGCCCATGTAAATATGACAATTATATTCGTGATATAGAAAATTGTGGTAAACCTGGAAGTGTTTTTTATACTGGCAAGAGGGAGTGAAGATTAGTAGTTTCTTTTTTCCATAAACTTACACTTTGAAAACTGGTTGGCAGATAAATAATGCTGGAACTAATAAAGGTTTCAGACCCTTGCTGCAGTTCACTGATGAAGACATTGAACAGGTACTGTATTATTTTTACTGCAGATGTGCTTATACTTCTTTCGGTACAGAAGTAGCAAAATGCTTTATGCTTTATGCTTCTATTACAGAAAAAATCCATGTAACAGTTTCAATATAAGGTTGGCTGAGTCCTGAATATGATGCAATTGTACGCTGCGTGACTTGATTAAATCAAAATTGACCCGTGCTTAAACTTCTAATTATTAACTCGTGAAATGACAGTGAATATTATATTGAAAGTTGTCAAGTTGGTTCCAAATTGGGATGTGTAAATTATCTCATAACATTTTCCCTTAAATTCATTTAGTTGAAGTAGTTATTAATTTTATTTCTATATGCAGATTGTCTCGACAAATTTGATAGGATCAATACTTTGCACACGAGAAGCCATGCATGTCATGAGACACCAGGATAAAGGTGGTCACATATTTAACATGGATGGTGCAGGCTCTGGAGGATCTAGCACTCCATTGACAGCAGTGTAAGCTGATATGATTCAAGTTTCATTCGTAATTTCGCTTGAAACTGGTTCAAACTGCAATCAAATCACCTAAAAATCTTAGCTCAACTTGCCACCTGCAGTGGAATAACAGTTGATATTCATCTTATGCCTTTTATCTTCTACCATGACAGATATGGATCCACAAAATGTGGTTTGAGGCAGCTTCAGTCTTCTCTTCTGACAGAGTGCAAGCGTACCAAGATAGGGGTCCACACAGCATCTCCAGGAATGGTTCTTACAGAATTATTACTAAGGTATGTCCAGGGCACATAAAAATCTCTTTGGTGGTATGAAATAAAAAATGCACAAGTTATGGATAAACGAAATTATATTAATATATTGTTTCTTTAATTCTAAAATATATTTGCAAACTTG
The DNA here is from genome assembly GCA_029168935.1 of Oxyria digyna. NCBI lineage: Eukaryota > Viridiplantae > Streptophyta > Magnoliopsida > Caryophyllales > Polygonaceae > Oxyria > Oxyria digyna. The sequence continues at coordinate 4,010,467 of JAPVLV010000017.1, forward strand.
TCCAATCAATTTTAATAGTTTTCACTTTTTTGTTACATGAAGTGTGCTTAATACATAGTTAATACATTCTGTGAATCTCAAACTGTGCTTGTATCTTGTTTGGCAGTGGTTCATCACTTAAAAATAAGCAAATGTTTAACATCATATGTGAGCTTCCTGAGACGGTTGCTAGAACTCTAGTACCACGTATGCGAGTGGTGAAAGGTAGTGGCAAGGCTATAAATTACTTAACACCACCAAGAATATTGGTTGCTCTTGTCACAGCATGGCTTCGAAGAGGCCGCTGGTTTGATGATCAAGTAAGCTTTTTCTGATTTTGCTACCGTAAATAGTCATTTTGTGAATCCATGCCCTTTCTTTGAACTGTTTGTAAGCTGCAAAAACAAACTTAACCTTTACAATGTCCATGTAATTAGGGAAGAGCTTTATATTCTGCTGAGGCAGATAGAATCAGGAACTGGGCAGAGAATCGAACACGGTTTTCTTTCACAGATGCAATGGAGATGTATACAGAGAACACATGGGTTTCTGTTGTATCACTCTCTGTTGTCTGTGCATTCATTATTCTTTCGAGTACAGCAAATGCTCACCCAGGCACTTAACCTCATGTCGTATCACACAGAATCCGAAAAGTGCCAAAGTTTTACAAGGGATGAATGAATTATTTGTGACTTGTATGTAGCTGAAAACTGATTCACAGGGGACTGAAATTGGTTGTGTTCAGTAAATGGTAAGCAAAGAGTTGTTGAGGATACTGGATTAAGTTTGAAATGTTGATTCATCAGTCCTCGGCTCATATATGAGTGGGGAAACAGGAATAGGGGGAAGCCTAGTGTAGGATGTATGTATGTATGTATAGCAATTGCCTAATTGGTTGTAAAAAGTTCCATTGATCTGGCTTGTAAGATGTGATGTGTATTGTATTGTAGTGGAAATTCATGTCATGTAAGTTAATTGAAATCTTATTCTACTTGACTTGTGGTTAAGTATATTTGGAGCTGAAGATAGCTCGGTGTTTTTATTTCTATTTAACTGCTGAGTCCTGACTGAACAAAGATTGGCTTCATGGTTTGATGTCTGACCAACTCACTCTCTGGGAAATTGCAATGCCAAATTCCTAATCTCTCACTGTTTCATTTTGTACGTTTAAGCAATTTAATTTAGATAGTGGATGTATAATTTGCATGTACACAAAATGGATGTTGTTGTGGATAAAAATAGAGGTGAATAATTTACCTTTTTACTGTAACTTGGCCTATACGGTCCTTTTCTTTACGGCCCTTACGACCTTCAAGAGACAGATGATAATGGTTGGCAATTTTTGGTCTTATAAGGCCGAAATCTTGCTATAAATTGCATGCATCAGATTTTACAAAAAATGATCCAAGCAATCAAGAACAAATTTTCTCCAGATTGTTTAAATCTCATAACACGTTATCAGCACGAGAGCTTTATAAACCATCTGGGCAAAATCTCAAGGTAGAAATTATACTCGTTTTCATCCTCCATAATCAAATGGTTTAAGAAATCATGTCGTATGAAAAGTATGCTCTGTAGTTGCCCAAATCGGGATCTTCTACATCAGAAACTCGTAAAAATCGCTTAGATTTCTTCTACCATTTTTGTTGCTCAATGATATGAGAACAAGAATCAAAAGCGTTTTTTGCAAAAGAAATTTTTCAAAGAAACTCCTCGGTTTTTATTAGATCCGAACGGCTATTACAACAAAATCGGGTTTTACATCCAAAATCAAAATATAAACTCCTAGTTTACATGAGATCTAGAATAAAACCGATTTTACATACCTTCTTGCCGGATCTTTCTCTAAAACACCTAAATCCGAGGCTTTTTCTTGCGGTGTTCTTCAAACTTAGCGTAAACTTCGTAGAGTATTCCAAAGGATTAGAACAACGATCAACTGGATTAATATGCCGCAAACAAACATCCGGATGATAACCCAATCGGAGGTAGTAAGTTTAGCCATGATGGTCGGAATTAGAGAGGAAGAAGATGGAGTAAAAATGGATAAGGATGAAATTTTAGAGGTGGATATTTAAAGAGATAAAGTGGTAATAGTAAATGATTAAAAAGATAGGATTAAAAGGGTGGAAGAAATAGGAGATGTAGAAATTTGTATCATCTTCCCATAAATTTTGAAGATCATGTTTTCATCTTGAAACATTAGAAATTTTGAAGATCATGTTTTCAACTGGATTAATTATGCATACAAGAGATGAACTTGAAACATTAGAAATGAAACTTTAAAGTAGTCTAGCTTGCATGCAATTCAAATTCACGTTACTTTTTGATCTCAAATGTTAGACACCCCTCTTACAAATCCAACTCTAGAAGTAAAATGATGATTTTTTACCATCATGTGAATTCTCACTATTCATTACACTATTCATAGAATGACTAGACATAAATCATTATTGTTTATCAACTTGTTTTCATTCAAATTGTAACATAATAACGTACATGTTATAGCATAACATCTATCTTTATACGTTTAGAATAGTTTCATACATCTAGCATGCATATAATTATAAATAAGTACTTGGCTATGCATGCATATATATACATACTTAGATAATTAGACAAGTGCTTAGCTAGATTAATATAATGACATATTAATAAATTAACATAATTAATATATGTGTTAATTTCTGTAGTTATCAAATGGCAAATATTACAAAACGAGAGTTTGATATTCTCGACTTGTCGGGCCAAAGATATCTGGAATGGAGAGTTGACGCACTGGCGCACCTCCAAGCAAATGGCCTGCAAGAGACGATAAGAGATGCTGAAAATACTTCCCCGCATGATAAGGCTAGGGCAATTATATTTCTTCGCCATCATATTCATGAAAGCCTTAAGTCTGAATATCTGTTGGTGGAAGATCCTAAAGAATTGTGGGAGAGTCTTAGACAAAGATATGGCCATCAACAGGAGGTCTTGCTCCCAAAAGCCACATATGACTGGGTGCACTTAAGGTTCCAAGACTTTAAGTCAGTCAGTGATTATAATTCTGCCTTATTCCGCATAACATCTCAACTGCGTTTGTGCGGGCAGATAGTCACTGAGCAGGACATGCTTAATAAAACATTTTCAACTATGCATGCCTCTAATTTGTTGTTGCAACAGCAGTACAGAGAAAGAGAGTTCAAAAAGTATTCTGATTTGATATCAGTATTACTTGTGGCTGAGCAGAACAATGAGCTCCTCATGAAGAATCACAATATGAGGCCAACAGGTACTATGCCGTACCATGAGACAAACGCCACACATGGAGTATTTCCAGGTCCTTATGCCTCCCAAAGTAATGGTAGTAGGCATCAAGCAGATCGCGGACACGATGGTGGTCGTGGTCGAGGCCGTGGCAGAGGTCGTGGTCAAGGACATGGGCGTAGAAAAGGTCCTGGAAATTACCTAAGGCGACATGCTCCTGAAGCATCCTCTTCTAAGGGGAATGATAAACAAGCGGTCCAGAATGGTCCTACAAGACCTCACCAAAAATCCAAATTTGTATGCTACAGATGTGGAATGACGGGTCATTGGGCAAACGTGTGTCGTACAGCCAAACACTTGGTTGAGTTATACCAGGCTTCCCAAAAGAATAAAGGGAAGAACGTGGAAACTCATCTTGTTGACGACGCTTCCCCCATACCCAACCTAGATGTCTCTGACTTCATCATCGATGATGAGTTTGGGATAAATGAGAATATCAACTAAACATAAATGATGATCCTTTAATGTAATATATATCATGTAAGATAGTGTGGTGTGTTGTTTTTCCTTATCAACATGCATGTATCATATAGCTACTCTGATGTACTATAACATGATGTATCATAAATAAACTTGTTGTTAAGTTTGTAATAATATTTGTTTCATATTTGAAGATATGGATGGAACTCAAGATCTATCAAGTGGCAAGGATCAATGCCTAGTGGACAGTGCCACTACGCACACCATCTTGAGAAGTAAAGAATACTTTACACAATTGACATTACTTGAAGCGAGTGTCAACACAATCTCGGGTGTGACGAAACTTATTGAAGGTTCTGGAAGAGCTTGTATTTTACTTCCTAAAGGAACAAAATTAGTTATAAATGACGCATTATATTCGAGTAAATCTCGAAGAAACTTATTGAGTTTCAAAGATCTGCGTCAGAATGGGTTTCACATAGAGATTGTGAATGAGAATGACAAAGAATATTTGTGCATCACAAAACAAATATATGGCAATAAACATGTCCTAGAGAAATTGCCAGCCCATTTCACTGGACTTTATCATACACATATAAGTCCAATAAAAGTCAATGCAACATCTGATAAGAAATCAAATGATAGAAAGATGTTTGCACTGTGGCATGACCGTTTGGGTCACCCAGGTCATGGGATGATGCATAAAATAAGTGAGAGCTCAACTGGACATCCACTGAAGAGTGTGAAAGTCCTCAGAACAAGTGATTTTAGTTGTAGAGGTTTCTCACTTGGTAAGTTAATCATCAGACCTTCCAAGAGTAAGGTTAAAAGTGAGAATCCAACGTTCTTAGAACGGATACAAGGAGATATATGTGGACCAATAGTTCCACCATGTGGGCCATTTCGATATTTCATGGTGTTGATCGATGCATCGACACGATGGTCACATGTGTGCCTCTTATCAACAAGAAATGCGGCATTCGCTAAACTTCTGGCCCAGATTATCAAGTTAAGAGCTCAATTTCCGGATTATACAATCAAAAGAATCCGACTTGATAATGCGGGAGAATTTACATCCCAAGCATTTAATGATTATTGTATGTCAATTGGGATTATAGTTGAACATCCAGTGGCCCATGTTCACACACAAAACGGTCTTGCAGAATCCCTCATTAAATGATTACAGTTAATAGCCAGACCATTGTTAATGAAGTCTAAATTGCCATCATCTGTCTGGGGACATGCAATATTACATGCAGCAACTTTGGTTCGATTAAGGCCAACTGCATATCACAAATATTCCCCATTACAATTAGTGATTGGTAAAGAACCAGACATATCACATCTAAGAATATTTGGATGCGCAGTTTATGTTCCTATTGCTCCACCACAACGGACAAAAATGGGTCCACAAAGAAGATTGGGGATTTATGTTGGTTTTGAATCCCGATCGATTATTAAGTATCTTGAACCAACAACAGGTGATCTATTCACTGCAAGGTTTGATGATTGTCATTTTAATGAGAATGAATTTCCAAACCTTGGTGGATAAAGGAATAAAGAAATTACGTGGAATGCTCCATTATTATCTCATCTAGATCCACGAACAAAAACGTGTGAACAAGAAGTGCAGAAACTAATACACTTGCAGTGTATAGCAAATCAATTACCTGATTCATTTACAGACACGAAGAAAGTGACAAAATCACACGTGCCTGCTGTAAATGTCCCTGAAAGAATAGAAATCCCCACAAGGCAGTTAAGCAAGATTCCTGCAAATGAGCCTACAGTACGCCGAAAACGTGGCAGACCACTTGGCTCCAAAGACATAAAGCCAAGAAAGAGTAGGCGACACGATAACATAATAAATATTACACCAATTTCTGATTTAGGGGGAGATCAGGACAAAAATGAACATGGCATAGATAACTCTGAAAAAGAAACCATTCCAGATGAGGATAGAAATATTGCTAATTATGAAATTTCTATGAATTATGCTTTCAGTGGAAAACAGTGGAATAGAAAAGAGATTATCCTTGACGAGATATTTGCATACTCCGTCGCTACTAAAATAGTAGCAGACGATGATGATATAGAGCCACAAACTATTGATGAGTGTCGTCAAAGACACGACTGACCAAAATGAAAAGAGGCAATCCAGACTGAATTGAAATCGCTTGAAAAGCGTGAAGTGTTTGGTCCTATAATACCCATCCCAATGGGTACAAAACCAGTAGGCTATAAATGGGTATTTGTACGAAAAAGAAATGAGAAAAACGAAATTGTAAGGTACAAGGCAAGACTTGTAGCCCAAGGATTTTCTCAAATACCCGGGAGAGACTATGAACAAACATATTCTCCGGTAGTTGATGCAACTACATTAAGATTTTTAATAAGCCTATATGTTTCAGAGGAACTACAAATGCGACTTATGGATGTCGTAACTGCATATTTATATGGATCACTTGATAGTGATATCTATATGAAAGTTCCTGAAGGATTAAAACTTCCAGAAAGATATAAAGCAAAACCTCGGGAAATGCTTTCTATAAAGTTACAAAGATCATTATATGGTCTAAAGCAGTCTGGAAGAATGTGGTACAATCGCTTAAGTGATTACCTCATTAGAGAGGGATACAAAAATGACACAATCTGTCCATGCGTTTTTATCAAACAATCCAAATCCGAATTTGCCATCGTTGCAGTATACGTTGATGATTTGAACATTATCGGTACAACCGATGAGCTTGAGAATACTGTAAAATACTTAATGAAAGAATTTGAAATGAAAGATTTGGGGAGAACCAAATTCTGTCTCGGACTACAAATTGAGCATTTAAATGATGTGATTTTCATCCATCAAACCCGTTACACCGAGAAAGTTTTGAAAAGATTCTACATGGACAAAGCACACCCATTAAGCTCACCTATGATAGTTCGTTCTCTTAGCGTGCAGGATGATCAATTTCGACCTCGTGAAGAAGACGAAGAAGTACTTGGTCCTGAAGTCCCGTATTTAAGCGCGATTAGTGCATTGATGTACCTTGCAAACAATACGAGACCAGATATTGCCTTTGCTGTAAGCTTGTTGTCAAGATACAGCTCACAACCAACAAGACGACATTGGAACGGAATAAAACATGTGTTCTGTTACTTACGAGGTACCGTTGACCTTGGATTATATTATCATATAAATGAAAATGCTACTCTTGTCGGCTATGCAGATGCAGGATATCTGTCAGATCCCCACAAAGCAAAGTCTCAAAATGGATATGTATTCAGATATGGAGACACTGCGATATCTTGGAAATCAACAAAGGAAACGCTTACGGCCACATCGTCAAATCATGCAGAATTGATTGCACTCTATGAAGCAGGAAGGGAATGTGTTTGGTTAAGTTCGATGATTGGATATATACAAAAGGAATGAAAAATGAAGGCAATTACTGACTATCCAACTAAGGTGTATGAAGACAATTCTGCATGCATCACACAAGTGAAAGAAGGATACATCAAAGACGATCGAATGAAGCACATCTCGCCGAAATTGTTCTCAACCCATGATCTAGAAAAGGAAGGCAAGATTGATATCCAACAAATCCGATCATGTGACAACCCTGCAGACTTATTCACCAAATCATTGTCACCCAAGAAGTTTGAAGAGCTTGTGTACATGATTGGAATGCGCAGATTCAAAGAAATATGTTAAACTCAGGGGGAGAATTATACGCTCTGTACTCTTTTTCCCTTCGACCGGGTTTTTATCCCACTGGGTTTTTCCTGGCAAGGTTTTTAATGAGACAGAATTATGAAGCGTATTATACAAGCTGTACTCTTTTTCCCTAGGCTGCGGTTTTGTCCCATCGGGTTTTCCGAGCCAGGTTTTTAATGAGGCAGCATATACCCATACTGTGAAAAAGGATGAACATTCAAGGGGGAGTGTTGTGGATAAAAATAGAGGTGAATAGTTCACCTTTTTACTGTAACTTGGCCTATACGGCCCTTTCCTTTACGGCCCTTACGGCCTTCAAGAGACAGATGATAATGGTTGGCAATTTTTGGTCTTATAAGGCTGAAATCTTGCTATAAATTGCATGCATCAGATTGTACAAAAAATGATCCAAGCAATAAGGAACAAATTTTCTCCAGTTTGTTTAAATCTCATAACAGATGTCAAATAGTAAGGTATCCAATACCTCAACAGGTAATCGTTTTTGGTTCCTCGTTTGTAATTCTAATGGTGAAACTTCTGGATTAGTGTCTACGATCTCTTAATTACAGTAGTTTCACAAGAGGGAGCTCAATCACTTCTGGATTAGTGTCTACGATCTCTTAATTACAGTAGTTTCACAAGAGGGAGCTCAATCACGGTGAAGAAAACGTGTCTAAACATTTTTTTTAATTTTTAATTTTTTTTTAATTAGGCTAAATCGGAGTGTCATCTACTACGAGATGACCACCCCTGATCATCCTCATCGATGATCTGAAAGAAAGGCTGGTATTGTGAGTACGTATCGGAAGCCAGCAAATGTGGCCTAATTCTGTTAAGGTAATCAACAGAGAATGTTGAGTCAAGGTTGCATTTCAAAATTACTTTAATGAAATGCGTGTTTATGCTTGGGCATGCAACAAAATCTGCCGCCCTATTAGCTTCCCTGAAGCAGTGGATAATTTTACAGTTACTTATTAACTGTATATTATGGTTTGCATCATGAATAATATTTTTCGATTTCCCATGGCACTTTCCATGTTTTATTAGCAGAATTTATAACTGTTATATTGTCTCCTTCAAATATAACATTATTGCATTTCAATTTTATGGCAAGTTTTGTAGCCGTTAGGAAAGCTATCGCCTCAGTTTGTAATGCCAAAGCAGAGTTAATATGTTTACGTGTCTAAACATTTGAAAGAATCTAAAAGAACTCTTCACTAATAGGGACAACAAACTTGTATTTCCTTGGGAGAAGGTGATAACGCAGCCCTAGCGCACTGCAACAAAACATTCACACTGATTCAGGAGAAAAACTGGCGCCTTATATGAATTTGCAGCTTAAAAAACTGGCGATTTTTTGACATTACTTGTTGCCTCTGTAATTCTGGAGATACTGAGACCAATGAGCACTTATGGGATTCTTGTGTGTTTGTTAGAACTGTGCTGCGCAGGCTTCTTTTGTGGATCTTGTGGCCTTCTCCTAATAGCCTGAATGCTATGAATGCCCTTGATTGTCTCTCTCAGGTGGATTCCATTTCACAACAATTCCGTTTTCAACGGAATACGAGAGCTATGGCCTTGACTTCTTTTGTCTATCTGATTTGGATCTATCGCAACAAGGTTATCTTTCAGGGTGAGCTTCTCTCTACTGATGAGTGCTTTGAAACCATTGAGCGTACTGTCACCACTCATCTTCTCTCAGGCGTACTAGTCGTCTCAACACAGCCTCTCGGCTATGGTTGAGATAGTTGAATATTGTGTAAAGGGATGTCGTTATAATTTTTTGATCCTTAGGTGGATGCTTAGCTTGGAGTTTAGGATTTAAGCTTTTGTGTCGGGTTTCAGCTTTGTGTTGTTACCATTTCGATCTACTCTGCGGAGTATGTAAATCCTTGCCTTATATATATTAAATTTACCTTCTTCAAAAAAAAAAAGAAGTGTGTACTAACAGTAAAAAAATTTGTGGAGGTCTTTATTGAAGATGAGCTTAGACGCAAAAAGTCCACTTCCAACTGTCCACTTACCTAAAGGGCATAATAATTGATAAGTAAGTATAATTCCAAGGAGTTGAATATGTTAGTGATCATGATATCTGGAATGATTTATTATACTTACCGCTCCACCACTTCACCCTGAAACAATGACCAATCACAATGACACGTTGTCCTTCAGCTTGTTTCATGTGATCATCCATTTCATTACCATAAGTGCCCCATAAAGAACAGCTAAGACGGTTTTTACTAAAATGCAGGAAAAGAGATTATTAGCATCATGTTATCTTAAATTAAGAATAGATTTTAATAATACTAACCTCTGATCTTGAAGAGTAATGCTCATAACGTTGGTTTGTCGCCCATTAATAAGCTTGGGTTTGTTATCACTGAACTCAACCAATTCACCAATCACATCTAGACATGCAAATTTAGATATCATTATTAATTGACATGGCAGTAAAATAAAATCAGAAACAATAAAAATGCAAATAAATTGCATTTTTGTAGAAAATTAAAGAGGATATCATACCAACACAAGTGCCTTCGGTGAGTTGACCAGATGTTATATTTTCGAAATCTTCAAAAACAGTTCCCAATGCAGTGATAGAATTATCATTGCATTCAGCAAGTTTTGTAGAGAAAGAGAAAACAATCTTATATGCATGTGTACTAATTCTCCATTTGTCAGAATTTTTCTCGACCACAAAATTTGATATTTTGTATATGATATACTCCTTGATCAGCTTGGAAAATTTGTTTACTGACCAAGATGAGATTTGAGCATCAATCCTGGAATTCTACATAAAAAAAAAACTTTTGATCAGCCTATGAGCAAAACACAAACTGAAGACTACACTTAAAAATATAACAAAACAGGAACATATGAAAATTAAATCTATGCATATCGTGTAGTTATTTTACATGTATAACTCATGAAGAGTATATTTGACCATGAGAAAAAGCTAACAACAATGAGAAAAATAATTTCAAAGTGATTAGCATAGACAATTTTGATTTCCTTGGAAGTTGCAGGAAAATTAATTTCAGTGAACATCCTAATAAAGAATCACCTTCTCATCTAGGAGTACCATGCGAATTTCATCTCTATTTTGGTTCTTTTGAACCCACATTCGAATGATGCGAACTTTGAGTGTAGAGACTCCTTTGACTCCTGTAATATCTCCAATAAATTTCTCCATGGAAAATGAGTTCTCGGATTCTCTGAAACAATGAAGAGGAAGAATGAGGTTATGTTTGAGATGATTTTGTACGACTGATAATATAGGTGATAGATTTTCTAGATTCTAGTGGTTAAGGTTGTTAAAATCTCCAAATAAGATATCTCAGGAGATATATCTTTATTTTTGGTATTTATTCATTTAAATATCTTTTCAGTTTAGAGTTGATTTATTTGGCTCTAGATATATCCTCTAAAAGAAACTACTTAGTTCTAAATATCGTAATTGTTTAAGATAACACCGAAAAATCAGCACAGGAGTGACTCTACAAAATAAAGCTCGATCTATGGAAAGAGCTTAACACTCAGTTCAAACCAAATTTGCACAGGTCTATATTATAAAATTCATATATGAGAAATTGAATGCAAGAAAAGACGACCATATGAGATTTCATTTGATCGAATTTTCTAACATACCCCATGTAATCATCTCCATGAAACGATAAGACCATGTAAAAACATGGCTGCCCATGTTTTCATCGAATTTTTTAACATACCCCATGTAATCATCTCCACTCAGTTAAAACCAAACTTGCCTCCACTGCTGCAACTTGTGCCTCCGCATAATCGAATTCAAGAATAACTGCCAAAGAATGCAGGACAAAAAAATACTTATTGGTTAGCTGTTACCACCAATTTTTCTCCTGACATATAATCTGCTTATTGAGGATGAAAAACAGGATGAAAAACAGTTGTTCAAAGTTTAACACAAGGGCCTTACACTATACACCCTGTTTTTGGTTGGAGCATTTTGTCGAACACTTTGAAGGCATTAATCCTGGAATTCTGCATAACACAACAAATGTTAATGGGGATGAGATTGGATTTGAGCATTGATCATGAGATTTGAGCAGCAGTCGAAAAATTACAAAATAGTGTGCCAAAAAATTCGAAGTAAACATGAAAATGAACCGGAGGAAACGAAGGTTGAGATAACCGGAAGAGATGAATCAAGATGAAGTAGACATGGAGATGAAGGGAATATGAAACAATAATTTAACCTGATTAGCTCTTTCGTACCATGCCTGCTTGTTGTTTTCCTCTAATGTGAATAAATGCCATCCTTATCGTATGAGTCAAGGGCCATGGCTGCCATGAGCAAGAGGTGAAGCACACATGAAACAAAAATAAAGTAACCGCATGAGATTTTTGCTCAGTAAAAAATCTCTATATTTAATTATTAATTTTGAAATATTTAATGAGGATTTATGAGTGATTGACATGTTAGCTTTGTAGGGTTAGGATGAATGTGGGAGCTCCATTTCATTTTGTTTTAATATATATATATATATATATAGATGATGTCTTTTAATTTCGGTTGTTACTTTCTAGAGCTTATAATAATGCATCTAATTTAATATTATCGAGCAATATAAAAGAGCATTTTGTCAAATCCTCATTCATCTCAGTTCACAATTTTTGGTCGAACATTAACCTTCTTTTAGGAATATTTCATTTAATTGCTATAATTTTTTTTTAATGTAATGCAGTCCACATTGTAGTACTCACATATATTATGGTTTGGTCAAACAATTCTATTTAAAATTCTCGCCAAATATATGTCTACTCTTAAAACTAAAAAACCTTACAATTCATTTTTTTCCCTGTAATACAATCCACATTAGCTTCTTATGATTGAACCCTTTTCCTCCATGCGTATTGCGGAGCCACAACCTCTAGTATTTAGTATGATACGAACGTACAAATGATGAACATTTTGTAGTAAATTGGAGAACATTTATTAGTAATTTTTATGAATATATTTTGATGACCATCAGGCGTTTGTCCGTTTGCAACGTAAAACTTGTTCATACCTGAATTGTCCTCTTTCTCAACAACACCCAAAATAAAAGTTTGTCAACTCGGACATAATGTGGGGCAGAGGATTCGACATTAAGAGAGAGCATCAGAATTGCAAAGAGCATGAAAGCTATCAAGCGCTTGTTCAAAAGCAAGGCCAACAGGAACAATACAACTGTTCGACAAAATTCGGGCTTGAAGCGAGCTTATTTGAAGGCGGGAAAGAAGAAAAACATAATGGAAAGATCACCCGCCAAGTAGACACCAAGGCCGCCAACTTAATAGGAAGAGTGACAAGCTGCCACTGCTAGTCCCCAAAACCAGGCCAGAAGTCGTAACAATTTTCTCCAAGGAGATGGGCAAAGCATATTCAAACTGAACCTGAGCATCAATAAAATACACAGAGAAACAAGTTCACAAATCATAATATAATCTCACAACACCAACACAATTATGAAGAAGAAGAAGAAGAAGAAGCTCACATTGAGGATCAATATGTTTGCTAACTGTATTAGAAACCAAGGTTAAATCACGGCAAAATCCCAAATACATACTCATGGGCCCACCAAGAAGTTTAACTCCCACTCTCCCACACATGAACGAGATAGGCGGGAAAACCCCAAGTCTCCTTACTTATAGGATCCCCAATGGGCAAAAAATGTTTTGTCTTATCCATATTACGAAACAAACCACAAGCATTCATCTTCGATACTTCATCTGTTCCAAAAAGAATGTCATTCTAGCTATTTTGACAAGTTTTTTTCCAATAATATCCCTATTAATTTCACATTTTTTAAGAGATTAATATAGACTTTGTATTTGTTCAATGAATAAGGATGTGTTGATTGAGGGTATTTTTGTTCGACTTTTATTTTCTTAATAGTTGTACAATGACCTAGAATGACATTATTTTTGGAACGGAAGGAGTAATGTCTAAAGCCTTGACAACCATTAGAGTATCCCCAACAATAGTACAAATATCATGTCTCAAGGGCGAGTGTCATTATTAAGCGGCATGAAACACATAAACAAAACTTTGATGTCGACGATAAAATGTTCATCCCTCAATTTCGTTTTGCATTAGAAAAAGTTAGGGGAGTGACAGATGCACCCTAAAGGTGATTTACCATTTATCTCTCATTAGTTATTGTAGTATTTATTATAAACCTTATACCTTTTAAAAATAGATAAACCCTTCACCATAAAATATATGACCAATCACAATCACATAACTGATGAAGGTGTTTCATCCTTGGTGAACCAAACATTTCCCGAAAGTGATGTGCCCTTGCCTAGCTCCAGGACTAGTCATGTAATCCATCCTAGGCTCACTCAACACAAGAGACGCATCCTTGCTCAAAGGATAAGCATTTGGCGCAAATGGTGAATCCAATTAATTATAACAAAAGTACGAGAAAATAAGATGTTCTTTTAATTAAAAGACAAAGATGAGCTATCGAGAACGATCTCCTAAAACACTAAGAGAATTAGGAGAGAGTCGATAATAAAAGTGATAATGAAAAGCGTACATGAGTATGTACTAATTTGTGTAAGATTTAAATTATAATAAACTATTTGGAAACAGTTTTAAAAACGTGTAAATAATGGAAAACTCTTTTAGAATCTGAGAGTTTCTCTTTTTATTCTCAATGGAGGAGTAGTTGACGAGTTCCGCCAGAGGTTCTGAGTAATTTTCTAAAAGTCTCAAAGTGTCAAGACACAAAAAACTATAACACTTAGAAGTTTGTGAGTATCATAGCTACGAATAGGATAATTTTGATGGGATATATTGTAGGGTAGAGCATCGGTTCAAATCCGGACCTGATCGACCCGGACCGGTTTGGACCAGATTTATTATTATTTGAATTATAAATTATTAATTTTATAATTTAAAGTTTATTTATGAATATATTGAAATATATTAGTATAGAAATATAAAATTTTATTAAAAATATTCAAAATTTAGCTATAATATTCAATATAAGTATTTATATTATAAAAATAAAAAAATAAAAAAATCAGGTCCAGGTCGGAGTTTAGATCCGAATTTCCAAAATCTTTAGACCGGAGACCGGACCGAATTACACGGTCTAAAAAATCGGATAAACCCGGTTTATGCTCATCCCTACTACTAGTATCGAGAATATTTTTGGTTTGTGGATTTATGATATACAGTAGTTGGAAATTGGTCAACAGAGTTTTGGGTGGTGGGTGAAGTCTGGGCTGTAAGTGTGTTGCCTTCCACGTTTTGTGAGATCGAAATCGAAGCCCTCTCTTCTCTTCTCTTCTCTCCTCTCTCCCAATCGCCGCTTCTCTAAAATGGCACGCCGCCGTGTGCTTCTCAAGGTCATCATCCTCGGCGACAGCGGGTTCGATTTTCCCCCTTTTCTCCTTCCCTTCTTTAGATTCCTGTTTTTCTGACTTCTGACAATCATCAATTCAACAGGGTTGGAAAGACGTCTCTCATGAATCAGTATCCTCTAAATAAACAAAACTGTCTAATTTCTCTTTCGCATGTCAATTTTCCCTTTCAGTCATTCAGTTTTGCCTTGATCACTAACTTAGGTTTGTCAATAAGAAGTTCACGAATCAGTATAAAGCTACAATTGGAGCTGATTTCTTGACCAAGGAGATCCAGTTTGAAGATAGACTTTTCACCTTACAGGTACTGAACAATCAATACTTTACATCTAATATTCGTCTATGATCCTAGGTACAGAATGGATTTATCGGATCTTCTAGTTTGGTACTTTTGCTTGAATTTATGATAACTAATTGTATATGATAAATGACTATCCAGCTGGTGTGGTTGATTAAGGGAGATCTAGGTCAGTCCTATGTTCTAAATAGGGTCTAGATTAGAATTGTTCTCTATATCTGGGTTATGCAAATTCCAATTCATATTTGACCGAGAAATCCATAATAGTTGCATACTTGCATATTCAAACCTGTTATCTAGATCAATCTTGGAGTGGACATGTGCAGATTGTGTTTCTCAGTTTCTGATTTACCAATACAAAGTTTAATCTGGTGATGATTCTAAGATTTTCTCTTGCTGCTGTAGATCAAATAAAGAGTTTATTGAATGATTGCTGAGGACTTTAATTTGTCAGTGCTAACATGGTGGTAATGAGCACCTAAAGTTTGCAAGTACTTTTGGGAAGAGTTGAAATGATTCTCATTGCTCAAAATAACGTGAACACTTTGGTCTTAAGTTATACCCGGGATTACGAATCCATGCATCAGTGTTATGTTTGCTCACCAATATCTGTAGTCGAGTTGACTGCGTTACATAGCTCATTCATAGAAGAAAATTTGAACCCTGAAACACTTCGGGTCTAGTTTAGAATTTAGCCAACAAGGCTAGATTAAAAAAGGAAGAAGAAGAAGAAACTAACTACCTGTCACACTTAATCTATCACATTTGTTGGAGTTCTGTTTGTCTCTATGAGATAGCAGTTGGCATTCCTTGCTATGCAGCTTTTAACATAATTAATATTAATGAAAATGCTGCTGTGTGTATATGGTCATTTCAGATTTGGGACACAGCAGGTCAAGAAAGATTCCAAAGCCTTGGAGTTGCATTTTACCGTGGTGCGGACATTTGTGTTATAGTGTATGATGTGAACACAATGAAATCCTTTGAGAACCTAAATCGTTGGAGGGAGGAATTTCTTCTACAGGTATAACTGTATTCATGGGTTTTCTCTTGGCTTCAGATTCTAAAGACAATGAAATAAGATTTATACTTGTTATATTTGATAGGCTGGCCCTTCAGATGCCGAGAACTTCCCATTTATTGTCCTTGGAAACAAGATTGATGTTGACAATGGGAATAGTAGAGTGGTAAGTATCATATTTTTAATTTGCTATTCTTTCCTTAAATTACGTTGCCTCGGAAATGTTAAAACTGCATAGATTATTTGTATGAAGAACTTGTATAGATTAGGAAAATATTGCATTTTGTCTCCCTTATAGTTTGAACTGTCATTGTGTATTGTATTTCAGTATCCTGCTTGACTTGCTATGTCTCTTTTGCTAAAGATACTTCCATTTCCTCCATTTTTATCATCTGGTTTTAAGATTTTTTGGCACCCAGGTTTCAGAAAAGAAGGCTAAAGCATGGTGTGCCAGTAAGAACATTCCGTACTTTGAAACCTCTGCCAAAGACGGGACGAACGTTGAAGCTGCCTTTCAGTTGATAGCCAAGAATGCTATCCAAAACGAACCCGAGGAAGAAATGTAAGTATTGCTCAAAAGATCTCTTTGATGTTCTGAATATCTTTTCTTCTGTTCTATCAGGTGTTTTGTTACACCACACATTCTTCTCCTAAACATTCTTCATTGAAATAACTAGTGCTTTGCTTTGTACTTGTATCAGTTGTTTGATTGAATTTGCTCTGATCTAATTTATGTTGGTTGTTTTTATATTCCACATGAAATGGTGAAGATATCTTCCTGACACCGTTGATGTTGCTGGTGGTGCACGTCCCCAAAGAACCTCAGGCTGTGAGTGTTGAAGAAGTATTTGCTTGTTTGAAAACTGTCCTTTCTTTGTATGTTTTTTTTTCATTGTGCAGTAGAGTTTAGAAAGAAATAATGGAGAACTGACGTGTGATACAACATCATGGAAATTCGTATGTATTTTGGCTCATTGTTTCTACTTACTCATCTTAATGCAATACGTTTAAGGTTTATGTTTTAGTGTTTGCTATTTAACACAAAATTAACTCTTTTTCAACCCAAATTTCGATATAGCATTCAGAGAACATGTTTATAAATTCAACTTGGGAGTAGATGACTACAGAGAAGTAGAGAACATTGTTTTTACAGTCGAGTATGTATTACAACTACTCCCGACTTTCTTAGGATCATCTAGCTGGATGGTCGGGAGTTGTCATTTGATGACAGATGAAACTCTAGTTCTTGCATTTTTTTTAACAAAAACTTAGGGACATACTGAAGTCACGAGAAAACAATTGTTTAAACCAAGTTTAAATGCTGAACGAATTTCGTTGATCTATAACATGATGTGGTCTATAAGACAGTTTTCAGAGCTTAATACCAACGTTAGCACCAGGTTTCGGTTCAACTATTTCTGCTAATTCCTTCAAAAAAATTTACCTGATCTTTCTGCCAACTCTACATTTCCATAACAATGCAAAAGCTTTCGCTCTGTCCCCTCTTGTTTAACTATTTTACAAAAAAAAATTGCTCCAACAATCTTCAGTTGGAATATCTACCAGAGTTGGAACCTTTCTTTTTCTTTCGACGCTTTTGTCTGATTCTCCAAAAGCTCAACAAGAGAACAAGACCTAATACAAATTTCAGAACAAAGAGTTAAGAATTTGTACACATTCATTCAAAAATGCAAAACCATCTGCAAGGTACTAACCACAAACTGCAATGACACCAGGAACAAACCATTGTCCAGCTACCGGCATTTCGAGCTGCATCAACAAAAACTACACAAGCTCAATAATTATCTCCATATATCAATTAAACATAATAAGAGAAATGTTTGGCATGTTCTTACATCATCGCCAAATAGAAGACCCCAGTACTTATTACTCACATAATCCGACTTGTCCTGTGATGTCATATTGACAGTATTATCATTCGAAGAATCAAGAGTGGCATTTGCACCTCTACCTTCATCAATCACTGGATATCCTGGCAATCTTCTGTTTCTACCCCTAACTTGCACGTTATAGCCTTTGGTCCCGTATAACTCGAACCTCGAATCACTCATGCAGACAATTTCCTTCCCCACAACAGCAGAGTAAGTTGAAAAGTTGACATCTGTCCTACGAGATGGCAGTAGCTTGCCTTCTACATTTAAAGGTTTGCTAAGTCTAATGGAGTCTGAAAAGAGTACTGGGTCTTTAACATTCATTGTAGTGAATGCCAACATTTTTTTGAGAAGCCAGAAGCAGTTGGTAACCATATGGCTGCTATCCAAGCAATTCGAATCTCCATAAACTGATATGCGGCCTTTGCCCGACTCCAGAAAACCAAGGATAGAGGAATCTTCCTGTAGAAAGTACACGTCAGAGAATTATCCCATACATTTTTCCCAATAATTCATTATAGTTATAATAAGTAAAAAAGTTGGCACCAAGCGCTCCCTGTATAAAGGTAAGCACCACCCAAAAACAGAAGTTTCAATGCTTCTTTCCTTTGATTTTCTATTTTTCATAATATAGCAGTGAATTGGATCGTTCTGGAATTGATGGAAAAAGAATAGGGAAGACATGTACCTTTGTAACAGCAGAATTAAGTATATTCTGTGCGGATGAAGTTTCTGGAGAATAGAGGTATGGAAAGCTGTGGACATAGCCACCATTTGGAAACTTCAGAATATTTGTTCCAGATGCATATCGTATATGCTCACCATCAATGGTAAAATCACCATTAAGAATCTGATCACCAAAGGCAATCCCAAACGGTGCAAGGAGATCATTCAAGGCTGGAACATTTGCACCACCTGTAACCGGAGTCCACCAGCTTCTTGTGTTATCATCAAAAAACCTCATTTTTATCATTGTGTCAACATTATACCAGTCAGCAAATACAATCAATCCCATTCCAGTATTCACAACATCATCTTTCAATTTTTCTATTTCCTCTTCAAAGTATTCCTCTTCAAGATCCACTAACAGAAGTGTACCGTATTGGCGAGCATCAAAACACGTAAGTGGAGAACCTAGTGTCTCAATATAGTATCCAGCATCCCGTAACATGTTAAACATAGTATGGAAATTAGTGTGGAGGTGATCCCCGTGCCAGTCAAGGATATCATTGCGGACATCCAAAGAATCTCTAGGGATATAACCAGGTGGATATTTAATACTGTGAAATTGATCCCACAAGATTCGTTTTGACCTTGGAGGAGTTGGCGCCACTTTCAACCGCAACTGAAGAACGCAAGTGCTCGTTCGTAATGCTTTCTCCCCTGATGCAGGTGGACTATACACTTTAACAGTAACATTCCCTTCAATCAACCCAGAAAATTGAGCACCTTCTTCTTTAATTTGCATGTGGATTGCTAGATAACCAGTCCATGGCCAGATTACTTCTGAATGAGTAAAGTGGATACTGAGGAGATTTCCTTCTTCGGTTGAAGGTTGCCAAATTGGAGGGCCGTCAAGATAGCCAACGACCCCCATCCCGTTCAGAATGGTAGCATTAAATATAACAGGCATAGCCCCAGCATAGAGTGGCTGGTAACAGAAAGGCCAAGTGTATGGACAATCCATTAAATCTAGGAGATCGGGAAAGATAGTTGCTCGTGGGTGATAGTTCTTTAATAACTCGTATGATTCTAACCTGACAAAGTTGCCAGAAATTAGATTAACACAACCCCTTTTTTGGGGAGAAAGATTGACACAATCACTTAAACGACAAGGAGAATATAAATTAACATTACAACTAACAATGACATTTATAATACAGGTAATATTTTGCTCGTAACAGAATGGTAAAACTTACAGGTCAACTCTACCAGCACCTTGTTCATACATGTGTGGCCCAGAAAGCTTGGCTGCACCTTCTACTAAAGCTTGCTTCATGCTTGCTGGATTTAGAATATGTTTTCTATTGCTCTCTGGGACTACACTGACAAGAAGGCACACTATACCAGCAACAACGGGGCTCGCCACACTAGTACCAGATAATGTTTTACAGCCTATACTGATCTTTGAACCCATAATGTCACGTCCATATGCTACTATATCTGGCTTCACACGACCATAACTGCACATAGATCAATAACAAATAAGAAATTCAAACAAGATGCTATAAAGCAAATTATGGCTGTTACAGACTCTGTTTTCCCTCAAATTTGTGTCCGTCGGTGATAATTAAAACAAGGTTGATAAGATACATCAGCTATTAGCTTCTTATAGCATATATAGTCAGTAACTCTCATTGTACGGTTCTTGCAAAAATGATCTATAAGAATCATGATCATGTAAGATATATTGCATAGGATCAGAAGCTAACCTAATACTCACTAATGGAACATGCTTCAATTTTCTTCAGAGATATTAGATAGTTTGCTCAATTAGAATAATGTATGTTAATGATGTGATCATCTCTACGAACTCACACTTTACACCAGACTGTGTTTTTTCCAAGATACGGTTCAAAATATGACAATAACAATGATTATTTAAGATTAAACAAAAATATCATTTGGAATTACCCATGTGGAATCTCCCAAGTACTCATGCCACGCGAGGAAAATGATGCAATATTATCACTGTAATCTATACCCCCAACTCCTATGACATCACTTTGATCTGCAGGGTTATTCAGAGTTCCATAAAGAGGCCCATCATTTCCAATTGCTGAGACCATGATTATATTATTTGCAGTCAGTTCCCAAACCTGAATAAAACATATTAAATCCTTCAGTATTATTATATAACAAGGAGTCAAAGAAATTTTGTTCCATTAGAAGGAAATACAGATAATATGGACTTGAAAGTGTTCCTAAAACTGCCAAGAAAAAGGTCCTAATGGTTCCACAATACCACCAAGAGAAGATATTTTCCTTTATAGCCTGAAAATTTAGGACAAAAATGACTCAAGTAAACCACACTAGACATAACTGAGGTAGGATTGAGAATCACAAATCAGATCTGACATAAACATATTATTTGAAATGCGAAAAATATGAACTTCACTGGATTATAGATGTTTGATCAATTACAGAGAAAGAGTTCCTAAAGATTCCAAGAAAAAGGTCCTAATGGTTCACAATACCATCAAGATAGGATATTTTCCTTTATAGCCTGAAACGCTAGAACGCCAAAAATGACTTAAGTATATACTACACTAGACATAACTGAGGTAGAATTGAGAATCACAAACCAGGTCAGACATAAATTTTTATTTGAAATACGAAAAGTCGAAAAATATCAACTTCACTGGATTATAGATGTTTGAATCACATACGCAAGCAGCCAAACAAGAGAACAAATGTGGAAATAAGATTCGCATCAGAGAGCAGAGTTGCAATATTTAGTATTTAAACTCATCTTTTGTATATAAAATCAAGCCAGAGTATAGCTCTTGTCACTTGTCAGAAGGGAAACCTGTTCTACAAGTGAAGTACCAGATGGAAAGGACAGACATACCTTCTCCACAAAAGGAAGATCTAGATGATCGGGTCCGCCAATGCTCAGATTTAGTACATCCATGTTGGTTGCAATGGCATAGTTGAATGCATCTAGGAACCATGATGTATATGATACCTGCAATTAGCTGAATACAAAATTTTCATAACCTACCAAAAGCAAAATAATCTCAACTAAATGTCAGAGAAACAGATAAAGACTGATACATACAGATCCCAAGCCATTCAAATACTATAATGAGCACATTGTAAGGGACAAAAGAAAAAATGGCAAATCTGTTAATAAACAAGAGATTTTCTTGTTTCAATATTCTCTATGCCTCAGTTATATTATTAAAAGGAAGTGACGTATTCTGCTTTCCTGTTATATTTTATAAAGAAGTGAAGTATTTTGCTTTCCTCTTCACATAATTTCAAGTATAATTGGCAGAATCACGGTACATTATTACAGTTAAAGTTGCACACACTGGCCTATTATATCAGATAAATTCAGTGGTAGCTGAGTCAAACCTTAAGCATATAGGCGGTGAAAAAGAATGGTATAACAACATAACCACATGCATTAACCCGTCTTTCAAGGTGCAATTCTGTAAACTTCAAATTCATAAAATGCATTTGTGCAAGATCTAATAACAGTTATCATGAATAAAGATTAGTGTAATATTCAACTTTTCACAAGGCGATATAAAAAGGAGAAAAATCCATTACCTGCGCATCAGTAAAGACACGGAAAGCATAGATCTCAGTATCTGGAGCAAAACCACGACACTCAGAATCTTGACTAGAAATAACTCCCGCCACAAATGTTCCGTGACCAAGATTGTCATTCAGCGTATTTTCATTAGTCCAATTTGTACGCTCCTGATTGAAATTCCAACATTAAATTGCACGACATACTACACGAAGACAAAAAATTCAAATGTTCTCAAGCAATAATAAGTTTGCAGCAGATCAAATACCTTAATGTTCCGAAAATGTGGATGATTTGCTCGAATTCCAGTATCAAATATGGCCATTTTAACCTTCGCGCCAGTGTAACCCTTAGCCCAAAGGACATCAGCTCCAAATAAGGAAGTAACTTGAGACCTCTGCATGAGTTAGCAAACACTATAGCAACTGGAAAACAGTCAATTGCAGTAAACAAAGACCTAATGTCACCTTCATCATCAGATGTCGGCCCCAGCTGATGGTATCATTACTCTCCATGATAGGAGGATCCGCCTCAAAAGACATCCGCGTGAATAACTTCCCCGGCCGTTTCTTGCCATCGCAAAACGCACCTCCACTGTCCGGACTAACCGATTTCTCCTCAAACAAGCTCCTGGTATAGCTCATATCAACCGAAACGTCCTTGACTAACCCTAACCTCTGGATCTCTCCGATGACCGTATCCCTAGCCGATTCATCGATCGACACAAGGCCGAAATCGGTCGGGTAGTTGGAAGCAGGATTGTTGCGGTGGATCCAATCCCATCCGTCGAATCTAGCCTTTTCTTGAAGATATAGGAGATGATCTGCGGCATGCCTGTAGTCTGAAAATCGAACGATGTAGCTCCTCCGAGGTGGCGCGGTAGTGGCTAGGGTTAGGGTTTGAGCGTGGAAAGGGGGAATAGAGAGAGAGAAGGTGAAAAGGAAGAGTAGGAGAGGGGGAATAAGGGAGGTTTGAGAGGTGATCATGGCGAGAGGGAAGGAGGAGGAGGATCTGGTTGATGGTGGAAGACGATTGATTTGGCGGGAAAACTCGAACATGGACACGGAAATGGAGAATGAGAGGAGAGCGACTGAGTGTGAGTGTAGTGGTCTTGACTTCCTCTGCAATGAATCTCACTTCTCTTCTCCCTCTTTCTGTAATAAGCTCTCACTTTCCTATCGAGTTCCTTGTACAAATTTTCCTACTCTTAAAAAACGAAAATCTCACTTCTCTTTTTATATTTTCTAATTTTATTAGGCAGTGGGGGCAAAACCGAGAGACGATCAACCTCAAAGAAAGAAATAACACAAGTTCAGATAGAGGATTCAAACAAGCAAAAGGCAGAACATTAGTAAACGAAAGCTGAGCAATATGGTGGGCAACAGTGTTGTTGTTCCGGATGACATGTTGGATTACGAGCCGGCCTCGGTAGTCGTTAATAAGCCTCCAGCAGAGATCAATGAGATAATAGTCTGGATGGCTTCCAAGCAGTCGCTCTCAAGAATGAGATTGGGGTGGGACGGCGAGGAAGCAATCTTCAGACCATGAGCAATAACAAGTAGTTCAGCAGTGATTGTTGTGCAGCCGCAACAAGAGAAGGTGAAGGCTGAGACAAAGGACCCGTCATCACATCCGAATAAGCCACCACCACCAACAAGTCTCGGGTTGCCACGAGAGGCGTCATCTACGTTGAGCTTCTGCCAGCCTAAGGGAGGTAAGGACCAAGAGGTCGGTCGAGGGCAGGTGACAAATGGAGGAGGGGGAGAGGTGCTTGGGTCATGACGAGGCGAATTTGTCGTGTGCCAAGTCAAGTAATTCTAACATGCAAACTAAGTAATATAGTGCGCAAGTAAGGGTCGAATCCCAAGAGAATCAGTTTATCAAATTCTTAAGTTATCACAATGACTAACCAATAAACGTAACCAAAGGGGTTTTTTTGTGGTTTTGATACGAAGTATCGAATGTCAACTTGGTTATAACAAGATTAAGCGAAGTGTTCCACTTAGCGATTATCCACAATTAGATTAACAAGTTGATCTTAGAATCCTTTTTATCCCTATGTCAAGTTC
Source organism: Oxyria digyna (assembly GCA_029168935.1). Classification (NCBI taxonomy): domain Eukaryota; kingdom Viridiplantae; phylum Streptophyta; class Magnoliopsida; order Caryophyllales; family Polygonaceae; genus Oxyria; species Oxyria digyna. The sequence continues at coordinate 4,034,820 of JAPVLV010000017.1, forward strand.
TCAAGTGATCGTTCTAATTCCTGTTCTTGAATAGTTATTAGTCCAACTAGTCCTAATAACCCTTACCCGATTATAACCTTGAAACTATCAAAGTTCATTAACAAGGTAGCAATGCATTCAGGAATAGATAGATACATGCAATATCATGGACAACTAGTCGGATACTCGACATGTACTCAACTCTCTTCTCTAATAACAATCACAACTAGTTCATGCAAATAGATTGTGCTACACAACAAGTATGATAATTCAACTAGAAGTATCAAACTCTAGCAATATGAACAAGACACAACTAACTTAGGTGATCAATCTAAAGTAGTAAATCTAGTTCATGGACAATACAAACAAGAGAGTTGAGACAATCAAAGAGTTAGACAAAGGGAAAGGATAAACTCACAACTTGTTGAATCCAAAAGCTTCAAACGCCAAGTGAAACAAAGAACTTTAGCAACTCATAAGTTTGTGAAATACTCTCCAAAAACTTAAGCAAAACAAAGATTAGATGATCAAGAATGATCCTCCACCACCTAAATAGTATCAGCTCATGTAACAACCGAAATAAGGTACTAAAAACGTATAGAAAGTTACAGAATTAAACACAAGTTACTTCAAATGGCAAAGACATCAATTTGATTCTTCTGTCGAGGAACCGCACCCGCGGGTTGAGAGCCGCGGGCGCGGTTTGGGATTCTTCAGATTCTCAGGATGGCAGAGAGCCGCGGGCGCGGTTTGGTACCCGCGGGCGCGGCTTGAGCTTTCTCGAAAACCTTGGCTGAAGGTGAAACCCGTGGGTGCGGCTTGAGACCTGCAGGTGCGGTTTGTTGTCTGAGGTAGCAGCTACTGATTTTCTTCAATTCTTCGTCTTCGTCTTCGTCTTCGTCTTCAACAGCTTCTTCCTTATGCTTCAATGCTTCCAATGCTTCGTATCATCTCTTGGAATCTTGTATGTAAATCTTCTCTCGAACAGCTCCATGATACAGATTACATAGAAACAAATAACATAATCCTATACAAAACTAGCTAATAATCCATAGTTGCGGTATGTAAAACACCGCTTATCAAACTCCCCCATACTTAGACCTTGCTCGTCCCCGAGTAAGGTAAAAGAAACTTACTCTTTTACAATAATCACTCAAAGATCTCAGGAAGTATGAAAAAGAAAGAAACTACAAATCACTAACACATTTAGTATACAAACAATATGATGAGAAAGAAATCTATCAATTTGGTCTTCCATAGTGGTTAACATGAAAAAAAAATTTGTCCTAAGACACTCATTTTGCCTAGGCGCCTCGAAAGGTTTTCACCTAGCCACTCATTTCATTTTCAATCTCACCATTCCTTACCGCCCTCAAGTCCTTTTTTGTCAAGCCTAATGCAAGCCGAACTACCCGCTTATTGCATGGATTTTTCCATCCCAGGATTTTTATTTGCCTTTTTTCGTATTTTTGTGGCTTTTTCTGTTTTTAATTCCATGCAAAGTACAAACCAAATTAAATAAAACCGAAGGGAAATAACAAGGAAATGAAACTACTCTAGGATAAGCAATGAACTAATTTCCCTCCCCCATACTTGAAGTGCACAATGCCCTCAGTGTGTAAGACATAGAAAAATAATGAGGAAGAGAGAAAGAAGCTCACTGATCCGGGTCATCCCGGTTTGGATAGTCGGGCCAACGAGCCTGCATGTCGAGCCGTAAGTCATCCACCGACTGCTGCAGCCGCTCAACATTTTGGTTCACCGTCTGAACCGACTGGTAGACAAACTCAATCCGCTCGAAAAGACGCTGCTCCCAAGGTATGTCAGCAGGAGCTGCAGAAGATGAGCCTTCGCCCCATTGGCTCCTAGGCTGAAATCTAGGGGCCGGCTCCTGGAAGTCATTATCATCCTCATCAACAATATCCATGGACTGCTGATCCGGCTGCTGAACCGGCTCCCGGATGCTAATCCCACCTCGAGCTCGTCGTCGAGCAGCTGCACGAGGGGGAGCGGGCGCAGGGTTGATCCTGAAAGTATGCGCTGGCCCATAAGCAAAGTCCTCTGTGAGAGCAATCTCGGGAGGACCGATCCAAACCCACATACGCTCGTCCTCATTGACTGGAACAGACTTGAGCCACCGAAGTCGAGTTTGCAGAAATGTGGCATCCAGCAAATAGGGACCCATTGAGGGGTCCGGACTACCTATGCAGTCAAGGGTCTCCCAGTCGGGGACGACAACCTCTAAGATGAGGGTGCTCATGCCACCCAAAGCAATTTGACCCCTTGGTTTCGAGCGGGCTGTCTTGCAGGAGTGAACAAATAGTGAGAGCCAATCCGGAATCACCTGACATTCCGGCATAGGAGCGTATAGATACTTCAGCTGGTAGGCAGGCACCTTGTTCACTTCAGAAAGCCCAAAGAAGGCCATAGAGAGAGCCCGCTGTGTCAGGCGGAGACATGGATGGGACATCTTTGCATTATAATCATTACCATGGGTATCCCGAACTTGTCCCGTCCATGTGTACCAGACCTGTGTAGGGCTGTCACCAACTATAGTATCATAATCTGCAGAGGGAACCTGAGAGATTCCCAAGATGTGGCGCAGCTGTTCAGCCTGAACCGTAAAGGATCGTCCATTGTAAATGAACTGGATGGCCGAGATGAAGGTGGTCTCCGAGACGGTCTTGGACTTGAGGCTCGCCAGAAACTGATAGGTAGCCTCGGCATGAGTGGGAGCTGACCTGAACAAGAAACCATGCAACCCTGCGTGCTCAAGCATGGCCTCAGTGCATGCAGTCATACCCAAATCATCGAGCGTACGTCGATGGAAAAACCTCGTGGCTATACACTGCTTAGCCCTTAAAAAGGCTAAGTTTGCCTGAACCTGTTGTTGCCACAAATCATTTTTGTGGCCTCGAGACGTCCCTGCTGCAGCCATCAAATGTATACACAAACCAAATGCTACCACAAATCCGCACACACAAAAATACCAAGCAGCAGCAACACAATAGCAAAAGCCCTCCCCGAGGCGTAAGGAAATCAACAACGATGAGTGCGGTTGTCAGAAAAACTTATTGAAATCAGTAAACAATGGACGACAGAGACAAAAGCCGCGGGCGCGGGTTTGGAGCCGCGGGTGCGGTTTTTGCTTTTGTCTGATTTCTGGCGAGGAGGGAGCCGCTGGCGCGGTTTTGGAGCCGCGGGTGCGTTTTCTACGAGCTGGAGAATTTCTTGGCAGGGCGAGGCCGCGGGTGCGGGTTTTTAGCCGCGGGTGCGGTTTCGTCGAGACAGAGAACTTCTGGGCAGGGCGAGGTAGCGGGCGCGGGTTTTTGAGCCGCGGTTGCGGTTGGATTCCGGCGCGGGTGCGGCTGTGGAGGAGGACTTGGTGGGAGGGTGTTGGTGTTGGGAAAGAGAAGTGGAAGGTAGGGTATGTGGGAGGTGGGAGAGTTTTATGTGGTGGGAGGTAGAGAATGAAATTTGATGTGGAGAAGGGTAGAAGATGAAATTCGATATGGAGAAGGGTAGAAGATGAACCGTCAATTCCTTTTTCTATTATTACGGTTTTTTTTTTTTTTTTTCGATAAACGAAAAGAAGAACCGTCAATTCCTTTAGTAGCCAATGACCATCGTCTTCTCGTCTTGAATTCCTAGAAAATAGAAAACAAAACAATTAAAAAGAAAATGAAATTTAAGGGAAAAGAAGAATACCCTGGGTTGCCTCCCAAGCAGCGCCTTGGTTAGAGTCGTGGCTCGACTTGGTTTCCCGTCTTCAATTTTCAAAAGTTGGCTCTTCTAGAGCCATTTCATCGAAAGACACTTTGGTGAATCCCTCATGGTAAGGTTTTAACCTTTGATCATTCACCTTGAAGACGTTGTGGTTGTCCTTGTCAAACAACTCCACGGCGCCATGAGGAAAGACGCGAGCAACAACATACGGGCCATTCCACCGGGATCGCAACTTACCCGGAAAAAGTTGAAGACGAGATTGGTAGAGCAAGACCTTGTCTCCCACCTTGAAATCTTTCCTCAAGATGTTCTTGTCATGCCAAGCGTTCGTCTTTTCCTTATAGATCACCGCATTCTCATACGCATCCCGGCGTATCTCTTCAAGCTCTTGGATTTGCAACCTCCTAAAGTCGCCTACCTGATCCAACTCCATGTTGCATTTTTGCACCGCCCACCACGCCTTGTGCTTTAACTCCACCGGAAGGTGACAAGCCTTCCCAAACACAAGTCGATATGGGGACATTCCTATTGGAGTTTTGTAGGCGGTCCTATACGCCCAAAGTGCATCATCCAACCTTAGACTCCAATCCTTTCGATTAGGAGCCACCGTCTTTTCCAGAATCCCCTTGATTTGCCTATTGGACACCTCAGCTTGTCCATTGGATTGGGGGTGATAAGCAGTTGAGACTCGTTGAGTGACATGATACTTCTTTAAAAGTGCACTCACCGTCTTGTTGCAAAAGTGCGTACCTTGGTCACTTATAAGAGCCTTTGGAATCCCAAAACGAGAAAAGATATTCTCCTTCAAGAAATCTGCTACCACTCGGGAATCATCAGTTCTGGTGGCCTTCGCTTCCACCCATTTGGAAACGTAGTCCACCGCAAGTAAAATGTATAAATTCCCAAACGAACTAGGAAAGGGTCCCATGAAATCAATACCCCAAACATCAAAAATCTCACAAAAGACTAATGGTGTTTGTGGCATCTCATTTCGTTTAGAAATTTTCCCGACCCTTTGGCATCGGTCGCAAGCTTTGCAAAAGGCAAACGCATCCCGAAAGATGTGTGGCCAATAGAAGCCGGCGTCCAATACCTTCCTAGCCGTTTTATTAGCCCCAAAATGCCCCCCACATGCATGAGAATGACAAAAAGTAAGGACAGACTGTACCTCGTTATCCGGGAGGCATCGTCGGATTACCTTGTCAACACAATGTCTCCAAAGGTAGGGGTCATCCCAAACGTAGAAACGCGATTCCCGCTTGATCCTATCTTTTTTTGCTTTTGTGTAGTTCGGCGGGAATTCTTCGCGAACCAGGTAGTTCACGATGTCGGCAAACCATGGTTTGAAAGACCGGAGGGCGAAAAGCTTGTATTCGGGGTCAATTTCCGCAAATTCTGTATAATCTGCTGCTGTCAGAAAACCGCGATCGCGGTTATTGAGACGCGGTCGCGACTCTCCTTGCAGTGAGACTTCTGGCAAACACAAACCGCGGGCGCGGGTTTCGAGCCGCGGGCGATGTTCGCCCTTTTCCGAAAATGCTTGAGAGCACAAACCGCGGGCGCGGTTTCCGGGCCGCGGGTGCGGGTTTTTCTCAGCAGAAGCAGAATTTACAGAATAAATTTGATACAAGTTTTCATCCGGGAATGTACCTTGAATTTGAACCTGTAATTTACCGTCCTCTTGCACAATCCGGCTCAAATGATTAGCTACGGAGTTTTCGACTCCCTTCTTGTCCCGGATTTCCACATTGAACTCGCTTAAGAGCAAAACCCATCGAATGAGTCTTGGCTTTGATTCCTTCTTCGTCATGAGATAACGAAGAGCAGCGTGGTCCGTGTGGATAATCACCTTCGTGCCCAAAAGATATTGCCTAAACTTTTCAAGGGCAAACACCACGGCTAGCAACTCCTTTTCCGTGGTGGAGTAATTCCTCTGAGCTCCGTTCAAAGTCGTGGAAGCATAGTAGATGACGTGCATTGCTCTTCCGACTTTTTGACCAAGAACGACTCCCACCGCGTGATCACTAGCATCACACATGATCTCAAAGGGTAGAGACCAATTGGGTACTTGGATGATTGGTGCTTCGGTGAGGTGGGCTTTCAGAGTGTCGAATGCCTTCTTGCACACATTCGACATGTCAAAGGTAGCTTCCTTCTTCAAAAGCTCACATAGGGGCGTGGAGATCTTAGAGAAGTCTTTGATAAACCTGCCATAAAAACCTGCATGGCCTAGGAAAGAACGCACTTCACGCACATTAGTAGGATAAGGCAACGATTGAATGACGTCAATCTTTGCCTTATCGACCTCAATACCCCTAGCTGAAATTATGTGCCCCAATACTATCCCTTGTTCAACCATAAAATGACACTTTTCAGAATTCAATACTAGATTAGTATCTACACATCTTTTAAGCACAAGTGACAAATGATTTAAACATGCATCAAAGCTATCCCCATGTACCGTAAAATCATCCATAAAAACTTCTATGAAATGTTCAATGTATTTCGAGAAGATACTTACCATACATCGTTGAAAGGTCCCGGGCGCGTTACATAATCCAAAAGGCATCCTACGATATGCAAAAGTTCCAAAGGGACATGTAAACGTCGTCTTCTCTTGATCTTCGGGTGCAATAGCCACCTGAAAATACCCTGAATACCCATCTAGAAAGCAATAATACGGACGACCGGCAAGTCGTTCAAGCATTTGATCAATAAAAGGGAGAGGGAAATGATCTTTTCGGGTTACCGCGTTCAGCTTGCAGTAGTCAATGCATACTCTCCAACCCGTTTGAGCTCGGGTAGGAACCATCTCACCTTGTTGATTTTCTACCAATGTTATGCCCCCCTTCTTAGGGACACATTGAGTTGGACTTACCCATTGGCTATCCGAAATGGGGTAGATCATGTCAGCTTGAAGAAGTTTCAGCACCTCCTTCTTGACCACCTCCATCATAGGTCAATCTTCTTTGGGGTTGCCTAGAGGGTTTAGCACCTTCTTCAAGAAGGATCCTGTGCATACAGGTGGAAGGGCTAATTCCCTTGATGTCAGCAATGGTCCACCCAAGAGCGGTAATGTGTTCTTTCAGCACCATCACCAACCTTCTCTCTTGTTCACCTGTCAACTTGCTTGAAATGATTACCGGGAGGGTATCATTTTCCCCAAGAAAAGCATACTTCAAGTGCTCGGGTAATTGCTTGAGCTCTACAACCGGTGCCTGCACAATAGAAGGAAGAAGCTTTTCGCTCTCCAAAGTTAGTAGCATGGGCCGACCGGCCAAAATTCTACCCGAAGCGTCTAGACGAGCTAGAACACTTTGAATCTCAGGTGGAAGAGACAAATCAAGTGTTGGTGAGTGAACGATGATGTGTTCTAATACACTTTGTAATTCATCTAAACCAAAGATATTGAAAACATCTTGGACTATAGGATCAATTACATCAATTGAACAAATAGACGCAGCATCTTCGACGGGATGTTTCATAGCATCAAAAATGTTAAATTGAACTATTTCCCCATCGAACTCTAAATTAAGAGATCCACTAGCCAAATCAATCTTTGTGTTAGCGGTTCGCATGAAGGGCCTTCCAAGCAAAATCGGAGCAGCTTGCCCATCATGTTCCATGTCTAACACAAAGAAATCAGCGGGAAAGAACAAATTATCCACCATAACCAAAACGTTTTCAACTACACCTTTAGGATACACGGTGGACCTATCGGCTAGTTGAATAACAATTCCGGTTTCATGAAGTGGACCTAACCCAAGAATCTTATAGAGAGAGTAAGGCAACACATTTATCGATGCACCCAAATCGAGCATGGCTCGTTCAAAATGTGTGTCGCCTATACGGCAAGGTATGCTGACCATGCCCGGATCGCTGCACTTCTTAGGCATTCGCCTTTGAAATACAGCGGAGACACGCTCGCTTACCGTCACCTTTTGTTGCCCTTTCAACTTTTGATTCCTCTTGATTGTGCAAAGTTCTTTTAAAAACTTTGCATATCGAGGAATGCTTTTAATTAACTTGAGCAAGGGGATGTTTACCTCACATTTGCTAAACGTCTCAAACAACTCCTTGTCGTTTTCCGGCCTTTTGGTGTTCCTAAGGGCATCGGGAAACGGGGCGGGAGGCTTGGTGGAGTCGAGAGGTGGAAAGTTGGGGCGAACGTAGTTGTCATGTCTTAACTGGAAATCCCCCCGATCCTCCACTTCGAGTTCAGCATTTTGTGAAGGAAAGTCCGAAATATTTACCTCGGTAGAGGAGCCGCGGGCGCGGTTTTCAACGTGCGGGCGCGGTTCTTCAGGAAAATTGCTATTTACCTCGGTAGAGGAGCCGCGGGCGCGGTTTTCAACCCGCGGGCGCGGTTCTCGGCTGTCCTCAGAATCCAATTTTTCTGCAGAAGCCTCGACAAGGTTTTGGTTTCCCCCAAAATCTTACCACTTCTTGTTGTCACTGCACTTACATTTCTGGTTGGATTCACCACCGTTTGGGACGGTAGAGAATTGGAATTTTGTTGTGCAATGGTGGTAACAGCTTCAGCCAACTGCCCAATTTGCTTCTCCATGTTCTTGATGCTCGACTCGGTCGTTTGAACATGAGTTGTGAAGTGTTGAGTCAAGGATCTCAGCAGCTCCGCAGTAGACGGTCCAACATTGGGTCGAGGGCCTTGAGCTTGTTGTTGGGGCTCATTTGGATCACGCCATCGAAAATTGGGATGATCTCTATACCTCGGGTTGTAGTTGTTTTGTTGATCACCACGAGGTCGTGGGGGTCCATAACCACCAGCAAAAGCATTGACTTCAGCAACGTCTTCACCTTCAAGCTCAGGGCATTTATCTGTAAAATGAGAAGGGTCAGCACAAATACCACATACCTTTACTTGCTGTTGTTGTCCTTTTTGCAACTGAGAGACCATCTTTTTCAACTCTACAAGCTCAGCTACAAGAGCGGGATCCCCTGAACTTGCTGCGTGCACTCCCTTTTTGGTGTATGTCCTACCAAAACTCCTTGTGCTCTCAGCCATATCTTGCAATTTCTCCATGGCATCCTCCGGCGTCATGTTGAGAATATTCCCACCACACGCAACATCAACCATCCTCCTTTCTTGGTTAAGGAGACCATTGCAAATGTAAAGCACAAGATCCTCGGTATCATACCCATGAAAAGGGCACGAAGCACACAACCCCTTGAAGCGTTCAAGGTAGTCATAGAGCGTTTCGTCTTCACTTTGCTCGACAAGGGCTATCTCCTTCTTGAGAGCATTTGCCTTCTTCACCGGAAAATACTTGCTCAAGAACACCTTGTGCAACTTTTCCCAATTATCAACCGAACCAGTTGGCAAATGGTAATACCAAGAACGAGCACCATCCTTCAAAGTGAACCCAAAGGCTCTCATCTTGATCTGCTCTTCCGTGACATTTGGCAGTTTGGTCGTCATGCAAATGTCATGAAATTGGTTCAAATGCATGATCGGATCCTCACCAGCCAAACCATGGAAACTTGGGAGCAAATTGATCACCCCCGACTTGAGCTCGAAAGTCACCCCGGGAGCAAGGGGTGGAATAACCACAGCTTGAGGTTGCTGTGTCAGGTTCGGTGTTTGCCGCTCTCTCAAAGTGCGAGTAACACCACCTCCTGGTAACAACGCCAAATTTGACGAGGCGAATTTGTCGTGTGCCAAGTCAAGTAATCCTAACATGCAAACTAAGTAATATAGTGCGCAAGTAAGGGTCGAATCCCAAGAGAATCAGTTTATCAAATTCTTAAGTTATCACAATGACTAACCAATAAACGTAACCAAAGGGGGGTTTTTGTGGTTTTGATACGAAGTATCGAATGTCAACTTGGTTATAACAAAATTAAGCGAAGTGTTACACTTAGCGATTATCCACAATTAGATTAACAAGTTGATCTTATAATCCTTTTTATCCCTATGTCAAGTTCTCAAGTGATCGTTCTAATTCCTGTTCTTGAATAGTTATTAGTCCAACTAGTCCTAATAACCCTTACCCGATTATAACCTTGAAACTATCAAAGTTCAATAACAAGGTAGCAATGCATTCAGGAATAGATAGATACATGCAATATCATGGACAACTAGTCGGATACTCGACATGTACTCAACTCTCTTCTCTAATAACAATCACAACTAGTTCATGCAAATAGATTGTGCTACACAACAAGTATGATAATTCAACTAGAAGTATCAAACTCTAGCAATATGAACAAGACACAACTAACTTAGGTGATCAATCTAAAGTAGTAAATCTAGTTCATGGACAATACAAACAAGAGAGTTGAGACAATCAAAGAGTTAGACAAAGGGAAAGGATAAACTCACAACTTGTTGAATCCAAAAGCTTCAAACGCCAAGTGAAACAAAGAACTTTAGCAACTCATAAGTTTGTGAAATACTCTCCAAAAACTTAAGCAAAACAAAGATTAGATGATCAAGAATGATCCTCCACCACCTAAATAGTATCAGCTCATGTAACAGCCGAAATAAGGTACTAAAAACGTATAGAAAGTTACAGAATTAAACACAAGTTACTTCAAATGGCAAAGACATCAATTTGATTCTTCTGTCGAGGAACCGCACCCGCGGGTTGAGAGCCGCGGGCGCGGTTTGGGATTCTTCAGATTCTCAGGATGGCAGAGAGCCGCGGGCGCAGTTTGGTACCCGCGGGCGCGGCTTGAGCTTTCTCGAAAACCTTGGCTGAAGGTGAAACCCGCGGGTGCGGCTTGAGACCCGCAGGTGCGGTTTGTTGTCTGAGGTAGCAGCTACTGATTTTCTTCAATTCTTCGTCTTCGTCTTCGTCTTCGTCTTCAGCAGCTTCTTCCTTATGCTTCAATGCTTCCAATGCTTCGTATCATCTCTTGGAATCTTGTATGTAAATCTTCTCTCGAACAGCTCCATGATACAGATTACATAGAAACAAATAACATAATCCTATACAAAACTAGCTAATAATCCATAGTTGCGGTATGTAAAACACCGCTTATCAGGTCACGCTTAAAGCAACTAACCTGGGAAGAGACAGCCATGGATAGAGTCGAGATTGAGTCCTTACCTCCAAAGATAAAGAGTATTTCTGCACTTCCATGTGAGCCAAGTCATAAAACCAAAGTTCGAAGCCCAACCCGAGTCCCCCTTAAGATTCAGACTAATCCAGTCCCGGGTATTGGTGGTCTCAAAGAACAGAGGAGGAAAAGAATTCCCCGCCAAGGCGTGCCATACTTGCTTAACCTCCGGGCAGTCTCTGAGAACATGGATGAGGGTTTCATTCTCTCCGCAGCGTGGGCGGGCTGGGGATGACGACATGTGCCGTCGAACGCGCTCTGCATTGGTTAAAATGCATTCATAGGCTACCAAATAGAGGAACTGACGGGCTCGCTCTTGCACAGGAGCACGCCAGATTAAGCGCCAGAAGTTCGGGTCTGCAGCGTCGGCTGGATTACGTATGAGTAAGAGAGCAGATGGCCTGAGATCAAGAGAGACAGCCTGAGGACGAAGTCAGATACTATAAGGGATGTCCTGGTTAATGATGTCCCATCTCCAACTCGAATTATGCCATAGTTCAGCAACCGTAGCAGACATAAGCGGTTCAGGAATAGGTGCAGTAGCAAAATCAGTTAACGACTTCTCATCCAGCCATCTATGGGTCCAAAATAATGTGGAGAGACCATTCCCAACAGAGGAACGTAGCCCTTTGACGAGTGTTTCAGCCCCATGGACAATTCCCTTCCAAGAGTTGCGTTGGCGGGAGAACATGTCGTCGTCGGCACGGCCATTACAATACTTGCTTCTGATGACAGGAGGCCACAAGGAGGATGGTTGTTGGAGAGTACGCCATCCAAGCTTAGCAAGTAGAGCACAGTTGCTTTGCCTCATTTTCTTGAGTTCGAGGCCACCTTCAAGCACGCCGACGTTCCGACGAGGAGCCCCAGACAAACCCACAAATCAGTTTGTCGATGGAATCACAAGTAGCGGGTGGAAGAAAAGAAGACTGCATCGTGTAAAGGGGAAAGCTTGAGAGGACAGAGATTGCGAGAGTCACTCTTCCGGCTAAGGACAGTGATTTTGCTTTCCATCCTCACATGCGGGAAGAAATTTTGTCCAACAAGAAGCGGTATCTGTCTATAGTTAATCTACCAACTGCAGTAGGAACTCCCAAGTAGTTGCCAAAGTGGCTGGAGATCGGAATAGCCAAGAGACTGCTAACAACACTACGCATTTGCTCCGAGACTGTCTGCGAGAATAAGATGGAACTCATTTTATATTTTCTGATCACATGTTGTAATTTCTTTTATTTGCCGTCTTTTTTTCAAAATTCTCTTTTATTCTAATTTATTTTCAGACTATAGTAAATCTTTATTTTTTTATTTGCTTTGTTATTAATATACTAAAATAGAGTGTTTTTTGTCACATGTCGCTCTTATGTTTAATAGTCTTATGTGTCGACCTTTGGGCTTATGTCATCTCATTAGCCACGTCATCTGACACGTCGTCATGACTTAAAAACCCAATAAAAAACAAAAAAATGTCACATACTTATGAAGTTTGAAAAAATATATCTTAAATTAATTATTTAATTATCTTGTACCTAATTTTTTTATCCATTTCCACACACTATCCAAATATTATTTCATAGACTATATTTTTCATCTATACGTATTAATTTTATTAATTGATTATCTTTTACCTAAAAATTTTATCTTCTTTGTACACACTAACCAAATATAAATTAATGCATTTGATAAAGTAAATCTCATCTATAAGTATTCTTTATCTATGTTCTTAGAACTTTAACTATAAATCACAAAACATAAATACTACTTAACATTATAAAATTAATTATGTTATTAAAAATATTTAATACATGCGACTCTGTGTATGACACGAAAACACAGACTATAGCAAATCTCTTATTTTCTTATTTGCTTTGTTAATTTCTTTATTTTCTTATGTCTTGTTTTGGATAATAAACTATCTAATTTCTCTTATTATTTACTCTTATTAAATGTTATTTATTCATTTCAATACACAGTTTATAAAAACTATTTTTTAAATGAAATCTTAATTAGTTTTACAATCTATAAATAATATTTAATAAATTTAATCCAAATCTCGTACACTACTTTGTGTAATAAAACTTTTAATAAGTTCAAATTACTTCGCAAACAATTGGCTAAGGTTTAAATTCTACGCAAATTTTGTATTGAGGTGTTTAAAAGAAAATAAATAATATAAAAAGGCATGTATTATGATTTAGGATGGGTGCGGTTCCGGTGAGAACAATTTTTAAAATGAGAATGTGAGAATGAATAATGTGCATCAAAATATACTTAAATGTTTTTTGATGCACATTCTTTGAAAAAGTGATGCACATATATAATTTTTACATGAATGTTCTTCAGTTTCTTAGTATTCTTTAAAATATGAATGTTTTTCAAATTTTGGATGTTTTTAGACTTGTCAACGAATGTGCACCAAATTAGTACTAAATATTTACCAATTTATTACTATTGTGCACCATTCTTATGTTCGTATTTTATAAGTTCTTCTCATCGGACACTTTTCCTATGATTCATGCCCTTTCATCCTCTTATTAGAAAATTTTCTTTCTTGTAAAAGAGAAAGGTGAACTCAACCTTCGCACAACATAACATATAAATAAAGCTCTTCAAATAAGAAATCATACAAAAGATGGTTTCTAAATCATAGGGAAAAGATCTCGTAAGGATGAATTTTTAGATAAAGACTAAGGATGATGCACACAAACTCTGTAATTAATGCACACACACGTTATAACTCATGCACACGGTATTTTGTGATGCACACAATCTATTACACATGTACACAGTGTGTGCATTTGTGCATTAGTTATAGCTCGTGTGTGCATAAGCTATAACGTTTGTGTGCATCATCCTCAGTCCTCATCTAAGGAACCATCATCACCGGAACCAAACCCATCATATGGGTATAATGTTGAAGTCAGTAAAAGAGGAACGGAATTTTTCTAAGCTTTTTTTTAAAATTAATTCCAGATATAAGCTATGTTCAAAACTTACTCCCAATATAAACGCTATTATTTGATTCGAATAAGAATGGGCGTGGAAGAGACACTGGTTTTAAAACATTTACGTACAAACCAACGTCTCTTGTATATGAAATTAAAATAAATTAAAAATTAAGTATAAGACATTGGTTTTACCAGCGCCTCATACACCATATATATATATATGTTTTTTTTTCAAACCGTTCATTTATATATATTATTATTATTGCATAAGGACTTACGCGGGTTCAGATGGCTCGTACGAGCTCGTTCAGAATCGTAATCGATCAAGACCATTTTTGTTGGGTCCGTATTGATCACATCTTTCACCAGATATGTCTCTCCTCGTATAATATAGAGGAACGAATTTGTAAATCTCCATTTATAATAGAAGGTACGCACGAGACTTACCTTCTACTATAAATGGTCTCGAACGGATTTATAATGATCTCGTCGTCTAATGAAAATTTTGTATTGAGGGGTTTAAAAGAAAATCTCCATTTCTGTCCGCGGTTGCGAATTGTCACCTATTGAAATACCCTCGTTTCCTCTACTGTCTTGCCCTTTTCAGTTGTGGGCAAAATCTCTAACTACTTACCACTTCTCAACATCACAACAGTGACATTCTCTCTCGGGTTTATTACCGTCTGAGATGGAAATTTTCCCGAATCTCTCACTTTAAACTCATTGAATGTCTGAGCCATTTGTCCAACCTGCACTTTAAGATTTTGAATATTTGATTTAGTATCCTTTTGAAATTGCATACATTTCTGTTGTAAATACACTTGGCCTGTAACAAGCTTCCCAACCATTTGTTGAAGAAACGAAGATGAACCCTGAGCTTGTTGTTGTGGTGGTTGCAAGAGGTGGGAGTTTTGCACATTTTGGTTATTCCCCCACCCGAGATTTGGATGATCTTTCGTCCCTGGATTATAAGTGTTGGCAAAAGGATCATATCTTGGTCTCTGTTGCCATCCTCCTACAACATTCACCTCAGTGTTTCGATCCTGAAGTTGTGGACAAGCATCTGTAGGATGTCCTACATCAGTGCAAACCCACAAGCTTTCACTTGTTGTTGAGCACCACTATTCACCATCAAACATTTCATCATCTCCTTCAACTCTCTCATCTCGGTTTCCATCTTGGAGGAGGACGAAGAGTCTACTGCCTTGAAACTTTCCCTTCTGTTGAACTGTCTTGAGCCATCTGAAAACTCAGCGAACATCTCAAAAGCTTGTGTTGGGGTCTTATTCAGTATGTTTCCCCCACACGCTGCATTCATCATTCTGCACTCATCATCAAGTAGACCGTTGAATAAGTAAAGAATGAGATCCTGATCTGTGTACCCGTGGAACGGGCAACTCAAACATAACCTCTCGAACCTCTCATAATACTCATATAATGTATGTGTCTAAATGTCGTGTCCGTGTTTGTATACGTGCAACATAGTAGACAAGTATCTCACTTGATGAGTCTCAATTTCAACATTGTACTACTCCCTCCGTCCCTCAATGTTCTTCCCATTTACTTTTGACACATTTGTCGAGACACGTTTTGTAACGTTAATATCTCCAAATATACGTTAATAAAATTATAAAATTTTGATATTGTTAAAGTTCTCGATGAGACGAATCAAACAAGATCTCATATTACTATATTTTTTCTTATATATTAGACGATATATCGAAGATTCTTATGTAAAGTAAATAGTGTCAAAAATAAAGAAGAACATTTGGAGACGGAGGAACGGAGGAGTACTTACAACTCATTTGATCGTGGGCTCGTGGCTATACTTAGACTAACACACAGCGTAAGTGCACAACGACAAATAAACCAACCAAAAACTGAAAGAAGCGAGGTGGCCGCCGGCTAACCACATAAATACACCCAAAACCGGAGCTGATTCCGAAAGGTGTCAGCCAGTAGATTTGCCCACAAGCTCCATTGTGTTTCTTCATAATTGTGGATAAGATTCTCCCCAGCACTCAATATATCAGAATTATACAACCCAAATTATGTCGCTTTGTGCCTGTGAATCTTCTAAGGCCTTAGCCAACTCTACATCAGCTCCTAATTTCCCCGGCTTCAATTGTTCCATAACACCAGGTAACAAATTCAAAGAAACCCAAGACGGAAAAACCCTGAATTTCTCCTACTAGATTTTTAAAGGGTTTCACCAATGTTTTGTTCTTGCTGAGTTATGCTTTCTTGATTTGTCTATGCTTGATCGTCTGGGTAATTGAGGTTTTTTTTTTTTTTGATATGGTTAATAGTTTGATTTCTTTACTGTCTAGTTCACTGGTGAGTATTGTGACAAATGGGCAATTGATTTTTTTCATGTATGATATCTAAGCCTAGCTTGCTTCCCTCATTTATGGCTTTGTTAGCATGATCAAACAGTGAAGGTGTTGGACAAAATAGCTGAGAATCAATCTTCGGTTTCTCGAATGGCTAAGAAAAGGGTTCAAGCATCACCCTCATTGGTACCAATATACTTCAGTTTTAGCTACTCACCCACTTTGTATAACTAATTTAGTAACACAAAATTAGTTCTTCTTGTGTAAACCATTTCAGGAGAATTCATATCCAATTTCCACCTGCACTGATCAGCCAGTTGAAAGCTGCTGCCTCATCTGCTCGAGGAAAAACAGCTGCAATACAGTTGTGTCTAGAACTAAGCTGATGAGCAAATTGGTCCGAAATGGGAAGCCACAAGAAGTACTTACCATCTTCAACAATTTACTAGAAGAAGGACATAGGCCTACTCTCGTGACGTACACCACTCTTCTTGCTGCCTTTACTCTCCAAAAAAAGGCAACAAGCATCCCGTCTCTAATCTCCATGGTCGAATCCAAAGGCGTGAAGCCGGACTCCATATTCTTCAATGCTGCCATCAATACCTACTGTGATAGTGGTGATATGGAAGGAGCCATGAAAATATTTCACAAGATGAAGGAAAGCAGATGCAAGCCCACCACTAGTACTTTCAATACTTTAATAAAGGGATACGGTATTGCTGGAATGCCTGAGAAATCATTTGAATTGCTACAAGTCATGTCAGAAGAGGGCGTAAAGCCGAATGACATGACTTACAATATTCTTGTTAGAGCCTGGTGTGGTAAGGATATTTCAGAAGCGTGGAATGTAGTGTATAGAATGGTTGCCTCTGGTCTACAGCCTGATGTGGTTACTTATAATACTTTGGCAACAGCGTATTCAAAAAGTGGCGAGACTAGCAAGGCTGAAGGTATGTTATACGAGATGCAGAAGAATGTTATTCATCCGAACGAAAGGACGTGTGGTATCATTGTGAATGGGTACTCGAACGAAGGTAATATGGTTGACGCTTTGCGATTCGTCTATAGGATGAAGGAACTAGGCGTGCATCCAAATCTCATCATATTCAACACTCTTATTAAAGGATTCCTCGACATCACTGACTCTGATGGTGTTGATGAGGTAATTAGGATCTGTTTGTGTAGTTGAAGTATAATGCCATTTTTAATTTTTAATTTTACCTTATACATGACAATATGGTTTGAAATAAAAAAATAGTTTATCTAGAAAATGGCATTTTCTTTTTATTTTAGCACATTTTCCAAAGCCTTAAAAATGATTCTTAACAGACAGACCCTTAATCTCATTCCATATAACTCTTTCTTCGTGCTTCTCGGGTTGTTTGTGCTAAATCCTTGCAAAATCTATTTATCAGACACTGATGCTGATGGAAGAATTTGGAGTGAAACCAGATGTAGTAACGTTCAGCACGATCATGAACGCTTGGTGCTCAGCTGGGATGATGGACAAGTGCCAGGAGATGTTTGATGACATGGTGAAAGCCGGGGTTGAGCCAGACAGTCATGCATTCAGCATTCTAGCCAAAGGCTATGTTCGATCTGGAGAGCCCGAAAAGGCAGAGTCTCTCCTCATTGCAATGAACAAAGCTGGTATTCATCCCAACATTATAATATTCACCACAATCATTAGCGGTTGGTGCAGTGCAGGAAAAATGGAATATGCTATGCGGGTTTACGAGAAAGCGAATCTTGCTGGAATCCCTCCAAATCTCAAGACATTTGAGACCTTAATTTGGGGATATGGAGAAGCCAAACAGCCTTGGATGGCAGAAGAGATGCTTCAGATGATGGAAGTCAATGGTGTTATGCCTGAGAAGAGTACCGTTCAGCTTGTTGCTGAAGCGTGGCGTTCTATTGGCCTTTTAGGTGAAGCCAATAGGGTCATGAAAAAAATGAATTGTGAAAACTCAATTGAAAACATATGCCAGAATGAAAACCAGAAGGTTTATGGACCATCATCACTGAAAATAAGAAGTCAGAAAATTCAGATGCTGCAACCAAGAAGGTTTGTGGGTGCTACAGCTTTTAGATGTGGGTTGGGGTTTGGGTTCGGTGTCACGTCTTCGTTTGTGAGGCCAAGACAGTTTCTTGGCCAGGTTGAAGTTTCCAGGAAGCTTGTTTATTCACACACATTAATGGTTTGAACCACATGAAGACCTTTCTAATGGTATCAAATGATTTGTAAGTAGTTTTTATACATGGAAGAACGATAAACCCGACTTCTAATTCGTCATCGTAAGTAGTTGCACTGTGATGCATTTCTGGAAATATACAAGTATATACTCCCTTGTTAATGTTGTGAATGATTTCTTTAAAATACTTGTTTCCACTCTTTGATTATATTATCTAAGCTCTATTGTTTGTAGACATGTAGTATCAAGATCAAACTTCAGTTCATAAAATGGAAAATCTCAATACAACTGTCTTTGGGTCAAGAATACAACTATCTTCTATAATTTGTGTACTAAAAATACATTTAGTCTACAATAATATTCAACTCTACAACCTGTTAAAAATCTTCTGAATTAGGTTTAGCTAGCTAAGAACGGTCCTTTCTAAAGGATAATAAAGAAACATGCACTTATTCATCATATATCAGATCAAAGAGATATCTCTTCTATCAATCCATCTAAGATTAGCTCTACCACCTCTCTACTGAGTTCTTGAAGTTCATCTGCAGATCCTGTACTAGTCCAACCCACATCCCACATTCCACCAACGATGCCTGTTGTCCGCAAATCCCCCTTGACTAGCAATACAAGATTATTATTGGTTGACAGATTTTCGCCCTCAGCTGTTGCGTACCTCCTCAAAGCCTTAATCTCATCACAAACTTCTTCCAATAGATTCTCCAAAGATCTTCTCTTATGAATTTTTGAGCATTTTGAGACATGGAGGCTAATAAGCTCGATTACAGTGTCTAGTAACTCTTTTGCATTGATCTCGCCATGATCAATGATAAAATTTACTTCCTGCAACGAGTCTGAATCTGGGCGCGCCTTTTCATGAAAATGTTCTTCCATATGCTTGATGAATGGTCGACTGCTTGATAGTAAAGCTCTCAATTTATCACTGTCAGTACAACTGTGATTACCATTTACAAGATGATCACACACAGAATAGAGTTGTTTCTTGTCTTTAAAAAACTCATTCCTTCCTTGAATTGCTGACATATCAGTTGTAGAACAAAATAGTACTGGAGTTTCGCTTGGAGAACTCTGGTCATCATCAGCATAATCTGCAACTAATAACAGAAAAAGAGCATGTAAAATGATGAGTCTTATGTTGTATGCTATATTAACGTTGTCTTCGGCGTTACCTGTGATCTCAATCTGAGATGCATCTTCAATGACTCTAGAAGAATCCGGTGAGACTGCTCTATATCTCTGATTACCGTTCTGTATCAGGATTCAGGATTTTACATTTTTACATGAAGAAAGAAAGATAACACAAACAAAAATGTATGCTTCAAACAAGGATTCTAAGAGAAAGAGATGACTCACTGCAACTGTATCAGTGTTGTTAACCGCTTTCGCATTGTTCTTGGACAAACTCTTTTTCGAACTGCCAGATTTCTTTGTTCCTTTACTTCTATCTTGAGCTTGAAAGTGGCTTCCAGATTTTTTTGTTCCCTTGACCTTCTTTTCTACAAACTGCTTTTTGAGTGACTTCACATGTTTACATTCATCTGTTTGAGCTAAAGGGTTGGTTCTTATGTTCATCCCAAGAAATATCTCTTCAAATACCTCTCCCCTCGTCTTGGGTATGATCGGCTGCTCCAAATTCAGACACGAAAATCTTGAAGGTCTCAAGATAACAATAGGTGGTCTATCATCACTTTTATCAGCACCACCATTCCATCTCTGCTCTAACTGGAATTGTTGAGGATCAAGTAAAGGTTTTTTCTGTTTCACATTCTTCTCACCTTGACCAATATGCTTTCTAGGATTTAAAGGCAATGATCTTAGAGAAGAATCTTCTAAACCCATCAGCTTTGCAATCAGATTAGGCCGTTTCATCTTCTTATTCTTCTTGTTTGAAGCTGAATGCGCAAATGATGATTGACTCGAGCTAGTGGAAGGCGCATCATAAGCATCTAATTTTCTCCCATTTCTGATCACTTTCTTCATATCTTCAACAAAATCCATTTCCTCTATCTCCAAATCATCATCAAACCAGTGCTTAAGATGCTTCTTTGTTGGAGAGTGTTGAAATTTACTAAGCATGGCCAATGACTCGCCAAGATCAAGAGCTCCTTCAAGCAAATCTTGGGCCAAATCTTTGCTGTTGCTCTTGCTATGCCCAGAAGACCAAGAATTAATCACATTACTTAGCTTCTGAGCTCCTCTAGAAACTTCCAAGAGATGAAAAGAAGTTGGACTCTGACATTCTTCTTCAATTTCCATCTTGTGTTTTCTCCTATCAGATTCAACCTCCTTTCCATGTTCCTGTTTATGTGTAGGGCTAATTTTGGGCTTTCTTATTGTGCCAGACTCAGCAACACCCCTTGGATCTTCACAAGAAAGGAATCCTCTGTACCCTAGTGATCTTCTTCTAGCTCTACTTTCTTGAGGCATGTTCTAATGAACAGAAACAACAACCAAACTGTAACCAACAAGAAAACTGAAAGTAGAAAAATGCCAGAAGTAAGAGAAAAAAAAAACTCACAAGAATATAGCTTTAAAATATGATGGAAATCCTCAGTGTGTCTTGTTTGTAACCCTGCAAGAACAAAAGACACGGATATAAGGGATAAGCAGCTAGCTGCCTACCAAGCATGTGAGCTAGAAAAACAAAACAAAATCAATTTTTTTTTGGTATGGTGATAAAGACAAGTCATTTAAGGAAAACCAAAGAAGACTCTTTTGCTTACCTTCACTCTAATCTTGTTCTAATATAGGGATAATCCAGAAATGAAGGCAAAAACCCACCAGCAATTCACATGCCCACTTCACCAATTTGATGATGATGCAAACTCCATGGAAAAAGGGATATATTGTGTAACACTCAATGGAAGAAACCAGATCTGAAAGCTTTTTGTGTGAAAGAAGTAGATAACTGGCTTTGCAAAACAGTAAGTGTCACTAGCGAAAGCTTGAGCAATGAAAAGAAAAAGAAAGACCCACATTGTATTGTGCAACTGAAGAGAGAAAGGTATGATTTTTAGGGAGGCAAGAACTGTGTGTTTGTGGTGGTGGGGTTATTGGTTCACTGCTGGATCAGTAAGGCAGTGTGCAAGGGGAAATTTACCAGTAGTAGGATGAGTGAAAGTGACCGACTGAAACGATTTAATGTAAAAAAAAAGAAGAAGAAAAGGAAACACTTTTAATGGTTTTACCGTTGTTGGTTGTGGAATTGGCGAGGCTCCGAGGATTTAATAAATTGGAGGTCGTGTCGTGTGTTTCAATATCTTGTAAGCTAGATCACTGAAATTTCAATAAATTTTAGAGAAAATAGCAGTAGATACCCCATTTTATAATATACTTTGCAAAAATGCCTCCTATTTTTTAATGTTGCACATATGCTCAAAAATATTTGAAAAATGCCTATAATAATTGCAAACTATGCCCAAATTTCAAAAACTACCCTTTTTTCAAATATTATTTTTTATTTATTTAAAAATATCAAATAATAACAAAATAAAGTAATTAAAAACTGAAAAATAATAAAATGAAAAATTGAAAATCTAAAACTCAAAATACGTTTTTTGATAAAAATTGAAAGTGAAGGCGGAGATATCTATGGGTCACCATTGAAAGTCCCTTAAACCCTAAAATCAGAATTGACTTTGCATCGTTGAATTAGGGAAGAAATTGACGAAGATCGGTCGATCGGTCTGATCACACGAAAACAATAAATTTTAGTGACAGGTAAAGAATATAAGGATGACAGGACGAACTGATTACTTTAGTACGAATGGATAGTCAATTTGGTATGTGTTGTTTGAATTACAAACATTTAAATGTGATAGGACACAATATGAGTAGTGACAGGAACCCAAATTGTCATTCATGTATCCTTTAATGAAGATCATACGAGAACAAAACATAAATTATGAACGAGTTTTAAAATAGATTAAACGAGAGTAATAATGAAATTAACAAAGAATGATAAAAAAAAAATTATATACACATCTTCACAAGATCTTTACTTTCTATCCTTTAATTATCTTTATGTAATTTTTTTTTTTAATCAGTTCATATTATCTTTTTATAATCTTATCTTATCTTAGAGATAAAAGATGGAAGTGTGATAAAGATTAACTCATCACTAAAATAATATTATGGTGACAGGCTGACAGATAAACAATACAAGTATGACTGGAAAAACAACTGATTACTTCCTTAAGAGCGGATCATCAATGGATTTCGTAGGGAAAGAAGTTGTGCTTCCTCCTAGTCAATTTGGCATGTGTTAGATTTTCAATTTTGATTTTCAATTTGTCATGGATCATTTTGCTTTGACAGGACAAAATATGTGGTCTGACAGGAAATAAAATGTTAAGTCGGAATCATAAATGAGTTACTTATTAAAAAATGTTACTTTCTATCTTTTAGTTACTTATTAAAAAAGTTGTGTAATCTTTTTTTATCTTTCAATTAATTTTTTCAACCATTTCACAATTTTTTTAATCAAAGAAATTAATATTGTATATTTTCGTTTTTATTAAAAAATATTATTTTGTTTTTAAAGAAAATAAAAAATAAAAACTTATTAATGGCAAAAATACCCTAAAATGCATCCCTTGCAATTTGATAACTAATGGAGTATTTGTACAACTTTTTTTACAAATTGGAGTACCCATGCAAATTGGCCTAAATTTTATTGGATGTAGAGTTGTCAATTGCATGGTTAAGTCGGTTCAAATTAACTAACTGATAAATAACGTTTTTTAAATATATAAGTCAAAAATACTTTTTAATAAAATAGTACTACGTTTTCTCATTAATAAAATCAAGATTTGGATAAAAATAAAATCTGATTAATTCGAATTACTAGCATTTTCGATCAAATCAAATTAGATTTATAAATGGTCAATCGTACGATTTTCCAAATTCAGTTATTTTATGTCTTGTTATAAAAATTTCTAAACTTTTTTTTTATTCAGTTCTAAACTTAAGTCACAAAATGCAACACTAGGTTTTTAAAATGCGACATTGTTTTTATTTTATTGATCTTTTTTATTTTATTGACCGTTTTTATTGAATTTTGTATAAGTCAATTGAATTCACGATAATTCAATCACAGTGACAGACTGAGATCATACAGACAAACGTGTATACGGCTATACGCAGTTGAGCCTAACGAACAAGCACATAAAGTTTAATACTAAAACCAATTGACCAGAATAACTCATATATTTATATATTAGACCATCAAATTCTTCATGACTTGTACATAGAGTGATGGAGTACTACCCTTTACAATCCATCTCCTATAGATTTCTCGTGCTTTCGAGAATACAAGATGGAGTGATGGAGTGATGGAGTATGATTAGTAGCTTTATTTGGATAGGAAAAACAGATTTGTTCTCTTTTCTTTTTGGTCCAGACAAAGATCAAGACTATGATTAGTAGCATCTACTTAGTGAAGTGGTCAAGCTCAAGAACATGTATTTCATTGTCACTATGGCCCACGTGCACAAAAGTAGCAAATAAGAAACCACTATATATTAATGTCATATCTATCTACCACAATCCACAGGCTTGTGAACCGTAGTGATGTCTAAATCCTTACGTTTTGAAATTTATATCAACGCTAAATAATGCTCCCTCCGTCTCATAATATACGTTTCATTTGGTTTTGACACATATGCCGATATATGTTTTATATCATTAATATCTCTAATTGTATATTAATAAAATTATAATATTTTAATATTGTTAAAGTACTCATTCAGACGAATCAAACATGATCTCACAAAACTATGTCTTTTATTATATATCGAAAGAAATCAACAAGATTCTCTCGATTCATGAATAGTGTCAAAAAACCAAATGAGAGACACATTATGGGACGGAGAAAGTATATGTTGAAGACATGAAAATGCATGTATTCTATTCACAACCGTCAAAATTACTATTTACCATTCATCCTCGTTATACATATATGTAACGCCTAAATTTCAATTTTTTAAATATTTCATACCTTACGCATTTACATGCGTACGTACCTTACGCATTTACATGGTCCATACGTACGCATGTAAGAATTTCTATACGAAAACGTGCATATAAAATTGTCTAAAACAGACATTTTGCCCATTCAAAAGTCCAAATAACAAAGAATATCTCTGCAATTATGTTTATGTGTAACGAATCTATTACTTATACATTACTGTTATATAACAATTATATTTAAGTATTACAAACTTATTAATAAAATGAAAAAGTTATGTATATTGATTAAATGTTAGGAATTTAGCATTTATATAGAATAGTTACACAATATATCTTTGAATTATAGTTAAGTATACTAGATTAATTGCTTATACATTATAGTTGTGGATAATGTTTTAGTCTTACAATATCACCAAACGGAAATAGTTATGAATTTTCGTCAAATATTACGAATTTAGTAGTTAGAAAGAATGATTACGCATTATATTTATGCATTATGAAATGCTTCGTTGTTTTGCGGAGCGCAAACGATGTTTGTTTTAGGCAAATTTTATATGCACATACTCGTATGAAATTCTCTATAGGAATATGGAAAAATTAAAAAACACTCATGTGCAACGCATAAACTTGGTTGGTGCGTAACACATAAAAATTTTGAAAATTTAAAATTCATGTTTTTGATGTTTAAGATACAAATAAAAACTATGCTCTGAATGTACGAATATACATTGTTTACAAGAGTACTGAACAAACAGGTTTTTGACATTAATCTTTTCTATTTTCTCAATAAATATTTTGTAAGATGAATGTTACATAATTTTTGAATATTTTCAAGCTTGTCAATAAGGGTTCTCCAAACTACTACCAAATCACTTGTACATTGTATAATAAAGTATATTTGTACCCAACTATTTTCTTGTATTTAATACTCTTTCCGTTTTTTTTATTTTCATTCTAGGATTTTACGACACATTAAGAATTCGATTTTTCTATAAATTATCCTTACTTAATTATCTTAATTAATAATTCTGAAAAAAGAGAATAATTTAAGATTGTAATGAACTAGGGACAAATATGACAAAATCTTTCCAAAATAGCTAAAATAACAATTAAAGAGGAGTATGACCCACAAAGTTCAACTATATAACAGATTGGTGACAAAATATAATAAATTGTTGGAATTTCAACACACATATTGGAAACAAAGAGCTAAGATAAAGAACTTCAAAGATATGGACAAAAATACAAAATATTTTCAGACAGTGGTTAAAATAAGAACTTATAAACAAAAAATAAATTCCTACGAAGCTTTGAACAAGATTATTTACTATAAAACTGAAGATATAAAGATTGCAATCTAGATATATACCTCTTCATACAACAAATTTAACCGATAATGAATATCAAATAATACCTACGCTTATCTCTGATGATGAAAACTCCATGCTAGTACAACAACCGTCACATATAGAAATTAAAAATGTTATCTTTGAATTACCCCATAATAAAACACATGGACCTGATGGCTTCAACGCTGAGTTCTATCAACAGTACTGGTCTATTGTGGGTCAATCCGTTATTCAAACAATACAAGTTTTTTTCCATTCAGGAAGAATTTTAAAAGATTGCTCGCAATCTTTTGTTGCTCTAATACCAAAAATTGATAATCCGATATCAATCAATCATTACAGACCAATTAGGTTATGCAGCACAATTTATAAAGTAATAACAAAAATCATGTCAAATAGGTTACAAAAAATTCTTCCAAAATTAATTCATCTGTGTCAGGCTGCTTTTGTACAAGACAGATCTATTTTTGATAACATTTTAATATCTCATGAAATATTTCATTCCTTTCACCAGAAGAAAAAAGGTAAAAGAGGTTGGATGACTCTAAAATTGGATATGGAAAAAGCATATGATAAAGTACAATGGCCATTTATAATCAAAATTTTAAACTCTTTTGGTTTTAGTAAACAATGGATAGACCTTTTAATGACTTGTATAACCTCTGCCTCTTTCTCTGTCCTAGTCAATAATGAGCCAGGACCAACGTTCCAACCAAAATGTGGATTACGACAGGGAGATCCTATTGCACCATTCATATTTATATTAGTTATGGAATACCTAGCACGCACGCTCCAAGTAGAAGCTGAAAAATCTAACCATAGAGTAGGGATACAACTTACAAGAAATGGAACGCGCATACCGTTTCTATGTTTTGCAGATGATACTATTATTTTTGCTAATGCAAATCTAAATAACATGAATTACATAAAGAGAACCCTGCAAAAATTCACAGATCTATCTGGACTTGCAATTAACTACAATAAAAGTTCATTCCAGACTACACCTAATATTTCAAATGAACAGAGACAAGCTTTAGCATCGGTCCTCAATCTTAAACCTACCACTTCAATGGAAAAATACTTTGGCATCCCGATAGTTAGAGGTAGCGTTAAAAATGAATGCTTCCAATATGTTGTTCAAGGAATGAGAAAACAATTATCTAGATGGAAAGCTAACACAATTTCTCAGGCTGGTAGAACAATTCTAATACAATCCAATATCCTATCCAAAACAAACCACCTGATGCAGTGCTTCTCGCTTCCTAAAGGTGTTTGTGATCAATTGGATAAAATTGCCAAGGACTTCTTTTGGAATAATAATAACCCTGGTTATCGCGCAATTACTTCATGGGATAATATTTGCAAACCGAAAGATAGTGGACGATTGGGTTTACACAAAGCATCAGATTTAAATAATGCTTTACAACAAAAACTACTCTGGAAAATTGTGACAGAAAGAAATAATATATGGGTCCAAATCATATATTAGAAATACCTTCAAAATAACAATTTATTCACATTTAAAAAGCAAAACAAACAATCCTGACAATTTTCAAGACTCTTACATCTCACAGAACATTTTCAAAAAGGTATTAGTTGGGAATTCAGTAATGGATACAACATAAATTTTTGGACATATAACTGGTTACTGGATACAAACCTAAGAGAATTTTTCAATTCGGAAATTCACAATATTAATTCTAAAGCTTCATAATTTATTACACAAACTAGGGAATGGGATGTTGATAAACTGAATCAGATCTTACCTAATCACATTGTATCAAAAATTATTTGCGTCTACATCCCTAAAACAACTATAGAGGACAAAGTAGTATGGACTCCGGATAAATCCGGAATATTTACGACTGCATCAGCTAGAGAATTTAATAACAAAGTAAAGAACTACTCACC
Source organism: Oxyria digyna (assembly GCA_029168935.1). Classification (NCBI taxonomy): domain Eukaryota; kingdom Viridiplantae; phylum Streptophyta; class Magnoliopsida; order Caryophyllales; family Polygonaceae; genus Oxyria; species Oxyria digyna. The sequence goes on from JAPVLV010000017.1 coordinate 4,062,323, forward strand.
AAGCGATGTGTATTCTTGGCTTTGGAATTTGAAACTTCAACCAAGATATTTAAATTTCATGTGGAAACTAATATCAGACAATTTACCAACTACAGAAAAGCTTAATAAATACTATAATAGAGTTCCTTCCCAATGTTCCCTATGTAATAGTCAAACTGAATCCAGAGAACACTTATTATTCGAATGTCATCATACTATAACTCAAACAAAGAAATTTGAAATACTCTTAAACTCACAATTCAATATTCAAAATCAGAATAATGGAACATTTTAGGAAAGACTAATTCATTTAATTAATATTTGGAAGACAGATAAAAATAAAGTAGAATCTATTATATTTTTATTGTATGCATTATGGATTAACAGAAACTCTATAATATTTCGTAAAAACATGAAATCAGTAAAGGAGCCTAGTAGACTAGCTTTCGAACAATTCAAATTTTGGGAAGCATCTTTCAATAATATAAAGGGACCTAAATTAAAAAATCAAAAAAACAGAAATAAAATTCAAAATAAGACTTGGATAAAACCAATAAATGATTGGATTAAATTTAATTTTGATGGATCTTTTCAACCGACAGGTAATTCGTATATTGGTTGCATCGCTAGAAACTATATGGGTACAACTATTGACTTATTCCACAAAAAAGTACATTCAACTTCCCCTCTTATGACAGAGGCTCTAGGGGCACTCTATGCTGTACAACTGGCGCTGAAAATGAAATGCAAAAAAATGATATTAGAAGGAGATAATCTCACGGTGATAAACTCAATTAAAATCATTTGGAAGATACCCTGGGAAATTAGAAATATTATTTTGGATATTCAACATATTATAAAATATTTTGATAATTTTCAGGCATATCATTGCTTTAGAGAAGCAAACAAAGCAGCATACTTTTTGGCAAGACCAGAAATTAATATGCATTTTCTAAAAATGGTATTATCCTGCAATCGGGATAATGAATTATCTGATGAATATATCAGAACAATGACACCAATCTTCTTACAATCGAGTTTGCTTGGTGCTTTCTCGAACTTTTTTAGGATCATCCGCGAGGATGGTCAGGAGTCGTTATCTGTTTTCAGGTAAGACTCCGGCTTTAGCCTTTATCAAAAAAAAAAACAATTAAACAGGAATAAAAATTACACTCTGGAATGACAATAAAAGGAACAAAGGGAATATGAGATTCTGATTTAATTTTTACATGACATGACAATTAATGGGCTCATTAAGTGATACTCCCTCAGATCCGATTTATAAGAGGTTTTAGAAGTTTTCACAAGAATTAAGAAATATGTCTATTTGATTTTCAAAGACAATGGTTATGGGTTCATACCTCATAAACTTAGAAAAAATATGTTTTACTACTATATGTTTGTATGGGTGGGTTAATTTACTTTATGCAATAATGAGGTGTTTTTTCATCATTTTCAATGAAGTTTTTTATGATAATAAAGAAGTGTGCGGTTCCGGTGAGAACAATTTTTAAAATGAGAACGTGAGAATGGATAATTGTATCAAAATATACTTAAATGTGCATCAAAATTTTTGATGCACATCCTTTGAAAAAATGATGCACATATGCACTTTTACCTAAAAGTTTTTCAGTTTCTCAATAAATGTTCTTTAAAAATAAATATTCTTTAAATTTTGGATGATTTTAAGTTTGTCAACGAATGTGCACAAAATTAGTACTAAATGTGCACCAAATTACTACTAATGTGCACCATTCTCACGTTCGTATTTTAAAAGTTATTATCACCCGACACTTTCTCAATAAAGAATAAGTCTAAAACACCTTATATTGTTGATCAAAGAATTGAAGCTAAAACCCCTTATAGATCCGATCGGATGGAATATGTTCGTTAGGAAGGAAAGTCTAATTAATGGGAAGCATTTACTCTACTTATAGCTCTCCTCCTTAAACTAGGTCTTAAATAACATTTATTAATGATGAGAGAGGCCCTTCTTCTCCAAACCATTCTCCAAATCAAACATTAGCGCTTATATTGTGAATTAGTTTTAAAGAAAGCATGTATTAAGAATTAATTTAAAAAAAGTGCTTACTTCAGAAAAAATCTCATTTCAATGCTAAGATATTATTATACACATTAAAATTCTTCGAGCTAAATGTTGGAAGGTGTACTTTGTTGATATTGTGAAAAAGGTGAGAGAAATGATCATTATCACGAAGCCAGGAAAGTGTACTTTGTTGCCTGCATAATCGAAAGGGTCGAGGAGTCTCAAATAAGGTTGTTAAGAACCTCAAGTAAAGCAGAATCAAAAGGCTGAGCGATGGCACTAGATTAAATGATTTTGAGGTTGTCATTGTGCTCAACAATATGTTTGGAAATGATTTCAATCCTGCCACAACTGAACCTTCTTAATATGCCTTTGAGGCTCTTCAGTTTAAAGATAACTTGAAACATAAGTAGAGAGAAAGTCCCCGTGATTAATCTAGACATTACAAACGCAAAAGAGAAACTGCTAGCCAAGGAGTTGCGATTCAAGCGAAGAATAAGTAGGGTTGTGGTCGGAGGTATATGGAAGATCAAACAGATCAATTGATTCAGGAAAGGAGGTCAACTAAGAAACATTAATCAAAATCCTATGTAGCTTGCACCACATACGCTTACCATTGGTATACTTATTGTCCTATGTGAATTTAGAGCTGATGTAATGCATTTCAAGGAGGACAGTGTTGGAGAGGCAATCTGAAAGCTCAACCGAGGTTCTAGGAAGGCCTTGCAAACCTATAATTATTTTCTCATTAGTAGAAAGCACAAATCTGTTGTAACAGAAACGAAACGAGAACAATAAACGCAAGAAAGGCAGATGTTTACGTGGTTCACCAAATTTGGCTACGTCCACAGGAGAGGGAGATCAGATTATACGGAGGCGGATTACAGTTTCGGTACGATTAGGGTTTACACAGAAGCCGCTATATATGGCGCTAAACAACCATAAGCCCAACAACAAAACTGATGGGCCCAATAAAGCCCATACAACAGATATCGTGTACCGTTTGGCCCGGGGGCGACTCCGCCCCCGGACAACTCCGTGCTACCTGTCGCAGTATGTGATTCAGATTCAAGGCATACTAACAAAATCGATGAAGCAAACCGATCTCATCCCAAAGAGTAGTGCGTCCAGAAGAGGTTTTGAATCCACAGACTAAGGAAACCAACACACTTTCAAAAAGATGAAAGGTCAGTGATATTATAAAGGATCAACTAGGGTGAATATCATAGGAGAGCAACACCGGCCCAACGACTATCCCAAAACAGCCACATCCGACTATATTTTTGGGAGATCTCACAGAGAAGGAATTCCAATGGGGAGCATGGATTGAGCAACGCCTCTCTAGTTGGATTGATACACACGATATTCTAAGATAGAAATGACTATAATATGTTTGGTCTTTGATAAAGTTTGGTGGGCCGATAAACACGGAGGTCGTGTATACTAGCACATATGCGCTAGGTCCATCATACAAGTCCATGGAGTTCCATCCTAAAACCAATTGGCAATAGGAGGAGTAATCCAAGGGTTTAATAGTGGGCTTTTATTATCTCAACTTTCGATGTGGGAAAACTAACCCAGACCCAGAACCCTCTGACACCATGATAAAGTTCGGTGGACCGATAAACACGGGGGTCGTGTATACTAGCACATATGCGCATTAGTCTCATCATACAAGCCCATGAGGTTCCATCCTAAAACCAATTGACAATATGAGAAGTAATCCAATGATCGTGTACGTATATTAGCACATATGCGCATTAGTCTCGATCTTGAGTCACGGTAGGCACACCCTTTTGAATAGGCTTTTCAATAGCAGATCCTATCTTACGCAACATCTCATCAGTTCACAATTGTACATCGAAATTGGGCAAAGTGACCAATCTTATCTTTTTAGTTGTATTATACGTATCTTTATCAAAGATCTTACTTATACATTCACCCTAAAAAATAGTATGTCGAAAGCTTTATATGATGATTTTTTTTTTGGTAATAATTTTCCACGAGAAAAAGTACAAAGTAAAGGAAGTATAAAACAAAATCGATAAGATATGTTTCATTTTTGTCTCACCAGTCACCACCATGTTTATTTTTCACGAGGGTATAATTTAAACTGCATAAACGAACAAAAGCATAAAATTGAAGAAACATCCAACTGCGCGCAAGTCGGCAGTTTTGTTGCAACTGCAAGTCGGTAGGTGTTTACAAATTAACTGAAGCTTATGTGGTGTGGGATTTGGATTCTTTGTGTTTTGATTGCTACTGTTGGAGCCCGGGTGTTCGCGACCTCGCAATCAACACCTCGCGAGGTCTGATCAACAAATAATCTCAAATACTGAAGACCTCCTTCACGCCAACTGGAACAACAACTTGAATTTCATATTCTTTTGGATCAAAACTTGTCTTCTTGCACTGTTATTCGTGTTCTTGAACTCCAAAGTACCTGCGCAATCAAACCGGAAGGATGAACCTACATATTTGGCTCTTCGACGCCCAAGTCAATACTGATCACGACCAAATAAGAGTAACGAGCTCAATAACACCAAATAATAACCAAAGAGAAGGGAGTAGCGATCAAAATACACTTTTAAACTATGAAACCTCGCGAACCAAACCAATGGAGCAGTAAGCTGATGGATCTCAACCAAATGCGACAATCTTCGTATCAAAAGCACGAATACGGTACCGAGAGTCATAATCCAAGTACCGATCATCCGATTCTCTATGAACAGAGATGAATCGGGAGGAAGAAGACGATTCCGAGAGGAAAGCTTCGTCTTCTAAGTGTTTCTCTCTTGCTCAAGGGGTAAAATGCCTCAGATGCCTTTCTCTCTCCTTTCTGTTACGCTTTATATCCAGGTCGCGGGCCCCACTATATCCAATCTCGCTCTCCTGGCTTATAGGGCTTTGCTTATTGGGCCTTATTCTCCCGAGTCTCTTAACGGTGTTTGGGCCTTTGTTACGCTATGGGCCGTCGCGAGCCGGTTTGGCTCACGACCTGAGAACCGGGTCCAACAGTTACAAATATACTTTCGATGTATTCTTCAAGTGTTATAGAAATAAAATATAATTGTCACATGGAAGGGTGTTGCACGCAGGAATGAATGGAGATGGAACGTACCTCGACAAAAACGATGGCCGTGCAAGAAAAAACGAGAATCCGGATATCAATCAAAGATTGCATTTAATTAATGATGGAGATTTCGTGGCTTTTGGATAAGGAAGGAGAGTGAGGACTTAGGAAGAGTCTTGTCATTTAAAATTTGTTTAGAGTATATTTAGGGATAGTTTGTTTGTATACTATAGAAAATCAGTATGAGAATGAGCTAAACCTATTTTGTGTTTGGTAGAATAGGTATGAGTATAGAGAATGAGTATGAGTCATTTTCATACCAACAAATTACTCCCTCTAACACACACTAAATGCTAAGAATCACTCAAGTTCATTCTTCATATCCAACCTGATTTCTCATTTCAACCGATTCCTATCTCATACCAAAGAAGCCCTTAATGTGTTAGGGTATTACTTTTGATGGCGAGAAATGAAAAAAATGGGGTGTTACAGGAAACCACCCGTTATATAAGTCATTTTGCACGAAATCACCCGTTATATGGGTATTTATTCTAAACCACCCATATTTCAATTTTTTATTACAATCAACCACCCTTTACCGGTTTCAGTTAGATATTCCGTTAAAACGTGTGGAATGACATTTTTACCCCTCTATTTTTACAAAAAATAACTACTTCGAAAGTTGAGGGGCAGTTTTTGTAATTTCTTACAAATTGATTGAATCAATTGCATCAGAAATGTTTTAGTGTTGATTCTGCACATATTCAACATCTTTATTCTGCATTATATTTTAATTTGTCAGTCACCATGGAAACAAATCCATTAAACACTTGTAACTAGTATGTTACAAAAAAGAAACACTAACATCCGTATTGTTGTTTGAAAACTTTGAATCAATCAACGGCTCTGCAACAAGGGAGAGTAGCTTTTCCTGTGATACCTCACTAATGTCCACGCTCAAGTTCATTTGATTCCTCAACAAAAGATCATTGCCTATAGAATCGAGGAATAAAACACAAATTACTGGTGGTTGGAGACTGCGATTCGAATCAATTAGACATGGAAAAAGCGAGGGCGAAACAGAGACTACAAAAACTGAAACCCTAGAAAGGAGAGATTACAAATGGCGAGGAGCGGGCAAGGGCCATTGTCATTTCGAAGGATGATAGGGGTAGAGCGGCTGAAGAACTGAAGAACTCCGACGAGTCTTTGAGCATCAGAAGAGAGTTTTGCTGCAGATTCGGTGGCGCGTGGGGTAGAATGTGGAGTGAGAGAGAAAGGAAATCGAGTTGTTGGTTGAGAGGGAGATGGGATGAGAGCCAAAGAGGAGATACAAAGAAAAATCTGATTCGATTGAAGATCGGGAGATGAATGAGATTGAAATTGGGGAAGAACAAAATAAAATCTGATTTAGGGAGATATAATGAAATGATTTCAATCAATTTTCAAGAAATTACAAAATCTGCCCCTTAATTTTAAAAATTGTTATTTTCTGTAAAAAATGGAGGGGTAAAATTGTCATTCCACACGTTTTAACGGAAAATCTAACGGAAAACGGTAAAGGGTGGTTGATTGTAATTAAAAATTGAAATATGGGTGGTTTAGAATAAATACCCATATAACGGGTGGTTCCGTGCAAAATGGCCTATATAACGAGTGATTTACTGCAAAAATCCCTAAAAATTATAGTAGGTGGAATTTTTTTCTTACTAAAATGAAGTTTAAAATGGGTCATTTTGGTTCTGGCAACTCTAAGATGGATAAAAAAGAATGTCAAATGTAATCACTGCAATAAAATGGGTCATTTTGCTGCAGATTGTTACAAAAAGAAAAGGGAGGATGCTAATGCAAACTCTCAAAATGGCATGTCTAATATCCTAGAGTTTAAGGCCTTATACGTCTGATGAATTTCTCATGTGCCATGCTTTGAATGATCCTGATTTTGATTCCTGAATTCTTGATTCTGGTTGTACTATGCATGTTACACCTCATAGATATCATTTTAATTATTTGCATGAATCTGATGACGGAGAAGTCATATTAGGTGATCATACTTCTTTGAAAATTAAGGGAGTTGATAATGTTCCTTTTCTTATGCATGATGGGAAGGTTATAGTACTCCAACATGTCAGGTGGGTGCCTGAACTGAGGAGAAACTTGTTGTCTGAAAGCATGTTTGATGATCTTGATTGCCATATTCATACACACTCTGCAATTAGATACATTTCTAGGAAGGGTAAGATTCTGATTAAGAGTGTTAAGAGAAATGGCTTATATCATGTTGTTGGTAAACTTGTTCTTGATGCATCTTCTGAGTTGAATGCTTGCATGACTTTACATGATACCATGACTTGACATGCTAGACTAGGTCATATAGGTAACAAGGGTCTGCATTATGTGCTTAGACAAGTCTTTATTGATAAAAAAAACTTATGATATGAGCATGTGTGAAAATTGCATTTTTGGTAAGCATGTTGGATCCAGTTTTATAAGTTCAAACTATGTTGCTCTCAAGCCTCTGGAGTATGTACACACAAACCTTTGGGGTCCTGCCCAAGTAGGTACAATTGGTGGTAGAAAGTATTTTCTATCATTAGTTGACCACTATTACAGGAAGGTATGGGTGTATCTTCTTAAGGCTACCTGACACGTTTGAGCTCTTTAAATACTGGAAAACTGAAGTCAAAGTTCAGTCTGACTTTAAGCTTAAATGTCTGAAAACTGATAATGGTCTTGAATTTTGCAATCATGAGTTTGATGCTTTATGTCCTGAACATGGTATTAAGGCTGTGTCAGGCACACCTCAGCAGAATGGAACTGCTGAGAGGATGAACATGACCTTGCTTGAAAAGACAAGGTGCATGCTCATTAGTGTCGGGATGAAACATTCCCTTTGGGGTGATGTTGTAACAACAACCTCATACTTGATTAAAAGATCCCCATGTTCTGTCATTGATTTCAAAACTCCACAAGAGTTGTGGAGTGGAACTAAACCCAACTTAAGTCATTTGAGGACCCTTTTGTTGTACTGCATATGCCCATCAACAACCAAGTCAGCTGAATCCCAGGGCTCTCAAATGTGTCATGTTGGGGTATCCTGAAGAGGTGAAGGGGTACAAGCTACTTGTCATCCAACCAGGAGGTTACAAAGTCATGACAAGTAGGGGTGTAACCTTCAATGAGTGTGGATTTTATTTTAGAAGTCTTCTAACCTCTTCCTCTGAGAATGTTGTAGACATGAATCATTCAACTCAATAATCGTTCTAAGCCCCTAGTGCTCAGTTCGAGCCTATTGAGGATGAATTCGACATTGATCTTTCTGTGGTGCCTTTGTCTTCAAACTCTCTTGCATCTAGCAGCAATAGTTCCAGACATTCTCCTATTTTTCCTGAAATTGTTCCATCAAGTATTGAAGGGCATATGAAAGTGCAACCTCACCAATCAGGTGGGCAGGTTAGTCTCCCACAAACTGAAATTAGTCCTGACATTGTTGACTCAGGCTGACATTGTTAATGAGCATGCTGATTTGACCAACTATCAGTTGACTAGGGATAGATCTCCTCGGGTGAGAATACCCAACATGCAATATTTTGATAGTGAAGTTCTGTTTGCTTTTGTGATGATTGAGGTTTTAAATGCTTATATTTTTGAGTTGTTTGAGCATGCTCTTAAATGTGACGATGCTAAGTCTTGGTTGTCTGCTATGAATGAGGAAATTGAATCCATGCATGCTAATAAAACATGGACTTTAGGTTCTAAACCTCTTAGGAGGACTATTGCATATAAATGGATTTATAAGCTGAAGGATGGAGTCAAGGCCACTGACCCACCTAAATTCAAGGCTAGGTTGGTGGTTAAGGGATTCACCCAAGAGGAAGGAGTATATTTCAATGAAATCTTTGCTCATGTGGTTAAGTACAAGACCATGAGATTATTGATTGCTACGGCTATTGTGTATGACTATGAGATGGAACAATGGATGTCAAAACAACTTTCCTTCATGGAGAGCTGGAAGAGACCATCTATATGTCCCAATCAAAAGGATTTATTGACAAGCAATTTCCTGACCATGTTTTCTTGTTGAATAAGTCCATATATGGCCTTAAGCAGTCTCCTAGAAAATGGAACCTGAAATTTGACAAATGCATGCAAGGTTTAGGTTTCAAAAGGAGCAATTATGACTCATGTATGTATCTTAAATATGTGAAGTCTGATTTTCCTTTGTATGCCTTGTTGTATGTAGATGATATTCTCCTTATATGCAAATCTTTGTCTAAAATTAATGAGATCAAGTCTTCTCTGAAAAAACAATTTGACATGAAAGACTTGGGGGCTGCTCATAAAATTGTAGGCATAAAAATATCAAGAGATAGATCAAAGCATATGATCTGGCTATCTCAGTCTGACTATGTGCAGATAGTTCTTGACAGATCCAAGGTCTCGTCTGACAAAGTTTCACTTGTCCCCTTAGGTGGGCATCTAGACCTTTCTAAGGTAAAGGAGCCAACTAATAAGAAAGAGATGGAACTTTGAAGCCTTGAACAAGAATGAATGGATTATGTTCCTTATGATGTTGTTGTGGGTTCTGTGATGTATGTCATATTATGTACTAGGCCTGACCTTGCTTTTGCAGTTAGTGTTTTGAGTCGTTTTATGTCTAACCCCGCTGAAAAACACTGGATTCACTAGTGGAAAAAACACTTGTTGCAGCGCCCTTGTTGAGGCGGGCAAAACTCCGCCCGCCTCAACAAACATCTGTTGAGGCGGGCAAAATTTTGGCCGCCTCAACAACCACAAAAAATTGGACTTGTTGAGGCGGACATAATTTGTGCGCCTCAACAAGTGCTCATTTTAATAATTTAAAAAAGCCTTATTATTTTCTCAACCATTAGATCTCATCTCTCAATCTAAACCATTCATCTTTCCACACAACAAACCCTAAAAAAGCTTCTCATATTTTTCTCATTCACTTCCCAGGCAGCCTCCTCTTCTAATTAAACTTTCTCAAATCTGCAAATCTGATAACTCCTCCATTCTCCTCCATTCTTCAAATCTACTCCTCCATTCTCCTCTCCAATCTCCTCTTCCAAAAATGAGCAGATCATTTTCTCCTCCGTTCTCCTCCGCTCCTACCGCCCTTCCACCACCGCCTCCGACCCCTTCCACGTCATCACCTCCTCCCTCTCCGACACCCTCGTCCACTTCCACCCTCTCGCCGACACTCTCCGCCTTCTCCCCAACAACCGCCTCGAGCTCCTCTGCTAAAAAAACAAAGGAGTTCCACTGGTCTGCGCCTCAGCTGATTGCTCCCTCGAATCACTGAGTTACCTCGATAACCCGGGCGTCGAAGGTCACCATCTCGTCCAGATCTTCTCCTTTGCGTCCAAATCTTCTCCTCTGCGTCGAAGGTCACCGTTCTCCTCTACGTCGATGTCGTCCAGATCCAGATCTTCTCCTCTGCGTCGAAGGTCACCGTTCTCCTCTGCGTCGAAGGTCACCGTTCTCCTGCCTTCGTCTTCTTCCTTCAGAAGTTCAGATCCAAAAGTTCCTTCCTTCGTCGTCACCATCTCAAGTCGCACATGCCTTCGCCGTCACCATAGAGTCGCCGAGGATGATTCCAGGTTTGCAGCCTTGTAGATCGAGATTAGGGTTTGAAATTATAGCTTTGTAGATCGAGATTAGTGTATCAGATTTGTAGATATGTGTATAAATCGATATCTGTTTGTAGATCTGAGTGACTTGAGATTAGTGTATCAGATTTGTAGATCTGTGTATAAATCGAGATCTGTTTGTAGATCTGAGTGACTTAAGATTAGATTGTAAATTAGATTGTAAATTAGGATTAGATTAGATTGTAAATTAGGATTGTAAATTAGATTGTAGATCTGAGTGATTTTATTTAGATCTGTTTAATTTTACTGAAATCGATTGTAGATCTGTTTAATTTTTTTATGTAAAAGTATAGAGGCGGGCAAAATCGATTTTGTGCTTCTATTAGTTTTGAGGCGGGCAAAATCAATTAATTAGAGGTGCTTCTATTAGTTTTGAGGCGGGCAAAATCAATTAGTTAGAGGCGGTCAGTGCGTTGTCCGCCTCAACAAGCATAGTCTTTTGAGGCGGGCAATGCCTTTTTAGGCATACTTTTGCCTACTTGTTGAGGCGAACAAATGCCTGCCTCAACAAGTATTTACTTGTTGCAGCCCCCTCTGTTGCAGCGACCCTTGCCCGCCTCAACAGAGGGGTTTTTGCCCGTCTCAACAGGTGTTTTTTCCACTAGTGATTCCTATGAAGTATTTTCTTAGATATATAGTAGGTACATTTCATCTTGGTTTTCAATATGGTAAGCACACTTCCCCTTATCAGCTCTTCGGATCTTGTGACTCTGACCATGCTGGTAGAAAAGACAAGCGTAAATCTACCTCCTCTTACATGTACACCTGGGTGTGGCAATTGCATCTCCTAGAAGGCTCATCAACTGCAGTCCATTGTGGCTTTGTCCTCTACTAAGGCAGAGTACATTGATGCAACTGAGGCTGCTAAGAAGGTAATTTGGCTACAAGGTATACTAAGAGAGGTGGAAGATAAACATTATATGTCTGTGATACACATGGATAGTCAGAGTGCACTATATAAGTGTAAGGATCATGTTTATCATGAAAGATCCAAGCACATCTATATATATACTAAAACAAAGCGTTGTTTGACACATGTCACCCTTACTTTCAATTGACCTATGTGTCGACCTTTGGGCTATGACACCTCATTGGCCACGTCATTTGACACGTCGTCATGACTTAAATAAAACCCAATTAAAAATAAAAAATGCCACATATTTACAAAATTTGGAAAAATATCTTAATTTAATTAATTGATTATCTTTTATCTAAAATTTTATCTACTTTGTGCACACTATCCAAATATAATCTAATACACTTGATATATTCCTTTTTATATGTATAAATTTAATTAGTTTATTATCTTTTACCTAAATTTTTTATCTACATATGGATAGTCAGAGTGCACTATATATGTCTGTGATACATATGGATAGTCAGAGTGCACTATATATGTGTAAGAATCTTGTCTATCATGAAAGATCCAAGCACATTGACGTACGTTATCCATTTATTCGTGATAAAATTGAAAAGAAAGAGTTCATGGTGAAGAAGATTGATGGTGAGTTAAATCCAACAGATTTCGGAACTAAAATTGTCACTACTGACAAGTTCTTATTTTGCAGGAAACACTTGCACGTCTACACCACCACCCTGCGCTGAGAAGAAACCAACAAAAGGGGGCCGCTGATAGAAAAGATATAAATCCTTTGACCATTATTAGACATTGTTTGCAATAGTGTAACTTAGGAATTAGGAGGACAAATGTTGAGAATTAAGATTCATGTAATCCTAGGGTTTGGGTTTGGAGGTTGATGTATGTCAAGTCCAAGATTGAGCAAGTTATGTGTGATAGGTTGAGTTTGTATTGCAACCATTGGACTCCTTTTGTGTCATTTAGGATGTCATTTAAACGAATCCCAAATCCACTTGTGAAGCCCACTCTCTTCTTCAGCTATCTGGGCGATATCGTTTTGATTTATGACCTTGTCATATAAAAGCTGACTTGACCCTAGTTTGTCTGAAGCGAGCCGAAATCATTTCTCCGCCACTTTGCTTGGGTACCTGGGAGCTCTCCCCCATGCGACTCTTTTGGCGACTTGATAGCTCTCTCCTCATCCAAGTTTGACACAAGATCGGGTGAGTTTCCTTGCTTTTAGTCTCTCTTGTTTATCATTGCATGATTACATATTCTCTAGTAGATATCTTATTACTTGTCTAGGTCAATTTTCTCTAGTTAAGGTCTCAAACTTATACATTGTAATCTGTTTATTTCTTTTAGAAATTTATTGTAATTTTTATGCTCTTGAATTTGTTTACTTCTAGATATTATCCCTATCAATCAGGATAACGGAAGATAAAAGGAAACGTGTTGATAAATCATCTAACTAAAAAGATTTAAGTTAGGGTAAATCTCTATTTTACATATGCTACAGTCTGATGGGTCTTCTTTCGGTAGAGTTTAAATAAAAATACATGGACAGAGTTTGTAAACCCTTTAGAAAAAGGGTAAACCCGTCACAAAATTATATAAAGAAAAATCTCAAAAGTAAATATAGAGAGAAAATAATCTAATCTTAACCGTTTATTTTTATTTAAATGGTTAAGATCTCTTCAACTCTAGGTTAGCTCAATCCCCGATTTTTTAAGTTTCAAGTATTCTCTGCTAACATATGATACGAGTATATGATTTCAACAACAATTTTGATTCTTTGTCCTCAATTATTTTTTTGGACCGTTGGTACAAAGGCTCCAAGGGGATTCACAAGACTCTTGCTTTTGGTAGAAACGGTAGTGTTGATGTTATATGTATATGATGGTGCTCATTTATTATCATAAAGGGTGTAATTTAATTTCACTTCCACACACACACAAAATGGATCCCCTTGTTCTCACGCAATATACAAATGACACAACCCACATCATTAAAGTGACCCGGATAACTCGAATTGGTTTTAATTACTGTATGTGATATTGCAACTTGGTTTAACTGTCACATTTTCAACTTTCAAATAATTTCACCGAGTGATAATTATTCAGTGAGAGGCAGAGCCCATGTGTCACAATAGAGAACACTGAACTCATAGTAAAAGCATTAATTATTAATTAGAAAATTAAATTATAATTGTATTTAAATAGTTTCACTAATTCAAAAATGTTAATGTAAGATTGTAATGCACATTTCGAGGAGAAGGAAGCAAAGATTCAATTTCGCCACAGGTTCGATTTGCAGAGATCGGCCCAAATAAATTAACAGCCAACGATAACTAACTGAGTATGTTGGGCCCAAAGAGCAGTCTGACCAATTTTCATACGAAGGATTTGTGTCCGATGCCCTATTGGGCACTATATTCTCAACAAATACACCACTAAACTAAGTCTTTAATTTCTACCCCTACCCCCACCACCCCAATTTCACGCGCTCCACTTTCCCGATCATTTTTCAAATCACGCGCACTTTCATTCTCTCCTTCCTCTCTCCCTCATTCACTCCCAAAATCAAAAACTGAAACCGTTCAACTTCCTCCTCCTTCCTCTTCTGCTGCCTCGCTCGATTCCACAGTACATCTCCATTTTCGCTCAGATTTCGCCTGCTCAAGTTGTGATCAGTACATCTCCATTTTCCAGATTTTGAGGCTCTGTCTCATAGAAAATCAGGTATTTAGCCCTCTTGTTTTCCTATTTGTTGTTTCGGTTGTTTATTTTGGAAGATTTCTGTGATTGCGTCTTTGTTCCTCTGCTTCAAGTCGAAATTGAGTTCGTTTTTGTTCGAAACCTAGATTTTGAAGGTTGTTTTTAGTTGCATGCGTCTTTATCTGTTTGATTTTTAGGTTTTTAAGTTTTCTGACAGATTCAGAGCATCTGGACGTTCAAATGTGTGTTGAACATGTCATGTTGTGTTTTATTTTGAATTTTTCACTTTATTTGTTGATTCTTCACTGTTTTTTAGCTTCTGTTGTTGAATTTTTCATGGTTGACAACTTGTTGTGTCTGTATATGTAATTGTTGAGTGTTTGTTTATGTCTATGTTTTTGAATATGGGATGCTGACAGGTTTTTGTGGCTGGAGATTCTATTTTTTTGGCATTTTCCATGTTTATGTTGTTAATATGTCATGCTGACAGCTGATTTTGTCTTGAGATCATATTTGTTGTCAACTTGTTAATGTTGACATCTTCAATATGGCGTGCTGACAACTTTATGTGTCTCTAGAGCTTATTGCTGACAACTTGTTCATATTTACATCTTTTGAATATGGATGCTGACAGCTTTGGTCTTTGACATCTTATTGATGTTGACATCTTATTCTTGTTGTCAACTTGTTCATGTTAACTTTTTCATATATTACATTTTTGAATATGGATGCTGTCAGCTTTTTGTGTTTGACATCTTATTCATGTTGACATCTTATTCATGTTGACATCTTATTCTTTGTTGACATCTTATTCATGTTGACATCTTATTCATGTTGACATCTTATTCATGTTGACATCTTATTTTTTGTTGACATCTTATTCATGTTGACAACTTGTTTAGATTTCCAACATTTTTTTTATGGTTGACACCTTGCTCTGCTTTTATATCTTTTTGTGATAATTTTTTGACACTCTGTATTTGGTTTTTGTTGACAGGTGTCATGGATGTTTCTAAGCTTCAGTTTTTGGCTTCCCAAGATTTATTTGTAGCTCCCAAGGTTACAACATACCACAAATTTGCTGTGATTGATCAGATCGAGGGTCAGTTAGACGAAGTCAGTAATTTGTTGTTTGCTACTGGTGTATTCAAAACTATTTTAAGCATGACATCGCAGCTCAACTACTCGCACGTCATAGTTCACTACTCTTTAATGCGTGCAGTTAAGACACAGAAGAAGTACGAGATGTGGTTTAACATGCAAGGCAATGTGTTGTCCTTTTCACTTCAAGACTTTGCTGCGATCACGGGTTTGAAGTGCACTGATTTTGAAGGTCATGTCATCCCAGATCAAGTCTTTGAGTGTACTCTGGGAACCAAAAACAAGATCACTCTTGACGACATAATTGCAGAGTTTGCTATCTCGTCAGGGGAGCGGAAGATGGTTCTAGCACACCTTATTATTGTTGAAGGTGTGCTGATGCCTCAGAGGAAAGGCTCTCCTGTCAGATTAAAATTTCTAAAGCTCGCTAGCAATTATGAAGCTTTTTTGAACTATCCCTGGGGTAGGGAAGTATACTTATAGACTCTCCGGGCTTTTCAAGATGCTCCAGCCCATGCAAAATGCACAGGAGGTGGTTCTTCTAATGATAGAGTTTGGTATACTCTCCATGGCTATCCTCTTGCTTTTCAGGTATTTAGTTTTTCATTTCTCTTTTTCAGTTAGTTGCTCAAATACATTTTCATATTCTCCTTTTTAATCCTTAATTTTTTTTGTAGCTTTGGGTGCTTGAACATTTTCATCAGTTTCGCGAGTTTGTTGGAGCTCCTACTGCCTGTCTTAAGACCATTCCATATGGCGAACGCTGGTTCTCATTGGATAATAACAAGCTCGCTTGGTATCATTCTGTGTCAGATCATTTCAATGCTCATCCTTTGGTATTATTCTTTATCTTATTATACATTTATATTTTTCTTCTCTGTTTTATTTTTGTATTTAACTCTTTTTGTTGACATCACATTTTTATAACTCTTTTGCTGTTTTTTCATTATTTTAGTTGTGCAGACCGTCTCCATATGAGGAACACTCTACATTTTGTCACCTTAATTTCTCGACGAGGTTGAAGATCCTTTGTTTGATGCATTCGCTGAACAAGTTCTTGTCACTGCTCATAAGAATTCAGAGCAAGCTATTTATAACACAGTTATATCCGAGCGACCGGCTAAGACTACCAAGAAGGTTGCCACGAAGCCAGTGAAACCTGCTCCCAAAAGGAATGCCAGGAAGCCAGTTCAGAAAGTTTCAAATGTTGTCAACAAAGTAAAGGAACCTGTTCAGAAAGTGGCGAAGGTTGTCACCAAAGAAAAAGAACCAGTTCAGAAAGTTGCTAAGGTTGTCAACAAAGAAAAGGAAGATGTCAACAAGGATCAGGAACCTGTCAACCAAGAGAAGGAAGTTGTCAGCACTTCAGTTCAAAATGCTGCAGAGATGGGCAAAGGTGATTGTAAAGACAAGCAAGCTGTCAGCAATCCAATTTCTAATGTGTCAAAGGTTGCAAAAGCTGTTTCTAAGAGAAATCAACCTGTCAGCACTCCAGGTATGATATGTTTTGCATTTTTATACACTGTTGACAACTTCTTCTTTTTTCTTATTTCCCCATGTTTTGTTTTGTTGACATTTGTTTTTTCTGTTTTTGACAGTTCTCTATACTTTGTTTTCAGATTCCCCTCTAGTTGTCAGAACTTATAAACGTAGGCTCACCTTACAATATCGGAAAGTCTTAGTTTCTGAACAAACTCCAAGGAAATCACCAAGACTAAGCAAATCAGAGAGCAATCAGCCCGGCAAGCACAAGGTTTCTCTTGGTGCTTCGTCTGCCCCTGCATATACTTCTCGTAAAAGACCATCAAAGTCTCCAGAGAAGGTTGGAGATGTAAAGGATTCTGCTGGTGTTTCTGCTGTCGCTTCAAAAAAATCTCCCAGTAGAGCAACAAGATCAGCTGGTAAGGTTGAAGATGATCAACATTCTGCTAATCTCGACGTTGTAAATAAGAAGAGGAAGTCTCCTCCTTCTCCTTGCCCCAAAGTGATATTTAAACTTAGTGGTTCTGAGCCAGAACTTAAGAAGGCAAAACAGGACTCTGTGCGGGACGTTGTTGTGTACGAATCTGTCCAAGTTCATGTTGACAACATTCTCAGAAAGCTAAGGTCTGACATCCCAGAGCTAGCCGCCCAAGATGATGCACCTATTGTTCAGTTCCCTTCCTCATCTGAGAGTGGTAAGCAATCTTCAGTTAAGCAACAATCTTCTTCCATTCATGTTCCCATGGAAACAAATGCAGCTGGCCCTGCATTTGATTCTGCTGACAGTGAGAGGACAACGTTTGTTCGTCCCTCAGTTGACATAGTAGGAAATGTTGCTGCAGCTTGGGGTGGACAGTTTGATGGGTTGAGCCGAAAAATTGAATTTTTGTGCGATGCCATGTCTGAAGTTCAATCTTCCACCAAAGAACATGGCCTGACGTTAGTTGATGTCGCAAAGAAGCTGCACGATCTATCTAGTTTGATGCAGAGCAACGTTAAGGCCTCGTTCCAAGATAAGAGCACACAATATGAATCTGAAGATTTTGTAGATGTTAGCACACATGAAAATGTTGACAGACTTCTTCAGAAATTGATGGAACTAAATGTTCTGAGAAGGAAGAAAAAACTCCAGAAAGGGAAGGGGACCTGGGTGTAGCTAGAGGTGCTGAAATTCCATCAATGGCTGATGCTGTAGTGGGTGTAGAGGGCAAAGAAGACATTGCTGACACTCCTCCAAATGCCAAGGTTGTTGACAACATTCAAGTTGACAACATCAAAGTTGACAACATCCAAGAAGACATTGTTGACACTCCTCCAAAAGCCAAGGATGTTGAAAGCAGAGCATTGGGTCAAGATGTTGACAGCAAAGCATTGACTCCAGGTGTTGACAGCAAAGTATTGGGTCCAGATGTTGACAGCTTGACAGTGGGTAAAGATGATGACAGCCTGAAAGTTGTTCAAGATGCTGACAACATTACACTTGTGCCAGAAGTTGACAGCTTCCAAGATCCACAAGGTGTTGACAATGCTGATGTTGGTGGTTCCAGTCAATTTCTCGATGACAGCGGGTGTATTGATCAATATCTTTGCAGCAACCCAGATTTTTTAGAGAAGGATTCTGTTCTCATCTCTTCTGGAATCAGTCTCACTCAAGATAGCTTGGATACTCTTCCTGCTTCACAAAACCTCATTGACTCAGAGGAGCAAGTGAAGAAGTCTCCTAAGAAAGCTCTTGATGTTGGAACACAAGTGAGGAAGTCTTCCAGGCTCGCAACCCCAAGTGCTCTTGTTCAAAGCCCTTTCACTGAGGAGAAGAAGAAGAAGCTTTCAATGCCTAGTTGTCCACCTTACTCATTCTATGGAGATGATGATCGCAGAAAGTTCTTCGAATGGTTTTATTGGACGTATGTTTTATATTTATAATTTAAATTATTTTCTTTATTTTTGAATATATGTGTTTACTAATTTTGTGTTTTTGTTGCAGTGGTAAGAAAGAGGTTATTAAGCGCAAGGAACATGATTTTAATTTCACCAAGTGGTTAAATGATTGTGTAAGTTAATTACTTTTTACATGTCCTGTCAACATTTTTAAAAGTTTTTGATATTTTGCTGTCTTGTCAACGCATGCTTCATATTTGTGTTGTCAGTGAGTCTTTTATTATTTCTTCTACTGTCAGTTTGCAATTTTTTATTTATTTGTGTTGTTATTGTTCAGTTTTATTTTATTTTTTATTTCTCTTTTAACCTTACTCTTTTTTCTCTTGTTTTGTAGCATATCTTTGAGGCTTTATTTTTCTTCCGGAAGCATATTAATGAAAACACTGAGAAATTCAAGGATGTTGCAATCATGAATTGGATCTGGTACTGTCATTTCAATGTGGATAAGGAAGCTCTTATTGCGAAAGATGATGAAACAGAGCTTCTGTTTTTCCAGAAGTACTTTATGGGAATGTATCCAAAACATGAGGGCAGGTGCTGGTCTGAATCTGTGACTAGGGTGTATACCCCTTTCAACTTTCAAAATGAGCATTGGGTTGCCCTGGAAATTGACTTAGCAAACTGGCATGTTACTGTGTATGATTCCAGCATTCAAATCAGCAACGATGCTTATTGTTGGAGTAAAATTAGTAGTTTATGTCGTACGCTTCCTGTTGTTATGAAGAAGTCCAACTTGTTTGGCCATATTAATTCTTTGGACAAGGATTTCTCATGGTCAAGGCGCAAAGATGTTCCTCAGGATGGGATGATGTAAGTATCTTGTCAACATTAGATTTTTCTTTCTTTATTTTTCCTCTGTTTTCCTGATTTCTCTCTTTTTGTTATGGGGTGATTTTCAGTGGCAATTGTGGTTTATACTGCATTAAGTTCATTGAGCATTTGGCCATTGGCACCAATTGGGATGATCTGGATGACGAACACATGAGGGCTCATCGGGATGATTATTGACCTGTTTAACGAGAAATGGGAGTTCAAGGCATTGCCACTTGAGAAGGACAGACCTAAAGCTTGAATTTCAATGTTAATGTTCTGATGTAATATGTGTGTGGTTTGGATTGTTGCTATGTCTGTTTGACAGTGTTTTTAGTTCAGACTTTAATGGCTTTTGTTGTCAACCTTTGGACCTTTTCGATTTCAGCTTTGTAAGACAGTTTATATTCCACTTTTAGTAAGACAGGTTCTGTTTACCACAACAGTTTGTGCTTAAGTCAGTTATTGCTTATGGTTATATATTTTTTTTATATGTCAACAGTTTTACTCAGGTGCAACAAAGCACTCAGCGCGCGTAGCGCGTGTAAGTTTATTATTCTTAACTTTGTAAGCAAAATTCTCAGTCATTGCCAATTTTTTCAAAGCTTCGATCAGCTTCTTTTTTGTGTCAAATAGCTTCCCCACATGGACAAAGTCTGCATCTGTTCCACTGTGACTCATTTCATCCTCCCCTGTTTTTTTTTCTGTCATTATCTTGCTTGCAGATTCACAATCCATAATTTCACTATTCCCTTGTGTTGGCACTTCATATTCCATAGGTAGAAACATGTCTTCATTCATGTTGACAGCAACTATACTACTGCATCTATTCTCTCTTGCTATCTTTGGTTCATAATTCATGTATTCCCTTGATACATATAGTGGACAAGTCCATTCCACCTCTGCTGTGCCATTGATTTCCATGAATGATGCAAGATCATCATCTGTCTCCACAGTATACTTGACTTTGATCTTCTGGAATGGATTAAGATGGCATAGTTGGAGATGCATTTCCTCTGTTTCGAGTTTGAACCGTTGTGTAATCAATGATTTCATTGCTTGCAGAGTTATGTTCATATCAACTAAAAATGCTGTTGATATGATTTCCCCATCAGACACCATAACACCATCTCTTATTTTTATTTCTTCGCCATAGGAGACTGTCAGAATGTGCTTTTTTATCTGCATATATATTCAATAAAGTTTTGTTAGATAAGTATTTCTAATCTATCTGTCAACATTTTCCCTAATGAACATAAACATTTCTGTTTTACTTGTCAGCAATATTCTATCAGGTACAAATTTATATTTGTATTTTATAACGAAGCGCTCTCAACGTGCTTCGTAAGTTTATTATTCTTACGAGGCGCGCGTAGCGCGCTTCGTTCACTTACGTGTTAATAAAATCTAAACAATAAACATATTCCTGTCAACAACTTATATATGTCACGCGCTTCGTAAGTTTATTATTCTTACGAGGCGCGCGTAACGCGCTTCGTTCACTTACGTGTTAATAAAATCTAATCAATAAACATATTCCTGTCAACAACTTATATATGTCAACAACCTGAATATTTCAACAACATAAATAATATCTTGTCAACAACCAATAAAATGCTGGTGTCGTTCACAGATTCACAGTAATATCTTGTCAACATTCTACATTGTCTAAACTTGTCAACAAAAGTTGCTTTTCATAATCTATCAATCAAATAAGTTCAATATCATAATTTATCATGATTTTACCTCTTGTTCGATGGATTTGCTGGTGTCGTTTACAGATTTTGTGCTTATCATTGTATTTGAAGTTGATTCGCTGGTATCGTTTTGCGCTTCCTCTGTTTTTGATCTCTGTTCAATCTCTTCTTCTGTTTTTAATCTATCTTCAATCTTCTTCTCGCTCGTTTTTGTTGTACAATTTCATTGTTCTCCGTTTTGTTTGACAATTCGATGAAGAAGAAGATTATGAATGTTGCAGGCGAGAGCTTTATCCATGAAATTCTTGCGATCCAGCCGCGATCAGCGTCGGTGAGCAGCTTGGAGGCAGTCGGCGAGTACTCTAGGCGGCGCTGGCGGAGGAAGAAGGCAGTCGGCCGGCTGAGGAAGAATGTCGGCAGGAGAGAAAAAAGTTTTCGGCAAAGGTGAGTTATGAGATTGTGTTGATTTAATTTTTTCTTAATTGCTTATATAGTAGGGTATTTTCTAAACACTTAATAATGTGATGCAGAAACTAAAAAATCCTGTGTGTTTTGGGGTACTTACCAAAAAACTGGTTTTCATACTTCAATTTCAGATCTGCAATTGACAACTATGTTCAATACACCTTCCTCAATTAAATGGTTTGCTTTTACACTCTCCAACTAAATTTTAATAAAATGCCCCACGTGAAAACACGCGCCTCTTTCTTCCTTCTCGAAATCCATAACTCCTCTCTCTCCCAACCCCCCTTCCTTCACTTCGTAACAGTTTGGTTTACAAAGGAGGTGTTATTTCTAAACCTAGAACTTTTGATTTGAAGTTACCCACATGATCAAATATCTCTAATAGACATTGAAACCAAGTTTCATTTCATCCTGACATAATTCGGGCGTCGTTTTGACAAATTGGGCTTTAAGGACTTCAAAATTGACCTATTTTCCACAAATATCAATGAATACATTGACATACATTGAAGTTCATTACAAATATGTCACTTATTAACATATGTAATCCCAATACATCACGTATGGATGAAATTCCATACGTGACGTATGGATGTCATCCATATGTGGCGTATGAATGACATTCATACGTGACGTATGCATTTTTTTAGAAATGTTGCAATCCATACGTCACGTATGAACATGTTCCATACGCGACGTATGGAACTGGGCGGTGAATAGAAACCTTGTATATATATACTGAGATAGGGATATTAAGATAGTGTCTCTATAACAAGTGTTAGGAGTTAGGACTCATTTGTGTTTGAACAAGTGGTGGTGGATGAGGTAGACGAAATATGATCGGAGGCAGTCTTGGTACTAGGATCAGCAAACAATTTATGGAATCATAACCATCAGTGCAACTACGTACCAAAACTACCAAATGTTTTTTGTGGTATTAATTGTATGAAGCCATGAGTGTATGATATAATGTAAGAAACTAGACATCAGTAAGAGGTAGAGCCGAATTGGTTATCCATTTTGCAATTTTTCTAGCTAGTTTGGGAAAAGGGATCAACTTTACTATTGGTGCTTGAGGAGTCCTTGTGGGATACAGAACATAGAAAATCTAAAACCATCTTGAATCTAACTTACAAACTGGAAGCTTAAGCCCCGTGCAAATCCTTGAGGATGTTATAATTGATTGAATGATTGTGTGAAATCATCAATCAGTTTGGGGAAGAAGAAAGAGGCGGAAAAGTTTGTTGTTTTTGATATGTGTGAATGGCTGCAGAGTTTGTTACATAAAGGCCTTTATAGGGCTCAAGTCTAACCCTACTACTATGCCACATCATTAATGTAAATATAATATCAATATTAATATTCTAACACCCCCTCTCAAGATGGTGGTGGGTCAACCATTCCCATCTTGGAGAAAAGTGATTGTAGATGAGTACCGGGCAATGGTTTAGTAAGAAAGTCTGCTAGCTGTGAGTAGGTTGTTACATGATCCAACGAAATTAACCCTTCCAACAGCTTCTCCCTCGCATAATGACAATCCAATTCGATGTGCTTAGTTCTTTCATGACAAACGGGATTTCTTGCTATGTAAATGGCTGCCTGGTTGTCACATCTGACTGGTATAGGTGTGACCTTATCTACATCTAATTCATGCAGTAATCTGCTCAACCAAGCCAACTCTGCACATATCCTCCTCAAAGACCTGTATTCTGCTTCAGCTGAAGAGAGTGATACACTCTGTTGCTTCTTTGATTTCCAAGAGATCAAGCTTCCTCCTAGAAACACAACAACTCCACTCACTGACTTTCTGGTTTCTGGACATGTTGCCCAATCTGCATCACAATAGGCCAGTAACTGCATATCAGATTTGTTGTTTAACAGAAGTGCTTTGTTCTGTGTCCCTCTTACATAGGACAAGGCATGGAGAGCTGCATCCATGTGTGGTTGTCTAGGGGATTGGTTATACTGGCTCAGCAACTGAACAGAGAAGGCTAAGTCAGGCCTGGTGTTGACAAGAAAATTTAGCTTGCCCACCAACTTTCTATAAATCATATAGGATCACTCAACAGTTCTCCTATCTCTGGTGATAGCTTGTGTCTTGGGTCTAATGGACTGACTGCATCTCTGTCAGATTCTATAGGAAATTCCTTTAGCATCTCTGTGACGAATCTTCTTTGACTCATCAAGAAACCTTCTGCACACTTGATAAACTCTATGCCCAAAAACAAATGCAAGGTGCCAAGATCCTTGATTTTGAACTCACTGTCCAGAAATTTCCTCACATCATTCATCTCTCTCAAATCATTTCCTGTTAGCAATATGTCATCAACATATACTGCTATGAATACAGTAGAATCCTTTGTCCTTTTAACAAAGAGAGAATAGTCATTTAGACTTTGAATATATCCCTTTGAGCAGAGAGATTGTGAGAGTTTAGCATACCATTGCCTAGAGGCTTGTTTTAGTCCATACAAAGACTTCTTGAGTTTGCAAACTTGAGCTGAGTTGTCAACTGACATTCCTAAGGGTACTTTCATGTAGACTTCTTCATCTAAGTCGCCATGTAAAAATGCATTATTCACATCCAACTGGAAAATCTCCCATTGTTTCTTAAGAGCTACTGCAACTAGAGTTCTGACAGCGGTCATTTTAATCACAGGACTGAAGGTTTCATGGTAGTCCACCCCCTCTTGTTGAGTGAATCCTCGAACCACTAGTCTAGCCTTGTACCTTTCAACAGACCCATCAACATTTCTCTTGACCTTGTAGACCCACTTGCAACTTATGGCCTTTTTCTCTTTTGGCAACTCTACAATGTCCCATGTGTGATTCAATTCCAAAGCCTGAAATTCTGCTGTCATAGCATCTTGCCACACCTTGTAGTGACAAGCTTCTTGATAATTGAAAGGTTCTATGTCAGGCTGAATGGTGATAGGATCCACTGTGTCTGTGAACTGAATAGTAGAAGTGAGGGTATGGCCACAGAAACAAGGTGTAGCCACTGCGGCATTGCACACATAATCAGACAAGTGTGTTGGTGCTTGGTGAGGTCTGGATGACCTTCTCAATGGAGCAACTTCTTGATGGGGGTGTGGGTAATGATGCAAGTTCCTCTTCAGGTGGAAGAGGAGAGGAGAGGAGGGGTAAGTATGTGGAGCAACATTAGGTTCTGAAATGAGGGAAGGATTATGAAATGGGAAGAGTGTTTCATGAAACACCACATCTCTGGAGGTAAAAACCTGGTGTGTCTCCATGTTGTATAGCCTATAGGCTTTCTTGCCAAATGGATACCCCAAGAACACACAAGGAGTAGCTCTGGCTGCAAATTTGTCCCTTCCTTGCTTGAGAGTGGAAGCAAAGCACAAACTCCCAAAAACTCTCAAATGCTGATAACTGGGAGTCTTGTGATATAAAAGTTCAAAAGGGGTTCTGTTTTGCAACAATTTGGTTGGCAACCTATTAATGATATAGGTTGCATTCAAAACACTCTCACCCTCGAATTTCTTTGGCAACTTTGATTGAAACATGAGTGCCCTTGCTATTTCTAACAAGTGCCTATGTTTCCTCTCCACAACCCCATTTTGTTGGGGTGTAGCAACACATGAGGTCTGATGCTCTATTCCCTGAGAGACTAAAAACTGTGTAGCTTCTCTACTAGAGCCCAACTCTAGAGCATTGTCGCTTCTCAGTATCTTGACAGTCCTGCCAAATTGTCTGTGCACCATTGCCATAAACCCCTTGATCAGATCAAAGGCATTGCTCTTTGCTGCCATTAAATGTATCCAAGTGGATCTAGTATAATCATCTACTATAGTCAAGAAATACCGAAAACCATTGTATGTCATGACAGGATAAGGACCCCAAACATCCACATGAATCATTTCAAAAGGATAAGTAGTAGAAGTAGTGCTAGTAGGAAAACTTAATCTGGTTTGCTTAGCTCTAGCACAAACACTACAAGGTTCAAAAGCATTTCTATCTGTCTTAGTGCCATCAAATAAACCAAGAATCTGAAGCTTAGTAAAAGGTAAATGTCCTAATCGAGTGTGCCATAATTCAGGTGCTGTAGTACAAGCCACTAAAGCTGCTATTTTCTGTGTTCCATGTGTTGTATCTCCCTCATCTTT
Organism: Oxyria digyna; assembly: GCA_029168935.1. Lineage (NCBI taxonomy): Eukaryota > Viridiplantae > Streptophyta > Magnoliopsida > Caryophyllales > Polygonaceae > Oxyria > Oxyria digyna. The sequence continues at coordinate 4,088,290 of JAPVLV010000017.1, forward strand.
AAGTATGTATAAGTCCTTGAAGACTCTACCAATCACCAATGGTGTCTTCATAAAAGGAGCCTGCAAAACACAATGCCTTGGTGTGAACAACAAATTGCAGTATAGGTCTCTCACAAGTTTCCCAATGGACAGCAGATTGCATCTAAACACAGGAACATACAACACAACTTTTAGGACCAATTCTGGCAAAACAGCAACAAAACCTGTCATACTCACTCTAGCATTCTCTCCATTTGGCAAACTGATCTCAAATGGTCTAGACAACTCCCTCGTTGTCATAAAAAGACTCATATCACAAGCCATATGACAGCTTGCCCCACTATCTAATATCCAGGAAACCTTATTAAAAACCTGAGCAACAAAAGAGGTTGTGCCTGCAAAACCAGCAAAATCATCTTGCACACTGCCCTGGTCTTGGTGTGAAGAGGAACCCAACAGGCTGAACAACTTGGTGAACTGTTCTGGTGTCAAATCTGCAAGGCCATTAGCAGCGCCTGTCTGTGTTGAGCCAGCAAATTTCCCATCCTTTGACTTCTTCTTGTTCTTGTCTCGATATTGAGGTGGGAATCCATGAAGGAAGTAACACTTGTCTATCATATGGTTGGTTTTCTTGCAGTTGGTGCAGTACAAACTTCTGCGCTCTCCACTTCCCTGGGATGGTGGTTCACTGTTTGTCTTGATTCCTATAACATTCATTGCTGTTGAGCTATCCTGAAATTGTGTGGAGTTCTGCAACAGCGCTGAGAACTCGGATCTGTCGCTGAGAACTCGGATCTGTCGCCGCTGGTTTAGGCAGCGCTCCGGTGACGAAGCAGAGCTTGTTCTTTGCCGATAAGGCGATTCGCATAGAAATCCTCCACTCCCCGAAATTCTGGCCGTCAAAAATCTCTGCAACGAGGGACAAGCCAGGATGATCGCTTAAATGGAGGTGAAGAGGGTCATTGTTGCTGATGTTGTTGTTTGTCTCTGTAGGCGCCATCGAGAATATGAAAGACGATGATATCAATGCAGACGAGATGAAAAACAAGATCTGGAACCTATTGCTCTGATACCATGTTATAATTGATTGAATGATTGTGTGAAATCATCAATCAGTTTGGGGAAGAAGAAAGAGGCGGAAAAGTTTGTTGTTTTTGATATGTGTGAATGGCTGCAGAGTTTGTTACATAAAGGCCTTTATAGGGCTCAAATCTAACCCTACTACTATGCCACATCATTAATGTAAATATAATATCAATATTAATATTCTAACAGAGGAGCCTACACATGATTGTACCTTTCGGTCTGCTCGCCAGTCGTCATATAAGGTAGGTTCACCAACACAAGAACAAAATATCAGTGATTGAGACTACTAAAATAAACTAACTCAACATATATAGTTAAAGATGGAGTGATGTGCATGTACCTGAAAATTGGTGTCAAGCAACTCATCAAGGATGTCTTCGTGCAGAGTATCAGCAAATATATTATGACCCCTGAGTAGATGATACTGAGCACATCTAGACCGAATGAGGCCGTCTTCCCCAAAAGCAACGAGGGTAGAACATTTAGACCACATGGGCTCTACGAAGATTTGGTCAGCTACCTTGCCCTCAGTTGCAGCTCCAAAAGGAAGGCTCATCCATGGCACTGTTGGACACTTCCTACAATTACTCATGTCATCGAGAGGAACAAAGACCACTTGACAATGAGGATATTTCTTGAGGATTCTTTTGTAAGAACCAAGCAACAGTTTAAAAAGACCATCTTCAGCTTTACCTTCAGAGGCAAGACACTGATGATAGTCCATGTAAAGCAACACTTTCTTCCCTTTGAGCTTACACACAGGAAAACTAGATTTGCTACTCCTATGCCAGAGTTGATAAGTTCCGACAGTAAGCAATGACTCGAGGTTTAATGACTTTAGACCTCTTAAAGTATCATCAGATATGGCCTTTCTTGTGAAGGGATAGAAATCTGTGAGCTCTGATTCCTCTAGCTCCCCACAACCATCCTCACTAGAAATGAACAATTTGATCCTCTATCAGGCAACATCCAATCTGAAATGGCTTACGGCTTACCTCATACACAAACGACATCACCCACCAAGATGATATGTTGTAGTGTTTTAACCCAATGTTAAAAGCATTAAGAAAACAGGCGGTGTCCTCATCGAGGCATAGGCATATCACCACTATTTCAAACGGGAGGTTTTTAGCTATACAGTTTTGATGAAGTTGATTCAACTCCCTCAAGAAACCCCTGTTACAGAAGAGATACAATCCCACAAACTTGCTCTTCTCGCTCAGCTCTGAAACCGAAACCTCAACCTCTCAAGAATTTGGTTTGTGGAGAAGATGGTTGCCCCCCAAAAACTCAACTAGAGACAGAGGAGGAAGGGTAGGAGGATTAGTGGTTTGTTGTTTGTTAAGTTCCCTTAGAATAAAGTCGAGCCTGAGTTTGGTCTCCTCTTCTTTTGTATCAAGTTCCTTGAAGCACTGAGTAGTGAAGGGAAACCCCGCTGCTCCATAAGTGTGAAGAAACCAACCATCATCAGTCTGCAAAACCATTTGATTAGGATCGAGGGCGAGAACCGAGAGATGATGATCCTCGGAATGGTTGAGGCCGAGTCCGAGCCTGAGAGAGTAGCATACAAAGTCACGGGACTTGGTGTCCCAAAAGGGAATTGCAAGGCAAGGAAGGGCGGAGAAAAAGTGGTTAAAAGCAGCCTCTTCTTCAATACCATGATTAATTATTGTAGCACTAATCTTGGCAACCATCACTATCTCCATGTTATGATTATTTTTCAAGTCAGAGTACAATGCCATCATAGCACGACAAAATTCGTTCGCCTCTCCGCCACTCAGAGCAGGAACCTTGAAACAACAGATAATGAGATATTTTCCTGTAATTCTAACTACTGGGACTTTAACACCATTGTTATAGACCAGATAGTCCCTCTTAGTCTTTTTACCACGATTGGACAACAAAGATACAACATCTTCTTCTAATCGCATACCTTGAACAATTTTAAGAGGCTGAGTCTTCTTCCTGAGTCGACGGGGATATGTAAGCTTGATCTCAAGTGAATCTAGATCATCCATTACAAAATCTGGCCTCGTTCTCCGACAATCTGGATCAACGCCGCGGGGTAGACGGAAATCAGTCCATGGAGACGGAAAGTAATACTTTATATATGAAGGAAATAAACTTTTACTCTTTTTCTTCTTCTTCCAAGAGCTTCTCTTTCTCTTTCTCAAATCGGTGACTTGAGCAACACCATGATCATCACCAGACACAACATCCATGACATATATAACTTATATATTAATTTATCTAAACAACAACAATATGAAACTAATATGAAACTGCAACTCTGACCTGCGCCCAATTTCGGCCGATAGCAAACCCCAACGCGAATTCTTATTCCTTGCAAAATTCATTTATATATAGGCAAGGCCGCAGGGGAGTTTTGGGACCCTAACAGGCTAAGCCGGCCATTAGGGCTATTTGTGTTCAAATAAGGAAATAATATCATTAGAATTAGGTTAAATATCTTTAAATATATATATATATATATATATATTTAATTTTCCATTTTTGAAAAAAATGACATGTGTTAAAGTGATGATGTGACATAGCTTATTGATGGGTAGATGACGTGACATATCTTATTGATGAGTGTAGTGTTTTGCTTTAGTAATTATATAGAGATTAATGAAAATAATAATATGTAATATATAGTTATATTTATTTTAATTGATTATTAAATTAATTTATATAAATAAAAAGAAATTGTGAGTTTTATAATCTTTTAAATTGATATTCTTCACTTTCATTGATGTTATATTTCGTTACAAAAATGGGGTTCTTTTAAATTTATATATAGTTATATTTCGTCATTTCATTGATGTTCTTCACTTTCTATATTTCGAGGTCTGATTGTGAAACTTTCTGTTGCAGTAAGGAGATGTTGAAACGAACGGCTATCGACGCAAATAATGAATTGTATATGATGATAGAGAAAGATTATGTAATTAACTAATTAGAAAACCAGTCAAGTTTCCAATTTCATACATGATATGTATATATGTTCATTCACTAACGCATTTTTTGTACAGAGAAGGTAAATGAATTTATGAATCTATCTTATCAATTAAAGCTGATTTTTTTCAAGCTTTTTCCTTGCTTCTGCTCTATCACCTCTCATGTGACAAATTTTAATTGGTTGTTATTATTTATATTTACAATTTTTATTCCGTAATAATTTTAATATGTAAATCTATCTTATATATTAAAGCTAATCCTTGTAGAGCATTTAGAATGATTTTAGGGTAAGTTGTAAAAAAATTACTGTTCTTTTATCTTTTAAATTAATTATTAATATATTGCACTGTTACATTAACAAAAACCTTTCAACAACAAATATACAAGTTATTTCAGTAAGAATAAAAATTACTCTTAGAGTTAATATATCATTTTTAGGATAAAACTAGGATGCTTTTCGATAATAAAAAATAAGTCAAACTATGTACATAATATTTATGAAATAAAATATATTTTTATTAAAAGTCTTTATAAGAAAAAACTTAAACATAATTCTCTTATTATATGAATGTTAAACTTAAGTTTTAGAATAATTTCTGACTAAAATATAAAAATCTTCACACTAATAATATGGAATTTTCCGTGCCGGGTCACTGCACTAGTTAATTACTATATTATATAATAGTAGATATAAATTCATAGAGGCCTATGTTTTTAAGCATTTTATTGCAATTGGATTGTGTCATAATATCCATGAAATCAAAACTAACGTTACAAATACGACATTAATAAGGGTGTTTTTGGGTCGATATCGGTTATGTCCATTATTGCTCTGGTCTTAGCAGTTATATGTATTTATTTGATGTGATGTGATTTGGTAAATTTTGATGTGTTTGTATTCATTTCACCATTATCACAATAAGTAATGAGTTTGTAGGGATTGTTGTTGATCATGGCATGACACTTTTAAAGTACGGTGTTTTCAGAGAAAAATGGGCGGACGAAGAACTACTACTAGCAAAAGTTATTTTTGTATTCATAGATCAGATCGTCTGCCTAGGTTTATTCTGCCGAACATCATTGGCCCCAAACAATAGCAGCCCATCAACACAAAAGAAAATCGGAAAAACAATAAAATTACTAACCAAGAAAATACTAGGCTCAATAACCCCTTATGAATAAATGTTATAGTTTGTAACCCTAATTTATAGAATTGGTGGTTTTTGGCCTTTTAACACTTTGATGATGACAACTTTCTATTAGTACTTGATGGCAAAATATATTTTGTCACCTTTAAATGACAATAATTTTCGTCAAGTATTTATGAAACTAGGATCAATTAATATATAATTAATTTTAAAGATTAGAAAATACATTTGAAACTGCAAAAATGGTTAGTAACCGTAAGGGGGTAAAACTAAACCCACGCAACAACAATACAGATTTAAAGTGATCTTCAAATGACGCATCTAATTATATGAATGAGCACGTTGGAAAATCTGTACCTAATTGAAACATTCCATCCACTTTGAACTTTAAAGGAAATTTTTACCTTTGTCGTAGAACGCGCTACCACGCGCTTCCAACTCTTGCCCCAAATTTGTCACCTCAGCCATCAATGGCTTCCTCCCTCGGTGATACTGGCAACATGGATCTGGATCCAATTAGCCACCAAACCGTCAATTGCTCCATGAATCCACTCTTCCAACCAACATCTCAGGCTCCCCCAACTGGATCCACACCGCCATCACGAAATGTTTCGGCTCCGCCCGCCCTATCGTTCAAGGAGATAATGGTCGCTGAGGCTGCTCTGGCTACTGGGGGGAACCGTGGGCTTCATCAGACTGTAGCAACTGGGTGGGAGGACCGTCCAGACCTCTATGACACAGATGACGACTCCGAGGAGACTAATCCTGACCCGCTGTACCCGGTGGTTCAACTGTCAGCAGAAGAGAAGAGAGAGTTGAGAAAGCCATGGGAGCACTCGTTAATTGTTAATCTTTTTGACAGAGGTCCTGGCTACTTACAAATTAGGAAGAAGCTTGAGCAAAAGTGGTCTCTCATAGGTGCATTTACACTTGTGGATATTGGAAATGCATACTATGTGGCAAAATTCACCAATCTGGATGATTATCACTTTGTCCTTACTGGAGGCCCATGGATGATCGGAGACAATTATTTGATGATTCGCAGGTGGGTACCAAACTTCGATCCCTTCTCGGACAAAGCAAGGATACTTACTGCTTGGATCAGGATCCCTGGCCTCAGTCTAGAATACTTTCATGAGGGCTTTCTGTCTAGGATAGGCAGTCTGGTGGGTAAAGTCCTCAAAATTGACAAAACCACAATTCAGGCTGACAGAGGGCAATTCGTAAGGCTGGCGGTGGAAATTGATTTGAACAAGACCCTGCTACCGAAGTTCATGTTTCGAGGGAGATCTTGGGTTATTCAATACGAGGGTGTTCGGAATCTATGCTATGAATGTAGGAAAATAGGCCATCTGAAAGAGAAATGTCCTACACTAATTGTTGGGACCTCTGAAGTTGTGGAAGAGGAGAACTCAGTTCGTCATCCTGCCTCTACACCGGATGGATTGGGAGAGTGGAATATAGTTGTGAAACCCATGAGAAGGCCTCAGCAAGCTCCACCGCAGCAGCAAAGATCAGCAACGACGGCGAACTCTCCTAAACAGAAAAGTTCGTATCAGGCAAAGCAACAACCTAGTGTCCAGGCCAATGTCGCGCAGAAAAGTGCAGCTGCATTAGTTCTGACTCAAAACAACACTCTGGCGGGGTCTGGTTCCAGGTTCCATATTTTAGCAAGATCTGAGAAGTCCAATGCCGAGGAGGGGAAAGATCAGAGGGCTAATGCAATCACGGCGACTGCACAGGTGGCTAAGGTTTCTACGGCGGTTGCGCAACAGAATCAAGCTCAAGCCGTAAAAAAAGATGTGGGCCCTATGGGGCCAGAGAATAATGGGATGCGGGCACAAAAGATTGGATTTGATAGTTCAGAAAATATGGGAACGTGAGAAAAGATAGATTTGCAGGAAACGGCCATATCTTCTTATGCAAAGAAAAATAACAAACTCGGCCCAAAGGCAGCTCTAGCGAAAAACAAGCCGACTCAAAAGCATATAAAGCTAATTCAAGACACCTTCTTTCCAACACAAGCCCAAGCCTCTTCCACCAAGCAATTCAAGCCATCAACCCAGCAACTTATCGTTCCCTCGCTCAAATCTGACCTCCCTGCTACCAACATCTTAACTCGTCAAACCGCTGCTCCTAATGAGTTCAGGTCCGATAATCCCGGTGTTCACCCAAACCCTGACGGACAAGGCGAGTCTTTTGATGTCGAACCACCAGATGGGACCCTTCAGAGTGGACGCCCCAGTGCTGGCGAACAGAGTAACAGTAGAGCTGCTCCCTCTCCTGACGGAAGCACAATCTCTCCTATGCAGGGTGTCTCTGACATCTCAAGCTGTTAACTCCTTCAGGAGATTAACTGAAGCGGCCATTGCTTTTGCTGTCAGTCAAGGATCTATGTCGTCGCCCCTTTACGGAGACCTCCTTAACTCTTTGTTTCCTATGAAGAACATCAACATCATCTTTTGGAATACTAGAGGCGCAGGTGGCGCTAACTTCTTAACAGTGGTTCATGATCTTATCAGAGCTCATAACCCTAGCGTTCTTGCTCTTGTTGAAACTCGGATCAGCGGGGTTCGAGCGGATCAGGTGTGTCGTAGAATTGGTTTTGACGGAATGTTGAGAGTCGACGCTGAGGGTTTCGTTGGAGGTATTTGGTTGTTATGGCGTACGTCTGAAGTTACTGTTGCTCCGTTGTCTCTGAATCGGCAGCATATCACAATTGAGATTAATCGTAGGGGGAAGAACGTTGGATCATGTCTGCAATCTATGCTTCACCTGATTACCATCGTCGCCTGGACTTATGGGCTGATCTTGGATCTTTTGCGAATGCTAATAATCGTCCTTGGCTTCTTGCTGGGGACTATAATGCAACAACTTCATCCAATGAGCGTACGTATGATTCAGCATACTCTCAACGTGCCTCTTTGGATTTTTCAGAATGGATAGACGAGATGGAGCTCATTGATCTCGGCTTTAGCGAACCTCGGTTTACATGGTCTAGGGGCGAGAATATGAGTACGTATAAAGCAAGCAAGCTGGACCGTGGCCTCTGTTCAAACTCATGGAGATTGCGTTTTCCTGAAGCTATTATTAGGCACCTGGTTTCGGCTCATTCTGATCATCTCCCACTGTTATTAAATCTGAAGCACACACCTACTGCTTCTCCTGAATCTCGCCCTTTTCGCTTCCAATCTTTTTGGATGTTACACGAGGGCTTCCCCGGGCTGCTCTGCTTCTTTACATCAACTTCAGTCCGACCTAGCTACCTGGAATAGGCGTACTTTTGGCAACATATTTTTCAGGAAACGAAAACTAGTTGCCCGTCTTGCAGGTGCCCAGCTTAAACTTGCCTCTCGTCCCACTCAGTGGCTGCTAGATTTAATTTGGAATCTCCGAAGGGAGCTCGACCAAGTAATGCATCAGGAACAAGTTTTGTGGTTTCAGAAATCACGCACTAACTTCATTCTTGATGGTGATCGGAATACAAGGTACTACCACTTATCGACTATTGTTCGTCGACGCTCAAATAAAGTGGTGGCGTTGCAGGATGAATCTGATAATTGGGTGACTGACTCGTCTACTATTGAGAGAATGGTGCTGCAGTTCTTTGCTAATCTGTATACTGCTGAGGGGTCAAGTTCACCAAGACCGATCCCGCTGCTGCCTGTTTCATTCCCGGGTCTGGAGCCGACAGTCAAAGCTGAGCTGGCTCTACCTTTCTCAGCGATTGATGTCTGGAATGCGCTGAAAGTCATGGGTCCGTATAAAGCCCCTGGGCCAGACGGGTTCCCGACAATATTTTATCAGAAAGGCTGGCCTACAGTAGGTCCTCAGGTGACAGCTGCAGCTCTTCGTCTTGTTAATGATGGGGTTTTACCGGAGGGATTTAATGATGCGCTCATGGTCCTTATTCCTAAGATCAGTCCTCCTTCCCGCCCTTCACACTTTAGGCCGATTTCTCTTCTCAATGTTGCTTTTAAAATAGCAACTAAGATGATTGTTCAGAGACTCAAACCAGCACTTTCACTTCTTGTCTCGCCGGCTCAGGCAAGTTTCATCCCGGGTCGACAAATAATTGACAACGTAGTAATAGTGCAGGAGGTGTTGCATACCATGTCGGATTCGAAAGGCTCTACTAAATGGATGATTCTGAAGATCGACTTGGCTAAGGCCTATGACAGAATTCGTTGGTCTTTCTTGAAGAGTATGCTGCAGCGAGCGCAAATTCCGGATACACTGGTTGATACCATTATGCGTTGTCAGTCTTCAGGATCGATGGAGTTGCTCTGGAATGGCAGTAAGGCGGGGAAATTTACTCCTACTAGAGGAGTGCGACAGGGTGATCCGCTCTTGCCATATTTGTTTGTGCTCTGTATGGAGTATCTGTCTCATATTATTCAAAATCCAGTGAACTGTGGTAGATGGCGTCCTATTGATTTGGGGGGTGTTCAACTGTCACACCTTTTCTTTGCAGATGACTTGATTCTTTTTGCAGAGGCGCTCCCAAACCAAGCGGATATCATTCATGACTGTCTCGAAACCTTCTGTGAGCACTCTGGTGAGATGGTGAATTTCAGCAAGAGTAGCATGATATTTTCTAAAAAGGTTAAACAAGCGGATCAGGTGCACATCAGTACTCGCCTTTCGATCCCGATTGTTGACGATTTTGGAACTTACTTGGGAGTTCCAATGACTTGTGGGAAGATGGGCAAGGAGCGCTATGATTTTCTTTTGGACAGGGTTACTAAGAAATTGAGTGGCTGGCAGTCTAAGACGTTATCATTAGCGGGGCGGGTTGTTATGGAAAATTCTTTGTTGTCATCGGTGTCGTTATATGTTATGCAGTCCTCCATGATCCCGCGTTCAATTTGTGATAGTCTGGATCAGAAAGTTAGGGGATTCATATGGGGTTCCACTTCAGAAAAACGCAAAATCCACTTACTTGCCTAGGAGAAAATCTCGTGTCCAAGATCTGTGGGAGGGCTCGGTTGTCGTTCTATGAGGCAGTCAAATACAGTTTGCTTAGCCAAACTCGGATGGCGGGTGCTGCAAGAACCGCGGTCCTTATGGAGTCGGGTACTCAGAGGAAAATATTGTAGAGGCAGGCTGGATATTGACATGTTCAACAAAGTTTCCCGGCCTTCTCCTATATGGCGCAACGTCATTCATGGTGCTGAAGTTCTCAGTAAAGGGGTTTAAATGTCAGTTGGCAATGGCCATTCCACTCTTTTTTTGGACCACTCTTGGCTCTATGAAGCTCCTCTTATTGATTCTGTGTCGAATGTTTTTCCAGCAACTCTCTTAGGTTCCACGGTAGCTGATCTTTGGGATGGAGAGGATTGGAAATGGGACCTAATCTCGCCTTATTTGCCTACTGCCCTTTGTGATCGTTTACGGTCAGTACGGCTCTCTCCAAATGCTAATGATGTTGACAATTTTTCCTGGAAGTACACTCCTTCGGGTGAGTTTTCTGCTCGTTCTGCACGGAAGCTTGTCCCTCAGGATTACACCCCTTCTCCGAACTATGTCTGGAACTGCATCTGGAAGGTCCCGGCGCAGCAGAGAGTCCGTCAGTTCCTGCACTTGGCAGCCCATGAGGCTTTTCTATGTAATGAGGTTAGAGCCTCCCGGCACCTTACCTCTTCACCCAGCTGTCCTCTGCCTGAATCATGTCTTCACGCGCTCCGGGATTGTGCAGCAATTCGTGATGTGTGGGCTGCTCTCAGTGGATATTTGTCTCCCTCAGAATTTCTACACCTGCACAGACATGAAAAATTGGATCTATCTGAACATTAAGAATGGAGACAAGTGGAGCACGATTTTTGGTTATATGGCTTGGCATACCTGGAAAATTCGCAACTCACTAGTGTTTTCGGGTATCAATGACATTTCCAAGTTGTCATCCATTGTGTCTGCTGTCACGGGGAGTTTCTGGACAGCTTCCCCGCAGCTCCCTTCGATCCAAAGCTTGCCTTCAACCACTGCGGTGCAGCATCCTATGCAGTGGCAACCCCCTCCCACTTCTTGGTTGAAGATGAACGTTGACGCCTCTGCTAAAGGGAAACCAGGCCCAGCCGGAGGAGGTGGTATTCTTCGGGACGAGTATGGAGCTTTTATTAGGGCCTTCTCCTTCACTTGCGGCACTTGCTGTGCTCTCACAGCTGAGCTATGGGCTATTCGCCACGGTCTTCAACTTGCTTTGTCCATGGATATTCAATGCCTCATATTGGAATCGGACTGCCTGCAGGCGTGTGATCTAATCAACAATGGATGCTCTAAGTCTCATCCAGACTTTTATCTTGTCAACCACTGCACCAAACTCATCCAGTGTCGGTCCTGGTCAGTGAAGATTGCCCACATCAGCAGAACCACCAATAAAGTAGCTGATGCAATTGCCTCCAATGCACTGCTACTGCAAGCTCCTTTTCAAATTTATTTACACCCTCTCCCATGTTTTTCCTCTCTATTTGCTGCTGAAATTGTAGTTCCTGGTGGAACAAACACTTACTCTTCTGCTTAATTAATTAAGACGCAAGGGCCCGCCCCTATTTGATGACCAAACAAAAAAAAAAGGAAATTTTTACCCTTTTTCAACGCAAACTTAAATAAAAATACAATTAAAACAAATTACAAGAATAACAGGCTTATAATAAATCTAAATAGTCAAGATTAATATATATTATTCAATTAATTTATTAATGGATTAGTGATTCTAGTAACAAACAACTTGAATCACTCATCCATCAACAAATAATCCATCGACATAGTACAAAAAACTATATCAAGATTTCCAGAAAAAATCACAATCAAGTATAAAAAAAATTGGTCACATGTGTTACACACATCAATAACTTCACAACAACAATAGGTAATAAACTATGTTATTATTTAAATCCCTTCTTAGAATTCTAGCTTAAAAACAAAATATACAGTTACATATTTATAACATGATATTTAATGAACAATCGTTATCAAACGTTACACAAAAGAAACCTTAAATTTCCAGAAATGGGCTATAAATATAAGTAAAGGCCAACAAATCCACGATATTAATAACCAAAAGAAACCAATTTTTTACTTCAGCGAATCATTCGAAACAACAACCGTTAATCTAGGAAATTCAACAGAATAGAACAACAGCTAAGAAAGCTAAGAAAACACATGAAACCGACATCTACACATATCATAAGAAACAGGAACCCTGTTTCTAGTATATCTATAAGAGGACCTCCAATTGAAATGTATTTATAATCAATCGATATCTTTATATGAGAATTATTAGAGATATTAGGAAAATATATTTAGATATCCTATCTTTGTATTTATGGTTAAGAAGATATTGTATAGATAGATATCTTATTCTGCAAGATTAGGGTCTCAGTATATATACTCTTGTAAATGTTCATGAATACCAAGGAGGAATTATTTCAGAATACCGATTTCTACATGGTATGTGAGCCAAGAACTTAACCCTAAAACACAAAACCAATCTCCCTCCGTTTCATCGCCTCCACAGTCAATTTTTTATTTATTTTTCGATCGTTTGCGATCCTCTGTCAGATCATTTTCGATCTCGTTTTGCTGTTCAGCAATCATGGTTACCAATGAAACCACCGGTGCAGCGTTGTCTTCAACATCACCATACTATTAGCACCGTCACCTTCAAAGGCGACAACTTTCAGGCTTGGGAGAAGGCCTTGCGCAACGCTTTTTGGGCAAAGCGCAAATATGGGTTCCTTGATGGCACCATCACCGAACCAGTAGAGACAACTCCTGAATATGATGACTGGATGAGCGTAAATTCTATGCTCATTGCTTGGGTTCTTCAGTCTATAGATCCCTCCATTCGTGATTCTATCACGTACTCCGACTCGGTGAAATCTCTTTGGGATGGCATGAGGCAGCGGTTCTCTCTAGGCAACGCTCCTCGCATTCACCAACTCCGCACCGAGCTCGGTCGTTGCAGTCAGAACGGCCAAGCTGTCGCCGACTACTACGGCCGTCTTCAAAAGTTATGGGAGGAGCTGCAAAATTACACTTCTCCGATTACCTGTTGCTGCAAGAAGTCAGATTTCTCTTGCTATGGCTGCAAAGGTGCCGATTCCTCCTCCCACAAAGAACAACGAGCCCAAACCAACCTGTACACACTGTGGGAAGCAAGGACATGCCGTCTCCTCTTGCTTCAAATTAATAGGTTTTCCTGAATGGTGGGGAGGACTCAGACAGAACCAGCAGCAATCGGGTCGAGGTCGTGGTCGCCATGGCTCCTCTTCGGGTCGTGGTGGAGGTCGAGCAAACGCTGCTCAGGTCTCTGGTGAATCAACATCTGCATTGCCCACTGCTGCTGATCGGGCTGATTTGACTCCTGGATTAACCGAGGGACAATTCAATCAAATGTTCCAGATGTTTCAAAAGATGCAGTCTTCCTCTTCGGGAGATAAATTGATGGGTAAGAATCCATGGATACTTGACACTGGAGCTTCGTATCATATGACGGGAGATCGAAATATGTTATTTGATCTAGTTACTACACCTCCAGTTCTGATCACTCTTCCCGATGGATCCCAGTCCACTTCAGTTAGCTCCGGCATGGTTTTATTCGGGGATACTCTTCGTGTTCCTAATGTCTTGCTGATTCCGAATTTTACTTGCAATTTACTGTCTTTGAAACAATTGACTTGCTCACATTCTTGTATTGTGACTCTTACCTCTCGCCTTTGTGTGATTCAGGACCTAGCTACGAGGATGGTGATTGGAGCCGGTAATACGGAGGGCGGGGTTTACTTGTTGCGTGTCGTTCACTCCGCTTCACCAATCTGTTCGGTTGCTCAGTCGACATCAACTCAGTTATGGCACAAACGTTTGGGTCATGCTGCATATCAATCTATTCTTCAATTACCTCTAGCTTCTAAGTTAAATTCTATTATTCAAGAACCATGTTCTATTTGTTTACAAGCCAAGCAGACTCGTGATTGTTTTCCGATTAGCATCAATAAAGCATCTATTTCTTTTGAGCTTATACATGCTGATGTTTGGGGTCCTTATAGCACATCGTCTTTGTGTGGTGCTCGTTATTTTTTTTACTATAGTAGACGACTATTCTAGATGCGTATGGGTTCATCTCATGGCTTCCAAGACGGAAGTCAGTTATCCGGTGAAATTTTTTTGTGCATTTGCCTCTACTCAATTCGGCAACAAAGTCAAACAGTTTCGCACTGACAATGGCACAGAGTTCTTCTCTCTTCGTGAGTATTTTGACTCAAATGGAATTATACTTGAGACGTCGTGTGTTGCCACACCACAGCAGAATGGTAGAGTTGAGCGAAAACATCGTCATATCTTGAATGTTGCTCGTTCTCTTCGTTTTCAAGCATCTCTTCCTCTCAAGTTTTGGGGTGATTGCTTTCTTAGTGCAGCCTATCTTATTAATCGCACGCCGTCTGCGGTTATTGGCAACAAAACTCCATACAAACTCCTATACGGCAGTCCACCAAGCTATGATCATCTTCGGGTTCTAGGCTGCTTATGCCACGCCTCAGTTTAGCCAAGGAATCATGACAAATTTGCCTCCAGAAGCCGTCGTTGTGTCTTCATCGGCTACCCATATGGGAAGAAGAGTTGGAAAGTGTTTGATTTGGACACCAAAACTGTGTTCGTCTCCCGTGACGTCGTATTCATGGAAACGTCTTTTCCATTTTTGGACGCACCAACTGAGCAAAGTGCTAACTCAGAACCAGCCCATCGTTCTCCGGTATTTGTTGACTGCGACCTGCCTGAGTCTTCACCGCCTGCTCTCACTGAGCATGTTCCCGGACTTCCAACCACTGTCGTCCAGATCTCAGACGACAGGGGGAGTTCTTCTGATTCAGACGACCCTCCTTCTCCTATTTCTGAAACAGTGCGACGCAGCTCTCGATCCCGCGCAGCACCAGCTCATCTTCGTGACTACGTCTGCAACACGACACACATACAAAACCCCCCTCCGTCTCCACCATCGGCTCCTTTCGACAAACCATCCTCAGGTAATCCATACCTTGTAGCTAATTATGTCAATTGTTCAAAACTTTCTGGCCCTCATATGCAGTTTGTAGCCGCTCTTACTATAACCACCAAGCCCACAAGTTATACCGAGGCTGCTCGCTCACCAAAATGGCGGGAAGCCATGACTGCTGAACTCGATGCCCTAGAGCAGAACGGGACGTGGCAAATCACTACTCTTCCGCCTGACAAGAAGCAAATAGGGTGCAAATGGGTGTTTCGAATCAAACATCAGGCTGACGGGTCGATTGAGCGATACAAAGCTCGACTTGTTGTACTTGGAAATCGGCAGGTTGAGGGAATTGATTACACAGAAACATTTTCACCAGTAGCAAAGATGACCACCGTCTAAGTTTTCCTTACAGTTGCCGTTATTCGAGGGTGGACTCTGCATCAAATGGACGTGCACAACGCCTTTCTACATGGCAATCTTGAGGAGGAGGTTTATATGAGACCTCCACCGGGCTTTATCATTCCTTCAGGAAAAGTGTGTCGACTTTTAAAGTCGTTATACGGTCTTCGGCAAGCACCTAGAAATTGGTTTGCCAAGCTTGCTTCGTCTCTACGTCGCTTCGGTTTTCAGCAGCCCAAGGCCGATTACTCACTCTTCTCGCTGTACGCCTCAGGTCATGTCCTTCATGTACTCGTCTATGTCGACGACTTGATTATTTCAGGTGACTCTCCTCTTGCTATTGCTCGGTTCAAAGCTTATTTACAGAGTTTCTTTCGGATGAAGGATCTCGGACCTCTCAAGTATTTCTTAGGTCTTGAGGTAGCCCAAGGACGAGATGGCATTGTTTTATGTCAAAGAAAGTACGCTCTGGACATCTTATCTGAAGCGGGTCTTCTAGGTTCTCGTCCCTCTGATTTCCCGTTACCGCAGAATCATGAGTTAGGCAAATCCACCGCACCATTGTTCTCGGATCCAATGAAGTACCGTCGTCTAATTTATTTGACGATAACCCGTCCTGAATTATGCTATTCTGTTCACACATTGTCTCAGTTTATGCAGTAACCGACTATAGATCACTGGAACTCAAGTTTACGTGTGCTGTACTACATTAAGCGTAATCCGGGTCAAGGGCTCTTTCTTTCTCGCAGAAGCACTCTCACTCTCTCGGCTTACTGCGACTCAGACTGGGATGGGTGCCCACGGAGTCGTCGATCACTAACAGGGTATTTTGTTCTGATTGGTAACTCTCCTATATCTTGGAAAACTAAGAAGCAAGTGACGGTCTCACAGTCTTCAGCTGAAATCGAGTATCGAGCAATGGCTTTGGCATGCTGTGAACTTGTATGGCTCCGCTCCTTGTTGCTGTCTTTGGACGTTCAACTCAATTCTCCCATGCAGCTTTATTGTGACAGCCAAGCCGCCTTGCACATTGCTTCCAATCCCGTATTTCACGAACGAACCA
The DNA here is from genome assembly GCA_029168935.1 of Oxyria digyna. Taxonomy (NCBI): domain Eukaryota; kingdom Viridiplantae; phylum Streptophyta; class Magnoliopsida; order Caryophyllales; family Polygonaceae; genus Oxyria; species Oxyria digyna. The sequence continues at coordinate 4,104,917 of JAPVLV010000017.1, forward strand.
AACACATCGAGATTGACTGTCATTACGTTCGTGATCTATTGCTAGCTGGCCTTATCTCTACAGCTCATGTGCGCACAAATGAGCAAGTTGCTGATATCTTTACCAATGCTTTGGGCAAACAACAGTTTAACTATCTACTTGGTAAGTTGGACATTATTGACTTGCATGCTCCAACTTGAGGGGGAGTATTAGAGATATTAAGAAAATATATTTAGATATCCTATCTTTGTATTTATGGTTAAGAAGATATTGTATAGGTAGATATCTTATTCTGTAAGATTAGGGTCTCAGTATATATACTCTTGTAAATGTTCATGAATACCAAGGAGGAATTATTTCAGAATACCGATTTCTACAAGAATCATTAGTAATATACCGATGATGGAGAGGGGTTGAGGTCGAAGTTATGTTATGAAACAGATAAATGGTTGAGAGATCGAGTTGTATATTTTGACAAATCTTAATTTATGAGAAAAATATACTGATGAATCTATTTGTACAAGTCATTTGGAATTTTTGACATACAATTATTTTGATAAGTCTTAATTTTATGGGGATGATATAATGATGCATATATATAGGCTTCCGTGAAACGAATTTTATAGACAATATATAGAACTCGCTAAGGCATATACACTATAATATAGACGATATGCAAGAGTCGATAAGGCATATGCACTAGACTATAGACGATATGCAGAACTCGATAAAGCATACACACTATACAATAGATGATATGTTGTACTCGCTAAAGCATACACACTATATACTATAGATGATATAACTCAATAGGGCATATGCACTATACTATAGATGATATGCAAAACTAGCTAAGGCATACGCACTATACTATAACTTATATGTAGAATTCAATAAGACATATGCACTATATTATAGACGATATGCATAACTCGATAAAGCATATGCACTATATTATAGACGATATGCATAACTCGATAAAGCATATGCACTATATTATAGACGATATACAGAACTCGCTAAGACATATATACACTTAGTTCGTATTAATATTCATTGATCATTGATATTCATTGTTCATTGATATTCAAGAACGCAATTAAATAAGTTCATGAATATCTCAATATACAATTTGAAGCTGATTTTTTTATTTAAAAAATTAGTGAACGAGAGACGCTGTTTGAAACAATGTTTCTCTTTCTTTGTCAATTTTCTACGCTACAAAATTGTCCATTTTGGAAATTAGTTTCAAAAGTCGCCTACAATGAGAATTATTTTCAAAAACATTGCCCATTTCAGAAAAAATTCCAAATAAGGGGAAAGAGAAAATTTTTGGGATTTCATGTGTTAATGCTTTTTTCGTAGTTATTTGGGTTTTATCGAAACAATTTTTTCGAAAAACTTGGGGCCAAAATAGAAAAAATGGAAACAAGACCAACTAAAAATAACACTGAAAGTAAGTATTACTTAATTTTTTGATGTAAAAAGCATTTAGGAGGTTCATCTATTTAGAATGGTATCATCCTAAAGCATTTCGAAGAATGAGATCTAAAGGTTTCAGAAAGGCTAAAAAATTGGGTGGTGAAGGCGTAAAGTGCATATTGGCGGTAAGGCCGGTCACACCTTTAATTTTCCGAAATATATGGGGGATGCGACACTTAGTAAAATATCGCAGATCAATTAAGATATAAGTCATAATAAGTTCGATTTTCTACGGCAATCCTAAATACGGTGAATGACATTAATAAGGCGGAGATTGTCGTTTTCGATCTCAATAATTAGATACCAAGTTGAATAGCCATTTCAATAGCATAAATGTATTGCAAAGACCTCAACTATAATAGGTGAAATCAATACAACTTTTTCATTTTGATTGGGGTATCATTTTGATCTCGAATTATGAACCATACGAAGCATGGCTAAAGTTGCACATGCTGCATCCATATTTAGTTTTTGCCATCTAATTATTTTCCTTTTCCTCCTAGTTCTATTTTGATAATATATGTTACGGAGTATATAATATGTGTAATATTGTGGAATTTCCGTATTTTCAGAGCTTATTTAATTAAATAATAATATATATAGTGGGCCTGCAAAGTGGGATTGAGAACAACTCAAAACCGAGGGAAGTGCCGCTCAAAAAAAACAAAACCCGAGGGAAGCAGCAGCCCCTAGTAAGTTGAACTCCATTCCCCCACACAACCAAATTCCCCAAAATAAACACTCTAATTTACTGTCTTTCGAGCTGTAAATCGTGCTTAAACTACCAGAAGTCTATTTGTATTAGATTTTATTACAGGCCTAAATTCGCGCGGTGTCATGGTTCGCGGGGAGGGTTCGCACGGAGTTTGATTTCACGCGGAGTTACAACATAGGCGGATTCATAACTCATGAGAGTATTAAAAAATTTGTAAAAAAATTAGGCTGAAAAGTTGGCAAATCTTAAATCCGTCCGCTGGCGAATCCTAAAATCGTCCGCTTTTTAATTTTGAAAGGTGGGTGGATAGATCTGACGGATTGTAAATCGGTCAAGTCGGTCGGAGCTAAACATTGCGCGAAACTCAAAATGATCATTCGGAAAATCGGCATGTCCCATCTATGTACAAATAGCAACACGCTTAAACTAACTCTTTATGAGCTAAATCTTACCATTGTAAGTTTTAGCTATTTTATCAAAACTATTGTCCTCGTCTCTCATAGGCTCACAACAGATCATACATAACGGTTGTCCATTTAGGTGTGGTCATTCAATATTTTATTAATATCTCTCTCTTAGATTTTCTAATACCCATTTTTAATACTCATATATGATTATCATTATCCCAATAGTTACCCATTAATTTGTGGTCATCAATTTTCTCTTTCATACTTTTTTTATTAATATTATGATATATGGGGACAAATAAAGTTGTGTTTTTGGGACACTTGTTATGCACATATTGAATGCACATTTGATACTTATGGTCATCACAATACCCTGAATATTGAATCTCTTCTAAAATTCACTTTTTCATTAGTTTAATAATAGTTTTAGTTTCTTTCTCCCCATGTCCACCGAAAATGGCGAACAATTCGATATGCTCTCAATTGAACCCACTGCCCATCATCCTCATCCCTTCACCATTACACGACAAATTAATGCCCTTAGAAATTATAATACAACTCCGGTTTATCTAAAAATTATGAGCTCAAACACCTTCGTCTATATATACTCTTACATTACCAAATCTCATTCCAATCATTTTGAGAGAGATGAGTCTAGCAGCAAGAGAGCAGAGAGACTTGAAACTACGAGCAGACGAAATCGAGTGGCACATGCTCGACAAATCCCGGTTCTTCTTCCTCGGCGCCGCCCTCTTCTCCGGCGTCTCGGGCGCCCTCTACCCGGCCGTCGTCCTCAAAACGCGGCAACAAGTGTCGGTGTCCACCACCCGCTGCTCCGAACTCGCCTTCCTGATGCTCCGCCGCGAGGGCCCGAAATCGTTCTACCGCGGCTTCGCCACCTCCCTCACCGGCACCGTCCCCGCCCGCGCCCTCTACATGACCGCCTTAGAGCTCACCAAAACCACGGTTTCCGGCGCCGGATCCCGCCTCGGACTCTCCGAAACCACCACCGCCGCCGTATCGAGCGCCACCGCGGGACTCGCCGCCTCCGTCGCCGCCCAGCTGGTCTGGACGCCCGTCGACGTCGTCAGCCAGAAGATGATGGTAAGTGCTCGTTTGGTTAAATGGAGGATTTGTAATTCATGGGTACCTTGAATATATCTAGAAGGTGCGAAATGCGAAATGCACATTAATATTTTATATGTGCACATGTGAACCTTAATTGTTCATATTTAGGAAGGTGCACATATAAGATAGCAATGTGTACAGTTCACAAATAAGATAGCAATGTGCACAGTTCACATATAAGATAGTAATGTGCACAATTAACGTAAAATTAGTGAATTAACGTAAAATTTCAATTTATTATCAACAGATAGTAGCGGGAAACCCCCTTGGTGGCGCCGACTGCCTCAAAAGAATCATGGCGCGAGACGGGATCGGCGGGATCTACAGAGGATTTGGGGTTTCGATTCTGACGTATGCGCCATCGAGCGCGTTGTGGTGGGGGAGCTACTCGTTGGCTAACCGGGTTTTATGGGCCGAGACCGGGCTTAACGGGGAGGTGTCGGCGCAGGGGGTGAGTGCGGCGGTGGCGAGCGGGGTGGCGGCGGTGGTGACAATGCCGTTGGATACGGTGAAGACGAGGATGCAAGTGGCGGAGGGGGAGAGAAAGACGGTGGTGAAGACGGTGATGGGGCTGGTCAGGGAAGGAGGGATTCGGGCCTGTTATAGAGGGTTTGGGCCGAGATGGGCTTCAATGTCCTTGTCATCTGCTACCATGGTTACTACCTATGAGTTGTTGAAGAAGTTGTCTACAAAACATCAACAAAGTTGCTCGATTAATTACTAAAGTTGTAGCATTCTTAGTAGCAACAATTAGAAAAGTATAAGTTATGGGTCAGTATTAATTTGTAAATACTATTTTTCCTATCAATATAGAGCCTACTCTTGATATTAATGTGTAAAGATGAGCAGCTACAACAATGTAGTGAGCAATACAAGTGAGTATACTTTCATGTATATATACATGTGTATTATAGCACAAACTTTTGCATTTGTAAAACTAATAGGTGTATTATTCATACACTACAAATGAAAGTACACGTCAGGATCTAACATCGACTAAACTTGATACACGTCCGATTCTAACGTGAATTTAAGTTGTGGCTTAACAGAAAGAGACATTGTGTCATATTTCGACTGACAAATATATAATAGATTATAGAGGTGATTTCCGATAAACTCATGTAATGGGATAACATAACTTAATTCAGGGATGATTTTCTTCCATAGACCCTTATTTAAGTGACGTATAAACCTCAAAATCATTGTGATTTCTGATGTTAAAGTTGTGGACAGCTCAGGCTAAGCTGATGTATTGACCTCTACATCTACCAATCAGTGTACCACTACTAGTATAGTTGTAGTATATATAAAGGAGTTAGAAATCAAATGTAGTGTGTGTCAATAATTTGAGTATGAAGTTTCTCGAAATGTTGAAACATCTAACTCGACTGCTTCTGCACACGCAATCATATAAAATACTGACAATTAACTCGAAATATCTCAAAACAATCAGAGACTGAGAACCAATTAGAAGATATGAAGTAGATTGCATCAATTAATACAATAGTAGTATTGAGTAGCAAATGCGAGGCAACCACGCATTTGGATCGGCAATGTACGGAGTAATAAAATTGATTTGAGGTGGTGATGTAATTTAGCCCCGGCTCAACAGAAAGGGTCAGCATAACATCGTTGCCCTTTTGGAGCTCCTAAATTAAATCTGTCTGTTTCAATTCTCTCATGTCTCCATCTCATAATTAACTTCACTATTTAATTAGGCTCTTGCTAAATACAGCCCGCCTCTTTTCCTAAATATCGTCCGGTCTCTCGCGCTACGCGAGGAAGGGTGATGAAGGATCATCTGGACAACAACCGACACCTCCGGTCCCTGAATTTAAAGGTGCATTGACGCGCTCGAGAGCTAAGGAAGTCCAACAAGAGGTAGACAAGTTAGTAGCGTTCTTCAGTTCCAAGGAGTTGAATACAGACGAAGAACCACCATTGAAGACTGTTCTAATGATCGAGGTTCGAGAACGAGCAGAGGACGACAGCGAAGAACCGCGACCGCGGCTGGAAACCGCGCCCGCGGCTCCATAACAAGCGTCTGCGGCCAGGAGGCAAGAACCGCGCCCGCGGCTCCCTAACCGCACCCGCGGCCAGGAGGCAAGAACCGCGCCCGCGGCTCCATAACCGCACCCGCGGCCAGGAGGCAAGAACCGCGCCCGCGGCTCTATAACCGCACCCGCGGCCAGGACCTCGGCGAAGAATTTCAGAAACATTATTTTCGGATATTATTTGTTTTCGGATTATTATTTTAGGATTTACTTTTTATTGTTTATTTCTTTAGTCGGCATCCTTATGAACCCTATATAAGGCTGCCTTAGTTATTGTTTTGCCCCCCCCAGACTTTGATATTGAATACAACGTTTATCGTTTTTCCTCCCAAAAGAGAGAGCTTTTGTGAGAAGAGTGCCCCGTGTGCATTGTCGTTCAGTTGGCCCTAGTTGTGCTTGTGTGTGTCAATCTCCTCCATAAGGTTGGTGCTATCGGGACTCCATAGAGCAACCTCCAGGTGCCTTGACCCACCAAAGTCATTGTGTTTGGTTGTAATCATCCGTTGGGGTTTCTTCATCATTCGGTAAGGTTCTTGTTCTTAAGTTCAAGGGTTTTATCGTTGTTTGATTTGGTTCCAATTGGCCTATCATTCGACTTATCCTTCTTTCATCTCATTCTAATTCCGCCTTTCTTCTCTGTTCGAGTTCCTATTCGAGTTTGGTGTCTAGGTCGGCAACTGCGGCTTATCCCCGCATCAAATTGGTATCAGAGCTGTGTTGACACCATTCGTCTTCACAAGAACATCAAGAGACCCCCTATCCAGAAAATCACAAAAAGAGTCAGCTTTTATTTTCTTGTTTGTCAGTTTCTTTCAGAAATTGATTTTGAGTCTTCCATTGCTTTGATATTTCTTGTTGAGTCATTACAGGTTGTGTGCAAGAAGCTTGGATCGATTAGTGTTGGTGGAGATCGAAAGATTGGAGTTTGGAGCACCCTTGTTCCCAAAATCCATTCAGCCCTTCATCCATCTCAAAATCCATTCATCCCTACCAAAACGCAGCCATCAGAAACCCAAAAGAATTGCTGGAATTTCTTTCCTTGAAGCCCAAACAAGATCTTCAAAGAAGGAAATCTTATCTTTCTACAAGGGAATCTTATCTTTCTACAAGGGAAATCAAGTTAGTTGTTGTTTTTATTTATTTTAATTTTGCTGAGATTAATATCTCACATCAAGTCTGTAATTTTGTTTTGTTTAGTTGAGACAAAAAAAAATCAAAAAAAAAAAAATTCAAAAAAAAAAATTCAAAAAAAAAAAGAATCGAAAAGTCTCAAAGTCAGTAGTTTTATTTTACGTTTTGTTGAGTCAAAGTCTAGTTTGATATTGTTTAAGTCGGATCTCAAGAACTCAAAGGAAATCGGGTTGAACAAGCCCGAACGGAAGTGAGAAACCACAGGACGCGCCAGAAACCGCACCCGCGGTACCTTAGCCGCACCCGCGGCTTAGCCTCAAAAACCCGCACCCGCGGTACCTTAGCCGCACCCGCGGCTTAGCCTCAAAAACCCGCACCCGCGGAATTCGGGCCGCGCCCGCGGTTTGACCTCAAAGGCCACAGTCCGAAAATTTTCAGATACTAGCCGCCATTAATTACCTAACCCTCCCGACTCCGTCTTCGATCCTTCAATCGACATCAGTCGGAACAAGTTAAGGTACGCTTCCTATTGGCTTGTCTTGAAATTCGAAGCTTAATCATATCTCTGTTTTGCATTCTCATTCTTGCAAACGCCTTCGAGTTTTATTTCCTTTCTTTCATTGAGTCGGTCTCTTGTTTGAGTCAGAACCTTACAGTCGAAACCCCGCACTACGCTAGCCATCTCCATCTCTACCATCATTCATATATTGCTAGGAGCTCGGTAGTTTCAACTTATTGGGTTATTGATCCATACAAGCCAATTCATCAAAGAAAAGCTGATTGCAACGACAATTGAGAGAGAGTGCAGAGGAAAACATACGAGAGTAAACACTAGCGAGTTGTTCTCAGTTACACTTACCTTAATATTGTTCTGTGTTAGTCTTTTCTTTAGTGATGAGCAGGTCAGTTTCTCCCCAGGGGAGGCAAGAAGCCCCGGAGACCCGCGCCCTTACCCCGGAATTTATGACCAACATGTTTCGGGAGATGACGTCGGCCATTACCACCGCCATAGAGCGGCAGCAGCGAACCACCCCGTCCCCAAGGGTTCGAGAGCACATCGGGACCTCCTATGATGCTCCAGTCGACAATCGGAGGCCCCTGCCTCCTCAGCAAGAAGTCTATGAGGCTGCCCGCATGGGTCGGGAACCCAGACGCAGGCCTACACCCCGGGACGATTTGCCACAAGACCGGAGAGGACGCTTTCGTAACTCTCCTATACCTCACTTTAATAGATACAATGCTGCTAACCGTTTTGATGATGCATTTCAGGACCTAGGTGATAATGATAACGAAGAGGAGCCTGAAGAAGAAGATGAGGCGGGATGGCGACCACACCGTCCCCAAGGAGGTTACCAAGGAAGGCGAAGAGAGCCTGAGCAAGATGGAGTGGGGAAGATAAAGGTTAAGATCCCGAGTTTTGAGGGAAAGTGTGATCCAGACGTATATATGGAGTGGGAGACCAAGATTGAACAAGTCTGGAATTGTCACAACTTTCCTGAAGCCAAAAAGGTGCAGCTGGCATCTTTGGAGTTTAGTGGCTACGCGTTAGTTTGGTGGGATAGTTTGATCAGAGGAAGAGTTGCCAATGGAGATTATCCTGTCACTACTTGGGAACTTATGAAGAGGATGATGAGAGCTCGATTTATTCCCCGACATTACACTAGGGAACTTATTCAGCGGCTCGAGAATTTGAAGCAAGGATCAATGGGAGTCGAAGAGACTTACAATGCTATGCAAATAGCAATGGTTCGAGCTAATTTGGTGGAGGATGAGGAGACAACCATGGCTAGATATCTTCGTATCCTTCACCCATATGTGTCTAGTGAGATTGAGATGTTCCCTTACAACTCAATGACTGAGTTGCTACATTTGGCTATCAAGGTGGAAAGAAAGACCAAAATTAGGAGCCAAGGGAGCAAAAACGCAGGTGGCTGGAAAAATCAGCAAGGAAGGAACTCCTATCCTTCAGCCCGAGATGCCCCTAACAAGGAAGACAGTGGCTCTCGAAGGAATCCGCCATCCACTACTCAAGTGCCCTCCAAGACAACACTTGGCCCTTCTAATCCACCCCGAGGGAGTACCTCTAACCCTACTTCTAGAGCTAGGGATATTGAATGTTTTAAATGTAGAGGAAAGGGTCATATGATGAAAGATTGTCCTAATTCTAGAGTATTAATTGTTAATCAACTAGGCGAACTTGAAAGTGAAAGTGAAAAAGAAGAAAACCTAGGTGATATGCATGATGAGGATGATCTTAGTGATGAAATTGGTTATGAACATGGTGATTCTTTGATTTGTAAAAGAAATTTACATGTACAACCCGCCCCTTGTGAAGATAATCAAAGAGAAAATTTATTTCACACTAGGTGTTTAGTTCAAGGAAAGGTCTGTAATATGATTATCGATGGTGGAAGTTGTTGCAATATTGTTAGTACTGAATTGATCACTAAATTGCAGTTTACTACTATTTTCCACCCTAGACCTTATAAATTGCATTGGATGAATGAATGTGGAGAATTAAAAGTTCTAAAACAAGCTGAATTAACATTCACCTTAGGAAAATATACGGATACGGTTTTATGTGATGTAGTTCCTATGCAAGCTTGTCATATATTGTTAGGAAGACCATGGCAATACGATCGAAAGGTTACTCATGATGGTCATATTAACCGTCATACATTCATCTTTAATGGTAAGCCTATTACTCTTAAACCCATGACTCCAGCGCAGATAGCAGAAGCTTACGAAAGGAGCAAAGGCAAGGAAAAGGTTCCTGACAGAAACGAAGGAACAACAGCAGTGACCAAAAACCGCACCCGCGGTTCAGATGCCGCACCCGCGGCCAGCGATAGCTCGCGACAGAAGGAGCGGCACGAGAACCGCACCCGCGGCTCAGAGGCCGCACCCGCGGCCCATTCGCCAAACCGCGCCCGCGGTGACTCAGCCGCGCCCGCGGGTCATTCTTCTGGCGCACTGGTTCCTGCAGTGACGAATCGAGCCCTACTGTCGTCCAAAGCCGAGCTGGAAGGTGAGTATTTACCCTTCGATACTACTTTAATGATGCTGTGCAAGAGATTTGCGTTGGCAGGTACCGATTCTCGACTTGATCTACCCCTTAGCATTCAAGCTATTCTTGATGAGTTCGCTGAGGTGTTTCCGGATGAGGTTCCACCGGGCTTACCGCCCTTTAGGGGCATTGAGCATCAGATTGATCTTATTCCAGGAGCGTCGTTACCTAACCGACCCGCTTACAGAATGAACCCTCAGGAGTGCCAAGAGATTCAGAAGCAAGTGCAGGAGCTTGTAGATAAAGGGTATGTTCGAGAGAGTCTTAGTCCTTGTGCAGTTCCGGTCTTACTTGTGCCTAAGAAAGACAACTCTTGGCGGATGTGTGTTGATTGCCGAGCTATCAACAACATAACTGTCAAGTATCGTCATCCTATACCAAGGCTGGATGACATGTTGGATGAGCTTCACGGTGCCACAAACTTCACCAAGATTGATCTGAGGAGTGGCTACCATCAAATCCGAATGAGGGAAGGCGATGAGTGGAAGACCGCTTTCAAGACCAAATTTGGTCTATATGAGTGGCTTGTTATGCCATTTGGACTTACTAATGCCCCCTCTACCTTTATGAGGCTTATGAACCATGTCTTGAGGAAGTTTATAGGGAAGTTTGTTGTAGTTTATTTCGATGACATTCTGGTTTACAGCAGGTCCCTAGAGGAGCATGAGCAACATCTCAGGGAAGTACTCGTTACTCTTAGTCTACAACGACTATATGCTAATTTGAAGAAGTGTGATTTTTGCACTGATAGAGTTATATTTCTTGGGTTTGTAGTGAGCTCCCAGGGATTACAGGTGGACGAGGAGAAGATCAAAGCCATTCAGGAATGGCCGACACCCATGACCAGCAGCCAGGTACGCAGTTTCCACGGGTTAGCAAGCTTCTATCGGCGCTTTGTGAAGGATTTCAGCACCATTGCTGCACCGCTGACTGAGGTAACTAAGAAGCATTCAGCGTTTGTTTGGAAGGAGGCTCAAGAAAGGGCGTTTGAGGAGCTAAAACGCAGATTGACCGAGGCACCTTTGCTTGTGCTTCCCGACTTCACTAGGCCGTTCGAAGTGGAATGCGATGCTTCCGGAGTTGGCATTGGAGGAGTCCTCATGCAAGAAGGTAAGCCTATTGCCTTCTTTTCTGAAAAGTTGAAAGGCGCAAGTCTAAATTACTCTACTTATGATAAGGAACTGTATGCGTTATATAGAGTACTTAAGACTTGGCAACACTACCTATGGCCTAGAGAGTTTGTTTTGCATACCGATCATGAATCTTTGAAACATTTTAGGAGCCAAGACAAACTTGATAGGAGGCATGGTAGGTGGATGGAATTTATTGAGACTTTCCCTTATATTATCAAATACAAGAAGGGAAAGGATAATGTTGTTGCTGATGCACTATCTAGGAGGCATACTTTAATTGTTCAACTTGACTCTAAGGTGTTAGGCTTTGTTTACATCAAGGAGTTATATCGTAATGATGCTGATTTTGGTGCTATTTATAAGCAATGTTTAGATAAAGGGACTTTGGATAAGTTTTACTTGTTTGATGGTTTCTTGTTTAAGGCTAGTAAAGTGTGCATACCTAAGTGTTCTTTGAGATTATTGCTTGTTGAAGAAGCCCATAAGGGTGGATTAATGGGACACTTTGGTAGAGACAAGACATATCATATGTTGCATACTCATTTTTATTGGCCTCATATGCTTAGGGATGTTGAGCATTGTTTGAAAAGATGTTTGGAGTGTCTTAAGGCTAAGTCTAGAGTTAAACCACATGGATTGTATACTCCTTTGCCTATTCCCACGACCCCCTGGGTAGACATTAGTATGGATTTTATTGTAGGGTTGCCTAGGACTAAGAAGGGGAGAGATTCTATTTTTGTGGTTGTTGATAGATTTTCTAAAATGGCTCATTTTATTGCTTGCAACAAGACTGATGATGCTCATCATGTGGCTGACTTGTTCTTTACCGGAGTTGTTAGGTTACATGGAGTACCAAAGACTATTGTGAGTGATAGGGATGTGAAGTTTCTAAGTTACTTTTGGAAAACTCTTTGGGGAAAACTAGGGACTAAACTTCTATTCTCTACATCTAGTCATCCTCAAACTGATGGTCAAACTGAAGTAACCAATAGGACCTTAGGAACCCTTTTGAGAGCCATTCTTAAGAAGAATTTGAAAGCTTGGGAAGAAGCCTTACCCCATGTTGAGTTTGCCTACAATAGGGCCATCCATTCCTCAACCTCGATGAGCCCCTTTGAATGTGTGTATGGTTTGAATCCACTAACCCCTTTTGATCTTATGCCGTTACCTACGAAGGAGCGAGTGGATTTCAATGCAGGAAAACAGGTTGATCACATCAAGGAAATTCATGAGAGGACAAGAGCTAAATTGCTAGAAGTAGCTGCTACAAATGCTAGCAAGGCAAACAGGAATAGGAAGAAGGTCATCTTCAAGGAGGGAGACCTCGTGTGGGTCCACTTTAGGAGAGAGCGTTTCCCCAGCAAACGCCACTCAAAGCTGTCCCCAAGAGGCGATGGACCATTCAAGGTACTTAGGAGGATTGGAGATAATGCCTATGTCTTAGAGCTTCCCGGCGACTATCAAGTGAGTGCTACCTTCAATGTGCAAGATCTGACTTTATTCGAGGGTGAAGAAGAAGAGGAGCTGGATGATTCGAGGTCGAATCCTTTTCAAGAAGGGGAGGATGATGAAGGATCATCTGGACAACAACCGACACCTCCGGTCCCTGAATTTAAAGGTGCATTGACGCGCTCGAGAGCTAAGGAAGTCCAACAAGAGGTAGACAAGTTAGTAGCGTTCTTCAGTTCCAAGGAGTTGAATACAGACGAAGAACCACCATTGAAGACTGTTCTAATGATCGAGGTTCGAGAACGAGCAGAGGACGACAGCGAAGAACCGCGACCGCGGCTGGAAACCGCGCCCGCGGCTCCATAACAAGCGTCTGCGGCCAGGAGGCAAGAACCGCGCCCGCGGCTCCCTAACCGCACCCGCGGCCAGGAGGCAAGAACCGCGCCCGCGGCTCCATAACCGCACCCGCGGCCAGGAGGCAAGAACCGCGCCCGCGGCTCTATAACCGCACCCGCGGCCAGGACCTCGGCGAAGAATTTCAGAAACATTATTTTCGGATATTATTTGTTTTCGGATTATTATTTTAGGATTTACTTTTTATTGTTTATTTCTTTAGTCGGCATCCTTATGAACCCTATATAAGGCTGCCTTAGTTATTGTTTTGCCCCCCCCAGACTTTGATATTGAATACAACGTTTATCGTTTTTCCTCCCAAAAGAGAGAGCTTTTGTGAGAAGAGTGCCCCGTGTGCATTGTCGTTCAGTTGGCCCTAGTTGTGCTTGTGTGTGTCAATCTCCTCCATAAGGTTGGTGCTATCGGGACTCCATAGAGCAACCTCCAGGTGCCTTGACCCACCAAAGTCATTGTGTTTGGTTGTAATCATCCGTTGGGGTTTCTTCATCATTCGGTAAGGTTCTTGTTCTTAAGTTCAAGGGTTTTATCGTTGTTTGATTTGGTTCCAATTGGCCTATCATTCGACTTATCCTTCTTTCATCTCATTCTAATTCCGCCTTTCTTCTCTGTTCGAGTTCCTATTCGAGTTTGGTGTCTAGGTCGGCAACTGCGGCTTATCCCCGCATCAAAGGGACACCTCGCCTCACGCAAGAATTAAAAAAACTCTTACGAGAGATGTACATCTCTCGAGTTACGCGAGAAACACGTCTCTCGTGTAACACGAGATTAACATTTTCAAAATATGCTACTTTTTGCTAATCTCGCGTTACGCGAGGGACGTGCTTCTCGCGTAACACGGGAGACCGGGCGGTGTTTGGTAATTTAGGTGGGCTGTATATAGAAACCGGTTAATTATTTAGTATTTATATATAATAAAATTTTACATGTGACACTCTATAATATTATAAATTTTTTAATCTTACTTGTATCAATTTTCTTAACTAAAGTTCAAAATGATTTTTTATATTTAAATATTTGGACATAAATTTCAAAGAAAATAGAAACATGCAAAGTAAACATGTCTTAGTATAAAAATCATGAAATAAAAGATTAACATATATTAGACTTATATTTACAATGTTTGTGATTAAATTTAGAGGATTCACAACAAAATGACACATGAGCTAAATGAACCTAGAATTAAGGGGAGAATCTTAAATAACTTTCATGTAATATACATGTATAGATCTCTAAAAAATTACTAATGCAAACCCCCTTTCTCACAATTATTTTACTGCTTTAAGGAATTATCTAACAAAAAATTACTTAAATTTGGAAAATTATGTACTAAAATATCACAAAAAGATTCTTTATCCGCTAGATCAAAATTGATACTTACATGTTAATCTTTTTATATTTTTACTTGCCGATATCCTATTATGTTATTTGAAATCTTATTTGTATGATGTGTCAGATCACAAAAAGATTGTCTTCTCGATAAATAACGAAAACATAATAATAAAAAATATTCTATTATGTTATGTTTGCAAATTTATGATCTTATTTTTATGATGTGTTGTATTACAAAAATATTGACTACTTGATAAATAGGGAATAAATAAAAAATATTACAAATTAATTGCTACAAAAATTACAATTTTTAATTGGACATCAAAATAACAATCATGAATGGAGTTGACTCTACATTAAAGGTTGTACAAAATGAACTGCCTAATATTTATTTAGAACAACTCATTAAATGAACATATAACTACAATTTTAGTGTTTATATTTTCATACCATTTTACTAAATTACATCATGACTTATATTGCCACTAGATATATCTATTTTTTAAAACAAAATTATAAATATGTTTTCTTAAATATAAAAATATTGTATAAATTTTGTACCTGATGCATAACTAATCTAATCAATATACCAATTAAATAAACTTTCTTACCAATTCACTTGGATCCACCGAGGTCGTGATTATAGAGTGTGTGTATATTTAAGTTACACTTGACCCTTTAATTTATTTGATTTGAGCTATTTAATTCCTCTCTCTGTCCCTTAATGTTTTTCTCATCTCTTTCCGACACATTCGTCGAGGCATGTTTTATAACGCCAAAATCTTTAAATACACATTAATAAAAATTATAAATTTTGATATTGTTAAAACTCTCGATGAGACGAATCAAACAAGACCCCATGTTAATATATTTTTTCTTATATATTGGAAGATATGTCGAAGATTCTCTTAAAACGTGAATAGTGTCAAAATTGATGATGGGAAAAACATTTGGGGACGGAGGGAGTATATATTCATGCACATTCACCGACCTCATGCATTGTTTTTTAACACACAAACAGAAGGCTCGTAGCTACAAGCTAATAGAGCCTAAATCATTTTCACGGATGATCTTGAAAAACTCCTTGAAGGAGGAGGTGCTCTGGTTGTTCGATATCAGAAGTTGTTGGAGAGCTAGAGTTTCTTCTCTAGTCGAAACATTATTCCAGTCGATGGTGGTAGAGCGAAGTTCTTCAATATCAGCATTTGTGGTGGCGAGAAAGTCAGCAACCTTATTACAATGTCTCCTAACATGGGAGAATCTAAAGAAATCAAAAAATTCAACAAGCGATTTGATGTCCATGATAATGGACCGGATTTCCCAAGGGGGGTACCGTTCTTACAAAGGCATTGGATAACAGTAGAATTATCAGATTCAATAATAATATTCTTAATATTAAGACGAATTGTTGCCCAGACTCCTTTGAGGACGACAACAGCTTCAGTAAGGAGGGCAGATGAAGGGGGGATCTGTAGCTGTTCCACAAAAGAAGGTCTACCTGCAGAGTTAAGAATAATAAATCCTAAAAACGGTTGTGATTTGGCTCGCCTGGAGCCATCACAATTTAATTTAAAAACATTTAAAGGGGGTTTAGTCCAATGAGAGCTTGGGTTATTAATTGGACGAGGTACCTTGGGTCGATTTTTATTAGATAAAGGTGTAGAGTCCTTCCATTCTAAAAAACGGAAGATTATAGATTTAGCAATTTCAATTGGAAGAACAAAATTTGTTTGGGGAGTGCCTCAAAATATTGTATTATTGCGGAGATTCCACAAGGTCCACCACGCGAAGTAGCCTATCTCGTGATCAATATTAAGATTGGCAAAGGTTGCTAATGAAACTTCAAAATCGTCTAGATCAACTAGTCTAAGGTTGTAGTTGCCAATCTGGTTAATTTGGTTGAAAACATCAACCGTAGTTTTACAGTGGAGGAAGAAATGGGTTTTGTCTTCATTAGCCTCTTTACCGAGACTACAAATCGGGAAGACTCTATGAAAGTGACGGTTTAGACGTTCAATGGTTGACAGACAATCAGAAACAACCTTCCACAAGAAATTTTGTATTTTAGGCGGGATCTTGGCTTTCCAAAAGGTCTTAAACTCCAAAGCCGATTGGTGTAAAGGTCTAATAAGATGATACGCTGATTTGACCGAAAATTTACCATCTTTGGCTGGTGTCCAAATTAAATAATCTTCATGCAGAATAATAGAAATACGAATTAAGGCTATGCGATCAACAATAACAGGGGGCAGAAATAGCAGAAGCTTACCAAAATCCCATTCTCTAGTGGGGGTGATAAACTCGCTAAGTTTAGGAGATTGGAGGTTATTGTTCCTAACTTGGGATAACTCCGTGTGAGGGATCCAATTGTCCTCCCAAAAGTTGATAGTAGATCCATTACCAATCCGCCAGGTGAGTCCCTTTTTGAAATCATCCAGCAGGAGCAGAAGACGAGAGAATTGCCATGATTGATTGGGTTTACGCTCCAACTTCAAAAAACATCATTTAGAAAGTATTTTTCCCTGAGAATGGAGACCCAAACGTTGTCTGGTTCCGTTATAATTTTCCAAAGGAGTTTCATCTCAAGAGCTTTATTGTTGTCCCAAGCTTTGCGGAGGCCTAAACCTCCTACAGATTTTTGTTTACAAATATGGTCCCAATGTAGAAGAGCATGGTTTGACGGGTTCTTTTTGTTCCAAAAGAAAGTTTTGTTGATATCATATATTTCCTCACAGACACCTTTAGGAAGAAGAAAACTTTGCATAAGATACTTAACCTGAGAAGTGAGATTAGTTTGGATGAGAAGGGCCCTAGCGGCTTGAGAAAGAGAGTCAGCTTTTCATTTTGATCTTTGCTTTTTAAGGGCTGTAATAGCCTCATCGAAGAGCACATTACAAACCTTACCTTGAATGATTGGGATTCAAAGATATTTTTCCATTTTGACAGTAAGCGTAATGTTCATATGTGAAGCAAGAGCCTTAGCCCATGAAGAAGAGACGTTATTGGAGACTTGCAAAGAGCTTTTGTGGAAGTTAATAGAGAGGCCACTTTGTTTGAAAAATTTGTTCAGAAAGTCTTTTATGAAGAAAATATTTTCAGCAGAGGCATTGGCCAAAATATTATCACCGACCTCATGCATTGAAACTGGATTTTGAGATTCAATTTGAACATTACTAGAAAATGGATCCATTTTTTTTTTGGAAAATTTAACGTAGATTAATAGAGAAGGATTTACATGGTCAAAATATTCACATAAGTGAATGAGTTACTGCACAAACCAATCAAGTCAACCCAAAAAGGAGTAATCACCAAAAGACTAATTCTATCAAAAAATTCCCAGCTTAATTCCTTCTCCATGGTGCAGTTACCGTATCTCCCATCTTAAGATTAGCATTGAATGATTCCATGAAGTTAGTCTTGATGAGCTCAATGCAGTCGGTGTGGCTTAAGGTTTGGCTTTGGAAGATACGAAGGTTCCTGGCTTTCCAAATGGTGTAAACAGTGCTAGTAAATGCAGAGCAACGGATCCATTTTCGACAGTGTTGTTGACATATTGAGAGAGTGCTGGTAAAATGTTGACGCACTAGCCATTGCCGACACTTTTAACATTTTTATCAAAGTTGTAAATAAAACAGTCTAAAAAAGTCTAAAAAAGATAACAGTAAAAAAAACCTAAATTATAACAAAAACCTATTATTATGGGAGATTGTACTAAATATTTATATGAAGTAAATATTTATAAGTTTATATACAAACTTAAAAGTTTATATGAGATAAAAAGAATTATATCTATTTTTCAATTTTTTTAATCATAAATTTATTAAGTTAATAAATTATAATTTTACAACTATACATATATTAGATATATCATGTTATAAAAGTCGTGCGACGCACGAGAAACTGAGCTAGTAATGTCAAAAAATGAAATGGAGCTTATATAATGGGATGAAGGGAGTATATCATTATTCCAGTGTTGATTTTGTATGTTTTGTATAAATTTTGTACTTAAGCACACAACAAACAACTAAAAGAGGAAAAATCTAGGTCCTACTCCCTCTAGGAAAATGAGATAAAGCCATCACAACAAATAGGTATTACATTTTCAATGTAACTAGTATATGCCTCGTGAATATCACGAGATTATAAATCTATATTAATATTTATAGAATGCTTATAATTTTTATACAAACATTGTTAAGATAATAAATAAGTTATATTTATATTTGCGAAAGATAAATAATAATAAAAATATTAATACATGTTTTCATTGTAAATATATGTATGTAAAAACAGAGTGAAAAACACTGAATGATCCACCTCCAATATAATATAGGGTGTGAATCTCATAATAAACCCTCTTATAGAGATAAATAAGAATGAATCTAAGCCATTGGATGCCTTGACAATTTGACATCCAATGACTTAGATTAAACTAGCTACCTCCACTTATAGTGGAGGTAGTTGTGGTGGTCCGGCGGCCTTCCGGCGACCACCCGACGACTTCCCGACGACCACCCGATGGTTGTCCGGCGGAGGCCCGGCGACGGCCCGGCGGAGGCCCGGCGACGGTCCGGCGGTGGTCCGACGTGGTCCGGTGGAGGTCCGACGGTGGTCCAATAATAAATGAAAAAATTAAAGTATAAAAATAAATGAAAACTTAAGTCTAATTCAAATTGGTGAACATTTAAATATAATGTGATGAACATTTAATTATAATGTGATGAACATTTTGTTGGTGAACATGTAATTAAAATGTGATGAACATTCAGTAAAGTATATCAAAATGAACGTTTATAAACATTTATGAACAACGTGATGAACATTTAAGCTAATTGTAATGAATTTTTGAGTAATGAACATTTTATTAAATGCTTGTGAACATTTAAGAATGTTTGATGAACATTTAAGTATGAGATGATGAACATTTAGGTAATTTTTGATGAAGATCAAGTGTTTTTTTTTACTCGAAATAATATTAAAGTGATGTTTGATGAATATTGAAGTAAGAGATGATGAACATTTATCAACATTTTGATGAACATTTATGAACAACGTGATGAACATTTAAGTCGATTGTAATGAACTTTGGCTAATGAACATTTTATTAAACTCTTGTGAACATTGAAGTATGAGACGATGAACATTTAAGTATGAGATGATGAACATTTAGGTGGACATTCAATTGGTGAACTTTTAAGTATAATGTGATGAACATTCAGTAGAGTATGTACAAATGAACATTTATGAACATTGTGATGAACATTGTCGAACACTTGATCTTCATCAAAAATTGGTGAACATTTAAGTAGAATGTGATGAACATTCAGTTGGTGAACTTTTAAGTGTAATGTGATGAACATTCAGTAGAGTATGTACAAATGCACATTTATGAACATTGTGATGAACATTTATGAACAACGTGATGAACATTTAGTAATAAATAATTTTGTAATATTTGTGAACAATTTTATACATCTTTGTGACAATTTTATTCCGGCGAGGCCCAAAGATGGTCTGGCGGTGGTCGGAGGTGGTCCGACGGTGGTGACAAGGGGTGCCACGTGTCATCATATGGGCTCTTGGATCTCTTTTGATCCAAGGCTCCACATTCATTCTCATTTATCATTTTAACAAGTATTATTACATGACACTTTTCCTATAATATATACACCAACCTATCGTATACTCAACCAAAATTTAATTAGATAGTCTTATCTAAACATAAAATAACGACCAAGCTACCACAAAATAATACTGTACAGATAATCGTTAACATCATACTCTCTGAAGTTTGAACTTTTGAGTTCAATGACAAAATCTAATCACTAAAATGGTAACTGTAACACTTAATAATAAATTTCTAAAATTAATCTCTTATTTAAAGAGGTTAATTTTAAAAATGACCACAACTTATTGTATGCTCCATTATATGCTCTTTCTAAACATGGTTTACAAATGACCAAAGCTTTTTTATTGTCATATTTGTAGGAGATCATGGAGGAGGTGGAAGATTGAGGAAAAATGGATTTTTTATTTAAAAAATTGATTAATTAATTTTTTAGTTTTTTTGTTTTTTCAAAAATGGTGACGTGATGTTGATGTGGCGCAATATTTTGTGAAGACTTGGCTTCTCCCTTATATTGTAGTTAGGTAGATACCTTCATTTTTTAGTTATTTATTGGACACACATTATCAAGGGCACACAATCTATACATATACTAAAAAGAGCGTTTTTTTTTGAAGCATGTCGCTTTTACATTCAATTCGCTTATGTGTTGATCTCTGAGCTATGCCACCTCACTAACCACGCTATCTGACACATCATCATTACTTAAGAAACCCAATAAAAAATTAATACAAATGTCATATATTTACGAAATTTAAAAAATATCTTAATTTAATTAATTGATTTCCCCCCCCCCCCCTAAATTTCATCTAATTTGTACACACTATCCAAATATAATCTAATACAATTGATAAATCTTATGTATACATATACTTTATCTATACTAGTGTAGTGATCCGTGCAATGCATGGGTATTCCAGATTGTTCGTCGTAAAAATTCATACGGTTTAAGCCAAATTTGTCAGAAAATTAAGTTAAACTCTCAACAAATTTAACTTTTTGTATGTGAATATTAATTAATAAATATTCATTTCATGAATGATATATAGTTTAATTATATATATAAATATCTCATTATAATATATATATCATAATTAAATTTAAAATTTATTCTTATATGATAGGATAATTTGTATTGTTTTTATGTTGAATGAAGTGATTGTTTTATTATAAGATTTATTTGTTGAGTTAATTATTCAATATATTTTTAATTAAAGATAAAAATTAAAAATTAAAATAGCATTAACAACCTTGTCTAGAATCACTCTAGATGCTCTAAAAGTCTCAACTTTTAATATATAAGATAGATTCTACTTCCAATTTTACCTTTTGTTTTAAAAAAAAGATCAAATAAGAAAAAAAAAAGAAGAAGATATCTAATAGATTATATTATTCTTATATAATGTTTTATCATATTATAAAATTTAAAAGAAATCAATTAGATATTACCTCTTTTCTAACTTTTCACAATGTTACTCAATATATCTTTTCTCTTATATATATCTTTAATTTTGTATTTTATTAGCAATCTAATTATAACTTAAACAATAAATGGTAAATCACAAACCATTAATAAAATAACTATAAAGTATAGAGTAATAATTAATAGTATAAATATAGTTATACTAGTAAAATTATTTAATATATGTGACCCCGTGAATGTCACTTTAACACATTCTCGTATATAACTAAAAGAGGAAAGTAGTAGGAGGGATTTGAAGAATTGTGTTTGATTTAAATTTACAATAGAATTAAAATGGGAGAATTAAAATTTATGAGTAAAAATATGGGAATTGAAATTACCTAGAGAGACCCAGAAAAGATGAATTTTCGCATATTATAGAAATAGAAATTCTCATGTAATGAGCTTTCCAACCAAATATAAATATACTCTCTCCGTCTCCTTTTACTTGTCATTCTAGACTTCTTTCTTTGTTCCTATTTAATTGTCGTTTATGCTATTTTGGCAGAATTTTGTCAGATTTGCCCTTATGTTTATTACTCCCTCCGTCCCCTTTTATTGTTCATGTTTTACATTTTACACTATTCACACTTCAAAACTTTTTGTGACATAAATTCTAACAAATATAGTCATATGTGTCTTGTTTGATTCGTATCAATGAATACTTTAACAGAGATGGGATCAAATGCGGATGGTGCCTCCCACGCGGACATGCGGACATAACGAGAGCCTTCCGATCAAATTCAATCAACGGTGGATATGTCTCTGCATATCTCAGGCTTTTTAAAGAGACAAGGGTATTTTTGTACTTTTAAACTCAAATATATCATTCCATGTTTAGGCGTCCGCGTCTCTCTCCCCCTCACATCTTCAATGGTGTCGATCGTCGCCATTACCAAGCAACACCCACTCCATCTCCGACTTTCCTCCGTACATGTATGTGATGGCGATTCCTCTTTCCTTCTTAGGATATATGAAGCGAAGACGGAGGTCATGAACTCCCATCGTCACCGCCGAAGTCTAGGTCTAAATCGAGGTTACTCTTCATACTCCAGTTCATATCTCTAGTTCATAATGGTCATAATTGTCTGTTTATGCTTTATGCTTTAAATAGTATATATAGATTCAATTTTCCTTACCTAATTTCAAGCTTTTGCTGAATTTCATTTTTATGTGGTGCTACAACTTCGAATTTTGTACTCTTCATTGTTGAAATCCAAAGATTGTTGATTGGTATTTAGTTTTGTTGAAATCTGATTTTTGTACTTTCATTGTTGAAATCTAAAGATTTTAAGATTGTAGAATCCTACAATCTAAGTTCTTGCTTTCTACTGGTAGTGAGATTTCACTCGGGACTTCTGGCTTTCACATTTGATGAACTTATTGTCTGATTATTTTATTTCATACACACAATTGATGTTGTTTTAAGTAAATTTCTTGTGCTTCTAATTCACACGTAAAGCAATATCTAGGGTGTAGATAGTACTAAAATGCATTAGAAAAATTGCTCCATATGAAGATATTTCCTTTCAAATTCAAGGCCCTTCTTGCAGGTGCCTAGAGATGGAGGAGGCTTATCCAACCATGGAGTTGTGTCTTTTCAGAATCTAAGTGTTGGAGAAGGAGGTTTATCCTGATGTGGGAAGAAACCCCAGGGGGTTGAATCATTTGGTCATAGTCACGTACAGGCAAACAACCTCTGGCATGTTTCTCGGACCTCTTGCCTACTGTTTGGGAACCCGAAAATTGAAGAAGCTGAGGCATTATTTTGGGCATTGCGAAGCGTCGTCGAGCGGGGTCTGCGCTCTGTCCTTATCAAATTTGATTCACTGTCTCAGATTTCAAAGTTGAGGAGGAAGTTTGTGTGGAAGGGCGAGCACTTGGCTGGTTGCTGTCACAAATTCATCTCATGGATTGTGTGTGGAATGCCCCTGCTCACCATTTAGCTAATATCAAACCAAGCCTTGCTTTTTCATGTGATTTTTATTATGCTTTTTTTGTTGAGTTGAAGTCTTTGCTGGATGTTGATTTGATTTAATAGAAGCTTGGTTTTTGGTGCTAAAAAAAACATGGTTTGTTCAAAGACATGTTGTTGGACTACGACAAGTCTAAGAAGAAGGCTATTGTCGCATTATAGCTCAATTGAGATTGGTTACTTCCTCGTGAATTTGAATAGACTCGAGTCTTTGATTTTCTTTGTCGGTCAGTGTTAAGTGTGTTGTTTCCTGATGCAGTACTGTTTGAGAAACAAAAGGTGATAATGAAGGTACAAATTTATAAGGCTTTGTTTGGATGAAATTAGAAACATTTGGTTACATGAACCTAAGACATTTTAGTTTAATGTGTTCATTAAAAAATAAATTAGGCTAAATAAATTTGTAAGACTATTAACATTAACTTGTAAAGCTATCAACATGAACCTACATGCCTATCGATATTAACCTAGTGTCTTTTAGTTCAATGTGTTCATTAAATAATAAATTAGGCTAAATGAACCTGCATGACTATCAGCATGAACCTGTAAGGCTATCGACATGAACCTACATGACTATCGACATGAACCTAGTGTCTTTTAGTTCAATGTGCTCATTAAAAAATAAATTAGGCTAAATGAACCTACAAGAGTATTAGCATGAACTTGTAAGTCTATCGACGTGAAACTACAAGGCTATTGACATGAACCTAAGACATTTAGTTCAATGTGTTCATTAAAAAATAATTTAGGCTAAATGAACCTATAGTCATGTTTTCATGAACCTCTAGGCATATTTTCATGAACCTCTAGACATTTTTCATGAACCCCAAGTGCGTATTTTCATTAACCTCTAGGCATATTTTCATGAAGCTCTAGGAATATATGCATGAACCTTAATCATATTTTCATGAACTTCTAGGCATATCTAAAGCCTTTTACTGCAATGTGTTAATAAAAATAACGAGTTTAAAAACTTCATGAACCTGCATGACTATTAGTATGAACCTCTAGGCATACTTTCATGAACCTCTAAGCATATTTTCATGAACCTTTACGCATATTTTCATGAACCTTATGCATATTTTCATGAACTTTATGCATATTTTCATGAACCTCTAGGCATATATAAATCCTTTTACTAAAATGTGTTAATAACAAAAAAATGAGCTTACAACCTTCATGAACCTGCATGACTATCAGTATGAACCTATATGCATATTTTCATGAACCTCTACGCATATTTTCATGAACTCTAGGCATATTTTCATGAACCCCAAGTGTGTATTTTCATTAACCTCTATGCATATTTTAATGAAGCTCTAGGCATATTTGCATGAACCTTAATCATATTTTCATGAACCTCTAGGCATATCTAAAGCCTTTTGCTGCAATGTGTTAATAAAAAAACTAGCTTAAAAACTTTATGAACCGGCATGACTATTAGTATGAACCTCTAGGCATATTTTCATGAACCTTTAGGCATATTTTCATGAACACCAAGTGTGTATTTTCATTAACCTCTAGACATATTTTCATAAACCTCTAGGCATATTTTCATTGACCTAGATGTATTGCTATGAACCTAAGTGTATATTTTAATGAACCTCTAGGCATATATTCATGAACCTCTTGGCATATTTTCATGAACCTCTAGGAGTATTTTCATGAACCTAAGTGTGTATTTTCATTCATCTCCAGACGTATTTTCATGAATCTCTAATATTTTTCATGAACCTAAATATGTATTTTCATGAACCTCTAAGCATATTTTTATGTGTACTTCCTGATTGGTTCTCGACGTTAAACTCACTCATGACACTGTAAGACTCTTCCACATGATTTGATAACATTCACAAAAATCTTGAGATTGACCTGTTTTTCTTGTTTTATTCTTCATCCAGAGCCATGAGAATGGACCACTCAACAACGTTCTTCCCGAAACACTCTTCAGCTTGCCTTAGTTACAGCAAGTGTAAGTAACTTTCAATCACTAGATTTTAAAAAATTCAAGGCTTGCTCTCTTTTTCTAATCATTAATATTTTGAGTGTAGGAACTGAAGAACAACAAATTACAAGGCAAACTAGACTTGCTCAACAGCCTTGACCAACAGCTTCAGCTTGTTGATGTGCAACATAACAAATATTACATCAGTCACACTTGATCCTGTATACAAAAACTACACACTACATAAGAAATTCTAACTTTTCACTTTCATTTATCACCATTAACCCTTAACTAACTCTACATTACTTATCATATTAATAGGAAACCCGGTTTGCATCAAGCCAATTGATAGAATCAATCCACTACCAAAATAGGAATGACATGTTAAATGGTTTACAAGTTACAACTTATCTTCTAGCAAGTCAATTACAAAGTGTAGGCTTTGTTCTAGGCTGAGGTACCATTTTTTAGTATCTGAACTGAGGTACCATTCTCATTTTAGACCTCTCAGATTAATCCGGGTCAACACAATTCAGACACACCATCAAAAGCATCTCCATATCTTATTTTATAAACCCACATTTCAGCCTCTCAGCAGCTTCAATGATCTCTCCTTATTCATACACTGCCCATAATCCATCAAATTTATCATTTTCTGTCCATCCACTTCCTTCTCAATCTGCCTCCTCCCAAATGCCAGCTCATAGAATAGCTGAACACATGTCATGTCACTTGTCGACCCTAACTAAAATTACAACTTGTTTCCTTACAATTGGATAACTCCTTGTACTCTCCCGTATCTCCCTCTTACATGACTCCTAACATGATTAGCCATGACCCCATAAGAGCTAGCAACAAAAATGAGAATACAAATAAACCCAAGTCAACATAAGCATCCAGTATCAACACCAAACACAAGCTGAAAAAAAACTTTAATAAGCACAAAGGAGACAATCAAAATCGAGCCTACCTGTGATTTGGCCATTTCTTGAAGAATGACAACTGATTTACCATCATCATGTCCAGAAGAAACAAGCTTTGTAATAACAGTAGGAATCATTTTCAAGACAAGTTCTTCTGTTTTAATACCAACAACAGCCTCTGCAAACTCCATTGCCATTTTTGGGCTTGAATACCAAATTCGACTCTACCCAACCTACCAAGTATACTAATCATAGATCAAGCTAGCTTCCTCTCTCAATCTGGATCATCTCCCTCTGGAAATCGAATTCATAGGAATGAACAACCTAGCATGAAATTAACATAAAAACCCCATATTCAACAGATTAGGGATTAGAGGTTTAGAGGAAAATTCTCACAATTGGGTAATTGGCAAACTTGGTGGCTCGAAGGAGGTTCCGACGAGCTGCTGAACGACGGAGGTGGTCCATGCACGTACGAACTGTGCGCAAATGAGGGGTGTGCTCGTTGGCTGATGCGTTGTTGACGCTGCGCAGAAGAGGGATAATCTCGTTAACTGTTGGTGCTTGACCACTAGAAGACCGGAGGAAGGTAGTTGGCCACTGCGACTACGCCGGAGACGACGAGCGGAGGATGGTGGGATTGGTGGGTAGAGCCGTAGAGGAGGGCGTGAAGGAACGAACGAGAAAGGTCGAGGGAGGAAGACGGCTTGTGTTATGATTTTGACGGAGAAAGACAAGTTTACCCAGTTTTTTAATACTGCAAAATTGCCACCGCATGTACAAGGCAAGCTCACGCGCGTGCGTCACAGCGAATAATCTCTCCCTTTTAATCTCAACCGTTGGTTGATTCATCTAAGGGCCCAGAAGTGTCCTCACGTCCTCACCGGATAATTTGTCCTCACCCGAGCCCCCCTCTACTTTAACATATCAAAATTTTATAAATTATTATTAACATATAGTTAGAGATATTGACGATTCAAAATGTGTCTCGACATAAGTGAAAAAGAAAACATGAATTATATTATGTGACAGAGGGTAGATTTGAAATCTTAAAAAAATATGCATTTTAGACAATACTAGTCAGGAAAATTAAATAAGTGTAATTTTGTGAACACTTTGGATTCTTAATCTATCTTATATATTAAAGCTAATGTTTTTCAAGCCTTGAGAGTGATTGTAGGAGAATAAAATAAATATTTATGTACAAGTATCTATCTTATATATTAAAGGTGAGCCTTTTAGATCTCTTAGAGTGATTTTAGGCTTAGTTTGTACACAATTATTATTTTTTATCTTTAATTTCAATTATTAATAGATTGAATAATTATATTAAAAATAAATCTTAAACAATTATCTTTCCTTTCAACAACAAATATACAAGCTATTTTATTGAGAATAAATATTAGGTTGAAGGTTAATGTATATTCTTACAATAAAATTAGGATTATTTTCAATAATAAAAATTAAGTGAAGCTACGTACATAACCTTCATGAAATAAATATTAGGTTGAAGGTTAATGTATATTCTTACAAATATACAATTTTCATACGAATAATATGGAATTTCCATGCATGGCACAGGTCACTACACTAGTCTATACATATACTAAAACAGAACGTTGTTTTGTCACATGTTGTCCTTATATTTAATTCACCTATGTGTCGACCTCTAAGCTATGCTACATCATCCACCATGTCATCCTCCACATCATATGACTTTATATTTTGATATATATCTTTGAATTAAATAAGTAAAAAAATTCAAAAAGATATCTAATAGGTTATATTACAAAAAGAAACATGGATTTTTATCTTTTATCATATTATATCTTTATCTTATATATATATATATATATATATATATATATATATATATATATCTTTATCTATTATTATGTTATCAATCTAATTAAATTGACTTATTAATAAATTTAAACTATAAAACATAAATCGTAAACTATAAACTATAATCTATAAATTATAAACCATAAAGTATAAACTAAAATCTATAAACAAATTAATAGTAGAAAATATAAATATATATATTAAAATATGTATAGTAAATGCGACCCCGTACATGGTACGGGAACACACGCTAGTTTAAAGCTAATGATTTACTGTGTTCCACTAAACTAATGCTTTATTGTGTTTCACTAAACTAATAAAACAAATATTTATGTACTTTAATATGCATAACTCTTTTTATTTATTAAAAATCTCGAGGTCCTAAAATATTGTTTTTAGCAAAATAAAAAAAATGTAATTTCATTGTATCTAAGCAAATTAAAATCATTAACTTATCTTTATTGTATATTTTTATTTTGTATTTTAGTAATATTTCAAATTAATTCTTAGGATAGATCATAATTTTATAAAATTATATGTCATTATTATAAAAATAATAAAATTTTGTAAATATTTCTCGGTGCATGACATGGGGTATTACACTAGTTTGTCTTAAAATCAAAGAATGACAATTATAAAAAAGTGGACAAAATATTTTTGTAGACTTCCGGTTCATCAAAATTTAATCTTTACCGAACTGATGGATGGAGAGATTTTGGAGGGGGTAAACTTTAGAGCGGAAAATTTTGAGTTTTACACCGATTTAAAACGTTATAACGTGTAGTTTAAAAGTTGGCTTTATATCACGGTTCTATAAAATCCGGGTTATAAGATAACATTTTTACCTCGGTTTTGAAAATTTCCGGATTTTAAAGTTCATGATCTGTTTGAAATCCGGGTTATAAAGTTGATTTTAATACTTTTTACCTTGAAATTTTCAGAACCGTGATATAAAGTGAATTTTTAAAAAGTAAAAAGCTAAACATAACACATTTTTACTTCAGTCTAAAAATAAAAAAAACTCGATGTAAACAAGATCCATCACACACTCACAGTGGAGGGAACCACGTATACATTTTTATTTATTTACTTAACTTAATCAGTAATTAAACTTGTTAAGTGCGACCATCTTTTATTTATTAGGTAGTTATATATTTAATTGAGGAATGTGAATTCTCGTTCACGGCCATGGATGGCACGAGGCAAGCTCACTCCCTGCTCGAGTAATCAATAATTTATTATAATCCCTTGTTGGTCCCCCATTTGAGCATGAACGAATTCTAATAATCTAAATTATCTTTAAGCACCTTCAGCTTGTCAGTGGATTTTTCTGATTAGTTTTCGTGACATTTTTAACCCTCTAACTCCTGAATTCTTTATGGAGTATATATGCAGACATAGAATATTTTCAACCCCGAAGGAAAAGGGAAAAAAAAAAGATGGATCCGATGTCGGAAATCAAAATCCAAGGAGATGAAGATCAAAATGTAGTAGGATTTTCTCCGTTGTTTGCATCATCCCCTGGTTTGGCGTTCGGTTTTGACAACGAGAATGAATACCAACATCTCCAAATTGACGAGAGTTTCTGGTTTCCAATTGATTACGATCTGGTACAGCAGCAACAAGATCTCCCGAACTCAATTACTCCGGATCCCTATTACCCTTGGAATAGTAATCAGGAATTGCAGATTAATCCTTCAGCAGAGATGAGTTCATGGTGTATGGGTGACAGTCAGTTGCAGCTGGTGATTCCTCCATTAAAGAAGAAGGAGCATCATAATGCGAGTGAGAGGATGAGGAGGATGCGCCTCAAAGTCTTGTACGCTTCCCTTGGTTCTGTTCTCCCCTTCACCGATCAAAAGGTACAACACTAGGCACAATCTTTACTCTGCAACTACTGAAACTTAAATGCTGCAAACTCAGACAAGTTTGCATTACCTCCCCAACACTATTGCTCCCCAACTCAGACAAGTCTCACATTCTCCATCTCAATCAATTCTAACAAATTTGGATTTCAATCGATTCTAACAAACAAGGCTGATTCTCAAACTTTACACTTGTTCAGCTTCACATTCTTTGCCTTTGTCAGCAGTTTCGAAAGGGCTGGAATCGAGGCGTCTGTAAACCTTTTTTTCTTCACATTCTTTGTCATGCCATCTCTGAATCATGTGCACTCTCTACGTGTTCCAACTTTGCAGTACAAACTTCACCTGTGAGATTGTTCAAGTCTCTCAACTCTGTGATCTTACACCCGTCTTGAATACCGACAACAAAACCTGATAATCTTCCAAGTTCAGTGAGTCTTGTTATTCCTGTGGGTAGTGTCCAAAGATGAGAATAACCTCTAAGTTTCAAAGTTTGGAGCCTCTGAAAACCATCTATTCACTCAGGCACTAATTCAGTCATAGTCCATCAAAGATCAAGATACCATAGATGGATCATTGTCAAAGCAGAACTTGCTCCTTTATATCTGTTCCACTCGAGTCAAGAACTACTAAGAACTTGAAACTCAAAAATAGATCCACTGCCATCTCTTCAAGTCTATAAACATTTCCCAAGTATCTTGAATATGTTATCACTCATGTCGTTCGTTGCCTATGACAGAAACATGCAAAATTAACCCAGGTGCGCCATCTGTAATTTGGTCTTTTCTCTCTAATCTGAGGAAATTGGACTTATCCAACTCAGAATTTCCATTTTCGCTATTCACTTTGTAGACAAGATCAGAATGAGAGGGTAATATGTATCCTTGAGAGATGATAAGTAATGCAAACCAGAACAATAGGTGATTCATACAAATCATTTGAGAGACTCATAACTTTTTATTTATATATTTTGCATCTTTGGCAATAAGAAGAGGTCATACAAACTTGCTGAGTAAATTTAGACCCCTTACTAAATACACACCTTAGGATGATAGCATTGCTAGGTGAGTGCTCCAAATCACATTTTTAAATGATTTTTTTCAGCATAGCTACGACACAAATTGTGTAAAACCCTAACCAAATATTATTTAAAGCTTCTTCTGTCGACAACTTGTCAGAAAGAGATGCTTAAATAGCAATCTGCTAACAAACAACACCGAGCCGAGTCCAATAAACACTAAACCAAGAAGCCTATAAGAATTAGTCAAGCCATCCAGTTGAGACAAAACTCAGGGTTGCTAATTTAGGCCTACACTTATTAACATATTTGGAATGTACAAATTGAGATTCTTAGCCTAAGTCTAATTACATTTTACTTCTACCAAAATATAAACTCAAGTGCTAGACCAATACTTTGCGTTAAACTTTAGCTTGGATTATACAATAGGCATAACATATTAACTAAATTTCAATTAGGTACAAGGTAACTAATCTGTACTACATTCATCTTAATCTAAATGAATCGTCTTTAGTGATTGAAGGAGATCTTAATTGCCATCTTCTTTAATAGTGTTCTTTAAACAATTATGAATGTAGACTAGTTCATTCCCCGCGCGAAGCGCGGGCCTAACACGTTTACTTTTATCGTATTATTTTCACATATGTATTTATGCAGTAACTTTTAATAAAAAAATAGATGTTTTTAATTAATTAAATATATAAATTCTAACATATTGATTTGTAACAGAATCTGAAAGGTGTAATTACTAAGTAGTGATATTTTAAAATCATTATCTACATAATAACAACTTGGTGAAAGATAATCTCAAAAGACAACCAACGTACATGTCCAAGGAGAATCTCAAAAGACATACGCATGGAACATATAAAAATCGATAAAGAAAATACGATACAAAAACGAACATACGAATATACACTCAAAACATAACTAATATGTAGGAGCCTAATTAAATGTGATTTTTTTATTTTTTTTATTTTTTGTAACTCAATACATTAACCTTTCAAAAAAATTCAAATGCATTAACTAAGTACCAATTGACATTACTTCATCAAACACAACAATAGTTGTTTATATAGATATAGATAGATTAGGGAGCTTGTAATGGATTCATTTACTGAACAGAGCCGAAAACTCATTATATCACAAACTATAATAGCATGAGAAAACTTGATTAGGCATAAAAAAAATCCTTGTTTTAATATATATGTGACACATATTTTGTAGAAGAAGAAGAAGCAGACTGCTCCAACCACGGTTGAGTGTGTGATAAAATACATACCGGTGCTAGAAGAGGAAGTGGAAACGCTTATACGAAGGAAGCAAGAGTTGTCTCCTTCAACAAGTTATGTTACTCCAAATGACACCGTTTTACCCCAATTTACACCAGCAGCTGGTTCCAACACTACTTCTGAAGCTCCTCCTGCTACCTGGTCAATTGAAGCAAAGAATCTCGGAAACGGCCAGATTTCAATCCTAATCTCGACCCCTAAATCCCTCATCAACACTTTCATTCCAATATCGGAAGTGCTACGGATGTTGGAGGAAGAGGAAAGATTCCTAGTACTCGACATTTCATCCGCAGATTCATCCGCTGGAAGAGTCTTCTACCACATTCATCTCAGGGTAAGTTCTGTGTTAGCATCACTCCTTGTCATGGATTGTTTACTAGTACGTTTTCTTCTTATCAACATATATATTGGTTTCTTATTACACTAGTAAGTAAGAGAATTTGGGTCTTACTGACCCCTCAAACGTTTTTAAATAAGAAAACTAGTCTCAAGTAGTTTTTTTATTAGTTTTTGTAGAAAAAACTAGGAAAAGATTCAGGTGAGAATAATTATTATTGTGCGAATATGCGAATAAATGCACATTTAGGTCATTGACATGCACTTTCTTTAGTAATGACATGCACATTTATGCCATTGACATGCACTCTGTAAGATTTGCATGTCATTGACATGCACTTTCGGCGTGTGTGCATGTACTCTTCACATATTATCAATGACATGCAAATCTGACAGAGTGCATGTCAATGGCCTAAATGTGCATGTCAATATTGAAGAAAATGCATGTCAATGGCCTAAATGTACATTCATTCGCATATTCGCAGTCACCTGATCCGGATTCAAAAAACTAACCATTTGGGATCTCCTTTTCCCTGAATAGCGGGTTAGTTTCTAAAGGGTTACTTTCCTAATAAAAAAGTACATATTGGTCATTTACCCAACTCACCTTATTGAGTTTTACATTAGTTGTTTGGTAATCTAATTAATTGATGAATTTGGAGATATTACCTATTTGAAAATTATAAGAAATTGACTACCTGGTTAGTTGATTAATTGATGGGCTTTTGATTACAGCCATAACTAAATCAGATAGGAGCCACTGAATTATTTCTTCTTTCATGATGGACTGTGGTGAAATATTTATTTTATTTTTCTTGTGGGTTTGAATCGTAATATTAAAATGGATAGGAGGAAGGAAGTGATAAGATGGATTCAGAGTTATTAAGGAAGAAGCTCTTATCTTCGTGCCAGAAATGGGAGGAAATGTGCCTCTGGATGATAACTCAAGGAATGTGATTTGGAGAGTATGCTAAAACTTTTTTTGTTTTCAAAAAGTATTTTGTGCATTACCTGTACTCTTTTAGTTCAATAGGATAGCTCGTTTCTTTTTAAAAGGAGCAAATTGTTGTTTGAAACCCGGAATGGACACAACAATTCATGTGATTAAATGAGTTTTGTAAATTAGTTATGCTATTTGTCATCTATGGGATGACGAATATGATGCAAAAAATAGTAATTTGTCAATTAAAATTATATAATTACAAACTAAAATCCTACCATGATTGTAAACTCGTCACATCAAAGGTGTATGTTGTAGGTCACATAATACGAAGCAAATGTTGCAACTTAAAAAAAGCTAGCAAGAAATAAAAAAGGACGTGCCTCACCCGCAGCGGCGAGTATGCTAACTAGTACTCCCTCCGTCCCATATTGTTCTTCTCATTTCGAATAGTGTACACTATTCAAAGTTGAAGAAAATCTTCTCGTTTTGTCTTGATATATAAGAAAATATATAGTCATGTGGGGTCTTGTTTGATTCGTATTAATGCGTACTTTAATAATATCAATTTTTTATTATTTGTATTAACATAAAACTAGAGATATTAAGGATACAAAACGTACTTCGGCAAATGTGTCATGAAAAAATGGGAAGAACATTGTGGGACAGAGGGAGTAGGAGAGTATGCTAAAACTTTTGGAAGCGGCGACGACTGTACTTCCAAAAGAAAGTAGTAAGAAGAAACATTAAAGCAATTCAATGTAAATAGAAAAACATTAGGTGCGACATGATACGCTGCACTTTGTATAGCGTAACTAGGGATTATTACATTGTATTAGGAGTATATTCATATGAGTTTAGAGACATTTCTATGTTATGGATCATTGGAATGATTATGAAGACTTAGAAGATATAAGGTAAAGAATTGGAGTCAAGAAGAATTGAAGACGTTCGAATTAAGGCTACTGGAGCGAAACCGCGATCGCCATTCAAATCCCGCGATCGCCATTCAAATCCCGCGATCGCCATGTCACAACAGAAGAAAAGAGTCAAAACTAATGCCGACCGCGATCGCCATGGTCAAGCTGGCGATCGCTACTTTAAACGAGAATTGCTCCTGACGCTCGGATGGATATGGAGTGCTGACGCAAGCATGCTGCTGACGTTGGGCCAAGCTACGTTGGGCTGCTTGGGAGATATGTTGGGCTGCGCCACTACCTAAGCAAGTAGCTCACACTGACCAAAATTGATGAAGCAAGCAGCTCAAAATTACTTACCCTTGTTTTACGTTAGATATATTTCCTTTTCCTTTTGTTTTTATTTCTTTTTACTTATTTTATTATTTCGTTTTAGGATTATCTTTTACCATATTATTTTAGGATTAGATTCTATTTAAGAACCCTAGTTGTTTTCTATCTTTTATCATCTTTTCCATCAGACAATTTAGTTTTGCAACCATGAGCAGGCACTAATCTCCATTGTTTTGCTTAGCGGTTGAAACCTTCAGTTATTAAGTTGTGAGATTTCTAAACTCTTGTTCTTTTCCTATGGGTTTGTATTGATTCTCTTGTTCTTCATCTATTGATTTCTATTAGTTTTGCTAGCTTGATCACCTAGTTTGATTGATAGTTTTCTATTGCTAGACTAGGAATATACGGTGGAATTCCTTGTCATTGTAGCACTCATATCTGCATGATCTGGTAGTTGATTGCTTTTATGAAAGAGAATTGATTGCATGTTAATACTTGACGGTTGTAAGTTATTGCATGCATCCTTATGATTCCTGTGCCCTTTGCTGCTATTTCATCTAATCTTGAGAGGTTTCCCTGATTGCTGAATAGTAAGTATTTTCAGAACGGTTGGCCTGCTGATATATTAAAGATTGGAATAGGAACATTCCCTAGGATTGAATAGAACTTGAGATAAATCTATGATCAACTTGATTGACTGTTGTGTGGATACTTGCTAGGTGAAACCCCTTCGCATAATACTCTCACCCAAACTTCCTCAGCTTGTTACTGGTTACTTGTGTGTTCTTGCAATCAACCCCCCCCCCTTTGGTTACTTATTACTAGTTGATATTTCACTTGACTACATTGATTTGGTGTTTTGATTCCCTTGGGTTCGACCTCTACTTACTTGGTATACTCTAGTTAGTGTTTAGGGTTTTCTTTGATTTGACACTACGACTTTAGCCTCATCAAATTTCGCGCCGTTGCCGGGGAATTGAAGTTTTTCTGATTCTGTGTTAATTGTGAAATTATCAACTGTTTGGTGTGAACCTTTATGGTTCAGACCCGTGCTACTGATTCATCTCTTGTTGCCTTTGACCCAGAGATTGAAAGGACGTTCCTTCGGAACCAAAGAGCAGCTCTGAACCAAGAGAACGAGATGGGTGATCGACATGGACCGCCATTGCCTACTATGAGGCAACTCACTGCCCCAGACTTAAACCAACAGCCTTTGGCAGTGAGGTTTCCTGAGATTGAAGAAGGTGTGAATTTTGAATTAAAAGCTGGTTTAATTCATGAGCTACCACACTTCCATGGCTTAGCAGGAGAAGATCCCAACAAACACTTAGCTCAATTCCATGCCATATGTTCTAGTATGAAGCCAAGAGGTGTTACTGAGGAGCAGGTCATGCTGAGAGCTTTCGGATTTACGCTGAAAGACGCTGTGAATGATTGTCTCTATTATCAAGCTCCAGGGAATATTGATACATGGGCTAAGATGAAAAAGATCTTTTTAGAGAAATATTTTCCAGCTACAAAACTGTGCAGCTTGAAGAAGGAGATCACGAATCTTCAACAACACCCAACTGAGAGTCTCTATGAATATTATGAGAGATTCAAGAAGTTTTGCTCAAGCTGCCCATTCCATAGTTATACTGACCAAGATCTCCTTATGTACTTATTTAGTGGCCTGATTGATGAGGATCGTCGAATGGTAAACGCATCTTGTGGAGGTAATTTTCTGAAACTAACTATACCTCAGGCCACTGAAATGTTTGAAGAGCTAGCTGAGAGCTCAAGGCTGTTTGGCAGTAGACAGGGATCCCACTTAGTTAAAGCAATTAATTCAGATCAATTACAGACTGACATGAATGAGTTGAAAGAGATGGTAAAGGCTTTGATGCTGAAAAGTGATTCCCTTCATGATCCCAATGCTGAGGTAAACGCTGTTGGTGGATGGCAACCAAGGCCAAGGTATGACTCTCATAATATTAATTATCAGCAACCTAGACCTCAGAATTCTATGACTACTGAAGATATGATCAAGTCCTTAGCTCAGACTGTGATGCAACAAAATGCTAAAACGGAATCGAGTATCCAAAATCTTGAAAATCAGTTGGGACAGATTGCTCAAGCTGTGAGTAAATTAGAGGCCAGGGAACCGGTAAGAAACCCGAGAGAGAACGTCAGTGCAGTGTTCTTGAGGAGCAGAAAAACTTTAAATGAATGTTCTGTGCCAAAAACCGCGATCGCCGGAATCAGACCGCGATCGCGACCTTGCTCCAGAATGTGATATTGATATTTTTTACCGACCGCGATCGCGGGAGGATGGCCGCGATCACGGCCTGGCTCCAGAATGCCCAGATTTGGCCGTGAGATTTCTAAACTCTTGTTCTTTTCCTATGGGTTTGTATTAATTCTCTTGTTCTTCATCTATTGATTTCTATTAGTTTTGCTAGCTTGATCACCTAGTTTGATTGATAGTTTTCTATTGCTAGACTAGGAATATATGGTGGAATTCCTTGTCATTGTAGCACTCATATCTGCATGATCTGGTAGTTGATTGCTTTTATGAAAGAGAATTGATTGCATGTTAATACTTGACGGTTGTAAGTTATTGTATGCATCCTTATGATTTCTGTGCCCTTTGCTGCTATTTCATCTAATCTTGAGAGGTTTCCCTGATTGCTGAATAGTAAGTATTATCAGGACCGGTTGGCCTGCTGATATATTAAAGATTGGAATAGGAACATTCCCTAGGATTGAATAGAACTTGATATAAATCTATGATCAACTTGATTGACTGTTGTGTGGATACTTGCTAGGTGAAACCCCTTCGCATAATACTCTCACCCAAACTTCCTCTGCTTGTTACTGGTTACTTGTGTGTTCTTGCAATCAACCCCCCCCCCCCTTTGGTTACTTATTACTAGTTGATATTTTACTTGACTGCATTGATTTGGTGTTTTGATTCCCTTGGGTTCGACCTCTACTTACTTGCTATACTCTAGTTAGTGTTTAGGGTTTTCTTTGATTTGGAACTACGACTTTAGCCTCATCACGACAACACAGTATTGTACTGAATTTTAACCAAATTTTCAATCAATATATCAAGAGATCTATAGTGATTAAAGGAAGAATCACAAGTAAAAAGGACAATAAAATAATATTACAATGATGGATGAATAGGCACAGATACAAAAAAAGAAAGATAAACAACAAAGGGTTTTTCTAATGTATGCCCTTGGAAATGCAATATTTTGTTGTTGTGATGGGTTTACCCATTTTCCTAGGAGGGTGTAGGGCCTATATATTTCTCCTTTTAGTTGTTTTTGTGTGCCCATGAGCACACATTATACAAACCCAACAAAGAAAAACAAAGGAACAAACCC
The DNA here is from genome assembly GCA_029168935.1 of Oxyria digyna. Taxonomy (NCBI): domain Eukaryota; kingdom Viridiplantae; phylum Streptophyta; class Magnoliopsida; order Caryophyllales; family Polygonaceae; genus Oxyria; species Oxyria digyna. The sequence goes on from JAPVLV010000017.1 coordinate 4,143,056, forward strand.
TAGATTGACAGTGAAGTTGAATAACAACATAATTGATGTACTTGATCATCAACTAGAGCGCGGAATAACACAAACAACATCTATAAACCGATAAACCCGAAGAATCAACAAACAACAAAGCAACAATCAAATTGAAACTCGTGACTTACTCGAATCACCACCAAAAAACATGATTTGAGTGAGGAATTACCGATCCTGGACAAAGAAGAACAAATTCCAGCAGAGATTAACAGCAGAATCGAAGGAACAAAGGGAGAGGATGAAGATTTGGAGGAGAAAGAGTTCGGCGTCGCGCGGAGGAGAAAGAAGGAGCGAGGAAGAGAGAAGGGTTAGAACAAAATCCGAAATGACGATATTACCCCCGCACCTTATTAACCTAGGCAATTTAATCTGGAGCGTTGGATCATGTTCTCATCCAATGAGTTGTCCTCATATGATCCCAACTCGTAATTATAAAATAAACTAATATAGATGAGTATGACGGAAATATATATATGCAATAGAATTAGACAAATCAGTTCAACTTTGGAATAAGAAAAGTAAACAATAACGTTATAGGGAGAAAACAACCAAACCACACCCGGTTTTTAAACAACTTTAATACGATATTTATGCATTGTGATATACACTAACAACACCATACGTCTTGATTAAATTACACCAATGGCCCCTGCGGAATTCTAATTCTTTTGGTTCGTGACAAATAAATAAAATTCGTTTAACGGGGGTCCACCTCACCAACTAGAACTAGTACTTTTTTTTCCATCATAAACAATGAAGTTGTTACACAAATAACTTTTCGATTAAAATTGTTAAAATTTATATTCTTTTTTTTTTTGAAAAGGAAAGCAATTAGGAGGACTAATTTATCTCGAAACAGGTCGTCCTAGAGCGTCCCGAAGGAAGAGATCACGAAGATCTGGATGAGCTTGAAGATCGGGTTGGTGTAAGAAGTGATGCATTTTAGATAGGTAATCCGCAACACCAATAATCTCCCGAAAGATATGAGAAATGCGTTATGAATGAAAGGATCACAAATCAATGATAATATTTGACACGATGAGTTCAATTTCCCAAGGACAAGCCCAAATGTCGTTTAAGGCGTTAACGAGACGGAGATTATCTCCTTCTATCTCAATTTGAGATAGACCAAGATGGATAGCCGCACGTATACCCACGTGTATAGCGAGGTCTTCAACAACAAGAGGTGAGACGAAACAAAGGTTCCCATTTTCCATGCGAGTGGGATTCCCTAATTGGTCTGTGATGATAAAGCTAAGGGAAGCATGTCCAGTCAAGGTGACCGATGCGTCCACATTTAATTTGACAAATCCATTTGTCGGTTTTGACCATTTTATGTTTTTCCTTTTCCTTCTGAAAGGTCTTTTATGTGGTTGTTTTGGGTTGTCAATTACCTTATTTATATTTTTTGTTTTCCCCCTGATGAAGGATCATCTGGACAGCAACTGACACCTCCGGTCCCTGAATTTGAAGGTGCGTTGACGCGCTCGAGAGCTAAGGAAGTCCAACAAGAGCTAGACAAGTTAGTAGCGTTCTTCAGTTCCAAGGAGTTGAATACAGACGAAGAACCACCATTGAAGACTGTTCTAATGATCGAGGTTCGAGAACGAGCAGAGGAAGACAGCGAAGAACCGCGACTGGAAACCGCGCCCGCGGCTCACCCGCAAACCGCGCCCGCGGCTCCATAACCGCGCCCGCGGCCAGGAGGCAAAAACCGCGCCCGCGGCTCTATAACCGCGACCGCGGCCAGGAAACTCGGCGAATCCTTCTGAAACATTATTTTCGGATATTTATTTGTTTTCGGATTATTCTTTTAGGATTTACTTTTTATTGTTTATTTCTTTACTTGGCATCCTTATGAACCCTATATAAGGCTGCCTTAGTTGTTGTTTTACGCCCCCAGACTTTGATATTGAATACAGCGTTTATCGTTTTTCCTCCCAAAAGAGAGAGCTTTTGTGAGAAGAGTGCCCCGTGTGCATTGTCGTTCAGTTGGCCCTAGTTGTGCTTGTGTGTGTCAATCTCCTCCATAAGGTTGGTGCTATCGGGACTCCATAGAGCAACCTCCAGGTGCCTTGACCCACCAAAGTCATTGTGTTTGGTTGTAATCATCCGTTGGGGTTTCTTCATCATTCGGTATGGTTCTTGTTCTTAAGTTCAAGGGTTTTATCGTTGTTTGATTTGGTTCCAATTGGCCTATCATTCGAATTATCCTTCTTTCATCTCATTCTAATTCCGCCTTTCTTCTCTGTTCGAGTTCCTATTCGAGTTTGGTGTCTACGTCGGCAACTGCGGCTTATCCCCGCATCAAATTGGTATCAGAGCTGTGTTGACACCATTCGTCTTCACAAGAACATCAAGAGACCCCCTATCCAGAAAATCACAAAAAGAGTCAGCTTTTATTTTCTTGTTTGTCAGTTTCTTTCAGAAATTGATTTTGAGTCTTCCATTGCTTTGATATTTCTTGTTGAGTCATTACAGGTTGTGTGCAAGAAGCTTGGATCGATTAGTGTTGGTGGAGATCGAAAGATTGGAGTTTGGAGCACCCTTGTTCCCAAAATTCATTCAGCCCTTCATCCATCACAAAATCTATCCATCCCTACCCAAAACGTAGCCGTCAAAACCCTAGAAGAGTTGCTGAAAATTTCAGTCCTTGCACCCCAAGCCAAGATCTTCAAGGAAGAAAATCTTATCTTTCTACAAGGGAATCTTATCTTTCTACAAGGGAAATCAAGTTAGTTGTTATTTTTATTTATTTTCAATTTTGCTGAGATTAATATCTCGTATCGAGTCTGTAATTCCTTTTTGTGAGACAAAAAAAAATATATTCAAAAAAAAAGAAAAGAAAAGAGAAAAGAAATTCAAAAAAAAAAGAAATCGAAAAGTCTCAAAGTCAGTAGTTTATTTTACGTTTTGTTGAGTCAAAGTCTAGTTTGATATTGTTTAAATCGGATCTCAAGAACTCAAAGGAAATCGGGTTGAACAAGCCCGAACGGAAGCGAGAAACCACCAGGCCGCGACAGAAACCGCGCCCGCGGCCCAGTAGCCGCACCCGCGGTTCAAGCCGCGCCCGCGGCCCAGTAGCCGCACCCGCGGTTCAAGCCGCGCCCGCGGCCCAGTAGCCGCACCCGCGGTTCAAGCCGCGCCCGCGGCCCAGTAGCCGCACCCGCGGTTCAAGCCGCGCCCGCGGCCCAGTTGCCGCACCCGCGGTTCAAGCCGCGCCCGCGGCCCAGTAGCCGCACCCGCGGTTCAAGCCGCACCCGCGGTTCAAGCCGCGCCCGCGGAATTCAGGCCGCGCCCGCGGCTCCGCCTCAGAAGCCACTGTTCAAAATCCGCGCCCGCGGACTTCAGACCGCGCCCGCGGAACCGTCACTGTTTGCCTTTTCCATTCCTTTCAGATACGAGCCCCAACTATTTACCTAACCCTCCCGACTCCGTCTTCGATCCTTCAATCGACATCAGTCGGAACAAGTTAAGGTACGCTTCCTTTTGGCTCTTCTTGAAATTCGAAGCTTAATCATATCTCTGTTTTTGCATTCTCATTCTTGCAAAAACACCTTCGAGTCTTATTTTCTTTCTTTCATTGAGTCAGTCTCTTGTTTGAGTCAGAACCTTACAGTCGAAACCCCGCACTACGCTAGCCATCTCCATCTCTACCATCATTCATATATTGCTAGGAGCTCGGTAGTTTTAACTTAGTGGGTTATTGATCCATACAAGTCAATTCATCAAAGAAAAGCTGATTGCAACGACAATTGAGAGAGAGTGCAGAGGAAAACATACGAGAGTAAACACTAGCGAGTTGTTTTTCATTTACACTTACCTTAATATTGTTCTGTGTTAGTATTTTCTTTAGTGATGAGCAGGTCAGTTTCTCCCCATGGGAGGCAAGAAGCCCCGGAGACCCGCGCCATCACCCCGGAATTTATGACCAACATGTTTCGGGAAATGACGTCGGCCATTACCACCGCCATAGAGCGGCAGCAGCGATCCACCCCGTCCCCAAGGGTCCTAGAGCACATCGGGACCTCCTATGATGCTCCAGTCGACAATCGGAGGCCCCTGCCTCCTCAGCAAGAGGCCTATGAGGCTGCCCGCATGGGTCGAGAACCCAGACGCAGGCCTACACCCCGGGACGATGTTCCACAAGGCCGGAGAGGACGCTTTCGTAACTCTCCTATACCTCACTTTAATAGATACAATGCTGCTAACCGTTTTGATGATGCATTTCAGGACCTAGGTGATAATGATGACGAAGAGGAGCCTGAAGAAGAAGATGAGGCGGGATGGCGACCACATCGTCCCCAAGGAGGTTACCAAGGAAGGCGAAGAGAGCCTGAGCAAGATGGAGTGGGAAAGATAAAGGTTAAGATCCCGAGTTTTGAAGGAAAGTGTGATCCAGACATATATATGGAGTGGGAGACCAAGATTGAACAAGTCTGGAATTGTCACAACTTTCCTGAAGCCAAAAAGGTGCAGCTGGCATCTTTGGAGTTTAGTGGCTACGCGTTAGTTTGGTGGGATAGCTTGATCAGAGGAAGAGTTGCCAATGGAGATTATCCTGTCACTACTTGGGAACTTATGAAGAGGATGATGAGAGCTCGATTTATTCCCCGACATTACACTAGGGAACTTATTCAGCGGCTCGAGAATTTAAAGCAAGGATCAATGGGAGTCGAAGAGACTTACAATGCTATGCAAATAGCGATGGTTCGAGCTAATTTGGTGGAGGATGAGGAGACAACCATGGCTAGATATCTTCGTATCCTTCACCCCTATGTGTCTAGTGAGATTGAGATGTTCCCTTACAACTCAATGACTGAGTTGCTACATTTGGCTATCAAGGTGGAAAGAAAGACCAAAATTAGGAGCCAAGGGGGCAAAAACGCAGGTGGCTGGAAAAATCAGCAAGGAAGGAACTCCTATCCTTCAACCCGAGATGTCCCTAACAAGGAAGACAGTGGCTCTCGAAGGAATCCGCCATCCACTACTCAAGTGCCCTCCAAGACAACACTTGGCCCTTCTAATCCACCCCGAGGGAGTACTTCTAACCCTACTTCTAGAGCTAGGGATATTGAATGTTTTAAATGTAGAGGAAAGGGTCATATGATGAAAGATTGTCCTAATTCTAGAGTATTAATTGTTAATCAACTAGGAGAACTTGAAAGTGAAAGTGAAAAGGAAGAGAACCTAGGTGATATGCATGATGAGGATGATCTTAGTGATGAAATTGGTTATGAACATGGTGATTCTTTGATTTGTAAAAGGAATTTACATGTACAACCCGCCCCTTGTGAAGATAATCAAAGAGAAAATTTATTTCACACTAGGTGTTTAGTTCAAGGAAAGGTCTGCAATATGATTATTGATGGTGGAAGTTGTTGCAATATTGTTAGCACTGAATTGATCACTAAATTGCAGTTTACTACTATTTTCCACCCTAGACCTTATAAATTGCATTGGATGAATGAATGTGGAGAATTAAAAGTTCTAAAACAAGCTGAGATAACATTCACCTTAGGAAAATATACGGATACGGTTTTATGTGATGTAGTTCCTATGCAAGCTTGTCATATATTGTTAGGAAGACCATGGCAATACGATCGAAGAGTTACTCATGATGGTCATACTAACCGTCATACATTCAACTTTAATGGTAAGCCTATTACTCTTAAACCCATGACTCCAGCGCAGATAGCAGAAGCTTACGAAAGGAGCAAAGGCAAGGAAAAGGTTTCGGACAGAAACGAAGCAACAGCAACAGCGACCAAAAACCGCACCCGCGGTTCAGAGGCCGCACCCGCGGCTCACGATAGATCGCGACAGAAGGATCGGCACGAGAGCCGCACCCGCGGCCCAGAAGACGCACCCGCGGCTCACTCGCCAAACCGCACCCGCGGTGATTCAGCCGCGCCCGCGGGTCACCCTTCTGGCGCACTGGTTCCTGCAGTGACGAATCGAGCCCTATTGTCGTCCAAAGCCGAGCTGGAAGGTGAGTATTTACCCTTCGATACTACTTTAATGATGCTTTGCAAGAGATTTGTGTTGACAGGTACCGATTCTCGACTTGATCTACCCCTTAGCATTCAAGCTATTCTTGATGAGTTTGCTGAGGTGTTTCCGGATGAGATCCCACCGGGCTTACCGCCCTTTAGGGGCAGTGAGCATCAAATTGATCTTATTCCAGGAGCTTCTTTACCTAACCGGCCAGCTTACAGAATGAACCCTCAGGAGTGTCAAGAGATTCAGAAGCAGGTGCAGGAGCTTGTAGATAAAGGGTATGTTCGAGAAAGTCTTAGTCCTTGTGCAGTTCCGGTCTTACTTGTGCCTAAGAAAGACAATTCTTGGCGGATGTGTGTTGATTGTCGAGCTATCAACAACATAACTGTCAAGTATCGTCATCCTATACCAAGGCTGGATGACATGTTGGATGAGCTTCACGGTGCCACAAACTTCACCAAGATTGATCTGAGGAGTGGCTACCATCAAATCCGAATGAGGGAAGGCGATGAGTGGAAGACCGCCTTCAAGACCAAATTTGGTCTATATGAGTGGCTTGTTATGCCATTTGGACTTACTAATGCCCCCTCTACCTTTATGAGGCTTATGAACCATGTTTTGAGGAAGTTTATAGGGAAGTTTGTTGTAGTTTATTTCGATGATATTCTGATTTACAGCAGGTCCCTAGGAGAGCATGAGCGACATCTCAGGGAAGTACTCGTTACTCTTAGTATACAACGACTATATGCTAATTTGAAGAAGTGTGATTTTTGCACTGATAGAGTTATATTTCTTGGTTTTGTAGTGAGCTCCCAGGGATTACAGGTGGACGAGGAGAAGATTAAAGCCATTCAGGAATGGCCGACACCCACGACCAGCAGCCAGGTACGCAGTTTCCACGGGTTAGCCAGCTTCTATCGGCGTTTTGTGAAGGATTTCAGCACCATTGCTGCACCGCTGACTGAGGTAACTAAGAAGCACTCAGCATTTGTTTGGAAGGAGGCTCAAGAAAGGGCGTTTGAGGAGCTAAAACGCAGATTGACCGAGGCACCTTTGCTTGTGCTTCCCGACTTCATTAGGATGTTCGAAGTGGAATGTGATGCTTCCGGAGTTGGCATTGGAGGAGTCCTCATGCAAGAAGGTAAGCCTATTGCCTTCTTTTCTGAAAAGTTGAAAGGTGCAAGTCTAAATTACTCTACTTATGATAAGGAATTGTATGCGTTATATAGAGTACTTAAGACTTGGCAACACTACCTATGGCCTAGAGAGTTTGTTTTGCATACCGATCATGAATCTTTGAAACATTTTAGGAGCCAAGACAAACTTGATAGGAGGCATGGTAGATGGATGGAATTTATTGAGACTTTCCCTTATATCATCAAATACAAGAAGGGAAAGGACAATGTTGTTGCTGATGCACTATCTAGGAGGCATGCTTTAATTGTTCAACTTGACTCTAAGGTGTTAGGCTTTGTTTACATCAAGGAGTTATATCGTAATGATGCTGATTTTGGTGCTATTTATAAGCAATGTTTAGATAAAGGAACTTTGGATAAGTTTTACTTGTTTGATGGTTTCTTGTTTAGGGCTAGTAAAGTGTGCATACCTAAGTGTTCTTTGAGATTATTGCTTGTTGAAGAAGCCCATAAGGGTGGATTAATGGGACACTTTGGTAGAGACAAGACATATCATATGTTGCATACTCATTTTTATTGGCCCCATATGCTTAGGGATGTTGAGCATTGTTTGAAAAGATGTTTGGAGTGTCTTAAGGCTAAGTCTAGAGTTAAACCACATGGATTGTATACTCCTTTGCCTATTCCTACGACCCCCTGGGTAGACATTAGTATGGATTTTATTGTAGGGTTGCCTAGGACTAAGAAGGGGAGAGATTCTATTTTTGTGGTTGTTGACAGATTTTCTAAAATGGCTCATTTTATTGCTTGCAACAAGACTGATGATGCTCATCATGTGGCTGACTTGTTCTTTACCGGAGTTGTTAGGTTACATGGAGTACCAAAGACTATTGTGAGTGATCGGGATGTGAAGTTTCTAAGTTACTTTTGGAAAACTCTTTGGGGAAAACTAGGGACTAAACTACTATTCTCTACATCTAGTCATCCTCAAACTGATGGTCAAACTGAAGTAACCAATAGGACCTTAGGAACCCTTTTGAGAGCCATTCTTAAGAAGAATTTGAAAGCTTGGGAAGAAGCCTTACCCCATGTTGAGTTTGCCTACAATAGGGCCATCCATTCCTCAACCTCGCTGAGCCCCTTTGAATGTGTGTATGGTTTGAATCCACTAACCCCTTTTGATCTTATGCCGTTACCTACGAAGGAGCGAGTGGATTTCAATGCAGGAAAACAGGTTGATCACATTAAGGAAATTCATCAGAGGACAAGAGCTAAATTGCTAGAAGTAGCTGCTACAAATGCTAGCAAGGCAAATAGGAAGAGGAAGAAGGTCATCTTCAAGGAGGGAGACCTCGTGTGGGTCCACTTTAGGAGAGAGCGTTTCCCCAGCAAACGCCACTCAAAGCTGTCCCCAAGAGGCGATGGACCATTCAAGGTGCTTAGGAGGATTGGAGATAATGCTTATGTCTTAGAGCTTCCCGGCGACTATCAAGTGAGTGCTACCTTCAATGTGCAAGATCTGACTTTATTCGAGGGTGAAGAAGAAGAGGAGCTGGATGATTCGAGGTCGAATCCTTTTCAAGAAGGGGAGGATGATGAAGGATCATCTGGACAGCAACTGACACCTCCGGTCCCTGAATTTGAAGGTGCGTTGACGCGCTCGAGAGCTAAGGAAGTCCAACAAGAGCTAGACAAGTTAGTAGCGTTCTTCAGTTCCAAGGAGTTGAATACAGACGAAGAACCACCATTGAAGACTGTTCTAATGATCGAGGTTCGAGAACGAGCAGAGGAAGACAGCGAAGAACCGCGACCGCGGCTGGAAACCGCGCCCGCGGCTCACCCGCAAACCGCGCCTGCGGCTCCATAACCGCGCCCGCGGCCAGGAGGCAAAAACCGCGCCCGCGGCTCTATAACCGCGACCGCGGCCAGGAAACTCGGCGAATCCTTCTGAAACATTATTTTCGGATATTTATTTGTTTTCGGATTATTCTTTTAGGATTTACTTTTTATTGTTTATTTCTTTACTTGACATCCTTATGAACCCTATATAAGGCTGCCTTAGTTGTTGTTTTACGCCCCCAGACTTTGATATTGAATACAGCGTTTATCGTTTTTCCTCCCAAAAGAGAGAGCTTTTGTGAGAAGAGTGCCCCGTGTGCATTGTCGTTCAGTTGGCCCTAGTTGTGCTTGTGTGTGTCAATCTCCTCCATAAGGTTGGTGCTATCGGGACTCCATAGAGCAACCTCCAGGTGCCTTGACCCACCAAAGTCATTGTGTTTGGTTGTAATCATCCGTTGGGGTTTCTTCATCATTCGGTATGGTTCTTGTTCTTAAGTTCAAGGGTTTTATCGTTGTTTGATTTGGTTCCAATTGGCCTATCATTCGAATTATCCTTCTTTCATCTCATTCTAATTCCGCCTTTCTTCTCTGTTCGAGTTCCTATTCGAGTTTGGTGTCTACGTCGGCAACTGCGGCTTATCCCCGCATCACCCCCATTTCTTGATGTGTTGTGAAATGAATTGCGGTGGACTTGGGGTGTGTTTGGCATTGGTTTATAAACAGTTTATAAACTGAAAACTGTTTTTTTCTCACCTTGCACATCTTTTAATGTCTCACAAAATTTAAATTTTAAAACCCGTTTTTTTAGAAAAGCAGTTTATAACCCATAACCTCTCCAATACCAAACACACCCTTGGTAGTTTGTTAAGTTCGTCTTCGTTTAAAGATGCTTTTATTTTGGTAGTACCAAAGGGTCAACCAGCTAGTAGCAAGTCTTTCAAGATCTATTTTGGAGATTTTAAGGCGGATCTCATTGATTAATTTTGTAGTTGATTTATCCTCATCATAAATATCATCTATGGTAGGAAGGATGTTTTCTTGGATTTGATTGATTGTACTTCTAGTCGTGGGCCATTGGAACAAGAAGTTATGGGAGTCCTCAAAGTAGTTCTTATATTTTAAGCACTGTAGTTATTGGGGTGTGTCGTTCTACAAGTTTGGATCTTGTAGGAAGGATTTGTTTGGATCTCAATAGCACTTTGAGTGGAGAACCATCCATTTTTGCTAGCTTTCCAATATAGGCGATCTCTTATATTATTTATTGGGATTGGGTACGATACACTATTTTTTTGATACATGGCTCATTGAAATATTTACAAAGTTTCCCAATATTCCAAATCTTGTCCTCATTGAGGAAGTATGCTATTTTTTCTTGATCATTAATTAGTTCATTAGTGATTATTTGGTCAAGAAGTGGTTCAAGAAATCATTTATCTTCCCAGAATTCAATTGTATTCCCATCACCCACTTATCAAATAAGCCCTTTCTTAAAAGTTAAGATGAGTTTGATAACTTGTGACCGCTGCCATGAAGCCTTTTTATTTCTTGGTTTTTATAGTATAGTAAGAATTCATTTTTAGGTATTTTTTCTTGATTATGGAGAACCATAAATGTATATTCTATTTAATGCAGTATTTGTGTACGCTAGGGATGGCTCCCGGTCCGGTCCGGTCCGGTTCCGGTCCGGTTCAATCCGGTTCACCCGGTTCACCCGGTTCGGTCCGGTTCGGTCCGGTTCGGACCGGTTTTTTAAAAAAAAATAATTTTTTTAAAAAAATAAATAAAAAAATATAAAAATAATTTTTAAACTTAAAAAAAATAATTATAAAAAAACGCTATTAAAAAAGAATGTTTTGTCATTGTTTTTAAGTTTAAAAATTATGTTTAAAAAACTTAAAAAAAATGATTATAAAAAAACGCTATTAAAAAAGAATGTTTTGTCATTGTTTTTAAGTTTAAAAATTATGTTTAAAAAACTTAAAAAAAATGATTATAAAAAAACGCTATTAAAAAGAATGTTTTGTAAAACATTCTTTTTAATAGCGTTTTTTTATAATCATTTTTTTTAAGTTTTTTAAATTAAATATGAAGGAACAAAAAAATTAAAAAAAATTGGGCTTGCACTTAACAGTGACTTACTTGTTAAGTTGCCTACGTATCCTCTCGGGTTAGAGGAATCAAAGCCCACGTAGTTCTTTACCTTTTTTCAAAACCCGTTACCTAAGTCGAATCTTCGGCGGATGAATCGGTGCGTATCGTAGTAGAATCTCCAATCCACTCGTCTTCCGATGACTCGTTAATGTTACGTTGTTGCCTCATTGCGGCTCTCTTCCAATCGCAAACACAACATTGCGCCTCCAATGACTCCGGTGCCAAATTTGATCTCTTCCTTGTTAAAGTGTTGCCTCCTGCACTAAAAGTTTGTTCCACCGCCACGGTTGAAGCGGGGACGGCAAGAACTTGAGCCGCAATCTTCGCAAGCGTTGGAAACATGCTCCTATGATCCTCCCACCACTTCAAAACATCTAAAGCTTCACAACTAACAAACTCAAAGTTGGTGTTAAGATAGTTATCAATTTCCGCATTCGTGTTTGTAACTCTTGGTCTTTTACTAAAATACTTAGCTCCAAAGGCCCCCAAGCTACTAGAGCTCGAAGAAGCCGGAGGTAATTGTGAAGGAGTCGGAGAATCCGAAAAATGAGTAAATAAAGTTTCAATGTATGTTCTAGTTCTAGAAACCATACCTAAAATATCCTCTAGTTCACCGTCGGCTAAAATATATCCATAATAGTCATCTAAAAGAGCGTGTAAAACTCCTAATTTAAGTCTAGGATCTAAAACACAAGCAACAAGAAAACAATCGGGAATATATCTATAGTATTGCAACCACTTACTCCTCATGCTTGCAACGGATTCCTCAATGCCGGGAATTTTAGCTCCCTCACTTAAACCAGCCATAACATTACAAGCTTCCAAGACAAAAACATTACTACTTGGTATATAAACATGACTAAATCTCTTTGTTGCATCACTAAAACATTTTAAAAACGTTGCAATACTTTGACATATTTCCCAACCTGATTCGCTAAAATAGAAAGCAGAGCCAGAAAGGTTTTGAGAAACAAAAGACGTTAAAACTTGTTTATATTCTATACATTCACATAGTAATATGTAAGTAGAGTTCCATCGGGTACCCACATCTTTTGAAAAACGTTTTGGGTGCACCCCGTTAGTTTTACAAAAGGTCATCCAATCTCTTGTAACTTTAGGATGCCCCCAAATATACTTAATAACGTTCTTAATTGGATCAAAATGATAACTCATAGCACGTAAACCATCTTGAACACATAAGTTTAAAATATGACAAGCACATCGAATATGAAAAAATCTCCCACCAAATAAAGGTTGACACATTTCTTGTAAATCTCTAATAGATGCGGTGTTAGCAGATGCATTGTCGAATCCAATTGAAAAAACTCTATTAAGTAGTCTATATTCTTCTAAAATTGTACGAATCATCATAGCAATATTTTGTGCGGTATGTGAATCATCAAAGACTCTAAATGCCAATAAACGTTTTTGCATTGTAAAATGATGATCTACAAAATGACATGTAACACCCATGTAAGAATGGGTTTGAGTATTATCACTCCATATATCACTACAAATAGAAACATTCATATCATTTTGCGAAAAATAAGAAACTAATTCGTGCTTGTGTCTTTTATAAGCCTTAATTACGTTTTTCTTAATCACTTTCCTAGATACGGATTTAAAAGCGGGTTGTGTATGCTCTTTAATATACTCATTAAATCCTACATTTTCACTAAATCGAAATGCTAAATGATCAACACAAATAGCTTCGGCTAATGCTACACTATTAGCTTCATGATCAAAATGAAATAAAGGGTTACCGCTAGTAGAAGATGCAAATCCGCCGGAAATTTGCGTTTGTCCCCCTAGCATTCCCATCTCGGCGACGTGTCTGTGCTCCATGTGTCGTTGAAGGGTTCCATATCCTCCACTTTTCTTCCATTGGAATGTCGCCTCGCAAAAGTTACAAGAAACAATAATTAGTCCGGGATCATAATCCTCGGCCTCGAGTTCCTCGATACCGGGTTCTAATTTAGTAAACCACTTTGTAAAAACAGGAGATGTTAGTTTCCGGGATTGGTTCCCGGAGGACCCGGGAACGGTCCTCCCCCCCCTACCCCTAGCCGGCCTCGAACCGCTAGCTTGCCCTTGAGGCCTAGCGGTCCTACCCCTAGCGGAGGACCTAACTTGGGAGGTGGGAGTGGGAGTGGGAGAAGTGACATTATCACTCTCTTGGGTGTCAAAATGATCCGCCATAATATGATTAAGAACAATTAAATAATATGATTAAAAGCAATTAAAAACAATTAAAACAATAAAACTTAGAACAATATAATAATGTGATTAAAAATGTAAAAGCAATAAAATATTGAAAGACAAATGCTAATTAAAAGGAAGATTAAGAAAGGAAGAGATTAAGAGAGATTGTTGATGGAATTTGAGAGATTATGAGATTGAGATTTGAGAAAGAGAAGAGAGATTGTTGTTGTTGGATGTGTGATTTGAAGATTGTATGGTATGGTATTTATAGGGGTTGGATATGGATTTTTTAATATTTAAAAATGTATTTTTTTATTTTTTTTTAATTTCCTAACGGCTAGGAGCCGTTAGGACCGCCGGTTAACCGGCGGTTCGGCCGGTTAACCGGCAACGGCTAGTTTACTAGCCGTTATAACCGGCGGTTAACCGGTTTTCCCGGTTAACCGCCGGTTTTGTATTTTTTTTTTTAAATTTTTTTAACCGGCGGTTAACCGGTTTAACCGGTTAACCGCCGGTTTATTTTTTTATTTTTTTTAAAAAACCGCCGGTTAACCGGCGGTTAAAAAAAATTAAAAAAAAAAATAAATAACCGGCGGTTAACCGCCGGTTCGAACCGCCGGTTCGGAAATGACAATTTCCCGAACCGGAACCGGACCGGGTCAAAACCGGTTCCTACCGGTTCCGGTCCGGTTCCGGTCCGGTCCCGGTTTTGACCGGTTTTGACCCGGTCCGGTTCCGGTTCGAACCGCCGGTCCGGTCCCGGTCCAGCCAACTCTAGTGTACGCTACAAGAACATGTACGGAGTAATTATTATACTTACTTTAACTTTTTAAATTTAATTCTTCTTTTTTCGTTTACCCCCAATTAACCCCTTTATCTTCTGATTCTTCTCCATTGCAAATTTGCAATATTCTCTCCAACACCTCCCACTAACAAATAAACAGTTTATCTAAGATGTCTAGCATCATCCATTTTTTACGAGCTTCTACATCCACGTTGTCTCCAACTTCATCTACATCGTCGTCTGTCGTAGCCAACAACCACCTAGAGTTAGATCTTTCTTTTTCTCTACCAATCGGAACGACACTGGCCACATGACTAAGCTTCCAAGCTCCAACAATGGAGTCGGACATGGTCGTACATCTTCCATGTCGGCTAAGACAAGTACAAAGCATCGTTTGGGCAGCCGAAGTTTCGCATCCCTGTCGCCGTCTTCGTCGCCGACGTCTTGTATTACCGCCGAGGATCCTCGGCGAAGAGATACGGCCCTTTCACGAGAGAGGCGAGGTAGTCGTGCTGCGGGATCACAGTCTTGAGCATATTATAGGAAGAGGATGAGGGCATAATCCACAGGGCCGTCGACCACCTGTACTGACCAGCAAGGGAGAACTGCAAATTAATTGCTCAGCCACAAATGCTGAGGTTGCTGTCTTCTCTGCTGAACAGCAGCCTTAATCCTCCAGTTCTCCTTCATAGAGTTTTTGATCAAAGTAGTGCATTCATCAACCGTGACCAGTTTGCCTTTATAAATAGTCGAATTTCGGGCCCTCCAAATGCAGTAGACGAAGGTGGTAATTGCAGTTCTTCTGAAATTTTGAATGGCTTTGTTGTGACTCAGAGCGGTGTTCATCCATTGGATGTAGTCCAGCAAGTTCGTCCATTGTATACCAATCCCAAGCCACCTCTTAAGTTCGCTCATTACCTCTGTGGAGTATCTGCAGCTGCTGAACAGGTGGTCAGTAGTTTCTTGCTCCAGATTACAAAGTTTACAAGTGTCGTCATTAATCAGCCCCCAATTCTGAAGTTTGCTCAAAGTGATAAGGCTCTTGTGCATAGCGAGCCAGGTTATGAAGTTGTGTCTGGGCATGTGAAACCATGAAGCTTCCTCCTTCTGACAGATTAGTGCATCATACACGTTTTTGGTGTTGTATTTACCGTTAGGTAGTCTCATCATATCGATGATGTCCCTCTGCAAGTGATTCACAAGAAGCTGTCATCATCCTTCCATGAGGCGCCCCAAATACTATGCCCTTTAAGCTTGTACGCCCTTATCCATTTGCTCCAAATACTGTTTTTTTCCTCCTGAATTTCAAATATCGCACGACTGATACAAGCACTATTCCATGAGAGAATTTCCTAAGTTCCAAGACCCCCGCGTTTCCTTTCCTGACAAACTGTCTCCCATGCAACAAGGAATTTACGGCCATGCTCTTTTCCCGTCCACATGAAGCTCTTTGTAAGGGCTTCAATCTTCTGAATAATGCCTTTTGGGACAGTGAAGACATTGCACCAGTAAGTGCTAATCCTAGAGATGACTGAGTGAATCAGTTGGAGTCTTCTTGCGTATGAGAGAGCCCTCGCATGCCATGATTGAATAGGGGCTAACGTTCTTCGACTTACCGCCCATCGGGAGCCCCAGATATTTGAATGGAAGCGATCCAATCTCAAAATTCAGAACGTTAGCAATCTCCTCCTTCTCATGTTCTCCAATACCCGCAAAATAAATGCAGGACTTGGAGCTGTTGCACAGCAGCCCAGAGATATTTCCGAATAGTTGCAGCGCCGAATGCAAGATCCTCATTGAGCCCACATCTCCCCTGCAAAACAAGAGTAAGTCGTCTGCAAAGCAAAGATGGATGAGCTGTTAGATTTCAGAGGACGAGATATTGCAAACTGACTTAATTCATTCAATGGAATTGAGGCTGTTAAATAGCCATTACAGAGGAGTTGCTAACCACGTAGAAAATGCAGCCTAACTTCTAGCTAACAATAATTCAAAGACTAACAAAACAATCAAAGACTAACAGTACGTTCCTATGAACTAGGATTATTAATTTCTACTTAATTAAAACTACTGCAAACTTAACATTTCCTCTTCTAAACTAGACTATCTCCATAGCTAGTTTATCTCAGGTGGACTAGAAACTCCCAGCTTCTTCCTTAGCTCTACAAACGCCTCCTGCTTCAATGGTTTGGTAAATATGTCCGCGACCTGTTGCTGTGTACTGCAAAACTTCAACTGGATCTCCTCTTCATTCACAAGATTGCGCAGAAAATGAAAACGAACATCAATATGTTTGCTTTTTCCATGCATCACAGGGTTCTTGGCAAGCTTAATGGTGGAGCTGTTGTCACAAAAAATAGTAGGATTTTTGCTTCCATTGTAGCCGATCTTCTTCAGTACTCGTTTCATCCACACCAGCTGACAAGCACAGGCTGCTGCTGCGACGAATTCAGCTTCTGTTGTGCTCAAAGTAACGATAGGCTGCTTCTTGGAAGACCAAGCAACTGCTGCTCCACTCAGAAGAAATGTGTACCCTGATGTGCTCTTCCGATCCTCTATACAGCCAGCATAATCACTGTCGCAGAACCCAATCAATTCTTGATTACCTGTCTGCTGATAAAGAATACCGAAGTCGCTGGTTCCTTGGAGATAACGCAAAATTCGCTTTGCTACAGACAGGTGCAACTCAGTGGGATTAGAAGCATATCTGCTGATCAGGCTAATGGAATACATGATATCAGGCCTCGTAGTTGTCAAGTACATTAGGCTTCCAATCAATTGCTTGTAGTAGGTTTCATTCACCTTCATCCCATCATCATCTTTGCTTATCTTCAGACCAGGAACAATCGGATTCTGTACAGGATTGCAATTTTCCATCCCAAACCTCCTCAAAACTTCCTTCACATACTTACTTTGACTTAGAAAGATCCCTCCTTCAAATTGCTGAACTTCTATACCCAGAAAGTATTTCATTCGGCCCAAATCTGACATGTCGAACTCATTCATCATGGAGTTCTTGAATTTCTCCATCATCTCTTCATCATTCCCAGTGTATATTAAATCATCTACATATAAACTGATGATGATGTATTTACCTCGGTCTGTAGCTTTGGTAAACAGGGTCTGCTCACTCTCTTCCTTTTCGAATCCTTCCCTTATGAAATAGGACTCTATACGACTAAACCAAGCCCTTGGTGCTTGTTTGAGTCCGTATAGAGCCTTCCTAAGCTTATAGACCTTCTCTTCTGCATTCTGGACTTCATACCCTCTAGGTTGTTCAACATAGACATCTTCGGTGAGCTCTCCTTGTAGAAATGCAGATTTGACGTCGAGCTGATAGACAATCCATTTTCTCTGAGCAGCAAGGGCAAGAATCATCCGGACTGTATCCATTCGGGCTACCGGTGCATAGACTTCCTCATAATCTACACCATGTTCTTGGGCATAGCCCTTGGCGACCAAGCGCGCCTTGTGCTTCTCTACTTCTCCAAGTTGATTGAGTTTAGTTTTGTAAACCCACTTGACCCCTATGCTCTTTGCTCCCTTCGGTAAATTAGTAAGGAACCAGGTCTGGTTTTTCTCAATCGAACTTATTTCCAAGTCCATTGCTTGCCTCCATTTCTCATGTTGTGCTGCTTCTTCAAATCTGGTGGGGTCCTCTTCGCCACTGAACAGAGCAACATCGCCAGTCATACAATAATCATTCAACCATGTCGGTGCTCTCCTGCTACGACTTGGCCTCCCATTTGTTGCTGCAATCTGTTCACCTGCTGCGATCTGTTCACCTGCTGGAGCTGCAATCTGTTCATCATCTGCTGAAGTTGCAACTTCAACCACAGTCTCAGAATTATCATCCTGCACAGAGACTCCAATCTCATCAGTTTCAGCTTCAGCTGTCATTACGTCAGAGTTCTGATCAGCTTCTCCCCATTCTAATTTTGAGCCCATTGATTCTTTAGGTTTACCATTCCAGTCCCACTTCTTATCCTCTTCGAAGATCACATCCCTGCTGATGACAATTTGCTTCGTGGTTGGATCATAGAGGCGATATCCCTTGGACTCCGAACTCATACCAAGCAGAACACATCTTCTACTCTTGTCTTCGAGTTTTGTGCGGCGAGCATCAGGTACATGTGCATGAGCTAAGCAGCCAAACACTCGGAAGTTCTCAACAGACGGCTTTGCTCCACTCCAAGCCTCCTCTGGTGTCTTGTCCTGCAAAGACATGGTTGGGCATCTATTAAGGACATAAAATGCCCAATTTACAGCCTCAGGCCAGAACGTCCTTGGAACCTCTTTCTCAGCCAGCATAGCTCGAACCATGTTCATGACGGTTCTGTTCTTCCGTTCAGCAACGCCGTTCTGTTGCGGAGTATAGGCCGTAGTCAGTTGCCTTGCAATCCCATTCTCTCTCTTTTGGCTGTTGGAGATTGGACTTATCGGGCCACAGATATCCGCATGTATCAGCTCCAGCCGTTCAGTTGCTCGCCACAAGCTCTTCTTTGGGATGATCTCTCTGTGTTGCTTCCCTTTTAGACAGTCAACACAAACTGCAGTAGCTTCGTCTTTGTCAAAGTTGGGCAGTCCCTTCACCATCTCTTTATTTTTCAAGGTCCTGAGCCCTTGAAAGTTGAGGTGACCATATCGGCGATGCCATAAAGATGCTGAGTCTTGTGTGTGGGCTTGAAAACAGATCTCCTTATCTGGTTTTGTGGATTGTCCGATTGACAGGAGAGTGAACATCCGATTGGCAGTCATCTCTGTTTGAATTATCAGCCCCTTTGTAGGATGATAAATGCGGCATTGATTTGACTGCATTACAATGCCAAGACCCTTCTCTTGTAATTGCCCGACACTGAGGAGATTGGTCTTCAACTCCGGCACATAGAAGACATCTTGTAGATGATAGGTGTCTCCTGCAAAGTACACTTTCACTGTACCTGTTCCTGCAATGCTCATCTGTGTGTGATTTCCCAACTTGACAGTTTTGATACTCCCAGTTTTCAACGAAGAAAACAACGTTGAATCTCCGCACATGTGATTGCTGCATCCCGAATCGAGATACCACACATCTCTATGCTGTTCAGATGACTCAAGGAAAGCCATTAGCAACATCTCTTCTGTTTCTCCTGTTTCAGCATAATTGATGCGTTTCTCAGCATTTGGGCATTCGTATTGAATGTGACCTAGCTGGTGGCATCGATAGCATTCTAGTGTGGCCTTGTTATAGTTCTGACGCCCTCGGCCTCTACCTCTTCCTCCTTGGAAATTGCCTTTTCCACGGCCTCTGTTCCCATAGCCCTCATCATAGGAAACCTTCAGCGCCTACTCGTCATCGCCATCCTTCTTGAATTTCTGCTCATAACCAGCAGCGAACTCTGTAAAGCATCCACAGAGAGCTGCTCAATGTCTTTCGACTCCTCTATGGAACAAACGATGTAGTTCCATTTCTCAGTGAGCGTCCGCAAGATCTTCTCAACTATCTTGACGTCCTCCATTGTTTCTCCATAATTCCTCATGTCATTGACAATTACCATTAAACGACCAAAGTAATCGGTAACGGACTCACCTTGCTTCATGGACAGAATCTCGAAGTCTCTGCGAAGCCGATTGAGTTGTGCCCTTTTGACACGAGCATTCCCCTGATACTTCAACTTCATAGAGTCCCATAGCTGCTTTCCCGTGTCCTTCTGGGTGATCGTCTTAAGAATTTGCTTATCAATTGACTGAAATAAGTAATTCTTGGCCTTTAGATCCTTCAACCGCATCTCGGCAAGCGTCTTTGTCTCTTCCGCTGTCAGAGTTGCGCCTTCAGCCGGCTCCTTGAATCCCGTCACCACAACAGTCCAATACTCCTTGGACCGAAGGAGATTCTCCATGACCATGTTCCAATGGTCATAATCTCCGTCAAATTTGGGAATCGATGGCTGAGCAAAACCTCCATTGTTGCCGTCGGATGCCATTAGGCCCTCTCTTTCTCTCGTTTCTGTTTGCTGAAGTCAGAAATAACTCTCCCTTCCCTTTGTTTCTCTGGCTCTGATACCAGATGTTAGATTTCAGAGGACGAGATATTGCAAACTGACTTAATTCATTCAATGGAATTGAGGCTGTTAAATAGCCATTACAGAGGAGTTGCTAACCACGTAGAAAATGCAGCCTAACTTCTAGCTAACAATAATTCAAAGACTAACAAAACAATCAAAGACTAACAGTACGTTCCTATGAACTAGGATTATTAATTTCTACTTAATTAAAACTACTGCAAACTTAACATGAGCTTTGTTTTGGAGCACTTGGAGTGGAAAATGAAGTTCGGGTCTTCCGTCTTCTCCTTGATGATACGCGAAAGATATTCCATTCCAATCGTGAAGAGAAAGGGAGAGAGCGGGAATCCTTGACGCAAACCCCTTCTACCTTCAAAGAATCCCTCATAAGTTCCATTGATCTTCACAGAGTACCTAACAGTAGTGATACAAATCTTGATCCACTTGATGAATTTGTCCGGGTAGCCAAAAGCTCTCAAAGCCTGCAGAATGAAAGAGTGATGAATCGAATCAAACGCACTTTTAATATCAATTTTGATGGCGCGACTAGGAGGGTGTCTAGAATTGCCATAACCATGTAACAACTCTTGGCATAGAAGTGAATTATGCCGGATTGAGCGCCCTGGAACGAAAGCGCCTTGGTAATCTCCAATGAAGGAGGGGAGGGTAGACTTAATGCGGGTGGCAAGGATTTTGGCTAAGGTTGTATAGTGATTATTGCAGCACACAATGGGACGGTAATGGTGGATAGCAGTGGGGTTGGATGTTTTGGGGGCTAATGCCAGGATAGTGTGATTGGTTTGGCGAAAAATTTGTCATGATGAAAAAGTCCCGGACAGCCTTAGAGATGTCATTCTCAAATGTTCCAAGCGGCCTTGAAGAACAGAGATCCAAATCGTCCGGACCCGGAGTTTTGGAGTTGTCGATCGAGTTGAGGCCTTTCTTAATCTCGGCATGAGAGGGAATGGTGATCAAAGACATGGAATCAGCGTTAGAGATGATGGGTCCAAGACAGGAAAACCGAGTGATGAAGGGAGCCGGCTGGTGAAGACAGTTAAAGTGTGCAGTCCACTACTTGACAATGGCAGTAGCAATCTCTTTTCTGTCAAAGGTGGTATTCCCGTCTTCTAAGGTGAGGCTATTAGTTTTTGCAGAACTCCTGTTTCCTTTGATTTTGTTGAAGAAGTAAGAGTTGCATAAATCATCATATTTCAGCCATTTCATTTTAGCATGTTGGGTGCAAGTGGTTCTAAGCTCAACAACACTCTTTCTAACAAGCTCCAACAAACATTTTTCTTCCTCAATAACATGAAGATCAAACGGCCTCTCATGGAGAATTTTTTGGATCTCAGTCAACTTGTTACAATTATCTTTGTACTTAGTCTGCAACTGCTCTAAGTTGAGACTATCAAATTTCCGCAGGGAAGCTTTAATCAATTTCAGTTTGGCAACGATCTTGAACATGGCATGCTCCTCCATCGGTTCCGACCAGATACTTTGCACCAAAGGCAGAAAGGATTCATTCGAGGCCCAATTGTTATTGAACCGAAACGGGGTGGAAGTGGGGATCCTGGGAGAAAAGGTTTCGAGGATACACGGGGAGTGATCTGAGACATTGTAAGGAAGGAAGAAGGCTTTGGAGTTAGGGAAAGAGGAGGCCCATGAATGGTTAACTACGATTCTGTCCAGCTTGCAGTAAATTCTGTGGCTCAGAGCTTGTCTGTTGTTCCAAGTGTAAAGAAAGCCAACCGCCTCGTGGTAAAAAAGGGACGTGCATCCAAAGAGAGCTTGTCTGTTTTTCCGAGGGCTGCAGTATAACGTTGAAGTCTCCCATCAAGGCCCACAGTTTCAAACAACTTTGATTGATTCTCTTAATGTCCCGCCACAAAATCACTCTTTCAGTGGCCAGATTAGCCGTATAGATGAAAGAGAGATCAAAGGCCTGCTGCCCATTTCTCGGAGTGACAGTAGTGTGAATGATCTGGCTAGTGGTGAAGAGGGGTGAAAGGGTGACAATCGAGGTGTTCCACCAAATCCAAATCCGACAATTGTTGGAGACACTAACATTTGAGTGATGCTTCCAATCTTTCCCAGTGATCAGCGTAATAGAGTTGACACGATCAGCGGTCAGTCTAGTTTCAATGACAACAAAAATATCAATACAATTCTTGGTGATAACGTTCCTGACGTGGCCTTGCTTCAGATCATCTTCATCCACTCTCGAATCTCGATCACGTCTGAAATTCATCTTCAACATCTTTCACCATTCTTCAGAAATCTTCACTCTTCAGTGCTCTTCCAGCCAGGGCTCTTAGATCCACGCTCCTCTAGGGCTTCAGATCTCTTCTAGAGCCCCAGATCCAGATCCGACGCCTCTTTTAGGGTTCTTCCGAAACGCCATTTCTACGGCCTCCGCGTCTTCTAGGGTTCTTCGTATCTCCTCCGACCTGGGCTTTTCTCCGGGGTTGTCACAAGTGGCGGATCTGAGAGGAAGAAGAACCCAAAGAAGAAGAAGAATACGAATCTGCAGAGAAGATGAACACCGGATCTGTTCGACGACTTCTTAACTGAGTTTGGAGAAGAAGAGATTGAAGAACAAAATCTGTTTTTTGAGAAGAACGAGATCTGTTTTTGAGAAGAACGAGACCTGTTTTTAGAATGATTAGATGGAGGGGATGAATAATTGAGATGCCATAGAGAACGAGGGAAAGAGAACGACATCGGAAAGAGAACGAGAATGATAGGAAGAGATGATAATAAGAATTTTTTTAATCTAGATTGAATGACATGGGAAAGAAAACGAGGGAAAGAAGTTTAATGGGAGGAAGAGATGGGAATAATTAAGGGGGTTTTTTTATCTGAGGGAGAATAAAGAGTTTGATGGGTGAATGAGGGAAAGAAGCACAAAGTATTTTAAGTCGTTAGATCAAATTCTTTAGACCTAATCAACGTAGGAAAATGGTGATCCGTGGACATGTGTAAGATAAGTAGTAATGCTTGGCAGAATTTTGATATTATAGATACACTTGTTGAGGCGGGCAAAACTCTGCCCGCCTCAACAGACCCCTATTGAGGCGAACAAAAATGTGTTCGCCTCAACAAGTCCGATTTTTTGAAGTTGTTGAGGCGGGCAAAGTTTTGTCCACCTCAACAAACATCTGTTGAGACGGGGAAAGTTTTTTCCACTAGTGAAGAACCTTACCGAATGATGAAGAAACCCCAATGGATTACAACCAAACACAATGGCTATGGTAGGCCAAGGCACCTAGAGGATGCTCTATGAAGCTTTGATAGAACCAAACTTATGGAGGAAATTGACACACACAAGTACAACTAGGGCGAGTTCAACAACAATGCACTCCTCTCACAAAAGCTCTCTTTTGAGAGGAAAAACGATAAATGTTGTATTCAATATCAAAGTCTGGGGGACCTAAAACAATAACTAGGGGAAACCTTATATAGGGTTCAAGGGTGTCAAAATAAAAAAAATAAACTAATTAAATGTATTTCCTAAAATGACAAAACCAATAAAAAGAAATAATCCCGAAAAACAATCAAAACAACAAAAGTCTTGGTAGGTTGCAGCAGGATCTGCGGGCGCGGCCAAGGGGGTCGTGGGCGCTATTGTGCGGAAAAACGCACAGTCGGTGCGATGCTATCGAAGTGCGGAATTAAATGATTAATCAGGAACCCGCGGGCGCGGGTGATGTACCCGCAGGCGCGGATTCGTTGTTGTACAGAACTTTTTCGCCCGAATGTGTCCTCTCAAACTCCAACTACTAGAATCATTTTCAATGGTGTTTCCAAGGGTTCCTCCGTAATGCTAAGCTCTTTAGACAGGAAAAAAGCCACTAACTTGTCTAATTCTTGTTGGACCTCCTTTGCTCTCGAGCGAGTCAATTCTCTTTCAAACTCGGGAACCACCGGTGTTAGTTGATGCTCAGATGATCCTTCATCATCCTCCCCTTCTTGAAAAAGATTCGACCTTGAATCATCCAACACCATTTCATCTCCTTCTAACAGTGTAAGTTCTTGAACATTGGATGTTGCACTCACTTGATAATCACCGGTTAGCTCCAAGACATAAGCATTGTCTCCAATCTTCTTTAGTACTTTGAATGGTCCATCTCCTCTTAGGGCCACATTTGAGTGATGCTTGTTGGGAAAGTGCTCCCTCCTAAAATGAACCCACACAAGATCTTCTTCCTTGAAAACAACCTTCTTCCTTTCTTTGTTTCCCTTGCTTGCATTCTTCACAACCTTCTCTAGCAATTTAGCTCTTGTCCGAGGACTCCTTAATGTGCTCAACCTATTTTCCTGCATTGAAATCCACTCGCTCCTTCATAGGAAACGGTATAAGATCAAAAGGGGTTAGTGGATTCAAACCATACACACATTCAACAGGGCTCAACGATGTCGAGGAATGGATGGTTGTATTATAGGCAAACTCGACATGGGGGTAAGGCTTCTTCCCAAGCTTTCAAATTCTTCCTAAGAATGACTCTCAAAAGGGTTCTATTGGTTACTTCAGTTTGACCATTAGTTTGGGGGTGACTAGAGATAGAGAATAACAACTTAGTTCCTAGCTTTCTCCAAAGAGTTTTCCAAAAGTAACGCAGACATTTCTCTTCCCGATCACTCACAATAGTCTTTGGTACTCCATTAAATCTAACAACTTCTGTAAAGAACAAGTCAACGACAATACGAGCATCATCTGTTTGTGACAAACAATAAAATGAGCCATCTTAGATAAACGATTAACAAAAAAAATAGAATCTTTCCCTTTCTTAGTCCTAGACAACCCTACAATAAAATTCATACTAATGTCTACCCAAGGGACCGTAGGAATAGGCAAGGGAGTATACAATCCATGTGGCTTCACTCTAGACTTAGCCTTAAGACACTCCAACCATCTTTCAAACAATGTTCAACATCCCTAAGCATATGTGGCCAATAAAAATGAGCATGCAACATATGATATGTCTTATCTCTACCAAAGTGTCTCATTAGTGGCTTCTTCAACAAGCAATAATCTCAAAGAACACTTAGGTATGCACACTTTATCAACTTTAAACAAGAAACCATCAAACAAGTAAAACTTATCCAAAGCTCCTTTAGCCACACAATGCTTGTAAATTGCACCAAAATCAACATCATTACGATATAACTCCTTGATGTAAATGGATCCTAACACCTTAGAGTCAAGTTGAACAATCAATTCATGTCTCTTAGAAAGTGCATCAGCAACAAAATTATCTTTTTCCTTCTTGTATTTGATGATATAAGGGAAAGTCTCAATAAATTCCATTCATCTACCATGCCTCCTATCAAGTTTATCTTGGCTCCTAAAAATTTTCAAGGATTCATGATCGGTATGCAAAACAAACTCTGGGCCATAAGTAGTGTTGCCAAGTCCTAAGTACTCTAAACAATGCATACAATTCCTTGTCATAAGTAGAGTAGTTTAGGCTTGCACCTTTCAACTTTTCAGAAAAGAAGGCAATAGGCTTACCTTCTTGCATGAGCACTCCTCCTATGCCAACTCCTAAGACATCACATTCCACTTCAAAAGGCCTAGTGAAGTCGGGAAGCACAAGTAATGACGAATTGGTCACTCTGAATTTTACTCTTCAAACGCCTTTTCCTGATCCTCCTTCCACACAAATGGGGTATGCTTCTTCGTTATCTCAGTTAGGGGTGTAACAATGGTGTTGAAATCCTTCACAAAGCGCCGATAAAAGCTAGCTAATCCATGGAAACTTCTTACTTGGCTAATTGAGGTGGGAAACAAAATCTTGAACGATATGGAAGATTCCGACCATGAGGATCACGAACAAAAAAACTTAATGAATGTGGAGAGTGTAGTGACAAACCAAGTCGGAGTTACAAATTAGAGTTGGAGGCTCGTGGAGGCGGCAAGATAGGGTTGCGAGTGGCGGAGACCTAGAGTAGAGAATTAGGGATTTGAAAATAATTGATCTTATAGAAAATAAGCTCTGATACCTTATATGGTGTATTTCATTTATGAATTGTTAGCTATGTTGCACAGAAACGGAAACGACGATATATCATTGTTGTATTATTTTACAATTAGGATAAAACAACAGTATCAAGAATTATCCGTTCAGATTTAAAAATACGTGGACCCAAAACCAGGATTAAAGAAAATTAGTGGAAAAAATATGGAGTTTTTGTTATACAGAATCGACAATTTTTAAATTATTCATGAAACAGAAACAACTAAAGAAAGAAACAAAGGAATAGTTGAAAAGAAATAATAATAATATTTTCGAACAACTTAAAAAACAGAAAAACAATTTACTTACTCTACAATTAGAATGTTATAATACCAACAATGAAGTCAAATGAGAGCATTATAATATAATTATAAATAAGTACAATAAATTGCTGGATTTTCAACATACCTATTGGAAAAAACGAGCATAAATTAGACATATAAATAAAATGGACAAAAATAAAAAGTACTTTCAAACGACAATCAAGGTCAGAACTTTCAAACAAAAAGTAATATTTCCTCACAGAAGAAATTAAGAAGGTAATCACTACAGATTAACAAAAAAGATTTCAAACACTTCACAATACAATTGTGAGAAACCGAGACTTAAAAATTATTCCAAAATTAGTTACGGGTATAGATAATAGAGATCTTCTATTGTATCCATCCATGGCTGAAATAAGAAAAGTAGTACAATAACATCCCCATAATAAAACACCTGGTCCAGATGGCTTTAATGCAGAATTTTACCAAACATATTGGGACATTGTAGGTCCATCAGTTACACAAGCGGTTCAATCCTTCTTTCATTCTGGAAACCTGTTATCTGATTTTGCACAAACATTTATAACATTAATTCCAAAAATAGATAACCCAATAACAATAAACCATTTTAGACCTATTAGTTTATGTACAACTTTTTATAAAATTATAACTAAATTATTGGCAAACAGACTACAAACTTTACTACCAAAGCTTATTCATCCATGTCAAGGGGCGTTTGTTCAAGACATATCTATATTTGATAACTTTTTAATAGCACATGAATTATTTCATTCTTTTCACTCTCGTAAAAAAGGAAAGCGAGGTTGGATGACACTTAAATTGGACATGGAAAAAGCATATGATAAGTTACAGTGACCTTTCATTATCAAAATATTATAGTCATTCAGTTTCCATTCTAGATGGATTAATTTAATTATGACTTGTATACAAATCAACGTCTTTCTCAATATTAGTTAATAATGAACGTTGTCCTACTTTTAAACCACAATGTGGATTAAGACAAGGAGACCCAATTACACCATTCATTTTATATTAGCTATGGAATATTTAGCAAAAAACATTACAAAAAGAGGCTGAAAAAACAAATCATAAAGTTGGAATACAAATTTCACGTAATGGAATGAGACTTTCTTTTCTCTATTTTGCAGAGGACACAATAATTCTAGCAAATGCGAACATCAAGAATATGATATATAAATATATATTAAGGACCTGCTTCAAAAATTCACATATCTTTCAGGATTATCCAAAAATTATCATAAAAGCTCGTTCCAAACTTCTACAAATATTTCTAATTCCCAAAGACAATCTTTTGCGTCTATTTTGAACCTTCAACTTAAAAATTCAATGGAAAAGTATTTAGGAATACCCATTGTAAGAGGAAGAATAAAGAATGAATGTTTTCAATATGCAGTTCAAAATATGAAAAAAACAACTTTCTAAATTGAAAGCTAACACAATATCAAGTTGGTAGAGCAATACTCATACAATCTAATGTAAAATCAAAGGCAAACCATCTGATGCAATGTTTTTCCCTACCAAAAGGAGTTTTTAAGCAAATGGATAAGGTAAACAAAGACTTTTTTTGGAATAATACTAATCCTGGATATAGAGCAATTACAAATTGGGATTCTATTTGTAAACCAAAATAATATGGTGGTTTAAAACTGCAAAAAACAGAAACTTTAAACAAAGCATTACAACAAAAACTATTATGAAAATTGGTAACAGAGAAAGAGAATATTTGGGTTAAATTAATAACTCAAAAATATTTACAATCTAATTCCCTGTTTGATTATAAAGGAAAGAAAAAACAAAGTTGGCAATTCAGTAAACTACTACATTTGCGGGAAGGTTTTAAGCAAGGAATAGGGTGGGAGATTGGTAATGGTAAGTCTATTAAGTTTTGGATAGATAAATGGCTTCACTCATTTGATTTCTCACCTTATTTTGACCCGACGGAGGCAAATGTTAATGACCTTGAATCTGATTACATTACTAGTTCAAGACAATGTGATATTAAAAAATTAAAATCTATCCTTCCACAACAAGCAATCTCCCATATTTTTGGTACTTATATACCACAAGCTGAAGTTGAGGATAAAATGATTTAGACTCTAAACTCCAATGGGAACTTCAGTACCTCTTCTGCTAGACAACTAATGATTAATAATAATACTTTAACAAATGCATCACATCTATACAAATGATTATGAAAATTAAACATCACCCCAAAAATTCAAAACTTCCTCTGGATAATTATATCAGATAATCTTCCTACCACTGAACGTTTAAAAAGATATTAAAATAGAGTACCTTCTCAGTGTTCACTCTGTAATAACCCGGTTGAAACAAGAGAACATTTATTTTTCGAATGTCCATACACCATCAGTCAATTATTAATTTTCTCTTGGCTTACTGGAAAGAATTACCAAATGCCTAATATAAACACTATTGAAAATATGTTTCTACAAATAATTAATAATTTCAAAAACAATATTAAGAAAACTGAATCACTTTTATTCTCTTGGTACCAAATTTGATTATATAGAAATTCTATGATCTTTAGAAATGGGAAATTTAGTAAATTAAAAATGATCCAGCCCAATGTTCTTTTAAAAACTATAAACAATAGGAAATTGGTAGGAAACAATGTTTGGGACCACAACAAAATCATAAAAGGAACAGAAATAAACGCAAACATAAAATTTGGAAGTTACTGTAGGTAGGGATGGGCAAATGAAGACCGGACCGTACGACCGGATCGGACCAAACAGTAAAATTACGGTCCGGTCCAAGACCCAGACCGTAACGGTCTGAAAATTTAACAAATTACGGTCCCCGGTCCAGTCCGGTCCATGAATTTTAGGGTCCGGTCCGGACTGTAATTATTTATTTTAAAATATATTAATGTATTTGTGTAAATAAATATTATTTTAAATGGTTAAAATTCATACTTATTGTTATGTATCTATGTTTTATACAAAAAATTTAATTTTTTTTATTTGAAGTAAGGAAAGAAGAGTTTATTTTTAATTTTGTGGTTTAATTTACAGTCCGGCCCGGACCGTAATTAGACCGTAAATAAATATTTTTTTAAAATTTTCTAGATTAGTTTTTAAATTTACGGTGTTTACGGTCCGGATCGTAAAAGACCGGACCGTAATGGTCCGGTCCACGGTCAAATGTTTCAAAATTTTATGGTCCTTCGGTCCAGACCGGACCATAACATTCTGGTTCGGTCCGGAACGGATGCCCATCCCTAACCCTTCAGACCCTAGGAGAGGTTTCAGTGCTACATAGATTATAAGAGAATAGTCGTGAAGAGTTACAATATCTTGTAGGAGAAAACTTTCTATATCATGTTAAAGACTAGACCTGGAAAACGGGTCGGGTTCGGGTCAAACAGATCGATAAAGTTTTCGGGTTGGTCGGGTTCGGGTCAACCCAGCAGGTTTCAAATGTTTGATTTTTCTTATTGTAATAAAGAAAATAAAATTTAAATAGAATTTTTATAATAAAACATTATTATTATATTATTATTTAATAAAATACATTGTTATTTTTTAATTTAATTGAAATAAAATATGTGAAAAGTGGGTCCCTCGACGAGTTTCGAGAAGTTCGGGTTAGTCCGGGTTTGACCCAACTGGTCTTGGGTCAGCTCGGGTTTGAACCCAACGGGTTCAATGAGTTTTCGGGTCGGGTTGGGTCGAGTTTTTTTCCGGTCGGGTCGGGTCTACCGTAGGTTCTATAATGTTTCCAGCCCAATTTTCGACAGGTCTATTAAAGACGGAAAATAAATAGAAACTAATATATTTAATATATCTACTAATATATAGTATATCTATTAGCATTTTAGAAAACATGCATACTAGAGTTTATGTGACACAATTAAACAGTGCCCTATATTATAAAAATATTTGGATCATGTGTATGTTACAATCTTGAACTATATTATATAGTATATTTGAAATTGTGTAGGACCTCTTCATTGGTGGATCCGAGACGACATCAAGCACGGTTGAATGGGTAATGGCGGAGCTCCTCCGTAACCGGAGCAAGTTAAAGAAAGTGCAAAATGAACTTGACACGATTATAGGGAGCGGAAATATTGTAAAGGAAGAAGATATTACAAGGCTTCCTTATGCGCGCCTGTCTCCGGGGAGACAATTGCGCTCGAAGGATCTTTAATCAACTTATCTCGGGAGTGTTTTGCGGATGTCTTTTGATGAAGGTAGGTCGAATATGGAGGTTTGGCAGCGGAATTGTTTGGATATAGACGTCAAGAATGACTTGACGAATTGGATATGAATGTCGAGAGGGCAACTCGGCAAGCTAGGGTTTTTGAGGGGGTTCGTAAGTGGTGATCGAGGGTTGCTCGAACAAGGGAAATTCTGGGGTCCGGGATGTAGAAGAGAAGGATTAGAAGCTATGACAACTTTGGGTCCGGGATGTAGACGAAGGGATTAGAAGCCTATGGTGAAGGAGACTAGAAGGTAGAGCCCGAAGGGATTTGACGCGTAGTTCAAGAAGATGGAGGAAATCTCGTCTCAACAAAGGTTCTTGAATTCAAAGCTAAACGTAAGTTACAAAGATGGAGGCGAAAGCCTTTTAAAGGGAAAACAAAGGGACGACGACTAGGGTTTGCTAGAAGGTGACGGCTAGGGTTTGGTTTGGGCTAGGGTTTGGACGATCTTGGGCTTGATGGCCAAGAGTCCAATAGGACGGCCCAAACCATGCAAGGCTGGACCACTCCATATTTAGAAACCTTCTATAAATAGAAAGTTCTAAAACTCTAGCAAAAACCGAACCTAGACTTCCCAAAATAGAAACCTGCTAATAATGGAAAGTTACTAAAAATAGAAAGTTCAACATGCAATTCTATCTCGGGAAACGAGGACTAAAAATAGTACTTAATATAAATAGCAACCTGCTAAAAATAGTAACTTCTAAATATAGCAAGTTTTCCGAGTGTGCCTAAAAGAGTCTCAAGTGAAGATAAAGGATAGGCATGGGAAAACCATGGCTTGATCATACCAAGTTGACCAAGTCTTTTTTGGAGGCGCCATAGTGCCAAGCTAAGGAGGTCGCCAAGGACGGGGCTTGGGCACGGGGCGTTGTATCGCCAAGATGTTGGGCAAGCTGCTTGAGAGGGCGGCGTCGGCGCCGAAGAGGTTTCTTCCAGCGCTCATGAGTTTGTTGGCCAGCCATGGAGGAGGCGCTCGTAGAGGTGAGGTGAGCGCCGGTGGAAGTGTGGTGGCGCCTGTGGTGCCGTCGTTGGCACAAAGCTTGGCGCATGAAGACTCAGAGCGTCTGACAAGGATAGAAATGAAGCGCCAATGGTGCTTAACCTCAAAATAGTCTTGATGAGCAGTATAGGAAGGAGGAGCTCGTTGAGGCGAGCCAGGGTTTGGTCCTAGGCAAGGCAGGGGCGCATCACTTCCATACCTACAAGCCGTAGTAAAGGAAACCTTGAGGCTACATCCTCCCTTACCATTTTTGGTCCCAAGAAAAGCAAGCTCAGATGTGGAGCTTTGTGGGTTCATGGTTCCCAAGGATTCTCAAGTGTTGGTTAATTTATGGGCCATTGGACGAGATCCAAGCGTGTGGGAAAGACCGGCTTGTTTTGAACCAGAAAGGTTCTTGAACTCAAAGATTGATATCATGGGTCTGCATTTTGAACTCACCCCTTTTGGTGCCGGTCGTAGGTATTGTCCTGCGCTACCTCTTGCTAGGAGGAATCTTCATCTCATCCTTGGATCCTTGATTCATTCCTTTGATTGGAAGTTGGAAGATGGTGTTGACCCAATAACTATGGAGATGGATGAAAAATTCGGCATTGCGGTTCAGAAGGCTAAGTCCTTGATGGCCATCCCTCTCACTTTCTAGCTATATATGTTGTTGTTCAACCAATGTGCAATACCTTCCTATCATGGATTGTCATGCGCAATACCTTATTAGCATGTGCACTTGATTAAATAAACCAAAGTTATCCAAGAAGAATTTTAAGTGAACTCCTTTTACGGTTCACTACTTGTTCACAATATTATTCACAATTATATTTCGTAATCTTATTGAAGTGCTCACTCTATACTTCTATATTTAGTAATCTTATTTTCCCAAATACCGCCAAGCCTCTCGCGTAACGCAAGGGAGGGATGTTTCGCGTTACGCGAGAATGCCCTTTCCACGTTACGCGGGGGAATGCTTCTTATAAATAATCCAAAACCCTACTTCGGCCCTCTTTTACAGTTTTACAGCGTCGTGTTTACTCTCTCTCGCCCAAACCATCATTCATCTTCCTCTTTTTAACACTAATCTTCAATTAAGGTATGTTTCTTATTGTTTTATGCTTTGTAATGTTGATTATAGATTAATATATGTTGTTTGTATATGAAATTGCATATTATATGATGTTTTGATATTGAATGTTGATATAGAAATTGTTTTATATAGAATTAGGTTATCTGGTAACTTAATAGAGAGCGGAGATGCAAGAATAATATCCCGAAGCAGAGATCTATTACTTGTCAAATGAAATGAAGCACCTGTATCCTAAATCCAAGTAAAAGACATACTAGAAGAGTGGTCAGGCGTGGACTGAAACATGGCGACAATAGTGTTCCATTGATCACCACTGAGAGTCGGCCCTATCGTTTTGTGGTCCTGCCGATTAGGTTCGAAACGAACGTGACAAGATAATCTTGAACAAACAGCATCAACTGCTGTAGAGGCAAATCCGCGCACGCGGATGAGTGAACTGGACGAAGCTGAAGTGCAGATGTTGAACTCTGAAGGGTCTTTACACCCAAGAAGCTTAGATCCGAGTCCATCGGAACAACTAATCAAGTGGTAACACTTGGATATATCAAAATCAGACTGACCACAATGGGTACAAGTTGATTTATTTAGATAAAATGGAGACGCAATAGACAGATGCAGCCCGGTAAACAAGTCATTAGACATACCGGATTGCTCCTTCGGATCGACCATGAAGGACGACGGTGAAAGGGCATAGATGTCGACGGCGGTGGTGGTGAGGTGGTGGAGAGGTGGCTGCTGAATTATGTTTTAGGGTTAGGGTTTCGAACAAAAAAAAATAGAACATAACCTGCTACGATACCATGAAACAGGAAGATATGAGAAAATATTCTAATGATTTCATTAGCTTCTAAAGAGTATATATATATATATATACCAAGTACAAGGAAAATGATATCTGCAAATAAAGAAGTAATATAAACCTTATTATTTAATATGATAAACTATCTCTAATAATAACATTTCTTAAAATGGTTATGTACCCACTAAAAGTTCTTAAGCTATCGTACGCTTTCTTGGAGCACAACAACATCTAAAAAGCCTCTTAATAAGTCTACCCAACTGCCTAAGAAACCTAATTGTCCACCAAGTAACATGCCCTACAAGAAGCAACCCCATGACAACCAACCACACACCCAACCCTATCAAAATAATCCTCTTCACCATGCCGACATCCTCGTTCGTCGACAAAGCATACAATCCGACTCCATAAGCCGATGTCATAGCCGTTATAGCCACCCACATAGCCACCATGATCAATGCCACAAGGAATCGGGTACCCGGTAACCCGCTTATGAGCAACAATATACTACTCATAGACGCCACTAGCCCTAGAGTGTTAAGCACAAGGAATATGTTGTAGAATTGCTTGTTTCGTTGAGCCATGACGGCTGCACCGGGCGTATTGTTGTTGGTGTTGTCTTGCCATGAACCTCCAGGCGGGTTCAGACCCGCCTGGAAGGCCATGGTGGCGATCAAGGAGGCTACAACCATGAGGGCACTACGTTGGTTCTCGAGCCAGTCGAAGTGACGGTCTTTTTCCTTTTCCTTTTTGATTGCTTCGGATTGTAATGCTTTGAAGCGTTTGAGCGTGGTTTTGAGTTGGTGGTCGTTGTTCACGTCTTTCTGGCTTTGGGTAAATATGTCCATTGCCGTTGAGCCTTTTGAGTTTGGGGTGTTTCTCTTCACTCTCCCGTCAGTAAGTAAGAATCGAACAATCTGCACGTATAATTATTTCATGGACGAGCATTAGATGACTTGAGATATATAACTTGAAGTTGGTTTTTTTTTTTTTTAAGGAGAAAGATCAAATGAGAAATTAATGTTAACATGAGAAATGAGAAATAATCTTAGCAAAGGGATTGACTTTGACCAGACGTTGACTTTTTTTTTAATTTTTTTTTTGCTTTTTTGCTTTTGTTTTTTTTAGGCCAAAAAAATATTTTTTTTAGGCCAGATTTTGTACTTACAAAATCAAGTGCTTCAAAATGCCTGAAATGTGCTACTATATTGTTGAAATGTACTATGATATATTAAGCAAAATTTGAACTTGAAAAGTATGTACTACCACAAGTGTTATGTGCTTCTATATTACTGAAATATGCTACGATGTTTGCCCATATGTGCTTCTATATGGCTAGCTGAACTGTGCTATGATATTACATATATGTGCTTCTCTATGTTTGGTGAAATGTGCTACACTTTTTACCTAAATGTGCTACACTTTTCACCTATATGTGATTTTCTAGGCTAGCTGAAGTGTGCTACGGTTTTTCCTGTATGTGCTTCTCTATACTAGGTGAAAGGTGCTACGGTTTTTCCTATATATGTTTCTCTATGCTAGGTGAAATGTGCTACGTTTTTGTCTAAATGTGCTTCTTTATTGTTGAAATATGCTACGCTTTTCGCTTATATGTGTTTCTTTATTGCTAGCTGAATTGTGCTACACTTTTGCCTATATATGCTTCTCTATGGCTAGCTGAAGTGTGCTACGCTTTTGTCTATATGTGTTTCTCTATATATGTTTCTCTATGTTAGGTGAAAGGTTCTACGCTTTTGCTTCAATGTGCTACACTTTTTCGCCTATATGTTCTTCTCTATGGCTAGGTGAAAGGTGCTACGCTTTTTCCAGGATGTGTTTCTCTATTGTTGAAATGTGCTACACTTTTCGCATACATATGTTTCTCTATGGCTGCAATGTGCTATACTTTTCGCCTATATAGGCTTCTCTATGGCTGAAATGTGCTACACTTTTCGCCTATATGTGCTTCGTTATGGCTGAAATGTGCTACACTTCTCACCTATACGTGCTTCTCTATAGCTAGCTAAAGTGTGCTACACTTTTTGCCTATATGTGCTTCTCTATGCTAGGTGAAATGTGTTACGCTTTTGCCTCGAAAAATATAGCAATTTTACTTACAAAGCATAACATTTTTCCTTACAAACAATAGCACACAAAATTGGTAGAAAAAACATAGCACTTTTGCTTATAAATCGTAGCAAAAAAAATTTGGTAGCAAAAAAAAACAAAGCATTTTTCCTTACAAAGAATAGCACTTTTACTTACAAAGAATAGCACTTTTACTTACAAATCATAGCACAAAAAAAACTGAAACGGAAAAGTCCGGAAAAAAAACCGACATTTTTTTTAAAAAAGTCAACGCCGGTCAACGTCGATCAATGGGTGGTCAACGGTCGGTCAACGGGTGGTCAACGAGGTGGTCAACTCCAAGGAGGGAGGAGGGAAGGAGGAAGGAGCTCCTTCCTCCTTGCTTCTCATTTCTCATCTTAAGGGCATTTCTCATGAGATTTGGATCCTTTTTTTAACTAACTTATTATTTCATGGACAAGCATTAGTTGAATTGAGATATATAACTTGAAGTTGGTTTTTCTTGACTAACTTATTATTTCATGTACAAATATTACTACCTCCGTCCCTATTTGTTTGTCCACTTTGAAAACCTTATACTATTCACATGTCGATACAATTTGCTCGATTATTCCTAATCTATTAGAAGCTTCTAGTTATATGCGATCTTGTTCGATTCGTCTCAATGAACACTTTAACAATATCAAAATTTTACAATTTTTAATAATACGTATTTAGAGATAATAACGACGCAAAACGAATTTTGACAAACGTTAAAAGTGTAAATTGGACAAACAAATAGGGACGGAGGAGTTGACTTTAGATATATAACTTGAAGTTGCTTTTTGTTGACTAACTTATAGTATTTGAAACTAATGAAATTGCTGAAGTTGGTTTTTCTTGACGAATTGGTATCTTGTCCATTTTTCTGGATAACTTGTCGTTTTTTTTATGAACATATTTTCACTTCTATGTAAATATTTTTATAACGCCGTATATATTAAATAAATGTACGTAGATGTAACATCGGAAACAGATAATAGGCTCGTATATTAATCTTGAGAGTTTTGCAATATTCTATTTATAGTTTTTAATTTTGTTACTCCACCAAACAAAAACCTGGGTCTTGTTTGATAACCTTAGCAAGTTATGCAGGTCTCTATCTACCGATGGAATCCAAAATTTCTAAGTATACGTCAATTAACATCAAACTAATTAATTGACCGGACTAATTAATTGACCCGACAAGTACGTACCCTCCTTCTTTCGTCCTTTAATTATCTTTTTATCTTTCATGTTTTTCTTGACAATATCTCTAATTATAAATTAATAAAAAATTATAAAATTTTAATATTATTAAAATACTTGTTAATATGAATTAAACAAGACTACACATAATTATATTTTTATTTATATTTGGGTTGAAATTATGAAAATTCTCTAAAATCTAAAAAATTTAAAATAAATAAATTAGGGACAGAGAGGGAGTATCTGATACTCCTTTCAATGCCAGATATATATCAGAACGGTCATTCGACCTGATTTTTTGTCTCATCTCAGTGCAAATAGGATCCGCCTTTATATGTTAGAAAAATCAAAGTCAAACTTTGTCGATCAGTCCAAACCTACTACTCCGTAGTTTATGAATTCACCATATATATATATATATAACTAATAAAATAGATATCTTGACTCATTTTATATAAAAGAAGGTGAATGTATTTGTTTGTATGATAGTGTTATACCGTATAAGCAAATAATTAAAGGATCCGGATCAGCTGTGAATGGATATTGTACGAATATTCCATTCGCATGCACGTTATTCATTAATGACATGCATCAACAGATTCTCATACCTCGAGTTGTTTGTTGGCAACAGCGAGGTGCAAAACAGTATTCCCCTCTCCATCCACGGCGTTCAACAAATCAGCATCTCCAAGAGCCGCGACTACCATCTTCAACGCCTCTCCTCGCCTAAACTTAACACAAAGCTGCACCACACTCTCTCCCGTGCCCCCCACGCGCTCCCTCCCCGCCTCGGGCGCCACCTTCAGCAACTCCTCCACCACCTCCACGTGCCCCTTCACCACCGCCACGTGCACCGGGTTCATCCCGTTGACGTCCCTCGCAAGGCACGTGCTCGGGCTGACAGACGCCAGGGCCCGAGCTATTTCCACGTGCCCGTTTCTCGACGCCACGTGGAGAGGGGTCGAGCGGTCGGTGGGGTCGAGATCGTCGGCTAGGGTTGGGTTTAGGCGGAGAAGCTCCCACGTGAACGGCGCGTGACCTAGCTTGCATGCCACGTGGAGGGGTGACGTGGAGGAGGGTCTGTGTAGTAGGAGGGGGTCGAGGTGGAGGAGGTCTTGTAAGAGGGCTACGTTGCCTTGTAAAGCGGCGTCGTTTAGGGTTTGGGTTGCTGTCTCCATATATTGTTTTAATTGGAGCTTAGCTTTAGATTATGTGTACGTGTATATATATACAATGAATGAATGTTGTTCTGATGAAAAATCAACTGAAAATGATATGATTGTGATTGTTTTCTTTGTTATGCTAACTGATGGTATAAATGTGCGTCCCCATTGGTCAAGTCGTCTTACAAGGGAGGATTACGCGTTATTAAACAATAACTTATGAAATGATCTAGAGTATGGTAGAATAATTGCATCCAATTAAAATCATTGTACCAACTTTCATGATCAAACTTATAAGATGCCTAGAGCTAATTTGATGAGAGGGTAAAGGCAAAAGATCTGAGAAATTAATGTTAACATGAGAAATGAGAAGTAATCCTAGCAAGGGATTGACTTTGACCAGATGTTGACCGGCCGTTGACTTTTTTAATTTTTTTTTTCTTTTTTTAAGGCCAAAAAAAATATTTTTTAGGTCGGATTTTGTAATTATAAAATCAAGTGCTTCAAAATGTCAGAAATGTGCTACTATATTGTTTAAATGTATTATGATATATTAAGCCAAAATTTGAACTTGCAAAGTATGTACTACCACAAGTGTTATGTGCTTCTATATTACTGCAATATGCTACGCTATTTAACCATATGTGCTTCTATATGGCTAGCTGAACTGTGTTACGATATTGCATATATGTGCTTCTATATGGCTAGCTGAACTGTGCTACGATATTGCATATATGTGATTCTCTATGCTTGGTGAAATGTGCTACACTTTTTGCCTAAATGTGCTACACTTTTCACCTATATGTGATTTTATAGGCTAGCTGAAGTGTGCTACGGTTTTTCCTATATGTCTTTCTCTATGCTAGGTGAAAGGTGCTACGGTTTTTCCTATATATGCTTCTCTATACTAGGTGAAATGTGCTACGTTTTTGTCTACATGTGCTTCTTTATTGTTGAAATATGCTACGCTTTTCGCTTATATGTGTTTCTTTATTGCTAGCTGAATTGTGCTACACTTTTGCCTATATATGCTTCTCTATGGCTGCAATGTGCTACACTTTTCGCCTATATAGGCTTCTCTATGGCTGAAATGTGCTACACTTTTCGCCTATATGTGCTTCGTTATGGCTGCAATGTGCTACACTTCTCACCTATACGTGCTTCTCTATAGCTCGCTGAAGTGTGCTACACTTTTTACCTATATGTGTTTCTCTATGCTAGGTGAAATGTGTTACGCTTTTGCCTCGAAAAATATAGCACTTTTACTTACAAAGCATAACACTTTTTCTTACAAACAATATCACACAAAATTGGTATAAAAAACATAGCACTTTTACTTATAAATCATAGCACAAAAAAAACTGAAACGAAAAAAGTCCGAAAAAAAAAACGACATTTTTTTAAATAAAAAAGTCAACGGTCGGTCATCGGGTGGTCAACGGCTGGTCAACGGCCGGTCAACGGTTAGTCAACTCCAAGGAGGGAGGAGGAAGGAGGAAGGAGGAAGGAGAAAGGATGAAGGAGCTTCCTCCTTGCTTCAAATTTTGGCCTAATATATCAAAGCACATTTCAAGCATTTTAAAGCACTTGATTTTGTAAGTACAATATCCGGCCTAAAAAAAATATTTTTTTGACCTAAAAAAAAAAGTCAACGCCGGTCAACGGGGTGGTCAACGGCCGGTCAACAGATGGTCAACTCCATGGAGGGAGAAGGGAGGAGGAAGGAGCTTCCTCCTTGCTTCTTATTTCTCATCTTAAGGGGCATTTCTCATGGAATTTGGACTTAAGGATAAATTATAATTAAATAGATAAAATGCTTTATTTAAAGGGTGAATTTATGAAATATTTTCGTTAAAATATACCGGATTTTAATTATCGTCATTCAGAAGGAAAATTATCAAGGAAAGTCAGAAGTTCATACCTCGGATACCGCCGGATTTCACAAGGATTTGATATTTGAAGTTGATAGTTTTCAAAGGAAATAAAAAAAATGCACAAAGAATTGATACAAAATGAAGTAAAATAATTAAGGGAAGTCGGAAGTAAAGAATACACTATTTTACTCCGTCTGTACCCTTATATAAGCCTAATTTCATTTTTCAACACTATTTACAATTCGAGGAAATCTTTTCGATTTTTTTCAATATATAACGAAAAATATGGTCATATGGGGTCTTGTTTGATTCGTCTCAATGATTATTTTAACAATATCAAATTTTTATATTTTTTATTCATAAAAAAATAGAGATATTAACGAAACAAAACACTATATAGTGAGACGAAGGGAGCATTATTTTGTCATTGATGTCGTGCGGATAGTATTCTTTGTTTTCTTTCAAAACTTACATAGCGCGTTTTCTACAACATAAAAACAGTTGAAATTCGATAGACATCTTAAAAACATTTTTTTTGGGTCATCAAACGGGCCTAGCCCAGTAGTATAATTATTAAGAACGACTTGCAGCATCCTCAATAGAAGATGACAAGTCCAAATCATACAGAGGTTTAATGCAAGCAGGAACAAAAATTAAAAACAAGCTAAAAACAGGAGAGGAAGAGAACGATAGTTGAGCAAAACCATCCGCCACGGCGTTGTTTGATCGACGTGTATGCGAGAGCTTAATTGACCATGGGTTGTCGTCAATGATCTTCCAACAATTTTCGATCAAGAAAAAATCGGGGTGTGTCAATAAGTTCCTTTGATGAAGGAGTTTGAATGCCTCTAAAGAGTCAGTTTCTAAGACGAGCTTCCGGATTCCATCATTCGCTGCCATTTGCAAGCCTATTTTCAGAGCCTCAAGCTCTGTTGTCAGCGCCAAGCAGGTGCCATCCGAGAAGGAGAAGGCCTTCAGTGAAACAAGTTTGTAGCTAAATTGTCAACGAAATAACAATAAAGCAATTGTAGGGCAACAATCTTAACACTCAAGAACGCGGCTTATGAAATTAGGGTTTAAGGACTTGTACTTGTGTTATTGCGCGAAGTGGTTGAATGATTACAAAGAAGGCGTTAGCCTCTTTAAATAGGCTAATCTTAGTTTTATCTTTAAGGAAATAGAATAATCTTTTTTCTATCTAATGACGATATAAAATATGGTAAAAGATATTATTTCTAATATATTTTACTAATTACATAAGGAATATACAATAAATGGACTAAATAGGCTCGGCCGACTTTGTCTTCACTACATCGACTCCTTCTCGTCACGTCGACGTGGTCTGTCTACGCGTAGCACTCGACACGTTCATTACTCGTCGTATTTTTAGGCACAAACAAGCGTCGAGCAGAACAATATTCCACTCAACAGAACAAAGGCAGGAAACAAATCTACGGTTGGGCGAGTGGGCTTTAAATCAAGGCCTAAAGCGACTCAAATCGCTATCGAGGGGAGTCAGCCGCTGGGCCGACTACTTCTATTTTGTGAACAAATCTACGACGGGTGAAGATTGTTCTTAGCTTATCGAATGCTGGAATCCTGCGAGTAAGTTTCCTTATCCTCTGAATGTTTATCTTTCTTGTACGCGTCGACGCCTTCTTTATGCGTGACTTTGCATGTTTTTGCCTTCCAGTCGACGCAGATGTTATCATTGTGAGGTCGGAGACCAAGAAGGTGATTACCAAACTTTTGGCAATCCCGGAGAACGAGCGGACCTTTCACGGTCATGACGGGGAGGGTCACCGTATTGCTACTTCACTTTCGACTGGTATGTTGCTTCTATTGTTATTGCGTCTTGTTTTTCCTTCTTTACCTTACGCGTTCTGACTTTTCTTTGGTGTTCTTTGGTATCAGCTATCGCTTCTCGTGTTCGCGGCGGTGGGGAGTCTGCTTCTGACCTTATTGCGTCGAAGCGGAGGCGTGGCGTTGCTCAAGCGTCGGCTTCCGAGGCTCCCATCTGTGTTGAGCCCATGATTTCTCTGATTTCCTCTCCATCTCCTTCTCCGGCCAAGACTCGTAAGTCGAGGAAGGGTAAAGAGAAGGTTGTTGAGGCGTTGGAGTTTAAGTATGAGACCGTTGACGACTTCCCTAGGGCTGTTACTCGCGTTGTTGCTCCTGGGAATGAGTTTCTTCATGCTATGAAGGGGCTTTTATCTCCTCCTGTACTTGACTACTACATGCCGATGGATTCGGACGACGTGATGGGCGAGGCTTTTGCTGCGCAATGGTAGGTAAGGTTTTCTTGGATTTTTGTCTATTCTTCTCCTTCCGAGCTTTTTTCTTTTTTTTCTAACTTTCTTCTTCCTTTAGGGGCTTCAATCTTCTTTGTGCGTTTGGAAACGCTTTTCTGAGCATGTCGATCGGATGAAGGACATAGAGGAAAAACAGTCAAGCGATGAGGCGAAGATTAAGGAGCTCACTGCGTCGGTTGAGGCGTCTCGCAAGGCGGAGAAAGAGGCTCGGGACAAGGTCGCGGAGGTGCTCAAACTTCACGGCGATCTTGCTGATCATGTCGCCGCTTTGAAGGAAGAAGTGGAGAAGAAGAAGGAGAAGCATGTCTCGGAGTTGCATGAAGCAAAGATCTACTGGTCCTGGCTATCAAGGGTGGAGGTTTTGGAGCAGTATCGAGCTGGGAAGCATCATGATTGAAATCTGGAGTCTGAACGACGAGAGTTTGAAGGAGCATATTCGGAGGTTCCTGGTGGTGTTGTGGCGGATCCTTCTTCTTCGGGTCGTTCGGGATATCTTGATGTTATGGAGGAAGACGTTGTTGATCCTTACGACGTCAATCTTGAGGAGAACGCCAAGGATGTCGACGAGGAGATCGCTGTAGATGACTCTAAGGGCGAGGACGGAGATGATGGAGTCGAGGGCTCTTCATCTAGTACTTCTAAAGGCGAAGGCGAATCTTCGTAGTTTTTCTTTTTCCTTTCCTTTCGCTTGGTACGCGTCACTAG
Organism: Oxyria digyna; assembly: GCA_029168935.1. Taxonomy (NCBI): domain Eukaryota; kingdom Viridiplantae; phylum Streptophyta; class Magnoliopsida; order Caryophyllales; family Polygonaceae; genus Oxyria; species Oxyria digyna. The sequence goes on from JAPVLV010000017.1 coordinate 4,186,029, forward strand.
TCTCTAGGGCGCTTTATTATAAACATTTGTCGTCTTACTCCCCTCTTGTGGGAGTTTTATAATATTTTGTCTTTGCGAGACAAAATATTATAAAACTCCGTAATTCTGATTTTGATAATCATATGGTGGCAAACTTCATTACACCTTATAGACAATGGAACTTTCAGGAACTCTATTCTTTCCTCCCTAGTTATATCGTGGATAAAATTACCCAGATTCGTATACCTATTACCCCTGTGAGGGACAAGATTGTCTAGAACTCCACCAGCAATGGAAACTTCTCTGTGAAGTCAGTCTATCACATCCTCAGACCCAGCTCCAATCCCGCCATTGATGAAAGCATTTTTTGAAAAACTAAACTACCACCAAAATTCAAAAATTTCATGTGGAAAGCTTATTCTGACTGCCTTCCCACCACGGAACGGCTAAATAAGCACTACCATAGAGTCTTTTCTTCCTGTTGTCGGTGTGACAATCCGGACGAAGACAAATCTCACTTTTTCTTCCAATGCCCTTTTACCCTATCAGTGTCTAACAAACTTAATGAGATTGGTAACTTCAATATCTCCTTCCAATTCCTTAATAATTTTGATGACTCCATGCTAGAATTGTGTAAATCTAAAACTGCTTTATATCATTTTTTAGAATGGAATGAGAGTTAAACTTGGATAAGCCCAAAAAGAATTCTACCCGGAATAGACAAAACCAAACCAAAACCCAATGGACAAAGCCTCCTTCTGGTTTTTTTTAAATCACTTGTGATGGCTCTGTTCGAGGAAATTTTGCTTCTTTCATTGGCTTCATTATTCGTAATGCCCAAGGCCAACCTTCCTTTGTGGAACACATCCGCATTCCTGAATCTTCTATTTTAGTTTGTGAAGCCTTTGCTGTTCTGGAAGGCTTACGGGTGCATCCCGTCTTAACCTTAGGAATATCATTGTTGAAAGTGATTGTTTGGTACTCGTTAACTCTCTTTTTTTGGTTGAAAGAGAGACGGCACTCTCGGAAATTTTATTAGAAAAAACCTACTTTGCCACCAGACGAGGCGTAGAAAAACCCCTCTTATCGTTCGAGATACAAACACACGCCTCCTCGAGCGGAACAGTCAAAACATGAAAACCTAAAGGAAAATGGAAAGCAAAATCAGCGATTCGGTCGGCGACCGAATTCGCTTCGTGAAACACGTGACAGAACTGGACGTGTCAGTTCCTACCAAGGAAGCCCTGAGCTTTAGAAGCAAGGCTAAAATGGGGATGACAACCCTCCACAGGTTTGGATAGCAACAGATACGCCTCAAGTGAATCTGTTTCCATCCAAACCCTCCTGTACCCCATGTCCCACGCAAAATTTAGGCCCGAGAGAATAGCCCAGATTTCAGCTACAATGACCGAGCATAGGCCAATGTTATGCGCAAAACCACTGACCCAAATACCGTTGACGTCTCGGACCACCCCTCCAGTAGCACCCAGGCCGTACTCGTTAACTCTCTTCGGAATAAGAGTTCTATCCCCCGGGAAATCCAAATTATTATCTCGGATATTAACTCGCTCGCTGACAGTTTTCAATGTTGTAGGATTTTTCATATCAGGAGGCATTGTAATATAGCAGTTGACTTCTTGGCCTCTAACAACATTCTCATTGAAGATCTTCGGAATTTCCTTCTCCAATGGAACTCTTGTGCTGCAAGCTCCGAAAAGATGATTCTTCAAAGAACTCTTCTCACAAGAACATCAAGGATCTTTTCCATGAAAGATTTGTGTAAGCTTATAATCACGTGATATATAAACAATATATAAATTTAGGATCCTTCTGTTTGCTTGTTAAAAAAAACAATATATAAATTTAGAATCTTCTATATATTAGTGTAAGCTTATAATCCCGTGATATTTACGGGGCCTATATTAGTTTTTTATAAAAAATAGAATAAAATAATGATATATTACACAATATTTTAAAAATTAAAATATTATTACATTTTTTAATTATTCAAAAAATTAAATAATATTTGGTCTTCTGGTCTCACATCGGAGAGAACCGGATCGATTTTCGGTTCAAGTGTTTGGAAAATTTGATCCATAAAGACCGGCCGGTCCAGTAAATCCCAATAGCAAAAATAGTCCACCAGGTTCTGGAACTTTGCCGAACCTGTCTCTAGAAATTTCCAGGCTAAGGCATCGTCTAAACCTTACTCGTTGTTTCCAGAAATTTCCCCCAATTTCCACTCCCCTCCTATTTATACACACATTTCTTCCATGATCAATCAAACCAATCGAAGAAGACCGAATCAGAAGAAGAGCAAAATGGATTTCCGCCTAATGGGATTCGACGCACCACTGATCAACTCCCTCCACCACCTCCTCGACGACACCGACACCAAAAACTCCTCCAAAGCGTACGTTCGCGACGCGCGTGCCATGGCCAGCACTCCCGCCGACGTGAAGGAGCTTCCGAGTTCGTACGAGTTCGTGATCGACATGCCTGGTTTGGGAGCAGGCGACATCAATGTGCAGGTGGAAGAGGATAATGTGTTGGTGATTTCAGGCGAGAGGAAACGGAAGGAAGAGCAGCAAGAGGAAGGTAGGTTTTTGAGGATGGAGAGGCGGATGGGGAAGTTTATGAGGAAATTTGCTCTGCCTGAGAATGCTGATACTGAGTCGGGTGTTTCGGCGGCTTGTAAGGATGGTGTGTTGACTGTCACGGTCAAGAAGCTTCCTCCGCCTGAGCCTAAGAAGCCGAAAATGATTCAGGTCCAGATCGCTTGATTTAGGGAATATCTGATGGATCCAGGAGAGTTGATTGTGTTTGTTTTGAATGTGTGGTTTTTCGATTTGCTGTGTGTTCTTTTTAAGCTTTTTTTGTTGTTACTGTTTGTGGTGATGTTATGTTTCTTCAGGTTGCTAATAAGAAATATTGGTGAATAAGTATGTTATGGGCCTTCCGGTCCACAAAATGGGCCTTGCGCCTATTCCATCCAAAAAAGCCCATATGTGTGGCCGAACTAGGGCCGGCCCGCCCTAAAATATGGAAGGATCTGGGTAGGAGATTTAGCCCATAAGGGCTACTCCTGTCTGACCCTTTTTTAAAGTGGGAGGATATGGGATCGGAGTAGGGCCTTGGGGGCCGGCCCTACCCGGCTCATATTATATATATAATATAATATTAAGGTTATGAGGATTTAGATGTTAGTACTATTACCACGACATAATTTTTTTATTGTGTTTTTGGATTTTTTTGTTGAATCGGTTATGAGAATTGTTATTTAAGCATGCATTTTGTACCTTTTCAACATGCGTTTTTGGATGGTGAATTGTTTGTAAGCACTAAACAGGTTTTGAATGTTTTAGTAACACCATTTAGCTCGGTTGTAAGTAGTCGAGGGCCGCCCTGAGGGCCCTGATGGGAGGATATGGGTAGCGGAATTGGCCCATTTTAAATAGGAGGGTTTGATCCGGCCCTGATAAATGGGTAGAATTTGGAATTTGGCTCTGCCCTGGCCCGGCCCAAGCCCTAGTTTGGCCAGGTCTAGTCGTGTTGACTGAGGATATTAATACTGTAATATTGACCGCTAGTCTCCTACAAGGAATATTTTATAAAGAGGTTTTTCCAATTATAGCCTAAGGCCAATGTTTACTTGTTTGGAAACTACGAAAAGAATATAAGCAAATATCTCATTTGAAATATTAACAAATATTTCTTTAGTCGGATAGTTTTTTGTTTTTTTGTGAGTTGAAGGTGTTAAAGTGGAAGAAAGATGGAGTTGAGGCAAAATTCGGCTTGTTCGGCGAATAATTCAGTACTTGTTGAACCATCAGAGTTAGGGTCCGATCGGCAGAAAAATGGATTGAAGTTGAAGTAACTTCAAGTTTTACTTCAACTCCCACTTCAACCGCCTAATTCCTTTAGCTACCCCACATTAAGCAAATCTACTTAAACTATCCCAACTTTAACCAATTTCAATCAACTTAAATTTCAACTTTGTGGATCGGGACTTTAGAAGGAAATTAGTATTGAAGTTGAAGCAAATGCTTGCCCTCGAGGGATTAGAGAAGTTGAAGCAAATGCTTGCCCTCGAGGGATTAGAGAAGTTCAACCGCTTAATTCCTTTAGCTACCCCACATTAAGCAAATCTACTTAAACTATCCCAACTTTAACCAATTTCAATCAACTTAAATTTCAACTTTGTGGATCGGGACTTTAGAAGGAAATTAGTATTGAAGTTGAAGCAAATGCTTGCCCTCGAGGGATTAGAGAAGTTGAAGCAAATGCTTGCCCTCGAGGGATTAGAGAAGATGAAGGTTGAAGTTGAAGATGTGGAAGATTATTACGATTATGCCCTTGAAATTTTCCTTTATTACATTCTTTATTTTCAAAAATCACCATTCCTAGTGTGAAGTTTTTGGTTGGAAGGAGAAGAACTCGATGGAGATGGGAGAGAGTGAAGGACTTCGATCGGTAAGATAAATACCCCAAATTTTGTAGTCGATAATTGTTTGATATGATATATGCATGTAGATTGTACAAGATTTGTGATTTGAAGCTTCAATTTGAACAAAAAAAAAACCCTAGATTGAGCAAATATGTGATGGAGCTTTGCAAAATTAGAACCCTAATTTGATAAAGTTGAGATTTGTTGGCGGATTTCTTTGTACTTTGTGTCTAACAAGCAACGTGGCGCGGATCAATTACCGAAAATCACCCGTCCAATAGGCCTATTTGTCAGAAACCACCTTTATAACAACTAATTAATGAAAATAACCCTTATAAGATATTCCGTCACGAAACAACCCCTCGCTCTCATACTCAGTTTGAATTTCCACTAAATATTTACAAATTTAAACCAAACTTTTTATTTTCCTTCAATTTCCCCACATCTTTAAAATTTGGGTAAAAATAATTAAGTCAAAAAATAGGGTAAGCACAAAACGTCTTCTTCAACCTTTCATTCCTCTGCCACTTCCAGTCCCTTCACTCAAATCTCATGCTCGACATCTCCTCTCCCCCTCCATGATTCCATCCACATCCACGAATTCACAAAACAAATCCACAATTCCATCCGCAAACCCCCAAAACCCCAAATTTCAAAAAAATGTCTTCCGCTAGGGTTTTTCTCTCGATTCCTCTCTTCGTTCTCCTTCAAACCACATCCATGGCCGATTACAAATGCAGCTGCAACGCTATGATTGTTGGACCCGGGTAAAAGCAGGCCCAAATCTTATACAACGAATTAGGATCGATGGCTAATTGGTGAGTCATATGGTAATTGAGATGTTCAACATGATTTGATAACTTGAATAAAGGCTATGTCTATGCACATATATACATTAATTAGTCAACCCGTATTAGAATTGTGCTTTGCCCATGTTTACATGCTTGACTGAAGTGGAAATGACCAAATACGTTCATGTTTGCTTGAGTAATCGAATTGACTGATTGGATTTAGCTAATTAAATATGAATTGTGTACCCTTTGCTATATTAGTGTGATCGAATTGACTTATTCAACAGCATAGAGTAATTATGCTATTAAGCACCATGCTCTCGGCATGATTTAATTAAGGATTTGTGATAATGACTAAGTTGTTTGGTGGATGGATGGTTAATGGGATAAATGATGAAGTACCTAGCATCACTGAGAATATAATGTCTCGATTGATGTTGATCATGAATGACTCATATTATCTTATATGTATGATTGATATTGGAGTGTTTTATATCCCTTTTAAGGTAGGTCGCTCAAGCACGAATGCTTAGACTCTTGTGACTCTTTATACTTGCTCGTTTGTCTAATACAACATTTATATGATTACTGACTTGGGCGTTGGAGTGCCTTTCCCGGAGAGCCCCGCCTCCGGGTTTGGCTTTTGCAGGAAACTTGGAGAATGATATTCCACTTAGAAGCAAGAGAGAACATTTCAAAGCTAGTCGCGAGGTCCGCCTCTGAGAAAGATATATGAGATTCGAGGAGAAGCATTCCGCTTGGAAACAAGAAGTCTAGATAGCTCGCGAGTAGAAGAAAGGATAAAGACTCGCGAATCCGGAGTGTTGCCGGTTTTCCTTCCGTTGAGACGAGGTTCCAATAAATCCGAGTTCCAACAATGATCGAATACGATTCCCCAAACACAACAACTCTCGCTCGAATCGCCTCGCTCTTCGACGCCTATCTGACCTCCATCATCGCTCAAATCGCGAGTAGAAGAAAGGATAAATACTCCATCGCCGCAAATCACACAATCAAAATCCGCATCGCCATCGTTGTCTTCTTGATGTGGTAATGTTTGGACAAGAAGAGCAACAAAGTGTCGTCCTTCTCGCCTACCTTGGAGCTCATCTGCGCCGACAATTGATCAGAAGTAGGATTTTGGTGGAATCGGTTTCGCCCTCAAAGCCTCAACGTTGCAGGGTTGCGGTGGGAGAAAGAAGGTGGAGAGAGGCGGAGATTTTCGGAGGTGGCTTTTTCTTTCTTTTCTTTTTCTTGTCTCATTTGCCAGGTTGAAGAAGACATTTTGATTGCCCTAAATTTTGCTTTATTTTAATTTTTACCCTAATTTTGAAAGTGTGGAGAAAATGAAGGAATATAAAAAGTTTGGGTTAACGGAAATCTAATGGAGTATGAGGGTGGGTGGTTATTTGGTGACGGAGTGTCTTATGGGGTGGTTTTCGGTAATTAGTTGTATAAGGGTGGATTTTGGCAAATAAGCATGTTGAACGGATGGTTTTCGGTAATTAACCCAATCATTAATTCCATTTTAGCTTTGAGTGAATGGAGATGTGAATTTGGGGCTAATGTGTTTTAAGGAATTGTGCACACAATGTGTTTGTTAAAATATCAATATCATATCTTGACTAATTTTATCAGTATTTGTGTTGTATTGCTTACAAAGTAGGCATTGTTATGTTATTTGGTTTGAGGGTTACACATGTTGAATGGCATGAACATATATTTTGGTTCTTATGTAGACATTGTTATGTCAATATTGATTTATTGATGTACGCAGGACTACGTCGGTTCGAATCATAAATATCACTGAAGAAGAAGGAACAACACAAGGCTGGCAGACAGGTGGGTCGATCGGCCATAAGGAGAAGATGAGCCCTTTTGGGCCTAGCAGGAAGAAGGCCCAAGAAGATGAAGACTAAGGAGACATTACTATTTTACCCTTGAGACATTTTTATATTTAAGTTGGTTTTTAGAGCACGTTGCTCAGATTTGACAAATTGAGAATTATTATCACTTTTTAGTTTTGACGTCGTTTAGCTGTAGCTTTTGGTTGGATTGAATCTCAAGTGGATTTCTTTTGTTTGATTCAACTTGTGAGAACGAATTGTTGGTTGCCCATATCTCGATCTCCAAACCTCGAAAGAACCCTAGGTAGATTCCTTAGGTTAGTTCGAGTCAAACGAGTCTTTCTAGATCGACGACTGAGTCAAGAAAGACGTCACTTGCCTATCGAGTCCGAGTCAAGCGAGTCCTCCTAGATCGACGACTGAGTCATGGAAGACAACACTTGTCAACGACCAAGATTCGTTCGATCGTCTTCCACAACGACCTCACGAATCCGCCTTCGACATCGACTACACCTTCATCTCACCCAAGAGAACGTTTTCAGACTTATATATTCGATCCTGCAGATTCGTCTGCCATCATTTGTTATCAGAGCTAAACGAGGTAAAACGTTCTAGTTTCGTATTCCCTTTGCTTGAAGTTTACTCACTCGGGTGTGTTTTGTTAGATCTCCCTTAAGCCGAGAGGGTGAGAATTTTTTTCGGCCAAAACCTCCTCAAAAACGTGTAACGAGCGCCGGAGAGGAGAGTGTGGCCGAGGGAAGCAAGCGGCGTCTCAGCCTCGGGACGGCGGACGGCCAGGGGGAAACCAAAACCCTAATCCCTTCTTACCCTAACCAACCCATAAATCACGGGAAGAATTAGTTGAAGATTTTCTGTTAGAATTTTGTGCAACTATTTTTGGAAGGAAATCAGAAAATCTTTTATTAATCCGAATTTCGAAAAGAGCAAACGAGCGGGAAGCGTTTTCGGCTCCCTACCCTTAAGGCCATTCGGCCATTTAAAAAAAAAGTTTTCATTAACCCGACTAGCCGAAGAGAAATCCGGCTAGGGCGAGAACGTTTTAGGCTAGTAGCCTTGTTTATAAAGCTAAGTTTTATGTCTTTGATTTATAAAGCTAAGTTTTATGTCTTTGATTTATAAAGCTAAGTTTAGGTCTTTGATCCTTGTTATATTGCTGCTATTTTCTAGTAATCATGATTTAGATCTTTGATTTATGAACCTAAGTTTAATTTGCATATATTGATGCATCAGGGAATACTGTATTTGGAGACAGTGGTACGCATATTCAACAAGAGGTTGTCATCTCTTTCCTTCTTATAAGGAATTGCTACTATTTTGAATTGATCTGGTCAGTCTAATATGTTTGTTCATGAATCCGCTTACAGTCTCAATGAGCTTAGCTGTTTGTTCTCTATATGATATAGCTGAAGTGAAAAAGACCACTAAACCAATTGATATTACGTCTAAGTTAGAATCTCTTAAAAATCTGATGACATGAAATTATCAGTGGTCTATTAGTCGGAAAATGATCAAGTGAGAATGAAATTTAAGGTAGGAAGTGAGAATTACTATTAGGCTTTAGATCAAAATCAAACTAAGGGTGCAGATTAACTCTCTCAAAAAGTCAACAGTCAACTCCGGTCAACGGTCAAACTTTGACCGGTACAAAAAATTTCCCGCCAAAATTTTCTTGCCAAAAAAAATTTCCCGCCAAATTTTTTTTTCCCCTGCAAACATTTGTATCTAGGCCAAATAAAATATGTGCACATAAATAGTATAAGATGTGCATTGTTTTTTCAAGCACAATTTTGAACTTGTTTTATTACGAGCTCTTTTTCCAGCAAATTTTCATTTCTGTCCCAGAATTATATGTGCACATTTTTCTGCACAATAGTTGTATAAGTTGTGCACATTTTTTCAAACACAAAATATTAACTTGTGTTTATCTAACATTTTTCAATGAGAAACTTTCGTTTCTGGGCCAAAATTACATGTGCACATTTTCTCCAAACACAACTTTTGAACTTGTTTTGACGAGCTCTTTTTAATGAAAAACTTTCGTTTTCATGACAAAATTACATGTGCATATTTTCTACACAAAATAGGCACATTAGTTTTATAAGATGTGCACATCTTTCCCAACACAATTTTTGAACTTGTTTTTCAGAGCTTTTTTACCATGAAAAGCTTTCGTTTTTGGGCCAAAATTACATGTGCACATTTTCTGCACAAAATAGGCACAATATAATAAGATGTGCAAATTTTTCTCAAACAAACATTCGTTCCGCCAATTTTTTTCATGACAGACATTCGTTTTTAAGACAAAGTTATATGTGCACATTTTCTGCACAAAATAAACACATTAGTTATAATGTGCACAAAATAAACACATTAGTTTCTTTATGCACACAAATCAGGTAAAGGGAAAAAAATTGACCGACAGTCAACGGTCAAATTTTTTCTTGGGCTAAAAAAATATGTGCTCATTTTTTACACAAAAATGTGCAAATTGTCGACGGTCAACAGTCCCGCTAAATTTTTTTTCCTTCAAATATTTTTTTTGGGCCAAAAAAATAATGTGACGGTCAACGATCAACAGTCCCGCCAATTTTTTTTCCGTCAAATTTTTTTCTTGGGCCAAAAAAATATGTGCACATTTTCTACACAAAATGTGCACATTATCGACGGTCAACGGTCATGGTCAACGGTCAATGGTCATGGTCAACGGTCAAATGTGCACATTTGATATCCATCCCTTGGATGGTTCCTATCGAAGAGATGGATATTATTCTCATTTCTCACTCTAAGGGTCATTCTCACCGGATGAGGACCCATAATTTCTAATACATTATTTTTTCTTTTTTGATGTTTTCCTTATATTAAGACTCATTTCGAAGGGATTGGAGTTCATGCTGGTGTGAAGTGTATTGACTCTACGTATATGAAACGTGCAATCAGAACAAATGCTTCAGATGGAATCCTTTGCAGTGTCCTGGGCCAAAATGCAGCAAGTCAGTGTCGATTTTTGTTTGAATAAATATTGCCGTCTAAAACTAATAATGGGGGGTTATGAGCTCAATTCAAGTATGCCTGATTTATCAATGCTAGCTTGATAGTTTGCTGAGATGACATAACTGATTTGATTGTGTAACTGCAAGATTTGATTGTGTAACGACAATTTGTTATTTAGAAATATATGATCATGTACTAAAAACTTGATATGAACCTTAGTTTTTTTAGTAGAATCTTCTCTACTCTTATCTTCTACAAGAATATTGATTGTAATGTGAACTTGCAGGCTTCAATGAGAGATGTTGATCATCAAGATAGCTTTGATAAGGTTAATTATGACTTCCTAACTTCGATAATATGGGGCCTTGTTCAGCTTCAAGATGGAGAAGCTACTAAAGAGGCGCAACAACTTCCGCGAGAAAGTCACATATATGTTGATGTATATATATGCTAGTGTTCCTAAAGAATGGAATAATCTACTCTTCTATCAGTGAACCATTAGGAAGACAATGTAAAAAAAAATTGAACTAGGAAGACAATTTAAAAAAATGTGAATGACAATAGTTATAGGCTTGTTATGAATTTTTTCTTGTTTGAGATAATATCTAAATTTAATGTTCTTAGAGCATTATATGTCTATGAATGTGTTGAATTTATATTTTCTTTTAATGTTTTTATATAAATAATATGTATATGTATTTTTCATTTTAATAAATCAAATTAAAATGCTTGTTTTAAAATTTGATATACATAATGTTAAATATATCAATTTTATGTGGACAAAACTAAATAATAATTCCTAATATTACTCTAAACTACCATCCAAATACGTACGAATTATATTCATGTCCTTTTTGTCATTTTACATCCTAATTTCAGTTACATCAACTCGATTCAACTCGGTTTACCGAACATGCCATATCATACTTCAACTCATAAAATTTCAACTTCAACATCAACTTCAACTACCTTTAACTTCAAGTCTTCAACTCATTTCAGCTACCTTCGACGTCAGTTTACTTTAAATTCAACACTTACTTCAACACGCGCCTATCTGAACGGACCCTAGGTAATAAGTGGGAATATATCCAAATTGGATGGCTATCTCGCATCATCCGACCAGATAATCGGAAAAAAAGTCAAAAGATAGACGTTGCGAACTTAATCCAATTAAGATCACAATCTCATGATACTAAGATATTTGTTGCTCTGTGACTTCTCTGAAGCAATGAAAAATTACTAGGACTTCATAAATCGGAATATTTGTTACTCGATCACAAGTCTAAACAAGGCGGCAAGCTAGGACTTCATAAATCGGAATATTTTAATAGAGCATTATAAATGATTTTTTTTGAAAATTACTACTGATGAGGGTAATATCTAGGTTAAACTTATAACACAAAAATATTTTAAAAATATCGTCACTATTGAGTTTTACGGAAAAAAATAAACAATCTTGACAATAAGATATTACACTAGCATTAATGACGTAAGAGACTACTAATTAATAGATGACGTTTAACCCCGCACCTGAAAAATTATAACCCGCACCCGTTTTGAGCACATCCTTAACGCGCCCAAAAAACCTGGGTCGGTTATAGGCGCACCCTGGATACGTCCAAACAAAAAATTGCCTTAAAAATGCTGTAAAATCAGGATGCGCCCAAAACTGAACCAAGTTTTTTTAAAAAAAGGTTTGAGCGCAATAAGTATGCGCTCAAGAGTGGATGAGAGTTATAATTTTCTAGATGCGGGGTCTTTTCGTGTTAATAAATCAACACTTGCATCCCCAACTAAGCTAATCAAGAACATTTAGTTTTATCGTGGCCAAACCACTCAAGTCATCATGTCCACTTAATGTTAGCCATACCTCGCTAACATGATAGTGCCTAGTCATACTACAAACCGGATCGAGCTCGCGAGCAAGACCACGACTCAGTCGGAAATCGATGATGACCGCTAGGCACGGTCGAAGGTGAGATGGACCATGGCTCACGAGTTGAGAGATGGGATGTTGGTAGTCGGAAGCTCGCAAACAAGACTATAGCTCACGAGCCCTGAGCTGAGACGTAGGCTATCGGTAACTCACGAACAAGACTATTGCTCACGAGCTGTGATGTAGGCTTCCAGAAGTTCGCGAGCATGACCATGACTGAGATGAATTCGCGAGCTGAGATGCAGGCTTCCGGAAGTCGACATTGATCGCAAAGCCCTCTAACTACCTCCCGAGAGCCAACGTTAATCACCAGGTGCCTACTGAGCACCGTCGAAAGCAGGAGATAGGTATTCGAGCTTAGGAGCGCATCCATGGAGGTTCAGAGGAGCTAATTAGCCTGGAAATGACTGGCTCAGTCGAAAACCTATGACAGTGGTACCATCTCGAGGTAGAAGGTGAAATCTCCTCCAACCCTCAGTTCCTGTCATCCTCTTTTGCTCCTTTTTCTCCTCAATTTCAACCCCTTTCAATAGTATTGTTCACCACTATTTACATTGGTTCATTTTGTGACCTAAGAGTAGAGTATCGGGCCTTTTCATAATGGGCTTTGAGCCTCTTTTGACTCGGGAAGAAATTGTCGCATTTGTCCCCTATAATGGTTGCTTAAATTACATTAAAAGAAAATGATGAGGTTCGACTGGTTACTTTGCATTTATTTCTCTTTATATATGTCAAAATATATAATTTTAATTGATGTTCATATTCAAGGTAGTTGTTCATGTCACAAGCATCTTTTGAGTTCCATGTAATTTTTATTTGTGTTTATGTAGATGGGCACAAGGTATATTACTATAACAATATCTCTTATTGATGAAGGATCATCTGTGCATCAACCAATGCTGATAGTTTCTGAGTTCGCCGATGCTATTACTCGCTCGAGAGCCAAGAAGATCAAACAAGAGCTAGACAAGTTAGTTACATTTCTTATGTCTAAGGAGCTAAGCATTACAAAGTATTCCTTTGAACCATATTTGAAGATCATGTTCGTCGTTGAAGTTCAAGACAAACCAGACCCGGACGTAGACTAGGATTACAACGATAAATCCGCGCCCGCAGATCACAAACTCGCGCTCGCAGGTTAGCAACTGTTACGATTTTTCTGGAGGATCCTCATCCGCGCTTGCGGATTGTTTGCTGAAGCTTTTCCGAGTTGTTTTTTTGAAATATTTCGGGATTATTTCTTTATTTCGTTTTTTTATATTAGGAAACTATTTTAATTAGGTTATTTCCTTTCTTTTGGAAGTCTTTGAACCCTATTTAACGTTTGCCTTAGTCATCGCTTCAGAGTCCCAGATGATTATGGAATACCAACGTTTATCATTTTTACTCCCAAAAGAGAGAGCTTTTGTGAGAAGTGTGCATTGTTGTTGAACTCACCTAATTGTTCTTGTGTGTTTCAATCTCCACCATAGGATTGGTGTTATCGAGTCTCCACAGAGCATCATCCATGTGCCTTGACCTTCCATAGTCATTGTGTTTGGTTGTAATCATTGGGGTTTCATCATTATTCGGTAAGGTTTTGTTCTTAGATTCAAAGGTTTTATCTTTGTTTGGTTTGAATTCATGGTTTATCATTTGACCTATCTTTCTATCACCTTCGTTCTACTTCCGCCTATCTCTTTATTTCGAGTTCACTAGTACATAACCGAGTTTATGTAACACCAAAAAAGTGTTACATAAAGTAGTTAAAGTGTTATTATAGACAATATGTACACTTTAGTGGGTGATACCTCTGCATGTGTTCCATAAACTCTTATGAGACACTTTAGATAACATTTTTAAAAGTATTACTATACATACTTATATGTAACACTTTTTAATATTATTAGTATCATTTTTTAAGTGTTACTTATAATTATTATGTAACACTTTCTTAACTGTAATGACATTTTTCAATCATCTTTCATGCATATACAGTAACACCGAGTTCGATTTCATGTACTCGAGCCGTGCACTCCGCACTCCCAAGACTCATCAAATGTAAACCGAAATTCCTTAGCCATTCCGCCTCTCTTCCGGCAGCCGCTAATGCTATGAATTCCGACTCCATAGTCGAACTTGTAATGCAAGTTTGCTTCTTGGAAGCCCATGAAATGGCACCTCCCTTAAGCAAGAACACCCAACCACTTGTAGAGGTATGATCCTCCTTGTTTGTGATTCAACTTGCATCCGAATATCCTTCTAGAACTGAAGGAAACCCGACATACGATAAACCAAAACTCATGGTCCCTTTCAAGTACTTGAGCACCCGCTTTATAGCTTTCCAATGGTGAGTACTAGGATTACTAGTATATCTACTCAACTTACCTACCGCAAAAGCGATATTCGGCCTTGTGCTCGTCATTGCATACATTAAGCAACCAATCACTTGTGAGTACTCGAGTTGTGATACCGCTTGTCCCTTATTAGGCTTAAGCTTCACACTCGGATCCATGGGAGTGGTCATTGGAGAACAATTCTCACAATTAAACTTCTTGAGCACTTTCTCAAGGTAGTGAGATTGTGTCAAGGATAGGCCTTTGCCTTCACGCTTGATTCTAATTCCAAGAATCACATCACCTCCCCCATGTCTTTCATGGCAAATTTAGATGACAAAAATGCTTTAGTAACCTCTACTTGTCTAAGGTCAGTTCCAAAGATCAACATGTCATCAACATACAAGCAAATGATTACTCCATTACCGGACTCATCAAATTTGCTATATAAACCCGTTCGGCGCGAGCACGAACGCGAGAAATTGAAGTTGCATCACCAACGTAGAGCAAACGATTAGAGCACAAAAATAAGGAAATAAGCTGGTAAAAACTAAACTAAAAGAAGCCGACGTACCAGATGGCGTCGCAGGGCCGCAATGATGACCTTCTCCATCTTGACCAAAGAAGGTCCGATCAACTTCAGGAATCGCCAAAAGTGCAGCTATAGCCTTTTTTTACTCCTTCCTTGTCTTGAGAGCCTCCCCGTTAACTGCAAAGCATATAAAGTTATACGTAAGTAAAGCATCGACGAGCAAAATATATGTCAGTCTGAAAAGAAAAAGTTGTTAAGATAAGGTAACGAAACTTACTCTCGGGATTCCACTCCTCGATAAGCCAAGAGCACGCATCTCCAAGGGAAGATTTCTCCACGAAGTAAAAGACCTCAGCCCAACCCCGATCGGCCGTACTCTTCTCAAAGGCTATCCTAGCCTTCTTCTGCTTAATCTTGAAGTAGACCCTGCCCGTTGAATTAAGCGAGACAGTTAAAGAATTGGCAAGATCCTTCGCGACGAAATTCAAGCCATGTTTTTCAATGGCGTCGTCGAGAGCACCCAAGATGCACCATGCCCCGGGAAGAAGTTGACCTACCGCCAGACCTAGAACAAGATAAAGTATTTAACCAGAGGCGAGAACGGGAACCGATGCCCCGCTAGAAAAGGATACTCGTAGACCGCTATCCATCCAGGCCGATGAGCATCCGCGCAAACCCCCTCTGGAGGGATCTCAATCTTCACGTCTAGACCAAGTTCGGCAATGATCCTTAGACGGTTAACGTCATGTGCTTGAGAGTAGTAGCGGTCCGACTCACGGAGCACCTTTCTTGGTTCATAAAGTACTGGAGTTGCCATTGGGAAAGAAGTAGATGAGAAAATGGAGCAATAGGACGATCAGACAAGGAAAAGACGAAGAGAGGAGAGAAATGTTCGGGAAAGATAAAGATTAGAAGAAGCGTATGAAGAAAGAAGAGGTCTCCGCTCATTTATAGGAAGAAAATCGCGAGAATCTCGAAAGGATATTTTCTAACGGCAATATTCTCCACTAGAGAAACTAGCCGTTGAAGATGAACGTTATCGGCACAGATAACAAAGCTCCTCGCCTGCCACATGTAAATGATTGAAGAAGAAGGACGATCAAAGCTCTGCGACGATAATAAAAATTCAAGTGACGTAATCATCAACGCGTTCCCGGTGTAATGAAGACGTGTTCCATGAAGAAAGAAGGCGTCTCCCAGCTCTACTAGATGTCAAGCCCTGTAAGACGCCTTAGGGGTATTGTTTGTGCCTAAAAGTACGACGAGTGTGGAACGCGTGGAAGCTACGCGTAGAAGGACATCATCGACGCGACGAGATGAAAGAAAGATATCGTCGACGTGATGAAACGTGGAAAAGATCTCGTTCTTCTTAAGGATTAGGTCGGCCGAGTATATTCTATCCTATTCTGTATTGTATTATTGTAATTGGTAAAAGATATGGTAAAGAATATCTTTTACCTAGTTTGTTATATCGTTATTTAGATAAAAGGAAAAGATAAGATCTCGTTTCCTAAAGATATTATTAGGGTTAGCCTATAAATAAGGGCTTACGTCTGCTTTATAATAATCTGAGTCGTCATTCGAGTAATACCAAGCTAAAGTTTCAACCCAAATTTCCTGCCTTGTTCTTGAGTGTTGAGATTATACCGTATTCTTTGATCTTTGCCCTACAATTGCTTAGTTATCTTCTCGTAGGTAATTTCGCTACAAACACATGTCAAATGCAGGAATTAAACCTTCTTTAGAAATATCAATCATACGCTTATAATGCACATGACCTAATCTCGCATGTCATAGAGAAGTATCATCTTTGCTAGAACATGTCATATAAAAAGAATCAACAACTTTATTAATTTTCAACATAAACATGTCATTACAAAAGTATCCAAATCCAACAAACACACCACACTTCGATAAGATATACTTATCGGATTCATAAACTTGTTTAAAACCACACTTATTTTAAAACACTACCTTCGAAAGTCCATGCCTTAGAACTTCTCCAACTTTCCAAACTTTGCAGTCATCCCACGAACCGATGCGGACGCCATTGATCAACAAGAAAATATTGGTTTCGAATGTTGTAAAGGTGGGTGTCATTGATCAATCTTCGTGCTTGGATACGCAAACGAATCGTACTAAACGCACTTTCCGAAATCAATATTTCGACCATATTCAATGCCTTTGGGTTACACGAAATTTGGAGTGGGATAAGACGCTGCAAACTCTAGAAGATCAAGGCAATCTACTAGAATCACTTGAAGTTTTTCGGTTGTTGGAAGATGTAGAGAAATCCCTTTTGTTCCTAATGAACTAGTGACAAAACTTGATGAAATATCACCCTTATATAGGCCTAAGGGTGGTTATTCAGTTACTAGAACGTTATCCAATGGATAAGGACGTTAAAATCGGTTGAAAACACACAAACTGTCCAAAACTACCATTCGACACGGTTTATGAAACCGTGTCGTGTTACAGAACCAAATTTTTGAACTTCTGAGTGTCGGCACAAACAGTGTCACTCCTCAGAATGTCCTATTTTCCGTCTTTTGGCTCCCGGATTCAAACCATACGAACCCGACATGTACTTATGTACATCCCGACATATCCTTGTAACACCGAGTTCGATTTCACATACCCGAGTCGTGCACTCCGCACTCCCAAGACTCATCGAACGTAAACCGAGCTTCTCAAGCTTTGAGCAAATCCCGATCACACTAAAACAACCGATGACACTAAAATCTCCGACACGTTTAGCATATTAGGACAATAACATTGCATAACTTTGATGAAGACTTATTTTAGCATAGGTTTGAGTATATTAGCCTTACGTTTGGCATATTAGGACAATAACTGATTTGAGCAGGTTTAAGTATATTAGCACGATCTGCAAAACTGATTTTAGCATAGGTTTAAGTACATTAGCCTTGCGTTTGGGTTTTAATATGTTAAACTTTGACAAACTGATTTGTCCACTAGTTTTTGATAATGAACGTAGTAGTAGATTTGTCCACAAAAGTGTCATGGATAAACTGAATTTTTACCTATAAATTGATTTGTCCATCAAACGTAGTAGCAGATTGTTTTCCCTATCGATGTCACATTTTCCCAAAGAAAAGCATATACTGTACTGTAGTAAACTTCTATTCCTTGATACATATACGTACTTTAAGATGCTAATTAAAATTTTCAATGAATCAAGGGTTTTTAAGACTTTAGGCTCACTAGCTTGTTTAGAAATAGTTATGGTTAAATTGCCTGTAATTAAAATAGAATGAAAGGAGATAATTTGTTTATGGTTAAGAAATAAATTAAGTAGTTGAAATTTTAAGAATGAAATATACCCAATTGAAATTTATAAATGATTAAACAATCAAAGTAATTAGGTTTAAGAATTTTAAACGACTTTCATTTTCAAGGAGGGATATCATAACTTGTATATTTGCATCTTTGACAAAATAAAATGGAAGGTGAAAACAACTACCGTTAGTGTGACACATTATTCACCAGATTGCTTTCAAATATTCAATCTGGTGTAGCTAGTGGATCACAAATGGTAGTACGTGGAGAGGAAAACAATGATCGTATTGTTGACAACTGCTTTGTCGATGAGTTTGGCGTTGATCACGAGGATGACATCGATGAATCGTCAAGGGATGAGGATGTCAATGAAGCTGATATAGCTAGGGTTAACATAGCAGCGAAGATCACCCCTAGTTGGAATATGACTGAAGATCCTGATCAGCATTGATGAACTCATGGCAAACCTGGATTGGAATGAATCCACTTCCAAATAAAGATGAATTTTGCAAAGGACAACTATTTAGTTCACTTAAAAAACTGAAAAGAAAAATCACAGTGTATTCAGTATCTAAGAAGAAGGAGTATAAGATGTGATAAACCAGAGACCGCTGGTACATAATTATCCGCGTGCAAAAAGACCAGGGATGCACATGAGAATCGTATTAAAAAATCTTCATTAAAACAAACGCAATGTTTTTATTAAAATACATCAATTAAATACATGTTGTGAATATAGAGGATTTAAATTCGTCTCTTATATCACATTATCATGTGAACCACATTCTAATCATCTAAATAATCATCATCTTTATCAAGAGACCAATTTTATCGATTATTTCAAAGGAAACTACCTCCCATCTTCATAATATATCAAGTCAATAGCAACGTGCGCTTTTGAAGAACATTTATTATATATTACTCCACTTACTCACAAGTCACATTAATCAAAATAAATACTTGGACCCAATACAACGACGTTCCTTGCCGTCTAGAAGGTTATGGTACATAACAAAACATTAGTTATCGGTGCGGCGGGCGCTAAACCACCGTTACATTGAATATTTGAATACCGTTTAACTATTTTAATTCCCGCGTCATGCGCGGATTTATGTTATTAATGATTTAACAAATAGATTATCTCTTATATAATTTTATCTCCTAAGTTAGTTTACAATTTTGAAATGACATTAAGACATAGTTATGTTTAAAATTTTGAAATAAACAACATACGGAAAAAGCAAAATAATTAGAATTAGTAAGAAAAGATAAAATTAACATTCTCATGAAAACACATATTTAAGGAAAGTTTTATTTTAAAACATAACAACTTATATGTAGCATTATGAGACCCTCTAGTATTAGATTTAACACACTCACCACTAATCTAAAATTCAATGTATATATTTAATAAACTTTTTGAAAAAAAAAATTATATTTATAACCCTAAGATAAAATCAATGAAATTTACTAACAGAAATTGATAGAATTCAAAAAGAGTATAAGTATTTATTATTGAAAATTTATCTCGAAAATTAAAGAGAGGCTTAAGAATAATTTGGTATTAAAAAAAGAAAAGGGATAATGCTCACAAATTAACGATAAAAATAATGGATTCATATATGATGGCTCCAAGTCTAAATATAAGTTGATTTAATTAATTTATATTTTAAAAAATAAATGAAGATTTGGTTTAAAATTGCATTTAAAAAAAGAAAAAAAGAAGAAGAGAGCTTTAAGGAGAAAATGACACGTCATTTTTGTGGGGCTAGAGTGAAGGAAAAGACTCTAAATATCTTTGTTTTAATATATATATATATATATATTAGATAAGGAAATTTCTAGTATATGGCTCAATTTTCATGAATGGTTTCGTGATACATGTTATATGTAAATAACAGTATCTATCTTATATATTAAAGCTGGAACTTTTTGAGCCTTTAGAGTGATTTTAGCAGATGTTGTTAACAACCTATTTTTAAAAATAATTATTAATTGTAAAAATTAAACAACCAATAAAAATGTTATAATTATTAATAAATTGTTATACTACTATTTTTTTAGTTTAATATATTGAATTGTCTAAATATTGTATTTATCTATTGAAAAACTTATAGTTAACTATCTACAAGCACATACTTTTGAAAAAAAACTTTACTTTGACATAAAACTTTATTAAGGTCGTAGTAATACAAAATAATACAAAATATATATAAAATATGTCACAATTGATTATTAAAATATTATTAATTAATTTTATAAACATATCCCCGTGCATGGCACGGGGCATTACACTAGTTTAACCTAAATCGTCAATTAGATAAGGAAATTTCTATTATCATTATTACTAATTTGATATCTTAATCAAATCATTATCACATTTTTGTTTAGTAAATTATTATTTGCTAAAATAATTTCCGTGATACATCTCCTGAACTCAGAAAATGTTGCACTTGTTGCAGCAGGTGATGCACTTGTTGAGAAATATGTATGAAGTTCAAGAAACACTAGGTAGTTTAGTAGGTTTATGCAAGCAACTGTATTCTATGTTGTGGTTAATGTTCTAAGTTTGAATCTGTTTAATGTATTCGACTTTTATGTTGTAAGTTTGAAGAATGTTCATTTTAGTTGTAATTTTGAAGAATCTGTTTGATTTTACTACAGTTTTATGTGTAAGTTTGAATAATGCTCATTTTAGTGTTAAAAATTCAAAAAAATGTCTCAGTTTCACAAAAATAAGGACCTTCGTCACAGACAAACACTGGAGCCACATAACCATGGTCCCCTGTAATCCCATCTGTCACGAAGCAATACCCGAGATCCGTCACGGAAGTCAAAGACTTCTAATCCGTCACGTATATATGGCGGTGATCCGTCACGAAGGTCAAACTGGCAAAGCTTCGTCACAGATACCAGCAGGACCTTCGTGAAGGACCGAAAAACCATACAACAAAATAACCGAATGCTCTTAGTTTTTTTTGCATGGTTAGCTGCACACTGTTCAATTTTTTTTTGTTTTGGTGACGATTCTGTTGTTCTGGGTAATTTTGTGAGTTAAACTGGAAAATTTGCAAAATAAAAGGATTTCTTATGCATTAAAAATTCTTCACAACCACAATCTAGTCGTCCAAACACAAAAAACAAGTCCTTAAAACACAACCACAATCAAGTATCCAAATACAAACTCAAACTGAAGTGTAAAGAAAACATGAAACCAAACTAGTCGAGGAATAGATAGAAGTCATCAAAAGTGTGACAGAAAACATTTTTCATTCTCTCAAATTGCTCCTCTTCTGCATTCTGATAGGGCTCCAAAATTTATGTTGTTGTCCGAATTGCCTAGAGTCAAGTACGACAAAATGAAGTCAAACAATGCTTAAATTTTAGAATTTTGCAAGACATTACAACTTGTTTAATGTGAAGATTAATGATACACCTGCATGAGATGCTCACGAGTTGACAGAGAGATGAGTGGATGAGTATGAGGCAAGTACCACTCCAAGTAATTATCATTGCACTAAGATGGAGGGTTTGCTTCTACACCCATGTCCCATAAGCTTACAGAGTTGTTGTTCCTTTGTACCCAACTCTAGCTGGTGGGATCGTACTCCACAACATAGCAACGCACATTTTCAAGACTTCTAACTTTAATGGGCTGAATGAGAGAGATTGACACGCCTTGTACTCGACCAAACTGTCTTGCAACTCTTAGTGGCATGTGAGGCTCGGTCTTATCTAGAATACACAAAACTCCATGAAATAAAGCCGGAAAAAGTGTTTCGCTACACAGATCAAGTCGTCCATGTGGTTGTCACTCAACCTATTGTGCATGAATCAATTAAAAAAAGATTAAATTAAAGTTAAGACATCAAATCAAAAGATAAATAAAGTAGAATCATACCCCTTCTACACTCTTCATGTCTAGTTCCTCTTTGTAGTTGCGTCGTGTATCTAGTTTTTCAGACAAGTCAAATTTTGTTGTATATGGCATTGCGTCGTCCCACTCATAGTTTGGGGGAGGGACAAAGGCTGGAAAGTACAGATATATCCAAGCATGCATCATTAAAATCAATTAGGGAAAATACAAGCAAAATTTCATATCAAAAAATCTAAATAAAGACCCACGTACCATTAGCAAAGTGTAACAAAAAGACATCGTTGCACATTCTCTACGTGAGTATAAACCCAACTGTCTATTCATGAAACACAAAGCGCCTGAACCCCAAGATACACCATGGACATTTTCCATATCATTAACACATTCATGATGTATCAACTTGGTCATGTGTTGAGACTTGTCATGAAAAAATGGCGTTCCCAACAAGTATGTCAGCCAACCCTTAACGATTGATACCTGATCCATAACAAAATTTCCCTCATCACCCTCTCTCGTACATTGTGCCTTCAAAAGATCGGTGAAATTTCAGCATCAACTTTGACTCTTGGATCGCCTAAACTGTAACCAAAAGAGGTCTTTGCTCTGTTAATCATTGTGGTTTTGGTATCAATCTTTCCGATTCCATCCGCCAATGTGCGAAACCCCATGCTCCTTCCCTCTATAGGGATATCCAGAATCTTGTGCACATCTAGTAGAGTGATGGTCATTTCAGCAAATGACATGTGAAATGAGTTTGTTTCCGGCTTCCACCTCTCAACAAAGGCATTCATCAACGCAACATCATGGCCGCGATACATGAGAGATTGCAAGAGTGACAAACCAGAAGCTCTAGCCTCTTCAACCCAAGGGTAATTACCCGTTAATGGCCATTTTTTTAAACCTTCAACCATGACCGTATTTCTCAATTGTGGTCTCTCCTATATATCATATTTCTATTTTTAAGTACAATTCATGAAATTAATAATTAATTTAACAATTCATGCATAATTAACAATTCATGCAATTAACAATTCATTTAACAATTCATGCAATTAACAATTCAAAAAGAGGTGATAGCATTACTTACATGGATGATAGGTAGTATTTTATATGTATTATCTAGTGGTTATTAGCTTAGCTTAGAGATCATTTGGAGTCATTTTGAATGTGATTATATGATCTGGAGTTGAAGAGAAGAACTGAAGAATCACGAAGAAATATGAAGATAAAGACCTCTTTTGGAAGACATGAAGATTTGAAGACTTAAAGACGAGAAGACGTTGCAGATGAAGACCTCCGTAAGTAAGCCGCGGGTACCATAAGGAGTCGCGCCCACGGATGACGTGCTGAAGCCCGAATTTGTCTCCGAGTTTTTATGTTGTTTTCCATATTTATTTTATATCAGATTATTTCCTTTTATTTTATTTTTGGGATTTATTATTCTTAGTAGGTATAAAAGCCTAAAGACACTTTAGTTTTAGGTTACGTTTTACTTTCTGAAGAACCCTAGTTTTCGCCTCTGTTTGTGAAGAACTAATTTCCTTTGTTTTGCATGACGATTGAAGTCTTTGGATGTTTGGTTGTGAGATTCTAAACTCTATTTCGCGTTCTATTTGATTGTATTGATTCTCATGCTCTTCATCTTATTGAATCTTATTGATTTATCTAGCTTGATCATCTAGGTTTATTGGTATTGTTCATAGTGATAGGATTTGGTAATTCCAGGTTAGAATTCTTTATCTAGTAGAAAACATATGTTTATATGAGCGGGTTGCAGTGTTTACTTGTGAATGAGAATTGATTGCAAGCTTATCTGACGGGTTGTCTGAGTTGCATGTATCCTACTACATTCCTTTGCTTAATACTTCTATTGAATTGAATCTTGAAAGTCTTCTTGTTTGTTTAATAGGAAGTTATACCAAGACGGGTTGCCCTGATATCTATGTCTGAACATGAATAGGAACAAAAATAGATTGCATGAATTAGAGAAATTTATGATCAACCTTGCATGCCATTGTGTGGATATTTGTTAGGTGAAACGTTTTCCCAATCATATTTACCACAACTCTTGTTATTTGTTACTTGTTACTTTTACTTATCCTTAGTGTTGGAACAACAACCCCCCTGGTTCGTTCGTTGGTAGTTATTACTTTCTTAGGAATAGACTACGTGATTCTCTTGGGATTCGACCTTTACTTTCTTGCTATACTAGTTGGTTAGTTAGGTTTACTTTGATAGGCATTAACGATTTTAGCCTTGTCCATGGCCTTGCCAAACCAAATACGAAGTGTGTCCGCTGAAACTATAGAATTTCTATCTCCCTAGGACCTCCAGGTACAGAATGTTGTAATCTTGGGTAAATAGCTTCGTTTCATCACCATAATCTTCAAAGTTCACCCCGAACTGTCCCCCAATTGTCCTTGATCTCATTTAGCATTAGGATTGTATTTCCATTTCATTCCTTGTTGACCAAAGTTGTGTTGATGGCCTAGTGCTTCATCCCACGTTAGTTGCGGGGAAGGAAGGGGGAGGAACCCAAGTAGGCATCTATAAAAAAACTATATTAGTAATATAGACAATTATAAAACATAATCTATAAATCAAATTCCACACTGCTACTTACAACACTATATGGACTCCAAGTTGGATCTTGTGCCTGGTAATTAACTGTTTGGATTCATTGTATGATCCTGTTAAAATCAAATCACATAAATAAGTTCACAAAATCATAATAAAAAACACACTTATATAAGTAAATAATCAAATTACTAGGAAAATGCATACATTTAAGTCATATGTACGAAACAAAGCTCGACCGGAAGGGTCCATTGCAGAGGCTTATATTGCAGATGAGTGCCTTACCTTTTGTTCAAGATATTTGACCAAGACAGATACAAAATTCAATCGTTTGCAAAGCAATGATGCGCCAACTGATCTACATGGTTTTGAGATATCTATCTTCTCAAAGATAGGTAAACCATTGGGAAATAAATCCTACAAACAACTTAGTTTTGTTGAACAAAGACAAGCTCTTTTTGGAAGTAAGTATGAATCTATACATTAAATTACTGTTATGGTTTGCACGTGCAGAGAATATCAAAATACTCAAGGTCAAACCCTAGATTTTGTATCATGGTTTGAGAATAGAGTAAAGACTATTTTATATTTTCAAAATAAGAAGATTTCAATACTTCATTTATAAATTTGAAAATTCAGAAAGTTCATTTGTGGTGTTGTATTTAACTTAGATTTATCAACTCCGGAGGCAAGGAGATAAAAGTGTCAATGAAGACTTGTTCTCTTTGTCTAAAGGTCCAACGAAAATTGTGCCTACCTATACTAGTTATATGTTGGTATGTGTCATTTTCTTTATCAGTTATTTGCTTATTATTGAGAGAATAACTATCTAAATTGCTTTATAGAGGAAAACACGTCATCTCTCAACTACAACTCAGGAAGAAGCATCCCAAGAAGCATCCCAAGAAGCATCCCAACAACTTGAACTATATGTTGTTGACAATTTAACCGTTGAAGAAGCGTACATGAAGGTATTGGGCACGAAATCTGGTTATATAAATGGTTTAGGATTTGGGCCTAAACCACCCAAAGCAAAAAAAGATGAAACATTCAATGAGGATAATGCATCCATCACTCAGCAAATGGTTGAACAATTTGACAACCTTGAAAAGTCTGCAAGGGAGAGAGAGTATCAACTAAATGAGCAAATTCAAGAGCTTCATATGAACAAAGTGGCGATGCAAGAAGAGATACAACAGTTGAAGAAAGATACTGAAGATAGAGAACAAAGAAATAAAGAGAGGGAAGACAAAATGAGGTCAGATTTGCAAGAAATGGTGAAACAACAACTTTTGAATCTTAAAAAATGAGGTACGCATATTTTATCCATTGAGGTCAGATAATGTGTTGTACTTTAGGAAACTATGAAGTTTGAAGTATCTCTATTTATCATTTAAATAAATCTCTCATAAAACATAGTTATGCGTCAAATCCATGGCGAGAAGTATAGGGAGATATCACGTGCTTTACACGTGATCGTTTTGTAACAGAATCGGATGAGAAAACACGTGCAAAGCACGTGCTCATAACCGACTTCTTCTTCCTCTCAGTTGAGCTGATATTGCTCTATATATACTTGATTGTAATCTTTGATCGAATTCAATGAAGTATTTGAGATTATTCTCTCAATTCTTTGCTTCAATTCATCACACAAACATGGTATCACAGCCAATGCGTTTCGATCGCATATGTCCGCACTTTTTCTGAGATTTCTTTCTCAAAATTTGGGTTCATCTCACATTACAGATCCTTGATCTGTCTTTATCTTAGTTCCTGAGTGTTTCTTGGAGCTAAACGTAGCATTTGATCACAGCTTGTGATTGAAATTTGATCGATTACAGAAAATCCCCAATTTCTAGGGTTTTTCTTTTTTCTGTAATTGAATTTCTTGCAACAATGGTGGCGAATTTTGTCCCGATCACCGATCTTAGTGATCCGTTGCACCTTTATCCATCTGATGGTCCAGGAATGTTGCTGGTGTCAAAAGCTTTTGATGGGAAGAGCTTCTTATCGTGGAAAAGAGCAGTCTGGGTTGCTCTTAGCGCCAAAAACAAGTTAGCTTTCATTGATGGCTCATATCCCAGATCTACAGAGGTTCAAGATCCTTCTCGTCTTCGTTTGTGGGATCGTTGTAACAACCTTGTCATTTCTTGGTTGATTGGATCGCTTGAACGCACTATTGCAGATAGTGTTCTATTTGCAACCACAGCTCAGGCAATTTGGTCACAGCTTAATGCAAGATATGGTAGAATCAATGGCGCACATAAGTTTTCTATTCAGAAAGAAATCTCTTCTCTTGCTCAAGGTACCGATAGTATTTCGAGTTATTTTTCCAAGATTAAATGTCTCTGGGATGAACTTGAATCCCTGAGATCCATCCCTAGTTGTTCTTGTGGTTCTGCACAAGCAATGCAGGCTCTTGATGATGAGCAAAAGCTCTATCAATTCCTCATGGGATTGAATGATTCGTATCATGCTGTTAGAGGCAACATACTTCTCATCTCTCCTATTCCAGATATTGACCAAACTTATTCCCTTCTCATTCAAGAGGAACAACAAAGAGAAATTAGCTCAGTAACTAATTTCAATACAGAAGCAAGTTCTTTCAGTGTTAATGCACAGAAACCAAACAATTACAAAGGCAAGAATCCTAAGGTGTGCACTCATTGCAAAAGGCCTGGTCACTTGGTTGAGTCATGCTACAAAATCATAGGTTATCCAAAGGACTTCAAGAAGGCAAGTGCAACTTCAAATGTTGTTGCTGGTTTAGAAAATCTTTCTTTTGGTCTTTCTGCCACAGAGTTGACTCAACTAAAGAATCTTCTTCAATGCACATCTGGCTCTTCTGAAAATTTTGCTGGTAACTCTCAAGTTTTTGCTACTTCTCTACTTAGTGCATCTAAGCATACTAATAGTAGTAAAGTCTGGATCATAGATACTGGAGCATCTGATCATATGTGTCATGACTTAGCTTCTTTCATTACTCATAAGAATTTGAGTTCTCCTATTTCAGTTACCCTTCCTAATGGTTCTACTTTGATAGTCACCTTGGTTGGTTCAGTACAGATAACAGCCGAGATTTTGCTTGAAGAAGTTCTATTTGTACTAGAGTTTAAGTTCAATTTGCTATCTGTCTCTAAACTGGTTGTTCAGATGAAATGTTTGGCTATATTTTCTGATTCACACTGTTGGTTGCAGGGGCTTGCTCACAGGCCTCTAACTCTTGGTAAGAGATCAAGGAGTCTTTACTTACTTGAACAAACTGATGATCACACTCCAACAGAAGCTAATGCATCATCAGTCAATGTTCATCATAAAGCTACTTCAATAAAGGAATACTTAGCATCACACAAAAGGCTAGGCCATCTTCCATATTACAAGCTCAAAGAGATCACTGGAGTTTCTTTGTCTAAAGATGACTTACCACCTTGTTTTGTGTGTGCACAGAGTAGACAGCATAGGTTACCTTTCCCTAGTAGCTCTATTAGTTCTACTTCCATATTTGCTTTAATTCATGTAGACACATGGGGACCATTCAGAGAACCTACTCATGATGGGTTTAGTTACTTCTTGACAATAGTTGATGATTTTTCTAGAGCCACTTGGGTTCATTTACTTAGACAAAGCTAGCAGTTTTACTGTGCTTAAATCTTTTGTATCAATGGTACACACTCAGTTTGATGTAAATGTAAAGATCATTAGATCTGATAATGCAATGGAATTGGGTGGAAGCAAGTTGGTTTCTGAATTTTATCTTGATAAAGGCATTATTCATCAAACATCATGTGCTTATACTCCTCAACAGAATGGGGTAGTAGAAAGAAAACATAAACATTTGCTTGAAGTTGCTAGGGCACTAATGTTTGAAGCACACTTACCTCTTATTTTTTGGGGAGAAGCCATCTTAACTGCAACTCACTTGATCAACAGATTCCCTTCTAGAGTGCTAGCTGGGAAATCACCTTATGAGATATTATTTTCTAAAGCACCTTCTATTGCACATTTGAGAGTCTTTGGTTGTCTGGCTATTGCTTCTACACTAACAGTGGGCATACACAAATTTCAAGCTAGAGCAAGGAGATGCTTGTTTCTGGGATATCCATCTACAAAGAAGGCATACAAGCTCTTGAATCTTGATACTAAGGAAATTTTTTACTCCAGAGATGTTACATTTCATGAAAGTATTATGCCTTTCTTTTCTATAAAGGATTTTTCTACTGCTATATTTCCACTTGTTGATTATTCCAAATGGGATGATAATTCCATGCCAAGTGCTATTATTCCTGAAGTTCAAAATATTCCCAATACTGAGCAAGCTATTATTGAGCATGTCATTTCTCCTGAAGTTCATCCAGACATTTCTCTCAGAAGATCAACAAGACCAAGACAAGAGCCTACTTATCTAAATGACTTTATTTGTCATAATGCAACTTGCAACAGTGTATTCTCTACTGAACTTGATCCATCTCCACAGATTATTTTTGAAGACTTATCTCATACTAGTCAAGCTTTTGTTTCTCAAGTATCTTTGTTGACAGAGCCTACTTCTTTTGAGAGTGCTAATACATCAGAGGAATGGAGACAAGCTATGAACACTGAGCTAGCTACTTTGGATGCTACACACACATGGGATATTGTACCTCTCCCACCAGGAAAGAAACCTATAAGTTCAAAATGGGTTTACAAATTGAAGTATAGGGCAGATGGTTCCTTGGAGCGCCACAAAGCTAGGCTTGTGATTAAAGGATGCACACAAAAGGATGGCATTGACTTCACAGAGACATTCTCACCAGTGGTTAAAATGACCACAATACGAAGTTTAATTGCAGTAGCAGTCAAGAATTCATGGCCCTTAGCTCAACTAGATGTCAACAATGCCTTCTTACATGGTGACCTTGAAGAGGAAGTGTACATGAAAATTCCACAAGGTATTGATGCTCATCCAGGCATGGCTTGCAGATTGAATAAGTCCCTCTATGGTCTCAGACAAGCATCCAGACAGTGGCATTCTAAACTTTCAGAAGCTCTACTATCACAGGGGTTTGTTCAATCTTTCAATGATCACTCACTCTTTCACAAAAAGAGGGGATCTTCCCAAGTCTTCTTAGCAGTATATGTGGATGACATATTGTTGACAGGCACTGATGAGATAGAAATGAAGAATATCAAAAGCTACTTGGATGGCAGATTCAAGATCAAAGATCTAGGATCTCTCGGCTATTTTCTAGGAATTGAATTCTTAAATTCCTCTAAGGGAGTTGTTATGTCACAGAAGAAGTTCATTCTCGAGGTGTTAAAGGACTTTGATTCAGAAGATGCTCCTATTACCAACAGTCCTCTTGATCCTTCAATAAAATTGTCTAACTCCAAAGGGGTCTTTCTTCCAGATGCCACACCATACAGAAGGTTAGTTGGTAAAATGAATTTCATCACAAACACAAGATCAGACATATGTTTTGCAGTCCAACACTTGAGCCAGTTCATGCACAGCCCAACAGATATTCATTTCAAAGCAGCATTGCACACATTAAGGTTTCTGGGCAAGTTGTGTCTGCACAAGAAGATCTGTAAGTGGTTACTTTATTCTCCTAGGAACATCTCCCATTTCCTGGAAATCAAAGAAACAAACCACTATTTCTTTGAGTTCAGCAGAGGCAGAGTACAGGTCTTTAAGGAGGTTGACAGTTGAACTTGCCTGGCTCACACGATTGCTCAATGAACTTGGAATTGCAGACATTCATCCTGTACCAATCAATTGTGACTCTCAGGCTGCAATCCACATAGCACGCAATCCGGTCTTCCATGAAAGGACAAAACACATAGAAGTTGATTGCCACTATGTGCGTTCTCAACTCACCAAGGGCCTTGTCACTCTCAGCCATGTTCCCACGCAACACCAGTTGGCTGACATCTTCACCAAACCATTGTCCGGACCACATCATAGTTCAATTCTTCTCAAATTGGGACTCTTACCAGAGCCTTCAATTTGAGGGGGATATAGGGAGATATCACGTGCTTTACACGTGATCGTTTTGTAACAGAATCGGATGAGAAAACACGTGCAAAGCACGTGCTCATAACCGACTTCTTCTTCCTCTCAGTTGAGCTGATATTGCTCTATATATACTTGATTGTAATCTTTGATCGAATTCAATGAAGTATCTGAGATTATTCTCTCAATTCTTTGCTTCAATTCATCACACAAACAAGAAGGAACAAAATCTGGATTTAGGTCGAATTGGTGGAATCGTTGGCATCAACAACCTGGATAGGCTGAACTTTGTTGAAACAATTGTTGATTTATGTGAACTTGAGCATTTGAACGGTTCCATTTTTTTTGTGGTTTGTTGAATTTGTTAGTACCTATCTGCAATTGTAAATGCAAATAACCGATATTTGAAACTGGTAGCTGTTTTCTAACTTGCTGTATTCTGTGAGGGAATGTTGAATTCATATAAACAAGTTTTTATGGACATGAACAACAGAACATTTTTAAGAGGTGGGTGGTTAGTGTTTTCGTTACTGGTGTATTCTCCTTACTTCTTTATATTAATGGCAGCTCCTTTTCAAAGCAATCAAGGAACTCTGGGTGGTGACAGTGATCCAAGCAACACTAATGTGCGTAAATTGATCTACAGTTTAGCTATGCATCTTTTCCTAATTCCTCCCTACTCACAGATTTTATTGATCTATTTATCACAGGTTCCTTAACAAGAGATCAAAGCTTGAAGCTTTAACTTTTTGGGAGAATAGTTTGTTTCTTTTTCAGTCACAATTACTTTTCGGTTTTTATGATAGTGATTATGATTTATTAAACCTGCACATAGTGACTCTTTAGAATATAATCTTTTGGTAGAATGCACATGGTACTCAGCTATATATAAGCTATGTAAACTTGGAGTTTTTTATTTTGAAATATAATTAGGATTTTGAAAGTGTTTACTATGTATTTTCTTACACAGGCTTTGTAAAGATTGTGGGCTTTGTTAAAGACATGTTAAAACTGAATTGGTGTGAATAATATTTAGGCGATAGGATTGGGTGACAAAATTATGGTTTCGTCACCAAAAGATTGGGCGACAAAATTATGGTTTCGTCACGAAAAGATTGGGCGACAAAATTAAGGTTTCGTCACGAAAAGATAGGGCGACAAAAAAGTAGTTCCGTCACAAAAAGTTTTGGCAACGTATGCATAGTTTCATCACAAAAGCTATGGGCGACCAAATGAGAGTTCGTCGTTAAACAATTAGGCGACGAACAAAATGTTTCGTCATCAAAACATTGTGCGACGAAAATCTGATTCGACGTTAAAAGATTAGGCGACGAATTTTATATTTTGTCAGCAAAGGATTGTGCGACGAACATTATATTTCGTTAGCAAAGGATTGTGCGACGAAATCTCTTTCTGTCACAAAAAGTTTGTTTTGGGCCACGAAATGTGTTTTTGTCGCCTATACTTAGGGCGACGGGCCTATGGCGGCGAAGTCGTGACGATTTTTTTTCGTCACAATTATCTTTGGGCGACGAAATGTGTTTTTGTCACAAAAGATCTTTTTTCTTGTAGTGATAGCTTCATCATTGCTCGGGTACACATTTGGGTAAGGAGACCCATACCCTTGTTATGCATGTCAAGATGGGACCCTCTTGACTGTCGCTTTTACCCTCGTATGCGGCTCTTCCGCGCCTCTTCCTCGTTCTGGGCTGGTAAGCGACCCTCTCTCCAGCTCAATTTCTTGTCGAGTCTGATTGCGGTTATTCTTCCGAGTACTTCTAGAAGACGGATGCATCTAAAACAAACACATTTTTGGTCAATTTCTTCTCCCATAGACAAACCATATTAAAAAATCGAATCTGTCAAAAATATGCAAGTTCGTCTGTCACGGACGATCATGGACGGTCAACAGAACTCCGTCACGGACCGACCAACTTCGTCCGTCACGAAGCTCCTGAACCACCCCTCCGTCACGAATCTTAAACCATCATTAGTGACAAACCGGTTTGCAGATAGTCCATTGCAAATTCATCCGGTAACGAGCTAACAAGCACATACTTTTCACAATTTCGAACACAAAACCAGTTCTCCGGACATAAATCTTACTCCCTCCGTTAAGAATTACTTGTCCTTCTAGCAATTTTTTGGAAAATTTTTTGGTGAAAATTTTAGACAAGTATACCCTTCATAATTTAAGTAATGGCAGAGAGAGAATAAAAGAAAGAATAGTGAGAGAATAAAGGAAAGAATCAATAACAGTAGGGTAAATTTGCGAAAAATGGTATAAAATTATATTAAAAGACAAGTAACTGTTAACAAATGATTTAGGTTAGAGGGAAAAGTGTTTCTTAACGGGGGAGTATAGAATAACCCTAAATCTCATAATTTCATATGTTTTCTTAATCAAAATCTCAAACCCTAAATCACAACATACACAAACAATGGGGATTTTATGTTAATAAAAATGAAACAACACTCAATCAAACATAATCAATCACAATTGAAATAAGAAAGATGCTTACATATCAATCATATGTAATCACAACATATACTAGAATTTAACTATTTTCATCTACCAACTTCAAACATTAGTCTCAAACTAATACAAAAGAGTAAACAAATTACCTTCTTGAGTTGATTTTATGATGTTTTGTGGGGAAGAAGTTGAAAATGTTGTGCATGTGGTTGTATGGTGTTCTTCACGGCACCGAAGCCTGCTCTTTGAAGACGAAATGAATTAGGGTTGGGGTAAGAAATTGGCTTTTATATCTTCAATTTAACACTTCGTCGCGAACGACCCACTGAGCTTCGTCACGGACCGCGTTCTGCGCTTCGTCACGGATCTTCTGTCTTCCTTCGTAGCGGAGCAATTAAAATTCCCGTCTGTGACGAATGTCTATATTTGGTCCGTGACGTATAAAATCATGTGTTAAATAGATAAAAAAAAAAAGAAGGTGTGCTTAAATAGTAAGGGTCTATTTTTTTATCAAAATACTATATTTACGGAGTAATTAGTTAATTTTAAGTCAACTCTAAAGTCTTATACTTTTCCATCTTTTTGAATTTTAAAGGCCACTTAAAAATATAGTACGACTCTGAACCTTCCTAGAACACATCTAAATTGGTAATCTGGTATCTAGCACTAGCACTAGCACTAGCACTACGTAATCTAATAAGCATATCATCAGAAGAAGAAAACACATCATCCCATTTTGGCAATATATGATATGAAGTAATAGGTGTATTATACACCGTGAATCTGACTAAAATAAATCAGATAACTTTATAAATCTTTTAAAAAAATACTACAAATTACGGAGTATTACACTTACAAATAGAAAATTGCTTTGGGCAATACCACCTGAAATTTTGATGAAAAAGTTATCGTCGAAAAACATTATTCATTCTTGTAAGTTGAATACTATCATTATCGGGAAAGGAACTTTGTTGAGCTAGCATAGAGCCTCAACAGAAAATTGTGAATATTTGTATGTACGTATGCCATAACGTTGTGTCTCAATTTTGATAAGATAGTAGCGTGTGCATTGCTAACACTTTGTGCACACATCTCACGTATATCCTCGTAACTTTTGTGTGCATTATTTATAGTGTTAACGAAATTCTCACCCTTTCTTTTTGAAATATATTTATTTTTCGATGTTTTAACTTAGGAAAATAAGGCATAATTACCCTAGTTTATATATTAAGTTTTCTAAGAGTTCATATTTTTAACTTGTATGTTGATGTGGGGATAAGCCGGTGTTGTCGATTTAGACACCAAACCTCGAAGAGGAACTCAAAACAAAGAGTATAGGCGTAATTAGAATGAGATGATAGAAAGATAGTCGAATGATAGGCAAATGAAATCAAATCAAACAACGATAAAACTCTTTAACTTAAGAACAAGAACCTTACCGAATGATGATGAAACTCCAATGATTAAAATCAAACACAATGACTATGGAAGGTCAAGGCACTTAGAAGATGCTCTATGGAGACTCGATAGCACCAACATTATGGTGGCGATTGACAAACACAAGAACAACTAGGCGAGTTCAACGACAATGCACATGGGACACTCTTCTCACAAAAGCTCTCTTTAGAGGAACGAAAACAACATTTTCGTCAATTCATAAGATATTAAGAATCATCAATAGTCTGTCTTTTGAAAACAATGCCTAAGGCAATCCTTAAATAGGGTTCAAAGGGTGCCTAATAAAAGGAAATAATTTTTTTGAAAGAGTTTCCTAAAATAACAAAACGTATTAAAAGAAAATAATCCCTAAATAGTAAAACACAAACAAATCCGAAAAAGATGTCGGTGCGAAACCGAGGTCACGGGTTTTGTGAACCGTGGGCGCGAGTTTGGTTTAGTAGAAAATCGTCTTTTCGCATCTTGACTCGAACCGGATCTCTACGAGCTTGGATTACTAACAATGACTTCAATAATGGTTCATAGCGATCTTTTAGCTCTTGCTCCAGTGGTTATAACATCTATTGATTTAGTACAAGGCGTCCTTGAGTCTAACTTTAATGATCTAGACAATAGCTCAGATGGTCCCGCATTATATCTATTCATCCAATAGTTTATATTCACTTCTCCAATTCATAAGGGGAGGTAGGGGATATCATCGATATAAGATTATTGTTTTCATAAAGCTTGAATTCAAGAATTGACTTGTATACCTACCGGTAGGGCTGTACATTATCGGATATCTGATCCGATCCGGCGTTTCGGATCGGGTATCCGCAAAAAAAAAAATTCAATATTGCGATCCGTATTCGTATCCGAAACGTCCGAATATCCGATCTGAAATCCTCGGATCGGATCGGATATCCGAAATATCAATACAAGTCATTGGTGGGTCCACTAGTGGTCATTAAATGTTGGTGAGTCCATTAGTAATTAGCCCAATACCATTATATCACTAATGGGCTTTGTCCAAATAAATGCAGAGGGCTAAGTCCAAACAATACTTGAGTATTGACGACCAATTACATTTTTTTTTGGCATTTTTTATTAGATATAATGTATTTATATTATTTATATATATAATTTATTATTATATTAATATAAGTGACATACCCCAGGATATCCGCAGGATATCTAACCCTGATCTGTATCCGATCCATTGATCCGGAAATTTATCCGGATCGGATCAGATACGGATATTTACGGATCGGATCGGCGGATCAGATCGTCCGGATCGGATAATTATGAACACCCCTACCTACCGGGCAAGTCAAGCACGAGGCAAAGCCAAAGACACAAAAAAGTACAAGACTCTCACACACACACACTCGAGTCAACAGCAACCTTCAGATGCCAATACAGATTATAAAACATACTAGAGCAACAATCTCTCCACAAACTCATCCTTCTGATGGGGAAAACTCAATAATTATATCGTTTTTAAAAAAAGAAACAACGACAAATCCTCTTCAAAATTCTTTCTTTGTCACAACATCACTTCTTACTAAGGGAGGGGCCTACAGAAAACAACCATCTTCGTGATCTTTGAACCTTCCTACGACCTCCCTAAGAAGCTCATCGGAAAGCTGCATAGCTTCATCCTATGTATATGTAATGGACACCGTTTCGATCGAAAATGGCATCATTAATTCACCATTATCTCTTTCCATATGGATTTTGGGAATCAAATTGGTAGCAGCCAGATGATTTCAAACTCAGCCTTTAGTACTACTACAACCCCTCTTGGCTCTTTCGAGTCGTCAGGAAGTGACCCTTATGATCCTTCTGATCAATTCGAGGCGTCTGATTTCTTCATGTTTAACACCACTAGTGATGATCTCTCCACCATGGTTTCTGGTTATTTACACAACAGGGGATTGAAAACAAATCCTGAAATTGGTAGTAGCATTCAGGAACAAGGAGGGAGTTGTGGAAGTAAGCAAAAAGCTTTCTTTGATTTTATCTTCTGTTTGCAGGTTCTTTATCTTGGATGCATTATTCCTTTAAATTTTTTCACTAACCCACTTTGTCTGTCAATAACCTTCAAGTTGAACTTCATGATCTATGTTGGGTATCCACCATACTATCTGTAGAGTCAAAGAAAATAAATATTTTGTAATTGACAGTACAATTTAAATAGTTTTATCCAAGCTCTAACCTCTCCATCTACTGTCAGGAGCTACTAAGGGCGTGGAAAGGGAAGCGAAAGTGCGCATTGCATTCAAAACAGAATCAGAGATTGATTCACTTGATGATGGCTTCAAATGGAGGAAGTATGGGAAGAAGATGGTCAAAAACAGCCCAAATCCAAGGTACAACTTTAACATATAAATCAAGCAGATTAAATGGAGCTTATAATTATATTTACCAAGATTTTGCAGTGCCTTCACTTAAACCCATCCTTGTATAATCAACAGGAACTACTACAGATGCTCCATCAATGGCTGTCCTGTAAAAAAAAGAATTGAACGTGACAGAGATGATAACCGATACGTGATTACAACCTATGAAGGAATCCATAACCACCAGAACTCAGTTCTAGTTAAGGGATCCTTTTAGCTGAATTCAGTTGCCCAGTTGTAACGCTTGCTCTGAAGCTCATCCTGTCTTAGGAAAGTGTAGCAGCCATTATAGACGGGACTTTAAACAACCAAAAGTTTTTTCATCACATGATAGTGTTCTACTTTGGTTGGGTGATGAGGGAGTGAATTAAGTCTAGTAATAATAAATTTGTCATCATGACCTCGATCTGCATACATGGAGTTGTATACTTAATACTTGTATTATCAATTTTCAGTACCAGTTTTCATCACTAACAGATGATAGATCATATATTAAATCTTCAATTTTAATGTTCCTGTCAAGAAGAATGATGAAAATTAGCACTTCAAATCTTACCTGCTCTCCCATGTATCAGATGGGGCATGATGGAGTATCACTAGAGTGATAGATAAGATAGGTTCCTGAAATCAAATTTAAATCATTAGACAATATTGAAGTTTTGTCAGTTTTATCCACAAGTTATATTTAAACAAATTACACAAGAAGGAAATAATTTAAAATATGCGTAATTGCGTACGAAACCTCAAAAATAATATTGTGAATTTTTACAAAAAAGGAAGTACTAATTCGAGGATTGAAACCCAAAATCAGCATAACTACTTCACTTCTTGTGCTGATTTTGATAACTCAACTATAAGTTCAATTCACATATGAACAAAGCCTTCTAATCTTGTTACGTGGCTAGCTATGAGAATACAACATCAGGATTTCTCAGATAAGACCTCTGTGAACTCATCTCCGTTTGATGGTCTCCTGATTTTTGAGACTGATGGGTTATACTCCATAAAACATTCCCTCTTTGCTTCCTTTGGAACACCCTTGATGTTATTGCATTTGATTTTGACAACTGTGATTTACTCACCTTGTGCCTATTATCCATATTATTGGCAATCAACCAACGACATCCCGATTGCTGTTGTCGCTTGCTACCCCAAACCTCTTCTTTACCTGAATCCATAGTCAATCCTGCTAAATGAACTTCTTCCAACACAAACCTAGAAATGCAGTCTCCTTCAAAACTCTCTTCTGACTTCTCAGAGAAGATTGCAAGGCCTGAATTATCAAACTCTCTTCTCACTTGAAACAGACCAATCATTGGGGACCCAACTGATTCAAAATCCCGAAGAGGATCTCGAAGTTGTACCCTTAATGCAATTACAAGATCATCTTCCAGTAATCCACATTTCAGTGTTGCATTGTCATTGTTTGATTTTCCCGTACTAAGATAGTTAGACTTGGCATGATGAGCTGCCATTAGTCTCGATGTAGTCTCGCTGTTATGATCTCTATCTTTAGAAAATCCACTATCAAGCCTCAACCATTCATCCAATTTTAAGGAGAGACCCATTAGAGAATCCATAATTCCATCATCATTCTTCCTAAAGGCTGAGTAATCGTTACCGGATTTCATTATTATGTTTGAAGGTGACACTGATTCTGACATGGTGGCCTGAATTTTCAACCCTTCGATCGAAAGGCTTTCAATGCTGTCCATAACTAGCGGAACGACTTCTTTGATAGATAAATCCTGGAATCCAGATCCCCATGATTCAAGCTTTACATACGTTTCATGCCTACACCAACAATTGCAGAATACATCATAAGCCATAATTGGAGAAAATTTCAACAAAAACTCCTACAAATATTCTGGAATGAGTAAGAATTTACATACCTTCCACACATCTCTTCAGAACAGGCTAATGTTTGTATTATCTTTCCAGAGAGATCAGACAAAGGCATCAGTTCATGGGCCTGCTTAGTCAGCAATTCAAGGCCACCAGATGCCATTTCCTGCAATACCTCCAAAAGCTCAAAACCCATGGCTGCCGGTAACACAGCAGGTCGAGAGGCTTGTATAATCAAAGTCCCGTCATTTGTAGAGCCTATGAACAATGAAGGACTCATTGATCTCAAGAACCCTCCGTCGTTCAGTTGAAGAATAGGGCCTAACCCTTCCCCTAATGGTGGTAATTTAGCAGGCTCGTCAGGTGGAAGATAAACTGGACTACCGAACCCACCTGTGGAACTGTCTTGAGAATTATGGAATGCTTCTTCATCAAAACCCCATCTTTGCATCAAAGATTGAGTTTCTAAGGATTCGAGCATTTTGGGCTTAGAGTTAGATGTTGTTGGCTGGCTTGTTGCTATAAGATCAGTCATGGCAGAGTGGATAGTAGGTAACTTGAAAATGTCGTCATTCATCTTGTGTGATGTTGACTCTCTCTCTGTGTCGGAATCATAAAGGAAGCTGCCAAAACTCATCGCTTCCTTTTCAAATTCTCTTAATAGGATTTCTCTTGGAGATCCATGATCACTGCTTTGGCTTGAGTTGTATGGATCATCGTTTTCTCCCACAAATTTACAAAAATCATCTGCTACTGATTTCATAATCGAATCCAAGCTCAACGAAATTACCATCTTACTTGGTCCAGGGTTTGTCGACTCATCCTCAAACACCTCCTTCTCGAGAAAATTGCTTCCAACACTCAAAGGTTCTGATTCCACAGATTCAGAAATAAACAGATTCCAGATATCACTGTCCAGATCTTCTATGTTATTGTTTCTTTCCATTTCACTACCACAAGAGTATGCATGATCTAAGTTGACATCCTCATCAGAGATTTTTAATCCATCATCGAAGATCTCAGCAACATCAATCACTTCGACAGAGGAGGTATCCAACTTTTCTGCTGCAGATTCTTGTAATTTTAACTGATCATCCATGGGCCACTCAAGCTCTATTCCCCTATCAGTAACAATAAACTCACCATCATTGTCATCATCAAGACATTCATTTCCGGAAGCTTCATTTCCTGTATCACAGTTTCCGTCGGAAATCATTTCAAATGACTCAGTGTTTTCAAAAATAGAATCAAATCTTCGAGATGCATCCATGATGTCCTCGTCAAGCTTCCTGTATAAAATGTCCACTGAGCCTGAGAGCTCAGGCGTATTAGGCCAAACTTGATGAACCACCTTCACATCTGAGCACTGAGATGAACTCGATGATCCACAGTCCAAGCTACTAGGAACACTTGCAGCCCGCCTAAGCATGCCACTTTCATTTCCAGGCCCACAATTTGCAGCAGAGTCAACAATGCCCAAACCAATTTGTTTTAAGTCGAATATTAATGGCAATCTCATACCATTACTCAATTCCAGCAATTTATCATTCATCACAAGAAACCCAAAACTAATATGCAAAGTTGCGCCTTTAGCCTCTCCCCCAAGTTTGAAGCTTGTAGTCCATTTTCCCGAGCATTTATCCTCCTCCAATTCCTCAAACACAAGAGGAAGCAACCTTGTAAGATCAATCCAGTGTTTTCCAATATCAGTCCCCTTTAACCCAACAACAGATGCATAAAGTAAAAAGTGCTTCGGTTCATACTTAGCAAAATTTCCCTGCCCACTTCTAGCACAATAAACCGAACACCGATTCATCAATGTATCTTCGAATTCAACCGTTCCATTACAGACCCGTGAGACTGGCGTGCTTACGAGATTATCCTTCCTCTTCCAATGAACACTCATATCAAGACCATCAAAATTTGGGGGCAAATTCTCAATGTGGTGAACATGGCAAAAGAAACAACAATTGAATTTCTTCTGGCGAAAATGAGAGAGTGCTTTCAAGGGCTTCCATGGCCAAGCTGAAGATTTCTTTTCCGTTATCTTCTCTTCATTATCATTCAAATCGGGATCAAACATAGATTTAGAATATGACAGGAGAGGAGATTTCTGGACTGAATCTGTTCCAGCATTGACTGAGGAAATCAATGTTCTTTGAGAGGCTTTGGGCAAGTATAGGGCCTTGCTTATCTCCTCAATATCACGCAACAGTTGCCCATTTCCAGAATCACCACCATTTGCAGATTCAAAGCTCAAAGTAGCCATTCTTACAAATTCAAACAAATATTCCCCAGCAACCCAACAGAGTATTAACTATTAACATCTGCAGATACTGTAAACATACCAATGAATCAAAAACAAGGGCGAATTACTTCACAAATCTATAAAACTCGTCCGTTTAAGATAGAGAAAGGGCGAGACTTACAGCTTATGATTAAAGCGTCAATTCGGCAACATTGACACTGTTGAGTGTGAAATTCATTCAGGTAGGGTTTGAGGAATCGTAGTGTTCGGCCTCAAAAAACCCAAGTGAGAGATAGGGAGAGTCGATTTCATGGAAGTAGGTGTGGGTCAAAAGAGAACAAGGTTTACGTGAGATAGATGACAGCCGCCCCACTAAACATGGCAACGAAAGAGATTGAGTATTAATTTCTGATTTGTTTTATGAAAGAGAAGATACAGTATGTAGTACAACGAACGAATATTTTTACGTTTTTATATTTTTATATGTATTTATTTTTATATCACATTTGCCAACTGCACACATCTTCGAATATGGATTTCACCAAAAAAAAACATCTTCGAATATGCACGAATATACACGTGTATATGTATGTCAATTAAAAGAGACGTGCATATTAATAATCCATTCGTATGTTCGTTTTTTAATAATCATTTTTACATTAATCTCTTCTTTTCTGTAATGTGTCTTTTTTCCGGATAGTATTTTATAATTATTAATGCAATTTTAAAACTTATGATGCATTTCGGAATATCTTTTTATAGACGCTCTTTTTTTTAACATTAGGTAGTAAGTGGGAATTCATCCAAATAACGTCATAAGATTACCTTTTTGTGGACTTCATTTTAGTGTTTCAACCTTTGAGAGATCATCATATGTTAAAATATGAATTTGATTCTATAAATATATAAAAGTCAATAAAATACAAACTTATTGCCTAGAAAAGTATACTATCATATACTCTTAAACAAATTATAATTATTGGATGCTTCTAAACTTGCTAAATCCACTAAGTTGCTACTCCCAAAATGATAAATTTTTGATATTATTATGGAACTTATTGAGACGAATCAAACAAGATCACACATAACTATATTATTTATTATATATTAAAGATTATATAATAAATTGTATTAACATGTAAACAGTGTCAACAACTGAAGTATGAATTATATTAGGGACGGAGGGAGTATATAGAAATGTATCGTCATTAGTACAGATCATATCATAGGGATCTGACAATTGGAATTATTAATACTTTATACTTTTTTCAAAATGTTCTCCATATAACAAAATTCATACAGTATTAGAAATGTATCGTCAGTAGTACAGATCATATCATAGGGATCTGACAATTGGAATTATTAATACTTTCAACTTTTTTCAAAATATTCTCCATATAACAAAATTCATACAGTATTAGAAATGTATCGTCAGTAGTACAGATCATATCATAGAGATCTGACAATTGGAATTATTAATACTTTCAACTCTTTTCAAAATGTTCTCCATATAACAAAATTCATACAGTATTAAAAATGTATCGTCAGTGCAGATCATATTATAGGGATCTGACAATTGGAATTATTAGCACTTTCAACTTTTTTCAAAATGTTCTCCGTATAACAAAATTCATATTTGAAATATTGTACGCATAATCCACGTGATTGGGAGTAGACACCCACTGTGCTATCGTCCATTTGATGAAGCTAAATGAAATTACATTTTCGAATTTGAAAATGAAGGATGAACTACATTTTCAAATTCATATTTGAAATATCTTTTTTGTTTCATTCATTACTTGCAAATTGCCAGTTACATTTTTATGCTTTTTATTGGTTGAGGAACTTTGTAAATGTCCAAAATGTCTCTTAGCAGTACATTTTTACGCTTTCTTGGCACCACTAGATATACAAAAGTCTTTATTTGACTAACCCTAAAAATTTATTTAACACACTCATACATTCGTCACGAAGGTATATGGCCAGACATTCGTCACGAAGGTTCGTAGGACATCCGTCACGAATGTATTGGGG
The DNA here is from genome assembly GCA_029168935.1 of Oxyria digyna. Classification (NCBI taxonomy): domain Eukaryota; kingdom Viridiplantae; phylum Streptophyta; class Magnoliopsida; order Caryophyllales; family Polygonaceae; genus Oxyria; species Oxyria digyna. The sequence continues at coordinate 4,229,076 of JAPVLV010000017.1, forward strand.
AGATCCGTCACGAAGGTATATAGGACTTACGTGACGAATCTTTTTTTTAAAAAAAATTCAGAATCTTGTAGAGAATTTCAATACGAGTCTGTGCATATAAAATACGTCCAAAACGGACATCGTTTGCCCTTCCAAAAGCCCTAAAAACAAAATAATCGTTTTTGTTAAGTTCGTAATATTTAAACATAATGCATAATTATACTTTATAAGTAATAAAATAGTGCTATTAAATGATAATATACAATTATAGTATATAAATTTAATTGCATGATTTTTAACTATAATTAATAATTATATTATACAAAGGGTAAAGATCAAATGAGAAGGAAATATTAAAATGAGAAATGAGAAAATAACACAGACCGTTAGATCTAGGTCAGATCTCGCAGAGCTTTTTATCCCTCTCTAAGCGCGTGTACAAGCGCGTTCTTTTCTCCAGATTGTGTTCTTCCTTGTTCCGCTCCTTCACTCTTGTTCGTGATCCCTTTGCTCGCTCTCCTCGTCAATTTCGCTCGTTCTCAATTTTGTTTCTCCTGGATTCCCTTCTACACGGTCTATTTCATTGATTTGTAAGCTTTTTCTGCGATTTTATTGTTTGATTTCGACCTTCGTTTTCCGCCTTCAATTTCTATGTTTTAACTTGAATTCCTTTTCTTCTTCAGTTGTTGACTTGATTTCTAGGTTTCGCCATGGATCTATGTTTGTCGTGTTGAATTTTGTTTTTATGTTTCGATTTTTGTCATTAATTTTAGGTTTTGATTTAGGTTTTGCCATTGATTCTTAGTTTTCGTCGTTGTTGGCTTTATGTTAAATTATTTCGTGCAAGTATCTCTGTTTGATTTTCCTTTAGTTAGCAAGATGGATGATAATCTGTTTCTATCTAGCACTTTTATGCTTTGTTGTGGAAGAAGTTGTCACTCCTCCATAAAATCAAAGCACAAAGGCATAATAAAGTAGCACAAATCAATGACGCAAATGAATCATGACACTTTCATAAATAAGTCTAGCACAAATCAACAATATTATAGAACATACGAAACAAAATATATAATTATGAAACTCCCAAATAAACATGAGATGTATTCTAGCACATACAAATAATATGCCTAGCACATACAAATAATATGCTAGCACAAATAAGATGTATTCTAGCACATACAAACAATATGATATCACAAATGGGTTATATTCTAGCACAATCAACCAATATCCTTTTTCTTGTGAATTCGACTTACTACACTCCAATTTGTATTTGGTTTCTGAATTGTTGTCTGAGATTTATAGTTGCATCAATGTAATTGGTGATGATGTTGTTTTGATGAAAGATTTTCTGTCTTTCATAAAGGAGAAAAAGGATATGTACTTGAAGACTGTTCAGAACAAGCCTTCTTCAACCTCTAAGTCGAATGCTAGTAGATTTGAGTCACTTCTTGGTCCGAAATCAAGTGAAGTTTTGATTCATCCACCTCCTTACACAAAGAAAAATGACAGACCAAGAACAACTCGCCTTAAAAGCATTGTTGAGGATATAAAGGTTAATGCATCAAAGGAGAAGAGGTGTTGCAACATTTGTAGCAAGACAGGACATAATAGCCGCACTTGCAAAAAAAGTTGAATCTCTCTCAATAGCTACAATTAATACTTGAAGCACATTGTTTAGCTTTTGAAGCACGTTGTTTAGCTTTTGAAGCACATTGTTTAGAATTTGAAGTACTCTTTTTTTCCTTTCACCGATTTATATTTACGACTGTGTTTAGCACTTTTCCCTTATTTGGAAGCACAATACACTTAATAAAATCACTTTCAGTATTATAGAAACAATTTCATTGTCATATTAGCCTTTTCATTTTTAAGCACTTTCTCAAGCCCCTTATACATAGTGAATGATCAAAATGAATGATAGAGTAGTATAGCCCATTCATTACAGTGTGCAATGCTAGACTGAAGCACAATGTACAATGCTAAGGTACAAATGTGCTATGTTATAACACATTTATTAGTGTTCTTGTAGCACTAAAATTCCTTCTTAAGTTGAAGCACGTTTACAATTTTGTTCGGCACTTATCCCTTAAATGAAGGCACAAATACAATTACTTAAAGCATGGTCAATATTATAACAACAATTTCAGGCACAAATACAATTGTGTTCAACAACTTCAATTTAAGCACCTTATACATAGTAAACCAGGTACAAAAAGAGCATATAAAACCCATTTTAAGTTTAGCATACCCAGTTTGCTTGCAAGTATTAACACTAAAATTAGAAATTTTAAAATTCAATGCTTCAAAGTAAGAAGTAAAAAAAATATAGCCCTTTAAGGCATTCACTTCTTCTTCTCCTTCTTCTTCTTCGACATTACATCTGCCACATTTTTTATCTCATTGAATGTGGAATCAATCATGGAAGAACAATACTTCCTTCTCATGTTTGACCTTTTTAACATTTTTGAATGCATATGCTTTTGCTGTCATGCCTTTATCCGCAAGAAAGTCCCCAAACATGCATCTCTGTATCACATTTTCCAAACAAATATTTTAGTTTCGATAAAATAGAGCACATACAACAGTAAAAGAAAGCAGAAATTTGAATAATATGAAGCACAATAATTATAAAACACACTATATCTCACCAGTTTTTCTGGAATATATCTCCATACATGTCTTTTATTCCACCTTCTGTCTTTGAATTGTTCAATATATCGAATATCATGTGTTTCACATTAGCAACAATGAATGACAATGTAGTGGCTCATGTAGTGGATTGGAAAGAAAAACTGTTCCAAAAGTAGATAGAAATTAGTCAAAATCACAACATAAGGAAATGCTAACATTTAAAACAATAGCACCTTATTTGATAAATTAAAGCACAGAAGAAACATATGCCAGCACATTCCCATAACAAAGGAGCACTATCAATAAAGGAGCATATGCAATGCTATCACTCACTCTAGCACATTGCTACAATAGATAAGCACTTTTATGAGTAAATCATAGCACAACAGTAGCAATTGCTAACACTCATGCAAACACATTCCTATAATAGTGAAGCACCTTTATTGATAAGTCAAAGCACAACAATATCATATGCCAACACGTTTCAATAATTTAGTAGCAGTTTTTACCATATCTATTTCATTCAGTCTGTAATATGCATAAATCAAAGCACAACATTATTTAAGCTTCAACAACTGGGTAAATGAGTAAACAGAAGCACAACCATGGAAAATAGAAACACAACCATGGAAAATAGAAGCACAACAATAAGATATGACAACACACTCTAATAACTGAGTAAATCATAGCACAACAGAAGCTTCTAAAGATCAAATGCTTCTAAAGCAAAAATCTAGAAGAAAGAAAAGCACAATTATAGATGAAGCACAATCATAAGAAAATGAAGCACGATCATAAGAAAATGAAGCACAATCATAACAAGGTAAAATGAGTAAACTAAAGCACAATATTATAAACTGGAGCACAACCATTGAAAATAGAAGCACAACAATAGCATATGGAAGCACACACTAATAGCACAACATAAGCAAATGTTAACACTCATTTTCTAACACATTCCTATAAAAGAGGAACACAACAGTAGCAAATCAAAACACAACAGAAGCATATGCTAGCACATATTAATCAAAGCACATGCAAACAATTAAGCAGCATATTACCGTGGTGTAAATTAAAGCACAATAACATTATATTGTAGCACAAAGCACATTCTGTATAATGTTGTGCACAAAAATGGATCAAAGCACGTGCAAATCATTTGTGCCTTAGTATTCTACCACAAACTCCTATATGAACGAGTAATCTGAAGCAAAATCGCCAAAAATTATACAATCTGAAGCAAAATCACCAAATATGCTAGAATCTGAAGCAAAATGAGTCAATTCGTTCCAAACCTAGCAATTTACAGTTTTTTGTGGAGAAAAACCTAGATTCTAGTTCCTATCGTCACTTTATAGAGATCGAGTGTCTAATTGAAGGATATAAAACCTAGAATCTAGTTTGATCATCAATTCTAGGTTTTCTGTAGAGTGAATCGAAGTTTTACCGTTAGATGCCTCTTTTAGGTTTTGTGCAGAAGGATTCGACATGGATGCGACCGAGTTGCTGCTTGAAGGTGTGAATGAACTCCGAATCGAGTGGTTTCTTCTCCGAATGGAGCTTCCGAATCGAGTGGTTTCGTCACCAGGTTGCTGCTGCGTGGAATTGATTTATGACGGCTGTTTTGTTTATGCAAAAGTAGCGCGTGTCTTCCACCCTAAAAACCAGCGAGTAGGAGGCTAATTGGGCCGTGTGTGAGAAGCAATTTTGAAAGGCTGAGAAACCTTCTTATTTCTCATCTTAAGGCCCACTTTCCACCTGATTTGAACCTTTATACAAATACTAAATTTATATAAGTTTTTTATTTTACAAATTTATCACATGCGACTATTTTGTTTTGGAGACTTTTGGAAGGGCAAACGATGTCAGTTTTGGACGTATTTTATATGCACAGACTCGTATTGAAGTTCTCTACAAGATTCTGAATTATTTTTAAAAAAAAAAAAGATTCGTCACGGATCTCCCCAATACCTTCGTGACGGATGTCCTTCGAACCTTCGTGACGAATGTCTGACCAAATACCTTCGTGACGAATGTATGAGTGTGTTAAATATAACTTCCAGGGTGAGACAAATAGTAAGCCCCCAGATATATTCGTTGAAATTATAGAAGAAAAAAGTTGTTGAGCACAGAAATGTAATAAGATCAGCAGCACTACGATTCCTCAATATGATCCACTTGCTGCAACGGAATAAGGCTTAGATTGCATGATATGTATTACGTTCTACAACGAAGCAGTTCCTCAACAAAACTGTCTGAACCTTAAAATGAGATGTTTTCAAGATCAAAATCTAACTAAAAATGTTAAAGAACATCAGATGGAAAAAAACTCCAGAGCAGTTTCCACCACCTCATGCTTAAGCTTCAGTAGATGGATAATCAAATACAACATCTTTTCCACAGAGCTTTCTGTAGACTCCAGAAAACGACTCCAACTTGTTCTCAGTGTCGTTCCTTGCCTTAGGATCCAAGTACACCTATCAAACATAAACAAGAGAACAATTTACAATCACACTTGATGGAAAAAGAATCATCTTACAAAATACTACCAAAATAATAGAATAAGACTATACATACCTTCATGACCTTCGACCCATCCAAATTGTATCGGACACGTTTGCCTACAATTTCAGCAGGTTGCACAACATCCTCAAGAATACCCTCATGAACAGAGGTTAGTGTACGAGAGCGAGGGCGCTTGGCTGCAGAACCCTTCTTTGGAGGGTTCACAATCCTTCGTGTTGCAATCACTACTACATCCTGCAATGTTTGTTTTTCTTAAGCAAGATAATTCTCTACCAATAAATCAATGTTATAAGCAGGAGGATGCATATCAAAAGTCAAAACCAATGCTCAGAGTTTCTAAGTTGCAACTATAGATTACCCTCTAGCTTCTCTCTCTAGTTCCACATTCTATATCCATGCTCAGACCCATAATGAGATATCAAAATAACCAACTTTGTTCTAGAAGCAAACGTTGAAATTTAGACACTTCCAAATTTACTCACATGACTATAATTTATTACTCAGAGCCGTAAATCACCACTTGTAGCAGAAGCAGATCTTTTTAGAAATGTTTTTAAGACAGCAATTACACAGACCACATACGAACACAATATTTAATCCCTGCTAAACACACCCTACATGAAGACTAGTGATTTCTGTTATTTTGGTAATATTAAGACAACCAAAATAAAGCAAGATTTCATTTGTGGCAGGAAAATAAATTCAATTAATGCAAACAAACATAGCACACACACCAATAAACAAATTAAATGACAACCCCATGACATTGAGTTATTTACCTTTCCACTGAACTTCTTTTCAAGCTCTCTCACTAACCGCACGTGAATTTTGCGATAAGCTTTCCTCAATCTGTAGGGAACATGGATAACAACAGCCTTACGGTTGTTGGATACATCAACATGGCTGCAAAACACAGAATAACAAACAAAATGAGCTAGATACAAAAACAACCAACATAGCTGAAGATTTACAGTTAAAGTCTTGAGCTTACACAGCAGCGTTGATGTAAAGATCCTTCAAATCACTCTTGAGGTCTGTGTTAGTATTCTCCAAATCAAAGAGAGCCTGAAAATGCAGCATAGCTAAGTTACTAACAATATCATAAATGACATATACACAACAAAAGAAACATTGTTATAAAAGTGGCGTCTACCTGAGCAACTGTCTCCTCGAAATCACTAGGGTCTGCGCCCTTATCCTTTTGAATTTTCCTCGATGCCGTAAACATTTTCACAAATTCTGAATCGAAAAAAAGCATGAAAGCAATTAGAAATCATGCAAATGATCCAGCATGAAAGAAGTTAGAAAATCATGCAAATGATCCAGCATGATAGTAGAACAACCTCTAACTCAGGCAGACATCGCTTAAAATTTGCATAGTACACCAATCAATCAAGTGAAGTAAACACAAAAAACTCAACATATACAGAACATAAAAAGGTTGACTAATTACAATCTAGAATTGCTTCTCAAAAAAAAAAATTACAATCTAGAAACGCCTTTAAATTCCAATTATGAGCATTTGAAATCTAGCATATAGGTCTTATAATCAATGTCGCTTTTTTCTGACTGTCGCCACATTGAACTCCAGAAAAGCGAGAGAGAAGAGAAAAAGGGCGAATGAATAACTCACCGACGGCAGGAAGCAATAGCGATCGTGAGATAGCGAGAGTGCAAAGGAGGCGCGGCAGAGGAAGAAGAAACGAAATTTTGGGTAGGGTTTTGATTTTATACAACCAGAATTAAGTTGGTTTTATTTTCTATTGGGCTGATTTGGGCTCCTTATGATCGATAAGAGCTTGGCCCAAGTTAATTAATACAAGGAGGACTATATATGTAAGCTACTCAAAATCGGAGAAAAACCCGAACCCGGTTTTTTATAATTGGCACCCACTTTGGACGCATTCCGGATGCATCCAAAACATTTTTTAAAAAACCCGGTTCAATTTAAACTGTATTTTTTAGTATTTTGACGGCAAAAAAAAAAAATTCGTGTGCGCATTACGGATGCGCCCAAAACGGGTGCGGGTTATAATTTTTCGTGTGCGGGGTTAAACGCCCCTCAAAATTAAGGCTTTGTTTCCTAGACCTAGCAAACGGGTCGGGTTTGGGTCAAACGGGTCGATAAACCAGCGTGTTTCAAATTTTCGATTTTTTTATTATAATAAAGAAAAAAAATTAAAAAATATTTTTATAATAAAATATTATTATATTATTTAATAAAATACATTGTTATTTTTTAATTTAAATGTTATAAAATATGTGAAAAGTCGATTCCTCGACGAGTTTCGAGAAGTTCGGATTGGTCCGGATTTGACCCAACGGATCTCGGGTCGGCTAGGGTTTGAACCCAACGGGTTTCATGAGTTTTCGGGTCGGGCTGGGTCGAGTTTTTCCGGGTCGGGTCGGGTCAGCTTTTGACATGTCTAAGCCAGTCCTCATCGAGACATTTTGACTATTGGAGTCTTATTCGTCACCCACGACGTCTTTTAAATAGAATATCCTACATACAAATAACTTGCTAGTCAGAGTCCGATGAAAATGTTTCTCTTGTGCCCGAAATTCAAATCATGCCTGATCTTGAGCAACCGAAAAGATTCCCCCTCCCTCCCAATGCCTCCGGAGTTGTCAACGCCTTCAGTCGATATGAACATGCAATTTATTTTGATAAGGAAGTCAATGATGCTCTAGTCCTTTGTGTGGAAATCTCCCCTCATTGTCAAGATTCTGGGCGTTTTAAGAGATTCGGAGGGGTGCTGGTTGGGTGGTTTCGTCTATAATCTTGATTGTTGTTCGGTGCCCAAAGCTACCGGAGCTTTGGTTTTGGTTCATAGTTTCATACTTGTTTGGGCGAGAGGACACATGAGAGTTTGCTTAGATATAGATTGCAGTTGACGATTCAGTTGCTGACAAGCTTATAGATCGTGGTCACCCTCTTCAGTCTTGTGGCTTTGACACAAGACTTAATTTGAGGGATTAGATCATTCAATTCCGTTATGCTTACAGAGAGGCAAATATATGTTGCTAATTTTCTTACTTCTTTGGCCTTCTCCTATTCCTTAGGTATTTTTTTCCTTTGAGTCACATGAATTCTTTCTTTTCTTGCTTCAGACATTAGGGGCTTATGTACGCCTCGTTTGATTTCGATTTCAATGTAAATTTGAGTTCGTTTTTTATAAAATTCCCGAGAATGCATCTCTAATTTTGAATAAAAATTAAGTTTAGAAAAATGCGTTTTCAGCCCCTCACGATTATTATTATTAGTGGGCATTTCTCCTTGATAGTGAAACTTTGATTATGAAAATACTTGATAGTCGTCATGTGTTGGTTATGCTGTTGTGAGATTTTGACGCAGAGGAAACATGTGACATGAGGCTGAATGTTCTATTTGCAAGATAGAGGGGGTTAACAAATAAGAATACCATTCCAACCATCAGGTATTTACAAAATGTTTATTACCCGTTGCTTTAGTTAGTGATGAAATCTCAGTGAAGCTGCCAAAATAGATGTTTGGCCTACCTGAAAATTGCCCCCTATCAACAAAAATGACAGCATGATGTATTAAACAAGTTATCCTTGTAACGCACAACAAAGCTTCATCTGCAACTTTCAGGTGCAACCCAGTATAGCCTTCTTATCTTCGTGTATTTCTGCTAGACGTCGTATAAAGTACAAACAATACACGTGATTAGATTAACAATAAGCTCACAAGCAATAGGAAGAAGTAAATGATGTTGATAACTAATTCAACTTAACCAGCACTGAAAATAATCAAATTTTTCTCCTTCTACAGCAGAAAATATAAAATTATTTCGTTGTTTTATCCACTTACGGTCATATCTATCAACATAAAGTTTAACGATTTGATAATTTTGCATACAAAGAAGATCTATGAACCAAAATATGACACTCTCATAAATATAATGTTCAAACACACCACACTACGTAGATTAAGAAATCTACTAATTTTACAAACTGATTTAAGAAACAAAATGACATAACATCTTACTACTTTGGACTTGTAATTAGACTATCTTGCTTCATCCCTTAATTGCAATGACAATGTTTTGTACCCACATAATATAAGCTATGATAATAAACATGATTGCGGACATGTTAAAGGTCATCTTTAGCAAAACCCAGTCAGTTTCTAGCATGACGTTGATATTATGGAAACGGATGGTGAACCAATGTCGGGGGAGGAGCCATAGGAGTTAACGGAAAATATTATCTCCAAATTGGGTACAAAGATGATAAGTTTTTATTGATTTTATTTTCCATGGCTTGATAAAATGTTATCTTGATATAATATTCACTCATTTGTACCAGTACCAAGATATTCATGACTTTTTTTAAACAAGTATTTTTATTGATTTTAGTTTTTTTCGTTTATTTAACTTTGCTCTGAAAATACCATGAACATTTGTGTTCAGAGTCATGAACATTGATACTTAGTGTCATCAACATTAGTTTAGATCATATTCATTACATTTATTTTTTTCGATCATGTTCATTACATTTATTTTTTCCGATCATGTTCATTATTATGAACATAAACATTGTTTTTAAGAGCCACGAATATTTGTGTACGAAGCCATGAGCATCAGTAGTAATATTCATATTCGTGAATAATAATGTTAATGATCGTGAACAATAATATTCATGGGTTGTTAGGTTGGTATCTAACATATAGTTGTCACTGAAACCTAACTTTATTAGAGTGTATGCAAACTATACACTGGGTTGGGATGGATTAACGTGCCCCTTTGTGGGACAAGAGGGTAGAACTCTTTTTTGTACTCCCCTCTGTCCCTTAATGTTTTTTTCGGCACATTCGTCGATGCACGTTTTGTAACGTTAATTATAAAACAAGACCCCATATTACTATCTTTTTGATATTGTTAAAGCTCTTGATGAGACGAATCAAACAAGACCTCATATTACTATCTTTTTTTCATATACATCGGAAGATATGTCGAAGATTATCTTAAAGCGTGAATAGTGTCAAAATATAGGATGAGAAGAATATTTGGGGACGGAGGGAGTATAAAATAGCCTTAACGGATTGAACGTGACAAACCTAAACAATAGCTATTTGTTACTCCCTCCACAAAAATATAAGTCCCCAATACTAAAATCTAAGTCTTTTTAGTTTTTTGATAAAAATTTCTTGTTTCACCTTTAATTTTTATAGATAAATTCTACTTAGGGTAAGTATATATCGGGTGTTGCTAAATTAGATAAAAAAATGAAAGCTAATTTAGTCATATATTGTACTCTCCTCTGTCGAATATAAGGTCAATATACTATATCAGACACCCCACAATGTTGTTCCTACTTTCCTAAAATAAACACTACTTTACTACATCCGTTAAAAAATATTTATCCCTTTAACTTAAATCATTTGTTAAAAATTACTTGTCTTTTAACATATTTTACACCATTTTTTCCAAATGACTTGTCTAAAATACACACTACCCTATTGTTATTGATTCTTTCTTTTATTCTATCACTATTCTTTTCTCTATTCGCGTTGCCATTAATTAAACTATGAAGGGTATATTTGTCTAAAATTTTCACCAATATATAATTCTTCTTTTTTTGAGAAGAATATATAATTCTTCTTAAAATTGCTAGAAGGATAAGTAATTCTTAACGGGAGAATATCATCTTCTCCCAATACATTTTCTCTATCAATTCAACTACTTTATCTTTTCTCTCTACTCTCTCCTCTCCCGCATCTAATTACTTTATCAACCACCTTTATCTTCTCCTTATTTATCGCTAAATTTTTAAAACGGACCTTATAGATAGAGACAGAAAGAGTAATTTTTAATTTATATTCGAAAAATTTATATAACTAGACGGAGAGAATAGAGAACATTATTAGAGATATTTCAATTCCATTATTTTTGGATCGTAAATATTATACAAAAAAACAATTGGATCGATACAAACTTCCAAAATGATAAGCTTTAAGTTAAAACAAAGTCGTTGACAATATACGGAGTATATTCTTACTTTGCTTCGTTTTGTAACCAATACTAAAACAAAGTCGTTGTCAGGGACTTTATGTCGTCTTCCATAATCAACTCCATTGCAAAACAGTTGGGTGACTTGGTGGTCGAGGAGGGCAAGTATCTGCATGGAGTGAGTACCAAGATTGAAAATTTGCAACACGAACTTCAGTGGATGCTTTGCTTTTTAGAAGACGCAGATAATAGGCAAAATCGTGAAAAAGTGGTGGCTTTGTGGGTAGCTACAATAACAAATTTCACTTACGAAGCTGAGGATATTATTGAGAGTTATATTCATAGAGTTTCTAATCCTCGGCAAAATGGAGGGTGGAATACCACAATAAAATGGTTTTTGTGTGCATTGTGTGATGCTCAAGTCCTTCACGAAGTCGGTTCAAGCATCGATGATTTGAGAAGTAGAATTGTTGAATTGACCACAAGATTGCGCTTATATGGGGTTATAAAGGTTACTAAGGAAGATGAGAGAGTAACAAACAATTTTGTAAGGAATAGTTCCTCTCATATTGAAGAAAATCCCGTTGGATTAGAAGAACAAACAAGAAAAGTGGTAGAGCAACTTGTGACAAAGGAAAATGTCACACATGTGGGCATAATTGGAATGGGAGGTTTAGGCAAAACAACTCTGGCAAGACAAGTCATACAAGCTGCATGTACGAGAGAACGATTCAAAAACAAGAGTGTTTGGGTTTGCGTATCAAACCAATTTGAAACTAGAAGAGTGTTCTTAGGGCCCGTTTGGTATCCATATACTAGTATATCGGTATCAGGTATGGGTATCGGTATCAGATATAGGGTATGGGTATGAAAATTGATATCTAAACTTGTTGTTTGGCATAATCAGATATCAAATTAAATTATGAGGAGAAATTCAGGGAAGATGAAGATATACTGAAAAGAGAAATTTTGAAATTGGGGGAAGATGAAGATACGGTGAAAATTGTGTGCTACGGTGCGCCTAAAAATCCCCTTTTCCTTTGTGTGCTTCACTGAGCAAGAAATTGGGGGAAGATCAAGATATACGGGGTGCTGGATGGAGGAAAGACACAGGAGAAATTTGGAGATACTGGTGCTGAACGAAGGAAAGACATGGGAGAAATTTGGAGATGATATCCTGATATCCCTCAAATTTTCAGTATAAAAGAATTGTCTATTTCGGTGTCCATCTGTATCATCTTCTCATGCAAGGCTTCTTCACCAATAGTTTGGAATCTAGGATAACTATGAACTGAGGACATATCAGATTCTTCAGAATCTGACATCGAATATAGATCATCTACTCTTGAATAACGATCAGAAGCGCTTCCTCCAGACCCAAGAAAGACCTCAAAACCAGCAGCACGGTGATTCGATCTAAAACGGGTAAATTTCGTATCAGGAGCAAACCATGGAGTGGTTGGTTCAGATCCCGTGTCATGTACGGATGACCCGAGAGAGTGCAGATCAGGAACGTCTCCAATTAGTTGAACGTAACGCTCAACCAATGCTTGATACATTCGCTGGAACTCTTGGACAAGAGTCACGAGTTCTGGTCTTTTCTTGTAATACATATCAGCTTTCTTGTAATACATGTTGTCGCCGATCAAATGAAAAGTATAAAAGAATGTTGAACTAACCTTTGCGAAACACATCACTGTCATACTTCTAAAAGTCAAAACTGAAATGAGCTTATTACCCGAATTGACAAATATAAAATAAATAGGAAATTACCGTTCACAATGATATTATACCTTATTATGTTTCCCTGAAATTTCATAATGGAAACATTACAAATAACCAACTCTCTAGTAAATCTTGTAAGACTTTACCCTGTCAAACAATAGCCTTTCTTTGGACTGACTATCATTCACATGGATGAAGTCCTTCATTAGAATTATATAATCTTAAGCAACATACCGAGCACAACTTGACAATCCAGTGTTTGCACCGAAATATCAATTGCAAGTGGTACTTTCAACACAATAATCAAACAACAATAATATGTCATGTCAAATAGCCTTTCTTTGGACCGACTATTTTGCACATGAACAATATCTATACAATTATTAGTGTTTATTATCGCATGTGCATTCATATATGGCCAAACATTAACCTTCCTTTGGGCCGATTAATATCCGCATAAATAAGAACACACAAATTATATTTTAAAAAAAATTAAACTAAGTTAATCTACATAACACAGGCTACTTTGGTAGCATATTAATTCAATTAAAATAGTCTAAACTCTTAACTATAAAGTATAACTTAATCTTAAGGTTGCATAGTTATACAAATAATCAAACATTGATAATATATCCTGATAAGCGGTGAGTTGCTAAAGGTCTTTGTTTCACTTGGCGTTTGAAGCTTTTGGATTCAACAAGTTGTGAGTTTATCCTTTCCCTTTGTCTAACTCTTTGATTGTCTCAACTCTCTTGTTTGTACTGTCCATGAACTAGATTTACTACTTTAGATTGATCACCTAAGTTAGTTGTGTCTTGTTCATATTGCTAGAGTTTGATACTTCTAGTTGAATTATCATACTTGTTGTGTAGCACAATCTATTTGCATGAACTAGTTGTGATTGTTATTAGAGAAGAGAGTTGAGTACATGTCGAGTATCCGACTAGTTGTCCATGATATTGCATGTATCTATCTATTCCTGAATGTATTGCTACTTTGTTATTGAACTTTGATAGTTTCAAGGTTATAATCGAGTAAGGGTTATTAGGACTAGTTGGACTAATAACTATTCAAGAACAAGAATTAGAACGATCACTTGAGAACTTGACATAGGGATAAAAAAGATTCTAAGATCAACTTGTTAATCTAATTGGGGATAATCGCCAAGTGGAACACTTCGCTTAATCTTGTTATAACCAAGTTGACATTCGATACTTCGTATCAAAACCACAAAACCCATTCGATAACTTAGCCAGATTGTTCAAAAACCCCATTTCTTCAGGTATTTGACCCGAGAACTGATTCTTGGAAATAACAAGCATGGACAAATTCTAGGCCGAGGCTATCATCTTCGAGATACTTCTAGAAAGCTTATTCTCCACAAGCTCCAGCAACGAGACAAATTCGGGAGGCACGTCACCAGAAAGCTGATTATTACCAAGACGAACCCGTAGCAACCTCTGGCATTGGGCCAACGCTGACATAATCTCTCCGAAAAAGGAATTGTATATCATGAGAAGTTGTTGTCGTTAGATTATTTAATTTAATTTAATCTAATAATATTATGTGGGATTACGTATTATAAGACAATCATATTATATGGCTAATTATTAGATGACTTAATTAATTGATTCAATTAAGAAAAGTCTTAGACTTCTTATAAGCGGTATGGGTCCAATGGATGAATACCGGATTTGGCCCAATAGGCTTAATATGATTCTATTGGGTCAGATATATATATATAAAGAAAATTAGGTTATGATCCCAACACATCAAATCGTTCAGCAACTTTCACTATCTCTTCCCATCAGAGAGAAGACAAAACCCTAAAGCACTAATGTGATTTGATTGTTTCTGCACTTTGTATATCTATGGGAATTGCTATCATGTATTATGTAATGATTGATTGATGATATATAGTACTCCCTCCGTCCCATTTTATAGTGCTCATTGTTGCTTTTGCACGGGAATTAAGGAATTGAGAGAAGTGAAGTGAAAGGGAAAAAGAATGTGAGTGGGTGTGGGTTTTTATGTAGGAGAGAGAAGATAAAAAGTGGTTTTATGTGAATTTTGAGGTAGAAAAGTGTCTAAGAGAAGAGAAATGAGTGTAGTTTTTGAGGAAAAAGTAAGATAAAAATGCAAAGAAGGGGGGAATGAGAAGAACTTTTCGGGACACCTTAAATAGAAACGGAAACTATATAATGGGACGGAGGGAGTAGTGTACTATATAATTATGTTGTATTATGTATTGATTGATTGATGATATATAGTAGTGTACTATATAATTATGTGGACATATATATAGCAAACTAAATAACTCTAACCTAATAAAATATCTAACCATCCTATCTTTTTCATAAATTTTAACTTAAAAAATATAATATTCTTTCCTAAGGAAATTCCTTCCTAAGTAGATATTAATTCGTTCCGTGTGAAATTTCAACTTGTTCTCCAAGCTAATCTTCAACTTGATCTCCGACCTTCATTAAATGCGCCGCCTCACATGTATATGGAAACTCTATCTTTAAGGAAATACTAGGAAGAAGGCGTCCGCACAAAGGAATTAATGAAGTATCGATTATAATTATTTGTTTCAATGGACGGTATAATCGCAGACGTTAAAGAGTCGAACTGTCATATACGACCTTCAAGTCTTCAATAGTGTGGATATAAGTTATAGATTACGATGACAATGACAATTTAATTTGTGTTGTGATTGTATGTATTAGTTTCGTATTAGTCTTATATATTAATGATTTACGAATTGGGTTGTAGAGTAGGTCTCACATCTTCACAAATACTTCAGAGGAGACAATAAATGAAATGAATATTAACCCATCAAAACAAAGGAAGTAAATGCATTAAATGGATTTTGAAAGAACCTACAATTTTATATTAGATTAGATTAGATTCCTTTTAGATATAGTTTCCATATATCTAAGCATTCATACGCCACGTGTCGTCAAGACCTAGATCTTCCACCGAGTTGATCTTTCTTTTCTTAAAAAGTCTTGTTTCTTTATTTGTGAGTCAACTTTTCTTCATTATTTCCAAAGTCATCATCCATAAATCTCGACCGTATATTACACGTTTTATTAATTTAGATTAATATAAGTGTAATTTTTTTTTTATACTTTCAAATGAAATTAATACAAATCAACGTCATTATGCTTAAACTTCATTCAAACGAAAAAGAATAGAAACAACAAGTACATAAAATGATAACAAAATAATCAAAACACATCGTCAACTGAACGTAATCTATATATGATTGACTCAATTTATTTTAATAGAAAAATGTAACATGTATATATGAAATAGGAAAAGAGACATGTAATAATACTTGTTAAAATGATAAATGAGAATGAATGTGGAGCCTTGGATCAAGAGAGATCCAAGAGCCCATATGATGACACGTGGCACCCCTTGTCCCCACCGCCGGAGAACCGCCGGACCGCCGCCGGAGAACCGCCGGACCGCCGCCGGAGAACCGCCGGACCGCCGCCGGAGAACCGCCGGACCGCCGCCGGAGAACCGCCGGACCGCCGCCGGAGAACCGCCGGACCGCCGCCGGAGAACCGCCGGACCGCCGCCGGAGAACCGCCGGACCGCCGCCGGAGAACCGCCGGAGCACCTCCGACCACCGCCGGACCATCTTTGATGAACATCAAGTGTTCATAAATGTTCATCACATTCTACTTAAATGTTCATCAATTTTTGATGAACATAGTGTTCATAAATGTTCATCACATTATACTTAAAAGTTTTCCAACTGAATGTTCATCACATTCTACTTAAATGTTCACCAATTTTTGATGAACATCAAGTGTTCATAAATGTTCATCGCAATGTTCATTTGTACATACTCTAATGAATGTTCATCACATTATACATAAAAGTTCACCAATTGAATGTTCATCTAAATGTTCATCATCTCATACTTAAATGTTCATCATCTCATACTTCAATGTTCACAAGAATTTAATAAAATGTTCATTAGCCAAAGTTCATTACAATCGAGTTAAATGTTCATCAAAATGTTGATAAATGTTCATCTTCTCTTACTTAAATGTTCATCAAACATCACTTTAATATAATTTCGAGTAGAAAAACACTTGATCTTTATAAAAAATTACCTAAATGTTCATCATCTCATACTTAAATGTTCATCAAACATCCTTAAATGTTCACAAGAATTTAATAAAATGTTCATTACTCAAAAGTTCATTACAATTAGCTTAAATGTTCATCACGCTGTTCATAAATGTTCATCAAAATGTTTATAAACGTTCATTTTGATATACTCTACTGAATGTTCATCACATTTTAATGTTCACCAACACAATGTTCATCACATTAAAATTAAATGTTCATCACGTTGTTCATAAATGTTCATCAAAATGTTTATAAACGTTCATTTTGATATACTCTAGTATATGTTCATCACATTTTAATTTCATGTTCACCAAGAGAATGTTCATCACATTATAATTAAATGTTTATCACATTATATCTAAATGTTCATCACATTATATTTAAATGTTCACCAATTTGAATTAGACTTAAAATTTTCATTTTATACTTTAACCTTTTCATTTATTATTGGACCATCGCCGGACCTCCGCCGGACCGCCGCCGGACCTCCGCCGGACCGCCGCCGGACCTCCGCCGGACCTCCGCCGGACCGCCGCCGGACCTCCGCCGGACCCCCGCCGGACCGCCGCCGGACCCCCGCCGGACCACCTCCGACCACCGCCGGACCATCTTTGATGAACATCAAGTGTTCATAAATGTTCATCACATTCTACTTAAATGTTCATCAATTTTTGATGAACATCAAGTGTTCATAAATGTTCATCACATTATACTTAAAAGTTTTTCAACTGAATGTTCATCACATTCTACTTAAATGTTCACCAATTTTTGATGAACATCAAGTGTTCATAAATGTTCATCACAATGTTCATTTGTACATACTCTAATGAATGTTCATCACATTATACATAAAAGTTCACAAATTGAATGTTCATCTAAATGTTCATCATCTCATACTTCAATGTTCACAAGAATTTAATAAAATGTTCATTAGCCAAA
Organism: Oxyria digyna; assembly: GCA_029168935.1. Taxonomy (NCBI): domain Eukaryota; kingdom Viridiplantae; phylum Streptophyta; class Magnoliopsida; order Caryophyllales; family Polygonaceae; genus Oxyria; species Oxyria digyna. Next base: position 4,247,006 of record JAPVLV010000017.1, read on the forward strand.
GTTCATTACAATCGAGTTAAATGTTCATCAAAATGTTGATAAATGTTCATCTTCTCTTACTTAAATGTTCATCAAACATCACTTTAATATAATTTCGAGTAGAAAAACACTTGATCTTTATAAAAAATTACCTAAATGTTCATCATCTCATACTTAAATGTTCATCAAACATCCTTAAATGTTCACAAGAATTTAATAAAATGTTCATTACTCAAAAGTTCATTACAATTAGCTTAAATGTTCATCACGCTGTTCATAAATGTTCATCAAAATGTTTATAAACGTTCATTTTGATATACTCTACTGAATGTTCATCACATTTTAATTTTCACCAACACAATGTTCATCACATTATAATTAAATGTTCATCACGTTGTTCATAAATGTTCATCAAAATGTTTATAAACGTTCATTTTGATATACTCTAGTATATGTTCATCACATTTTAATTTCATATTCACCAAGAGAATGTTCATCACATTATAATTAAATGTTCATCACATTATATCTAAATGTTCATCACATTATATCTAAATGTTCATCACATTATATTTAAATGTTCACCAATTTGAATTAGACTTAAAATTTTCATTTTATACTTTAACCTTTTCATTTATTATTGGACCACCGCCGGACCTCCACCGGACCCTGTCGGACCCCCGTCGGACCGCCGCCGGACCCCCGCCGGACCGCCGCCGGACCCCCGCCGGACCCCCGCCGGACCGCCGCCGGACCCCCGCCGGACCTCCGCCGGACCGCCGCCGGACCACCACAACTACCCCCACTTGTAGTGGGGGTAACTAGTTTAATCTAAGTCATTGGATGTTAAGGCATCCAATGGCTTAGATTCATTTTTATTTATCTCTAAGAGAGAGTTTATTATGGGATTCTCACCCTATGAAATATGGGTGTCTATGTGTAGATAAAAATAAATTATAAATATTAAAATATTTTCTTTTCTATTTTTATAATCTATATAAGCCTAATATTTGGTTAAAAGACTATTATATTACTTAAATACAAATTTATGAGAACCATTGGATCATTTTTAATCAATGGTTGAAAATGGATGCAAAGTGGTCCCCGATTCCTATGTAATCCAAATATGAGTTATATAGGATGTAACCCAAGCATGAGTTACATAGAAAAAAGTACACTTTGCTATGTAATCAATTATTATTTTATACTATGTAACCCCATTGTGGATAGCCTAATGACAAATATGTAAACAACAATAAGAAATTGAGTATATTATGCAAATCTATACATATACTAAAACAGAACGTTGTTTTGCCACATGTCGCCCTTATATTCAATTCGCCTATGTGTCGACCTCTAAGCTATGTTACATCATCCATCATATCATCTTCCACATCATCCGACTTTATATTTTAATATATATCTTTGAATAAAATAAGAAAAAAAATCAAAAAGATATCTAAGAGGCTATATTACAAAAAGAAATATCGATTTGTATCTTTTATCTTTTATCTTTTACGGAGTATCTTTTATCTTTTATCATAATATATCTTTATCTTTTATATATATACATGTTTATCTATTATGTTATCAATCTAATTAAATTGAGCTATTGATAAACTTAAACTATAAAACATAAATTGTAAACTATAAAGTATAATCTATAAATTATAAGTCATAAAGTAAAAACTACAATCTATAAACTAATTAATAGTATAAAATATAAATATATTATTAAAATATTTATTACACGCGACCCCGTACATGGTAAAGTAAGCAAGACTAAAATTGAATGCTATTCGGTATTTGGAGTAGAATATACATTTTGGTGGTGATGATTTGTTAGAAATATCTGAAATGTATTCGAAACGGAAAAAGACGCGTAGGTTGCCCTCACGTTGATAACACGTGTCACACGCTAAACGAGCGTGCCAGCTGTCATCTACACCTTACAAAACCCCAGTGGCTGGAGTTGATGCAAGCCGCTTGAGCATTTCTCTCGCCGGAGTCGATTCTGCAATTTCGGCTCAATTTCTCTCTGCAAAGACTTTTTCAGCTTCCGACCTCTTCTCTGTCGATCTGTATACTTATCTCAATCTCCCTCTCTCTGTATTTAACTCCTTCTTCATCGTTCGCTACTGTGCTTAACGGAAATCGCAACCGATTTGAAATGGACAAGGTTCGTCAATCTTCTTTACCCTATCTCTCACGCTGTATCGTTTTTTGGTAGATTGACTGTTTATTTCGCTCAATTATCTGTCTGCGTGTTGTTCCCTGAGTTTTCTGATTGCTATTGGAGAATAGTTGGTACTGGAAGGCAAAACTCAGTGATTTGTCATAATGTAATGCTAATTCAGATTATTCGTCGCTACGATGGAGCTATGTCCCCAAATTATGTGAGAGAAATCGAGGCTATAAATGTCAGCCATATCCAGCTGTGGTTACGTATTGCTGCAAATCTGAGTCTGAGATTTTAAATTGAATTCCATGTCTTATAATTTAAATAGATTCAATTAGCTCTGATTTGCATTCCATAAGAAAATGAGAGATATACTAATGGAGAAAGTAAGACTTTTTTTTGTGAAGCGTGGCTTTCCTCTATGCTATGCCTCCTTGGTGGGTCAGGCTGTCACGTTTTGAGAGTTAATTATGGAGTGGGGCTTTCCTTTTTCTCTGGTCTATGTACTATTTTGTCATAGTCAATTAAATTTGTGATTGAAATCTGAAGATATTAACAGTGTGTACTATTTTGATTGAAATTTTAAGATTCTCTTTTATGAAAGACAAATTGTAGAACATGCACTAGTTTTGGAACCAGCTGGAGAGCAAAACATTTTGAAATTTTGGTTTTCTCTTTTGGAAGATAAGATATGATATGATAGCATTCATCTGATCGTCTGATACTGTCTTGAAAAGTAAAATTTGCCGACATCTTCCACCTAGTTTTGCCTATATGTGATATGTCCTTATTCCTTTAACCATGTTGTGACCTGATGAAAACATTCCTGTTGTCTGTTTCTAGTACTTTTATACGGATTTTTCATCTTGCTGCTACAGTGCATGTATGATTATTATTTGGATTATAGGTATCTGAAATTTTGCTACATTGTCCTTCTAACATCAGGAAAATATAAAGAAGTCGGCTGAAAGATGGGAATCAAGAAAAGCACATTCTTGGTGGTCGGAGAGTCATATTTATGCCAAGAACACGAAATGGCTTTCTGAGAATATGGAAGGTTTGTTGTTACTGCTTCTCTTAGCTATTTTTCTTTATTCTCTTCCATATTCACATGGATATTAAATATTACATGATTTCCTTGGATGCAGAAATGGACAATACCATAGGGCACATGATGAAGTTGATGGAAGATGACGGAGACTCGTTTGCCAAAAAAGCTGATATGTATTACAAGAAAAGACCAGAACTCGTGACTCTTGTCCAGGAGTTCCAGCGAATGTATCAAGCATTGGTTGGGCGTTACGTTCAACTAATTGGAGACGTTCCTGATCTGCACTCTCTCTTGTCATCCGTACGTGACACGGGATCTGACACGGGATCTGAACCAACCACTCCATGGTTTGCTCCTGATACGAAATTTACCCGTTTTAGATCGAATCACCGTGCTGCTGGTTTTGAGGTCTTTCTTGGGTCTGGAGGAAGCGCTTCTGATCGTTATTCAAGAGTAGATGATCTATATTCGATGTCAGATTCTGAAGAATCTGATATGTCCTCAGTTTATAGTTATCCTAGATTCCAAACTATTGGTGAAGAAGCTAGCTATGAAGGAGAGATTGCTAGCCTGAAGATGGAACCTCAAAGCTTCAGATCATTGGACAACAAATTAGAAACAGATGATGAAGGGTACACTTGTTTTACTTATTATTATACATTATAATAGATTTTTCGAAATTGATTATTACACTATAATATGTTACAGTGAAAAATGATCTTGCTGTCGAACAGGGCCGAAGAAGAGCCAAGCATTAAAACAGAAGTTTCTGATCCTGACCAAGATCTGAGGACAACAGAGGAAAGATTACTTGACGTGGAGAAGCAAATTTCGATAATGTTATCAATTGATAACAAATTGGCCCATGCTAATATCCGTCAGTTGCAGGATCAACTCAAGACTGTTCAGAAAGATGGCGCTATTTTTAAAGCAAAGCTTGATTCAGAAATGAGAAAGTCAACCAAGTGGCAGGATCGGATCACGAGGTACAAATCCAGCTTGATTGACCGAGATGTTGAGATCAGGGAGCTGAAGGAAATGAGAAAGTCAACCAAATTGGCCCATGCTAATATCCGTCTTCGTCAGGCATTCGTTCGGCACAAGAGGCTTGCAGTTCTGGCCTCATAGTGTAGGCTACATGCTCATCCATTCATGGGAGAATTAGCTGGTTGATCTGTGAATAGTTGTTTGACATCAATCAGGTACATGTTGGCTCGAAGTTCTAAAATTTCCAATGTTGTGATTTGTAAAGTAAATTATCGTTCTATTTTGTAACACTATAAAACGGATTAACGGATGTGACATGAGAATAAGCTTCCGAGTTATGTTCAGAAAAGAACTAGAATGCGCGCGCCAGGTAGGGGTCGAACCTACGATCTTCTGCTTAGGAAACAGACGCTCTATCCACTGAGCTACAGGCGCTGTTTTGTAAATCATTGAACATATTTAAACATTTATAGATATAATGACCGTTAATTAAAAAATTCCATTTGCTGAATATGCAGTACATCAAAACTTACATAGAGGCATCATACCCTCGCTACAATAGAAATTGAAATAGAGATGGACGAGATCGAGAGAAAATACTTTCTTTGTTCTTATTCTCGTCTAGCATATTATTGCTCATTCATGTTCTCTCTAAATATTATGAAATACAATATATATCTCATTATGTTGCTCGTATGTAGCCTGAGTTAAGTCCTTGTTTTAAATGTGTCATAAACTTGACGAAATTGGATCATCAGTGGGCTTCTGCATTCAAGATGAGAAAGGCAGAAAACCTAGTGCTGGCACGAAGTAGGTTAAACCGATATATGCCCATTGGTGGTTGAAGCTAAAACTATGTTTAGAGGGATGTATGCGTGTAGTGGTTGCTATGAATTGCAAAAAGGTAGAGGGTGGAGAATGACAACATTAACCTGATTCATACCCTTAAAGGTTATCATAGGGAATGGCCATCGATCATTAGTAGTTGCTTGTGTTGGAACAGTGTTTATGACATATGTTCCATACAACTATACAAGTGTTTCTCTGGGTTTCTGTGATAACAAACTTCATTCCACTTAATGTCCTCGAGTGTTTTCTTAGCGTTTCCACAAGAATAAATGATTAAAGGAGCAACTAGAACAAAAGAGTGAAGGAAGCAAATACTGAAGAGAGAAACAATTCAAGATCAACGGACCAACGCACCCAGAATAGCAATACGAAGCAGCGTGCCTAGGGTTGTGTAACAACCTTCTAATTGTGAAAGGCGACACGCCTACAAGGAAGATCTGATCCTTTCCTTGGAAGAGGGGATCTTCTACTCCTTGTACCCCAAGTTGGAGATCCGTTGAATATATTATATATTTTCTTGGTTTTCTTTTAATGTATTTTAGGAACAAATCTTAGATATTTCTTGGGTAAGGGTTTTGGCATTTCTAGGGTTTGTGAGTGTTTGTGTTAATAGTCGATTGCGTCCTCTGTTGATGGTCGTCGAAGTTGGTTGAACAGAAGAAACAAGAAGCTCATTGAAGAAGTCAACCAAAGACCGAAGTGAAGTGATCCATGAACATTACCAACATTAGTGGACGCATCCCGGGTGCGCCCAAGAGTGGGTGCCAGTTGTAAAAAAGTGGGTGTGGGGTTTTTTCCCGATAAAAAAAAGTATGATGTTGAGCAGAACAACAAAGTGATATATGTCCAATAAGAATCTGATATGTCCTCAGTTCATAGTTATCCTAGATTCCAAACTATTGGTGAAGAAGCCTTGTATTCACTTAAGAACTCAGAATCCTGACTTGAGATTTGTAAGCTACATACAATTTTGCTACTGAACCAGCAAAGGCAGAAATAATACATAACCATGAGAAAGTAATAACAAAGAAACATGTACAAATATTTCACCAAAAAAAAAGAAACATATACAAGCATTCTGAACAGCAAGCAATCCTTCACCCAAATTTTAGCCATAAATTACCATGATCAGCCAGCTGTTATTATTGATCTTCCGAGAAAATAAGCATAGTAAACAGTATAGTAGAAGGTTAAGGCATTAATTAATGAAAGAATTAGAAGGTGTACATGATTTTGGTTAGAAATGCTTCATCCTCCCTTAATTGCTAATTTCATTCTACACTAACCATTGAAGAAAACCATATAGAGATGCACGTAATTCACAGTCGCGAGGGATTACAACTACTTAGCATGCTATTTGTGTATAACACAGATGTCAAGTTGTTCCTCTTGATTTTTCTTCAATAACATTGCTAATTTATTTCAAATTTGTCATTAAATCACAGAATTCCCATTTTGATTATATTTTTGTTTCCTTACAGATACCTTTAAAAACTTCTGAAAACCAAACCAGGATAAGAATTCATCCTTCACAAGCAGATATATTTTATTAACACAAGTGCAAAACTCCACAACTTATTAAAAGGGAGTCTAAAATATAATGGACTGATGAACATACATTAACTGGCATCACTTTTTGAATTGTCGTCAACTGAGCTATTTAAATTAAACTGCCCAGTGCCAGCTTCCAGAAACCGGCTTAAATGTTTGTCCTCTAAGTGTTCCTGTAATGGAAAAGTACAAAGAACAACATGATCAATTTGAAAACTTCACAATAATGAAGACACAAGAAGCAAGTAAAGCAAATTACAGAAAGACAAGCTCTGTATTTCTGCCATTCAACGACACATTCTTCTTTGTCCCACTGACCCTTCAAGAATTTCTCAGAGTACCACCTACAAAGTACCACCATCACATTTAAGAGACAACTGACAACTTTTCTCCAAGTATAAATGAATGCCTGAAGTTTGATAAATATAAACATAAGCAATTTTAGGAGCCTGTCCGAGAAAAGGTTTTCTTTAGGAAAAGTGCAAAGTACAAATTTTCACAATCATTAAGAACAAACAGTTTTTCATCTCCTTGATAAGCCACCATATTCTACAGACATGAAAGAGTGAGGAGACCAAACCCGTTAAAACAATCTTGATAGGCGGTTCTGAGATGAGCGCAAGGAGAAGTGGAAGAAGGATTCCGTCTCTCTTTCCTAAAGCCCATTATAGTTTCCAAGTTGTAAATATGATCTTTACAGCGGAGAAGCTGAGACACACAGATACCACCAGCATACTGAGACGAAAGAAGCTTCTTTTTGCATTTGAATTCATGAAGTATAATGAAATTTTATTTCTTTGAATTGTCAACAAGAAGAATGATTTCGAATATTTCAACATGAACTGTAAATTCTACTAATAATAACCAGATTATCTACATCAAGTTTTCAAGACACTAACAATGAGAAGTTTTGGGCATACTGCATTTCTTCAAGAATTCAACTAACATATGCTGATAAGCTAACAAGCAATTCTTATCATCTAATTCCTCTTGAAACTAATTCTCTATTATCATATATCATCCTCAGATCAACAATGAATTTTAGCACCAAAAATGGCGGAAATAGGGTTAAGAACTGAACGCGGCAGCAACCTCAAATCCTATTTCCTTGTTCAGAAAAGCATTAGCAAAACCCTAAGCTAGCAGAAGTTTATACCTTTATAGTGCCGTTGTCGAAAACCTCAAAGCTTGTTTAGCAACTGATGGGTGTCACAGCATTCTTCCGAAAATCAATTTGAACTACAGCAGCCAAATTGCAGGGAGAGTATCGTGTATTTAGGGCCGGCTATAATCTTGGCTGTAGCTTGAGGGAAAAGAAGACAGATGAGGGGAGACAATTTTATTTTATTTTATTTATTTTAAAAAATAAACAAATCCGCATCTGGGTTTATTTGTTTTCGCAGATGAGAGTCGCAATTGCTGTTGTTCCAATTGCTGCCGGCGAAGCTCTTCTTCTTAGGGTTCGCCATCATCATCAAGTTGTAGAAGAGCCCGAAGTTTTTGAGGCCAAATAGCTCAGAGACTGTAGGAATAACCACTGCAAACTGCACCCCAAAACATGTACCAATACAAAAGGTTGCAGGATATAGGGTGCAGTCGACTCCGTTTCTTGTCGGCGGTTCAAGCGGAGGCAGCCGCACCGGCATGGTGTCTCCGTCGGCTCTGCTAAACCATGGGGAGGGAAGGTGATAACCTTCAGTTCAAATCCAAAGCTCCATATCATCAAAGGTTGGTGAATATTACTGCAAACAAGCTGTTTGTAAAAATGTCTCTTAGAGATTATTATCTTTTGTCTGTATTCACTTAGACCTGTCTTTAGTGGATTTGAATGTACCTTTATAATCCATTTTTAACCATTCTGTGACATGTGGACTTTGAAATGTCAAACTTGCTTGTCAAATCTCTAAGGCTGTTCTGTCACCCATGAGTGATTCAATAGCTTGTTGCTCTACTTGAATTCTTTTTCTACCAGAGTTATGTAATCTTGTACTCACATCATATATGTCATGCTGTTGTAGTTGCCTTTGTTCTTGTTTCCATATCCTTCCAATTGTTCTCCTTGACAGATTGAATTGTTGTGCAGTTGCGTTGATGGCGCCATATAGAAGCTTTCCCTCGTGTGATTTATGAAGCAGAGCATTCAAGATCTCCATTTTTCTCTGACTGCTGAGCTTAGTGGACAATGTCTCGGGATGCAACTGGTTCTCTGTTGGAGGCTCTGTTTCTGGTTGTTGATTTTGGCTTGGCTCGAAGTTCAGATCAAAAGGTATGGTACCTCCCATGTCCCCAAATGGCTCCTCTGACTTGGTCCCATTTTCTCCCATTTCTTCATCACTAAAGCTCTCATCATCCAGGAATGACACCTCATTTAAGTCAAAAGCTGAAGGCATCTCCACTGAGCAGTGATGCTCTGTTATTCTCTCTGTTATTCTCTCTATTTTTCGAAGTTGTAATGCTCTGGTTTTTGCTGTAATGGTGAGTTTAAGTGACAGTGAACAGGTTTTCATTATGTAATTTATGTTGTAATGCAGCCTTCTCATTGGTTTAGGGTTCAGGGGTAGTTTTGAAAATGTTTGGGCAAAAATTATGGTGATCCGTATGCTCTTAATACAGCCTTCTCATTGGTTGTTGAATTCTGATTGGTTAATGCATTATTTTATTATTATACATTCATCATTTCCAATGCACTATTGTCCTTTTTATTTGCCTTAATCCAAGATATATTTGTACAATGAGACTCATATTTTGGGATGAAGGGAGATTTGGGTGGTCGTGATAATAATCTTTACGGAAATATCCGTTTAGACAATGTGAACTTCCTAGTACAGGATTTGGTGGAACAAGATGACGGTCATGCCCTTTTCATTACAGTCAACCATTTCAGCTGCTTCACCCATCCTATCATCTCCAACATCTTCAAGCTCACCGGTGAACTCCATCTGGGCAAGCGACACACGACATTGGGGGTCTGGAGTAAAATTTTCTCCACATGTGACATGAAGTCCCCTCTCACGTTTGATTTGGGGGATGTTTGTTCGTGAGGAAAAGGAAGGGAAAGTGGGTGTATAGTGTAATCTAATCTGTCTAAAGGAGACTGATTTGGGCTGAGAAATTTTGGAGTTTTAATTCGGCCCATTTTAAACTGAAGTTCAAGAACTAGGAAAACATCTTTGAACATTGACCTGGGTTTGTGTATACGAACTTAAGCTGTTAGCTCATCTCTTAATTCAACAAGATAAACGCCCAACAAACAATTTTCCGGTCAATCGTGAGCACCACTGATCCGACGAGAAAATTATTGACGATATTCTGCCACTTTTTTTGTCTTCTTTAAAGAACTCGGGTACGCATCTGGATTCTGAAATTCGGGTGGTCCATAGTGTTTTCGGAAGATCCCCATAAGTATCTCTCAATAAACAATCTCGTCCTCTTTGTTAATCAACCAAAGTGACCGAGGGCATCTCCATCGAGGGCATCTCTCAATAAACAATCTCGTCCTTTTTGTTAAAGGTATGTGCTTCTGGGATCAGAAATAGGATTATGATTTCGACATTCAAATCAAATGACTCTGATACCAAATTGATAGGAATCTATCAAGACCAGTGGATTTCACACCAAGATGTGTGCTGGTAAACTACCCTTATGTTCTTATATTGAAGAGATTGAAATTCGCTTCCTTACGAACTGACTTGACTAACCCTTAAACATTGAAATAACTAAGTATGATGTAGCCACCCTGATCCACTAACCAACTGAACATACTAATGACTCCACTAACTAACTTACTTTGAGTATTAATTAAAGTGACCTGAAAAATAGGAGTTGAAATAACAACTAACAATAATAAGCTAGAATTCCCCTACATTGAACATAAATTTAGGCGGGGTCAAATCAAGAACAATGACAAACGTTTTAGCTAAAAAAACTTTATCATATATCAACCCACCTCAGTATGCATCCATTTTTCCAGTCATATGATATTTTGTAGAACATTCGGTCTTACGACATAGTTACTTTTTTAAATTCTTCCCCCCTCCTTCTTTTACACCAAAAAAATCATTCACTTCAAGGTAAGCCTATAACATACTTCTGAATAAGATTCACGGTTCTGGATTTATCAAGTATCCTCCCAAGTTTAAGAAACAAAAGTTATACATATTATAACACAAATTCACGGGTGCTTTTTTTTGAACAAGCAAATAATAAACGCTTATTCAAGATAAGTTCAACCTAAATCATCGAGGTAAATGATCTTAAAGAACTCTATAAACCTAAAAAGTCTAGAGTAAATGTTTAACATGCCATGTTAATATATAGTAGAAATCAAGCTATTAGCCTATCCCATTTTGTGTAATGTAAGATTGGAAATTTGAGATGATGAAGTCTTCAAAAGCCATGAAGTTTACAAATGTATTGCCTTTTCTGATGCAATGTGAAACCGAAACTAAATCATCACAGATTCTATATACAACTCGGGTGAATTAACAAATATCATTTGAATTAGTGTGTTACAAATGAAAGCAATCCATGTGTAACGCACAAGATGCAAAATTTCAAAATACACCCACTCATGGTAACGCATGAATTGTTTTTTTTTTAAAATATCATGCATAACGCACCAACATGGTTCATGCGTTACACATGAATTTTTATAAATTTTTTCCATAATCTTGTAAAGAATTTCAATATGCGCGCGTGCATATAAAATTCGTCCAAAACGGACATTGTTCTCCCCTTCAAAATCCCAAATAACAAAGAATATTTCTGCAAATATGCTTAAGTATAACGAATTTATACATTATAGTTATGGTTATATTTAAGTATCAAACTTATCATTAAAATGGAATAATTTTGTATCTTGATTAAATGTGACGAAATTGATGTTTATAAAAAATAGTTAACCATAATAGATTATCTTTCGTTGAGTTCGTATTGCTTAAATGAAATGAGTAGAATTTTGTATTACTTAAACGTAATGTTACTATACTATATAAGTAATAAAGTACATAAAACACTTAAACATAATGCATTACTATAATATATAAGTAGTATTCCATCATATTTATTCATAATGATGAGTATAAGTTTCATGTTTTTTGGCCTTTTATATAGTCAAACGATTTTCGTTTTGGATGAATTATATATGTATAGACTCATCATTAAATTCTCCATCATATTATGTAAGAAAGTTGAAAAAATAGTATGTTAAGTTTAACGTACACTTGTTGACGCTGAAAATTATATGTGATATATTTGTTTTTTGGCCTTTTGAAGAGGCAAACGATGTCCGTTTTAGACGTATTTTATATGCACGCGTTCGTATTAAAATTCTCTACAACATTACGAGAAACAAAATTAAAAAAAAACATGCTTAACTTATGAGAGTGGGCAATATTTGATAAGTTTGGGTGAGATGTATACAATAAGGGCCTAAATCATGGGTGCTTGATTGTCTTAGTGAAGATTGGTATATCATAAAACATATAAAATAAACCTATAGAGTTAGCAATTAAACCAAGTAGATGCAGAATTAAATTTAGATGCAGAATTGAAGTCTAGGTATTTTGATTTTTCCTCTTCCTCTTCCTCACCTTAGCCTCTTCCTGTTCAAAGCATTATGGTTTGGTTTAATGTCGATGTCGTTTTGGTTTCTCAATTTTGACGTTTGGGAGTCTATACGTCGTTCCTTTGCGATATACTCCGTAAGCCTTTCTACTCCAGCTTCCCTAGGGTTTCCCCCCCGTGAAATCATCTCCGTTTTCACTTCCCCACTCTCTCTTCCTCCATTTTCAGATCTCTCTCCTCTCGCTCATATTCTGCTCTCCGATTCCGATTAGATCCGCTATAAGTCCTCAAATCTCCTCATAATCGGCGTTCTTTAGCAGTCGAGAGGCCCGATCTGGTCCACCATGGCGGCCGCCAACGCCCCAATCGTCATGAAGGAAGCCCTAACGGTTAGATTTCTCTCTCGCCCTCTTTACCGCTGTTGACGAGTGTGTTTGGAATTTGATCTAACGGATTCGAGTGCATTTGATTGATCGGATTCGCTTAATTTTGTTGTATACTTTATCCGAATCTCGAGTATGTTCAAGGTTTCTAGATGTTTTACTTGTGCAACAACCTCTAGATGTTTTGCTTGCGCAAAGCCAGGCTTAAAAATGAGCAGATACTTTTCTTCGGGAATTTGAAGAAAGTGGGGATCCAGAAAGACATTTTCAAGCACTTTTAGCATTAGCAAGAGAGGGGGTTGAGAAAGGGAAGGTACGAGCTCAGACTGTTTAAGGAATTTAGTTAATATTGTCTTGGAATGAGTTTTTATTCTATGTAATTTGTGGTTGAAGGAAGGTTGTTGCCATTGGTGAATGTGGGCTCGACTATGACAGGCTTCAGTTTTGCCCAGCTGACATACAGAAAAAGTGAGTCTTAATCGTATGTGCATTCTTGTGTGAAGTGAAATTGTATTTTGCTTTCGGCTCATCATTGTTCTTCTTTAATTCTATGAATTTTTTAGATGTAATTCTCTCTTTCTCTTCACGTTCTGAGTTCATGTCTTAGTCTAGGGCTCTTCATGGCTTAGGTTAGTGTGAATGGATGTGTGTCTATACTTCACTATGAGTCTTTGGTGCTATATCAAATGTTGTCAATTGTTTTTTTGTGTTGGTGTAGTTTTGTCCTAGAATTGCAAAAACTTTGAAGTAGCACCACTTTATTCTATATGTTCAACGAAATTTATTGAGTTTTATTATCTGAGTTGTTTGATTTCACAGTCATTTCCAGGTTTGATAGTGTTGTTGTTCTCCTCGCATGCTTAATTAAGTGCAGGACTGGCAGCAGTACATTTAGTGCATGTGGGGGTGATGGATTTGTTGGTGGTGTGGAAGGATTTCTATGGATGTCTTTAGTTGGCATGACGACACTTTAGTCTTTGTTCATGGTGAGTAGAACACATCTCTCATTTGTTGGTTATTAGTAAAAAACAAGACTTGACTGGGAGAAACTCATGACAAAGAGAAACACCATCAGTTTGTACACCATACGCTGACAGCATAGTCTGTAGCTTCTGTTGCAGGAAATCCACCAATTTCTGCATATTCTGTCTGGAGGACAGAAGTTCATCAGATTCAGAGCTCATCTTCTTCAGCTCATCCTGTAACAGGGAAATTTTATTTACATGTTTATCATTTTCTGCATTGGCCTCATCTAATGAGTTTCTTAATGCAGTCTTTTCGGCATCACAAGCTTCATAACGGCTTTTGTAAATCCCATATTCTGTCACTAAAGCTTCACATTCTATGATTTTCTCAGCCAGATCATGGTTTTCATCAGAAAGACGTCTCAGATCTGCTTCCAGAGCTTGATTATGCAAAGCCAAATCATTTTCCCTGGAAATATAGTAAGTTTTCTCTTTACACAAAGCATTAATATCATCCTCAGAAGCACGCAGTTTCAGGGTCAGATATTCGTTGGACTTCATCGAAATCTCTAATTGTTCCATAAGTTCGCTCATTCTGCAATTCTGGAGTGTAGTACCAACAATTGCTTCTTGTAAGGCTTCTTGCAGAGATCTGGCAAAAACATCCAGATATATATTTGTCAGACTAATTTCATTTACCTCTTGCTCAATCTTTTCTAGTTCAATTTCATGTCAAGATTCCTTTCAGGAAGTGATCTACTATCTACTGCAAAGAAAATGGCATTGGGTCAATCGGTTTATGGACCTCTTATGACCATTATATTCTTCAAAATGAATGCAGCGCTACAAGGTATGTAATCCTGGAACTCATCATCTTTGGTTCACTTTGATAGTAATCTATCAGCCATGTCAGCTACTGTAATTATTGTATTCTCTCGGTATCATTTGGAATCATGCCTTAGAATTATTGTGCAAGCAATTACTCTTTTTGTCATTCGATCAGTAAGTTATGGATTTTAATCCTTTGTATTGCTTGTAGTTGGTGTGGCAAGGGCTTGGACTTGGAGGTGGTACTCCTTTGGGAGAATGGAACAAGTACATTCATTCATATCGACCATGAAAGTATAGCATAAAAACCTTGGTCGTTATTTTTCCCCTGGTCTCCTCAACGAATAGTCTCTTCTTTTCTCCTTATTAAAACAGTTAAGTTAAGAGCCTTGTATTGATCTTCTCTTGCATCCATGCCTTATTTGTATTGCTCAACATAGTGGCCAATTGTTTGTTTGTAATTACTAAACCAGGGACAACGATAGTAAGAAGGTTCTGTTTGGGATAGGAGGTGGACACTATGTGCCTCGACACATGGACATAATATGGTAAGAGTTTACCTACATTCTTGAATTGCAGTATGAATAAATTTAATGTGAACCTTCTTTTGCTCCTTCTGTTTCTCCATTCTAAAATGCTCATCTTTGTCTGTAATGACTAAACATGCATAGATTTCAGGAGTTTCTCTTTATGCTATATATTTCATATTACTCTTAGATGAAGGACACTTGTACCTAAATGAGTAATCTGTCATCACTTTCTTTTTTTAAGCTTACACCACTATTGGTTACAGGAAAAATAACATTTGGGTAGGCCATCTGGTGTCTGGGTATGCATTACCAATGGATGACCCGGGTTCATCAAAAACCACATCCAGCGCAGAAGATATTGGTGGAACATGGAAGCAATCAATTACAATTGCATACGAGGCCACAAAAGCATCTTTTCCTGGAGGTGAAATCATGGCTCATCTTGATCAAAAGTAAGCATAGTTTCTACCACACATCTGAATATCATTTAGCCACTTAGCTAATGTCACTTAGCTTTCATAAATAGTTTTCAGAGAATTTTAGAGAGTTTCTCAATGCATTTGCAATCTTTTGGTTTTTGGATTTAGGAGTTTTAAAAGTTGGCAGTAGAAAGCAATCAACGTGTACTTGAATGAGCAAAACATCAAAATTGACAAGCCAACAGACTTCAACTAATCTCGGGTAAACATCCAAGCGAAGCTCCCATGAGAGCTTAACTATCATGATGTAAAACCCTCAATTCGGTTGTTTGGGGTTATGGACTTATGGTCATGTTTTCATTGATTAGGTAATAATGATCTAGCTCGATATAATTCCTGACAACACCTTTTATGCATATATAATAATAATAATACAGGTAGTGACCCTAATTAAGATGTCACTTTTATCGTTATTACGTTGTAATTATGTATATATAATCATATGGTTAGAGCTTCATTATGAAAACATTAACACATGGCCTTTCCTATCATTCTCATATCACGTAGTCTACTTACGTAACATATATTTGTGTGCGGATCACATTCTCCCTCTGCCTAAAAACATGAAAGCCAACCGGGATGTGAACCGAGCATTGTGCGGTGGTGGTGGTAGAGGCCGTGGAAGGGGTAGACAGTCTAGAAGCTGAATGCTGATTTCAGTGCTTGGATTGGAAACTAAGATTATTGACATTAGCACTTACTCTTCAGTGTTGGGAGTGTGTACCTACTAATGTTTGTCGATTATTGATGCATGTGTATAAATATTGGCTTACATTGTTTCAGTAATTGGTTCACACCGGAAAAGAGCCAATACTTATCCACTGTATAATGTCAAAATTATTTGCATTTACTATGGAATGCTAATCCGGGCTTTTTTTAAAAATAAACATACATTAGATATTGAGATGAGACATAAAGTAGGGCATCTTTTCCAGCTCCAAGAATCAATCTTTATGTAGTATTTGTCGTTAAGGTGTGCACAATTGTGAATTTTAAAACACCCTAAATCCATTTTTTCCACAAGAGCCCTGATTTCTATCTTTATGACCTACAGAAAGCCAGCTCAGATGCACCACAAACCAGAATTCTGGGGCCAATTTGAACTCAAAAGTTGTTAAACTAGTTGTAAATTGGTGGATTCGGCTTGAGTGGGACAGCTGAATTTTTTATAGTCCTTATCACAGTGTGAACGCACAGATTCTCCTCCAACAGCTCAACCTAACAAAGTTTTTTTTTTTTTTTTTTGGGTAAAACCTAAAGCTTATACTCAAAAGGAATTGACAAAATCTTCTCATTTTCTTCCAGTATATAGAAACAAATATAGATATGTGACATCTTATTTTATTCGTTTCAGTTTTAGCAATATAGAAAAGATATAAATTTTTATCATCGTATATTTAGAGATATTAACGTTACAAAACCTGTTCAAATATGTCAAAAACAGATGTCCCTTATATAATGGACGGAGGGAGTAATTAACATGGAAAGGTCAAACTGACTTTTATCAGTGTCTATTAGATAGCACAACATAAGCTAGTTTATTTTTTCAAAATGATTGAAACCGCAAAAGCAAGACAAATTTTACTTTACCGAACAGATAGTATATCAACCAGAAAAACGAAAACAATAACCCAGTGAGCTGATCCTTCACGGATTAATATCTGAAGGATCGGAATGAATTCATCTGTAAAATAAATATATGCAATATAAGTTGTGTAAAGCTACTCATATAATGCAAATTCGGTTGGGAAAGAAAAACAAAATACTACAAAAATGACCATTCCACCAAAAAATCAGTAGCTTTTATTTCATGTTAAACCATGTTCACATATATAAAATTCAAGAGCCTCGAGGTAATGACCATTCCGCCAAATGTTTTTGATTCAAGTTCTTATGTAAGAATCGACATTTTTGCAGGCACTATTCATGCAATTCTTCATCAGTTTGTGTTTTTCAGGAAACACATTCTGCTTCCTTCCAAACAAGAAACTACTATGTAGTACTATTATATTAATTAAACAACAAAGCTAATAAGATATAAAAGCCCAACAAAAACTTAATCAATCACAAGAAGCCGGTTCCTGCAAGACCATGATGCAACAGATAATGAGCAATCGAATCCCTCGCTTTCATCGAGCTTGTCGATCTCAACGGAACCTCAGGGCTCATCTCATCATCAACAAGATCAAACTCCCACTCGGGTTCGAATCCCTCCTTGTTCAGCTCACATATATTATGCAACACACAACAAGCACCAAGCACTACAGGCAAATCCTGAAGCTTAACCTCAGTCCTCTTCTGCAAACAACACCATCTCCCTTTCAATCTTGCAAATGCATCCTTTGAAATTTTCTGAACCTCTCCAATCTTCTCATTGAAAGCATGCTGAGTCCATGTCAGATTCTGCTGAGTATAAGGCACCAAAACCCAGTCTGTTAACGGGTAACCGGGGCCGCCCACGACCCAAACGCCTCTCAACAGTCCCTGATTTGCCCTTTGGCATAAAGCTGATTTATCAAGAACTTGATCATCAAGCATTGAACCGGGCCAACCGATGCAGACATCAGTAAACATCAAGTTAGGGCTCACAACTCCCTGGACTGTGATTGTGTATGAGGTTTTATGATTCCTTTCTGTAAGCCTTTTGTTGAAATAAGCTGCCATGCTTATTTTTGGAGCTATGATTGGTATGTGAGTTGTGTACATTGAGCCTACGACATTCGGAATCCCCGAAATCGACTCGAATTCCTCCTTTGTGTTCTTGGTTGAATCCTCATCTGGCCATTGCAAGTATTTGGGCATTAGGACTGTTCTGATTGCTGAGCACACATCAAGAACAATCTTATGGCAAGTTGAAATCCCTAATCCGAATCTCTTTGAGACTAATCTAAGAGGCTCTCCCGTTGCAAGTCTCCATATGCAAACAGCTACTCGCTGTTTAACAGGGATTGCTGCTCTTAACATAGTGTCTTCCTTAGCAACGAATGAGTTGAGTTCATCGCAGATTAACTCGAAAGTTGATTTCCCCATTCTGAAGCATTTCCTGAAATCTTCCTCCGGGAAATTAGGGCTGCTGCACTCATCCCACCAGGCGGTTGATCTGTTCTTCACCCATAATCTGCGGTGTTGACCGCCGGATTCCGCTGAATTGGGCGTTAATTCGCATGAATCTCGTGACCTCTTGGTCTTCTTCTTCTTCTTCTTCGTGGGTGTCGATTCACATGAGTATTCATCTTGAGGTGTGAAGATCTGTTGCGTACCTTTTTCAGATCCCTGCTTTTCCACTTTCGGATTCGATTCCGCGAAAGCTGGATTGCTTTTATTGCTGGTCTTCCTCCTCCTCTTGTTGGCGGTGCTGTTGATTTCTTGATCTCCGTTTTTGTCCATGGGATCTAGACTAAGATAAATTAAGCAAACCAGTGAGATTTATGGATGAGGATAGATTGATTGGTAGCAGATTAGGAGTAGTGGTAGATGAAGGAGAAGGACGAAAGAGGCGGAAATAATTGGAGTGCGTCTTATATGTTCGACGAAATGCGTGAACGAAGTGTGAACACGGAGAAGAAAAGAAGCCTGTGTCATGAAATGGACATGTGAGGATATTGTTTGCTGCTCATGACAGCCAAATTTTGTGGGGCCCGCTTGACTTTTCACAAAAGTGTGAACGCGGGTCTGACGGAGTGAGCTACGTTTTTCGAGACGGTGACTTTTTACGATAATTGAAACTAGCTTTATTCTCATACAGGATTCGGAATTTTTAAGATAATTTTTATAACTATTTATATAATTTATAAAACTATAAAAATAAAATTAATATAAAAAAATATATATATTATATAATTATATTTGTTTTAAGTGATTTTTAAATCAATATTATGTAAATACAATTAATTTCAATTGATTTATAATTTTTTATATTGATATGTATTTAAATAAGGAAATGATATCAATGGATTTATGAGTGATCTTTGTATATACTATTTTAATTTATTTGTGTTTAAATAAGAAAATGATATCAATAGAATTACGTTAATTATCTTTAAACATATATATTTAATATTTTATTTTTGAAAAAAATGACAAGTATCAAATAATGACGTGACATAGCTTATTGATGAATATAGAATTTTGCTTTAGTAATTATATATAGATTTCGGATTTTTTTTGGTTTTTAATTAGACATGGCCGATAATCCAACTAAGGCTCCGTCCAATTGAAATTTTTTGCAAATCATGAAGCTTAATTTTTTTTATTTCATCTCCAATATAAATGGAGCTTAATCAACTTAACATAAATTAAAATATTAATTTGTTAATGTTACATAAATTAAAATATTAATTTGTTAATGTTACACCTCCAATATAAATGGAGCTTAATCAACTTAAAGTAATATTTAATCCTTTACTATCTTTTATCAATTAAATATTTAAATAAATTATTATATTTTTTCATAATTTTTATCATTATTATTACAAATTCTGCTAGAAATACCAAACATTCAAGTAGCTTTTTAAACCGCAATTTTCAACTGGCATTCCCGTATAGATGATCTTCAGCGTGCATATATGCCTCGATTCGCGTGCATATAGCCATTGTCAATAATTAACACAAATTCGTCTTACATCCTCTGTAGTATATATAATGAGGACAAGACCACGTTTGTGCTGGATGTGAAATTGCTAGTATTATTTAATTAGTTAGCAATTAAACTAATCTCAATTGTCTGCAGACGTGTAGCAATACAGATTCCGATCATCCTCCTCCATGAACAAATCCGAATTCAATGTACAGTTTGACTTTGTAATCCAGAACTCATTCTCTGATCTTAAAACCTACTTAATTTATTGTTTATATCGTTCCCATTTTTCTACAACCGCCCCCCACAAATGTGAGTGCATATCAAAAATCAATTTATCTCAAATTCAGCTACTCTAACGACAACACATTTGAGTCAGTGCTCGTTTGGTTGAACGTAAGAATTGTAATTCATGTGAATTGAATTCGTGGGAACTGAATTAAGGTGATTTGTAATATAGGAGATTTAAAAAAAAATGTGTTTGGTTAAAATTTGCAATATATAGATCAAAATGAGGGAATTTAATATTGCATGTGTTAAAAATGGGAAAAAGTAAATTACCTAGGGAGACTAAGTGCTTGTTTGGTTGGAGGCTAAAATCTCAGAAATTCAAAATATGCAGGAAATGAAAATGAATATCTGTGTTTGGTTGGAAAAAAATTCTGTGAAAATCATGGGATTTCGATTTCCTGGGATTTTCAATTCCTCCATTATGTGGGAATTGATCTTATCTAGTCCCCATAGCCCCTAGGTAATTCACTTTCCCTCATTTTTTCACATGAAATCTTAAATTCCCCCATTTTGATCTACCTTTTGCAAATTTTAACCAAACACATTTTCTCAAAATCTCCTATATTAAAGAGGATGTAAGACGAATTTGTGTTAATTATTGGCAATGGCTATATGCACGCGAATCGAGGCATATATGCACGCGATTCTGTGCGCGCAACTTATGCGCACGCATCTGTGCATACGTGTTTTACGGGGTATTACGGGTACTTTTCGTAAATTTTCAGAGTCTGTAACAACTTGTGCGCCTAACTACTGCGCACAGGTTGAGAATCTGTGCGCCGTGTTTCTGCGCACTGTTCAAACATAGTAGCCGTTGAAATTTTTGAAAAAAGTAGCCGTTAAATGTAAAACTGTGCGCTTAGGTTCTGCGCACAGGTGCTTTAGGGTTTGGGTTTGTGCGCGGATGGTTAGAGCACGGGTCTTTACAGTTTCATTTGGACCACAACGGTCATAAATGTGCTTATATAAAGCCATAATCTCTTCGTTTCCAACAAATTCATTCAAAACCTCTTCGTTTTCCAACAAATTCATTCAAAATGTCTCGTCGTAATCAAAACTCTCGTATGTTAGAGTTGATTAATCAAAGTTGTGAAGATAGTGATGAAGCACACGATTGGGATAGCGAATCACAAGAAGAGGAAGACGACCCGAACGACGACGAATGGTTGGATGGTTTCTTAGAAGACGAAGAGTTCGGCGACTGGGATCCGAGTGGTGAATTTGTGGTTAGTATAATATGTTATAATTTGAAACATATGGTAGCGTAATTAGTTTCATATGCTAGCCTAATTAGTTTCATATGATAGCCTAATTAGTTTCATATGATATCCTAATTAGTTTAAAGTAATGATTCGTATTTTGCCTTCTTATTTTGGTAGTAGTGTAATTGTCGCTCTACAATTACGTATAGGGGAAAGATTATTCGGATTATTTTAGAAGCGCACAATATTGGGATACTCCGCAAGAATTGTATGAGTGGGCGAGAGATAGAGGAAAGGAGTTAGTGATAGCTTTGGTAACGTGTAATTCAAGTCCGTACCAAATAAGTATTGTGTGCGATAGATTTGGAAAACCAAGATCTGGGAGGCCAAAGGTGAACAAAGAGAATCCAGAGTTGGCTGTTCCTAGGCTTAGAAAGTCGAAGTCGAAGAAGTGTGAGTGTAGATTTCAGCTACTGGCAGTGCGAAAGAAAAACATTCCCGGGGTCGCAGGAGAAAAATGGATTTTAGGTGTGATAGAAGGTCGGCATAACCATGTGCTACTTGCTAGTTTTCATGGGAATGCATTCATGGGTCGAATGACGGAGGAGCAAGAGCTTTGTGCTAGGCGGTGGGGAGATGGAACTGGACGCAAGACGCCAAAAGAAATTATCTCTAAATTGAGGGAGAAGTACCCTGGTAATGTTACTTCAAGGAGACAAGTTGCAAACTTTTTGCAGAAGGTGAATTACGAAGATCGCGGAGAGCTAAACGTGACACAGTGGTCGCTTAAGTTTTTGCGAGACCGCGACTACGTAGTTCACCCACATAGAGACACGAAAAAAGGAGAGGTTGCAATATTATTCTTTGCTAACCAAGAGTCGTTGCGTTTGTTGAAGAAGTACCCGTACGTGGTAATTATCGATGCGACGTACAAGACAAACAAGTAAGTCTCTACAATACCTTGGTCGATATTTAGTTCGGATAATGATATATGTTCTGTAGTGATATATGTTAATGTTTCAATAGATATGAAATGCCGCTCGTAGAGATCGTTGGATTCACTAGTACACACAAGACGTTCAACATCGCGTATGCATTCACTAAAGCGGAAATGATTTATCATTACACATGGATAATGATTCAATTGAAGTCATTATTCATAGATTTGGGAGTGATGCCAACGGCTATAATGACAGATTGCGAAGACGCGCTGATAAAAGGGATAAAGACTGTTTTCGGGAGCGAAGTTCAACATCTGTTGTGTTGGGTGCATATCAAACACAACATTGAGGCACATGCTTCGACCATCCTAAAGAGACAAATTAAAGTGGAAGCCTTTGCAGGACAATGTTGGGGACTATTTTGCTCAGCTACTGAAGAGACCTATGAACTGCGGCTCGAACAGTTGATGAGATCTTGGAAGAGCGGCCTTGTGGGATACGTCGAGAGAACATGGCTTAATCCTCACAAGACAAGTATAGTGAGGGCTTGGACAGATCATAAGCTTCATTTCCTTACGAGGACTTCAAACAGGTAAATATTGATATTTTTTAGTTAAAGACGATTATATCATAACGGCGTACTTTCTGAACTTACCAACTTAACTGTTTTTTAGAGTTGAAGG
Organism: Oxyria digyna; assembly: GCA_029168935.1. Classification (NCBI taxonomy): domain Eukaryota; kingdom Viridiplantae; phylum Streptophyta; class Magnoliopsida; order Caryophyllales; family Polygonaceae; genus Oxyria; species Oxyria digyna. The sequence continues at coordinate 4,270,045 of JAPVLV010000017.1, forward strand.
GATGCACAAGGTTTTGAAAGATATTATTGGTTCCAGCAGAGGGGGCTTTAACAGAGTGATCGTACGGATCCATCATTCAGTACTCCTTCAGATTGATTCAATTAGGGCGAGCATGAACATGTCTCTCTCCAAACGACCAACTGATTTTGATGATCCAAACATGCATCCGCTTGGAAGGGCTATTTTTTCCCGACTATTCTACAAAGTGTCAGACAGGTGTTTTGATCATTTGTTGGCTACTTATGAGATCATGTTGACGGGGAAATTTCCTGAACAATGCACCGACCATTGGGTGAGGAACTGTCTTGGGTTGCCGTGCGTCCATCAAATTGCACACGCTATCATTTCAAACACACCCCTGATTGAGGATGACATTCACCCGTTCTGGAGGGATTTGCATTGGGATGACACTCCTGAAATAGAAGACGACCCAAATCTGAAGGTCCGAATGAACATTATAGAGTTGCGACTCCATGAAATGTTCACCAAGTTGGAACTTGGAACCTTGAAGAAAAGCACGGCATACCAGCTAGGTGAGTTGTATCAGGACTTGGAGCATCCTGAACTAACTACCTTGAAAGAACCGACAAATGTGAGAAGAAAAGGCAGGCCAAAGGGTGCAAAGAACAAGGATAAGGAGGAGGTTGACAGTGAAAATGACAAGGAGGATGACATAAAACAAGAAGATATGGAGCAGTATGAGATGGAGGAGGCAAAGCAGAAATCAAAAGGAAAGAAGAGTACAGGAGCAAGACGGCCAGGTCGTCCTAAAAAGGAGGAGGATGACAGTGAAAATGACAAGGAGGAATCGAGAGAGAAGAGTTATTTTGAGCACAAACAAGAAGAGCTGGAGAAGTATGAGAAGGAGGAGGCAAAGCATAAATCAAAAGGAAAGAAGAAGGCAAACAATACAGGAGCAAAACGACCAGGTCGTCCTAGAGAGCAAACAACGACATCACTTCCCGTGGTCATTGAGGCTGAGGAGTTGCATTCTCAACCCATGCCCGACCTATCACAGCCTGAAGGATCAAACTACACTGACTTCGATCAGTGCCCTGAAGAACTTGGTGTTCCTCTCATTCATACGGGGGTTGACTTCGGCATTGACAATTTGGATGATTTTTGGCTTCCATACATCACAGATGTTAGACAGGTACGTTCTGACGGACATTGTGGTTATAGGTCGATGGCCTTACTTCTGGGAAGAAAAGAACAAGAGTACGGAAACATTCGGCGTGAGCTGGTAACGGAGCTGCTTCAGAACCGAGAATTGTACGAGCCTATTCATCGTCGTCTTCGTCCGGGTACTTGGGAGGATCTTATTCTCCAAGTTATACATAAAACATCAATCGTACATAAAACATCCATCAAACAAAAACAGAAGTCGAGCGTCTAGTCCCGAGTCTCCTGAGTATAAGGCGGAGCATCCTCCCGAGGCACATCACCCTGAGTCATATCATCCTGGTGCGCATCCTCCTGAGTGCCACATCCACTCCCCTGGCCTATCTCATTAACAGAATCTCTGAAAACAGGAGGTGGTGGTGCCATCCGCGATGCACGTGGGGGAGATGGTGCCAAAGGTGCCTGAGGTGCCTCTAAGATTGCAAGCCAACCACGAATCACATTTTCAGTGGCCCAAGGTCGATCCGAGATAGGGGTGTCTAGAAAAGAGTGCATCATGGCTTGAAGGATCTGACAACGCTGCAAACAAAACGTAAATTTAATCGTTAGTTAAGGTATAAAGCTATGTTTTGTACAAACTTTATAAAATTTTACATACCGCTAATGCATCGATAGGCACCGGGGTATATCCATAGCGAGGCGGGCGATCATGTCTCTCAGAGGATGGATCGACGACGGGATGTGAGAACTCGTCCAGCCAATCCATATAGTCATCAGACATCTTCCATGTTGGCTCTGCAACCGGCCCATCCAGATCGATCAGAGGCCTCGGCTCTGCGTCCCATGCAAGAAGAAGCTCAGGTGCATAAACGACGTCATACCTCGTGCAACCCATGGGCCGATGAAATGACAACGGCTGAATGGGTGGGTCGGGAACGGGCTGAGCCCGCCCAAACTGCTGCAGGACTCTCCTAGGGTTGTAGGCCTCATGAAATTTCCATATGCTCAATACGCCCTCAAATCTCGAAGGAGAAACCTCTGGTGAGTTGAAGTCCAAATCTCTCCATGGCTGCCAGTTAACCTGAAACAAATAACAAGCCAAATTAGACACGTATTGCGGTAATGAAATAAAAAATATAAGAAATTAAATCCAAACCTGCTCATATCTCATGTTGTCGAGCATGCGACGGATGGCAACCAAACGCCCAGTATCCGAGCTAAGTGGTGTATACAATCCTACAGCAGCATCTCCATGGGCGAATGCAGGGTTCGTGACAAAGTGATCACGAAAATGAGGAAAGTATGCCCAGATCCAGCACTACATATAAACAATTACAGATTATTAGTAAAACTACGTGAATAGTTAAGAGTTATTCACCAAGACGTTAAAGACAAGATCTTACCCTCAGAAGAATCCCACATGAACCAATGGTTGCCGTCTCGACTCTAGATGCAGACCCTAAATTGCGATACACTAACGCAAGTATGCCGGCTCCCCATGCAATGTCCCCTGTACGATCATGGTTGAGAACAAGCGCCGCGTACTGGACCTTGACACCCTTTGTCGACCTGTCCACCAAGACAGTCGAGCCCAGAAGCAAAAGGAGATACAGAGTGGCAATGTGACTCTCATTCCTGACTGGCGCATCAAACAAAACTTCCAACCGAGCATTGAGGGCACCGAAATGAATGCCACCTGAGCTATAACATGCCTTCATGTCATCAGCCTCCTGACCCATAGCGTCCGCAAGCGCCGCATAGATCTGGTCATCTGTCATAGGTGAATTGCAGCTACGACCATGTATACGGACTCTGAGGATCTGCATCACGTCATGTAGGCAGATGGTCATCTCAGCAAATGGCATGTGGAAAGTGTTGGTCTCTGGATGCCACCTCTCCACAAAAGCAGAAATCAATGCAGCATCGATCTGAGACGCTATGCCCACTCGGCGCAGCTCTGTCAGCCCAGAACGCTCAGCAAGCCTGAACCATGTACCCTCCTCAGCTGAAATATGATGCTCGTAATCATGCACCTGTGCAGATCTGTACATCACCCTCAGGAGCTTCCTAGCCTAAATAAGTACAGGAAAAAATTTGCGTCCGGTTAGTAAATATGAAACGTATAACTTATTATAAGCATTCAGATCAATGTTATTGAACATACCGGATCTAACGGAGCCGCCTCAGCCTCGGCCTCATCCCCGTCCCCATCCTCTGGCTCATCCTCTGGCTGAATATCTCCTACTCGTCGTCTCTGCCTGGGACGACGACCACCTCTAACTGGAGCCGCAACCTCCTCACCAACAACCTCCTCAACTGCAGCCCCCTCAGCGACTCCCTCAGCAACAACACCCTCACCACCAACTCCCTCAGCGCCCTCCTGACCTCTCCCTCTCCCTCTCCCTCTACCTCTCCCTCTCCCTCTCCCACCACCTCGGCCTCTGCCTACAGCACCCTCACCACCACCTCGGCCTCTGCCTCGGCCTACAGCTTCCCCCGCACGGGCACGCTTCCTAACCTGCACCGGGGGCACCAATGGTACATCGGGAGCGGGCCCTGGAAGAGGACCACGCGACCATATCCATCTCGCTATATGCGTCTCATAAGAACACAATAGGTGAGGCGCACGTGGACGACAAATGTCCTGCATCGAGTCCCCGAGCCAAGGAAAATAGGTCGCTACGGCATGGTCATCGTCGTCTAAATCTCCCGACACTGGCTCTGAAGATGCGACTGGCTCTGCAGATGCGACCGTAGGAGGAGAAGATGTGGACGTTTCTGCATCTGTCACTGTAGGTAAATCCTGCTCTGTATGCTCTGAACTGCGAGGTAAAGCATCCTGAAACAGAGGTGCGCCCTGGATATCATAGTCATCCGTGGTCACCTGCGCCTGTACTGGTGTGGGCTCGATAGGGTCGAACGCAGTAACATATCGACCAGGATAATCTACGTCGTCATGGAAATCTCCTCTCTGTCCATCCATCTCCATGTGCGAACCATCTATCTCCTGCTGCTGCAGCTGTGCCTCCTCGTACTCATTCCCTGGCTCACGGCGCTCAGGTGATCCGGTGCCGAAAAATCGTTCGAGGGCCTCGAACGATAATCGCACACCGGCTGCCACATCATGTCGACGTGGAAGCCGTTCCGCTACTGGTGCGGGCATCGTGTTGCCCGTCTGATCCATGACGGCTTGTATAGTCTACATGTTTTTACATTTTTAGTATGACTAATTCATACTAAAATATTCGGAAATAATTTGCAACTTCGTAATCAAATTCGAGTCTTTATATCTACGAAAACTAAATTTTTTAATAGAAATTGTTAGAAATTTAACAATTAAGTCATAACTAGTTATGACTGTTAAGTTTCTAATATTTAATTCATAATTACTAAAAAATAAACATCTCAACTAATACGAAATAATAATCACTACTATTACTAAAAAATTACAATTAATACGAATTCATAATAATTCGATTAGGCATTCGATTAATGCATAATAATCTGAAACTTAATCGTAATTATAAAAAATTACGATTAATAAGAATTCTAATATTTAATTCATAAAAAACTGAAATTTAATCGTAATTATGAAAAATTACGATTAAATTACAATTAATACGAATTCTAATATTTAATTCATAAAAAACTGAAATTTAAACGTAATTATGAAAAATTACGATTAAATTACAATTAAGATACGAATTCTAATATTTAATTCATAAAAAACTTAAATTTAATCGTAATTATTACAAAAAAAATTACGAATAAATTTCCAAAATTAAATACGATAAATATTTGAAAAAAGCGGGTTTAGAAATTTTATACCGAATAAAGATCGTGCGGTGTCTCCGGAACCCGAGTCGCCGGAATAGTCGTCGGAGGAGCATTTGCCGCTGCCAACGCCGCTCGAGTCGCATACCGCCGGCCGCCTCCATCCACCAACGCTTCATCGTCGGACAAGGTCGCCGGAGGTGGCTCTGTTGGGACGGAAGTCGCCGGAGGTGTTGGGATTGGGACGAAAGTGGTGTGGTCGGGACCGGAAGAATGAGGGGGTTCAGAATCCATTGACGGAATTGTGTTTAGACGAGGGAAACGCTCGGAAATGGAAAAAATGTCGTCGGAGCCGTCGGGTTACTGTGCGCAGAAAAGAAGAGAAAGGAGGAAGAAGAAGAAGCTGCGGCGCAGGGTTTAATAGACCCTGTGCGCAGTTCTTCTGCGCACTAATATGTGCGCACAAGTTCAGCGCACACATTCGGGAATCCGAAACGTCGTGCGCTGAACTTTTGCGCATTATATCTTCTGTGCGCTTTTTTAATGCGCACACATTTGACAGACATCGTCAGAATTTTCACATTTATCCCGAAAATACCCTTGTGCGCAAGAAAACTGCGCACCAACCTATGCGCATAACATCTGCGCACCAAATCGCGTGCATATAGAGAAAAAGTCGCGTGCATATAGGCGTTTCGTAATTATTTGATTTCATCAAAATCTCCACCTGCACAATTTTGCCTCTAGCACGCCTATAGAATCCAAATCACATTTTAACTCGTATGAAATGTATCTATCGTCTGCTCACGTAGTGAATAGTGATGAACGAAGATATATTACCATATAAATACAAAGTTTCTATTTAGCAATAATTAGTTTTCCTCTTTAACGTAGATATAGATTCGCCACGCATCAAGCAACCAAGAGATCGCCACGAACCAAGAAACTGAGTCGCCCCAAACTAAATTTTCCAAGAGGTTCATCACGAACCAAACCACCTGATCCATCACGAATCATTTTTAAAAAAAAGGGTTATTTCTCATTATTATATTAGAATATTTCAATACGAGTCTGTATATATAAAATTCGTCCAAAACAGACGTTAGTCGAATTTGTCAAATTAAGAGTTAGGGGATGATAAATTGCACAAATCATTAGCCAATTTGTTTGAAAAGGAATCGAATTTGATTAAGGGATGAGAAATCGAATTCTACGAAGAACCCTAGTCCACAAATCGAAATTGAGCAGGTAAGGTTACCTGATAATTTGTGTAATTAGTTTAGAAAAAGAAGGGCAAAATCATAATTTCTATGTTCGGATGAAAATGTTAACAGAAGTTAGTCGAGGGTGAGACTTTATATTAAAAAGTGAAATAGTGAATGGTTTTAAATCAATCGTAATATAATAGATGATTCAATACAAATTGGCTCAAATAAAAGATTATTATACACAAAAACCTCTATAAGATAAGGTGAGAAATGTTAATGACGCACATAATACATGTAAACATTCCAATTCCAAATTTCCAATGATACAAAATATAGGTAGTGTGTGTATACTTCTAATACTGCGTATATACGTTATGGTGTATGTGTATAAGAGTATCATATGTTATCAATTTTAAGTTATTATCCTTACCAAATCTTTCAAATAGAGTTTAATAAATTTTTATGTAGCGCTCTTTTTGAATTTTTTTTCCCAACGTGTTCATCAAGAATGGTGTCCTAAGCTAGCATGATCCAGACTAACAAAGTTGCCATCATTGCCAAGAAAAGGGCGGGGACATTTTCCTTAACCACTTAGATTTTGTTTTATTACTTCTGGACTTTAGTGTTTTTCCCTTCACAAATCACAATCCAAATGTATCCCATAAGTCTTGTACAAATCTTTAGAAATAGACTTGAACCAAAGATACAGGTTAGTTTGTATTTTATAAGATTAGTAGGAAAACAAATACGCTAAAGTTGACTATTAAGGCATGATGGATTCTTTGATTTTCATATTAATGTGAATGCGAAACAATGAATCTTTTTTCAATATGTTTTTTTCATCATCCTCGATCCCATTTCACAACACTCTTCTCCTTCATCTATTTTTTAATGAATGAACTCCAATGTAAACCAGTTTTCATTACTTGTATACTTTGGAGTGTGAACATACGCTACTATAAAAAAACAAAGTACTTCATCCCTCCCTTTACTTCCTTCTTGTTTCACTCGGACACGTATGACGATGTGCGTTTTATTTTATCAATATCTCTAATTATAAATTAGTAAAAAATAAAAAATTTAAATATTATTAAAGTATTCGATAAGACGAATCAAACAAGACCACACATGACTATGTTTTTATCTATATATTGGTCGAAATTACGAAGATTCTCTTAATATGAGAATAGTGTCAAAAACAGAATCAAGAAGGAAATAGTGGGACGGAGAGAGTATATAATTTATATGCTTATGGGAATACCTTGCTTGAGAGTGCCACTTTCTCCATAGACTATGAGCTCTCCCATGGAAAAATGGATTCTGTTGACGTGGTAGTTTTTTTATGATTCACACACCTCTACTAGAAGAAAAGGATCCTCAAAAGAGACGAGGATAATCAAGAGGAGTAATCAAGTGAAAATAACAAAATGCGAACTATGAACATTACTACTTTAATTTATATGTGAATCTATAGTACTAATTCACGTATGAGGTTCACATTTAACCTCATATAAGTGTTCATAGTTAAGGTTCACATATAAGATAGTAATATTCATCGTTTACATATAAGAATACTCATATATAAGATAATAATGTTCACACTAAAAGTGAGTTCGCATTTCACACCGTAAGATATGTTTTCACCGGAAACCCCCTCGCGTAATCAATGTACAATGATGCCTTGGGTTCCGTTGACGACGTGGTTTAGACGATAATTCATGAGGATGCACTGACATTGTGACTCGTGCATATTTTTGATTGTGTACCATTGATATTAGTGGATAAATAGAAACCGCGACACATTTACACACTATTAACCTGTTCGGTAAATGGAAATTTAAGCTAGCAAAACAAAAGTAAAATTCCAAGTCGAAGATGTCCTCTGTACATGAGTCATAACGTGTGGTCATCAACCATATCTATATCTTTGTTCACATTGGGAGAAAAAAAAGTAAGATAGATATACATCCTTCAAATATTAAGGGTGTTTATAGGTATGCCAATGATTTTTATTGCGCACTAATCCACATCCTCGTGGCGGAGAATTTGCCCTCTACGAATTAGAGTACAATTTCAATCGAATACTGGATTTGGATTTGTTCACTACCTCGTAGAGGACAAAATTTGTGGTTTATTTCATTTCGCTAAAATCATATCTGTGTCAAATATAAAATACTGTCAATTTACCCATCAACCATGTTCATTTCATTGCGCACTAATCCACATCCTCGTGGCGGAGAATTTTTTCTTCTGCCATCTATGAATTAAAGTACAATTTCAATCGGATACTGGATTTCTTCACTACCTCGTAGAGGAAAATTTTTGTGGTTCATTTCATTCGCTAAATACAAAACTAAACCGGGTTTGATTTGTGACTACAAAAGTGAAAAAAATCAGATTTTCCGCAACCTCGTTAAATACAAAAGCTCTGGTACGCGAATAAACAACGTCGGTGCACCCACCAAAATTTAGGGGTGGTTTCATCTAAAAATATCCTAATTTAATTAATATTTTTCTTTTTATGTCTTATGGACATATGGACATAGGATTATGTTTGTTTAGTTGGAGATTCAATTTCCATGAATTTAAAAAATTTGCAGAAAATGGAGAGGAATATTTGTGTTCAAAAATTTTATGTTGAAATCATGAGAATTCACTTTCCTAAGATTTTCAATTTCTCCATTATGTGAGAATCGATCTTACCTAGTCTCCCTAGGTAATTCACTTTCCCCCATTTTTACACATTCAATCATTTTGATCTATCTATTGTAAATTTTAACCAAACACATTTTCTCAAATCCCTCATATTACAAATCATAATAATTCAATTTTCATGAATTAATTTTCATTAATTACAATTCTCACATTCAACCAAACGGAGTACTAAGACGCTCATTGTGGAAATATTAGATGACATATAGAGATTTTGTACTTATCTATTTTGTTGTGATGAGTTATATTTTCCAATTTAGGATAGCGGTTTTTTATTTAGGATGGTGAAGTAACATGTGCCCTTAAGATATAAGTTAACAACCCGATTTAATTAAGCTAAATAATAAGAGTTTTGGTTAAGTTAAGCATACTACTACCGTTAGACTTAACTAAATTTGGTTTCTTTATAAAAACTATTGATAGATCTTTTCAAAAAGGGTATAAATTTAATGTAAATAAATTTTATGGAACGAAAAATGAATATTTCATTTGGTAGGATATAAGCATAAATAAACATGTTCATCTATTTATATATAACTAGCCTAGTTCCCGCACCATGTGCGAGTTTATATAACTCGATACATAGCTTGAAATAGTATTGATACATGATTAAGTTATAAAATTTTAAATATAATAAACAACGAATATAACCAAGTTTTTATACAAAAAAATCTTATTTGATCAAATTATCATAGGTCAATTTTTAACAAATTTAAATAAATTAATTTCAACATATAAAAAACTATATAATTTAAAGCACTACTATAACACAAAAATATAATCTTTTCCCTTATCAATTAAGAAATCAATCTTTTTTAATATGTCATATCATAGAAATAAAATTATAAATTTGTAAAATAACATAATAGGATATTGACAACTAAAAATCTAAAAAGATTAATGTATAAAAATCTTTTTGAAATCTAAAAGATCTTAAGCAATCTTTTTGTGATATTTCTGTACATGATTTTCCAAATTTAATCAATTATTTAAGAAAATTACAATAAATAGTAAAAATTATGACCAATGGAATTGTGACAAGTGGACGGTCTGAATGGAGAGTATGCCACGTGGCATAGTTAGTCTGGGATAAATGTGTTTTGCTTTAGTAATTATATAGGGATTTTCAATTTATATGTGCATGTATTTATATTTTTAAGGGAAAAATGACCAAAAATAATATCAACTTTCAATCTATGAACAAAAAATGGTCCGTATGACTTTTTTGATAGAAATTTAGCTTAACTTGATGTTGTCTACTAGAGATTTTTTCATAATTGGTCATAGTAATTGTTGTTTATGTGTGTAATCTTTATTATAAGATGTTGTCTTATTATAAAATCACCTTAAATTTGAACGGAAAAAACCGTTTGGACCATTTTTGGTTGATGAATTGAAAGTTGAGATTATTTTTGGTTGATATGAAAGTTGAGACTATTTTCGGTTCGTAAGTGAAAGGTGAGATTATTTTTGGTCATTTTTCCATTTTTAAGTGCTAACAAATTCTAAGACATCTTATTCTCACTAGCCTAGGTCGTTTATATAACTCGATATAGTTAATAAGTAGTACGGAGTATTATGTAATATATAATTTTATATGAAAATAAGTTGATATCTTAAAATGATATTGATTATATAATTAAGTTTTAACATTTTAAATATAATAAACAACAAATATAAATAAATTTTTAATACCGAAAATCTTATTTGATGAAATTATCATAGGTCAATTTTTAACAAATTTAAAAAAATTGATTTCAACTTATAATAATTTCAAATACTACCATAACACAAAAATATAATCTTTTATCTTATTTATTAAGAAATCAATCTTTTTGTGATATGTCATATCATAAAAATAAAATTATAAATTTGTAAAATAACATAATAAGATATTGGGAGGTCAAAATTTAAAAACTTAACACATAAAGTTTTTTTTTGTAATCTGAAATATCTTAAGCAATCTTTTTGTGATATTTTTGCACATGATTTTCCAAATTTAATCAATTTTTTTGAGAAAATTACAATAAATAGTAAAAAACCGTGACCAATGAAATGATGACAAGTGAATGACCTGAATGAAGAGTATGCCACGTGGCATAGCTAGAATTGGAGAAAAATTGTTTGCTTTAGTAGTTATATATAGAGATTCAATACTTTCGGAGAACAAATTCTGCAACAAATCTTCTAGCCACTTTAATTATCAGTCTTAAAACTATTAGACGGATGAATAAACTTTTGCACCATCAAAATTCTTACCCTAACAATTATTATTTTCAGAACAAATTTTATGAAATCATCAGGCCTGATAATTACGAGGAAAATATCTCGTTAGGATGGATCCTTATATGAGGATTGAAGATGATTCATATAAACGTTATAGTTAATACACACTATAACTCATGCACACAGTATTTGGTGATGCACACCATCTGTGACACATGCACACAATGTGTGCATTAGTTATAATTCGTGTGTGCATGAGTTATAACATTTTTGTGCATCATTCTTAGTCTTCATCCAAGGACTCATGTCACCGGAACCAAATCAATAACTATGGGTTTTCCTTGTTTTTAGGAAAAAATATCAATATGTCTCTTGTATAAATTTTTGGGTCAATTACCGGAAACCACCCGTCCAATAGGGCCATTTGCCAGTAACCACCCGATAACCACTATTTACCGTAAACCACCCGGATAACACCTTCCGTCACCAAACAGCCACCCGTCCTTACCTTTCGTTTAAAATTCCTTTACATATTTACAGATTCGATCCCAACTTTTTATTTTCGTAAATTTTCACCACATCATTAAAACTTGGGTAAAAATTGTAATTAAATAAAAAATTAGGGCAATTCTCACCATCTTCTTCAACCTCACCATCTTCTTCAACCTCATCACCTTCTTCAAAGTCACCCTTATCTTCAACCTTGAAAATCAAAACTCAAAATCAAAACCCTAAAATCTAAAATCAAAACCCCAAAACTGAAAATCAAAACCCTAAATCTGAAAATCAAAGGGGATCCCTCTTTAGCATTTGTTGAAGTATACTTTAACTCCCTGCAAAAGATAACAGAAGTGGAGTATGAAGCATGGGTTTGGGAGGCTGTTGTTCCCGAAGTTAATGAGAATTTATCAGTTCTAACTTCTAAGCAGTAACTTATTTGGCGTCGGAGTTGGGCGAAACTGCAACCCGGATTACACCAGAGAACGAGCTGGCGCTTATAACTGAGGCTTTCTGGCTCAATTTGATCGGCGATGAGGTGTAAATAAGCCATGTCTGATTGTTGCGGAGCTTAAGCGTGTGTTTGGTTTTGGAACTATCTGAACAAAACAAAACGATTTGGTGGAATCAGAGATTTGGGAGATCGAAGATAACGCTTAGGTCGGAGAATGAAGGAATTAATCTGAGATTTGGGGTTTTGATTTTCAATTTTAGTGGTTTTGATTTTCAGATTTAAGGGTTTTGATTTTTAGATCTAGGGGTTTTGATTTTAGATTTTGGGGTTTTGATTTTGGATTTTGATTTTCAAGGTTGAAGATGAGGGTGACTTTGGAGAAGGTGAGAATTTCCCTAATATTTTTATTTAATTACAATTTTTACCCAAGTTTTAAAGATGTGGTGAAAATTTACGAAAATAAAAAGTTGGGATCAAATCTGTAAATATGTAACGAAATTTTAAACGGAAGGTAAGGACGGGTGGTTGTTTGGTAATGAAAGGTGTTATCCGGGTGATTTACGGTAAATAGTGGTTATCCGGGTGGTTACTGACAAATGGCCTTATTGGACGGGTGGTTTCCGGTAATTGACCCTAATTTTTTTTTAAGGAAAGTGTCGGTGAGAATAAATTTTAAATACGAACATAAGAATGGTGAACATTTAATAGTAAATTGATGAACATTTAATAGTAAATTGATGAACATTTAATAGTAAATTGATGAACATTTAGTACTAATTTAGAGAACATTTATCAACAAAACTTAAAAATCCAAAACTTGAAAAACATTCATTTTTTGAAAGAACATTTATTTAAAAACTAGAGAAATTCAGACAAAAATCGTATATGTGCATCCCTTTTTAAAAGATGTGCATTAAAATTTTGATGAACATTTGTGTATATTTTAATAAATATTTATATATATTAATTTCGATGCACTTCAAATATATGTACGTTCTCCTCCTAAAAAACCATTCTTGCCCAAATTGCATATACTACTCGCTCACATTAACCTTTTTCAAATATTGATTATCAAATTTAATTGCTAACTAAAAAGGACACAATCGATCAATGAACTTGAAGCTTTCCACCTCAAGTAAACCTGGAATTCCTTGCCTTTCTTCCAAGTTTAAAGCAGCATCTTAACCTTTTCCTTCCCATAAATGCCCTCCACAACACTACAGCATAATACAATACACAACACAAACATGCTTAGAACTCTCAACAACTTCTAAAAACTAAGTTCTTCCACACACATTTCTCGATCTCATATGTGATCAAACGAGCATACCTAATGGCTTCACAACTACTAATCACCTCTCTTCTTCTTCTTCTCATGGCTTCGATCACCTTTGGTGACGAAATACAGACATCTGGATCAGTGCCTACAGCTGCAGGCTTACTATGCATAAGTGAGTGTGGTACATGCCCAGTTATATGTTCACCACCACCATCACCACCAACATCATCGGAATCAGGCGACTTTCCACCACTAACACCCACCACATCACCACCAACACCGACACTTCTAACACCATCAACACCGCTCTTGCTTCCACCCGAAGCTCCCATATTCGACTTCTCTCCACCACCAAGTTACCACCCCAATCCACCACCAACTCCACCCCGAACACCACCACCAACAACAAAGGCGCCGCCTTCAAGTACTACTCCTTTAGTCACGAACCCTAAATCTGCTCGGCCGCCTCCTGACCTTCCCTACGTCATCGTTCCAGGCGGGCCTGCTCCACCATTAGGGCAAGGAAATGACAATCCTTATCCTTACTATTACTTTTACTCTAATGGAGCTTCTTTGTCAAATTCCCTCCCTGGGTTTTGCTTTTCTGTGCTGCTGATATTCTTGATTCATGCCTTCTGTCTTGTTCATGAGATTCATGTGTAAATGTTTAGCTTTGGTGAAACTTGTATGAAGGTAGAAAGCTGTGGATGGGGAATTTTTCTTTTACTATTAGTTTTATTTTTAAATCTGAAATCTAAGCAAGTTCTACCCACATCCATTGTTTTTATAACCATATATTTTCTTTGTATGAGCTTCATTTTTTTAGATGAGGTTCTTTGTATGTACAGCTGAAGATTATTTTCATGGAGTAGGAATTACCCCACATGCTGTGTGTATCAGAATATATTTCATTCTGAATCTAGATTTTTCAAGAGTGTAACATAAATTCAGAAATAAGAATCAAAAGAAGGGTACAATTATCTTGTGAACTCTGGTGATAGACTTTAAATGAACAAATAAGCTTGAAAAATTTGGTGTTATGGACATATAATAGACTTTAAAATGAACAAATAAAGCATATGGTGCATCAACTACAACTAGACAACAGACTCACCAATCCATCCATATCTTGTAGAGACGATGATAAATCAGAACTTCTGCAATTCTCTTCTCTAAATAATCCTTTCCCTCTTTCTTTTGTTTTTTATAGGTTGTAGAATGATCATAAGAAGAGCAAAGATCTAGACATGCAAAACTTCAAAAGCACAATATATAGAACTTGTATATCTCCAAGACCCTGCTATATAGATAACTTCCTGCAAATTCTCACACATGTAGTTCACAAACAAGGGCGAATCACAAGTATTTGCAAACACGTTCAAAATTATTGTGCTGACTGACCTCGGAGAGATTTCAATTTAATGGCAGATTCAATAGATTATTGTGAATCACTATTTGTCCCATCAGCTTTTGAACTCTCACCAGTTTGCTCTTTCTCTATATGGTCATCACCATCTTTTACCTCACCATCAACAACAGCTCCATTTTCTGCTGACGTTGGAGCGCTCCCGTTTTCTGACGTAGTTGGACTGTTTGAAGCTATAGCAACGGCTGGTTTGTGAACATTTCTTGAAGACGAGACAGACAACAATTTTGTGATCCCCTCAAATGAGCTCTTGGCATCTGTAATTAGTGCAGCTCCACCAGGGTAACAGCGTCCAAAACATGTTGCACAATGTGGTAAGACAACCTAAAACGTGTATGAAAAAAAAAGTTAACCTGGTTACGGACTTGAAGATTTTCAAAGGAAGAGTAAGAGGAGTGTAATAAGATTTCACCTCAAGAAATGACCGACAAAGTGAGAAGAAGAGTATGGATTCGTTATCTCTGAGTAGCCTAGACTCGTTGTACCTCAACAATGAGTCATGAACAGACTTTAACCCTCTAACTAATTCCTGAGCAAGAATGTGTTTCAAGTTTAAAGGGCAACATGGACGTAAATCGTTCATTGCAGCAGATACACCTAATGAAGCATCAAACAGTGAGTTGTAGAAACACAAATTTATTCCCGCAACAACAATACAATTTTCATACTAGCATATGCCAGTTGTAAATTCCAACATCAGACCTACCATCAGCTATTTAGCTTTATCTATACAAAGGCAGCCTGAGTATAATAAATTAGCTTTAACTGTTTATAACATATCTGCTACAATGGTCAACCACCTATTCATTACAAAATAAGTAGTATGGAAATTTATAAATTGGTCTAGAAGTCACTTTAAAAAGATAATACAGACTCGTGTTCTATTCCACTTCTGAGCTCACAAACACTATACTATGTAAATTATATAATTTTCTTAATTTCACTATATTTATTATTAAGATATATGTAGAGTGGTATAGATTTTGGAAACAATTCAAAATAGTTTGCATCTTCTATTTTTCAAACCTAAATTTTTTTAGACGATTCTAATCTTAATCACTGTGTATTGACAATGATGACAAACATATTGATCAGATATACAGCAAGTTTATTGCAATAATTTCTCCAAATTAAGATAACTTTTGAAACAAAACACTTTTTCTCTCACCATTTATGAACACAGCAAGTGGTGGATGCTCCATCAAAGAAGGTGGTGGAGTAACATCCTCACGGCTTTCCTCACTACTAGGCGCTGAAAAACCAACTGTTGGAAGTGGAACCCAACGATGTGAATCCAGTACAAGCTGAAGTACAAAATACAGAAAGAAGGCAAAGAAACAGATTAGGACATGAAATGCAGCCAGCGCTTGTATGTTTCTAGTAACCTAAGGAAGCAGAAAGACATAGTCAGTCTCCTTGACTCAAGAGAGCTCAAATAGTATTCAGCAGATAATTTTTGCAGCTTTGGTTATGAGGACACAAAAAATGGAGTCCTCTTTTTTCTTCCCGATTATTAGATTGGCATATGCTTTCTACTTATGCCCGTCTAAGCCTTCCCCTCAGTCTGTTAGGGTGCAAGAACCTTTCGTCCATGGGGAATGTTTTGATTTTGGTTAGCAGAAGGATAATTACAAATATTTTGAGGAGGGCAAAAATATACATGGACAGGAAAAAAATTGATTGACAAGTTCTATTATTAGAAGTATACAGGCTATATGTACCAGTCAACTTTACCTGAAAATTCTCAATGGCTGAGCTCATATTTTTATTAAACAAGCTTAGCACAGCCCTGCAATGTGATCGGATTCATCATTAAAAGGAGTATACAAGAATAAATCAACAACAAACATAGGAGTAAAATTCAGCCATATACGTACTCTTCAAAAATTGATGGCAGCAAACCTCTAAAATCCAATCCAACCCAACCAAGCCCCATAGCACAATACTGTCAAAATACAGAAAAATAATCTTCAACATGAATATATTAGAAAGAAAAATAACAGGCTAAGTACATCTTGATCAGCATCTACGATTAAGAGATATCAGTAAAAAATAAAAATAGATGAACAAGCTAATAAAAGAAGAAGAAGATCTATTAGTATAGTATGTGTACTTGGACATCCAGGCTAATCATAATCCAGTTAAATTTTGAAGTATAGAAGAAAAAAAATTGCATCAATGTAAATTGTCCCACAAAACCCAACAGCAGAGTAGAAATATGTTGGTGTGTACTTATCTGTGTAGTAAGCTGAAGGAAAGAATGGATGGCTGTACAATTATAAAACTTAGAACACTTTTAGATCAGTTGGTAACTTGGTATGCACTAGCATACTAGACATAAAATCTATTCCGAAAGTCTCTGTTTCAAGAAAAAGATTCACTAAGCTAAACAAATTAACTGTTAACCAGCATTTGAAGCAACAGAAAGAAATGGCTTAACTAGAAGACATCTACAACTGTGTTTTCTCCAAAATACTTTCTGTGTCAAGATTGGCATACCACAATTTTCAAACCTATTGTATTATCTTTCGTAATTTCAAACATTGTCAAGGAGGAGCATGTAGTTGGAAATTAGTAGGGAGACAGAATCCGATCATTTTTATTTTCCCATGAATGACGAGTAGTTTATTGCAGGGGGAGTGACATAAAATCTCCATACTCATCCAGTAGTAAGAAAAAACACATAATTTTCCATGCAGTTTGCTCTACTTCCCTAACTAACTTGCAGGAATCAGATCATACCAACAGTGGCTATATATTATAGAATAAGTGAATATTTATGGCTAGCTCATGATCCACTTTGCTAGGGAGCGAGGAGATTAATCATTTAGAGAAGAAAAGCTACTTCAGAGTAATGAATTACACAAAAGAATAGAAGTAGAGAATAGCCTTGCACATGAAAGCATGTGAAGACAAAATCACCAAATAACATCCTTACCATGCACTGATCTAATATGTTTGACAATGAGCCACCTTCGGTTAACTTTGGAAGCATGAGCTTGAGAGTTTTAAGATGAGATGTAATCTGATGCATCGCCCAACTAAAAAGAAGCCCCCCATCATAATTCTCTTCGCTTCCCGATGTATCATCAGCAAATATAGCTCGGTATTGATTAACCACATCAAAAAGATGTGCTCTATAGCAACTAACCATACCCTTAAGGTATTCATAAGGATTTCTTTGGTCTAAATCGTCAAGAATTCCCATCAGCCATGCCTCCCGGCATCGCAAGAACTACTCAAAAGCAAAAGATATACAAATCATAACTCTGTGAGATATGAGAAACTGTCCTTAAACAGGAAAAGAGATAAACGTAAATTGTTAGTAAACCTTAAACTGCTCCAAAGTCTTACCTGCAAACGCAATTCGTATTCACTGAATACTCCAATTCTACGCAGATATCCAATTATTCGAAGACACTCTGGCAGCTGCAAAAAAAAAATACAATCATTCCGGGTTTGTTTGATTTATTACTTAAGAAGACATTTTTCCAAATTCACGCTTCCCAATATCACACAAATTTCAAAAATAGAAACTACTTTTTTGAGAAAGAGTACATTATAAGAAAAAGATCTTTATAGTGACATGTACCACGTGAAACCATCAACATATATATTTATGTGGCTATCTCTTGGTGCATTATGAGTAAGAAAAATTACATGAATTTCATGAATCATTTCCGAAAGTAAAGAAGGGATAGTTCAGAAAGTAGTTCATATTAGAGAAGATCATGGATCACACATAAGAAATAATCTCACATGGATCAAGCGCAGAGAAAAAAAATCAAATGATGCTGAGTAACTCGAGTAATGCCGCCCATGTTAGTGGTAATCATCTAAAAAGCTTTTTACAATGCGATTTCTCTTACTAAGGTTTCTACAAGAAGATTTAGTATAAGTACTACCTGAATATTAGACCGAAGTCTCTGAATAAGCTGAGAGAGTAAAGATTGTGTAGTTTGTCTCACTTCAGCAGCCAGGGCTTGAATAACAGGAATCCTTTTCAAGAAAAAGAAGCAAGAGAAAAACAACATCCATTAGATTTCTCAAGTTTGTCTTCTTAACAGTAAAAGTGCAATGTATGAGAAAGTAGGAAAGAGGATCTCACTTCGGGTGCATTGTTGAAACCTTGCAAACGAAGGCTTCCAAGTCCAGAGCTTCATCATAGTTTCCATTTCTTACACATCTACAGAATTCATTGATTATTAGAACAGATGCAGCTTGTATCACTTTCTCTCCAACAATTCATGATATATCACAAAAGAAAAACCAAAACCAAAAGCCTGAACTCATAAGACTCATTGCAAAGCTATGTTCTACAGGGTACCGCAACTGCAACATATAACAAATCTTAACTATAAAGCCTTGGTGGTAAAAACCATCACAAACCGTGAAAATACGAATAAGAAAACTATTAAGTTTCTTGACTAAATCTATCTTTACTAAACATTCCAACCTCTTATGAAATATAGACAAGAAATTAATGTGCTTGGAGAATTCTTGAAATTCTTTAACTCCGTCATGGGACTGCTACAAAAGTATAAATACCAGAATAAGGTTTCCTAGGTAAATAGTCATCCTGAGGCCAAAGGCATGTAACTCATCAGGTTAACAATATCTTTGTAACTCGTGCTAGATCGAAGATAATCATTACATGTATTGGCAAGACTAATATATTTGGCTCATGAGGATAACAAGTATTTGGACATGCATCTTTGGAGAAATTAAGCAC
This sequence comes from Oxyria digyna, assembly GCA_029168935.1. NCBI lineage: Eukaryota > Viridiplantae > Streptophyta > Magnoliopsida > Caryophyllales > Polygonaceae > Oxyria > Oxyria digyna. The sequence continues at coordinate 4,289,476 of JAPVLV010000017.1, forward strand.
TTACGTGTCCATAAGCTGAGGAATTTCAAGCAAATCAAGCATTGTACTGTGATTGGATAGTAATGTTTGGTTCATCTTCCTTTTTTCCAAAATCTGTTCAGCAGATTCTATGAACTCAGTGCACCCATTTGTCAGATTAGGAACTTCAGAAATCTGAAAAGGAGGAAAGCAGTGTACTGTCGTCATTGACATGGAAATGCATGGATATTTAAGGTGACAAGTGGAAACTGGAAAGCACAAAACTTTCTTTCTTTTACAAGAAACAAAGGTAAGAGCTACAAAGACATAGTCTTGAATCTCCAAGTCCAGCACCCAAATGGAAAAAATTCTTATTTCAGTATAGAGGAATTTAAAAACAACATTTGCACCTCTCTAGTGAGTCCTCATTCATGTCCCAAAGAGCAGGTGCACAGATATAATACATTTATCTTTAAATATTCAAATCCCACATGAGTTTCTTATTCTTTGGTAAATTAGCAATTAAATCGCAATATGAAGACTGAGAACTTTCTGAAGACATTCTTGGGCTACAGACATTTCAAGTGGTGAGTAAATCTCTTTTGGAAAATGCAATCTAAAATTCAACCTGAGAAATAGATAGTAAGTTGTAACGAACTTGATACCCAGGACGTAGAGCATTCTGCCAACTAGCTATAAAGCAAAATGTGGGTGGTACAGAACTTCCATGCTTGCTTCTACCTCCTCATTTCAAGTTTTTTCTTTTTTAAATGTTTCCTTCTATCCCAATTCAGCTACAAATATGCATACGACTAAATAATCTTGTACAGCCACAGTCTAAATCTTCTTCCTTGTTCAAAAATTAATTTAAACAGGGTTCTAACTTGTTACTTTCAATGATAATCAATGAATCTTTTCGATCTGGAATTTTGAGAAGACAACTTCTCTATTTTAATTTCGAAGTGCGCAATCAATATCAATTAAACATTTTCTTACGAAATTTGCAGGGAAGAACTAGAAGCAGAAGAATCAGGAAAATGAGCTGAATCACCAGATTTTCAAGATGCTTGTCTATGGAAGAGACTTCCTCTTGGATCGCAAGCAAGGCATCCGCGGCGGAAATGAATGCTCGGTAATTAGAAACCGCCACCTCCTGCATCTGCCGCCGGATCCGGTCGGCATCAACCCGGAGAAGCTCTGGCTCCTGAAAATGGAGAAACGATGAAAGTGATAGATCGAGACTAATCAAGAGCGATTTGCAAGAGATGAAAGGGAAGCAGATCAAAACCTTGTGGAGGCGATCAAGAGTGAATGAGAGAAGCTCGGAGACATAGGGCTGTTGGGAGACGGAAGCTAACGGGATGAGACCTGCAACTTGAGCATTCTCGTCCAGAATCTCCGACTCCATTGATGGGATTGGAAACTAGAATCGAAGGTGCAATGAGTAGGAAGAGTCCGACTCCGAAGAGATCTTGGATCGATTTCAGATTAAAGTGTTTTTAACTTTGGGTAAATACCTCAATCTAATGGTATTTTTTCGGGAAAACACCACGCACCGAAACATTATAACTAGCGACGCGCATCCTTATTGCACCCAAACCTTTTACTAAATGCGTCTGAAATTAAATCGGATTTTCGAGCATTTTGAAGGCAAAAACAAAAATCTGGGCGAATCTAGGATACGCTCATAACCGACCCGGGTTTTTTGGGAGGGTTAAGAATGCGCCCAAAACAGGTGCGAGTTATAATTTGTCGGGTGCGTCGTTAAACGCCCTATTTTTTTTTAGTCAAATTCATCTCCCTCATTAAAACGCCACATATCATTTTATTATTATATTTACTAAAAAAATATCATTTTATTATTATATTTACTAAAAAAAATATCATTTTATTATTATATTTACTAAAAAAATATGATTTTATTATTTATTTTATTACATGTCATTTTTTAATCATTATTTTTTATAAACAAAATTATACAATAGATAAATTATAAATATATATATTTTAGTATAATTAATATTTGTAAGATACTATGCTTATTTATTTATGCTTTTAACCTTTTATAAACCATATTTTGTGTTCTTTAATAAACTAAGAGTTATGTAATATTATATAGAAAAAAAAATTAATCTCATTATTTATAAATTTTAAATACTATAAATTAATATTATTTAAATATTTAAACAATGCTTAATTAACCCTCTTTTTATTAAAAAATGTTTATCAGAAACTTTATATTAAAGAATTGATTATCTTTTTACTTTAGCTATTTAGATAATAATTTAAATTAAGAAATTATTTTTAAAAATTATACTAAATTTGTATGAGGTAAATGAACTAAATTTATTTGGTAATATATTTTAACCTAATCTATTTCTTTATTTAAATTTATTTTATTTTTTTATAAAATTCGTGGGAGGCACGAGAAACTAAACTAATGTTATTATGAAAATGAAAGGGTAGATTTTTGTATTAATGGCTTGTTCTAGTGGAAATTCCTCAGATGGAGGCTTGCAACAACTAGAGAGGAGGGGGATGGAATCGAACCGTGAATCAACCTGAGAATCATCCTGAAGATCTCGAGCGAGTAAGACGAGCCTTCAGATTTGGGGCGTTCGGTGGCGGTGATAGAACCTGTATCCTCGCATGCCCAAATTTGCTCTCGTTAGGATGGTCCGACCGACTCAGGATTTCTGGGTTTGGGGTTGAACAATGCCCAAATTTGCTCTCGTTAGGATAGCCCGACCGACTCAGAAAAGGTTGAAAGGTTGAGGAAGAAGATGATTGGTTATCCCAATATATAACTTAATTACAATTTTTACCCAAATTTTAAAGTTGTGGAGGAAATGAAGGAAAATAAAAAGTTTGGCTCAAATCTGTAAATATTTAATGAAAAATCCAAACGGATTATGAGGGTGGGTGGTTGTTTAATGACGAAGTGTCTTATGAGGGTAGTTTTCGATAATTAGTTGTTATAAGGGTGGTTTCTGGCAAAATGGCCTATTGGACGCATGGTTTCGGTAATTGACCCAAAATACAGTTCACATTCAATGCAATTTTTTATTTGAAATTTACAACTCCTTTGCATTTCAATATTTAAGGGTGCGTTTCGACAACATTCTTGAAATAGGCGTTGAGGTGGAAGTAAGCTGAAGTGTAAGTAAGTTGATGTTGAAGGCAACTTAGGGTCCGTTCGGATCAGAGAAATATTAAATCAGCTAAAGTTGACAAAACTTGAGGGTAGCTGAAGCTGAAGTAACATTTGTAAGCTAGATGAACCATAATTGATTGAAGTTGGTGTTGGAAGCTGTTGAAAGTTGTCGAAATTGTTAAATGGCGTGTTTGACTCAATCAAAAATATCCGAGTTGAAGTTGAGTATTTGAAGTGTAAAATTACCCAAAAGGGCATGAGGTGTTTTGAATATAGCTTGAGCATAATTTCCTATAACTAACTTATGCTAGCACCTACGTGAAATTCTTGAATAGTTTAACCCAATTGATGAAGTATCAAGTGTATTTTATATGTGCTCTATGATGCAGGAGTCTACATTAAAATGTTTTTTTTAAGGTTCCTTACATAAGTTGTAGACACTTCAAAATGCATTTAGCCATTATGATTTGAGTAGAATTTCTTTCGCCATCTCATATGTGATTATTTTTCTATGTCCATTTGATCAGCTTTGGTGCTGGACTAATTGGGTCACTGATCTATATACGGATTCTTGAAAGTATTGTGTATTCAATGGCAATTTCATCGGGAGTTCAGGACTAGTAAAGTAAGTGATTATATATATAAACTCGTAAATGCTTTCCATATCCGATAGAGCAAAATCAACAAATAAACTTGAGGGAGACAAAAACTTCATGAGAGACAAGGCAAATGCTTATTCCAAAAATACAATTACTTGGCTTGAATACTATCATTATATTGTAAGCTAAAGTTAGCCAAGGTAACAGGAGTAGACTGTGAAATTGTTGTCAATAATTTGTCATTAGGAATGACAATTAGTGTGTCGACATTATCTCTCAAACCTGTAATTCCTTCTTGAGCTTGAAGTGCTCTTCTCCTCTCTAGAGAAATGGATTAGTTACTCCTACCATTTATTTTCATGGTTGCACTGCATTTTGCATATACAAATAGTTGTTCTATTACTGATATTGATGAACAGAGAAAATGGGTATGGCTGGACATTGGTATATGGATAGGCCATCAGAGTCGTCCTCGAATATCCATAATAGTTTCAACACTAGATCGTTTTCATAGCCACTTCACAAACATGTTTGTTAATTGACCCTCATCTTTCGTGTGTATTGGATAAAATCAAAATTGAAAAGTAAGAACATGTTTTGATACATTTGATTTGGCAGCGTAGAAGGTGCTAGATCAATGACAAGCAAGTTCAATTATCCAACCCTCACTGGATTTTACTTGTGTGTCTACATGTTCTCATAAAATCATCCAATGAATTTTTAATTTTATATAGCTATCTGGCATTAAGTGAGATGTTGATGTCCTAAACATGCTTAATAGATTCCAAATGTTGAGACAAATCATCCCCAATAGTGACCAAAAGAGAGATAAATGCTTTCCTACTGGAGGTATGCTTCTTAATTTTTATAGCACTTGAATACATGCTTCTTAATTTTTATGCAAAGTGTAGTGCAATCATGAAAACAAAATCTTAAGTAAGTTCTTGTATGGTGCACGAAAGGGAAAAGCTAAATTGGAGACAAGATACAACATTGCTCTTGGAGTTGCAACAAATGAAATATAGAAATAAAAATAGCCCACTTGGTATTGGTATTAGGATATCAATATCTTGGTAGCTTCTCTCAGGTGACTTGGGATCAGACTTGTGGATAACTTTTCCTTGTATAACAAGACATGATCGTCAAAGTCCTCTGTTCCGTCGTAGATGGGGAGATCGGTGACGGTGAACTTCTTGGCGATCTCTTTCTTGGCGATGGCGTCGACAAAGGGACTTGCTTGATACCCCAATGCATGCTCTGGTACGATGGACTTTGGCGCTCCGGGCATCTGCAACATCTCCTTCCTCAAGGCACTGACTTGCTTTTGCACTAAGGCGGTGATGGCGCTTGCCGACATCTCTCCCGTTGTCTTCTCTGAGGACGTAGCTTCTATGGAGGGGAGTTCGTCTTTATGCTCTTCATGCCCAAAGGCTTCGTCTTCGTCGGCGACGGCGTCCATGTTGAGGCGTCGGGCGACGCTTTGATCTCGGACGTATGTATACCGTGCCGATGGTCCTGCTCGGAGTTCCTTGATGGTCAATCGTAGCTTTTCGTTCTCCTTGGCTAACTCTATCGTTTTCTTTTCGTTGGCGACCTTGTCTTCAGCCCAGGTCTTTTAGAACGCTTGGAGTTGGGCTTTCACGGCGTCGAGGGCGGAGAGTTCGCCGTCTTCAAGTTCTTTTCGCTCTTGGTTCGAGCTCTTAGCTTTTGGAGTACTTGGGACCTTCTTTTGGCCCCTATCTGCTTCTGCGTCATCAGAAGTCTCGTGCGTCGCGATGACGGTTACTTCCTCCGACGACTTCTCGTTGTGGGATTCTAGGTCTGGATGGACTAGTCATGGCTTTTTGGTAGGAAAAGTGTCCCCTTTGCGTGGAAAGATGATACTTTTATGATCAAGCCCCACGGTGGGCGCCAATTGTTTGTAGCGAGAATACCGACGTAGTGATATCCAAGCAATTGTAGGGTGATGATCAATCTTTACGGTAACAATCTTAACACTCAAGAGCACGATGGGAAATTAAGGTTAATGACTTGTACTTGTGTATTGCTTAAGGAGACGAAACTTGATTACAAAGGAGGCGTTAGCCCTTTAAATAGGTTAACCCTAGTTATATCTTTAAGGAAATAGAATAATATCTTTTCCTTCTATCTAATAACGATATAAAATATGGTAAATGATATTCTTTTAATATCTTTTACTACTTCTTTTACTATTTACATAAGGAATATACAATAAATGACTTAGATATACTCGGTCGACCCAGTCTTTGTTATGTCAACACCTTCATGCTCTCTTCATCTCGTTGACGTCATCTTCTACGCGTAGCTTCTCGACGCGTTCCATACTCGTCGTATTTTTAGGCACAAATATCGTCTCTAGAACTCTTCGTCGTTGGGATAAGTATTGAACCTTTCGATTCAACAAGAGATTGATGACTTGAGAATCCACTCAAGGGATGGACAATCTCATATTGGTTGGCTTGGGGATTAGTTCCCTAACGAGAACAACTTCAGATTCAATCAGAATCAAAGGAACGAGATTATCTCAAACTTAAGCTCTGCTATTAAATTCAATGTTGAAAAAACAATGTAAACAATGGAGCTCCTTATATATATAGATAACACCAACATAAAACTTGGAAAGTAAGCAATAAAACCTAAGGCAATTAAACGAAAGTCATAAAAAAATCCGAAACAAATAATCCAAATCAATAAAAAAACACCGGAAAGATCAGCCAACAGCGAGACGCGATCGCGTCCGAAGGACCCGCGATCACGTCACAACTCGAAAAGCCACGGTGCTCTCTGTTATTGGGACGCGATCGCGTCTGACCACACGCGATCGCGTCGCTGTTTGGTCGCGGGAGTTGTTGCAGGCTTCTGTAACTTCATCTTCCATGGGGGACGCCAAGGCCTCAGACTCAATAGTGATGTCGTTGCTAGATCGTCATTCTGATATCGCTTCGTGGTCACTAAAGGATTGACTTTGAATAGTTTCTTCGGTGCTAAGGAGAAGATATGGAGTTTAATGACGCCCGAGGAGGTGGATGACACCCATGTGCTTGGCGAAGCAACGTAGGCCTTAAAACAACCCCATTAGTCAAGAGTCATCACATGGTCGTGGCTTCCATTTCCATAGAGCCTTCATACGATATCCAATGCTCCCTGGCTGCACCCATGGCGCACCCGCGACGAGAATTACTGAGGAGCCAGATTCGAGAAGAGAAGAGTTGCACCCTTGTCGCACCCGCGGTGATGGTGTGTCCTCTTTGTGTCCGAAATCATTATGGCTTTGTTTTGCATATTGATTTCGAGTGTTTAAGACTTTCATTTTTATTTTAAGGATTTATGGTAGTTCCTTGTGTGTTTAGCTCAGACTTATGTTCCCCCCCTTTTATGCATTTTCCTTTTATGGTGTTACTTTCCTTGTTTCAGAAGGAAGTTACCATATTTAGCATTTGGAGTTGCTTGAACTAGGTCAAGCAGCCATCATTAGTTTCTTAGTAGTATTTTGAACTCTTTTGTATATGGAGATCATTGTTATTGTTTCATTTTCACATTGAAATTAAAGATTGAGCGTTGAAGTTGAGAAAATTTCCCCCCTTAAGCTATCATCGTCATCTAAACTGATTGGATATGAAGTTGCTCTCGTTAGCGAACTAATCACCAAGACAACCAACTGAATTCGTCCACCCTTGAGTCTTCAAGCACTAGTACAAAAAGGGACGTACACTGCACTACTTTTCCCACGCTTTAAAAAAATCATGGTAAACAAGATATGAGACCACGTTTTAATAAATAAGTGCGGTATACAGTGTTGTTTTATTTAAATTTTACAAACTCGGACCGCAGTTTTCTAATATGTGCGGTAAATTTTCAACCCGGCCCACGGTTTTTAATTTAGTGTGGTCATGTTTTTTAGTCAGGCCACGGTTCAAACCGAACCGCGTTAGGCATTATTATTTTACCTAATAAATCTTATTTTCTTTTAATTAATTCACTAAAAATTATAACCCTAATCCTAATCTTTTCATCTTCCACGATTACCAGCAACAACGAGTACGAATTAGTGCGGTTCTGCGCGCGCCCGCCCGCCATCATCTTCGTCCTTGAAGCACCGCGATTAATCTCCCTCCGACGTCGTTTCCGGGCACCGAGCCGCTAAGGCCTTTGCTGCTCATTGAAGAAGAAACAGGTAAGCACAAGTTTCGGTTTTTCGGTTTAATTTTTAGGGTTTTAGATAATCACAAGCTAAAGATTATCCGAAGCTGGTAGAGATGGTGAATCCATCATTCGGAAATTCGGAAGCAATCCGCTTGCATCGAAGACAATGGGAGCAATGTTGTGGGGGAAAAGAGGGGTTGATGCTTGGAAGAAGATTGAAGAGAGTGAGATTTGAAGGATTGCTGATTAAATGAATGGCATATTGTTTGTGCTAAAATTGAGTTTTGATCATACACAGTATTATATGATCGAGGTCTTGTTTCACCTATTGTGCCATATCTGGGAAAGGCTATCCGTTGCACAGGAACGATCTCATCAATGTCTGGATGGAACAAGGTCTGTTGGAAGACCAAAATGGGACTGAAGATGTAGATGAGTGCTTTCATCAACTTTTTTCCCGATCATTTTTCCAGTTTCCCGGGTCTGCTGTGGTTGATAAGTATGAAATGGATGTAGAACCAGTGTTCAAATTTCATAAAGATTGGGTTAATCTTGCCCAATGTTTCAAGAACAGAAGTGTGAGCAATGTGGACACAATCAGAAAGCATTTCACAGACTATAGAGGCAGGATACCGTTTGTCGAAATGCATGATCTCGTTCAAGATTTGGTTGTTTCTGTAGCTGGGAAGGAGATAGCGAGTGTAAATAGCAACACAAGTGAAATATCTGAAAGGGAAAGACATATAGTGTGGGATAAAGAGGATTTGCCGGGAAAAGAATTTCCTAAATGCCTCAAGAAAGTAGGTAATGCAAGAACCTCTGCAATTTTGCATCCAATGGGTTCATTGAGTAAATCATTTCTTGAGAGCCTCTTATTGAGTTTAAATGTTTACGCGTCCTGATGCTAGTTGAATCGAATTTTGAGGAGTTTCCAGATTTCATTGGAGAGTTAAATTGATCTTTCCTTAAACTCTAAGCTTAAAGAGCTTCTAGACGCCATTTGCAAGCTTGTGAATCTTCAGGTACTTGACTTCGGCAATTGCTATAAGCTACTTTATTAGCCTGTATTTATTGAGAATCATGCAGAATGAATGGTATTTCAGATATACTATTGTTATTTAATGGTAAGCTTAGGATACAAAATCTTATCAGTTTTTTTGTTACTCGGAAAATTCTAAATTCCATTTTGACTCGTGATCTTATCAGGATGAACATGAATTAAATATATAGTGAAAAATGCAACGGAATGCAATAGCCTTAGTCCTAGTTTTGCCTCCCTGAATTAAGTGGGATGGAACAGTTTTTGTAATGCTTGGTAAATTTAACTTTGTCTTGCAGTAAATGGTGAATGAGATGAGTCTAATGCTTTTGTTGCAGGAATTATTTGTTCCTAAAAAGTTTCCTTTGATGTTAAGGATGGTGGTATTGGTCTTTACTATGATTTGTGGTGTATTTGTTTGCTCAATCTGTCTGTGAGACAAATCAACAGTACCAACAGTAACTTATTCTTAAATGTGCAAGTGAGCAGCACGCAGTGCAATTAAGTTAGGCCGGAGGGACTGTGTATATAGTCATGCAGTCAATGTAGATGACCTTAGGTTGGAATGATATTGTAAATAAGGGCATCAGTTCTTTGATTAGGTATTCTTAGACCTTAAAATATTGATTTTGAAGGCATTAGCCTTATATTAGGACAGTTATGTTTGCTGCATCACGACTTGATAGATTTTGGTTTAGAAAATCTATTTTGAATCCCTAGGGTTCCTCTAAGTTGTGTGCATTCAGTTTGTATGTGTGAGATCTGTGTTTCCTGTCACTCTCTAACTTATGATGTGTTATGTGTTCATTAAATAAATTTCTAATGACTATGGTGAGCCATGATGTGTTATGTGTTGCTGACTTGTTAAGTGATTTGCAATTCGTACTCATTATAATTGCTCTGACAAGTCATCCATGATCACAAGTCACAACACCCTTCACACTCATATTTTCTCACCTAGTTAGCCTTTTTTTCAATGCTCTGTGTTCTTGTTTATATGGCAGGTGCAAGCTAGTACTAATAATTAGAGCTCGATTCAGTTTGAACTGAACTACTTGGTTTTATATATCGAACTGAACTACTTGGTTTTCCCCTAACCCAGTGTGTTCATACTTTGATTCTATTTTAATTTTAGATAATTATCTAAAATTCTTAAGTATGAAGTGCTTGTCTCTTGGGTTATAAAACTGAAGTGATTATCATTTCTTTCTTATTTTTTCAGCAAGCTTTTGAAATCCCTGAAGAGGTTGATAAAAAAATATATACTTGTTGGTGCTGGTGAAAAAATGAGAGATTTTAGAAGAAAACTTTCTTTAGCAGCCCAAACTAGCAAAGTCTCTCAACCGATGTATGACTTTATCACTCAGGCTATGTGGGATGAGTACTTAAGAAAACGTTGCACTAAAGGTTTCCAGGTACTATCAATTTTGTAATTGCTAAGTTATGAGAATTTTGCTTCCTTTCTTTCACTTGCAATTAACTTATTATAAAATACAGAAAGAAAGTGCACGAAATCGTGAAAATGCAAAAAAGGTTGAGTATCCTACTCGGTGCTCACGAGTGGGTTATCCTCGTTTGCGAGAAAGAAATGATAATACCTTACAATATTATGGTTCATAGTTTTAACTATGTACACTGGTTGTGCCTAAGCTATGAGAATTTTTTCGCTGATGTTATTCAAATATTTTTAGGTTCTTTTTGTGTTAGCTATGAGAATTGGTACCACAACTTCAACATCTAGAATGCTAATTAAATTAGGCAGCTACACTGTGATTTTTCATATTAAATTCTTGATTGACCACACTATGATATAAATAGATATTTCTCAGTTGGTTCTTTTGACAAAACAGAAAACTTCACCTGTGCCCTTGAGATGGTCTGTACATTATATTGACTTTTTTACTCTCAATTTATTCCATGCCTTGTGATTAATGACTTACTTACTGTCTTCAATTGAGCTTGTTTATCTTCATTTTAGGGGTTGAAACTACGCTTCCTTTCATTGTTTCATTCCACTGAATTGTGGCTTTCGGTTTATTCATTGTTCAACCTAAGCTTCTCTATTTAGCTTTTAGGTTTATGGGTGTTCGTCCGCTGCATTCCGTTTTGGTAGAAGCCTAGGACAGAGAGTAAATAATTCCCTGATTGTTGTATGCACAATGTTATCATGACTTGCACATTCAAACTTTCCTAGCTATTGTTGTTTGTTGTGTGAGCTTGGTTATTAAGACTTGCTTCCTGCAAGACTAATGTGTATGTGCCTATGTGGTGGTGCTTACTATATGTTCTGTGTCCGCTTAACACTTGACACATCCTTGTTTTTCGAAATAGATCAACATGTTTGTAAAGAACTAATGATTTATCAAGTTTTAACATAACTTGTAGTAAAACTGAAATAGTTTCTAGTGGATTTACTTTACCCACTTCTCCTATCTGTTTCTTCAGTTTTGGCATCTGTATATAAAATCAACATCTCCCTTCTCTGCTATCTAGTTATCCCAACCCTCTTTCACTATATTTGAAAAACTAACTAAATGATTTGTGTCAGGTTCACTATGCCTCTCTAATCCATGACGATCTTCCATGCATGGACGACGAAAAATCAAGACGAGGCCAACCAGCAAACCACATTGTGTTTTATGACTTGGATGTTTTTGGTACATTATGACTAGTACTTTGAATATTTTTGGTACATTATGACTAGTACTTGGATGTTTTTGGTACATTATGTCTAGTACTTGGAGAATTATTGAACTATCAATTTGTCTTTTGGGTATGAATGAGTTGATCTATTGTATATGAATTTATATTATTGGATCAAAAATATATTTCTGAAACAGGGCGAAAAGGAATTGAAACAATATGAATCACAAAATTAAATTAAATTTGGGACCGCGGTTTAAAACTGTGTATTAAATGGAAAAAGACCATAGTTCTATAACCGTTGTCCTATATTAACCTCGTATAAATACCGCGGTCCGAATATTTTAAAACGTGGTGCTTTTAACCGTGGTCTGATATTTACCGCGGTTAAAAACCGTGGTTCGAATATTTAACAAATGTGGTGTTATTAACCATGGTCCCACATTAACCGCGGTCCGACAGAGACCGCGGACGCCCACTTACGCGGTGTGAAGGCCGGACCGCGTCGAGCAAGACCGCACTAACAACACCGCGGTCCGATGTATAAAAAACCGCGGTCTAGCCCTATGTATCCCAACGAAGAAGAGTTCTACAAGTGTCATTAACTATTTCTACCACGATCCTTCACCAAAGGATACACAATCCAACCGGATTCATATCACATTGCTAAAAATGATTTCCTAGAGATTCAAAGTTGTCCTTCCCAACATTATCGGCTCTTACCAAGGAGCCTCTCCTCAGCCAAGAACTCTTCCATCATTACTCGCATGCCAATGTCTTACCTCGGTGTGCCATCAAAATTGATAGTCACAAAACCTTTGGCACCATTAGCCACTCTTTCACCCTTCTGTTCCCTCAAAGCTTTAAAAGGTTTCAAGTCGATGTAGATCTTGTAGGGAGTGTTGCTGGATGTCTATTGGGGGAGGTTGGTCGAATATGTAATCAGGAGTCTTGCGTATGGATGTCAAGGGTGAACTTGACAAACTATTTTGGTGAGGGACGATAAGGAACATGGCGTCAAGTGATGATGGTGATGAAGGGTTACTTGAACAAATGAAAGGGTTTGGAGATATAGACGAAATGGTTTTGGAGATGTAGAATAAGGAGATTAGAAGAATATGTGAGGGGAATTTAGTTAGAGCCAAATTAATGGGGGTTGATGCCTTGAATCGAAGGAGGAGGAAACTCATCTCAATAACTTCAATCCATTAAATAAAACATAAATGTTACAATGGAGGCTGAAGCCGTATAACGGAAAAGAAAAGCAAAGATGACAGCTAGGGTTTAGAACTAGGGTTGGACGACATGGCTATGGTCCGAACAAGCCATTTGGAAAAACCATCGCTTGATCATATCAAGTTGACCGAGGCTTTGATGAGGCGTCATAATGTCAAGTTAACGAGGTTGCCAAGTAGGGTTGGGCATAAATAACCGAACCGAAAAACCGGAAAACCGGAAAACCGGAAAACCGACCGTTTTTTCAATTAACCGTACCGAAATAATGAAATTTTTGGTTACAATTAACCGAACAAAATTATTTGCGGATATTTGGTTAGGAAACGGTTAACTAAATGGTATTTGTGGTTAACCGAAATAACCGAACATATATTAGACATATTGTTATCAAGATAATATCGTCATTTTTTTTTGAAAAATTTGACATTATGGAGGGCGGGAAAGGGGAAAAATTGGCGGGATATTAAAATAACTAGTTTTTCCATGGATACTTTACCAAAATTTGACATTTGGGTTGTGATTTTTAATTTCTGTTTTTTAAACATACACGAATATCGACTTATCAATCGATATTGGTTAACCGAACTTCCCGATTTATTTGTACCGAACATTTGGTTAACCGATATTGGTTAACCGACATTTATGGTTAGGTAAATGGATATTAGAAATCACTAACCGAACATTTGGTTAACCAAAGATTGGTTAACCGAATGACAATTAACCGACCACGCCCACCCCTATTGCCAAGAGCGCGAGGCTTGGGAATGTGGCACTGGATTACCATGAAGTTGGACAAGGCGCTGGAGCAGGCGTTGCGAACGCCGGTGAGGTTGCTTCTGGTGCAGTGGGGTTTGGCTGTCCTTGGGAGAGACGCTCGTAGAACCAAGGTGAGCGTCGGTGGAACTGGGGTGGCGCCTGGTGTTGGTGCTTGTGCCAATATTGGCGCATGAAGGGGTGAGGCGTCGGGCAAGGCTAGAAATGTAGCGCCAATGGTGCTTTACATCAAAGTGGTCTTTATGGAAAGTAGATGAAGCAAGCCATGATTGGCTCTAGACAAGGTAAGGGTGCATCATCTCTCAACCAGATCAGATTTCTATTTCCTCCCTCCTCAGTTTCGAAATAGGTTCTTTCCTATGAAATACCTTGGACTGTCCATTAGTTCAAAAAAAAACTCCCAAACCTCGATTTCCAACAACTCATTAGCCGCATTATCCTCTCTTGGACAACTAGGAATCTTTCATATGCTAATTTTGTACTTTTCTAGTACGCAAAGTTATTGGTGTAATGTGCTCACCCTTTCGTGCAAGGTCGTAGACAAGATTGAAAGGTTGCTCAGAAATTTCCTTTGGAGTGGAAAAGGGAATAGGAACTTGGTCGCATGGGCCAATGTGTGTAAAGAAAAATCAGAAGGGTTCTTGGCATTAAGGAGGTTCTTTCTTGGAACAAAGCAAGCATAGCTCGTTCAATTTTTTAGCTCCACCACAACATTCCTAGCCTATGGTTCTCTTAGATTTTTTGCTTTCATCCTCAACGGATCAAGTGTTTGGGATGCTCAAGTGTTCATAGCTCTAGTTGGAGTTGGTGTACAATCATCAAAGTGAAAGAAGACCTTCTCAAGCATAAAAATCGGCATTTCCTCAACCAAAACATGATCAACCATCATGGTAAATTTTCCACCATTAACACTTATTCAGTTCTTAAGGATCTTGCTCCAGCTATCCCCACTTTCAACACCCTTTGAGGTGGTCTCCATATCCCTCGTTGCACGCTCATTACTCGGACCGGTCTTCATGGTCGTCTTCCCACTCTCGCTAAGCTGCTCAGTTGGGGTATTGTCAACAACGATCAATGTCCTTTTTGCAATTCTGAGGCTAAAAATGAAGACTATCTCTGGTTTCGTTGTTCTTTCTCCAATTCTACTCTCATCGCGGTTCTCTCTTGACTTGGTATTTCTTTCCGGTTCAACTGCATTAAAGACTGGCTGAATTCGGTTGTTGTTAAGCTCAACAAGGGCTCCCTTTGTCATCAGTTGTGTGCTAGTTGTTTCACCACTGTTGCTTATTACATTTGGATGACTAGAAATGAAGCTCTCTACCAAAACAAGAAGTGTACTGTTGGTGCTTGCTCCACCAACATCATTCATTTCCTCAAGACAGATCTGCATGCAATGGACAAAGAACAAAGATCTGGAAAAGTTTATTTAATTAGTGTTGTTTTAGTCTCCCCCTTGTATTGCACTGTTGAAACTTGCAAGCATTTTGTATTTAGCTTGCTTTTTTAACCCTTTGATCTTATTTCTAACAGGTAACAAGATTTTCCTTTTTTTTTTTCTAACCCCTAAAATTTTATAGAAATAATAATATTTTTAACAAGTTAATTTATTTTTATAATGGTAATATTTTTTGTGAAATAAAATTATAAATTTATAATTGTAAGGTTCATTTATCTTTATAATTGTAATATTAATTTTATATTTCATTCATATTAAATTTCAATTATATTTAACTACAAGCTTCAAGGTATAATGTAGAATGCAATTCATGAAAGAAAATAGGAAACTTGAATTGGTAGTCTTCATGTTTGATGGTCCTAAAAACTCCAACATATCGAAAGAAAAATATGAAACTTTTTTCAAATAAAAAATGGCGAAAAACCTCCAACTTGATGGGTTAAAGTTAATTTTGATGGCTCAACAAATTCTCAAGAACAATCATATATTTGTTTCATATGTAGAAATGATACTAACAAAATTTTGTTTCTAGATCACAAGAATATTGCTCATACATCTATTTTACAAACTGAAGTGTTAATTGCCTTGAACGATGTAAATTTAGTTTTATCAAACAATATAAATCATCTAATTCTGGAAGGCGATAATTTGATTGTTATTAATGTTATTAGAAGAATCTTGCAAATCCCTTGAAAAATAAAGACGATTATTCAGTCTATTCAATCTAACTTGCAAAAATTTGTTGTCGTTAAATCTTTTCACTACTTTAGATAAGCTAATTGAGTTGTTGATGGATATCTTAGCATCAAAAGATTGTGATCTTAATTGGACTAAGTTCACAATGACTATAAATGATCGTCATTCTAGTTGATGTTTATATCATGATGTTTAGACATGATATGGAGCGAACTTATTAAATAAAGAACTACAATCCAATTGTTAAATTAAAAAATATGTTGTGATTAGTGCATATATTTAATTTGACGAGGCGAATTGTCGTATGCCAAGTCAAAGTAATCCTAACAAGCTCACTAACAAGTATAGTAGGCAAGCAAGAGTCGAAATCCCAAGGGAGTCAGGTACTCGACATGCACTCAATTCTCTTCACAATTGACATTCACAATTAATTCATGCGAATTGTGTGTGCTACAATCAAGTAAGATATTTCAACTAGAAATAAACAAACTCTAGCAATATAAATAAGATGATTCTACTTAGATGGCCAATCTAAATGAGCAAATCTGATTCAATGATAATACGCACAAGAGAATAAAGACAATCAAATGAATAGAACAAAGGAAAGAAGTCTCACAACTTAATCAATCTGAAAGCTTCAAATGCCAAGCAAAACAATGGAGGTTTAGCAACTCATGGGTTCTTGAGAGAAAAAACTAAGAAACTTGGAATATGGAATGTAGAAGATGGAAGATGATCCCAAAACCCCTAACAACTAAACCTATAAGTCTCTGCCCAATAAAACTGATGCAATTACTAACAAAAACGTTACAAAACATAAAGAAGTTTCTAGATCGGAAAATGGAAAAAAAGTCTTCGTTGGCGGAATCCGCGATCGCGGTTTGGGACCCGCGGTCGCGGATTTTGTGTTGTAAAACTAGCTGGTCCAGTGGAATTTCCGCGATCGCGGTTTGGGACCCGCGGTCCCGGAAATGGTTTCTGTGGCTTCGTCTTCAGCTGCCTTCAATGTTACCTGTGGTCTTCTTCCTGTGGTCTTCATGCAGCTTCGACTCCTCTTCTTATGCTTCAATGCTCCGTATCATCCTCTGTAATCTCATATGTAGCTCAACTCTCCAAAACTCCGTAATTACAGAATACATCATAACATCTAGCATAATCCTATACAAAATGAGCTAATAACCTATAGTAGCGCTATGTAAAATACCGCTTATCAAACTCCCCCATACTTAGACCTTGCTCGTCCCCGAGTAAGCTAAATGAAACTTACCCTTAGAATCAGCACACACAGATCTCAGGAAGTATAGAAAAGAATGAACTACAAGTTACAAACACACTTCTCCTCCAAACACCATAGTGAGTACAATAGATATATCTAATCCTAGCTCCTATCTAGCATCTTATCCCTCCAGAGTGGCCTACCCTTTCCTCCTTATATCACCACTTCTTATGACACCTCGCCAGCAGCAACAGATGATCCTAAGACACTCATTTCACTCATTCTGCCTAGGCGCCCCGAAGGATTTTCACCTAGCCACTCATTTCATTTTGCTAGATAAACTCACAATTGGCTCACATCTCTCAAGTCCACTTTTGCCTCAGCCTATTGCCGATCCAGACTACCTGTTTATTGCATCGAACCGCCCTTTCAGGTTTTCAGCCCATCCCAGGATTTTTCATTTGCCTTTTTAACATATTTTTGGCTTTTTCTTTCTTTTTTTTTTCTTTTTTTTTAAAATACAAAACTGAATTCCAAAAAACTGAATTGAAACTACTTCTAAAGATAAGCAGTAAACTAAATCCCTCTCCCCCATACTTGAAGTACACAATGTCCTCAGTGTGAAACAAAAGACATAGAGAATAAATGAGGAAGAGAAGGGAAAAACTCACTGATCAGGGTTGCCTGGTGGTGGAAGATCGGGGTTCTGATGGAACCAAGAACTCCTAGCCTCCTCTCGCCAGCCCTGCAATTCCAGCTGCATCCCAGTCATGGACTGCTGCAAACCTTGCATATCAGCAGCGTAGGAGGACCGAAAAGAATCAAACTCAGAATAAAACTGGTTGTAGCTCTGCTGCATCGTCTGATATCCTTGATGCATAGCATGCATCTCGGACTGCATCCCCTGCATCTGATCAAACAACCTCTGCCCCCAGGGAATACTGGAGCCATCAGCAGCTCCACTAGACAAACCGACGCCAAACTGTGCCTGAGCATCAGGCATCATCTCATCATCATCATCGTCGTCGTCATCAGCAACAACAACCGGCTCTCGGATAGCAATACCACCCCGTGCACGACGACCAGCAGGTGCACGAGGCGCAACAGGAACAGGTGCCAGCCTGAAAGTCTCAGCAAGACCATAAATAAACTGCTTAGGCAGGGCAATCTCATGCTCACTCATCCTACCACAAACCCATACCCACTGTGCAGGACCTCCACGCAACAGATGAACGGTGGATTTCAGAAACCGCAGATCATACTCATAATGCCCAACAGAGGGATCAGCACTACCCTCTACATCAAGATCTGCAAAGTTATCAACCACCGCTCGCACAATCAAGGTGATCATGCCTCCTAATGCAATCTTCCCCTTCTCTCTATTCTGGGCGGTCCGACAAGAAGCAAAAAAGAGCCAAACCCAATCAGGGGTAAGCTCACACTCCGACATGAGACTGAAAAGATACTTGAGCACATAGGCAGGGACCTTGTTAACCTCGGTCATGCCAAAGAAAGCCATGGCTAACACCTTATGCGTCAGCCTGAGACAAGGGTGAGAAAGCTGATAGTTGTAGTCATTCCCATCAACACTCCTCGGGACACCTGTCCATGTTTTCCACATGTGAAAGTGGCGGTCACCAACACCATCCTCATAGTTATCCGAGGGACCACGTGTGATCCCCAATATATCTCTCAGCTGCGGGGCAGAAACAGTATATTGCCGCTTCTTATAGATAAAAGTGATGGCAACAATTGTACCATCCCAACTCTTCGTCTTCAGGGTCGATAGGAATTGGCGCGACAAGTCCACATGGGAGGGCGCATAGAGGGCCATAAACCCGCCCAAACCAGCATGGTCGAGCATAGCCTGAGTACAATTCGCCATTCCCAACTCCTCAAGGGTAGGTCCATGAAAGAACCGAGTGGCAATTGCCCGCTTCTACTTAAGAGTCGCAGCATACACCTTCACCTGCTTTTGCCCCTCATCATCATTCTTATGTGGCATTGAGCGCGACATTTTCACACTTATTAAATTCCAAACAATCACCAAACACAAACCAACCACAACAGTAGTTTCAACACCAGCAAAGCACAAATATGGCCCTCACAGAGGCGAAACAACCAACAAACACCAAGCTGGAACCAAAAGAGAGCAAATGAATCACTTACAGAACCGAGGGAAAAATCAAGACAGACGGAAATCCGCGGTCGCGGGCAGAATTCCGCGGTCGCGGAAATCGCTCTGTTGTTCTGGTTTTCTGAGGCGACCGCGGCTGTTTTCCGCGGTCGCGGATTTCGACTGCGAAGAGAGATCTGAGACGTCGAACAGGAATCTGGTGGCTGGTCGGAAGTCGATCTCGGTGGGGCTTGGGGGTCTCCGACGAGTTGTGTGTGGGTCGTGGGGGTGGTGAAAAGGTGGGGATTTGGTGGTGAGGGTTTGTGAAATTGGGGAGAAGTGGGAGGAGGGTTGTTGGTGGTTATTGGCGGCTACGAGGGTTTGTGGAAAGGGGGTTTCGGTAGGGAAGGAGTGGTGGAGACGTGGTGTCTTAGTGGGGAAGAGGGGTTGTAGGTGGAGATGGATGTTTAAAAAAATCTGATTAGTAGAACGGGTGTTGACCATTCACTAGTCAACACTAAAGTCAATCAAAATAAGAACTTAAAGAACAGAAAAATTGACTCCCCGGCAACGGCGCCAAATTTGACGAGGCAAATTGTCGTATGCCAAGTCAAAGTAATCCTAACAAGCTCACTAACAAGTATAGTAGGCAAGCAAGGGTCGAAATCCCAAGGGAGTCAGGTTATCAATTCTATAAGTAATGAAGATGATTAACTAGTGAAAGTAACCAAAGGATTTTTTTATAATGTTTCAAGAACAAAGTACCGAAGGTTGATTTGGGTTGTAATTTATCAAAAGGAAGACGTTTCACTTGACAAATAACCACTAACAGGTTGACAAGTTGATCATTAACTCCTTTTAGTCCTATGTCGAATTATTCATATGATCGGCCTAATCCCTGTTCTAATGTAGTTATTAGTCCAACTAGTCCTAATAACCCTTACTGAACTATAACCCTGAAACTATCAAGATTCAATAATAAAGCAGATTTAAGTTCAAGAATTGATAGATACATGCAATACCGTAGACAACTAGTCAGATACTCGACATGCACTCAATTCTCTTCACAATTGACATTCACAATGAGTTCATGCGAATTATGTGTGCTACAATCAAGTAAGATATTTCAACTAGAAATAAACAAACTCTAGCAATATGAATAAGATGATTCTACTTAGATGGCCAATCTAAATGAGCAAATCTGATTCAATTATAATATGCAAAAGAGAATAAAGACAATCAAATGAATAGAACAAAGGAAAGAAGTCTCACAACTTAATCAATCTGAAAGCTTCAAATGCCAAACAAAACAATGGAGGTTTAGCAACTCATGGGTTCTTGAGAGAAAAAACTAAGAAACTTGGAATATGGAATGTAGAAGATGGAAGATGATCCCAAAACCCCTAACAACTAAACCTATAAGTCTCTGCCCAATAAAGCTGATGCAATTACTAACAAAAACGTTATAAAAACGTTACAAAACATAAAGAAGTTTCTAAATCGGCAAATGGAAAAAAGTCTTCGCTGGCGAAATCCGCGATCGCGGTTTGGGACCCGCGGTCGCGGATTTTGTGCTGTAAAACTAGCTCGTCCAGTGGAATTTCCGCGATCGCGGTTTGGGACCTGCGGTCGCGAAAATGGCTTCTGTGGCTTCGTCTTCAGCTGCCTCCAATGCTACCTGTGGTCTTCATGCAGCTTCGACTCCTCTTCTTATGCTTCAATGCTCCGTATCATCCTCTGTAATCTCATATGTAGCTCAACTCTTCAAAACTCCGTAATTACATAATAAATCATAACATCTAGCATAATCCTATACAAAATGAGCTAATAACCTATAATAGCGCTATGTAAAATACCGCTTATCAATATGCTTGCTGGTTATTCTAGAATGCAAATTATACAAATCTTCATTAATTAGTTAAAGCTAAAACTATAAATTGCCAATTAACCCAATTATTCAGGCTTGAAAAGCACTTTGCATTTTCCTGGATTATAAAATTACTGGTCGACGGAATTGATTCTCTTTCCCAATCAATCGTTTGGGAGTAAACCACAACAGAATCAATTTCTAGAACTAGCTTCTTGGCCATGTATCTGGTCACATTGTACTATATATACTGCAATTTGAAATTTAAAATCTTTACTTAATTTCAACTCTCTGCATGACGTTATAGTGTACGTTATACTTTTCTTAAGCAAATCAATGTGTTTACATTATTAAAAAATATTTTTAATCAGAATTTTAAGGCATATGAAAACAATTGAAATGAAATATATATTCTTGGACCACGTACCACTTCACTTCTCCATTCTTCCCCTGTTTAATATAAACTAGTGTAGTGACATGTGTCATGCACGGAAAATTTCATATTATTCATATGAAACTTGTATAACCTTTTAATCGAATTCGTCAAAAAATTAATATTAATTTTTTTCTTGTAAAGATTATTTATAAAAATATATTTTATTTCATGAAGGTTATGTATGCAGTTTGACTTAATTTTTATTATCGAAAATAATCCTAATTTTATCGTAAGAATATATATTAACCTTCAACATAATATTTATTCTCAATAAAATAGCTTTTATATTTGTTTTTGAAAGTAATGATAATTTTATAAGATTTATTTGTTAATATAATTGTCCAATCTATTAATAATTGAAATTAAAGATAAATAATAATAATTGTATAACAAACTAAGCCTAAAATCACTCTAAGAGCTCTAAAAGGCTCAGTTTTAATATATAAGATAGATATTATGACAAATTGGAATTATTTATCTATCTTATATATTAAAGCTGAGTCTTTTAGAGCTCTTAGAGCTCTTAGAGTGATTTTAGTCTTAGTTTGTTACACAATAATTATTTTTTATATTTAATTTCAATTATTAATAGATTGAATAATTATATTAACAAATAAATCTTAAAAAATTGTCATTTCTTTCAACAACAGATATACAAGCTATTTTATTGAGAATAAATATTATGTTGAAAGTTAAAATATATTATTACGATAAAATTAGGATTATTTTCGATAATAAAAATTCAATCAAGCTACGTACATAACCTTCATGAAATAAAATATAATTTTATAAATAGTCTTTACAAGAAAAAAATTAATCTTAATTTTTTGACGAACTCGATTAAAAGGATATACAATTTTCATACGAATAATATGAAATTTCCCGTGCAAAATGGTAGTCTATTTCATGGTCCATTCATTTTGATTGGTTAAAATGATATTAAAAATGCTATATAACTATTTAGTTTCAAAAAAAAATAAAAGGAGAATACTTCTTTTAACCAATCAAAATGAATGGACCATAAAATGGACTATCATATTGGACTAGAGGATCTCTATCGATGGCGGGTCACTACACTAGTTACATCTGCACAAATTCCGGATAAGTGCGTATATCTGGAGCTTTGCAACACAATTTACACTTAAAACTTAATCATATTATATGGCATGCCATATTCGCACTTACTTGCTACCAGTGGCGTACGCATGATTCGAACTCAAAGGGGCTAAATTATATATTAATTAAAATTAATAAAAACACTACATTTCAGAAAGGGTTATATCAGAAAAAGCGCTATTTTTACACTGAATTTTTTTTTTCCGTGAATTTTTTTTTCCCGAGGAAGGGGGACTATAGCCCCTCCTCGACCCTACACAGGTCCGCCCCTGCTTGCTACCCTACTGATTGATTATATACCAATGGCATTGGATATAATGACATTAAATCTAGGGCTCCTAGCTCTAGGTTATTTCCGTTTTATCATTTTCAATTTAGTTTATTTTTGTTTTATCATTTTCAATTTAGTTATAGTTGAGGGAGTTGGTCCCTTGAATGTTTTTAGTTGAGAAAACTATTTAAAGTAGTTTTCATTAGAGAAAAAACTATCTCTTTGGGTAGTGAGTTACTTTTTAAAAGGAAGTTTTTACTGATATAAACGTATATATTAGTCATTTATCCAACTCACTGTTCATAGTTTCCATGACAACCATTAGTTTTAAGAATGTGTAAGATGCGTATACACGCGGAAATGCCTGGTCATGGATTATTAATTAATATAAAAATAGGATCACATTTATTTATATTTCATCGATAGTGTGTATAAATAAGTAATTGGAAAAAACTTGTTGAAATAGTTAGAATGTCTTTTTTTATAAAAAAAAAATGAAAGATAGAATAATATTCTTTTTGTAACATATGGAGTAAAAATTGTCAGCGATATTATTATAAAATTTTATTAATTTTTATTTCAATAAGTTTATCTTGTTTAAAATTTTAATAATTTAACTACATCTATGACATATAAGATAGAAAAACCGTTGAAGATAATACTCATTAAAAAATCAATAAATTGATATCTACTATATAC
Organism: Oxyria digyna; assembly: GCA_029168935.1. NCBI lineage: Eukaryota > Viridiplantae > Streptophyta > Magnoliopsida > Caryophyllales > Polygonaceae > Oxyria > Oxyria digyna. The sequence goes on from JAPVLV010000017.1 coordinate 4,312,916, forward strand.
AATATTAAAGGTGAAGCCATGCTTCACAAAATATTGAGTCACTTGACAAATTTTGAGTGGAAACATGTATCATTTCCTTTTGCTAATTTTCCTTTTTACAAATAAATTAAACAAATTTATGTTGTGAAATATGGTAAACCCCAACTCTTCTACTCTAACATCTCAATACTCCACGAACTCGTTTTTTTTAAGCAACACCATATTTCACGAACTCAAAACCGACAAGCTCTACAACTTCTACCGCCTAATTTCATTTATTTATGTAAGCAAATAATACATTGTAAGTTGTATGTGATGTTATGTTTCACTTTATCTCCACCTGCCAAGGATGCAACAAAGACGTCATCATGATGGTAGAAACTCAATAAATGAATGTTAGATGAAATTAAAATTGTCGAATAACATTGAAATAAGTAATTTTTATGTTGTTTTTATTATTTGCATATATATTTAAGAAATTTTTTTATAATTATTATATTCTTAATAAATTACATCATTACATATACTTCATACGGGACAAACACTAACTTGTTAATTAATTAGTACTCCGACCCTACGAAAAAAAGTAACTAGGAATTTTCAAAAGATGATACAGTTTAATGCTACTTAATCACGTATTAACAATTATTATGGGCAAGATTAATTCTCATTTATTATTTTAAGGAGCTTCTAATAGCTAAGATTAATTCTCATTTATTATCTTAAGGGGCTTTATGACAAAATCCACACCCTATTTAATATGTGTGCAAAGACATTAATTGTAGTCATCTCTCTTTTATGCGGTTCAAAAATCAGTTGGTCAAGAAAAATAAAAACTAATTTTTTGAAAGGATTAAAATATATATTGATAAGGTAAAGAATTTACAACTCGAGTAGGGTTCAAACAAAAAACACCACAGACAACAAAATGCTAACAAGTTAGCGACAACATGAACAAAGGGCCAAAATGGTGAGACGGATCACCGAATGCCTAACGAATGTTCAGGTTGCGAAGCCAGAGCAGAGACTTCAAATTTATCTTCTTCCAGAGCACATGAACCCTTAACGAAGTTAGCCTAATGATCTCTTCAGCACAATCCCTGTGAGAAATACGGGAGTTAGCAGGAGAAGACGATGTCATTACGAATCTTCCAAAAACTGTACAACAGCGTGGTGAGAGCAAGGCTGCGAGTGTGACGCTGAAACTTAGACTGGGCAACCACAGTAGCCAAAGCAAAGAAGCAGTCGGCAAGAGCGGGCGGGTGATTAGTCAAGTGATCCCAATAAAGAACCATGCGGAGAACACGACTGACAAAGGTGCAGGAAGCTAAAAGATTATCGTTGGACTCGGGAGCAATCCCGCAGAAAACACATGAGCCATCAACGATCGGGCACCAACGCGAGATACGGTACGGTCTTTTAGTGGGCAGGCGACCCAGGAAAGCCAACCAAGTGATGAAGGAAGCCTTGGGATCATGCAATCCCTTCTTGACAATCTTGTCCCAACAAACAGAGTCACCATGCTCATGCAAAAGCTCATACGCAGCAGCACTAGAGAACTTCCTAGAGGGAGAGAGGAGTTTAAAGAATAACTGTTGGGGGTCTTCGTGGATGAGAAGAGAATCCCTGATGCGAAGCAGGTTTTTCCAGGTCCAACTGTCAAGCTGTCGCGGCTCCACTGTCCAGATATCGCCAGGATCGGTGTAATTGCTGCAATCCCAAGCCTTCCAAAGGCAGTGGGAATGTGGAAAAGCAATATCAAGAGGAGCTTTTCACTGCACATCCCTATTCCAAGAGAGCAACTCTTTGAAACCCAAGCCTCCCTCCGATTTAGGCTTACAGACAGACTTCCAAGCAACAAGAGAGCGCTTGGAGTTGATGTCCCCGGACCACAAAAAAGAACGCAGCAAGGCCTGGACAGATTTCAGCGTTTTCTTAGGAAAAGGCAGGGCTTTGCACCAGAAGTCCTGGATCCCATTAAAGAACAACACGAATAAGCTCCATCTGACCAGCGTAGGATAAGTGTCTAGATGTCCAAGAGCGGATCTTGCTCATCATCTTCTCAATCACAGGAAGGACATCTGCGTTCTTGGGTTTGCGGGAACCAATCGGCACACCGAGGTAGGTAAGCGGAAGCTGACCTTCGTTGAAGCCGCAGACAGAGAGAATCGGCTGTTTGATAATATCACAATCACCACCAAAGTAAACCCTTGTCTTGTAGGATTAGCAAGAAGGACAGACATGCTTCCAAAGTCGTTCAGAATAGCCTTGAGAGCAGAAATAGAGCTCATATCACCTTTACAAAATAAGATAAGATCATCCGCGAAGGAAAGGTGAGTGAGTTTGAAATCCAGGCAGCGCGGATGAAAGGAGAACTGGGCATTGTTCTTAAGAGACTTGAGCATACGAGAGAAATATTCCAAGACAATAGTGAACAAGTAAGGGGAGAGCGGATCCCCTTGGCGAAGGCCTCTTTTGCCAACAAAGAACCCCTCAAGATGCCCATTAACATTGACCGAGAGGAGGGGTTTGTAGTGAACCAATTGAGGGGAGCAGTGAAGAACCTGGACTGAGATGATACTGGGATCCCAGATCAGCCAAATGCGGCCATTAGGAGAGACTGAGCCATTAGAAAAGAAGTCCCAACCATGGAGAAGAGAAGAGCTGATGCGCTGCTCATTAACAAGACTAACCCTTGTTTCAAGAATACCCATGAGGTGAATGTTAGAGCTCCTAACAATATTCTGCAGGTCCATTTGCTTAGAGGAACAGTTCAAACCACGAACGTTCCAGCACCCCAAACGCAGTCTATCCATAAAGGAACTGAGCGATGGGTTGGTTAGGACTCCTTGAGCCGCCATGGATAGAAGGGAAAGAAGAATTGCAGTCAGAAGCAGAAGTAAACAGGTTCTCATCCAGAGAATAAGTTGTATGCTCGTTCGGAGGAGGAGATGTCTGCACTTGCAAGACATCGAAGGAAGGCAAGGTGCCTCCATTCTTCTGCACGATTCTATTCTGAACATTCCGTTGATGAGGATACTTAGGAGGTTGCTGATGAAAGGTAGGCTTAGACCTCCTCTGATAAGAGACTCTAGTCCAATTTTTCTGATGCAAAGAGTGGCCCGAAGAAGATGAATTACTAATGGGCTTAGGCCCCAAAACACCCAAAGCTGGGCTAGGGCAAGACAAAGGAGTCGTTGGAGGGATAGCCGTTATGGGCGCAACTGCAACATCGATAGGCCCCACAATGACAGCTTCTTAACTGACAGCCGCAGAAACATTGTCAGGAGAACACTGTAATCAATAATGCTATTCTCAAAGCCTGCTTCATATAAAAGGGGGGGTGAGGGAAGAAGAAATGTGATTGTCAGAGGCAGCCTCAAAAAAGAAAGGCCGGTTAGAAAGCAGGAGGTTGCACCACAACAGGGGGAGGAGGAGGAGGGAGGCTGGTCGCAGTGGGAAGCGGGGGAAAATCCTCAATAAGAGGACTCAGAGGTGGAGGTGGAGGGGGTTGAGCAGAAGTGGAGGCAACAAGAGAGGGATCAGGGGGAGGAGGCTCCTGGGAAAAAACAGGGGAAGGGGGAGTTGATGGCGGCTCCTGCGCCCAGAAGCGGTGGTTGAGGTGAGAAATAGAATCATCCGAGACAGCACCCGGAGAAAGAGTCGAATCGGGGCTGCCAGGAGGGCGACAACCACGCTTGAGGGGGGTGATGGAGGAGAGGCGGATAGTCCGAATGGAGGCCGAGGGGTTAGACACAGGCGGTGTTTTTTTTTTGTGAGGCTTGTGTTTAGCTTTGGACTTGTTTTTAGCCATCGCACGACCGACGGCCGGTAAAAGCGGAAGGGGAAGGGAGAGGAGGCAAGGGGATGTACGAAGAGCGTTTTAGCGTGAGGCTTTTCTTAATGGCATTATTTCATCATAACTAAATTTGACCTGAACTAATTTCATTATTTCATTTATTTGATATCATTTTTATTCACACATTTAAACGATAGTATTATATTATATTTTCAAATCTGTAACCATAGATAATTAGATATTGCTGAATAGCAATTCTTGTTATATTACTAACCTAACATTATTTAATATGAATACTAATTTAAATAATGTGCACATCAATAATAAATACGTAAATTAATAACAATTATTAGGCCGATTTAAAGACCCTTTTTTTATTTCTGTAATTCATAAATGAGAAACTCACAAACATGATAGAACTATGAAAAATAAATAATTATATTATATAATTCAAAGAGATTTACATTTCATATGAATTTTAGACTGGCTGAAAGTAAATTAAATTAATTAGTATTTAATCTATAAAAACCTAATATGATTTTAAAATAAATATGCTATAAAATAGGAATAAATAAAAAATTAAAACAATTAAAACAAAAGTAACAAATTAGAGTTTAATAATTATATATACGTTTTTGAATATAAAGGTGCGATGACATCAACTATTGATGAACACATAACGATTATTGCTCCTACTTTAGTTTAGTTAATTGTTACATGTCTTTTTAAGTTCAACTGTTTGTTAAAAAAGATGTTCTTTTAATATTTTGACCTCTCCTTTTTTATCAATTTTACCCTTGTAAGTAGAGCTGGCAATCGGGTCGTTCAAGTCCCGATCATTTCAGGTTCGGGTTGAGAACGGTTCCGGTTAATTCGGATAACAAGTCAAGCCGGGTCAAGCCGGGTCAAGTCGGGTCATTACAGGTTAGTGGACGGCTTGAGTTAACCAACGGATTAATGACGTCATTTTTTAAACATTTATTTATTATTAAGTTATTACAAATAAATATAAAATACATCAAAAAACTTAAAATAACTAATTAAAACTAGTGTTTGTCCCGTACGACGGACGGAGAATGATACAATTTATTATTGGGTTAGTGAGAATGAAATTGAATATTAAAAAAAGATATGAGAATTTTATCAACAAAAGAGTTATATGTTTTCAATTAGAAAAAATAAAGATGATCGAATTAGTAAATTCATAATGTAATTGATAATGTAATTTCAATTTTACATAACCAAACTGTCTAAAATCATACAATCATATTTCTTAAATAAGCTATAAGTATATTCCATAATATATTTTCAGTTTTTAAAGAGAAAATGGTTGATGCACTTGTTTTTCAAAAATAGATTAATTTATCGAATATAACTTATAGGTTTGAGTGTGTGGATTAGTGAATTTATCACATGTTAGAGTGTGAGAGTGGGTTAGTGGGTAAGTCTTCTTTTTCCTTGATGAATTGGTGAGTGAATGAACCTTGGATAAGGTTGTGAAGATGGTGTTTTTAGGCTGCGGAAAGGCCTAGAGTGAAGGTAATGGTTTAGTGTAAGACAAAGCTTTTGGTGTGGCTTTGAATAAGGGGTTTTGATAGAGTTGGGTAGGCAAGAACTCGAGGAGTCCACCTAGGGTTCTTCGGAAGTGTTTGGGGGTTGTTCTTGGTAAATCTTTAGCACACCAAGAGAAGGAGATAAGCAAGAAAGACACAAAGAGTTCACAAAGTGTGTTTCTTGAGGATTGGTGACGTCAAGGCAAAAGCAGGAGATGCTCTCAACTATGTTTTTGCTATTAAACTCAACGTGATTACAAATGGAAGCCAAGAGCGGTTTTTATAGGGGTGAAGACGTCTTGGGCTGCAAGCACAAGATCACTCCCAAATCAAAGCATAAATGAAGTTAAAATCTAGGACATAAATGTAGAGTGTGAACAAATCAAAAGAGATAAACTTAAGGGATGTACTAGGCACTTATTAGGACGATCCAATGACGGAAAATGGGGATTGTCACACGCTTGACGAAGACCACTTCGAATAATAGACACTTTATCCCTACTGATCTTCATATCAATGATCTCATACATTATTCCAACATTCTGAATACAATCTTTATAATTTTTACTTTGTTCTTGTAATATTGCCAATTTATGATGATTTAGCTACAACTTCTGATAAAAAAAGATTACTTTTGCTTGCATGTATTGTATAAAAATTCATTTCAAATAAGACTTCCTTAGTCAACAAAATTTAATTTGATCCAATCCGGAGCTTTTCTTTCCAAAAACAAAAGCCACCCGTAACTAATAAATTTAATATCACAAATATATTGAATATTACGTCATGCAAACTTCTAGGGTTCCTCCCACCCCCCTTCCTCCTCATATCCAGCAGTACTCGATCTCTTAGGAGAAGCACAAAATTAGGTCAAATCTGATAAAATTATAATACGAAAATTGATCAACCCTCTAAATTTCTGCAGGATAAAACAACGAATTTAGGTATATAAGTACACAATCAAGATTCGTAAATACACATACATGAGATCTGAAATTGTTCCTCCGACCCCCCTTCCTCCTCTAAATTGTTCATGAAGTCTATTCAATTATTAATCAAGAACAATAACCCAGAACGACTGTTGGGCATAAATACACATACATGAGATCTGAAATTAAAGAGAAAATTAACGAGAGAAAACTAGACAGAATAAAAGAGAAAATTAGAGAGAAGAGAAAGGGGTGACAGAAAGAGCGTGAGCACACATAGCTTCAAGCATGATTTATGCAAGAAAACAACCATGAGTGCTCACTCTCTTCTGTCACCACCCTTGAATTTCACCGTGATTTTGCTCTGGATATTTCTTTGGCGCCGTTTGCTCAGCCCTAATTTGATGATTCGAAACCCTAAATGATGATGACCTAATAGATTGTATATAGTTTCCTCAAGATTGGAAACAGTTTAGAGAGAAGAGTTGTTTGGTGTGCTCTCTATGGGAGGCATGCTGGGAAACCCTTTATATAGATCCCAAAAAATTAACCCTCTTTTTTTCGTTAATTAGTTTTTAATCTTACATGTTGGGTGTGTTTCTACAACCGCCCATTATTGATGTTGGGGAATAAATGTGGGTTCATCTTTTCCCTTATCTTATTTTAGTGTTATTATTATATAACTTTCTATAAAGAAAGCTCTATAAGTGTATGATTCTTTTTCTTTTTTATTTAAGAAAGTTAGATTAACCATTACTTCGGGAAACTAATTAAGAAGCAGATTTCTTATCAATGAAAGAGGTAAATATATCATAGTTTAATGTTACTCTCATTAGACTTTTAATAACAATGCTCTCTAGATTCGCCAAGATCTATACAATTCTCTGCATTTTAAGCTTAGAGACTTCTATAAATCATCCATTTTTGTGATTTAGGCTAGACTTATATGACATACTGAGTCTTTTCTCCGTCTATTAATAAAAAGAGGAGTTTGGATGATTTGGTCACGGTTATTATTACAGATCAGGAAACGGTTTAGAGATCAAAATTGACTTATAAGTATTGTATAGATGTGGCTCTGAGCAGCATGTGTGACCCAGGACAAAAAATCGAGAGCATCACTCTCCAATTCCCCAAAAGTGGAGAAGGCAAAAACAATGAAATTGTAACCATTGTTAATGTACTTAGATTCATATTTTTTCTTTTCCCCGACAACAACGTGAGAGCCAACAGGTTCATGGATAAAAACATCAACTTAAGCACCTGTGAGGAAACACTTGTATAGATTGCTTCTTCTTTTTTAAAAGAAATTTATAGCGAAAATCAAGATCATTAAGTTTGGAGGAGAAATTATCCGCCTACACAAATTCAACTATAGGGTAAGTAGATGGATCTGATCAATGAGGAACAACAAATAATATGAAGAACAAAAAATTGTACAAGTAAAAGAATAATGGTAATTATAGAGTATTGAAAAATTGAGTTGAAGATGTGCAGAATGCATCTTGTAACTCGTTACAAGCATCTATCCTTATCTTATCTCATCACTTTCTGACCGGGATGAGAATTTATGGTTTCAAGGATTCTTTTCATAATTATTTTGAAATACTACTTCTTTTTAAATTGGAGTTTGGAATATAGAGAGGTAAGCACATGTGTGCATGCATGCATTAGTGGATGAAGTCTGCCAATGAGGATGCAATATTTGTTTAAATTAGAGAAAAGAAGTTGGCAGATGAGATGTTGATCATGGCATACATTGGGAGGCCGGCACATGCTAGGCTAGGCTGTAAATTAATGCATGCGCAGTTTGTATTGGAAAATCAAATGTCTATTGTTTTTGCTGCAGGAAAGGAACCCACCTGTTGTAACAGAATCGAAACAAGAACAATAAACGCAAGAAAGAAACAGAGGTTTATGTGGTTCATCAAATTTGGCTACGTCCACAGGAGAGGGAGATCAGATTATACGAAGGCGACGGTTTCGGTACAATTAGAGTTTACACATAAGCCGCTATATATAGCGCTAAACAACCCTAAGCTCAACAACAAAACTGATAGGCCCAATAAGGTCAATACAACAGATATCGTATACCGTTTGGCCCATACAGCGAGACCCCCGTGCTACCTGTCGCAGTGTGTGATTCAGATTCAAGGCATACTAACAAATCTCCACCTTGACTTGAATCCTCCAGGTAGACTCTCAGATGCACCATGACAGTGTCAGATAACAGACATCTCTCTCTCCTCATAATTGCCCCTCAGGGCAACTAATGATCTCTGATGTTGAGCAAGTCCAAGCAGTGTTTGAACTTGCTCTCAGGAACTGGCTTGGTGAACATATCAACAGGGTTATCAGCTGTCCCTACTTTCTTCACCTGCATTCTCTTCTCATTCCTCAGAAAATGGTACCTGACATCAATGTGCTTCGTCTTCTCATGATGGACCTGATCCTTGGTTAAGCATATTGCACTCAAGCTGTCACAATACACTAAAGCCGGATCCTGATGTAGGCCTAGATCATTAACCAGCCCCTTTAGCCATATTCCCTCCTTAGCAGCTTCTGTCAAAGCCATATACTCTGCCTCTGTAGTAGACAAAGTAACTGTAGGCTATAGAGTTGCCTTCCAGCTTACCACAGAACCTCCTAAAGTGAACACATAACCAGTCATAGATCTCCTACTGTCCACATCCCCAGCATATTCATAATCTGAATAGCCAACAACCAAACACTGAGTGTCATTCCCATAACAAAGACCAACATCAGAGGTACCTTTAAGATACCTGAAAATCCTCTTCACAGCTTGCCAATGTTCCTTCCCAGGGCTGACCCTGTATCGACTTACCACACTAACAACGAATGCTAGATCTGGTCGAGTGCAGACCATAGCATACATCAAACTCCCAACTGCACTGGCATATGGGACTCAGGACATGTACTCCTGATCCTCATCAGTCTGAACAATGTACATTTCCAACTTGCTGTTAGATGCCATTGGAGTATCTATAGGCTTTGTTGAAGACATTCCAAACCTGTTTAATATCTTCTTGATGTACCTTTCCTGTGAGAGAACCAGATAGGTGTCAAACCGCTTAAACCCAGAATCTTGCGAGCAGCACCCAGATCTTTCATATCAAATTCTGCACTGAGAGAACCCTTCAACTTCTGGATATCAGACTTATTCTTAGCAGCAATCAGCATATCATCAACATACAGAACCAGATAAATGCGTGAACCACCCTGCAGGTCATTGTAGTACACACAACAATCATACGGACTTCTGTTGTAACCAAGCTGCTTCATATAGGTGTCAAACCGCTTATACCACTGCCTCGGAGACTGCCTTAGCCCGTATAAGGACTTCTTCAACTTGCAAACATGGTTCTCCTTTCCTGGAACCTGGAATCCATCTGGCTGAGACATGTATATTTCCTCCTCCAACTCTCCATGTAGGAAAGTTGTTTTCACATCTAGCTGCTCAAGTTCCAGATCCTGATGTGCAACTATCGCTAGCAGCACCCTGATTGAGGTATGTCTGACTACTGGTGAGAACATCTCGTTGTAGTCTACTCCCTCTCTCTGACTGAAACCTCTTGCAACCACTCTTGCTGTGTACTTTATACCCTCTACAGCAGACATTCCTTCCTTCTTCCTGAAAACCCACTTGCAAGTGACTACCTTTCTGTCAGCAGGCAATCTGACCAGCTCCCAAGTCTGATTCTTATGAAGAGACTCCATCTCTTCTCCCATTGCAGCAAGCCACTGTGCTGACTCACTCCCAGATATTGCAGCTTTGTAGGTGGACGGTTCATTATCATCCACCTCCTCGGCCACCTGCAATGCATATCCTACTAGATCAGCTAACCTGTACCTCGTTGGAGGTCTGACTCCAACCCTTCTGGGTCGGTCTTGAGCAACACATCGATGCAAAGCTTCATCAGAACCTGTTTCTGGCAGTGCACTCTCAGACTAATATGTATCTTGCTCATCAGTAACTGGCTGTGGTAGTGGTGCCTCAATTTGCCCTGGAGTAAATGACACCTCCACCTCCTCAGCAACAACCTCTTTCTCTGCTATATCACTGGTCTTGGATTTCAGCATAGAACTCTCATCAAAGACTACACTTCTGCTAAGTATAATCTTGTTATCAGACCAGATCCTTTACCCTTTCACACCGGCACCATAGCCCATGAAAACTCCCTTCTTAGCTCTCGGCTTTAACTTACCCTCACTTACATGATAATAAGCAGTGTAGCCAAAAACTCTGAGATTTGAGTAGTCAACAACTCTTCCAGACCACACCTCATAAGGTGTCTTGCAATCAATGCTTGTGTGTGGACTTCGATTTATCAGATAGCAGACTGTTGTTACTGCTTCAGCACAGAACCTCCTAGCAAGACCGACATTAGAAAGCATGCATCTTGCTCTCTCTAAAAGTGTCTGATTCATTCGTTCTGCTACACCATTTTGTTGTGGTGTATACCTGACTGTGTGATGCCGAGCAATACCCTCATCTCTGCAGAACCTATCAAACTCAGATGAACAGAATTCCAGACCATTATCTGTTCGCAGTCTTTTGACCTTCTTTCCTGTCTGATTTTCAACTAAGGTATTCCATTCCTTGAATCTACTGAATGCCTCTCCTTTATGCCTCATCATAAATAACCACGTCATCCTAGAGTAATCATCAATAATAGACAGAAAGTACCTGTTAATCTAAATCTTGCCAGAGATTCCCTCCCTCAATCCCAATTAACTCTGAACAATAAGGTAAACAAAAACAATTAAAATAGATATTTAAAAGTCTTATAATCAAGGTTATTAAAATCGAGATTTTAGGATCGGATCGCAAGGGCCCTTTTGAATCGGATCATAAATTCAAATCGTAGAATCGTAAGATTCTACTAAAATAAATAAATAAAATAAAATAAATAAAAATCATTTTTTTCACGATTCAAATCTGAAAAATATAAAAAACGTATCAACATGATTGATTCGGATCGTAAATTATGTTAATCTAATGTTGTAAATTAGATATTTGTTATATTGAGTTTTGACAATTATCCCATTAACATCCTTTTTATTAAACAAAATGTAAAGAATTGTCAAATTCAGTAGAATCTTACGATTCTACGATTATGAACAATTCTACCCGATTTTATCACGATTCTGATTGATTCGGATCGCCACCCATAGTTTAAATCGTAAAATCGTACGATTTTAAGACTTGGATCTAGATTTTAATAACCATGCTTATAATCGTTATGACATACTTAGATAGAACCCTAGAGGAGGAAGCTCAATACCCCAAATCCCCAATAGTAAAGTAGGCATTAAGGTCATGAGAATTGGAACTCCAATCTATTAGAAAAGCAAACATATATAATATCTTATATAAAGATGAAATAAGTAGTATTTTTCATTATAAGGTCGAATAATTTATTTGTTTTTGAAGATTTTCTGTAGATTAATAAAGGATGAAGAATTTACATCATCAAGCCGTTATAAAACGAGAAGTTTGTCAAAAAGATCAATCAAGAAAAAGAAACAAGAAGGAATACATTAAACTAGACATTAGAGAGTGAATTCCTTCTATGAGCGTGGATCGATTCCTTCATTGATTGCTTGATAAGCAAATTGCATTCCTCCGGAGAACAATTAGTGTCTTGGTAAATCTTTCTGTTACGGGCTTGCCAAGTGAATAAGACACGAGTGGTAAGAGCAATCCTTCTCACTTTGAAAATGGGAGAGGCAAGGTTAGCAGTGTTGCTCAGCCGGATAGCCCAATCCACGAGGTTCCCAAAAGTAGAACTGATGTTAAGCCATTACATTGTGAGCTGAAACACATTGTGCACAAAATTGCATTCCAACCACAAATGGTTTTCAATTTCTGGGGCTGGCGAACAGAGCTTGCAATTTAGGTCTGAGATGCCCCATTGTTGAAGTCTACACAAAGTGGGCAGTCTATTTTGAATCGCAATCCACGTGATGTGTTGTGACGGGAAAGATGATGATGACCCCATATAGACTTGCACCAGGGCAGCCGAACTTCAGTTTTCTTAAGAATGCCATAAATATTTGTAGAGGAGTATTTACCATTCAGGAGAGTCATGAAAGGAGTATTTTCCAATTGCATGTGTCGTTATGAGAACATGTGGCTTCCCAAATAGTTGTATCACGCAACTTGTAAGCCAAGATCCAGTTTCTCCAAATACTAACATGTCTTGAGGAAATATCAAATATCGAACGAGCAGCGCATGATTGATTCCAAGACAACACCTTTGATTCCTAACCCACCTTCATCTTTCTTTCTACAGAAATTTCCAAGACGATCAGGTTTTTTCGGCCCTCGACATGACCAGTCCAGAGAAAGTTTCTAGTGACAACAACAATCCTATCAATGACCGAGACCGGTAGTGAAAAAATGTTGCACCAGTAGGTGCTAAGGTTCGAGATAACAAAGGCGATCAGTTGGAGTCTTCCGGCGTAGGCCAGAGATTTGGCGTGTCACGATTGAATACGAGCAGTGATTTTGTGAATTAAGGGCTCGTATTTAGATACCGCAAGACGCTTATAACCCATAAGGAGACTGAGATACCACATTGGGAGTGAGCCTTTGTTGATGTTGAGGAGGGAAGCAATAGCCGTCTGATCAACCGTTGAGACTCCAGCAAAATAGACATTAGACTTAGAAGAGTTGAAGCGAAGTCCAGAGATGTCGCCAAACAAATCAACTGCATCTTTTAAAATTCTCATTGACTCGATGTCTCCTCTGGAATATCTTTCTCTGCTTCGCTGATGACTCGATGTCATCAGCGAAGCAGAGATGAGTGACTCTAGTACGGCTACATCTTGGATGGAAGTTGAAGTACGGATCCGTCGTCTTCTCTAGAAGGATGCGAGAAAGATATTCCATTGCTACAAAAAAGGGAAGGGCGAGAGAGGACAATCTTGACGAAGACCTCGATTACCCTAAAAGAATCCTTCAAGCGCACCATTAGTCTTCACATAGTATTTAACAGTAGTAATGAAATTAGTAATCCAGTTCACAAACTTCCCAGGATAACCAAAAGCAAGGAGAGCTTGAATAATAAAATTGTGACTAAGAGAGTCAAAAGCACTCTTGAGATCAATTTTGATTGCACACCCAGGAGGGTGATTAATACGATTGTAACCTTTTAGGAGTTCCTGACAAAGTAACGAGTTGTGTCTGATCGAGCGACCCGAAACAAAAGCAGCTTGGTTAAGGGATATGATTGAGGGTAAGGTTCTTTTGATTCGGCTGGTCAGAAGCTTGGAGATGGCCTTGTAGAGGGTAGAAAAGCACGATATCGGTCTGAAGTTTGTGATTTGGGAAGGGTCGGAGTTTTTAGGGGCCAATGTGATAATGGTGTGGTTGAGTTGCATGGGAAACTTTCCCTTAGAGAAGAAACGACTGATGCCTTCAATAATGTCGGAGCCGAAAATTCCCCATGACTTCTTAAAGAATTGCTAGGTGTAGCCATTCGGCCCAGGGGTCTTGTTGTTTCCAATTGCAATGATAGTCAACTTAATCTCCGCCGAGGAAGGGGTCTCAGTGATAGAGGCGCTGAACTGGTCCGACATCAAGGGGCCGAGGGAGATGAATCTAGTGATTTAGGGAGTAGTGTTGACCGCATTGCCCATCAGAGAGGAGAAGTGTTGAACAATATGGTCAACAATCTGATTGTTGCTAGAGATCACATGTCCATCAGGGTGAGTCAACTGAAGGGTTTTTGCAGCGCTCTTGTTGCTTTTGATTCTATAGTAGAAGAACGAACTGCACTGATCAGAGAACTTCAACCACTTGATTTTAGAAAGTTGATTGCAAGTAGTTTTGAGGTTGACACAACTAGTGTTCAGGTCCTCCAAGGCATTGCTTTCAGCAGCAATAAAACTGGGGTTGCAAGGATGACTTTGAATATCATTTTGAATACTTCTGAGCAAACCAATGTTCTCTGTAACAACATTAATCAACTCCTCCAAAGAAGAAATTTCAAATTTCTTGAGGGCGGGTTTGAGAGTCTTGAGTTCCTGGATGATTCTGAAGAATGGTTGCCCATCCACATTGGAGTCCTAAATATCTTTAACAGTGGAAAGGAAATGCTCATGCTTAGTCCAAATATTATTGAATCGGAAAGGGGGAGGCTTGAGCATACATGTTGAACATGTAGACATTACAACTGAAGAGTGATCTGATGGGTCGCTGGGGGGAAAAGAGGTCGAGAATTGAGTAAATGTCGAATTCCAGCAGTCATTGACGAGCACTATGTCAAGTTTATAGTTGATTCTACTATTCGGCCCTTGTCTGTTGTTCCATGTATACCAACACCCAAAGGAGGGATGGTCTTTGAGCCCGATGAAGTTGAATAGGGATCCAAACTCATGTGAGGCAGTCAATGGGTGAGAGTCATTCTAGAGAAGCTTTTCAGATGGCTCTAAAATGACATTGAAGTCCCCCAAAAGAGTCCAAGGGATCATGATGGAAGGGGAAAGGTTTCTTATAGAGTTCCAGAGTTCAATTCTTTCAGAAGAAGAGTTAGAGGCGTAGATGAAGGAGGCGTGAAAAGGTGGTTGGACGTCTTTTGTGGAGATGGGGGTGATGAGCTCTCAGTTGAGGACTAGAGCCCATCAAGTTACATTCCCAACCTATTCAAGTCAAGATGAGGTTCATTGTCAAAAACAGGACCCCGGAGCCATTTACTATTCATGTCCGGAGCCAAACCTCAATTCGCGTCAGCCATAATCCAACATGGCGCACCACTGGTCAAACTGTCACAATTGGCCCGAGCACCATCACCGCCAATGGACTCAAAATGTCCCAATGAGTTCATCGAGATCAGGAACGCCCGGCCCAAGCCTCCCCAACTTCAAAGTGACCAAGACAAGTCTTGACGCCAAGCGTCGGCAAGCCCAAAAGAGGTCTTCGTGTGCGTCTGAGCCCTTCAAGCAACATTTGCTAGCCGTTCTCATTTCCAATGGTCCTAAAAGGCCTAAAGGAGTCTAGATCAAGTCCAAGCGCACGCAAGGGAAGACTCGGACCCGGAAGAGACACAATCCCCCTAATTTCACCATCAAGCATTAAAGGGGATCGCTTAAATTGCTCCAATCTGATTCCAATCAGATTTCCATGTCACCAATTCGTGTGAGGGTCACAAGGATCATCATTTACAGCCTTTGGATCGGCCTATCAAGTGCCTAGAACATCCCATAGTTTACTCCTTTTGATTTGTCATTTAATTCCTAGATTTAAGCTTATTTATGTTTCGATTTGAAGAGTAATCTTGTGCTTGCAGCCCAAGTCGTCTTCACCCCTATAAAATCCACTCTTGACTTTATTAGTAATCACGTTGAGAATTATAAAGCAAAAGCATTTAGTTGAGAAAACTCCTAACCTTTTGCCTTGGCGTCAAAAACCTATAGAAACACACTTAGTGGACTCTTCGTGTCTTTCTAGCTTATCCCTTCCTTGGTGTGATAAAGATCTACCAATTACAACCTCAAACCCTTCCCTAGAACCCTCGGTGGACTCCTTGAGTTCTAGCTTATCCAACTCTACCAAATCACCTTATTCAAGGCCAAGCCAAAAGCCTTGTCATACACTTAATCCATCCACTTCACTTAGGCCTTTCCGCAGCCTAAACACCATCAAACACGCCTTATCCAAGTCTCATTCACTCACCATTCCATCAAGGATCAAGAAGACTCGCCACTTCGATCTAGATCCGTGCAAAAAAGGTGTTTCCGGAGACGAGAACACATCAGAGGGTGTGGATGATTTGGTTGGTAGAGTGGAGGAGGGTAATGGAGGCAACGCTTGGATTCCACCAAAGCCATATACGGAAATTGTGAGATACAAGCGAGTTGGAGATGTGAGACCATCCAGAGAGGAGGCAAAGAGAAAGGTTAGAGAAAGTTTGTGAGCTAAGTCTAGTTTTCAAGATAGCAATGATGTCAATTTTGTTGGAGTAAACGAAGTGGTGTAAATGGTCTTGTTAAGGAGAGGAGCCCAAGCCTTGAATATTCCAAGATGCAATGGACAAACTATTCATCAGGAACCGTTTGGTTTTGAGAGTTGTGTAGTCAGGGAATCCAAGAGGGGGGGTTGATCTTTTAAGAGACCAATCGAGACATTAGGGGGAGGTGGCTGCAAGGAAGATGAAGAAGATGGGACCAAGACATATCGAGAGGAGTCAGTTGTGGCAGTTTTTTGAGGAGGAGCGGAAGACTCCAGGTGCTTGGAGGATATTTTGTGGGAAAGAGGGGTTGGGGGGAGAGGAGGTCGGGTATTGCGTGACTGATCGGGGAGGTGATGTGATCTCACCATGGGGTTGAATCCCATCAAGCCACTACCATTGGACTCAAAGGCATCAAAGGAGTCCAAAAAGGTCAAGAACGCCCATACAAGTGCCTCACAAGTTCAAAGTGACCAAGGCCATGCTTGACGCCCGACGCCGCCTATGCGTCAAAGAAGGCTTGTGTGCGTCCGAGCCCTTCCAGAGACATTGGCTCGGCGCACATGGTTCCATAGGTCCTAAATGGACCCAAGGAGTCAAGATAAGGTCCAAGCGCGCGTACCAAAGGCCTCGGACCCGGAAGAGACACAATCCCCCTTTTTGCGCCATCAAGCATTCAATGTGATCTCTTAAAATCCTCCAAGCTGAATTGCCATGTCATCAATCCATGTGAGGGTCACATGGATCACCATTTTCAGCCATTGGATCATCCGAATAAGTGTCTAGCATAATCCCTTAGATCCCTCCTTTTGATTCGTTCACACTTAGCATTTATTTCCTAGATTTTAGCCTCTTTAATGCTTGATTTGAAGAGTGATCCCTGGCTTGCAGCCCAAGGACGTTTTCATGCCTATAAAAGCCTCACAAGGCTGTCATTTTAAAGCACGTTAAGATTTAAGCAAAAGCCTTTAGTTGAGAAAACTCCTATCCTTTTGCCTTGGCGTCAAAACCCTATCAAAGGTGGTTCGAGTCCCCTTTGATCTATCCCTTCTTCTTCTTTGTGTGATAAATATCTACAAAGAAACAAACCCCAACCCTTCTCAAGCCTTTGAATCACATTCAAAGTCTTGCTTATCCAAAGTCTTCCGCCTTCGCCAACTATCCACCAAATTCCGCCAACACTCAACCTTATCCAAGGTCTCGTCCATCTTCAAAACAAGAGAACTTCCCACCTTGAATCTAGATCCGAGCGCGTCTTAGCATCCACGAGGAGGATGAGTCTTCAGGAGGGTTCCAGGGGCAGGGGTAGTCGAGTTGTTAGGTTTAGCACAAGAGTGACCAAAAACTCTACACTTATTGCAAACAGGAGGAAGTCATTCATATACAATTTCCTAAGTGACCACTTCATCCTCCGAGCCATAGAAGCTGACTTCCCTGACAAGTTCATCCTTAGGTGAAATTTCCACCATAATTCTAGCATATGAGAGCCTCTCTTGATTCACGGAGTTGTAACCAGTGAGCACAGGTTCACCAAGAGTGACCAAAAACTCTACACTTATTGCAAACAGGAGGAAGTCATTCATATACAATTTCCTGAGTGACCACTTCATCCTCCGGGCAATAGAAGTTGACTTCCCTGACAAGTTCATCCTTAGGTGAAATTTCCACCATAATTCTAGCATATGAGAGCCTCTCTTGATTCACGGAGTTGTAATCAGTGAGCACAGGTTCACCAATAACGGAACCAATTTTCTCCAGCATATTTTCTGACCAAAATCGTACATCCAGATCTGGCAAGTGACAATGTAACCCAAACCGGGATTTCCCTCAGACATGATAGGTCCAAATCCATTCCTTGTTGCCAACGTTTGAGGATGAACGACCTCTTTCCCCCGAGCATCCAAGGGCCTTGCTCCAGGATAGATACTAAATCTTCTTCTTTCCTGGAGTGAAAAATGAAGAGGCCATTTTCCTTCCTAATGATCTTAGGTAACCCCACATTATTCCAGTTGAGCGAGACAAATCGTTTCATTGCTCTATATGAAACATTTTCTCCCAATGGCGCTCCCACAAGAGTGAATGACCATTTATCCACCAGATCAGCCACATCAAAGTTAGTGAAACGAATGATACCTTTCTTAGTGCCTGGAACGAAACTGAGGGGGATAGCTCGAGGCCCTTTTGATCTAGCATTAACAACACCACTGTAGGATTTTGCCAGAGGAACGACCACTTTCCGGCCACATTCCGACCATTTTCGAACCGCTTTTCATATTACTTCAACATAAATTCAATATGTTTAACAAAAAACCCATCAATTAAACTAAAGCATTTAAAAATTCTCAAATCAACATCAAAATCCTAATCAAAATCAACACCCTAATCTACATATGCATCATCTATTCAATATCAAAAATTAACACATGAAAATCATTAACCGTAATCAAAATTTATCACAGTTCATCCATCCTAAACAACAAAATTTCATATAAATCAATTTGTATATAAACATTCAATATCAAAACCATACCATAATATGCAATTTCATATAGAATCAACATTACAATGCATAAAACAATCCAAAACTAACCTTAATTGACTGATTAGGGTGAAGATGAGAGTTTTTGAGAGCTTTTGAATTTTTCACGGCGGCACAATGTAAAAGCGGAAGCCGAAATAGGGTTTTTAGTATTTATTACACAACATCTGGTGCGTAATGCATGGATGTGTTTTAATGCGTTATGCACCAGAGTTTTTCTTGTGTAAACATGAAATGACGACATGCATTACGCACGAATCCTGACGATATTTGAGAATTTGACCCGAGGGTATATATAATAAGGGCCCCTAATCATTCCTTACAGTTTGGCTATGGCAATCAGTCAAGAGGAGATCCAGTGGATATCATTTTCAAAGATTTATGTATTCCTGGTCAGAATTAAGAAGATATAGTATAGTATTATTGTTGACCGCATAGCATCGTTGAAGAAAGCCAAGAAGCCATAGAACAACCACCGCTCACATCGATCGATGCTTCTATCAGTTGTGCAGTCGATTAGTTAATTAGGAGTAATGGAGTATGTTTTTTCATTTCTTTATCTCTGCTATAGATGGCTTTATTATATGACCAATCACCCTACTTAATCTCGCCTTCAGAAAGTAGGACAAGAATTTGTTAAATTTATACATGTCGTCCATTAAAAATTTAAAATTATTTGCAAAAAATATTGCATCCTTACTTACTTCACAATAATTCTAAGTTATTTATGTGAAAGAAGAAAGCAAGATGCCCCGGTATAACAGCACATTAACATATCTTCTTGCAATGCTTAATATTTATCTCATAAAATGTATATATATATATATATATTTTTTACTATTGACATGTACGGAAGAATTTTTTTAAATAGGCAAGATACGGAAGTCGATCCGGTGGATGATAAACCAATATCATCCGAACGGATGATCCGAATAAACGATAAAAGTTATGAGATCATGTCGTTACGAACCATCCTAAGGTATCGCAGTTCCATTAGTACTCTACAAAGTGTACCTAATCTAATTGTTAATATTTTCCTTGAGTAGTGTATCAAATGCCCTATTTGCTTCACTGAAACAATAAAAAATGTGAATTCTAGAGAATTTACACAATAGTGTCTCAATATCTTGCAAAACAGTTTGTATTTCCCAAAGTATTTTCCAGATTTTAATAATACCATTTATTAGAGTAAGGTTGTCCCATTCTAAAATAAGATGACTTCTATTATTTTGAACAACAATTTAACTGCATCTAAAGCAACTAAAGCTTCAGCCTGTAAACCATATGTACCGGGTAGGGGAGGGCTTTTATAGGCGCGTTAAAGATTTTAGAAGGCGTGTGGGATATTCCGAGCGTGAGCACGCGCACGCGTTGCTTCTTGTTTGCCTTGCTGGGATGTAGACTGGTCTTAACATTAAGAGGGGTCCTCATCCGAATCAAACCCGCATTGTTTTTAGCATTTTTAAGCACAAACAAAAAAACTAGGGCATTTTTGGTTGTTCAAAATTCGGTTTCGGAACTGAAAAAAAAAACTAAACCAAAGTTAGTTTGGTTCAATTTTCGGTTTTCATGAGTTCGATTTTCGATTCGGTTCGTTTTAGTTTGGTTCGGTTAAAACCAAAAATTTTAATTAAAAAATAATTATTTCTCTTTTAAAAATATCAATAAAAAGAACATTTAGATAGGATATTTTTTATATTTTAAAAAACTTCATAATTTGATTTTTCTGGTTAAATCTGTACCGACCGAATAAGTTCAGTTCAGTTTTCGGTTACAAAATTTCCTTGTTTGGTTTTCGTATGGATCCGCTTTTAACCAAATGAACATCCCTAACCCATTGTATCCTTCTGACATGCACTTTTTAAAAAAAAAAAAAAAGTAGACAAGAAGCGGGATGTCATCTATGAATAGATGACAACCCCTTACTATCCTCAGCGATGGTCCTGAAAAAGGGACGATATAATGCATAAAGACTAGAAGCCAAAAGGTGTGGCCTACAAGTTCTGATATAACCATAAGACAATCTGCAATCAGGATTGCAATTTAAAATTGTTTTAATGAAATGTGGATTTATATCAGGGTGGGCTAGGAAATCAGCCGCCCACCCTGTTTCCTTCTCTGAAGCAGTGTAATATTTTAACATTAGGACAATTATTTAAATTTTGTTTAGCATCTTAGATAATGTTTTTAATTTTCCATGGCATTTTCCAAACCTTATTAAATGAGTTGATAACGGCTAAATTGTCGCCTTCAAAGATAACATTTGAAAGTTTTAAATTTAGAGCAAGTTTTGTTGCCAAAAGCAAGGCTAAAGCTTCAGTTTGTAATGTCGATTTAACGTTTATGGGTTTTCAGTATATATCCATAATGTATCCATTACTATCTCTGGCAATACATGCTATAGTAGATTGATTTTGAGAAATAAAAGATCCATCAAAATTTATTTTAGTCCAATCTATAGGAGGTCTCTTCCGGGTTTGATTAGTTTGTACTTTGACATGCACTTTTGTCGTTCCAAATTGCACTTTTATCCTATTGACTTGGACTTGGACTTGGATAATACTTACACCGGAAAAAAGGAATTTTGGCGTTTACTTTTCAGCTAGCGTGTTGCACTGAGACTCATCCATATTTTAACCATAATGATCATTCACACCTGATAATTTTTCATTTATTAAATTTTTATTTCCAAATACATACTTAAATGTTCATTAATTTGAGAAATTCGGGTACCGGCCCGGATAATGATGACAATTACATTGGGTCAAGACAAAGTAATTAAAATTCATTAGTAAATCAATTAGTGAGATGTAAGTGTGATGAAAGTGATGAATAATCAAGTTTCTTTTTTTATCTTTTCACCGAAATAAAAATGTTATCACATTGTGTTTGACTTTTGATTTTTACAAAATTGATTTTATAACACCGTTCTGAAAATTTCGGGGTATAAAGATTTAAAATGCCTCATTGTGGCGTTTTAAAATAAGCTTTATAACCCGGATTTCAAACACATCAAGGACTTTATAATTGAACCAATCAATTTGCTATTTTTATCACTTCTATTGTTCGTTTATTTTTTTGTTAATGTCTTGATCTGCAGGTTAGATTTACTTTGGCCTGAATTGGATAAAATTATGCCCTGAAAAAAGTTGTAAATATATAATTAGCCCAATCCAATTTTGAGACGAAAAATCGTAATTATCCCGCACGTAGCACGGGGGTCTGATTCTAGTTACAAATACATTCTTCAAGCATTCCGAAAACATGGCTCCCAAATTAACTTTAAATGTGTCAGCGCCACATGGCGCATGCTGATTAGTGTGTTTCTATAGTTATTTTATTTTTTAAATTCATCATAACTCAAAATTTACACATTAAAAATGAAAAAAATATTACCATAATTTTACATTTTTATTTATCTATATACACTCATTTCATTTATTTTTATATATATTTTTATTTTTTAATATATATTTTGAATATCAATAAGGGGTGTTTACTAAGAGACTTCAATAAAACAATTTTGTATGAGTCTCTTAACAAAACTCTCACAAAAGACCTTTAATAAGAGACTCCCCTAATCATGCCCTAAGGCTTTCGGTGGTTACCCTTTCCTTTTTTAGTTGGGTGGGATGGCCACTTTGTTTTGACTCACTCTTTCTTCCTCACTTTTTTTTTCCAACATGTCTAGTATTGTTAGTTTTGTGGTGTATTGAAATTTCCACATTTTGGATTTTACATATCTTTATATATTTAGATTATCAACTTTTCATGTTTTTCGGTCCATCAAACTTCATGAGCACTTGACATACGTACCCCAATCAGACTACTGACAAGTAAGGAAAATAATAAGAAAGATAAACAATCAAGAGTGAGGAATGCGGATGATATGCACAAACATTACAATTCATGTTTACAAATGTTGTAACTGATGCACACAGTTTTAGTGATGCACAAACTCAAATGATACATGTGCACACTGTGTGCAGAAGTTACAACGTTTAAGCATATACACGTGTTATAACGTTTGTGTGCATCTTCCCTATTCATCTTCTAAGTCACTATCTTCACCAAAACCAGAGTCATGAACTTCGGTCTTTCTTGATTTGAACTAAATTTACCAATTTTTTAAAGATAACCTATAAGACATAACCATTAGAAGTTAGGTGGAAGGTTTCGGTGCGAAGTACGAAGTGTTCGCTTTCACAGATAACAAGTTAATTTTTATAATTTTGGTGGCCATGTTCATAATATGGACGGTCGTGCTCGTTTAGGCAATTTGAACTTTTTAAATTATTCACGCCGTGTCAATCTTATCATTTATGTGATTTTTTTTGTTTGTGAACATAACCTGAAAGCTAGATTATGAATATTAGTTTGTTATATGTGAACGTCATCATTTCGCACTTCTTCGTACCGGAACTTTTATCTAGAAGCTAGAACATATATAGATTAACAAATCAGTAAAAACTTATCTGTTATCAGTGTTGAGCAGCATGTAGCATATAAGAATATTGCGTAGGAATGTTTTATTGATAGCAAAATTTCACAAACTTTATATTGGAGTATATGAATATGTTGGGTGTATGTATATAGATAGGACCACTCCATAAAAGCTGGGGTATGGGTTAACAATAATTGCAACGACTTGGCAATTCCCCATCCCTTCCATCTACTTTTTTTGTATGAATGTGCCTTGCTTCAATTTGCATATCGATCACGATGATATTATCCTTCAAAAATTCGCACCTCCACTTTCGGCGCGTTTCCCTACTCGACTTAATGTCGACTGTGGGATCGAATACGCATATATATTGTCCATCTATACAGGTGGTATGCTAGGGTTCACACTTTGATCCTCTTTTGTTTTTAATAGGCAATAGAATCATTCCTATCATCTACCTAGCATCTGCCACACATTTCTCAACCAATGCAATCTTATTTCCCACAATTTGTCTTTAATGTCACTGATTTCAACCTTCTCTCTAATGGCTTCGTATCTGATATGTATGTTTTGATGTGATCACACATCCAAACCAATGTCCTCATGTTTAATTTCTAACTAGCGTGTGTTCTCGTACCATGTACGGGGTCGAATATCATCTATGATTTATAATAGAAAAGATATAATATAGTAAAATATAGAAACGGATATTTAAATGGTATAATCTATTTAATATTTTTTCCCTTATTTAATCTGTTTTTTGAAACAAAAGATAAAATCGAAATTATCAACCAAATAGAAATATAGATAAACAATATGTATAGATGAAATTTATCAAGTGTATTAAATGTACTTGGATAATGTATACAAAGTAGATAAGAATTTGGGTAAAAGATACTCAATTAATAAAAAATAAAAAAATTCGTAAATATGTGACATTTTTTTATTGAGTTTTGTAAGTCATGACGACGTGGCTAATGTTGTGACAAAGCATGAACTCACGAAACTCTCACCGTCATAAAAAACTAATCAACGAAAGACGGACGCCAGCAAGATGAGAGTCGTATTTGCTGCTTGTTTAGCACTATAAATACTCTCATCTCCACCAAGCAAGGGATCGAGAGTTACAGAGAATCCCTCGTCTTTTTTTTAATTAAGGATCGGGTGTAAGGTCTCGTGTAAGAAAGATTTATAGTGTTGAAAAAATTACAAGTCCCTCGTAAATAAATAATCCTCTTAACACATTTTTTCAAGTATCTCGTTAACTTTCCTTTACCTCACTCCCTATCTACATTATCATGTGAAGTACTTCCTGGGACTCTATATGTAGATATAAGGATTCTGGAGGACTTGGATTACGTAAAGCAAATGATTTTAATATCGTTTTTCAACAAAGACTTTTATGGAAATTAGTGACTGATAGAGATAACATATGGGTTAGACTAATTCATCAAAAATATTTACAATCTTCAATTATAAATGTAAAAAGACACAATCATGGTAATTCTCAAGACTTTTACATCTGAGAGAACAATTTCAAAAATGAATTGGGTGAGAATGAGGGAATAACAATAATATAAACTTTTAGACTGATAACTGGTTAAAGAATATAAACCTTAGGATTTACTTTGACCCCAATAAATCACATATCAACACTAAAGTAGCACATTTCATTACTAATAATAAGGAATGAGATATACATAAACTAAACGCAATCCTTCCTAATCAGGTGATTTCACATATTTTAAGTATCTACATACCTGACAATAATATTGAAGATAAGGTTATCTGGATTCCTAATAATACGGGTGTATTTACTACAATACAAGCCAGACAATTCAATAATACATATAAATTTCATAACAACAGTAATTTATATGAATGGATTTGGAATTTGAAAATTCCGCCTAGATATCAACATTTCTTATGGAAAGCAATATCTGATAATCTTCCTACCACTCATAGACTAAATAAATATTACAACAGGGTACATTTTCATTGTTCTTTGTGCAATAGTCAAGTTGAATCACGAGAACATATATTTTTTGAGTGTCAACATACGGTTAATCAACTCAGAAAATTCAATGTTAACTAACTTTCAGCTTAATATACAACAAAAGATACCCTTTGAACAAATTATAAGAAATATTATTCTAACATGTAAAAATGATAAAAATAAAATTGAACTTTAATTTTCTTATGGTACTCCTTATGGACACAAAGAAATTCGGTGGTTTTTGGAAAACCTTTATACCAACAAAAAGAAGCTTGCAGGATAGCCTTCGAGCAATATAAATATTGGGAATCTACAAATATGAATATTAAAGGATCAAAAATTAAAAAACATCGAAATAGAAGCAAGATAATAAACCAAAGATGGAATAAACCACCCATAAATTGGTTAAAAATTAATTTTGATGGTTCATATCAATCTCTTGACAATTAATATATAGGATGTATAGCAAGGAATAATGAAGCAAAAGTCATAGATGTTTTCAATAAAAAGGTCTTTTCAACCACACCTATTATAACGGAGGCACTTGCGGCACTTTTTGCAGCAAAGCTCGCAGTTAAATTAAACTATAAAAATATTATATTTGAAGGTGACAATCTAACCGTTATTAATTCCATAAAACATATACGGAAAATACCATGGGAAATTTAGGAACATCATAGCTGATCTACGTAACATTTTAACACTATTTCATAATGTTAAAAAATTTCATTGTTTCAGAGAAGCTAATAAGTCGGCAGACTTTATAGCAAATTCAAATGTCAGTACACACTTTATCAAAATTGTACTGACTTACAATGAGGATCATTCATTATCTGATGATTATATCAGAACTATGAGACCTGTTTTTCTTCAGTCGAGTATGCTCTCTAACTACTCAGACATTTTTAAGATCATCCAACTGGATGGTCAAGAGTTGTCACTTGTTGACAAGTAAAACTCCAATTCTTGTCTTTTTCAAAAAAAAAAACATTATCTTATGAACCTTCATATATCATACCGCATGTCTTTTTTCTCCTTTTTTTTTGTTTAGGATGTGGTTATTTTTCAAAAAAAAAACATTATCTTGTGAACCTTCATATATCATACCGCATGTCTTTTTTCTCCTTTTTTTTAGGATGTGGTTAATTGATTCTACCATATCGCCCGTAGCTTCATGATTATGCTCTATCAAACGAATTTTATCTTCTAACCTCTCACTAGAAAACTCTAACTTCTCACTACAAATCCTCTATCCTCAGTTCATTAATATGTACCCTCCAAACCCTAGATCTGAACATCATTCCCAAACCTTCCCACCCCAGATCCAAATCATGGCCCTCCTTAGTGCCTTTCTCAATGATTATTTTGTGAGACCAAGAATCTCCGAAAACCCCCAATCACATCTCCCAAAATCCATATGCTTCCCTCTTCCAAAACCTAGATCTAGATCTGATTTTTTATCGAGTGACTTTGAACCCAAATCCCTCCTATTTCTAATATATCTCGGTGTAATCTACCCTCATCAAGTGTTCTGGTGGCGATTCTGAAGCCCCCCGACCATCAGTAGAAGCGAATCTGGACGAGCCGCTACTGAAATCCCTAGTAACTACAGAGACCAAGAGGATCGACACAGAAGTGCTCGTCTTGAAGCTCGTCTGATGAAGGACTTCCTAGTCGATTTGGAGAAGAAGACTACTGGATCCGAGTTTCGAAGCCCTAACAGAAGAAGAGGATCCAGACAACCCAACCTCTTATGGAGGAAAAATCAAGCAAAGAAGATGAAGAACTGGCGCGACCTTGGCTCAGATCGGAGAGATGACAGCCCCGCTGTTGATTATTTCCCTCTCTGGAGAGAGTCGCGAAGTTTGATAGAAGACTTGCGTGAAAGCATTGACCTGGTTTTCACTGTTGATGTCAATACTATGCATCAAGAGTTCAGGACATCCTACCCTAAAACTCAGATAAGTTGCTCCCATACTTCAAATACAACTCTCCTATCCAGGTTGTTTGAAAGATTTAATACTAGTTATATTAAAAAATGGTATAATGGGCATTGTATAGTGACTATGATTCTTTTGTATAGATATGGCTTGTGTGATCATTTTCCCTGGTCATCTGTATGCTTTGGACATGATTTCTATGAGTACCCTTACTCTCATAATTTGTATGAATTAATTTTGATTATCCTTCGGAGGACCATATATTTTGCTAAGTTCTGGACTTCTGTTCGATCCTCTGGCCACACTCATAAGTATTACCAATCAATATGTAACTCCTCTATGGTTACTAAGCATCAAAAATTAACTTACAAATATCCCAACAACTGGCCTCTTCAGGTTATGGGTAGAATCAATTACATCCAAGCTATTGTTCTCACAATTCCTGACTCTTTTATTAATGATTGGATGTCCAGGTACTCAGCTTATGAGCTTTACTGTGTGAAGCTGCAGACTAAGATAAACTATGAGGCGAGCAAAGCAATCTACTACCAAGACGTAACAAATACTGGAAGACACAAATTTTGGATTGATTCCTTGATCACCAAAGCTAGATGGGAAAAAACAAAACAATCGACCAAACTGCAAGGTCTCTTTAAATACTTGTATAAAAGTTTTAAAGCTTATCAATCGGACGTTGTGCTTGGGAAGCATGAACATCCTACTAGATACCAAAAAATTTGTACATTATCTCAACAAATAAACAAACCAACCTTGCCTCTGGCTCAAATAAGTATTTATTGCATCTCCATTAAATTGATCCATAACTGGCTAAAATGGTCCTGTGATGATTGGATCTGGTTCTGTAGTCACAGGATTAGCTCAACCATGACTTGGCTCTACCGTATTACCATAAAGAGCAAACAAAAGGGTTTTAAGACAGGTAAAAAAAAAATCAACAACAACCATCAACACCAAAAAAAATAAAAAATGACTCATGGATAATCACCAATTGCAGACTAAACAATCGCATGATTTCTGGCCTGTCTCCAACGACAGCAAATCCTATTTTTTACAAGAACTCATCAAATTGTTCAGTACAAATATAGTTGAACAAAACACATATAACATGTCATTATGAAGATCTCCCTCTGGAATGTAAGAGGAATCAAAAGAAGTAATGTCTGGACAGACATTGATACATTCTGCAAAATTAACCACATTCAAATAATCGGATTAGTTGAAACGAAATCTCCTAACTATCCGAATGAAAATGAATGGAGAAAGGCGGGTTTCGATAATATTGCAGTTTCCCCGTCCAAAGGATATGCGGGGGGAATTATTGTCCACTGGAAAGATTTCCAACTAAGAAATGAAATATTAACCCTTCATACTATTGATGATAGGTTCATAACCCTCATCTATAGAAATACAGAAAACAATACACAAATGTATATGATCTTTGCGTATGCCCCCCACAAGAAAAAGATAAAGATGATTTTTGGATCTCAATAAATCATTACATTGCCACAATAAATGGTCCGTTCATTATTATTGGCGACCTAAATGACATCTTAGTTAGTGAGGATAAAGAAGGTGGCATTGCACCAAATAATAACAAACTAAAGAGGTTAAATGCTTTCGTCCAAAAACATGACCTATTTGATCCACCAACAATAGGTAATTGATTTACGTGGAGGAAGTCTAAAACAATTATTAACAGGGTTAAAGAAAAATTGGATAGAGCACTCATACATCAACAAGTGGTGGATTGGTATCCTAACTTAGTCACAAAAAACCATGCTTTTACTTCATTCGATCACTGTCCGATCTCACTGGACATCACAAACGAGGTCACACATCAAGTTCAACCCTTCAAATTCGAAATGATGTGGACCAAAAGGAAAGACATGAATATCCTTATTACTCAAACATGGAGAAACCAGATCAATGGAACTCCCCAATACAAGCTGGTAAAAAAACCCAAATACTAAAATCCCGAATTAAGGATTGGAATAAAACCAGATTTGGTAATATATTTGAACAATTAAAAAAGGTAGAAGAAGAACTAATTATTATCCAAAGTATCCCCCAATCCTCATGCCTAGAGAGTAATGTTATTAAACATAACAATCTAATACAAAAGAAATAATGTCTCCTTTCTTTCCAAAAGACTTACTGGAGACAGAGAGCAAAATTAAAACATATTAAAAACAATGACGCAAATACAAAATACTTCCATAGAGTTGCTACAGGACGAAAAAACAGGAAAAATATTAAGGAAATAACTTCCTACAATGGTACTCAAATTACTAGATATGATAATATTAAGAATGAGATCAAAAGGGACTTCGGGAGAAGATTCACTAAACACCACATAAATAATAGGAAAATTGAACAACTGCTAGAAAATATTCAATCTGAGATCACTACAGAAGACAATACAAAATTAACAGAAGTTGTAACCAATAGTGAAATATATAAGGCACTAAATGAAATCAAAGACGATAAGACACCAGGACCAGATGGCATGCCGGCAGGTTTCTACAAAAAATACTGGCATATTATTGGGCATGACATTATCAAAGCGACCAAGAGTTTCTTTCTTTCTGGAAAGTTGTTGAAACAAATTAATCACACCTTTATCACTCTTATACCAAAAAATGACAAACCTCAATCCACTAACCATTATAGACCAATTAGTCTTTGCAATACTGTCTATAAAATAATCTCCAAAATCATAACAAATAGACTCAAAACAGTAATGCAAAAAATAGTGCATCCTCTGCAAGGTGCATTTGTACAGAATAGAAGTATCCAACATAATGTATTGGTTGCACATGAGATCTTCCACTCCTTCAAAAATAAATCCGGAATGAATGGATGGGTTGCCCTTAAACTGGACATGGAAAAAGCTTACGACCGGGTTGACTGGACCTTCCTCATCTCAACACTAAGGAAATTTGGATTTTGTGAGAAATTTATTCTATGGATCCAAGAATGCATCCAGACTGTCTCCTTCTCAGTTTTGGTTAACCAAGGACCAACAGACATATTCTACCCAACTAGAGGTCTAAGACAAGGTGACCCCCTTTTCCCATTCCTATTTATCATAAGTGCAGAAATTTTATCCCGATGTCTCCAAAAAGCATGAGAGGATAGGAATAACCCAATTGGAATCAAAATTGCAAGAGGTGGCACTAAAATCCCCTTCTTAGCATTTGCAGACGATATTATTATATTTGCAGAAATCAAACAAACTACTTGTCAAAAAATAAAATCAATTATAGATGGATATTGTGAAGTCTCTGGACAAAAAGTAAACTTCAATAAATCCACCTTCCAAGTCTCCAAAAATAATAGCAATAATGCCATTCAACAAATAACACAAATATTTCATATCAACCAATCAATGGCCATGGAAAAATATCTGGGCTGCCCAATTATCACTGGTAAGGTAGATACTAACACTTTCTTCTCAATTACTGAAAAGACGTCACAACAATTAACTAAATGGAAAGTTGATACGCTTTCCATGGAAGGGCGGAAAGTCCTGATAAAAGCAAATCTAGCAGCTCAACTAAACTACATGATGCAAAATTTCATGCTCCCTTCTAAATCACACAAAAAATTAGATAAGATTAATCGGATATTTCTATGGAAT
Organism: Oxyria digyna; assembly: GCA_029168935.1. Classification (NCBI taxonomy): domain Eukaryota; kingdom Viridiplantae; phylum Streptophyta; class Magnoliopsida; order Caryophyllales; family Polygonaceae; genus Oxyria; species Oxyria digyna. The sequence continues at coordinate 4,343,730 of JAPVLV010000017.1, forward strand.
AAGGGTGATAATTATAAATCAATGATTAAATGGGACGACATCTGCAAACCAGTGGATAAAGGTGGTCTTGGCCTAAGAAAAAGCAAAGATATCAACACAACACTTCAAATGAAATTGATATGGAAAATACTTGTTGAACCAGAAAATTTATGGGTTAAAATAATTTGCGAAAAATGCCTCAAACAAACTCATATATATCCTTGACTATGCAAAAAACCCTAAGAAAAGTGACTCGTGGCAATGGACCCAGATGTCCAAGTTATTGGAACAATTCAAACAAGGCCTCATTTGGAAAGTAGGGGATGGGGAAACAATTAAATTCTGGAAAGATAATTGGTTTTCAGAATCTCTAAAAAATCAAGTAATAACAAACGTACAAGTCAACGAACTAGCTACAGTTTCCTCTTTCCTAAACCAAGATAGAACATGGGACATAGATAAACTAAAACTCTGCTTTAACGACGTGACGATTGAGAAGATAAAATCTTATCCAATCCCAACTAATCATATTCGAGATAGACTATACTGGGAAGCTAGTAAAAATGGTTGGTTCTCCACCAAAAGTGCAATGAATATGATTTACACAAAACGGAACCTAAACCCTTCATATACTGAATGGATTTGGAACCTAGATCTGGCTCCAAAAATTAAATCATTTCTATGGAGAATCTCGAAAGATGGGCTCCCAACTAAAGCTAAACTACAGAATAGGCATATGCCCATAACAACTGAATGCTTGGGATGCTCTCACTACTATGAAGATCTCAAACACTTCCTCTTTGAGTGCCCAAGAACAAAACGAATTATAAGAAATTTTAATACGAATACTCTTAACGGGATAAACTCAATAGCAAACAACTATTTGTCAATTAGTGAGATACTAAATGAAATTAAAGCTAAAATCTCTACAAAAGAATTTGAGGAACTTACTACTATTTGGTGGACTCTCTGGTTCTATAGGAATAAACAAATCTTTAACACTGAGGAACATAACCAACTACCAAATATCCATCACTTTATTAAAAATCAAATAAAAGACTGGAGATTGGCCAAAAAGGAGGAATGTGAGGAGAACGACCCCAAACCAATTTCCCCTCCCTCTACTAGAAGGAAAAGAAAAGCAATAAGATGGACTAAACCAAAACAAGACTTCTACAAAATCAATGTCGATGCTGCTTGTCCCACTTCTGGACCAGCCTCCTTTGGCATTATAATTAGAAATGACCAAGGAAAACCAACAAGAATTTTGAACGGGCAGTTAGGTTCCGTGTCACCAATCATGGTTGAGGCCCTTGCTATGCGGTATGGCATTAAGGGGGCTATTCGGCTGGGTCTCACTCATGTTGAGATCGAAGGCGATAATATTTGCCTTATTAATGTCATAAACGGCGTTTGGGGATGCCCATGAGAAATTGACTTAATTATGACTGATATATTAATGGACCTTCGATCCTTTTCTGAAAGTCGAGTTTCTCATGTTTTCGGAAAATAAATGGTGTAGCAGAATTAATAGCCAAAATGTACTATTTGTCACCCCGACCTGATTTTACATCTGTTCCAGATCTTTCGGATCTCATCCTTCGGGATGCCCTAGGGCGGTTTCACTCTAGATAGATGAACCCCCTTTCCTAATAAAAAAAAAATGATTATGCTCTATCTAACTCATAGTCCAACCCTAGCCACACAATTTTAGTTTAGATGATGGGCATCTTTCCACGATTATCTTGCAACCACCTAGCTTATATTATCTCCGTCTCTTAATGTTATTTTCATTTTCTTTTGACATAATTGTCGAGACACGTTTTGTAACATTAATTTATCTAAATATACATTAATAAAAAAATTAAAATTTTGATATTGTTAAAGTTCTAGTTGAAACGAATCAAACAAGATTTCATATTACTATGTTTTTTCTTATATATTGTACGATATATCGAAGATTCTCTTGTAATGTGAATAGTGCCAAAAATTACAATGGGAAGAACATTTGGGGACGGAGGGAGAGTATATTAACTTGATGCGATTGCTATTAAGCCACTTTTTTTTATAAGGAAACATAATTACTTTTATCTTGAGAAAAGACTCTCTAAAGCATCTTGTAGATGAGATCAGTATATGAAGAGGCTGCAATTTTAGATGAGATAAAATTATGATAATGTACGTATATACTAAAACAGAGCAATGTTTTGTCATATATCGCTTTATGTTTAATTGATCTGTGTGTTGACTTTTGGCAATACCACCTCTTTAGCCACGTCATCATGACTTAAAAAAACAAAACAAAAAAACACACAAAATTTTTATATAAAAAAATAATATGTTATAATTCTTTTTTAAAATAAAATAAAATCTGGACCGGTTCATTCCGGTCCGGTCTCCGTTCCACGTTTTTTTCTGGAAATCCGAGTCTCGTCCAGGTTTGGACCGATGCTCAACCCTACTTTTCATGGATCACCAGCATGAGTGAACCGACTAATGGGAGCCCCCACTGACCCCGATAATAAAAACGATTTTGTTTTGAATTTTCTTTGTTCTTCTTCTCCTCTTGTTATTTTCATCAATCAGATATAATTCTCTGATATATTTATTACCTTCTAGTCTTGTTTAATTTTTATTTTTGACATGATAGTTCATAAACCAAGTCAAGCACTAGTTAATTGTTTCTAGAGGTCTTTCTTAATAATTTATTACATGTTTTTTCTAGCTACATTTTTTGTGTTATTTAATTTTGAAGAGTTACAAGCTAGAAACATATTTTTATTCAATGAATTTTCGTAGAAGATTTTGCTTTAAAGTTTTTGTATGACTTGAAAAATTGTGGTGAACTGTGTTCTGAACTGATGAGAATATTTTCTGTGTGTATATGTTGCATCCATTGATGTGAATAGTAGGGATGACAATTTCACCCGCATCCGCGGATATCCGCATCACCTGACCCGAAACAACAGATGAAAACCCGGAAAATGGTGGGTGAAAATTGGATGACGGATGACTGGATGGATGAGCGGATTGGATGTGGATGACCACTTTCACCCATCCGACCCGACCCGATCACCCGACCCACTCCACCCGATCACCCGACCCACTCCACCCGATCCATATTCACCTGTGTGCACCCGCTCACCCGATTAAAACCCTAGTATAAAAACCTAATTATTTTTTGTTCCCTCTACTCGTTCTCACAATTTCACTCGCCTCCTCCACTCGTTCACATATATATATTTGTTGAATTTGCACTTATAGTATCATCTCTATTTTATGTATGAAAGAATACACTATTTCATTGAGTACGAAGGAGAGGACTGGGGATTATACGGATTTGCGGAAGAAGAAACAAGAGTATCGCGATAACTACTTGTATTTTAATATCCTTCATGAACTGAACTACATCTTTGATGTGTTTGAACTATGTTTACTACTTTGTTTAATTTGGAATTTGGATTATATTTCTGTTTATTGTATTTTAGCATAATCATATCTCAGTTTTGCTTCAATTTGTTTTATATAAATTCCACCCGAAATCACCCGTTTTACCCGATCACCCGCGGATGATTGGGTGGATTGGATTGGATGACGCCCTGATACGGATGCAGATGGATTGGATGATGGATGTGGTCCATCCATCTTTCGCCTGATTCATTGTCATCCCTAGTGAATAGTGTTGTACTGGTTTTAATTAATTTTATTTGTGTATATATTTTATATGAATTGTGCTAAATTTTTATGCTAGTCGGAGAATGAAGAGATATTTTACAAGTATTACGGGATCACAAAATTCTTTTGTTTTGAGTTTTCTGTTAAGAGAATTTAATGTAATTTCTTATATTATTGTTTTTCTCATACAAATTTCGAAATTCTTTTAGTCAAATAAGCCCTCATTAACCGAAATTCTTGGATCCGTCACAACCGTTGGTGTCAACCTTAGACTTTTTTCCTTGTATTATTATCATTTATGATTATAATCTCTTATAATTATTATTTTATTATTTTATTTAACCAAAATATTATGTTTCAATCATTTACAAAACTTTATCATCGCACTCTCAACCCAAACCCATAACGACTCGACCAGCAATTGACCTCGATAACTTCAACCCATAAATGACGAGACCGATATGACTCGACCCGATCGACTCGTTTGACAGATCTAACCTAAGCATAACGACAAAGCTTCGGAGAAACATTTCCTAAATCACCATTTTGTCATAAAAATTAATCGGCCAATGTGATCTCGAATGATGAGTCTATAGTTGGCAATTCAATCTTAAATTTGGCTTACATGAATTTTATTCAGACTTCTTCTATCTTAAAATTTCCGTTTTCTTCGTGTTTGTGTGTTTGTTTGGGTTTGTAATTTATCTCCATCTAATATCTAGTTTCACATTCTCCGAGTCTTTTAGCTATTTAGATCAAGAACTATTTTATTTATTTGAATTAAAAAGTTACATATTTTTTATACCATAAACTCCACCAGCAGCCAATGCTTCTAGATCCCTTTTTTTCGGGTGACAACCGGGCAGCACCTTTTTTACGCCCGGCAACACCATCTCGTTCGGAATGGTGTTCCGAACGAGAATCCCTGAATTTATTTATTTTTAAAAAAAAAATTCTCGTTCGGAATGGGGTTCCGAACGAGACCGGTCTGGAAAATGATTTTTCCATTTATTAAACGCCGAACCGGTTCGTAATTTATGAACCGATTCTCCGAACGATTTTTTTTTTTTCAAATATTTATGACGTCATAAATCTCGTTCCGAACGAGATTACCCAGTTTTTTTTAACGGGTTGTGTCCGTTCTGAACCCCATTCCGAACGGGAAAACGACTATATGTTTCTACGCATTGTTCAAACATAGTAGCTTTGAAATTTTTGAAAAAAGTAGCCGTTAAATGTAAATCTGTGAGTTTAGGTTCTGCACAAAGGTGCTTTAGCCGTTCAAATTTTCTCAACTACTTCGACTATTTTGAAGAATGAAAGACTAGTGAAGGTTTACAAAGGAGGTGTTACTCGAAGAGTTCGAGTTTTCGACTCGAAGTTACCGACAAGGTTAAATAGCTATAATATGCATTGAAAACAAGTTTCATTACATTCCGACGTCGTTTGTGCATCGAACCGCCTATTCTCGACCTTAACAGACCATCAGGACCGATAAGGCGTTTTTGCGTTTTTGAGTATTTTTGATCAAGTTTTTGGAAGGGGAGACCTTATACGCTCTTTATATGCCTAATAACACATAATTGTATAAGTTTTTGAAACATAATCAACATCGATGTACTAGACCTTTCATATCTCAACTACTTCGACTATTTCGAAAAATGAAAGACTAGTGAAGGTTTACAAAGAAGGTGTGACTCGAAGAGTTCGAGTTTTCGACTCGAAGTTACCGAAAAGGTTAAATAGCTATAATATGCATTGAAAACAAGTTTCATTGCATTCCGACGTCGTTTGGACATCGAACCGCCTATTCTCGACCTTTACATTATTATTTTAAAAAAAAACGCTGCTTATTCCGAACGAGATGCGGATATCCAAAAAAAAAAATTATTTATAAATAATATTGACGTCACTAAAAAATTTTAAAAAAAAATCTCGTTCGGAACGGCGTTTAGAACGAGAATTCCGGACCGGTTAATCTCGTTCGGAATGGTATTCCGAACGAGAATTTTAAAAAAATAAAAAATTACAATGTCATTCGGAACACCGGGGGTGCCCGGTGTAAAAAAAGTGCTGGTTGAATAGCCTTTTTTTTTTTTTTTTTTTGTAGATTATCACGTAGCTCAAATAGGATTTGGCTACTACAAGTGATGAATCAACGAATTCTTCTTTAATGAAAATTGTATGGCAGACAGCCCAAACATACACTCAACTCAAGGAACAATGGCCACTACTTAATGGCGTCAAGAATATCAGTATAGCAAATAAGACGTTTTTAAAACTTCGAATATCTGCCATAGGTGTACATATAGGTAAGAATATTTCACGACCCAACGATCACTGAAAATAACAAAAATTATATCGTGTCAACTCAGCTGTGATCCCATGGCAACAATTATTTCCTCCGCACATGTATAGTATAATAGAAATTGGGGAATACGCACCTTGCTTTTGTTTTTGCGTTTATAACTGAAGATATAGTACAAAAGAACTTCACTTTCCCTCATCAGGCACTTTGAAGAATGTATACGATAATATCAGGTTATTAATTCCATTCATTTTTGGATCACTTAAGAACTCTGGGTCTATATAAAAGAACACCTGCAAGAAAAAAAATTACAGTTTATCTTTCTATAATAACGCGCTGCAAGAAATTGAGACGATGAGGGTGCGTACAGGCATGTCAACTTGTTCCCCGGGAACAAGCCTTTGCTCCTCGAAACAGAAGCATTGTATTTTATTGAAGTAAACAGCAGCCTGTAAGAAAGAGTTATCATAAAATGGTTCAACACAATATTTCAAGTAATATCATAAAATTGCAGAAACTATAATACAAGTAGGGAAATCACTATGACATGGATCATATCAAAAGACAGACCTTCATAGGAGTAACATTATATGTTGATACACCAACAATTGGTGATGAGCTTAGATTTTCAGCTGTGTAAAATGCAAGAGCACTTTCTCCGGGTTTGACCCTAACCTAGAATAAAAGGCAGGTAAATTAGATATTATCAATCAAGAAAACTACAGACCGTGCAAACTCTATACAAGTAGATTGATAAGCCATACTTCTCTTTGTGTGGGAATAAACTTCCACTGCATACCATCAGCAACATCAGCATTAAATTGGACAGTAATCTCCCTGACCATGAGAAAAACTGATATCAAAAGCCATCAAAATAAATAAATACCTTTTCTCATTGTCCCATTCACTTCGCAATTCTTTATCCTATTAAGGTCCCCAAAAATTACAGTTTTTGTCTTATAATCATCCTTCCATCTACTACAACCGCAAGTAGCAGTTAAGGTGTTTACATGGACATGATAATGTTCACCACATCTCACTTGGATCAAAACACTTTTTGAGTTATAGTTTTCGAAAATATATTTTGTTTACTTGTCCAATATCATAATACAATATCAGAAATATGGTATAGATTCTCATGATTTGGAGGTTAGAATCCAGCAAATTCAGGCCTTCAGACTCCTACAAAGGAGAAATTAGCATTTAACATTACACATCATGGTTGATCCATGGCAGCAGTTTCGTGTTAGTAGCCTGACTCTGGCCTGAGATCTGGTGCAGTATTGCTTGATGACTAGACCAATAATCTGGATAGTTTGAGCAGGGCTCAGCTTGCATGGGTCGGTACTAGATTGGGATGCCAAATTTTTGTGTTGCTGCAGGATTTCTAAACTAAATCAGAGTAAGCACCAAGGCCAGAACCCCAACGAACTCTATGGCAGTTGCGAACTTGCTACATAGCAGTTAAACCCTAAGCTCTCTTTCCATGTGAAGTTTATACTTCCTAAAAAGAGTCCCTGGCTGCAAGAATAATTTCCTTCTATCTTACTTATCTCAAGTTAATCTTTTGAAAAATTGAAGAAGTTCGGTCTTGTAGAGATAAGAAGAACTCTTATCTAGTTCAAATGAGAAAATGATGTGTCATGGCCACGCAAGCACCTCACCAGTTACTTCATAGTGGTTATGGAAGGACTATTATGAGAGAAAATATTACAACTAAACTTTTGGGACATGAATAGGATAAAGAGAAGAGGTTTTTTGAAGGTATGGAAATTACTAGAAGATCCGCATCTTAATTAACTCTTCACTGCAAAACTTGCAGAAAATGAAAAACTGCACTATATAAACACACAGGACTAAAATCTAAACTACTTCCCCCCTATTTCTTCACTTTCAATATCACAATGTATAGGAATAAACAGACTGACAAGTTAATTTAGGCAAAGATGAAACAAGAAAAGTACTGTATTAATATGCATTTTAGTAAAATATAATGAACCTGGAACTCGTAGCCTCATTTTTTGAATGGCGGACAATCTTTTCTTCTACACTCTGAAAAGGCATCATTGAATCATCGTGACTACAATTACATAAGTGTAAAAAAAGAAAGAAAGGAACAAATACAACATAAATCAGGCCATTGCATCACATTAAGTAATAAATCGATAACTTAACCAACCTCACGGCGTTGAACAGTACCCCCGTAGCCAGTGGCTTGGCAGAATGTTCGATACAATGGAACAGCAGCATAAGAAGCACCAACCATCCCAAAAGCCAAAGCAGTCAAGTAGATTAACATCTTTTTTATTTTCTTTTCTTGAAGAGGAGAAGAAGCATAATGGCGTTGAAATTGAAGTGAAGCCAAAGTTGGGGAGCACTGATGCCGCACAGGAATTGACCCCAAATTATACATTGATCTCGGTCCACTACCATTTGTCCTGCACATAGAATTGTAATGTTTGTTATTGCTAAATAGGAGAAAATAGCTCTCTGCAATTCAAGAAAACGGAATGTAATCAACATAATAAGCACTCACCTTGTGTGAAAAGAAGCACATTTTGAGTTTCCATATAGATGAGCTAGAAACTGAGATCGTATACATGAAGTGCGCCGCAACATGATTGCAGATATTGTATTCCAACTCTACTGATCACAAAATTAGGATAGGAATAAAAACTAAAATAAAATGCGACAGAGCTGCATGCAAATTATGGACCTCAAAATGCACCAGGAATGGATCCTTTTGCAATCCCCATTTTGGGGACTGTAACTGAAATTAGACCTAAACATGAAAATCACAAACCTTATCGGCTAAATTCCGGTGAAGCTTGTTGTTGGTGCTTCAATGGAGGCGCGTGGCTGGCGGATTCGCGTCGGAAGGGAGCGGCGATATCGGGGAGCAACCGGCTGGCGACGGTGATGTACTGGGATTTTATTTTTTCCTTTCAATTGTTTTTTGAGTTGAGAAATGGGAAGAACGAAGAAGAGCAGCAAGGGCCCAACTTAATAGTCTGGGCCAGGATCACAAACCGAACTCACCTTATTCAGCCCGTTTCATATGAATAAGCTCAGAAACACACGCAAATTACGAAGGATTTGTGCCCAATGCCCTAGAGGAAAGTTTCGGTGTAAATAACTCTTAACGTAGGAAAAACGAACAGATCGCGTTCACAAATTATACGTCAATGTTCATATTCTGGATGGTAATGTTCATAATCTGGGCCACAAATTTTTTTGAACGTTTTCAGTGAGGGACGCGATGGCATACTTGTAATTACTGAAAACTTCGGTTATTTTTTGATTTTTTCTGAAAAAGATTTCAAAATTTTTATCGCCTAGATTATGATCATAATCGCTCAAATTATGAACATTAGCTTGTTATCTGTGAACGCGAAAACTTTGTTTTTCCTACGTTAAGGCTTGTTCTCACCAGAACTTTTCTCCAATGCCCTATTGGGCACTATACTTTTAACAAGTGCACCCCCAAACTAAGTAGTTAGTTTCTACTCCTATCCCACCCCCACCCAAACACACGCACTGGTTTTCCAGATCACTTTTCAAAACACGCGCAATTTCATTCTTCTCCTTCCTCTCCCCTCATTCACTCCCAAAATAAAAAAATCAACCGTTCATCTTCGACATCTCCCTTTCGATTTCGCCGTGATTCTTCCTCCCTGCATCTTCCTCCTTCCTTTTCGTTGCTTCTGTTTGATCGCTCGAGTTCTCCTCCGATTTCGCCTGCTCGAGTTCTCATCAGTTCATCCCGATTTTCCAGTTTTTCAGGCGGTTTCTCATATCAAATCAGGTATCCAGCTCCCTCGTTCTTCTATTTGTTGTTATATTTGTTTATTTTGGATGATTTCTGGGATTCTGTGTTTGTTCCCCTGTTTGAAGTCAAAATCGAGTTCGTTTTGGTTCGAAATCTAGATTTTTATGTTGGTGTTTAGTTACATGCGTCTTTATCTGTGTGTGTTTTAGGTTTTTCATTTTTATTACTGTCTATCTCTGTATCGAGAGGGTTTTATAACTGTTTTTAAGTTTGCTGACAGATCCAGAGCATTTGGACTGTGCAAATGTGTGTTGAATATGTCATGTTGTGTTTTATTTTGAATATTCCACTTTATTTGTTGATTCTTTACTGTTTTTTAGTTTCTGTTGTTGAATTTGTCATGGGGGACAGCTTGTTGTGTCTGTAGATGTAATTGTTGACTGCTTGTTCATGTTTATGTTCTTGAATATGGGATGCTGACAGCTTTTTGTGTTTGGAGATTTTATTGTTGGCATTTTGTCATGTTTATGTTGTGAATATGGCATGCTGACAACTTGTTTGTGTCTTGAGATCTTATTTTTTGTCAGCTTGTTCATGTTGACATCTTGAATATGGCGTGCTGACAGCTTGTTGTGTCTCGAGAGCTTATTGTTGACAGCTTGTTCATATTTACATCTTTGAATATGGCATGCTGACAGCTTTTGGTGTCTGGAGATTTTATTGTTGGCATTTTTGTCATGTTTATGTTGTGAATATGGCATGCTGACAGCTTGTTTGTGTCTTGAGATCTTATTTGTTGCCAGCTTGTTTGTGTCTTGAGATCTTATTTGTTGCCAGCTTGTTCATGTTGACATCTTGAATATGGCGTGCTGACATCTTGTTGTGTCTCGAGAGCTTATTGTTGACAACTTGTTCATGTTGACAACTTGTTCAGATTTCCAACATCTTTTTTTTTTATGGTTGACACCTTGCTCTGCTCTTATCTCTTTTCGTGATATATTTTTTGACACTCTGTATTTGTTTTGTTTTTTGTTGACAGGGTGTCATGGATGTGTCTAAGTTACAGTTTCTTGCTTCCAATGATTTGTTTGTGGCTCCCAAGGTTACAACATACCACAAATTTTCTGTTATTGATCAGATTGAGGGGCAGTTTGATGATGTCAGTAATATGTTGTTTTCTACTGGTGTCTTCAAAACCATATTAAACATGACATCTCAGATCAACTATTTTTCACGCCTTAGTTCATTACGCTTTAATGTGTGTGGTTAAGACAGAGAAGAAGTACGAAATGTGGTTTAATATGCAAGGCAATGTGCTGTCTTTTTCCCTGCAAGACTTTGCTGCAATCACGGGTTTAAAGCGCACTGATTTTGAAGGCCACGTCATCCCAGATGTTGTTTTTCAATGTTCTCTTGGAACCAAAAGCAAGGTCACCCTCGACGACATTATTGCAGAGTTTGCCATTTCGCCTGGTGAGCGCAAGATGATTCTAGCACACCTTATTATTCTTGAAGGTGTGCTGATGCCTCAGAGGAAAAGCTCTGCTGTCAGATTGAAGTTTCTAAAGCTTGCTAGCAACTTTGAAGCTTTTGTGAACTACCCTTGGGGTAGGGAAGTATATCTAGAGACTATCCGGGCTTTTCAAGATGCTCCAGTCAATGCAAAACGTACAGGAGGTGGTTCTTCTAACGATAGAGTTTGGTATACTTTGCATGGTTATCCTCTTGCTTTTCAGGTATTTATTTTATCATTTCTCTATCTCAATTAGTTGTTTGAAGACATTCTTATCCCTTTTCCTTTTTAATCCTTAGTTTTTTTTGTAGGTTTGGGTGCTTGAACATTTCCATCAGTTTCGCGATTTTGTTGGAGCTGCTACTGCATCTCTTAAGACTATTCGATATGGCGATCGTTGGTTCTCAAGAGATAATTCCAAGCTTGCTTGGTATCATTCTGTCTCAGATCATTTTGATCATCATCCTTTGGTATTATTTTATATCTTATTATACATTTTTTTGTCTTGTCTGTTTTATTTTTGTATTTAACTCTTTTTGTTGACAGCATATTTATATAACTCTTTTGTTTTGTTTTCATTATTTTAGTTGTGCAGACCGTCTCCATACTCTGAACATTCTACATTTCGACACCTGAACTTTGTCGACGATGTCAAAGATCCTTTGTTTGATGCATATGCTGAAAAAGTTCTTGCCACTGCTCGTGAGAATTCAGAGCAAGCTATTTCTGACACGGTAATATCTGAACGACCGGATAGGACTGCCAAGAAGGTTGCATCTAAGCCAGTGAAAACTGCCCCCAAAAGGAATGTGAAGAAGCCAGTTCAGAAGGCGGCGAAGGTTGTCCAAGCTGTCAACAAAGAGAAGGAAGTTGTCAGCAGTTCAGTTCATAATGTTGCAGAGGTTGATAAAGCTGATGGCAAAGAGAAGCAAGCTGTCAGCAATCCAGTTTCTAATGTGTCAAAGGCTGGCAAAGCTGTTGTTAAGAGGAAGCAAGTTGTCAGCACTCCAGGTATGTTATGTTTGGCAATTCTTTACACTGTTGACATGTTGTTGGTTTTTTCTATTGCACATGTTTTGTTTGGTTGACATTTTTTTTTCCTGTTTTTTTACAGTTCTTTATACTTTGTTGACAGATTCCCCTCTAGTTGTAAGAACTTATACACGCAGGCTCACCAAACAAAATCGAAAAATCCTTGTTTCTGAACACTCTCCAAGATTATGTAAAGGTGAGAGCAATCAGCCCGACAAGCACAATGTTGTTGTTTCTAAGGTGCCTGCTGATGTTTCTTCAATCCCTGCAAATTCTTCTCCTAAAAGAGCATCAATGTCTCCTGAGAAGGTTGGAGATGGAAAGCATTCTGCTGGTGTTTCTGCTATCCCTTCACATTTGTCTCCCAGAAGAGCAACAAGATATGCTGGTAAGGTTGGAGATGAACAACATTCTGCTAATCTCAAAGTTGTAATGAAGAAGAGGAAGTCTCCGCCTGCTGCTTGCCCCAAGGTCATTTTCAAAGTTAGTGGTTCTGAGCCAGAATTGAAGAAGGCAAAGCAGGAATTTGTGAAGACCCTTGTTGTGTAAGACCCTGTCAAAGTTGATGTTGACAACATAATCAGAAAGTTGAGGTTAGACATCCCAGATCTAGCCGCCCAAGATGCCCCACCTATTGTTCAATTCTCGTCCTCATCTGAGAGTGGTAAGCCATCATCTGTTCAACCGCCATCTTCTTCTTTTCATGTTGACATGGAAACAAATGCAGCTGGCCCTGTATCTGATTCTGTTGACAGTGAGAGGACAACGTCTGTTCGTCCCTCAGCTGACATAGAAGGAAATGATGTTGCTTGGGTTGGACGGTTTGAAGTTTTGAGCCAAAAAATTGAACTTCTCTGCGATGCCATGTCCGAAGTTCAATCTTCCACTAAAGAACATGGCTTGACGTTGGTTCAAGTGGCAAAGAAGTTGCACGACCTATCTAGTCTGATGCAGAGCAACATCAAGGCCTTGTTCCAAGATAAGAGCACCCAATATGAATCTGAAGATTTTGTAGATGTTGTAGGTGTTGAATGTCCTTTAATGTCTGATGCTGTAGTTGGTGGATGTGTTGTGGGGAAAGATGGGGATGTCAAAGTTGACAGTGCTGAATATCTGCCAGTAGTTGAATCTGTAGAGCCCAATGAAGACATTGCTGACACTCCTTCAAATGCCAAAGATGCTGACAACATTGAAGTTGACAACATTAAAGTTGACAGCAATGCAGTGGGACAAGATGTTGACAGCTTGACAGTGGGGCAAGATGTTGACAGCATGAAAGTGGTGCAAGATGCTGACAACATGACACTGGGGCCAGATGTTGACAACTTACCTGATGCACAAGGTGTTGACACTTCTGATGTTGTGTGTGCTTCTAGTCAATATCTTGATGACAGTGGGTGTATTGATCAGTATCTTAACAACATCCCTGAATTTTTAGAGAAGGATCTTATACTCATCTCTTCTGGAATCGGTCTTTCTCAAGACACTTTGGATACAATGCTTCCTGCTTCCCAGAACAATGTTGAGTGAGAAGAGCAACTGAGGAAGTCTCCTAAAATTACTGTTGATGCTGGAGAGCAAGTGAGGAAGTCTTCCAGGGTCCCAACCCCAAGTGTTCTTGTTCAAAGCCCTTTCACTGCTGAGAAGAAGAAGAAAATTTCCATGCCTAGTCGTCCACCTTATTCATTCTATGGAATCGATGATCGCAGAAAGTTCTACGAATGGTTTACTTTGACGTATGTTTATATTTCTGATTTATTTTATTTTCTATATTTTTCATATTTGTGTTTACTAATTTTCTTCTTTTTGTTGCAGTGGTAAGAAGGCGGTTATTAGGCGTAAGGAACATGATTTTGACTTCACCAAGGACTTCTTTAACAAATTGTTGTTGAAAAGCATAAGTTCTATTGGAAAAGCCAAGTGGCTAAATGATTGTGTAAGTTAATTATTTTGTATATTTCTTGTCAACATTTTAAAAGTTTTGAATATTTATTGTCCTGTATTCAATCAGTCATATTTGTGTTGTCAGTCTTGTATTATTTCTTCTACTTTCAGTTTGCAGATTTTTATTATTGGTGTTGTTATTGTATAGTTTTATTTTATTTTTTATTTCTCTTTTAACTTTATTCTTTTTCTTTTGTTTTTTCCTATGTAGCACATCTCTGAAGCATTATTTTTCTCCCGGAAGCATATAAACCAAAACAGTGACAAATTCAAGGATGTTGTGATCATGGATTGGATCTGGTATGGGCATTTCAATCCGGATAAGGAAGCTCTTATTCAGAAAGATGATGAAAAAGAGCTTCTCTTTTTCTAGAAGTACTTCATAGGTCTCTATCCAAAACATGAGGGGAGGTGCTGGTCTGAATCTGTGACAAGGGTGTATACCCCCTTCAACTTTGAAAATGAGCATTGGGTTGCCTTGGAGATAGACCTAGCTAAGTGGCATGTCACTGTGTTTGATTCCAGCCTGCAGATCAGCAATGATGTTTATTGTGGAAATAGAATTAAAAGTTTATGTCGTATGCTCCCTCTTGTTATGAAAAAGTCCAACTTGTTTGGCCATCTTAATTCTTTGGACAAGGATTTCTCATTGTCAAGGCGCAAAGATGTTCCTCGGGATGGGATGATGTAAGTATATGATTTTTTTAGATTTTTCTATCTTTATGGTTCCTCTGTTATTCATTTCCTGATTCCTCTCTTTTTTTTGGTTGATTTTCAGTGGGAATTGTGGTGTATACTGTCTCAAGTTCATCGAGTCTTTGGCCATTGGCACCAACTGGGATGATCTGGATGACGAACACATGAGGGCTCATCGGGAGAAGATGATGATTGACTTGTTTAATGAGAAATGAGAGTTCAAGCCATTGCCATCTAAGAAGAACACACCTGAAGCTTGAACTTGAATGTTAAATTTTCATGTAATATGTGTGTTGTTGCTATGTGTGTTTGACAGTGATTTTGTTCAGACTTAATGGTTTTTTAGGACAACTTTTGGTTTCAGCTGTGTAAGACAGTTTCCATTCCACTTTTTGTAAGACAGTTTCTGTTTACCACAACAGTTTGTGGTGAATGCAGTTTGTTGTAAGCCAATTTGTGTGCAAGTCAGTTTTTGTGCTATAGTGAATTGCTTGTCAGCTTTTGTGTTATTTTTGCCTATGGTTATATTACATTTTCTCTTTGTTTGTCAACAATGCTCTCTCAGGTGCAGCGAAGCGCTCAGCGTACTTCGTAAGTTTATTATTCTTACGAGGCGCACGTAGCGCGCTTCGTTAACATACCTAACTGTTAAATAACTTGTTACAACCTGTCAGCATAACTTGTCAACATTCCAAATCTTTGTCATCAAAATATGTCAACATTTCACCTCTGTAATAAACTTTTCATCGTCTCAACCCAATCTGTCAATATTCCACACCTGTTACCATTTGGTTTGCGTGTCAACACATTTCTATCATCACAATATGACAAGCTGTCAACAAATCTATAAACACAATGTTGTCAACATTTTTTATCACAATGTCAACTTCTCAACATTAACCTGTATACATCATTCTTAGAATTAGAATTTTTGACATTATCTCAAATCCCAAAATGGTTTTGTGTGTAAAACCTGTTTACAATATGAATATCAATGTTGACAGGATATACAACTATTATTCCTTTCAATTAAAGTAAAAAATTAATAATTAAAATCCTAAAATGTTGTCCACACTGATAACTCTGTCCCGATCTTGTCAGCAAAGTTTTTTTTGGCAAGAAGTCTTGTTGTGTCCCATATTATCACAGAGGCTGCATTTTCCTGGCTTTCTTGTTCCTTTTCTCTTCTTGCTTCTGTTTGGGAACTCACCTTCAGATGGGTATCTTTTCTTTTTTCTTCTCCCCTTATCTGTCTGCACAATCGGTGGCATGCAGATTGTATCTGTTACATCTTTCGGTACATTGTTTTCAGTCTCTCTTGGCACATGGTAGATTGTTTCTCTATATGTTGTTGTCCAAGCTTCAGTTTTATAGTAGTCGCTCACAAAATCTGTCACTGTTGCTTTTGCTTTCTATATTGCATCTATAGCGTGCACACACGGGATGTGGTCCACATCAAAGACTTTGCAAGTGCATTTCCTTTCTACTAGATTGACCACCCCAAAGAAATCTCCACCAAGTATATGATATTGAGCTTGATTTAGCTTTCTCACCTCATACCCCTTTAACATTTGGCACCTAAACTCCAGTATTTTCCCGATATTTGGTGTCACCTTGCTATTGTTTTTTTTAGCCTCTGTGCGCCTCTCATTTAACCACCTTGACAGCACATCTCGCAGAAACTCTAGTAGAGCGACAACTTGGAAAGACCTGTCAACATCAAATTTCAACAGTGTCAACAACTTTTAAAATATCTTTGACACTTCCTAGTTGGTAAAGTGTCATCATATCTATAATTTTGTCATACCTTGCTTCCAGTATTACTGAATTTATTGTCTCTGAGTTGTTCGTTGTCATTATGTTGTATCTATTCCCTTTGCAATGTGCTCTTGCCCATTTTTTAAATCCTACTGCTTTCAAGTATTCACCCATCTCCTTATTTATCTCACAAATTTTCCCATAATTCTCTTGGAAATCCTTTAGCGTGTATGCATCAGCAGCCAGAGAGAATAGTTTGTGCACACCCTTATCCTTGAATCTTGTCTTCAGATTTTGCTTTAAATGTCTCATGCACACAACATGAGTTGCTGTTGTGTACACTCTTTGAATGGCGTTGGCAATGCTGAGATGTCTATCTGACACTATTACCAAATCTTTTGTACATGGTATGACTTTCAGAAGCTGTGTAAAAAAGAATGTCCACGATATGTCATTTTCACTATCAACTACAACATATGCAAGTGGATAGATCTGTTGGTTTGCATCCTGAGTTGTAGCAATAAGCATATGTCCTTTGTGTTTTATATGCGAGTGAGTCCCATCTACCATGATTACGTGTCAAAACCAATCGAATGTATTATTTTATAATTCAAATATATATTTATGTCAACACTGTAATATGTTGTTCCATCTTTTTATCTTAGATTTCTAATTTATTAATGAAAGTTGTCAACAACAATTAAAATGTCAAAAGCAGACCTAATGTTTACATTTTCTATTCTGTCATCATATGTTTAATTTAATTTGGAAACAATAAATCATTGTATTAATCAATATGTCATTTAATTTATGTTTACTCAGCAGTTATAAACTGGCATACCTTTCTCATTATTTGGAATCCTCTTGTGCATGCTCCAATAGATACAAACACGAATCTGAAGTCGTCATGCTCACCAACTTCTAGGCATGTGTATGATCCTATATTGACTTCTTTGAGCATGTGGCAGTACGTGGGCAAGAGTGCATAGTTCTCTTCTGGTGTTCCTCGTATTAGATCTTGTGCATGTTCTCTTGCTTTCCCTGCCTTCCAATAGCTAACATCCATGTAATGTTCCTTCCTCATATCATTGCAAATGCTCTTTGGTATTGGTCCATTTTTAACACCTTCAAACCTGCATGTTTATCATATTAATATTAGTTCTCTGTTTTGGTTCAAGCAATTAATATATTGATATTATGATACAGAAACTTTTATACACATTACCTGGTCTTTATTTGCTCCCCAATCATTTTGTATGTTGGTTTGCACTCATGTTGACATCTAAAGTCAAAGGAACATGTATGTTCTCTTTGAAATTTTCTCACCTCAAAGAATGGAGTGTCTTATAATGCAATTGCCCTCAATCTCCATTTGCAGCTTGTATCTGTGCACATCACTGTTAGAAGCTTTGGATCTGATTTTTTAACTTTGTAAGCAAAGTTCTCAGTCATTGCCAACTTTTTCAAAGCTTCGATCAACTTCTTTTTTGTGTCAAATAGCTTTCCCACATGGACAAAGTCTGCATCTGTTCCACTGTGACTCATTTCATCCTCCCCTGTTTTTTTTACTGTCATTATCTTGCTTGCAGATTCACAATCCATAATTTCGCTATTCCCTTGTGTTGGCACTTCATATTCCATAGGTAGAAACATGTCTTCATCCATGTTAACTGCCACTATACTACTGCATCCATTCTCTCTTGCTATCTTTTGTTCATAAATCGTGTATTCCCTTGATACATATAGTGGACAAGTCCATTCCACTTGTGTTGTGTCATTAATTTCCATGAATGACACAAGATCATCATCTATCTCAACACTATATTTGACTTTGATCTTCTGGAACGGATTAAGATGGCAGAGTTGGAGATTCATTTCCTCTGTTTCTAGTTTGAACCGTTGGATAATCAAGGATTTCATTGCTTGTAGAGTAATGTTCTTATCAACTAAAAATGCTTTCGATATGATTCCCCCATCAGACACCATAACGACATCTCTGATTTGTATTTCTTCGCCATAGGAGACTGTCAGAATGTGCATTTTTATCTGCAAATATATTTAATATAGTTTTTTTAGACAAGTATAACTAATCTATCTGTCAACATTTTGCCTATGGAATATAAACATTTCTCTTTTACCTGTCAGCAATATTCAATCAGGTCCAAATGTATATTCCTAATTACTAACGAAGTGCGCTCAGCGCGCTTCGTAAGTTTATTATTTTTACGAGGCGCGCGTAGCGCGCTTCGTTCACTTACGTGTTAATAAAATCTAATCAATAAACATATACCTGTCAACAACTTAAATAAGTCAACAACCTAAATATTTCAACAACCTAAATAATCATGTTATATAACATATGTCTACAACCAATAAAATCATCCACAATAATATCTTACAACAATCATTGTCAAAACTTGTCAACAAAAGGTGTGTTTCTTAATCCTTGATGGAATCTCCCAAAAATTCATAAAAGTCCTAATGTAAATCATTCTCTGTCATCAAACTATATATGTATATCATAATTTTTCAACCAAATAAGTTATATATCATTATTATCATGATTTTACCTCTTGTTCGATGGATTTGCTGGTGTCGTTTACAGATTCGGCGCTTAGCATTGTGTTTGCAGTAGATATGCCTCTTTTTGTATATGTTTCCAGAGAATCGATTGCGTTTTTTTGTCTGCCTCTGTTTTTGATCTCTATGTAATCTCTTATTCTGTTTCCTGAATTGAATCTTCTTCTCGCTGCGTTTTTGTTCTAGAATTTCAATTTTCGCTGTTTGTTTGACAATTCGAGGAAGAAGAAGATGCAGAAGGTTGGAGGCGCGAGCTATATCGAGAAAATTCTTCCGATCGAGGCGCCGACAGCGAGTATGAGATTGTAAGAGATCAATTATCGAGAATCCATGGAGAATTTCGCTGTAGAAGATGGCGGAGGATGAAGGCGGTGATGAGAAGATGTCGGCGGCGGGAGCTGTGATTTTGGGGAAGAAGTTGAGTAAAGGTGAATGAAAATTTAATGTTTTTTACTGCTTATATAGTAGAGTATTTTATTATAACTTAAAAAAGTGGTGCAGAAACTTAAAAAACATTGGAGTTTTAGGGTACTTACCCAAAAACTGGCGCAAATTACACACCAGATAAGGCTATCCACAATAAAAGACAATAAAAGTTACACATCATTATAATATAATGGACACACATTATACAAACTCTTATATAATAGACTAGTTCATTACCCGCGCTTCGCGCGAACCTAAAACGTTTACTTTTATCGTATTTATGTATTTCATATTATTTTCACATATGTATTTATGTTGTAACTTTAATAAAAAATAGATGTTTTTAATTAATTAAATATATAAATTTTAACATATTGATTAGTAACAGAATCTGAAAGGTATAATTACTAATTAGTGATATTATAAAATCATTATCTACATAATAACAATCTGCTGAAAGAGAGTCTCAAAATACAACCATGGTCTAAGGAGAATCTCAAAAGACATACACATTGAACATATAAAAATCGATGAGGGGAATACGATACAGAAATGAACATACACTCAAAACATAACTAAAAGACCCAAATTAGAAGATTAAATAAAAGGAATAACAACGGGCAGAAACGAACAGATGTGAGACGATAAAATGTATTAACTCAATGCATTAATCTTTCAAAAAAAATTAAATACATTAATTCAATGCATTAAGTAGGTATCGATTCTAGATCCGGAAACCCGCGCTTCGCGCGGGGAAATCACAGTTTTTCGTTTGCGGTTAGTCATTAAACATGTCATAAATTTAAAATGAGTGAACGGTGATATAATTCAATTCTACAAACTCGTAAAATGCAAATACAACTATTGCAACCGTGGTTGCAACCGAAATCTGCAACATAAAGTATTTATATGATGTTCATGTTTTACTGAGGCCAATGTTGTTTGACGTGTTACATGTGGCGTGTTACATGTTTTACTGAGGCCATGCATATGAATCAATCTTCGGTGTTGTCAATATATAGATTAAAAATATCTAATTAATCCAGATTAATTTTTAATCGGGGAAGGATGAGGCGTCGGAATGAAACGAAGGAATTGATGAACCTGATAGAGATGAGAATGAATTTGGAGATTGTGATAGAGGAAGGAGACGAAGATGGTGTGTTCTTAGTTGATGATGGAATTAACATTTAAGAAAATAAGTAATTAGGATAAAGATTTAAAATATATTTTTTTTGGTAAAAAAAAAAATTTAAAATATTAGAGTAGCATTTATTAGGTACATGTTGCTTTTACTTCTTCAAACCCATCAACTTTTATATATAGATAGATAAATTATAAGAGAAAAAGCGTTTCCCACCTTTTTCGTTTGATATTTAATTTAATAGTCTTTTCTAATCTTATTTAATATAAAAATATAAATATAAATTGTGTAACTCAAATCATTTAACTTGTGCATAGCCTAAAACAACATCGTCACAAATTATCCAAAACACGAACGTTACTAAAAATTTATAAAAACGTGGGGAAAAAATCAAAAGCACTATTGACTAGGTGATCGACATATGATTTGAGTAGCCTTTATTCATATATGATGGAATTGTCCAATCTAATATCTACTGATGTAGCAGAATTACGATCGTGACAAGAGGTGAATGTGAATGTGAATGTATAGTCCTTTTACTTATTGTGAGACCAATTTTAAGAGTTAGGTCCAACTCTCCAAAATTACATGACACATTTCCTTCTTAGAACTATGAATATGCGAAATATAGATTACAATTTCACATGGTTTAGTCAGTCGGAGTCACTCGACATCGAGATGAATTATTATTGCTACACAAAATGATAGATTACTCCCAATATCAATTTTTGTGTATCTGCGATACGTTAAGATCGAAATATTTTCAACACACGAATTAATAGATCACTGGTTTCCATGTGAAACTACTGAATATTGGTTAGAAGACGTTATCTAGATTGTGTATACAAACGAGTGGTTACCCATTGTTTCACTTGGCTAAAGAGGAGGAAAAGATCAAGAAAATTTAAAGGAAAAAAAAAAAAAAGTGTAAAAAACGCAAAAAAAGATCAAGAAAAAATGCAGAGCATGGTTGCCCTAGCAGCAGGCCAGTGTACCTCTATTTCTTCACCTTTTCTTCCTCCACCCAGCATCAATTGCCACTCTATCTGTAATCGTCATTTTCTACCTCCATTACAGTGCAGAAAATCCCTCTCTCTCAACAACTCCTTCACTCGAAGACCGACTCCATTACAAGTGAAAGCAGAAGCAGAAGAAGGCGTCGAGATGATCACCGAGAAGCTAGGCGTCATAGTTGAGCGCAATCCCTCTGAATCTCGCCTTTCTGAGCTTGGTGTCAAGCAATGGTCCAAGTATTACTCTCTTTCTCTCCCTGTCTCTTGTTTAGTCGAGAAAATTGTGTGCTGGTTTTATTTGCTGATGTGATTATCTGGTTTTATGTTATCTGATTTGAATTGGAACAGCACTTGTGCGCTCTTACAGATTCATGTAAAGTTAATCAAGCCAATGTTACATATAGAGGGATAGAGTTGATCCCCAATGACTAGATTCAATCATGATATGATGATATTTGATCTAGCTAGTATTCAGTTCCGATGTCCAATCAATTCCAATGTGGCAAATATACAGATACGTTTTGTATAATGGAGATGCTAGCCTGTCTGAAGATCAAGTCTTCCTATACCACTGAAATGGTATTGCTAAGTATGAATCAGATCTATTAGGCACTTCAAGTAACAAAAATCAACAACAGAAGAAGTTTGTTCTCTCATCTCTAATAGGAGGTTAAGGTTTGAGCCAAGTAGTCAACACAAGTGAGATGAAAAACTTCTTCTCCACATAGATTGTTTTGTAAAAGAATGGCTTAAGGATTCTAAGGATTGGTGCTGGATTTTAGTTTGCTTTCTAAACCATATCAATGAAATTTCTCTGTTCTTTTGTCAGGGGTTGTACATTCAACTGATTTCTCTGATGTTCTAACCTCTTGATTTAAAGCTATGCCTTAAATGTTAACTTGGTGTAGGTGGGGATGCCCTCCAAGCAACTTTCCATGGACTTATTCTGCAAAGGAGACTTGTTATCTTCTCAAAGGGAAAGTGAAGGTCACTCCTGAAGGCGCCGATGAAGCAGTTGAGATTCAAGCGGGTGACTTGGTGGTCTTCCCCAAGGGCATGAGCTGCACTTGGGATGTGTCCGAAACCATTGATAAGCACTACCTATTTGAATAATTAGGTCGTCGTCGTCTGCCTATGAATGTCTCCTATGCTTCTGCTGCTTGGTTTCCAAACAAACATTGTCATTGTGTTTATTACTCAGTCCTTTTGGTTTTATTCAAGTGTGATTTGTATATTTGCTTGATCTCTATAACTATATAGTATCTCATGTGGCCTTGGACTGAACTAGACATCCAATGTTGATTAGTGATCACTTTGTGAATTGGGGTATGTATAGATTATGTAGAAAATTCTACCATCCAATGTTAGTGAGAAAAATATTTCACCCCATTGCAAGCTCAAAAATTCATTTATGTTTTTGGTTTGAGGTATATATGAATCTAATAAAATGAAAATTTTATAAGAAAAAACAACAGCAATCAATCAGTATAGTCTCATTAAAGTAGGGTTTGAGTTAGAGATGCAAGTTATTCATATTCGAGTCAAGTCGCGAGAGAAAAGTTCCGGTAAGAAGTAAGAATAAATCTGACGTTGCGAAATGTGAAATGCTCGTGTTCACAGATAACAAGTTAATGTTCGTAATTTGACACTGCCCAAATAATAAACATTAACGTGTTCACACTTTGTATCAACTTATTTCTTATCGAAACCTCCCTCAGAAACCAATTATAAATCTCACATAATATATATTTGTATTTATGCTAATGTTATTTTTATATATTCATAAATCATAAGTTACATAATTTTTTTATGCAAATCCATAAAAACAATAAATACAAAGATACACCGTTTAGTTTCACAAAGTAGTCGAGGATTTCCATTCTAAAAACAATGCATGAAAAAGAATGGTTAATCGTTGGTTATATTCATCTCATCTACTGCTAGAACGGGATCTTATTTCTTCAGCCACCGTAATCAATGAACAATTCCAAAGTTGCAGCCTGAACAATTCACTACAGTTTCAGATTAACCCCGCCATTTCCGTTTTCCACAGCAACAGTTCCGATTGGATTCCAAGGATGCAATCAGCTTCAACCGGCATCGGATACGGTCTCAAATACCAGGTAAAATTCAATCACTACCTCGATCACGCCTCATAAACCCCAATTTCCTCAATCAAAACCCTAATTTCCTGTTTCTAATTAGGCAAGGTGTATCGCTGATGTGAAAGCGGACACAGATCACACCAGCTTCATCACTGGCACTCTCAGTCTCAAGGAAGAGAACGAGGTCTTCATCCTCCTTTTTACTTCAGGTTCTGGATTGTGATATTAGTTCTTCTGATCTGATTTGGATTGAATTTTATAGGTGCATTTGATTCGCTTGGCGTCAGGTGGAACCGAACTGATATGTGAGGGTTTGTTCTCTCATCCGAACGAGATCTGGGACTTGGCTTCCTGTCCCTTTGACCAACGGATCTTCTCCACCGTTTTTTCCAACAGTATTGCTCTGATTTCTTTCAATTTCTTTAGTTTAAACGACAATGTCACATTTATCAATTTGTCTGATGATGCTTGTGGATTATAAGAAGGGAAATCTGGTTTGTCTTACAGTTTTTTTGGTTACAAATCTTATACTTCTGATGTTTCTTAAGTAATGAAACTGTGGTACACGTTTTAACAATAAGAAGGGATCATCTGAAATTGTTGAATTTGGTGCAAGAAGCCTATGCATTATTGAATTTGGTGTTCAAAAGGCAAAATTATCTTTTTGCAAGAAAAGAGCATATGCATTATTCAATTTGGTGTCATCTTATATTATTTTCCCTGACAAGATTATTAATTTATCTACGTTTTATGCATTAAATACTATGTTCATGTCTTCTCTTATCCGTCATTTAAAAATCGAAAAGTGTTGTCTTGTTCCTGCAATTACTTACTGCATTTTTCTTTTATCCAGGTGAATCCTATGGTGCAGCGATATGGCAGATTCCTGAATTTTATGGCCAGTTAAATTCTCCGCAATTAGAGCGGATTGCTGCACTTGATGCACATACCAGTAAGATCAAATGGTGAGTTGCGACTTTGAGATTGCCATTATGTACAGTTTGGCTGTCGGATATTTGTAGTACTTCCTTTGTAGAATGATTTCCTTGCAATAGAATTAAGCTTTCTCTTTTTTAAATGTCTATTCAGTTTGTTTAAGTGGTTTCTTGATACCCTACATCAAAATTTGTTATTTCATACTCTTAGTGCTGATCTGCCAGCCTGTACCCTGTACAGGCTTAAAGAGTAATATGGTCCTCATATTTACTGATATCAGCGTGTCTTGATTTTGATTAGTTTCTTTAAAGCCTTTAAAATTTTGAAAACAAGAGCCAGGAAAATTCAATTTCAGTTGTCATATTATCACTGAAGATCGCATTCTTTATGCTAGCAAAACCGTTGTTTAGGCTAATATAAATAAGTAACATACCTCTTCTAATCAGGCATATATAAAAAAGCCTCTTCTATTATCTCATCACTCTTCTTATGTTATTTATATCATTCTCTCCCGGTTTAAATTTTCCCTACAAGTTTGAGCATGTGTTTGCGTAAGTTGCATAGAGACAAGAAATATTTTGTGTTGGTATGATGTAATCTGAATGGGGTCATATCTCTGTTGCAGTGTCCTTTGGTGGCCAACTGGAAGACATGATAAGTTGATTAGTATTGATGAGCAAAATCTGTGTTTGTGGAGTTTGGATTCTTCAAAGAAAACTGCACAGGTAAAGGAAAACTGACTTCTCCTTTAGACATGCCAACTTGATGTACATTGCCTACATCTGTTTACTAGGTAGAGCTCGATGTAAATTTTCCTCATGTTTAGTCAATAACGTTCAACATCGTCCTTAATTTCCTTGCGCAAGTAAATTTTGGCAATGTATTTATCTTTGTTTTCAATTCTCAGGCAGCCATTGTAGATAATGGTTTATGCTACTTCTAAAGTATTTGTGATTTGGGCATGACTTTAAACTTATATGGGTCTGTTTCAAACTCTAGCTACAATCACAGCAGTCAGCCGGGGTGTTACACTCATTATCTGGAGGAGCATGGGACCCACATGACAGTAATGCTGTTTCATTAACCAGTGAATCAGCTGTACAAATATGGGATTTAAGGACTATGAAGTATGTTTTGTTACTCACGGTTGTTAACTTATAATCTTTTATGTAAATACTTTTGTTTTCGTCAATATGTTTGCTTGGCAGTTCCATGTAAGTTTTCTTCTTGTCTTAGTGTTTCTACTTTATGGGTTAGTATAGTAGAGACTGTCTCATTTTTTATGGGGAAATGCTACGTGGGCATCTCCTATTAGCATCTATGAGAAATCAGCATGACATAAAAATTTGTAGGATCGAAAGCAGTGACAAATTTCTCATTTTCCTTATAATTGCGTTACTTTAGAACTACCATTTGTATTTACTTATGAGCATTTTTTCCCTTGGGTTGAGTTATGCAGTGATCAAATTGCATGCCTATAAAATCAGTTTGCATAATGGAACTAGTAGGCTCATCAGGAACATGATCTTTCTACAAGAAGAGTTTGCTATAATCACTGAATGTTTTTTAGAGTTAAATTTTAACCACAACATATTTGTACAAGGTCAAAAAGATTTTTTAGTCTCATATCCATGAGCAGCTCTCGCATTTTTACATGAAACTGGAAGTAAATATCAAATATTAGTTTTTTTCGTTTCTGACAGGATTTACGAACCTACAGGTTAGCTAACTCATTGGATCAATCTCATGCCCGCAATGTAGATTATGACACAAAGAAAGAGCATATTATTGTAAGTTTACAGCTTAAATGCTTTACTTGTTTGTCTCATCAAATTGAATATTTTAAAGAGTGACTAGCGTGAATGGAGTACTAGAGTTTATTGCTAGTTGCTTTCATGATGCTTCAGTAAGCTTCAAGATTATTCTTTTGCAGAATGAAGAATATTAACTAACACAACATATTTTTTCTGCATTGAAAGTCATATACCGAGTACTAAAAACTGTATGCTTTTCTGAAATTGACCAGGTAACCGCTGAGGATGAGGCTGGTATACGTTTATGGGATCTTAGAATGTCAAAGTCTCCCATCACTGAGCTACCTGGGCATGCACACTGGTAAAAGAAAATACATGTCTATTGTTTTTTCTATTAGCAATTCACATCTGTTGCAAATCCCTAGTTTCGGTAGCAAGTGATTATTCTCTTTTCTCCCCTCGAGGTAGCTAGTGTTTCACCTGAAAATAATAATGAAGCAACTCTCGAAGAAAATAAAGTTGGCTGTCTCCTTTCTCTCCAGTGACAAATTGATGAATACATATTACTGCATTCGATACTTTATTTTGTAAACAGAAAAAATATGTAGACCGTAAGATCTTCAAGAGATCTAAGCTCTGTGATATGAGCTTTTGTGAGTCAAATTAATCAATTTACACTTTCAACAAAAAGGTGTTGCGAAAACTTGTAAACATGTCTATATATACTTGCATTAGGGGAGCATATTTTAAGTGCCTGTTGATGTCAAACTTGTATGTTTTAGCATCTGATCTCTATGTTGAACATTATTTTTTTCAGGACGTGGTCAGTGAAGTGTAACCCCGAGTATGATGGACTCATTTTGGTAAGTTCATTTCTCCTCCTGCTACTCCTTCTGATGAGAGATGTTCAAATAATCCTTTTCATAGATCATGTTGTGTATAAATAAGCTACATACATGTTTGTTATTCCGTCAAGAAGCCATTGCACTCCGAATGACGAAAATAAACTAGAAAATAATATTTTAAGCATAATTGGTGTAAGAAAACATCCTTTTGCTGCCTGTATATGGCTGATATGTTTAAGGTTATATGCAGAGTTCTGGAACCGACTCAGCTGTAAATTTGTGGTTAGTGCCCGAGAGTAACAAAGATGCAACTAGTGACGGGTAACTTTCTTGCTGATTTTGTTTAGCACGCTTATTTGTTCATATATTGTCTTGTATTTCATGATTCGTGTTCTTTGTAGTCTGGCCGAGTCCCAAACCAAGCGTACAACAGATCCACTCGTTTGTTCCTACAACGACTATGAAGAGAGTGTTTATGGTATTATTTCCATCCTTATTTGTTCTTTTGTTTCTTCACCTTTCGGGTTGCCTTTCAATGACTTAGAATTGAAAATCATGTATCAGGTATTGCTTGGAGCTCTCGAGAGCCTTGGCTTTTTGCATCATTGTCGTACGACGGAAGGGTGAGTATCTTTCAACAATTTCTTCTAAGTTGTGGACTACATTTAAACAGCTAATTTGGGTATTTTATTTTATTTTTACTAATGAACAGGTGGTTGTAGAGTCAATAAAATCTCATCTTCCCAGAAAATGATGTCTTGTCCAACCTCACAAAGTAAGTCGGATGTTCTCCATTAAAGGCCTAACTGAATGTGTTGCAGGACTCGTGAAAAGTCGTTTTCCTTTGAGGATTCAATTGTCATATGTGTGGCACACCTCTCTTTTGTTATTGTTTTCATGTGCTTTTTCATATTCTTTACAAGCAATCTCAAAGTGATAGTGACTCCTTGGTTTCGCCCATTTACAAATGAAAAAAAGGTTATCTATTTCTACTGCTAAACAATTATCAGTTCATTTTTCATTTATTCACCCCTATTAGTCTTATAGAATTATTGGGTCCCTTTGAAATCAGAATAAATCATTCCCTAAACTCTGTGCATGCGAACACATCTACTCCCTCCGTCCCATAATTATCTTCTTGTTTCTCTCTTCTGACACTATTCACTATTCACTATTTAAAGTAATCTTCGTAATTTCGGCTAATATATAAATAAAAACTGACATTATTCACTATTCAAAGTAATCTTCGTAATTCCGGCCAATATATAAATAAAAACATAGTCATTTGTGGTATTGTTTGATTCGTCTTATCGAATATTTTAATAATATTAAAATTTTATAATTTTTACTAATTTATAATTAGAGATATTAACGATACAAAATACACATCGACAAATGTGCCCAAAAGACATAAGAGAACATTATGGGACAGAGGGAGTATATAGAATGCAAACACTATTCACACAACCATTCTGACATTTTACAAAGGTAAACTCACAATTCACACAACCAACCAACCAACCGTCTGCTTGATGCATAACAAGCTTTCAAATAAACACTCTACAACAATACATGAACGAATAAATAAGCAATGGAACAACAAGCTGTTGAACTTAGCAGCAAACTCACACAAAAAAAAAACTAAACAACAAAAACCCTAATTTCAATTACACAACAAGGCGGGAAAACCCTCCTAACTTAGAAAACTGAACGTCATCCATTGATTGCTTAGCCATTCTCTGACCTAAATAGCTGTTTCCACCTCTTCTTTTCGCTTTGGTCGACTCTGTCAAGCTCATGTAGCTCGGTACACTACTACTACTATTACTAGCAGCCTCCTCAGTCCCAGAAACAGGAGTCATTGTTGATGTGCAAATCGAAGGAGAACCCGAGCTCAGACTTGAAGATGAATGAGTGGGAGGTCTAGCTGAAACCCTGGTAGTAATGCTATTCTTTCTCACCTTAACCGAGCAAGGCGAAGGTGTTAGCTCTGATGATCTTGGACTTTTTCCTTTAACACAACTCGCAACATTATTATTCTTAATTGGCGGTGTTAGATCTGATGTTACGTTTTGATCTTCCTCCATCAACCTATTTTCCCATGGTTTTGCCGCCATCCAACGCTCTAACCAAGTCCATCCCCAACTGTTCTTAGTTACTTCAAAGTTCTTGAGGGAAATGTGAGCAAACGCTTCTGAACCCGGAATCGATCTTAGTTGCTGAAATGAATAAAAACCAACAGTTCATTAGAAAACAATGGGGGAAACAAACAACAATCAAATTCAAGAAATACCTTTTGAGCAATTGAGTAAGCCAGAGCTCTCTCCCTCTTGAATGCTCCATCTTGCCTCATCTGCAACTTTGATTTCACTTCTTGCAGTGTCTTTTTACTGTCACACCATCCTTCCTGTAATGTAAATCCCACAATGAAAAACTAATGTAGTAGTTTCAAACAACAAACAAAGTTAAGGCTCAATTCAGGCTAACTACCTCAGCTTGCTTCAAAAGATCAGCCTTGCTACGCCGTTCATCGATTAGCTTTTGTACGGCCTGTCCTTCAATCGACATCCTAACCCGACGAGCTCGGACTCGAGCCTGAACCCGAACCAAAGCTTGCATACACCTTAGTGTTACAGCTGCTTGTTTTCTAACTTGCCTCCCTCGCACCAAAGCTTGAATCCTCACTATTCCTTTTAGTGCTTTCAAAGCTCTTCTTGCCTACATTTTCACTTTTCAGTAAATTCAATCACCACAAATGTTCAATTCAAAAGAAACCCCATCAAAACAGATGTTACTACAAACCCATTTTGGGAAAATCATTTCCCACTGAATCAGTACAATATGGAGCCTAAGAATTTTATGTGAACAAATTACCAGAAAACCTCTGAAGGCGGTTTGGATGCGGATAGCAGCCCATTCTTGGCGAACAACTCTGAAATCCTTTGGAGCAACAGCTTTATTAAACGCGTCGTTTCGAGGGGGAGAAATCGCTGCGTCAGATTCGCCTGATTCACTGAAACGCCGCGTTTTGAATCCCTTCTTCCAGTTGCTCAGATCGCCTGATGGGTTCTTCCATAGCTTCCATTTCTTACCTTTACCGCCTCCTAATTTCTCCTGAATATGGTAAAAAAATCAAAGCTTAGGAAGAAAGAAAATCAGATTAAAGAGGAAAGGGAGAAAAAGAAGTGAGGGGGTTTACATTGAGTTCATCTTTCTCTGAAGGCTTTTTGAAGCCTATTAATGTCTTGACCCACTTTCCAGATGCACCCATGTTTATTTACTGTGATGTGTTACTTGACACAAAAACACACATACAGAACTGAAGTTGAGTGAGGCTGAGCTGCTGGAAAAAACCCTATTTTGTGTTCTGATTTTGAAGAAGGAAGAAAGGGAATGAGGAAGGAATGAAGAAAATGATGATGAAGAGGCAAAAACGGTCATTGATATTCGAGAAAATAAAATGACAACAAAAAAAGAGGAGGTGGAGGAATGTGCGAGTCAGTCAGACAAGCAGGCAGGAAGACACTCGCAGGTTTTGAAATTCAAAAAATTAAATAAAAACGAATCAACAACTTCTTTATTTACTAAAATGCCCCTTCTTGAACAAAGAAATTCAGGTACTCCGTAAGATTTACTCTGTAGGATTTATTTTTCTAACCTATCAAAAACAACTGAACTTGGTTTTTGGCGTGTTTTGTTATTTGAATTTTCTTATTCGGATATTGGATTTGGAATGGTCCATTTGTTTTGTAAGGAGATTTTCAAATAAGGGAATAAAGTTTATTTATATTTCTAAGATTTTCAAATCATGAAACATTGGATTCGTGTCAGTGAAAATGTGTATCAGATGGGGTATAAAATAGTGAAATGGCTTGAATTATATTTCTAAGATTTGGAACTCCAGCATAAGTTTTGTTTTAAACCACACTTCAAACAAATTTTTAGTTTCTTCGAGTTGATAAATAACAAGTAAATATTTATAATTTGAGCGATGAAATTTATTCAGATTATATAAGAAGAAGAAATTAAAGTTCGCAATAATTAAAAGTATGTCACTGCGTTTCTTAATGAAAACGTTAAAAAACTTTAATGACCCAAATTATGAACATTATTATCTGAAGTATGAACGCAAACTCCTCGTTTTCCTACGTTAAGACATGTTTGCATCATAACTTTCCTCTATAGAATGGTTATTGCATAAATGGTGGTTTTGCATAAAATCACCCTTTATTTGAGTCAATTCGCATGGAATCACCTTTTATTTGCGTATTGATTTAAAATCACCAATTATTTCTCTTTTTGTTACAAAATCTCACCCCTGACTAACTTTTTTTAACTTATCCGTTAAGTATGTAAAAAGACCATTTTACCCTTTGTGTTTTAAACAAATTAAAACCTTTTGTTTTTCTCCGTGACGAATCTAGCCTTTCTTTGATCCGGGATAATCCTGAACGTGTGGTAAATACTCCGTAGCAAGTTTGGGTAGGTAAAAAAAGGCCGTTTAACCCCGCACCCGGTTTTTTATAACTGGCACCCGTTTTGGGCGCATCCTTTTTTTTTTTTTTAAACCGGATCATTCTTGGGCGCACCCTGAATGCACCCAATTTTTTTTTTTTTTTTTTTTTTTTGCCGTCAAAATTTTAAAAAATCTGGTTTAACTGAACCGAATTATAGGCGCATCCTGAGTGCGCCCAAAACTGAACCGGATTTTTGTAAAAATGTTTTGGACGCACCCGAAATACGCCCAAGACGGGTGTCAGTTATAAAAAATTGGGTGCGGAGTCTTTGTCGGTGAAAAAATCACATCGGTTGAAGGGGGTGCATTTATCAGAAAATGTACTGTAATTCTGAAATTGAAGGCATTGAAGCAGTGGAGCGTGGAGTGGTGACTGTAGTGAGTGGTGAATGATTTTGATTTCTGAAATCTGAATGTTTGAATTGAATGTTTGTGTGCTCAAAATTAACCCTATGCTACCTAGGCTTTTTACCTAGCTTTTACAAGGGAAAAAGGTTTTAAAATTTATCAGTCCACCATTTTTTCCATATGGAGTAACATGCATTCTTTTTTATATGATCACGTTTATGTGAATATGTTATTTGTTGGTCTTTTCTAGAGAAACATTAAATATCACATCTCTAGTCAACCGCTGAAGTAAATACGAGCTAGGGCTGTAACTGTTATGTCACAATTCACAAACTCATAACATAGGATTCTTTCTAATTTTTGCCTCGATCACAAACACCTTGTAAAGATGCAACTCACACGTGCCATCTACATACCACCAACACAAGGCAATCTCATTATATACTATAGTATAATTTATCTTGGTATTTCAGATGAAAAGATAGAGAAATACAAACAGACGAAATTCAAGGTAAGCGGAAGGGGAACCGCGTCACTTCAACATTACAACTAACCTAGTGTGGGTGACAAGAAGAGATGATCTTGTAGAAGATTTTTTCCCTTAGAATATTGCTATATGTGTGTTGTAATCTGTTATGGGTCCAAATCCCATGAGAAATGCCCTTAAGATGAGAAATAAGAAGGACCTTTCTCCTTCCTCCTCCCTCCTTGGAGTTGACCACCATTGACCACCCGTTGACCGGCCCTTGACCGGCCGTTGACCACCCGTGAACCGACCGTTGACTTTTTAAAAAAAAATGTCAGGTTTTTTTTTTGGACTTTTTCGTTTCAGTTTTTTTTGTGCTATGATTTGTAAGTAAAAGTGCTATTCTTTGTAAGGAAAAATGCTTTGTTTTTTTTTTGCTACCAAATATTTTTTGTTACGATTTATAAACAAAATTGCTATGTTTTTTCTTCCAATTTTGTGTGCTATTGTTTGTAAGAAAAAGTGCTATGCTTTGTAAGTAAAAGTTCTATATTTTTCGAGGCAAAATCGTAACACATTTCACCTAGCATAGAGAAGCACATATAGGCAAAAAGTGTAGCACACTTCAGCTAGCTATAGAGAAGCATGTATAGGTGAGAAGTGTAGCACATTTCAGCCATAAAGAAGCACATATAGGCGAAAAGTGTAGCACATTTCAGCCATAGAGAAGCCTATATAGGCGAAAAGTGTAGCACATTGCAGCCATAGAGAAACATATGTATGCGAAAAGTGTAGCACATTTCAATAATAGAGAAGCACATCCTGAAAAAAGCGTAACACCTTTCACCTAGCCATAGAGAAGAACATATAGGCGAAAAAGTGTAGCACATTGAAGCAAAAGCGTAGCACCTTTCACCTAACATAGAGAAACACATATAGACAAAAGCGTAGCACACTTCAGCTAGCCATAAAGAAACATATATAGGCAAAGTGTAGCACAATTCAGCTAGCAATAAAGAACCACATATAAGCGAAAAGCGTAGCATATTTCAACAATAAAGAAGTACATCTAGACAAAAACGTAGCACATTTCACCTAGCATAGAGAATCATATATAGGGAAAATCGTAGCACCTTTCACCTAGCATAGAGAAGCACATATAGGAAAAACCGTAGCACACTTCAGTTAGCCTAGAAAATCACATATAGGTGAAAAGTGTAGCACATTTCACCAAGCATAAAGAAGCACATATATGCAATATCGTAGCACAGTTCAACTAACCATATAGAAGCACATATGGGCAAATAGCGTAACATATTTCAGTAATATAGAAGCACATAACACTTGTGGTAGTACATACTTTGCAAGTTTAAATTTTGGCTTAATATATCATAGCACATGTCAACAATATAGTAGCACATTTCAGGCATTTTGAAGCACTTGATTTTGTAAGTATAAAATCCGGCCTAAAAAAAAGAAGAAAAAGAAAAAGTCAACGGCCGGTCAACGTCTGGTCAAAGCCAACCCCCTTGGTAGGATTACTTCTCATTTCTCATGTTAACATTAATTTCTCATTTGATCTTTCTCCATCTGTTATTGAAGTAAACAATAAGATCTTGAGTTTATTATGTTAACTCAAAACCGTAAGTGTGATTATGAATGTGGAAAGAAGTATTTTGTATAATATATATTCTCACGAGTATCTTTATACGAGATACTTTTGTCTATATATATGATCATTCTTATGTCCTTAGCTGGTTATCTAGGGTTTTCACCTTAAGTAATTGTGTTGATAACTTGTTTATTACTTCCGCTGTGCCTAGGAACTGGACAACTCTGTGTCACAGTTCCCTTGATACTAACATACAGATCCTACAGTCACTATAATATATCACGCGTCCTAAAATGTTTTTCATACTTTCCTCAAATACACACTACTCCGTACTTTATCTTCTTGCAATACGTTTTCTCTATCAATTCAACTACTTTATCTTCTCAATAACGTTGACTAGGTAAGAATCGTAAGCAGGAGTGGCCCAAAGGGGTAGGTAAGACTTAAGAGGGATTTCATATACAAGCCCAGTTTTAATTATAAATTAGTATTATATTTTATAGTGCAAAAATTATCACATAATAATATTTGGTTAACTGATAAAAAAAAATTAGAGCGTATTTACATTTTAGAAAGGAGGTTCGGGTTCAAATCTCACATCTTACATTTTTGAAAGCTTTTATTTTTTTTTCCATAATTTAACTTTACTATCTACATATTGATGATTTTAATTTTGTTTTTAAAATACTTATTTTAACTGTTTTGCAAATTTATTCATTTAACAAATAGAAAAGAAGAAAATTTATTTGAAGATTGTATTATTTGTATAACACTTATCTTAATTATTTAAACTTTTTACAATGTATTTGCAAATTTGCAATACACGAGCATTTATTTATAAAAATAATAATTTACCTTCCAATTTATGTACACACATTTCAGGTTTAAAAAATTTACTTAATTTTCCAAACAATTTTTTTTAAAATTCAGTTGTACGTAAAAAACTCTTTCTCCTCTCTACAAAATTTTAATATATTTTATAATTTATATTTTGCCCTTGGGCCTAGAAAAACATAGGACCGACACTGATCGTAAGGAAGGAATGTTTGACGGAGGCATAATCAACATCAATATGAAATACGGAGTAATTGCCAAAGGAAAGAGATTGGCCTTCTGCGATGTAACGAGAGTGATTTGGGGAATTTCTGATGATATGATTAGCCTCTCAAAGGACAATATATACTTACAAAGAATATATCTAAGGAAATCAAGATATCAAACCTAAAGATATTATATACAATTATACTCCCCCTCAAGTTGGAGCATGTGGATCAACAATGCCCAACTTGCCCAATAAAAGCTGAAATTGTCTTTCGCCGAGTGCCTTTGTGAAGATATCTGCAGGTTGTTGTATGTAGCTATCAGACCAGCAATAATCATATCACGAATATAGTGACAATCAATCTCAATGTGTTTCGTACGCTCATGGAACACAGGGTTTGCAGTAATATGAAGTGCTGCCTGACTATCACAAAATAGACGAATAAGGGTCGTATGACGAACTCCTAAAGAAGATAAGAGATACCGCAACCAGGTGATCTCACTGCCATGACGCGATATTCTGCTTCAACAGAAGACCGAGAAACTGTAACTTGTTTCTTCGTCTTCCAAGAGACATGTGATTCCCCAAGCATGATGAAGTAGCCACTAATAGATCGGCGAGTCGTGGGACAAGTAGCCCAATCAGAATCACAAAAAGCAGATAAATGAAGAGAACTAGATGAAGATAACTGAAGACCCTGACCCGGGTGGCCTTTCAGATACCGTAGAACACGTATGCAGCATGCCAATGATCAAGAAGTGGATGTTGCATAAACTGGGACAAGACATGCATAGAATAACAAAGCTCGGGTCGAGTAATAGTCAAATAGATAAGACGACCGACCAATCGTCGATACCGCTCAGGGTCCTCTAAAGCGGGACCATTAATCTTTCCCAATTGATGATGCGAGTCCATAGGAAACTTGAAAGGCTTGCAACCGAGAAGTCCAGAGTCAGCTAAGATCTCCAATGCATACTTACGCTGAGAGAGAAAGATGCAAGAAGAGTTGCGAGCAATCTCAAGACCAAGAAAGTACTTGAGAGGCCCCAAATCTTTCATATAAAAACAACTGCTGAGATAAGCCTTGACACCCGTAATGCCACTGGATGTATTTCCAGCAATAATAAGATCATCCACATAAACATCCACATAAACCCCGAATCAAGGAGAAAAGAGAGTAGTCTGCTCTACTCTGCTGAAAGCCGAAGGCACGAAGTGCTGTGGAAAGCTTTGAGAACCAATTCCTTGGAGCTTGCTTCAAACCATATAAAGATTTCTGCAATTTGCAGACTTTCCCTGAAGAGGAGACATTATCTCCAGGGGGAGGGAACATGTAAACTTCATCATCCAAGTCACCATGAAGAAAGGCATTGTGAACATCCATCTGATGCAAATCCCAACCTCGAATAGCAGCTACTGAGAGAAACACACGAACAGTGACCATCTTTGCAACTGAAACAAAAGTCTTAGTGAAGTCAATGCCTTCAACCTGCCTGTTACCCAATACAACCAGACGCGCCTTGTAGCGCTCAATGTCCTCATTGGCCCGATACTTGATTTTGTACACCCATTTGCATCCAATGGCCTTCTTGCCTGCAGGCAAGTCAGATAGAACCCATGTTCCATTCCTCTCAAGAGCGTCAATCTCTCTCTGCATGGCCTCTCGCCATGGGGCCTGCTGGACAGCATCAGAAAACCGAATACTCGAATGTGAGAATAACTCGGGGCTCGCTGATAAAGAAGCTCAAATGGAGACTTGTTGCCAAGGAGGGTTGGTGTTCGGTTAATGAGATGACATGCTGTGAGAACACACTGACCCCAAAACTGTAAGGGTAATGACCCTTGAAAACGCAAGGCTCGAGCCACATTAAGGATATGACGGTGCTTGCGTTCTACTCTTCCATTCTGCTGAGGCGTATAGATACAAGTAGTCTCAAATAAAATACCTTTATCATCAAAATATGGCTTCAAGCATAGAAATTTCGTGCCATTATCTGAATGAAAACGCTTAACACATGTCTGAAATTGTGTTTGCACCATTGCACAAAACTTTCGAATGAACCCTGCAACCTCTGACTTGTACACCATAAGATAGGTCCACACAGCTCTAGAATAATCATCAACAATAGTCAAGAAATAATTGGCACCAGTTGTAGAAGAGACACTATAGGGGCCCCAAACATCACAATGAATCAAATCAAATATGGCATCAGCTTTATTAGAACTCAAGTGAAAACTCTTACGAAGTTGTTTAGCCTGAAAACAAACATCACATGGATCAATCTTATTGTCTGGACGAATAAACCGACTTACTGCAGGGATAGAAGATAACACGGAAAGAGACGGATGCCCCATCCGTTTATGCCAAAGAAACAAAGAATCTAAAGATGAAGCAACTGTATGGCAGACACGAGCAGATGACCCTAGTGTGTGAAGCCAGTAAACTCCACCCTGTTGCGCACCCACTCCAATCACCTTTCATGAAATACTCTCTTGAAGCACACACAAACGCTCCGTAAGAATAACTAGGAGCTTCTTATCAGATAAAAGCTGAGCAAAAGATATCAAGTTGCAGTATAACTGAGGAACGAACAAAACATGATGCAATGTAATAGAATAAGAAAGCATCAAAGAACCCTCCTTCGTAGCTGTAATAGAACGATTTCATGTTATGTGAAAAGAAGCTTCGGTATCCAAAATCCAAGGAGACGAGTTATAAGACAACTTATCAGATAAACATGATTTAGCATTCACGGAATTAAACATCTCGACAACATCATTAAATTGATCAGTGGTCAAAGCCTTACCAGTGGTAGCTCGATCAGAGATAGTTGGCACAAACACTGGTACAAAACAGCCCTTTCTCGGGGGTTTTTTAATGATACGGAAGGGGGTTTTGCACCCCCTTAAATCACTTCCCTGAGAAATGTTTCTCGGGGGTTTTTTTGCCCGCCCGAGAGAAATTGGAAACGGAAGGGGGTTTTCCAAAAACTCCCTTAATACATTTCTCGGGTGTTTTTAAAAACCCCCGAGAAATATTTTTCGGAATTAAAAAAAAACTGAGAACGATTCTCAAGATATCAAAAAAAAGAACGAAAAAATTATTAAAAATACAAACTAACAAAATTTCACTCCATAATACAGAAAACATGTGCTTTACTCCAACCAACCCAAGTGATGGATACTAACATCCAACAAACATGAAACAGATTCAGGAGAAGGGTCTTAAGAACTATGCAACACATTCAAACAGATTCTGGTATGGAGATCAACTTTGCAGTTGTGTTAGAAACTTTATCATTGAGAGACAATAAGCATGTAATACATACAGCAAGCGACAAATCAGGCAACAAAATATAAAAAGGACAACAAGAGTCTATACCTTCTCTAGTGTGAGAAACAAGATTACATTCGAGGAACCAAACCAGCCAAAATTGGGAAGAAAGCCTTTATAAAAAGCCAAGGGATCCTACAACATGTAACTTTGTAAGTACCAGCACAAGGTTTCAAATTGGGCACACCCAAATCAACCAATAAAAAATTGATCCAAATAAAATGCTGGGAAGAGAAAGTAGGTTGAATAAACAAACCACAAAATAATTGTGAGCAGACAAGTGCTGTATTTGAGCAAAAGCAGAGCAACACAGGTACGGCAAATGCTGGGAAGAGAGAGGACTGGACAACAAATTGAGCAACGCAGGTACGAACACCAAAAAATGGCCCAAATTTCGGTACGAGAGGGCTGAGCAGATTTGATAGGACGAACAATCTGAGAGTAAGCGATCGGAGAAGAGGGCCGAACCGCTTGAGCAAAGCAGAACTAGAACCGGCAACGGTTGATCTGACGGCAGTCGGTTCTGACGACGTGAGCAGGACTAGGGTTACGGAAAAAAATTGATCAGAACAAGGCTCTGATACTATGATAAAGTCCGGTGGGTCGATAAACACGAGGGTCGTGTATATTAGCGCATATGCGCATTGGACTAACAATATAAGCCCATGGGGTTCCATCCTAAAACCAATTGGCAATAGGAGGAGTAATCCATAGTACTCCCTCCGTCCCTTTATTTCGGTCACATTTCCTTTTCGGGTGTCCCCTAATTTGAGTCACATTTCCATTTCTATCCATGAATTTCTTCCCATTATACCCTTATTCAATTTATTTTATTCATATCCTAACATTACTTTATCAATCACATCAACCATCTACATCATCTTCTACATCTAATATTTCTCCATTAACTCACCAACCACCTAAAACTCCATTAAATTTCCACCATTTTTACTTAGCTAACTTAAAAAAAATTAACTTAAAAACACAATTACAATTAGCTGGAACTCTACTTAACTTAATTAAACACAATTAGCCCTTAATTAACCTCATTACCCAGCCCAAAACGAAGCCCAAAAACCAGCCCACTAATCCCCCTATATAACCTCCTAACCCTAACCTTCTCCCCTCATTCTCTTATCTGAAAACCCTAACCGTCTCTCTCATTTCTCTCGATCTTCTTCTCTCGATCTTCTTCTCTTGAAATCGTAACCGGCTCCACCATCTCTTTGTCGATCTTCTCCGATGGATTCGTCCACTAATACCAGGCCCTCTCAAAGCTTTACCCACAGTGGCACCCCTCCACTCTTCGATGGGCATCATTCGCTCACTGTCTCAAACCCATCCTCTCCTTTGTCGGCGACTCCATCGATCTCCTCCGTCAACAACGACTCGGAGGTGGCTCTGGATCTTTTTTTCAAAGACGATTCTCCAGATCCTGATGCCTCGCTAACTTCTTCCGGTCGAGAGGGCTGTTCATTATCCCCCCCCCATGCAAGTGGGGTGTCAGTTGCGTTGGTGATCACACCTGGACCACCCATCCGTCGGAGGACATCGACATCGACATGCTATGGACGCCGGAGCAGAAGAAGGAATCCATGGACATGCAGCGATCGCCGGAGATGCCGGAGTTGTCGGATAACGAAGGGCTCTCTCGTCCCCGGGAGATCATAGTCATCCCCGACACCCCGACGCCGGAGATTGCTCCTCCACCGTCCCCTGAGATAGTGGTCATCCCGGACTCGCCCTCTGTCTCCCACTCCTACTGTGCATCCAATTCCGAAGAAATCTAGCTAAGTCATCATCTTCTTGGCTTTGTTTATAATTTTTGTTATTTGACTGGATTAAGAACAATGGTAATTTTTTGCGTATGTGGAAGTCCTCGTGTGGACTGATTTTTGCCTATATGGAAGTCCAGATGTGGACTTGATATTTTTTGCGTATGTAAACTAGACAATGTATTTATGGGGTTTACTGTTTTTGGTTTTTCTGGTTATTTACTCTACTTGAACTGTGATTTTGGTTGCTACTGTGGTTGATCATTTGATGAACTGAGGTTCATTTGGTGATTTTGTCCCAAAATATGCTGCTGTGGTTGATCATTTGATGAACTGAGGTTCATTTGGTGATTTTCTGTGAAATGTTGTGGTTGTTCATCTGTGAAATGATGTGGTTGTTCATCTGATGAACTGAGGTTCATTTGGTGATGTGTCAAGAATAATCTGTGGTTGTTCATCTGATGAACTGAGGTTCATTTGGTGATGTGTCAAGAATAATCTGTGGTTGTTCATCTGATGAACTGAGGTTCATTTGGTGATTTTCTGTGAAATGTTGTGGTTGTTCATCTGTGAAATGCTGTGGTTGTTCATCTGATGAACTGAGGTTCATTTGGTGATGTGTCAAGAATAATCTGTGGTTGTTCATCTAATGAACTGAGGTTCATTTGGTGATTTTCTGTGCTTTACCTGATGTGATAATAATGTTGTAGGCATTGGAAGTCTGATAAATAATTAGAGATTTCATGCATAAGAATAATTTGTCCCCTTTTTAATGTCTATGATGAAGTCTGTTTATCATGATCTGAGATTGCTTTTAATTTCCATTTCTTTAATGTACCATAGGAACACAGTAATTAGTGTCTTGTTGTGCCTATCTGGTATGTTTAGGTTAGTGTTTAGGGGCTTGTAACACTTGATTCATAACATTTTGGAGAGAAATCCATACATCTCTTAGAGTAGTGGCATCCAACTCATAAAAAGCATTATAAACTGCTTGTAGCATTTCATCAACATCTCTAGGCATCTTTTTGTGCATCAGTGACTGTATACTCCTAAAAAGCCTAGGTCTAGTATATTTAAATCAAGACTGTTTGCTGGTTGTTGAATTAGAATAAAAGTAAATCCATCTTGTTTGTGTACCTCTTGCCATTCTGGATCTTGTTGATTGATATGAGGCCTTACATTGTCTTGTTGGATGTATATGACTTTTTGTCCATCTTGTGGCCATTTGGCCTTGATTGCTGGTATGATCTGATCAATTAACATTCTTCTAGTAACATGCTTGTTAATTGACTCCACAAGTTTTGTAACAACTGTCCCCTTAGGCCTCCTAACTGATTTCTTTTTTCGGCTTCTTGGTAAGTGAATGGAAAGATACCAATCTTTCCATCAAATGTGCATGCTCCCTCTTCATTAAACCTTGGCCTTGCAACTGCTGCCATGAACATAACCTTAGGAATAAACTTACTTGAACTAGCAGCCCTATACATTCCTCTTTCATGCTTTGCTAGATAACATCTCTGTGTCTTCTTTGTAAGAAAGAACCATTTTTCATCAATATGAATGAAATCATACATTGGATGATATTCTGTTTTTTCTGCAACTCTCCCTCCTGTGATTAGATTGAGAA
The DNA here is from genome assembly GCA_029168935.1 of Oxyria digyna. NCBI lineage: Eukaryota > Viridiplantae > Streptophyta > Magnoliopsida > Caryophyllales > Polygonaceae > Oxyria > Oxyria digyna. The sequence goes on from JAPVLV010000017.1 coordinate 4,385,930, forward strand.
TCCATTCCATCCTGGTTTTCTTGTGAGCTTCACTCAAACCAGGATGTAATGCATTTGTGTGTGCCTTTATTATTTTCATCTTCACCATTCCATGACAAACTGATTTGAGAATATCTAGTTTGCTTGCTAAATCTCTGATACATGTTCTGTCCCCCATGCTTAGTGCTGTAATTGCTGCTTGATCAACTTGAGTTCGCTTCCTTCCAGCATTGTGATGCTTTGTGTTGATAGTGTAAGCTTGATTTTCCGCCTTCTGTCTCATTGCTACTGTCCAGATCCTACTAATAGTTCTTCTGTGCACATTGAACAGTTCTGCAGCTTCATTGATGGCTCCATGTGGAAGTCTGTCCCCTGAAGATTTGTTGAGAAGGTGATTCAGAATATGCATCTTCATGCTGTTGTTGAGTCTGGGAGTACGAGGCTGATGATGTTGGGTTGCCTCTCCATGATCCTCGGATTCTGATGGTGCAGGCTCTTGGTTCAGATCAAAAGGAAAAGCAGGTTCTTCTCCTAAGTCCCCCATCTCCTCATTATTTAATGAGTCGTCATCATCAGGATCTTGAGCGTCGTTGTACATCAATGCTGAAGTCATCCTCTCCTTCGACAATGATGCAACAGTAAATGCTCTGTTTTTTTATTTGCTCTCAGTTTTTTGCTCAGTTTTGTGTTTAGGAGCTGAAACTGTTGTGAGCTTCAGTTATGGGTTTTATACTGTTAATGCCTTAGTGCAGTTGTAAAGATTGTAAACAGATTTTGTAAGGGTATTTTGGTCTTGTAATTTTGGTAATCCGTGTGCTTCAAATGAAGCATTTTCATTGGCTGTTAAATTTGTAAACTTGGTTTTAATTGGTTGAGAAATGGGTTTGGACACAATTCCTTATGCAAATTTCTCTTTCTTCTTCTTCTTAATCTTTGTGCATAGTACCAAATGTGACAAAAAAAGGGACAGAGGGAGTATTATATAGTGGGTTATTATAATCTCAACTTCCGATGTGAGAAGCCTATTCTCACACGCCCCTCAAGTGGTAACTGGCCTGACCCTGTTGCCACTTGACAAACGAGTCAGCCCATATCACGCCACTATGGCGGGCTAGACCCAAAGTATGTCTTCAGGTCGACAAGCCAAAGGAGCCGCCCATAACAAGCCATCATGGCGGGTTAAGCTCAGATAAACCAGGAAACGAACCCAGATCCGGAACCCACTCTGATACCATGTAACGAGAGTGATTTGAGAAATTTCTGATGATATGATTAGCCTCTCAAAGGACAATATATACTTACAAAGAATATATCTAAGAAAATCAAGATATCAAACATAAAGATATTATATACAATTATATCCATAAAGATATATACAATATATATCTTTAATATGCGAGCCCAAAAGGAAGAGAGGTGCGCGCGGTTGAGCGGTGGTTGGAGAGGGAACAAAAGAGGGTGGAGGACCGACTGGCAGGAAGGACTGGAAAGAGGGTCATTAGTTCACGATCATGCTAAGGAGAAGATGCATGAAACATTTTGGAAGAATGTCATTTCTGTGCAAGTTTAAAAAACCAAAAGAAAAACAATTATAAATCAAATGATATAAAATCTCTCCTTTAAAAACAATTCATGAACCAAATGGAGAAAACAAAGCTCATAGTTATATAAATTTAATATTAATAAATAATAAATTCTCATGCAACTTTAAAAAAATTATTTCCAAAGAAATATTAGTTTAGAAGTTAGTTAGAATAAATTTTATACGCAATTCTCATATAGTTTTTGCTAAAATGTTCCGATACGTTAGGTTTATTCTTTGTTGGAAAACTCGGTTTATAAACCACAAGATAAAATAATAAAAAATCATCTTAGAGACTTAAAAATCGATAACAAATCAAGTAGCCAAATTGTATTTGTTAAACATTTAGAAAAAAGTTAAAGATATATTGGTTTAATAACAAAATGAGTACATGACACATAGAATTGATGGAGCTTTTAAATACATTTTTTGTAATATTTTTTAAGCATCCTTTGCTTTAATATAGATGTGTAAATATTAGATAGATATATAATATAGATTAAAATTATTTTTTAAATTGATATATCTATTTACTAAACAATAACTTAAGTAAAGAATAATTATTAAATCAATTTATAATCATTAGATATACAATTTGTTAGTTAAGTAACAACGTGGATTTTGTTAAACCGATGAGATATATAATCAAAATTATCTATCAATTAACTTAACAAAAAGGCTAAAATTGAAAATTAAATATAATCTTATAAAGAAGGCTAAAATTGGTGAGGGCTTTAAAAGAGATGAAAAACCGTGTATATATAAGATATGACACATTAATGTAATAAATTTTTGAGTAATATATTTTTTAGTAGTATAGTTTGTACTCATATTTGTTAGGAGTTATGTGTATATATATATTTACCTACCAAAGTGATTAAAAATAATGTCTTATTTTAAATTAAATAGAAATATAAAAACAATTAAAAGAGAACCAACAAAAAATTGCCACATGAATGTGGTAGGACCAGAATCAAGGAGAAAACTTGAAAAAACTCAACTTTAATCCTAATCCTATCTTATCCTAATATCCTAATCTTATCTATATAAAAGTTGGTTGTCCATTGCCAAAATTGAATGAAATTGGTACCAATTTAATGCATTACTCATTTCTTAATCACCTCCTATTGGACTTTTGGGCATGTATTTAAATATCTTTTTTATATCCCTATGTTATATTTATTTATAGTCTACTTGATTAAGTCACAAATTAAATTAATGTGTGAGCTTCTCTTATGACAATGCAAACTTATTCTAATATTATGTTTTAAAACTACTTCAAACATAAATATAAGGAAATAAAAAATACTTATATTTACAAATATTAATAAATTTGATAACAACAACAACATATTAACAAATAATGTATAACTATATTAAATCACATACGAAAATCCGTAATTTTCTCGCGCGGAGCGCGAGGCCCGTATCTAGTATAATATAAATTTGGATGTTTTAGCTAATAAATTTCAATCCTCAACTCCATAAATGCTCTTTTTTAAAAACTCCAATCAACTATTCCATTGAAAAAATGGTGCCAAATTCATAATGCGTAATGTATATGTGGGTAGTCTTTGCAGTGGACCGACCGATCCACATGCTTCATTTTACCTTTACCTTTGAGATTTTTACCGTGTATAGATAATAAAATGTTCCGTCATTTTTCCTGTCTAAAAATAAGAATAGTTTATTGTTAAGGGTTCACAAAATTCCATAAGGGGAATCCATGGAAGAAATAGCAATTTGATTTTGTTAAAGAAAAAAAAACAATAGTATGTATACTTGCTCCAACAAAATTGTGAATAGAAAGTAAGATCAATTTGAGTGTGCAATTTTACACTTGCCTCCAAAGTCTCAATTAACAACTTAGTGTAAGTAAAAAATATACTTCCAAAAATAATCGACGTACAAACATGTTTTTTTAGCACCACGTACAAACATGTGTGTAATCAAAAGAAGGATAATTCTTATCTTTTGATGGCGCACTTGTTAAAGACCGCCTGCATTTTAAAAAAAATCGTCGACTAGAATAAAGAAATATTGACAATTGCACCTTCTCCTTTAAATGAAATACAACACTTTTATATAATACAATAGTCAAATAAAATTATGGAGTATCAAATGTTAAGATTGAAAAAACAAATATATATGTTTGCTCTTTTCATTTTAAAAGATGAAATTAGCGAAATATTAGAGCCGTTTTAAAACCCGCGCGTAGCGCGGACCGAGAAATCCTAGTATAATATAAATTTAGATGTTTAGGATAATAAATATTAATCCCCAACCTTCAATTCACTTACATTACTCCTAACCCAATACTAAGAAGATGAGATATGTGTTTGTAGCAAAATATTCAACCTGGAGTGGCAAAATAATCAAACGACCCCGTTGGATGCCTCAAACCCACTGCTACAAGAGTGGCAAAATAAAGATCGAAAATAATCAAACGTAAAAGGAAGCTCCAGAAGCAATTGAGAAGAACGATGATAGGCCTATCGTCCCATTCGTTGACCTACGTACATTTGGGATCTGAATGCCGACTCAAGGCATTCATCTTGCCACAAGTGGGAGGTTATAACACCCGATTCGGAGCATATGTTCTTTCTGAGAAGATTTCATTGCAAAAATTGAACCAACACGTTTTTTGGGATACTGATGTGGGAATGATTTTGGGTTTTTTGATTGAATACTTACTTATCATCTGACTCATTAGATTATCTTTGTGTAGGTGTTTGGACGAGTGGTGTTTAAAGTGGTTGATGATGCTAAGAAGTCCCTTAGACCTCTTCTTCACAAAGTGATTCACAACTTCGATTGTCGTTCAATCACCATCTAACATGATTAGAACAGTACTTCTTTGTCTATGTGATGAATTCACCATCGATGGTGTTTCCACTGATGCTTCTCTCCAAGAGGTAGATTGATTTATTGATGGAGTGGGTCTCTTTTATTATTCAATCTTCTGTATCATATTCCATGAGTTGTTGTTTCAGATTTGTATTACATATTATGTTAGAACTTGTCATCATCTCATCGTCTTATACTAGGTTTGAGCTTTATATCACAACAAATCCAAAAAATGGTCACAAGATGACAATATAAATCAGAGAATGATTAACAACACAAAAGTTTAAGATTTTGGGTGAACACATTTCACCTTCACTGAATTACTGAGGAGTTAGTAGGGTGAAGCTCTCACCTTTTTTGGGGAGTTGCTGGTTGGTCTTACATTAGTAAAATCATTATAACATGAGATGTGAATGAGAAGAAAATTCTTCACTAAGTTTAAGATTTTCACAAAATGTCAAAAACTGTTTTTTTTATTGCTTCTTCTATATGAGAGTAAGCAATCAATCTGGGACAAACTACAATCAGTATCACTATCAATTATCACCTTCATTTGTTCTACTAAGACATTACCAGTCCATATGTCAAGTTGATGTCCAATTTCAAATTTCACAGAAAAGCATGAAAAATAACCTGCAAGATTCCTTGGTTAGAATGCATAATACTCCGTAGAAACTGAATGGTAGAGTAAAAAATCTAGGGACAATCATGTGCATAATAGAAACTGATTGGTATAGGACTATAGGATGGTATGGTATGAGTAATTTTGACTTGAGTAATTTGACTCATATTATGTTTTATATTCCTTTTTTCTGCAGATTGTGTGGAAGCTTCAATTTTGTTAAATTAATCTTATGCAGAAAGGGTCCTAGGACAAATGAATTATAGGAATATATCGGTAATATTCTTTGTTTTTTGTTCTTTCCAACTCTTAATGGAGATGGCATTGTTGTTTTTATTACCTTGTTTTTTGTTCTTTCCAACTCTTAATGGAGATTGCATTGTTTTTTTTTGTGTGTGTACGTAAGACTTGCATAGTTCATATGTTTGTTCATGATTGGTCCTATTGATCACCAATTCCCTTAATCCTCCGCATTCTCGATCAAGATACTGTTGTCCGCGTTCAGGATGATGGTACTGATTTTTTTCCCCAAGTTACAAAGCTTCCTATGTCTTTTCATACAATGTTTCAACCCAAGTTGAGTTTTGTTACAAAACATCCTCCTTGAAGAAGGCACATAAACTTGATGAAGGTAATGAGCCTGATGATACACTTATCATTTAGATAGAAAGGTGGAGACTACTTAATCTATTAAGAAAACGATCATTGTTTAACTTTGAATATGCCTTAAAATAAATGAAGTTCCAGTGCTTAAAGCCAAGAAGATCATTTGGATTAAGCTTCGATGCTTGAAGCCAAGAAGATCACCCTTCAAAAATTAGCCAAGAAGATCACCATTCAAAATTTTTGGTGTAAAACTGAAGCTTGATATAAGCACTGGAACTTATTAAATTCAATAATAAAATGCCTCTTTGTAAATGTACCCATCATTACTTATTAACCTTTATAACTTCTTTTTTTGAGAAGACCTTCATAACTTTTATAACTTCAAAAATATACATGTACATAATTTATATACAAATCATTTACGCGAGTATTTATAAATCTCCTGTAAGTGTAATCTCTCCCCAAACCAGAACCCTCCGCTTACTTTCATGGAGTCATCTCCTCCTCCGCATGAAAACAAACCCCCCACAAATTTCCCCAAATCTTCTCCCTCTCCCAAATTACCAAGACGCCCGCACGGCTCATCTTGCGCCGCCTGTAAATTCCAATGCAAACGCTGCCCTCCCGATTGCATTCTTCCTCCTTACTTTCCCAACAACAACCCCGCCCAATTCTCTAGGGTTCATAAACTCTTCGGCGTCCACAACCTCATCCGCGCGCTCGACGCCATTCCGCCTGAATTGCGAGAGGTTGCGGTATCCATTATCGTTTTCGAGGCCAATGCTCGCGCTGCTGATCCGATTGGAGGATGCTACAGGTTTGTGATCGAGATTGGGCGTCAAATCGAGGATGCGGAAGCTGAATTGCAGTTCGTGCAGCGTTGTATTCAGCTTGTGCGGTCTCGAATCAATGCGGGAGATCAAGATGTGGATTGGAATTTGAGTACGGATTCAGGGAACGATCAAGATGATTGATCGTGTTTTTACACGACTGTAATTAGTTCAAGAACATACTAGTGGTCAAGTGTAGATCCTTTTTCTGTGAGGAATGAATTAGATCCTTGCCTCGTGGATGAAAATTCTTCAGACAAATTGAAATGCAAGATTGAGTTTAGGAATGGTATGCTGCGAATCTACAAGTGTTGTTTTCAGGTTTGATAGTTGTTGATGGAATTGGGCCCATGGATTGGGCTATGTGCTATTGTGAATTGGGCCTATTTTGTTACGGATTTGTTGTATCTTGATCGACATATAAAAATGAGTTCAAAAATCTATATCAAATTTACCTGTCCAAATTGTATATTTTATTTTTGTACAAGGTAAGTAGAATAATAAATAATTTTTTCAGATTGGATTGATAAAACATTTAAATTCAGGAGCTTCCTTCTCGGACGGATTCCATGGATGAGCTAGGCATAGCTCTAGGGAAAGAGATGAAAAATGGGAAGGGAAGAAATTCTTGTTTTCTTGGATTTCGTCACAATTAGACCTAGCAAACGGGTCGGGTTCGGGTCAATCGGGTTTGGGTCGATTCGGGTCAAACGGGTCGATGAAATTTTCGTGTTGGTCGGGTTTGGGTCCACTCAGCGGGTTTCAAATGTTCAATTTTTTTATTTTAATAAAGAAAATAAAATTTAAACAATATTTTTATAATAAAATATTATTATATTATTATTATTTAATAAAATTTATTGTTATTTTTTAAATTTAAATGCAATAAAATATGTGAAAAATGGGTCCCTCGACGAGTTTCAAGAAGTTCGGATTGGTCCGAGTTTGACCCAACGGGGCTCAGGTTTGGACCCAACGGATTTAATGAGTTTTCGGGTCGGGTTGGGTCGAGTTTTTTCAGGTCGGTCGGGTCGATCCAATGGATTGAGTCAGCTTTTGACAGACAGGTCTAGTCACAATGCTCATAGGCCATTCCACACAGGCGGGACAAGAATAACAAGGACGACGTTCTTCCCTCTTTCATGGTAGCCGATCCGGAGCGAGCACGACGAATTCATGGTTTGCTTTTTTCTTCTCTTCAGTGACATATTCTTTCCTCATCTTGAGATCGATTTATTAATAGAGCTCTTTTCTTTATCTCTCCATCTCATTTTTTCTAAATTTTCAGAATTACATATTTACCCTTAAAAATTATAATTAAGTGGGGTAAAATGATATTTGCACAAACACTAACTGAAATACTAACGGAGGTGACGAAAGGGTGGTTCGATGTAAACAATATAGAAAAAATAGATGGTTTGTTGCAAAAAGTGATATAAGGGGTGATTTTGCGCAAATTCTGCCAAATCATCTTAAACCTCTAAAATATATACCTCTCAACAAGCACCTCAAAAGTAGTGTTGACTCCCGGTCCGGTCCGGTTCGAAACCGGAACCGGCCGGTTCAGTTCGAAACCGGAACCGGCCGGTTCAGCCCGGTTCAGTCCGGTTCGGGCTGAACCGGACCGGTTTTTTTTAAAAAAAGAAGAATTTTATAAATTTATAAAACTGAAAAAAATAATAAAAAAATGTAAAAATAATTTTTAAACTTAAAAAAAATAATTATAAAAAAACGCTATTAAAAAAGAATGTCTTGTCAATTTGTCATTGTTTTTAAGTTTAAAAATTATGTTTAAAAAACTTAAAAAAAATGATTATAAAAAAACGCTATTAAAAAGAATGTTTTACAAAACATTCTTTTTAATAGTGTTTTTTTATAATCATTTTTTTTAAGTTTTTTAAATTAAATATGAAGGAACAAAAAAATTAAAAAAAATTGGGCTTGCACTTAACAGTGACTTACTTGTTAAGTTGCCTACGTATCCTCTCGGGTTAGAGGAATCAAAGCCCACGTAGTTCTTTACCTTTTTTCAAAACCCGTTACCTAAGTCGAATCTTCAGTGGATGAATCTGTGCGTATCGTAGTAGAATCTCCAATCCACTCGTCTTCCGATGACTCGTTAATGTTACGTTGTTGCCTAATTGCGGCTCTCTTCCAATCGCAAACACAACATTGCGCCTCCAATGACTCCGGTGCCAAATTTGATCTCTTCCTCGTTAAAGTGTTGCCTCCTGCACTAAAAGTTTGTTCCACCGCCACGGTTGAAGCGGGGACGGCAAGAACTTGAGCCGCAATCTTCGCAAGCGTTGGAAACATGCTCCTATGATCCTCCCACCACTTCAAAACATCTAAAGTTTCACAACTAACAAACTCAAAGTTGGTGTTAAGATAGTTATCAATTTCCGCATTCGTGTTTGTAACTCTTGGTCTTTTACTAAAATACTTAGCTCCAAAGGCCCCCAAGCTAGTAGAGCTCGAAGAAGCCGGAGGTAATTGTGAAGTAGTCAGAGAATCCGAAAAATGAGTAAATAAAGTTTCAATGTTTGTTCTAGTTCTAGAAACCATACCTAAAATATCCTCTAGTTCACCGTCGGCTAAAATATATCCATAATAATCATCTAAAAGAGCGTGTAAAACTCCTAATTTAAGTCTAGGATCTAAAACACAAGCAACAAGAAAACAATCGGGAATATATCTATAGTATTGCAACCACTTAGTCCTCATGCTTGCAACGGATTCCTCAATGCCGGGAATTTTAGCTCCCTCACTTAAACCACACATAACATTACAAGCTTCCAAGACAAAAACATTACTACTTGGTGTATAAACATGACTAAATCTTTTTGTTGCATCACTAAAACATTTTAAAAACGTTGCAATACTTTGACATATATCCCAACCTGATTCGCTAAAATAGAAAGGAGAGCCAGAAAGGTTTTGAGAAACAAAAGACGTTAAAACTTGTTTATATTCTATACATTCACATAGTAATATGTAAGTAGAGTTCCATCGGGTACCCACATCTTTTGAAAAACGTTTTGGGTGCACCCCGTTAGCTTTACAAAAGGTCATCCAATCTCTTGTAACTTTAGGATGCCCCCAAATATACTTAATAATGTTCTTAATTGGCTCAAAATGAAAACTCATAGCACGTAAACCATCTTGAACACATAGGTTTAAAATATGACAAGCACATCGAATATGAAAAAATTTCCCACCAAATAAAGGTTGACACATTTCTTGTAAATCTCTAATAGATGCGGTGTTAGCAGATGCATTGTCGAATCCAATTGAAAAAACTCTATTAAGTAGTCTATATTCTTCTAAAATTGCACGAATCATCATAGCAATATTTTGTGCGGTATGTGAATCATCAAAGACTCTAAATGCCAATAAACGTTTTTGCATTGTAAAATGATGATCTACAAAATGACATGTAACACCCATGTAAGAATGGGTTTGAGTATTATCACTCCATATATCACTACAAATAGAAACATTCATATCATTTTGCGAAAAATAAGAAACTAATTCGGCCTTGTGTCTTTTATAAGCCTTAATTACGTTTTTCTTAATCACTTTCCTAGATACGGATTTAAAAGCGGGTTGTGTATGCTCTTTAATATACTCATTAAATCCTACATTTTCACTAAATCGAAATGCTAAATGATCAACACAAATAGCTTCGGCTAATGCTACACTATTAGCTTCATGATCAAAACGAAATAAAGGGTTACCGCTAGTAGATGATGCAAATCCGCCGGAAATTTGTGTTTGCCCCCCTAGCATTCCCATCTCGGCGACGTGTCTGTGCTCCATGTGTCGTTGAAGGGTTCCATATCCTCCACTTTTCTTCCATTGGAATGTCGCCTCGCAAAAGTTACAAGAAACAATAATTAGTCCGGGATCATAATCCTCGGCCTCGAGTTCCTCGATACCGGGTTCTAATTTAGTAAACCACTTTGTAAAAACAGGAGATGCTAGTTTCCGGGATTGGTTCCCGGAGGACCCGGTCCCGGTCCCGGTCCTCCCCCCTACCCCTAGCCGGCCTCGAACCGCTAGCTTGCCCTTGAGGCCTAGCGGTCCTACCCCTACCGGAGGACCTAACTTGGGAGGTGGGAGTGGGAGTGGGAGAAGTGACATTATCACTCTCTTGGGTGTCAAAATGTTCCGCCATATGATTAAGAACAATTAAATAATATGATTAAAAGCAATTAAAACAATTAAAACAATAGCGGTTAACCGCCGGTTCGAAAACGCTATTTTCTCGAACCGGAACCGGACCGTGACCAAACCGGTTCCGGTTTTGACCCGGTTCGAACCGCCGGTTCCGGTCCGGTCGAGCCATCACTACTCAAAAGGCCCGTAAAATTTGGAGCTTAGCTAGAGATTTTGACGAAGAGCTACATAGGGTTGTTTGTACGGCTGCAATTTTAAGTATACTTGACCACTAACTTAAAAGATCTCTCAGAGCGATGTCGATCAACCATTTGCTTAAAAGATCACTAAGTGATCATATGATATGATCTCTTTCTTTCAGCCCATCTTGCACCTCTTTCAAGAGATTGTTGTAGTTTCTTGTAGGTGGTCAAAGACATTCGGTGGTAGTGTTCTAATATCTTTGCACCTCTTTCAGGCATTAAATCAAACACCTTATGTGCAACTACAAACCTCAAACTTCTCAGGTTAATAAACCCTAAAACTCAAATCTATAATCCAAATTCGGATGAAAATTTAATGTAAAAATTAACACACGGAATCATCCAACACATAATCATATGAAGAAAATTGAAAGTGTGTAACGAGAGTGTTTTGAGAAATTTCTGATGATTTTGATTAGCCTCTCAAAGGGCAATATATATACAAAGAGTATATCGAAAGAAATCAAGATATCAATCTAAAGATATTATATACAAAAATAACCATAAAGATATATACAATATATCTTTAATACTCCCCCTCAAGTTGGAGCATGTGGATCAACAATGTCCAACTTGCCCAATAAAAACTGAAATTGTCTTTCGCCGAGTGCCTTTGTGAAGATATCTGCAGGTTGTTGAGATGTAGAGATGTAAGATGTAGCTACCAGACCAGCAATAATCATATCACGAATATAGTGACAATCAATCTGAATGTGTTTCGTACGCTCGTGGAACACATGGTTTGCAGCAATATGGAGTGCTGTCTGACTATCACAAAATAGACGAACAGGAGTCGAATGGCGAACTCCTAAAGAAGATAATAGATATCGCAACCAGGTGATCTCACTGCATGTAACTGCCATGGCACGATATTCTTCTTCAGCAGGAGACCGATAAACTGTAACCTGCTTCTTCGTCTTCCAAGAGACAGGTGATTCCCCAAGCATGATGAAGTAGCCACTGGTAGATCGGCGAGTCGTGGGACAAGTAGCCCAATCAGAATCACAGAAGGCAGATAGATGAAGAGAGCTAGATAAAGATAACTGAAGACCCTGACCCGGGTGGCCTTTCAGATACCGTAGAACACGTAATGCAGCATGCCAATGATCAAGAAGTGGATGTTGCATAAACTGGGACAAAACATGCACATAATAACATAGCTCAGGTCGAGTAATAGTCAAATAGATAAGACGACCGACCAATCGTCGATACCGCTCAGGGTCCTCTAAAGCGAGACCATTAATCTTTCCCAATTGATGATGCGAGTCCATAGGAAACTTGCAAGGCTTGCAACCGAGAAGTCCAGAGTCAGCTAAGATCTCCAATGCATACTTACGCTGAGAGACAAAGATGCAAGAAGAGTTGCGAGCAATCTCAAGACCAAGAAAGTACTTGAGATGCCCCCAAATCTTTCATATAAAAACAACTGCTGAGATAAGCCTTGACACTTGTAATGCCACTCGATGTATTTCCAGCAATAATAAGATCATCCACATAAACAAGCACATGAACAATAGAGTCACCCCGAATCAAGGAGAAAAGTGAGTAGTCTGCTCTACTCTGTTGAAAGCCGAAAGCACGAAGAGCTGTGGCAAGCTTTGAGAACCAATTCCTTGGAGCTTGCTTCAAACCATATAGAGATTTTTGCAATTTGCAGACTTTCCCTGAAGAGGAAACATTATATCCGGGAGGAGGGAACATGTAAACTTCCTCATCCAAGTCACCATGAAGAAAGGCATTGTGAACATCCATTTGATGCAAATCCCAACCTCGAATAGCAGCTACCGAGAGAAAAACACGAACAGTGACCATCTTTGCAACTGGAGCAAATGTCTCAGTGAAGTCAATGCCTTCCATCTGCCTATTACCCAATACAACCAGACGCGCCTTGTAGCGCTCAATGTCCCCATTGGCCCGATACTTGATTTTGTACACCCATTTGCATCCAATGACCTTCTTGCCTGCAGGTAAGTCAGATAAAACCCACGTTCCATTCCTCTCAAGAGCGTCAATTTCTCTCTGCATGGCATCTCGCCATGGGGCCTGCTGGACAACCTCAGAAAACCGACTACGCCCGGTACTGGCAGTGATCGCCGCCAAAAAATGTGTATATGAAGGAGAAAATTTAGCACAAGATACAGAAGCAGCTACAGGATAACGAATACATGAGGATGACATTGGAGTGGGTGTAGATGGAGCGAAGGGTGGGGTAGCATCTTGGCAAACGGTGTTGCAGACAAAATCTTTGAGCAAAACAGAAGGTTGTCGGGTACGAGCAGTACGACGAACAATCGTCTCAGACGGATTCGAACTCCCCCTGTCGTCAGGGGGCGATAGAGACTCTGGAGAAGCGCTAGAAGATAGTTGATCAGAGGAAGAGGCAGGAGACAAAACATCAACAGAAGGTGTCGAAGAGTCGGTCAATGATGGCAAAGTAGGACTCAAGGGCGGGTCATCATAAACCGCCGCCGACGGTAAGCTTACTAATGGTGATGACGAGACTTCAGGTTTTCCATAGGGAAAAATTGTCTCAAAAAATACGACATCTCTAGAATTGAACACCTGATGAGTCTCAAGATCATGACTGCGACTACGAGAAGCAAATTTGTCATGACTGCGCGGAAGCTTGGAGGCGAAATATAAACACCCGAATACTCAAATGTGAGAATAACCCGGGGCTCGCTGATAAAGAAGCTCAAACAGAGACTTGTTGCCAAGGAGGGGAGTTGGTGTTCGGTTGATGAGATGGCATGCTGTGGGAACACACTGACCCCAAAACTGTAAGGGTAATGACCCTTGAAAACGCAAGGCACGAGCCACATTAAGGATATGACGGTGCTTGCGTTCTACTCTGCCATTCTGCTGAGGCGTATAGATACAAGTAGTCTCAAATAAGATACCTTTATCAGCAAAATATGGCTTCAAGCATAGAAATTCTGTGCCATTATCTGAATGAAAACGCTTAACACATGTCTGAAATTGTGTTTGCACCAATGCACAAAACTGTCGAATGAACCCTGCAACCTTTGACTTATGCACCATAAGATAGGTCCATACAACTCTAGAATAATCATCAACAATAGCCAAGAAATAATTGGCACTAGTAGTAGAAGAGACACTATAAGGGCCCCAAACATCACAATGAATCAAATCAAATATTGCATCAGCTTTATTAGAACTCAAGGGAAAACTGTTACGAACTTGTTTAGCCTGAAAACAGACATCACATGGATCAATCTTATTGTCAGAACGAATAAATTGACTTACTGCAGGGATAGAAGATAACACTGAAAGAGACAGATGTCCCATCCGTTTATGCCAAAGAAACAAAGATTTAGAAGAGGAAGCAACTGTATGGCAGACACGAGCAGATGACCCTAACGTGTGAAGCCAGTAAACTCCACCCCGTTGCGCACCCACTCCAATCACCTTTCGTGAAATACTCTCTTGAAGCACACACAGACGCTCAGTAAGAATAACTAGGAGCTTCTTATCAGATAATAGCTGCGCAAAAGATATCAAGTTGCAGCCTAATTGAGGAACGAACAAAACATGATGCAATGTAATAGAATCAGAAAGCATCAAAGAACCCTCCTCTGTAGCTGCAATAGAACGATTGTCCGGGAGTTTAATAGAAACTGGATCAGCCTGAACAATATCATGAAGAATAGAACGATTTCCTGTCATATGAAAAGAAGCTCCAGTATCCAAAATCCAGGGAGACGACTTATAAGACAAATTACCAGATAAAGATGATTTAGCATTCACGAAATTAAACATTTCGACTAGTCATGGCTCCCGGTCCGGTTTTTAAAAAAAAAACAATATAAAACCGCCGGTTAACCGGCGGTTTTTTTGTTTAAAATACTTTTATAAATTTATAAAACTGAAAAAAAAAAAAATGTAAAAATAATTTTTAAACTTAAAAAAAATAATTATAAAAAAACGCTATTAAAAAAGAATGTTTTGTCATTGTTTTTAAGTTTAAAAATTATGTTTAAAAAACTTAAAAAAAAAACGCTATTAAAAAGAATGTTTTGTAAAACATTCTTTTTAATAGCGTTTTTTTATAATCATTTTTTTTAAGTTTTTTAAATTAAATATGAAGGAACAAAAAAATTAAAAAAAATTGGGCTTGCACTTAACAGTGACTTACTTGTTAAGTTGCCTACGTATCCTCTCGGGTTAGAGGAATCAAAGCCCACGTAGTTCTTTACCTTTTTTCAAAACCCGTTACCTAAGTCGAATCTTCGGCGGATGAATCGGTGCGTATCGTAGTAGAATCTCCAATCCACTCGTCTTCCGATGACTCGTTAAGGTTACGTTGTTGCCTAATTGCGGCTCTCTTCCAATCGCAAATACAACATTGCGCCTCCAATGACTCCGGTGCCAAATTTGATCTCTTCCTCGTTAAAGTGTTGCCTCCTGCACTAAAAGTTTGTTCCACCGCCACGGTTGAAGCGGGGACGGCAAGAACTTGAGCCGTAATCTTCGCAAGCGTTGGAAACATGCTCCTATGATCCTCCCACCACTTCAAAACATCTAAATTTTCACAACTAACAAACTCAAAGTTGGTGTTAAGATAGTTATCAATTTCCGCATTCGTGTTTGTAACTCTTGGTCTTTTACTAAAATACTTAGCTCCAAAGGCCCCCAAGCTAGTAGAGCTCGAAGAAGCCGGAGGTAATTGTGAAGTAGTCAGAGAATCCGAAAAATGAGTAAATAAAGTTTCAATGTTTGTTCTAGTTCTAGAAACCATACCTAAAATATCCTCTAGTTCACCTTCGGCTAAAATATATGCATAATAGTCATTTAAAAGAGCGTGTAAACCGGATAATTTAAGTCTAGGATCTAAAACACAAGCAACAAGAAAACAATCGGGAATATATCTATAGTATTGCAACCACTTACTCCTCATGCTTGCAACGAATTCCTCAATGCCGGGAATTTTAGCTCCCTCACTTAAACCACACATAACATTACAAGCTTCCAAGACAAAAACATTACTACTTGGTGTATAAACATGACTAAATCTTTTTGTTGCATCACTAAAACATTTTAAAAACGTTGCAATACTTTGACATATATCCCAACCTGATTCGCTAAAATAGAAAGGAGAGCCAGAAAGGTTTTGAGAAACAAAAGACGTTAAAACTTGTTTATATTCTATACATTCACATAGTAATATGTAAGTAGAGTTCCATCGGGTACCCACATCTTTTGAAAAACGTTTTGGGTGCACCCCGTTAGTTTTACAAAAGGTCATCCAATCTCTTGTAACTTTAGGATGCCCCAAATATACTTAATAATGTTATTAATTGGCTCAAAATGAAAACTCATAGCACGTAAACCATCTTGAACACATAAGTTTAAAATATGACAAGCACATCGAATATGAAAAAATTTCCCACCAAATAAAGGTTGACACATTTCTTGTAAATCTCTAATAGATGCGGTGTTAGCAGATGCATTGTCGAATCCAATTGAAAAAACTCTATTAAGTAGTCTATATTCTTCTAAAATTGCACGAATCATCATAGCAATATTTTGTGCGGTATGTGAATCATCAAAGACTCTAAATGCCAATAAACGTTTTTGCATTGTAAAATGATGATCTACAAAATGACATGTAACACCCATGTAAGAATGGGTTTGAGTATTATCACTCCATATATCACTACAAATAGAAACATGCATATCATTTTGCGAAAAATAAGAAACTAATTCGGCCTTGTGTCTTTTATAAGCCTTAATTACGTTTTTCTTAATCACTTTCCTAGATACGGATTTAAAAGCGGGTTGTGTATGCTCTTTAATATACTCATTAAATCCTACATTTTCACTAAATCGAATGCTAAATGATCAACACAAATAGCTTCGGCTAATGCTACACTATTAGTTTCATGATCAAAACGAAATAAAGGGTTACCGCTAGTAGAAGATGCAAATCCGCCGGAAATTTGTGTTTGTCCCCCTAGCATTCCCATCTCGGCGACGTGTTTGTGCTCCATGTGTCATTGAAGGGTTCCATATCCTCCACTTTTCTTCCATTGGAATGTCGCCTCGCAAAAGTTACAAGAAACAATAATTAGACCGGGATCATAATCCTCGGCCTCGAGTTCCTCGATACCGGGTTCTAATTTAGTAAACCACTTTGTAAAAACAGGAGATGTTAGTTTCCGGGATTGGTTCCCGGAGGACCCGGTCCCGGTCCTCCCCCCCCCTACCCCTAGCCGGCCTCGAACCGCTAGTTTGCCCTTGAGGCCTAGCGGTCCTACCCCTACCGGAGGACCTAACTTGGGAGATGGGAGTGGGAGAACTGACATTATCACTCTCTTGGGTGTCAAAATGTTCCGCCATATGATTAAGAACAATTAAATAATATGATTAAAAGCAATTAAAACAATAAAACAATAAAACAATAAAACTTCGAACAATATAATAAGGCCATTCAACCAGGCAGCACCCAATTTACACTCGGCACCCCCCCCTCGTTCGGAACCCCGTTCCGAACGAGTTTTGTATTTTTTTTTTATTAAAATATTCTCGTTCGGAATGGGGTTCCGAACGAGAATATTTGTGAACCCGGTTCATGAACCGGGTTTTATTTAATAAATAAAATAATCCGGTTTAAAAAACTATTCTCGTTCGGAACCCCATTCCGAACGAGAATAGTTTTTTGATGACGTCATGATGACGTCATCATTCTCGTTCGGAACCCCATTCCGAACGAGAATTATTTTTTTTTAAAAATGATGACGTCAGCTATGTATAACGGCTAGCTGACGTCATCATTCTCACCAACTTTTGCCTATATATAGTTCGTTCGGGATGCCATTCCGAACCACACTCGAATTCGCTCTCTTCTCAATCTTACAAAAAAACGCTCCCTTCTAAATCTTTCAAAAAACGCTTTCCCTCGTCTCGATAATGGCCGGAACTCCTCCTAATCCTTTTTTTCTGATCCGACGGCTGCAGATGAAGAAATTTACGTAGGAAACGAGTGGTGGTCGGGTTATGGTGTTCCGAATGCAAGCTACGCTGGTCCTTCTGGTAGTGGTTTTTTCGACATGGACGGAGCAGCTAGTAGTAGTTACAACCTTCCCACCCCCAGTTTCAGTGATCTCCAAAGGCATCAACAACACATGTTCTGGGATGCAACTGTTACAGGCGGAGCAACGCCTCAAGAAGAGCCGGAGCAAGCGGAGGAGGATGTCCGAGCAGCACGTCGGAGACGAAACACGGAGTCGGTTAGTATTTCTAAAAACCTGAAATACGCTTAATTTTGTAGAAATAGTGGAAAATGCTCAATTGTATTTCAAATGCATGCTAAAATTAGTTTATAGTGGAAAACGCTTCATTTCAATATTAACTGCAATGCATGGTAAAAAAAATTAGTTTAATGCATGTGGAAAGCGTATCAACACTTTGTAGAAAATACCAAAAAGGTTGAAAACTACTTAAAATCGCATATATGGACTTTAGTTATAATAATCGATGGTAAATTTGTATGTATTTCGCTAAAACTAGGAGGTAAAATTAGTTTATAGTGGAAAACGCTTCATTTCAATATTAACTGCAATGCATGGTAAAAAAAATTAGTTTAATGCATGTGGAAAGCGTATCAACACTTTGTAGAAAATACCAAAAAGGTTGAAAACTACTTAAAATCGCATATATGGACTTTAGTTATAATAATCGATGGTAAATTTGTATGTATTTCGCTAAAACTAGGAGGTAGTTAGAAATATCCGATCCAGAGTTGGAGAGGACAGAAATTTGGGTGATAGGCGAATCACTGCTTCTGAGAGGAGGGGGGATAGAAGATCGCGTGGTGATAGACCGCAACAGTCAGGTTCCCGGGGGTCAAGTGCTGCGGGGGTTAGGAACCCACCTAACCCAGATGTTCCGAGTGGGTCGGGTTCTTCGCGGGGTAGATCCCGACATACTCGGCAGTCAGGTCCTGCTCCGATGCAGTCAGAAGCTGCTGCGGCTCCTCCTCTTCCAGGACTCAACGAGGGGTCTATATTGACTCGTTATGAGCAACACATTGCTCATCAGATTTGGATAGATCCGAATCCCGATGAAAGTGTCCCCCGTCAGCTAAAGGCGCAGACAAGGCAAAAGTGTTTCGAGCTATGGTTTCCTAGAATTCCTACCGACCCGGAGCCAGAATCATGGTTTGCTCTTGCCCAGGAGTCGGGGCTGCTTCACATCCTGAAGGGTCAATTTTGGAATGTGGACCACAACCTCCTTTCTGCATTCGTGGAAAGGTGGCACCCTGAGACGAACACATTTCATCTGAACTTTGGGGAGCTTGGAATCGGTCTCCATGACGTTTTGGAGATTCTGGAGCTGCCTATTGACGGGGGTGCTGTCACCACGCCATGGACACATTTGGGTCTAGATGCAGATTCAGCGCATTGTGCCGAATTGTTTTCCTATTTGTTTGGCGTTGACCTGGACAACCCGTTTGACGCTGAGGAGGCATTTATGGTCAAGTTCATAGGTAGGGGGAAAGTCGGCGAGCGGGAATTCTTTTGCCACGTTGTCTCGATGATCAACTCTCGAAGAAGATCCGATCCGAGCTCCATTGCAACCGGCTTTCTGTGGCACCTGATTCAGCAGTCCTTGTTCGTGAACAAGACCTCCAACCTGTTAGACACATGCTTCCTGCCGCTACTAGAGGATCCGAGCAGGATACATGAATACGCATGGGGTACAGGTTGTTTGGCATTGCTGTACAGGCAGCTGGGTATAGCATCTAGGGCGAGATGCGTGCAATTTTCTGGTTGCGTCAGGCTTCTTGAGATTTGGATTTGGTTACATTTCCCGTATTTTCCTGGGAACCCAAACCTGGATGTCAACTCCCAAGAAGCTACTGCTCGTGTGTCCCGTTATTCCACTGGACGAGCCCCGCTGAGGCAAAAGAGGACACTGCAACAGTACAGACGCATCTTGGATGAGTATGCACCGGAAGATGTAAGTGAATCGTCTAAATGTCATTCCAAGTTGTTATTAATATTGTTATTAATTGTTATAAGCTACTTGTGCAGGTGTGTTGGATGCCGTATCCGGATTTGGACGTGGGACCGCAAGGGCGTCATAGAGTGGCCACTTATCGTGGTGGGATCCGGTGCTTTGACATTATGGAGATGTACAACCCTGATCGGTTTTGCAGACAGTTCGGTCGCCGTCAGTCCCGGCCTTTGGATGTTCCCGAGCCAGTGGAGTATTATTGTCCGCCAAAATCAATGCGAGGTGGCCGGGAATACACTGTACGGTATGGCCCGGAATGGGATAGATGGGACCAGCGTTATGACAACCTGTGTCAGTACATCATGTCAAGCCCACCAGCTCTTATCCCTTGGGATGCTGAGGATGCTTACCTCGATTGGTTTGCTCAGGTCTCACATCCATATGTGAGCCCAAACGCCCCGGCAAGACCTCGACCGCCACGTAACCCGAACCCGATCCTTACCCTTGATTTCAACCGGGTAATTCTTATATTATTTTATTTGTTGGTATTGTGTTTTCTATATGACCCATCTCCTAATTATGTGTTGGTATTGCAGCGTGTATCGACGACACTCGCTATTATGCGGACACATCACCAACAGGGGATGGCAAATCTGGAGAATTTGGCTGCCTACATTCGGATGCTCAGTATCGACGATCCGCCTACAGCTGAGGAGGTCACTCAAACTCAACGGATGTCACAAGCAGAGTCGTCCAGGAGTGCAGAAGAGAGAGCCACACCTTCTATATGGGAGCGGGCAAGGATGGGTGCGGGACAAGGCCATCCGGAACAAGAAGCAAGGCGTAATGAATGGGAAGATAATGTGGGTTACGGGTCGGAACCTTATTGGGGGATTTGAATCGTTGTATTTGTTGTTTAAGTTATAATGAATATTATTTGGTTTCCTTACGTTTCAATCAATTTAATTTAGTATTTCCTCCAAATAATAGTTGTTAGATTTAAACAACATTAATCTTGTATATTTATCCCTCATACTGAAACAAGAGTACTTATCAACGATCCACAGTACAAACAAAAACATTGAATTTTAACTTGATTAAAACTAAATAAATTGATATGTTAAAATGATGGATAGCTTGTTCAATGGCTGAAAACTGAATTTTAACTTGCATGCATGGTCAGTCTCAAATTTAATACAGTACTAGTATCCAAAAACTGATTTTCAATTGAAAGAGCATCAAAAAAAAGAGGTAAAAATAACTTTGGCTAAATATCAAGTCTCATAAAGTCTCATACTCTCGAATGAGTTGCGGGATAGTCTTGAAACCCTCTAGCATCTCATGATACATATGCCCGTTTTGTTGGAGGTGCTTCGAAAGATCAAATCGGATTTCAACGAACTGTTGCTCTGGTTTACCTAGTAAGCGAGCGAGGGATCGATAACCACAATGACCGTCATCACCTACTTTCTCCACAGCAGCTATGTATGCGAGCATGAAAAGGTCTATATTATCTATCCCCCAGTCGAAGTCGAGATAAATGATTGAATTGCCACCGCTACATTTCGATCTAGCATTTCCTCTTGCCCTCGGTGGTTTAGTTGCACTCCCTTTTACGGTCGTGGCCCCGCTTGAAGCTCTGTTGGATGCAACCGACGATTTCTTTTGTGAATCGGCTTTCGGTGGCACAGTTGCACCCTCTTCCTCTTTCATCCCCTTTTTCCTTGCTTCTGCCTTCTCCTTATCCTTCTTAGCTTGAGCCCTCTCATCCCAACCCGGATCTCGCTTTGTACCCGTCTTCTTCGCATGAATCTTAGGCCTTCCTCTCTTCGTCTCTCCCCGAGGGGGGTCCTGGACATCAACTGAAGAAGGATCCTTGCACTCACGCCACTTATCAGCCATCCTCTTCATATCGAAATCATCAACGTTACCGGTAAACACCCCTTCAAAGAAATCATCCATAAGAACCTTATCTGCAGTCAATTGCACGTCGTCGTCAGAGTCGAAGTCTTTCAATTCCACTCCTTCCCACTTGATCTGCTTCCAGAAGATATCAATGTCGCTCGGCAACAATGGCGTTCCTTCTTCTACAAACACCTTAATCCTGTGTGGGCAAGGCAATCCGAGTGTTGATTCCCACCAAGGATCCTCACATGGGCCACATATCTTTCCCTCCTTTGCCTTAAGGACTTCTTTCAGTAGCATTCTCAAACACTTGTCGGAGCACTTCCTCAATATGCGCATGAATATAGTCTTGATCCACCGAGGCCCGTCTTGTATCTCCTTCGGGCTAGTATGGTTGGACATTTCCATCTCGGCCCGTATTCGACGGTGCTGATCGACAAACATATTGTCAATATGTTGCACTAAAGTGTCGAACCCTCCAACAGCTGAATCAAACATATGCTTCAACATCGAGTGTTGACCTTCAACCCTGACAACAACATTGTACATGTTAAACATTTTATCCAACCGAATGTCATGATCATTCTCGTTAAAAACAAATTCAAATATCTTACCTGTTAGACGTTCTTGTGCTAAAATGGCGTATATCATCGCAATACGCAGCTATAAGTTTTTCTTTATGGGGAGTAAACCATGTGCTCTCAGCATATTGTACAAGATGACCATTCCTCCATGTTTTCCGGAAGTGATCAAGTCTCTCCTCATACTGCTTCTCTGTGTGAGACCGCATCACCCGTCGAACGCTAGCAGATGCACTTTTTTCGTCCAGGTTGTTCAATTTAGCAAATGCCTTAACATTCCGATCAACGTGGACATGGCAAAGCATATGACGCACACTAGGAAATACATGGTCAACCGCCTTAATTGTTGCCAGCTCTCGATCAGACATGATGCAATCCGGTCCTTCGAGTGCACGAAACAAATACTTGACCCGTTTCAATGCCCATGCATAGTATGGGGCTGTCTCACAACAGATGAACGCTAGCGCAATACAATATGTATAGTTGGTGCAATTGAATCCAACAAACTGAAGTAACGGCCAACCATACCTATCAACGAGGGTATATTAATAATTATAATTCTATAACGGTATTTGAATTCATAATAATGAATTTTAGTGTACCTATTAGTCTTGTACGTCGCGTCCATGATCACCACCCGAGGGAACATTCTCAACAAATGTTGACAATCCGGATGAGATATGAAAAACGCTGCCAACTTTTTCTCCCCCGTCTCCGGATTCGTCTCGTGGTAAATGTCTTTACGATAACCTCTATGATGGAGGAAATCTAATGACCACTGGGTCACGGTTAGATTTGCCAATGCTTTCTTCCTCTCCTTTTCCCTCACAGTGTACACTTGCCTTCTTGATATTGTGGAAGTCGGATTTTCCTGAAGCAGCTGTGTATAAATAACCTTCGGCATTGCCCCGACCGCTGATGCAATCATTATTTTTCGTCTCTGCTCTCCCGTCATCCTCGAAGCAAATGCATGGCCAATCAAGCTGCTGGAAAGACAGTGGTTGTGACATGCCTTCTCAACTTTTAGTATCCACCCAGGCGGCTCAACAAGAGTTGCTCGTCGATAATATCCTCTTAACATAAAAGGACAATTGTACTTCCTTAACCTACTAAGGTTGCTACGCTGCGACGATGGTTCTGCTACATCTCCTTCAAGATTAATGTTCTTTCCATGTTTTCTATAACTACCGGATTGCTCACAGTGCAGAAATATCCTCTTGTTGGCCATTGATGATTTCGTGGTGATAACCATACACAACTCATAACCGACCTTTCTAACCCACTCTCTCAGAAGATCCATAGTAGGAAATCTCTCACTAGTCGTAAAATGGGCACTATAGTCGATTTTTAAATATTCCTCATCACTACAGTATCCCTATTTAAAATTACTCAAATATCAATACTACTATACCAATAAAATAAATTATAATGAAACGCTATAAAAAAAAGGTTTACAAATACTTACTTGGAAATATGTATCATCTACCGGCGCAGACAAATCAACCTCCTCCTCCACCGACGTCTCACTAGAAGAACACTCCCGTCCTTCTTTCCAACTACCTGCCCTTGAAGAATTAGTGGAATCGCTTTCAGACGTCATTTTTTGTGTTTCTTCCGATTGGGTTTGATAATTTGGTCATACAACTCCCGAATTTATAGACTCCGTCAAAATATAGCCGTTCGCATTTTCAAAAATTTTTGCCGAATCTCGTTCGGAATGGGGTTCCGAACAAGGATTAATTTTTTTTAATTATGACGTCAGCATCTCGTTCGGAACCCCATTCCGAACGAGATATGACGGCATATTAAAAAAAAATGACGTCACACCTCGTTCGGAATGGGGTTCCGAACGAGATGCTGACGTCATAATTAAAAAAAAAAATTACACCTCGTTCGGAACCCCATTCCGAACGAGGTGTGACGTCATAATAAAAAAAAAAAAAAAATCCTCGTTCGGAATGGGGTTCCGAACGAGGTGTAAACCGGTTCGCAATATGCGAACCGGTTTGGCATTATTTTTTTTTTTTATTTAAATGAACCGTTTCTCGTTCGGAACCCCATTCCGAACGAGAAACGAAATTTTTAAAAAAAAATAATTTTTCCCCTCGTTCGGAATGGGGTTCCGAACGAGGGGGTGCTGCCGGGCGCAAAATGGGTGCTGCCCGGTTGCAACCCGTATAATAATGTGATTAAAAATGTAAAAGCAATAAAATATTGAAAGACAAAAGCTAATTAAAAGGAAGAGATTAAGAGAGATTGTTGATGGAATTTGAGAGATTATAAGATTGAGATTTGAGAAAGAGAAGAGAGATTGTTGTTGTTGGATGTGTGATTTGAAGATTGTATGGTATGGTATTTATAGGGGTTTGATATAGGTTTTTTAATATTAAAAAATGAATTTTTTATTTTTTTTTTTAATTTCCTAACGGCTACTAGCCGTTGGAACCGCCGGTTAACTGGTAAAACCGGTTAACCGGCGGTTCAGTTTTTTTTTTTTTTTAAAAAAACCGGCGGTTTCGGTTAACCGCCGGTTAAATTTTTTTTTTTACCGCCGGTTCGAAATTGCGTTTTTCGTGAACCTGAACCGGACCGTGACCAAACCGGTTCCGGTCCGGTTTCGGTTTTGACCCGGTCCGGTTCCGGTTCGAACCGCCGGTCCCGGTCCGGTCGAGCCATGACTAATTTCGACAACATCATTAAATTGATCAGTGGTCAAAGCCTGGCCGATTGTAGCTCGATCAGAGATAGTTGGCACAAATATACTGTCAGGAGTAACGGCTGAACAAGTAGTATTAGGCCCTTGCTAAATACAGCCCGAGCGTTTTCTAAATAACGCCCGGGCCCTCGCGTTACGCGAGGGAGCGCATCCTCGCAGAACGCGAGGGAGCGCATCCTCGTAGAACGCGAGGGGGTTTTTCCCCTATAAAAGGGGAAAAACCCTACTCGGCCCATTTTTACAGCCACCATAAAAAAATTCCGCCGCTCTCTTCTCATTTTACCATCTCTCTCAATTTCAACCTACTTCTTCTTCTTCTTTTCAATTCAAATCTCCATATAAGGTATGTTTTAATACTCTTATGCTTTCTAATGTGGTTTTTAGATGAATATATGTTGTTAGTATAGAAAATTGCATATTATATGATGTTTTGATATTGAATGTTGATTTAGAAATGGTTGTATAATGGATGAAAGATGATGATTTTGAATTATAGTTGATGAGTGGATGTTGTTTTATGTTGAATAGGTTGAAATTGATTAGGGTTAGGTTTTTTGATTAGGGTTGTTGATTTTACGAAACGCCTATATGCACGCGACTTTTTCTCTATATGCACGCGATTTGGTGCGCAGATGTTATGCGCATAGGTTGGTGCGCAGTTTTCTTGCGCACAAGGGTATTTTCGGGATAATTGTGAAAATTCTGACGATGTCTGTCAAATGTGTGCGCATTAAAACAGCGCACAGAATATATAATGCGCAAAAGTTCAGCGCACAACGTTTCGGATTCCCGAATGTGTGCGCTGAACTTGTGCGCACATATTAGTGCGCAGAAGAACTGCGCACAAGGTTTATTAAACCCTGCGCCGCAGCTTCTTCTTCTTCCTCCTTCTTTCTTTCTTTTCTGCTGTAGCTCGACGGCGCCGATCAAAAATTTTCCATTTCCGAGCGTTTCCCTCGTCTAAACACAATTCCGTCAATGGATTCTGAACCCCCTCATTCTTCCGGTCCCGACCACACCACTTTCGTCCCAATCCCAACACCTCCGGCGACTTCCGTCCGAACGGAGCCACCTCCGGCGACCTTGTCCGACGATGAAGCGTTGGTGGATGGAGGTGGCCGGCGGTATGCGACTCGAGCCGCGTTGGCAGCGGCAAATGCTCCTCCGGCGACTATTCCGGCAACTATTCCGGCGACTATTCCGACGACTCGGGTTCCGGAGACACCGCGCGATCTTTATTCGGTATAAAATTTCTAAACCCGCTTTTTTCAAATATTTATCGTATTTAATTGTGGAAATTTATTCGTAATTGTTTTTTGTAATAATTACGAATAAATTTCAGTTTTTTATGAACTAAATATTAGAATTCGTATTAATTGTAATTTAATCGTAATTTTTCATAATTACGATTAAATTTCAGTTTTGTATGAATTAAATATTAGAATTCTTATTAATCGTATTTTTTTATAATTACGATTAAGTTTCAGATTATTATGCATTAATCGAATGCCTAATCGAATTATTATGAATTCGTATTAATTGTAATTTTTTAGTAATAGTAGTGATTATTATTTCGTATTAGTTGAGATGTTTATTTTTTAGTAATTATGAATTAAATATTAGAAACTTAACAGTCATAACTAGTTATGACTTAATTGTTAAATTTCTAACAATTTCTATTAAAAAATTTAGTTTTCGTAGATATAAAGACTCGAATTTGATTACGAAGTTGCAAATTATTTCCGAATATTTTAGTATGAATTAGTCATACTACAAATGTAAAAACATGTAGACTATACAAGCCGTCATGGATCAGACGGGCAACACGATGCCCGCACCAGTAGCGGAACGGCTTCCACGTCGACATGATGTGGCAGCCGGTGTGCGATTATCGTTCGAGGCCCTCGAACGATTTTTCGGCACCGGATCACCTGAGCGCCGTGAGCCAGGGAATGAGTACGAGGAGGCATAGCTGCAGCAGCAGGAGATAGATGGTTCGCACATGGAGATGGATGGACAGAGAGCAGATTTCCATGACGACGTATATTATCCTGGTCGATATGTTACTGCGTTCGACCCTATCGAGCCCACACCAGTACAGGCGCAGGTGACCACGGATGACTATGATATCCAGGACGCACCTCTGTTTCAGGATGCTTTACCTCGCAGTTCAGAGCATACAAAGCAGGATTTACCTGCAGTGACAGATGCAGAAATGTCGACATCTTCTCCTCCTACGGTCGCATCTGCAGAGCCAGTCGCATCTTCAGAGCCAGTGTCGGGAGATTTAGACGACGATGACCATGCCCCACAGACATATTTTCCTTGGCTCGGGGAGTCGATGCAGGACATTTGTCGTCCACGTGCGCCTCACCTATTGTGTTCTTATGAGACGCATATAGTGAGATGGATATGGTCGCGTGGTCCTCTTCCAGGGCCCGCTCCCGATGTACCATTGGTGCCCCCGGTGCAGGTTAGGAAGCGTGCCCGTGCGGGGGAAGCTGTAGGCCGAGTCAGAGGCCGAGGTGGTGGGAGAGGGAGAGGGAGAGGTAGAGGGAGAGGGAGAGGGAGAGGTCAGGAGGGTGCTGAGGGAGTTGGTGGTGAGGGTGTTGCTGCTGAGGGAGTCGCTGAGGGGGCTGCAGTTGAGGAGGTTGTTGGTGAGGAGGTTGCGGCTCCAGTTAGAGGTGGTCGTCGTCCCAGGCAGAGACGACGAGTAGGAGATATTCAGGCAGAGGATGAGCCAGAGGATGGGGACGGGGATGAGGCCGAGGCTGAGGCGGCTCCGTTAGATCTGGTATGTTCAATAACATTGATCTGAATGCTTATAATAAGTTATACGTTTCTTATTTACTAACCGGACGCAAATTTTTTTCTGTACTTATTTAGGCTAGGAAGCTCCTGAGGGTGATGTACAGATCTGCACAGGTTCATGATTATGAGCATCATATTTCAGCTGAGGAGGGTACATGGTTCAGGCTTGCTGAGCGTTCTGGGCTGACAGAGCTGCGCCGAGTGGGCATAGCGTCTCAGATCGATGCTGCATTGATTTCTGCTTTTGTGGAGAGGTGGCATCCAGAGACCAACACTTTCCACATGCCATTTGCTGAGATGACCATCTGCCTACATGACGTGATGCAGATCCTCAGAGTCCGTATACATGGTCGTAGCTGCAATTCACCTATGACAGATGACCAGATCTATGCGGCGCTTGCGGACGCTATGGGTCAGGAGGCTGATGACATGAAGGCATGTTATAGCTCAGGTGGCATTCATTTCGGTGCCCTCAATGCTCGGTTGGAAGTTTTGTTTGATGCGCCAGTCAGGAATGAGAGTCACATTGCCACTCTGTATCTCCTTTTGCTTCTGGGCTCGACTGTCTTGGTGGACAGGTCGACAAAGGGTGTCAAGGTCCAGTACGCGGCGCTTGTTCTCAACCATGATCGTACAGGGGACATTGCATGGGGAGCCGGCATACTTGCGTTAGTGTATCGCAATTTAGGGTCTGCATCTAGAGTCGAGACGGCAACCATTGGTTCATGTGGGATTCTTCTGAGGGTAAGATCTTGTCGTTAACGTCTTGGTGAATAACTCTTAACTATTCACGTAGTTTTACTAATAATCTGTAATTGTTTATATGTAGTGCTAGATCTGGGCATACTTTCCTCATTTTCGTGATCACTTTGTCACGAACCCTGCATTCGCCCATGGAGATGCTGCTGTAGGATTGTATACACCACTTAGCTCGGATACTGGGCGTTTGGTTGCCATCCGTCGCATGCTCGACAACATGAGATATGAGCAGGTTTGGATTTAATTTCTTATATTTTTTATTTCATTACCGCAATACGTGTCTAATTTGGCTTGTTATTTGTTTCAGGTTAACTGGCAGCCATGGAGAGATTTGGACTTCAACTCACCAGAGGTTTCTCCTACGAGATTTGAGGGCGTATTGAGCATCTGGAAATTTCATGAGGCCTACAACCCTAGGAGAGTCCTGCGGCAGTTTGGGCGGGCTCAGCCCGTTCCCGACCCACCCATTCAACCGTTGTCATTTCATCGGCCCATGGGTTGCACGAGGTATGACGTCGTTTATGCACCTGAGCTTCTTCTTGCATGGGACGCAGAGCTGAGGCCTCTGATCGATCTGGATGGGCCGGTTGCAGAGCCAGCATGGAAGATGTCTGATGACTATATGGATTGGCTGGACGAGTTCTCACATCCCGTCGTCGATCCATCCTCTGAGAGACATGATCGCCCGCCTCGCTATGGATATACCCCGGTGCCTATCGATGCATTAGCGGTATGTAAAATTTTATAAAGTTTGTACAAAACTTAGCTTTAGACCTTAACTAACGATTAAATTTACGTTTTGTTTGCAGCGTTGTCAGATCCTTCAAGCCATGATGCACTCTTTTCTAGACACCCCTATCTCGGATCGACCTTGGGCCATTGAAGATGTGATTCGTGGTTGGCTTGCAATCTTAGAGGCACCTCAGGCACCTTTGGCACCATCTCCCCCACGTGCATCGCGGATGCCACCACCACCACCACCTCCTGTTTTCCGAGATTCTGTTCATGAGAGTGGCCAGGGGAGTGGATGCGGCACTCAGGAGGATGCGCACCAAGATGATATGACTCAGGGTGATGTGCCTCGGGAAGATGCTCCGCCTTATACTCAGGAGACTCAGGATTAGATGCTTGACGTCTGTTTTTGTTTGATGGATGTTTTATGTACGATTGATGTTTTATGTATGCATTTTTCTTGTGTGATGGTTTTAAATTTTATGTTTTGCTTGTTTGAATATTCAAAACGACTCCGAACAATAATGCAAATACAAATCTGAACAACAAGACGTGAAAAACTATATTGATTTGAAAACGAAATACAAATTTCAACAACAACACTACACAAAGAGATGTTGAGGAAGACCAACCTATGAAGATCCCCAAACCGATGATTGGTTTCGATGTTCGGAGTCGGCAATATGTACCAACTAATAACCAGTTTCCAAACTCTTATTAGTTCGTACATTTTGCTAAATCCGAACATCGAAACCAATATCGGTTGGGGATCTTTATAGGTTGTCCCTCCTCAACTTCTCTTTGTCCAGTGCTATGCTTGTTTACTAACGATTACAACAACCACTTAACTAACAATTACAACAACGAACTAACGATTAAAACAACCACTTAACTAACGATTGGAAGCCAGGGTCGCCTTAAGATCGGCGTTTTCCTCCTCCAACGTACGTATCTTCGAGAATAGATCTCTTATTGCAGCTAAGGAGTAACAAGGGTGTGGTGGATCGATCCACTCGCGGAATTCACAAATGTAACCACCAGTACCAGCGCATGTCCAGAACCTTCGAGCGAGGTTTCTTCGAGATTCTGAACTCCTCATTACCACTGGTCGAGCACATTTACAATAAAAAAGGGCAGCGTTGCTTGATGATGAACTGTGCGACATAGCGAGTATTAAGAGACAAATGGTGAGATTGGTGAGGTTAAGAGAGAGATGGTGAGATTGGTGAATTGAGGTGAGTGCAACCCCCCTTTTATAACTTCGGTTTTTCTGTTGAAATATGACCGTTGCGTGCGCAGATGTTATGCGCACGCAACGGTCATATTTTAACGGTCTTCAACCGTGCGCAGATCTAATGCGCACAGAATCATGTGCGCAGATCTAATGCGCATATAATGGGCCGCCAAATACCTTCCAGCCCGTTGAGCCCAACTCAAGCTGGCCGAGCCCGTCATTTCCGCATCCTTGTATTTATAACAGCAAACCCTAATTCTTCTCTCCCTCTTCACTCAGCCACATCTAAACCTAAATTGATCATTGTTTTGAACAACTGCGTAGCTTTTGAGTGCTTCGTCCTCTTCTAATATCACCATCTCAAAAGCAATGCAGTTGTTGAAACAATGATTTTATTTTGGGTTAACTGCAGATCAGAGTTCATAATTAGAACTACTCCTTCATTTTCTGTTTAGAGAGTGCTGATGAGGATTAAATAATGGCACGAGTAGCAGATCTAATGCGCACAGAATCATGTACTAGACCCTTCATATCTCAACTACTTCGACTATTTCGAAGAATGAAAGACTAGTGAAGGTTTACAAAGGAGGTGTTACTCGAAGAGTTCGAGTTTTCGACTCGAACTTACCGACAAGGTTAAATAGCTATAATATGCATTGAAAACAAGTTTCATTGCATTCCGATGTCGTTTGGGCATCGAACCGCCTATTCTCGACCTTAACAGGCCATCAGGACCGATAAGGCGTTTTTGCGTTTTCGCGTATTTTTGATCGACTTTTTGTGAAGGGGAGACCTTATACACTCTTTATATGCCTAATAACACTATTTTGTATAAGCTTTTCAAACATAATCCACATCGATGTGCTAGACCCTTCATATCGCAACTATTTCGAAGAATGAAGAGTATAGTGCGCAGTGGTAGAACGCACAGAAATTTCAGCCATGCGCTAAGGTAAAGCGCACCTATTCTGTAACTTTTTGAATCTGTAACTTTTGGTGCGCAGGTGTAACGCGCACAAAAAATTACCGTTAAAAATTTGTGCGCAGCTACATAGCGCACTTTTAGTTACCGTTATTTTGAATCGGTAACTCCTTGTGCGCAGAATCAACACGCACCATATACATAAATTCCTATATAACCAACGGTTTGAAGGTGGTGATTTCTTCATCCATCTCAACTAGTTCATGCATCTCAACTACAGCAAAAATCGAAGTTTCCCTACTTAATCGGTAAATTTTTCTTTTGTTCATTTTTGTACATGCTTTGTTTTTTGTATATGCTTTCATGTTTATAACTAAAGTTTTATTATTTACTTATTTTGAAGATCATAACTACGAATATGGCATCATCATCATCCCCAAGACGTGTGAAGCCTGACCCTCCACAGATAATGTGTACTGGTACAAAAAGGTGTCGCCAAATGTGTAATGTTTACGTTAACAATGACGAAGACATGCCTGACCAGTATGGACGAAGGCATTATGCATGCAATTGTTTCTTCGGAATCAGGTTTATTGATCCAGAGCATACCCCTACTGCTTTACGTGCTATCACGAAATTAATCATCAAGAAAAAAAAGAGTGACAATAGAGTGAAGGTCCTGATGGAAAGGTTTAAGATTAAAGAAAAAGAATTGCGGTTGATGGTTTGTAGTATCGTCTATGCTTCCGACTGCTCTTCCTCTTCTGCCGACGACGCCTAAATCGTAGACATCTAATGTTATGAGCATTGTGTACTTTCATTACGTACTTTCATTATGTACTTTCATTATGTATTTTCATTGTCGCTTCTTTGTCTCTCGAACGTGTTAAGAAATTCCAATGCAATCTGATCCATTCATTGTTATATAAAGCACAATTACACTACTACCAAAATAACAAATACCAAACATTAAAAACCAAGGCATTACAAACTAAGAAATTCCAATGCGTCTTCTAATTATCACATGACAATCTCACTCAGTCAGATATGTGAACGGGTTCGGTCCCTCCTTTATACATGAATGGATCTGGTGCCCGGCCATTTGAAATGCGGTACTCTCGATACATCCTCAAATTGTCCCCAAATGTTTCTTCCCACCATTGAATGTTTGGATCTACGTGTTTCTTCCACGAACCGGGAGTATGCGGTAGTGGCGAACCAACCATCAACGCCACCTATATAAACACAATCGACTTAAGACATTAAACAAAAAACTATGATTACACAAGTATCAAGTACAATTGTCTACTTTACCGGTATGAAGTGGTCACGGTTGCCTACGTGTGCCATGCCGAAAATCTGTCGTGGAGGATCAGCGTTTTCTGTTCTACACCTTAGCGGTAAGCAAAAGGTCGGAGCATCCCAACACAATAACACGAGACCAACTTGGTATAGGGTGGCAAACACTAAGCCCATCAGTGGAAAGTGCAACCAGTACAGTTCTGAACAAGGGCTTCTGCAATGGTTAACTTGGAGAATAAGATCCTCCCAAGTACCCGGACGAAGACGATGACGAATAGGCTCGTACAATTCTCGGTTCTGAAGCAGCTCCGTTACCAGCTCACGCCGAATGTTTCCGTACTCTTGTTCTTTTCTTCCCAGAAGTAAGGCCATCGACCTATAACCACAATGTCCGTCAGAACGTACCTGTCTAACATCTGTGATGTATGGAAGCCAAAAATCATCCAAATTGTCAATGCCGAAGTCAACCCCCCTATGAATGAGAGGAACACCAAGTTCTTCAGGGCACTGATCGAAGTCAGTGTAGTTTGATCCTTCAGGCTGTGATAGGTCGGGCATGGGTTGAGAATGCAACTCCTCGGCCTCAATGACCACGAGAAGTGATGTCGTTGTTTGCTCTCTAGGACGACCTGGTCGTTTTGCTCCTGTATTGTTTGCCTTCTTCTTTCCTTTTGATTTCTGCTTTGCCTCCTCCTTCTCATACTTCTTCAGCTCTTCTTGTTTGTGCTCAAAATAACTCTTCTCTCTCGATTCCTCCTTGTCATTTTCACTGTCATCCTCCTCCTTTTTAGGACAACTCACCTAGCTGGTATGCCGTGCTTTTCTTCAAGGTTCCAAGTTCCAACTTGGTGAACATTTCATGGAGTCGCAACTCTATAATGTTCATTCGGACCTTCAGATTTGGGTCGTCTTCTGTTTCAGGAGTGTCATCCCAATGCCAATCCCTCCAGAACGGGTGAATGTCATCCTCAATCAGGGGTGTGTTTGAAATGATAGCGTGTGCAATTTGATGGACGCACGGCAACCCAAGACAGTTCCTCACCCAATGGTCGGTGCATTGTTCAGGAAATTTCCCCGTCAACATGATCTCATAAGTAGCCAACAAATGATCAAAACACCTGTCTGACACTTTGTAGAATAGTCGGGAAAAAATAGCCCTTCCAAGCGGATGCATGTTTGGATCATCAAAATCAGTTGGTCGTTTGGAGAGAGACATGTTCATGCTCGCCCTAATTGAATCAATCTGAAGGAGTACTGAATGATGGATCCGTACGATCACTCTGTTAAAGCCCCCTCTGCTGGAACCAATAATATCTTTCAAAACCTTGTGCATCCCTTCAACTCTAAAAAACAGTTAAGTTGGTAAGTTAAGAAAGTACGCCGTTATGATATAATCGTCTTTAACTAAAAAATATCAATATTTACCTGTTTGAAGTCCTCGTAAGGAAATGAAGCTTATGATCTGTCCAAGCCCTCACTATACTTGTCTTGTGAGGATTAAGCCATGTTCTCTCGACGTATCCCACAAGGCCGCTCTTCCAAGATCTCTTCAACTGTTCGAGCCGCAGTTCATAGGTCTCTTCAGTAGCTGAGCAAAATAGTCCCCAACATTGTCCTGCAAAGGCTTCCACTTTAATTTGTCTCTTTAGGATGGTCGAAGCATGTGCCTCAATGTTGTGTTTGATATGCACCCAACACAACAGATGTTGAACTTCGCTCCCGAAAACAGTCTTTATCCCTTTTATCAGCGCGTCTTCGCAATCTGTCATTATAGCCGTTGGCATCACTCCCAAATCTATGAATAATGACTTCAATTGAATCATTATCCATGTGTAATGATAAATCCTTTCCGCTTTAGTGAATGCATACGCGATGTTGAACGTCTTGTGTGTACTGGTGAATCCAACGATCTCTACGAGTGGCATTTCATATCTATTGAAACATTAACATATATCACTACAGAACATATATCATTATCCGAACTAAATATCGACCAAGGTATTGTAGAGACTTACTTGTTTGTCTTGTACGTCGCATCGATAATTACCACGTACGGGTACTTCTTCAACCAACGCAACGACTCTTGGTTAGCAAAGAATAATATTGCAACCTCTCCGTTTGTCGTGTCTCTATGTGGGTGAACTACGTAGTCGTGGTCTCGCAAAAACTTAAGCGACCACTGTGTCACGTTTAGCTCTCCGCGATCTTCGTAATTCACCTTCTGCAAAAAGTTTGCAACTTGTCTCCTTGAAGTAACATTACCAGGGTACTTCTCCCTCAATTTAGAGATAATTTCTTTTGGCGTCTTGCGTCCAGTTCCATCTCCCCACCGCCTAGCACAAAGCTCTTGCTCCTCCATCATTCGACCCATGAATGCATTCCCATGAAAACTAGCAAGTAGCACATGGTTATGCCGACCTTCTATCACACCTAAAATCCATTTTTCTCCTGCGACCCCTGGAATGTTTTTCTTTCGCACTGCCAGTAGCTGAAATCTACACTCACACTTCTTCGACTTCGACTTTCTAAGCCTAGGAACAGCCAACTCTGGATTCTCTTTGTTCACCTTTGGCCTCCCAGATCTTGGTTTTCCAAATCTATCGCACACAATACTTATTTGGTACGGACTTGAATTACGCGTTACCAAAGCTATCACTAACTCCTTTCCTCTATCTCTCGCCCACTCGTACAATTCTTGCGGAGTATCCCAATATTGTGCGGTTCTAAAATAATCCGAATAATCTTTCCCCTATACGTAATTGTAGAGCGACAATTACACTACTACCAAAATAACAAGGCAAAATACGAATCATTACTTTAAACTAATTAGGATATCATATGAAACTAATTAGGCTATCATATGAAACTAATTAGGCTAGCATATGAAACTAATTATTCTAGAATATGAAACTAATTTGAAACTAATTACGCTACCATATGTTTCAAATTATAACATATTATACTAACCACAAATTCACCACTCGGATCCCAGTCGCCGAACTCTTCGTCTTCTAAGAAACCATCCAACCATTCGTCGTCGTTCGGGTCGTCTTCCTCTTCTTGTGATCCGCTATCCCAATCGTGTTCTTCATCACTATCTTCACAACTTTGATTAATCAACTCTAACATACGAGAGTTTTGATTACGACGATACATTTTGAATGAATTTGTTGGAAAACGAAGAGGTGTTGAATGAATTTGTTGGAAACGAAGAGATTGTGGCTTTATATAGGCACATTTATGACCGTTGTGGTCCAAATGAAACTGTAAAGACCCGTGCTCTAACCATCCGCGCACAAACCCAAACCCTAAAGCACCTGTGCGCAGAACCTAAGCGCACAGTTTTACATTTAACGACTACTTTTTTCACCTGTGCGTAGAACCTAAGCGCACAGTTTTACATTTAACGGCTACTTTTTTCTAAAATTTCAACGGCTACTATGTTTGAACAGTGCGCAGAAACATGGCGCACAGATTCTCAACCTGTGCGCAGTAGTTAGGCGCACAAGGTGTTACAGACTCTGAAAATTTACGAAAAGTACCCGTAATACCCCGTAAAACACGTATGCGCATAAGAACTGCGCACAGATGCGTGCGCATAAGTTGCACGCACAGAATCGCGTGCATATATGCATCGATTCGCGTGCATATAGCCATTGCCTGATTTTATTGAGGGTTTTGCTGTTTATTTGGTAATTTACTTAAATTGATAGGTATTTTAGCTAAAATATTGAATTTTGGCCAGAAATTGTCGCCGGAAACTGTCGTCGGAAACTGAAGAAAGTGCAAATTCATGCAGAACGCTACATCCCTCGCGTTCTGCGAGAGTCATGTCCTTCGCAGAACGCGAGGAGTTGCCATAACTGGCAAATCTGTTTTCTGCAGAACATATGTTTGTGATTTTTTGGTTGTTTGTTTTGTTTTCTGTTTTTATTTTCTGCGTTTGTTTATTTATTGATTTTACTTTGTATTGTTTTAGGCAATGTATCGTCCCGGTCGTTCGACTCGTCGGAGAAACCGAGATGCTGTTAGGGAAGAACCCCCGGTTGAAAAACCAAAGGGGAAGGGGAAAGCAAAGAAGACTCACCCCGTAGAGCTCTTCCTAGAGGGACTTCCCGACGTTGAAGAACGTCCCAATCCCAATTGGTCCCAAGGTAGTTATTCAATTGGACAACCGCGTACTAGTTGGGAGTCATACCCAGTTGGCTGGGACCTTGTTTCCCAAGATAGTTATTCTACTGGACAACCGAGTTGCTGGGACCAGTTTTTTGAACATAATGCACTTATGGAAGTTGGACAGGGGTGGGCGGGAGGCAGTTGGGGCGGTGGAGAAGGGATGGTTGGACAAAGTTGGGGCGGTGGATATGCCGAGGGAAGTGGACAAGCTGGTTCTTCTTCTCACAATCAAGCCCCATAACCGATGGAAGCAGAAAACGAGGATGAAGTTTTTGGGGATGAAGAAGAGGAACAACATGAAGAAGAACAAGAAGGTGATGATGTTGAAGAAGAAGAAGAAGAAGAAGAAGAAGAAGAAGAAGAAGAAGAAGAAGAAGAAGAAGAAGAAGAAGTGGTCGAGAAACGCAAAAGAAAGAGGAAGTCCAAGAAGAATGAGCCAAAGTATGATCCTGAGCTCACTCATGACACACCTGGAGGTCCAGAAGATCCCGAGTTGCTTAAGGGATTTGAAGCACATGTTGCGTTCCACATCCAGAAAGGGGAGGTAATTTAATTATTTATTTATTTTCTGCATTTTCAATCCATTGCACATATTCTGCAGAATTATCAGAAAATGCAAGATATGTGCATTTTCTCGCAGAACGCGAGGAGTGACGCCTCGCAGAACGCGAGGGTGTCACTCCTCGCAGAACGCGAGAAAATGCACATATTATTCCTGATAATTATGCAGAAACTGAATTTTTTGAAAATTTGGTCTGCAGTGTGTAATTTTTGTATTTTTCTGCAGTTCAAAGGTCCGATGAAGCCACAACAACGGACAACGCAGAGCAGTGATTGGCCATTGGACAACAATGACTGGTCAGAGATTCCCGGTGCAGTTGGACTGTCAGATCTACCTGACATGATGTATGAAGAAATCGACTTTCCTTTGATTGAAGCGTTCATCGAACGATGGCAACCGGAGACAAATTCATTCCACCTCCCTTGTGGTGAGATCACTATTGGCCTTCTTGATGTACATATGATTTTAGGCCTACCTATAGAAGGGAAAGCAATGACGACATGTAAGAAACTGGGTGCCAAGTTTAGTCATGATGAGATTCTAAAATACTATGGTAGAAAGGGGGCGGAAATTTTTGGAATAGATCCTCACACTTTAGATTCTGGGAGGGTGAAAGCTGAATGGTTTAAAAGGCATTGTGAAAACCTAGGTCCAGAGCGAAAGGGTTTAGGTTGGGTGTTGTATACTGCTTCCTCGATCTTATTTCCGGACAAGTCACAGAACTTGATTCGGCTTAGATATGGGCCTTTTTTGGAAACCTATGCCCATGCTACGGGCATATCGTGGGGTTCAGCTGCTTTGGCCCATCTGTATAGGCAGCTGGGGATATGTACACGACAGGGCTGTGCCCAGATGTCTTTCTGTTACACCTTGTTGCAGGTATTATACTTTCTAAGCGTTTAATTTACATACTTATATATATTTTCATATTTAACGTACTTTGTATTTCTTAGGTATGGATCTACAACTACTTCCCACACTTTCGACCTACTGAACGTCCTCGGTGGAGAGCGGAGCAACCATGGGTATACCGGTGGATGCCTAAGAATGTAAAGCTGAAGAAGGGGCAAGTCGGAAGGGACTATAGGGGAGCGCTCGATATTCTTATGCCGGAGATGGTAAGTTTCTGCATTTTCTGTTAAGTTTCTGCATTGTCAACAGTTTCTGCATTTTCTGGCCTTTCTGCATTTTTTGAGTACGCAACAGTTTCTGCATTTTCTCCTAGTGTAAGTTTCTGCTGTCATTTTTTTAGGTATGTTGGAACCCGTATGGAGCACAAGACTTCACCGATCCTGAGCTTGCTCCCGCTCTATTTCACGGGGTGCTATCGTGCTGTGACATCACCGAACCACACATGCCTGATCGGTGTCCGAGACAATTTGGGAGAGTGCAGCGTATTCCTAGGCCAGTCATCGAACCGCTCAAAGCTCATAGGTTGAAAAACATTAGGTGTTATAGTGTTTTTTATGACGCCAACCAATGGCTTTGGGAGTCAAGAGATGTTCACTCTTTGTCTCTCGATGATATGGGGCCAGTTGCCTTTGTACCACATGAATGCTCCCATGATTACATGGATTGGTACATCAAGAGGACCCATAGGTATATCCGTCCTGCAATCCCTGGGATGATTACTGAGAGACAGATAATATTAATTGTTTTGGTTTATCTTGCGTTTCTAGTCTTTGTTTGTCTCTAATATTAACATAGAATGAATGTTTACTTGCGTATAGGTGATTGGCCGGGTGTACAATGACATGGACCGTTTTCGGTTTGCCACTCCAGAGGAATTTTCTTCATATCACGCCCAAATGCTACTATGCATGTCAAATCTCGCTCCCTTCCGACCACGAGAAGACGAGTAGCCTTTCGTTTTGTGTTTTGGATTGCTTTCTTAGGTGTTTTGTTGCTTGGATAATTTTGTTGGATTATGTTTAGGAATGTTTACTTTCTTAGGTGTTTTGGATTGTGTTTTGGATTGTGTTTTTGGAATGTTTACTTTCGTTTTGTTGCTTCAATTCCATTCCGGTTTTGCATAACCTCGCAGAACGCGAGGTGTACACTATTCGCAGAACGCGAGATGTACATTCCTCGCAGAACGCGAGGAATTACATTTTCTGAAAAATGTCCAGCGAATAACCATCTCCAGTTCAACATTACATTACAAATTCAGCGAATAAAACATAACTTCAACATTACATTTCAAAGGCGGCACATCGATGTGACACAAGATCGTGCAAAGAAAAAGCATCTCTTTCAGCGTTTCGCCACCAAGGAGTAAACACATGAGGTAATGGGCAGTTTTCTTCAAGACGTGAGTACAAGAAAACAACAACGTTAGGAAGTTGCATATTAGATAGTAATTCATAAGTAGATCCAAAAACTTACCGGAACAAAATGTCTCTCACTCTCAATATAGAATAAGCAGAACGTCGGAAGTGTGTCACCATCTTCTAACCAAGTAGGACGTTGTAGAGGAAGGTAAGTGTAGTTAGCATTTTTTCCCACCGTTAAGAACACTATGTTGAATGTGGATGCCACAAGGCATCCCATTTCCGGGGTAGCTAGCCAGTGATCTTCTGGAGCCCTTCCTATTCCTTCCCATGTAAGTTGGTGTAAAGCGCTCTCCAAAATTGCTTGTTGTGGAGGTCCAATCCAAGTTCCTTGAACTAGGTGCCAAATCTCTTTGACCTTAGCTATCATCAAATCTCGTACTTCCCTCCATAAGTGTTGGTTGTCATGCAATTCATGAGCTATTGCTCTAAATCCACAATTTCCATCTCCATTTACCTCAAACCAACCATTCACATGGGTGCGCATTGACGCGGGTATTTAAGACTTGTACTTGCCAATCACCTTAATCTTTGGTTTCTTGAATGTTTCGGAATTAGAAGCATTTCTTTGCTTCTTTGGGGGTGTTTCTTCCAAATCTCTAGCATCCATCTCA
Organism: Oxyria digyna; assembly: GCA_029168935.1. NCBI lineage: Eukaryota > Viridiplantae > Streptophyta > Magnoliopsida > Caryophyllales > Polygonaceae > Oxyria > Oxyria digyna. The sequence goes on from JAPVLV010000017.1 coordinate 4,426,440, forward strand.
ACATTAGTGTGCTCCCATGCAGACGGTCTTCTTTGCGTTGACCTAGGTTGTTTGTTAGGAGCTCCGACTGGACGACCCCCGGTGTGCTTTGAAATAGCCGGCTCTTTTAGAGGAGTATTTACTTTCCCAATGTCTAAAACAGTTTGTGCACACTTTTCTTGATCATGGGGGCACAAATTCGGAAACGTTTCCTCATAGAAAGTCTGAAAAAGACGCCTTGCCACCTTACTCTTAACTTCCAGTATGCCGGGAACATCAACTTCTTCCAAACTCAAAGTACTCCAGAAAGGGTGCAACTCTGATACTCTTAGTGGTCTTTGCTCCTTCCAATGTCTTACAATATGATGAACACACATCAACCCATCTCTAATCTTGATCCCGCAGCTACAAAACATATTAAAGTGCGCACCTAATCTCTCCCCCTTCGTGTATTCCTTAAGCAAAAATTCTATGCATTTGTAAGAGACTTTGAACTTCAAGACTTTAAACAAGTCGGCCCCTTCAACAACTGTGAAGCTCTTATTCAAACTCTCGGTGAAAGACACAGTAATCTCCTTAAGTTGGTTCTCCGCCATTGTTTTGTATTCTTTGAACATTGTGTCTAGCCTAGCATTTCCACTTGACAAGTATGACTTAAGACATGAATGTGCTCCTTCAACTCTAAAATGTTCGAAAAACAATAATATGCAAATACAAATCAAAACCTGTGGATCCTTCTGTAATGTGCAAAATCTCGCGTTCTGCGAGGTGTGCATTACAGAAGATCTTTTTATCATATGTAGAAGGTAGACATAAATTACAGAACATACTTGTTTGTCGTGTTATTCTCGAGAGTGAAGACATTATCCGTCCATGCTGAAACAAGTCTTTCTTTGTAACGGTTTAGCCAATTCGTTCTCACGTACTTCAATACGGTTGGATAAGCTCGCCATTCGTCCTCAAGTTTCTTCAAAGTACTCTTGTAATCTTCTTCAGTGGTTTGTTCGAACACGTTATAATAATCATTTGAAATATGAACCCCCAATGCTTGTGTGCCCATAACTATCTTCGCTCTCGCCTCTATGTTCTTCCTTACATGTCGTCTACATAAGAGAAACTTTGCATTTGGCCATAACTTGTCTGTTGCATTCATAAGAGCCATCTCACGGTCAGTGACGAAGCAAGTAGGCGATGCTCCTATTCTCAAATACATCGTCTGCAGCTGCTGCAACGCCCAGAAATAACTATCCTCGCTCTCAGCCTCTAACCATACCCCGCACACAACAAAATTCTTCCACATAGAAGTCAAACTGACTATCTCCAGGAAGGAAACATTGTACCTTAAACCAAAATACAGTAAGATAAGTTCCTCATTCAATCTCACGAAATAGAGCATCTGTAATGCTTTTCCTCGCGTCACGCGAGGACACACCACCTCGCGGCACGCGAGGTGTGCACTTGCCGCGAGGTGTGCACTTTGTCCAGAAGCTTTGCAATTGAAAATGCATCAACCCAGAATCAAGGACATTACTCGCGTTCTGCGAGGTGGTATGTCCTCGCGTTTTACGAGGTGTGTTTTCTACCACAGATCTTCAATTGTTCATGAATTTTAAAATACAACATTTGCCACAGAATGATAAATACTTACTTGTTCGTGCTATAAGTCGAGTCCATCAAAAGGACATATGGAAACGCCTTTAAGAGTTTCATTGATTCAGGGCTAGCAAAGAACAAGTCGCCTATTATCGAAGGATTCTTTGCACTTGGCCTATACTCCATGAAGTAGTTGCTCTCTTTGCATTGGTGAAAGAATTCTTGAACCACGGTTCTACCTTCCATTTCCTCTTCCCTTATATATCTTACCAAATTGTACACTTGGTTCTTCTTTGTGCAACTTCCGGGATCCTTGTTTATCTCAGTGTAAATCTGATTTGGAGAACAATGTGAAAGTACCATCTCACGAACCTTTTTCTTTTGATCCGGGGTTGGCCTCCCGGCAAATGCATTCCCGACCAAACTATCTCCAATAGGATGGTTGTGCAAACCACAAACAACCACTAATCTCCAATTCTCTTCAACCCGGTTCTCCATGAGCTTCAACTGAAATTTACACCCCGTTTTCTTGCTCTTTGTGTTTGATCTAACACCGACACCCTTAGGCCTATGGCTTCCCCCTTTCTCACAAATGATTTGAACCTTTCCACTTTGCCCCGGTTTAGATGGTACACTCCTTCCAATAGAGATCATAAACATGTGTTGCTTTGCAACATTCAACGCCCACAAATGACCAATCTCCTTAGAGGCAAACACTTGCTCCGTAGTGAAATATTCCGAATAATCCCTACAAACAACTTTTTCCTCACATACGGGACTATCAAACTTTGGTGTCGTGCGTAAAGAGGGAAGAAAACACATCTCCTCTCCTACGTTTGTAGGTGGGTTAGCAAATTATGAATCAAACGCATCATAGCTTGATGGCACCTCATATGTACATGGCAATTCATAAGTAGATGGCACGGGCAACTCATAAGTAGATGGCACGGGCAATTCATATGTAGATGGCATAGGAAATTGATAATTAGATGACACATGTTGTTCATATGTAGATGGTTGATGATCATCACCAAAGTCGTCAATCCCTAAATCAAATGACGGTGGCGAACATGGCCTTGTATTCCGGGAGGGGTAGTTGTAGTCATTCAACTGGATTGCATTCAATCCAGTGAACAAAGAAAAATTCACCTATACACAATGCTTCTGTTAATACTCTGTAATGTGCAACTTCTCGCGTTCTGCGAGGGAGACACATCTCGCGCGACGCGAGTGGCTTCCTCTCGCAGAACGCGGGAAGTTTCTATTTCCTGAAACTAGTCATTCAACGGGATAATTTAACATAACATGAGTTTCTACATTAAAAACCCTAAAAACCCTAAAAACATGAACACATCTAAGTTTTTGACATTATATGCAAAAGTCATCTCTTCAACACTTACTACTACTAGATTTAACATGAAATACAACATAATAAGTTCATTTTAGCTCTTAATGGTGCAAAACAAATTAAAATTCAAAAATTAAGTAAGAACATTACCTCATTTGAATGGTAACTTGATGAACCACCATCTCCATTCCCTCCTTTGTTGAATTCCTCTTCATCTTCCATTATTTTAGGTGTTTTTAGAGTGTTTTGAAAATGAGTTTTAATGGAGGGTGAAAGAGGTGAAAGATGATAAAAAATGTGTTAGGGTAGGGTTAATAGGGGTTACGGATTACTTAAAATAAAGGGGTAGTTATTACAGTTAGGTGGGGACAAGACATGTAGTAATGGCGCACAACAACGTCCATCTTGCATGAAATTAACCTAATTTTTTGCTAATCTCGCGTAACGCGAGTGTACATGTTCTCGCAGAACGCGAGTGACCCGACGTTGTTTGAATAAAGCACCGGGCTGTATATAAGAACCATGTAGTATTAGCCTCATGGTAGAAATCCATCAATTCTCTCAATAATATATTAGCACTAAGAAATCCCAAGGAAGCAACTGTACTATCGATTCAAATTGGGCACACCCAAAACAATCAATAAGATTTAATTGAAGTGATGGGAAGACAGTGAGTTTGAATAAACAAACCAAACAATAGTTGTGAGCAGTACGGCAATATTTGAGCAACGAAGGTACGAACAACAAACGATGGCCCAAATTTCTGCACGAGAGAGTTGAGTAGATCTGAGAGGACGAACAAGACGAGATCCGAGAGTAAGCGATCGGAGAAGAGGGCCGACGGCTTGAGCACAAAGTAGAACTAGGGTTTGAAAAAATTGATCACAACGAGGCTCCGATACCATGTAACGAGAGTGTTTTGAGATATTTCTGATGATTTTGATTAGCCTCTCAAAGGGCAATATATATACAAAGAGTATATCGAAGTAAATCAAGATATCAAATCTAAAGATATTATATACAAAAATAACCATAAAGATATATACAATATATCTTTAATAAAGTGTTAATGGAAAAACACAATTGAAAACAGTATCGGAAAAATCATGCGAATTGTACTTCAATTTCTAATATTTTGAGGTGAAAAAACAAACAACAACGAGAACGAGAAGCCATGAATCGACGACGAGATCTGGAATTCAGATGGATGGAAAAATGAAGATGATGAATAGTAGATAAGGGAAATAAAGAACACCGTGAAATGTCGATTTTGTTCTTAATACAATAATATCATTCAAAAGTTTGTATGAATCATGATCATTAATTGATTCAATTAATCTGATTGTGTATATTATTTTACACTTTACTAAGATAGGATATGAGTTTTATTAATATATGTGTAAAAAATTTACATGTTGCGCTTATTGATTATGCATTTTGAAAAAGATTAAAAATGAAATAACGTGATCAAAGTGTTTTTCTTATTCGTGGATCACATTCCTATTTCTATTAAGCTTTTATAAATTTTGTATACTCATACAAAATTAGGGTCTTCTCTTAATTCACAATTATATAAACTCATAAAGTATATCTTAAAAAACAATTAAATAACTTGCTTATTTTAAACTCAATAGAATACATGAAATTAAATTACTTAATTTAAACATAATAAAAATGTTAATGATGTATTAGTAACAGCCTGATAGGTCAATCAGAAAGCGGAAAAAATTAATGTGATGCTTTTCTTTGGACAATCCGCCGTTGTTATAGTGTGTATATATATATAGGATAAGAATATAAGATTAAGATAAGAAAAATAATGTGTTTCGAGTAGTGTATATTACTTGTCTTGTTTCACAAGGAAAGACTTAGTAAATTATCTTTGAATGTTTATTTATATAAAAGACTGTAAATTATCACAGAATTTGAATTTATATTTATATGAGAATCGAAGATGTATTTTCTTAAAATAATATCAGGAATTATTTTAAATAGTTTCTTAAACTAATGACTACTAAATATTCAAGAATGCTGGTCTTGTACGTTGTTTGGATTTGCATCTCATTTGTTATTGTTGTAATTGTGGCAATGGTAATATAGAAGTTAATTAACTTTGAATTGGGCAAATGATGTTGAATGTGCTTGGCTTCTTCATTGCTCCACAAATTATAAAAATACAAAATAAACTACATCTTGTATTGGGTACACTCTAAATTGCAGCTGTTTTCCCAGATTTTTCATGAAACTTCCTCTACAAACCTCGATCAAGGATGAAGTTGAACATGTGAAGATTTAGAAAAGAAAACTACAATCAACTACACAGACTTAATCAATCAATGGAAAAATTTCTCTACAAAATCCATACTGCAAGACTAAATATAAAAAATAGAACCAAGATCTGAAACAATCGACATGATTAGTCTCAAAATCGCAACTTCCAAATCCTAACACTGAATTCTGTTGCCGCTTCCTCCACAACATTGAGGAAATTTTTGTAGTCATTCAGCTTACACATCTCTGAAAAAGTCTCCACAAACGACATCACTTCAAGAAATATATATGTGCATCATACATGAGCATGTGAAGGACAATGTAAGCGAATGAGCTAGCAATAACACATTCAAGAATTTATTAGATATACTGCACACATAAGTTTTATTTGAAACATACATTAAAACTACATGTATTTAGAAAAGTTTAACTTGCCTGTAAAGTAGAAACACGTGATCTGGGTATAATGCGTCATTTTCATTATCCATCATTTTCCTGGCGTGTTTACAGAAGCCTGAAAATACCAACATTGCAGCCAAATCATCGATCTATGCAATTCTCAACACTAACAAATATTTCAACACAATACATTCAAACAAAGCAAAAGTGAGAGTTCAGACAGTCCAAATCCAAAAAATAAAAGAATTCACATTGTTGCATTCATCATAATCTGAAGCAACTCAGGGTTCTCACAATACATCCAGACAAAAATTTAACAAAGCTTCAAGTCTCAAGAAGAAGGAAAAAAAACTAAATTGAATATCAGTATGTAGATGTATCAAATGTGAGTAGTGCAACACCAGTAATGTTTAAACAAAAGGCTACTCTAACAACTTATTTCAAATTCGGATCCCACAAAGCACTTCTTCACTAACATTTCAGTGAATCAAACTAAATTCAATTGATTCTCATCACAAAAGCAATAAACTATATCTATATGTTCCAATTTAGACAAATAAGTTCAGAAATAGGTACTCACAACAACAATATAAGTTCAAAGAACGACCAATATCTTAAACAAATACAAACACCAAATCAATAGCTTGTGATGCATCAAATACATCGATAGTATACAAATATATTCACACAGAATTCAGAAAATGTTGCATCAAGATAGTTTTTGAAAAGTGGAAATCGTTTAATATATACAATAGAAAATAGGAACTCTTGTATTCATGTCTGTTGTAAAGATTATACCTCTAACTGACATCTGCCTCTTTGTTTTGTCTCTTTGAAGGCATTACTTGAAGTTGCTCCACAACAGATACTGCCAACACAACAGTTCACATCATATTAGATAGTGTGAACTTTTGAAAAAGCTCCATTCCTAATGTTCCATGTCGATAAAGACACATCAAATAGGACATGCGGATGGAAAAAAAATCTGAAACAAAAAACTGTACTTTAAGCAGTATAATGATATCACCTGATAAAATAGAAGTTGGCTTAAACCTTTAAATTAGGAAATTGCTCATAGAATTCTTGATTAAAAATGGATCAAGCTTGCTAGAAAGAATGCACAAATAGTAGCATCTAAAATTCAGACTACGTCAAGTCAAAAAGATGAAACATATCAAGTGTAAACACATCCTTTGAGGTCCAATGCAAGGATTACATATACTTAAAAAATCCAGCCCGTCACTTTATAAGTATGACGTGTATCAAAAAATCTCTCAGCTAAAAGTGTTATATTTTACAAATTAAGTATGCTTATGAGCTTCAAAGAAGTGTTCTATTACACAATAATAAGCCTCACAATTAATGACATCCCATAATAACACAATCAGTGGTAATAATTCAAGAAAGAGCACAGATATATCTTAAGAAAGAAGTCGAATTAGTGCAACAACTTATAGACGAATATAAGAAAATCATTCAGTAAAGGAAGGGGTAATTAAAAAGAAGCAAATAAGTTGGTCTTAAATCCAAGCAAATAAGTTGGTCTTAGTGACAAGGAGGTTTCCCAACTGTTTCTATTGGCCTCATCCTAACCATTACAAGGAGGTTTCCCAACTGTTTTGGCTTGCAGCCACACATGTGCCTTTCGTAACCAAGGGTCAATATAATTTTGTGCTGACTCATCCTTCTCTGCGTCTGGCACACAAGGTATTGGCTTCTACTTTTCTAGGTTCGGGAGAGATCAACAAAGTATCCACCCATGACTTTCAGTATCTTTGGTGCTTGACGACTAACAGTGTTGTGATTCCGGATTGGGTCTCGTTTTGGGTTGCCATATGTGAGGATACTAGGCAGAAGTCGTCTGGAAAGATTTCCTTTGGTGGGATGATCACCCTAGTTGTCAGTTTTGTGGTGGATTTACCTGATAGCATTTTTTGGCCACGTTCTTTTACATATGATATTCCCAATCTGATTACAGCCAAGTGCTTGAGGAAGTGGCCAAGAAATGGAGATGTTCATGACATTACTTACCTTTGGGTTTCTTTGCCTGATAGCTCTCTCTTTCTGCATTTGCCTCGGGATGAATTACCATTTGGTCCCCATGCTGAAAATTGGTATATGGATGGGGATGATTATGATGTTCCTCCAGTGCCAGGGCATGCCCATGCAGATGCAGCTCCAACAGCTGGCTTTGAGGCTGGTTCTTCTAGTGGTCCACAACAGGTTGATGGCTCCTGGCAAGAGTCTATGTTAGCTGAGTTGCAGCGTTTATCAGTTCACAGTCAGGAGTTCTCGGCTCAGCAGAGGAACAGGCTTGTATGGTTGTTAGACAGTAGCGTCTAGAGGAGATTCAGGCTGAGACGAGGAGACAATTGGAGGCCATGCAGCAACAGCAATTACAGTTTCAGCAGCAGCAGTTAGCGTTTCAGGCTCAGCACCTGGAATTCTTTGGACGCTAGCCATACCCCCCTCCACCACCTCAGTGAGTTTTATCCTTCTTCCCCTTACATTTTTGAGTCCTTAGCTATATCATTGGGACAATGCATAATTCAAGTATGGGGGAGAGATATTACTTGTAGGGTTGTTAGATTGCTGTTTGTTTTTGCTTTTGCTTGTTTGAGTGTGTTTTAGGAGTTTGTCAGATCAGATTGCAGTTGTAATTTTCGGATTGTTACTATATTAAAAAAAATTGAAAAAATTGAAAAATGAAAAGAAGGCAGAACAAAATCCTGGGATAGAAAGATCTATGCAAGAAGCGGGTAACCTGGACCAGTACTAGGGTGGGGTAAAAAGAGGTTTCGAGTGATGTGAGATTTGGTGAGCCTGAAACAATTATTGAGTGGTTAGGATGAAAACCCGAGAGGGAGCCTAAGCAAGATGAGTTGAAAAAAAAAATAGAGTGATTTAGGACTTGTGCTTATATGGCGTTGGAAGACATAAGAAGAGGTGATATAAGGAGGATTTCGGGTAGGACCACTTGGGAGTTATTAGAAGTAGAGGCTATGTGTTTATTGTCATATCACTTGTTGTTTTGGAGTTATAAGATGTTGCTATAGTTGTTGTTTTGAGGATTTGGATGATGTTGAGGTTGTTAAGTTGTAATCACTAGACGAGTCCCTTTTGCTTCCTGAGACCTTTATGCATTACATTGAGGAGTAGGTTTACTTTAGCTTACTTAGAGACGAGCAAGGTCTAAGTATGGGGGAATTTGATAGACAGCATTTCATACACAATATCTAGTGGTTATTAGCTTAGTTTAGGATCGTTTAGAAGCTATTTCATATGTAATTATGTGATCCGGAGCTGAAGAGAAGAAGCAGTGAATGATGAAGAAATATGAGGTTTGAAGACGTCTTTCGAAGGAACCAAGTTAGAAGACGAAAGAAGTGAAGAAGAAGCTGCATAAGTGATTTCCGCAGGCAAGTCGCGACCAGCCATATTTTCCACGCCCGCGGAAATGACCAGATGACAAGAGCCGCGCCATCGGCCAGCCAGCAGACGAGGATTTCAGAAATGCTTAAGTGTTGATGCCGCGGGTGAGCCGCGGGTTGACTCATTATCCGCGCCCGCGGATTTCTTTCTGAAGGCCGGATTTGTCTTTGAGTTTTCTTGTATTTCCTTATTTGTTTTCCGAATTATTTCTTTTATTTTGCTTTCCAGATTTATTATTTTAGTTTTAAAAGCCTAAAGACATCTAGTTTTAGGTTACGTTTTACTTTTCCTGAAGAACCCTAGTTTTCACCTCCATTTCTTCGAAAAACTAATTTCCATTTGTTTTGCCTGACGATTGAAGCCTTTGGCTGTTTGGTTGTGAGATTCTAAACTCTATTTCCCTTTCTATTAGATTGTATTGATTCTCATGCTTTTCATCTCATTGAGTCGTATTGATTTATCTAGCATGATCATCTAGGTTTATTGATATTGTTCATAGTGCTAGGATTTGGTAATTCCGGGTCGGAGTTCTTTATCTAGTAGCAAACACAAGTTTACATGAGAGGGTCGCAGTGTCTACTTGTGATTGAGAATTGATTGCATGCTTGTCTGACGGGTTGTCTGAATTGTAGGTATCCTGCTGTATGCCTTTGCTTAATGCTTCTATTGAACTGAGTCTTGAAGGTCTTCAGATTTGCTTAATAGGAAGTTATATCAATGCGGGTTGCGCTGATATCTATGTCTGAACAGGAATAGGAACAACGATAGATTGCATGAATTAGAGATATCTATGATCAACCATGCATGTCATTGTGTGGATATTTGTTAGGTGAAAAGCGCCCAAATATATTACCACAACTCCTGCTACTTGTTACTCTTATTTTCATTAGCCTTAGAACAACAACTCCCTCCCTTGGTTCGTTCGTTGGTAGTCATTGCATGCTTAAGAATAGATTACTTGATTCTCTTGGGATTCGACCCTTGCTTTCCTGCTATACTAAGTTGGTTAGTTAGGTTTACTTTGATAGGCAAACAACGATTTTAGCCCTGTCAAATTTGGCGCCGTTGCCGGGGAATCAGATTTTCTATTTTTTGTGTGTGTTTAATTGCTACCAACTTTAGTGTGGACCTGTTGCATGGTCCACACCCGTTCTACTAACTCACTTCTTGTTTCCTTTGACTCAGAAATTGAAAGAACTCTCCGTCGAAACCGAAGAGAAACTCGTGAGATGGCTGTCGCACCATAGACCATGAGGCAGTTGACTGCCCCAAATCTGGCAGCACAACCACTAGCAATAACCTTCCCTGACTTGGGAGAAGGTGTGAATTTTGAACTGAAGGCTGGATTGATCCACGAATTGCCACATTTCCATGGTTTGGTAGGAGAAGATCCTAATAAGCATTTGGCTCGGTTTCACGCTGTTTGTTCGAGTATGAAGCCCAAAGGTATTTCTGATGATCAGATCATGCTGAGAGCATTTGGGTTCTCATTGAAAGATAGAGAAAATGATTGGTTGTATTATCTAGCTCCGGGAAGTATCACTACATGGGATGAAATGAAAAAGATGTTTATGGAAAAGTACTTCCCGACTATTAAGCTCAACATTCTGAAAAGGGATATCGCCACCATCGAACAACATGCCAATGAGACCTTCAATGAGTACTATGAGAGGTTCAAGATGTTATGTTCGAGTTGTCCATTTCATGGATACAAAGATGAAACACGCATCCTCTATATTTTCAATGCTTGTCTGACGGGTTGTCTGAATTGTATGTATCCTGCTGTATTCCTTTGCTTAATGCTTCTATTGAATTGAGTCTTGAAGGTCTTCAAATTTGCTTAATAGGAAGTTATATCAGTGCGGGTTGCGCTGATATCTATGTCTGAACAGGAATAGGAACAACGATAGATTGCATGAATTAGAGATATCTATGATCAACCTTGCATGTCATTGTGTGGATATTTGTTAGGTGAAACGCTTTCCCAAATATATTACCACAACTCTTGCTACTTGTTACTCTTATTTTCATTAGCCTTAGAACAACAACTCCCCCCCTTGGTTCATTCGTTGGTAGTCATTGCATGCTTAAGAATAGATTACTTGATTCTCTTGGGATTCGACCCTTGCTTTCCTGTTATACTAAGTTGGTTAGTTAGGTTTACTTTGATAGGCAAACAACGATTTTAGCCATGTCAAAATACAACTGGAAGTTGGAACAATAAAATCGTGCATATACACCTAGAACTTGAAATGCGTAGCAAAGAAACATACCAAAGCTTGATCGACTTTGTTCTCTTCCGATCCATCGCATTTGATCGTGCATGCACCTCGAAAGAAGAGACAGTCGCTGACTCGCTGATGTTCAAGAGGAAGCTGAAGATAGATCTGAAATTCATGAACTGTAAAACAGATCTGAAATTTTGCGAACTGTAAAACATATTCCAGAAATTCACGAACTGTAAAACAGAACTGAAAACTGTAAAACAAATTCCAAAATTCACGAGTTGTAAAATAGATCTGAAATTCTGCGAACTGTAAAACAAATTCCAGAAATTCACGAACTATAAAACAGATCTGGAAAATTGCAAACTGTAGAAAACACAAAATTCTGCAAACTGTAAATACAGAATCAGAATTCTATGAACTGTAAACACAATTTTTTGGTTCTGTAATACAACAACAATCTCAGAATTATCGAAATATAATTTTCGTTTTTACTCGAATCTGAACACAGATCCGAAACTGTACGCAATACATACAATTTTCTTCGGAATGCAACTTTCTGTTCCTTAAAAACTCAAACAGATTGTTAGCGACAGGATAAAATTGTACAGAATTAAGGTTGTAGGACCTGTAATCCGGGTTTATAACAATCTGTAAAGAAATAATTGAAGAACAGAATTAAGGAAGAATTATACCGAAGTGTTATCACGAATTTGATATGCAGAGGTGAGAAATAATCTATGTCCTTAATTCTGTAACGCCCCGTATATGTGACGGTTACCGGCGTTGAGAATCCCACGATACAACTGCGAGCTCTTCTGGTTTGCACAATCAAAAGCAGAAGCCAACGAACCAGTTTCTGTGTCGTACACTCAGAGAAGAAGGAGAAGCGAAGAGAGGAAGATTGTAGGTTTTCGGATATCTGAGAATGATACCCAAAACTCTCTTAAATAGTGTCTCTGAGTTTGTTAGAGGAGGAGATCTCGGAACTGACGACACCAACGAGGTGGAGTCAGTTGTGGAGCAGATCGTGGAGGTTGTTGCTGACTCAGTTGGGCGTCCCCAACGAGGCAATTCAAAATTCAATCTGGAAGCCCAACTTCCAGATCCAGCCCACTTCAGCAAAAAGAGAAGTTTAACTGCTGCCTGGGCCTACGGCCCATTCCACAAGGCCACGAGCCACGGACCACGGACCGGACGGATGGACGGACCACGCGAAGGGGTCCTCTCTCCATACCTCTCCCAAGGGCTTACCAAGGGTAGGGGGTTGGGGTTATATAAACCCTTCAACTTCCTCCCCAATTTTCGATGTGGGACAAAACACCACATAAATTCACCTCAAAAATGTCACTTACACTTAGACAAACAACCAACTTTGAGCCCTCATTTCTCATTCAAACGGAGCCCGATTTCGACGTGTGAGTACACTACGCCGTAGTGCTTGCGAAGACGAAGTCAACGCTCCCATAATCCGGCACAACCGGTGACCACAGCCCACCGGAAAGATGCCCGGAAGTCCAGTCGAAACTCAGTTTCAACAGTTTATACTAGTATTATATTACATGAGCTTCATCCCATATGAAAGAAAACTCAAATCAAGTCGGGTGTAGAGTGTGTTTGGTGATTTTTATAATCCGTTCGATAAGGGTAATTAAGCTAATAAAATAAGCCCTCGAAAGACTTTTCTTCATGCATCTTTGCATATCAATTGTAGGATATGTATATTACTATCAAGAACTGACACATAAAGTTGTCCAGTTTCTAGGCACAACGAAAAATAAAATAAAATTATCAACGCAATCACTTAAGGTGGAAACCAAGTTATCTTTGGATGAAAATCACCCTCTTTCGGCGATTAAGAATCAACTTGTATATTAAAGTTGAGAGTTTAGAGATGAACAAGACGTTGAGATGGTTGGTTTCACTTGCACGCACAAGACGTTCAACATCGCATATGCATTCATGGCTCAGGAGACAGTAATGCATTACAAGTTTGTGATAATGTGCGTTCATGAGTTGTGTCGAAATTTGGGAGTGATGTCGAAGGCTATAATGACCGACTGTGAGAAGGCTTTGTTGAGAGCAATCAAACTTGTGTTCAAAGACACTGATGTGAAGCAACTATTGTGTTGGGTGCACATTAAGCACAACATCCAGTCACACGCAGAAAAAGTGATTAAAAATACTAAAAGGGCGGAGAACTTTGTTACGCAATGTTGGGGGATATTTTGCTCGAGCACTGAAGAAATCTACGAAGAGAGGTTGAGAAAGCTGAGAGATTCATGGAAGAAGGGCATTGTTGGTTACGTTGAAAAATACTGGTTTACTCCGTACAAGAAGTTCATAGTTAGAGTGTGGACGGACTACACTCTTCACTTTCACACAAGGACTACAAACAGGTATCTTTGTTTGTTTAGTTGTTAATTTGGACCACCATATTATTTATGCTAATGATTAGAAATTGTGTTTATTTAGGGTCGAGGGGATGCATAAGGTGTTGAAATAAATTGTGGGTTCTAGTAGAGGAGGCTTCAACAGAGTGATCGTGAGGATCCACCATGCGGTCATAGTTCAGATGGACCTGATTAGGGCGACGATGAACCAAGCACTTACCACTCGGCAAATGGTCTTTGATGACCCAACCTTTCCTCCTGGCATTCGAATGTTGTTTTCAAGGATATTTTACCGAGTGTCAGATAGGTGTTTTCTGTTGTTGTTGGAAATGTACTAGCAAATATTGAAGGAGGAGTATTCAAATGTTTGTGATGATCATTGGGTTCGAGATTGTCTTGGGATGCCATGCGTACACGATCTTGCTAGGGCAATCATTTCAAACACACCTCTTGTTCCGGATGATTTTCATGACTTCTGGAAGGAACTGAGATGGGAAGATGATGCAATAAATTTGTCCTTACCCGACGACAATCGTTCAATGTCTATTCCGGAGATCAGAATGCGTGAAATGTGGGCGAAATGGGAAAGTGGAGATTTGAGGGATGGAACTCTATTCAGATTAAGTGAGTTGTACCTTGACTTGGAGCATCCGGAACAAAGTTCTTTGGTAGAGCCAACAAACTTGTTTAGGAAAGGAAAAGGAAGGCCGTCGGGATCAAAGAACAAGGAGAAGCAGCGAAATGGGAATTCTCCTCCGAGAGAAAAGAGGGAAAAGAGTTACCACGAGTACGTTAGAGAAGACTTAACAAATACTGAGAATGCGCAAAAAGTCGCAAAGGAGGAGGCAAATAGGCAAAGTAAACGATCAACTTGTCCTAAAAAGCAAGCAAGTCAAGTGTCGTTCGACTTCGGATCACAGTCCCAACCTGAACCATTGTTTTCAGAGACCATCGATTTAGAAGACGAAGACATGAATGCCGTGCCCCTAAGAGCTTGCTATCCAGATCGAAACGAAATAGAGGAAGAAGAAGATGAAGAAGAGATTGAAGAAGCCATAAGTTATATGGGGGTGAACTTGGGGGTGAAAAATATTGACTACTTTTGGCTTTCCTACACGACTTCTGTGAAAGATGTGCGTTCAGACGAACATTGTGGGTATCGGTCAATGGCTCTACTTACGGGTATGCAACAGAGTCAATATCGTATGATCCGTGCTGCGCTGGCAGCGGAGCTTCTTGGAAACAAAGAGACATGGGAGCCCATACGACGTGGACTACGGGTAGGAACATGGGATGATCTTATTGCTCAAGTTAACTACATGAGAAGTCCTTGTGAGAGACCATTTTGGATGGACATGCCATTTATGGGTTTGGTGTTTGCCACAGTGTATAATGTTGGTTTAGTGCAACTATCCTGGGATGCGCCGTGTTTATGCTTGCCAATAAGGCAGTCTACAGTGAGCCCTGGTCCTCCACAGAAGATTTTTGGGATAGCTCTTGTCGGATGCAGTAATCACTGGATACCGGTAATAATCTGTGGTAATCTAAACAAACGTCATGAAACGTCGAAATCATTTATACTTATTGATTAATTTTCTTTGTATATCTAGGTTTGGCTCCGTGACGGGGCACCATTGCCACGTTGTTCCGGTTCGTGGAGAAGATTTGCAGATGACAACATCAAGTGGTGGAAAGGGATATATGCTGGCCAAGTGGACTTGTTTCGACAATACCGCTTTACTGCTGGAAAGCGTATGGACTACATGACTTGATTTGTAATAGTTTAGTAGCCTTGATCTTTAGACTTCAATTGGAATTGATTTATAATATGTAATGACTTGTCTTGTTTGCTTTAAATAGTGTTTTCAATAGAGTTAGATGAGGTAGGTGAAACAGTGAAGTGAAATCAGTGAATCCATAAACTACAACACACTCATCATAAATTAAAAAGACAACAGACTCATTAAGGAAAGACAACAGACTCATTCTTGAAATTTAAACTAAACACAGACTTAACAGAGATTCACTTATTTGATACCAAGATCCCTAATCGGAGTCACTATCATAAAAACTAGGAACAAGGTCATTGGGAAACCTCTGTTGTATCCAGTGTTTGGCTACTTCAATACTCTTAGCCTGGTGAAAATATACCAGCTTCAACTGTTGGTCAGCTATTTCCTTCAACAGTTTTGCAATGACTCGAAGATGATGACTGTCGTATTCTGGCTCAAGATACACGATCATGTAGTTACACTGACATGTGGTATACCTTCGTCCATACGTATGGGGATTGTTCTTGAGCACCTTCTACTCGGACACTGGATCTCACTGCCTTCTGCTGGAACTAGGGAGGATGAAGATGATGACATGGTTGTTTGAATCTGTAATACAATTAAGAAAGCATGTTAGAAATCATATTATACTAATGAAATACGAGGTCAGTTGAGTCAAACGATAACAATTAAGTGTTAAACTAATGTTATATGATGAAATAAACACATTATATGAAGTTCATTTTAGTAACGAAGTGGTATCACATATATATGAGTATAACTATACAACTTATATACTTGAGAGTAGTAGCATACAGGTGAAAGTCTTCGTTTACATACTTCTAAGTGTTAAAGTTGTTAATTTCTTATAAAAACGATAGCGTTTGATTGGTAATGCTCAAATATTAATGTTACATTTCTTGACTTTTACGTTTTAAGTGCTTATTAAGCCGTTTTATGTCATTTTTTGACGTTTTTTGTGTTTGGGCCTCATTCAAAATTCATTAGGCCTTATTAGGCCCGTTGACGTTTTCGATAATAATTTTTCGATTCCGAAAAATTAAAATAACTATTCGCCCTATTTGCTGTCATGTTACAATTTCAAAATTTCGATTTTCATCGTTTCAAGGCGTTAAAACGATATGGGCCCAAACTATACACATATGACATCCATTATCCATTACCCACTATCCATTATCCATTATCCACTATCCACTATCCTTGAACCATTTTTATCAATATTTGACGTACTTGGTCGTTTTTCGCCTTTTTCAAAAAACTCAAATTTTGCTAAGATTTGCTTAATTTGGCCATATTATGCCATCATTTTGGCCACATTTTTACACATTTTTACAACTTGTTTGGAATTCCTTGCAATTTCGATTTGGCTTGTTTTATATCGTTTTGAGTCAATTTTTTTCGTTTCTTAGTCGTTTCGAGACGTTTTGAACCATTTTTATCAATATTTGACGTACTTGATCGTTTTTCCCCTTTTTCAAAAAACTCAAGTTTTGCTAAGATTTGCTTAATTTGGCCATATTATGCCATCATTTTGGCCACATTTTTACACTTTTTTACAACTTGTTCGGAATTCCTTGCAATTTCGATTTGGCTTGTTTTATATCGTTTTGAGTCGATTTTTTTCGTTTCTTAGTCGTTTCGAGACGTTTTGAACCATTTTTATCAATATTTGATGTACTTGGTCATTTTTCGCCTTTTTCAAAAAACACAAGTTCTGCTATCAATATTTGACATCACTCCAAGTCACGACCCTCATTCCCACTACCTTACCCACTACCTTGGCCTTCCTCGTGGATTGAATGCCGAAAAAGCTGAGATTGACGAACCGGAGCTGGAGCCATCGGTGGAGCCCCGTCAATCAAAACTCCAAGGAGACGCCTCATGAACTCATCGATATCTGCAGGCCTCCTCTCTGGTGGTGTCTCCAAGAAAGCTCGAATCTCACAAATCACTAGCTGGGTCCGCCATATTAACAACATATCAAAACATTACAATCAAATATACTAATTGAATGAATATGACTAATAAAATTTATAATCGTATCGCAAAACTGTCAACCGAAGGTGGAATACGCAGCGGACCAACTGGACGATCGAGTCTACGTGATCTGGGATCCATCAGAGGATGAGAAACTCGATCATACCAATTGAGATAATCATCTGTGACTGCCCAATAGTACGTCACTCGTGGCTCCCGAATCTGTATCAAAGGCCTGGGGTCCTGATCCCACACACCAAGCAGATCCTTCTCAAAGTGAACTGAATAATGCATCAGCCTGTTGTTACGTGTCACCTGGATGGGCTCTGGGGGAGGATCTGGGATACCCTGCACATGTCCAAACTGTCGCAGCAGGCGACCTGGCTGATAGAGCTCCTCGATGTCCAGACAACGGAGAATGCCCTCAAACAAAGACGGGGCGTACTGCGGAAGTCTGAAATCCACATTTGAAAAGGGAAACCAGTTAACCTGCAACAAAACATTACAAAACAGTTAGTATAGTTTACATTCACACAATATAACGAAAGCATACATTCTTAAAATCTGACCTCCTCATAACGAACACGGTCAAGCATGCCACGAATGGCAACCAAACGATCCGTGCTCTTCCCCTGTGGCACCTCTCTACACTCCCTCATAGCAGCTGCGGCGTGGTCCATAGAAAGTGGATCTGTCATAAAATGTCCACGAAAATGTGGAAAATATGCCCAGATCCACGACTGCAAAAAATGGATAATTAGAACTCGACTTCCTAAACATAGCCAATCGTATAGTTGTTTGCGTACTAACCCGCAAAAGAATGCCAGAACTCCCCATCCCCATAGCCAATCGCCTCGACGCCTGTCCAAGGTTGCGATACAGATGAGCTAACACTCCAGCTCCCCAAGCATATCGGCCAGTGCTGTCGTGGTCGGCCAAAAGAACTAACCACCAGTGCTTGACTGCTGTAGTCGACTTGTCCACTAGAACTGTAGTGCCGAGAAGCAACAGTAAGTACATAGACGCAATGAGGCTCTCATCTCTCTGTCCATCCTCCATCCGCATCATATCCTTCAATCTCTGCTGAAGATAACCCAAAGGAATGCCTCCATCCCTATACCAAGTCTTCACCAGTGCCTCCTCTACGTGAAGCATCTCAGCAACAAAAGTGAAGATCTCCTCCCTGCTCAAAACTGAGCTACAACTCCTGCCATGTATAGGCAGCGACAGGATCTCAACCACATCGTGAAGTGTAGGACCAATCTCTCCAAATGGCAAATGAAATGTGTTGGTTTCTGGGTGCCATCTCTCGACGAAAGCAGAAACCAACACATGATCGACAGGACCGGACCCGATATAGCGTAGATCAGTCAATCCAGATCGCTCTGCAAGCTGAAACCACGAATCTGGACCAGGTCTCCTAAACGCCTCTAGTGGAGTGCAGTAGGCGGTGTGGAAGTGAACCTTGATGACCTTCCGTGTCTGAAAAAAAAGTAAAAAAATAACACAGTTACTTCTACAGAATGCCAAAATATTTCACATATGAACATTATAGTTCAAATACATACCAAATCAAGAGGAGCCTCGCCTTCTGGAAGATCAGCAGGCTGTGGAAGATCAGCATGATCTGCAGCACGTCCACGTCCACGTCCACGTCCTCGTCCTCCGTGTGGAGCGCGTCCACCTCGTGTTGGAGGATCAGCAGCGTCTGCATCAGCAACATCATCAACAGCCTGAGCTCCTCGGCCTCCTCGTTGTCTCTGTATAAATGGAGGTAGAGGATGGGGGCCAGCTGGAATCACAGGTGCTGGAGGATCAACAACTGTAAGCTCATAAATAGCCCTGGCGATGTGCGTCTCATAACTCTTCAGCAACTCATTTGTAAAAGGACCTCCGGGCATCCAAGGTACAGCAGGAGGTGGTACAGGATCTGCATCGGGAGGTGGTACAGTCGGGGGAGGTGGTACATCTGGCGTAGGAGACGAAGGACCTAAATCTGTAGGAGCTAGCGATGAAGGCCCCATACCAGCATGATCCTCTGAAATAATAGGAGGGTCGTCTCTCCTAAGCTGATCTGTCGGTATCTCGGGATGAGATACAATATAATCTGTACCTAAACCCTCACCGTCTCCCAGCATATCATCATCCAAATCAACAGCTGTATCATCGACGTCCATATCCTCCTCCTCACTCTCACTGTAACCCTCATCATCAGCAGACGAATCAACATCTAGACCACAATCCCTAAATGCCCCAGTATCTGTAAGTGCCCCAGTAACATCAGTGGGTGTCGAACTAGAAGCATTCAGCTGGTCTCGAGCAGTAGCAAAACTCTGACGTATGGACGCTGTAATCTTCGTGCTCCTAACACGCTCTGCAGCAACAGGAGCCCCCGGAACAAAACCACTAGAAGCCATCGTATCTCGCACCCCCTAATGTTGTTGTTATAGCGTAACGTTATTTTCATAGCGTTACAAAAATAACGTCAAATTCAAAAACGTCTTTTCCATGACGTCGTAACGTTACAAACACTTGTTGTAACGTCAATCCTAATCAAAATCATCTCTAATTTCTAAACATTTTGTTCATAACGTTACGAAATTAACGTTATAATTCGCCTAATTTCAATACTTTATATACTAATAATTCATAACGTTACAAAATAAGAGAAGAACAATGTCATATTTCATAAAATAATTAATTCATTAATTTTACAATATAGAATGTCATATTTCATAACTATATGAAATTATTATATTTCATAACGTTATAAAATTTCATTAATTTCATAACGTTACGAATAAATTAATTAATTTCATAATGTTACCAAATAATATAATTTTATAACGTTACGCAATAAATTACTTAATTTCATAACGTTACGCAATAAATTACTTAATTTCATAACGTTATCATATAAATTAATTTCATAATGTTATAAAATAAATTAAATAAATTCATAACGTTACGAATTTTTTTTTAAAATTTCATAACGTTATCAAATATTATTAAATTCATAACGTTATGAAATTAAATAACTAATTTAATAACGTTATAAATTTAATAAATTAATTAAATTAAATAAATTGATAACGTTACGAAATTTATTTAAAAATTTCATAACGTTATCAAATATTATTAAATTCATAATGTTATGAAATTAAATAACTAATTTCATAACGTTATAAATTTAATAAATTAAATAAATTGATAACGTTACGAAATTTATTTAAAAATTTCATAACGTTATCAAATATTATTAAATTTATAAAGTTATGAAATTGAATAACTAATTTCATAACGTTACGAAATAAAATAATTAAACTATTTAAAAACATTAAAAACGTTATAGAATATTTAATAAAAATACATACTTGATGTAGATCTACGGGAGTCGAAAAAGCTTCCGGTTGCGCCTCGATTTGTGGATTCAACCTTCTATTTGCTCGAGTAGCGTACCCGGGACCGACGTTTTGGACGGGTCGCTTTCGGTTTCTTCGCCTCGGAGCGGGTTGGGGTGCGGGTATCGGGGCGGGTTGGGCTGCTAGTTTCGGGTCGGGTCGGGCTACGGGTATCGGGTCGGGTCGGGCTATGGGTATGGGATCGGGTCGGGCTCGGGATTTTGGCCGGTTCCGGGCACCACCACTGTAAATCAGTGGCACCTCGGCTTCCTCCTCGTCTTCATCCTCCACAGCCAGCCACGGAGTCGCCGCAGGAACGGCCGTCGTCGCCGCAGGAAGAGCTGTCGTCGGCGGGATGCTTGGACCCTCGTCTCCGGCCGGATTTTTGGGCCCAGAAGACGCGGCTTGCTCGGGGGAGATCGAATCCATCATCAATTTCTGGATTTGATGGCTTAATCGACGGGAAAATGGACGGAGGAAGAAGGACGTCGGCGGAGGGAAAAGTTTGGAAGAAGGACGGAGGAAGAAAGGTCGGGGAGGGAAAAGTTACAAATAACCTAAATTGGTGCGGTAAGTGTTACCGCACCGATTTATTATTTTTTAAATAGTTAAACCTGGTGCGGTAACGGTTACCGCACCATATTTTATATTTTTTTTATATATTAAACCTATGCGGTAATTGTTACCGCACAGGATATTAGTATTTTAATACTTTTTAAAAAAAAATTATTAATTAAAAAAATAACAAATCTTGTGCGGTAAGAGTTACCGCACAGGTGTTTAAGTAAATCAAAATCTGATTTCTTTTTTGTTAATCTCGTATTAACATGGTGCGTTAAGTGTTAACGCATAGATCTGTGCGGTAATTCTTACCGCACCAGATTCATATACGTTTCAGAAAACATTCCAACAATGCCCCGGAGCCCTTTGGTGCGGTAATCCTTAACGCACAGAAGTGTATTGCAACTCTTACCGCACAGATTAGTCTGCATTTAGCCCAAAAAATGTGTGCATGTAGACCAAGCCTATTTTTATGTTAGGAAAATAGGCGTTTTTGAGTCAAATGTAACACTTAGGGTCCAATTATCGAACTCCGCCAAATTGGCAAATTAGAATGGACGGGAGAAATTTAGTGGCGTACGTGTTAATTTGTTGCCAACTAGCTGCCATTCTACAAAGATTTTTTAGTTTTATGAGTCGGGTTACTTTATCACTCTATGAACACTCACTATTAGCAACAATTGCAATATAACCACACAATATCATCGATTAGGTATGTGGAATATTTCAAGACAAATAAAAGTAGGTATGTGGAAAAATCATTCATTAACATCATTGAACCTCTCATTATGCTGTTCCAACCATCCCTTCTTCTCATTTATCAAATTAGCTTCATTGTATCATCTTTCAAATTTAAACTTTGTAAAGAAAGTTTCATATATTTTTTCCTTAAGAGGTTTTTATATTGAGAGAGAGGTTAAGCTTGAAATCCATTTTTAGTGAATTGATTTACAAAGAGTTGAGCACATGTATAGACAACTTTGGTGATGGAATGACGTATTGGATTGGAGGGTGGGGTTGGAAATTTCATACCTTATATTAGATGTTTTTTTTACTATCACTGTGATAAGCTGTCTAATTGTGTGTTGAGTAAAAGCTGCGGAAAGCTTCGACAAATATGGATCGATAAAGTAAATATGAACACACGAGAATTAACGAGGTTCGGCAAATTGCCTACGTCCTCGGGGTGATACACTCTTGACTATATGAAGGATAATATCCGACAACTTGTACAGACCACAAGCTTGTCGTAGAAGAGAATATATTCTCACAAAGAAATATAAACCTCTCTTTGTGTTTAATCTCCTCTCTTACAGATGAATAATCTCTCCTTTGTGTTTTGTGTTTAGAAGATGATTTGATAATTTCTCTTTTCTCTTCTTATATAGAAAAGCTCACTCGTCATTTACCAAACATTAAAATAGGAAGAACTTCCTATTTTCATGTTCTTTCATTCTTTCTCATTCACCAGTAAAGAATGGAAATAACCTTCCTATTTCTTCCCTTGAAAATAGCTTGCTCACAATTCTCCACCTCGTACACAATTTGAAATACCTCAAATTTTGGACGATAACGAGAACACTCTGTGGCATCCAAAACAGTTATTATCATCTGGGCTGCATCATTATACGCATGACTGCCTACGTACCCGTTGATCGGGATCAAGCCAATCGTAGTTCTACCTGTCCTCCATATAGTCTCCACCTCACTCAATACCGCCCCGAAGGGCCATGCCCTTTTTTGGGCAAACTAACATGAGCCAATCTTAAGCAAGTTCAAGCAATGCTGAAACTTGCTACTTGCCACAACTTTAGTCAACATGTCTGCCGGATTGTCTTTTGTATGTACCTTTAGTACAAAAATATCTCCATCCTCGATGACATCTCGTACAAAATGATATCTTACATCAATATGTTTTGTACGAGCATGATGAACTTGATTCTTAGCCAAATGAATGGCACTTTGACTATCACAATACAAGTTCACACAATCTTGTTGAATACCCAAATCATCTAGTAGACCCCTCAACCACAATGCCTCTTTTACTCCTTCAGCAATGGCCATATACTCAGCCTCTGTTGTGGACAAAGCAACTGTAGCTTGTAACATCGATCTCCAACTTACTGGAGCACCGCATACGTCAAAGACATATCCAGTAGTGGATCGTCGTCTATCTAGATCTCCAGCATAATCAGAATCAACAAAACCATTCAGCTGACATGTATCTCCACCAAAGTACAAACCTGTGTCAATAGTACCTTTTAAGTACCTTAAAACCCATTTCACAGCTTCCCAATGTGCCTTCCCCGGATTTGCCATGAATCTACTGACAACACTAACCGCTTGTGAAATGTCTGGACGTGTACACACCATGGCGTACATTAAGCTGCCAACTGCACTAGCATAAGGTACATTTTCCATGTGTGCCTTATCTTCCTTTGTACTTGGACACTGTCTACCAGAGAGGACAAAATGTGGTGCCAATGGGGTCACCACTGATTTTGCACCTTTCATTCCAAACCGATCAATAACCTTCTCAAGGTAACCTTTCTGACTCAAGAATAACTGACAAGTTTTCCTCTCTCTTCTGATCTCCATACCAAGTATCTTTTTAGCAGCACCCATGTCCTTCATATCAAACTCTTTACCAAGTTTGACCTTCAACTTATTTATCTCCACCATGCTTCTTGAAGCAATAAGCATGTCATCCACATACAATAAGAGATAAATGAAATCACCTCCATGAAGCTTTTGAATATAAACGCAACAATCATAATCACTTCTGGAGAAATTATGCTTCAACATGAAAGAATCAAATCGCTTGTACCACTGTCTAGGCGACTGTTTCAATCCATATAAGGATTTCCTCAAGTGACATACCTGACTCTCCTTTCCCTCTACTTTGTATCCTTCTGGTTGATACATGTAGATTTCCTCATCTAAATCTCCGTGCAAGAAGGCTGTTTTGACATCGAGTTGTTCCAACTCAAGATCACCATGAGAAACAATGCTCAAAAGCACCCGAATAGAAGTATGCTTTACGACCGGAGAAAATATCTCATTGTAGTCTACACCTTCTTTCTGTGCAAAACCCTTTGCCACTAATCTTGCCTTATATCTTGTACCACCGAGCTCAGATGAATCTTCTTTTCTTTTATACACCCACTTACAACCAATAGCAGTCTTTCCCTCAGGCAACGGGACTACCTCCCATGTCTTGTTCTTATGGAGAGATTCCATCTCTTCCTCCATAGCAAACAACCATCTCTCCCTATCAACATCTTTGATAGCTTGTTTGAAGGTGACCGGCTCATCATCCTCCACCGAGAGAGCATATTCTAACAAGTTTACCTGCCCATAGTGTTTCAGAGGCTCATCGAACCCATACCTCTGAACTGGTTTATAAACCCGCCTTGACCTAGTGGAAGCCAAGGTCTCCTGCTGCTGTTGTTGTAGCACTTGTGCATTTTCCTGCTGAACCTCCTCATTCTCAAGCTCATCATTTTCTTGACTATATGTGTCATCATGAGATTCCTCTTGACCATGAATAGAATCTGGTTGGTCTTCAGATTCCTCTATCTCAACTACTTGAGATTTTGATGTTACAACATCACCACCTTTGGATACATCCGCTTTTGGTAAAGCAACCATGGAATTCTCATCAAAAGTAACATCTCTGCTGATTACAAACTTAGAATCTTGTAAAGACCAAAGTCGATAGCCCTTGACTCCTCTTGCATATCCCAAGAAAATTGCCTTCTTGGCCCTATTATCAAGCTTGTTATCTTTGACATGATAATAAGCAATACAGCCAAACACTCTAAGTCTTCCGTAATCTGCATGTTCTCCTGACCACGCCTTAAAAGGAGTGTCTCCATCCAATGTCGAATGTGGAGATCGGTTCACAATATAAGCAGCCGTGGCAACCGACTCATCCCACCATTCACGACCTAACCCAGAATTGGAGCGCATACATCTAGCCTTCTCAAGTAGTGTACGGTTCAGCCTTTCTACGACTCCATTCTGTTGTGGTGTGTCTCTAACCGTCCAATGTCGAACAATGCCTTCTTCATCACAAAACTTCTTGAAAGCCCCATCTGTGTACTCCGTGCCATTATCGGACCTCAAAGTTTTCAGCTTTCTATCTGTTCTGTTCTCGACCATTGCTTTCCATTGCTTGAATGTCTCGAATACCTCATTCTTATGCTTAAGAAAATAAACCCAAGCATATCTTGAGTAATCATCTACAAACGAGACAAAGTACCTGGAACCACCTTTAGAAGCAACTTTCGCCGGACCCCAAACATCTGTATGCACATAGTCTAATATCCCTCTGCTTGTATGGGTGCTCGCTGAAAATGAAACCCTATGTGCTTTTCCATACACACAATGCTCACAGAATTCCATGCAAGGCTTCTTCATATACTTCAACAAACCCTTCTTACCAAGCAAATTTAGACCCTTCTCCGACATATGTCCAAGACGCATATGCCAAAGCCTAGTATACTCTGTTGGGTTTCTCTTGCTTCCACCTGTTCCAACCGCTACATCGCCTGTAGCAATACTGCCAACAAGATGGTACAAATTTCTTTGGCGAATCCCCTTCATCACCAATAAAGAACCACTAACAACTTTAAGAATTCTGTTCTCGCCAATTAGCTTGCAACCTTTTGATTCTAAGACACCAAGAGAAATAAGATTCTTTCTCAAATCAGGGACATGCCTTACATCCGTCAGTGTTCTGACAATTCCATCATGCATCTTGATTCTGATTGTACCGATACCCACCGTCTCACAACCATGGTCGTTGCCCATCAAAACGGTTCCACCATCTATGGCCTTATAGGAAGTGAACCACTTCCTGTTTGGGCACATATGATAAGAGCATCCCGTATCCAGAATCCAATTGCTTGAATATTCGGACGTAATGGAATAACATTCTCCGCCCCACTCACCTGAAGCTATACTAGCTTCTTGCTTCACATCTTGATCTCCCTTATTTTTGTTGTTTTTGTCCTTCCATTGTACCCTCTTATTGCGGCAATCCTTCTTCCAATGCCCAAGCTCACCACATTTGTAACAACGAGTTTCCGCTAGAGATCTAGATTTGGATCTTGACTTTCCCCTCTTGCTATTTCCTCTATCATTACCTCGTCCTCTTGCAAACAAACCTTGTGCTTGTTCATTGCTCCCACTTGTCATATTACTAGTTGCCACCTTTCGCAGATCATCCGCTAGAAGCGCAGTTCTAGTTTCATCCATGGTCAATGTGTCACCCACAAGCATCAATGTTTGAACAAGATTCTCATATGATTTTGGCAAAGAAAGCAAAAGCATAAGAGCTTGATCTTCATCTTCAACCTTCACATCTATATCCTTCAAATTTGAAATTATCCTATCAAATTTGTTGATGTGATCACGAAGTGAAATTCCTTCATCCATCTTGCAAGTATATAACTGTGACTTGATATAGATTTTGTTTGTTAGAGTCTTCGTCATGAAGTTTGCCTCTAACTTTGTCCACACACCTGACGCGGTTCCCTCGTCGTCCACCATGAATGCGACATCTCTTTCAAGACATAATATTATGGCAGCGCGTGCTTCCATATCAAGCTCTTCCCAGTCACTATCCTTCATATCTTCAGGTTTCTTATCCTTACCCAACAAAGCCTTGTGTAGCTTTTGAGATATCAGCAAATTTTTCATCTGCATCCTCCAATAGGAAAAATCATTTTTCCCATTGAACTTCTCAATCTCATATTTCCCAACTTTAGCGGTTCCACTACTTGAAGCCATTGATTCCAACAATCAAACTTTCACCGTCTTCGATCTTAACCTCGCTCTGATACCAATTGTTGAGTAAAAGTTGCGGAAAGCTTCGACAAATATGGATCGATAAAGTAAATATGAACACACGAGAATTAACGAGGTTCGGCAAATTGCCTACGTCCTCGGGGTGATACACTCTTGACTATATGAAGGATAATATCCGACAACTTGTACAGACCACAAGCTTGTCGTAGAAGAGAATATATTCTCACAAAGAAATATAAACCTCTCTTTGTGTTTAATCTCCTCTCTTACAGATGAATAATCTCTCCTTTGTGTTTTGTGTTTAGAAGATGATTTGATAATTTCTCTTTTCTCTTCTTATATAGAAAAGCTCACTCGTCATTTACCAAACATTAAAATAGGAAGAACTTCCTATTTTCATGTTCTTTCATTCTTTCTCATTCACCAGTAAAGAATGGAAATAACCTTCCTATTTCTTCCCTTGAAAATAGCTTGCTCACATTGTGATAAATTTTGGGCGAGGCTAATTGACTCGATCTGACTGATGGACGTGTGGAATGACTAACTGATTTTTCCGGCGTATCCCAGCACCACGCAGAGCTGGAAAACGCGCGGCGTTAAACGACGCACAAAGCTCATGATTTTATAATTCGTAAGGCTGAAAAAGAAATTCGAAAACGAGTTTATTCTCCCAAGTTTATAAATCGTAGAGTTTGAAACGAGTTTATTTCGGTTTATTTTCCCGAGTTTATAAATCGTAGGGTATTAATTTCAAAAAAGAAAAATACGTCCACAAATTTAGAATTCGTAAAGTTTGAAAACTTTTAAAAATCCGCGCGTTGCCCAACTCTGCGCGGAATTAAGCAACGCGCGGAATTAAGTACTGACACGAGTGTAAAAAGCCTTTTTGTAAATTTTACCATGCGGAGAAAGTTTGTGTAGTCAATGTTGTCCTTGAGTACACTACTTTATTATTAATCAACCTTACCTTGTGTACTTTATTATATCTCCATATGTTATATTCTTGAAGAGTTTGTAAATCCATTTACTTCTATTATGTTTCTTGCGCTTAGGAAGATAAATAAAATCCCAGGTGCAAGCTTTTTGTTCATGGTATTTTCCGCTCAAGAAAGGTGTTGTGGTTGGTCCAAATGAAATAAGAAAAATTAGAGATCATATGTTAAACCAATAGGTGAAAGATCAAAGAAAGGAACCTTATATGAGGAGTCTCAAATAGATTACAAGACACTACATGATACACTAAATCGCAAAAAATATCTTGTAGAAAAGTTGATTTTTGTGTCATTCTAATTCGTTTTCTAGATTAATCAACTAGTGAAGAACTAGAAGATGAGATGCTTTCAGAATGATCAACATTGTTTGGAACGACCTCAATATGAATATCCCATTAATCTCTCATAGCTTTTGGTAAGGTAGAACCATTCTCAAATGGTAACATAAAAGAAGTGGAGGGATTAGAAGGTCATTCTCATGTGACCTCTTCAAATTTGGTGATGGCTTCTCGATCTATTTCTCTTGCTCCCATCGTTGATGCAGTAACCAACCCGATCTACACTTCTTGTGTCTCTAAGGAGAAACTTGTAATGGTAATTTTTTGTGCCTAAGATCCGATTTTCCTTAAATATATCATTAGGGTTAACCTATAAAATAGGGCTAACGCCTGCTTTGTAATCATTCAGCCACCATACAAGTAATACTAAGTTCAAGCTTCAAGCCTAAATTCTTCTTTCGTCTTATATTGTTCTTGAGTGTTGAGATTATACCGTACTCTTTGATCTTTTCCCTACAATTGCTTAGTTATCATCTCGTTGATAATTTCGCTACAAACAATTGGCGCCCACCTTGGGACAAGATCAAAAAGGTATCGTCTCTCCATACGAAAAGAGCTTCTTTTTTGCAGGAAATCATGACGAGTCCGACCAACAGCCCGTGTGACGGTGAAAAGAGGACTGAAGAAGAAAACCACACGACGATTCCTCCCGTCCCAGTGGATGAAGACGCAGGGAAAGGTCTCGAGAATACTCCAAAGGACAACACCCCCATAGAAGAACGGGGAACGAACGGCGAGGTAACTGGTGTGGCCGCAGTTCGAGCACCTTTCAACACCCTTCAGAAAACATGGGTGGAGACCAAGAACGCCAGTGAGGAAAACACGATAGGACTCACCAAAGAGAACGAGCGACTTCGTTCCTTGATAACGGAGCTTAAAGCGTAAGCGGCGAAACCACACACCTATGTTCGTAGGCAAAGCGTTGTGCGACGCCTAGATATGGACGCCGTCGCTGAGGAGGAAGGAATCTACGAGTTCCAAGAACACCCAAGTATCATCCCGTCGAGAGAGACAATCCCAAGAAAGAAAACCGGAGAAGCCATAACGTCGAGTGCTGTTGCAACGCTCGTAGCTCAACAAGTCGGCGCCTTGAGGAATGAGATGATGCTAATGCCCGGAGCCCCAAAATCCATAATCCCTGAACACGAGATCGGATTTCAAGAGAGCCCTTTCGTCGCCGCTATCGCCGCCTAGAAGATAGCCAAGAAGTTCACCATCGCCGACCTCCCCGTCTATGACGGATCCGACGAGCCGGAAGAACATGTCCTACTTTACAAAGCCAAGCTCTCCACAAGTCCAATCGAGCCAGAACTAAAGGAGGCGATGATGTGCAAGTTCTTCAGCTCAACGTTGAAAGGTCCAGCCTTGACGTGGTTTATCCACTTACCCAAGGGAAGTATCTCCTCCTACGCCGAACTCTCCAACCCGTTCCGATTACAATTCGCCAGCAGTAAGTTGTTTGCAAAGCAACCTTCGGATCTCCATAACATGCGCATGAACATAGGCGAAACCATAAGAGCCTTCATGAAGCGTTTCAATGACGAGAAGATTACAATCCCAAATTGTAGCGAGGCTACTGCTGCCGACGCGTTCAGACGTGCACTTCCCCGAGATAGTGATCTGTACAAGGAATTGACGAAGACTCGCCCTGAATCATTCGTCTCAACAAGGGAAAGAGCCATGGAAGTCATACGCCTAGAAGAAAATCTCCTAAGGCACGCTGAAGAAAAGTCTCGATCTCCACGTAGACGAACCCCTCCGCGTAGAGATTCTCCTCAGCAGAAAGGTGGCGAGCGTTATGATAGAAGAAACAAGCCGTTCCAGAGAGAACCTCCCATGGTGCATAACGTGAGTGAGATCAACAACGTCTACGCGGTCGAAAGAGGTGTGTACATGAAGACCGACGCATTGCGAGTCATGAACGCGATGGAAAAGCTCCACGACGTGAAGTGGCCTAAAAAGCCGAATCCAGAAAAGAAGTCAGGATCGGGAAGAGGGTATTGCGAGTTCCACAACGACTCGGGACATCCGACAGATGATTGTTATACTCTGAGGAAAGAAGTGCTATGCCTTCTGAAAAGAGGCGACCTGTTAGATCTGCTTTCCAAAGAAGGAAGGGACGTGTTAGAAGGAGCAAGGAAAGGGAAACAATCTCCAACGCCACAACCTTCCTCGTCGAGTTGTTCAAGGACAATCAACACAATCTTTGGAGGCTCTCCCATAAGTGGCTATACCGCCTCCGCCGCCAAAAGAAGCGTCAAGGCATTACGCGGCGAAGGAAGTACTTTGCCTATCTACCACGTCAGGACTGTTAGGAAAGATTGTCCAATAACATTCGAAGAAACCAATGGAAGCGCAGATCATCACGACGAGTTAGTTATCTCCTTAACCATTAGTAATTGCAAGGTTAAAAGGATCCTCATCGATAATGGAAGCTCGGCCAACATCATCACCCTATCTGCAATCAAAGAACTCGAATTATCTAGCGACGACGTGATGAAAAAGCACATCCCTCTAGTAGGTTTCAGCGGGGAAGTCGCCGATATGCTGGGAGAGATCACCCTAACCACTCTGGCGGAAGGGGTCAATATGCAAACTAAATTCGTGGTGATGGAGGCAGAGTCGCCTTACAACATAATCTTGGGAAGGTCGTGGCTACACGATATGAGAGCTATACCCTCAACATACCATCAATCCCTGAAGTTTCCATCTCCACGGGGAATCCAAGAAATTAAGGGTGAACCGCAGATAGCAAGGGAGTGCTATAGCATTGGAATGAAGAGTACAACCAACGCGTCCCTTGAGAAAAAGAGTAAGGCGTAGCAATTAAAAGACCATGGAGAACAAGTAAGATACGCTCAACGAAGGCTCTACGAGGTAAAAGAAGAAATTGGCCGAGTAGGCGACGAGACATATATCCTAGAAATCAAGTCCTACGCCGTCCGAAAAGTCGAGAAGAGGAAAGCATCTTCATGGTCCGAATCATCGAGTAACAAGGGATTGAAACGCCCAAAAACGCAAAAAAGAGATGGAAAGCATAAGAAAAAACTAGGAGTAAAAGAGTAACCCCCGACGCGTCGAAGAAGGAATCATCTAAGAAGCGAGATAAGAGCGTCAACAAGCACGACACGTCTCTACGGAAACGTAAGCAAAACCTCCGAGTTCAAAAGTGGCGGAAATTTATGGCGGAGAACCCCGACCTAAGTTACATGTTCTTGAAACACCACCCACCGTAAAGACACCATCAGGAAAGAGTTTGAGAAATTTCTATGCGTCTCTTGATTCCCTTTTATTTCCCTTTGCATGAGTAGGATTAAGTTTTTAATAAGAACATGTCGTTATCTTTAGGTCAAAGCGACAAGGGGTCGCGGCGACTAGGGGTAGGCGTCAAAGTCAGTGGTTGTTATTGCATGATGCATCTTTTATTAATATACAAGTAGACCTTTTCTCTCCAACGTGTTAAGCATGCTGAGTTGTTTCATTTTCATGACTTGCTCTATGTCTATTAAGAGAACGTGCCTCTTGAGTACGGTGTAAAAAATAAGAAGCAAGAAGGGCGCGGTAAAAATCCGCGCCGGGGGCGAATTTCGTTAGTCTATACGTTCGAGGCTCCATCTACGCGTAGGCAACGTTAGCCGAACCGCCGACTCCGAGTCGACGCTTCCCATGATTGTTAGCGACGTGTGGCAATGGTCATGGGGAATGAAGCCCGGTACCTCACGAAGCCGGCCGGATCCTCTGAGCAAACAAGGTCGAACCTATTTGACACGATCATTCTCCAGGAACGCGTCTTCACGCCTTCCAGCCCCTCTGAGAGTCATGAATCCACGGGCAAAACGCCAAACCGGCAGGGATGCGTCCACCGGCATCGTAAGTCCTAACAATCGAGAAATCGGACGCTACACGATGAATAGGCCCGTCGATTAAAAGAGTTCGACGTCGACCTAACGCTAGCGTGAGGCAACGGACCCACCTTAAAAGTAATGGGTAACGTCACAAGCTGATAAAATCACACGCTGACCTATGTCCGCCACTCGCTTCAGGGTTCGGAGGAAATGCTGGACCCAACCTTCATATAAGACGGTAACGTAACGAAAGCAGCCGCAATGACCATATCACCTTATTAAGTAAGTGAAACTCTCTAACGCGTTCACTACGAACAAAGTGTCATACTAGGGGTAGAAAACCACACCCTAAAAGATAAAGTAGCAAAAGCGAAAGCCAAGGACGAAACCTACGTACTCATAAACAAGCTACGCGTAAGGGATCACGGAAGTTAAAATCAAAAAGAAAAAAAGGTTCTATACGTACGCAAAGCAAGATACGCGTACCAAAGCATAACACATAAAACATCAGAACCAAGGAAAGAGCAAGCTCCCAAGACGTCTCCGACGCGAAGAATAACGCGCACGACGCAAGAAACAAGGTACAAGATATAACGAGTAAAGCAAGCACCAGGCTCTTTGGTAGCTCTAACCTAGTCTACGGGGAGTCTAAGTCAAACCTACCAAAAGGGGTAGGATTACGCCAAAAAAGAACGAAAAAGTACCCAAAAGATAACAACGACGTAAGAACAAGAAAGTTGACAGCAGTGAAACGCTATCATCAAAGCAACACGGAGGATTCAAGAAAGTAGAAGAATAAGTATATTAAAAAGAAAGCCCAATGGCGGAGAACAAGGATAACAACGTCTGAAAAGGAAAAAAGCGCCCCAACTACAAGCAACGCGTACAAGTGCCCTACGCAAAGAAAAAATTACAAAGACTTGGACTCGCTCTCAGACGACCCAGAGCATGATGCATGACCATCGCCTTCCTCTTCGTCGACGCGTTCCCCGCCTTCAGCATCCGCAACGTCGAGATCGGCGTCAAGACGCGAGAAAGAAGGACCATCTACGACACCTTCAGGAGGTTCTGGAAAAGCCTCCCTAAACTTGGCGCGCTCGCCCACCGGATCTCAATCTTTGTACTTACCAGCAGCATACTCCTCATAAACTTCCACCCTGGACAACCAAGACAAATAGACCTTCGCCTCCTCCAAATCCTTGTCATGCTGCGCCTTGTTCTTCTCCACGTCCGCCTTCAAAGTACTGAGGTTCTCCTCCAAATCCTCGACTCGCTTGGTGATCGTCTCATTAAGAGTAAGAACTTCAGTAACCTTATCCTTTGCCACCTTCTTCGCGTCGCATGCTTTTCCTAATAAGCCATTTAGACGCGTAACCTCCGATGAAGCATCAGACGCCTTTTTCTCCAACGTCTCCATCTGGTTTGGATACTTAGACAAGAGCGTCCAAGCGCATAGCGACGCCTGAATCCCCTGAAAGAAGGAACGAGGGAAATAAGAAAGAAAGCTCACGAAAAAGTCATCAGAGAAAGTAGAAGTTACAATCTTACCTGCCATTGAGCAGCGAAAGCCTCTCCCATAACGTCGGCAGGATCCATCGACGCGTAATGGTCAAGGGACGACGAAGAACGAAGCCCCATCAAAGCCTTCAGAAGTTCCCTTCCCGAAGCGAAAGCATTAGAGATCACGCCAGGGAAGTCATCCATAGACGAGTATTTCTCCTCGGGAACCTCGACCAGTTTTTCCTTTCCCTTCCGTGAACGCGTCGCCTTAGCCGGAGAAGGAGACAACGTAGATTCCAAGGTAGTCATAAGATCAACGTCCAAGGGAGCAGCAGACGAACATCCTTTTATGACAAGTTTGAGAATTAGGCAATCAAATAGTTAATTTTAGCATTTGTTATTGGTGTTGTCTTCCTTTGTAAAAATAACATTTGTTAAAAAGTACTATTTCAACTTGCTATAATCCTAAGTGACATGGTATTTTTACCTCTTCATTGGAGATGCCTTATTTGTCAAACTTTGAGGTTGTGGAAAGGGAAACACTATTTCACTCCCTCCTAAAGTGTGTTTAGTGGTAAACTTTTTATTTTTGTCATTCAACTCTGAATCATAATGAACTTATATTCTTCTTCTTATCAAAATTGGATTATAACAACATGACGAAGTGAAATAAAAACCACCACCACGGTACGAAAACCGATTGTGAACCCACCATACGAAGACAAATGGGCCTCTAATGAAGCAAATAAAAAAAGGAATACGAATGAGTGTTTAAAATGGGAGGTTTTGAAAAAGCAATTGTAAACCCTAGATGAAAATTTGAGGATTTTTTCAATCCGATTCCACTTGAACATAGCCAAACAAATCTGGAGGGTAACGTGTTACGTATTAGATTGTTAATTTGAGCATTGGACAAATTCAACACCAAACAGGTTTATTCTACACTTCAAATTGACATCAATAGGAAAACTCTAATCTCAGGCTAATTAGATTCCCCACTCTCATGTCTACCATTTCTTGTGTCTGTGTATTTTGATTGTAATCTTTTTGAAACTTGCTTACATTGGCTGTAAATCCTATCCTTTAATTCTAACACGTAACCGAAAAAATTTCAAAAAAAGAAGAAGATGTTATCACATATTTATTAGACGCTATTCAAATAGATCCGTAGGATAATGTATATCTCATCGAATTTATTAAATGCAAGTTAGGAATTAACAGCGAGACAAATCCTTTTATAATTGAACTATTGAAGCTGATCGGAAACATGAATCATCATCTCAACAAAACAGGTTATAAATCTCAATTATTGATGTTAGTTAGATGATACTCTCTCCGTCCCCAAATGTTCTTCCCATTGTAACTTTTGACACTATTCACATTACAAGAGAATATTCGATATATCGTCTAATATATAAGAAAAAACATTGTAATATGAAATTTTGTTTGATTCGTCTCGACGAGAACTTTAACAATATAAATTTTTTATAATTTTTATTAATCTATATTTGGAGATATTAACGTTACAAAACGTGTCTCGGCAAATGTGTCAGAAGAGAATGAGAATAACATTAAGGGACGGAGGGAGTAGATTTTTATAGAAACCCACTTTAGGTCCCTCCTTGTCAAAAGTAGAAACGGATTACAGATAAGCTTTTCTAAATTAAAACAAAACTATCAAGTTTAGATGCGTACTTATACAAAATTAACGTGGTTTCCCAACCCTCCCGCCTGATTTAGTGACTGATTTGGCTCGCCCGTTTGCAGCAGGAGAGGTTTATGAAGCCATTAAGATGATGGGCCCTTACAAAGCACCGGGTCCGGATGGCTACCCGGCGGTCTTTTATCAGCAAAACTGGTCGGTCGTTGGTCCTCAGTTGACGTCTCTGGTTCTGGCTTTAGTGAATGATGGTGTGTTGCCCCCGGGTTTGAACGACGCCCTCATGGTTCTTATCCCAAAAATTCATCCCCCAACAGCACCTGCACACTTCCGCCCATTTCCCTCCTCAATGTGTCTTTCAAAGTCGCCACAAAAACGATCGTTACTCGTTTGAAACAGGCCCTGCCCATTCTTGTCTCGCCGGCTCAAGCAAGCTTCATACCGGGGCGACAAATAATTGATAATGTTGTCATTGTGCAGGAAGTTTTACATACAATGGCAGACAGTAATGGCTCCACTCGCTGGATGATTTTGAAGATCGATCTCGCTAAGGCATACGACCGAGTTAAATGGTCTTTCCTTCGCGAAAAGCTCGTTCGAGCTCAGAATCCGGCTAGCTTACTAGATCTGATCATGAAATGTCAGACGAGTGGTGACATGGAAATGCTCTGGAATGGGTCTAAGGCGGGTAAGTTTACTCCGTCTCGAGGGGTACGCCAAGGAGATCCTCTTTCTCCATATTTATTTGTCCTCTGTATGGAGTATCTCTCCCATTTGATACAGGAAGCAGTGAACTTAGGACGTTGGTGTCCGATTGTTTTGGGAGGTGTTGAACTTTCTCACTTGTTCTTCGCCGACGATTTGATCTTATTTGCAGAGGCTTCAACGCAACAAGCTGATGTGATTCGTGACTGTCTTGATCGGTTTTGTTTGGCGTCGGGAGAACAAGTCAATTTTTCTAAAAGCAGCATGATTTTTTCACTCAAAGTCCATGAAGCATTCCGACAAACGATCAGCTCTTCGTTATCAATCCCTGTTTCTTCAGATTTTGGGACCTATCTGGGTGTTCCGATTGCTTGTGGACGAATGGAGACCGAGCGGTATAAGTTTCTGCTTGATCGTGTCTCGTCTCGGCTCCGTGGGTGGCAAACTAAAACTTTATCTATGGCGGGATGAGTCACTTTGGAAAACTTAGTGTTATCCTCCCTTCCATTATATGTGATGCAGTCAACAATGGTGCGAAGATCAATCTGTGATGCGCCAGACACGCTCCTTCGTATGGGGCTCTTCTGCTGAAAAACGAAGATCGCACCTGCTGCGCTGGGAACTAATTACTAGACCGAAGTCGCTTGGGGGTTTGGGTCTTCGTGACATGAGAGATTCTAATGTTGTCTCGTTGGCTAAGCTGGCTTGGCGCACACTGAAAGAACCTGAATCGCTATGGAGTCGAGTCATTAGAGGGAAATATTGCCATGGTAGGTGTGACGTTGATATGTTTACTCGACGAGACCACTCTTCGCATCTCTGGAAGGGTGTCCTTCATGGTTGGGAATTGACTGCTAAAGGCATTAAGGCTTCAGTTGGCAATGGACGCATAACGTTATTTTGGGACCACTCATGGCTATTGAATGAGCCCTTAATCAATCATGCTACTGGGGAAATCCCAGATCACCTTGTTGATGCGACTGTAGCAGAACTTGGACTCCTTTAGGCTGGAATTGGACTTTGCTGCACGACCTGCTGCCCGCTGAGATACGCCTGCGTCTGTCATCGGTGTGTCTATTGAATGATAATGCAGCAACTGATCGCCTTTCTTGGCACTATCCAGCCTCGGGCGAATTTTCTGCTCGATCGGCTTTGCGCCTTCATCGTCAGGACTCTCCTATGCTATACGATTCACTCTGGAAGAAGATATGGAAGTCCCCAGTGCAGCAACGGGCCCGTAATTTCTTATTCCTGGCTGCACACAACTCTATACTCTGTAATCAAACCAGATTTGATCGCCATTTTGCTGAATCCCCCGCCTGTCCTCGTTGCCAAGAACCTGAAACAGCGCTTCACACCCTTCGCGACTGCTCGGTTATTAAAGATGTGTGGCTCGCCCTTTCAGGTAACAATGTTCCACTCAATTTCTTTGCTACCATGGATATCAAAGAGTGGATTCGTCTCAATGTTACAAAAGGTGATTTGTGGAGTTCCACATTTGGGTTTATGGTGTGGCATTCCTAGAAGTGCAGAAACACTCTCGTCTTCTCTCAACGAGACGAAAGTACCAGGTTGTCTACTATAGTGACCCGCCTTGTCGATGCTTTCTCTGCGTCCAAAGGACTGCTCCTCTGTCCTCAGTCATCGCCCACTGTTTCAGAATCTGCACTGATAAGAAATCCCAGCTGGACACGGCCTTTGGAACATTGGTATAAGCTAAATGTGGACGTTGTGTCCAAAGGAAATCCAGGTTTGAGCGGTGGGGGTGGTGTGCTCCGCGATGGCAACGGGTCCTTCCACTGAGCGTTCACCTTTAGGTGTGGCTTCTGCAGCGCTTTGACTGCTGAATTATGGGCGATCAGACATGGTCTGGAATTTGGTATATCTCTCCATATCTCGATGCTAGCGATCGAGTCTGACTCCCTTCAGGCGTGCACACTGATCAACACCGTCTGTCCCGACTCCCATCCCGACTACTATTTAGTCCATGAATGTCGACAGCTGCTCCGTTCTACTGGTGATTGCTATCATCTCTCACATATATCTCGGGCTGCCAATAAAGTTGCTGACGCAATGGCGAACTATGCAATTCAGCTTTCGTCTTTGTTTGTTAATTTTACTTCTCCTCCTGCTAGTTTTGATCACCTCATTCATGAGGATTTTGTAGCTTCTTTTGAAGCAAACACCATTTAAATTCCTTAATATATCTTCGCAAGGGCTTTGCCCTCTTTCATGACAAAAAAAAAAATCACGTGGTCTTGTAAACTAGGTATATCGCGTATTTTTTTCGGGGTTGGAACCGCACAACGCCCACTTTTATGTCGCACACTATATATTTCGATATTTAGAGATATTAACGGTACAAAACGTGTTTCGATAAATGTGTCAAAAACAAATGGAAAGATCAATATGAGACGGGGGTATTATTTAATAAAGTATATTGTTTATTTTAATTTAAATAAAATAAAATATGTGAAAAAGTGAATCCCTCGATAAGTTATGTAAATAGCTCAGTCTCGGCTTAGTTCAACAGATTCTAACATCCGGATTAGAATTACGAATTTCATAAACTTTTCGAATCAGGCATATAAGGTCTTTTGATAGATCTAGTGACCTCCTCTCTATTGAGCTTCTCTCAAACTAATTTGTCACTAAGTGCTAGTTTGTTGGGTGGTCTATTTTTATGTTAGGAAAATAGGCGTTTTTGAGTCAAATGTAACACTTGGGTCCAATTATCGAACTCGGCCAAATTGGCAAATTAGAATGGACGGGAGAAATTTAGTGGCGTACGTGTTAATTTGTTGCCAACTAGCTGCCATTCTACAAAGATTTTTTAGTTTTATGAGTCGGGTTACTTTATCACTCTATGAACACTCACTATTAGCAACAATTGCAATATAACCACACAATATCATCGATTAGGTATGTGGAATATTTCAAGACAAATAAAAGTAGGTATGTGGAAAAATCATTCATTAATATCATTGAACCTCCCATTATGCGGTTCCAACCATCCTTCTTCTCATTTATCAAATTAGCTTCATTATATCATCTTTCAAATTTAAACTTTGTAAAGAAAGTTTCATATTTTTTTCCTTAAGAGAATTTATATTGAGAGAGAAGTTAAGCTTGAAATCCATTTTTAGTAAATTGATTGACAAAGAGTTGAGCACTTGTATAAACCAATAAACTAAGGTGACAAACTCAACTCAAAGACGGTTAATCTAGTGAGGAAAGTATCTCCATAGACCATCGTCTTAAGGGGCTGTTTGGTACAAATCTGGTGTTGGTGATGGAATGACGTATTGGATTGGAGGGTTATGGGGATGGAAATTTCATAACTCGTATTAGATGTTTGGTTAGTTTTTTGGAGTCAAATTAGGGTTTTATTATATTAGGTTTGCATATCAATTTGATCATCGTCTTCCTCCATAATGGACCCGCCATTTACGTATTATTTTTTTTAGTTTTTTTTATACTTTTTACGTCTTCTTTTTGTTTGAATTTCATCATTCCTCATTCTCACCTCTCATATCCATGAGCATAAGAGGTATCATACATTCATAACCTCATACCAAGGGGGGTTCAGCACTGAAAATTCAACAAACATACATAAGGAATGGGATCATGATTGATGATTCCACAACCCCATTTCTCATATCTCAAACCACCTTACCAAACAACCACTAACATCTTCCTGCAAATTGATAATTCTAGAAACAAAGAAAATTTGGCTAAGACAAAAGAATTAAGTAGGATCATATAGAGTTTTAGTTAACACATCAGTCAATTAAAGATGTAGGAATATGACTAAGTTTGATCAATCTTTGGGCCAATTTGAAGTGTGTATGAATGACCATCAATCTTTGTTCATGGTAATCTTCTTCAAGAAAGGTGTTGATATGTTAGTATAGTATATTAGTTAGTTAAAGAGTGATTATTTTAATCAGATTAGTTGTTCTCTATATAAGAAAGTTGTAACACATTTTTTCAGATTACTCAGTATAACAGTATTCTCTCCTCTTCTTCCTCTCTATCTTCTTCACTTACATTGATAGAATCTTTGATCTCACTACACAAACATGGTATCACAGCAGAATAATTCGATTTTGCGTTTCTTCTATTCCGCATTCTGAGATCGATTCGATCGATTCCTTATTCCTGAGCTTCACTCGATTCGTTCAGTTTCTGATCGGAATTTTCTTGAATTCGCCAATCAACAATGGTGAATCCATCTACGCCGATCGACACTAGTGATCCTTTGTACGTCCATCCTTCGGACAATCATGGAGCTTCTTCGGCTTTCAAATTCGATGGGAAGAGCTTTCTTTCATGGGGATGGGCATAACTAGTTTCTTTTAGTGCAAAGAACAAAGTCGCGTTTGTTGATGGATCTTTCTCCTGTTCTTCGATTGGTAATGGTCAGATTCATCTCCGCCTTTGGGATCGTTGTAATGATCTCGTCATTTCCTGGTTAAATGGTTCTTTGGAAAACAACATTGTTGATAGTGTGTTGTTTGCATCCACTGCACAAGCAATTTGGTCACAACTTGGTTCTAGGTTTGGAAGAACCAACGGTGCACAAAAGTTCACAATTCAGAAGGAAATAGGTTTCATTGTTCAAGGTTCAGATGGAATTCCATCCCACTTTACTAGGATAAAAATGTTATGGGATGAATTGGATTCGATGAGGTCGATTCTACCTTATTTGTGCTCTTCTACTCTTGCTATGGCTATGTTTGAAGAGTAGCAGCGTCTGTATCAATTCTTGATGGGACTCAATGAGTCTTACACTCCAGTCAGAGGAAATATCTTGATGCTTCATCCTCTACCAACTATTGATGAGGCTTATTCTACTCTTGTCCAAGACGAACAGCAGAGGGAGATCAAGTCTCTTGCTCAACCTTCACAAAATGCAGCCTCTTTCTATGCTAGTTCTTCACAGAATCCTAATCCTAAGACATGATACAAAGGAAAGAATCCCAAGATATGCACCTTTTGCAAAAGGACTGGACACATGGTTAAGTCTTGCTACAAGATCATTGGTTATCCACAGGGATTGGTCAAGGACAAAAATTTGGTGCTCATGCTCATAATGCTTAGTCTGAGAATGGTAACAGTGGGTTCTTTGCATCAGAGTTAGCTCAACTAAGGACTTTGCTCAGTCAGAATTCTTCACCTCAGGAACAAGCTTTTTGCAACATGTTTGGTATACATTTTTATTCCTTTGCTGGCTTTCGAAGGTCTTTATCTAATCACATTTGGAAAATAGATTCTGGTGCTAGTGATCATATGGCATGTGATTTCAGTATTTTTCTAGATCACAAAGAGTTGAGAGATCCTCTGAAAGTTCATCTTCTAAATGGCAATATTAAGATGGTTAATATTGTAGGAAGAGTTTAGATCACCAGCGAAATAGTCATTAAGGGAGTTCTTTTTGTTCCAAGTTTCAGCTTTAATTTGCTTTCTGTACAAAAGATAGTCAAGAAACTACACTATCATGCCATATTTTCTGATGTGTTGTGTGCATTGCAGGGGCTGAGTTTGACAAAGCCTTTAGTTCTTGGTAAAGCATCCAATGGACTATACTTGCTACAGCAATTGAATTCTCTAACTCAGTCTAGATTGAAGGGCTCTAATGCTCATTCTGCCACTACCAATGAGGAAAATAAGATTCTTCTTCTTCACAGAAGATTAGGTCATTTACCATACTATAAAATCAAGCTTTTGAGTAAGCAAGATTGTACTAGGGATTTAAAAGATTGTATATTGCCTTGTCTTGTTTGTGCTAAAGCTAGGCAAGCTAGACTTTCTTTCCTTAGTAGTTCAATTTCTACCACTGATGTTTTTGAGACAATCCATGTGGATACATGGGGTCCTTTCAATAC
The DNA here is from genome assembly GCA_029168935.1 of Oxyria digyna. Classification (NCBI taxonomy): domain Eukaryota; kingdom Viridiplantae; phylum Streptophyta; class Magnoliopsida; order Caryophyllales; family Polygonaceae; genus Oxyria; species Oxyria digyna. The sequence continues at coordinate 4,468,554 of JAPVLV010000017.1, forward strand.
TGCAACCTATGATGGATATAGATACTTCTTGACTATTGTAGATGATTTTCCCAGAGTTACTTGGGTTCATTTACTCAAAGACAAGTCAAGTTCTTTTACTATCTTACAATCTTTCATTGCTATGGTTTCTACTCAATTTGGAAAAACAGATAAGATAGTAAGGTCTGACAATGCTTATGAGTTAGGCTCTAGTATTTCAGCTTCTGAGTTTTTCAAGGCTAAAGGAATAATACATCAAATAACTTGTGTCTACACTCCACAACAAAATGGAGTGGTGGAGAGAAAACATAGACACTTTTTAGAAGTTGCTAGAGCACTTCTATTTGATGCTTGTTTGTCTTTAAAATTTTGGGGAGATTCAGTTTTGACAGATTGTTTTCTCATAAATAGATATCCCTTTGTTAGTCTTAAGGGAAAATCTCCTTATGAAGTTTTGTTCTCTAAGCCACTAGATATCAGTTTGCTGAGAACATTTGGATGTCTTGCCTATGCGTCTACCATCACAGTTGGTCGAGATAAACTCATGCCTAGAGCTTCACAATGCATTTTATTTTTGGGTATCCTGCTACTAAGAAGGGTTATAAATTGATGAATCTGGAGACAAAGGAGATTCTTTATTCCAAGGAGTTGTATTTCATGAAGAAGTCATGCCTTTCACATAAAAGAAAGATGATGGACATTACATTATTCCAACATCTTCTCCTTTCATTGATGACAATATTCCTTTTTAGTCATCAATACAAAAATTCCTATGTCAACTCAGGAAATACCTATCCCAGATATTGCTCCCAGAAGATCCTCTAGAACTTCAACTCCTCCTTCTTACTTACAAGATTTTGTTTGTGCTAATGTATCTTGTAATAGTGTGTTAACTACTTCCACTTCTCAGGTAGTAAGCTTTTATGACATTTCTTCTATTAGTCAAAGGCTTGTAACTAATGTCAGTATATTGGAAGAACCATCATGTTTTGAGCAAGCTAATTCTTCACCAGAATGGCAATAAGCTATGCACAAGGAACTTGTAGCACTGGATTCTAACCACACTTGGGATATTGTGGACTTGCCTCAAGGAAAAATGCCAATTAGCTCTAAATGGGTCTTCAAAGTGAAGTGCAAAGTTGATGGTACTCTGGAGAGATACAAAGCCAGACTAGCTGTCAAAGGGTGTACACAAAAGGAGGGCATTGATTACACATAAACATACTCACCAGTGGTAAAGATGACAACCATAAGAACTCTGATTGCAGTAGCTTTAAAGAAAGGATGGGATCTATGTCAATTGGATTTCAACAATGCCTTTTTGGATGGAGATCTCCTTGAAGAAGTCTTTATGAAGATTCATTTAGGTCTTCCTTCTATGTCTGGTAAAGCTTGCAGATTAAATAAATCCTTGTATGGTTTAAAACAAGCTTCAAGACAATGGCATAAAGAAGGATCATTTGTTGCTATCTGTCTACCTTCTAGAGGGTCTCGATTCAGATTACAAATCCTTGGTGACAATATAAACTCCCTACTTTAAACCAATTACTATCTCACCTTCTAGTACAAGAAAATTGCCTCTTACACGCCCAAAACTCCATACTTGGAGCTCCACCACCATCTACCAATCTCACCCAACACTCTTGACTCCATCCTAGATTCCTAGTTGATAGCTCCTTCATCCATATCCATAACCACACCCAATTCTCTAAAAAAAATGGTCAAGGCACACTCTCATCGACAACGGATCAAGACCCACTTTTGCGTCCTTTTCCCCGCAACTCGTTTTCTTGGGCCAAGACACACTCTTTACCACACCCTACCTTGACAATTACTCTAGCATCTCACAAGCGGAATCGTTTTTACTTATCCAATGTAGATGATTTTACAAAAGTTACATGTTTTTTTCCTATGCACCAAGAGTCTCGACCCTCCTCTCTTTACAAGTTTCATTAAACTCATTACCGATCAATTTTTCACCATGACTAGGATGTTCGGGCCCGCGCTACGCGTGGGTTTAATGGTATATAAAACTTCACGAAGATCGGTCATATAAAAACATTGAGATATTGTGAATGGCTTTATTAATCATCAGTTACTTGTCAATAAGACCTAAAGAAAATACATTCAAGTTTAAATATACATGGATGAGGTTCTAGCTTTCTAGCTTTCACTCAAAGTTACTAAAATTGAATTACATTTACAACTCTTTTTTGAGATCATCACACCATCAAAATTGGCGTCTCCATTGACAAATCTTCGGCTCCCAATATTTCAATCAAATCCTAGGCAAGAGAAAAATGTCAACTAAATGTGTAGAAAAATGAAGGTAAAATGGAGGGAAGAAAAAAGTCCAAAGAAACCTTAATTCATGTCTCTAGCATCACCCTTGACAACATGGGCAATCACATGCTTTGTGAAGAATGTGAGATGGAAATCAAGGCATCTAATGCTTGATTCATCCCTGGACACGACATAACTGATAACAGTTTTTTTGTTAAAAACTACTTTCTCTCAGTATTTTAGGTTAAGGAAAGCTAAAGCAGAATTGACAACTCGCAAACGAAAAAACAAAGAGTCATTATATATCATAACGTAGAATGAAACCTTGTTCTTTTTATAGGTCCAAGAATACCAGGAAGCAGTTGTTCCCTGTTTAACCAGGTGAAACCTCCATCAAGTGAACGCTTTATACATCCACTCCACCTAAAATTAATGAGAAAAAATTATCAGTTCACAAAATAAGTCATAAAAGAAATCCAAATTTGTCAATGGACATGGCCATTAGCAGTTAAAAGGAATATTCATTGGATGCCTGGATGTTGCTGCATTTTGTTCAATATTTTATTTCATTTAACAATCAACTCATTTTACACAGTCAACCATCATATGATAATTGAACAAATGAGGGAAGCTTAATCTCCAGCCAGATCTTTAAAAGCTGCTTTACCTGCATTTAGTTTGTTTTAATAAAACCTTTCAATAGAATTTTCCCTACAATTTTCACATTTGGTAAAACTTACCTTGAACTAATTATATGGATCAATAGGAAGGGATCATGTTAGCATGTAATTTCATATGATAATAATATGCATAATTTAATTTGTAGACTAATCACAACTTACATGTGGACCATAATTTGGATCTTTAGCATTCAACGACACGAACATGGCCTATTCCACCAAATCTCTGAGAAGTTGTCCAAATATGAGAATTATCATCGGTACCCTAAATCAGAATCTGGTTTTTTGGAAAAAAAAACTAATTTAACCAGTTCTAACTCACTTGTGAACTAATTAACTGGCAAAAACCAGAAGAACTGTATCCAACAATTGATTATTACAATTGCATCTACTTAATGAAGCCGAAACGAAGTGTCTCACTAAATTGTTATTGAAAACCAATGGTTGCTCAACCTCAAATACCTCATTGGATCTCAGAGCCATATTTACAGACACAAAGGATCTGAATCCTTCTTCCTCTTGTGAAGAAACTTCAACCTAGAAATGAAGGCCTTTGTGACCCGTTGGGAGCTCAGAGCTCGAGTCTGTAAACACCATATAGACTTTCTTAGCATAAAATTCAAACTTTGACAATGAAACAAATAGAGACTCAAATAGAAGAGAAAATGAGAGAGGCAAACCCTAGGGAAAGTCTCGCTGCCACCATTGTGAGCGGGCATCGCCAAACAGAGAAGGTTACATGCATCTAGTAACAATTAGAGATTAGCTCCTAAAAAATCTTAAAAAGAAATGATAGAACTAATCCATAATCACCACTAAGATAAATGTGTAAAAGACGGTGACTTGTGTCAGTCCAACTTAAGCAAAGAAAATTGGTGTTTATCACCAAAAATTGAGAGAGTTTTGATTTCCCTTTTATTTACCATAAAATTAGGCCATAAAATAAGAATCAATATGGCGGATAGGATTTACTTGAGCTTTTTGCCAAATTCAAAAAGCTCGAGGATATGAATCATGGGAATGCTAGCTGCTTCTGCTCTCTCCTTCACTGTGTTATATCCCCAGTCACCTGTACAACCAACAACATAAACATAACCCTTTGTGGAGATTTTAACAGCAAAAATAAATTACATTTCACTTCTTAGATTAGGAAAATTAGGCACCTAGATATAGATTCCAGGCATCAAGCTCTGGCTCCTTGATTACACTCTTTAAGGTTGCAAGGCGGTCTTCAAAAAACAAAGCTAGTTCATACATAAAAAAATTGATATCCTTTGAGCAAGGATTTCACAGAGGAGCAAGGAATACAACATAATCTATTAATATGATATTAATTAGTTTGAATGAATAATATGTTGCAATTGTAGCTAAAGATATTACTGCAGTGTCAGCCCCTGGTGCTTTGGCCTCTCCTGAAGTTGCTTAAGAACTTCCACCTTCGTCCTGAAACAGATCTCCAACTTAAGATGTAATAACAACATGATGCAAGGGGTCTTCTGAAATTTTAGTATGTGATTACCTAGTTCCATATTCAAGAAACTACCATTACTAATTAAAACACATTGAACAACTTACAATCAGGATTAAACCTCCTCGTTTGTCTAATATTTGTGGCTGCAAGAAAGAACTCAAATCAAAATAAAATTAATAAACCCTAAATTTGGAATGAAAAAAGAGAAGAGATTAATAAGAAACCGAGATAGTCACTGCCCAGATTTCAACCAACATATTCCGAATTGGAGCTTCCATCTGAATTCAATATTAAACTCAAATCTGACACTTGAAAAAAAAATATTGAACACCAAACACATACACCAAATGAAAGATTCAAAAAAAGATGAGAATGAAGTGCAAACGAACCTAGTAAGAGGAGGAGATGTTGTGCTCATCTGATCAATTTCTACAGCCAAATTAAAACCAAGATTCCAATTCAAACTAATTTTGGGACTGCATATTATTTTATTTTTTTACCTAAAACAAAAACAGAGGGTGTTAGTCAATTTCGATCAATAAATTTACTTGTATCAAAATTAAAAGGAATGCTTACTTGGGGTCAGATTGGTGAAGATCACCTTTAGAAATTGACAACAACCTGTCATCAAAAGGAAGCCGTCGTAGTTGTGCTGAATGTTGCGCAAGACGATTCGCATTTCCCAGATTTGGCCATGAATTCAGCAATGGCCTCAACAGCAGAGCCTTCAGCGTCTTCTTGAGTTGTTCCCTGTGCTAGCAGATGTTTCTTACCGACTTTTAAGGAATGATCACCTCCTTCCAACACATACAGTTCATTAAAGGGCTTAATCTTTTCCTGAACAGATTTGAGTTTATCCAGAGGGCAGAGCCCGTCTTTGCTACCCTAACAATCATAACAATTGATGAGAAAAGTATTAGCAAGGAACTATACATTATTAAAGCACAACTACCCCATATTAATAGAATTTTTTAAAAACAAATCCATATAAATGAATATGAAAGAACAATTATATTCTTCCTTATCTCTCAGAAACATGGTATTTGTATGTTACCTGCACAAATAAGATTGGAACAGTGAGCTGCACCAATATCTCATCTCTAATAGCTCTCTTCATACCCTGCAAATTTTGAAAAAGATCTAGGCATTAAACAAATAAAAACCTGGACAATAATCAAACTACAAAAATGTTATCCATCTCATTCCCGAGCATCTTAACATATAAAACCAAACAAAGTGCACAAAAGAACATACCCACTACATCCTTATGAATATGTAAATGTCAAATCCATTAATTGCATGCACGTAGGTTTTATACATTTGGGCTAATGGCTTTTATAATCTAATCATTTGAAAATAACCATACCTCATTTCATAACAAAATTCAAAAGGAAGATTGTTGATAGCTTTCATTCTCTTGTCTTTCACCTGAGAGTTCAACTGCCAAAGAAACACAATACCATTACACTCTAAAGAAAATACCAGAAATCAAAGATAGAAGAAAATACTCACTGCTTCAGTAATGATAGAATAATAGGGGTCACTGAAGATCGTGAACGAAGTTCCTGAATAAAAAATCGCATTCATCTCAACATTGGTAGTGTTATCTCCAACAGTTACTTTGGTGATGCTCATATTATATCTTTGACTGCCAAGAAATGCAGTAGAAAAGAACTTTTAGCAACAAAATAAAATATGTTGTTAGAAAGTAACTGAAGATGCAAAACTTACTGTGATTGCTGAATATTAAATGGTGTTCGTCCCACACAAATGATCAAGTCAAAAGAAGAAACCACGTTTTCTAAAATTGCTAACTTGAAAAACAAAAAACTGATGAGATACTTGACCTCTCCTTCCTCTGTTGCAAGTTTCAGATCTGTACATGAAAGATGAACAAATATACATCGAATTGAAAGCTACAAAGGAGAGGAAGCAGAGAAGAAAGAAGAAGCGAGTGAGTTACCTGCTGCGAGAGCGAGGAAAAGGGAGGAAGAGAAAATCTGGCGCAGCGAAGAGAGTATGAAAAGCTGATTCGATTCAAGGTCGAAGAGCGCAATTGAGCGTCCGTCGAGACTCCTTTCGCTTGAGTCGATTTCTAGCTCTAGGGCAGAGAACTTCTTTTTGGCGAGCGGTGGGAGACGGCGACGTTGCGGAGAGACAACGGCGTTGTGGGAGACGGCGGCGTTGTGGGAGACGGCAGCGTTGTGGGAGACGGCGGCGTTGCGGGATTGGAACTCGGAAGAGGAGGATAGGGATAAAGGGGTGCGGCAGAGGAGAAATACCTAATGAAACAGTGTAAGAAATTTGCTCAAGATGATGTGCACATTGTTCGGCCCAATATCGGCCCAGTTACACAAACTAAAGAAGGATTTAAAATTTATTGATTAAAATGGACATTAATGGATGAGATTTAGAATTTATTATTTGAAATTTATTATCAAACATTTAGCTTTATATTATATTAAGACTAGATACGGGTCTCGCGCTCCGCGCGAGAAAATTATATATTTTCATATGTGATTTAATATAGTTATATATTATTTGTTAATATTTTTTATTGTTATCAAATTAATTAATATTTGTAATTATAAGTATTTTTGATTTCCTTATATCTATGTTTGAAAATAGTTTAAAAACATAATATTAGAATAGGGTTGTCAAAAAAAAGCTCAAACAAATTATGTATTTTCATATGTGATTTAATATAGTTATATATTATTTGTTAATATTTTTTATTGTTATCAAATTAATTAATATTTGTAATTATAAGTATTTTTTATTTCCTTATATCTATGTTTGAAAATAGTTTTAAAACATAATATTAGAATAGGGTTGTCAAAAAAAAGCTCAAACATTAATTTAATTTATGACTTATTCAAGTTTCTACTCTAAGAGAGAAGTCTTGTATAGGAGCTAATACTTCATGTTTCTATTATTAGAATATGCAATTATTTAAATTTGTGACTTAATTAAGTTTCTAACACCTCTACCTTGATATATTTCATCAATTGTTGTGACGTGAACATATATGCTCCTAATTGAGCAACAAGACAATAGAAGGCTTACAAAAGAAAGGAGGTGTGTAAAAAAATTGATAATGCGTTAAATTGGTACCAATTTCATTCAATTTTGACATTGGACAACCAATCTTTATATAGATAAGATTTTCCAAATGCAAACCGATGACAGAAGTGAATTTCCTATCTCGAATATCACACAATCATTTACACGCGCGTGAATGTACATACGCTTCATTTCCTCATCTTCTAATACATCAGGATAGGTGTCTTCACTCGAACGTCCGACTATAACATTCAAATAAAATATTAAATGATACAAAAGTGTTTCTTTGGTGATCACATGAGTCAAAGTTGATCTATAGCTTCCAAGCATATCACGCAACATACTGTACTATAGTGTATACAGTTGTGGAGTTGTGGTACGGTTCTCGTAAAAATGTAAAAAAACAGTACCTAACCTACGCAACAGCTACTCCTCCAGCATTACACACAAAAATCCATTCATTGCATTTCAAATTTATTATTTTCTTTATTCCAAACCTTCCCTACACCACACCACACTATTCTCTCTCGTCTCCATTATCACTTTCCTCTCTTTCTTCTTCTTCTTCGTCTTCCCTAACCTTCTTCTTCTTCTGCCGACTGCACTGATGTTGGAGGAATCCTTATCCGCCATGTCCAGCTGGCTCACTCCAGCCGTGCTCTTCGTCGTCCTCAACCTCGTAATCGGCACCATCGCCTTCACCTCCGCCTCCAAATCTCAATCTCCTCCTTCAGCCAACCCCCACGCTCCTCAGCCTCTCCCTCGCTCCTCCTCCGTCCTCCATCGCCTCCGCTCTCTCAACCTCTACAGATCCGAGATCTCTCCGCCTTCCTCCGATTCTATTTTTCCTGTACTCCCGGATCCGGCGCCGATACGCGAAAATGCAGTCACAGAGGCACGAATTGATGAGGAATTGGAGGAGGAAGTGGAAGGATTAGAAGGTCCTACGATGGAGCAAGTGTTCAGTCAGATTCAGAAAGGCGCGAGTGTCTACGGCCGCTCGAAGTCCGACGGAGGCCGAATTCTCGCGTCTAAGAAGGTGCGCAAGAGAAATATTCAGAAGGCGGCGAGCGACATCTCGTCGGTGATTGGCGGATTTGAGCCGCCGATGGAGGTTGACGAGGAAGAGGAGAAGGTTGGAGGAGAAGAAGTGGACGGGAAAGCGGAAGATTTCATCAATCGATTTCGGGAACAGCTGAAGCTGCAGAAAATGGAGTCATTTTACAACGCAGCATCTTAATCTCAAGAAGAGGAGAAAAAAAGTGAGTAATCTGAATTTATTGCTAATTGCAACTCCTGAGCCTCATTACGTGCTTATATTAGTGTTTCTGTTACGAAGAAAAGGAAAATGAAATTCGATATGGTACTGGTGGTTGCTTCTGATTATGAAACTCAAATTTGAAGCTAGCTAGTAGTGGTGGATCGGCTGTTGTAAATGTAAAGCGGGTTTTGGTGTTTCTGCAGCGTTCGTACTTTCTTGGATCTGATTTCGCCCATATTGGAGTAATTTACTCGTATGAATTGTTGTACTCCGTACTGTGTTTTTTTTTTTTCTTGTGCTTGCTATTGCAGACACAAATAACTGATGGTTCCTGCCTCTGACAAATCGCTTGCTAAGATCTACTCTCTCTTCTCCTTCCTTCCCTTTTTATTTGTGTACAAGTACGATTTTCATGGGTAGAGAAAAGTATAAAGTGAATAGGTAGAGAAGATAGAGACAAAGAGTAGATACGATTGGAATTTGGTTGAGAGAAAAAGTAAAAAGATGATAATTATAGGTTGATAGTAGAGATATAATAGATAGAATAAAATGACATAAATGAAATAATGGACAAACAAAAGAAGACATGAGGGAAAAAAAAAATATGAAAGTAATACGAATGAACGGAGTGCTGAAGTAGTTTCTCAAGTATTGTCGTCTAGTATGAAATAAAAGCTTGAAAAAATTGGTGCATATCCAAGTATCCATCACAGTATTACTCTATTGACTGTTTCATTGACCCTCTGACGAGGTGAATGCATCTACAAAGGAGACACAATGGTGCTAAAAAAAAAACTCTTTTCTTACTTCAGCATTAAAAAAAAATGGAAGTGTAGTGACCTGAAAATTTTCATATTATTTTATTTGTTTGGAAATTTTATATCTTTTAATCCTATTTTGTTTTAAAAATTAAGTTTAACTTTTTGCTTGTGGAGTGTATTAATAAAAATAATATTTATTTTATAATGGTTATTTACGTAGTTTGACTTAATATTTATTATCGAAAATAATCATAATTTTGCTCTAAAAATTTAATGTTAACTTTCAACGTAATTTATACATATCGCAAAACAGAGTGGTGTTTTGTTACATGTCACCCTCACGTTCAGTTGACATACATGTCAACCTCTGAGTTATACCATATCTCTGTCACGTCATCTGACTGTCATGATTTAATAAAAAAATTCACATATTTACAAAATTTGGAAAAAAAATCTTCATTTAATTGATAGATTATCTTTTATCTACTTTAATAGGTTATCTACTAGATTATATTACCATTTAAATATTTATTTTTATAAATTATTAATTGTATTTATCTCTTATATATATCTTGTTTTATTTATTATTTGATCAATCTAATTAACTTTAATTATAAACTATGCACCATAAACCATAAACTAAACTACGTAATATAAATATCATTATATTATTAAAACATAGTATTCAATATATACACGACCCGTGCATGACACATGAACACGTGAGAGGTTTTATTCTAAATGAAAAAACTTGTATTTTTATTGTTGAAAATAAGGATAATTTTTAAGATTTATTTATTAATATAATTATTAACTGTATTATACTAATAAGTAGATTATACTATCATTTAAATATTCGTTTTTATAAATTATTAACTGTATTAATCTCTTATATATATCTTGATTTATTTATTATTTGATCAATCTAATTAACTATAATTAAAAATTATAAATCATAAACTAAACTATGTAGTATAAATATGATTATATTATTAAAAAAATATTCAATATATACACGACCCGTTTCATGAGACGTGAACCCATGGTAGTTTTTATTCTAAATGAAATAACTTGTATTTTTATTGTTGAAAATAAAGATAATTTTTAAGATTTATTTGTTAATGTAATTATGCAATAATATATTAATCATTCGGAATTCTTGAAATGATCAGCTTTCATATATTATTTTGATAAGTCAGAGACGATAGTGTTTTAAAAAAAATCTAGGTAGTTCTTTGTATATTCTTAAATAATCTAGGTAGTTCTACTCCCATGGTTAAAATTCATTGTATTCTTAAATAATCTAGGTAGTTCTAATCTAATTGTTTTCCAGATTTTCCGTTATTATTATTAATGTATCTTAGGATTAATATCTAGTTATATATATGATTATTATTTCCAAAATGTTGAATGAGAGTCGGGAAATTAATTAAACCTCACTCATCATGATCTGTACAAAATATATATATCACTCTTGATATTATTAGAGTGAATAACAGAAAACACTCTTAACATTCTTCCTCCGTTTTTCGATGTTTTTTAATGAAATTTTAACCAGTCATTAGACATTAGACATAACGATAAATTGAAAAAATATTCAATAAATTTGCTTTGACATCTAGTTGCCCGTGGGAGAAGGTAATTATGGAGCTCTAAAACTAAACTCATAACTTTGGTAGGTAGGATTAGACTTTTGATGCAATAAATTTGCTTAGATAAAATTCTGGCCTTTTCTCTCACGACGATGAATAGGTTAGGTGTGTTTGGTGGGCCCAACCAATTATTACAATAAAGTTCAACGAAAACCGGAGCAAAAAACAATGGTGGAAGGGTATTTTGGTCAATTCGTTAACACATACCAGCGGAGTATTTTGGTGGTGCACATGGCTGACAGGGCCCAACGGCGAAAGATATTGCTAAGTTAATTTTTATTTCCGCAAATTCATCTTCTAGTAGCATTACATATAAAAATTCGGTTCAGAACAAAGCTTAACGTGTTTATAAATAATAAGTTAATATTTATAATTTGGATGATAATGTGTATAATCCGTGCGATAATTTTTGTGAGGTCATTTTGAGAAAAAACAAACAAAATAAAGTTTGAAGTAATTACAAGTATGTTACCGCGTTTTTCACTAGAAACGTTCAAAATATTTCATGACTCGGTTTATAAACATTATTATCCATATTATGAACATTGAAGTGTAATTTGTGAATAAACTGTTTGCTTTTTCTACGTTAAGATTTGTTCGCAGCACAACCTTTCTCTTATTTTATAAAGTAATCAAACATGATGAATGATGATTAGTGAAGGATGGAGGCATGGAGCTGGTAGCTCATCTCATTAGCAAGGGTCAAGTTTCATAATCACGTGTATAAATCCCTTTCTTTGAGTTAGAGAAATATCTAATTTTGAAAAAGAAAATACCTGTATTGTTGGGTTGAAGAGATTCCATTTCTGCCGCTCACTTTTACTTTTTTAATGCCTCAGGAAATGGAAACAAATTTTAATTTGGTTTAATAAGTGGGTTTAGCTAAAAACTGCATAATTCCGACATTAATGTGACCTTGTTTGTCTGCTTTGGTGAATAAATCCTGTTATGGATCTTTCTACCTGTTTTTTGCCTCTTTTCCACTCTTAGAACTCGTTTCATAATATTGTTTTCCTTTCTACTAACTTTTACATTGTTGAAATTTAACAAAATTTAACTTTTACATTGTTGAAATTTAACAAAATTTAACTAGTATAGTGGCATATGTCATGAACGAAAAATTCTATATTATTCGTCTAAACTTTTTATATCTTTTTATATCATTTTGTTCAAGAATTAAGTTTAACTTTCACTAAATAAGCGAATTTAGTTTAACTTTTTCCTTATGAAGACTATTAATGGAGATATAATATATTTCATAAAGGTTATGACCCTAGTTTGACTTAATTTTTGTTATAAAAAATCGTCACAATTTTCTCTAAAAATATATATTAACTATCAACGTATTTTCTATTTTTAATGAAATAGTTGTATTTTTGTTATTGAAAGGAATGGTAATTTTTTAAAATTTATTTATTAATATAACTATGCAATGTATTAATCATATAAATAATAATTGTCTAGCAACCTAAGCCTAAAATCACTCTAGAACTTCTAAAAGTGTTAGCTTTAATATATAAGATAGATATGAAGGGGATAATTGTGTATGTTAAAATATTTCATAGGAAATAATAAGGCTTTAGGGCTTGAATTAAATAAGAAGGAGTTAACCTATCTATTTATCTATATATATCTTATCTTATCTATATAAAAGTTGGTTGTCCATTGCCAAAATTGAATGAAATTGGTACCAATTTAATGCATTACTCATTTCTTAATCACCTCCTATTGGACTTTTGGGCATGTATTTAAATATCTTTCTTATATTCCTATGTTATATTTATTTATAGTCTACTTGATTAAGTCACAAATTAAATTAATGTGTGAGCTTCTCTTATGACAATGCAAACTTTCCTAATATTATGTTTTAAAACTACTTCAAACATAAATATAAAGAAATAAAAAATACTTATATTTACAAATATTAATAAATTTGATAACAACAACAACATATTAACAAATAATGTATAGCTATATTAAATCACATACGAAAATCCGTAATTTTCTCGCGCGGAGCGCGAGACCCGTATCTAGTCTATATAAAAGTTGGTTGTTCAATGAACGAATTGAATGAAATTGGTACCTAATTAATACTATATTTATTTAAGTTTTTTTTTCATTTTTATTAATTAATTATTATCATTAATTGTAATCCATTTAAGTCTTGCTGATTAATCTAAATCCAATTAAGTATTTTTGTTTTCATTATTAATTATCTTATTCTAATTCTTATCTTATTTAATTTAATATCTAAAATCTTATCTTTTATATATTAAAACGTTGGTTGTCTTTGTCAAAAACTAATGTAATTGATACTTATCTCCACCAGAATCAATATTCCTAATTTTCCATTCTTAAAGCCTAATGGTTCTCATAAAAATTTCTTTTTGCATGTTAGATTTTTAATGATTAAAAAGAATGACTATTAAATTAGGAATAAAGCTTCACCAATGAAATTTTTAATCCTATTCGTATTATAAAATTTATGTTTTCAAATTTCATTGTTTGCATGCAAATCGTTGAAGGTTGAGACTTTTGAGTCATTTCAATAAAATTATATATATAGACCAATATTATATTCCAAAATTACTTCAAATAAAAACATGAGGAAATCAAAAATACTTATAACTACAAATATTGACAAATTTGATAACAACAACAAAAATATTAACAAATAAAGCGTAATTACATTAAATCAAATACGAAAATCTATAATTTTATTGCGCGGACATGAAGTTTGATAAATTCATAAATCTATATGAATTATTGCATTTCATATATAATTAGTATATCATAGCAAAAATATATTTAAATAAATGAGCTCTGCGTAGTAGGGCAATCCGTGTCTAATCTTATCTTATCTTATCTATATAAAAGTTGGCTGTCCATTGCCAAAATTGAATGAAATTGGTACCAATTTAATGCATTACTCATTTCTTAATCACCTCCTATTGGACTTTTGGGCATGTATTTTAATATCTTTCTTATATCTCTATGTTATATTTATTTATAGTCTACTTGATTAAGTCACAAATTAAATTAATGTGTGAGTTTCTCTTATGACAATGCAAACTTATTCTAATATTATGTTTTAAAACTACTTCAAACATAAATATAAGGAAATAAAAAATACTTATATTTACAAATATTAATAAATTTGATAACAACAACAACATATTAACAAACAATGTATAACTATATTAAATCACATACGAAAATCCGTAATTTTCTCGCGCGGAGCGCGAGGCCCGTATCTAGTCTATATAAAGACTAGCTGTCCAATGAAAGAAATTAATGCAATCGGTACCTAATTAATACTAAATTCATTTTAGTTTTTATTTTTATTCATTATTATAATTAATTCTAAATCTATTTAAGTCTTTTTTATTCCATTTAAGTCATTTTGTTTTCATTCATTAATTATCTTATCCTAATTATAATCTAATTTTATTTAATATCTAACATCTTATCTTCTTATATATAAAAAAGTTGGTTGTCTTTTGTTAAAAATTAATGTAATTGTTATATATCTCTACTACAACCAATACTCCTAATTCTCCATTCTTAAACCTTGATATTTCTCACAACAATTTCTCTTGGCATGTTTTTTCGCTTTTTTATGTTGAGTTTATTATGGTTAAATAGAATTACTATTAAATTAGAACTAAAACTTTACCTATGTAGTTTTGAACTTTTATCTCATTCGAAAGATTTATATTGTCAATTTTCATTTTGTGCACGGAAATCGTTGAAGGTTATAAGTTTTTTGAGTCATTTCCATAAAAATTATATATATGAACTAATATTATGTCCCCAAATTACTTCAAACATAAATATGAGAAAATAAAAATACTTATAATTCCAAATATTAACAAATTTGATAATAACAACAATACTATAAATGAATAATGCGTACTACATTAAACCACATATGAAATTTATAATTTACTCGCGCGGGAACTGTATCTAGTCTATCTATATATCTATCTATATATAAAAGTTGATGAGTTTGAAGAAGTAATGGTAATTTGTACCTAATAAATGTTAATGTTTTAAATTTTATTTTAATTATCTTCTCTCTTTAATGTTAATTTCATCATCAATTAAGAACACATCATTTTCGTCTCCTTCGTCTATCACAATCTCCAAACTTATTCCAGTCTTTATCCCATTCGTCAATCTCTTCGTTTCATCCCGGTGCCCTCTTCTTTCCCGGTTAAAAATTATTCTGAATGCTAATATTTTAAATATTTAGCCTAATTATCTCTTCTCTTAATGCTAATTTCATCACCAACGAAGAACACATCCTCTTCGTCTCCTTCATCTACCACAATCTCCAAACTCACGATGCCTCATTCTTCCCTGGTTAAAAATCAATCTAGGGACCGCTGTGGAGTTGCTTAAGGAGATGGAGGATGATGGTCATCTTCCTGATATATCGAATTGGTGAGAATGTGAGGTGATAAGTTGTAATTTAGCCATATACATAATTGTTGTTTCATATATGTGCCATATTTTTATTAAAATAAATGAAAAGAAAAAAGGTCGCTTATCGTCACCCTCCTCCGCCCGAAGATCTCCATTTTATCTTCATCTCCATTGTCGTCCTCTGGCTATCTACACCCTATACCGCCTATTTACAACATTATATCGTATACAAAAAAATCCGTAATTGTCCCGCGCGTAGCGCGGGGGTCTAAATCTAGTATATATATAAAAATTGTTGGGTTTGATGAAGTAATGTCAATTTGTACCTAATAAATGTTAATATTTTAAATTTTCATCCTAATTATCTATCTCTTAAATTCCAATTTCATCACTAACTACGGAGTATTTAACTAAGAACACATCGTCTTCGTCTTCTTCCTCCCGTTCGTCTTCGTCTCCTTGTTTGGTTAAAAACTAATATGAGTTAATTAGATATTTTAATTTTCATATATATTATATATCTATAATGATGCAGTTAAGAGCAATTGCAACTGCTGAGGTGACATCAAGATAACTAAATTCGTTGATCTTAAATCCGTAGGACGATAATTCATGAAATTCGTTGATCTTAAATCAGTAGGATTCAGAACTTGTTGGGTAAAATTTGGGCCAACCCGAGGCTAAGACCCGTCAAGACTCATTTTTCACATATTTTATTTGATCTAAATTAAAAATTATTAAAAATTATACAAAATTATAAAAATTAATATAATACTAATTAGTTTTATTATACTTATTAAGTTCTAATTTTCTTAATTATAAAAAAATTAAACACTTGGCAGAACAAAATGGCTCCAAGTAGAATCTCCCAAGGCAGTTTCCAAGTATTCCTTATAGAATTTATAACGGTCAAATTATCACCTTCCAGAACAACATTTCTAATACCTAAGCGAAGAGTAGTCTGAAGACCATCAAAACCCGCTAAGACTTCAGTTAACAAGATAGAGGAATTAGGTATTTGTTTACTTTCAACAATAACAGTTTTCCCAAATTCATTCCGAATAATAAAATCAATATAAGAAGACATGTCTCCCGTTCTAGCACCATCAAAATTGATTATAAAAAAGGAGGTAGGCGGTTTTGTCCAACTAGTATGACGGGTAGCTCTTTTCCTGTTTTTTTTTAATATTCACATGTTCATCTTTTACAGTTTTAGATTCTGCATTCCAAGTGGCAAGCTGGGTTAAAACACAAGAGCCATTTTTTTCAAAATTAATACAATCATCGTTTGAAGGTCTAAAAATAAACTTATTTACGACATCTCCAAAGATTCCACCAGGTAAAGAATGCAAGATTTAATTCAGTATTATCTTGAATAAAGTTAGCAAAATTACTCCCAAAATCTGAAGAATAATCTAGCTTAAAGGATGTATTGGCAAAGGTTTTCAAATACTTGAAAAGTGTAACAGTAACAGGACACTGAAAGGAGAAGTGGTTACAATCTCCATCTTCTTCTTCGCATAGAGACCATCTATCAGGTACTATGTTGAAGAATCTATTAAAACGAGAGGTAGTAGGTAAAAAATCAACTGAAGCTTTCCAAAGGAAACACTTAAGCTTAGGAGGAATTTTCCGATTCCAAAAAAGAGAAGGGTCAACCCGAAGATGGCGCAACTGAGTTAGCATTGTTTTGAATGCAGATTTCACAGGAAAAAACACCATCAGCAAAAGGCATCCATATCAGAGTATCAGGAAGATCAACGGTGGGAACGTGGATATCCATAATTTGCGCAATAATATGAGAGGGAAAGAGGTTAGCAAGTTTATTATAGTTCCAGGTTTTATTGTTGTTAAACAAATCACAAACAAAAGAGCCTAAATCATCATTCTGGTAGGGCATGAGATCACAATCTTTCAACCCATAATTATTCCAAATATTAATACTTTGACCATTGCCAATTCGCCAGAATAATTGTTTCTTAAAATCTTGAACAAGACTAAGGAGTCTATTGAACTGCCAAGAGAAAGATGAGTGTTTTTGGAGATCAAGCAGGTTAGTATTGCGAAGATATTTATCATAAATGATTTTAGACCAAATATTAGAACGATCAGTGAGAAGTCTCCAGAGAAGTTTTTGTTGAAAAGCACGTTTGTTATCCCAAGCTTTACGCAGGCCAAGGCCACCAATCACTTTAGGTTTACATATGTTGTCCCAACTAATAAGAGAATGATGATTAGGTTCATAGCTATTCCAGTAGAAGGCTTTATTAATATCATCAATATCTTCACAACCCCCTTTAGGGAGAAGGAAATTTTTCATAAGATATTTAACTTTAAAGGTAAGGTTAGTCTGGATCAACAAAGCCCTTCCTGCTTGAGATAAAGAGGTCGTTTTACATTTTGACTTTTGTTTCTTAATGTCCAATAAAACATCATTGAAGACTTCATTGCAGACACGACCTTGAAGGATCGGAATACCTAGATATTTTTCTAATTTAGAGGTAAGTGGAATGTTAAGAGTATTAGCTAACACAAGAGCAAAATCTTTAAACACATTACTCGAGCATTGTAAGGAGTTTTTGTAAAAGTTTATATGTAGACCACTTACACTAGAGAAATGGTCTAAAATGTTTTTAAGAAATTGAATATTCTCATGTTTAGCTTTAGCGAAAATTATGGTATCATCAGCAAAAGTCAAAAAAAGGAATAGTCATATGGCAACTTTATTATGAATATTTGAAGACTTGTGGACAAGTTTCCTAGCTAAGAACTTCATAGAAATAATAAAGATGAAGGGTGCAATAGGATCACCATGTCGGATACCACCAGTGTTTTACAAGACGTTGGGCGTGAGTTAGGCGGCGAGCTGGGGCTAGCGCCTAGACGGCTAGGAGGGAGACTAATCGGGGATTAATCGGATCAATGTGATATCAAATGACCAATATGTCATGATAATCATTAGTTTCTATTAAATTATGTTAGAATGGGGTTTCATATTCTATTATACGTATTATTATGCTACCATATACTCAAAACTTGCTATAATTCCACAAATATTGGTATTTCGCGAAAATGACAAACCTTTGTTTTTTTCCTAGGCGGTGCTAGGCGCTACTAGGCGTTGAGGGAGAGCCTAGAAATTAATCGGGATTAATCGGCTCTATTCAGAGATCTTTGGAATACTGCATACTACAAGTTAGTCTAAATTAAGGCATGATTATGGTTAATTATTAACGAGCACTGAGCTACCAGAAAGGCAAATATATTTAAGAATCATTTGAATCTAAATTGAAAACAAAATTTAGTTTTTTTTTGGGTGAAAAGTCGGGCTTAACCCGTGAGGTTGTTTTATTAGCCATTAGCACTATCCTCAACAGAGGAAGCAATGTCCACATCAAACAAAGAAGACACACAATCAGGAAGTTCAGTAAAAGACACATAATCTAAATGCAAAGAGAAAGACAGTTGAGCCAACCCATTGGCAACAACATTTGTTTGGCGTTTGGTGTGCAGCAGTCGAATGCGCCACCGTTGGTCATCCATTAGAGTCCAGCATCGTCGAATGACAAAATAGTCCTTATGGGTCTGAATAGTGCGTGAATGTAGCAGCCTGCAAGCTTCAAGGGAATCGGTTTCTACTATGAGTAGAGGGAGGTGCAATTCAGCCCCCAACTGAAGTCCATAATGGATGGCGTCAAGCTCAGCAGAAATTGCATCTCCGAAGCCCCGCATGAAAGCATAAGCTCGAAGAAAGCATCCATTGCAATCTCTGAATATTCCTCCGCCACCAGATAATCCTGGGTTTCCTTTGGAGGCACTGTCTGCATTAAGTTTAACCCAACCCTGGGGAGGGCGCTGCCATTGAGTTGGCGAAGACGAGGCACCTATCTGTCTATGCGTGTCAATAAACGCCCGAAATCGAGATTCGAGACCTTGTTCCGAAATTAATTTGCTGAGATACAACTGTTGCAGAGAGAGTTGATGCCTTGTCAATATCCTAAAAAACCAGCAAATTTCTAGTTTTCCAGGTGTACCAAACCATTGTTGCAAACATGCCACCCCATTCAACACCATGTTTGAGATTAGTCGCCACCCAATCCTAATATCCGACGAAAGAAAGAAATTGGGGTGGAAGGAGTTACCGGCGAGAGCTCTCCATACCAGGTTGATGGTGTTGCAGTCTCTGAGTGCGTGAAGTATTGTTTCTTCTTGGCCACAGCGTCGACAATTTGCGTTGGTGGACATATGACGTCTTACCCGTTCTGCATTACAGAGCACCCCCACCATGGGCTGTAAGGTAGACAAATTGCCTCGCGCGTTGCTGAGCAGGAATCTGCCACATCAACTTCCACAAACCTGGAGAATTCGTGTTCTCAGCAGGACTTAATAGCCTCAAAGCCGACTTTGCTGAAAAGATTCTGGACGATGTGGCGCCCCAGTAGAGCTTGTCATGAGCATCATGCGTTGGGTCCAGGTGAATACTTGTAAGTCGCTGACACATTGTAGCAGGCAATAGTGAGTGAAGAACCGGCCAGTTCCACCCGTTGGGTGTCCACAGTTCATCAACAGTAGCAGCCTCCAGATCCTGTGGGATTGGGGTGAGAGCATAGTCAAGCAGAGGTTTATCATCAAGCCAAGCATGCTGCCAAAAGAGAGTTGATCTACCATTGCCAATTGCAGTTCGAAGACCCTAACGCAGTGTATCAGCACCGTTACAAAGACCTCGCCATTGGCGTGATGACCCCTTAATTTTTTGAAGATGTCGACATCACAACGTCCTTGTGCACATTTGCCCCGAATAACTCGAGACCAGATCAAGTTTGGTTCCTGTAGGGTACGTGATCCCAGTTTTGATAAAAGAGCGGTGTTCATATCTCGCATCGGTCTTAGTCCCAGGCCCCCATCTGACTTTGATTTGGCGATATTTTCCCACTAAAGAAGGTGAGGCCGGCGTTTTTCAGACGTTGACCCCCACACAAAGCCTCTAATCATACGATCGATTGAGTCACAAATCCCAAGCGGAATAGTGCTTGCTTGCATTGTATAGAGTGGCAAACTCGTCAAAACTGAGTTGGCAAGCGTGACTCTTCCGGCGAAGGAAAGCGTCTTGGCCTTCCATCCAGTCAAACGTGTTGTGATCTTGTCTAATATGAATTGGTATCTCTCCTTGGTCATTTTGCCCACTGCAGTCGGTACACCCAAGTAGCTCTCAAAGTTCGAGGAGATAGGCATAGAAAGGAGACTGCTGACAACATTCTGCATTCTGGCATCAACTGATTTAGCAAAAAGAATGTTGCTTTTATGGTAATTCACCTGCTCACCGGATGAAGTGCAAAACTGCTGCAAACATTCCTTAATCACAAGTGTGTGTCTCGCATCTCCCCACGCAAACAGAACTAGATCATCTGCAAAGAATAGGTGGGACAGTCGAACATTACCAACCGTGATGGGCTCCCATCGGCCATCGTCAATAGAAGCTTGGATAATGTGCGACAGTCGCTCCAAACAAAGGACAAAAAGGTATGGTGAGAGTGGATCACCCTGTTGAATACCCCTCGAAGCTTTGAAAGAACCCGCCTTAGACCCATTCCATAACACCTGTGTGGATCCGCGTTGGTTGGGTTGTCCACCTTTCGCAGTAAAGCCAAAAGAGAGTCTCCCATGCCATCCTGATAAACTTTGTAGTTGAGTAGTTGCAGCACCTCAGCAGTAATCTTTGGTCCGACCAAGTCCCAGTGTTTCTGATAGAATACGACATGAAACCCATCTAGTCCCGTAGACTTGTACGGAGCCATTTCTTTGAGAGCGCCCCAGACATCTGAGTGCTCAAAAGGAGTAGCAATGGCTGCAAAGTCGACGGTATCCATAGCAGGAAAATAGTTGGGTACTGTAGGCATGACTGACTGAAAGACGAGATTCGAATCTGCCGTGAAGAGAGCAGCAAAGAAGTTACAGACACGTTGATGCAGCGGCACAATATCATAAATCCACTCCCCACTGTCATCATGTAGCACTAGAATCTTGTTTCTTTTGCGTCTGATTACTATTGTCAAGTGATAGAAGCGGGTGTTTTTGTCTCCCTCAATCAAAAAATTCGTTCTGGACTTTTGAAACCAGAGCATTTGTTCTTGGTCCATTACCAACTCAAGTTCACATTTAAGAGATTATTCCTTTCGGATAGCAGCGGGGGTTGGTCTTGAAGCAAGGCAGGTTTGGGCTCGTTCAAGTTGGTTCCATAATCTCCTTTTTCTACGAAAAATATTCCCGGAAATTTCCTTGTTCCATATTTGGAGCCTATCAGCCAGCAGGTTCAGCGATTCAGTAAGAGGGAGTTCAGTGTTCCATGCCGTTTGAATGAAGCTTCTGAAATTTTCATGAGATAGCCACGCTGCCTGGAAGCGAAAAGGGCGTGTAGTTTCAGGGGAGAGTGATGGGGGTTGTAGTTGAACAAGGATCGGTCTGTGATCGGAATGGGGAGAAGTAAGGTGCTAGACTCCAACTTCGGGAAAGCGGAGTCTCCAGTCCGGCGAGCATAAGGCTCTATCATGTCTCGCCCCATGGGACGTAGCCATAGTTTTTCCAACAATCCATGTAAAAGCTGCACCAGAATAGCCTAGATCGATCAAATCCATACCGTCAGCCCATTCCTTAAATATTTCGGACGACTTGTTTGAGCCAACTGACGAAGAGGATCTCTCTTGGGGTGTGAAAGTTGCATTGAAGTCACCTGCGAGTAACCACAGTGTGTTATTTGCAGCAGCAAAATCATCTAATGCACACCACAGCTCGTACCGGGAAGATGGATTGGGGGCCGCATATATGGCAGATAAGACCCAAGGCTCCTCTGCTCTTCGGACCACTTCCACAGTAATATGTTGTTGGTGTAAAGAAATAGGAGTAACAGAGACGACATCAGTTTTCCAAAGAAGCCAAATTCCACCTGAAAAACCCTGCGCATCCACCTTGATCAGACTGTCATACCCAATACGACGACAAACAGAATCATCTTTGGTGCCACTAATGCGAGTTTCGACCAAAATAAGCAAGGAAGGCTGATGTATAAAAATCACTTCTTGTAGAGAGGAGTAAAACCTTTCAGAGGCTACTCCTCGAGTGTTCCGGACAAGAAGGTTGAGAGCTATCATTGATAAAACCCATTGCTGAAAGGCCATAGAGATTCGGCTCAGAAAGAGGTTAATAAGCTCACTGAAACAGTGAACTGCATCATTGAGAGGCTGGGGCATCGAGACCCTGCATAGGACTGGGAAGGCCTCAGTTAGCATGGGGAGTAACTCTACTCTCATTATGTTTCCTATCGTCGGGAGACAAGCGTGGTTAGCATGGGGCATCGAGACCCTGCACAGCACTGGGACGTTCTTTCTATCATCGGAAGTAGTTCCCCCTCTCTGTTCTGCTGCTCCATTCAATCCAACAGGGGCACCTGCGTTGCGCTGCAAGATTGTAATTTGGGCACTTGGTTTCGTGGAGGCAGAAGTAGGATGGGGTATTGAGTTAGGGATTTTTGTGGGCTTGTGTAACTTTGTGGTGACTTGTTGGGCTTGGGCTTGGGCCTGTGACTAGTTATTGATTGTCATTTCCTGTATCAGATACGACTTCCTGACATCTGCTTCTTTGGAAACAATATTATTCTTCAAGGGCCCCTTTCCTTTATTTTTACGATTCGTTGATAGCGCTGATTTGGTATGGGATAGAAGATCTTTTTTTTCCTTGTTCCGGAATCTGTTCGAGGGCAAAATGCTCGGGATTGGACGTAATTCATGGGCAACCGAAATTTCCTTCCGGATTTCCTCTGTAACAGTTGTAGCAACAGAATCATTGACAGCTGTAGCAATCTCAACGGCCGTAGTTTCACCATCGTCAACTTCCGTATTTTCAGCAACCGTTGTGTCAATCTCTCCTAAAACATATTAAAAATTTGGATTTTTTTAAATTGACCAAATAAATAAAGAAGTGGAGATAGTAGTGGGGTTTAATCTATTTAGTTAAGGAAAATTGTTTTTTTATAATTAAATTTAATTATTCAATTTTTTGCTAAAATAGGAGGTTGCGCTGAGATGACGCAATTTTTTGTGAACACTTAGCTCCTCTTATATTGTAGTGAGGTAGATGATATTGATGCCAATGTCAATGCTATTGATGTCAATGTCATTTTTGTGAACACTTAGCTCCTCTCTTATATTGTAGTTAGATAGATGTTATTGATGCCAATGTCAATGCTACTGATGTCGATGTCAATGTCCGATGCTTCGAATATCAATGCTACTAAAGTCAATGCTAATGCTGCTGATATTGATGCTCATAATGCCACTAATGTTGATGCGTGTAAAGATTTTTCATAATATAGGTTTTGTATCCATTATAATGGATACCTAAACCTCAAATCAATCGATAAATTTAGCACTTCATACCCCTATTTATATATCCATTAGCAAAAAACCTTATTTGCTATGAGCATGACATTTTTTCTTCGGAACTTTAGTTATTTGAAAATATAACTTTGTTTAATAAGGTCGACATTTGTATCAATAAGCCAGAGTACGCATTGCAAAAATACTGTATTTAGTGTTTTTTTGCAAATCATTTGTTGAAATAGGGTATTCATGCAATTCCGTGATCGATAAAATTAGCCCTCCATAGCATCTACACCTTACATAGATGTATGACCTGCCTTAAACCATCTACTTAACTCAGCTGAGAAAGGTAAATGTCATATAGCATTCAAACACAGACATATAATCAAGTACTACAACTCAACAGCAATTACAGAACCTTCAACCATCCAGAAACACACAAACATCTCACAAAAAATTTCAACACAGAACTCCAACAAACAAACATCTATAGAATCCTAAAAAATCAACAAGCAACTAAAACATACCTATTTCGACTCCGTAGCCGGGGCTTTTGCAGCAGCATTTGGATCAACAGCCGGTGAAACGCCAGCTCCGTTACTAGCACCATTTCCATCAGCAGCAGCATAAACCGGGGGCTGAGCATACCCACCATAGCCTGAATATGGTGGTGCCTGCCCATACGGTGCACCATAGCCTGGATATGCACCATAGCTACTCGGAGGCGGCTGAGTATACCCTTGAGGTGGCCCCTGACCATAAACCATTTGATTTGCAGGCGGCTTTTGCCCTTGAGGAGGTGGCGGTGCTCCATACGCTGGTCCATAATCTCCCGTCTGAGCTGCCAATGGAGAGGCTTGAGTTGGCGGTGGTGGTGCTTGGGTCGGGTTGCTGTAACTCGGTGCAGGGTTCGCATATCCTTGTTGATCACTAGGGTTTGTTGCTGGTGGTGGTTGAGTATAGCCGCCCCCATATGCAGCGTCTTGAGGATAACCGGATGTTGGAGCCTGGTTATAACCGTAATACGAACTGTCAGCAGACGCTTGTTGCTGCTGTTGTTGTGGAGGTTGGTTATAGTAATCATAGCCGGTTCCTTGGGGAGGGGGTTGTTGCTGAGCTGGCGCTGTGCTTGACGGGTCCCAACTAGTTTGTTGAGGATAGCTAGGGTATTGAGGTCGAGGGGCGCCGTATTGAGATCCGGGATATGTGCCGGGTTGAGAGTAGCCGTATCCGGGCTGCTGTTGTTGCTGCTGCTGCTGCATTTGTGGGGGTCTAGAACCCCAGCTTGTCGGGGGACGTGCTTGGTATCCTTGTTGAGAATAACCGCCACCCATTGAAGAATTTCTTGGGCGGTTCTACAATAAGGGTAAAAAACGTTTATTTCTTGTACAGAGTAAACAAGTCAAAAATATTTAGCATGAAAAGAAAGAAAGCATTACACAAGCATAGGCAAGACAGCAGAATAGGGTATTGTTTGAAAAATATGTATATCATAAGAATATGGCAAAGGAGAGGTTACTAGACAAGGATTTAATATTACACTCATATTGAGAGGGGTTCAATTGCCTACATACCGTACTGACTTGAAGAAGTATTGACTTACTCCGGCGCATTCGCAACCTTTCCCTATTCGATGTAAAAGGGTGCAAAAATATCCACAGATAGCTATACAAGTATATTCAGATAAAGAGCAAGCACAACTTTGATAGCCAACTAGAGTTAATTATAACCAGCCCACAGTTGAAAGTCCAAAACTACTGTAAGTATCTACTGAAGTGGGTAAGAAATGTCAGTGCATCTCTGACAATGGTAATCGATAATGCCTCAAATATCTTTTGCCAGTCTGTTATTGTTCACTGACAAATAAAGCATAAAAAGCAATTTCTAGGACTAAAGCTTGAAGAGATGATTACTATAGCAATGGCATGTAAGAGTAGCGAGGATATTTGAGACAAAATGAACCCAAATGTAATATTCTGCTTTGTAATAAAGGGGATATGAGAGATGAATGTGGATGTTTGTGTGGATAAACACATCCACCTAATAAAGATGAATGGATACAAATTCAATGCCGCTGCAGAGGAAGAATGAGAAGCAATATAAAGAGACAGCTACAAATGCATGACATAGAAAGAACTAGTGTTGTAAAGATCATGAAAATATATATTTTAAAAGTATAACAATGTTAGAAAAATTGTATTTACATTTCCTTCTTAAAGCAGATATAATTGTAGGATACGAAAAAATCACCAAATAAACCAAATGGATACAAATTCAATTTTTCTACGTAGGAAGAGTGAGAGATGGATGTGGATATTTGTTCAAGATACATGTATCCACCAGGAACAACGAACAAATACAAATTTCATACTGCTGCAGAGGGTAGATAAGCAATATAGAGAGCTAGCAAAAAATGGAAAATATAAGAAGGCCTTCTTCTGTAGACAGATCTTATAAACAGCAAAATATAATGATGCCAGGAAAGTGGTATTGACATTTTGTTCTTAAGGCAAATATTTGTGTATGATAGATTTATCCATCATATAAAATTAGTTGGACAAATTCAATGTTGCTAAAAGGGAGAATAAGAAGCAATATAAATAGACAGCTAAACAAGCATAATATAGAAAGGCCTTCTGTTGTAGAATGATATCAAGAGTTAGTATAATAAAAACAAAAAAATTATGATGTCAGACAAGTTTTTGGATATTGTCTTCTTATAGCAGACATTTCTGTATGATACTGAAATCCACCAAATATAGCTAAATATGGATACATATTTAATATTGCTGCAGAGTAAGACTTGAGAATCAAGGAGAGCCAGCTACACAGAGTTGATGTAGAGAGAACTAATAAGTAGATATTAAAAAAGAACAGTAATATTGAGCTAAATTCCATGGTATTTTTTAGGTCAAAGCCTTTGAAATGGTCAATTATATAACAGCTGAACATACATCATCAGCTTGTCTAGAATATAATCTGACAAAAAAATGACATGTAATGTGATAATACAACTGAAGAAGGGTTACTTATTTCTAGCAAGACATCGGTTCAGAAATTCTAGCAGCTTTGCTTATGTTTTGCCTTTTGACTTAAAAAGTAAACCGAACCATCAGACTCACTACATCTTAACAAAGTACAACCCTTGACCAACTAGTACCTTGGGCGAGTAGAAAGTAACAAAAAAACAATAGATATTAAACATACCTCAGATATAACCTCATTGACTAATTCCTTAGCAGCCTCGACTTGTTCAGCAGAGCCATCGATCTGTACTGTTCTTTCTGTGGATGTATCCCCGGGAGGGGGGTGTAACGGAATTACCTGGATGGGTCGAACCAATTAAAGACATTACGAAAAAGGAAAAAGCAACCAAATGGATATGCACATGATCTTTTAAGACAAACTGCAGGCCCAAAACACAGCATTAAGACACAATTTCTTGATCGATATGATTGTTAGACTTATCAAAGCACAAAATTAGACATGTAACGCACAGAATTATAACACTTAGTAATTCCAAACCTGCACTCGAGCTCCTGAGCGGGCTTGAATGCTCTTAATTGTCTCCCCACCTTTTCCAATAACAAGTCCAACCTGAAATCAAACAAGGATGAAAAAACAAGTATACATAAATAAAAAATATTGCAACTTCAAATTTCACACAAGTCCCTACCTTATTGTTAGGAACCGCCATGGAGAACTGCTCAGATCCTGCTTGGCCAGTCACTCTTCGAGAAACAACAGAGGAACCCCCTGCTTCAGCCTGATCAGAAAAGCATCACATAGCATCCATGCAACAGTCAGAAAAGGTGAAATGTCTATCATGGCTAATCAATCGTAACAAGGAAGGCGTGACACGCGAGAATACTCAAGTAACAACTTACCTCAGCAAGTACATCCCCGATTAACTGCTCAGCTTTTGCAATCTGATCTGGTGATCCCACCAGATCTACCGTCCTGGTATAAGAATTAGGGTCTGCATCCATATCTCTAGTAACTTGAATCTTTGCACCCGACTGAAGTTGCAGATATTTTATTGTGTCCCCACCTTTTCCAATGATAACACCAACTCTACCATTTGGAATATCTATCTTTTTAGTCATACCCTGATAACCGTATGAGTCCGGATGTGATAAGACGGTGTTTGCCACATGCACATTAGTAGGAGGAGGCTTCGGTGCTACAATGGACCATTTTCATTTGCAGTCAAATATTATATTAGATCAGATAAGCACAATGCTGAAATTCAGATGATTACGAGCATATACCGTGCATATAACTTCCAATTTCAACTACTAGCGGGAAACTATTACAGATCTATTTGGTTGTTGTAACAAAATTGCGGTTTAGCTGATATAAAAGGGGTATTTACACCCATTCATGCATTGTGAATAATATCTTGTACAGTATTAAGAATCCACTTTCATTTGCCCTCACTTCCCTTTTCACTAAAATGGACCATACCAGGTCAGAAATGAATTGATTTGAGGAAATAGTTTTTTTTTTCCGCAGCTATCTTACAGTCTAATAAACGGTCAATGGTATGAAAATAATCATCCACTGTATGAGCTCTTGCTCGCAGTAGAAAGAGAATAGATGCAGTGCTGAGACTAATTCAGAAATAATCCATAAGATAATCAAATATAGCATAACGAACAGAACGAAGCAGAAGCTGCAGTTCCAAATTCATAAGGTCATAAAACGCATGTATCTCAGACCTTCCTTACTTATGACATGCAAAACAAGTTTCCCTACTATACTAATAATCTGAAGAATTCCAATTATCAATGATGCAGCAGAGTTGCATTCCTAATACGTGGCCTAAACTCCTTCTTGACAACTCGTACGTACTCTATAGTACGCTAAAACCGAAATCACAAAATAATAATCTGTCTCGAGAAGTAAAAGCAATCAATCATTCACAAGAAGTCGTAATAATCTGAAAAGTTTCAGTCCTTAGTCAACTACCAGTGATGCAGCATAAAATCCATCTTGACAACTCGTGCGTACTCTATAGTGTGCTAAAACCAAGATCATGGAATAATTCTGAGATAGAACACCAACTCAAAGGAACGAGAAATTGCAAACCACAAAAACATCAAGAAACTACTGTGTATCGAGAAGTAAAAGCAATCAATCATTCACAACAAGTCGTCTAGGAAGAAATCTAGTACCAGAGTGGTTATCAGGCGCGGAATCATATCCTCCGTTGTCAAACTTAGGGCGTTTAGCTTCCGCATCACTGAAAAGTCGAGATGCGATCTCCTGAGCTCGAAGTTTAGCAGACTCAATCTCAGAAGGAGCTGCGAGAGGAGCCGAGAATCCGGTAGGCCTTCTCCTCCCGCCACCGCCACCGTCAGGGGAGGGGGATGTCAGAGAAGCGGAATCGTCATACTTTCGCTTATTGGTGTCAGCGGCTGACGCATAGTGCAAGTCGTCTGCCATGGATTTTCGATCTCGGAATTTGAGGAAGGAGAAAGAAGAAGAACCCTAGCAGAGAGAAAGAGCAACGGAGATTGTGAAAGAGCGGGATGAGATCTCTTGTTGTGTAGGGTAAAGGGATTTTTTAGGGATTGTGGATATCGACGGCCCAAAGGTGTCACCTTGGCAGCCCACATGTCACAAATATCTAACGAATCGCGCCAAAAGTATATACCCATTATTTATTTATTTTTTCTTGATAAGGAAAAAAATTATCTATCTTATACGGAGTACAAAGAAAGAAGGATTGTTTCCGCGTCATTCGAGCGGATGATCTGAAAAAACGCTAAAATATTAATGTAATATACATGATCATGTTATGTATGAACATCCTGAAATAAACATAAAAGCATGATTTCACTTGTTATGTTTGCAGAAAGAAATGATTTCATTTCTCTATAAGATTTTAGACCACATGAATCACTCCAAATAAGCATCTTTATGCTTAGTCAAACAAACATCAAAGCATGGTTTCACATGCTACTTTGTAAAAACTTTATTTCTCTGCATGATTTTAGACCACATGAAAATCTAGTGAATGTCAACTCATTAAAGCATCTCAATGCTTATTAAAAAACATCCGATTGAAATAGGACTTTGCAGAAAGCAATAATTTCATTTATCTGCAAGATTTCAGAACCACATGAATCACTCCAAATAAGCAACTCTATGCTTAGTCAAACCAACATCAAAGCATGGTTTTCACATGATATGTATGCAGAAAGCAATAATTTCATTTCTCTGCATGATTTTAGACCATTTTTAAAATCTAGTGAATGTCAACTCATTAAGCATATCAATGCTTAGTAAAAAACATTTGATTGAAATAGGACTTTGCAGAAAGTAAAATTTCATTTCTCTGCAAGATTTTAGACCACATGAATCACTCCAAATAAGCATCTCTATGCTTATTCCAAATAACATCATTATCGAAGCAGAAACTATCACATGCAACACTTAAGTAATCTTTCACAAAAACAAACTTGCATTTCATAAGACAAAACTTTCACTAGATAGACGAAAGATGCATTACAGTATTGAATTACAAGATTGAAATAAGCATCACAATTGAGAAATATATAAAATATTAAACACACATACACGAGACTCAAAAATCAAAACATACAATGTAGAAAAACACACACAACAAAGACATCTTCCTCACGAGTAGATAGATAGTACTTAGGAAGTGATGTCTTGCATCAATTGCATCTTGAGGCTTCTTACTCCATTGTGCAATCACCTTTCCCAAGCTGATACTAGAGCATTTCCCACTTCGTGTTCTTCTCTACATTCTTTTGTTCTATCACCATGCTCTTTATCTTGCTCCATTGCTCATACTTCTCATTTTTTCGTGCTTTCTTTGCCATCTTCAGTTCATAAACTTTATCACAAATGACCATTTTCTCTCTTGATATTATAGAATCCTCAACATCTCCATCACAACATGTTGATGCAGAAGCTTTCTCCTTTCGTTTAGCCTTCTTAATACTCGTGGGACGCTCAAAAACACTTCCCTCACTTTGTTTTTCCCCATTGGTCTGGTATAAATAACTATAACTCCACTTCGGCTCTTTCCGAAGAAGATCCCATACATGCTGACGAGGTCTTTACTAGCGTTTAAGTAGCAGCTGACGAGGAGCTTATCATCAACATTACTCCATTGATTTCTTGTCGCTTTTGTGGTGTCTCTGACATCTCCACCACGAGAAGTACGAGTAGCACGACCACGACTGCTTCTGGTTTCTTCTTGTGACTCAACAATATTACCAAATGTGTTTATTTTTATAGAAAGGAGTGGAACGTATAAGAGTTACTCTAAAAAAGATCATACATATCAATGAACAAGTCAATGAAGTTATTTGAGAAGTCACCTTGAAAATTATTTCGATCAATAATGAAAGACTAATATGAGAAAAAGGACAAGTACAAAAGATAAATGAAACTATGTCGTTTTGCGTTTTTTAAAAGGCCAAAAATTTGAGAAAACAAACGGAGCTTTGTTAAATTAAATCAATGGGACCGTCCCTTATAACTATCAAACGAAGGGGCGCAATCTAAGGTCCCTTGTAAACTTTGTATTATTTAATTCAAATATATATTTAGGTACTTTTGTAAAATCCCCAGTTAGTTTTGCTCTTACTCATATTATGAAAAAGTGTGTGCACCGCATAGTATTATATCCATAATGTCTTCATGACATTACTAGAAGTATAAAATGTTGCTCTAATTTGGTGAAAATATGTAAAATTACTTATTTAGCTAGTTATGTTAAATGTTAGGCGCAATACTTGCACACAAAACTAATACCAATTGTATTGCATGTGCTCGAGTGACAGTGAGATATGATTACACATGTCCTGTTATATTGTGCTAACAAGTTATTTAGATGTTAGATTGTGATACTTTATTCTTATATATGATTTTGTAACGTAATTGTTTGGTCATGAAGGGTATTATATATGATTTTGTAACAAGTTATTTAGCCCCTGACCTGTTGTAGAGAAGTCGTTTGCAACAGTGGATCATGTAGTAATCTGGGGGCAACCATTATTGATCATATCACAAACCTGTTGGCAGTCTGACTCAAGAAAGATATTTTGAAAGTCCATGCAATGTACCATTATGTACGAGCTGCATGCCGTAGAAAATCGCCCAAAGTTTATCGGTAAGCGCATAAGATCCACAAGTAAAGCAGAACACACGATTGAACGAAATACTGTCATCTTTGAAAACGCCACTAGACCTGGGCAAACGAGGGTTGACGCACCCGCCTTTGCCCGCCTCTAACTTTGCGAGTATGGACACTAGATAAAGCCATGTCAGGTTGATAGTCCCGGTCCGTGAGAATGCGAGGGTCGTGTATGGTATAGATCCCAAGCTCTGGAGGGCCGGTAGGCCTGACCCATATTATATATAAATAAATAAAATTTCATTAAAATATATATATATATATTTATACATATACTAAAACAGAACGTTGTTTTGCCACATGTCGCCCTTATATTCAATTCGCCTATGTGTCGACCTCTAAGATATGCTACATCATCCACCATGTCATCCTCCACATCATCCGATTTTATATTTTGATATATATGTTTGAAATTAAATAAGTAAAAAAATCAAAAAGATATCTAATAGGTTATGTTACAAAAAGAAATATCAAATTTTATCTTTATCTTTTATTATATATATATATATATATATCTTTATCTATTATTATGTTATCAATCTAATTAAATTGAGTTATTAATGAACTTACACTATAAAACATAAATCGTAAACTATAATCTATAAATTATAAACCATAAAGTATAAACTACAATCTATAAACTATTAATATTATAAAATATAAATACATTATTAAAATATTTATTACATGCGACCCCGTACATGGTACGGGAACACACGCTAGTATATACTAAGTTTAAACGTCTAAGACTGAGCAGAGATAAGACTGAGTATGTGGAGTTTGACTTTGGGTATGTGTCAGACGTAAATGTGGAAATGATGCTCGAAGAGAGTGTTGTGCAGGTTAGAGACTCCCTTAAATATCTTGGCTCTATCATGCGAAGAGATGAGGACGTGAATGAGGATATCAAGTCTAGAATACAGATAGGTTGGCACTGCTGGAGACGTGCATCTGGGGTCTTGTGTGACAAACAAGTGCCCCTGAAGCTGAAGGGAAAAGTTTATAAGGTGGTAGTCAGATCAGTCGGGACCTATGGAGGGGAGTGTCGACCAATCACGAGGGCTCAAAAGCAGAGGCTTATGGTAGCTGGGTTGCGGAGATTGTGTTGGATGTGCGGTCATACAAAATCAAATAGGATTGGGAATGAAGTTATCAAAGACAAAGTCGGAGTGACTAGTATTCAATATAAGTTGCGAGAATCTAGACTTCGGTGGTTTGGGCACGTGCAGAAGAGGCCACTTAGTGCTCAAGTTCGCAATTGTGAGGATCTAGCGTTGGGATATTTCAGAAGAGGTTGAGGGCCCCCAAAAAAGTGTTGGATGAAATCTATTCAGAAAGATCTTTCCCTGTTGGTACTCACAAAAGTTATGAACCAGGACAAAGCTTTATGGAGGGAGAAGATTCGAGTTACAGAAGCATAGACTTGGCGGTCTACGAATTCCACGTGGTTTGGTGTTGCTTGACTCTATTATTTTTGTCATTTTATGGTTATTTGTTATTCTATGCGGATATTTGTAGATTTATAGATTTGTAGGACTTTGAGTCACTTCAGTTACTTTCCTCCCAACTTGTTTGAGATAAGGATTTAACCTACCCGACCTCAGACCCCTTTACCCGGATATAATGGGGTTGTTGTTGTTGTTATTGTTAAGTTTAATGCTTGCTATGTATGAACTTAAACATCTTAGGCAGTGTTTATATGCAATTTTTTTGACAGGTTGTAATAGAGTTTTTTGGAGAGGTTTAGTGCACTGTTTTTTATGCATATTTATTCATGTTTTTTATAAATTTCATTAAAAAATATAAAGGTTTAATATAACCAGGTCGGGTATGGATAATGTGATACATAGGAGCCGCGGGCTAGCCCAACCCGCCTAAATGGGCTGAAAAAATGAGTTAAGCCCGACTCTGACACGTAGTTGGCCAGGTCTAGACACCACCATCACCGTCCGGCTTGGGTTGCCATGAAGCGCAACTTCAATGTTGAGCTTAAGGCAAGATGATGTGTAGAAGGAGACCAGGTAGAGAGTTGTGGTCGTGGCTTAGACAAAGGCGACGATCCAGAGGCCAATGAGAGCAGGGGAGTTGTGGACCAATAAGCATCTTGACAACCTGGTCACAACAATGGACAACCGCAAAGTGTCGTATGAGTCAGTGAACACCAATGAATTCTTAGATTTCCATGTGTGGCACACCATATAACCTAAGACAATTCTCGTTCATCAAGATCCATTGCTTCCTGTCAAAGCAAAAAGAAATCGAGGGGGTGCATTTAAACATAGCGCAAGCCAAACATCATGAATAACTTGGCGGTTTGTACGAGAGTGGAGGTACTCTTGTCTTGTTCTTGATATATATATTGTTGATAAGCGGTGTTTTACATACCGCAACTATGGATTATTAACTAGTTTTGTATAGGATTATGTTATTTGTTTCTATGTAATCTGTATCATGGAGCTGTTCGAGAGAAGATTTACATACGAGATTCCAAGAGATGATACAAGCATTGGAAGCATTGAAGCATAAGGAAGAAGCTGCTGAAGACGAAGACTTGAAGAAATCAGCAGTTCTGCCTCAGACAACAAAGCCGCACCCGCGGGTCTCAAGCCACACCCGCGGGTTTCATCCTCAGACAATGATTCGAGAAAGCTCAAGCCGCACCCGCGGGTCTCAAGCCGCACCCGCGGGTTTCACCTTCAGCCAAGGTTTTCCAGAAAGCTCAAGCCGCGCCCGCGGGTCCCAAACCGCGCCCACGGCCCTCTGCCATCCTGAGAATCTGAAGAAACCCAAAACCGCGCCCGCGGCTCTCAACCCGCGGGTGCGGTTCCTCGACAGAAGAATCAAATTGATGTCTTTGCCATTTGAAGTAAATTGTGTTTAATTTTGTAACTTTCCATACGTTTTTTAGTACCTTAATTCGGCTGTTACATTAGTTGATACTATATAGGTAGTGGATGATCATCCTTGATCATCTAGTCTTTGTTTTGCTTAAGTTTTTGGAGAGTATTTTCACAAACTTATGAGTTGCTAAGGTTCTTTGTTTCACTTGGCGTTTGAAGCTTTTGGATTCAACAAGTTGTGAGTTTATCCTTTCCTTTTGTCTACTCTTTGATTGTCTCAACTCTCTTGTTTGTATTGTCGATGAACTAGATTTACTACTTTAGATTGATCACCTAAGTTAGTTGTGTCTTGTTCATATTGCTAGAGTTTGATACTTCTAGTTGAATTATCATACTTGTTGTGTAGCACAATTTATTTGCATGAACTAGTTGTGATTGTTATTAGAGAAGAGAGTTGAGTACATGTCGAGTATCCGACTAGTTGTCCATGATATTGCATGTATCTATCTATTCCTGAATGCATTGCTACTTTGTTATTGAACTTTGATAGTTTCGAGGTTATAATCGAGTAAGGGTTATTAGGACTAGTTGGACTAATAACTATTCAAGAACAGGAATTAGAACGATCACTTGAGAACTTGATATAGGGATAAAAAGGATTTTAAGATCAACTTGTTAATCTAATTGTGGATAATCGCTAAGTGGAACACTTCGCTTAATCTTGTTATAACCAAGTTGACATTCTATACTTCGTATCAAAACCACAAAAACCCCCCTTTTGGTTATGTTTATTGGTTAGTCATTGTGATAACTTAAGAATTTGATAAACTGATTCTCTTGGGATTCGACCCTTACTTGCGCACTATATTACTTAGTTTGCATGTTAGGATTACTTGACTTGGCACACGACAAATTCGCCTCGTCAAATTTGGCGCCGTTGCCGGGGAATCAAATTTTCTTATTTTTAAGTTCTTATTTTGACTAACTTTAGTGTTGACTAGTGAATGGTCAACACCCGTTCTACTAATCAGCCTCTTTCTATTCTTGATTAAGAGATCGAGAGAACTTTTCATCGGAATCGAAGAGAGAACAGAGTCGGGACTGAGACAGTAGAAATGGCCGATCGAGAAGCTCTTGCTGAAGTGCAACGTCAATTGGCTGACATGCAGTTGGTCGTTAATGCTCAACGAGAGCTAATTGAGACAAGGCTACTAGGAGGTGGTGTTACTCGCACTTTGAGAGAACGACAAACACCGAACCTGACACAGCAACCTCAAGCTGTGGTTATCCCACCCCTTGCTCATGGGGTGACTTTCGAGCTCAAGTCGGGGGTGATCAATTTGCTCCCAAGTTTCCATGGTTTGGCTGGAGAGGATCCAATCATGCATTTGAACCAATTTCATGACATTTGCATGACAACCAAACCGCCAAATGTTACGGAAGAGCAGATCAAGATGAGAGCCTTCGGGTTCACTTTGAAGGATGGTGCTCGTTCTTGGTATTACCATTTGCCAACCGGTTCGGTTGATAATTGGGAAAAGTTGCACAAGGTGTTCTTGAGCAAGTATTTTCCAGTGAAGAAGGCAAATGCTCTCAAGAAGGAGATAGCCCATGTCGAGCAAAGTGAAGACGAAACGCTCTATGACTACCTTGAACGCTTCAAGGGGTTGTGTGCTTCGTGCCCTTTTCATGGGTATGATACCGAGGATCTTGTGCTTTACATTTGCAATGGTCTCCTTAACCAAGAAAGGAGGATGGTTGATGCTGCGTGTGGTGGGAATATTCTCAACATGACGCCGGAGGATGCCATGGAGAAATTGCAAGATATGGCGGAGAGCACAAGGAGTTTTGGTAGGATATACACCAAAAAGGGAGTGCACGCAGCAAGTTCAGGGGATCCCGCTCTTGTAGCTGAGCTTGTAGAGTTGAAGAAGATGGTCTCTCAGTTGCAAAAAGGACAACAACAACTTAGTAAAGGTATGTGGTATTTGTTCTGACCCTTCTCATTTTACAGATAAATGCCCTGAGCTTGAAGGTGAAGATGTTGCTGAAGTCAATGCTGCTGCTGGTGGGTATGGACCCCCACGACCTCGTGGTGATCAACAAAATAACTACAACCCGAGGTATAGAGATCATCCCAATTTTCGGTGGCGTGATCCAAATGAGCCCCAACAACAAGCTCAAGGCCCTCGACCCAATGCTGGACCATCTACTGCGGAGCTGCTGAGATCCTTGACTCAACACTTCACAACTCATGTTCAAACGACCGAGTCGAGCATCAAGAACATGGAGAAGCAAATTGGGCAGTTGGCTGAAGCTGTTACCACCATTGCACAACAAAATTCCAATTCTCTACCGTCCCAAACGGTGGTGAATCCAACCAGAAATGTAAGTGCAGTGACAACAAGAAGTGGTAAGATTTTGGGGGAAACCAAAAACGTTGTCGAGGCTTCGGCAGAAAAATTAGATTCTGAGGACAGCCGAGAACCGCGCCCGCGGGTTAAAAGCCGCGCCCGCGGCTCCTCCACTGCGCCAGAAGACAATTGCACTGACGAGCCGCGCCCGCGGGTAGAAAACCACACCCGCGGCTCATCCACCGAGGTAAATTTTCCAGAGGTTCCTTCACAGAATGCTGAACTCGAAGTGGAGGATCGGGGGGATTTCCAATTGAGACAGGACAACTACGTTCGCCCCAACTTTCCACCTCTCGACTCCACCAAGCCTCCCGCCCCGTTTCCCGATGCCCTTAGGAACACCAAAAGGCCGGAAAACGACAAGGAGTTGTTTGAGACGTTTAGCAAATGTGAGGTAAACATCCCCTTGCTCAAGTTAATTAAAAGCATTCCTCGATATGCAAAGTTTTTAAAAGAACTTTGCACAATCAAGAGGAATCAAAAGTTGAAAGGGCAACAAAAGGTGACGGTAAGCGAGCGTGTCTCCGCTGTATTTCAAAGGCGAATGCCTAAGAAGTGCAGCGATCCGGGCATGGTCAGCATACCTTGCCGTATAGGCGACACACATTTTGAATGAGCCATGCTCGATTTGGGTGCATCGATAAATGTGTTGCCTTACTCTCTCTATAAGATTCTCGGGTTAGGTCCACTTCATGAAACCGGAATTGTTATTCAACTAGCCGATAGGTCCACCGTGTATCCTAAAGGTGTAGTTGAAAACGTTCTGGTTATGGTGGATAATTTGTTCTTTCCCGCTGATTTCTTTGTGTTAGACATGGAACATGATGGGCAAGCTGCTCCTATTTTGCTTGGTTGACCCTTCATGCGCACCGCTAACACAAAGATTGATTTGGCTAGTGGGTCTCTCACTTTAGAGTTCGATGGGGAAATAGTTCAATTTAACATTTTTGATGCTATGAAACACCCCGTCGAAGATGCTGCGTCCATTTGTTCAATTGATGTAATTGATCCTATAGTCCAAGATGTTTTCAATATCTTTGGCTTAGATGAATTACAAAGTGTATTGGAACACAGCATCGTTCACTCACCAACACTTGATTTGTCTCTTCCACCTGAGATTCAAAATGTTCTAGCTCGTCTAGACGCTTCGGGTAGAATTTTGGCCGGTCGGCCCATGCTACTAACTTTGGAGAGCGAAAAGCTTCTTCCTTCTATTGTGCAGGCACCGGTTGTAGAGCTCAAGCAATTACCCGAGCACTTGAAGTATGCTTTTCTTGGGGAAAATGATACCCTCCCGGTAATCATTTCAAGCAAGTTGACAGGTGAACAAGAGAGAAGGTTGGTGATGGTGCTGAAAGAACACATTACCGCTTTTGGGTGGACCATTGCTGACATCAAGGGAATTAGCCCTTCCACCTGTATGCACAGGATCCTTCTTGAGGAAGGTGCTAAACCCTCTAGGCAACCCCAAAGAAGGTTAAACCCACCTATGATGGAGGTGGTCAAGAAGGAGGTGCTGAAACTTCTTCAAGCTGACATGATCTACCCCATTTCGGATAGTCAATGGGTAAGTCCAACTCAATGTGTCCCTAAGAAGGGGGGCATAACATTGGTAGAGAATCAACAAGGTGAGATGGTTCCTACCCGAACTCAAACGGGTTGGAGAGTATGCATTGATTACCGCAAGCTGAACGCGGTAACCCGAAAAGATCATTTCCCCCTCCCTTTTATTGATCAAATGCTTGAACGACTTGCCGGTCGTCCGTATTATTGCTTTCTAGATGGGTATTCAGGGTATTTTCAGGTGGCTATTGCACCCGAAGATCAAGAGAAGACGACGTTTACATGTCCCTTTGGCACTTTTGCATATCGTAGGATGCCTTTTGGATTATGTAACGCGCCCGGGACCTTTCAACGATGTATGGTAAGCATCTTCTCGGAATACATTGAACATTTCATAGAAGTTTTTATGGATGATTTTACGGTACATGGGGATAGCTTTGATGCATGTTTAAATCATTTGTCACTCGTGCTTAAAAGATGTGTAGATACTAATCTAGTATTGAATTCTGAAAAGTGTCATTTTATGGTTGAGCAAGGGATAGTATTGGGGCACATAATTTCAGCTAGGGGTATTGAGGTCGATAAGGCAAAGATTGACGTCATTCAATCGTTGCCTTATCCTACTAATGTGCGTGAAGTGCGTTCCTTCCTAGGCCATGCAGGTTTTTATCGCAGGTTTATCAAGGACTTCTCTAAAATCTCCACGCCCCTATGTGAGCTTTTGAAAAAGGAAGCTACTTTTGACATGTCGAATGTGTGCAAGAAGGCATTCGACACTCTGAAAGCCCACCTCACCGAAGCACCAATCATCCAAGTACCCGATTGGTCTCTACCCTTTGAGATCATGTGTGATGCTAGTGATCATGCGGTGGGAGCCGTTCTTGGTCAAAAAGTCGGAAGAGCAATGCACGTCATCTACTATGCTTCCACGACTTTGAACGGAGCTCAGAGGAATTACTCCACCACGGAAAAGGAGTTGCTAGCCGTGGTGTTTGCCCTTGAAAAATTTCGGCAATATCTTTTGGGCACTAAGGTGATTATCCACACGGACCACGCTGCTCTTCGTTATCTCATGACGAAGAAGGAATCAAAGCCAAGACTCATTCGATGGGTTTTGCTCTTAAGCGAGTTCAATGTGCAAATTCGGGACAAGAAGGGAGTCGAAAACTCCGTAGCTGATCATTTGAGCCGGATTGTGCCAGAGGACGGTAAATTACAGGTTCAAATTCAAGGTACATTCCCGGACGAAAACTTGTATCAAATTCATTCTACAATTTCTGCTTCTGCGGAGTACAAGCCGCACCCGCGACCAGGAAACCGCACCCGCGGTTTATGCTCTCAAGAACTTCCGGAAAAGAGAGAGCCGCTCCCGCGGCTAGTAAACCGCACCCGCGGTTTGTGTTTGCCAGAAATCTCACTGCAAGGAGAGCCGCGACCACGTCTCAATAACCGCGATCGCGGTTTTCTGACAGCCGAGTATGCAGAAATTGACCCCGAATACAAGCTTTTCGCCCTCCGGTCTTTCAAACCATGGTTTGCCGATATCGTGAACTACCTGGTTCGCGAAGAATTCCCGCCGAACTACACCAAAGCTCAAAAAGATAGGATCAAGCGGGAATCACGTTTCTACGTTTGGGATGACCCCTACCTTTGGAGACATTGTGTTGACAAGGTAATCCGACGATGCCTCCCGGATAACGAGGTACAGTCTGTCCTTACTTTTTGTCATTCTCATGCATGTGGGGGGCATTTTGGGGCTAATAAAACGGCTAGGAAGGTATTGGACGCCGGCTTCTATTGGCCACACATCTTTCGGGATGCGTTTGCCTTTTGCAAAGCTTGCGACCGATGCCAAAGGGTCGGGAAAATTTCTAAACGAAATGAGATGCCACAAACACCATTAGTCTTTTGTGAGATTTTTGATGTTTGGGGTATTGATTTCATGGGACCCTTTCCTAGTTCGTTTGGGAATTTATACATTTTACTTGCGGTGGACTACGTTTCCAAATGGGTGGAAGCGAAGGCCACCAGAACTGATGATTCCCGAGTGGTAGCAGGTTTCTTGAAGGAGAATATTTTTTCTCGTTTTGGGATTCCAAAGGCTCTTATAAGTGACCAAGGTACTCACTTTTGCAACAAGACGGTGAGTGCACTTTTAAAGAAGTACCATGTCACTCAACGAGTCTCAACTGCTTATCACCCCCAATCCAATGGACAAGCTGAGGTGTCCAATAGGCAAATCAAGGGGATTCTGGAAAAGACGGTGGCTCCTAATCGAAAGGATTGGAGTCTAAGGTTGGATGATGCACTTTGGGCGTATAGGACCGCCTACAAAACTCCAATAGGAATGTCCCCATATCGACTTGTGTTTGGAAAGGCTTGTCACCTTCCGGTGGAGTTAGAACACAAGGCGTGGTGGGCGGTGCAAAAATGCAACATGGAGTTGGATGAGGTAGGCGACTTTAGGAAGTTGCAAATCCAAGAGCTTGAAGAGATACGCCGGGATGCGTATGAGAATGCGGTGATCTACAAGGAAAAGACGAAG
This sequence comes from Oxyria digyna, assembly GCA_029168935.1. Classification (NCBI taxonomy): domain Eukaryota; kingdom Viridiplantae; phylum Streptophyta; class Magnoliopsida; order Caryophyllales; family Polygonaceae; genus Oxyria; species Oxyria digyna. Next base: position 4,510,042 of record JAPVLV010000017.1, read on the forward strand.
GCTTGGCATGACAAGAACATCTTGAGGAAAGATTTCAAGGTGGGAGACAAGGTCTTGCTCTACCAATCTCGTCTTCAACTTTTTCCAGGTAAGTTGCGATCCCGGTGGAATGGCCCGTATGTTGTTGCTCGCGTCTTTCCTCATGGCGCCGTGGAGTTGTTTGACAAAGACAACCACAACGTCTTCAAGGTGAATGGTCAAAGGTTAAAGCCTTACCATGAGGGATTCACCAAAGTGTCTTTCGATGAAATGGCTCTAGAAGAGCCAACTTTTGAAAAGTGAAGACGGGAAACCAAGTCGAGCCACGACTCTAACCAAGGCGCTGCTTGGGGAGGCAACCCAGGGTATTCTTCTTTTTCCCTTGAATTTCATTTTCTTTTTAATTGTTTTGTTTTCTATTTTCTAGGAAGTCAAGACGAGAAGACGATGGTCGTTTGCTACTAAAGGAATTGACGGTTCTTCTTTTCGTTTAAGAAAAAGAAAAAAAAAGAAAAAAAAGAAGAAAAAAGAAGAAGGAATTGACGGTTCATCTTCTACCCTTCTCCATCTCGAATTTCATTTTCTACCCTTCTCCATATCAAATTTCATTCTCTACCCCCCCACCACATAAAACTCTCTCACTTCCCACTTCCCTCATACCCTACCTTCCACTTCTCTTTCTCAAACATAAAAAAACCTCCCACCAAACCCTTCTCTCTCCCAACACCAACACACTCCCACCAACTCCTCCTCCGCACACACTCCCACCAACTCCTCCTCCGCACACACACCCGCACCCGCGCCGGAATCCAACCGCAACCGCGGCTCAAAAGCTACCACCCGCACCCGCACCCTCACCCTGCCCAGAATTTCTGTCTCGACGAAACCGCACCCGCGGCTACAAACCCGCACCCGCGGCCTCGCCCTGCCAAGAATTCTCCAGCTCGCACAAACCGCACCCGCGGTTCCCTCCTCGCCAGAAATCAAACAAAAGCTAAAACCGCACCCGCGGCTCCCAACCCGCACCCGCGGCTCCCAACCCGCACCCGCGGTTTTCACCTCTGTCGTCCATTGCTGATTTCAGTAAGTTTTTTTTTGCCAACCGCCCTCATCGTTGTTGATTTTCTTACGCCTCGGGGAGGGCTTTGCTATTGTGCTGCTGCTGCTTGGTATATTTTTTGTGTGCGGATTTGTGGTAGCATTTGTTTTGCGTATACACTTTGATGGCTGCAGCAGGAACATCCCGAGGCCACAAAAATGATTTGTGGCAACAACAGGTTCAGACCAACTTAGCTTATTTAAGGGCTAAGTAGTGTGTAGCCACGAGATTTTTTCATCCACGTACCCTCGATGATTTGGGTATGACTGCATGCACTGAGGCCATGCTTGAGCACGCAGGGCTGCATGGTTTCTTGTTCAGGTCAGCTCCCACTCATGCCGAGGCTACCTATCAGTTTCTGGCGAGCCTCAAGTCCAAGACCGTCTCGGAGACCACCTTCATCTCGGCCATCCAGTTCATTTACAATGGACGATCCTTTACAGTTCAGGCCGAACAGCTGCGCCACATCTTGGGAATCTCTCAGGTTCCCTCTGCAGATTATGACACTACAGTTGGTGACAGCCCTACACAGATCTGGTACACATGGACGAGACAAGTTCGGGACACCCATGGTAATAACTATAATGCTAAAATGTCCCATCCATGTCTCCGCCTGACACAGCGGGCCCTGTCTATGGCCTTCTTTGGGCTTTCTGAGGTGAACAAGGTGCCTGCCTACCAGCTGAAGTATCTATATGCTCTTATGCTGGAATGTCAGGTAATTCCGGATTGGCTCTCCCTTTTTGTTCACTCCTGTAAGACAGCCCGCTCAAAACCAAGGGGACAGATTGCTTTGGGTGGCATGATCACCCTCATCTTAGAGGTTGTCGTCCCCGACTGGGAGACGCTTGACTGCGTAGGTAGTCCGGACCCCTCAATGGGTCCCTATTTGCTCGATACCACATTTCTGCAAACCCGACTTAGGTGGCTCAAGTCGGTTACAGTAAATGAAGACGAGCGGATGTGGGTTTGGCTCGGTCCTCCCGAGATTGCTCTCACCGAGGATTTTGCTTATGGGCCAGCCCATACTTTTAGGATCAACCCCACACCCGCTCCCCCTCGTGCAGCTGCTCGACGACGAGCTCGCGGTGGGATCAGCATCCAGGAGCCGGTTCCGCAGCTGGATCAGCAGCCAGCTGACCTTGAGGATGATGATGACTTCCAGGAGCCTGCCCCTCGTTTTCAGCCTCAGAGGCAATGGGGTGAAGGCTCATCATCTGCAGCTCCTGCTGACATACCTTGGGAGCAGTGTCTTTTCGAGCGGATTGAGTATGTCTACCAGTGGGTTCAGACGGTGAACCAAAATGTTGAGAGGCTGCAGCAGTCGGTGGATGACTTACGGCTCGACATGCATGCTCGTTGGCCCGAATATCCAAACCGGGATGACCCGGATCAGTGAGCTTCTTTCTCTCTTCCTCATTATTTTTCTATGTCTTACACACTGAGGGCATTGTGCACTACAAGTATGGGGGAGGGAAATTAGTTCATTGCTTATCCTAGAGTAGTTTCATTTCCTTGTTATTTCCCTTCGGTTTTTATTTTGTTGTCCTTTGCATGGAATTAAAAACAGAAAAAGCCACAAAAATACGAAAAAAGGCAAATGAAAATCCTGGGATGGAAAAATCCATGCAATAAGCGGGTAGTTAGGCTTGGCAAAAAAGGACTTGAGGGCGGTAAGGAATGGTGAGATTGAAAATGAAATGAGTGGCTAGGTGAAAACCTTTCGAGGCGCCTAGGCAAAATGAGTGAAATGAGTGTCTTAGGACAAAATTTTTTGCATGTTAACCACTATGGAAGACCAAAATTGATAGATTTCACTAGTAGAAAAAACACCTGTTGCAGCCCCTCTGTTGAGGCGGTCACCTTAAAAACCGACGCAAAAAGTCTTATTCTACTATCTGTTGAGGCGGTCAGTCGTTTAGTTCGCTGCAACAGGTACTTTAGAGGCGGACAAATATCCGTTCGCCTCAAATAATATTTGTGTTTTTGACTTGTTGAGGCGGTCAGTAAGGCGCCCGCCTCAACAGAGCCCAAATATTAGAGGCGGGCAGTAAGGCGCCCGCCTCAAATGATGCGACGAAGAGATTAGAGGCGGGCAGTAAGGCGCCCGCCTCAAAATAACACAGACATTAGAGGCGGGCAGTCATGCGCCCGCCTCAAAACTCGGTTCGTTTAATTTCATCCAAAAAAACCCTACAAATTCTCCTTTACTTTACATATATATTCGGCTCCTTCTCTTCCGCCGCTTAAGTTGACTCCTCCTTCCTCTTCCTCTTAATCTCCTCCTTCCTCTTAATCTCCTCATTCCTCTTCATCTTCAGATCAAGTGTTCTCCGTACCAAAATCCCCTTCAATCAATCTTCAACCCTCTCAAAAAGCCCCAAAACCTAACCTCCCCTGCCGACTCAAATTTGTCGGAAACCGCACCTCTGCAACAAGTGTTCTCCGTCGCCGGCGCCATCCAAGCAGGTTCGCAGCCACACGTCGCTTTCTCCTTCGTTCTCACCATCTTCGCCGTGATTCTAGGTTTGCAGCCAGCGTCTTCGTTCTCACCATCTTCTCCTTTTTTAGGGTTGCAGATCTGTGTACAAATTGGGTTGCAGATCTCGTTCTCACCATCTTCGCCGTGATTCCAGGTTTGCAGCCACCATCTTCGCCGTGATCTCGTTCATCTTCAGATCTCGTTCTCACCATCTTTTTTTTTTTTTTTATGTAAATCGAGTTAAGTTTGTACAAACTGGGTTGCAGATCTGTGTACAAATCGAGTTAAGTTTGTAATTTTCTCAGATCTAAGTTCAATTTAGGGTTTCATCTTTGATTTGTGTTGTAAATCTGATTTGCAAATTTGTAAAACTTTTGAGTTGTAAATCGATCTGATCTGTGTAAAATTTGTAAAATTGGGTATGAGATTTGTCTACCAAATTTGTAATCTGAGTAAATGGTTATCGTTAATTGGAGCTTCAAAATTTTGAGGTTGTAAATCTGAGCAAATTAAAAATCTGAGCAAATTGTAAATCTGAGCAATTTATTAATTAAATTAAAAATTAATGGGTTGCATGTGTACCGAATTTGAGGCGGGCATTGCCAATTTAGACGCAGAATTAGAGGCGGGCATTGCCCTGTCCGCCTCAACAACCTAATCTTTTGAGGCGGGCAGTTGATATTGAAGCCATAATTTTGCCTATCTGTTGAGGCGGGCAGTATAGTGACCGCCTCAACAGGTGACTTGTTGAGGCGGGCATTTGCCCGCCTCAACAGGTATTTACTTGTTGCAGCCCCCCCTGTTGCAGCGACCCCTGCCCGCCTCAACAGGGGGGTTTTTGCCCGCCTCAACAGGGGTTTTTTCCACTAGTGTTTCTTTCTCATCATATTGTTTGTATACTAAATGTGTTAGTGATTTGTAGTTTCTTTCTTTTTCATACTTCCTGAGATCTTTGAGTGATTATTGTAAAAGAGTAAGTTTCTTTTAGCTTACTCGGGGACGAGCAAGGTCTAAGTATGGGGGAGTTTGATAAGCGGTGTTTTACATACCGCAACTACGGATTATTAGCTAGTTTTGTATAGGATTATGTTATTTGTTTCTATGTAATCTGTATCATGGAACTGTTCGAGAGAAGATTTACATACGAGATTCCAAGAGATGATACAAGCATTGGAAGCATTGAAGCATAAGGAAGAAGCTGTTGAAGACGAAGACGAAGACGAAGACTTGAAGAAATCAGCAGTTCTGCCTCAGACAACAAAGCCGCACCCGCGGGTTTCATCCTCAGACAATGATTCGAGAAAGCTCAAGCCGCACCCGCGGGTTTCACCTTCAGCCAAGGTTTTCCAGAAAGCTCAAGCCGCGCCCGCGGGTCCCAAACCGCGCCCGCGGCCCTCTGCCATCCTGAGAATCTGAAGAAACCCAAAACCGCGCCCGCGGCTCTCAACCCGCGGGTGCGGTTCCTCGACAGAAGAATCAAATTGATGTCTTTGCCATTTGAAGTAATTTGTGTTTAATTTTGTAACTTTCCATACGTTTTTTAGTACCTTAATTCGGCTGTTACATTAGTTGATACTATATAGGTAGTGGATGATCATCCTTGATCATCTAGTCTTTGTTTTGCTTAAGTTTTTGGAGAGTATTTTCACAAACTTATGAGTTGCTAAGGTTCTTTATTTCACTTGGCGTTTGAAGCTTTTGGATTCAACAAGTTGTGAGTTTATCCTTTCCTTTTGTCTACTCTTTGATTGTCTCAACTCTCTTGTTTGTATTGTCGATGAACTAGATTTACTACTTTAGATTGATCACCTAAGTTAGTTGTGTCTTGTTCATATTGCTAGAGTTTGATACTTCTAGTTGAATTATCATACTTGTTGTGTAGCACAATCTATTTGCATGAACTAGTTGTGATTGTTATTAGAGAAGAGAGTTGAGTACATGTCGAGTATCCGACTAGTTGTCCATGATATTGCATGTATCTATCTATTCCTGAATGCATTGCTACTTTGTTATTGAACTTTGATAGTTTCGAGGTTATAATCGAGTAAGGGTTATTAGGACTAGTTGGACTAATAACTATTCAAGAACAGGAATTAGAACGATCACTTGAGAACTTGATATAGGGATAAAAAGGATTTTAAGATCAACTTGTTAATCTAATTGTGGATAATCGCTAAGTGGAACACTTCGCTTAATCTTGTTATAACCAAGTTGACATTCGATACTTCGTATCAAAACCACAAAAACCCCCCTTTTGGTTACGTTTATTGGTTAGTCATTGTGATAACTTAAGAATTTGATAAACTGATTCTCTTGGGATTCGACCCTTACTTGCGCACTATATTACTTAGTTTGCATGTTAGGATTACTTGACTTGGCACACGACAAATTCGCCTCGTCAATTGTCTTGTCCTCGAATAGTGTTTGTACATGTGCTTGTGCTAGTGCTTGTTTTGTTGTGCACTCATCTCTAGCTTATTTGTGTTTCCGTTCAGCGGCAGACGACGAAAATCCTCCACTTCAGCCAAAGCACAATGGGGATGAGGCAGAGAGCGGTGTAGACAAGGCAGAGGGCGGGATAGACAAGGCAGAGGTACGAAACTCGCTCCTAACCCACCTTATAGTATACCTATTCAAGCTCCTACACATACTCTTGCACCTACTCCTGCACCTATACCTCTTTGGAACGAAAGCATGAGAACGGTATTTATAAATCATGTTTGTTAAATGAAAGTACTTTGTTTTTGAATTGCATATTACACTAATCTGACATTTTCAACTCAAATTTAATAGGAGTTAGCTCGTGTGGCAGAGGATATGTGCAATAGGACACGTAAGGCGGCAGAGCGAGGAGTTAATGACTCAATACGTCGAGGTGATACAGAAGGTCCTGGTCGTGCATTAGCTCTTGATTTCCAAGATGCAGCAAATGAGAGTGAAGGGCCTATCAATGCCAACCCCTATCAGAATGTGGAGGATGTACCTATGGACGCCTCGATGGCAACACAACTAGACACTCAGCCTGAGGTGTCCCTACCGCAGAATCATGTTGATACCACATATTCAGAGCATGATTCGGAGGATCTATCTGACTCTCCCGACACACATCCCACAACTGTTGAGGAGTCGACTCATATTTCACCACCTCGATTTACAACTTCTCCTCCACCCGCGCTACAACTTCGCCAGCTCTACCACCTTCAGCAACTTCACCTGCTCCACCACCTTCAACAACTGCACCAGCTCCACCACCTTCAACAACTGCACGTGCTCCACCACCTTCAACAATTGCACGTGCTCCGCCACCTTCAATAGTTGCACCTGCTCCACCACCTTCAACAACTGCACCTTCTCCACCAAATGCACAACAGAGAAAATGTTATAAACTGAAGCACAACCATTGTACAATATTATAAACTGAGAAAATGAAGCACAATCATAAGAAAATGAAGCACAATCATAAAAAGGTAAAATGAGTAAACTAAAGTACAATATTATAAACTGAAGCACAACCATTGAAAATATAAGCACAACAATAGCATATGGAAGCACACACTAATAGCCCAGCAGAAGCAAATGTTAACACTCATTTCGAACACATTCCTATAAAATAGGAGCACAACAATAGCAAGTTAAAACACAACAGAAGCATGTGCTAGCACATATTTAATCAAAGCATATGCTAGCACAGATTTAATCAAAGCATATGCAAACAATTAAGTAGCATATTACTGTGGTGTAAATTAAAGCACAAGAACATTATATTGTAGCACAAAAATTAATCAAAGCACATGGAAACTATTGAGTCGCAAATTCTGTATAATGTTGTGCACAAAAATGGATCAAAGCACATGCAAATCATTTGTGCCTCAGTATTCCACCACAAACACCTATATGAACTAATAATCTGAAGCAAAATCCACAAAAATGCTACAATCTGAAGCAAAATCCACAAAAATGCTACAATCTGAAGCAAAATCACCAAATACGCTAGAATTTGAAGCAAAATGAGTCAATCCGTTCCAAACCTAGCAATTTACAGTGTTATGTGGAGAAAAACCTAGATTCTAGTTCCTATCGTTTGTTTATAGAGATCGAGTGTCTAATTGAAGGATATAAAACCTAGAATCTAGTTCGATCGTCAATTCTAGGTTTTCTGTAGAGTGAATCGAAGTTTTACCGTTAGATGTCTTTTTTAGGTTTTGTGCAGAAGGATTCGACATGGATGCGACTGAGTGCTGCTTAAAGGTGCGATTGAACTCCGAATCAAGTGGTTTCTTCTCTGAATGGAGCTTCTGCGTGAAATTGTTGCTGCGTGAAATTGGTTTATGGCGCTTTGTTTTGTTTATGAAAAAGTAGCGCGTGTCTTCAACCCTAAAAACCAGCGAGTAGGAGGCTATTGAGCCGCGTGTGGGAAACAACTTTGAAAGGCTGAGAAACCTCTTATTTCTCATCTTAAGGCCCACTTCCTATCTGTACCTTCTTATATTTTCATTAAATATTTGTGTAAATTATTTAAATCTTGGCTGTACAATTTACCGTTTTGAGATGGGAGCAAAACGGAGTGAGGGCAATATCGGGAAAATAGAATTGTGATAACGTGAATAGATTATTATCCAAGAAACCCCAAACCCTTCGTGGACTCCTCAAAAACAGCTGCTGCGTAGGTGAACCTTTCCAGAGAAACCCTAAACGCTCTCTTTCTCTTCCCACTGAAAATCCTCCATTGGAATCAGAGAGATCAGGTATACGCACTGCGCTGATGATTACAAGTCATTTCTCACTTCGATCTATCTATTCACTGTATTTGATTAGGTTTCATTTCGTAATTCGTAATTGCATCCATAGATCTCCGTTTGAGTTTGATCTATACCGATTCTGCTTGATTACCCCCCTTTTTTCATAATATCTTCTTGCTGTGCTAAAACGAGTTCTCGATCTGGTTGGGAGGACGACTGCACATGATTTGTATTAAGATTCAGCTAGGCGACATGCCTTTCATTTTGTTTATAGTCACCGTTACTTGAATCTTGAAACAATGTAGAACATAAACGATCCAAATCGTCTTGATTCCCTTTTTCCGTTTTTTGCTGTGTAGTTATAGAGGAGCTGAATTAAGCAATTTCCACACGCTGATACTGAGACCAAACTGATTTGAATTTCGGAAGTTAATATTTGTATCCTTAATCTTTGTTTCTTTTTAATGCGAAAGGGTTGGGGAGTCAGATCTTTCGTCTATTGAAGATGTGACTGATTTATTTTGCTCATGTTTTGTTTCATGAATTGTATTCTGATGTTGTTTGATGTACGTATCGGGCAGTCTACAATGGCAGCTAGACTGAGGCAGTTGCAATCAAAGGCTTGTCAGGCATCAAAGTTCGTCACAAGCCATGCAGATGGGTACCTTAAGCAGAAACTGGAGCAAAACAAGGAATTCATCCAAAACCCTCCTACCGTAGAAAAGTGCAATATTTTGGCAAAGCAATTGCTTTACACTCGTCTTGCCAGGTTATTCTTCGTTATGAACTTTTAACTATTTAAATAAGATGATTGCCACAAATGAAGCATAGTTGCTTGCAGTGATTTGATACAATGAGATTTGTTACTTAATTTTTAGGTGATCCTTATATCTTTATCTGGGGCATTTGCTTGTGATTTATATTTTGAGTATGTCGATATGTCTGCAATGGACTTTTAGTATCTTATTACTACAGCTGAGAGTGTTTCAGTAGAACAATTTGGTCAACACAATGTTAAGGATGTTAGTTTGTAGATCCGTGTTACCTCATCTGAGTTTCATCACACTAACTTTATTTGAATTTCTAATGTAATACAAGTCAATGCAGTGGGCTGTATGCTATTTCTCTGAATCTAAATGCACAATACATATCTCATGATTTTAAAGAGATTCTTGTCTAGTTGTCTTTAGGCATTGTAGCCCATGGTAGGCTGTTTGCTTATGTACTGAGAGCACATTTAGAGATAAATTGTGAATTTTATGATATGCAAATTTTGACTACTCTTCGTAATCTAAATTGTGTATCATGAGTATAACTGTATATTGCACTCAAGTCATTTCCTTATTTACTATGGATTGACATGTTCAGAGAACTGTAAGTGGTCTCTAAATCTTACCATTTTAAAATCCCAATCTATTTGTTGTGAATGACTGCAGTATCCCAGGCCGATGTGAGGCATTCAAGAAGGAAGTCGATTTCGTGAAGCAACTATGGAAAAACAAGCAAGATGTGAAAGTTGAAGATGTATCAATAGCTGCTTTGTTTGGAATAGAGTGTTTTGCATGGTACTGTGCTGGTGAGATTGTAGGACGAGGATTCACCTTCACGGGCTACCATGTCTAAGCTTCTGAAGAGCCAAACTCCTTTCTATTCTATTCTTCTCCCTCCTCTTCTTTCTTAGTTCCTGAAGTACACAATTGTTGGAACACCAACTTCATGATAACTTGTGCAACAACTTTCAGTTCCTTGAGGGCATCCTGAGGAACTTGTTGCTTTATTTCAATTTTGTTTGAGTAGTTTGAGCAGCATGCGTTGCACTTTTAAACTCGGGCTTATGGAGAGGTTGCATGTATGAAACATGAAAATAAAAGCAGGATTCAAGCTTCTTTCTGTTCTTTTGTGAAATTTCCATTCATCCTCTGCAAAGTCAATCTTGAGTGTACAGGTCAATTCAGACTTCATTGAGTAAACAGATGGAAAATCTGGTTATCTTTCAGCATGGTTTAAATCGTCTCTACATAAAATAAAACAGCTAGCTACTGACAATTCAGCCATAAGCATCTTACCTTAGTAATTTTAATGGATCAATAATTTAAGTTCAATGAATTTTGGCAGACTTTTTTTTGGTCTTGATTTCCTGTTCTGATCGACCATAGACTCCCTGCGTTCAGTTCAGACCGAAGTATTGTATAAGATTGTCTCAAAACTGTATAAGATTGTCTGAATTACTATTAGCCGCTTAGTTTCATAATCTGCAAAATAATTCATTTTTTTTATTTGGCAACAATTTATACTAGAAAAAAACTACTCCATGGATGTGCATGGATTTCAATAACTAACCCCATAGATGTTACATGGTTCATATATGTACAACCTGGTTAAACTTGCACACATATCATCTGAGCAAATATCTTACAAACTCTTTTTCAGCTGGTGCTGTATCTTGAATTCTGGATGCTGCTCAAGCAGTTGTTGTAAGTATTGCTGCTTTCTTCATTGCCCTGTCGCTCATTCGGTGCTCTGCTACGGTTCAGCTCTGCATACATTTCCTCAATCAAAGGCTTCCAAAGTCGAACTCGTGCGTTTATAAACCAATTCGATACCTATTCAAAATTTTACAGTGATGCTACAACACTCACGAAACAAGCTTAAGATGTATACACAAATATAAATAGAAGGATTCGAATACCTGACTTCGTGTTAATCCACTTTTAATCGCAAGCAAATGCTTCTCTGAGTCTTTAGGGTAACTGCAATTCAATGAAAACAACAACAATACATTACTAGCAAAGGAAAAGCAAGAAAAGAAAGATTAAGAAAAGTGCGGGTTTTACGGGTGAAGGAAGTTTTGAAACATCCAAGCGCGTAATACGGAGACGGATCTCTCGGGTAATCCTCTTTGTGGTCTCCAAAGCTGCTGATCTTTCCTCTTAAGTTGCTGAAGAGCCCATTGCTTTTGGATGAAATTCTTCTCAAATGATCTCTCTATCTGCTCTCTTGAACCAGATGCTACACAAGCATCACCGCCATCATCACATAATCCTCCCATTCTAAGAATCTGTCTGCTAATTCTCTCCTTGAGTTTTTTGTATACTGTGGAGATTGTTCGGAGAGAAAATGACGCGTTTATTTGAGGGTCCAGCTCGGTTGCAGCATGGAACGCTGATATTACCGTGTGTATCTCGTCTAAGCACTGGTTGTAGCAATCATCAAGCTTCATGTAAAAAGTTTTTACAAGTTAATACCAACTTATAATTTTTCAGTTATTTGTTATATTCAAGAACATACCATTTGTAGGAGAGCCAACAGCTGAGACTTCTTCGCCTCATTATCCCGCCTTTGATATGTCAGAGACTCCATTCCCGAAGATTCATCAGATTCCTTGAATGAGTTATAAGAATGAGAAACTTGGTGATCCATATTCTCCAGTGAAAAGCTTGCAAATTGAGATAATATCTCTTGAACTACACTAAGATATTTTGGTTGAGATAATATCTCAGAAAATTGGGACGACTTGTTAGATTGTTTTCCACTCGCGGTATTATGAGACGGGTTCTGATCAGAACAGCTCATATCTGAACACTGATTATTGTTACTTGATTCTCCATTGAGAATAGGAGGAGGAGGAGGCCTAGAATAAGCCGAAAGCTGTAGTGAAAGCTCATTGTTGGCATTGCACATATTCATATAATTCTGTGACATCCAATCATCATTTGAAATCATGTTTTCTCCCAACTGATCAGGCTGAACTCCATAGTTTATATTCTGTGCAGGTGAAGAACCGGAGAATCCAGCGGAGAACATAGCTTGTAATGCACCTGAATGAGCGTCATCTTGAGGTACAGAAAATGACAAACTATTACTGAAATGAGTTGGGATGATATCTGAAGTGGGTTGTTCTTCTTGAATCATTGAGAGCATAGGAAGACCTGAAATTGTATGAGTGCATGGGTTAACCCAGATGAAAGATGACTGGATATGTCTTTCTGAAAATGGCTGGGAGGAAAATCCCTCCATGGTCTGATCACTGTGGGATGTACTTGATGATCTGTAATGTACAAGCAAACCAAGTTCAGGCACATTTATTCACAAATGTTGACACATTGGATATTTGCTGAAGAAGAAAGAAATATTAACACATCCATAAACAAATGTTAACCAAGATCAAGGCCATTTTTACGGATTAACTCCTTTTTGTAACTACTTTCGGGTTAGATGGACCAATCTAGAACCCGAGACGGGTCAATCCACTGGATTATTGTGGTTTATTTCATCACTTTATTATTCCCCCCTCTCTATTCTGATTTATCATAAAATAAAAGGAAAAGATCCTAAGCAGTAAGCATGACCTTCAAATATTCAAATCATTTTTAAGGATTAATCAGTGGGAAATTTAGTTGAAAAAGTAGATTATCTTTACATAAATGTAGCTTAAATGAGACAAAAACAGAGGATTATATCTTTCCAGAAAACAAGGACATCAAAAGTGCACCTAACTAGTAACTATTTATCAGATCCATATCTAACAAATCTTTCCTACAAGGCTATTTATTCATAGAAGATGCATAGGTTTAAGATATTGTATGAGTGCATAGCTTTAGAGATTTGTTTTCTTGTGATCATAAGAATGAACTTACAAGTCTCATCACCATCAACTACAGCTTGATCGTACTAAAACCATGATCAAAACTAGCATTTTAGAAAATGGCCATGAAAAAAAAAGGGAAATGCAGAAAGAAGAAGCATAGAACAGAGGAAACCACAAGCTACAAATTGAAGATGAGAATAATCAACAAGTAAACAGGAAAGGAAAGGGAAGAAAGATGGAGAATGAACCTTATTTTTCTCGTGGCTCCAATAACAACACTGCTAAAATTACTGTAAACTGCCGGCTTCAAACCTTGAAGAAACTCTAAAAGAAGCAAAAAAATGTTGAATAAATTAGTGAGATTTGATTTGTCAAAGCAATACCCACAAATGTATAAATAAAGCTTGAAAGGGTGAAAAGAGTAAGGAACACTGTACTCTGCTGGAGGAGATCCTAAATGAAGAAATCATTGTTTACCCTTTTGCCCCACAAGGAGTCAACTTATAGAAAAAGAAAGCTATGGGAAGTAGGAGGTGAAAAAAGGAAATCAGGTAATATTTCCAATTTCATATCACAAGCCATAGAAAGAGAGGACAGAGAACAATACAGTGTACTTAATAAGGTTGTGTTTAATTGCAAAGAACAGGATAATGGGATGTCTATTCAAAGAGGAATAAGCCAAAAGAAAACTGAATATTCAGATGGGCTTTGCATCAATGGTTACAAAGGTGAAAACACAAAGAACAGGTGGGGGAAGAAGAGTGACCAGTGTGCAAAATGAATCGCCATTTTATTTTCACAGAGAATAAGCAAGAGTCCAAGAAAAATAAAGAGGCAACAAGACAGTAGAGCGAAAAATAGGGGAAATGGAAATATTGCTTGATGATGCAGTGCCCCTCTTTGTTTTCAAACGGATTTACATATATACCCCTTTACAATAATTGATTTACATGAATATCCAAATTATTTTAGAGTTGTAAAAATACACCCGATAAGGATATTTACAAATGAATAAGTATAGAAGAAAAAATATCGGGCTTATTAATTTAAATGTCGGTCTTATTAAATAAAATATCGGGATATATTTGCAAAAGCATAAATACTCAAGAAAAAATGTCACCCTTTTAAAAATTATTGTCATTAGGACATATTTGCAAAATTTAAAATAAGTAGGTATTTTTGCAAATAATGTATTGAAACAGTGTATAGGGTACAATTTCTCTCTTTTTTCTCCATTGCATTGCAGAGCTGAGCTCTTTTTACAGCTGAAACCAGGGACCCATTACACTGATTTATCCTCTCAAAATATCTGCAATCATCATAATCGGATACCACATCTTTAAATATAATTTCCTCCTTGCCTTACTCTATTGCACTGTTCCGACTCCTGTTTATACTTTATATGGCAGGGAGGGGTAATCAGACATCAATTTCACCCTTATTATTATTATTTTCTTGGATTTGTGGGTCAGAGAAGAGTTTGTGTGGGGTGTTTGCTTTAAAATGGGTGATTGCGTTTGGGAGGACGACAAAATATGGAAAATGTGATTGAGAAATATGAGCAAAGTGGGTAAGGAAAAAGCACACATTTTGCACTCAGAGGCTCAGCTGCAGCATCTGAAAAAGGCTCTGTTTAAAGCAAGGGGGGAAAACGTCGCTGAAACTATACTGTGGTTACATTTTTTTAGAGAAATACAGTAAGAAAAAGAGGAGGAGAAGGGGAAAATGGGAAATCTGTAGAGGGATTTCGTTTCGTAGGGAGGGGTGCATTTGATGAACAACGTATCCACACCAAAAGATGAGATCATGAGATTTTATGGGGGTTAATCAGGATCCCAATGAGTACATTTCAGTATTACGGAGTACAGGATATAGGGGTGAGCTATTTTTTAAAAGAAGGGTATGTTTATTATGTGAAAAACAGTCCTAAAATATGAGGATTTTTACAAAGTAATTTGACGAACCACTCAATACGTTCCCCTTTTTTTTTTTATTGGTGATGCTATTTCCCTTCCTCGGTTGTAACCTGATAAACTGGTCGGGTTTGGGTCAATCAGATTCAAGTAAAAAACGAATTTGAGTCAACTCAGCGGGTTTCAAACGTTTGATTTTTTATTATAATAAAGAAAATAAAATTGTTACAAAAAAATAATAAAATAATATTATTATTTAATAATTATATTTTTTAATTTAAATGAAATAAAATATGTGAAAAGTGGATCCCTCAACGAGTTTCGAGATGTTCCGGTCATATCAGGTTCGGGTCACCGAGTTACATTATTTTTCGGGTCCAGGTCAACCTAATGGGTTGGGTCAGTTATGACATGTCTAGTTGTAAGCTTCATTTCTGTGTGATGTAGGGCATGCTTAATGACAATTACCGAACAAACTATAGTGTCTTTCTATCGGGGTCTTTTTTCACCGAAAAATGTTGATTACACAAATCAATAGCACACACAAGAAATTTACACTCAGGAGAAAAAGAAGAAGAAGAAGAAAAAAAACTCTCAAACTGGACAAAATAGCTTTGCAAAATGATCATTACAAATACTGAAGTTTGGTATATATAGTGACTCATAGCTACTGCGACGTGACAAACTGTTATGCTGACATCAACTTATTAACAAACTAACAAACTCGTAACTAACATTTGTAATAGCCCCCCCCCCCCCCTCAAATTGGAAGTGCTAAACATCTTAACAACTCCCAAATTGAAAAGATGTTTGTCATATTGCTCAACTGTTACAACTGTTACAAATGAAAACAATCTCAAACCTCGGGTTGCCTCCCGATCAACGCCTTATTTTATGTCGTGGCTCGACATGAAACTCATGAGATATAACTAACACCATTCGGCTTTGTGAAAACCGTGTCTTGTCTGAATTCCTCCTAAACCCCTCATGGAATGCTTTGAACCTTGTCCCGTTGATTTTAACCACCTTGTCCTTAGCAATGAAAGTGGTTTCCTTCACTTTCTCATTCTTGATCGTATCAGGCGGATGTTTCAGCTCAATGTCAAGTGTTTTCACACTAGAAACCAATGGTATCTCGCCTGGCGAGGTCAGTAATGTGGGGCGAATGCCCAAAGGATGTGAAGAGAACTTACCTTCGGGCTCTAGCGTAGCCTGAAACTCCTCCGTGTTAGTAGACAAAACAATATCTACTTGCGAGTCTCTCAAGACATTCTCTAAAACAGGTTGTAATTCATACACACAAGTAGGAACAATCATATCAATAGCACATAGAGAATTCTTATCAATGAGATCCATGTCATATATATTATATTCCACCTTATCCCCATCAAATTCCATAGAAAGAGTCCCACTATTCACATCAATTTTTGTTTGTGTTGTTTTCATGAAAGGTCTACCTAACAATATAGGTGTGACATTATTAGCATGCTCCATATCCAACACAAAGAAATCAACACGAAATATCAAATCACCAACCATAACAAGTACATCCTCAACAACCCCTTTCGGGTACACAATAGATCTATCAGCGAGTTGAATAACAGTTCATGTTTCATGCAAATGTCTTAATCCTAGTGATCTATGCAAGGAATAGGGCAAAACATTAATCAAAGCACCTAAATCAAGCATGGCTTTCTCAAATTTTGTATCACCAATCACACATAGAATACTAAACATGCCAGGATCACCACACTTTTTAGGCATACACCTTTGAAACACAATAGAAATTTGCTCACTCACTTTCACCTTTTGTTTTCCCTTTAGTTTTTGATTTCTTTTGATAGTGCAAACTTCTTTCAAAAACTTAGCAAATCTAGGAATACTCTTAACAAGTTTGAGCAAAGGAATGTTTACATCACACCTACTAAAGGTTTCGAAGATCTCTTTGTCATTCTCCGGTCTTCGAGTTTCCTTCAATGCCTTAGGGAAGGGAGCAACATGCTTTTGCGAGAACAGAGGAGGGAAATTTGGACGAACATAATCGTCTTTGAACTCTGCAGCACCCACGCGATCGCCAAAAACATTTGAAAAATAAAATATATTAACCTCACATAGGGTCGCACATGAATTTTTATTTAAAAAGCTTGAACATTGAGAACCCAAAAGAATGCTCTCACAGAGGGGTTGTGCATCGCTTTCTCCAGAGTCGCAGATCTGAAAGGATTGAAGATAGTTCTAACCAAACGGCCAAATGAGTACGATAAACACACCAAGAACATTTTTGGTGAACGTTGTCGGAGGTCAGACTACAGGACATATGAATTAATGGCGGGACAAACGGTTGTAAAGAACGGGAAACCAAATGTTGGACATCATCTTGCCGAAATGGCTGCCATTGTTAGAGATAGAGGAAAGAATTGATTTACACAACCAAACGGAAAACGAAATTGGCAACACGTCGTGGAAGATGGGTGCACAACATATAATAAGTTACATCGTCAGGTCATCACAAATAAGTTCAAATACTTTCCACAAAAATATAACAAACGTATAACTCATATACCTATGGTCGTATAAGAAAGGAATTAAGCCTTCAATACATTATTACAAATGTTAACAATGTATAAGGAGGTGCCAGCTCAAACAAGGTGCAACAACACCAAGGATGAAGAAAACAACATACCGTCAACAATCAAATCACCTCCTCTCTATTACAAGTACCCTACAAGAGAATATTTCAATTTAGAAACATTTCATTTTCTACAACTTTATGTTTCATTTAAATAGATTTTGCAAACGTTACAGATTGAAAATTTCGGAAGAAACGACGATTGGTCAGTTCAAAAGAAACGACATCACACACACAAAAAACTTCACTATGCCAAGAAAACGAATAATATCACCAAAGGACAACAGTAGAATAATGTTGTTACATTACCTAGAAACCCAACATCAGAACTCTACAACATTAATCAAAATTCACACAACAAATAACAATTCACCCAATCTATAGACCACTAGTATATATTAAGGCGAGGTGTACGTTGAACGAAATGAATGTAATCGGTACCTAATTAATTCTAATATATATAATTTTAATACTTTTAATCAGAAACTTTTTTTAAATAATTATCATTAATTTAAATCCATTTAAGTCACTTTATATTTATTACTTAATTATCTACGATATCTAATTAATACTAAATAATTATCATTAATTTTTTCATTAATTAACTATCTTATTCTTATTTTGTTCTGATCTAATACCTTATTATACATATATATATATATATATGTATGTATATATATAGAATTGAGGTCAATTGCATAACACTCTTAGAGTAAATAGTGAGGAGCATTATTGACCATTAGATCAAATCAATCCAACCATCAGAATTAAAGCTAATAAAGAAAAAGAAAATAAATTAAAAATCACACATTTCCGCAGTCCTTTGATTCACGCTCCCATATGTCTATGCTATGGAATTTTTTTATAACCTCTCTAATATTCTATTCAACGACTATTCTCCATTCTCCAAATCCAAATTTCTCCATAGACAAGAAAGATTTTAGGGAAGAGGAGAAGACGTTCTGCTAAAAAGATTATTAAATGAGTGAAACGAGGAGAGATTTTAGGAAAGCAATATAATAATTTATTTTATTACCTTTTTGAACTTGTTCAAATGAACAATTTATTCTATTGTTAATTTTAGCGTGTTTTCTAGCGTAGGATTTCCCTCGTCTAACGTGTTAGATAGCTCCCTACTATTTACCGTAATATAGTTGTACCAATTTCATTCAATTTTGACAATGGACAGCCAACTTTTATATAGACTAGATACGGGTCTCGCGCTCCGCGCGAGAAAATTACGGATTTTCGTATGTGATTTAATATAGTTATACATTATTTGTTAATATGTTGTTGTTGTTATCAAATTTATTTATATTTGTAAATATAAGTATTTTTTATTTCCTTATATTTATGTTTGAAGTAGTTTTAAAACATAATATTAGAATAAGTTTGCATTGTCATAAGAGAAGCTCACACATTAATTTAATTTGTGACTTAATTAAGTAGACTATAAATAAATATAACATAGGGATATAAGAAAGATATTTAAATACATGCCCAAAAGTCCAATAGGAGGTAATTAAGAAATGAGTAATGCATTAAATTGGTACCAATTTCATTCAATTTTGGCAATGGACAGCCAACTTTTATATAGATAATATAAGATTGGTACAAATTTAATACATTACTCATTTCTTAATCACCTCCTATTGAACTTTTAGGCATGTATTTAAATATTTTTCTTATATCCCTATGTTATATTTATTTATAGTCTACTTGATTAAGTCACAAATTAAATTAATGTGTGAGCTTCTCTTATGACAATGCAAACTTATTCTAATATTATGTTTTAAAACTACTTCAAACATAAATATAAGGAAATAAAAAATACTTATATTTACAAATATTAATAAATTTGATAACAACAACATATTAACAAATAATGTATAACTATATTAAATCACATACGAAAATCCATAATTTTCTCGCGCGGAGCGCGAGACCCGTATCTAGTATATATTAAAAACTTAGCTGTCTTTTGTCAAAAATTAATGTAATTGATACTTATTTCCACCATAGGCAATACTCCTAATACTTCTTATATTAATTTCTCTTAACATGTTTTGTCGCTTTTTTATGTTGGTTTTTTATGATTAAAAAGAATTAGAAATAAAACTTCACGAATATAATTGAACTTTTATGTTGTCAAATTTCATTACTTGCGCGCATCACAAATTGTTGAAGCTTGTGACTTTTGAGCCATTTCAATAAAATTATATATATGAACCAATATTAATCAAAATAGTTATAATTACAAATATTAACAAATTTGATAACAATAACAAAAATATTAACAAATAAAACGAAACTACATTAAAACACATACGAAAATCTATAATTTTTCGCGAAGAGCGCAGGACTCATATCTAATATTAAACAAATGACCTATGTTACTTTGGTATAACATCATTTAACACCATTGAAGATGCAGTTATCAATTATCATTATACTAGCTTTTTAAAATTTGATAGCACTTTTGGATATTCAGAAAATAAATAAATTCCAATGCACAAGAGTACAATATACAGAAAGCAGACAATTTACCAAAATACCATAATTGGTGAAACCATCGCTGCCACAAAAACTATACAGCACGGCCACATAAACTTGTCCTAGCTTAATTTCGGGCGACTTGTACGAGATTGATATAATATAAATAAATTAATAAAATATAAATTTTATAGTTAAGTTGAATTATTATATATTTTTATTTATATATAAAATTTTCGTTGTTTTTCTATTTTGTAAATGAAAATATTATATTAATAGATATATATGAATATTTGTAATATTTAATTCAATTAAGAAAATAGTGAGATTTATAATTGATTCATTCATATTTAAATTAGGAATAAAGTGATAGATTAAGTATAGTTATCTTAATATATAACTACAAAAATTAAAATAAAAGAAGGAAAAATTACATGTGGTAAATGGAATTAGAGGTTGTCATGTGACAAATTGAATATAAATGTGTCATGTAATCATGTAACAAGAAGTGAGGATTGCTTTAAATATATATAGAGTAGATTATTGGGGGAAAACCACGCACCTGTAAATTTATAACTGGCACCCAACCTAAATCGGATTTTTAAGCATTTTGACGGCAAAAAAAACAAAAATTTTGGGCGCATCCAGGGTGCGTCCAGGAATGACCCGGTTCATTTGGACGCACCCAAAATGTACCAAACAATAGGTGCAGGTTATAATTTTCCGGGTGCGGAGTTAAACGCCCTAGATTATTTGATGGCACTAGGGCTAGTAGACCACCCCTTACCTTGAGGTGATGAGTTCGAAACTTACCACCATCATGTGCATCTGACCCCAGCTTAGTTGGGGTAGGGGTCCGTCTGTGTTTCATGGGGCCCGTGCCTTGCCTTAACAAAAAAAAAATATTTGTGTTATTTGATGAAAAATATTTGTATATATTCACTAATAAATGAATTTACCATGTTAATTGTAAATTTCAAATTCACTAATATAAATATAAATATAAATATATATAATTAATTTCATATGTATACATTTATATTTATGCTTATGTATGTTAGCGTCTCGTCGTTCGATCCGTCAACTAGAACATTATCTTTAACTTTTATCTCCTAATAATGCGTTTAATTTTATCTAATGTTTTTGAAGTATTGAGTGTGATTGTAGAAACAATTTGTTAAGCTATTAGTTTTTTATATTTAAATTTATTATTATAAATAACTTACTAAATTTAATTTCAACAAATTTTGTGATGGTCCACTAAACTAATGCGAAACTATCTATATATACTTTTTATTTTAATTACCGAGCCCCTAAATACCACTTTTTGTAAAATAAGAAATAAAATATAATTTTATTTATATATAAGCAAATAAACATCATTAATATATTTTTATTTTATAATTTAGTAATATTTCACATTAATTTTTAAAATAGGTCATAATTTTTATAAAATTATAACTTATAAGCTATTATTATTATTATTATTATTATTATTATTATTATACGACGGGGTATTGTTTTTTAACAAAACTTTTTGGTACATAGACTGGACGAGATTCTTTGTGACAAAGATGAAGGTGGGCCTGGTCTCTAGAGGCAAGTTGCTAATGGGCAAACGACCAACATGAAATGTCAGAGAAAGCGAGTTGCGCCATTAATGGGCCGAGGTGTATAAAATTTTAAGTGGGTCAAGGACCCGAACTTCATTCAAGCCCGCACTGGAATATTACCTCGTTGAAATTAGTCATGGTTGAGTTGCATAATTTTTTTAGGGTTTTTTTACCCAAAAAACCAGCGTCCGCCTCCGTCGCCAGAGACTTTAGTGGCCAAATATACGGGGGGTTTTGGGCAATATGGGCTATTATACGGGTGATTTTTGGTAAAAAATTCATTTTTTTTATTTTGTTATATTTTTATATTAGATAAATTTAAAAATAATATAAAATTAACTACCGAACAAAAAAAGTGAGATGCATGACTATGCAACCCAAACATGAGTCTTACAAATAGTATACCCGAAATAATTCTGTTTAACAAACTTTTGGCACAAAGTGTGGCGACATTTTCACCCCCGAACTAAAAATAATTTGTAACAATGTGGGAAGTAGCTAGATCCTTTATGAAACATGTGAAATGAAAGGACATTACTTGTACGTACATGCGGAAAAATGATAAAAAGAGTTGTATTTGCTAGAAAATACTCCCTCCGTCCCTTTTTTATCTTCTCATTTCAAATGGACACATTTATCGATGCATGTTTTGTTTCGTCAATATCTCTCGTTACAAGTTAGTTAAAATTGTAAAATTTTGATATAGTTAAAGTACTCATTGAGATGAATCAAACAAGATCACTCATGACTATACTTTACCTTATACAATAGCCAGAAATCGAAAGATTCTATTCGATTATGAATAGTGTTGATAAAGCAAACGAGTCTTATATTTAGGGACGGAGGGAGTAGGATGTTTATATCGTGATACAAGACTATTTAATGAAGGGATTTTGGAAACTCTCATTAAGCTTTCATTGTTGCAGAGATAATGGCCTACTTCTTCACATCCATCGTGCAACACATGCACGTATTGATGGACGGAAAAATCATGGTATACACTCCCGAGTACTAGCTGAAGCATTACGTATGTTGAAAATAAAATGTAGAATACAATCCGAGGATCTCTTATAATAAACAAGCCAACAAGGAAAAATGTAGTGATGGAAGCAAGACGGTCAAGCGCCTTGGTCTCGCGAAAAAGTGTGATGGGGACAGATCAACCAACCCTTACAAGGAAGCCTTGACACCTTCGTATCTGAATGGAAAGATAATGTTTTGGATGGATCGAATTCATAATGAACACAATTTTCATAGCTGAGTTAGATTCAAAAATAACATTGACCCAAATTCTAAGACAAGGCCTATTTCATGAAGAATGGCTCAAAGTTCAACAAAGAATGTCTTGTGAAGTCAACATTAGGGGAGACATTTCACCTAAAAAGTATCCATGGCTTCCAACTCCTTTGAAATCCTAGCCGCAACCATGTGAAACATGAATTGGGAAGGGAGGGTATGAAGTTAAGTGTTCTAGAGTGAGAGTAGTACTGGGGTGAGTGACCTCCTGGAAAGTTCTTGTGTTGACTTAGAGACAACGTTTTTTAGTCCTCTGGAATTACAAATGGTATTAGAGAAGACTTTGATTTACGTATGCACTTGACCTAGGTGACATTGGCTCGACCCAAAGGGTGATCTTTGAGACTTGGTGGGTCGTGACGAGGTAGTCAAGTGCTTAATCCAGGCTTATTATAACACCCAAAATTTGTAACTCTTTATAAGGATTAAGTTTCTACTCATGTCAATTAACAATTCTAAGATCGTGGACCTCACATGATTTCGCTCTACTCGCCTCTCTCTATCCTTCCTTTTCTCCCTTCGTCTTCTACTCCCGCGACATTTCGTGGCAGTTGGCTTCGTTTCATGGAGAAACCTACCATTCTATTCTACCGTCCTTTTCATTTATTTTTCATTTTTAAGTGAAAAAATCAAAATCTCTAAAATTACATATTTGCCCTCGAAAATTAGAACAAAGTGGGGGTGAAGCGGTATTTGCATAGAAACTAATGGAAACACTAACATATGCGAGGAAAGGGTGGTTCGATGTTAACATAATAGGATAAAGGGGTGGTTTGTTGCAAAAAGTAATATAAGAGGTGGTCCTGCGCAAATTCGGCCAAATAAGGGGTGGTTTGACGCAAAAACATCAAAAATGTATATTAACATATTTTTGAATGTTTGTTCATTCACACTATAAT
Organism: Oxyria digyna; assembly: GCA_029168935.1. Taxonomy (NCBI): domain Eukaryota; kingdom Viridiplantae; phylum Streptophyta; class Magnoliopsida; order Caryophyllales; family Polygonaceae; genus Oxyria; species Oxyria digyna. The sequence goes on from JAPVLV010000017.1 coordinate 4,533,772, forward strand.
ACCCATTCGTACTTGAACTAAATCCAAATCATACTATAACGTTAAGAGTTAAATTGTAATAATTTCGAATCTGTTTGGCAAGGTAAAAAAAGGCGATGTTTAAATTGTTACAAGCGCACTACATGAGAGCATGGTCACTTGTCCTTCTTAGTTGTCTATTCTAGTCGTTATTGTACTATCACTCTAGAACCCATTATTGTTAGGTGTCACATTACAATTGATTGTAAGACTCTATATAAAGAGCACCTTTCTACTCAATGAAATCAAGGTATATATTTTCTATGTTCATTATTTGTTTCTAGGATGGTATTAGAGTTGTGAAGGACCCACATCCAAAATCACAAAGCTCCATGGCTAAAGAATAACCCTTAGCAGTGGCTATGTCTACGTGATAACTCTCCCTCCTCTTGGAGGGGAAAAGTGCTCAGATCTAGATTCAAGGTAAGTTCTTCTTGTTGATGAGGGAGGAGGCCTCAGATGAGACTAAGTGTTGGCGGAATTTGGTGGATGTGGACGAAAGCGGAAGACATTGGATAACAAGTTAACAAAAGTGATTGGAGGTTTGTGTTGTAGGAGGACTCGACCCACTCTAAGAACAACGAAAAATAAGGCTTTGAAGGGGCCTTGAACCACCTAGGAAGTGTTTGACGCCAAGAAGCAAAGAGAAGGAGATTTACTCAACTAGAAGCTTTGCTTTTATTCAGTCTCAACGTGCTTAACAAATGAGCTTAACCATGGATTTTATAAACAAAGATATCTTGCTTTGTAACGCAAGAGCACTCTTCTAGCAAACTAAACATTAAAGACATAAATCAACATTAATGCTATCTAGAATGTGAAAGACACAAAAGGAGAGGGAATCGAGTAATTGTTTCTAGGCACTTATTAGGCTGCAAGGCAAGGGTATGCATCAACCTTGAAACTTCCCATGTGGTGGATAAGGCTGGAGAAAGACAAGGAATCAACCAACCAAATCCAAGACGCAAATCAAGGGCTTAAGGGGCCAAAGGTGGGATTCGATTTTTGTGGCGCGTGCGGGCCATTATATCGAGTGTTATTGACTTGACTCCGTGTTTTATACTGTTTTGGAGCCAATGGAAGGGTTGGAGATGAGATAAGTGAAGTCTAAGGTGTCAAATGTGCGCTCTTAAGTTGGAAGTAGGGCGTGTGTTAGCTTGTAGTGGGAGGTCTGGCGCGCGAGCATCTTGTGTGGGCATTTCTTGTGTAGGTCCATGTTTTGGACTTATTTGTATCCTTTGGAACAGTCGATATCAAGAAGATAGAAGTCTAAGGTGTCGAACACCTTCAAAGGTTTAGGATGCTTGGGCGCGACTAGGCGTGGTTGGGCGCGCACATGCATTGAGAGATTTGCATGGGCGTTTTTTGAGATTTGCATGGTCCATATAGTGGTTTAACCTCTTCATGGACCATGTTGAGGCTTGATCCCTATGGTGAGATCACGTCAGTGCCCTCCTCTTGGATGTGAAACGTCCTCGTTTCACGCTTAGAAACATTTTCCCGGACGTCTTTGTGCATAGATCCTAAGCGCTGAACATGTTGATCATTGAGTTGCAGAACATCCTTGGATTTGTAGGGCCAATGGAGCTCCACCTTTGATGTCGTAGTGGTGACAAGTACCAAGGAAGCCTGGGATTGGTTTTGACAACTTCTTGAAACAATAGAAGATAATGGCTTGAAGTCGAACTTATAAATTCTCCTCGAAAACAAATGTCATAAAGAGCATGAGTAGTTTGCAAGTTGGCCTCAATGTGCTCCAACAAGAATAGTGAAACACATTAGGGTATCTCAACTTGTCCTTTTGCAATAATATGATCATGTTTAGATTGAAATTAAGAGACAAAAAGAACTTCCCTTATAATTTAGGGTGATCTCCCTTGAACACTCCAAAACGAGCAGAATCTTGGACTCGCCATGGATTTCAGGTGTAATAGGACTTGGTCGGGCATTTTGAAATTTTCTTTGGGCTCCTATCTCATAATTGGTGGCCTTAGACTGAACAAGAAGATCACTCGAAGAAGAATTCCATTTAGAACCAGCTACATGGGCAAGCGTCGAGGGCATAGGCAAGTCCCTTAGCAATGGCTATGCCTATGTGATAGCCCATCCTCCTCTTGAAGGCCGAAAGTGCTCGGATCTATATTTAAGGTGGAAAGTTCTTCTTGTTGATGATGGATGAGGCCTCAGATGAGACTAAGTGTTGGTGGAATTTGGTGGATCCTGGCGAAAGAGGAAGACATTGGATAACAAGCTAGCGAAAGTCATTTAAGAGGTTCAGAAGGTTTGGAGGTTTGTGTTCTAGGAGGACTCAAACAACTCTAAGAACAAAGGAAGATATGGCTTCAGAGGGGGCTTGAACCACCTAGGAAGTGTTTGGCGCCAAGAAGAAAAGGGAAGAAGTTGTACTCAACTAAAACATTTGCTTTTATTCAATCTCAACAAGCTTAACAAATGAGCCTAAGCATGCCTTTTATAGGAGAAAACGTCTTGCTTTGCAAGTCAAGAGCACTGTTCTAGTGAATCAAGCTTTAAAGACATAAATCAACATAAATGTTATCTAGAATGTGAAAGGGACAAAAGGAGGGAATCAAGGATTGTTTCTAGGCACTTATTAGGCTTTAAGGCAAGGGTATGCATCAGCCTTGAAGATTCTCACGTGGTGAATAAGACCGGAGCAAATCAAGGAGTTAACCAACGAAATCCAAGGCATAAATCAAGGGATTAAGGCGCCATAGGTGGGATCCATTCTTGTGGCGCGCGCGGGCTTTTCTATGGCGTGTTCTTTACATGGCTCCATGTTTTGTATTGGAGCCAATGGAAGATTTGGCGCCGAGAGAAGTGAAGTCTAATGTGTTGATTGCAGGCTCTTGAGTTGAACATGGGGAATGTGTTAGCTTGTAGTGGGAGGTCTGGCACGCGGGCACCTTGTGTGTGCGTTTCTTGGGTAGGTCCATGTGTTGGACCTATTTGGAGCTTTTGGAACAGTCGGCACCGAGAGGATAAGGCATCAAGCGACTACAATGGTTTTGGATGCTTGGGCGTGATTAGGCGTGGCTGGGCGCGCGCGTGCGCTGATGGATTTACATGGACGTTTTGTGAGGCACACGTCTTCTTGTAAGAAGCCAAGTGGTTTAACCTCTTCATGGACCATGTTGAGGCTTGATGGGATTGATCCCCATGGTGAGATCACATCACTATGCCTACGCCTAGCTCCACCTACCTTTTATTTCTTCTTTATCACGGTAAAGTTAACACAAGAACATTTCTTGCTATGGAAAGCAAAGGTAGCCCCATACTTGCGTGCTCATTCCCTTTTTCCTTATTTTGAGGGAAAAATTTTTTGTCCATCTTCTACTATAGATGGCTTAGGGAACCCAACTTACAATGAATGTCTAGCTAAAGATCATCTTGTCATGGCTATCTTGATTGCATCACCCACACAAGAGATATTGGTGCAAGTTCTCGAGTGCTCCACTTCAGATGCAGTTTCGACACTCCTCCATGAGCTTTTCTCTGCTTGATTTAGTGCTTGTGTTGTTCATTCACATCTCCAGTTGGCATCTCTCAGGAAAGGGAGAAACCATCACTGTTTTTTTATGAAATCCAAATCCTTTGTTTTTCCCCTTACCACAATAGCCCAATCTTTTCCAGATGCCGAGTTTGTGATTCAGCTGCTTGCGAGCCTTAGACCATAGTAAGAATCTTTGGTCCCCTCACTGTCAACACAACCCATACACCCCACATCTTACCAAGTCCTTTCCCATCTTCTTGTCCACAAAAGCATAATCTCCCACCAATAAAACTCCATCTTATCTACCCCTTTTCAATCCCAAAACACTGACTAAACACACCCCAAGCCAACTATACTAATACCGAGCGTGAACGAGGAAAATTCCCAAGAGGACGAGAAAAGGGAGAAGGTCGGCCTTAGTACCAGCAACACAACAACTGAGTACCCCAACAAAAAAAAACATCGACGCTCTTCACTTGAGAACTAGATAGGCGTCCCCGCCGCCAACTCTGTTCAAAACCAGGACATACATCCCTCACTTGCTGGCACAAATTTGAAAGCACTTATCAAGCTTCGACGTCAGTGCGTATTTAGGCCAATCTCACCTCAGATCCGATGTGGTACCCGGACATGACAATCACGCACCACTATACTCCAGATTTGGCCAATTTGCACATCAACTACGAACCATACACATGTACAAAGAACGTATCCCTCGCGATGGATCCATCATCCCAATACTCCACCAGGGACCATCCACTATCAATGCCCCCTCTCGTACTCTTGCTCTTTCTCTCTCTCTCTCTCTCTCTCTCTCTCTCTCTCTCTCTCATCTTTTACATACTTCATCCATAACTAAGAATTTACTGTTTGTTTATATGTTTAGTTCCGACAACGTAGTATTTTTTGAGTTTCACACTTCATTCTTTGTTGTGAAGGATTCCCGGACCGTCTCTTCTTCAAGGACCGATGAGGGCGTTTTGTATAGTCTTTCACCGAAGATGTCTTCACCACCGCCCATTTCTTGAGTTATCAACCACACCAGTACCAACAATTTGGTTCTATGGCATTCTCGCCTAGGGCATATGTCTTCCAGAATCATGTCTTTTGTCATGGGCCAAGTGGACCGTTCTTCTCCTAAAAATCCAATGTGCATGTTTCCTTGTCAGAGTTGTTCATGGGCTAAGGTCCACTTCCTACCCCACCCATCCACTTTGTCAAAATCCACTACTATTTTAGATTTGTTGTTTTTGGAAGTCCGAGGACCATCTCATTACACAAAAATTAATGGGAACAAGTATCACTTATCTATTATTGATGATTTTACAAAATTCATTTGAAAAATTTCTTATCCCACAAATCACTTGTCGGTTCTATTGTCACTAAATTTATTAAATTAGTGACCAATTTCCACTCCACAAAAAAAAAATCCATCAAAACTGAAAAAGGTACAAATTCGAACCACTTGTTCACCTTTTTAAAGATTTGGAGATGTTCAGCTGGCTCACTTGTCTGTACTCAGATCAACAAAATGGGTCCATCAAAACACGTCACCGAAAAATTGGGACGTCAGGCTAACTCTTCCTAACATGCCTCATTGCCTTTACATTTTTGGGTTATGCTTTTGAGGCCGCAAGATGCCTCATAAATCGCCTTCTTACCCCTATCATTGACCACAAATCCCCTCACATAATCCTCTTTCAAAAAGTCCCATACTACAAATTACTAAATGTGTTCGGTGTCCTTTGTTTTGCCAACCTTCGTCCCTACAATGCCCATAAGCTGTCTTTCCGCTGAAACCTCACTATATTCCTTGGCTATATTGAGAAACACAAAGAATATATATGTTATGTTTGGGTGGACAAAAAGTCATATATTATGTGAGACGTTATTTCCATGAAACTACGTTTCCATACCTTTCACCTCAAAATTCCACCAAAACAATTCTTCTACTTTTTCCAAACCTTCTAGCCTCCGTTGGGTCACATAATCCAGTCCAAGAAGACATTGAGCTCAATTCTCCACAAACAGAGTCCACAACCCCTCAAACATAGTCCAATCCACAAACTAACTCCAAAATTCTATCTAGCACAAACTCCCACTTTCCACTTCCATCTTTGATGACTCTTTTGAGCCTTCATCCACTCCAAATTTTGGACGTAATCCACCATCACAAACACCTACCTATACCATGACCACCAGATCATAAAATCATACTCCTTGTCGAGAAGCAATAGTCGTTGAATTTCAGGCATTACTATCTGATAGGCCCACAAGTGCACGGTACTATCGGGTAGTATAAAAGATACCGAACCAAGGGACCACTCGTCGATCACCAATTTCACACAAACTACTAATCTAGATCAAATGATTAAAGTAATATGTTTATGGTGTTTTTGGTATTGAAACAAACAAAGAAGGAATATCTAAAGAAAACTAAAATGATAAATAAATACTTGTAACAAATAAAAAATAAGAGGTTAGGATTGGGGTTCACTGCTAATGAGGTCATGTAATTGCAAGCAAATATATCTCTAAGCTTGCGACTAGTGGTTTAAAATGGTCGAATGTCTTAATGTTTCTCTTACCCTCTTTAAAGGCATAAGAAGACTACCTAAACTTGATTGACTCCTGCTTTCATGGTAGCTATGTCAAGTTTAAGTGCATTAAGATTAATGACAAATTTAAACAACCACTAGGAAATTAGGCATACTTCTGTGGTCCTAAAGTTCTTAGCTCAAATATTGAGATCAAATGTCAAATATCATCTTTCGATGCATATCTAACATTTGATATAAGCAAAACCACTAGCTAGACATTTTCACAAACACTTGGTGTGCAAGATTGTGAAAATCCTAGCTATGCATTTTCACAAACACTTGGTGTGCAAGATTTGAGTAGTAAACCAAAACTTATACAACCAAAGAGGTAAATTCACCAAAGTATTACTCAACCATAATTGGGCTAGTCCCAATCCCAACACAATAAACTACTCACTCATGATAGGCAAAGACATGGCAAAAGAAACTAAATCAACAATCAAACATATGTAGACACAAAAGAACAATGCAAGAGATAAAGAGAATGAGTAAGAAATACTTAACATTCAATCAAATCCTTGCATTTCCATTGATATCATGGGAGAAAGGTGAAAGCTTGCTCCTTTTCCAAGTCTTCAATCCCAAGTGAGCTAAATAATCCAAAATGGGGACTAAAATCTCATAACTAGCATTAATGTCACTCTAAATTTTGAGTGCGGGAATGAAATCTAAGCTAGATCTAGGGAGAGAGTGAAGTAAATGCTAACCTAGAAAATGGAGACTAAGATAAGATGTAGGGTTATGGCTTGATGTTCCAAAATTCCATTACAAGCTCTTTTTATATGAGCCACCAAGAGAAGAGACAAATAAGCATTTTTATTCTCGGTGTCGACCACGGTCGTGGTAAAATGTTCTCGGTGACGACCACGGTCGTGGTGATTACCACGGTCGTGTCAGCTTTAGCATGTTCTTTCTTGGCTTGTCATGACCTGCAAGTGTGTTGTCTGACAACGGTGGTTCATGATCCTCTTGAAGTGCATTTTTTATGAGGCTAAAGTCGTAGTGCCAAATCAAAGAAATAAACTCTAAACACTAACTAGAGTATAGCAAGTAAGTAGAGGTCGAACCCAAGGGAATCAAAACACCAAATCAATGCAGTCAAGTGAAATATCAACTAGTAACAAGTAACCAAAGGGAGGGAGTTTGATTGGAAGAACACACAAGTAACCAGTAACAAGCAGAGGAAGTTTGGTTGAGAATATGATGAGAAGGAGTTTCACCTAGCAAGTATCCACACAACAGTCAATCAAGTTGATCCTAGATTTATCTCAAGTTCTATTCAATCCTAGGGAATGTTCCTATTCCAATCTTTAATATATTAGCAGGCCAACCGGTCCTGATAATACTTACTATTCAACAATCAAAAACCTCTCAAGATTAGATGAAATAGCAGCAAAGAGCACAGGAATCATAAGGATGCATGCAATAACTTACAACCGTCAAGTATTAACATGCAATCAATTCTCTTTCATAAAAGCAATCAACTACCAGATCATGCAGATATGAATGCTACAATGACAAGGAATTCCACCGTATATTCCTAGTCTAGCAATAGAAAACTATCAATCAAACTAGGTGATCAAGTTAGCAAAACCAATAGAAATCAATAGATGAAGAACAAGAGAATTAATACAAACCCATAGGAAAAGAACAAGAGTTTAGAAATCTCACAACTTAATAACTGAAGGTTTCAACCGCTAAGTAAAACAATGGAGATTAGTTCCTGCTCATGGTTGCAGAACTAAATTGTCTGATGGAAAAGATGATAGAAAAGATGATAAGAACTAGGGTATATAAAGAGACTAACCCTAAAAATATATGGTAAAAGATATATCCTAAAACTAAATAAGGAAAAAGGAAAAAGAAATAAATAAAAGAAAACAAACAAAAAGGAAATAAAACAAACGTAAGTGCTCGGGTAAGTAATTTGAGCTCCTTGCTTCCAATTGCAGCTGCTTGGTTCCAATTTGTTGATTACGGCTGCAGCTTCCAGTGGGCCCCATCTGCTCAGCAGCTTGCTTCATTCTTCACGGCCCAATTCACCTGCTTGCCCTCTCCACTTCAGTCCACGCTCAGCACTCCATGCTCCATCCGAGCGGGCCGACCTTTTCTTCCCAACGTGGGCCGCCGCTTATATTTAAACCAACGTGGGATGCAGCTTATATTTAAACAAAGATCGAACTTCTTCTTTAAAAGGATAAACCGCAACACCTCCGTTCGTAACTCCGTCTTCACTTCTTCACTTCATACCTTTTAAGTCTTCATAATAACTCCAATGATTCATAATATACAAATGTCTCTAAACTCATATGGAATCACTCCTAATACAATGTAATAATCCCTAGTTACGCTATACAAAGTGCAGCGTATCAAATACCCCCATACTTAGACTTTTACTCGTCCCGAGTAACTTACAGAAAAGCTACCCATACAATAAATACTCAAAGCCTCAGGAAGTACAAGAATATCTCCTAGTGATTACATAACCAATAAGCTTCTCCAAACATAACAACAACAATCAAGAACGATGTGATAAAATAAGCACATACCCAGAACTACACCTTATTCCTCCAAGTGGCCTACCCGAATCCTCCTATACGCCTCCTTCTTATGTCTCCATACGCCAAGATGATAATGGTCCTAAAACACTCAATTTTTTTTTTAATAACACTCATCTTGCTTGGGCGCCCTTTCGGGTTTTCATCCCAACCACTCAATAATTGTTCCGAGCTCACAGAACTCACATCACTCAAGACTTATTTTTTGCCCCAGCCTAACGCCGGTGAAGCCACCTTCTTATTGCATAGATCTTGCTATCCAAGGATTTTGTATGCCTTTTTTTCAATTTTTGTGGCTTTTTCATACAATATATATTCAATAAGCTCATGCAGATACAACCAACACCCAAATAAATACATGTGAATACATTCTCCTCCCCCATACTTAAACATTGCATTGTCCTCAATGAAATGGAAGACATAAAAACGAACCCAGGGAAGGAGACAGAAGACTCACATACAAGGTCGGATGACCTTCCTCCAATAAAACTCAAAGTGTGGTAGAATGAGAAACTAGATGAGCACTAAATGTAATCCAATAATGCATAGCTCATCTAAAGCAAAAGAAAGAATACCTCCAATGTAGAAGGTGACCCAAACAAATCAACTCCTTGCAAAGAACATGGTCACCAACAAGCTAAGCTCCAACGAATGTAGATCTATAATGATAGTACTAATGAAACCAAACTTGATGTAATACAACTCCTTACTTTCTTTTCTCTCATTTTTTTTTGCACTCTATTTTTTTTTTTTAATCCGATATATTATTTTTTTCTCGGAATGATTTTCGATTTTTTTTTTTTTTACGGACGGGAGAGAAGACTTACAGCGAGATTGGCTACTGACTGTAGCGGACCCTAAGCTTCGGTGATTTCCTCCTGTCCATAGAAAAACTAAAAAGAAAATTAACCCGAACGAAAACAAATAAAAACAAACTCAAACCTCGGGTTGCCTCCCGAGTAGCGCCTTATTTTATGTCGTGGCTCGACATGAAACTCAAGAGATTTAACTAACGCCATTTGGCTTTATGAAAACCGTCTCTTGTCTGAATTCTCTCTTGAACCACTCATGGAACGCCTTAAATCTCGTCCCACTTACCTTGACCACCTTGTCTTTAGCAATGAAGGTGGTTTCATTCACTTTATCCTCCTTGACCGTATCCGGCGGCTGTTTAAGCTCAATGTCAAGTGCCTGCACACTAGACATCAATGGTATCTCGCCTGGCGAGGTCAGTAATGGAGGGCGATTGCCCAAAGGATGTGGAGAGAGCTTACCTTTAGGCTCTGGCTCAGCCTGACACTCCTGCATGTTAGTAGATAAAACATCATCTACTTTTGGGGGCTCTAAGATATTCTCTAAAACAGGTTGTAATTCATCCTTACAAGTAGGATTAATCACATCAATAGCACATAGAGAATTCTTATCAATGGGATCCATGTCATAAATATTGTATTCTACCTTATCCCCATCAAACTCCATAGAGAGAGTCCCACTATTAACATCAATTTTCGTTTGTGCAGTTTTCATAAAAGGTCTACCCAACAATATAGATGTGGCATTATTAGCATGCTCCATATCCAACACAAAGAAATCAGGAGGAAAAATCAGATCACCAACCATAACAAGAACATCTTCAACAACCCCTTTCGGGTACACATCAGCAAGTTGAATAACAGTTCCTGTTTTATGCAAAGGTCCTAAGCCTAGTGATTCATACAAAGAGTAAGGCAAAACATTGATTGATGCACCTAAATCTAGCATTGCTTTGTCAAATTTAGTTTCACCAATCACACATGGAATGCTAAATATGCTTGGATCACCACATTTCTTAGGCATGCGTTTTTGAAACACAGCAGAAACTTGTTCACTTATTTCAACTTTCTTCTTTCCTTTCAGTTTTTGATTTCTTTTGATAGTGCAAACTTCTTTCAAAAACTTAGCAAATCTAGGAATACTCTTAACAAGTTTGAGCAAAGGAATGTTTACCTCACACCTACTAAAGGTTTCGAAGATTTCTTTGTCGTCCTCCAGCCTTCGAGTATCCTTCAATGCCTCAGGAAAGGGGGCAACAGGCTTCTGAGAGAATAGAGGTGGAAAATTCGGGCGAACATAATCGTCAATGTACTCAGGGGGCTCCTGGCGATCGCCATCAACAACTGGCGATCGCGGTCGCGGATGATTATGCACCTCAACTTCTGGAATGGAATGGCGATCGCCATCGCCATATGGCGATCGCGGTCGGGATGCAGATCCTGTTTTGCTCTCTGTAATCTCATGGAGATCGCCACTCAGATCTGGCGATCGCGGTTTTGGCACATAACAGTCATTTAAAGTTTTTCCGCTCCTCAAGAACACTGCACTGACGTTCTCTCTCGGGTTTCTTACCGGTTCCCTGGCTTCTAATTTACTCACAGCTTGAGCAATCTGTCCTAACTGATTTTCAAGATTTTGGATACTCGATTCCGTCTTAGCGTTTTGTTGCATCACAGTCTGAGCTAAGGACTTGATCATATCTTCAGCAGTCATGGAATTTTGAGGTCTAGGCTGTTGATAATTAATATTATGAGAATCATACCTTGGCCTTGGTTGCCATCCACCAACAGCATTTACCTCAGCATTGGGATCATGAAGGGAAGCATTTTTCAGCATCAAAGCCTTGACCATCTCTTTCAACTCATTCATGTCAGTCTGTAATTGATCTGAATTAATTGCTTTGACTGAGTGGGATCCTTGTCTACTGCTAAACTGCCTTGAACTTTCAGCCAACTCTTCAAACATTTCAGTGGCCTGAGGTATAGTTAGTTTCAGAAAATTACCTCCACAAGATGCGTTTACCATTCGACGATCCTCATCAATCAGGCCACTAAATAAGTACATAAGGAGATCTTGGTCAGTATAACTATGGAATGGACAGCTTGAGCAAAGCTTCTTGAATCTCTCATAATATTCATAGAGACTCTCAGTTGAATGTTGTTGAAGATTCGTGATCTCCTTCTTCAAGCTGCTCAGTTTTGTGGCTGGAAAATATTTCTCCAAGAAGACTTTCTTCATCTTAGCCCAGGTATCAATACTCCCCGGAGCTTGATAATAAAGCCAATCATTCGCAGCGTCTTTCAGAGTAAATCCGAAAGCTCTCAGCATGACCTGCTCCTCCGTAACACCTCTTGGCTTCATACTAGAACATATGGCATGGAATTAGCTCATGAATTAAACCAACTTTTAATTCAAAGTTCACACCTTCTTCAATCTCAGGAAACCTCACTGCTAAAGGTTGTTGGTTTAAGTCTGGGGCAGTGAGTTGCCTCATAGTAGGCAATGGCGGTCCATGTCGATCACCCATCTCGTTATCTTGGTTCAGAGCTGCTCTTTGGTTCCGAAGGAACGTCCTTTCAATCTCTGGGTCAAAGGCAACAAGAGATGAATCAGTAGCACGGGTCTGAACCATAAAGGTTCACACCAAACAGTTGATAATTTCACAGTCAACACAGAATCAGAAAAATTTCAATTCCCCGGCAACGGTGCCAAATTTGATGAGGCTAAAGTCGTAGTGCCAAATCAAAGAAATAAACTCTAAACACTAACTAGAGTATAGCAAGTAAGTAGAGGTCAAACCCAAGGGAAGCAAAACACCAAATCAATGCAGTCAAGTGAAATATCAACTAGTAACAAGTAACCAAAGGGAGGGGGTTTGATTGGAAGAACACACAAGTAACCAGTAACAAGCAGAGGAAGTTTGGGTGAGAATATGATGAGAAGGGGTTTCACCTAGCAAGTATCCACACAACAGTCAATCAAGTTGATCATAGATTTCTCTCAAGTTCTATTCAATCCTAGGGAATGTTCCTATTCCAATCTTTAATATATTAGCAGGCCAACCGGTCCTGATAATACTTACTATTCAACAATCAGGGAAACCTCTCAAGATTAGATGAAATAGCAGCAAAGAGCACAGGAATCATAAGGATGCATGCAATAACTTACAACCGTCAAGTATTAACATGCAATCAATTCTCTTTCCTAAAAGCAATCAACTACCAGATCATGCAGATATGAATGCTACAATGACAAAGAATTCCACCGTATATTCCTAGTCTAGCAATAGAAAACTATCAATCAAACTAGGTGATCAAGCTAGCAAAACCAATAGAAATCAATAGATGAAGAACAAGAGAATTAATACAAACCCATAGGAAAAGAACAAGAGTTTAGAAATCTCACAACTTAATAACTGAAGGTTTCAACCGCTAAGTAAAACAATGGAGATTAGTTCCTGCTCATGGTTGCAGAACTAAATTGTCTGATGGAAAAGATGATAGAAAAGATGATAAGAACTAGGGTATATAAAGAGACTAACCCTAAAAATATATGGTAAAAGATATATCCTAAAACTAAATAAGGAAAAAGGAAAAAGAAATAAATAAAAGAAAACAAACAAAAAGGAAATAAAACAAACGTAAGTGCTCGGGTAAGTAATTTGAGCTGCTTGCTTCCAATTGCAGCTGCTTGGTTCCAATTTGTTGATTACGGCTGCAGCTTCCAGTGGGCCCCATCTGCTCAGCAGCTTGCTTCATTCTTCACGGCCCAATTCACCTGCTTGCCCTCTCCACTTCAGTCCACGCTCAGCACTCCATGCTCCATCCGAGCGGGCCGGCCTTTTCTTCCCAACGTGGGCCGCCGCTTATATTTAAACCAACGTGGGCTGCAGCTTATATTTAAACAAAGATCGAACTTCTTCTTTAAAAGGATAAACCGCAACACCTCCGTTCGTAACTCCGTCTTCACTTCTTCACTTCATACCTTTTAAGTCTTCATAATAACTCCAATGATTCATAACATACAAATGTCTCTAAACTCATATGGAATCACTCCTAATACAATGTAATAATCCCTAGTTACGCTATACAAAGTGCAGCGTATCAATTTTCTTCACCAAATCTTCTACTCAATGCTCCTTTTGATCTTGTCCAAGCTTTATCTATTCCAAGTCCATTCCATTATGCTCCAATAGCTAACAAAAGTGCTCCTACAAAACCAAAATGACAAAAAGGTAGAGAACCGAACAAAGCAAATAAAATTCCTCTGAAATGCATAAGGGAGTGCATTATTCATCTAGAAAGTAGAGTGAAGATGAGTCAAGATCTAGTAAAAAAAAAATCATGTTATCAATATCCACAAAAACATGGACACTTGTTTATTCATCATCCTCGGCTAATGTTCTCGGTGTAAAATAGGTTTTCATAACCAAACACCACTCATAGACGTAAAGCTCGTCTTGTGGCGAAGGGGTATCATCAACTTGAAGGAGTTGATTTAAACCTTTAGCCTAGTAGATAAGCCCCCTACCATACAACTTCTCCTTTACTTTTCCCACATATGGACTACGCGGGAGTATACATACAAAACGTCTTCCTCCATGGGGATTTGCAAGAAGATGTCTTTATAAACAACCTCCAAATTTTGTCCATCTTCAACACCCTGATTTCATTTGCAAATTACATAAGTTTCTAGATGGTCTCAAACAATCTCCTCATGCTTGGTATGCTGAACTTGGTGATTCTCTTGTTTCATTGGGATTCCCTCCCTCTTTGGCCAACACCTCTTTTTTCATACATCGCTAGGGTGTTGTTTTTTATTTGTTTCAGTTTACGTTGATGATTTATTAGTCATTTCATCTCCCAGAGTCTTTTTTCGTGAGCTTTCCTTGCAGTTGCCTATCAAAGACTTGTGACCTCTCTACTATTTCTTAGGCCTCGAAGTTGAGCATACAAAATAGGGGCTGCTTCTGTCACAATCAAAATATATTCAAGACATTGTGACTCAGACCAACATGGATGCATCAAAACCAATTGCTACCCTGATGGATTCCAACTTCCTTACATCATGTGCAGCCAATCTCCTGCCAGCTCCATTCTCTGATGTCTCTCTCTATAGAAGCGTTATGGGTGGCCTGCAATATCCAGATTTCACAAGGTTTGATATCTCATTCGTTGTCAACAAAGTTTGCTAATTCATGCATCAACCCCTTCAAAGCCATTGGCAAGCTGTCAACCGCCTCCTTTGATACTTGAATGCCACTGCAAACATGAAATTTGTGCTCAATTCCAAGCCTGACATACATCTTTCGGCCTTCTTTGATTCAGACTAGGGCAAAAACAAAGGTGACGGTCGATCTACTAGTTCATATTGCAGCTTCTTGGGTTCGAACCTAATATCCCGGCGCTTGAAGAAACAGGCTACGGCCCCCTGCACACGCCACCTGCGAAACTATTTGGCTTCAGTCCCTGTTTGTTGAAATCTGTGTTTTCCTTCCACAAGCACCTACAATTTGGTGCAACAACATTGGCGACACCTATTTAGCCATGAAGCTAGTCTTGCATCATCGAATTAAGTACTTGTCTCTCAATTACCATTTTGTAAGAGAGTGTGTCCAGTCCAAATTCCTTAATGTGGCGTTCATCACTTCAAATGACCAGTTGATTGATCTTAAAACGAAACCTCTCCCTACAACTCGGTTTCTCAACTTACGCTCCAAACTTTGGCCTAGCCTAGATTGGATCGAGGGGGATATGGCTAGTTGTCCTTCCTAGCTGTCTATTCTAGCTGTTTTTGTACTATCATTCTAGAACCCGTTGTTGTATAGCAAATTGTCACATTACAATTGGTTGTAAGACTATATAAAAAGCACCTATCTACTCAATGAAATCAAGACAAATATTTCTATGCTCTATTTTTAGCAATGTGTTTAACATTTAAAAAATATTAATTTTTCTGTAAGTAGCATTAGTTGTAGCTTTTCAGATAATATATGATTACTTTTTCAAAATTATTCATATTAGTACATACTCTGTATTAACTTAAGTTATTTTCGTTCTATTCTAGTATCGTCATGGCAATATTAACATCTTTTCAAATAAAAACAAGAGAAAAAATCTAGTACGAATATGCTTATGATATTAACGTACGAATACATGCGCATTCTTTTATATTCACATTTACACGCAGAATTGTGCATGTATTTTCTCATACAATATTATATACATCCATAGATCTTCGAATGTACATGTATTTACGCATGTATATGTATGCCAATCTGAAAAATATACATATCAATAATCATTACGCACATTAATAATTATTCACACGTGAATCTTTTACTAAAAACTTAATCCCTTTACTTCGTATTACGTAATATCGAAAATGGATGATGTTAAACACGAGAAAAAAGAACTTATATAATGGGAGTGAATAACAAAATTTATGGATGTGTTTAATTCTCCCGAAAGAATACCTCACAATAGGGTTGTTCATCATTGCGTTTCGGATCAGATATCCACAAATGAAAAATCTCAATATTGTGATATGTATCCCTATTTGAAATCCCCGGATATCTGATCCGAAAGCAGTTAACCGCAACCCAGCGTTTACCGTGGGCACGATAATTGATACACCAGAAGTGTGTCCTTCCTGTTCCTCTCGTACTAGGGAAAGGTTATCTCAATGCTCTAATGCCCATGTCGGATATGGACCGAACTATCTCACAACATTTTGAACCCAACTCATCCGAAAATAACGAATTAGATATCAATCTTGGATATCCGAAATAAGCATCTAGCCTATTTATAAATATATTTTTTCAAACAAGATAATTGACAAAAATAAAAATAACAATTATGTCTATAATTCTTTTCTTATAAATAAAAACTAGTATAAGTCATGTGATTTTCACAACATATTTTTAATAAAACTATATTAATATTTATAACCATTCAAAAGATATAATAATACAAGTGTTAAATCGTTAATAATTAATTTGAAATATATATCTTAAGTTAATTGAGTTATTATACTTATAAAAAAAGGAAATTTATTTTACCATATATATCATAAGTTGTTGGACAAAGTTCAGACTCAGAACAATGGAGATATCATGCAACACCAACCCGGATAATAAAATCATGTCAATTTAGAACAAAAACTAAATTTAATCAAATTTTGTTAATTCTGTCGCCGAAGAAAGTAAGGAGATATGAACTATGAAGAAGATAGAAATGGAGAATGAAGGAGGTTAGTGTTGTGGAGAAAGTGGAATTTGTTTTTTTTAGGACAAACAAACAATAGGGCCTTGAACAAGATCAAGGGTAACCTAAATCATCAGCTCTAATGATTTTATAGAACTCTTTAAATAAGAGATTGCAGTGAGCATTGTACAAATTTGAACGGCGAACTTCTTCCACTTCAACAGAGGCTTGAAGGTCTTCAATGGAAGAGATGAATGGTCAAAGATCTTGGATATCAAAGTCATTGGAGGCAAGAAAGTCAGCAGTGACGTTGGATTCCCTGAAACAATATGAGATAGAAAAAGAGTCGAACTACGGGAGGTGGTTTTGAATGTCATGGACTAAAGTCCTAATTTCCCATGGAATCTTCCAGGTTCCTTTTATAGCATTAACAACACAGAGATTATCACATTCAATAATTACATTTTTTATGTCAAAGGAACCAGCCGCTGATAAGCGGTGTTTTACATACCGCAACTATGGATTATTAGCTAGTTTTTTATAGGATTATGTTATTTGTTTCTATGTAATCTGTATCATGGAGCTGTTCGAGAGAAGATTTACATACGAGATTCCAAGAGATGATACGAAGCATTGGAAGCATTGAAGCATAAGGAAGAAGCTGCTGAAGACGAAGACGAAGACGAAGACTTGAAGAAATCAGTAGCTTCTACCTCAGACGACACAGCCGCACCCGCGGGTCTCAAGCCGCACCCGCGGGTTTCACCCTCAGCCAAGGATCCGAGAAAGCACAAGCCGCGCCCGCGGGTCCCAAACCGCGCCCGCGGCCCTCTGCCATCCTGAAATTCTGGAGAATCCAAAACCGCGCCCGCGGGTGCGGTTCCTCGACAGAAGAATCAAATTGATGTCTTTGCCAATTGAAGTATTTTGTGTTTAATTCTGCAACTGTCCACACGTTTTTATTACCTTAATGTGGCCGTTACAATAGTTGATGACTATTTAGGTTGTGGATGATCATCCTTGATCGGATACCTTTTGTTTACTTAAGTTTTTGGAGAGTTTTTCACAAAACTTATGAGTTGCTAAAGTTCCTTTGTTTCACTTGGCGTTTGAAGCTTTTGGATTCAACAAGTTGTGAGTTTATCCTTTCCCTTTGTCTACTCACTGATTGTCTCAACTCTCTTGTTTGTATTGTCCATGAACTAGATTTACTACTTTAGACTGATCACCTAAGTTAGTTTTATCTTATTCATATTGCTAGAGTTTGATACTTCTAGTTGAATTATCATACTTGTTGTGTAGCACAATCTATTTGCATGAACTAGTTGTAATTGTTATTAGAGAAGAGAATTGAGTACATGTCGAGTATCCGACTAGTTGTCCATGATATTGCATGTATCTATCTATTCTTGAATGCATTGCTACTTTGTTATTGAACTTTGATAGTTTCAAGGTTATAATCGAGTAAGGGTTATTAGGACTAGTTGGACTAATAACTATTCAAGAACAGGAATTAGAACGATCACTTGAGAACTTGACATAGGGATGAAAAGGATTCTAAGATCAACTTGTTAATCTAATTGTGGATAATCGCTAAGTGGAACACTTCGCTTAATATTGTTATAACCAAGTTGACATTCGATACTTCGTATCAAAACCATTAAAACCCCCCCTTTGGTTACGTTTATTGGTTAGTCATTGTGATAACTTAAGAATTTGATAAACTGATTCTCTTGGGATTCGACCCTTGCTTGCGCACTATATTACTTAGTTTGCACGTTAGGATTACTTGACTTGGCACACGACAAATTATCCGCGTCAGCCGCCCAAATAGCTTCCATAACGATATAAACCTTTGCCATAAGAATGGAAGTTGTTGGAATATTTTTCTTGTCCAGGTGTAAGATATTACACTTATAATAACGTAGAATAATGCCAATGGAAGAAAAGGAATTAGTTTTGCATGAAGCGTCAGTATTGATTTTAACAAAATTCGGGGGAGCTAGGCTTGGACCAAGAATCCTTCCTGGGTCGATGCTTCCTTTTGTTAGAAGTAGGACGAGAGTTCTTTCCAGCCTCCAAGGTATATTTCCATTGGAAAATTGGTAAAGAATATTGTTACAAAGATCCCAAGGATTCAAAGGTTTAGTAGAGTTAAAAATAGAGTTGTTACGGATTCTCCAGATATTCCACCAAGCCAAGAAGGCCATGTCAGAGAACGTAGAGCAGGGGGAGGAGAAGTAGCTAAAGTTATCAAGGAACGAGTTGTAACGATTAATATCAAGATTCCTGTTGAGATCAATATTGAGGGATTTAAGGACACGTATTGTATAGGGACAAAAGAAGAAGAGATGGTTAGTATCTTCGTTGCATTCATTACAAAGTGTACAGATGTCGTAAACACGATGAAAGTAGCGGTTAAGTCTTTCAGTTGTAGAAAGGCAATCAGAGGTTGCCTTCCAGAGGAAGTTTTTATTTTAAGGATAAATAGGTTTACTCCAGAAAGAAGAGGTGGGGGTAGTAACAGGGGAAGAGGGAGCATATGCCTAAAGGTAGAGCTAGTAGTGAAAGTGCCATCAGAGAAAGGAGTCCAAATAATAGTGTCAGGGATGTTTGAATGAGGGATACGGAGACCGCAAATTTTATCCATTAAAAAAAGAGGGAGATATTGTTTGAGTAGGTCAATATTTCAGGTTTTATTTGGGTTAATAAAGTTAGAAACTCTATTATTATTGGACCCATTATTGAAAAATTGAAGGTTAAAGAGATCGGGGATCCACGAGTCATGCGAGAAGTTAACATTATGGCCATTGCCTAATTGCCAAAATAAGCCTGGGCGGAATTGGTCCTTGATTGAGAGTAGGCGATTAAAATGCCATGAAAAGTAGAGTTAAGTTCTAATTCAAAATGATTACGAATATATTTTTCATTAAAAATTTGAACCCAGATACTTGGGGAGTTAGAAATGATTCTCCATAACAGTTTTATCTCAAGAGCAATATTATTATCCCGAGTCAAACGGAGGCACAACCTACCTTCAGCCTTGGGTTTACAAATATTGTCCCATTTGAGAAGGGGGTGATGATTTGGTTTTGAATTGTTCCAGAAGAATTTTTTGTAGATATCATCAATATCATCACAGACTCCTTTTGGAAGAACAAAGCCTTGCATAAGAAAGTTCACCTTTGAAGTAAGGTTAGGCTGAATAAGAAGCGTTCTGGCAGCTTGGGAAAGAGATGACGTTTTCCTGGTGGCGAGTTGTTTTTTTAGATCAAGGAGGGCGTCTTTAAAATCATCTTTGGTGATAGGGACTTTAAGGATAAGAATGCCAAGATATTTTTCCATTCTAGAGGTGAGAGGAATGTTCATAATACTAGCAAGGTTAAGGGCAACTGATTTGGAGACATTGTTAGAGACCTGAAGAGAACTATTATGAAAGTTGATTTTGAGACCACTAATTTGCTAAAATTCTCGGAGAAAATTAAAGATATAGTTCATGTTAGCAATAGAAGCATCTGCTAGCAAGATAGTGTCATCAATGAAGGAGAGAAAGACGGATGCCAATCTTGTTGTTGGGACTGATAGATTCCAATGTAAGTTTCCGAGCTATATATTCCATGGCGAGAATAAAAATAAAGGGAGCTATAGGGTCGCCTTGGCGAATGCCACATGTTGATTGTTAATGAGGACAAATATACGAGAAGTGGTTAGACATTCCATAATCAGATTAACCCATTTTGGGTGGAACCCAAATTTCAGAAGGATATCTCTAGTGAATTGCCAATTAATTTTTTCAAAGGCCTTTTCCATATCTATCTTGAGTGCCATCCAACAAGAATTACCCTTAGTTTTCGTATGAAAAGATCGAAAGATTTTATGAACAACGAGGATGTTATCTTGAATAAGTCAACCTTCACCAAAAGCACCTTGAAGAGGAGATATAATGGCAGGGAGTATTTTCTTAAGTATGTTAGACATTATTTTAGTAATGAGTTTGTACGTGGTATTGCAGGGGCTAATAGGCCGAAAATGATTAATATTGATAGGAGAATCATTTTTAGGGACAAGGGCCACAAAAGAGTGACTCCACGATTTCAGTAATTTTCCAGAGTGGAAAAAGGAGCGGATAGCTGGGAAAAGAAATGGAACAATAATGGACCAGTAAGTCTGGAAGAAGTCAATGAGGAACCCCTCCGGACCAGGAGTCTTATCTTGGAGTAGTTCAAACACAGCTTTCTTAATTTTGTCATAGGGTTTATGGAGAAGGAAGTTGTTGTCTTGTTCAGTAATAAGAAAGGGGATTATGTTGAGATCATCAGGTGATCTACTATTGCCGATTACTTCATATCTGTCAGAAATCTCTTTGGTAATACTTTGGGTGATAGAAGAATGATCCGTGTGGAAGATACCATCTTTAGCACAAAACTTATGGATTTTTTGTCTATAGGTGCGGATTTTAAAAACGTTATGGAAATAACGAGTATTTTTGTCATTGAGGGTTAAATGTTTGGTTTTAGCGCGTTGCTTCGAGTATTTGTCTTGAAATTGCATAATTCGATTAAATTTTCTGGTAGTATTTGTAATTTTATTACGAATAGCTGGATCATTAGGACAGTTGAGAAAGGTGTCATGTAATTTTTCAAGCATACTTTATGTTTGTTGAAGTTGCTGAAAAGAGTAATTGTTATTATTGTGGGCCCAAGATTATACGAGCCAAAGATTTTATAATTCCAACCTTTGGTGACTAATTTAGAGAAAGAAGGAGAGTTAGACCAAGCATTCTCATAACGGAAAGGAATCTAGACATTACGAATAGAGTTGCAAATGTTAAAAGTGATAAGCGAATGATCCGAAGAGGTGAACGGGTGATGATGGACAAGAGGATTGAAAGAAGTGATGAGTTTAGAGTGGATGAGTACACGGTCGAGGCGTTCCATAATGTTATTAGTATTGTTACTAGATTTACGCCAAGTGAAAAGGAAACGTGTAAAATTGGTGTCAACGAGATTGAGGGAAGAGATACGATTAGTTAAATGGTAAAACCTAGAAGATCTAGGAGTTAGACCCTCAATTCTGTCATTAGGATTGAGAATGTCATTAAGATCCCCAATGATAATAATGGGGAGGTTGAAGTTGATTGTTGTAGCTTCTAAATTATCCCAGAAGGCATCTTTAAGTTCTTTCCGAGAGGGGACGTAAACAAAGAAGATGAGAAAGTCTATATTATCAATGGAAGACTTCATAATGATAGAATTGTTAGTACTAGCAATGTGTGTGAGAGTGCTAATATCATCATTAGTTTTATAGAGGAGCCAGAGGCCGCCTTTGGTACCAATAGAAGGGACAAAGATAAGGGAACCGTAGCCCATCTTCTTGATATTGTTGGAGGAGGGTTGAGAATCGATTTTTGTTTCACTAAGACAGAGAACGCCTAATTTATTACTTTTTTAATGTAGTTAATTTCAGAAATAAATTCAAGCCTACGAGAACCTCTAACGTTCCAGTATCCAAATCCAAATTCATTATAAACTATTGTAAGGAATGGAATAATGTCTATAACGAGTGTGATAAGAACTCAATTTGCTTACTTGATAGTAGAGGTGAAGAGTGATCATATAGTAGGCATTATAACAGTTTAGATGCATAGACATACAGGTAGGAGAGCAAGTACTAGTGATGACTGCAATTGTTATAGATAAGCAAGTTATAGAGAGAGTCTAAGTACAAATACTTTGCCAAAGTAAATCGTTCAATGATGATAATCTGGATAATGTAGCAAATGATTGAGCAAAGTCATAAAAGTAGATTGTCGGGGTTGTTGTCAAGGAACTAAGGGTGGAGCCACAATTAACTTTAAGAGAGAAATAGAGCAGGATGACAGTAAAAGACTTACTAATCATGGATTACTCTTGATTGACCTTGCCTTTGCCTCTTGATTTCTTCTGCTTTTTGGGTTGGGGAGGCATAGGTGCAACTTCTTCTTCTTCTTCTTCCTTTTTATTAGGCATGGTAATCATGGTAGATGACTCAGCTTGAGCAGAGATATCTATATTGTCAATCTTCTTTTGGATCGAAGTAGTGGACCTTTCAGAAACTTTAGGTGAGTCATGTTGTTGTTCCCAGCTAGGTGGTGGAGTGAAGATGATGCTAGGAGGAGTTCTTAGCAGAGGTCTGATCATCCTTGGATTGATTTTCATCATATGTGGTGGGAGGTAGGCCATCTGGTGCTGAAGCTGAGCAAAGACATGTGGAGGGTACATCTCTGTTGAGTAGTTGGGAGGCAGTGGATAGGCTGGAAGAACTTCAAATGATGAACTTGGAGATATGGCTCTGGAATGTTGATTCTGATGAGCAAAGTGGAGGGCTACTTTTTTACCCTTAACTGGCTTGCAGTGAGCATCGAGTTGACTGGATTGAGCAGAGTTGGAGCTGTTGGAGTTCTTGATTGTAAAGTTTGGACCAGAAGAGGGCTTGATCTGAGCACCAACTCTTTTGCTCATGATGTTGTTGAGTCGTCTGGCTCTGGTTTGCTCTGCCTCATTAATCTCTTCTGCTCTCATACAAATTTGAGACTAAAAAAAATTCGATGTCATGTTGTTAAGGAAACGGTCTTCAAATACATGGTCTTCAGCACCACATCAACCACATCCAGGAGAGAAGTCCTCGTAACAAAGCTTCATTGTAAGGATGGAGTTGTCTACATGTTTGATTCTGACAAACCCTATGGTGACTTGCAACTTTGTGTGTATACAGATCCTAGCAAACTTTTCTTATTTTTAATGTTGGAGTTTACATCAGGTCTAAGGTAATTTCCTACTCCATTTCCTTCAGTAATGAGACAAAGTGCAACATCAGTATAGAGATGATGAGGGAGTAATGGAATACGTACCCAGATGTCAGCAGACAGGATTTCTTCTTCAAATGGATCAAAGGTTGGAGTGAAGGCTCTCAAGACTACCAGCTTACTCAGCACATGGTAAGGTCTGTTATCCCAGACAAAGTCACGAGACTCTCTATTTGCAAAGATCTAAAGTGTCCATATATCAAGCTTAACTCTTCAACTTCTATCATGCCCTTGACACATTTCCAGTGTTCTTTCACTTTGGACAAGATAACAGAGATGGGCACATGACCACTTGCCATTCTGATATAGATTGCCAAAGAGCTAAGGTTCTCCATTCTGGATTTAACTCCCGGGAGGTTATTAGGGTCAGGGATATCATGAGGGAGATTAGGTTCTGGAGTAGCAACAATGTCTTCAAAAGAAAAGTTTGCAGCTGAGAAATTTTGAGAGTTTTGGTAGTGAACTTCAAACTGAGAGGAATCTTGGACCATAGGAAATGCAACATCAAGAGGAGTTGCATTGAGTGGCTCTGGGTTGTGATAGCTAAGAGAGTGTCCGAGTTGGGGTGAGGTTCATTACTAGGAGAGATGGGATGTTCTGAGGTGTAGTGCATGAGTGCATTAGCATAGGACACATCTTCTGCCATGGGAAAAAAGGATGATTATTTTGATCAATGAAAGAACGATAGTTGATGGTGGATTGGCTTTGGTTCCAAAGAGTGCTATATATAGGAATATTGAGGAGGTTGCCGGAGGATGTGCCACTACTGAGATTATTTCTTGAAGAGATGTTGAGGTTGAGGGATAAGTCAGTATGGTTTTCCATGGTGGCAGAGTAAGGAGAAATTTGTGTCTTGTGAATGCTGGTGTGGAAGACGAGTGACAAGACAAGGAGAGTGATTTATACGAGGGATAAATCTTAGTAGAATATGAAGAGTTGGATATCTTAAACCGAGTAAGCGTGCACTGATACATATTAATGCAATGGTTGCGTGTGCATGGAGTGATTATCACGGTGATTATGCTAATATCAAGAATAACATAGCCCACCTGCAGTTCCTCTATCATCTTGGACAAGTTACATATGAATGCAACGGGAACCCAATACTGTTAGGATATGTTTTTCTAAGTGTTGTAAACAGGCTAGTATATCTGTAATGGGCTTCGGCCCAATACGTGTGCAATCTGTGTGCTGGACTGGAGATGCTCAGGATCCGACCCGTTTACTCTCTCGGGGCTCCGCGTTGGTGAACAGGGCTGAGTATTTAAGCTCGTTAATAGCAGAGCTCTAACCTACCATTCTCACTTCTCTTCTCTCTGTGTTGGCTGCGCCGCTCCTGAGAAAATCCTTTGGCGATTCTTGAGTGTGAGGGTCTCTCTGGCAAATCTCTTGCCTGAGAAGTCTTGTGTGACGACGGTGGTTCGTTGCTTGAGTTTGGTGGTTGTGGTCTGTTCCCGACGACGTTGAGGCACCGAGAGCTCGACGGTGGATCTTGCTGGTGACTCCAGTTGTAGGCTAGAGAAGGGAGTTCTCTTCTTTTCTGGTTCTTTGGTTTAGATTGCTTGTTGTTTGTTTCAGATTGCTAGCCTGTGTTGTTGTTGGTTTGTCTCTGTAATTGTTCGAACCTTGCATAGTGGATTTGGTTCTCAACCTGAGGCCCGCAGACGTAGGAGATATTCTCCGAACTGCGTAACAACTCTCTTGTGTCTTCTTCTTTCTCTTCTGTTCTTCAAACGCGCTTGAATCTTTGGATTGAAACCAATATTACAAATTGGTATCAGAGCCAGGTTGATAGTGTTCTTGCATGTTCGATTTCTGGCTTATTCTTTGACCAAGATCTGCATGCACAGATTCTATCATTACTTTGCTCTTGATTGATCCTGTTTTCTTTGCTTCCGCTGTTGATTGGCAACTCTGAGTCTTTTCTTTGCCTTGAGCGCGTCTGATTACTGAGTTTTTTAGTTAAGTCTGGAGTGAACTTGTGTGTTCACCTTATTCTTGCTCACATTCCTGAAATTGACCTTGATCCTAAGTTGTGTCTTGGAATCGTGACAGTCTATTTCTGGAATTCTTGATCCTTGTCTTTTATTGAGTTAAACCGTATAGATAAGGATATCTGCCTATACTGATTTGTGTGTTTGGTTAGGTACTATGGCTGAAAACAACATCAGGATGAAGCTATTTGATGGCTCGACTGACTTTGCTATGTGGCAAGTCAAGATGAAAGCTATCTTGACCAAGGAAAAATGCCACAAAGCTATTACTGGGGACTACCTTGTGGAGTCCTCACCTGCTAGACGACAGGAAATGGATGAGCAGGCTCATTCTGAGATAATGATAAGGTTAGCTGATGATGTGGCTAGACAGGTAATCCAGTATACTACCACTAAGGAATTGTGGGATGCTCTTGAGTCCCTATATTTGGTTAAGTCCTTGCCTTCTAGAATCTCTCTTTTGTGTAGACTGTTTACATTTAAAATGGATGTCAATCATACCTTGAGTGATAACCTAGATAGATTCTTGAGAATGACACAAGACTTAGCTAGATGTGAAGATAAAATGAAAGATACCCATGAAGCTGTTCTGTTACTTAATTCTCTTCCTGCTCAATTTGATAATCTTAAAGATGTCATTCAGTTTAGTTCTGATAACTTGACTAAGACTAAAGTTATTGAAGCTCTCACTGAAAAAAACGAGTCTCTGAAAATCTTTAAGAATAAGAATGACAAGAAAGGAGAATTTAAGTCTGAAGTCCTACTCTCTGAGGGAAAATGGAAGAAGAAACAGAAACATAAAGATGATAAAAGGAAGAGTCATATTTCACCTAAAGAGACTGATGAAAAGAAAAAATGTTTCTATTGTAAGAAAGGTGGTCATTTCATTAAGGACTGCTATAAGAAAAAGAAAGATGAATCTGCTAAACCTACTAGTGATAATTCAGCTTCTATCTTAGAGTCCCCTGATATGTTTGACTGTGACTTGCTTATGTGCACTCACTTACCTGCTAATAATGATGCTTGGATCTTGGATTCTGGGTGTACTGTTCATGCTACCTTTAATAAAACCCTCTTCAGCTCTTTACATGAGATTAATGGAGGTGAAGTGATGTTAGGAGATAATAGCTCTCTTAGGATTAAAGGAATAGGGAGTGTTCCCTTAAGAATGCATGATGGTAAAATTAGATTACTTCAAAATGTTAGGTGGGTCCCTAAACTGAGAAGAAACCTGATGTCTGAATCTGTATTTGATGATCTACAATGTCAAATTGTCACCAGTAATGGTACTAGGGAAGTCATCAAAAATGGACTTACCTTAGTTAAGGGGATCAAGAAGGGTGGGTTGTACCATGTTATCACCACACCTGAATTGAACTTCTCCACTACTAGTGATACTATGACTGTTGTAGAAACTCAAAATTGGCATAATAGAATGAGCCATATTGGATCTAAGGGTCTGAACTATCTGTTTAAACTAGGTCTACTAAATAAAAAACCTAGTGATTTAGGGCTTGTTTGGCAATTAGGTTATAAACTAGTTTTTAGTTTATAAACCACTTTTTTTCAAAAACCCATTTTTATGACTTCGATTACCGTGCAAACTTTTTTATTTTACATTTTTCTATCACTCACACTTTTCAAATAAAATACACAAATCCCAATAAATACCTACTTTTTACCAAACATATTTATCAACAATAAACCATTTATAAACAACAAACACTTTATAAACCAATCCACCAAACAAACCCTTAGACATATGTGAATATTGTATACTTGGAAAGAAAACTAATGCTCCATTTCCCATGTCATCTTATGTGGCAAAAACCCCATTAGAATATGTACATTCTGACCTTTGGGGTCCTGCACAAGTAAGTACACCTGGAGGTAAGAGATATTTCATGTCTTTCATTGATCATTTCTCTAGAAAAACATGGATTTACCTGCTTAGGACTAAGGATGAGGCCTTTATGACCTTTAAGAATTGGAAACATGCTGTTGAAAACCAAGTTAATCACAAGTTAAAGTGTCTTAAAACTGATAATGGTTTAGAATACTGTAATCAGTTATTCAATAATTTCTGTCTTGAAAATGGAATTAAGAGGTACCTAACTGTTCCTGGGACTCCCCAGCAGAATGGTGTGGCTGAGAGAATGAATAGAACTCTCTTAGAAAAGACTAGATGCATGCTTATAAGTTCTGGTCTTAAACATATTTTCTGGGGTGAAGCTGTAATTACTGCATGTTACTTGATAAATAGATCTCCCAGTTCTACTATTGAGTTCAAAACACCTCAGGAATTATGGACTGGCCACAAACCTGATTTGAGTTACCTTAGAATTTTTGGATGTGTTGCATATTCAAAAATCTCTCAAGGCAAACTTAAACCAAGGGCTATAAAGTGTGTCATGTTGGGTTATCCTGAAGGAGTCAAAGGATATAGACTCCTTGTAATTCAACCTCATGGTCTTAGGGTTATTACTTCTAGAAGTGTAACCTTTGATGAGAAGAACCTATATTTTAAGACAAAACTAACAAGGGTGAATGAGGTAACAGGTACAACTGAAGATGACACCATTGGAGTGGGTTCATCTAGACAGACAGAGGAAGTAGCAGGGCAGCAGCTTCCACATGATGAGGAATTTGACCTTGCTCCTTCTACACAAGAACAAAGTGAATCCACAACTGAACCCAGGGCAGAAACTGAGGCCTCAAGGGAAGTGGTAAATACTGAAGGAGCTTCAACAGATAACATTGGCTCATCATTAAGGGGAGTAAACAGGGAAGAACCTCCTCTCTCTCCTTTAAACTCTTCTTTAAATTCTGATTCTATCTCTGAACATGTTAGTGAGCAGGATAATATACATAATTACCAACTCACTAGAGATAGGGAACCCAGAACTAGAATACCTAATAAGAGGTTTGCTTCCATTAATAATGTTGAACATGTTATGAATACTGTTGAATATGCCTTTACCACTGCTACAGAGGTTAATAATAATGCTCTTATTCCTGTCCCTGACACCTATGAAACTGCTATAAGTTGTAGACATGCTAAAGAATGGCTGAGTGCCATGAAGTCTGAACTAGAATCCATGTATGTTAATAAAACTTGGACTTTGGTTCCCAGACCTAGAGATGCTAAGCTTATTGACTGTAAATGGGTGTATAAGTTGAAAGAAGGAAATAGTGTCAAGGATCCACCTAGATTCAAAGCTAGGTTAGTAGCAAAAGGTTTTACTCAAAGAGAAGGAGTAGATTATAATGACATATTTGCTCCTGTTGTTAAATACAAGACTATGAGACTCTTGTTAGCTATGTGCACTGTTTATGATTGGGAATTAGAACAGATGGATGTTAAAACTGCTTTTCTACATGGTGACTTAAATGAAACTATTTACATGGCTCAACCTAAAGGTTTTATTGACAAGTCTAAATCTGACTATGCTTGTTTATTGAATAAATCCATTTATGGACTTAAACAGTCTCCTAGGCAATGGAACTTGAAATTTGATGCTTGTATGAAAAAATTGGGTTTCCATAGAAGTAGTTATGATACATGTCTGTATTTTAAAAATGTTAAAACTGCATTTCCCTTGTATGTGTTATTATATGTTGATGACATACTGATAATGTGTGACTCTAAGGTTTGCATTGCTGGTGTTAAAAGGGATTTAAAGATGCATTTTGACATGAAGGACCTTGGTCCTGCTCAGATGATCCTAAGTGTAAGAATTATTAGAAATAGGTCTAAGAAACTTATGTGGTTATCTCAGAAAGACTATGTTCAGAAAGTTATTGACAAGTTTAACATGAATGAATCTAAGCCTACACCTATACCCTTAGGAGGGCATCTGGAGTTGACCAAAGATAACTGTCCTAAAACTCAAGAAGAAACTGATAGGATGTCTAAGTTCCCTTATGATGTGGCAGTTGGGTTTGTCATGTATGCTATGATATGTACTAGGCCTGATCTTGCTTTTGCTATTAGTGTTTTAAGTCGATTTATGTCTAACCCTGGTGAACTACTATGAAACTGCTATGAAAGTATGCCTTGAGATATCTGTGTGGTACTAAAAACTTGTGTTTGTGCTACTCTAATCACTCAAGTGAAAAGGAGTTGTTTGGTTTTGTTGATAGTGATTATGCTAGTAATAAAGATACTAGGAAATCCACCACTTCCTATGTATATACTTGGGCTGGTAATTGTATTTCATGGAAATCACAGTCACAGTCTGTGGTGGCTCTTTCTAGTACTGAAGCAGAATATATAGCAGCTACAGAGGCTGCTAAAGAAGCAATATGGTTGACAGGTTTGCTTAATGAAATTCAGAGTGTGAGTTATGTTCCTGTTTTGCACATTGATAGTCAGAGTGCCTTATACCTTTGCAAAGATCCTGTATATCATGAAAGATCTAAACATATAGATGTTAGACTGCATTTCATACGTGACCTAGTTGATTCAAAACATATCATTGTTAAAAAGGTTAAAGGTGACAACAATCCTGCTGATTTTGGAACTAAGATAGTCACGTCTGATAAATTTGCTTTCTGCAGGGATTTTCTCCATGTTTGGGACGTCCCCTAAGGAAGGCAATAGCTGAGATGGTCCGACGATGGTGAAGATCAAATTCCACTCTCTGTCCAAGATATGGCTGTGTTCTACAGCTAGGATAGAGTAATGCAAGGTGTAGAATAATTAGGAGGGCAAATTGTTAGGATATGTTTTTCTAAGTGTTGTAAACAGGCTAGTATATCTGTAATGGGCTTCGGCCCAATACGTGTGCAATCTGTGTGTTGGACTGGAGATGCTCAGGATCCGACCCGTTTACTCTCTCGGGGCTCCGCGTTGGTGAACAGGGCTGAGTATTTAAGCTCGTTAATAGCAGAGCTCTAACCTACCATTCTCACTTCTCTTCTCTCTGTGTTGGCTGCGCCGCTCCTGAGAAAATCCTTTGGCGATTCTTGAGTGTGAGGGTCTCTCTGGCAAATCTCTTGCCTGAGAAGTCTTGTGTGACGACGGTGGTTCGTTGCTTGAGTTTGGTGGTTGTGGTCTGTTCCCGACGACGTTGAGGCACCGAGAGCTCGACGGTGGATCTTGCTGGTGACTCCAGTTGTAGGCTAGAGAAGGGAGTTCTCTTCTTTTCTGGTTCTTTGGTTTAGATTGCTTGTTGTTTGTTTCAGATTGCTAGCCTGTGTTGTTGTTGGTTTGTCTCTGTAATTGTTCGAACCTTGCATAGTGGATTTGGTTCTCAACCTGAGGCCCGCAGACGTAGGAGATATTCTCCGAACTGCGTAACAACTCTCTTGTGTCTTCTTCTTTCTCTTCTGTTCTTCAAACGCGCTTGAATCTTTGGATTGAAACCAATATTACAAATACGATAAGAGAGCTTTTGCAAAATGGATGCCATGTCATCCGAGATGAATTTCAGAGTCGGTGTCAAAGTAGGTGTCTTCATAGGTGTCAATAATTTGTTCAGTTGGCAAAAAGCCATTGTCAACTCCAGAAAGCCTAAGGAAACTCAAGAGAGTAGGCCCAGTAAGATGATCAACATGAGGTGGCATAAGCCAAGTCACAGAAGAAGCACACATCGATCTCAAATCCACGGCAATCTGAGAGTAGTAGAGAGAGATGAGAAGATTACCCAAGAAGATAACTAGCCCTAGCTGAAAATAGCGTAGGGTAATGATGAGAATTCCCTGACTGTCTCAGACCTCCTCTTTGAGGTCCTTTCCGGTAAAGAATTCACGCTTCTTGCACCGCCTGATATCTCTCTCTCTTCTCCCTTGGCATGTCCACTGATTCCGTCCAAATAATCCAAGTCCAAAGAGCAGTCCCTCACCGATTTGGGGATCTCCACCCACGCAGCCAAAGGTATGGAAGAATAATCCAACGCATCATCATCGTCATGAATCTACTACTGAGCATAAAAAGTCTAAGAAGTGTCGAAAGCATCATCATCGTCATCACAGGAACCACAAAGGACTCTGACTCATTCACTCAACAATTCCATTTTCTCGAAAATAGGTGAGTCTAATCTTGAGCTTATCCTCATTCACTGGGTCATGAAAATTGTAGTTGTTTGTTTTCTTTCATGAGTTGATTTGTTGCTGATATCCTCATATTGGCTGTATTGTTTTTGAGTAAACAAGGGTCTTTGTAAACACAGACTGATAATAGATCCACTCTTCTTCCTACTATACTCAATATCTTTGCAATTTCCCATTGTTAAAATCAATTTTGCAGAATGCATTGTTCAAACATTGGCCAATTGATTACACACTTGACATCTTTTCTTTTTAAATCAATCACGATAACAGAAGATATATAAGATGAAAACAATTACATCAGCTGGCATTTGGTGCATCAGGAACGGACTCCTCGGCATCACAGTAACCTTGAAGAAGAGCTGTTTCTTGAGTGGTGAAACCGAGAGAGGTAAGCATTGCAGGCCAGCAGTTGTGGCTAATAACATGGATGGCTTGACAGCAATCATGGCCCAAGTTAGACTCCCCATTGTAGAAGAACTGAATAACTTCCCCTGTGCAAGATTGAAGTTGGAAAAGGGAGTCCCAGCACGTCGGACCCTTTGACGTTTCTTCGAGCTTCAGACGGCTCACTAGGGATGATTTCGAGTCCAGAGGTTGTGCAGCATTGATTGGACAGTAGACGGAGGTCCATGCTAGGATCATGATGAGGATAAGAGCAAGCTTGGAAGAAGAAGAAGAAGAAGAAGCCATCATGGAACACAACCTCTAGGTTTAGGGAGAGGGAGAGACAAGTTGAATTGGAGTCTGGAGATTTATTTATATGGTGGTATGAGAAGATGGAAAGTCCAGCTACTACTTAACCGTGCAAAAGTTGAACAGCCTTTACATAAAACTTCATCCAGATATCTTTAATGTTGGTTCTCTTCATCTACCTCCATCACCTTAATAAAACACCGTGATTATTCAAAGGTACTGTTATAATAACAGGTCTTTTGTACTACCATTTCATACTTTATCTCACAGCCGCTAGCGATGTACCTCATGACCCGAAAAATACTCGACCCGAAAAAAACTCGACCTAACCTGACCCGAAAAGTACGTGAACTCGTTTGGGTTAAATTCGTTTTCGACCCAGGGTCAAACCCGGACCGATCCAAACTTCTCGAAACTCGTGAAAAGACTCATTTTTCACATATTTTATTTAAATTAAATTAAAAAATAACAATATATTTTATTAAATAAAAATATAATATTAATATTTTATTATAAAAATATTTTTTTCTTTATTACAATTTTAAAAAAAAAACATTTGAAACCCGTTGGGTCGACCCGAACCCGTTCAGCCCGAAAATTTTATAACCCCGATTGACCCGAACTCGTTTTCGACCCGAACCTGATTGACCAAACCCGACCCATTCGACTTGTTCGCCAAGTCTAGTTACATGCCTCTGCCATGTTATTATTGCACTGAAATCTGTTGAACTCGGTTGCTGCTGTAGATGACTTTATTTGGGGAGTAAATAATAACATTGCTCCATTTTTGTTTGGGCGGAAAGACATGCCGAACTCTTAGGGAATCTTAAAATTTAAAACAAAACAACACAAACTAGGACGAAATAAGACTTCTGTTCATGCCGGTTCAAAAACCGTCGGTTCAAGGTTCAACATATACCGGCAAGGGACCGGTTCAGCTGGATCGATTCCGGTTTCCGTTTTGACCGCGAACCGGAATAATTTTTTTTAAATAAAAAATATATATGAAATTTAAAATTTAATTTTTTACTATCTTGTTTTAATGAGGTTAAATATTTAAGTCTAATCAAGAAATTGAGTCATTGGAGGCTTAAAACTAGGGATGGCCAGACCGGGACCGCCGATTCGAACCGGAATCGGACCGGGACCGGACCGGAACCGGTAGGAACCGGTTTGGTCACGGTCCGGTTCAGGTTCACGAAATACGTTTTTCAAAACCGGCGGTTAACCGCCAGTTTTTTATTTTTTTTTTTAAAAAAAATTTAACCGGCGGTTAACCGGAACCGCCGGTTTTGTAAAAAAAGAACCGCCGGTTAACCGGGAAAACCGGTTAACCGCCGGTTCCAACGGCTAGAAAACTAGCCGTTGCCGGTTAACCGGCGGTCCTAACGGCTATTTAGCCAAATTAGCCGTTAGGAAATTAAAAAAAAAAATTAATTTTTTAATATTAAAATAACCCATATCAAACCCCTATAAATATCATACCATACAATCTTCAAATCACACATCCAACAACAACAATCTCTCTTCTCTTTCTCAAATCTCAATCTTATAATCTCTCAAATTCCATCAACAATCTCTCTTAATCTCTTCCTTTTAATTAGCTTTTGTCTTTCAATATTTTATTGCTTTTACATTTTTAATCACATTATTATATTGTTCTAAGTTTTATTGTTTTATTGTTTTAATTGTTTTTAATCATATTATTTAATTGTTCTTAATCATATTATGGCGGAACATTTTGACACCCAAGAGAGTGATAATGTCACTTCTCCCACTCCCACCTCCCAAGTTAGGTCCGGTAGGGGTAGGACCGCTAGGCCTCAAGGGCAAGCTAGCGGTTCGAGGCCGGCTAGGGGTAGGGGAGGAGGTCCGGGTCCTCCGGGAACCAATCCCGAAAACTAACATCTCCTATTTTTATAAAGTGGTTTACTAAATTAGAACCCGGTCTCGAGGAACTCGAGGCCGAGGATTATGATCCCGATCTAATTATTGTTTCTTGTAACTTTTGCGAGGCGACATTCCAATGGAAGAAAAGTGGAGGATATGGAACCCTTCAACGACACATGGAGCACAAACACGTCACCGAGATGGGAATGCTAGGGGGACAAACACAAATTTCCGGCGGATTTGCATCTTCTACTAGCGGTAACCCTTTATTTCGTTTTGATCATGAAGCTAATAGTGTAGCATTAGCCGAAGCTATTTGTGTTGATCATTTAGCATTTCGATTTAGTGAAAATGTAGGATTTAATGAGTATATTAAAGATCATACACAACCCGCTTTTAAATCCGTATCTAGGAAAGTGATTAAGAAAAACGTAATTAAGGCTTATAAAAGACGCAAGGCCGAATTAGTTTCTTATTTTTCGCAAAATGATATGCATGTTTCTATTTGTAGTGATATATGGAGTGATAATACTCAAACCCATTCTTACATGGATGTTACATGTCATTTTGTAGATCATCATTTTACAATGCAAAAACGTTTATTGGCATTTAGAGTCTTTGATGATTCACATACCGCACAAAATATTGCTATGATGATTCGTGCAATTTTAGAAGAATATAGACTACTTAATAGAGTTTTTTCAATTGGATTCGTCAATGCATCTGCTAACACCGCATCTATTAGAGATTTACAAGAAATGTGTCAACCTATATTTGGTGGGAAATTTTTTCATATTCGATGTGCTTGTCATATTTTAAACTTATGTGTTCAAGATGGTTTACGTGCTATGAGTTTTCATTTTGAGCCAATTAAGAACGTTATTAAGTATATTTGGGGGCATCCTAAAGTTACAAGAGATTGGATGACCTTTTGTAAAACTAACGGGGTGCACCCAAAACGTTTTTCAAAAGATGTGGGTACCCGATGGAACTCTACTTACATATTACTATGTGAATGTATACAATATAAACAAGTTTTAACGTCTTTTGTTTCTCAAAACCTTTCTGGCTCTCCTTTCTATTTTAGCGAATCAGGTTGGGATATATGTCAAAGTATTGCAACGTTTTTAAAATGTTTTAATGATGCAACAAAAAGATTTAGTCATGTTTATACACCAAGTAGTAATGTTTTTGTCTTGGAAGCTTGTAATGTTATGTGTGGTTTAAGTGAGGGAGCTAAAATTCCCAGCATTGAGGAATCCGTTGCAAGCATGAGGAGTAAGTGGTTGCTCTACTATAGATATATTCCCGATTGTTTTCTTGTTGCTTGTGTTTTAGATCCTAGACTTAAATTATCCGGTTTACACGCTCTTTTAAATGACTATTATGCATATATTTTAGCCGAAGGTGAACTAGAGGATATTTTAGGTATGGTTTCTAGAACTAGAACAAACATTGAAACTTTATTTACTCATTTTTCTGATTCTCCGACTACTTCACAATTACCTCCGGCTTCTTCGAGCTCTACTAGCTTGGGGGCCTTTGGAGCTAAGTATTTTAGTAAAAGACCAAGAGTTACAAACACGAATGCGGAAATTGATAACTATCTTAACACCAACTTTGAGTTTGTTAGTTGTGAAACTTTAGATGTTTTGAAGTGGTGGGAGGATCATAGGAGCATGTTTCCAACGCTTGCGAAGATTGCGGCTCAAGTTCTTGCCGTCCCCGCTTCAACCGTGGCGGTGGAACAAACTTTTAGTGCAGGAGGCAACACTTTAACAAGGAAGAGATCAAATTTGGCACCGGAGTCATTGGAGGCGCAATGTTGTGTTTGCGATTGGAAGAGAGCCGCAATTAGGCAACAACGTAACATTATCGAGTCATCGGAAGACGAGTGGATTGGAGATTCTACTACGATACGCACCGATTCATCCGCCGAAGATTCGACTTGGGTAACGGGTTTTGAAAAAAGGTAAAGAACTACGTGGGCTTTGATTCCTCTAACCCGAGAGGATACGTAGGCAACTTAACAAGTAAATCACTGTTAAGTGCAAGCCCAATTTTTTTAATTTTTTTGTTCCTTCATATTTAATTTAAAAAACTTAAAAAAAATTATTATAAAAAAACGCTATTAAAAAGAATGTTTTACAAAACATTCTTTTTAATAGCGTTTTTTTATAATCATTTTTTGTAAGTTTTTTAAACATAATTTTTAAACTTAAAAACAATGACAAAACATTCTTTTTTAATAGCGTTTTTTATAATCATTTTTTTTAAAGTTTTTTTTTAAAGTTTTTTGTTATGTTTTTTAAACATAATTTTTAAACTTAAAAAAAATGACAAAACATTCTTTTTAATAGCGTTTTTTTATAATCATTTTTTTTAAGTTTAAAAATTATGTTTACATTTTTTTAGGTTTTTTTTCAGTTTTATAAATTTATAAAATTATTTTTTAAAAACAAAATCGTCGGTTAACCGGTTCTAACCGATTAACCGGTTCTAACCGATTAAGCGGTTCTAACCGATTAACCGGTTCTAACCGATTAACCGGTTCTAACCGGTTAACCGGCGGTTTTGTTTTGTTTTTTTAATAAAAAACCGGTCCACCGGAACCGGTCCAGAACCGGACCGGACCGGAACCGGGACCGAAACCGGAAAAACCGGTTCCGGATTCCGGAGGACCGGACCGGACCGGGTGCCATGCCTACTTAAAACTTGTAAGTAATTTGTTGTTTTTATATATACAAGCATGAGGGTGTTTTTTTTCCTTCTAATTTTTCAATCTCGAAAACTTTTTTATTGCCAACATAAAACATTTATAAACTTCCCACATCGAAAACTACATGAGAGATTGAAGTTTATATATTAAAAAATGAAATTCTTCATCCTCCACTCAATTTTTTATGCATATATTTTTATATTTTTTGGTGTGAACTAACGGTTAACCGGACAGTTTAAGTTCTGGGCCGGTTTATCCGGTTAACCTTCATTAAAACCGTCGGTTCAAGGTTTCGTAATCTCATAACCCTAAACCTAAACCGACAAAAAGGCGGTTTGGCCGATTCGGTCCTGGTTTTGACCGGGGCGGTTCCGATCCGGTTTGGACGGTCCCGTTAACCTTTTAACACCTCTAGTTCATTATTCATATGTGTTCTGTTATACGCCTTCTCCTTCCTAGCTCGTTTATCTTTTTTCTAGTGTTACCCAGTTGAACAAGTCAGGATGTCCTTTTTCTTGTTCATCAACGAAAGATAAATGATGCTGAATCTTTCTGCTTTCTTCTGAAAATGGTCAAACTCAAGAGGATGTCCTTGTTCTCAGTTTCACCTCCCCTGTTGATGTGAGAATATACATCCCACATCGGAAGTGGAGAACTTGGTGGTCTAGTATATAAGCATATGAGCTACTCCTCCTATCACCAATTGGTTTTAGGATGGAACCTCATGGGCTTATGTGATAGGCCCAACTGCGCATACACGCGTTTGCTCGCACGATCTCAGTCCGTCACTGTCACGGACCTACCATGGGCCCAATGGACTTATACAAAGTTCAAGATGGTATCAGAGCAGGTTTGGTCCTGAGCTCCACGAGATCCAAGTGTCAACTGCTACAGAACCAGTTGTACTTGCGGGGGAGTGTGAGAATATACATCCCACATCGGAAGTGGAGAACTTGGTGGTCTAGTATATAAGCACATGAGCTACTCCTCCTATCACCAATTGGTTTTAGGATGGAACCTCATGGGCTTATGTGATAGGCTCAACTGCGCATACACGCACTTGCCCGCACGATCCCAGTCCGTCACTTTCACGGACCTACCGTGGGCCCAATGAACTTATACAAAGTTCAATAGTTGAGTTCGTGTTTATACCAACTAACTCGGTTTCTTAAAGTTATACTCATTTCGTCCCTAAATAGAGGGAACGTTACTTTTTCTGACACTGTCCATGGTCGAGGAGAATCTTTCGATTTTTTATCATTATATAAGGTAAAATATAGGCATGAGTGATCTTGTTTGATTCATGTTAATGAATAATGAGTAGATTAGAAAAATGACTTTTTGTGAAGTGGCGTCGAGATGGCGTATTTTTTTTTTTTTGTAAAGACTTTACTTTTCTCTTATATTGTAGTTAGGTAGATTAGAAAAATGATTATATTTTTATACTTGCATCGATCCACCAAGTATTGGTATTATGGCTATAACTTTTGTTTATTAGATATACGTAGTTATAGTTGTGAGCTATAATATTTTTATTAGTTGTATATTATTTGTATATACATATAAATTTTAATATAATTAATTTTTTTATTTTATTTTATTATTATATCAATATAAATGGCATATCTCCGTATATTTGTCGGATATCTATATGACTATATCCCGATTCATTGATACGAAAATTTATTTAGATAGAATACAGATACATAGGGCCCGTTCGGCATGGCACTTTTGTGTCAATCAACCAGCTGAAGTGTGCAAAAAGGGGAGAATCAACTAGCTGATGGCGCCAATGGTCTGTTCGGCTCGTCATCT
Source organism: Oxyria digyna (assembly GCA_029168935.1). Taxonomy (NCBI): domain Eukaryota; kingdom Viridiplantae; phylum Streptophyta; class Magnoliopsida; order Caryophyllales; family Polygonaceae; genus Oxyria; species Oxyria digyna. The sequence continues at coordinate 4,572,486 of JAPVLV010000017.1, forward strand.
CCGATCAGCTTGGGCAGCTGACTCAATTCCGGGTTTGTACCACTTACTAGCTGAAGTTGATCAAATTCCATAATGTTGGGGGGACAACATTATGGAATTCCGTCAACTTCAACTACGGGTTGATGGCAACAATTCTTGAAATGCCCCTGAGATCTATGCCTTTATTCATCTGTTTCTTTTGTTGAATTCACCATTAAGGGGCATGTGAGTTTTTTCTCCTTCTTCTTCTTTCTTCGTTCACAGACTTTTGATTTTATGATTGCTTTTTTTTGTTTGATTCTGCATATTCTTTCAATTTAGAATTGGTTTACTGAATCTATTAGTTTGATTTTGATTTTCTTCATGGAATGAATTACATATCAAGTCAATATGTGATTACACTACAAGCAAATAAATCGTGCACTCAAGGTGTTTGATAAAATGTCTGAGTGAGGTGAGGCTGCTTCAGTGAGGTGAGGCTTGTTGTTTTTTGTGTCGAGATTTTGTGCTATATGTGATAGTGTTGGTAACCTTTGATCAATCTGATTGTTGTTAATGATTTTCGGGAAAAAATTGGTATGCTTGCTAGCAAAATTCTGGATCTTTAGAAGCTATAGATGGACCAACTTTTGTTTACATGTTTAATGCCTTATTTTGCTTGATAGCTGTGATGAGTTATCAATGTAGCATATGTTGTATGCAGGGATTGTTTATTGATTCAGACAAGCTAACCTTTGATTGTTATTACTTTGCAGTTAAAATTGAATGTACTGTTCTGGTGGCTTGTGATAAATACAATGCTTTGAGAGCTCAGGTGGTGGATTATATGGCCAAGGCCAATACTAACACCATTGTTATCCCTCCAAATTCTACAAACAACAAGAGCAACAATGAAAACAATTGTTCGAACATTCATAATAGCACGGGGATCTCTGCATCCAAGAACAAGAAATCAGGAGAAGGAAGCTCATTGAGTGATGACGATGACGAGGATTCCTGTGCTAAAAAGTCTAAGCAAGAGACAGTCTTTGGAGTTACTAAGATCTCAAATTGCTTCCTCGTGACGTGTGGTCTTATTTCAGGTGATTTTTCTTCACCCTACTTACAATTATGCTCTTATTGCATATGATCCCTCGGCGTTGGGTGCTGTTGGTGCCTCAATGGTTCGTGCTGCTAAATTGCTTCCTGGTATACCCACATTTTAATTCTTCCAGTTGAATCTTGTCCCTTAGTATGTGTAATTTTATTGTTCTAGTTAGGTGCTGAAAATACCTAGATATATGTAGGTTTTCCCAAGAAAAACGACTTAGGCTACTCTACCAAGGTTCACTAAAACGCTGATATATAATAGTTTATATATCCTGTTATTGTTGTTGCCTTTTTAAAGTCTTTTGATATACTTTGTGATGGAAGAATCTAGTTTCTTTTTGGTTCATATATTACCCATAAGGCATTAAGTGATCTGGCTCCACTCAACTTTGCAATGTGCTATTTTCTATCCTATGGTTATGCAGGTATTTGATGATACTAGCGAGGGAAAGAAAGTTTGCACTTATTACAAAGTGGAGTGTGCTCCTGTTGTCCTTGTTATTGACCCTATAACAGGACAAAAGATGCGCTTATGGACTGGAATGATACATCTTGATCAATTGTTGGAGGTAACATGTCAATAGTGTATTTCTTAGGAACCACATCACAGAAGTAATGTCAAGTATGATTTTCAATTTTGTGGAGTGTTCAGCTAAAGATGAGTCTTATACTAGTACATTATATCTAGTTTCAGAGCTTAAGGTTAGTTCAGCCACTTTTTTTAAAATGCCCATTGACCAGGCATTCATTTTTTTTCCCATTATGTTCACTTCCTTTTCTGCCTTATTTTAAATGAAACAAATGGGCATGAAGATTTTTTTAAAAAAATTGTGAGAATACACTGGTATTAATTTGCAAAGATGAAATGCACTCTGCATTGCTTGTGATTCTTGTAATACTATTATTGGACGTGCATCTCAGATGCTCCAGTGTTGACAAATGATGAAGAGGAGGAACTTCAACGAGCTATTGCTTTGTAAATTTGACATAAACTCTGGCTCTTGTTCACTTGAAAACTTGTCACTTGACAATTACATCTAAGGAGGTTTATAAAGTAGATTTCTTTGTCCCTTGATTCAGTATCTTCAATCTTGCACCTTATACCTATTGCTTTGTAACCTGATGTTATCTCAGAAGTGCATGGAATTTGGTTTTGGTTCATTAGAGGATTGTGTTAATTCTCTCTGAAGTTTGTGATCAAGCGGACATCAGGGGCATCAAACATAGAAGTGAAGCTGAAGATAAGCTCTTTTTTGCTGTCTTTGCTGCATCTTAGGGCCTACTGGTACTGGTATGTGTGCACGACTTCTATCGTTTGCTGATGTGAATTCATATGGTTTGCTGATGTGAATTCTTATGGTTTGCTGATGTGAATTCATATGGTTTGCTGATGTGAATTCCTATGGTTTGCTGATTTGAATTTTTATGGTTTGCTGATGTGAATTTCTATGGTTTGTTGATGTGAATTTCTATGGTTTGTTGATTTGAATTTCTATGTTTTGCTGATGTGAATTCCTTAGGTCCCGTTCGGCATGGCCTTTTTGTGCCAATCAACAAGATAATGGGTATTATCTTGTGTTACAGAACCTGCACTGCGTCGTGGAGATTATGTATATTTGATTGGATTGAGCATGAGTATGCAAGCAACATCTAGGAGATCTATTGTTACAAACCCATGTGTTGCATTAAACATTCAATCAGCTGACTGCCCTCGATATAGAGCCATTAACATGGAAGTTGTCGAGCTTGATACAACAGAGCTCGGAAGATAAATCACGACGAACATAGAGGAAGATATGGTAGATAGATAGAATGTAATGGTTAGGGATTATTAGTGAGCTTGTCATTGTTTGTAGATTCTTTCTTAATTAGCTACCTTACAGAGATTTACAGTAGATTAGTTTGGAGAAAAAACAAAGAATGTTTTGAAATTTTATTGTTGCAAGTGCAAGTTCTTGGCATCAGAAATTCTTTTTGAAGAAATATAGATAGGTTCTGTTCGACAAACCTGAGCTTATTGGTAGCTTATTAGTAGCTTATGTAGTAGTAGCTGAATTGGTAGCTGAAGCTGATTTCGTAGCTGAATTTAGTAGCTGAAACTGAAGCTGATTTAGGTAGCTGAATTTGATAAAATAAAAGTATGTGTTCGGGAGAAGTAGCTGAAATGTTATAAAAGTGAATGGTGGAATTACCGAAAAGGGTATCGAAATTTTAAAAAAGTGAATAAAGGGGAATCAAAACATTTACAGCAGCCAATTCCAGAGGGTAGAAGGGGAATCAAATCAGTGAATAAAGGAGTAAGCTAGCTTAATTTTAGCCCAATTTCAGTAATGTTGCTCTACGACATTTCAGATTTGAAGGAAAAAAAAGCTAGCTTATTGGAAATGGGAGGAAATTAAGCTATAAGGCCGAACAGAGCTGACGATTCCAGCCTGTCATAATCTAGCTTATGAAGCTCAATTTAAGCTAGCTTACAGGATAAAAAACGGTGCCGAACAGAGCCATAGTCTTGAGTAGACCTGGGAAAATATGACCCGACCCGCAAACCCGACCCGAACCCGCCCGATTTTTTGTGCTCTTAACCCGTTAAATTAAACCCGAAACCCGATTTGGACCCGACTTGATGACCCGACATTTTTCTGGGTCAAAAACGGGTTGGGTCGGGTCAACCCGTTGGGTCTTACACTATTACCAAAAAACAACTAGAAAATAAAATTAGGAAACAAATATGAAAAAAATCAAAAAAATGATATTTTTCTGCTATGTTATAAATTCTGTTTATAAAAACAAGCTTTAAAATAAAAATTAGGTTGATTAGGCCTAAATAATATATTAATTTACTTATTACGGGCTTTCATTTTAAAAGTCCAATCAAGAAAACATACCCAAATTGAATTGTAAAGAGTCAACAACTTGTACCAACCTTATATACACATTTAGAGCTTCATGTTTTTCCATTTTGTCGATGTGGTACGGATTGGATTTATGTAGCAAAAAATGCAAGGTTATATAGAAGATTGAGACAATGATCCATTTGCAAGTTCTCGATGTGGGAAATGAGGGTAGACAAGTTTTATACATACAAATTTAAATAGAGCCACCAACCACTTAATTTTTAATGAGATTTATTACTTCTTCTAGTTATTTTTTAAATGTTTAAATTTTGTGTAACCATCATCACTATTCACTAGTTTACGATATTCTAACCCAATATTAAATGATATTGTGAGCTATAGTTCTAGCTTGTATGGATTGTTTAATAATTGTTTAGTGTTTACATAAATTTTATTATACGGAATACTCTTTAATAATTAAGAATTTATATAAACTAGAGTTTATGTTGGAGACTAAAATTTATGGATGATTATTTAATAAAGTATAATATACTTTTATATACTTACATCAGAAATTATATGGTTATTGATTAAACATTATACTTTGTTATATGTCTGTTAGTTTGAACAACATGACACAAAGTTCAAATATAAGAAAATAAGTCATTTTATTTTATACCGAAACTATGCGTAAACGCTAAAAGACCATGTGGGTAACTTCTAATCACAACTTCTAACTTTTTAAATTGCACCTCCTTTATAAAAACCAAACTAGTGATAACTCTCTAACTTGTCACAATATGTATGGTCTACAACATCGATGTTGATCATTGTTGAAAACATTATACAACTTAGTCTTATTAGGTATATAAAGTCACAATAAGGTCTCACTCACACAAAACGAGACTCAAAACTATGCGTAAACGCTAAAATACCTTAAATAGGCTTAAAAGCCCAATTTGACAAAATATTCATTGAAAAAGTATATAGAAGAGATAAATGTTCAACGATTTGTTTATCCATTGCAAATTTATTTATAAATAAGTATAAAAAAGAATAAAAAAAATTGCGCAATCAGACCCGATGGGTTGATCCGAACCGGAGATAAACCCGTCCTAACCCGACCTGTTTTGACCCGGTAAATTTTAAACCTGAAATGACCTGACCCGAAATATACTAAACCCGATGTACTCTGACCCGAACCCGACTCGCCCGACCCGTTTCCCAGGTCTAGTCTTGAGTGATCAAATATTCCCATATTATTCATTTTTGGCTCATCTATATGTTCTAGAATAAAATATCTATATTTTTTATGCAAATATCTATTTTCAATATTGAGTTATCTAGAATAAAATATTTATTTAACTTAATAGATTAATGTATTTTATTTAAATTTTAAAGAATAGTCTATATGAATTATTACAATTTAATTAATTATTTCAATATATACTTTGATTTATTAAATTAAATAAGTGAATTTCATAAAAACAAAACAAAACTATAACACACAAACACATTAATCTAAAATCTATTTACAAAATTATATCCATGTCCTTTTTGGTAATTTTGCATTTGTTATAGTACCGATCAACTAGATTATTTTTTGCCGAGCCGAACACGTCATTTCACAAATTGTACAAATTTCAGCTAGTTTATACACCAACTTCAGCTAGTTTATAAAAATTCAGCTTCAGCTAGTTTACAAAAAACACATCAGCTTCAGCTACTGCAGCTTATACAGCAACTTCAGCTAGTTTATTTCTTCCTCTTCGCCGAACCGAACCGAATAGCCCATAATCAATTTTATACCAATGGATCAACAAATCGATTAATCGGATAGTTATGAACACTCAGCGTGTGAAATTAGCGGCCAATGGAGCATCGGCTAAAGATCATTACATGACATAAATCTAAATCGGTTGTTGGGGACCCTTTTTTAATATTTTGTACAGTAGAAATCATGAAATATCGAAAGGTTGAGCGTTCAATCGACAGCGAGCTTCAGCCTCTATCCAAATCAGGGCCCACGATTCCGCTTTTTCCCCCTTTCATCTCCTTCTCCCTTCGCCTCCAATCTTTCAACTCTCCGAATCTGCTCTCTCTCTCTCTCTCTCTCTCTCTCTCTCTCTCTCTCTCTCTCTCTCTCGGTGTATGTAGGGTTTCTATCTAAAGCGAGCTTGTGCAGATTCACTCGTGCAGGCGTCGGTGGTCCTTCTGATACTCTTACCTTTCTTTCCTTGGTTTTCTGTAGCCTAACAAAGGAAAATAAAATCTACCCAGATATTGTTTCTCAACAAATTAGGTGGGTTTTGCTTTCCTAACTGAGATCGATTGTGAAAGAAGATCCAAGAAATTTGGTACCAGGATCGTTTATATTCGGACAAATTTCTAGTGGGTAAGTCTTTTCTGCTTTAAAGTTACTATATCTTGTGTTTGTAGCTGGGAACACAAGATCTATCAAGTTGATAATTGAGCTCTGATGTTTTTTGGGGAAACTCTGTGCTGTCTACTGATAATTGAGCTCTATGCAGGAGTTGCTCAGTTGGGAGTTCTGGGGATGAATTTGTTCTAACAGTTCAAGTACAAGAGCTTTTGTATAATCTGTATCATTGTTGAGCTGTTAAGAGATGAAAAGGAGTAAATATGAGGATAAGGCCATAGGGCCTATGTTTCCTAGACTTCATGTGAATGATACTGAAAGAGGAGGGCCAAGGGCTCCTCCTAGGAATAAGATGGCGCTTTATGAACAGCTCACTATCCCTTCTAATCGGCATAACCAGGGAAATATGTATCTCATTCCCAATAGTGGTGTTAGTCAGGTGAGCAGATGGTTCTCCGTATGTATAACTAGTTTCTGTGCTGTTGGCTAGACTACTTCTGCTTGTTTTGCTTCATCTGAAAAAGTTTGTGCTCCCCCCCCCCCCTCTAAGCATGGCTTTCAGATGCAAATGATGATTGAAGTCTTTTGACTGCGCAAATGGCTGTAATGATCTTTTGGTTTGTTTTGTTTACTTGCTTTATAATTCCCTCATTCCATTCGTCCAGCCTTTCTAGAATATTTTTAGATTAAGATGAATGATGTTTCTACTTGAATTAGGTAAGGTCTTTAGATTAAATTATGGGCCAGGCTTCACTCGTTGTATTTTTGGAAACTGAAGTATGCTAGGGTCTAATGTGTTGTAGACTTAGTCACTTAGGTGTTAGTCAACATGTTTGTAATATAAACAGTGTTGGTTAGATGGTTTGATGAGGCAAAAAGGTGATGTTAGCTCATATGAAAGTCTTAAACGTGATCTGCATGTCGCCAAACATAAAACTGATTCTTGGATTGATGGAGTTATTAGGAAAGTGAGGCATAGATGTCAGATGTCATTTGTTACCCTGTTTTCTCACTTTGGGTCCTCGCCAAATCTCAAGATCCAATGCCCTTTTAGTGGTTGGGTTTTAGGATGAAAATAAAATATCAGTTTGTTTTAATCTTGATTGTACTAAAACCCTGTTTTATCACTCCCCCTCTAACAAAAACCAAAGACATAATACCCTAGTGTCAACTTACTGCTGGGTCCCAATTCATAACTACTGTGGTGCGGGATTTTAATCTTTATTTTCTTGTAAAATTTTCATTCAACCATGGTTTTGTGGGCGCGTCAGAATTGTTACTTACAAGGACATGATAATTATTAAGTACGTCGTCCCAAACAAACCCCTATCTCAAGAGGCAGGGACTGATGAGTAGTGGACTAGTGGGGAAGATATTTTTGGTTGTTTTATCTGTTCTTGGATTTCATACCAACAATATTACTTTCATCATCTTGTTAAAGAAGAGTGACACCCAGTGTGTGTTCTTTCATGTATGCCGATGGTTTTAATCTTTCTTGTATGTGCCAGGAATACATTCTCTGGTGTGCATCTAGTAATAATTCTGCACCTTCCTGTATGTTGCAGGGGACTAGCAATGAAAGACTTGTGTATTTTCCATCCTACCAACATCCTGTGACGCATCCTCTTCCTTCGCATTCAGCTGATAGACTTCAAAGACAACCTTCTGATGCTGTAAACTCATCTTTTGTCTCACACGCCGATCAGAGGAGGCCTGAAGATGAAGATGATTTCGCAGTACCTATATTTTCTCACTCAGGAAGACAGCAATCTACAAATGCACATCAAAGTAGAAATGACAAGGAAAGATGCAGGACATTCAGCTCAAGTTGTTCATTTCGACTTCCAAATGCTTGCAATATAGAGACTGATGAAGTTGACAGTGACAATCTCGGTTTAAGGCAAGGTAGGGAAGATCAAGATGGCGAACAGATAACAACAGTAATTTTGTCTAGTTCTGATCCCACTGTAAAATATTCTGCAACCATATCTGCAAGAGAGACATCTGATGGGGTCATGCAGCTGGAGGAAGATGCAGTGATGAGTGATCATCTAGATATGGATAAAACAAGCAGGTTAAATTATGCCAATGTAGAGAGCAGATATAATGACTCATGTGGGCCCATAAAGGAAGCAGAAGGAGGAATCTCTTCAAGGCTAAAAGCCAATTCCCCTTTCAGACCGAGTAATAGGAATGAAATTTGCCGTGAAGATGAGGAAAATCAGAGGGATAATTCCTTATTAAGAGACTTTATGGATAGAGTTAATTCTGTCTCAAGGAACTCCAATGTGGCTACTATATCAGAATTAGATGTATCACCAGATTCTGTAGTTGATATCATTGGTCTGAAACATTTCTGGAAAGCACGAAAAGCTATTGTCAAGTAAGATGTTTTGAGCATATCAATTAACACTAATAGTTATCTTCATATATTGTTTAAGGCTTTTGAGTTAACTTTTTACTCCATAAATTGTGTAATGGGATTTTTGTTGAGCTAAATGCATAAGAAAGCCCCTAAATGAACATGCATCTTCTAGTTGACAATCATCTATGGAAGTGTCAGGTCATATAATGCTTAAGGTTGGAGATGCTCAATTGCTAAGATTTACTTGGTGTATGGATATCCTCCACTCTTCAGTCGTGTGGGCTAGATTAGGGACAAAGATTATGTTAATTATTAACTTATTATGGATAGGATCTTGGGAGTTTTGCTGTACTGTCTACTTTTCTGTTTCAGCAGATAGAGGTGTGCTAAGGATTTTGAACGGTGATATTTAGAACTGTATCCGAGTGTTCTTTACTCTCTTATTCTTGAAATCCCGTTAGAAAGCTCGACCTGGTATGTCATTTACTAACAATTTGGGATTTGTGGCCTCTGTAGGAAAAAATTGCGTTGTGGGGAAGTTCATTTATGTATATCAGAAATCCCTTTTTCATTTTGCCACATAATCTTCTCATAGCATTTAGACAAACCATTTCAGGTGATGCATTTGGCGTGAGGTGGGCCTGAGATGGTGGATCAACATTGATTTATTGTCTTTTCGGTCTGCCTTTGCAATCACTTAAGTGCGCTTATATTGACTTTGTTTGAGAACCATAATTTAGGTAAGTCGGCAAGTCCTCTTTCGGTGCTCGTAGGTGGGATACTAGATCTCGTAGTTTTCTTCTCAAGAAAAAGTTATAGATGATACAGAAGATGTGTGACAGAGCTTTTTTTTTAAGGTATAAGTTATAACTACTGGATGTGATGGAGAGTGGAGATAGGAATTTGACTGTCTGCAGCACTCTGGATTTTGATTTCTCCTTAGTTTTTCTTAACACTTGGAGGTGTTATGAAAATAGGTTACTTACAGGCTTCTTACTTTTTGTAAATATTGAAAATATAAATATCTGAAGTTCTTGGTTTTACTTGTACTTTCAATAGATTGATGTATGTAGATGATACTTTACCAACAGTTACGTATTGCTATCAGTTTGCTTGATTTATGTCATGAATCGTCAATTTAATGTGAAGTGAACTATACATTTTGGAATCTAGATGACACTTTACTAATAATTACGTATTGCTATCTGTTTGCTTGATTTATGTCATGAATCGTCAATTTAATGTGAAGTGAACTATACATTTTGGAACCGTTACAACCAAACATGACCCCTCACCATGTCTCTCCTTGCAGTCAACAAAGAGTCTTTGCAGTCCAAGTGTTTGAATTGCATCGGCTGATAAAGGTATGTTTGTCTTTGATGTATTAAAATCATAACACTTCAGAGGCTTTTTCGAGGTGTTTTAACCTGTAGTCAGTTTAAATGAACGTAATTATAATTGTACATGAATTTTTTTCTTTATTCAGCATTTCAGACTATGTACTAGACTACAGGGTATCATGATAAGACTTGCTAGATCATGAAAATCTATCTATGTTAAGGAATGGCAATCAAGAAATAGAAATAACGAAAGTGGAATTGTGGATTGAGTACTTCATATTCAACCAATGATGTGTACAGGCAGTGCAGCTGCCATACGGTTGTTCATGACAGATATCATTTCATTACTTAACTGGGAACGCAAGAAAAGTTGTCACAAATTTGAACCAATCAAATCGAAATGTAGGCATAGAAAAACAAGATAAGTTAACTATTTTTCTTGAAAGGTCTTCCACCTGAGATAATAATTCTACGTGCCTAGATTCATTTCTTAAGGTGATTTCGGTTTAGATTTAACGTATTCTAGGTTCGGGTAAATTTGATCTAGCTTTTTGCGATTTGCATTGTTCCCTTCCTTTCTAGTGTTCTTCCCTCATCTAAGGTGGAAATGTTTATATTCAGGGAATAGTTTCTTGATTCACTTTATCTCTTATTGTGATGGTCACTGAGTTTAATTTCTAAATTACTACCTTCTTACAGGTACAACAACTGATTGCCGAATCTCCTGAAGTTCTCATAGACGCAACAGCTTTTCTAGGCAAGTCTTCTATAAAGGTGACCCATTTGAAGCATAGTTCTGCACAATACACTCTCAAGGCATTAACAGAGTCCAACAAGCCAAAAGACAATTCCCAAAATCCAATCCATATTGATGATAAAACAGAAGGCAGTTCAGAAAATGCAGTTGCTAAACCTCCAACTCCTCCTCCTCCATCTCCAACTCCAACTCAGCCTTTAAACCATCCTCAGTTCCCTGCAAATCCATCCTTACAAATCCCGCCGCCTATGGCAATCCCGCAACCAGGGGGACACCAATGGCTAGTACCCGTTATGTCCCCATCTGAAGGGCTCATATACAAGCCTTATCCGGGCACTGCCTTCCCGAACCTGGTTTGCGGTGGTTGTGGGCCCCATGGAACCGGGCCCACACCTCTACCAAGCCACCACTTCATGATTGTTAGGCCTGTTCCTAATAGAAAGGAAAAAGACGCTTTTATGCTTTTCCAGTCTAGAGCGCCGCCGCCTCGGCCACGTGGAACCGAGCAGCCAACTAAACCTCAGAATGCAAGGTCCCCACCTCATCCACGTGAGACCGAGCAGCCAACTACACTCGTTAAACCCAGTAATGCAAGGTCGCATCATCCAAGGGAAACCGACCAGCCAACTACGCTTGTAAAAGCCGTTCCCAACAATGCAAGGTCGTACCAAACACGAGAAACCGAGCAGCCAAGTACGCTCATTAAAGCCGGTCCCAGCAATGCAAATTCGTATCAGCAACGGGAAACCGAGCAGCCATCTATTATCTTTAAAGCCGTTCCCAACAACCCAAGGCCGTACCAGACACGGGAAACCGAGCAGCCAACTGCTCTCGTTAAAGCCGTTCCCAGCAATGCAAAGTCGTTTCAGCAATGGGAAACCGGGCAGCCAGCTACTCTCGTTAAAGCTGTTCCCAACAACCCAAGGTCGTACCAGACACGGGAAACCGAGCAGCCAACTACTCTCGTTAAAGCTGTTCCCAACAACCCAAGTTCGTACCAAACACGAGAAACCGAGCAGCCAACTACACTGGTTAAAGTGGTTCCTCACAACGCCAGGACAGCATCTGAGTCAGCTGCACGGATTTTCAGGTCTATACAAGAAGAGAGAAGGCAGAACCAACCTAACCAATAAAAAGCCCTCAACTGTGTTTCTGCTGACAATACTTTGTTATTTTGGCATGTGTGTCTCAAGAGTCTTACTTTTGATGTTATACGCTCCCATTTTGCATCTTTGTGTCATTTGTATCATATCTGTGACTTACTAGATTGTATAATGCTGCATAAGTGATGTAACCTGGTCAAACATTCTTGCATACATGCCTCTCTTACCCAAATCACGTTGCATGTGGATGAATTTATACATGTATGTGCTGAAATATTTTCAGTTCCTACCCTGATAATTTCATTTCGCCTCTCTTTCATTCCTCCTTCATAATCATTTTCACATCTCTTTCCTTTGATAATAAGAATCAACTGAATCTGAAAATCAATATCAGGATGTAAATAAGTGATGTTTAGAAACGACTAAAATCAATATTGAAATCTTCATACATGACATAATTTACGACAAAGTAATGGCAAGAGGTGACTGACAGAAGATTGTAGAAAGTTATTGGGGTGTGAGTTTGCAATTGCTTATACACGCAAAATCATTTAACAATTACAGATCAAAATTTCCCCCATTTACAAACCCTAGTAGCAAGAACTCAGCCAAAGGTCACTAATCAACTTCCATTGCGCAAATTTTATCAGAAGACAACAAAGAGTTCAATAAACCATAGATGGAGTAATGGAGCTCATAGGAGTTAGCTGAAGTAGGAACAACATCAATCCATTCTTTATCGACCTTCTCAACGTGCGAGTTCAGTTTCAAGATAGCTTGGAAGCGTAACTTACTCACCTTTTTCATTAGATTCATCATTGATTTCATGGAGATTATCAAATGGAAATTATCCTCAAAATCCTGGTTGTTTTTGAAGGTTTGGATGCCGATATCTGCGCTGCATGAATTTACAAACCCTAGAAAGATTGGGAGTGCAACTACTGATCTTTGTGTAATGCAGCACATCTGTCATACATAGGAAAATTCCGAGTGTTAGAATTGTTGACTCCTTCAGTCTATAGCTCCAAATTTAAAAAAAAAAAATCCATGGTGAAACAAATCCAAGGGCCTTGTTCTGAATATTAAAAGTTTAAGGGAACACTTAAACAGAAATGAGTTTGATTAACAAAAATATCTACAAGGCAAAGGAAAAAGAAGTAAAACAGTATCAGAACTAACCTCTACATATTCAACACCCATTTCAGCAAATTGACTGAGAATAGTGGAGGATGAAAGTGCAGTTACAAGTCCTCCAGATCCAACTGGGCCTTGCAGTATTTCCCAAGGAGATTTCATCAGAATCTTATGTATTTTTGGCTCTTCCTTGGGAATAGATACCACAGGAAGTTTCTCTTCTTCCAAGAACCACACCTGTATGCGAGGGTAAGAAAATCTATAGTAATATATAAGCTTAGAAGCCACATGTTCTCTATCTTTAATAAGAAGGATACCTCTAGCCATTTACATGTAAATCCTGCAACCCATTAAAATCTGATATCCAAGGCATATTTAAATGAGCCATGTGAAACCTAAATTACTAAAATCTACATGTTGAAGAATTTCTAGGTGCCCTTGTGATATAGCAAACACTCTCTTACATCAAAAACATACTTACACGAGCCCTGTGAAACGAAAAATTATAAAAAAAAATTGAAATATCAGTGAAATAATGCTTAATACACCCTCAAACCCATCCCATTCTCTTACAATATCAGAACTTTAAGCCGAAGTATAGATAAAGAAAAAATCCGATGTTAACAGCTTTCCCAAAGAGAACAATAACCTGCTATAATTCAATGTTTCTATGGTTATCAAGACTGTAATGGCTGATGGATCTCACCATCATTTTTCTATGTTCTACAAGACTCTAGGCAGAAGCTTGGAGGTGAGGGGGCCTAGACAAACTAGCACAATATGGAAGATATGAAAAAACGGGAAGCATTGTAAGACATTGGCAGCCAAACCCAAAACAGGACGGTAGGTGACCACCTAAACTGTTTTCTGACACTAGTAGAACATATATCACACAAAAGAGGATCATCATAAAACTCCTCAAAGCTTGTTAATGAGACAATGCTCTCCTACTGCATGATGAATGATCTAAATATGAATATTATACAAGATTCGATGTATTAATAAAATAGGGAAGAAATGTAGTATGTCAACCTTTTCACTGTTGAAGCCAAAGAACTTGTGACTTGAAAATAATTGTTCAAGAGCTTGAACATCAGCTGGTGGAGAAATTACAACCAAAGGAACAGATGAACGTTTTTCTCTCTGCAGTTAGCAACAAAAGTTGTCAAAAGCATGTTCTATGCAGTAAAGAGACATATCAGCACGTTCATACTCCATACTTTTCATCACTCCCATTTAAGAATATTTTTTGTTGTCAAGTACTAAAGACACATATGTATAAGGATAGAATCTCCTAATGAGACAAGTCATAGATAATTTTGTCACAGTGGAGCATGAAACCATATAGATGACTAAAGGGTACCTGGATAAACCCCTGACCATCAGAAAGTAATGTCTCCAAGATGGAAATTGCGGAATCCTCTTCATCTCCAGTAGTAGTATCACAATCAAGTCTAGAGCTTCTACATTTTCCACTATTTAACACCAAAATAGCTGCAAGTTTGCTTTTAGAAACAAGCTCAAGCCCATTTTCTCTGAATTTTGAATATTCACCTAGCTCCCCAATGCTTGAAGCTGCAAGACATTCCTCAGATATCTTCAAACTACTTTCTATTCTCGATATTGAGATTTCAGCTAGATCAGATCTGCACAGAACGTGATATTTCCTGCATCATTAATTTTTGCATCCTATCGCTCTTCTAAAATAATGAAAGCAAGCTTAAACACACCTCACAGGTGAAATCTCCATATTCTGGAGTGCTTGCTGAAGCAATTTGGAATTCACAGTAACAATCTGATCAGCAAGTAAGCTTCTTCCTGTTTTATCTCCATAGCTCAGCCCATGAAATACATGTTTTTGGTCAATATCACATAGTTTCTTTTTAGCAGCAATGAGACGTCGTTGTGACTGTTTTCTCTCTTTCCACTCCTGAACGTACAAAAAACAACAACCAGAGATCAAGTTGCAGAAGTGATGATCTGTGGAATATCTCATCATATACGAATACCTATACCAAAGTAAAAATACATCTACAACTATATTTCTCATATTCAAACTTTTAAAAAATATCTACTAACTTTTAGCTATCAATTGACACAATGAAGTCCAAAAGTTTGCATTTCGAATTGTGATTAAGTTAGAACAGTAGGAGCTGAGTAATATCTAATTATAGTAGTGATTACATATGCTCAATTGTTCGACATTCGCAAATAAGAGGACAATGCAAGAACTTCATTGAAGAATGCAAGAAGACAGGGAAGAGAAGTCATTTAAATCAAGTTTGAGTAAGCACTAGAAATGAAAAAGGAAATAACATTATTAAAATAGAGCATAACTTACAAGTTGCCTCCTTTCTTTCTTAGAACGTTCATCAGAGCGTATATTTAACTGGAGTAACCCCTTAGGAGGTGTAATGTGCATTTCTCTTCTATTCAGGTCAACTTCTGGAACAATTGCTTCCACAAATGGGATCCAGATGAGAGCACCAGATCCATCTGTATCTGGCTTCTCCTGCCTACTTCCGCTAGGAAGTTCTTGGGATGAATCAAGCATGACTTGTAGAAGATCATTAGCTCCATGATTGAACACATTAACTACAGTTCCCACAGGTTCACTGGTTTCCTGCAATTAAAAAATATGTAATCTTTTGAAGATCTCTTCGGCCTCCTAAGCTCAGGAAACTAATTGTTTCTTCTAGGTGGGGAAGAAGTTTGTTAGGTGGAATCTAAGTGACATGATTCAGAAAAAAAAAATATGAATGGCAAGTGCAAACCTTAAGAATAACTCTTATGCCAACAAGATCACGGGAATAAAATTCACCTTCCTCCAACTCTGGTCTGTCACTTTCTCTCACAAGTAAAGTTGACCCTACAAGTTGCCTAGCCTAATAAAATATTAAAAGAAAATGTTGTCAAAATCCTCATAGCCTTAGCACTAATATCAGGGACAAATGAAAAACAATATTAACAAAAGGTTAGAGCAACTTTCAAAACCATTGTCACTCTGCAATTTGTATGTACATTAAGCAATGAACAAATATGAATGTTTTTACAAAATTGCTAGCAGAAAGCAAGGTGATAAAATCGATGGATAGTTAACCGCTCTATGCATTTAGGAACAATCACAGGGAGCTAAAGAAAAGCATTGCAACATAATACTCTTGCCATCAAGGTACCTATGGGTCTATAGAAATAAAGAGGAAAAAAACTACTATGTATGCCCCTAAACAAGATCACCAATTGGAAAAATCAATATGGTCCATGTTTATCCAAAACTTGCATCAAGAACAAAAGAAACAGATTTATCAAATGAAAGCATTTCTTAGAGCAAACATAAATGAGAAAGAAGAAATAATGGTATCAATTTCAAGAAGTAACCTCGTCAATGCTGTCGTAGCCACTAAATTTCAAAATCCAATTCTTCTTGCCTGGGTAACCCCTTCCTTCAATAAGCTCTACTTCCAGCAAATTTTCCTTCCCATAAACTTGTTGTCTCAGCCATCTTTTCCCTGGCTAAGAAGAATGATTATCGTATACACACGAAGCGTGAGAACTAGAAGATTTTAAAACATCATCTTACAGCCAAACTGGTTAAGTACCTCTGAAAGACGCATTTCAGGGAAATCAGTGCTGTGCTTTACAGAAACCTCCCCTTGAAGGCCATGAACGTCACGTACGTATCCAATTTCAATGAAATCTGACTCGTTGGTGTTTGTAGTACTTGCCTCTAATAGCTCCTCAGTAGCTTATACACGACAAGGAATAGCTTGTCAACCACATACGCAAAGCATGAAATTCAGCAAGCACTGTAATGAGCAGTGAACACAGAAGAAAAAGAACATGACATGGAGTTCTATGGGGAAACATTAAATTTAAGTCGTCCTTCATTAGAAATACATAATTTGTCTTGTATTTTGATTAAATCTTCCAATAACATTATTAAAAAATAGTAATACGAGAGCAAGCTCCTTTAGCCTACCTCTGGGAAATAACAGGGCAATCAATAACGAAGGCCAATCATGGCTCCGACTGTAGCGTCTGAAAGAAACATATCTAACTGAAACAACTTGAGGGGCTAAGCCTTAAATAAGGTGATGTGATAGACCACACAGCTATTATTAAACTCTTTCTAATTACTTGATCAATTCATATGACAGATAGCTCAACATTATCAACAAATTTGACACCAAAATGTCAATTTCTTTGAATCCCAAACCTCATGTTGTCAGTTCAACATTTCAAATGCACAGCAATTTGGCGCAAATAAGATATCAAACGACTGTAAAATTTAGTCATAAGCGGGGAACTGGAAATGGTGCTTACCAGCGCGCGTTAGGAAGGTAGAAGCTGCAAGATGAGAAGTAGCGAGGGGCTTGAAGTTGAAGAAGCTCGACATAATTCGAGGAGAAGCATGGAAGTAAGAGGAGTAGTTTCGCCATGGGAGTGAGAATCGAGGAGAAGGAGAGAGGAAGGTGGTTGAAGAGATGAGCGAAGAAGATGAAGGTGAGGAGTTGAGTTTCATAGCGTCTGGTTTAGCCAAACTTCACTCGGCTATTTACAATTTCGCCTTATCGTTCTGAAATGGAAGAGAAAACGAAGGCCGTTGTCAAGTTTCCGATGCGCTGCCAAACCGGTTAAAAAACAATTTAAAACGAAGAACCGGTTCGAACAAACCAGGACTTGAAGTGCTACGTGGCAGCATGGTGCTTCCGGTTTACTTTTTTTGTTTAATTAAAAGCAAACAAGTACTCCTTCCGTCCCAAAATATAAGAGACATTTGGTTTTCTAACACTATTCACTTGTTAAGAGAATCTTCTGGTTTTCTTCTAATATGTAGCAACAAATATAGGCATGTCAGATCTTGTTTGATTCGTCTTAATGAGTACTTTGACAATATATAAAAATTATAATTTTTGTCATCGAATATTTAGAGATATTAACGTTACAAAACGAGTCTCGATAAATGTGTCAAAATCAAATGTCCATTATAATATTAGAGTATAGGATATTACCATAGATATGTAAATACAATAATCCATTTGCTGAATTGGGAGACTCTAAAAGGAAACTCCGTTTGCTGAATTGGGAGACTCTAAGGAAACCGAAAGGAAATGAGGGTTGGGGATGCGTAGTATGCACCAAGAGAACTCCGCATTCATGGCAAAGATGGGCTGGAGGATGATTGACGAGCCCGACTCTTTGTGGTCTAGAGTCATAAGGGGTAAATACTGCAGTGGGGGCAGGGATAGAGATATGTTCAATAAAGTGCGAGGAGCTTTGAACCTTTGGAGCAAGATTGTCAAAGAAAAAGGGTTGTTGTTGCACAGTATGAATTCAGTGGTTGGAAATGGTGCAAGAACGATGTTCTGGAGCCATCCCTGGATTGACAACACTGCGCTGGAACAATTTAAATTGGGTGACATACCTGAGGAGGAGCAGTAATTGGGATTGGGGGCGATTCTCACATCTCCTTCTGTTTGAGGTTCTGCTAAAGATTGGCTCGAAGAGGATCGCGAATGAGAAGATGGAGGACGGGTTCAGTTGGAACGACACTTGGTGGGGGCAGTTCTCGTTGAAATTCTGCTTGCAAATAATTGAGAATAGGGACTCGATGGTACAGAATACTGTGTGGAAGAAAATTTGGAAGATTGACGCTACCGAAAGAGTGACGAACTTTATATGGTTGGATGCACATGATGTTGTCATGACGAATGCGAACAGGGCACACCGGCACATCAACAATGTTGCAAACTACAGCCTCTGTCCTGAACAGGAAGAAACGATCCTTCATTTTCTGAGGGATTGTCCAGCAGCAGATGATATATCATATATGGAGAGGGTTCTTCTTTGAGAGGAGATATCATGAATGCAAAGCCATGAACCTTGTGGACTGGATTTCCCATTATATATCACAGGATAACTCTTGGCCGGCGACCTTCTCCTTCGGGGTTTGGTGGCTTTGTAAATGGAGGATCGCAAGGGTATTTGGTACTAGCTTGGTTGCCCCAGACTCTCGGATGAATTTCATCATCATTAGGGCAAACAAGTACATTGAGGTCAAGAAACAACGGAAAACTGTTGTTGGAGGGTCCGCGTTGGCTACATGGGTCAGACCGAGTGGACTATGGCTTAAACTCAGCTCGGATGGCTCGTACAAGATGGGGTCAGACAAAATTGGTGCTGGCGGGCTACTCAGAAACCACATAAGTCTGTTCGTCAAGGGGTTTGTGTCCGTGGCGCCAGGAAAGTCAGCTTTTAATGCGGAACTGTTGGGCTTGCAGCAAGTGTTGAGATTGGCGAATTGGCCAAATGTATCTACATTCCTTACAGTATAGTTGAGAGCTTTGTCATGGATCGGTAGCTCAAAGATCTTCAGGACGTCGATCAGTGAGGGAGCCATCTCACCAAAAGCGAAGTGGAAGTTGTTTGTCTCAGGATGCCAACGCTCCACAAACGCTGAAATCAGAATCGGTTCTATAGACCTGTACTCCAGTCGAAGATATGCAAGGGTGTGCAAATGGCTCTGCCGAACGAGTTGTCACCATGAACCAGGAGCATCTGTCTTGTGCGTATCAAACTCGTCAAAATACGTCTTGCGCGTATATAACCTAAGCACCCTCCTCGGCTGAGATGCGAAACAGAAAAACAAATCGAAATACTTAAAACGGCTTTCATAAAATATTTGGGTTAATAATTTATTAAGGGGAATAGTAATATCGACGATCTAGTAGGTATCACGTATGCAGGGTCTCTCTGTAATCCCTCAACAAGACGCTCCGTCTCGGTCCATATGACAGAAGCAAAGTGCGTGTTGTAGTCCACCAGAAGTAGCGAACTAACTGGACCTCCAGGCGCCCCCAAATAATCAGGATCTCCTGGAGCCGGAACACGTAGACCATGAGCAGGCTCCTGAGGTATATGCTGATCGTGATCCTGATCGGCCTCGTGAGGTATATCCTGAACGGCCTCCTGAGCAGCCTCCTGATAAGGCTCGTCCATATGTTGCTCAGTATCCTGTGGAGGCGGCGATCCATCTGGAGATGGCTGAAGCTGTGGAGACCCCTCATAATACTCATCAGCCATCTGGGCCTCCAAAAGTCCAACATCCAAATCTGTCTCTACATCAGATCTGGTCTCTCTCTCAGCTGCAGTCTCTGTCGCAGCTACAGTCTCTGTCTGTATATCAGCTCCAGTCTCTCTATCAACTGTTGTCTCTGTCGCAGCTACAGTCTTTGTCTCCTCCTCAGCGATATCAATCTGCTGCTGCTGCTGGGACCCATCTCCAATGTGAACTCCTGGAATGTCTGCAGGCACAACGGCTCCAGAAGCCTTATTCCGATGTGAAGCGGTGATCCCCGACACATCAACATTGCGGGGGGCCCTATGCTTCTTTCTAATAGAACCAGAGGAAAGGGCTTTATCTAACCTCTATTTTCATAATTAATATTATTATTTATAAGTCGTTTAACTAATTATAATCAATATTTATTATTATTTATTTAATAAAAAATAATTCAAAATTATTTTAATCGTTATTTCTCGAATAATTACGAGAAATAACGATTAATTCTATTTAATATATTATTTATTAAATGAATTTCTTTTATTCGTTATTTTCTCGATTAGCGTGAAATGAATAAATAAAAAACAATTCAATATTATTTTAATCGTTATTTCTCGAATAATTACGAAAAATAACGATTAATTCTATTTTAATATATTATTTATTAAATCATTTTCTTTTATTCGTTATTTTCTCGATTAGCGTGAAACGTTAATAAAAAAATAACGAATAAATAAAAAACAATTCAATATTATTTTAATCGTTATTTCTCGAATAATTACGAAAAATAACGATTAATTCTATTTTAATATATTATTTATTAAATCATTTTCTTTTATTCTTTATTTTCTCAATTAGCGTGAAACGTTAATCGAAAAATAACGATTAAATAAAAAACAATTCAATATTATTTTAATCGTTATTTCTCGAATAATTACGAAAAATAACGATTAATTCTATTTTAATATATTATTTATTAAATCATTTTATTTTATTCGTTATTTTCTCGATTAGCGTGAAACGTTAATCGAAAATAACGAATAAATAAAAAACAATTCAATATTATTTTAATCGTTATTTCTCAAATAATTACGAAAAATAACGATTAATTCTATTTTAATATATTATTTATTAAAATGCTAAAATACGTACTTGGTAAATTGTTTTCGGTCGTTCCGGTGATTCCGACGGAGCCCGATTCCGGGACCCGCTGGCATCAACTCGACCCGACGGAGCCTCCGGCCCGACCCCGACCCACTTGCCTAGCCCCGACGTCGCCTCCAGCAGCACCTCCGGCCACCTCGACGCCAGCTCCTCCGACGAGCTCCTCGGCTCGATTTGAAGAGACAACACCACCGGCCACCTCCTTTGAAACGCCAACACCTCCGCTTGCACCGCCTCGGACTCGAACGCCACTAGCAAGCCGTCGGACCGCCGCCGTCGATTTCGTTTTTTTCGATTTAGGGTTTTTGATTTTTGGAGCCATTTTGATGCGGGATTCTTGAAATTGATAAGGGAATTAAGATTGGAATTGAAAAACGATGAAGATTGGATGTGGAACGAAGGGATTTGGTTAAGAAATGGAGAAATGGGGACGGATGCGATATTTAGGGTTTTCAATTGCAGAGAAGAAGAAGAGAGGAGGAAGAAGAAGAAGACGACGCGGGATTTATAAATCCCCACGCACGTTGGAACCCAACGTGCAGGCTATTTTTAAAAAAAAAAAATTTTACCTGCACGTTGGCACCCAACGTGCGTTGAGTTCCAACGTGCAGGTATAAATTTTTTTACGTATTTAAATTTTATACGTATACGAATATTCAATACATATACCACATTTTCTGCCTGTACGTTGGTTTCCAACGTGCGTTGGCTTTCAACGTAAAAAAATGTAGTGCCATTAGTTACAAAATGTAGTGGAAATAGCCGCAACGTAGATAAAGCTAAATTTAAGGGGAGAGCTTGGAAAAGTTTGGTTTTTTGGGTGTGATAGTGCGCTTCCTATTCACACGGAGATATTGGCATCCCTAGCCCCAAAAGTCTTGCTAAGTAGTACTCTCTTCGTCCCTTTATTTCCTTCTTGTTTCTCCCGGGCACGTATGACGATGTGCGTTTTGTTTTATCAATATCTCTAATTATAGATTAGTAAAAATTATAAATTTTGAATTTTATTAAAGTACTCGATAAAACGAATCAAACAAGAACACACATGACTATGTTTCGATTTATATATTGCTCGGAATTACGAAGATTCCATTGATTTGTGAATAGTGTGAAAAAGAGAATCAAGAAGCAAATAATGGGACGGAGGGAGTATTGAATTACCATTTTTCCCTTAATGTTTTATAAAGTTTACACGAGACTTTGAGTGGCTTTCAAAATATCGCGGGATACTCCATCTTCGACAGACCTTCTTCCTCAGTTTCTCCTCTGTTTTTGCCGATTACGCTGTGGATTTCACTATAGAGCTTGGTTTGGATGGATTGGTTCTTGACGAGGTTTGCGAGAATCTATTAGAGAGTGGTGGAGGTTGTGTTGGTTCCGTCGTTTAGAAATTTCGAGCAAGCCACGACGATCTCCTCTTCCTTCATCTTCTCTTGATTGTCCCGCCATTGTCGTCGTCTTCTGGGATCTCGAGCTCCAGCAAAGAGTCGATGTAAGTCAGGACGAAGTCATTTTGGGGCTTTCACGCCCTAATAAGGGATAATTTTCATTTATGGATTTCTTGATATCGAAGAGCTCTCTCCACCTGCGACGGAACACGAATTTAGTAATCGAGGGATGTAAATTGAGAATCCCTAAGCGTGAGAGGCCAAAGAGAAGGCGGTGATGAACAACCTCCAATTTACTCCCACTGCTTCAAGCTCAACATTCTAGGTACGAACATACTCAATTGAGGTTTTTACCGAAAATCACCCGTAAAAGTGTCTATATTGCTCTAGACCACCCCTTTAATTGGATATTACCGGAAACTACCCGTTTAACTACTTCTGTTAGCGATTCACCACCCATTTTCATATTCCGTTTATAATTTGTTAACTATTTACAGATTTAGCCCGAAAACTATATATTTATTCATTTTTCTTCACAAATTGAAAAGTTGGAAAATAATTGTAATTAGGTGTAAAATTGGGCTAATTAAATGATGTTCTTCCAAAACCCTTATTATCCCTCTCACCATTCCCGGATCCTCTAATCCTTCTCACCTCTTAAAAGATCATCCCATTGTAAGCACCATTACACCTGCTAACTTCAATTTCTTCCCCTAATTTTCTGCTCTAATTGATGAAATGAAATCTGATTACAGGAGGCGTCAATGGCAAAGTACATAGTGCATCAGTAATAGCCGCGATGGGAGGAGAACACGCACTGAACTCGATTGACAGTATGTAAGCCATGGGGAAGGTGAGGATGATGGCGTCGGAATTCAGCGCCGGCGAGGGAGCGGCGGCGGCGGATGCAGACGGAGGCGGAATTGGAATCGGTAATAATGGGAACAGTAAGGTTGTGAAAGTGAAGGGAATGAAACATGGAGGGGAAATTGGAGGTTTTGTGCTATGGCAGAAGCGCCCTAGAATTACTAATCAGAGGAAGAAGATGGAGTTGGGCGGCGTAACGACAGCGAAGAAGCGAGATCGGACAGAGAAACCCTACAAAGGCATCAGGATGCGGAAATGGGGAAAATGGGTGGAAAAAAATGGGTGGGGAAAATAGGCTCTTACTCCACCCCTGTCGCCGCCGTCCGCGACTACGACACCGCCGTCTACCACCTCCACGGCACCTCCGCCCGCCTCAACTTCCCTGACCTCCTCCTCGGCGAAGGTCGTCTCGATGACCTCTCCGCCTCCACTGTCAGGAACAAAGCCATCGAGGTCGGCGCTAGAGTCGACGCCCTCGAGAACGCCGACGGCAACTAGCTGGACGACAAGCCTGATTTGAACAAGAAGGGTTTTGGAAGAACATGATTTTTTAGCCCAATTTTGTACTTAATTACAATTATTTCCCAACTTTTCAATTTGTGAAGAAAAATGAATAAATATAATGTTTTCGGGCTAAATCTGTAAATAGTTAACGGAAAATGAAAACGGGTGGTGAATCGCTAACGGAAGTAGTTAAACGGGTGGTTTCCGGTAATATCCAATTAAAGGGGTGGTTTAGAGCAATATAGGCACTTTTACGGGTGATTTTCGGTAAAAACCTCTACTCAATTTCCCCCAGTTCTCAATCCTAATCTATATAGTCGTAATTTCCAAAACCGATTCTTCCTTTTGGTTAGTGTTTGACGAGGAGAAAATAAAGGTGGAGGTGGATGAGGATAACTTGCTCCATATCAGAGGCGAATAAGGAAAAGGAGAAAGAGAAGGTGCATAATAAAAAGAGGTTTTTGCGCCAAATCACCTGTTATTTGGCCTCTTTTGCACGGAACCACCCCTTATATTATTTTTTACACAAAACCACCCTTATATGTAACTCTGTTAACAATTTACCACCCTTTCCAGATTTCCGTTTTCTTTTCCGTTAGTTTTCTGAAATTACCATTCTACCCTCACTTAGTTTAAAAATTTGCCCTAATCGTACTTTGACCACGAAATTTTGCCAAAATCTCATCTCGACAGATCCCATTCCACTCAACTCCGGTCCTCAGCCCCTCCGCTTCCCCTCACCACTCGCATTCCTCAACCGGCCACCACTCACGCGAATCCTCCTCCACTAGCTTCTCCGCTCGCTCAGCCTGGATCTCGCAAGTCTCACCGACCGCCGCCGGCGGCGGAAGTCGGAAGGGATGGAAGCCATGGAAGGAGTGCGATGTTATCGAGGAGGACTGTTGGAGGAAGAAGAGTACAAGAAGTCGCTCCCTCGTCACTGCTACTTTCTCGCTTTTGTTCTAGCCTTCTAGGGTTTTGCGTTCTGTTCTGGCCAAGATTTAGCAGGGGATGAAGTTTTTTGTTTCTCATCTTTGACATTATTACAGAAGGTAAGCACTTCCAAATCTCTTTTTTTTTACCAGATTGTTTCAATTTAATCGGATTGCATGACACTGAACTTGGATTTAATGTGATTGCAGGACTTTTGAGTTGGTTTCGAAAGCATGATGTAAATGTAGAAATGCCCAGCCATTACTTCTTGATATGGAGCTGGATGATGTTTGTTGGACTGAACCTGGTGATTGGGTAAGGTTCATTTCTTGCTAGGGATTGATAGCTTTTGATAAAAAATTAGTGAATGGGGGGTAAAACACAGATGTGTAGGAAAGGGGGAAAGTTTACACATGATGCAATATGAATGGAGGGTTTGCGAGTGGTTTGAAAATGTTGGTGGATAGTATATTAGTATTCATGTATTTGTACATTTGACAAATCTGTAATTTCATCATGAAATCCCAGAAATCAATTACGATCTATAAATACTCCGTATGTAATATTTAGCAGTTAGATTTCCAGTGAACCCATAAACAAAACGCAGAGTTAGCCTAAGTGATAGTTGTATTCAGGGAATGGCCAGTCACAACGAAGAGAAGCAGGGCTTTCAAATCCCAAAAATTAAGTTCACGAAGTTGTTCATCAATGGAGAATTTGTGGATTCTGTTCATCAGGAAAAGATGGAATGACAATTTTGCCCTCAAATTTTTAAATTAATTGAGGGTAGAATGGTAATTTCAGAAAACTAACGGATAAGAAAACAGAAATTTGGAAAGGGTGGTAAATTGTTAACAGAGTTACATATAAGGGTGGTTTTCTGCAAAAAATGATATAAGAGGTGGTTCCGTGCAAAAGAGGCCAAATAACAGGTGGTTTGGCGCAAAAACCTCTAATAAAAACGACTTTGTACCCGAGGAACCAAAGAACCGGTCCGAACCGCAGATTTTGGTGCGGTTTGGTTCGGGTATTAGAATTTGGATCATACATTTATCGTGGGTCGGTTCCTATTCCAGAATCGTGGTTCGGGTACAGTTCCTGAAATTGTGATTGAGCAAGGAACCGAAAAACCGAAATACTAATAAAAAAAATTAATAAATATATACCCTAATTTAAATTTATGTCAGATTCTAATTCTAAGCCTACCGTCATCCTCGATTTCTCTCTCAACTCTCGTAATCTCTATCGATCCCTCCCAATTTCGAGTCCGAAAAGCTCTAATTATTCATTCTAAACTTAGATTCGAGCCTTGTTCTCATTCATAATTATTTCAAAACCAATCGAATTCTCAACCCTAATAGCGTATGCATCAACCCCTAATTTGAAAGTCCATAAATCTACAATTATTCACAAAGGAACAAGCCTCAAGTATGAGTTGTTTACTTTGTTCAATCTCAACTTCAAAATTGCAAATATTGAATGAATCTATTGGTGCACTTGGTTGATTTGTTGAATTACAATTGAATTTATTGTTGGAATCTTGTTGTTGTTGAGTCAATTTTATTGAGTTGTTATTGTCCAATCTTATTTTGAGATAGAGTTTTATTGTTGTTGAAGAGTTTTATTGTTGTTGAAACGAGGCAAGTGAGTCAACTATCAAGTATCAAGTGTTGGTGTGCTGTTGTTGGATTTTTTCTGCTTCATATGAATTATGTATTGTAATTTTGGATTGTTTTAGACTTTTAATTGATGTATTAATGTGTGTGGCAATGTGTGTGTGGAGTTTGAACAAAGTCTTAAGAAAATGCTTATGTTTGAGCCTGAAACTAGCCTTAGAGGTTCAATTTTACACAATTTCTAAGATTTATAAATTAACCGAGAAACCGAATACAGGAACCGAGAAAATATCGGTTCGGGTTTGTCGGGTTCATGTGAACAAAAAAAACAGGAATCGAACCCGAACTAAAAAAATTACTCTACGGGTAGGCGAGAAAATCATCAAGAACCGAAAGTTCCAAGCCCTAATAAAAACGACCTCGTATGGCACTCGATCAAGAGGACGAAGGCGACGGATTTCAACAGGGAAATTGAGCTTCCTGAGAATGTGCAGGTGGATTAGATCAAAGCGGAGATGAAGAAGGGAGTTCTCACTATTTTCGTTCTCAAAGATGTTGCTCCCAAGCCGAATAAAGCTCACACCAACCATGTCTCTAGCAAGATTTAAATGTAGCTTTTTTGTTTGTCTTTGTACATTGTGGATTGACAGGGCTAAAATCGTTGTTTGCCTATCAAAGTAAACCTAACTAACCAACTTAATATAGCAGGAAAGCAAGAGTCGAATCCCAAGAGAATCAAGTAATCTATTCTTAAGCATGCAATGACTACCAACGAACGAACCAAGGGGGGAGTTGTTGTTCTAAGGCTAATGAAAATAAGAGTAACAAGTAGCAGGAGTTGTGGTAATATATTTGGGAAAGCGTTTCACCTAACAAATATCCACACAATGACATGCAAGGTTGATCATAGATATCTCTAATTCATGCAATCTATCGTTGTTCCTATTCCTGTTCAGACATAGATATCAGCGCAACCCGCACTGATATAACTTCCTATTAAGCAAATCTGAAGACCTTCAAGACTCAATTCAATAGAAGCATTAAGCAAAGGAATACAGCAGGATACATACAATTCAGAAAACCGTCACACAAGCATGCAATCAATTCTCAATCACAAGTAGACACTGCGACCCGCTCATGTGAACTTGTGTTTGCTACTAGATAACGAACTCCGACCCGAAATTACCAAATCCTAGCACTATGAACAATATCAATAAACCTAGATGATCAGGCTAGATAAATCAATACGACTCAATGAGATGAAAAGCATGAGAATCAATACAATCTGATAGAAAGGGAAATAGAGTTTAGAATCTCACAACCAAACAACCAAAGGCTTCAATCGTCACGCAAAACAAATGGAAATTAGTTCTTCGCAGACATGGAGGCGAAAACTAGGGTTCTTCAGGAAAAGTAAACGTAACCTAAAACTAGATGTCTTTAGGCTTTTAAAACTAAAATAATAAATCTGGAAAGCAAAATAAAAGAAATAATTCGGAAAACAAATAAGGAAATACAAGAAAACTCAGAGACAAATCCGGCCTTCTGGAAGAAATCCGCGGGCGCGGATAATGAGTCAACTCGCGGCTCACCCACGGCATCAACACTTAAGCATTTCTAAAATCCTCGTCTGCTGGATGGCCGTTGGCGCGTCTCTTGTCATCTGGTCATTTCCGCGGGCGCGGAAAATATGGCCGGTCGCGGCTTGCCCGCGGAAATCACTTATGCAGCTTCTTCTTCACTTCTTTCGTCTTCTAACTTTGTTCCTTCGAAAGACGTCTTCAAACCTCATATTTCTTCATCATTCACTGCTTCTTCTCTTCAGCTCCGGATCACATAATTACATATGAAATAGCTCCTAAACGATCCTAAACTAAGCTAATAACCACTAGATATTGTGTATGAAATGTTGTCTATCATGGATCAATTCAATGAATTTTGTTTGATAATTTTAAGTGTTCAATGAATTTTTTTACTCGTCCAAATCAATTAAAGTTCTATTCCAAGGTTCTGGTGTTTCTATGATGTCCAAATCAATGGTAACTCGCAATATTTTTGAAAGTCATACAAGAAGTGAAAATCTCGTGTAATTTCTATAAGAAATTAAGGGAAAATTGTAGTTTCATACTACTTAACAAGACTTCTAAGGGAAACCGAAAAAGTGTGGCCAATTGTAAGAAAACTATTGAAATGTGAGTGGTTTAAAATAATTTCTCATATAACACGTGTTTCCTTGCAAATGTGGTCATATATCGGGTCGTTCTTGCAAATTCGCCTTATTTTTACTAAAGATGTGGCATTCTTGAAAACTTTATCTTTGATTAAAAAAAATCACATTGATTGTAAACAATATAATCGTACAATGAAGAGTACTTATAACGTATGAAAGCATAAATCAAAACCGAATGCATAATTTGCTAATTGATCTGCTAGACATTAACTTTCCTAAGCGGCATTGGCGTTGTCAGTTGTCACCAACATCACGCTTTGTTCACCCGTCGCAGCAAGCGGTGTCGTCTTCGATGTGGTAGCGCAAAATAATTCATTTGAAAATAGGGCTCACATAGCTGAAAGTCCACGAATGAAAGATCCAAATTTCCAGTAAATGTTACAATCTGAAATTAGAAGTCCATGTAAACAAGAAGGGACCTGATGCGCCCTTGGTCTCCGGGAAGGCCAATGATGCACTTGAGGATCTTCAATGATAACCAAGTAAGTGTTTGGGGATGTCTTTTGTGATGGAGGTTGGTCGAGATGGAGTATGCAACGAAAGGTTGGTCGAGTGGTTCATCCTTGCATGGTTTGGGCCATGTCAAGAGTCCACTTGACATGGCCCAAACCATGCAAGGATGAACCACTCCCAATTTAGAAACCTTCTAAAAATAGAAAATTCTAAAACACTAGCAAAAACCAAACCTAGACTTTCCTAAAATAGAAACCTGTTAAAAAAGGAAAATTACTAAAAATAGAAAGTTCAGTAATGCAATTCTATCTCGGGAAACGAGGACTAAAAATAGTACTTACTAAAAATAGCAACATGCTAAAAATAGTAACTGCTAAAATAGTAAGTTTCTCAAGAATGCCTAAAAATAGTCAAATGAGTCTTAAAGATGAAAGATAGGGATAGGCATGGAAAAACCATGGCTTGATCATACCAAGTGACCAAGTCTTTTGGTGAGGCGCCATAGTGTCGAGCCAAGGAGGTCGCCAAGGATGGGGCATTGACACGAGACGCTGGATTGCCGAGATGTTGAAGTAAGCTTTAAAGCAGGTGTTGCCGGCGTCGACAAAGATGCTTCCGGCGCAGAAGGTGGTTGGACACCCATGGGGAAGGCGCTCGTAGAACCGAGGAGAGCGCCAGAGGAAGTGTGGTGGTGCTGGTGTTGGCGTCAAGCTTGACACATGAATGGACGAGACGTTGGGCGAGGCTAGAAATGAAGCGCCAACGGTGCTTAACCTCAAAATGATCTTCATGAAGAGTGGAGGCAGGTGGTGCTCGTTGAGCCGAGTCATGGCTTGGTTTCAGGCAAGGCAGGGGCGCATCAGGACCGATATAAGGCTCAATCGATAAAGCGGTCCATTTATTAGTGCAAGCAAATAGGGTATAATCACAATACAAGGCCCACGAAGATTTTCAATCAAGACCCCAAGAAGAGCTTGTCTCCTCTTCAAGAGGAGCCAAAGGGTAGAAGAGCCTGTCTGCGCTTCAGGAAGAAGCAAAGAGAAGAAGAGCTTGTCTCCGCTTCAAGAGGAGCCAAAGGGTAGAGGAGCTTGTCTCCGCTTCAAAAAGAGTCATAAGGTAGATGAGCATGTCTCTGCTTTAAGAGGAGCCAAAGGGTAGAGGATCTTGTCTCCGCTTTAAAAATAGCAAAAGGGTACAAGAGTATGTCTCCACTTCAAGAAGGGCCAAAGGGTAAAGGAGCATGTCTCCGCTTCAAGAAGAGCCAAAGGGAAGAAGAGCTTGTCTCCGCTTCAAGAGGCCAGACAAATGATAGTGGGTCCTCCTCCACTCCACAAGTCTGTCTGAACGCCAAAAGGAGCTGGGTGAACCGTACTAAAGGAATGTTCTCGGAAGCAGAGCAGATGACCCAACTAAGCAAACCTTGCTCTCCAAGGATCATTAAAAAAGGCAACTTTCAGGAAACTTATGAAGAATGGGCACCAATGCTAAGTAATTAAGATTAAGCTCCAAGTAATGAGATCACTATAAAAGGTGAGGTCTACCCCAAGGTAAGGGGCCAAACTTTAGAGGTCAGACTTTTGGAGGGGAGACTTTTGACGGGGGACTCCGGGAGAAAAAAGGGAGAACACCCTGAACATCCTTTCACCCGAAATTAAGAACACAGACTAAGCATTCAAGAAAGACAACACTAAATCAAACACAAACTGATATTAGAAAGAAATAAATTGTGATAATCTCAAAAAACTTGATTGCCCGTCTTGGACCGCTCCTCCAACACCGAGACCCCCTATGGACAAATACTGACTTTAGCGTCATAGGGGCGATCCTGAGGCCACCCTCCTGACTTGCCTTGTTTGCAGGGAACTAAGGAACCGGGATTGGGCAATCTTGACTTAGAATCACTCGGTGAAGAACTGGGGGGGAGGTCCATGAACGAGGCCGTAGAGGTTGATAATCGAGGATTAGTTTCCCCCGCCTTCAGTCG
Source organism: Oxyria digyna (assembly GCA_029168935.1). Classification (NCBI taxonomy): domain Eukaryota; kingdom Viridiplantae; phylum Streptophyta; class Magnoliopsida; order Caryophyllales; family Polygonaceae; genus Oxyria; species Oxyria digyna. The sequence continues at coordinate 4,603,669 of JAPVLV010000017.1, forward strand.
GTTGCGCGATCGATTTGAGGTCCTATCCTTCTCATGTTGAGCAGTGGAAACTTTAAGACAAAAAAAGAGGAAGAGAGAAGGTCTACGATGCAAGCCTGACAATTTATTGTTCAAAGTCCGCAAGGAAAACGAAAGACACTTATTACTGGTAAGACCACGTGTTAATTAGGGAAAATGGGGTCCTTACAAAGCCCAATCGGAAGAGATCATCTATCAGGATGAAAAAAAATAATTCCGAAATTAAATCTTAGCCAGTGCTTCCCAAATTTTGCATATGTGGCATGTCTCACAATTTCACAACCATTGAGATGAAGCAATTTTCTAGTGTGGCACAACTAACATTTATAGTTCTATGAACTTGATCAACCTTTTTGGATAGAGAAAAAAACGGGTACAAATATTCTTTATTATACAAATGTAAGACCGGTGAACATTAATTGACAAATTGAAAAACATTTAAAATTGAAGAACATTTATTTTATAAAACACTAATAAAGAGGTTGGAGAACATTCCTACATAAAATCGTGTATGTTCATCACTTTTTCAAAGGATGTGCGTTGAAAATTTAATGAAAATTTGATTAATACTTAAATATATATATTTTGATGAACATCAAACTTTCACATGTTTAATGATATTATGTAAAAAATGAAAGTTAAGGAACAATGAAGTATATGAAATAAAATTGAAGAAAAAGCCTTGTAAACTTGATTTCGGCATTTCGCTCGATTTTATTTATTAAGTGCTTGTTTGATTAGGGATTAAAATCTCATGAATTGGAAATTTGCAGGAAATGAGATGAAATCTCTGTGTTTAGTTGAAAATATTTTTTTTTTGAAATCATGGGAGTTCGATTTTCAATTCCTCGATTATGTGAGAATTCATCTTACCTAGGAGGACAACTTTCATGCTACTTTCTATCAAAAAACTGGAATGTGGTTCATGAGGAAGTGGAAAGAAGTGTGCTCCAAATCCTTGAAGGACAAGGAGTCCCTGCATCGATGAATGAAACAATGGTGGTTCTTATCCCTAAAGTCGAGAACCCCGAAACAACAAATCAATTGCGTCTGATAAGCTTGTGCAATGTGGCTTTCAAAGTTGCAACTAAAGCTTTGGTGATGAGATTCAAGCCAATTATGAGAAATATTGTTGCACCTACTGATGCGGGGATAAGCCGCTGTTGTCCGATCTAGACACCAAACCTCGAACAGAAACTCGAACAGAGAAGATAGGCGGAATTAGAATGAGATGAAAGAAGGATAAGTCGAATGATAGGCCAATTGGAACCAAATCAAACAACGATAAAACCCTTGAACTTAAGAACAAGAACCTTACCGAATGATGAAGAAACCCCAATGGATTATAACCAAACACAATGGCTATGGTAGGCCAAGGCACCTGGAGGATGCTCTATGAAGTCCCGATAGCACCAACCTTATGGAAGCGATTGACACACATAAGTACAACTAGGGCGAGTTCAACAACAATGCACACATGACACTCTGCTCACAAAAGCTCTCTTTTGGGAGGAAAAACGATAAACGTTGTATTCAATATCAAAGTCTGGGGGGGCTAAAATAATAGCTAGGGCAAACCTTATATAGAGTCAATAAGGGTGTCAAATAAAAGAAATAAAACCAATAAAAGTATTTCCTAAAAAGACTTAAGCCGAATTAAAGAAATAATCCCGCAAGAATAGAACAAAAGATCAAAACAGTGGCAGCAGGCTGGCGGCGGTCGCCGGTGGCAAGGCAGCGATCGCCGGTGACCAGGCAGCGGTCGCCGGTGGCAAAGCAGCGGTCGCCGACCATAGGCGGCGATCGCCGTTTCCGCTTCGTAGCTAAATGCCTGGATATTAATCGGCGGCGGTCGCCGCTTTGCAAACATGTCGCCGACATCTGTTTTTGAAACGGCTCGTTCTCTCTCGTCCGAGATCGGAATTGAGCGATTCCAAATCCCAGAGTTTCGTCTTGAAGTCTAGTTTATTTCATCTTCAATACTTGACTTCTCATATTGACTAGAACCGGATCTCTACGAGCTTGAATGGCTACAATACGAGCTCAGGCTACTATTAATGACTCCAATGATGGCTCATAGCGGTATTTAGCCCTTGCTCCAGTGGTTAGCACATCTCTAGATTTAGGACGAAGTGTCCTCGATGATTGCTCGGATGCTCTTGATGGTAGCTCAGATGCTCCCGCATCACCTACTCAGTCAAGCTTTGTTCCGGGCAAGCAACATTGTGATCACTCAAGAAATGATGCATTTAATGAGAGCTACTTCGGGAAAAACTATAATTTGCTCATTATAGATTTTTAACCAAACGCAACTCTCATGAAATGAATTCATGAGAATTTATAAATTTATTCTCTTTAACCAAACAAGCACTAATTTGTACTTTTTCCCGGAAAAAACTATTTTTAGAGAAGTATAGAGTAATACTTATTGATTTAATATTATATTGACTACTCTCCAAAGTATTCGTAAAGCAAGACAATTAGAAATTCAAAATTTGATTATTGAAGGAGATAATATGAGTTTAATCAATTCGGTTAAATAAATTTGATTAATCTGGACAATCATTCTTGTTATTCGTTATTTTTTCATCATTCTTGATATTCAACATTTTTAATCAATTCAAGAAAGTTAATAAAGCAACTTGTCTTCTAATTTCGAAGGACATCATTATCATTGCGCCAAATAGATATGTCGTCTTTATCCGATCTCCGTGGTAGTTTAAATTGAAAAAAGGGTTGCATGTAGACCTGTTAAACGGGTCGATCGGGTTCGGGTCTAAAACGGGTTCGGGTCCATCGGGTCACGGGTCCATCGGGTTTCATTTTTCGGGTTTCGCTCGGGTTTGAGCCGGGTTCGAGTTGACCCAACGGGTCGAACGATTTTATATTTCATCCTTTTATTAATAAAATAATGAAAATTCTAGCATAACTTTTTTTTTTAAATCCCAAAATTATATATGAATCTTAAAGAGAGTATAATCATGACATACAATTCATGTATTATAATCCAAAGAGAACACATACCTTAAATAGTTAAATTGTATAACATTACAAAAGAGCAAAATGTTTCAATCATAACGAATTTACCGATGATAATCCCATAACATAATTAAATTTTTTTTACCATAAACCATTAAACAGTATTTTGCATAATTTAATTGTCTTGTCTTGTGGTTTCAGATTCTGGTCCTTGATGTTCTTGATCTTCTGCAATACAGAAATTTGTATAAAAACATTAGCAAAGTAGTTATAAGATATGATCTTTGTTATATGAACAAATTATGCTATATATAATTTGACTTTACCGTCATCTACATCAAAACCATATAACCAAGAGCGAGTAGTCATAAGAGCATCAGTTGTGTCGGTATCAAGGGAAGATCTCCACCTCGTAATAATTCTGCTCCCCATACTAAAAGCAGATTCAGATGCTACAGTGGTAATGGGAGTGGCTAAGAGATCTCTTGCCATTTGAGCGACCAAGGGATATCTTCTCGCATTTTCCTTCCACCATACAAGCAGATTCAGATGCCCGAAAAATTTGCTGACCCAACGGGTTGCTTCGACCCGGCCGGGTTCGACCCGAATTTTTTCGGGTTGATCGGGTTCGGGTTGAGATCGGGTTCGGGTTGAAATTCTTCGGGTTTCAACCCAATATTTTTCGGGCGGGTCGGGTCGGGTCATCGGGTTACGTTGGGTCGATTTTTGACAGGTCTAGTTGCATGTAACTTATGAACCACCGTCTTCATTCCCTCCTTTGTTGAATTTCTCTTTATCTTCCATTATCTTAGGTGTTTTTAGAGTGTTTTGAAGTTTGAAGGTTTTGAAAATGGGTTTTAATGGAGGGTGAAAGAGATGAAAGATGATAAAAAAATGTGTTAGGGTAGGGTTAATAGGTGTTACGGATTACTTAAAATAAGGGGGTAGTTATTATAGTTAGGTGGGGACAAGACATGTATTAATGGTGCACAACAACGTCTATCTGATATGTAATTCTCGCGTTCTGCGAGGTGACGTGCACTCGCGTTCTGCGAGGTACGTGACACTCGCGTTACTCGAGATTAGCATTTTAAAAATTAACCTAATTTTTTGCTAATCTCGCGTTACGCGAGTGTCACGTACCTCGCAGAACGCGAGTGGCCAAGCGGTGCTTGGTAAAGGCACCGGGCTGTATATAGCATCCGTGAATAGATACGCCGTCTTTACCCAATCTCCGTATTAGGATGTGTTTGCTAAACTAGTTACGAAACTAGTTTAAGTTACTGAACTAGTTTAAGTTAGATAACTAGTTTCTAAACTAGTTTAAGTTGTTAAAAAATGATAAACTGCGTTTGGAAGCTTTTAACTAGTTACAAGTTACTTGGATTAAAATTTTAGTCCATTTTCATTTGTTATTCTAGGCCCTTTTCGAATGGCCCATTTCCCAGGCTTTGCTTGTGGTGAAATCGCGTTGAACACCAACGTAAACCCTATTAATTTGAATGAATTATTATACCAACGTTTCTTTATGTATAAGTGCGTTAAACCTATTCGTTTTATTAGCTTACAAAATTGTGAGGCATCGTATACACCAACTTGGTTCTTTAGTGTATTTCGTTTCAGACTCTTTCGTAAAATCAGTAACAACGTGGTTCCAATTGAAGTGTGAATCCTTCGTTAAGTTTTGCGAACTTTGTGGATCCATTTCGTATTGATAAACTTCTCTTCAATTAAAATAGTACTGTATAAATAACTCTCTAACTTCTATTTTTTTGGGTTCAATTACGAACGAAATGGACATTAAATTCACATTCTAATTTTAATCATGTTCCTAATTCCAAATCTAATTTTTTATACTATGTCATTTGTAAAATGTTAAAGAAAGTAGGGTTATTTTTGTTAATAAAAAGTGAGTAACTAGGAGAAACTAGTTTGACCCTTGTTTTTTCTAGTTTAGTTTAGTAACTGATAACTAGTTAAAATTGACTCACCAAACAATGTTTAATTCAACAAAGTAACTAGTTTACGTGGCTTTGTAAACACACCCTTAGTCTAAATTTTCATTTGTACCATTTTTAAATTTTCATTTGTACCATATTTTTCCATGGTTCTTTCACTATAATCGTATAATACCATTAATTGCGATTGGATAGGTCAGCCGGACGTCAAACAACATTTGAATAGAGTTGATAATTTCTCTTCGCATCAATCATTCTCTACTCCTTTTCCTTGGAATAACTCCTCCATTTCTCTCTCCAATTGTATCAATCAATTATCAGATATCAATCTTTAATCTCCTCCCATCCTACTCAAGATTCTTATAAATTCGGGTCGCAGAGAGAGCAAAACCTCTACCAAATTCAATCAATTGCTGCGATAGTGGAAGATAATACAAACGATTTTTGTCCTAGACTGATTCGGTGTGGTTGAATCGTTTCCGCGGTTGCTTGTGTTGTCTCCACAGAAGGCGGAATCGATCTTCTGCTGCATCGTTGACTCTCTTTAGGGTTTGCAATCTCTCTATATGACACTTCTGCTCTCGATTTTATTGCATCAACTTGAGGATTTGATTTTCTATTTCAACTATCGCCAATAGTGCAGTGTGATCTGAAGCACGTGCCAACCGACAAAATTGGGATTTGTTTTGCGTCTAATTTCGCTAAGTTTGGTTTGAAGTTTTTCAGAATTGTTGGGGTTTTCGATGATGTCTGTTCTTGGTTAACATTGGTTTGTGTGAACTTGTTGCTGCTGGATCGTCTCATCGAGGCAAATTGAATTGTTTTATTTCTGCTAGTGAGAATTTATACTCCGACAGTACCATTTGTAGTAGTGTCTTCTTTGATACGGAGTACTATTTTCGATAGATGTGATAGTTTGGGCTTGAATTGCCATTTCCAATGGAGGTTGACTTGTTCAATTGTAGAGAAAAAGTTATGGATGAAATATCTAGGCTGTCATTCTCCTGTAGATTTCTTTGACCTGCTAAACTTACATCATGCTGTCTAATATTGATGAAGATTTTGTTCTGCGTTGAACAGGAAATGCATCCAATTGACAACTATGTCTTTTGACCAAAAACGCCAATATAACTCCCTCAGGGCTCATTTCATTTTAAAATTCTAAGGATTCTCCCTCTTCATGCTACTTTTAGTTGGCTAATCCTGTCTCCCTTTGATTTTAATTTAGATCTTCAAATGAGTGAGTTGTCTTATGACATTGTTTTGTCTATATTTTGTGGCATCCTTGCGTAAAATTAGATTGGTTCTATGATTCAGAAGTGCTCAGGATTGCTACAGAATCTGTTAAGTGGGTGCTATGATGTCATATTGTCAATGTGTTTTTTGTATATTATTTGAGTAGTGTTTCTTAGAATCAGAATGCGGTGATAATGATATATGGCTACTGTAATTCTGCCAGAGTGGGTTTATTGTGGTTAAAAATGTCTGTTTCCAACCCCTTGCTTCTCAACCTCTTCTGCTGTTGGTTTAAATTATTGTTGTCATCAAGCTCTACTATATTCTATTTAATCTGATAGGCTCTCCCTATTCGCTTAAATTATTGGGCAGTGTGTGATGTCATGGAACAGCCTCCTGGAAAACCTGTTTCACGTGAGTTCCGTTAACCTATTGTGTTCTTAAATAACAAAAATGACGAATGTTTTATGTGATAATATTTTATTTTGGCTCAGGTCCTTCAGTGATTCCCACAATAAATACATCCAGCAGAGTTGGAACTGGTGCATGGGATTTCCGGCCAAACTCCAATGTTTATCACGTGCCGAGCGATGTTACCCTATTTTCAAGCTCGTTGCCTGTTCTTCCTCATGAGAAACGTATGCATCCACTAATAAAGAAGCTTACAATGCTTCGCGTAAGGAGTCTTACCTTTTTAATTGTTTACTGCAGTGACAGGAAATGGTCATGAGCGAGATCGTGAATCCGTTGACGATGCTGCTCCCATCTTAAGTAAACTCCACCAAGATGTAGAAGATTCCCTTGAAGATATTGCTAATCAGACAATAGGCTATGTTCTTCCTGACAATGAGGACGAGCTCTTAGCTGGTATTATTGATTTTGACATCAATGCCTTGCCCAGCCAGCTGGAAGAATCAGAAGAGACTGATCTGTTTGATAGTTTGGGAGGTATGGAGTTGGATGCTGATGCTAACGAAAGTCTAAGCACGGCCTTGGCAAAGATGAACTTGTCAGATGTTGTTATTGGGAATGGGATGATATCCTATGGCCTCCCTAATGGGGCTGGAGCTGTTGCCGGAGAACATCCATATGGGGAGCATCCTTCCCGAACTTTATTTGTTCGTAACATCAATAGCAATGTAGAGGATTCAGAACTAAAAATTCTATTTGAGGTAATAATGATAGGTGTAGCTCCAACAGTATTACCTTTTTGAAACAGAGTCATGGGCATATAACCTCTCATTTCCTTTAATTTATTGATTGATGATCTGGAAATTTCCATAATTTCTCCAGACATTTTTTTTTTGGAATAACATCTGATGACTGTTACTTATGTTTCACTTTGCTGTGTTTTTTTTTATGGTATCATGTGGTTTGCCTTCCCTCTTTTTGTACTAGAACATCTAATAATTCAAGCACGATAGGAGGATGCAGTAGTAGAAAGTTGTATGAAAGGTAAAAGATTCTAGCAAAAATTTCATTAGGCCTCTGTGCAAATTGTAATTGAAGGTTGTGAATGGCTGGTTGCCAGTTTTAGTATATTGTCAATCAAAGGAAATAGTATGAATGAAAGGAGAAGGAAAGTGCTGGAACATTGCATGCTGAGTACATTATGAAATCACCTCCGTATTTGATGCTAAATACATTACAAACTGATAAAATATTTGAAAGTTGACGTATTTCAGTTAATTTTTGGTCACTGAAGTGATGCATTCTGTCTCCAGCAATTTGGCGATATTCGAGCATTATATACTGCATGCAAGCACAGGGGTTTTGTGATGATATCTTATTATGATATTCGTGATGCACGATCTGCTATGAGGGCACTGCAGAACAAGCCACTGCGACGGAGAAAACTTGACATCCATTTCTCGATTCCTAAGGTTTGAGAAATGCTTTATACACCTAGTTTAACTTTTATAGATCACTCTCCTGGTTTCAGTAAGCTTTACTCTCCTACATGTCAACAGGACAATCCGTCTGAGAAGGATGTAAATCAAGGAACTCTGGTTATCTTCAATTTGGATCCATCAGTTTCAAATGAGGATCTTCTGAAAATATTTGGAACCTATGGAGAGGTGAAAGAGGTAATACTGCATCTCCTACAATGAACATTTGAGTTCTTTATCTTGAACGCTAACTTCGTTTCTTTTGTTGGCGAATGAAGATACGGGAAACACCACACAAGAGACATCATAAGTTCATTGAATTTTATGATGTCAGAGCAGCAGATGCAGCCCTTAGAGCACTAAACAGAAGTGACATAGCTGGTAAACGCATAAAGCTTGAACCAAGTCGTCCTGGTGGTACTCGGAGAAGGTATGTATTTTGCAATGCCTGGTGTATACATTATACTTCGCACTTTTCTGAACTAATTCGAGTGCCACACCACAAATATAATAAATGCTGATCTTACAAATGTAATGATTTGAATAAATTTTATGCACTTATGTGGATATAAACCTACATTTAAGCAAATATGCTGATCTTTGTCTGATGTTGCTTTGTTGTCCCAACCCTGTAATCTCAGCTTGTTGCAACAATTAAATCAAGAGCCCGAGCTGGATGATTCCCGGGTTTTCCGCCATCATGTTGGTTCTCCAATTGCTAACTCTCCTCCAGGTTGTAGCTCATGTCTTGATCACCTTTTGTAATGGTTTTATGTCTTTAACCTTGGTTATTTTGATTTTCTCACAGGTAACTGGGTACAGCAGTTCAGCAGCCCAATTGAGCACAGTCCCATTCATGGTTTCAGTCAATCCCCTGGATATAGCTCACTAAGCCCTACAACCAGCAGCTTACCGGGATTAGCATCACTGTTGCAAATGCAAGCCCAAGCATCTGGCTCAGGGAAAGTTGCTCCAAATCCAATTGGCAAGGACCCTATGAGGGGTATGTTTGGCAATCCAAATTCAGAACAGCGAACTAGCATCCAGCAGCCTCATTCATTTCCCGAGCTTAAGCTGGACCAGTACTCTAGCAATACGTCTTTTGGTGCACCAAACTCTAATGGATCTGGTATTGAGACATTGTCTGGACCACAGTTTCTATGGGGAAGCCCAAGTACATACGCTGATAAGCCCAAAGCATCTCCCTGGACTAACTCCCCTAGTGGACACTCACTGAGCTCCAATGGACATGGACACGGTTTTGCATTCACAAACAAGCATCATAGCTCTCTTTTTGGTTCTACCCAGCATCATCATCATCACCAGGTTGGATCTGCTCCTACTGGTATTCTTCCAGAGAGGCACTTTGGCTTCTTCCCCGAGTCCCCAGATACATCACTTTTGAAACCCAAAGCATTCACAGGGGGGATGAACTTAGGTCCAAGCAACGGCAGCTATATGAATATGATTAATGTTGGTCCCCGATCTGCAATTCATCCTGGCATTGCAGGAAATATATCTGAAAATGGTTCTCCAAATTTTAGAATGATGTCTTCTCCGAGGCTTAGTCCAGTTTTCCTCAGTCATGGTCCTTATCCAAGCTTAAATCTCAATAGTGGAGAGACTGAACGCATGAGAAGCCGACGGGTTGAAAATACAACAAATCAGGCGGACAGCAAAAAGCAGTTTCAGCTTGACTTGGAGAAGATTGCCCATGGTGGAGATTCCAGGACAACATTGATGATTAAGAATATTCCAAACAAGTGATATATCTTACCATCTTGTTGAGCTTTCTAATTTATGATTATAGACACCACAATCTTGTTGCTGTAATACTAATCCATAAATTTTTACATTTTCTGCTTATATTTAAAAATTTCAGGTACACCTCCAAGATGCTGCTGGCTGCTATTGATGAATTCCACAAAGGCACTTACGACTTCCTTTATTTGCCAATAGATTTTAAGGTAAATTTAATTGGGAAGTGAATATTAGTTTCTAGGTTTCTCCTGGATTGACTATGATGAGTGTTGTAATTTTATTTTCTTGGTGCAGAATAAATGCAATGTAGGCTATGCATTTATCAACATGCTATCCCCTTCACATATTATCCCATTTTACGAGGTTTGACGTCTGCTCTCCTATACCGTTCATATTTACTTGGGGATATACTTTTTCAGTTTTTCTCTTCTAGCTTGTTCTTATTTTCTGTTTTTTGAAATTTATCCAGGCATTTAATGGAAAGAAATGGGAAAAGTTTAACAGCGAGAAGGTTGCTTCGTTAGCGTACGCACGTATTCAGGGGAGAGTGGCCCTTGTTGCCCATTTTCAGAATTCGAGCTTGATGAACGAGGACAAGCGTTGTAGGCCAATCTTATTTCATTCCGAGAGCACTGTAGCTGGCGAGCAGGTGATGTGATTTATGTGATACATCTGCGTAAATTAATAATCAGATATAGGACTTGTACTTTACCAAAAAAAATTATGAGATATAGACCTTGTTTGAATCCAGATATAATGCATTAAATGTGAGTTAATGAATTAAAATGCATGAAATGTGGAGATCCAAACAGACACTTGTAGGAGATGAAGCTGAAAACTGATCTAACTCCATTTTATTGTCCCGAGAACAGATAATCCAAGAGCATCTTCCATCTAGCAGCCCGAACATCCAGCTACACTCCCAAAATGGGTCAGAAGCTGGGGATTCTTATTACCATACTGCAAAGGGCGGTTTTGAAGAGTTGCCTGACAACATATAGCATAAAGATGAGCTATCGGACGCCATTTCTTGTCATGGTCGTCATGTGAGTTTCTGACTTTTGCGTATATAACTTCATTCAAGTGTACAAAGGATTTAGGCAGAAGGCAGCAAGCAAAGATGTGGAGAGAAGAAGGTGAGTTTTGCTTGGGAGCTTCGCGATTCAGAAGCCCGAGCTTTTTGCTTCGCTGTGTGCTTAATTAATCTATACTCTTATGAAAGAATTTTCCCTTGTTATGTTTATTTTCGCCTAATCAGAACCTGCAAATTTGGATCTGATCCTCTCAAATATGGAGTCTGATCCTTGGGGGCTTGCAAATGTACAGTGATAAACCTATATTGACATGGAAATGGAACCATGCCTTTCTGTTTAAACACAGCTCAAATTTTTAAACTTTGGTTGAATTATGAAGGTTTCCGACTATCTCGCAATATGACAGGAATAGGATTTGAAGGTTATAAACGTCTTTGTACGCACTCTCATTGATCACATCTCATTTCTACACGTATGTCGATTTGCGTTTTGTTTCGCTAATGTCTCTATGCGTTTTGTTTTGTTAATACCTCTCATTATACGTTAATAAACCATATAAGATCTTGATATTATTAAAGTACTCATTGATATGAATCAAATAAGATCTCGCATGACTATATTTTTTCTTATATATTTTAAAAATTCTACAAAATTTTCTCAAATTATAAATATTATAATTAAAAGCAATGGAAACTATATACTCCCTCCGTCTCATAATGTTTGTCCTGTTTGACTTCGGCACACTTGTCGATGCACGATTTGTATCGTCAATATATCAAATTACATGTTATTAAAAATTATAATTTTTTAATATTTTTAAAGAATTAATCGAAACGAATCAAACAAGACCAACTATGTTTTATCTTATATATTGAAAAATATTTAGAAGATTCTCTCGATTTGTGAATAGTGTCAAAATTTAAAACAAGACAAACATTATGGGACACATGGAGTATTGGGATGGAGGGTATATTTGAAAATCAATTGCCGACAACTATTATTAAGAAATCAGGTGGAAACAAACAATCTGTCTCAAGTTTCAACGGTTCATGTATTCGCTCTCATCTCTTTCATTATCATTATATGTTATTTCAACTTTTCTAATACAGGCTATAGAATCTTCCAAATGACTGTTTGCATATGATCCATAATTCCATATCATTCTTTCACGCTATAAATTTTTGTAGATTTCTTCCAATATATAAGGAAAAAATATAGTTATGCAAAATGTTTTTTTATTCATTCGTGTTGATTAACACTTTAATAATATCACAATTTTTTACTAACGTGTAAATAGAGATATTGACAAAACAAAACGCACACCGACATTCGTGTAAGGAAGAGATAAGATATATATTTTGGGACAAAGGGATTACATAATAACTATTTTCCCGGGCTTCTAATTTTAGAAATTTTTATTTAAGTGTTAATTTATGTTATATTTTAAGGGCATACATTAGGAAGATAAGATTCCGAAAAATCAATATGCGTACTAAATATATATTTATACTAAATTCGTTATATTAAATTTCTAAAGTTAAATCCTCACAACAATAATTATACCTCGAAAATAAATAATATAGCAAATGTTTCTAATATTCTTACAGTTTTTGGTCTTCTCACACCTAAATTCTACAAGTTTAGTGGATTCATTTACAAACATTAATAATCATTGATTTTACTAATTAGTATTGTACCCCGGAGTACTATTTATAGAAAGTGAATTTGAAAGTTCTTTTAAACTATTTTCTGAATTAGAATTAGTAAACCCATACAAAAAAAATAAACTATTAATCAGAAACTCGATAATTATTAGTGCCACTAGAAAAACCGAAACTTCTATAGCATTTTTATTTAAGCTTCAAATCAGTTAGGGCATCTCCAATAGAGAGCTAAACATGACATGCCATATAGGATTATAGAAAGTTGAAATTGTATTTTTTAGAAAATGTTATTTTTACCAATGAAGATAGCCTCAACAACAAATGCTAAAATTTTCTATTTCTTATCCTAATTCTTATACTTGTCATTCTATATAAATTTTATTTGTTAAATAACTCAATATTATTTTGACACATCACCAAGAATGTTATATGAGTTGTTATATTTAGCTTTTGATTAGGAAAAATAGAAAATCTCTAAAAAAATATTATTCATTTTTTTATCTTTAGCTTGTCATTGAGATGTAATTTTGCTAAATATTTATTACAGTAATTTTTAGGATACTGGATGCCCTTTGTAATAATGTTTTCCTTGACAAGAAGGAAATAATACCAGAAAAAAGCTGCGAGTCTCGTGGTAAGCTGTTGGTGTTCTCATCACAGGTTAAAAAAACAATTGGCAAACAATTAGCATCCGCATTCCTCTCTCCTTCTCTATTTCTATTTGTAGGAAACAATTTCTCTTATTTATACATTCCATTCTCTACTCACTCCACACCCCATCCTTCACTCTCCCTTAATCTTCTGCACACTGCACCATTCTTCAATTCTCTCAAGAAAAAAAATGCAGTCCTTGTGCTTGACAACTGCAAGATTCGGCTCTAAGTCTCCTCTTTCTCCAATCGCGGCCCCGCTCAGCTGCAATCGGAGGTTTATTGATCATCGCCATGCCTCCGATCTCACCTCCATTGCTGCTGCTTCCATCGACTCCGCTTCGCTTTTCAATCCTCTCAGGTTTCCGCTTCTCTTTCCAGTTTCTCTCTGCTTGCGCTTTCTGATTGTGTTTCGCTGATTTTTTGTTTGCTTTGGGATAGGATTTCATCGCAGCCGAGCCAGGGATTGGTGATGGACAAGAAGAAGAAGCGCGGTTCTAGAGGTGTTTGTCGCGCTTCCCTTAGCTTTGACCCTCGCACTATCCACTGGATCTCCGCGGTTTCTACCGCGTAAGCTTTTTGTCACTACCTCTCTCATTTTTGCTGCTCAATTTGATATGTGATTCTGAAATTTTGAATTTGGTTCGTGATGTTGATGGTATGATTAGAAGAAGATTCCAGATATAACGTTCTCTCAGTATGACTAGTCTTCTCAATTATCATCATGCATGCTGAATATTAAATTTTATGTAGTTTGACTCGGATCAGATAATAGGTTTTGATTATCATCACTTGTTTGTTTTAGACTTGGAAACTTGTTTTGATTGGTGTATTTATTGTAAGGCTATACTCTAATTGGAATTGGAACTAGAATTTGATTCAGTCAACGTTCAGAAACCAAATTATGTCAACTGAATTTGAACTTACCATCGTTCTAAGTCAATAAAAAAAGTTGTCAAATTATGTTTGTATAGGTGTAGTCATTATGCTTGAGTAGGCAACAAGGTATGTACTTGTTACTTGAATTGACATGGAATTTGGAGTATACACCATACTTCGACAGCCTTGATGCTTTATCTAAATGGTAATTCCATCTTTAGTGCTTTGCCCCCATGTTTACTACCATGTCCAATCCTAGTTCTTCTCCCAGATGATTTAGAAAAATTGGATCAGGATAAATATGAAAATTTGCGGCCTGCTGTCAAGTGTCAATTCTCATTGTTTTAGAATTCTGTATAAGGCACTTGAAAATTACAACTGCCATGAAACAGTCTTGGACTAGTTTCATAATTACACATGATTTTTAACAAGGAGATATTTACCACAACAATCCTTTTCACAGTTATTTATTTCTAGGACCACATAGTCGCTGTTGTATGTTTTTATATCGGCTATATTGTCACAAGATTCTTTTTTACTGTATTGTGCATTCTGGTATCACTATTAAAGGAATCCCTCATGGTTTATTGTTTGATTCCAGTGTCCTGATGCTTACAAAAGGCACTGCCATCAACAAGTCTTATCTCGTACCTTTGTTTGCCTTGCAAGCACCAACAAGTGTCATTAGCTGGATTCGGTATGCTCTGAACCTGTCTCACTATTACCAATTATAATATTCCTGATGACACTGCTGTTTATATTTTAAGTATCTCTTATTATGATTTATGACTTCTCTGAATGTCGGAATTTCATTCTCAGAGGAGAATATGGAATCTGGACTGCTTTTCTTGCCCTTCTTGTCCGTCTTTTCTTCTTCATACCTGGTAAGTACTAATAGAAATGAGGCAAGAAATAGTCTAGTCTGCCTACTGAATCTTTGTATTTATCCTCTCCCCAACCACAGACCAGATCACTCAATTCTATTGTAATCGTTCAAGTTCAGTTCCAATCACTACGAAAACCTTATGTAGATTGAATTAGATGCACAAATGTATTCAATGATCTGATGCACTATTCTTATCTTCAGGTGAGCTAGAGTTGCCTTTCGTGACGTTGCTGTTGGTGATTGTGGCTCCTTATCAAGCAATTAACTTTAGGTAAGTAGGTGTTATATTTTTTATATAAGAAGAGGGTCATTTGTAACCTGGTTGGATTGTCACCTAACATTCAAATTCTTGGTTATAGGGGTTCACAACCAGGTAACATCATAAGTTTGGCACTAGCTGCATATTTGGCCTTCCAGCACTTCTCACGAGAAGGGAGTTTGAAGAAAGCATTCAGCCAAGGTGGTCTAGTTGCAAGTACATCCATTATACTCGTCACCGTCATGGTCTCCCTCTTGCTTTTCATGTGATTCTAGCTTAGGAAACTAATACCGGCATCTATATTTGTAAACAAAGTGTGGGGCAATAATTCAGGTGTTTCTGTGGTTCCTATGTTCTTGAACCTTATCTAAGAATAAAACACTGCTACTACTATTACTAGTACTACTACCATGTAACTAGTTGCATGTTCTTCCCTTGGTTCAGCATTTGATTAAAGATGAAGAAATGGAACGAATGCATATTGGCAAACATGCTGGTCTATGGCAACATAGAAATGTAAAAAAATACTTTTATTATCTTGATTCTGAATCATAAGCTACTTCCTACGTATACAGGGCATCTTTGATCCAATACTACCTTACTATAATTGTCCCATAATGTAGCCTACTAGTAGGAATAGAAAGATAACCGTATGATTCTTATAGTTACAACAATGAGGCGTCAGAGTGAGTGACGCAAGAAGCTCACAGTAAAGACAAGAGAGCCTCTTCAGAGCTTCATTGGAGCATGCAGAACTGCAGGTATGTGTTGAATATCTCCTGGAAATAACAGTTATAGCCTATGGATGAATCCCCAGCAGAGACATCAACAAGATGGTTGTACCGAGGAGCATTAGTGAGTTTTGATTCACTGATGCTCCCATGTTAGGGCTTGCTGTTGGTCCTTCTCCAAAAACACCAGATCCTCCAATGGGGGTCGTCATTATGGTTGGACTAGGGGGACTAGGTGGAGACTGCATAAATGGTGTTGGTGGAGATATAGTAGTAGTAGTTGGACTCGGCGGCGTAGTTGTGCTGCCAATACAAGAAATGAGTTATTCAGCTTCATATTCAGGTAACTAAAGAACATTTCACTTCAGCTATGAAATCTTTACCTTGTGGTTGATGCTGATGATGGAAAATGACAATTTCCAGAGCCTGCATAAGGATTGATGGATGTGAAGAATCATGTCATAGTGCAATAATATCAAGCAAGTCAACTATTTCAGCATGAATATTGTTATCTTTTTTATTTTAAATAAGTAGATAGATACTACTATTGTTTTATTCTCTTTTACCTATTTCATCTCTTGCTTTTTGCTTTAGAGTAGGAGCCTTTGATTTGCTCTAAATCAAAGAGAGGTGATTTTTTTTTTACCTTTTAGTAAATAATTCAGCAAAACTTTTGTTATAAAAAATGGGTATTATCCTAAATGAAGATTTCAGGCACAACATATAGAAACTTACTTGGATCAGTGTTGGTAATCTGAGCAGCTCCACCGAAAGAACAACTAGTAGGGGCGGGATTCTTCTGATAATAGCTATTGAAAGCAAAAGAGGCATGATCTTTAAGAGTGTCAGGATTATAGCAGCTAGAACCCGGCTGAATTGCCGAGCAATCAGCTCCTCCATAACCACAGGCATAATCCAGAGCAACTTGCAATGCAGTTGGAGAAGCACTTGAACTTGCAACACACCAAGACCCACCACCAGATGACGTTGGAGTTGTTGGCATTGGCGTTGTAGGCGTTATTGCTGGCGTTGTAGGCGTTATTGTTGGCGTTGTAGGCGTTATTGTTGGCGTTGTAGGCGTTATTGTTGGTGTTGTGGGAGTTATTGTTGGAATTGTTGTTGTAGGGGCGGTTGGTGTCAAAGTTGGAGTTGTTATTATTGGTGTTGTGGGCGTAAATGTCGGTGTTGGAGAAGTGGTGGTTGGAGGTGATGGGTTAAATACAGGAGTGGTATCAGTTGGGTTCATGGTTGGAAAAGTATTGTCATCCCTTATTGTCGTTGCATCTGGAAAATACAAGAACGGTCTCTCGCTTTCTTGAATGTCGAATTTCCTGCTTTGCTTCATGATTGGTTTTGAAGGTATCCCCATCTTGTCTATTCTTGAGCCTGAGGTATAAAATAAAGACTTCGAAAATTCCATAATAGCTCAAAACTGAAATAGAGTCATAACTCATAAGATGATGCTGATCTACTGACTGTTTTCCTTGATTATTATTTTCCTCTTTTTTGCAGAGAGAATATTTTGAACCAGATGGGCAGGATTAAATTTGAGCCTACAAGCTGAGGTACCATATTTAATATTTATGCACTCGGATCATTGGCTATATGCAAGCAAAGGTATACTAAAACATTTATTGAGCCTGTGGATAAACGCTTAAGGGAACCTAGTGTCTCGTCCCACTAGATGATTGGTAGGGAAGGTGTAGAAAAAAACGACGCAAAAACAATTGAATAAGACGGTCATGATGAATAATCACCTGAAGCGAGGTGGAGGAAGACGAGGAAGAAGGAGAAGCAATGAAGAAGAGGTGATGAAAAACCCATCTTCTCCACCTCAAAAACCTCAAGTTTTGGTGAGTTTTTTGTTTATGTGTGTTATGTGTGTGTGTGTGTGTGCAAAGGAGAGATTGGCATTCTCCCACATGATTTAATAAACCAAGAGAGGAATCTATGCTTTCCTGGCTTGCAAGAGAGGCAGAAAGGAAGGAGGGAGCAGAATAAAAGAAAACTTGGAATAAGAGTTATTGGGTTAGCTCAAAATGGCAAGCAAGAGAAGGTGCTAATAACAGGGAAAAAAATATGAGTAAAGAGATGATAGGAATCCAAATCGCACCCATGAATCGAATGCCAAAAAGGTTTTGTGTCGTCGTTGGTTTTTCTCAAGTTTTTCATTCAAGTTATTCTTCATTTCAAGCTCAAGATTTGGTTTTGTTTTGTTTTTTTTTCATAATAAGGTACTAATGATAAACCATTAGACTATTCTATTTCTAGCAAGATTGGGCAACATTACGAGAGTTCATTACATTTAGATTTAGCAAGATCACTAGATTTATTCTCGCGCCATACGCGGAATTTCCACACCGATTTTTATAACTATATACTCCCTATGTCCCATAATATAGTTTTTTTTTTCAAATTTGTCGAGACACGTTTTGTATCGTCAATATCTCTAACTATATGTTAATAAAAAATTATAAAATTTTGATATATTAAAGTACTCATCGAGACGAATCAAACAAAACTCCACATTACTATGTTTGGTCTTATATCTTAGAGGTTACGCCACAAAATGTGTTGATGTGTGAATAGTGCAAAAAAATGAAACAAGAACTATATAAGGGGACAGAGGGAGTATATAATTTATAAACACGAAAAAATAACATTAATATAAATAAAAGTATATATTGTATAATTATATTTATTTTAATTGATTTTTAAATCAATACTATATAAATAAATAAAAAATTCAATTGATTTTTAATCATTTATATTGATATGCATTTAAATAAGAAAATGATATCAATAGATTTAGAATAATGATCTTTGTATATATATATATATATTAATTGATTTGTGTTCAAGTAAGAAAATGATATATTAGAATTAGGTTAATTATTTTTAATTTTTTTAAACATATATATTTAATTTTTATTTTTGAAAAAAATTACATGTATCAAATGATGATGGGGCATACCTTATTGATGATATTCTATACCTATGTAATTCATGTGTTGTTTCAACTTTTTCTTCTGTGCGTCAGTGTAATACGGCCGCGCACTTAACTTCTAGGCTTGTTTCTGATTTGGATAGCTAAATTGTGTACTTAACTTTTCTCAAGACATTATAGACCTTGCAGCGATCGATCGATATGATATAATTAAATACATGATTTTTCTTTTAAAAAAAGATATGGGGTGTTTTGTGGAAATTTACTGGTAGTAAGGTCTAAGAAGAAAATAGTAACGAATGACAAAAGTGCCTTTACGCGTGTTTAAACTTGGTGCATTGCCAAAAAGAAAATCAGTGCATTTTCATTATTGTTATTTTGTACAGTAAGATAGAGTATAGGAAAAGAACGTCCCCATATCTACCGAGTCTTTTTCTCCCACAAAGAAATGGAAATGTGATAAAGCAAAATTCCATTTCAACTTTGAGAGAGGCATCTGATTCTAAAGCTAACCATCTCATGTTATCAACTATCGTCGTTACAAACTTTATATGAAGTAAGAACACATCCTATTTTTGGAATAGTAGATTCAGTACATACAAAAGTGTGTGCGACTTGAACTTGACCATAAATCCATAATGAATTCGAACTCTAACATGTGTAAACCCAAATTATCCGAGTAAAGACTTTAAATTCAATCAAAAGACCGTTCACAATTCATAGGATTATGTATGTATTTTTAAAATATCAACTCTCAACCCCTAAAATTATTGGATTTGTATATTGTAGCATACTCATGCTTGTATGATTCCCAAAAAAGATAAGTTGATTGTAAAAAAATGTGTTAAACAAGACTGTCAACTCTTTTTGAAGCATCATAATCCAGACCAAGAACTTCTAGATCTTAAACCCATTATTTTACACAAAATTATGTAACCACTAAATAGTAAATACTTGGTTATACCACCAATTTTATTTATTTTTTCAGTCTCTTAATTGTGTTTTCTTCTGCATCTTACTAAAACGCTGGAGTAATCCTATTAGTTAACATGTACATTTTTTTACTGAACAAACTAACCTTTTTCATGAAGGTTGTATATCACCTGAAAGTGAGCTATTGGACCACTTCTTGTTCTCGGTCGGCCGAGGAGCCATTTTTAACCTGCTCAGGTGGTTTTACATGCATATAATGTGTACAAAGTCTTACGTCTTACATATTACATATACATTTCATTCTTTCTTGGCTCCAGAGGGAATTTGGGAGATTATCATTTTCATATCTGTAAAACAGAATCAGAGGTTAGATGAAGCCTGAAGGTTAAGGGTCCATTGGATTCCAATTAGAAAGCGTTATTTGAGGGAATCCCAACGAACCCTAAGTGATGGATAAAGATTAAGAGAGAAAAGTTGAGTGAATGGAGAAGATTGAACAACCTAAACAAGCTAGATTCATCCATGCATCGGCCTATTGCACTTTGAAAGGCGCTTTGTTACCTCATCCCAATCTGCGTTGTATAATTTCTCGTGCAGTTAAAAACATGGATAAGATGGAATTTATAACAAGGAAGTGATTCGGGAGGTTTATTTACTTGGGATGTTACGAAAATCAGGCTCCAATCCATTGCCATTGATGTCCAAATGGGAAGGTGTAGCGTACTTTCCAATCGTGACAACAACGCCCGATCCATCATGGAGTTCAAACACTGACTGAATCAGACCCTATTGCGATATTTTAAACAGAAGTTAGTGACATTGCGGGGGGAAATTGACAATTAAGCTAGAGCTCGAACACAAACCTTTCCATAAGTTTTCTCTCCAACAAGGACTGCTCTGCAATTATCATGAAGTGCAGATGCGACCTGTGATAGAATATAGTTGTTATGCACTTAACTTCAGTATAGGGAAATAAGTAGTTTTTTTATTAAAATAACTGCCACTCACAATCTCACTAGCACTAGCAGTATTGTGATTAACCAATACCTACATTGACAAAATTAATAAGAGAATTAGCAAGACAGCAAACATGATAGAAGTGGAAGTCATGTTAGAACTTAAAGGAAATTCTTAAGTTGTTAAAGAAACTCAAATAAGAGACATATGAAAGGGATATATTATTAAAACAATACTCATGCTTTGCCTGAGCAATTTTAAGTGAAGAAAAGCCACTAAGAATGCAATTTTAACAACCTTATCATTGATTTCCTATAAAGTTAGTATGCAATGTCAAGAACATCTTGGTTAAAAGTGCGTATACAAGTGTGGGACTAGGTAGTGAGTAATATATCAAATCACATTGTGAGAATGTAATTTCGTTTCTCCTCAACAGTAAAATTCATTCAACACCAAGGCAATATATCAAATCATAATATCAAAGCAAATATCCTTCAATTAGTTTCTCATTTACCAAGAGAGGAGCTGTAACAAGAGGTGATGCTTCTGATGTGATAGCTTTGAGGGAGTCGGATTCCCTTCCGACTGTGTAAGTTATCTGCATTTGAAAGAAGCATACTGATATAGTAAACCTTTAGTTTCGAAATCTAAAACATAAAAGATGAATATCACTAGCAAAAGAATTCCCAAAGTCAGGAGGACAAATGAAACATGCCGAGGTACAATTTTTCACTGACGGTGTCTTTGCAGATGGATAATATATGAACACTTCAAATCATGGACACTTCAAATCAGCTGGTTAAGCATCTATTTGGACAAAGTGGCCCAGGTTTAAGACCTATGTTTAGGTAATATATGATTACTCTCACAAGGTTCTAACTGAGTAGTGTTCAGGATTTTCCCATTTGCGAAACAAGTATGTCATGATTTTGTTAATTTATTTGTGATTCACTGCCAGTTTTATGTGCAATGCTTGTAGTCAGAAAGCATATCTTTCTGAGATCAGGTTATTTTACTTTTGGGTCCTATCAGTCAGGCCATAGTCTGATCAGAATTTGCATTATGTAGATATAATTTGCTACTAGTATATTCAAGAAAGATTTGACAATTTCAGGTAAATATCACATCAGTTTATGATGTCAGAAAGCCAGAATTCACTGCGATGTTATATCCTGCCTAATTGTCGCAACTCAAACGTTGTCGTCTCAGATACAACATTAGAACCTAACAATGAAAGAGAAAATTGAAGATAATCTGAATGCAATTATCTCCTTATTCAGCCTGTTTTGTGAGGAATCCTTAATATTGTTTCAAAACCTTTTTCTATAATAAAGTATGGAAAATGAATTATTTCTAAACCAAGCAACTAATAACCTATTCCTGAAACAATCAACTACAGAAATGCACTAACAACTTAGTGGGCTTTGCAAATCAGGATAAAATAAAATTACCAATATTAAACTACTATATATTATACTAAATTCTAAAAAGTAGAAATATAGGGGATTATGATTGCAAGGGAAGTACTATACAAGAAAGACGAATGCTTTGACTAACTAAGAAGAGATGAGAAGTGACCGATGTCACAGCATCACTTCAAATATTGCATTCTTATTCTGCAAGCTTAACCTTTGTGCAAAATGAAGGCATGGATCATAAATCCCCATAAACTCTGTTCATAGGTGCATTGCAGACCAGAAGGAGATTCAACGTTGTGCAGGGGTTACAAAAGCATACTTACTACAGAAAGAAAAAAAGACACATTTATTTGAAATTATGATTCAACATACAACTTACTGTATCCCCACTATTCAGAAACAGCTTTGCTATTTCAGTTCCAGCCTGCAATTCAGTACATGCATAGTATAAATTCCAGTTTAATCTACGCAAAACATACATTATTGAGCATCACACTTTTGGAGATTAAGGAAATCATAGAGCCTGTAAACCCTGAAGAATCCCTCCTAGCCGTTCTACAAAGGGCGTAGAAACCTTTTCCATGTTATCGGTATAATTGGATTAAGACTACTATGTTCACCCTTTCATGAAGTTTTCCAAGCTTTTCTATAGAGTACCTATTCATTTTACAACATGACCTAGAAACTTCAACATATAAATGAATGGGATTTTTTTTATAGTAGTATAGTAGCATTCTTTAATGTACTCTCTAACCTTCTATTTGTAATCTATTTCCTCAATATTGTTCGTTATGATGGTCACTCAACCGCTCTCATAAATAAATGTATGGAAGAGTTGGTGAATCATCGTCATTGACTCCACTTGATTTAGCTGACATAAAGAAAAAGTGAAAAGTAATAGAGACTTGCCATAGTTACCCCTATCTTAGCAATTGAATATCAGTCAAGATTGAGTTGAACATTGAGCACATCTGAATATTAGGATTTAGTGATAATCTGGCAATCAACTAACTGTACATTAAGACACTAAAAAATCTATATAAAGAAACTATGTAGAGATGGCTAATTCAGGATGAAATACAGTCATTGAGAAAGTATAGATTGTCAACAGCCAAAGAAACAAAGAGAGCTCATAGATAATGGCAACTGTTTATTTTGACCGACTAACCTGCACTAATCCGCCAAAATTATCTCTAAGATCTAGAACAAAACAAGAGGCTCCAGAGTCTTCCAGGCGCTTCATTGCTACAACAACAGCACTATGACAAGGCGATAGTTGTATACATTTTGAGGCAGACTACATAAAGTAAAATATTACTTGACATAATATGCATGAAATCTCAATATAAGCACTTATTTTCTCTTTACACTTGAACAAAAAAGTAGGATACTAAGATGTGGTGCAGGTTTTACTAAAGAATTTTCATGCTAACTCTACTTTAAGTACAATATTGACTGCACACAGAATATTCATTTAGTTCTGTAATAAGACCATTCGTCAATTAGCAAGTAATACCTGTTACTAAATCTTTCTTAGCCAAAGCATTGAACTCTTTCAAACGCACATATCCAACAGATACTGCACCATTATTTGTGTGCTCCAATCGATAAAACACTGGTGTCCGGGCAGCAACTTGTCTCTGAACTTTGATAGATTGAATTGGACCACAGTTTCCATGTTTGACCTAAGATCATCACAAATTTAGGTTAAACTGGGGGAAAAACTTAATTAAACATAATCTAGTTAATTGGTGAGCATGGATAATAATCTACCTCAACTGTCACAAATGTTTCATTAGGACCTTGCAGCATGGATGAGGCTTCAAAGGCTGATCTCCCTCTTACATCCTCTCCATTAACAGACAGTATCTCATCACCCTTACAGAAACCATTAAAACAAGTGACCGGTTCAGTTGGAGTAGAAGAAAAAATTATCTCAGGCACTATTTTGATGCAGTTCAGGGTATTATTACCTGTCTCACTCCAGCAGATTGTGCTGGGCCATCCAATATTAGTCCTAATACCTTCAGTTTTAGTCTCCCATCCTTGCTTGGGACCTCCCTTATATTTATTCCAATGCCAGTCATGTCGTACTTTGCCATCTTGGAAAACTTCCATTTGTTGTAGGCATCACATGTGGAATGAAAAAGAAAACTATAAAATTTGTGAGTAAATAGTTGGGATTCTATACAAACAATTAGGCCTAAAGGGCATCTTGCAAAAATATAAGAACAGCAGAAAGTTACATGGTGTCAAGTATCAAAAGATGGTAACAAAAATTAACAGAGCCGAATAAAGTGTAATAACTCATAAATCAAGAAAAAGCCAACAACAGGTATCAAAAATTGAGATTCAAATCAATTGTAAGTAGAAACAGTGGGAATAGCTACACTGACTGAGATTCAAATCAATTGCCTAAGATGCTGAGCTATTTCTTTGCAACTTTTTTGTTTTATACTATAGTGCCCTTAACTCAGTGTAATGTTGTATATGAGCTGCTAGATGAAAGATAAGTCAACAATATCACATCGGAAATACTACAACATCAACACCTGCGTTTTCCTTTTGACTTCCCTGAGGTGATGCCAAAAGAGTTTGAAAGAAAAAAAATAGTAAGCATGTATGTACCACTGGGCACTTTATGATCAGACAGTACTTGAATCATATAAAATCTGGACATGGCAGCAATTCTGCTTCTTAGAGTCTCAGAGAGTAATATAACTACCTGTTCAGGTGACAGAGAGCGTGTGTAAGGATCACCCAAACTTGTCAGCATTTTGTTAATGATATCATGTGCCCTTGTTCTGGTCTGTATAGAATTGCTCAATATTTCTCGTTTCTTGTCCTATTCAGTGGAAAGAGGAAGAAATCAAAAGAGTCCAAACAATTAAGCACTAGAAGCAAGTAAATGGGATAGATAAATACTCTTGTTTAGATTAATGGATTAATGCATTAATGGATTAATAAAAAAAGAATATGAATGGGAAATCATAGTGATTTTAATGCCACAATACAAGAGTAGATATGAGTGGCAATCACGTTATGATATAGAAAAGATGGATGATGGAAGATGGGAATACAAAGTATCATTATCATGGACCATAGTCAAATCATGTTTAAACCGTGTGTTTAATGAACAAAAACAATAGACATTTTTCTGCTAAAAATCACTTAGAGGCAGTATAATTTTTTCCCTGGAGGCTGATTAAAGTCCCTAACAACATACTCATTCCAAAATAGATGAACATGAGAAACAATATCATCACTAGGACTGGTATACAATTCCAGAACTGATCTTATCCAGAACAATAGACTAAAAAATCAACGATTAGAGCACAGTACAATCACATGGCTGGACATTAACATGTGCTAAAACATATATTATATTTGAATTCCTGTAATAAGATAGCGAAAGAGAGGGAGAGATTATTCACAACTCACAAGCCATTTATCAGGCGACCAGCGATTTCGAGTATCAAGAAAGCTATCATTGACAATCTGCCAAGCTTCCTCCACAATTCCTTCATTTGAGACCACACCAGGCGACGTATCCGCCTCCGCTTCCACATCATCATCTTCCTGACAGTATTCAGTGAATGAGGAGTCCTTTTGAAGCATAATCGCGGCGGAATCAACGGCCATTGATGAAGGCGATGAGACCAAGAGAGTGAACGAAATCGCACCAGCTAAGGCACCAATTAGCGGTTTCTGCGGCCATTTGTCTGGCTTAGTATTGAGCTTCCAGGCGTTGCAAACAATGGCGGGCTTCGATGAGGAAACACAGATGGTCCTCATGGTCAGTGGTTGTTGACCACACGAATTGAAGCTTTGGAGTTAATTACTGTATTTACAAACACTGATGGGCTGCAAAAGTACAAGATGGAAAGTAAATAGAGTTAATGGGCTTGTTACTTCGGCCCAGAAGAATCAAGTGACTCTTCCATCCAATGTTATTAAAATCAAGACTATATGATCGAATCGCATCTCACTATGGGTTGGTTAAAACCGAAAAATCAAATCAAATCAAGAGGGGGTTCGGGTGAGGACAAGTGATTGGGTGAGGACATGAGGACAGATCTCGTCCATTAGATCAAAAAATTGAGGGTGGAGATTAAAAGAGAGCAGGAATTCGGTGTATCGCACATACTCGCCCTCAATCAGCCACGCGGTGGCATATTAGGTAATAAACCCAACATTTTCTAAAAATGACGTTCGTGCCCTCGTCATTTGTTTCAACATTCTCTTGCGAGCTATCCATGACGATTCCAAACTCCCCTCTTCGAAGAAACCCTAGCTCATTCTTCTCCCCCAAATCCAACCACAACAAGCCACTCGCCGCCAACCAAACGGAGATGTCGTCGGCTTTCACTTCTCCTTCCTCCTCCGACTCTATCATCAACAAATTCTCCACGAATTTGAACTCTAATATGTCGCATCCTTCTAAAACGTCGATGGATGATTGGCTTGGGATTTGGTTGAGATTTCAGCTTTTCATCATCTCGTGGATTTGGTTGGATGCTACGGTTTAGTCTAGGTGTCTCCATTCGCTGCTGAGGAAGAGCTTCTGGTCTCGGTGTCGCCGCCTGCATCCACGGCTGAGGAAGAGATTTTGGCCTTAATATGAAAGTGAACACTACTACTACTCACCTTGTATGTCTCATGCTCTCCACTTAACTTGTTCAACTCTAAATTCCAATCACTTGCTCAAATTGACATTTTCTTAAACTCGAAAGTGCAAAGATTCCATAAATTTGCATAAGTAGTGCTTGAAAAAATGTCTCAAGTTTCATGGTTGTGTATTTGTGCTTAGATAATAGAGTCAATATTAAGATTTTGTGGTCAACTCATCAATAAACATGAATTTGAGGGCTAATAATCTTGTTGCAGCTTTAACAACTGGATTTTGATGAAAGAGACTGAACATTTGAGGGCTAATAATCAAATTGACACTTGGATGTAGATGAAAGAGACTGAACACTAACAAACTGGTGTGACAGGGACAAAAAATGGAAATTGTGGTGGGAACAAATGTGAGAAATGGTAATTCAAGAAAACCATTCTGCAGTACAAGCCCTTGGTTTCATGTGCATTGCCAATTGTGTTCGTCGCCATCTCGCCTCCTCTCCTTCTTGTCCCCGTTGCTCCAAGGAGGAAACATGCTTACACTAGTTGTGTGATTGTCGAATGGTTCTCGGATTATGGTCTCAACTACACATGGAAATCTGTCCACTGAAGAGGAGACTGAATGAAGCAATTGACAAGGCATGGGAAGGAAAATTCAAGGAAGAAGTCGAGTTCCTCAAACCACGCTTGGTATCAAATGAAAGGCATACAGTGATATTCAAAAGTTTCAAAATAAGATCTAGTTCTTTGAGATTAATATACTCTGCTGCTTGATATTACATGACTCTTGGATATAAAGGCGGTAGGGAATTGCCCCTTTGATGAATCCGGGCTCACTGCATATGGCATCTCAGTCGAGAAGAAATGTATACAAGTTAATTCTCGAATCCTTGAGGCATCTAAGGTAATTGTCACTCCATATACTGAAGTCTCACGGGGTTACTTCATGAGTTTTCTCGATTTGATTCGAAATAGCTTCTTTTGATGGTGCATCTTGTTCTGCCTGATGTGCAGCTAAAAGTGGGTAAGCGTGAAGATTGTATTCAAACAGTGATATCAAATGAAAGGCATCTGATTTAAACTTTGGTTGTTTCATTTCTTTTACTCCATCAAGGGTTGTCAGTTGTTTGAGATTAATATTGTTAGGCATTTGTTGGTGCTTGTGTACTTTCATTTTAGTGACATATATAATTGAATTTTCCAATAATGGTCACAATTTTGTCAAAATTGAATACACATTCCTATATCATAGTTCACAAACAGTGGATAGTATGGTCATACTCTTGTCACGTAATAAGAAGTGCAGTTTGTGTGAGGATGTTATGGAGATGTACAAAAACTGGAATCATGACGTGTACTGAATTTCCATATAAGTTGGCGTGTAACAAAGTCCTGATGAAAACTACAGCAGATTTAAATCTAGTTTGCATTCAGATGATACTCTTGTTGGAATTTCATTTATCCATTTGGTTTTACCGGTGTTTGATATTGAGTTGCAGTGCCCGCGACCCTTGTTATTAATCTTTTAGGTTCATCTATTTTATGGATTAATGAGAAATACAACAAATTTCTATGGTTACACTTAGGTTCATGAAAATATGCCTAGAGGTTCATGAAAATATGCCTAGAGGTTCATGAAAATATGCTAGAGGTTCATGTTGATAGCTCATTATAGTATTCTACTAGCCTCATATCCCGCTTAACACGTTCATGTCGATAGCTTAACACGTTAATTTAGATAGTCTTGTAGGTTCATATTGAAAGCCCCGCAGGTTCATGAAAATATACACTTAGGTTCATGAAAATACACATTTAGGTTCATAGCAATACACCTAGGTTCATGAAAATATGCCTAGAGGTTCATGAAAATACACATTTAGGTTCATAAAAATATGCTTCATGAAAATATGCATAGAGGTTCATGAAAATATGCCTAAAAGTTCATGAAAATATGTCTAGAGGTTCATGAAAATATGCCTAGAGGTTCATGAAAATATGCCTAAAGGTTCATGCTGATAATTTAACACGTTCATGTAGATAATCGTGTAGGTTGATATTGATAGCCTTCATGAAAATATACACTTAGGTTCATAGCAATACACTTAGGTTCATGAAAATATGCCTAGAGGTTCATGAAAATATTAATAGAGGTTCATGAAAATATACAATTAGGTTCATGAAATATGCCTAGAGGTTCATGAAAATATGTAGGTTAATTTTTCATTAAAAGGCATAGGTTCACGTCGATAGTCATGTAGGTTAATTTAATAGTATTGCAGGTTCATGAATTTTTCTAGAGGGATTTATTGGTTATGAACACATTGCACCAAAAAGACTTAGATTCATGTTGATAGCCTTGCAGGTTCATGTTGATAGTCTTGCAGGTTCATGTTGATATGCTGATAACCTTGCAGGTTCATGTTGATATGCTGATAACCTTGCAGGTTCATGATTTTTTATCATGGATTATTTTTATAAACACATCTAGGTTCATGTTGATAGCCACGTAGGTTTATTTCAATAGACTTGCAGGTTCATGCCGATAGTTTTGCGGGTTCGTGAGTGTTTTTAGCGTAATTTTTTGTTTACGAACTTTGTGCACTAACATTCCCGAGGTTCATAACGATAGCCGTGTACCTTCATGATTTTTTTAGCCGGATTTATTTATTATGAACACATTGCACGAAAAGGTCTTAGGTTCATATCGATAGTCTTGTAGGTTCATGTCGATAGCCTTGTAGGTTCATGGCAATAGCCTTGCAAGTTCATGACTTTTATAGCCTGAATTATTTTTATGAACATATTGCACAAAAGTTATTAGGTTCATGTTGATAGTCCTCTAGGTTCATGTCGTTAGCCTTACAGATTCATGTCGATAGGCTTGCAGGTTCATAAGGGTTTTTAGCCATTTTTTGTTACGAACACAATGCACTAGCATTCCCGAGGTTCATGTCAATTGTCATGTAGCTTCATAAAAAAAATTAGCCGGATTTATTTATTATTAACGCATTGCACCAAAAAGCCTTAGGTTTACGATAGATATACCACAAGTTAATAGAAAAATAGCATGAGGTCGTAAACAGTACACTCAATATTCATCAAAAGAGAGTTAGATCAAAGCAATTATTTTTAGCAACGATACCAACTTTCATTAAACATTGAAGCCAAATATGTACATAATTATTAGGAAATACAAGAAACACATGAAAAGCAAATGCAACTGAACAGGGAAACAAAGAAGTTTGAGACAATTAGCTCATAGCTTTCAACAATTAAAATCAGATTCATTAGATACAAAATTTGTAGCTATATACACAATATTTAATCCACTTCTACAACTTACAATATAAGATTCAGGATAGATGCAAAAACATAAATGAATGTACGCAGAAGAAGCAAAAAATCAGCCAAACTTCAAATCTTAGTTCTGCGGGATGGATCCTATTGCAAGAAGCCCATGAGCTTGAGCCATAGCAGACCTAACATTGTCCCGTTCCCCTTATTCTTCGTCTGCTTCAAGCACGATAATGGAGAAGACGACGACGCTTCATAGAATCCCGTCTTTGTAACCACCTTTCTATTGCAGAGGAAGAAGTTTATCGACTCATTCCACAAGCTTCTCATCCCTGTCCAGACCTGAAACAGTTTTTCATTCAATCAATTAATCACATCACGTAATCAATCCAATTGAGAGAAAACTGAAAAAGTGGAGCAAACATACCCTTCAAGGATGAACAAAGAGTAATGGAGGTCGTAAGTAGCCGGATCTGAATCCGTTAGCACCAGTCCCCTTCCTTCCTTGACATACATCCTTACAGTCGTCGAGATCTGACCTACTGGTGATAAACACTTTCTAACCCAACTTGGAGTTCATTAATGAGGAAGCATGGTGATAAACACTTTCTAACCCAACTTGGAGTTCATTAAATTTCCTCCTAGGGTGCAATGATTGTCTTGCTGTTGGATTTACACAACAACACAAAAGGTGCAGCCAATTGCTGTAGAATCTCTCAAGTAAATTCCAGCATCACTGCCATCAGGAACCCACAACTCTCCTTTGTCATTCTTTTTCGTTGAAGGATTGTTGGTTCCTGCGAGACTAATTGGAGACCAACCAAATCAAACATATAATCCACTTAACAAACAGCAACAAAAAAGCACATAAGTACAACATAAAGTGAACAATTGAAGTATAAAATCGCCACTTGATTGTTGCTTCCTGCAAAAAAGCACATCAGTGAAGCAAGAGATGTGTACAGGGGAGAAACCTAATGTGTCAATCTCATAATTATAGTCTGCTACTAGTATATTCACGAGAATAAGTTCATATTCCATACCCCTCTTTGAAGTGCAATCTCATAGCATCAAAACAAAGCAAAGTGCAACTTATACTATCAATTTTGATGGACAAACCCTCCCTCCCTAGAGGTGTGTAATACTATCAATTCACTATGCTAGAGGTGTGTAATACTCTACTCTCCTAAATTCTGATGGACAAACCCTCCCTCAAGCCAAAGTGAAAGATCAGAACGCCTGAACTCAGTTGCGCTCCATCAGAAAGAAGTTATGTTGGTTCAAGCATTTTGTCGAACATGTTGTGCTCATGCTGACGAGTCTCCATTCACACACGTTTGTTAATGAAATATTCACTATCATCATCCAACAAGCCTATAAATCTTCATTTGGTATACACCAATCGGTTTCTATTGACTCTTTAACTTATAAATCTACAAATTCAAAATAAAACTCGAACTTAGCAAGCAAAACATTAAATAAGGGAAAGTAGAAGAAAAACTGACCACAGTGCTGCAAAAGAGTCTTCAAATCCAGATAGAGGTAGCAAACGGCGACAATCGAAAGAGAAGCGTCGGAATCAAAGCGTTCATCAATGGTGGATCGTAGAATGGAGAACGGGAGCGAAGCACGTCTCTAGAATCTCAGATACAAGAGAAAGAGGGCTTATGAGGGGAGTTTCCGAAAATACCCCCGTTTCATTTAACAAAGGCAAAATGCATGAAATGAATCTGACCGCACGATCAATTGAGATTGACGGATCAGATCTCGTCCGCATGTCCTCACGGGAAAGGTTGTCCTCATTTGATCTCATCAAATCAAATCAATCCAAATTAAGAAAACCGAACCAAATTCAAACTTTTATGATTTGGTTTTTGGTTTGATTATTTTTTAACAAAGGTTTTTGGTTTGCTTTGGTTTTGATTCGGTTTGGGTTTGATTAAACCGAATAATCTTTTTTTTAAAAAAAACTATATTTTGGGGCTTTCTATTAATATAATATGTCAATTAATTTAAATACTCAATCTCTCACGCCCTCACACGACGTAGGAAAGAACTGCCAACTTTTAGCTCTATAATCGCTCATTTGCGCATCCTCCGTCTTTCGTTGTGCATCTCGTCGGTCATTGTTGCAGTCACACCAACGTACTAAATGATCGAAGTCGCATCCCACCCTCCACATGTACGTTCCACAACAATTCTCAAGTCATTCGGTTTTTTCAATCGCACATTCATCTTCATTAATTATTGTTCTTGAGTAGTACCTCATTCATTACTTATGTTATTATAAGCATTTGATTATATGTTTTGAAATTTGTTAGATGTTATTATAAGCATTTGATTATATGTTTCGAATTTTTTTATTTTGTATAAAAAATCAAACGTGAAAGTGATTTTAATTAGTTAATCTATATTATTCCAGTATTGCAAAAATATTATACCATATATTATGTTTAATAAACTATAAACATATAATTTAAGAAATGCAACATGTCTTTAAACAAGTTGGTTATTTTGGTTTTTGTCCAAACTGAACCGAACCATACATAAACCAAACCAAATTATTACGGTTTGGTTTTGGGTTTGAATTTTTTAGGATTTTTTGTTTTTGATGTTTCGTTTCGGTTTGGTTTCTTGACCACGCTCACCAAGGGCACTCTAGAATCGGATCGTAGATTCGAATCATAGAATCGTAAGATTCTACGTTATACAAAAAAAGTGTATATATACAACTTAGTATTATTTTCGTTATAAACTACATTTTGTAATACTATAAATATTGTATAGAAGATAGCTACTAAAATTAGCAAGATAAATCATGATGATAATTAACTATTAACAATATATACTTAACACAAGGATATAATAGTAATTTGAGTGAAACTGTAAAATCGTAGAATCGTATGTAAAATCAAAATCGTATACAAGATTCTACTGATTTTATTTCGATAAATTAAGATTCTACTGTAAATAAGATTCTACATAGAATCAAGAACGCTCCTCCGAATGTGAATCGTAAAATCGTTAAAATCGTAGATTTAAATCTAGATTTTGATAACCAATTCCATCCCATTACAATTTTCCCGGTTAAAACTAGCATGTATTTACGTGTCATACATGTATTAAATATTTTTATTTTATAGTCCATAATTTATGGTTTATAGTTTAAGTTCATTAATGATTGAAGTTAATTGATTGATAAAAAGAAAAAATATTTAGAGGAAGTTTTAGAAAACCACCCCTTAAATAGACCAGTTTACCCACAACCACCCCTTAATCTAAATTATGGTTTTGTTAGCAATCAACCACCCTTTTTCTATTTCATGAGGATCCCGAGTTTGGGCTTGTCTCGATCAAGTCGTTCTTTGGTGGGGAGGACAGGATGGAGTCGGAGATCCGAATGGAGAAGAATCTGAATCTTCCATTGAGCTATGAGGACTTCAGATTTCTTCTAGAAGACGTTTTTGCCTATAAGATCAGATCATAACCACCCTCATGGCGCGTGTGTTTTGGGTCGATTTGGCGGTTTGGAGTATCCATTCAAAAGCGGTTTAGAATTAAATAAACTCAAAACCCAATTTAATTAGCATAAATCGGTCAAAACCCGTTCAAAGTGAAGAGGGGTGGTTGGTTGTTAACATAATTCATTTAAATGTGGTTGTATGTAATTACTGGTTTAAGGGGTGGTTGTGGGTAAAGTGCTCTATTTAAGGGGTGGTTTTATGAAATTTCCTCAAATATTTATATATAGAATATATTATTAGATATCTTTTTGATTTTTTTTCCCTATTTAATCTATTTTCCAAAGATATATAACAAAAGATTAAAAAAATGAATGATGTGGAAGATGAGGTGTCATAGTCCAGAGGCTGACACATAGGCCAAATGAAAGTAAGGAAACAATGCTCTTTTTAATGTCGTATCTAGGAATAGTTAACACATTTTAGGAGTTGTTTGAAATGATTTTAAGCATAATCCGGACAAGAGGGCGAGAAGTGAAGATATCAAGAGATTTACAAGATTTGGAGTGAAGATTAGATTGAAGGTGAAGAATGCGTGAAAATTCAAGTTGAAGGCCATCGCACTCATGGGGGTCAAACATTTGAAGATGCATTGGAATAGTTTAGGAGCTGAAAGAAGAGTAGAAGAATAATATGTTGAATTCAATTGGTTCATTCGCTCTACTCCGACCTCCAAATGGAGTGATTCCAACTTGAGGAGTTAGATCTTGAAGTCTACTACAATTCCTCAAAAGATGAGTTTAATCTGAGTTGGGAATCCAAAGTTATGAAGATTTTACGAAAGTGTCATTGTTCTGGAAAGATGACCGCGCTCGCGGTGGACTTGACCGCACCCGCAGTGGCACTGCAGAAGACCTTGACGAATTTGTTTCTGGGAATTTCCTTTTTTTTTCTGTTTTTATTCCGAAACTTGTTTTTCAAGTTTGGTTATTTTCAATATTTCTTTATCTTCTAAGTTATTTCTTTTAGTATTTAAAGTTTTGTTATAGAGCATTTTAGGTAAGATCGTTTTCCACCATTCTCTAGTTTTCTCTCTAGTTGCTATGAAGAACTAAGTGTCCATTGTTACACTTGACGTCACTCGGATAATCGTTTGTGAGATTTATACTCTTGTTCATCTTTCTATCTAGTTGTATTGATTCTTTTGTGCTTGCATGATTATTGGTTTATATTAGTTTTTCTAATTTGACCAACTAGGACTTTCGATATCTTCCTAATTGCTAGGATTTGTGATTTCGGGATCGGATTGCATGTCTAGTAGCAAACACGATTTGCATGAGCGGGTTGCGAGTGTTCATCGTGAGAGAGTCAATTGCATGCTAAAACTGATGGGTTGTCTGATTTGCATGTATCTTGTTGAATCCTTGTTTGAATGCTATTGATTTATCGAGCCTTGAAGGTTTTCGACTTTGATTTGGTAATACGTACTATCAGGACTGGTAGAACTGTAGTTACTTATGATCAGGATAAGAACAATTAATGAAAGCTAAAAACTTGAGATTTATAGATTTCCATGATCAATGGATTTATCTAATGTGTGGATGTCTGTCAGGTGTGACGTCTTTCCCAATCATATTCACAACCTTTGTTTGCGAACTCTGATTTGTTTGCTTATTTGTTACTTGATACTGAACCCCCTAGTTCATAATTGGTGACTGATAAGACACATTGGTTGATAACCTGATTCCCTTGGGTTCGATTGTGACTTGCTTGCTATACTTTGTTAGTAGGTAATTTAAGATTTCTTTGATTAGACATACGACTTTAGGCATGTTATTTAGTATATGTAGAGAAGATAGATTGTTCATTGTTCCCACTCTGTTTTCATTGTGGGGATTCCCGACACGGATGAGAGCATTCTCAGTCTTATTTTCATCCCCATAACAAGGATATAATTTCTTCCTTTCATGCTTCTGTCCTCGCATAAAATTATTTTCCTCGTAGAAGGGATTCCATGCTAGTGATGGGGATTCCTCACCCCACTGTCATAGCTCAATCCCAATGCACTAAATTTGCAAAATATTAATATTGAACTAAAAGTGATATTTTTATTGTGAATATATTGAATTAAACCATAAAGTTTAGAATTGATTTGGAAAATATTTTTTGTTAAATACAAAAGTTAAAGAAGGATGAAGCAATAGAAGAAGAAGAAATGAAACATATTATTCGTGCCAAAAAATACTACTAGGAAGCAACACGTTCGATAAGCTAGTGTAGGCCAGACGTGAAGAAATCAAGTACGAGAGGATCAAGTACGAGAAGGTCAAACGGGTAGAAGTAAAGTCGGTCGAGCATCATTATCGTCTATATTAAGTTATTTAGTATTTTATTCATGTAAATGGTAATGAGATAAGTAATTATTGAAAAAAGAATATCTCTTTACCAAGTTTATATTAGGTTAAAGATATAAGGAAAAATATAATATTCAATCCTTATAGATAAAATTAGGGTTTGCCTATATATGGAGGGCTTCCCTCTCTTTGTTAACAAGTTCGCCACCCCGAGTAATAATAGTACAAGAAAAGTGTTTCACCATTGTTGACCTAGTGTTCTTGAGAGTTAATATTGATACCGTCCATTTTGATCATAAACCTACATCTTACTTAAGTTCCTACACATAGTTACTTTTGCTACAAACACACATAATTTATATTAAATAAAGAAAGAAATGAAATGGGATTGAAGAAATCGTATCTCTATGAATAAGAATACAAAATGACATTTGTTACTTTTCTATAATATCCGCTAGATTAGTAGTCTCGCTAAATGATATATTATCTTTATAAAACCTTAACAACTTTAAAGAGTATAAAAACACTATTAATTGAGTTTTTTCTTCGATCTCGACTTGTATATAAACTTGTTTTCATAGGTTCATGAAAACATGATAAGGTCAATTCATTATATTGTTGTCTCTTTTCACCAGAAAAGTATATTATTGTCTCCATATGTTGACCAAACGAGTTTCAGGTTCAAATCATTCATATTGTGTGGATTTTCGAGTCATGATAAATCGGGATTTTATATATCACCCCATAGGATGTTTGTGCCTAAATTCCTTGTCAGAAAGTATAGTCTTGCACATATCAATGGCTCTAAAAACTACTTTGTATACAAACGTTCACAAGGGACTTTTGGAAGAATCGAACTAGTCTCTCATCACCTCGTCAGATTGAATTAGGCTCAAGACCATGGTATGGCACAAATGGGATGTGGTAACAAATGATGCAAAGTTTTTGATTCTTCAATCTACACTCCTCAACATGGAGGGGAAATCCATTGTACTTCACATGATGCAATTTCTCATTTATTCAAGGCTAAACTAGTGGTAAGCAATACTATTTCATATAGTGTGGCTCCACCACTTGGCCCCTCAAAGATGGGTATCAACTTTAAAATGTTTCACATGGTCCAATTAGAAGGGAACATTGTGGTAAAAAAGATTGACTGCAATCCTCCTGAGTTTGATCGATATTCATTCCAACTAGTATAAATTGAAGACATCGAGATGAGCATAAACAAGTTTCAAATTGGTATGCGTGACTATCTATACGACCTCAATGCGAATCTCACATAATTATGTATAAAATCATTTGTATATTTACAATTCATGAAAACGGACCTTGAATCTTGTGTGGTGGATTTCCTTGGATGTGACATACACGTCGAGAAACTAAAGCTTCCAAGCAAAGATTCCCAGTTACTTGAGCTCTGCCTCATAAGCGAATAGTATGTGTCTCGTTACTCGATAAGCATCACACCAATGAGCAAAAAAAAACACAATGTATACTTGTTTGCATACGTTTTTACATGGACCTTGTTCTCATGTACAACAAAAGGAGGATTAAAGTCTCAATATGAGGATATTTGGGTTCATAATTTATTAAGTGTGGTAGAAAGCATCAAAAAATTACAACAACATCATTCTTAGGTTGCACATTAGAGAGTCCAAAGGTACTGATCACACCCTGCATGACATGCACACTAACCACATTCCAACATGTTTGCTTTCATCAATAGGAGATCCAATTATCTAACTCATTCACAGCAAAAATGCTTGATTCAAGCGAAATACCCACATTATAAACCTCGATAGAGATGATGGGTATAAATAATGTTTCCATGAACACAAAGTGTAGCCCCTTTCTTCCTATTTCATAACAAATGCTTTGTTCCTTGCATGTAGGAATGCAAGTCTCCCACCTACGCTAATATAATGCAAACCACTTTAAAAGTGCAAGTCGTCCTCTTACAATTGGGTGATCAGTCCGGAAGATTCATGGAGTTTGATGATATTGATCATTGCTATCTCTATTGACAAGCCCCTATGTTGATAATTTCAGCAAATGGGTTGACTTCAAATATGAACGTCTCCCAATTTTTTGTTTCCATTATTGTGGTCGCCTGGGGCACATGGTCAAAACTTGTTCCTTCGTGTCGGCGGAGGACGAAGAGGTGAACCCCAATCATTTTGGTCCTTGGTTGAGAGCGGTGGAGCAGACCCAACTTCGTTTGAACAACAATGATCGGGATTTAAAGAACTCTAGCTTGCAAGAGTTATTGTCAACGACCACTGATGGTCTGATCAATGCCAACACCTATGGAACTGTTAACGACCAAAACAAATGTTCCATAGAACTTAGTTGAAAGGGTAATCCGATATACAACTCCTAAAAAAGTCGGCCAATTAATGACAATATAACTAACGTGCAGATGTTATTAGAGACAGGTTCTTATATAGGGAAGAGGTGATTCCTTTTCTAAACATAGTTCTGATGCAATTACAGATTTACTGACAATGCATAAAAAAGGAAGACAAACCATTAGGATTTAACGGTGGCAGGAATCCAAGTAACGGGTGTCGGATGAGCTCCAATCCGCGAAAATAGATGAAAATCTTCAGTTGGAATTTTCGGGGATTGGACAATGTCTTGACAATTCATGCTCTATGGGATTGGTCTGGCAGATCTTGCCCAAATGTGGTAAAAGGAACTGATGTGCCCCTGCCCTCTCTTACAACCATAGAAGCAGAGGAGGCTCTTACTATGCCTCCTAATGCATCTGACAAGGCAACGCACCAAGGTCATCGTCGAGGCAGCTCAATCCTTTCTTAATAAATTTATGGCAAGCAACTACACAAGCCAAGCGGAGCCTATGGCTCTCCTCCTATCATCTCTTGAGGACCAATCTCAACCCATCTCCGCCGGCGCCTCAAATCAACGTTGTGTAAGCACACTTATCACACATAGGCACATGCCCCAAGGCCTATACCAATTGAGGTCAGCCTTTCATTTCCTTAAAGCCAAAGTTGAACCTCACAAACGCAAGAAACCAAAGCCTCTGATTGGCGCTAGCACAACAGGTGAACTTTCTCCCGGCGTTCCCTGGCCCAAAGTGAGCGCAACCGCTCGGTTGCTGGAGTTGGTCCCACAACACTGGGCAAAGGCTCCTCCAAGGCCTCTGAGAAGTAAGTATATTGTGGGGGATATTCATATGGTAGAAAATGTCAAGGCGAAATCGGGCTCTTCGGCTGTCCGGAGAGCGATATGTTCTGGGTTTCGTGACGTGATCTCAAAGGGTATCGCTTGGGTTCCGGGTGATGGAAATAACATATGCTTCTAGAAGGATAGATGGGTAACTAAATACCTGTTGCAAGATGTGCTGCTCAGTTCTGACCGAGATGTTGATTTACAACAAAAGTTGAGCTGTTTTTGGGCGCCTGGCGTTGGATGGAAACTGAAGGAGTTGGTTGGGTTATTGGATGAGACTCATCGACTCCATATTGCTGTTGTTGCTTTAGGCAACATCCCCGGATCGATTGACAAGATATCTTGGCCAGGGGAATGCAAATGGTACGTGTTTGTGCCTAAAAATACGACGAGTGTGGAACGCGTGGAAGCTACGCGTAGAAGGACATCATCGACGCGATGAGATGAAAGAAAGATATCGTCGACGTGACGAGACGTGGCAAAGATCTTGTTCTTCTTAAAGATTAGGTCGGCCGAGTATATTCTATCCTATTCTGTATTGTATTATTGTAATTGGTAAAATATATGGTAAATAATATCTTTTACCTAGTTTGTTATATCGTTATTTAGATAAAAGGAAAAGATAAGATCTCGTTTCCTAAAGATATTATTAGGGTTAGCCTATAAATAAGGGCTAACGCCTGCTTTGTAATCATCTGAGCCGTCATTCGAGTAATACCAAGCTAAAGTTTCAACCCTAATTTCCTGCCTTGTTCTTGAGTGTTGAGATTATACCGTATTCTTTGATCTTTCCCCTACAATTGCTTAGTTATCTTCTCGTAGGTAATTTCGCTACAAACAATTGGCGCCCACCGTGGGGCAAGATCAAAAAGGTATCGTCTTTCCATACGAAAAGAGCTTCTTTTTTGCAGGGAATCATGACAAGTCTGACCAACAGCCCGCGTAATGGTGAAGAGAGGTCCGAAGAAGAGGATCACACAACGTTTCCTCTGGCTCCGGTGAATGAAGACGCAAGAAAAGGTCTCGAAATCACCCCCAGCACCCCAAAAGAAAGCGCCCCCACAGAAAAACAAGGAATAGATGGTGAAGTAACCAATGTAGCCACCGTCCGAGCGCAGATCGAGTCCTTCGAAAAAACTCAAGCCGAAGCCCTGCATGTAAGTGAGAAGACGGCGTCAGAACTCACCAAGGAGAACGAGAGGTTGAATTCCATAATCAAGGAACTCAAGGCAGGTTCCACGGGGCAACATACCTACGTCTGCGGCCAGAGCATCGTTCGACGCCTCGATATGGACGCAACCATCGAAGAAGACGACGTATACCATCCCCAAGAACACCATGGTTACGTCCTCCCCAAGGAACAAACCCAGAAAAAGAAATCTGAAGAGACCTTAACCTCAGACACCGTCGCTGCGCTCGTAGCACAACAAGTCGGAGCCTTGAGGAAAGAGATGATGTTGATGCCCGGGGCCCCCAAATCCATAATCCCTGAAGATGAATTCGGATTCGAGGAAAGCCCGTTTGTTGCCGCTATCTCCGTCAAGAAGATCGCCAAGAAATTCGCCGTCGCGGACCTCCCCGTCTATGATGGGTCAGACGACCCGGAAGAACACGTCTTGCTCTACAAAGCTAAGCTCTCCATAAGTCCGATCGAACCAGAATTAAAGGAAGCAATGATGTGCAAGTTCTTCAGCTCAACGCTAAAAGGTCCAGCCTTGACGTGGTTCATCCACTTGCCCAAGGGAAGTATCTCCTCCTACGCGGAGCTCTCCAACCAATTCCAGCTGTAATTCGCCAACAGTAAGTTGTTCGCAAAACAACCCTCAGATCTCCATAACATGCGTATGAACAAGGGCGAGACCATAAGGGCCTTCTTAAAACGCTTCAATGACGAAAAGATTACGATCCCAGATTGTACTGAAGCCACCACCGCCGACGCGTTCAGGCGAGCACTCCCATGAGATAGTGATTTGTATAAAGAACTGACGAAGACTCGTCCCAAGTCATTCGTATCGACTAGGGAAAGAGCCATGGAAGCCATACGATTGGAAGAAGATCTCCTAAGGTAAAACGAAGAAAATTCTCGATCTCCACGTAGGCGAACTCCTCCGCGCAGAAACTCTCCTCAACGTCGACACAACGACCGACATCAAGAGCGAGGGGAACGTCATGACAGGAGAATCAAGCCATTCCAAAGAAAACCGCAGACGGTGAATGCTGTGAGCGAGGTCGATAGCATCTACATGGTAGACAAAGGTATCTCTATGAAGACCGACGCATTGCGAGTCATGAGCGCGATGGAAGGATTACGTGACGTACAATGGCCGAGAAAGCCGAATCCCGGAAGGAGACCCGGAACAGTGAAGGGGTACTGCGAGTTTCATAACGATACGGGTCACACGACGGATGGTTGTTACACCCTGAGAAAAGAAGTGTTAAGGTTGCTGAAAAGAGGAGATCTAAAAGACCTACTCTCCAAAGAAGGAAGGAACGCGTTTGAAGGGGTGAAGAGAGAAAGGAAGTCCCCTACTCCACCTCCACCTCCGTCAAGTCATACCCGGACTATACACACCATCATCGGAGGCTCTTCCACGAGTGGCTATACCGCGTCCGCCGCCAGAAGGAATATCAAGATCCTACGCGACGACAGTGACATGACAAGGGTTTACCAAATTCGCCTTATCAGAAGGAATTACCCAATCACGTTCGAAGAGCCAAACGAGACGGTGGAGCATCACGACGAGTTAGTCATCTCCCTCACCGTCAGCAATTGCCTAGTCAAGAGGATTCTCATAGACAATGGGAGCTTCGCCAACATCATCACCTTGTCCGCGATCAAAGAGCTCGGGTTATCTAGCGACGACGTGGTGAAAAAGTACATCCCTCTAGTGGGCTTCAGTGGCGAAGTCACCGATATGCTAGGAGAAATCACTCTAATCACTCTGGCGGAAGGGGTCAATATGCAAACCAAATTCGTGGTAATGGAGGCCGAGTCGCCCTATAACATAATCCTGGGAAGGTCGTGGTTACACGACATGAGAGCTATACCCTCAACGTACCATCAATCCCTGAAGTTCCCATCTCCGTGGGGAATTCAAGAGATCAAGGGTGAACCACAGATAGCAAGGGAGTGCTACAACATTGGAATGAAGAATACAACTAATGCGTCCCTAGAGAGAAAGAGCAAGGCATAACAATTAAAGGACCATGAAGAAAATGTGAGATACGCTCAACGAAGGCTCTACGAGATAAAAGAAGAAATAGGCCGGGTAGGCGACGAGACATACGTCCTAGAAGTAAAATCATACGCCATCCGAAGAATAGAAAAGAGGAAAGCATCTTCATGGTCTGAATCATCAAGTAACAATTAGTCCAAACGCCTAAAAACGAGGAAAAGCCACAGGAAGTCCAAAAAAGAGGCTAGGGGTGGAAGAGTAAACCCCGACGCGTCAAAGAGAAAGCCATCCATGAAGCGAGATAAAGGCGTCGATAAGCACGACACATTTCTACGGAAGCGTAAGCAAAATCTCCGAGTTCAAAAGTGGAGGAAATTTATGGCAGAAAATCCCGACTTAAGCTACATGTTCTTGAAACGTCATCCACCATAAAGGCATCATCAAGAAAGAGTTTGAGATACTTTTTATGCGTCTTTTATTTCCCTTTGCATGAGTAGAACTAAGTTTTCAATAAAAGTATGTCGTTATGTTTAGGTCAAAACGACAAGGGGTCGTGGCGATTAGGGGTACGCGTCAAAGTCAACGTTTGTTAGAGCATGATGCATCTTTTTATTAATATACAAGTAGACCTTTTC
Source organism: Oxyria digyna (assembly GCA_029168935.1). Taxonomy (NCBI): domain Eukaryota; kingdom Viridiplantae; phylum Streptophyta; class Magnoliopsida; order Caryophyllales; family Polygonaceae; genus Oxyria; species Oxyria digyna. The sequence goes on from JAPVLV010000017.1 coordinate 4,646,609, forward strand.
TTTCCAACGTGTTAAGCATGCTGAGTTGTTTCATTTCCACGACTTGCTTTATGTCTATTAAGAGAACGTGCCTCTTGAGTACAGTGTACCAAATAAGAAGCAAGAAGGCCGCGGTGAAAATCCGCGTCGGGGGTGAATTTCGTTAGTCTACGCATTCGAGGCTTCATCTACGCGTAGGCAACGTTAGCCGAACCGCCGACCCCGAGTCGACGCTTCCCATGATTGTTAGCGACGTGTGGCAATGGTCATGGGGAATGAAGCCCGTACCTCACGAAGCCGGCCGGATCCTCTGAGCAAACAAGTTCGAACCTATTTGACACGATCACTCTCCAGGAACGCGTCTTCACGCCTTCCAGCCCCTTTGAGAGTCATGAATCCACGGGCAAAACGCCAAACCGGTAGGGATGCGTCCACCGGCATCGTAAGTCCTAACAATCTAGAAATCGGACGCCACACGATGAATAGGACCGTCGATTAAAAGAGGTCGACGTCGACCTAAACGCTAGCGTGAGGCAACGGACCCACCTTAAAAGTAAGGGGTAACGTCACAAGGTGATAAAAATCACACGATGGCCTATGTCCGCCACTCGCTTCAGGGTTCGGAGGAAATGCTGGACCCAACCTTCATGTAAGCCGGCAACGTAACTAAAGCAGCCGCGATGACCATACCATACTACTAAGTAAGCAAAACACTCTAAACGTGTTCACTACGAGCAAAGTATCACACTAGGGGTAGAAAACCACACCCTACAAAGATAAAGTAGGAGCCAAAGAACCAACCCTACGTACTCATAAATAAGCTACGCGTAGAAGATCACGAAGGTCAAAAGCCAAAGGTTCTGCACACACGCGAAACAAGACACGCGCACCAAAACAAAGTACATAAGATATCAAGGCCAGATAAAGGGTAAGCTCCCAAAACATCTTCGACGTGAAAAACAACGCAAGGAACAAATGAAGCAAACACTAGAATCTTTGGTAGCTTTAACCTAGTCTACGAAGAGTCTAAGTCAAACCTACCAAAAGGGGTAGGATTACGCCAAAAAGAATAAAAGAATACTTAAAGAATAGCAACGACGCGAGAACAAGAAAGCTAGCGGCGACGGAACAAAGTCACCAAAGATATTGATCCGAATTCAGAGACAAAAGACAACAACATTTTAAACGAGAAAGAAGCGTTCCAAACTACAAGCAACGCGTAAAAATACCCTAAACTAAGAAAAAGTTGATAATTACAAGGATTTGGACTCGCCCTCAGATGACCCAGATCCGGATGCATGACCATCACCTTCCTCCTCATCAGTCGGAGCCTCCTCTTCGTCGACGTGCTCCTCGCCCTCAGGATCCGCAACATCGGGACGAGCATCCAGACGCCTCCAAGAAGGACCATCATTAACGCCTTCAGGAAGTTCCGGATAAGCCTCCCTATCTCAGCGCGTTCGCCCACCGGATCCCAATCCTTGTGCTCGCCAGCAACATACTCCTCGTAAACCTCCACTCTGGATAGCCAAGACCAATAGATCTTCGCCTCGGACAAGTCCTTATCGTGCTGCGCCTTATTCCTTTTTACATCCTCCTTCAAAGTACGAAGACCCTTCTCCAAACCCTCGACGCGCTTGGTGATCGTCTCGTTAAGGGAAAGAACCTCGGTAACCTTCTCTTTCGCCGTCTTCTCTGCGTCACGACACGTTTTCAACAAGCTGTTCAAACGCGCGACCTCCGAAAAAGCGTCATGCGCCTTTTTCTCCAACGCCTCCATCTGTTCCGGATACCTAGACAAGAGCGTCCAAGCGCATAACGATGCCTAAATCCACTGAAAGAAGGAACTAGAAAAATAAGAAAAGAAGTCCGTGAGAAAGTCATCAAGAAAATAGAAATTACAACCCTACCTGCCATTGAGCGGCGAAAGATTCTCCCATAACGTCGGCAGGGTCCATCGACGCGTAATGGTCGAGGGACGACGAAGATCGAAGCCCCCATCAAAGCCTTCAGAAGTTCCCTTCCCAGAGCAAAAGAATTCAAAATCACACCAGGGAACTCATCCACAGATGTGTATTGCTCCTCGGGGACCTCGACCACCTTCTCCTTGCTCTTCTTTGAACGTGTCGCCTTGGCCGGAGAAGGAGACGGCGTAGATTCCAAAGTAGCCATAAGGTCGACGTCCAAAGGAGTGGTGGACGAACACCCTTTTATGGCAAGTTGCCTCTTCCTTGACGTCACAAGATCAGTGGCAGACTCGGCGCGAGTACGAATGCGAGAAATTGAAGCTGCATCACCAACGTAGAGCAAACGATTAGAGCACAAAAATAAGGAAATAAGCTGGTAAAAACTAAACGGGAAGAAGCCGACGTACCAGATGGCGTCGTAGGGCCGCAACAATGACCTTCTCCATCATGACCAAAGAAGGTCCGATCAACTTCAGGAATCGCCAAAAGTGCAGCTATAGCCTTTTTTTACTCCTTGCTTGTCTTGAGAGCCTCCCCGTTAACTGCAAAGCATATAAAGTTATACGTAAGTAAAGCATCGACGAGCAAAATATACGTCCGTCTGAAAAGAAAAAGTTCTTAAGATAAGGTAACGAAACTTACTCTCGGGATTCCACTCTTCGATAAGCCAAGAGCACGCATCTCCAAGGGAAGATTTCTCCACGAAGTAAAAGACCTCATCCCAACCCCGATCAGCCGTACTCTTCTCAAAGGCTATCCTAGCCTTCTTCTGCTTAATCTTGAAGTAGACCCTGCCGGTTGAATTAAGCGAGACAGTTAAAGAATTGGCAAGATCCGCCGCGACGAAATTCAAGCCATGTTTTTCAATGGCGTCGTCGAGAGCACCCAAGATGCGCCATGCCCCGGGAAGAAGTTGACCTACCGCCAGACCTAGAACAAGAATAAAAGATTTAACCAGAGGTGAGAACGGGAACCGATGCCCCGCTAGAAAAGGATACTCGTAGACCGCTATCCATCCAGGCCGATGAGCATCCGCGCAAACCCCCTCTGGAGGGATCTCAATCTTCACGTCTGGACCAAGTTCGGCAATGGTCCTTAGACGGTTAACGTCATGTGCTTGAGAGTAGTAGCGGTCCGACTCACGGAGCACCTTTCTTGGTTCATAAAGTACTGGAGTTGCCATTGGGAAAGAAGTAGATGAGAAAATAGAGCAATAGAATGATCAGACGAGGAAGAGACGAAGAGAGCAGAGAAATGTTCAGGAAAGATAAAGATTAGAAGAAGCGTATGAAGAAAGAAGAGGTCTCCGCTCATTTGTAGGAAGAAAATCGCGAGAATCTCAGAAGGATATTCTCTAACGGCAATATTCTCCACTAGAGAAACTAGCCGTTGAAGATGAACGTTATCGGCACAGATAACAAAGCTCCTCGCCTGCCACATGTAAATGATTGAAGAAGAAGGACGATCAAAGCTCTGCGGAGATAATAAAAAATTCAAGTGACGTAATCATCAACGCGTTCCCGGTGTAATGAAGACGTATTCCATGAAGAAAGAAGGCGTCTCCCAGCTCTACTAGACGTCAAGCCCTGTAAGACGCCTTAGGGGTATTGTGTGTGCCTAAAAATACGACGAGTGTGGAACGCGTGGAAGCTACGCGTAGAAGGACATCATCGACGCGACGAGATGAAAGAAAGATATCGTCGACATGACGAGACGTGGCAAAGATCTCGTTCTTCTTAAAGATTAGGTCGGACGAGTATATTTTATCCTATTCTGTATTGTATTATTGTAATTGATAAAAGATATGGTAAAGAATATCTTTTACCTAGTTTGTTATATCGTTATTTAGATAAAAGGAAAAGATAAGATCTCGTTTCCTAAAGATATTATTAGGGTTAGCCTATAAATAAGGGCTAACGCCTGCTTTGTAATCATCTGAGCCGCCATTCGAGTAATACCAAGCTAAAGTTTCAACCCTAATTTCCTGCCTTGTTCTTGAGTGTTGAGATTATACCGTATTCTTTGATCTTTGCCCTACAATTGCTTAGTTATCTTCTCGTAGGTAATTTCGCTACAAACAGTACGTACTCGGTGCAATCTACCTATGATTTGATTAGTCAGGAGGTTAGTATTGGGCAACATGAGGGAAATTTGTTTAAGCGGGTTTGGAAGCTGGCCATGGATTACTGGGAAGGCAACATGAAGGCGAAGGGTGTTGGACGAACCAGAGATAGAAGGGAGAGAGATATTAGACGGAGCCGACTGAACCCGGGATGGGTCACGGGTTCCTGCTGCTGAGTTATGGGGTGTCTATTACGGGTTGCACATTGCTTGGGAATTGGGCTTTCGTCGTATCTCAGTGGAGGTGGATTCAGAGATAGTAGTGGGTTTGCTTAGGACAGGGGTGGTGAATTCGCATCCCCTCTCCTTCCTGGTACGTATGTGCGATGGCTTTCTGATAAGGGACTGGATAGTTCGGGTGACTCATGTGTATAGGGAGGCCAATCGTCTTGTTGATGCATTGCCAAACTATGCATACTCTGTTAGTTTAGGTTTTCATTTCTTACAGAACATTCCTAGTATTGTTAATTCCATTTTAGCTGATGATCTGAGGGGTCTGGTTATTCCCCGTTTAGTTATGAATTAGATGCTTTATATTCGTAAACATAGGAAAGAAATGAGAAAATAAAAAAAATGATAAATTAAATACAAAGAATTAAATGCAGTGTGATTAATTTGGGGAACTCCTAACTTTATAGTATATTAAGATTAAGATTAAGATTAAGATTAAGATTAAGATTTGTATAGAAAACTTAAATTATTTTATGTTTAAATAATTTATTAAAAATAATATAATAATAACACCTCTACTTTTTTATAGAATAAAATTTCTAATATAGAGAGAGTTTTTTTTTTAACAAGCAAACAAAAGACCCATTGCTTAAACGCAAATCAGGCCTTAATCATCTCCGCGGATGATCTTGATAAACTCCTTCATTCTGCAGCGTCCAATAACAGACTCGAATAAGAAGTTCCGAAAAGACGTGGTCTCTTCTTCTGAGCTCATGTTATTCCACCGTGCTAGCTGATTTCGCAGATCTTCAATGTTGAGTTCTTTAGAAGCCAAGAAGTTCGCTGCTCTATTTCTGTTCCTGTTAATATGAAAAAAACGACACTCATCAAATGAAACACACATGGACAAGATGTCCCTGATAAAAGTCCTAATCTCCCAAGGAGGAGAAAGTCTATTTTTAATACAGATGATGACAGTTAAATTGTCACTCTCAATCAAAATGCATTTTAAGTTAAGACGAATGGCAACTCGAATTCCTTCCAAAATCGTCGCTGCTTCTGTGACCAGAACCGAGGATGTAGGAATCCAAACCTGCTCTATGAAGGAAGGCTTGCCTGCAAAATTACGGATAATAAAACCTAAGAAACACTCATCATTGGCTCTATTCGAGCCATCGCAGTTGATCTTATAAAATCCTTCAGGAGGTTTAGTCCATCTTAAATTTAAGTCCTTTTGTCTCTTTTTCTTCTTGGATATGAGTGTTGTGGGAGAAATGTCATGAATCGCTTTCCATTCCAGAAATCTGAAGAGAACGGATTTAGCAATATCTACCGAGGAGGGTAGTTGAAAGGATCCACTTCTAAAGATAAGATTGTTGCGCATATTCCATAGAGTCCACCAACACAAAAAACCTAGTTCAACAGTAGTGTTAGTTTTACATAAATTTTCAAATGAGGAATGGAAGTCAGTAGCGCAAATACGAGAAAGATTATAAGGCCCTAAAGAATTTAATTGATTGAAAACGCTAATGGTAGTTGGACATGAGAAAAAGAAGTGGTTATTGTCTTCATTTACACATCTACAGAGGCTACAAACCGGGTACACCTTATGGTAGTATCTATTAAGTCTTTCAGTAGTTGGAAGGCAATCAGAGATCGCCTTCCACATGAAATTTTGGATTTTAGGGGGGAGCTTAGTTTTCCAAAAAAGTTTGGGGTCATGTATCGGTGAAGAGTGGGGTCTAATGAGTCGGTATGCAGTTTTAACAGAAAATTTGCCATCTTTAGATGGAGTCCAGATGATCTGGTCTGGTAATGGTATGACTGGGATGCAGATAGATATAATTTTGTCAATAACAGAAGTAGGAGTAGCCAACAGAAGCTTGTTGACATCCCATTTAAGATTGGGAGTAATGAAATCACACACTTTTTGAGAAATAGGAATAGAATGTCTATATGAAGAGCTATCAAGTCCTGGAATCCATTTATCAGTCCAGAAATTAATACTTTGCCCATTACCAACCTGCCAAGAAAGCCCTTGTTTAAACTCATCCAAAAGAAAAAGGAGTCTTCTAAATTGCCATGATTGTGTGGGTTTACGAGTCAAGGAAAGGAAGTCAGTATTATGAAGGTATTTTTCTTTGATAATAGAAACCCAAACATTGTCTGGTTGAGAAACTATTTTCCAAAGAAGCTTCATCTGAAGAGCCTGATTATTATCCCACGCCTTCCGGATGCCGAGTCCTCCAATAGATTTAGGTTTACAAATGTCATCCCAAAGGAGAAGAGATTGAGAAGAGGGATTCTTTTTATTCCAAAAAAAGTGCTTATTAATGTCATCAATCTCATCGCAAATTCCTTTAGAGAGAAGGAAGCTTTGCATAAGATAATTGACCTGTGAAACAAGGTTAGTTTGGATAAGAAGTGCTCGAGCTGCTTGAGACAGGGAGTCTGCTTTCCATTTTGAGCGTTGTTTCTTAAGAGCTGAAATAACTTCATTGAATACCTCATTGCAAACTCGTCCTTGAAGGATAGGGGTGCCAAGGTATTTTTCCATTTTAGAAGTAAGAGGAATATTCATAAAGGCTGCAATTGAATTAGCAAGGGTTGAAGAAACATTACTAGAGACCCGCAGAGAGCTTTTGTGGTAATTGATTGATAATCCACTTTGTTTAGAAAAAGAGTTTAGAAAGGAGTGAATAAAGGAGATATTTTCCATAGTAGCGTTGCCAAAATAATTGTATCATCTGCAAAAGTAAGAAAAGGAAGAGGCGTACCTTGTTTGGTTAGTTTGATGCCCACATGTGGTTTATCTTTTCTCGATTCGAGTTGGAGCTTACGGGCAAGAAATTCCATTACAATGACGAAAAGAGCAGGAGCAATAGGGTCTCCTTGCCTTATGCCACAAGATGGTTTGATTTCCTTACCGGGCTGGTTGTTAACGAGGACAGAGTAGGAGGCCGTTTCTAAGCAAGCATTAATTAAATTAATCCATTTCTGGAAAAAGCCAAAACGGTCCAGCACTTTAACCAGGAAATCCCAATCAAGTTTATCATACGCTTTCTCCATGTCAAGCTTAAGCGCCATCCAACCTGAGGAGCCTTTTTTGTTTTTGGGGAAGGAATGAAAAATTTCATGAGCAACTAAAATATTGTCTTGAGTCATTCGTTCCTCAACAAAGGCTCCTTGAAAAGGGGAGATAAATTTTTCGAGTAGCGGTCTTAGTCTGTTAGAGAGAGAGTTGGACCAGGTACGAATGTGCTTATCCTACGTATATACGAATACATACACAACCTTCTATATTCACATGCACCCATCTGTAAATATTCATATATCTATCTTATATATTAAAGCTGAGCCTTTTAGAGCTCTTAGAGTGATTTTAGGCTTAATTTGTTACACAATTATTATTTTTTATCTTTAATTTCAATTATTAATAGATTGAATAATTATATTAACAAATAAATCTTAAAAAAATATCATTCATTTCAACACCAAATATACAAGCTATTTTATTGAGAATAAATATTATGTTGAAGGTTAATATATATTCTTACGATAAAATTAGGATTATTTTCAATAATAAAAATTAAGTCAAGTTACGTACATAATCTTCATTAAATAAAATAGTTTTTCACAAATAGTTTTTTCAAGAAAAAAATTAATCTTAATTTTTTTACGAACTTGATTAAAAGGATATACAATTTTCATACGAATGATATAGAATTTCTCGTGTATGGCACGAGTCATTACATTAGTTTATGTTTGTATATCCTAATATATATAAAACTTGGATGTTTGGGGTAATAAAGTCATCAAGCCACCATTAATACCCACCCTAATGAACAAGCCTATTAAATTTCAATTTGTGATCTCTTCCATTCGTTTGTGCAAATTTGGGCGGATATTGGGCCTCTCAATTGCCCAATCAAGTATTGGGCTTCCTTTGAACCACGATAACACCTCCATTTCCCTGGATTCCAATCAGGATTAGGGCTCTCGCCGTCACAAATCATCACTCTCAAATCCCTCCTTGAACCGCCGCCTCCATCGGTCCATCTCCGCCAACAGATCCTCCTTTCCACACCTCCGCCATGTGGTTGCCTTCTCTACTCAAGGTCATCTTACTTTCTCCCCCTGAAATGCCGACTCGACACTTGAGAGGCATTCTCTACCACCGAAAGTAGCAATTGGTTGAGCATATCTATTTCAAAGTAGCAATTGCATCGAACTAGTATCTGGTTGTGCTAGTCATATGTAGAGAGAATCGATTTACATTCTAGGATAAAAGCTGGTTGTTTTATGCTAGAATTGTATCCTATCATATTCCTATCCTTACTGCTACGGTTAAACTAAATCTTGATAGTTTCATGATTGTTTAATTAGTTAGTTCTATGTGCTATTAGTTACTTTAGAAAAGGAATTGGAATTTCCATGGCATGAAGTCTTGAATGATTATCTAGGATCAACTTATCAAACGAATAGTGGATACTTGTTTGGCTAAGCTATTTCCCAAATCATATTCACAAACTTCACTTTGTTAGTTATTGCATGCTTAGGTTCTAAAACAAACCAAACCCCCCTTTGTTACTTAAGATTGACATAAAGCTCATACTAAAAGGCATAAATCTGTCTCCCTGTGGATTCGACCCTTGCTTACTAAAGACTATAGTTTTGAGTAAGTTTGGATACTTGCATAGTAGTAATTCTTACGACAAATTGTTGTTATCACTACATCTCGACTCATCTTCACTCTACTTTCTACATGAAAAATACAACCCTTAGTCATTTTGGAGGAACTTTGTTTGCTTTCTCTACCTTTTTTGTCGTTTTGGTTTTGTAGTAGCACTTTTGGGAGCTATTGGAGTATAAGGGAATGGACTTGGAATAACTCCAGCTTGGACAAGATCAAAATGAGCATTAAGTAGAAGATTTGGTGCAGAAAAATGCACTTCAAGAGGATCATGAAACACGTGTCAGACAATACACTTGCACCTCATTACAAGTCAAGAAATTTGAGGATAATCTACCCCCTAGTGTTTCCTCTCTTTTGCAGGAATTTGAGGATCTTATGCCAGATGAGTTACCACCAGGACTTCCCCCAATCCGTGGAATTGAGCATCAAATTGACCTTGTTCCAGGTGCATCCTTGCCTAACTGTGCCGCTTATAGAGCCAGTCCGGAAGAAACAAGGGAACTCCAGCGCCAAGTTCAAGAGCTTCTTGACCGAGGCTACGTAAGGGAATCCTTAAGCCCTTGCGCAGTTCCGGATATCCTTGTGCCAAAGAAAGACGGCTCTTGGAGGATGTGTGTAGATTGTCGCGCCATCAACCAAATCACCGTCAAGTATAGCCACCCCATTCCTCGCCTTGATGACATGCTTGATGAGCTCCATGGTGCCACAATTTTTTCGAAGATAGATTTGAAGAGTGGCTACCATCAAATCAGAATGAAAGAAGGCGACGAGTGGAAAACAACGTTCAAGACCAAGTATGGCCTTTACGAGTGGCTAGTCATGCCATTTGGTCTCACCAATGCCCCAAGCACATTCATGCGTCTCATGAACCATGTTTTGAGACACTTCTTGGGCAAGTTTGTTGTTGTCTACTTTGATGACATTCTTGTTTACTCTCGGAGCATAGAGGATCACACGAAGCACTTACGCCTTGTTCTTGAGTGCCTTCGCAAAGAGAAATTGTTTGCTAATCTTGGGAAATGCACATTCTGCACCGACTCCACCATCTTCCTCGGCTTTGTCGTCTCCAAAGATGGTCTTCGTGTAGATGAAGAGAAGATTCGAGCAATCAAAGAGTGGCCCACCCCTACAACGGCCACAATGGTAAGATCTTTCCTTGGTTTAGCTGGTTTCTATCGCATATTTGTGAAGGATTTCAGCAGCCTTGCAGCGCCCCTTCATGAGCTGACCAAGAAGGGAACTGTGATCGACTGGGTTCCCTCCCACGAAAAATCTTTCCAAGCGCTGAAAGACGCTCTCTGTCATGCTCCTTTGCTCCAGCTGCCTGACTTCTCTAAAACTTTTGAAGTCGAATGTGATGCTTCCAATTTTGGCATTGGAGGCGTGCTACTACAAGACCGCAAGCCGATCGCCTACTTCAGCGAGAAGCTCACGGGTGCCACCCTTAACTACCCCACTTATGATAAGGAACTGTATGCTTTGATACGGGTATTAAGGACTTGGCAACACTACTTGTGGCCAAAGGAATTTGTGATCCATTCCGATCATGCATCGCTCTCTTACTTGAAGAGCCAAGCCACTCTAGGTCGGAGACATGCACGCTGGGTTGAATTTATGGAAACTTTTCCATATGTGGTCGTGCATAAGAAAGGAAAGGAGAATGTGGTAGCCGACGCCCTTTCTCGCAGGTACGTTCTTCTTACTTCCCTTGATGCTAAGATTCTTTGTTTTTCTATCATTAAAGACTTGTATTTAGTTGATGACTATTTCAAGCCTATTATCGAGGAATGCTTAGCCAAATGGGAGAGTGCAACCTTCTTTCTTGATGAGGGTTATTTGTTTAAAGCAGGGAAACTGTGTATCCCTAGTTCCTCTCTTAGGAACCTGCTCATTAAAGAGGCACACGAAGGTCGTGGCCACTTTGGGATTAATAAGACCTTAGCTGCCTTAAGAGAGTATTTTTTCTGGCCCAAAATGATTAGACATGTTACTCGCTTTTGTAGGAGTTGTGTGACTTGTCATAGAGCCAAGTCTAGATCGAGTTCCCATGGGTTATACACCCCCTGCCAGTTCCCTTAGTTCCCTGGGATGACTTATCTATGGATTTTATCACAGGTCTGCCTAACTCAAAGAAGGGAAATGACTCGATTTTTGTGGTTGTCGATAGATTCTCCAAAATGGCCCACTTTATAGCTTGTAAGACCACCAATAATGCTACTGATATAGCCAACTTGTTCTTTGAAAATGTGGTGAGATTACATGGGATTCCTAGGACCATTGTGAGTGACCGAGATGCCAAGTTCCTTAGTCACTTTTGGAGGACTCTATGGGGTAAGCTAGGAACCAAATTGCTATTTTCCACGAGCTACCACCCCCAAACTGATGGCCAAACTGAGGTCACCAATAGGACATTAGGTCAACTCCTTAGAACCGTCCTTAGGTCAAACCCACGCAGGTGGGAGGACTTACTATCTTTTGTGGAGTTTGCTTATAACAGGTCCAGGCACAGCGCTACCAAGCTCACGCCGTTCGAAGTTGTCTATGGTCGCAACCCAGTCACTCCATTGGATTTGACGCCTCGACCGCTGCGTGATCAAGAAAGTGTGCCCGTCGCGAAGTGCGCTGAATTTGTACAGGAACTGCACCGCAGAACAAGGGAACAACTGCTGCGCCGTGCTGAGCAATATGCCAAGCAACACAACAAAGGCCGACGCCGCATGATATTTGCCCCAGGTGAACTTGTGTGGGTACACTTGCGAAAGGAACGGTTCCCTGGACTTCGCAAGACCAAGTTGGATCAACGCGGTGATGGTCCTTTTGAAGTTCTTGAGGCATATTGAGAAAACGCCTACAAGATTGACATTCCCGGCGAATACAATGTGAGCTCTACTTTTAATGTTGCTGATCTCTCTCCTTACTTCCCTCCCGAGTTTGAAGATTTGGAAGCGGGGACGCTTCTCAGCCAAGAAGGGGAGGGTGATGCGACCCTGCCATCATTGACAGCTGCAGAGGAAGAGGAAGCCATGAGCCTTCGCTCACTTGGACCCGTGACTCGATCCCGAGCCAAGCTAATCAGTCAAGCCACACAATCTCTTGTCCTTCGCACCGTGGCCAACTTCAGTTCCTCTCCAACAGAGCACTCCTTGAGGTTTCTAACCTCTAGTTCCTTAATGCCTTCGCTCACTAGCATGGATGCCTCCTATTCCAGCTCCAGTTCTCAGTACCAGACTCCAACTTAAGTTCCTGAAGCCAGTTCCCTTGGTACCAATTCCTCCGAGCTGTGAAGGCCGACTATCTTCTTATTTATTATTATTATTTCCTATTTTCAGCATATGTTATTAGGTTTAGGGCGTGCCTCCTCTCATGCTTGAGAGGCCGGCCCTAGTTTCCCTTTTATTACCTTCTTTATTACTTTCTTTACTTATTTTGCAAGATACTCTTTTGTAAAGGCTCGCCTATATATATGGCTTGCCTTCTTCATTAATATCACGTTTAGCTTTTGGATTAATTGATAAAGTCGAGTGCATCTCCTTGTTAATCCCCTAGGCATCACCAAACAAAGTCTAACTTCTTTATCCCTTCGTCTTACTTCTAATCTTCTTCCCCGGTGGATTTATCTACCAAACCCTACGTAAACCTACACTTTACATCCACTTCATCCCTACAATTCATCCGCTCCATCGTTGTTGCTTGTCTCCACAAGTAACAACATCAATATCATTCAGTTCCCCGGTTACTGTCAAGTCTTCCGCCGCCCTCTGAGTTCCCAAACTCCACCAGTTCTTGAGAAGGCGGACTCCCTACGAGATCTTGATCGCTCCAGCAAGTCATTCTTGACCTTTTACAGGCCAGAAACGCATCAGGGTGGTTGTTGAGTGACGGAGGGTATGATAAGGGTGGTTTCCGGTAATATTGCAACATAGAGGTGATTTTCGGCAAAGTAGGCCATCATACGGGTGGTTTTCGGTAAATAACCCTTTTGATTTTGTCAGTGTTGGGTGGCTCCTGAGATTTATTTGTTTTCTCTCAGGTTTCTGAGTATACATGATTGTATGTTCAACCCCATAAGGCTATAGTTGGAGTCAATGCGCTTAAACATGAAAGTGGAAGTATTATATTGGGGATTGTTTGCCTTCAGTGGAGTGTAATTCTTGCATGTACACTTCATTTGATTTGTTCATTGCTTAGTGTGCTATTAGTATATTTGTATGAACACTACAGTACTCCATTAAAGTTGAAATTTGAGGTTTATAGTCTTTCCATTTTTTTATTATATAAAGTTATATGTCGTTAACAAAGGTTGTATTGCAAAGATCAAACCTGTTGCTCCACTGTACAAAGTTTGTGTCATCAATTGTGGATTCACTCTTGGTTAATGTCAAACATCAAAATAATATGCCAACATGTGGTAAAGTCAATCACTCAAATAAACCAATAGCGAGTCAATATATAGTACCAAATTTTACACTAATCAAATTTTACCCCTTTTACTGATTGATTCCTCTTCAGATTATTAACTTCCTTTAGGCAGAGCTTTGTGAATTAATATTTCTTTTCATGGCTAAAGGACTAAAAACTCTAAATTCTGGAATGAGTTGGGTATATCTACTTTATTAAAAAAATGTCATGATAATCTTAAATCTTAATGGATACCTACTACATAATATGTGTGATAGCATCTGATCACATGCTTATCTTCAGCGTGACATAAATGCAGTTTTGTCTTGAGATGAATTTCTATTTGAAGCACAATTAAATTCAGATAGTTTGTTCTTTGTTTCAGTTGGTTTGCATCCTTTCTTTCTTTGTCCAATCACCAACGACCTCTCGCTTCTCTTGCCTCCCTGGTGAGCAGCTTTGAAACTTCAAAAACCAAGTCGTTCAAGAAACCAATGAACAAGTGAATCAGTTTCTGGCTATTTTTTCTATTTGTGCTCTGTCTCTCATGTTGAATAATCAGCAGTGCATAAACGTTGAGGCTGACTCAGTGTGTTAATCTTGAAATAAGGAAGAGGGATGATCCCGAGGAGGATATGGATTCAAGGATATATTGGGGCCTGGATCAGGAAAATAGTTTTGCTCTTGATTGTATTGACATTGCAGATGATCTTCCACTTTCAGGATGTTCATTTTCAAGTGATGGAAGCCTTCTTGCAACAAGGTATGTGTTATCCTTTGTTTCCCCTTTTATTTATTTTTATTAACATTTTCATTAAGTAATGATGAGATGACACTAAAAGTAGCTTGGGGATTCTCTATTTAATATTAATACATGCCAGAAGATTTGGTTCTCTATCTTTTTTGCACTATATTGTTTTTACTTCGGAAGTTTTCAATTTTGCTATGCCTTCTAATTACTATTTTTGAGTTGACCATCCCCCAAAACTACAATCAAAATTGGTGGGAAATTATTGACAACATCATCATGTTCATTGCTGATACATGTACACTTTCATAACCTATGTTTAGATCATGCTGATTTATGCCTATTTTATATTGTTCTAGAAAATAAAAGTACATATTTAACAAGTGCGCGGGAAAAGCAAGCGTCTCATTTTAATAATGCAAGATGGAAATCAATAATGGAATGGTAGGTTTTATGCCTTGGACATCTGGATTCAATCATTCTTTATTGGAGCCTGGAAAGAAGAGTTTTTCTGCACAAGAGCGGTATATTTCAACTGTATTATTGTTTTTATCTCATTTCTTCCGTTAACAACCTTTCTTCCGTTGACAACCTTCTTTGCTTTATTATATATGTCATGAATGTATATTAAACAATAAACTATTTTGTGATAATTTCGTTTTAGCTAGGTCAAGAAAAATGTGAATTTGTTCCATGATTACTTTAATGGAATAATTGAAGCACGATCAAGAAGACTATGCTTCAGTAGACCAACTTAGATATTTATGCATATTGTTAATTTACTATCAATAATCCTACTTGGGCTTTGGTGTGAAGAACGAAGTGATAGCTTGCCCGAATTACTAAAATATATAAGTTATTTGTATCAACTCGACTCCCCATCCTATTGATGATTACTGTATCCTTTTACTGGCTAGGAAGAGTGCTTAAGTGTCCTACACATGCAAGTCAAATGTTGTTGCTCATGCAATTGGAACACCAAATATCAATGAAGATTCTAAAAGTAAGTTTTTCCACTTCAACAAGAACAACCTGCTTCGACTAAATTAGTGTGGTATGCCTTTATGTATTTGTGAGGCTTCTGCTCCTTCTTTTGCATCATCTGAATTAAAAGTTCAGACCCAATATCATTGTTTCATTTTTTGAGTCAATTTATGGTATGTGTTTCTTGATATCAATTTTTTTCTTACTGTGGATTTATCCTGGTAAATATATTTCGGCGCCAACTGTATCAAGCTTTAGCACCCTCAATTTCAAGAACAGAGAAGACTGATGCAACCCTTGAAAGCACAAGAGTCGCTCAAGACAGCATGCAGAGGTATCCTGTGTACAAAGCTTTTATTTTCTAATGATCTTATTTAAATGCTACATGCATCAACTGAGATCATCAAGTTGTGAATGAAACAGTTGCGTAATTTAAAAAGTTTTTTTTTGCTGATGAATATCCCCAAATGTCATCGTTTAATATGTTCATAGAATTTGACCTCTCCGTTGATTACCTCTGTTTAATGAGACATTATACTAGAGTAAGCCTCACATTTATGGATGGCTCAGGCCGAGCCTGGAGTCTAGATCACATTTTTGGCACTATCTATTTAAAGCTTATTCGATTCTGGTGAAAAATCAGAAGTTGTATTGCCTTTTATTTACTTGATTAATTTCATTCTTGCAAACACAGTTGAATGTAGATTTATGTACTTTACAAACAAGTAACTAATATTCAAGTAAATTCCGGATTCATGAAGCTTTATCTAGATACATGATAAGGATTAGTGATTATGAAAAGTCATTCTAATCGTTGGACAATTCTGTTTGTTTAATAATTTTTTTGATGAATTTATAGTACATGATTTTGTTAATCTATGCAATACGTGTTTGAGGAAATTCCTGTGGAGAATTTAGACAGTGTTTTCGTGAAAAAAATACAAATAAGAATATTGTGCGTATTGAAATGAATGTATTGGAGAACAAGTTCTCTAGAACAGATCTTTGCAATACAAAATTGAAGCTATTGTATTATTTAGAAACTAATTTTTGACTGAAAGTTAATTAAGCATTCCACATTTTATAAGTATATGCATTACCAGATTGAGATTTAAAATATACTGGATGAGATGACTTAAATGTCAAGCTGATAGATGGAATTTGCTCCGTAATAGGATACTCTGCAGTTGTGGCGTTTAACTAACTATAGGTTCACTTTTTGTGCAGCCTAAAGAGGTAGTGGAAATACATGAGAATTCACTTTCGATAAAGATCTTGCTGGATTTCTTTTCAGACTCAAGCTGATGGAACTTGATTGCAGTACATGAGAAATGAAATAACCTGAAAGATTATTGTTTTGAACCATCAAATATGGTTGCTTGCTTGCTTTCTTTTCAGGTCTGGGTATGAAGATCCCCTTCTCCCCTTCTCCCCTTCTCCTCTCACAACCTAAGGTTTCCATGTTGACGAAGGAAGCTGCAACGCCGTCGGAGTCTGTCACTGAGATGAGGAAGCCGGTGTTATCAAGCTCGATCAGATCAAGCTCGGAACCAAAAACCATACTCTCACTGTCGAAGTCGCCACTGCCAACACAATCTTACAAAAAGTCTTCTCCTCTCCTAATACTATTCTATGTTTGCAGGCTTTAGATTGTGAATTTTGTACAGGAACAATTGGCTAACCCCCTGCTTCAATTTTGCGCGAGACAGTAAAAGTCAATTGAGCTATGGTTCTTCTTCTTCTTCTTCTTCTTCTTCTTCAACAAATACATCTACAGGTTTGATATATTTATATAATTTGTCTCTTTGATATTTATGAATCTTATTCATCAAAATTTGAGTGAGACCTTAATTTAAAAGATCTATAAGTTGGTTATGCACGAAATCTCCCAAGCATGGCTCATAGTAACGATTGTTCTATAAACTTCAGTGAGACTACCCAAATGGAAAGGGGTGACAATCTATTCAGGTTTGGTCAGATTTGTGGACATACATAATGAAGTTTGCCACAATCAGTTTAGCGTTTTTCAGCGTTTGAGTCGGAGTAATGAATAAAGAATTAATAAAGAATGAATAAAGAAACTCTATTATAGTGATGATCGATCCAGTGATTTTAGTCACCCCATGTATAGTCACCCCATGACACTATTTTACGACGTGGAAATTCTTACCCTTGTCTTTGAAATCAAAATAAAAAATTGTTATGATTAATTGAGTATATATTGCTATTTTTGGTTGGTCACCAAGAAGTAAAAAAATGGATAAATTTCAAAAGCAGTAGCAAAATAGTGTCATCTTTGTGGGAGGGTTTTCAGAGAGGTGCTTTTAACCCACACTCGATATTAATCTTCTTTTCGTAACGCGGCGGATTCTTCCTAAAGGAGAGAGAGAAACCCTTTGGAAAACCTAACCCATTCCCAAACTCAAAACCGCAAGCTGGTAGCAATCGCCGTTGTCAGATCCACATACTCCGAGAGGGATAAGGCTAAAGATGAGTAGCGGCGCCGGCAGTAACGCCGTCAATGGTAAAGGGAGAAGCGGCGGCGTTGCGGTTTCAATCCCGCAGGCTTCTAAAAAGATGGTTCAGAGCTTGAAGGAGATCGTCAACTGTCCTGAAGCCGAGATCTACTCTATGCTCAAAGAGTGCGACATGGACCCTAACGAAGCCGTTAATCGACTGCTCTCTCAAGGTTTATTTTCTTGTCTTTTATGGATGAGCTACTCTCTTTTTTTTGGTTGTTGTAGATTGATTCTTCTTCGCTAAGAAGACTGTCAGATTCCTTCTATTGTGTTTCTTCTGTGTGCGTCGTGTGTCAGTAATCCAAGCGGTTTTCTATTTGATAAAAAAGTATCTTTTTATTCAGGAACCAAGAACTTTGTTCCGTTTTAGTGATTTTGTTCTTTCTTGAGTACCAGCTTCTTTCAAGCAACAGTTTTTGTTGGAATTGCTCTGAGACTTCTCTTGAGTTTTGCATTATTTATCCAGTTTGTCCAACTATTAGTCCACTAGTAGTGTTTATATGTTCCACAACTGAGAAGAGTATTGGAAGTTTAAGCAACGACTTGAGTTGTGTCCCATGTTTTCAATTTCAATTGTTTGGCTTTTGGCTTGTCAGATTCCCTTATATTGTGTTTCTTCTGTGCGTCGTGTGTCAGTAATCCAAGTGGTTTTCTATTTGATAACGAAGTTTCTTTTTATTCAAGAACCAATAACTTTGTTTTTATTCTTTCTCGAGTATGAACTTCTTTCAAGCAACAATTTTTGTTGGAATTGCTCTGAAGTTTGAAGTTTTTGGGTTTTTTGGGATGCTCTGCATAAGGACGTCTCTTGAGACTTGCACCATTTATACAGACTATCGCCCTAGTAGACTATCAGCCTGTTCGGAGAAGAAAAAAATAAGCTAGCTTATTCAAGAAAAATGTTAAATCTCAACATTATGGAAAATATAAGCCAGCTTAATTTTTTCCAAACCAAAGGCAAAAGCAGTAGTTGCCTAAAAGGCTGTATTAGTCTACTAGTAGTGTATATATGCTCCACAACTGAGAAGAGTGTTGGAAGTTTAAGCAACGACTTGAATTGTGGCTCAGTTTTTCACTTTCAATTGTTTGGGTTTTAGGCATGTCAGATTCCCTTCTATTGTGTTTATTGACTTCTTCTGTGTGCGCCATGTGTCAGTTATCCAAGCGGTTTTCTATTTGATAAGAAAAGTATTCTTTTATTCAAGAACCAATAACTTTTTTCCGTTTAGTGATTTTGTTCTTTCTCGAGCACCGGCTTCTTTCAAGCAACAATTTTTGTTGGAATTGCTCTGAAGTGTGAAACTTTTGGGTTTTCCAGTAAGCTATGCATAAGGACATCTATTGAGTTTTGCACTATTTTTACAGTTTGTCCAACTATCATCGCCCCAGTAGACTATTAGTCCATAGTGTTTATATATTCCACAACTGGAATGGGCATGACTGACAATCATTTTATACTCTATATCTTCTTCTATTGGTAATTATCATGAAAGTTTTATCCCCGTAGTGGGGTATAACTTGATTCGCAGTCCGTACATAGGTAAATGAAGTGTATTCACGGCTACATGAGCTTTTATCTTGGGAAGGATATGTTGGCTCATAAGATATAATATTCACATTCCCATATTTGCAACCGATGAATTCCATTACGTTGTTGCTACTTTAATATCAAGGCAGTATAGGGCTGAATATTCCATGTAGTTGTCTTTCGTTGCCTAGTACCACGGGTTCTATTTCAGATCGTTACTCTTCTATCCATGTCTGTCCTGACCATCTTTGTTTCTGCAATAGGCTGATGGAAACATCACAATTTATACTTCCATTTTCTTATGTGCTCGTGCTAAGCATGTTCTAATTAGATATTTTGGTTATGTAGATCCATTTCATCAAGTGAAGAGCAAGCGTGAAAAGAAAAAAGAGGTGAGCATGTTCAAAGCTCGAATCTTGTGTAGTTCTGCCAGTTGCATAGTTGTTCTGTTCATGTTTTACCTTTACGGTCTCTCTTTCAAACGTGACAATTTCAGTTTTAGAGATTATTTATGGGCTTCTACTTCCATGTAAACTAGTCATCTGTATTGTGGAAGAGCATGTAATTTTCCTGCTATCTGGAAATGTAGCAGCTTAGTTTTTGTTGCTTGAATTCATGAGTGCTCACCCTGATGCAAATTCTTTGGCATGTCCATCCGTTTTTTATTGGTTCAGGTTAAGGATACAACAGATTCAAGATCCCGTGGTGGTAATAGCACTTCTAACCGTGGTGGAAGGAGTGGAAATGAACGTCGTCCCCGTGGTATTCTGTCACCATTTGCCTCTTCTGATCTGTAATTAGTTATTTAATATAGCTTTCAGGTAGATGTTGCTGTCTAAATTATACATTCTTAACTTATTTTATTTTATATTTTTCCAGAAACTGTTTCTGTACGTGCTAAGCCTTCTTTTAAGAAAGATAATGAGCCTGCATACACAAGCTCGTCATCTGGACCGGCGGGAAATCATATGAATTGGAACCCTCCTCCTGTCAGGTACTGTTTTTTTTTGGCATAGCATTTTCTTATAATATTTACTGGAGCTAATTTGCTACAATATTTTCTTGGTTAAGTGGATATAGGGATGTACTTTAGGTAATTTGTGCTTTCTCATCCCTTCTTTCTCTCAAGTTGATGTATTTGGAAAGTATCTTGCAGTTTTTGTCCATTGAACGGAAATTCTGAGGATACATTTCATTCTTTGTGAAAATAAGATAGATGCAGGTTGTGAGTTTTTATTAATATGTACGTTTGAATAAATGAGATGTAATAATGATGCAAAGATTAAATTTCTCGTATTATTTGGAGAGAGAGTGTCCCAGACTCCCAGTGACCCCTTCAAAGTTTTTAATTAGGAAAACTAGCCCCAAGTAGTTTTTATTAGTTTTTGTTAAAGAAAACTAACCCCTTGGGTTTCTCCTTTCCCCTTGGGGTAGGGGTTAGTTTCTAAATGGGTCATTTTCCTAATAAAAACGTACAAAAGAGTTATTTACCCAACTCACCGTATTATTTGTTGCAATTAAAACTTGTTGAAGTAGGTCATTAATGTCCCTTCCAATATCTTTGCAGTGAAACTCCAGTGGAGAATAAGGCTTCAGTTTTCAATGTCAGTGAAGGTGTTCCTTCTTTGCAGTCATCAGCTGGCTTCCGATCACCTTGGTCTGGTGTCCCTGGGCAGTTATCGATGGCTGATATTGTGAAGATGGGAAGGCCACAAGGGAGAGCTTCCAGTAATGCGAATTCATCTCACCATAATAATATCAATCAAAACATGACTGCTTCTCAAGCTGCACCTACGCCTCATGAGCATTATTCATCCCAAAGTTATGCGGCCAAGATAAATGCGGATTTGGGTGTGGTTGGAAATCGAAGTATTCCTCCTGATGATGATTGGCCTCAAGATGAACCAACCTTTACTGCTCCTTCAATTTCAGAACCACCTGTCATTTCAGAGCCATACCGGGACTCATCGCTCCCACTCTTTGATGGAACTAGGCATCACTTGGATGAGGCTCAATATTCTGAAGATGTGGAGGCCGATTCAAGACATGCTAAGATGCAGGACGAAAGTTCCGTTAGTGCACCTATTCATAATCATGAGTTGCATGATACTATTAACTCCTATCAGGTTGACAGACACATATATGAGCAGCAAGAAGGTAACTATCCTAATATTTTGTTGCAGATTTATATTACCTGTTTTTCTCACTTGATAGTTCTTTTGCATTCTCTGAGATGGTACTATGACTGGAAAAATTTGAATTTTCCAACTCATAACTGCTATTGAAGAAGACTGCTGAAGGATGTCATTTGAACCTTGCTTTATCATAATTGTACGATAGTAAATGAAATTCTCTTTTACTTATCTTTCTAATAAGCTGGCAAAGGGGCCTTGACAATCCACATGAATAGCGTGATAATGAGCATCTTGTGTTAGCATGATCGTTCCTTGTCGCCTTCATACTGTTAGGTTAGAAGTAAGATTTTTTGTTTGTTTGGCTATGCAAGTCCATAATAGGATAGCGTTTAGTTCCCCCCGGAGTACTCTATGGTACTGTAACTATTGTTTAAAAAGCATGCAGCAAGCTTATCTGTTTCAGTGTTGTATCAAATTCCATATGTAGGTCATCTATGTTCTCTTGATTAATCATATAATGTGTTATGTTTTCAAGTTGAAGGTGTTGGCATATCAGTATCATCTGTTGCAGCGAACATGCAACAATTATCTATGGAGGAGGAAGATGAGAACTACGAGGAGGACGAAGATGAGGAACAGGATGAGGATGAGGAAGAAGCAGACGGTTCCCATGAAATTCCTGCTGTGAAAATTCCAGATCATCTGGTAGTCCAATCTGTTGATTGCTCTCACTTAAGCTTTGGAAGTTTTGGATCTAGTATGGGTGGCCCACTTTCCGGACCTTATGCCTCCCAAAGTATCGTGGTCGAGACCTCTACAGCTCCGAGTGCTCCACCAGTGGCGTACACTGATGCAAGGTAGTCCCCTACTTCAGTAAATCTATATGGCTTGCCAAAGCTAAGCTATAATAATGGTGTTTTATTTTTTATTTAAACAGGAATTCTGATTATTATGATGATGAACATAGAACTGCATCAGACGGAAATAGTGATCATAGATTGGCGGTGAGCAGTGAAAGTTATGATGTACCTTCAGCTTCTCAACCAGAATCATTGAAGCAGGAATGTGCTGAACCTGTGGTAGGCCCGGGGAATGAGTATGCTTATCCTTCTTCCTCCCCTAATTATGCATATGAAACCAGCCAACAGGAGCTTCAAGACCAGCACCTGAATGCATCCTTTAGTCATTCACAAATGAGCGCTCAGATGCAGAATCTACCTTTATCTGGCATGATGGTGAGTATAATATTCCTATTTCACATCCTGCCATTATATGATGATATTTCTTTTTCAAATTGACTGAACATTCAAAGCAAGCCCCAACTTTTGCTGTTCAAGATATTAGTATTTTGAGAGTCTTGAGTGGAAGCATGTTCAATTTGTTAATGAATGGTTGGTGAAGAATTTTCCCTAATGGATTGATGTTCACTCTCATGTGGCATGAGTGTTGATACTTCCTAGAAATCTATTTTCTGAGATAATACTCAACAATATATATCCATTCATATGTTCTGAAAGTGCAGCACTGGATGGGTGTTCACTTATTTTCTAAGTTGTAAAATATTTTAGAATGGCCATTGTGCAAATTGTGAAGCCTTTAGGTTATGCTTGATGTTTGAGCCTGATAATCTATTAACCTTGTAATTAAACTTCATTTGCGCTTCTTGTATTGGACTACTCTTTGCAGTCCCATCCGAATGCTATGCCTAGTAGTCTGTTGCCCTCGAATGTCCACGCTCTAAGGGATGCTGAGCACTCTTATTTGCCCTTCCCCATCTCACAGTCAGTGCCTACAAAGTACAACAGTGGCTTGTCTTCTATGAATGGCCCAACTAATTCCATGACTGAGGTAATAAGTTTGCTTGTCATGTAGTACATTATTAGTATTATCAAGATTGGAAGAGTTATTGTCTTAGTGGCCTTATTGATTGTAACTTTGAGCAGAGAAGCTAGCCGTGGAATTCGGAAACATAATTGATTTACTTCTATTTCCATTCCTTGGTAGAAGAATTAGCTTTTTTCGCATATGTGCCTCAGTTCTTACTTCTTACTCTTGACCCCCTGATTTATAAGCACTTCTATAGTTATTTTGTATTTGTATTTTTTTACATTTTTGTAAATCTATGCATGTGTATTGTTCTCTTATAAAGCTCTGCTGGTCATCCATATTTCTGTATACATATAGCTTTTCTCAACATTACAAGTGTCCTCCATATCATCCATTGCTCTAGGATTTTTCGGTATCCTCGAGTATACATTTGTGTAATTTAGTTCTAATTGTGTACTCGTGTTTTCTGCTCTTTCTTAAATATTTATTGACCAAATATTGCCCTCAGCAAAATGGATTTTTTTTGACTGGTGACTGGATCCATTCAAACCATAAATAGCAGTTACAAGATTTATTTGTAGTTACAGCACAAATCAAAGCTTCTACTCGCTGAACTCGTTTCTTGAAATATAATGCGTATAATTTATGAACTAGAATCTGATTATTTGCGAAAACAATAGCCTGAATGCTTTAGTTGTTGCTTTTTCTAGGCTCTAAAGACGGGCAACTTGGCTTCTCCTCAGCTGACTCAGAATCTTCCAGGTGGCGGCATCTCTGGAGGCCCCGCATTTCCACAGCATCTTCCTGTGCATCCTTACTCTCAGCCGTCACTCCCGTTTCCTAACATGATCGGCTATCCTTTCATGCCCCAGAGCTACACGTACATGCCATCTGCCTTTCAGCAAGCAATTGCTGCAGCAGGCAATAGTACTTACCATCAGTCACTCTCTGCTGCTAGTTTGCTTCCACAGTACAAGAACAGTGGTCCAGGCAGTAATTTGCCCCAGTCTGCAACGGTGCCATCTGGATATGGTGGGGCTTTTGGGAGTTCAAGTAATGTTCCTGGAAACTTCTTGAACACTCCTCCGCCTGCAGCTGCTGCTCCCCCTGCCTCAACTATGAGCTATGATGATGTTTTGAGTTCTCAGTACAAAGATGCTGCCCACATGCTCGCTCTTCAGCAGGTACACTTCCTTTGCACATTAGAACCGTGTCTGGCACGATAGTAGACTTGTTTCTGAACAAATTTAAATGTTAAATATCGACAAGGTCTGAAATGAGTTGTTTGATTTTGAGAAAAAAACATGATTGTAAATTGCAAATTGTATGGGATGTTAAAAATTGGAACAGAATTTCCCAATTTTTAGTCTTGAGTTTCACCCAGCTATATTTACCTGTCCAAGTCCAAGTTTCTGTTTGGATTCCAAACTGAATGCATTTAAATTAATAAAATTGTAATATCTTGTAAGATAGTGCATTTTTTCTCGAATTCAAACATGCCCCAAGTTTCCAGACTTCGATACTTGTTTAGCATTAACATGACTTTAGAGTGGAAAAGGCTTAGAACGGCCATAGATAGACTATTTAGAATCTGCAACAAGGAGAGAGATTGGTATGATGTTCTCAGTGTACACAATACTTTTTTAGCTTTGACGTGTAAATAATTAACTAACCATGTTTGTATGATCTGGCTTAAATGCTCATCTTATCTCTGCTCCAGAAAGACTACTTACTAGTGTGAAATTTGTATGATCATTTCTCAATGTTAATTGCTCTTTTTGATGGCAGAATGAGAGCTCACCGTTGTGGGTGCAGGGTCCTGGTTCAAGAACAATGTCAGGTGTTCCCGCAAGCACGTATTACAGCTTCCCGGGACAAAACCAGCAAGCAGCAGCAGCTGGATACAGGCAGCATCAGCAGCAGCAGCAGCAGCAACAGCAGCAGCCGTCTCAGCAGCACTATGGAAACCCGGGTGGTTACCCAAATTACTACCACAACCAAAGCGGATTACCACTCGAACAACAACAGCAACTGCAGCAGCAGCAGCAACAGCAACAACTGCAGCAGCAACAGCAACAACTGCAGCAGCAACAACTTCAGCAACAACTGCAACAACAGCAGCAAATGTCGAGAGACGGGGGATCTCAAGGAGGACAACAGCAACCAAAGCAGCCCCAACAGATCTGGCAAAACAGCTACTAGAGCTCAGCCTTGCCTTTGTTTGCAGGCAGCAGGCAAGTGTGTTATATTGCTCTTTTTTAATGTGTGGGCAGTGGGGGGTTGCTGAGATGCTGTATTGTGCATGCTGAAATATGGTTGTTGTTTCAGTTTTGTCGTCTAACCTAGGAACACAAAAAGGAGGCTTGTTCTTCTGGTTTTTACGTTCTCGTAGTGAAAACTCTTCTTTGAGTTGGTTCTGTGCTGTGCTTCATTTTTCTGACTTTTTTTAGGTCCTTTCCTGTTGTAATTTTCCTTCCTGCTCTGCTCAGCTTCTAATTTAGATGGTTCGTTTACAATGGCTTTTTCTCCATCACTAGAACCCGTATTCATCAAAAGTACCAAGGAAGAATTTACAAAAAAAGTTACTTTAAAATGTTTTCTAGAAACTTGCTTTTATATGTTTTCTACTTTATTACGTTTTTCAAATTATTACTAAATGGTTATAAACCGTGACTTGTACAACAAATGTTTTTCAT
Source organism: Oxyria digyna (assembly GCA_029168935.1). NCBI lineage: Eukaryota > Viridiplantae > Streptophyta > Magnoliopsida > Caryophyllales > Polygonaceae > Oxyria > Oxyria digyna. The sequence goes on from JAPVLV010000017.1 coordinate 4,672,378, forward strand.
ACATGATAATCTCCTCCGACATACTGGTGACCTAACTTTGCACTTTCTGTAAATCAATTTTTTGCAAAATTCTATTTTCCTTTATGAAAGAATTGCTATAAGATCTTTGAAAAGAATTTTGTGTAGTGGTTAGAGAACTGCTTACTGATAGCAATTGATACTTATTATAGCAAGCAAAGCATAGCATTTTAGCATGGAATAGGCATCTTGCATTTTAGCAAAGATTACATGGAAAGCAAAAAGTGTGACAAAAGCCCCTTTGCTGACATTTATTCTCTTTTCTCCGTTGTAGCTGTAAAACAATGTTCTCCCGTCTTTTTTTTATGTTTCCATTTTCCATTTTTGGTGTCTTAATTTGATTTTCTCATTTCCATTTTTAAACACAAATCTTTACCAATATACCCTAATCAAAACCCATTAATTTCCCTCAAAACCACAATAATCCAAAATACAATTTAATTTTTCTCTCTCCCATTATTTTCTCATTCAATCTTAACCCTTTAATTTCTCATCTTCAACCATTCTCTCATCCCAATACACTCCCTCTCTCCTATTTTCATCCCTCTCTTCTCTTCTCTTCTCTCCTCTCCTTAATTTCCGTGCAAAGAAGGGAAATAAGAACATAATTAAGGAACGGATGAAGTATAATAATTGTACCAAATTTTATTGTAAGATTAGCAAGAAAAAATAATACAATAGCAGTAAATATTCTCCAAACAAGTAGGCATTTTCATGTTGGCCATTTGCCCTTTTTCCCTATCCTCTACCATCTGCTATTTCTCAGCTCAGAATAATATGTACTGCTAAATAAAACTGCATGTGTGCTAGATGTTCTTTTTCCTGAATCTGGAGAGTTCACAGGAGTTTGCATGATGAAAGTGGAATGTGTCAAAAGACTCCCAACTCAAGCTCCCTACAATATATGGTCTCATCACCTGAGAAAAAAGAGAACGACTAATTATGGATCATATATACAGGCCAAAACAAGAAACAGAAACCCTAGAACCCCTATGCAATACCGCCCTTAACAGGCCCCTTCTAAATCAATAGCCTATTCATCTAATTTCCTACATAGATTGCAGAGAATAAGGCTTAGTTCCGACTCATGAGAGCAACCTTTAAGAACATTCAAGACATTCCCATCAACTATTTCGGTGTTCTTAATTTATGTGTTTCATCGTGTATATAAAAAACGGACTCAGCCGGACTAAGCTTAGCATGACATTCTATTAGATACTACATGGACCAACAACCACATCCATATTCATCAAGACATATCCAACTCAGAAAGACGAAAATTTTCAAAATGCAATAACAGAGATTTAGTACACTTGTCCATCTTTCTTCAGCTTGATTAAACCTGTAGGCCAATAGCTCACCATCCTTGTAACCGTGTAAATGCAAATGCAATATACCTAACCCGCAAGGCAGTTCTACGTTCTAACTATTTCCTGTCTCGTATCATCCACGAAAGAGTTAAAGGAGCGAGTGTACCAATATCAAGAAGTAAGAACACACCTTTCAAAACATGCATTGTTCATAAAGCTACATTTGTACCATTACAGTTTAATACCCCAGATTAAAACTATGGATTTGAATATCAATCATGGAACCACCAGTCAAACTAGTACTCCAATAACTCACACAACATACCATTTTCACCACTACAACAACCTCAAAAGGAACATGCATAAAGTGGGTTGACCTAAAACACAATGATCACAATCCCATTCCTACCCATCACAATCATACATGTAATAAGAGATTATACCTGCAATAATTCACAATTATCATTGTCTTGATTTAGGCTTCTGTAATAGAGCAGTCAAGAAAACCTCGCCATGCTTGATTCCACCTGAATCAGTCTTATTCCCAGTCGCCCACTTCACAATCTTATACCCCATCCTCCCAATCATCGGCTTGTAAATCTTGTCAAAATCCACTTTTTTACTAAAGAAGTGATCAATCCACAGGAAACCCCCACCTCTCAAAACCCTATCAACATCAAACAGCAGAAACTCGAGCACCGGAGCCGGTATCCATCTGTTGACGGCCCGTCCGCACCGCACCAGATCGACAACGGCGTCGAAAACCGGAAGCCGCTGCTGAAGCGGCGCGTGTAGCGGCACCAGTCCCCTGAGTGCTACCGCCTCGCTGTACGGCGATCCTAAGTCCATCGTTGTGGTGAGAATCGTGACGTTGTGGTCCTTCATCCGCGCGGCGAACGTTCCTGTTCCGCCGCCGACGTCGATTCCGAGCCGGATCGGGGATTTCGCGGAGTCGGCAACGGCGATCAGCTGAGAAAGAGTGAGATCGAGATCCGATTTGGAATCAGGGAGCGAGATCGAGAATCTAGGGTTAGGAGGGGTGCGAGAGAAGCAGCGGCGGCGAGGGAGGGGGTGGCAGCCGCGGAGGAGGAGGGATTCAGCGAGAGGGGAGTCGGAAGGGCAGAGGGAGAAGGGAGTGTAGGTCATGTAGGTGTGGAGGAGGTCAGGGAAGTCATGGCAGGAGGAGGCGATTGGTGCGAAGTTGGAGTAGAGGAGGAGATCTGATGGTGCGGCGTTGGAGGAGGAAGATGAAGGAGGAGGTTGGAGGCGAGTGAGGTGGTTGATGGTGGCGCGGATTGTCTGGAGCTGACGGAGGAGATGTTCAGGGACGGGGTCGGAGGAGGAATAGACGGGGGTGGTTGTGATGAGGAGGTGGTAGAGAGAGAGGATGTTGGCGGCCACCATTGCTACCAGGAGGAGGAAGTTGAGACCCATTGTGAATCCCATCGCCATTGTTGAAGCTCTCTCTGTTGAGATTCTGTCTGGTTCTTTGTGAGTTTGAGAGGATGAACAAGGGGGAGTCCAGTGAGTGTGGCAACTGTCATGTGAACCAAATATCATGTGACATGTATATTACCTTTGATTGAGATCTGCTCATGCTGTGCATTCAACTTACGCATAAGCTCCAAAGTCAAAACGAAAACGAAATCACCTCTTTTCTTCCATTTTCATCCAATTTTAAGTCATTTTCCCCTTCAAGCTTGGTAATTTCAACTCTTAACACCATTATTTCATTGTTATTGTATAATATTGGATTGGATTATGATTTTAGACGGTCTTTAATTTCGAAATTCATAATCTATGTCAATTAGTTGTTTAGAATGCATGAAATTGTTCATATTTGGATGATTTATGATTTTTATTGAATATGTAGTAATAATTTTGTTATTGAAATGATTAGATTGTACATCTCGATTTTTGAATTTGATATTGTATGAATTGATTTAGTTGAATTTAATATTTTTGTTCAAATATTTAAAGGAAATGTTGAATTTTGTGAACGTATGAAACTGCATTAGGCCAAACAAGTGCAAGAACTCAGTCGAATAAGTTTAATGCTCCAATTGAAACATATAATAACTCAGTCAAGAACTCGACCGAGTTGTAGGTCGAGTTATGATCTGCATTTGATTGGCCTACTGTGTTTTAATGTAAAACTTGATTTGTCGTATGATTGGGTATGAATCATTGTTGGAAACGGATCATCCAGGATACTCGACTCATGTTAAGAACATAGAAGAGAAGAGAACCATAAATTGATAAGGGAAGAAGTCAAAGAAATCCTCCCCACGTCGTTTGGAATACCCGGATCTTGAGATGCAGGACCCACAAAATGTCCAGGATCCCGGACAATAGTGTTCTCAGTTTGTAGACCCAGGGTATCAGACGCTTGGCGATATTTTCCCTCATTTGTTGCCTGCGAGTTTCCATGGAATGGAATGCACTTTTTCTCCCGGGAAAAAACGTCCAAGCTCTTTTACTGGGATGATGTTACTTGTCGACCATCCACACCATGATTACATTCAGGGGTGGTGGTCCAATGCCTATTCCACCTCCTCCTTATGGCATACAAGGTCTTGGTCAGGGTACAATGTGGAACCAGTATTATGTTGTTGCTGCACATTCTGGCGATGCATGGCCATATCACAGCCTCAACGAGATGAAAACGTTGATTATGAGGATGAGCATGAAGGACAGGAAGAGGGCGAGGCACATGGCCAACAAGAGGTGGATCAAACTCTGATTCTGATGAAAATATGACGACGAGGACGAGAAAGTCCCTAGACTTCGGAGAACCAAGAAGGGGCCCAAGTATGACCCTCACAAGAAGGAGAGTGCTCCTGGAGGTCCATATAATCCATAGATGCTCATAGGATTTCCAACTCATACAACCTTCTTGCCATCTTCGTACAAAAGGACACTATAAGTAATTGAAAGTATTAAGCCATGTATTGATGGAAATATACAGTCCCACGTCGTGAGACTTCACTACTACACAAAAGTATCAAATAGTTTCCAAAATAAGAAAAGAAAAATATATGTTAATAATGTGAGTTACATTCTTTCTTCACCATTTAATTTCCCGTTGCTTCACATAGAAATTGGTGTAGTGTACCACCTCTTTCAATCAATAAGTTGTTATTTGAGTAGATGAATTAGCATTTTATCTAGACAAAGACACTAGGAATGCTTGACTTATAATAGAGGTTTAATATTGTTCTCAAACATTTGCTTTATAAACTGAAGCTTTAACTGCTTTACATGTAACTAAATTGGTTGTTTAAAATAATATAAGGCATCTTAGTCTGAAAGGGCGGGACAACCCTACTCTAATTAATACTATTATTAAAATCTGAAAAATACCTTGAAAAATACAAACAATTGTACAAGATATTCCTGCACTATTATCTAAATTCTCTGAAATACACATTTTTCATTGTTTCAAAAAGGGAAAAAGGGATCCATAACCATCTACGAAAGCATTTTAAAAACAAACTTATATATATATATATATATATATATATATATATATATATATATATATTTAGGTTCTAGTGTAACAGACTTTTACGGTGTAACGAGTGGACTAATTTAAGCCCTTAAGTTCTAAACAAATAAAGGGTTGAGATTAATTGAAATGAGTTGTACAGTTTTAATATAGGGATGTACATATGAGATTAATTCAATCCCGAAATTAGAGGGATCTCAATTTCTTTTTACTTCCCAAATATTCAAAACCCTAAAATACACCTCCTCTCAAAAGTGCCTCCACTCTCGATCTTCTCTCTGCAAAATCTCCTCCTCCTCCATGAATCCACTACTCTGTTCACCCCTCAACTCAACCTTCTCCAATCTCATCTCTCTCACCCTCTCCTTCTCCACACTCCACTTCGTCGCCAGTCTCGGATTCGGGCCATGCGTCTGCCACCTGACTGACGCTAGTGTCGACGTCAACCTCCGAGACAGCGTTGGAGGACTCACCCCACTCCACATGGTGACCGACTACGTCCGACCGGCGTCGCCTAGATCTTGATCGCTCTAATTTAGAGACGGGTACGAGATAATTTAGAGATTGGGCGTTGAGATGCATACTGTTTTCGTATGTCCAAATTGTTGTTGAGATGCATACTGTTTTCGTATGCCCAAGAACTTCACCACATCCAACGTGAAGAAAACCACTTGAGCTAAGAATGGCTTTATGAAAGTTTTTAAAGGGTAAAGTAAACCTCATTTCTAGTTATTCTTAAACTTTTCTTTATTTTGAGCTAGGAAAAGATGTATGAATCGGTGGTTCTTATCCACACTTGACCAACTAATAAATAATAAGTGGATGATTGTATTTCATGTTTCTCTGGTCTGGTCTGCCTCTTTGGAGATCTTTCTTCTTGTATTATTGCAGTTTAGGGAAGCACCATGGCACAAGTAAATCTAGTACTCATATCTGTATTTGATTTTTTTTCCCTACAGAAACAAGATCAATATAGTGGAATCCCTCCTATTGTGGAACTCCTCAAAGTCCAGAGGTTGATTTGATTAACTAAAGGTAAGGTTTTCGTATGTCCAAATTATTGTTGAGATGTATAATTATGTTCTGTTTTTTTTGGGGGTGTTCGCCTGTGCAGATGGAATTGTTGTTCAACTTGATGTCAAAATACATAATAATTCTACTCTGTTAGGAACAAGTATCCTAACAAGTAGCTTTATAGATAGAGATTTGGATTGCAAAAATAGATGTCAAAGAATTTTTTTATTTGTTTAGGTGATATTCACGTTTTTATTAAGTGATATTCTTGTTTAGATATTATGTTTTTAGTATAGTTTGTGAAAATGATAAACAAATGATAGTATTCACGTTTCTATTATATGATATTTTTGTGTGCGTAGTATATTATGTTATTAGTGTTTTGCTATTCATGATTACCATTTTTGAAAATTTTAAATTAATACTAAAATTCATGTTTTAAAAATTATAAATCAATACTAATATTCATTTTTTAATAATGTGATATTCAGGATAACCCTCTTGGGATGGTTGAGAAAGATTCAAGTACAAGTTCAGATCCAATATGAGACATGATATTCACGGCTTTACATGACAATGTTCATGTATCTAGGAGATGATATTCATGTTTTTAAGTGATGATATTCATATCTATATTAAATTACATAATAGCATACTAGATTCACACAAAAAGGACAATTATCTAGAACCAAATGGTGATATTCAGATTGTACTTGATTCATATTCAAAAGACATTATTGATTATAATTGCATAAACATGAACTTATAATCACATAAGACTGAACTGAGACACATATTTGTGAATGCAAAGTCTGAATACGTAAGTATAAAAAACTGAATATCGGGTTAACAAACTCAAATACAACTACATGACAATGACTGAATATTAAGTAAATGAAATTGAATATCAGGTTAACAAACTCGAATACGACTGGATTGATGAATATAGTTTGCATATGTCACAAAATTAACTTGAATATCAACTAATAAACATGAACAAATAATCGTAAAAGATTGAACAAAGGCACAAACATATGAGAATGTGATTAGTGGATATATAATATAGGTAAACGAAGTTGAATATCAACCTTAACAAACCCGAATACGATTGAGATAATTAAAGTCGAATATCAACATTAACAAACCTGAATACGACTGAAACTAAGTTGAATATCTACAACCGAATAACAGGAGCAATTTTCGGACCCTCTCTCCAATCTTCACAAATTTCCCTTTTTTAATTAATGTTATTAATTCAAAAAAACCCATAAAATAGCAGCCTTCCTAATTAGGTGGGCATTTATTTTTTTAAACATTTTAGTCTAATAAAATCCATCCATCCAATTTATCTCATCCGACGCTCCACATCACTCCACTCGTTACACCACAAAACTCGTTACACCGGAACTCACCTCTCTCTCTATATATATATATATTTAGGCTTTTATGGTGTAACAAAGAGATTCATTAGGAGCGTTGGATCTTCTCTAAATCTATGACCTAGAATTAACCTCGGATGGTACATAGAGCTGCACACAGGGGATCCCTTCTTTTACCGAAATTGCTGGGATTTTAAAAAACAAAATCCAAAATTATTTCCTAAAAGCAAATCCCGAATATCGTCTTCTCAGTCTCTCCCCAAAACCATCTCCCCCCAAATCTTCTCACCCTTCATTTTCTCGGTCGCCATATCTCTCACCATCTCTCCCGATTCTCAATCTCTCTCTCGCCATATCTCTCACCATCTCTCTCTCGCCATATCTCTCACCATCTCTCTCTCGCCATATCTCTCGCCCTCTCGAACTCCCCTCTCTCGCGCAGTGGATTCTTCATCGGAAGTGGAAGTCGGAGCCGTCGAAGACTCGTTTCAGCAGTCCTCATCGGAGCCGACGATTACGCCAACGATTCGTTTCAGCCCAACTTGAAATTCTTCATCGCCTTCCTCCATTCAACCTCCAAGGATGTAAGTTTACCATTTGATTTCAATTTTTTCTCTGCAGAAACCCTAATTTTGGCTATCCATCATCTAGGCCGCTAAATTTGCATTTCAATTTCACCATCTAGGCCGCTAAATTTTTGACACGGTTGTCACCTCCATTCAACCTCCAAGTAATGAGGATATACCGTTGTCAACTTGAGATGTGTGGACCGGCCTAAGCTTCTGTTTGACACGGTTTGCACGTTGACTGACATGGGCTATGTGGTTTACCATGCCACTATCACAGCTGAAGGACCCGAGGCTTGTCAGGTAGGTGAAGTTTTTAGTTGTATTTGAGATTATGGCTCTGTTTACATTAAACATCGAATTAATCAGGGTTTTTTTGCATAATTTGTCCACTTAAAAATCCTCATTACTTCATTTTTATATCAGAAGTTTTAAAATGTTAAAAACATCTTAAAATTGAAGCTTCTGACCTGTAATTCAGATGAATTGCCAAAATAATTTGTTAGCCCAAAATATCGTGACATCTTTTTGGTGTACATGAGATGTCTCTAATGATAACTGATAAGGTAAATTAGTGTAAACTGCTTTTAAGCAAAAGAAAAGCTTCATTGTCTTTCAACACTTCTTGATTGTGTACAAGGTCATATATTCGACCTTATTCAATCTGATTCTTAATGCACAGGAATTTTACATCAGACACAAAGACGGGTACCCCATAAGGACGGAAGCAGGCAGACAGCGTCTAGCCCATAGCTTAGAGGCAGCCATCAAGAGACGCAGTTCTGAGGTAAAATCCAGGAATAATACTCTGCATTAATTCTGCATTCAGCTGTTTCAGTACTGAATGGATGAATCATTTTAAACAGGGTATAAGACTCGAACTGTGCTGTGAGGACAGGGTCGGGCTACTCAGAGACGTGACCCGCATTTTCAGAGAGCACGGGCTTTCAGTCACACGAGCTGAGGTTTCAACCCGAGGCTCGCAAGCTGTGAACACGTTTTATGTGGTAGATTCATCAGGAAATCCCGTTAAAAGTGAGATTGTTGAGTCCATCAGAAAGGCGTTTGGGCTTACTTTTCTCAGCATAAAAGAGGAAGAATACTCGAAATCTCCTCCACAAGAGAGTAGATTCTCGTTCGGGAATCTCTTTAAATCTCAATCTGAGAAATTCCTCTTCAACCTCGGTCTCATTAAGTCTTGAGCATGAAGATGCTTCTTCTCGGAATCCATGGATGGAAGGTTTCTCAGTGGGGGTTGATCTTACTCCAATCATGGTTGGAGAAAGATTGGCTGTAATTCGACGACTCAGCTGCAAGATTTGGTTGTAATTTATAATTCTAGATTTTTTTTAGCTTTCTAGATTTTATGTTATGTTATGTTATGGTCGTAGAATGTTATGTTAGAAATTTAGATGTTTGCATTTTTTTTATTTGCGTTGGGTTGGGTCAGCCTTGTAAAGCTTTCCTTATGGCTGGGGAAAGGGTAGTGTAAATACAATTAAGCTCATTTATGTTGATGATCCAAATGGATGGTAAAATAAATAAAAATAAAAACTTGTTGGGTTTATGTTGAACAAAAGCCTTTCGTAATGGAACCACTATAACATACTATATTGACAGTAGACCACGAATAACAAAGATTAACATCAGAATATCGTCTTCTTTATGATTTTCATTAATTACTTTCATAATAGAAAACCTATAACTTAATATTCAACAATAGAACGTGAATAACAAAGATGAACATCAAAATATCGTCTTCTTTATGTTTTTCATTAACTACTTTCATAATGTAACACCTATAACTGAATATTCAACAGTAGACCACGAATAACAAAGTTGAACATCAGAATATCGTCTTCTTTACGTAATTCATTCATTAATTTTATAATGGAACCCCTATAACTGAATATTCAACAGTAGAACACGAATAACAAAGATGAACATCAGAATATTGTCTTCTTTATGTAGGAATAAAAGTCTTTCGTAATGAAAACCCTAGAACCTAATATATCACAGGTAGAACACGAATAACAAAGATGAACATCAGAATATCATCTTCGTTATGTTTTTCATTAATTATTTTCATAATGGAACTCCTATAACTGAATATTCAACAGTAGAACACGATAACAAAGTTGAACATCAGAATATCGTCTTCTTTCGTAATGGAAACCCTAAAATCTAATATATCACTATTAGAACACAACTACAGAGAAGATGAATATCTCACATTAGAATACGAATACACACACTGTATTGTAAACATGAATATCGATTAATCAAAATCGAATATTTCTTGCGCAACATAAGCCATTGATTTTTTCAGATTTCAGTCGAACAACATAGTAACCAAAACTGAATATTAAGAAACCCTAATTATCAAGAACTACCCTTTACGATCAACTTCATCCGTAGACATTGTAAATTCATGCGCCAATGGAAAAAGAATGAAGAACTTCAAGAAGAATGAAGATCTGGAAGAAGACCAAGAGCGTTAATGTTGTGAACTTGGATTCAGGCTGCAATGGAGAAAACCTCCTGAATGAAAATCGTCATTCTCCTTTTACACTCTCTCCCCTATTTAACCGTTAAAATTAAAATAAAAAAATCAGAAATTCCTACAAATACGTAAACTGCTACAATTTTCGGCTGGGATTTCAATTACGGTCATCGGGATGAACAATACAATCGGTTCCATAATCGAATTCAGCTTCTTCCTCTTCATCAACGTCTTTTATTCCAGTTTCGCAAACCTCCATATCATCACCTGAATTGTCAGTCACCAAATCATCACTTGACCATTCATCGACCCCACTTTTTTACGTGGGAAAAAGTAGAACACCTATAACTGAATATTCAACAGTAGACCACGAATAACAAGGTTGAACATCAGAATATCGTCTTCTTTACGTAATTCATTCATTAATTTTATAATGGAACCCCTATAACTGAATATTCAACAGTAGAACAAAGAATAACAAAGATGAACATCAAAATATCGTCTTCTTTATGTAGGAATAAAAGTCTTTCGTAATGAAAACCCTAGAACCTAATATATCAGAGGAAGACGATATCTCTTCCTCTAATATATCACAGGTAAAACACGAGTAACAAAGATGAACATCTGAATATCGTCTTCTTAATATTGGAATAAAAGTCTTTCGTAATGAAAACCCTAGAACCTAATATATCACATGTAGAACACGAATAACAAATATGAACATCTGAATATCGTCTTCTTTATGTTTTTCATTAATTACTTTCATAATGGAACTTCTATAACTGAATATTCTACAGTCGAACACGAATAACAAAGTTGAACATCAGAATATCGTCTTCTTTCGTAATGGAAACCCTAAAACCTAATATATCACTATTAGAACACAACTACGGAGAAAATGAATATCTCACATTAGAATACGAATACACAAACTGTATTGTAAACATGAATATCGATTAATCAAAATCGAATATTTCTTGCGCAACATAAGCCATTGATTTTTGCAGATTTCGTCGAACAGCATAGTAACCAAAACTGAATATTAAGAAACCCTAATTATCAAGAACTAACCTTTACGATCAACTTCATCCGTAGACATTGTAAATTCATGCGTCAATGGAAAAAGAATTAAGAACTTCAAGAACAATGAAGATCTGGAAGAAGACCAAGAGCGTTAATATTGTGAACTTGGATTCAGGCTGCAATGGAGAAAAATAAAATCGTCATTCTATCTATCTCTCTCCTGTTTAACCGTCATTCTATCTCTCTCTCTCTCTCCTGTTTAATCGTTAAAAACAAAATAAAAAAATCAGAAATTCCTACAAATACGTAAACTGCTACAAATTAAAGACTCTCTCTCCTATTAATTTCCTTTTCATTTTTTTTCCATCATTAATCCTAGCCATTGATTTAATCCAATCCAACGCTCCTAGTCAATCCCCTTGTTACACCACAAAATCCGTTACACCGGAACCGGCCTCTCTCTCTCTCTCTCTCTCTCTCTCTATATATATATATATATATTTGAGATAGGCGAGACACGGAGCGTCATCTCATTCGAGATGACAACCCCTGATCATCGTAGCCGATGATCCTGTAGAAAGGCCGGTAGAATGTAAACAAGCTTGAAGCCAGAAAATGGGGCTTGATGGTTCTGATATAGTCATCAGATAGTGCGCAATCATTGTTGCACCCTAAGATTGTTTTAATGTAATGAGAGTTTATATTAGGGTTCGCTAGGAAGTTAGCCACCCTGTTATCTAAATCTAAAAAAATGAGTAATTTTAACATTTTGGTTGTTTGGCATCATGAATGATGTTTTTTTATTTCCCAAGGGATTTTACAAATGTTATTGATAGAGTTGATAACGGTTATTATCTCCTTCAAAAATGACATTTGTATGTTTTAGTTTTATGACAAGTTTAACCGTATAGAGAAACACATTGTTTCAAAAATGGGTAAATGTATTGTTTTTCTTGTAAAGATCAAAAGAATTTTCCTTTTTATAAAGAAAGATTGGAAGGATTTTTATTATTATATCTGACTATTTTTTGTAAAATTATATCTAGTATATACTCCGTATAATGTAATTCGCACGATCTTGTTGCAACCAAACTGATAAACAAAATTAACTAAGTATACCATAAACAGTTTGTATACGGTTCCATGATTTAGAAAAATACAACTCATGTAAAGTCTTAGATCGTGCGAATGGGTAAATGTATACCATAAACAGTTTGTATAATCTCGATCTAGTCTTAGATCGACACTATCGACATAATTAAGTATACCACTGTGGCATGGATGGAGTAATGGGGTTTTCTTTTATAGGGCATCATTGCACAACTTGAAGGCCATACTACCCTATTCCAAAGGAAAACCACAAAACTTAAACGAGCTATTTAGGCTTTGTTTGGTAATTTTAGGTTTTGGTTTATAAACACTTTATTGAAAATAAATAATTTTATTGATTTTGAAATGTGTGCAATAAATTTTATTTTAATTTTTTTTCTCTTCTCACAATTTTCTTAAAAACTACACATTTTCCTATAAAAATCACATTTTTACCAAACATACTTATTTATCAAAACCCATTTTTCATCTATTTATAAACCAAAACCTATTTATAAACTCTCTAACCTAACAAACCCTTAGTTAATATATATGCTTATTATAGCTAGCTAGACATGCATCATGTTTATTCATGAATGATAGAACATATCTCAATTTATATATAAATAACGACTTATATTTGTAGAGAAAATTTCAGATAAGAATAAGGCTTAACGTAGGAACTGTTCACAAATAATGAATTAATGTTCATAATTTGGACGGTAATATTCATTATCTGAACGATGAAATTTTTTGAGGTCTCCTCAAACTGATTATTAGGTAAATATGTAAATAGGTCTGGTCTAAATTATCATAGATAATGAAAAAGATTTTTTTTTTCATTTATAGTATAGAAATATAGAGGAAAGTTTTGGTGCGAACAACTCTTAACGAAGGAAAAACGAACAGTTCGCGTTCACAGATTACACATCCATGTTTATATATCCTGGACAATAAAGTTCATAATGTGGATCCTGAATTTTTTTAAACCGTTTGAGTGAGGGACGCGGTGGGCCGGTGGCATACTTCTCATTAGTGCGAACTTGATTCCCCCCTCAAAATGGAGTGTATGATACTTCCTCCGTCTAACTTTATAAGTATCTAGAGTATGTTTGTCACATAGTATAGGTAGTCATGGGTAAATTGAACCTAAACCTTGTGAACCGGACCGATCAAAACCGGTCAAACCCTAAACCGGCCCTGAACCTGAACTAGCCCGGCGAACCGGGCCTATGGAAGGTTCAGGTTAAGGTTCAACACTCTATTGAACCGTCAAACCGGGGGTTCAAAGAAGGTTAACCGACTAGTTCATGAACCGAAGGTTTAAAAAAGTTAACCGGAGGTTCAAGGTTTATAGAAAAATATAGAGATTGGAAGAAGGCCGAGATTAGTGGGTTCATATAAAGGTAAGAGAATTACGCGGGCCGAGATTATTATTTTAATACCAAGGTTCGAACTTGAACCGACCCGATATTCGAACCGGCGGGAAACCTTGTAAAAACCTTCTCGAACCTGAACCGACCCTAAACCTGAACCGGCCCGGTCGAACCGACTCTTAAAGGTTCAGGGTAATCTTGAACCTTGAACCGGAGGTTCACGAACCTTGCCCATGACTAAATATAGGTTTTTAAGCTTTTTTAGCAAAAAATTTTCCAACTATATCTTTATTTTTTTAACTAGGGAATATAATGAAAAATATTAATAAAAGGGTATTTTCAACATAAAATCTTCATTGTTAAGTTTTACCTGAAATGCTCCAAGAACTTATAAAATAAGACGGAGAGTATAAAAAATAAGGAGTTATCTTTGAGCCTAAAATCTCCATTGTTAATTTTTAGGTATCTTGTATAATGTTTTTTGAGCCCATGTATCTAGTATAATTAACTTGATCCTCGAACACTTGTTTATATATATTTTATAAGAACTTATAAAATCAGACGGAGAGTATAAAAAAATCTTATTTATATATTTGAGGTGGGCATTTCAAAGAATATATTTTCCTTAATTTTTAGGTATCTTGTATTATGTTTTTTTGAGCCCATGTATCTAGTATAATTAACTTGATCCTCGAACACTTGTTTATATATATTCTATAATATGTCCTATGCGTGTATATGCAACAAGAACATATCCCATAATATAATGGCAAATAGAGTTTGGCCGTTTAGAGGGTGGTCGGAATTGATATTTCTTTACCCCAACAAGTTAGAGGAAAGTAACCGATATGACCCAAAATTACAGGCGAAAACAACAGGACCTAATATACTAAATATAAAAAGACCAAAACCACCGCCCAAACTTAACCAACAAAATAAGAACACTGATCCTAGTATGGAAAAACAAGAAGAACCATGTCCAAAGAATACTAGCTTAGCCTTTTGCTGCTCGGATGTTCTCCATCCACAAAGCTCTGTCATGAGTCAAATCCGTTGAGAGTGCCAAAACAGGAAGGTATTTTCGAATGACTTCCATCCAACTCTTTCTTGAACGTCCTTTGCCACGAAGATAAGTCCCCAACGCCATCACCTCACAACTGTGAACTGGGCACAAAGCGACCTTCTTTGAACGTGCCCAAACCATCGGAGTATGAAATCTCGCAACTTATCTTTAATACTAGTCACTCCAACTCTGTTTCAGATAGCTTCTTTTCTAATCCTATCTAAACTTGTATGATCGCACATCTAACATAGTATCCGCATCTCAGTTACCGTAACTATACTCTTGAGCCCTAGTAATTGGCATGGTCAAGACTCGATCTCCCCCCATTGACCATCCAATGCTTACTTATCTAATTTAAAAAAAAAAAATTAGGTGCCCTTTTAGTTTTTCTTGAAATAGGCCCCTAAAATGGTTAGTGGACGTTGGATGAAAATTCAAAGTTTTGAATTTGACATGTATTGCCCCGCCATGAAGGGCAAGGCAACCCAATTAGAATCACAATATATATTTTTTATTTTTTTATAGAAGTTAAACACAAAAGGTAAAATGCTACACTTTAAAGGGGCAGGAATGTTGACTTGAAGAGTTGAACACAAAATTTGTGGATAAGGGAAACACATCTTATCCCGCAAAACCACGATGTGAGTGAAGCATACGATATAATGTATTTAGTTGGTGATGTGAGTGAAGCATATGATATAATGTATTTAGTTGGTGATGTGAGTGAAGCAATTGTATATAATCTACTATATATATAAATATAAATACGAAACGTCTATATGCACGTGAATCGAGGCCTATATGCACGCGATTCCGTGCGCAGAAGTTATGCGCATAGGTTGGTGCGTTGTTGTATTGCGCACAAGGGTATTTTCGGGATAAATTTGAAAATTCTGGCAATGGCTGACAAACTTGTGTGCAGGACACCAGCGCACATAAAAGGTAATGCGCAAACGTTCAGCGCACAACTTCGGGAATCCGAAACGTCGTGCGTTGAAAGATGTGCGCATTTGGCCTGCGCACAGAAAGATGTGCGCAGATCCAATGCGCACAGAAAGATGTGCGCAGATCCAATGCGCATATAAGGCCTTTTATCATTTATGCGTATTTTCGAGCCACTTTTTGTGACGGAGAGACCTTATACGCACTTTATATGCCTAATAACACTAAATTGTATAAGTTTTTCAAACATAATCAACATCGGTGTGCTAGACCCTTCATATCGCAACTATTTCAACTATTTCGAAGATTGAAAGACTAGTAAAGGTTTACAAAGGAGGTGTTACTTGAAGAGTACGAGATTTCGACTTGAAGTTACCGACAAGGTTAAATAGCTATAATATGCATTGAAAACAAGTTTCATTGCATTCCGACGTCCTTTCGGCATCGTTTCGCCTTATTGGACCTTAAAAAGCCTTAAGGCCCATTAAGGCCTTTTAGCGTTTTTGCGTATTTTCGAGCCACTTTTTGTGACGGGGAGACCTTATATGCACTTTATATGCCTAATAACACTTAATTGTATAAGTTTTTCAAACATAACCAACATCGATGTGCTAGATCCTTCATATCGCAACTATTTCAATTATTTCGAAGATTGAAAGACTAGTAAAGGTTTACAAAGGAGGTGTTACTTGAAGAGTACGAGATTTCGACTTGAAGTTACCGACAAGGTTAAATAGCTATAATATCCTTTGAAAACAAGTTTCATTGCATTCCGACGTCGTTTGGGCATCGTTCCACCTTATTGGACCTTAAAAGGCCTTAAGGCCCATTAAGGCCTTTTAGCGTTTTTGGGTATTTTCGAGCCACTTTTTGTGACGGGGAGACCTTATACACACTTTATATGCCTAATAACACTAATTTGTATAAGTTTTTCAAACATAATCAACATCGATGTGCTAGACCCTTCACATCGCAACTATTTCAACTATTTCGAAGATTGAAAGACTAGTAAAGGTTTACAGAGGAGGTGTTACTTGAAGAGTACGAGATTTCGACTTGAAGTTACCGACAAGGTTAAATAGCTATAATATTCATTGAAAACAAGTTTCATTGCATTTCGACGTCGTTTGGGCATCGTTCCGCCTTATTGGACCTTAAAAGGCCTTAAAGCCGATTAAGACCTTTTAGCGTTTTTGCGTATTTTCTAGCCACTTTTTGTGACGGGGAGATAGTTTTGAACTTTTTAAGTGAATCACGTGGTGTCAGTTTTTGTAATTTTTATGAACAATGTTTTTTTATATTTTTTAAAATAACACGAACGAACATGAAAGTTAAATTATGAACATGATCGTCCAAAATTACGAAATATCTTATTATCGTATACCGTAAATGTTGCCTTTAAAAATGGGTAGTAAATCAAGTTACACGCAAACACCCTATAAAAAGATGCTCAAAACGTGAATCAACCATAATCAATGTTGTGGAAACCATAACCAATATTGTACAAATTAAAAAGTCGTTGTTTATACAATAACTTAGATTTATATGTTCTATCATCCATAGATTAACTTGAAGATATGTTCTATCATCCATAGATTAACTTGATGACGCATGGCTAGTTACTAGCTAGCTAAAATAAATAAATAAATAGAACATACTGTATATATTTGACTTGAGATGGAAATAGCTTGGTATGTTTTTAGTGTTCCCTCTAAAAAAGGGTAGTAAATCAAGTTGCATGCAAACACCCTATAAAAAGACATAGTTTCTATTTGACGCCCACCCCTTTTGCTATTTACCGCCCAGGTCATCCGTGCGTCACGCATGGAATTAATCCGTGCGTGACGCACGGATTGCACATTCCAGAAAACGCATGGATTGTATCCATGCGTGACGCACGGATTAATTCCATGCGTGACGCACGGATTAATTCCATGCGTGACGCACGGATTAATTCCATGCGTGACGCACGTATTTGCATATATGAAACTTCTAACTTTCAATGTATTCAATGTATTTCTAGTTAAGTGTGCAAAGAAACACATTTTTAGTGTCTTTTTTAAGGCGATAAAGCCCAATTCGACAAAAACGTCATCGAAACTTTATCGAAATGGAATGAAACTTTGTTTCAATCCTTATAATGTCTATTTGATCATGTGTGTAACTTGAAAATCAAATTTAGACCTTTGTAAGTGAAACATAGTTTGAAAACCGAACAAAGTCGCAATATGTATGGCGTACCATATACAATTTGAAATATAATAAGGTTGAACATTCGTCAACATAACAACAATATAAGCATTCAAAATATAAAAATAAGATTTTGCAACATAAAACCATGCGTCACGCATGGAATTAATCCACACACCACGCATGGTTTTACACCATACGTGACGCATGGATGACAACACCAACCTACCAAGTTCGATGTCTGAGAAATGAAAAGTAATTTCAAATTAGCTTTGGTTTAAACCTAAACCTTGTAGTATTACCGGCAGCAGATTTTTTGTATGGCGGTTTGCAGAGATGTGGAGGGAGATTCACGTACAAAAATGGAGGTGAGTTTTTGAGAGAAATGGAGAAAAACTAAAGAGTTGTATGTGATAAAAAGGGTTTATAGAGACGTTCATGTATACTACTGTGAGTCCGTGACCCATTTGCAGAGATATAGATTTCTCAGATGCAGAGCCGTGAGCAAACCAAGTGGGTACTTTGTGGATATGTTCGTAGACGAAGACTGGAGTATTCAATTACCCCCAAGTAAAAGAGAGTATTAACAGAAGCATTGTAGTTAAGTGTGCAAAATAACACATTTTTAGTGTCTTTTTTAAGGCGATAAAGCCCAATTCGTGTTCCGTGTTGTTTTTACGTGACGCATGGATTTTCATATGTTTTTTTGTTGCTTATATGATTCATGTCAATGTATTCAATGTATTTTTAGTTATGGCACACAAAATAATTCATGTTCCGTGTTGTTTTTAAAGGCTTTAAAACCACAATTCGCCATAACGTCGTCGAAACATCATCGGAATGGAATGAAACTTGTTTACAATGCTTATTAGAGATATTTAACCATGTCCGTAACTTTGCATCAAAACCTTTTGCTTTTAGAGTAACACGCTCTTTGTAAAACATCAAACTACTCACCACAAGCTTAACTTGTTGCAATATATATGGTCGTAACATTGATGTTCACGTATGTTTGAAAAATTTATACAAAAATGTGTTATAAGGCATATAAAGTCCCAATAAAGTCTCACACATACAAAACGGGATTCGAAACTATGCCAAAATGCTAAAACCACTAAAAACGCCTTAAATGGACTTAAGGCGGTTTTTGGCGAAACGACACACGAACGATGTCCGAATGTAATGAAACTTGTTTTCAGTGGCTATTATGGATATTTAACCATGTGGGTAACTCCCAACCACAACTTCTAACTTTTAAAGTACCGCCTCCTTTGTAAAAAACATACTAGTCGTAACTCTCTAACTTGTCGCAATATGTATATTCTACAACATTGACGGTGATTATTGTTGAAAATACTATACAACATACTCTTATTAGGGATATTCAGTAGAAAAGAGGTCTCGCTCACACGAAATGAGGCACGTAAACGCTAAAACCACTAAAAACGCCTTAAATGGACTTAAGGCGGTTTTTGGCGAAACGACACTCAAACGATGTCCGAATGTAATGAAACTTGTTTTCAATGCCTATTAGGGATATTTAACCATGTGGGTAACTCCCAATAACACCTATTAACTTGTAAAGTAGCATATCCTTTGTTTGGACTTCTTACGTGGCCTAAATGTCCAACATTTGACAATATGTAATTTTATTTTGATTGGAAATCATGCAAACATCAGTGTTACTAAGAATCAAAGGGATCATGTGCCATTTGGTGCGTCACGCATGGAATAGAACCGTGCGTCACGTATGGATTATATCCATGCGTGACGCACTGTTTTTCTTTTCAGAACTCATGTCAGCACGTATTAGTTGTATGACTAAACATGTTGATATGTGAATTTATGTTGATTTATGATATTTGAAATGTGAAACCTAGTTTGAAAGTGAAACGAGTCGACATGTTTTAAAATACCTACGAAATAGACACTCTTAAGAAAAAACAAGTAGTTCTTGCAACACAATAAGGTTCAACACTTCAAAGGTGCAACACAATAAGGTTCAACATAATAAGGTTCAATCTTCAAAGGTGCAACACAATAAGGTTCAACATAATAAGGTTCAACATAATAAGTAGATCTAACGACGAGGGTTGAACGGCTTGAAGAGGTTCCTGTATTCTCGTGCGGTCATCCTTGGTCTAGTGGATGGTTCCCCTCTCTCCCTTTGACGTTCTTGTCTCTCCCGTTCACGTCGCTCACGTTCTTGTCTCTCCCGTTCACGTCTCTCCCGTTCAAGCATATCAAAGTTGTCTGCCACGCTAGACGCCGTACTAATATCGGAAATATCAGATTCTTGATCGGAATAGGACATCTGTATAATCACAAACATAACCAAATTATAGTTACATACTCAATAAATCCATGCATAGTCTTAATGTTGAATGTGGCAATTCCACGCGTGACGCATGGTTATAACCCATGCGTCACGCATGGTTATATTCCATGCGTCACGCATGGAATTGCCACTTCCAGAACTTCAGTACTGCTTTCTAATATATTCTCAAACCCTAATCTCAACATTTTTTTCTGAAATTCAACAGTTTGTCAATAATTTGATTAAAACCACACCATATCAAATTTCAACACCCTCATTTATAACCCTAATTCACAAAACCCAAATTCAGTATCAAAATCCTAATTACACTATCTACACATGAAAATATCAAATTCAACAAGAAACTATCAACAAAGTACACAATCCATTCATATATTACAAGTTTAATCTCTTCTAATCAAAGTATAACATACACATTGGATCTACATATGTAAATATTATCAAAACAACATCAAAACCTCATATATACATCAATACCATACCATAACAATGAAATCTTAATGTTTACATACCTTATATGTAGAAAGATGATGAAAATTGTTGAAAATGGGGTAAATCCGTGCGTGATAGAGCTTCAGCCGCCGTCAAGAGAATGAGGAAGAGAACAAAATGGTAGGGTTTCGATGTTGGGCCTTTTATAGGCAAAAAAATTCATGCGTCACGTATGGAATGTGCCCATGCGTCACGCATGGTTTGTATCCATACGTGACGCATGGATTTCAATGTATATGTTTTTGCTTATGTAATAAATTTCAATGTATTCAATGTATTTGTAGTTATGTCACGCAAAATAATTCATTTGTCGTGTTGTTGTTAACGGCTTTAAAACCACAATTCGCCATAACGTCGTCGAAAATTCATCGGAATGGAATGAAACTTGTTTACAATGCCTATTAGAGATATTTAACCATGTCGGTAACTTTGCATCAAAACCTTTTGCTTTTAGAGTAACGCCCTCTTTGTAAAACATCAAACTACTCATCACAAGCTTAACTTGTTGCATTATATATGGTCGCAACATTGATCTTTTTGTATGTTTGAAAAATTTATACACAATTGTGTTATAAGACATATAAAGTCCCAATAAGGTCTCACACATACAAAACGGGACTCGAAACTATGCGTAAACGCTAAAAGGCCTAAAAAGGCCATAATGGACTTAAGGCCCAAATCAGCCAAACGACCCTCGAACGATGTCCGAATGGAATGAAACTTGTTTTCAATGACTATTATGGATATTTAACCATGTGGGTAACTCCCAATGACAACTTCTAACTTTTAAAGTACCACCTCCTTTGTAAAAAACAAACTAGTCGTATTTCTCTAACTTGTCGCAATATGTATATTCTACAACATTGACGTTGATTATTGTTGAAACTACTATACAAATTACTCTTATTAGGGATATTAAGTAGCAACAAGGTCTTGCACACACGAAATGAGGCACGTAAACGCTAAAAGGCCTAAAAAGGCCTTAAATGGACTTGAGGCCCAATTTGACGAAACGACACTCAAACGATGTCCGAATGGAATGAAACTTGTTTTCAATGCCTATTAGGGATATTTAACCATGTGGGTAACTCCCAATAACAACTATTAACTTGTAAAGTAGCATATCCTTTGTTTGGACTTCTTACGTGGCCTAAATGTCCAACCTTTGACAATATGTAATTTTATTTTGATTGGAAATCATGCACACATCAGTGTTACTAAGAATCAAAGGGATCATGTGCCATTTTGTGCGTCACGCATGGAATAGAACCACACGTCACGCATGGTTGCAAACCACACGTCACGCATGGATGGAAACCATGCGTGACGCACGGATTTTCTTTTCAGAACTCATGCAGCAAGCACGTCTTGTCTCACCTACTGTAATAACTCCATTAATTTTTTTACCATTTCCGTAACACCTACATTAACCCCTATTATCTTCCTTTCTTTCCATATTTCAAATGTCAAAACCCTTTTAACTCCATTGTTGAACATTCTTGAGAGCAAAACACACCATTTTATCCCAAAAAAGCTCTTTCTATATGGAGAATGAAGAGGAATGCACCAATGAAAGAGGTGGAGAAGCACCATTTTCAAGTTACAATCTTAATAAGGTAACATTTCTTGTTCATAATATTAATTTTTAAGGTGTTGACTTCTTTTAGGGTTTGATTTAGTTAGGTTTAATGGATTTCAAATGTTCAAGGTATTAGTTGTATGACTAAAGATGTTGATTTAGTTAGGTTTGATTTAGTTAGGTTTAACAGAATCATACGAACCATGACAAAAGATGAATGAAACTGCATGTTGTATTTCTATGCGTCACGTATGGAGTGAATCCATGCGTCACGCATGGGTTGTAACCATGCGTCACGCATGGAATGGATCCACACGTGACGTATGGATTTGCCATACAGAAGCTTAACTGGTTTGTTATCTGTGTGTTTGTGCATAGATGAACTTTTCTGTGTTTACTGGATTAGACAAGATTACTCTTAATGACTGCCCACCTCCGTCATACCTCGACTACATACCTTCGTTTGATTTGGGCATTGATTTGACAACATGGGAGCAACCGCAATCACAGTTTGGTGATATCAACACTGGATCTTTTGGAACCGGTTACGGTTTGTCGCAATGGCCTTCGCATTTGATGAGGCCACTTTCAGACACAAGTAGCTTAAATGTGTTTCGTCCTTTGCGTACTGCACCAGAATTTGATATTGAAGTTCAAGAAGAACAATATGTCTCTGTTGATTACTCAGAGTTGTTTGCAAATGACTTGGTATTCCCCTCTAGACAACAGGGAGTGGATTGGGCCGTTAACATTGCACAAGCCAACAACTTTTGCATAGTCAATGGAAGGAGTAGAGCACCTACCGAAACAAAATCTGGAAAACTTCAGCTTATCTGTGATAGAGGACGAGTGAATTACTCAAAAGCTAAGGGAGTGAGGAAAAACATCAAGACGAAAAAATGTAGATGTTGGTTCGAATTAAAACTTCTAGAGGAGCATAGAGGGGCTTGGAAACTTACTGTAATGTTAGGTACCCACAACCATCCTATTGGTAGTAGCTTGTTTGGGAATGCGTTTGCAGGCAGATTGACGCCTGATGAAGTGTGTACAGTAGTTGAAATGACCAGGGCTCATTGTAAACCAAATGAGATTTACACTATGCTCAACAAGTCTCCAAAGAACCTTACAAAAAAAAAACAAGTATACAATTTGATGGCCAAGACGAGGATCGAAAACAGGGAAGGAAGAACTGTTATCCAAGAGTTTTTCTACAAATGCAAACAGAGCGACTATTTCATGGAGTATAGGACAAGCAAAGATGATGCATCTATGATTGGTGATATGTTCTTTGCGTCTCCTGAATCAATGAAGCTCTTGAAATCATTTCCCTATGTACTTATAATGGACTCCACATATGCCACAATCAAGTAAGTTTTGTGTGATTATTGACCATTACATATGATTTTCCATAACATTGCAATAATATTATTTCAAATTATTTATTTACAGGTACAAAATGCCATTTTTCGAGATTGTTGGAATCACGTCTACATGGAGGAACTTTGTAGTTTGTGGGGCATTTCTTGAGGGCGAGACTAAAGAGCATTATTTGTGGGCAATGCAACAACTTCAAGAGATGTATAGAAGAATTGGAGCAACGCCCACTTGCATTGTCACCGACCGTGAACAAGCTTTAATGAGTGCAACGGATCTTCTTTTTCCAACTGCAAAGTTTCTTCTATGTAGACGACATATAAGGAAAAACATAGAGGCCAAAGCTTCCCTCGAAATGAGATCGAAACTAAAGGGAAAAAACTTATCCAACGACTACTACAACTTGTTCGAGGAAACCACCGTAGAAGGATATGAAAAAAAGTTGGATACTATAGAGAGAGATTGGAACGCGCATATTCCCGTACTGCAATATGTTAGAGACAGTTGGCTTGGTCCTTTCAAAGAAAGATGTGTGTCGGCATGGACGGATGACGTGTTTACTCTTGGAAGCAACACGACAAACAGGTAATTTATCTATAATTGCACTTACACAACTATATTCAGTTTTCTGTGAATTTAAACAGTTTCTGTAAACTGCACATTTAGACGTCACGCACGGATTCGTTCCATGCGTCACGCACGGATTTGTTCCATGCGTCACGTATGGATGTGCAGTTTACAGAAACTTTTGATGCACATTCCTGTTTGAACACCTTAATAAAAATGCAGAGTGGAAGGAGCGCATTCCTGTTTGAAGTCATATTTGAGTGGTGGACAAGGTAGGCTCGACACAGTGTTTGAGGAATACAGTGACATGGCACGAAACCAGCTGAAAGAGATATTGGGTTCATTTAACGAGAGTCTAACAAAGACGTTTAGACTTGTTCACCAAACATCTTTGTTTGTACATTTGAAGTGCAAAGTTTCGTACAAGGCAATGGAGCTCTTGATTAAAGAATACGACAAAGGTGTACAAGGCATGTACAATGCACAATATTGCGATTGTGCAACCAAGGTCAGAGACGGGATGCTGTGTGTCCATGACCTTGCGACTTGTGTGAAGAAACAAATGCCAATTCAGCCCGTGTCTTTGCATCCTTTTTGGAGTACGTTGTCTTTGGAAGAAGTGGATACACAGTGTCATCTTGAAACTAAGAAAAACGTGGCAAGACGTTTATTTGATGAATTTTATGAAGAAACATGGAACACCTTGTCACCACATGATCAAGAGAAGTGTATTGAATCTGTCAGAAAGATAGCTAAAGTGGATACACCTCTCAAAGAGCCGCCTATTTCGAAACACACCGGTGGTCGTCCCCAAGGAGCTCCTAACAAAGTGCCTAGATCTACACAAAGAAAGAAGTCAGCATGGGAATACACCGACCAAGAGATGAGGTCTAGAGCTTTGGAAGAAACACCTCCCAAGAAGCAAAGGGTTCCTAAACCCTTTGGTGCACCTCCCGCTCCACAAAAAATGTATGCGCCTTCTAAGTACATTAGAAAGATACCAATGTGCATGAGACCATATGTGGAGGGGTGGTTTGACATCAGAGTCGATGGAAACTGCGGGTTTAGATCTATTTCTATGGAAACAGGTGACCGATATTATCTTCACTCTAATGTACACTTTATCCAAAATATTCCGTCACTCAATCTGTTTTTGAGAGTCATGTAACAGGTGGGACCCAAGAGCATTGGAAGTTCATACGAGAAGAGATGATAAGAAAGGCTAAAGAGATTTGGCATTTACTTAAAGGCACGTGGATTGGTGGAGAAGTAAATCCAACATTGGAGTCCGCTATACATCAACTTACATGGGAAAGCGATTACTACCCAGCTCCAAGGGATAAGTGGCTTACCG
This sequence comes from Oxyria digyna, assembly GCA_029168935.1. NCBI lineage: Eukaryota > Viridiplantae > Streptophyta > Magnoliopsida > Caryophyllales > Polygonaceae > Oxyria > Oxyria digyna. The sequence continues at coordinate 4,698,063 of JAPVLV010000017.1, forward strand.
TACCAGAAATGGCATGTTTGGTGGCTTCGGCATGTAATTGTGTCTTTGTGTGTCTAGGCGAGCAAATTAAACAGACATTCCTACCTCTTAGACTTCCGACTTGGTATTGTCAACCTGGAGCCAAGATGCAAGTTGTTTGCCTATTACTACTCACCCAGGAAGAACATTTCACCCCGGTATGTTTTTTTCAATTGTTATTTACCTAGTGCATTACATGTAAATTTAATTATGCAATTCCATAAAATCTATCTCAGATTCGCCTGAAGGATGGATGTCCACTACCACCTGTTTATAATCTTTGGGAGCGTAATTGTGAAGAATCTGCTGCGGCCTTGTATGACGAAGTGTGGCAAGATGTGGGGCTTACACCCCCCCGAAAAGAGGAGGACATCAATCGTCCAAACAAAGGATCACAATTCCAGACGATGATGAAAACGATTACTAGTTCAAGAGTTATTGTCAGTCCAGACAATGTTGTAATGTGTATTTTATTTCGAGCTTCGAATGACCTTCTAATGTTGTAAGGTTGTATCTTTTGATGCTGAAATGGAATTTCTGCATTCTGTAGGAAAAATGCAAATCCATGCGTCACGCATGGATTCAATCCATGCGTGACGCATGGTTCGTGTCCATGCGTGACGCATGGAATTGCATTTTCCTACAGAATGCAGAAATTCCATTTCAGCTGTACTTGTCAAAAGCAACACTTCCGAATTGTTTTCTCAAAAGGAGACATATGAGTTGTCTTGTCAAAAGGAGACATGTGAGTTGTCTTGTCAAAAGGAGACATATGAGTTGTCTTGTCAAAAGGAGACATATGAGTTGTCTTGTCAAAAGGAGACATATGAGTAGTCTTATGAAAAGGAGACATCGGAATTACAACATAAAACAGATATATTACAACATAAAACAGATACGTTTCAACAAAAAACCGATACATTACAAAATAAAACAGATTCATTACAGCATAAAAAAGACTCATTCTTGAAACGTAAATTAAAACGAACATAACAAAGACAAAACACCAAGACACTTCACATTACATCTTAAAAGGAACGAAATACTAAGACCACTACGCATCGTCAGAATCGGCTGGTTTCTCTTCAAAATCCTCATAGAGCTCCTTCACCCACCATTTAGCCGTTTCCAAATCTTTCTCTTCGTTAAAGATTCCCAGTTTCGCTGCCATAGTCCGGTTTTCCTCCAACAATTTCGTCATAACACGGAGATGATGACGGTCATACTCAGGATCAAGAAACACCCACCTGAAGTTACATTGGCATGTAAAAAACCTTCGGCCATACTGGTCTGGTCTCATCTTGTCATTAGCGCTGAAAACCGTGATAGACTTCCTACACCTCTTATTTGGACACTGAATGGTGCTGCCTTCTTGTGGTATTGAAGATGATGATGAGGATGATGCCATGTTGGTTTCCAATCTGTAATACAATGTAAGAAAACAAGTGAGAAAGTAAGGAATAAGATGTGGAATATGGAGCTTCAAAGAAGAACTTCAAGAATCAACTTACAGGCTGAGGGAGTGAAATAAGATTTTGATTAATGAGTGGAAATGGTATGCTGAGGGAGTCAATTTATAGGCGTAGGTTAACAATTCCATGCGTCACGCATGGAATGTATCCATACGTGACGCATGGAATGCATCTGTGCGTGACGCATGGTTCGACATTTGACTAACATAATGCATATTTATGTCTTGTGCACCCTAAACAAATAAGCCAACAAATTCAACAACGCTAATCAGAATTGAAAAGTTCAAACACAAAACAACCTTAACAAACAATCCAACAACATCAATCCAACAACGTCATAGTTTCCTTACGAAAAAAGGACAATCCTGAAAATCTGAAAACAAACAGTTCATAAAAAACAATCGAACCCAATCCAACAAGATCACCACCGATGTTGTTGATACATAGTTGTCCACGGCTCAATATCTTGAAGGACCTCGGTTATGGCTCCATGCATTGCAGAAACATCATAGGGATCAGGCAAGGTTGCATATGGTGACAAGTGATCGTAGACCCTGTCAAAAACCTACAAATAAAAATAAATATTGAAATAAGCTATTTGCATAATGTTTACCTTAAATAAAACTTAAAGAAAAATCAAGATCTCAAGTTACATGAGATAAATGTATTACCTGCTGTGCTTCCAAGCTAGCGTGTCTGCCGGGTATCAGAAATCGATGAGTGCGGGGGATGTACCACATAAGATACTCCGGAGCTTCTTGAAAACCTGTCTGCGCAGGTGGTCCCATCTGCTCCAGGGTCGCCCTGTGGATATCCATCCCCTCCCAACTCCACGCCATTCTATCATAATTCACCACATATGACCTAGGGCTGATGAGCCTATGGGCTCTAAGGGGTGAAATTGGAGGCCTGGGAATCATCTGCACCCTACCAAACTGCCTAGGCGACCTATCGGGATGGTGGGGCTCGGTTATGTCCATGCAGCTCAGCACCCCGAAAAAGAGAGCAGGAGCATAGGCAGGATCACTGAAGTCGATTTCACCATACGGGTTCCAATTAACCTAAAAACAATATCAACGTCTTCCATTACTCAAACAGTAATTTCATTAAAGGTCCAAGCAAAGATGATGAAAAAAAGTCCTCAGTTTTTTTTGCAAATCCATGCGTGACGCATGGCTTTGATTCGTGCGTGACGCATGACACAGATCCATGCGTGACGCATGGAATTGCAAAAAAACTGAGGCTTAAAAATGTAAACAAAATGCAACACAAATACCTGATCCGCCCTCATTGCATCTAGTTCAGCTCTGTAGTTTCGTGCTTCAGGGTCGTAGTTCGGCAACGCTTCCTCTGGTAGAAACCGAAACGCATAAGGATGATCAACTGACCAACCAGGATTACGCCGAACACCAGCTGCTAAGGATGGGAAATATGTGTATATCCAACCCTACCATTTAAAAAATATAGTTAGCATTAAAACCATAGAAATAAGTTATGATTGCTAAAAAATGTAGTTCCTAAATAATTAAAAACTTACTTGAAGGAGAGTGAAACAAAATGAGATCAAACCACAATTTTGGCGTGTAGCGATGCCCATTTGGCGATAGAAATATGCTAGCGCCGCAGATCCCCAAGAAATACTTCTTGCCTCTTCAACACTCCCTAGAAATGCACCAAATCTCATCGGGAGCTTATGTTGTGACTTGTCAGTGAAGATTGTGGAAGCCAGCAAGTGGAATATATATCCCATTCCATGAACTACGGGATCATTTAGGCCCTCAATGTGCGCCTTAAACTTTTTCGCGCTCATCCAATAACTATCGAGCTGTTCATTTTGAAGATGAAAATTTTGCCGTCCCTTTTCACCAAAAAAGTTCTTGTTCGTAGTTCTCCCGACTGAAGCGGTGGGGTCGGTCACCATAGCTTTCCCGTGAATAGGAAGCAACAGCAGCTTCTTGATGTCGAGCAACGTCACTGTCATCTCACCAAATGGCATGTGGAAGCTATTTGTTTCAGGATGCCACCTTTCTATAAAGGCGCAGATGAGCGGATAATCAATCACATCGTACATCAATACCCTGAGATGAGTCAGCTCCGTTGCAATTGCGTGATTACCCCATGACAAGTCAGAATTAAGTTCCCAATCTTTCAGCTGGGATTGTCTTGTCTGGTAAGGGAGTACGCCTCTATCCTGTAAATTGATTACGTAACACAAATAATTTTAATAACGCATAAATTTTTTCCAGAAACTGCAGAATACAGAAACTGCATAAATTTGGTTAAGGTGCAATGTACAGAATGCAGAAAGCAGTTTCTGCATTCTGTGTAATGCAAATCCATGCGTCACGCATGGACATGAACCATGCGTGACGCATGGACATGAACCATGCGTCACGCATGGATTTGCATTACACAGAATGCAGAAAATTCTGTACAGCACACCTTAACCAAATTTTCAACAAAACTACAAATATTTCAACAAATAATCCATTTGGTTAATCAAATCAATTCATACATTAACAAATTTATTATCACAAATTCTATAAACCAAATAAGTTATGATAAGTATTGAATCTATAAACCAAATTCTAATTACATACCTTTCCTTTTTGCACAAAAAAGGCTGTATGAGCTTCAAAGCTTATGAGCAGCTCCGGAATTTGTGGACCTCCAGGAGTACCCCCCTCTAACTGAGGGACGTATATGTTTTTGACCGGAGGTTGTCGTCGTCGTCGTCTTCTGGGTTGTTCCTCCTGCTCCTCTTGCTCTTCCGCTTCTTCATGTTCTTCATGAACATTCCCATAGGTCCGATCCTCTTCCTGACCCTGTTCCTCATGCTCCTGCTCATAATCAGAATCAGAATCACCATTGGCACCCCCAGCTGATGGCCCTGCACTGCTACAAGCAACCAGTGCGTACTGGTCATCACCCGTCTGAGGGTTCTGAAAGTGATGAGAACCAGTAGCTTGCCTCATCATCTCCACAAATGATTGGTCATGTTGTGGATAGCCCGGATAGCCTGAAAACTGTGTTTGTTGTGGAAACATAGTTTGATGTGGGATCAGAATGGGGGTGCCAGGAAAGTAATGAGGGGAACCCTGGGGATCGAAACCTGCAGCAGACAAAGCTAGCTGTTGCTGTTGTTGTTGTTGTTGGTGTTGTTGTTGTTGTTGTTGTTGTTGTTGTTGTTGTTGTTGTTGTTGCTGTTGTATCTCATCAGAAAACTCTAAACGACGAGGAGGCGATTCTTGTCTATTCTTCTTCTTCCTTTGTTTTGGAACTACGGGATCTTTTTTCTTCAGATCTCTGTTTCTTTGACGAGTATCCCGTCCAGGTCGACGACCACCATCCATATCTACATCATAAAATGTGCAATTCCACAAAATTAATCAGTTTACTGAATTTAATCAGCATATCATCAAAAACTCAATCAGCATATCATCAAATACAATCTGAAACTGCAGAACACAGTTTCTGGAATGTGCAATTTCATGCGTCACGCATGGATTCCATCCATGTGTCACGCATGGTTGCAATCCATGCGTGACGCATGAAATTGCACATTCCAGGGTTGTGTTCTGCATTTTTTCCATGGCTTTCAAACCCTAATCTCAACACTTTTTTCAAAATTATAACAGTTTTTCAATAATTTCATTAAAACCATACCCAATTTCAACAACCTAATTCATAACCCTAATTCAATATCAAAACCCTAATAAACTATATACACATGAAAATATCAAATTTGTCAATAAATTATCAACAAAGTACACAATCCATTCATATATTACAAGTTTAATCATTTCTAATCAACTAATTAACATACACATTGGATTTTGAAGTAAATATCATCAAAACAACATGAAAACCTCATATATACATCAATACCATACCATAACAATGAAATCTTAATGTTTACATACCTTATATGTAGAAAGATGATGAAAAATGTTGAAAATTGGGTAAAACCGTGCGTGATATAGCTTCAGCCGCCGTGAGGTATGTTGGGGAAGATAACAAAATGGTAGGGTTTGATGTTTTTGGGCTTTTATAGGAAAAAAATCCATGCGTGACGCATGGTTTGTGTCCATGCGTCACGCATGGTTTGGTTCTGTGCGTGGCGTATGGATTAAAACCATGCGTCACGCACGGATATAATCCATGCGTGACGCACGGAGCCTGGCGGTAAATAGCAAAAGGGGTGGGCGTTAAATAGTAAGGGCCTAAAAAGAAGCTGAAAACGTAAATCATTCTCATACAACTAAAACGCAAATAACACACTTGAAATAGTAAAATACTGAACCTACATGAGCAAGAATATGGCCTCCTCCATGAACACTTCCCTCGTTGCTCTCGGCTTCACCCTGGTGGCATTCTCTTACATTGGCCACACCGTTGCCAACTCCAACACAAACATCGCATCAATCAGTCTTAATGGTGGCAGAGTTTTTTGCACCGCTGATGGCAACCCTAACCAATCTTGTGGCAGCCTAAACTGCCCTCCAGCAGTAAATGCAACGGTGGTGCTCGCTGTCGAGAGGACAAACATCGTTCTTGGCACTACCACCACTACTGTTGCAGGAGGCTTCATGTTCAATATTATCTACAATGCAACCAATCCTGCCCCCATTACTAAAATTCAGGTCAACAACATTGTTGTCTATGTAAATCTCCCAGTGGCTAATTGTACACCCCTCTCTGGTGCTGGTGTTCTGATCGGCAGCTCGTCGGATAGAGATACTTCAACAGCAGCAGGTGAGCTTGTGACTTTGAGGGTCAGACGTTTCCAAACGATCTAGTATATATCCACACGCAGGGCCTTTACTTACTGCTTGCCTCTGTATGCCAAGCATATATACACTATATAGTTTAATAAGTGCATGTCGATCAATCTTCATCTGTCCTTGAATATACAAGGATGTATTAATGTATGGCCCACTTTAACTTTTCAATAATACTTGAGACATAACACGAGTTGTCAGTGTTTAACGAAACTTATGCGTTTGATCGTTTATACCAGAAAACTATACATGTTGCACTCTTTTGAAAAGCTAATAATTTATGCAATCATATACATATGGTTAGTGTTGGGGAGTGTGTATCGTCTGGGGAACTCTCTTCGCTGCTGCCAGGAACTCTTCTCAGGAACTGTCTTCTAGAGCGGTTGAGTTCGTGTCGTTGAGATTTCAACGTTAGAGTTCTTTTTCTTAGTGGTTGTTGATGTAGTTGTTGCACATCTTAGAACAATCAATGGAAAAAGCCGAGGTACTTGATATAGGTTTGAATCGTGTAGCAACACTTTCCGAAATCAATATATCGCCCCTAAAATAGCTTTAGGGATTTCACGAAATTTAAAGTGAGGTAAGACAAACCAAACCAATCCCGATCTAGGCTACTTGATCGGAATTGAACTTTAGAGTTCTTGTAATATTGGAGCATGACTTTGAATGGTTTCGATCAAAGAGAGAGACCGAAAGTAACCATTTTCAACACTAACACACATAGGCCCACTATATAGAGTGTGGGAGAAGATTAGAGACGATTTGGTGGTTATTTGGAGCGGTTACCAACGGTTTTTTGGAGCAATTACCTTAGTGGTTATGGCGGTTATCACTCCACTAATCTGCAGTTCCAGCAATGGTTACAAGGAATATGAAATGTTGATTATTAACGAAATTAGTGATGAATGGGTCACGTGTACAACGGTTACCAACACGTTCTTGTCCACTAACAACGTGGTCCACGTGTCAAATGTCAACCAACTACATGTTCAGTTCTGAAGGGAACTGACAAAGGAATTGATAACAACATTCCATCTTAGTTCTCTCAAACAACAAAGTTCTTTAGAACATGACTTGCATTCTTTATTTAAAAATTTCTTAGGTTTCCCTCCTGAACTATAATTCACTTACACCCCAGACTTGTGTTAAAGCGAACTCAGTTCGCATAGTGTCGAATGAATCCCGATTCAACAAATGGCATTGTTCCCTCAAAGGGACCAATATCACGATGACACTAAACTCACCAACATTCCTCCTCCATTTTGGTGCAATCCTTGATTCACAAAATAAGCAAGACTTCATCCCAAACTCATGCATAAATGAGAATGTCACGAAGATTGAATTTCCACTTAGTGTAACTACACATTCCAAGCACCCGTGTATCATGGTGTCCTACGGATTGAACCAATCAACCTTTTTGGGTACATGAAGATAGCACACACACGAGTTACTATTACAACTCTTAAGTTATACTTGACTCTAAGGACCTTGAGTCCATATCTATTCATGAACATATGTGAAAACAAACCCAAAGCTCCATGAAGCGCCATTAAACTCCATGTCCATATAGGTAGATCCTTTCTACTACGGGAATGTTACTCCCATTTGTGCACCTACAATTTGCACTTTGTCAAAGGAACTGTTAAGAAGGATTAACCTTCAACCTCCCAACTTGTAGGAACCAAGCACACTTGTGGGACTCACTTTGTGCTTTCTAAACTTGTTTTAACCGAACCAAGACAACTAAACATCATATTATGTAACATGAGCCCAAGCTCATAAATCATGCCATACATCACATCCAAGGGACGTGACATCTTCGTCAAGAGATAAATTAGACTTGTTTTAACCAAACCAAGACAACTAAACATCATATTATGTAACACGGGCACCAAAGTATCCACTTGACCAACCAGGATGGAAGCTATATGATCTCGAGACCGATCAGGTATTTGTGTCTCGCGACATGGTGTTTTATGATTCGGGTTTTCCCTATGGAGAGCCTACAACTTCTTCATTGCCTACTTAAAACTCAATACATCCAGAGGTTTATGATGACGAAATCATTTTGTAGGAAGTTAAACCGTGGGCGCAGAGCCTTAGCTGCGGACGCAGACATCTCGCATAGATTTCGGAGATCACAAACACAAATCCGCATACACAGATTTGAGCCACGGGCGTGGAAATTCACCTGACAGATCCGAAAATGCAGAGTCCATTCCGCAGGCGGGGATCCCTAACCACGGGCGCAGAAATCCCGTAGAGACTTTAAAAAATTCTTGATAATGTTGCTATTATCCCCTCTGACGAGAGGGGGAGTCTTGATATTGCTGATTCGACTGCACGTCGCTCCTCTCGTACTAGGTAACGGTATGTTTTGCTCAGATACTATGTCTGCAATTTTGTTTAGGGATCTGTTGCTGCACCACTCCTTACATCTTCACTCACTCCATCACTGTCCTTAGGTATTTCTTATCCCATCGTTGCATTTGTCACTTGTGCTAAATCTTCTACTCCGCATGCACAATTTTTAGTAGCCATTACAGCTAGTATCGAACCTACTCGGTTCTCCAAGGCAGTTCAACATGCCCCATAGTGTGCTGCGAGGAAAAGTGAGCTTGATGCTCTAGAACGAAAAAACACCTAGATTCTATCTGACTTGGTTGAAGGCAAGAAGTCTATTAAGTGCAAGTAGGTGTATAAGATCAAGTATTGAGCTAATGGAGAGATAGACTCTAGGCAACCGCCAGGTTGAAGGGATTGACTTCACAAAGACGTTTGCTCCAGTTGCAAAGATGGTCAATGTTTGTGTTTTTCTCTCGGTTGCTGCAGATGGATGTTCACAGTGCCTTTCTCCATGGGGATTTAGATGAGGAGGTGTATATGTTTCTACCGCCATGATATGTTGACTCTTATGCCTGGAAAGTCTGGAAGCTGCATAAATCCCTATATGGCCTCTAACAAGTCCCTCGCAATTGGCTCTCTAAGCTTTCTTTGGCACTTCGTACTTTCAGTTTTCAGCAGAGCAAGGCTAATAACTTTTCTCTTTATGTCGAGGGGATTCTGTTGTGCACATATTCGTCTATCTGGATGGCCTTATTATTGATGACAACACTTCTAGTGGCATCGATGGGGTCAAGACTTATCTCAGTAACTATTTTTAGAGACCCTGATCGGTATCAACGATTAGTAGGTCGTCTTATACTCTTATTTATCACACTATCACTAGACTTTAGCGTGAAAAACCTTATATCGGTTATTTAGTAATTGGTTCAAACCAGACTTGTTCCGACTCGTTATAACTCCAAATAGTGTCTGATCCAGTTTATCCGACTCGAGCCCGACCCGATCGCTCCATCTTACACGCAAGTATTCCTAAAGTTTAAAGTTTAGGATTACTTTTAAACTCGCCGCGTAGGAGTGACGCTGTCTGCTCTTGACAAAAATTCTTCTTTCGTTCTCTCCCCCTCCATCCCCGAACTCCATTCGATCTTTCACCTTTGCGAAGAAGACAATGGTTTGTTATCTTTCGCATCTCTTTCGAAATCCGATTTCTTCTTCCGCAGCTATTTTTAGGGTTTATCATTCTGAAAACCTGTTGACGTTGTGTTTGTATTTATCTGGTTTGGATGAGCATTTCTTATGCTAATTGCTTGTTTGGATTAAGTTTGCCAATTTTACTTCAGTTTGAGTGTCGAGTACTATAGTTGGTAGTCTTGTTTGTCAATTGTTCTGTTAATTCAAGATATCGCGATGAAATCATGTGATCTTTCTCGTCAGATTTGTGCTCTTTTGCTTGTTTGGGATATTGAAAGAGTAACACTGATTATGATGTCACTGATTTGAAGGCCGATCCGGAATTGGAAGCTATAAGGCAAAGAAGAATGCAGGAGCTAATGGCTCAGCGTGGTGGAATGGTGAGTAATCAAATTTTCCTCTTCTTGCCTCTTATCATTTCGTACTGTTGTTTTTTCGCTGCTAATTGAGTCTAAAATTTAACCAGGGGAGTCGAAGTCAGCAAAACCCTGATCAACAGAAGGCTCAAGAAGAAGCTAGAAGGTTGAATCTGAATTCAGTACTTGTGGAAGTTTGAGAATTGTGCTGTTTTTTAAGCTTTTGTACTGATTTCTTGAATTTGGCATCCGTAGTGAAGCAGAAGAACGAAGACAGATGATGCTTACTCAACTTTTGTCTAGTGAGGCTCGTGAAAGAAGTAAGTGTAGATTTATGAAAACTGTTATTGTGATAGCAAGTTTGCAATGCTTATCTTAAATGAGGTTCTGGATTATAGCTGCAGTAAGTGAGTAAAAGTCATTTGAGTAACTATTGAGGGGCAGAGTGAAGTTGTTTTTGTTGCTAAAATTTATGCTAGGCAAAATGTAATATCCTTATGGGAAGAGGAAATGTTGAAAGTGTTAATGTGGTGCCATTGAAGTATTCATTTGTTGGATTTTTAGTAGGATGCATTTATTTAAACTTGTTTGGTTGCATTGTGTCATTATAGATCATTAAGTGAAAGTGATGTACTATTATTATTGATGAAGTCAGGGATTGGAAAGCCTTTTCTGGACACTTTCTATACAAGACATGTTATATAAGTGTGTGACTGCAGTGATGCAATCATTGAAATTTGTAATAGCTTTTAAAATGTCAAAGTTCTTGTACGTATTAAAATAACTAGCTTCTTCTAAGTTCTAACTTCCATTCAATAATCAAGTACTTTATCAGGAACAAGTCAGATTCTAGATCTTTGGTCATAAATGTGATTGGATAGTAAATTAATGTTTGAACTGTGTGACATTATCTGTGATTGTGGTGAAAATTGATCTCTACTTTGTTTTGCCCATTCGAGATTAATCTAGCTGATCTTTCCATTGATCTGGGTGCTTTTGAGATTATATCTGCATTTTTAGGACTTGTATAGTGTAGCAATTTGTGGGGGCATTTATCTTGTCCAATTTGGTCAAATGGATAGAGGGTGAGGGAGAGGAGATACACACCTTCTAGATCCATCTGCAAGTTACACATCTCCATTTATTTTTCTTGTTTATATGTGTTCCTATATTCTTTCGGTGTTTCCATATTCTCTTACAAACTTTTTCGCAAGCATATATTATACCCAACCTTCATGTTTAGTTGTTGATATTAGGCAACAGAATATCAAAATTCATAATTTAAGTTGTTGGTATGTGAGGTAGAATTTTGGGATGATGTGGATGAGGATTGGTGATAGAGAGTTTGAACATTCTGAGATGGGATTAATCGGATGTAATTGACCCTAGATATCCTTCCAGTATGTCAGTTCTTAGAAATCTAACTACAATATTGTTAGAATGAAAGTAGGAATTCCAACAAAGTGATTACTGATTTGATTGAACATAGCAAATAGCTAAGAACAGATAAAATCTCAAGAGGGATACCCCTAATGAGCCAACATCTGAGGAGATTAACTCAAAGAGTCCCAAGGCTAGGTCCCGAATTTTCTATTGATTTCTCGATAACCCCTATTACAGTGTTCTCCTCCTATATATAATCTTCTCTACCCAGCTCATAGGCCATTCTCTAACTGCCTATGTCAGAATATTCCCTCATTACAGAAGACTGAAATACCCTTACTCATAACTAACTTAAGGCCCTGTTTGTTTGCATTCCTTTCTTCCTTCTAGAATAGACAGTAAAGTCACAAGTCCTAACAAATATACAGTCCTCTTAGCTGCCTAATATTTCTTGTTCTCCATGATGTCTATATTAGGACACTAAACCGAGTTATAAACACAGCTTAGTACTCATTTCTTTAAATAGTGTCAGACTAGGTTCCAGCTCATGAAAAGATATTAAATTAGTTGAGCTGGACTGAAATAGTTGGTTATAAAATAACCAGGTGTAATCAAGATTCGAGACAAGCATCCAACAAAATTCGTTACAGTGTTCTTTGTTCATCTCTGTTTTCCTTTAAAATCTTAACAAATACTATTACATGCAACAGTTGCTCGGATTGCTCTAGTGAAGCCTGAAAAAGCTAGGGGGGTTGAAGATGTTATCCTGAGAGCTGCTCAAATGGGTCAGATTACTGAAAAGGTTCAAACTATTCCTATCTCTATCTGAGATGCTTATGACGTTTATATTGTTGCCATGTTAACTAAACCTAAAATATGTACTTTGTAGGTTTCTGAGGAGAGGCTTATAACCCTGCTGGAACAAATTAATACCCAGACAACTAAACAGACCAAAGTCACTGTGAGTTGCATCTTCTGTTTGAACACTTTCATTTCTCCTTCATTTTCAGTGCAGGAATTTCCACTGCTTATACCATCACATTTGCTGAACTTTTCAGATTCAGAGGCGTCGAAGTGTTCTTGAAGATGATGATTAGAGTTGCAGAAGATGTATATCTACTGTACACAATTCCAGCTTGTGGTTATCCCTACCTCTTGGTTTTGTCATGTGAACATATAATTACTTGCACTTTTACTGCTTTTGGACCTACAATTGCCCTTAAATAACACCTTAAACTCTGTTTTATCGGTAATCAGTGGAATTGGATGCCTAAACAGGGCATGGAGGGAATTTCGATAGTTTTCGTATGCAAAGTGGTGCGAGAGAATGTGTTTGTATTATCTTGTATTAAATACTCCCTTCGTTTCACAATAATTGTCGTTTTAACTTTTAAATTTTGTTTCAATATATTTGTCACTATAGGATTTCAAGATAATTAATCACATGTATATCATACATTTTTGTATTGGAATTTGAAATTGTTGATTTTTTCTCCACTCTTATTGGTTGTAAATGGAGGTGGGTGATTAATTTGAGAAAAAGTTAGATTTTTAAGACATAATCAATTATTTTCTTAATATGTGTGAATAATGCTAGAATGACAATTATTTTGTAACTGAGGGAGTATGAGATTCAAATTTAATGCATTAAATTTTGGTAAAACTTGGTTGAAAGATGTTGATAACACTTAAAACCACATCGTTTTAGTGTTATTAGCTCTGATACCCGGAAACTTCTTAGGTGTCGTTTGTTTGTATACCTTGGATATAGGGAATCGGTATGAAAATGAGAAAAAACCTATTTTTGTGTTTGGTAGAATAGGTATGGGTATAGGGAATAAGTATGAGTCATTCTCATATCAATAAATTACATTAGATCTGATAACCAAATAAAAATCAAGGTATGACTTATACCTAAGTTTATAATTCATCTCTCCCTCGACCAAACACTAAAGACTAAGAATCACCCAAATCCATTTCTCATATCTAACTCGATTCCTCATTCCATTCCTACCTCGATACCAAACGAGCCCTAAATGGTATGGTTTTATGTGTCGGAAACTCAGACACTCGGAAATTTCTCGAAAACACATCGGAAACGTCTCTTAGTGCCAGTTGACCGTTTCCGTTTCTGCTGACCATAAAAGAGGGAAACTCCTCGTTTCCAAGAGCGTTTCCTATTATTTTAATTACATATTACCCAATTTCAAGAGTGTTTCATGTTATTTATACTATATATTTAATATAATTTAAACCTTAAACTAAATAGTACTCACTCAAGTATGTTTTTTATTATCTCCTAATTTTTTTTATGCGTTTTAAGCAATCGTTCTCCATAGAGATAACCATTGTCTTTTTATCACTAGTAAATCTTATTTTCTCGTACTTTTGTTATAAATAGTTGAATAGGTTGAGTATATTTATGTTTTTCGATATTTTAGGATATATATTACATACTTTTATTTTTAAAAATAAAATATAATTTATATTTCCGTTTCCTTTGCTTTTCCTTTTCCGTTAAATTTTAGACTGTCGTTTCCCCGTTTCCCGTCTCCGTTTCGGAAACCTATGAATGTTTCCGGGTAACATAGGTTACCAACATCTTTGAACCTAGTTCTACCAATATTGGTGTTTTTTTGTCTCCAAAAAATAAAATTGACTATTCGGTGCCATTTTTCATTTTTGCGTATAAGATCTGTTTTTCATTTGACTTACCCTATTTTTCATTTTTGACGCATCTTTGATACGTGACAGATGAAGTTTTGTTGAAACATGACAAGAACCTGAGTTCATATGTTTTGTAACAACATAACTTCATACGCTACAAATGGATTCAAAATAAGACCACTTCCAGATGAACTCATATCCATCTCTTATGTATAAGATCCGTTGGAAAAAGATTTGGAGTTTTGGACACAGATTACATGCAAATTCCAGAACTTATAACAAATTCATAATTGTGACATTCATCATCTTCAACCGCTTTCTCTTTTAACCTCTTCCACTTTCAACACAATTTTTCCATATTTCAAACGTATTTTGTAATGGCAAATTGGGATGATTATTATATCAATAACAATGGTGGAGAAAGTAGTTCATCATTGTTCAATGTCAATGAGGTAAGTTTGTTAGTACATCTCTTTATTTTGTTGTCCATTGTATGCTAAATAGTTGTCATTATGGGATCTAATTATTGCAAGATTATGAAATGTTGTTGGATGTAAAGTTTTGTTAATATTGATCGAAATTAGAGTAACAAAATAATATCTACTACTAGATTCTAAATATTATAGGTAAAATGTGTATCATGTTTTGCAATTGTAATAACATGTTATTTATGAACATGCATGTAAAATACAAATGACATGTTATTGTGGTACGATAATCGTATTAAGTTTGGTCAATTCATACGGACCGGATCAAATTATGTTTATACGGAACAAATGAATTTGTTAATTCATACGAAACGGATGTTTATGCGGAACGAATGAATATTTTAATTCTTAAGGAACGAATGAATATTTTAATTCTTAAGGAACGAATGAATGTATGTTCAAATGAACTTGGCAACTCATAACAATATGTTTTCACGTACACAATAGTGTATTTGTCATACCCAATTGCACATTTATACATCCAGATCCGTTTTTTACACCAAGTTTATTTTGTTATTCTTTTTCACAAGCTATCTCGAGACCTCCTCTAAAATAATACGTATGGCTTAACATTTTGTATGAAAAGATAACGGTTTAGTATTATGAAGTATAAAATTATGTTTTGTATCACTAGACCTAGCAAACGGGTCGAACGGGTCGGGTTCGGGTCAATCATGTTCGGGTAGAAAACAGATTCGGGTTAAACGGGTCGATAAATTTTTCGGGTTGGTCGGGTTCGGGTTCGGGTCAACCCAACGGGTTTCAAATGTTCGATTTTTTTTATTGTAATAAATAAAATAAAATTTAAACCCAACGAATTTCGAGAAGTTCAGATTGGTCCGGATTTGACACAACTGGTCTCGGATCGACTCAGATTTAAACCCAACGAATTTCATGAGTTTTTGCGAATTGAGTCGAGTTTTCTTCGGATAGTGTCGGATCAACTTTTGACAGGTATACATGTCACCGATCTCACGCGAAAAGCATCAAGCTTTTGTTGAGTGGAGGTGTAAGTCGTGTGCGACAATCTATCTCGAGTGGGTACTTGACGACTGACTGCTTAATAATTTTCTTAATAATTTATTCAAACATGTGTTTGCTTATAACAGTACAAAAATACTCATAAGACTAAATATATGGACCCCAAGTCAAGTGGTCAAAAACATGAATATCGACAAACTTTTTAATTTAAACATGAATATCGACAAACTTTTTAATTTGTAGATGGTGAGATAATTAATACTCCCTCCGTCCCCTATTGATCTTCTCATTTGCTTTTGACACATTTGTCGAAACACGTTTTGTAACGTTAATATCTCTAAATATACGATGATAAAAAATATAATTTTTTTATATTGTCAAAGTGCTCAATGAGACGAATCAAACGAGATCTCGCATGCCTATATTTATTTCTATATATTGGAAGAAAACGAGAAGATTCTATCGATTTGTGAATAGTGTCGGAAAAACAAATGAACCTTATATTAAGGGACGGAGGGAGTAATTGCATTTGACACAAGTTCACTTTTTAATTTCTAGATGCTCGATAATTAATAGTAATTGCATTTGACACAAGTTCGTATGTGAAAGGGGATTTCATGTCTTGCCCGATTCCCTAAAAAGAAAAATAATACATCCTAATTATTGCATTTGCGGATTGAGAATATTGCGGATTGAGAATATCCTATATTTCGTTCTCTTATCGGAAACAAGGAAGGACTCACTGTACGGAATTGTGGGCAACTTCTTTTCAAAGACTCGATGGTTCACGAGATCACAAAAATAATACTTAAGATCCGCTAAATATCACCGAGAGCAGAAGCGGATTTACTTACATATAGTCCTTTTTTATTTTATTTTTGCAATTTTAATGATATAAGTAATAACTTCATAACACTTCATGATATTACATTTATATAAAATGGTAATGTAATACCTCATAACACTTGATGATATTAGATAGTAGTGATTTATAACAATCAATTATATTACATTAGTATAAAGTACAGGTAATAACTTCAAAACAGTTAATCTATTTTAAATAAAATTAAATAATAAATTTTAACATACGGAGTATCATGCAATTTAATTTTAGAATGTACGAATTATACAAAAGACTAGGTTTTTCGGGCCAGTGCTACGCGCGGGTTTAGAGGGATGTAAATTTTACAATATGTTGTTAAGACGTCTAGGTAAATTTCAAAATAGTTGAGAAATCGAAGGTTAGAAGATAATGATATGTTTTGGATCCACTATAGACGTGTTGTTGGGCAAAAAATCTTCATTTGGTCAAACACAGAAAAAAATGAAAAATAAAAAAAATAGATTAATTAAAACAAAACATCGAATACAAGTGATTAATATTGGAGAACCCCTAACTTTTTACCCCTCCTTAGACTAAGTAACCATTTTTGCACATTCACTTGTAGTTTCTAACTTCAATTTTTTTATAGTGTGTTAACTAATCCCTTTATACATGATGACAATTTGTATTGATGACAGTTTATGTTGATGACAGTTTTAGTTTCAGTTGATGACATGTTGTATTGATGAGATGACTTATTATGTTAATGACAATTTAGTTTGATGACAGATTGTGATATATATTAAGTTAGTTTATTTAGTTCAAATAAAAGAGGATTATAAATCTTTTTTAATGTCAAATTTAGGTTAAAGAACCTAGTTATTTCCTAACCCCTTATAATATACTCCCTCCGTCCCTAAATGTTTGTCTCGTTTTCTTTTCGGACGTCCTCTAAAGTGAGTTTCATTTCCATTTCTATCCATTAATATCTTCCCATAATACCCTTATTCAATTTATTTTATTCATATCCAACAACACTTTTTAGGGGTAAAGTTGTCTTCGTATTGTAATAAGTTTTCTATTGGTTGAATTTTATGATTTTATGTGTCATTATTTACACTTTTGTTTTGATTAGACTTGTCTTAATTCTTGTGCATAGTATAAAATGAGACAATCTTTAACGGACCTATCTAGTGGACGTTTGCAGTGCAAGTGTTGCCCCATAAGAATGCCCTCGTATTTTCAATTTTGTCCATATAAACTCTAAAACGTAAATGCAGTTAATACACCAACCTATAAACTCTACAACAACTAGTTTACCTTTCGCTCCTCAAACGGATTTATAAAATTTAAAATTTGATATATTTATTATTAAATCTTAATTTAGTAATGTTAAAAAAATTAATTAAATGTTAAAAAAACATTTCATATCATTCAATTAGTAAGTAAGATTTGATTATTTTTTAATTGACTCAAACATGAAAAGAATAATTAGAAATTTGATAGAGGATATTGAAACGTCATGTGGCGAAAATGATATGGAGTCGTCATGTGGCGAAATCACTATTATAAACCCATGTGGTAAAATTGGAGGTTTACTTTAATAAATATATAGTAGATTAGGTCACATAATCGTGTATATAAACAATAAAACGTGTATATATTTTTCGTTAATTTATAAGAGAAAAGTTCAAGTGAGAGCACCCCTTATAAAACAAAGTGTGAAGTTTTTCACGTTCACGGTAATAAACTTATGTTTATAATTTAGGCGGTAATGTTCATAATCTGGGCGATGAAAATTTTTGATGTCATTTTGAAAAAAAAAACAAAAAATCAAAGTTTGCAATTATTACAAGTATGTCACCGCGTCGCTTACTGATAACTTTTAAGTTGTTCGCACTTCATATGAATATTGATGTGTAATATGTGAACGCAAACTATTCACAGTAGGTATTTTAAGACCTGTTTATTCTATAACTTTCCTCTATTTATACTCCCTAACCCTTCTTAATTTGTTTATCAAATTTTTCCACTCTCATTGTCTCACTATTGACAAGAGCATCAATCTACCTAACTACAATATAGGGGAGAAGTCAAATCTTCACAAAACATTACGCCACCTCAGCGTCACGTCACCATTTCATAAACAATCAAATAATTAAGTAATCAAATATTTAAATAGAAAACTTTTTTTCCACAATCTTCCACCTCCTCCATGATCTCCTAATAATATGCAAAGTAAGTCACATATTCAAAACCTTTAATCATTTATAAATCATGTTTAGGAGGAGCATAATAAGGAGCATACGATAAGCTTTTGTCATTTCTAAAATTAACTTCTTTAAATAAGGAGAAAAGTTCTGGTGAGAACAAGACTTAACGTAGGAAAAACGAAGTTTTTGCGTTCACAGATAACAAGCTAATGTTCATAATTTGAGCGGTAATGTTCATAATCTGAATGATAAAACTGTTGAGGTCATTTTGAAAAAAAACAAAAACAAAGTTTGCAGTAATTACAAGTATGCCACCGCGTCCTTCACTGAAAACGTTCAAAAAAATTTATGACCCAGATTATGAACATTATCATCCATAATATGAACATTGACGTGTAATATGTGAACACAATCTGTTCGTTTTTCTTACGTTAAGAGTTATTTGCACGGGAACTTTCCTCTAAAATAAGAGGTTAATTTTAGAAATTTATGAAGAAGTGTTACTAGACCTGTCAAAAGCTGACCCAACCCGTTGGGTCGACCCGGTCCGACCCGAAAAAACTCGACCCAACTCGACTCGAAAACTCATGAAACCCGTTGGGTTCAAACCCGAGCCGACCCGAGAGCCGTTGGGTCAAACCCGGACCAACCAGAACTTCTCGAAACTCGTCGAGGGACCCACTTTTCACATATTTTATTCCATTTAAATTAAAAAAACAATGTATTTTATTAAATAATTATATAATAATAATTTTTTATTATAAAAATATTGTTTAAATTTTATTTTCTTTATTACAATAAAAAATTGAACATTTGAAACCCGCTGGATTGACCCAAACCCGAACTCGACCAACACGAAAATTTTATCGACCCGTTTGACCCGATTCCGTTTTTGACCCAAACCCGATTGACCTGAACCCGACCCGTTCGACTCGTTTTCCAGGTCTAAGTGTTACCATATTTTAGTGATTAGATATTGTCATTTTAGTGATTTTTTTTGTAATGAGTTTATCTATTTACATGTAGGGGTAGTTTCTTATTTAAGTATGCTTATCTTATGCCCTAGGTTAGAAAACCGATCATTGAACTCAAAAGTTCAAGCTTCAGGGAGTATGATCTAGAATGATTATGTTTACAATATTATTCTGTCGATAGCCTGCTCATTATTTTATGCTTAGATAGGACTATCTAATTGAGTTTTAAATGAATATACGATAGGTTAGCATATTTATATTCGAGGTTGATCATTCAGTGTTTTTCACTGTGTTCTTAGATACATATACTAGCCTAGGTCCCGCGCCATGCGCGAGTTTATATAACTCGATATAGTTAATAATAAGTAGTACGGAGTATTATGTAATATATAACTTTATATGAAAATAAGTTGATATCTTAAAATGATATTGATTATATAATTAAGTTTTAACATTTTAAATATAATAAACAACGAATATAAATGAATTTTTAATACCAAAAATCTTATTTGATCAAATTATCATAGATCAATTTTTAACAAATTTAAATAAATAGATTTCAACATATATAAAACTATATAATTTCAAATACTACCATAACACAAAAATATAATCTTTTCTCTTATTTATTAAGAAATCAATCTTTTTGTGATATGTCATATCATATCATAAAAATAAAATTATAAATTTGTAAAATAACATAATAGGATATTGGGAGGTCAAAATTTTTAAAATTAACACATAAAAAATCTTTTTGTGATATTTTTGCACATGATTTTCCAAATTTAATCAAGTTTTTTGAGAAAATTACAATAAATAGCAAAAAACCGTGACCAATGAAATGATGACAAGTGAATGACCTGAATGAAGAGTATGCCACGTGGCATAGCTGGAATTGGAGAAAGATGATTTGCTTTAGTAGTTATATAGAGATTTTACAATGAAAGCATGTATCAACATTTTTTTATTATTTATCTTTTAAAAATATAACTATAACTTATTTATTATTTTAACAATATTTGTATAAAAATAAGCATTATATAAAGACTCAAATATCAAAAACCACCCTTAAAAGGGGTCGATTTGCTCAAAACCACCCCTTAAAAATAATTTTACACAAAATCACCCTTAAACACACTTCGTTAGCCAAAAACCACCTTCCGTTATAATTTTGTTAGTTTGATCAAAATAATATTATTAATTAATTTTTAAAATAAAAAATAATTACATATTTAATCCAAAATTTCTACAACTTAAAATATGGGTAAATTTTTTAATTAGACTAAAGTTTGGGCAAGAAGCATCATCTTCTTGTCAAATCCCTCCCTTACAACCTCTCCATTTTCTCCGTCAGCTCCCTCATCTCCCCTTACGGATCCAATCTGGTCGCCTCCGAGCTTCGCCCGCCTTCCCCGGGGCTTAACATCACCAAGGCGTTGATCGATGGCCATGGATTCAACGTCGCGGCCTCCATGCTCTCCGCCTCAGGGGTAATCGACGAGTTCGAGGCGGATGAGGCCGGAGCTGGGATGAGTGGGACTGTGGGATGACCATGATCTGATTTTGGGTCGTCGTTGAAGAAGATGATGCTTCTTGCCCAAACTTTAGTTTGATTATAATTTTTACCCACATTTTAAGTTGTAGAAATTTTGGGTTAAATCTGTAATTAATTTCATTAATAATATTATTTTGATCAAACTGACTGAATTATAACGAAAGATGGTTTTTGGCTAACGGAGTGCGTTTACGGGTGGTTTTCCGTAAAATAATATTTAAAGGGTGGTTTTGAGCAAATCGACCCTTTTTAAGGGGGATTTTCGGTATTTAAGCCTTGTATAAATATTAATCATGTATATTCACGGGACCTACACTAATTGTTTTTTCTAGAAAAAAAGCTTGAGTTGCGAACGTATAGTGGTGGTGGGACATGCTACACCAACATTAAACTAACCCAAAAATATTTATGGGTAAGAATCCCATAATAAACCCTCTCTTAGAGATAAATAAGAATGAATCTAAGCCATTGGATGTTAAGGCATCCAATGGCTTAGATTAAATTAGTTATCCCCACTACAAGTGGGGGGTAGTTGTGGTGGTCCGGCGACCTCCCGGCGACCACCCGGTGGTTGTCCGGTGACCGGAAGTCCGATGGAGGTCCGGCGGGGGTCCGGCGGAGGTCCGGTGGCGGTTCAGCGGTGGTCCGGCGGGGGTTCGGTGGAGGTCCGACGGTGCATGGTCCAATAATAAATGAAAATGTTAAAGTATAAAATGAAAATTTTAAGTCTAATTCAAATTGGTGAACATTTAAATATAATGTGATCAACATTTAGATATAATGTGATGAACATTTAATTATAATGTGATGAACATTTTGTTGGTGAACATGAAATTAAAATGTGATGAACATTTACTAGAGTATATCAAAATGAACGTTTATAAACATTTTGATGAACATTTATGAACAACGTGATGAACATTTAAGCTAATTGTAATAAACTTTTGAGTAATGAACATTTTATTAAATTCTTGTGAACATTTAAGGATGTTTGATGAACATTTAAGTATGAGATGATGAACATTTAGGTAATTTTTGATAAAGATCAAGTGTTTTTCTACTCGAAATTATATTAAAGTGATGTTTGATGAAAATTTAAGTAAGAGAAGATGAACATTTATCAACATTTTGATGAACATTTAAGTCGATTGTAATGAACTTTGGCTAATGAACATTTTATTAAATTTTTGTGAACATTGAAGTATGAGATGATGAACATTTAGATGAACATTAATGTGATGAACATTCAGTAGAATATGTACAAATGAACATTGTGATGAACATTTATGAGCACTTGATGTTCATAAAAAATTGGTGAACATTTAAGTAGAATGTCATGAACATTCAGTTGGAAAACTTTTAAGTATAATGTGATGAACATTTATGAACACTTGACGTTCATAAAAAATTGGTGAACATTTAAGTAGAATGTGATGAACATTCAGTTTTAAAACTTTTAAGTATAATGTGATGAACATTCAGTTTTAAAACTTTTAAGTATAATGTGATGAACATTTATGAACACTTGATGTTCATCAAAAATTGGTGAACATTTAAGTAGAATGTGATGAACATTCAGTTGGAAAACTTTTAAGTATAATGTGATGAACATTTATGAACACTTGATGTTCATCAAAATTTGGTGAACTTTTAAGTATAATGTGATGAACATTCAGTTGGAAAACTTTTAAGTATAATGTGATGAACACTTGATGTTCATCAAAAATTCGTGAACATTTAAGTAGAATGTGATGAACATTCAGTTGGAAAACTTTTAAGTATAAAATGTGATGAACATTTATGAACACTTGATGTTCATCAAAAATTGGTGAACATTTAAGTAGAATGTGATGAACATTCAGTTGGAAAACTTTTTAGTATAATGTGATGAACATTTATGAACACTTGATGTTCATCAAAATTTGGTGAAATTTTAAGTATAATGTGATGAATATTCAGTAGAGTATATACAAATGAACATTTATGAACATTGTGATGAACATTTATGAACACTTGATGTTCATCAAAGATGGTCCGACGGTGGTCGGAGGTGATCCGGCGGCGGTCCGACGGCGGTCCGGCGGTGGGGACAAGGGGGGACAAGGGGTGCCACGTGTCATCATATGGGCTCTTGGATCTCTCTTGATCCAAGGCTCCACATTCATTCTCATTTATCATTTTAACAAGTATTATTACATGACTCTTTTCCAATATTTATTTGTTTGTTTTGGTATTATTATATAAAAACTGAAAATTCATCCAAATGGATAACATTTTCGCATCATTTAGTGGGATGATCCAGAAAAATGCTAAAAAATTAGAATTAGACACAATTAAACCATATCTAACCATCCCGATATAGACATCAACTATTCTATTACTATTGATAACAATTAGTGTGAATTTAATCCAATCAAGGTCGCAATGCTTTGATACTAAAGCGACAACAATTTTATTTACTTCTCTTAAACAACGGAATTTCTTGACCACCGTTAAATTTAGTAAATCCAACATTAAGCTAACCCTCAAAGTGATAGTTATGATTATTTATTTTTATAGGAAACGATATTTTTAATTATTATAATGATAAAATTGGGAGCAAAATTAAAACAGGTTTCACATTACAAGTCCCTCATAATCATAGTACCACTAGACTTTTTGGGCCAGCGCTACGCGCGGGTTTTACAGCCTATAAAACTTCACATCTTGCGGAATCGAAGAGTAGAAGATGATGATAAAATTCATACAGATCCACTATAGACCTATGTTGGTGGATAAAATCTTCATTTGAGTGACATATTCGTAAACGTATGAAAGAAATGGGAAAAAGAAAAAATTAAAAAACAGATAAATTAAAAACAAAGCATTTAATGCAATTTGATTAATTTGAGGAACCCCTAATTTTATACTCCCTCCGTCCCAAAATCTTAGTCCTATTTCCTTTTTTAGTGTCCCCTAGAGTTTGTCCTAATCCAAAATCTTTCTATTTATATCCATAAATTTTTTACAATAATACCCTTCTTAAATCACAATATTAATCCAAATACCCTTATTTATCTACACATTTTATTATCAAATCAACCATCAAATCAACCATCTACATCATCTTCTCTACCACTTCCATCTTTAATTTCCATCATTTACAAAACTTCATTCTTATATATCTTAAACATAAATTAACAATAACTTTTTCATAACATAAAATTAACCTTTAGAATAAGCATTTAGTAATTTTAGAGATGCATTTAGTATTTTAGTGGTGCATTTAGTGTTCTTTTTGAGTGAGGTATTTTAGCATTTTTAGAAGTGAAGATAGACTAGGACTTTTGGACCCGCGCTACGCGCGGGTTTTACGATTTTGTAAAACTTCATAATAGGACGTTGAGGAATCGAAGAATAGGAGATGACAATACGCTTCATATTGATTCACCCATGTACATGTGTTGTTGGGTATAAATTTACAATTGACTACATATCCTTAAACATAGTAAAAGAAAAGGCAAAGCAAAAAAACAAAAATCACAAAGCATTAAATGCCTTGTGATTAATTGCCCTACCCCTAGCTTTAAACTTCATAATAGGACGTTGAGGAATCGAAGAATAGGAGATGACAATACGCTTCATATGGAATCACCATGTACATGTGTTGTTGGGTATAAATCTACAATTGACTACATATCCTTAAACATAGTAAAAGAAAAGACAAAAAAAAAAATCACAAAGCATTAAATGCTTAGTGATTAATTTGCCCTAGCCCTATAGTATATACTCCATCTGTCCCGATATATAATTCTTGTTTGTCGTTATCGAGGAAAATTAAGGCTATGAAAAGAAAAAGTGAGAAGGAGAGAGATTTGAGAGAGTGTGGATTTTTATGTAGGAGAGAGAAAATAAAAAGTAAGTTGGTGTGAGTTTTGATGTAAAAAAGGAGAAAAGAAAGGGTAATTGAATGTGATGGGTATAATAAGACAAAAGACATAAAA
The DNA here is from genome assembly GCA_029168935.1 of Oxyria digyna. NCBI lineage: Eukaryota > Viridiplantae > Streptophyta > Magnoliopsida > Caryophyllales > Polygonaceae > Oxyria > Oxyria digyna. Next base: position 4,723,294 of record JAPVLV010000017.1, read on the forward strand.
GGAAAGTAGGAAGAATTTTTTGGGATACCCGATTAGGAAAACAGGAATTATATAATGGGACGGAGGGAGTATTATAGTAGATACACTCTCTGTCCTATAATATAATTCCTCTTTCACTTTTCACATTTGCCGAGACACGTTTTGTATCGTTAATATCTCTAACTATATGTTAATAAAAAATTCTAAAATTTTGATATGTTAAAGTACTCATCAAGACGAATCAAACAAGACCCTATATAACTATGTTTGTTTTTACATATGAAAAGTTATATGACAAAATGTATTAAAAGATGAATAGTGTTAAAAATGAAACAGAAATTATATACCGGGGACGGAGGGAGATTAGTACGTGTTGTAGCTCTTAAGGGAATCTTGTGCACACAAACACCTTTCACATTACAAGCATATAAAGTAAGTAACGACTTGCATACATCATATATACCCACGGCTTACGTAATGTACTACTCCCTCCCCTTATATAAGGTATTATTCAAAATTTAAAATAATTTTTTAATTTTAGTTCAATATATAAGAAAAAACATAATTATGTGTGATTTTTTTATTCGTGTACTTTAATTATATTAAAGTTTAAATTATTTGTTAAGATATAATTTGAGATATTACTAATACAACAAAACGCATATTAATAAATGTGTAGTAAAGTAGATACTATATTATAGGTGGAGTACTAGTATTATTGTTTGCCCCTGAGTGACGAGATCCAATAAGTGTAGCACAATAATTTAAATAATGGTTTACATACATCATACATGGATTTTGATTTGAAACGATCCAATCTCTTCGTCTCACATGTACCAAAACAACTACAGTAATACAACACTAAAATGATAAACTATAGAGACTTTTATATGAAATAAGATCGTACGAAAAATTTCAGAAGGTTTATGTACATTCTACGGAGTATGTCATTTTGGAATAAGATAAGTGAAACTAAAAAGAATTAAACAATTTTTAAATATTCCGATTTAAGTGTATTAGGAGAATATGACCGACTATTTTCAGAAATATGGGTTGGACTTTCAAGTCAATTCGGTCAGTAAAATGCTACTACTACTAGTGTATTTATTTACTTATTTATTAAGGTCAGTGGTTGATTAGGTTCCATATCAATGTCACGACTCACATGGGTATGCCAAGGGGTGTTAAAACAGATTATCATTTTCGGAAGAAAGAATTTCGATAGAATTGAAAGTTTAGACCAAGACTAAAGACGAGGGATATGGATGCTATGTATATAAATGTTGTATTCATGTATATAATATTTGCATTAGTTATTGGATGTGTGTATTATCAAAACTATGTGCATGACGGCATGCGTCATAATATTTAATGAATTATAATGTTTGTGTGCATTATATCCAACCCTCGGTTCTCATCAAATAGTTATGTTTTGAATCTGATTTTAGTATGTATTATATTTTTGAATCTTTTTTATTTAGGGGTTTTTCAGGAAATCACCTGCTATTTATCTAAATTTGCAGTTAATCACCCGCTATTAACCTATTTATTCTAAACCACCCAAAATGTTAAAGTTTCTTACAATTAACCACCCCTTGACATTTTCCGTTAGATATTCCATTAAAACTTGAGAAATTATAATTTTACCCCTTCATTTTTACAGAAAATAATAACTTTGAAAGTTATGGGACAGTTTTTGTAATTTTCTAAAATAGGATTGAAAGCATTATCTCCCTAGTTCAGACTTTCAATCTGGAAGGAATATAACGTTCGGTAGAAAACGAGATCGAGCAGACTAATGGAAAATAAACATACTATAGGGCAGAAAAATACAGCTTAAAGCTCACTGGTTGTAAACATAATCACAAGAGAGTCTACCTGGGGGCAATGGTGGATATCGAAGAAACTACACTAGTTAGAGAGTCTCAAGGATGATCTCACTCTTTAGCAGTTCAGACGGGGATACAAGACAAAACGACAAAAAAGAGAGCTTAGTATTGAAATCAGTTAACAGAAGAAACTACACGAAGCTCGGATAAAAAAAAGAGAGTTGTTATTTTTACAGAAAATAACAACTTCCTCTTCGTCAATTCGTGCCTCTGGAACTGCATTTTCACGGGGGTCGGAGGAAGGCGGGGAGATCTCGGATGTGTACAGTCGGAGGAGGACGAAAGGGGAGCGTGGGGGTTGGCTGAAGGAGGAGATTGAGATTTGGGGAAGTGAGCGCCATCTACATATTTAAATTAACTGGATAGAAGGATGTGGATTGGATTTTCATTAGAGGTGTTGGTTCAGCTGGTTCTAGCCTGCTCTAATGTGTTCATCAACTTCACCGATTTTCATTAGGGGAGCGTGGGGGTTGGCTGAAGGAGGAGATTGAGATTTGAGGAAGAACAACCTAAAATCTGAACTAGGGAGATAATGCTTTCAATCCATTTTTAGGAAATTATAAAAACTGTCCATAACTTTCAAAGTTGTTATTTTCTGTAAAAATGGAGGGGTAAAAGTGTAATTTCTCAAGTTTTAACGGAACATCTAACGGAAAATGTCAAGGGGTGGTTAATTGTAAGAAACTTTAACATTTTGGGTGGTTTAGAATAAATAGGTTAATAGCGGGTGATTACCTGCAAATTTATATAAATACCAGGTGATTTCCTGAAAAAACTTCTTTTATTTATATTCTATTTTAATATTGTTAGATCGGTTTAGATTTAGATCGATTACTTGTATGTACTGTCTTGTATACTTGATAAATATGGAAATAGTATGTCCCGATATAGGATAAACACGCAAGTCCATGTTCTAAACATTATTTAATTAATTTAATTAAATCTCATTAAAGGGTGATGAATTAGTAAAGAAATAAACAAATCACACATAATATAGCATACAAATCCCAAAAAATGGATATAAAACTTAAAGTTTCATGAACGAAGATGGTCTAAGAGATCGAGATTTGAACTGACTAAGAAAAGTTCTTTTGTCAGGGGTTTTGCATGGATCAATATACATGTTGGAACATTGTCTATGATGATTGTTTCATACAAGTGTATCATCAGGTTTTGTTGATAACAAACTTAATTGCACTTACTGTCTTATAGGGTTTCTTTAGTGTAATATGTATAATTTTTTAAAGGAACAGAGAAGACAAAAAAGTGAAGAAAGCAAAAACTAAGGAGAGGGGCAACTCATATGTAACGGATCAACGCGCCCAGAATAGAATGGAGAGGATACTTGAGTGAGTGACAAAAGATCTTCTAGGGTTTATTAGTGTAAGTATAAGTATTAGACTTCGTCTTGTACACCCATTAACCAAGTCGGTTGCAAAGAAGAAGAAGAGCTCATTGAAGAAGGTGAGTGACGAAACATCGTGCTTAATGTTTGTGTAAGTTTTGTTTAGGATTGTGAACGATGGTTATATTGTTATGACTAGTAATTGCAAGTAAGGGTAGCTTAGATACTTGGGGCAGATTCAAGTTGGGAGGAAGTTGTGTTGCTTGTAACAGTCAGTATTAATAGTACACGTTCAAATACTACTATGCTAAAACCTAGATGTATAGGTTTTTCTCAAGGTTACTAATTGGTCACTTGAAGCTTTCTTTCTAAGGAACACTTTCATATGTTTGTTTCTGCAAATTATTGTAATCCACTTTCCAAGGAACAACTATACGTTCCTTGTCTAACACATATACGATCCTACAATTAGTATTAGAACCTGATGTTGTAGATTGTGTGTTATTTGCAGAGATATTTATAGGTTGCAATGATTGTTGAACTCATGAATGTTGGTATAAGAAACAACAAATCCCACTACTTCTGCTAGGACTCTATCAACACTTGAAAGATCTGTTCCACAAGTGAGCTGCATCAAATGACTATCAATGTCGACTGATGATCACCCTCGATGATCTTCACATCGAAGATTTGGAGATAAAGAAGAATTCTCTAGTATAGAAACATGAGGACTTACTAAAGATGTAAAAGAACTCAAAAGCCGCAATGTACATTACAAACACCCAAAGTGCAAAATATGTTTCCAAACTCCAATCGTGCAAAATAGCAAATGCAATTGGTCAGTTCTAGAGTAAATGTACATGAGAATGAAGGATCTAAGGAGGTTGGATCGGTTCATGGCAAAGAAGGACTTCTACAACTTCACGTTATGAAAAGATATTACCCGACTAATGACTCATGGAATAAAGGAAACAAAAATCCTTCCAGACAAAGATATTTGCTATCATTAATGTCCTACCTCATCGACACAGTATGACCAAATCCATCTGCAATGAAACAGCTCATTGTATTCATCTACATCTGGAATATTTCATCATGACTTACAAATTCACTTTATCCACAAACGTTATATTAAGTATAATGTTCTATTGTACCAGTTTGGTAACTATACCCCACATTATACTATTCTATTTTTTTTTTTTGGAGACTTGTGAATGTGGAATGAATGTTCTGGTCTTCAAGAAGAAAAAGGCAGACTCTCAAGATTGCGTGAGAATAATTTCTCTTGTGTTTTTGGTAAGTTACACAAAAAGGTGGAGCGACACCCTATGCTTTGAGATCTCAAAGGTCAGTCTTCGAAAAAGATCTCTTCCTCCACTTTGAAGTGGTCCCCACCCATTACAAGTAAGGGTAGCTTGGATACCTTTGGCGAATTCAGGTTGAGAGAATTGACTTACTTGTAAGAGTCTTGGATTAATAATATAAGTACCACAGTTCTAATCCTACTAGGTTAAAAGCCTAGAGGTTGAGGTTTTATCTCAAAAAGGATAATTGGTTACGTGAGATTTCCTCTCTAAAAAACATTATTCATTGCTTTATATCTATATTATACTATTTCGCTACCTAAGGAACCTTGTCTAACTACGTTCCTAGGAGGGAAGAAAAGGAAAAGTTTCCTTCATAAATTTAGGGTCTTACTATTTAGCACACCCATTTTCTTTATTTAGCAGACCCAAAGATTCGTCACGAAGGTATTACAGATGATCTTCGTCACGAAGGTACTACATAAGAGATTCGTCACGAAGGTAAACAAGAGATTTGTCACGAAAGTAAACAAGAGATTCGTGACGAAGGTAAACAAGAGATTCGTCACAAAGGTAAACAAGAGATTCGTGAAGATTTTGAAAAAAAAAAAAAAAAATATTTCAAAATCTTGCAGAAAATTTGAATACGAGTCCGTGCATATAAAATACGTTCAAAACGGACATCGTTTGCCCTTCCAAAAGCCCTAAAAACAAAACAGTCGTTTCTGTTAAGTTCGTAATATTTAAACATAATGCATAATTATACTTTGTAAGTAATAAATTAGTGATATTAAATGATAATATATAATTATAGTATATAATTTTAATTGCATGATATTTAACTATAATAAATAATTATATTCTACAATTAATAAATTTATATAAGTTTTTGTTTTTACGAACTTAACGCATGCGACTATTTTGTTTGGGAGGCTTTTGGAAGGGCAAACGATGTCCGTTTTGGACGTATTTTATATGCACGGACTCGTATTGAAATTCTCTACAAGATTATGAAAAAAAAACTAAAAGATTCGTGACGAAACTCCCGTTTACCTTCGTGACGAAACTCCCGTTTACCTTCGTGACGAAACTCCCGTTTACCTTCGTGACGAATCTCTTGTGTAATACCTTCGTGACGAAGATCATCTGTAATACCTTCGTGACGAATCTCCGGGTGTGTTAAATAAAGAAAGTGGGTGTGCCAAATAAAGGTTTGTAAATTTAATTACCATCAATTATGTGAGTCCATGTGAGCAAATTTGTCAGTCAAAAGGTACGACACTTGTTCCAACCATCGAGAGACTATATAGGGTATTTGAATCAAACACTCAACTAGGTATTCTCGCTGATGCTCATTATAGGCTTATACTCTCTCCTTCCCGTAATATAATTCCTGTTTTATTTAACACATTTGTCGAGACATGTTTTGTATCGTTAATATTTCTAATTATATGTTATTTAAAAATTATAAAATTTTAATACGTTAAAGTACTCACCAAGACGAATCAAACAAGACCCCACATGACTATATGTGTTCTTATATCTTAAAAGTTATACATCAAAATGTTTTAAAAAGTGAATAGTGTCAAAAATAAAACATAAATTATATAAAGGGACGGAGGGAGTAGCTAGTTAGGCCGTTTTAATTTGTAGACTAGCTACCTAACCCCCTTATCATTAGCGCATGAATGTGAAGATAATAGATTGCGTCTCAAAAATTCGACAGAAATTCGATCTAACGATCTTACGGTAAAAAAACCCTTAAGGGCATATAAAGTGTAAATTTATGAATTTATATGCATGTTAAATGGGTTGAGCTAAGGTGGAGTTACTCTATCTAGAGTTGAACAGATCTTAACCATTTAAATAAAAATGAACGGTCAAGATTAGATTCTTCTCTCTCCATATTTACTTTTGAGATTTTTCTTTATATAATTTTGTGACGGGTTTACCCTTTTTCTAAAGGGTTTACAAAACTCTATTCATAGATTTTTATTGAAACTCTACCGAAACAAGACTGTAAATGTACATAGTTGCGATTCACCGTCCACCCAAATTTCTATTTACCGTCCAGTTTTCATATGTCGCGTATGGATTAAATTATTTAAAAAAAAACATATGTCACGTATGGAACCAGTCCATATATACGTCGCATATGAATTTTTTTGTTTTTTTTGTTTTTTATTTCCATAATCGTATAGATAATTTCGATACGATCACGTACATATAAAATTCGTCCAAAACGGACATCATTTGCCCCTTCAAAACGTCCAAAAACAAATACGTCATACATAATTTCTTGCGTCAACAATTGAATTAAAACGAAATACACAATTTTTTTAACGTTTTTTATAATATAGTAGAGAACTTATCGAAGATTCTATTTAGTGATAAATTTATAATATTTAAATATAATGAATACTGGAGTACAATGTATAGTAAATTAGTAATAGATTTGTTACACTTAAGTATAATTGAGCATATATTCTTTGTTTTTTAGTGTTTTGAAAAGGCAAATCATGTCCGTTTTAAACGAATTTTATATGCACGTGATCGTATTGAAACTCTATACAAGTTTATGGGGAAAAAACAAAAAAATCCATACGTGACGTTAATTACTTACTAATGCACACAATAGCATTGACCGATGCACACATAAGAATACCCTCATGCACACAAATGATAAAAATCATGCACACATTATATTTCACTCGTGCACTGATAAGCGGTGTTTTACATACCTTGGGAGCAGCGTCTTTTCGAGCGGATTGAGTATGTCTACCAGTCGGTTCAGACGGTGAACCAAAATGTTGAGAGGCTGCAGCAGTCGGTGGATGACTTACGGCTCGACATGCATGCTCGTTGGCCCGAATATCCAAACCGGGATGACCCGGATCAGTGAGCTTCTTTCTCTCTTCCTCATTATTTTTCTATGTCTTACACACTGAGGGCATTGTGCACTACAAGTATGGGGGAGGGAAATTAGTTCATTGCTTATCCTAGAGTAGTTTCATTTCCTTGTTATTTCCCTTCGGTTTTTATTTGTTGTACTTTGCATGGAATTAAAAACAGAAAAAGCCACAAAAATACGAAAAAAGGCAAATGAAAATCCTGGGATGAAAAAATCCATGCAATAAGCGGGTAGTTCGGCTTGCATTAGGCTTGGCAAAAAAGGACTTGAGGGCGGTAAGGAATGGTTAGATTGAAAATGAAATGAGTGGCTAGGTGAAAACCTTTCGAGGCGCCTAGGCAAAATGAGTGAAATGAGTGTCTTAGGACAAAATTTTTTGCATGTTAACCACTATGGAAGACCAAAATTGATAGATTTCTTTCTCATCATATTGTTTGTAGACTAAATGTGTTAGTGATTTGTAGTTTCTTTCTTTTTTCATACTTCCTGAGATCTTTGAGTGATTATTGTAAAAGAGTAAGTTTCTTTTAGCTTACTCGGGGACGAGCAAGGTCTAAGTATGGGGGAGTTTGATAAGCGGTGTTTTACATACCGCAACTATGGATTATTAGCTAGTTTTGTATAGGATTATGTTATTTGTGTCTATGTAATCTGTATCATGGAGCTGTTCGAGAGAAGATTTACATACGAGATTCCAAGAGATGATACAAGCATTGGAAGCATTGAAGCATAAGGAAGAAGCTGCTGAAGACGAAGACGAAGACGAAAGACGAAGACTTGAAGAAATCAGCAGGTTCTGCCTCAGACAACAAAGCCGCACCCGCGGGTTTCATCCTCAGACAAAGATTCGAGAAAGCTCAAGCCGCACCCGCGGGTATCAAGCCGCACCCGCGGGTCTCACCTTCAGCCAAAGCTTTCGAGAAAGCTCAAGCCGCGACCGCAGCCCTCTGCCATCCAGAGAATCTGAAGAAACTCAAAACCGCGCTCGCGGCTCTCAACCCGCGGGTGCGGTTCCTCGACAGAAGAATCAAATTGATGTCTTTGCCATTTGAAGTAATTTGTGTTTAATTTTGTAACTTTCCATACGTTTTTTAGGACCTTAATTCGGCTGTTACATCAGTTGATACTATATAGGTAGTGGATGATCATCCTTGATCATCTAGTCTTTGTTTTGCTTAAGTTTTTGGAGAGTATTTCACAAACTTATGAGTTGCTAAGGTTCTTTGTTTTCACTTGGCGTTTGAAGCTTTTGGATTCAACAAGTTGTGACTTTATCCTTTCCTTTTGTCTACTCTTTGATTGTCTCAACTCTCTTGTTTGTATTGTCGATGAACTAGATTTACTACTTTAGATTGATCACCTAAGTTTGTTGTGTCTTGTTCATATTGCTAGAGTTTGATACTTCTAGTTGAATTATCATACTTGTTGTGTAGCACAATCTATTTGCATGAACTAGTTGTGATTGTTATTAGAGAAGAGAGTTGAGTACATGTCAAGTATCCGACTAGTTGTCCATGATATTGCATGTATCTATCTATTCCTGAATGCATTGCTACTTTGTTATTGAACTTTGATAGTTTCGAGGTTATAATCGAGTAAGGGTTATTAGGACTAGTTGGACTAATAACTATTCAAGAACAGGAATTAGAACGATCACTTGAGAACTTGACATAGGGATAAAAAGGATTTTCAGATCAACTTGTTAATCTAATTGTGGATAATCGCTAAGTGGAACACTTCGCTTAATCTTTTTATAACCAAGTTGACATTCGATACTTCGTATCAAAACCACAAAAAAAACCCTTTGGTTACGTTTATTGGTTAGTCATTGTGATAACTTAAGAATTTGATAAACTGATTCTCTTGGGATTCGACCCTTACTTGCGCACTATATTACTTAGTTTGCATGTTAGGATTACTTGACTTGGCACACGACAAATACGCCTCGTCATGCACACATAAGGTATTTAAGTCATCCAGACAAGATTACAAAAGCAGAGACTCATGCACACCGATATGATCTTAATTGCATCAAATATTTGTAATGATTTATCTACTTATCCATTCACACATAAGGTATGGCTCATGCACACAAGAGATCAAACTCGTGCACACGAAGAAAAAGTCTCCACAAATTAAAAGTACAGGTCATTCACATAGTTACTTATGCACATAATAGGTATAACTCATGCACATATAACGTATAGCTTATGCACACAATTAAATTTAGATTAATATATATAGAACATATTGTAAAACTATTACACAAACTGAGTTTATTAAATATAAGTTTCTCATGCACATAAAAGGTATAACTCATGCACATAAATAGTTTAATCATGCACACAACTACATGTAGACTAGTATATTAAATAGCATGTTGTAAAACTATTACACAAACTGATCACTTTATTAAATACACAAAATTTCATGCACACAGAAGGTAAAACTCATGGACACTGAAAGATAAACTTATGAACACAACTACATTCTGATTAAAAGCTTAGAACATGCTATACAACTTATATATATACAATGAATTTATGAAATGCAGACTTCTTTATTCGCATATAAGGTAAAATACATGCACACAATACAATTGGCCATTTTGTGTTTATGTTGATGTCTTACTAGTTGTAAGTGTACCTTCACTAATTGGAACCGGAGGTGAAGCTGTGCTAACACATGTATTTGTTGATACTAGAGTTGTACTAACACATGTACTAGTTGGAGATGGAGATGCACTAATTTCTAGATCTGGAGGTGGAGCAACTTTCATTGTTCCATGTCTAATTAAAATATTTTGATGTGTCATCATCTACAGTTTATAGATACAAACGTAGTGTCAAATTTTACATACATTTTGTGTTTTACTTGACGCTTAAAATGAAAAATAAACAAAGAAGGCAAACTCTTATGCACACAGAAGGTAAAATCAATGCACACAGAAAGTAAACGTCATGCACACATTTGGTTCAACTCATGCACCACCTAAAATAAAAAATTTAGTTTATTGAACATAGAAAATGATGCACATAGTAGATTATACTTATGCACACAGAAGGAAAACTCATGCAACAAGAAAAAACTCATGCACATAACTAAATTCAGTTTCTCATGCACATAACTAAATTCAGTTTCTCATGCACATAAAATGTATAACCATGTACACAAAAGGTATAAATCAGGCACACAAGTACATACAAACTAGTAGATTATATAACATGTTGTAAAATAGTTAGATGGACTGGATTTATGAAATACAATTACTCATGCATACAGAAGGTATAACTGATGCACACAGGAGGGAAACTCATGCACAACTACATTTAGATTAAAAGTTTACTAAACTTGCTATTAAAATCATATATGCACCAAATTTACGAATTCCACAAAGAATATATAAACCTTCCAACCTTGGAATTTTGGATCTCAATCTCATTCACTCATTCACGCATTCACACAAATAGATATATACATACTAGCAGTTTATAGAACACCATGTAAAATTCATCTATGCAAACTAATAGTTTATACAAACTGAATTATGAAATTTATAGATTATTTACCTTCAAACATAGCAATTTTCTATCTCATCTTTGAAACCTATTCAAGTAGTGCTCCAAATCTTGTTCTTCTTCTTCTCCTCTTCAAGTGGCCACAAATCGAGTGGAATCGAGTGGATATGCGAGAATCTTCCTCGTTGAACGTCTTTCAACGTGATCGAGCACATTTCTTCCTCTTCGCCGAGATTGTGCTTATATAGACTTGAATCGAGTGTGAGAGCGTTGTATTTTTCCTTGCAATTGACTAAAATTATTGGAGTTTATGAGAGAATTCCAGATCAAAAACTTGGAGAAGAAGGTGGGGGGAAGGAGGAAAGGAAAATAACGTGTATTTCAAATCTGATTTTTAATACGGTGGGTCCATCATTTTGATGGTAGTTTCCGGGCCTTCAGATCAAACTGCATTATATCTCTTTTCTCATAATATAAACAACATTTCATCTTTGATACTATTTATATTTGGAGAAAATTTTGTAAATCTCTTTCGATTATATAAGAAAAATAAAATGGAGTCTTGTTTAATTTGACTTAATGATTATTTTAAAAATATTAAAAAGATTAATTTTTATCAATTAAAGAAATTAGTGATATACAATATATAATAAAAATGTCAAAAATAGATATGGCTTATATTACTACGAAAGAAGAAATATGTGGTAGTTATATTATTGTGGGAGGGATTTTTTTGTGGGTCTAAAAACAAATTTACATTTACATACTATGCTGAAAAGTTCAATTTGTATTTTTATGACTCAATCCATTCAAAGCTCAATTATTTATACAAGAGAATGATAGAGTAACTGGTCCCACTCTGACATCCCTTTCTCACCGGAGGGAGAATAATACGGAGTATATGGTTGATATATGAATTACTAAGCAAGAATAAGTTAGGTATTTCTCCAGTTAACCATGGATTTATAATAAATATATGGCCTTACATAAGAAGTTCGTCACGAAGGTATTACTTATATAAATTTATTAATTGTATAATATAATTATTTATTATAGTTAAAAATCATGCAATTAAAATTATATACTATAATTATATATTATCATTTATTTCACTAATTTATTACTTACAAAGTATAATTATGCATTATGTTTAAATATTACGAACTTAACGGAAACGACTATTTTGTTTTTAGGGCTTTTGGAAGGGCAAACGATGTCTGTTTTGGACGTATTTTATATGCACGGACTTGTATTGAAATTCTCTACAAGATTCTGAAAAAAAACTAAAAAAATATTTTTGATTCGTGACGAAACTCCTGTTTACCTTCGTGACGAATCTCGTGTTTACCTTCGTGACGAATCTCTTATGTAATACCTTTGTGACGAAGATCATCTATAATACCTTTGTGACGAATCTCCGGGTGTGTTAAATAAAGAAAGTGAGTGTGCCAAATAAAGGCTTTGTAAATATAATCTTAGATAATGTTCCGTAAGTGTGGATTAATCTAAGTACATTGTGGTAAATAGCACCTAACAAGAAGATCAATTAGTCTTCTCTTATAAAGTGACATCTTAAATTAGTGCATATGTACGTACGTTAAAGGATTCCAAACCATTCTTTCTACATCAATTATAAAACTCTAGTTTCCACCCACTGATCGTTTGACAAATTAACTATTCTTTCTACATCAATTGTAAAACTCTAGTTTCCACCCGCTGATCGTTTAACAAATGAAAGTCTTGGAATAGTGTCACAATGACATCTTCTACACTAAGTATTTTTCTAGGTTTTGGTGATAATGAATTGTATTTTTTAGTGTTTTTTTAGTATTTTCAAAGAAATAAATGTTTGAAGGAACAACTAGGACAAAAGAGTGAAAAAAGCAAAAACTGGATAAATGAACACTTGAAATCCAGCGGACCAACGCGCCAAAAGAACAAAGTTGAGAAGTGTTGCATAGGGTTGCGAAACGGCTTTCTAGAAATAGAAGGCACACACCAGTTGACAGAATGGAAATGATTCCTTGGAGAAGATCTTCGCTCTCTCCGTGCGCTCCAAGGAAGATCCGCTGAGATTATTTTATGTATTTTCCTTATTATATTTTGATGTATTTTTAGGATCTTGCTTGGGCGTCACGGTTTAGCTTTTCCTAGGGTTAGTTCATCAAGTATTAATGGAAGACAAGCTCTCCTATGGTTAGTTGTTCAAGTTGGTTGCATTGAAGATCAAAGAGTTCATTGAAGAAGGACGACTAACGAACCAGAAGGTGTTCCAAGATATTCTAATTGTTTCGATAGGATTTGGGAGTGTGAGTTATATTACTGAGAGACTAGGATTTAGAAGTAAGGGTAGCTTGGATACATTTGGCGAATTTAGGTTGAGGGAGTTGGCTTGCTTGTAATACTCTCAGTTTAATAATATAAGTACACGGTTCAAATCCTACTAGGTTAAAAGCCTATAGGTAGAGGTTCTTCTCAATGGGACTAGTTGGTCACTTGAGGTATCCTCTCTAAGGAACATTGTCTATTCATTCATTTCTGCATTTTACTATTTCACTGCCAAAGGAACAATCAATTGTTCCTTGTCTAATATACAACGTTCCTACAATTGGTATCAGAGCTTGGTGCTCTAGATTGTGTGTTACTTGCAGAAATATTTTAACATGTGACAATGTTTGGTGGTCTTACAAATGTTGGAATCGGAAACAAAAAACATCCTCTGCTTGTTCTAGGATGATATTAACACTAGAAGGATTTGTTCCAAAATGGGTGACATCAAATGACTATCAATGTTGGTTAATCATAACCATTGGTGACTTCCCGGTGGAAGACTTGTCTAACAAAAAGAAGTCCCTTGAATGGAAGCAAGAGGACTTACTAAAGATGGAAAAGAACTCAAAAGTGGCTATGTACATCACAAACGCCTTGAGTGTTGAGGATGTTTCAAATCTTCAATCATGTGAAATAGACAACGCCAAATGGAGAGATCTTGAACAAATGTACATGGGAACTAAGGATCTGAGGAAGCTTGACAAATTCATAGCCAAGAAAGACTTCTACAACTTCTCCATGATGAAAGGAGAAGAGGTTGGAAGCTATCCGTCCCGATATGAAAAGATCACCGCTTGCTTAGCTGCTCATGGTATCAAGGACTCTGAGATTCTACCTGATTAGAAAATCTTTGCTATTATTGATGGCCTTCCTCATAGTCACATCATGACAAAGGTTATTCTCAATCAAACACCCAATACTGCAACTCTAACATTCCATGAAGTATTCGGAAAGATCCAGAAATATGAGAAGGAACAAAAAAGGGGAAATCCAAGTCTTCAAAAAGGACTAGATCTCAAAATGGAGAAAGCGTTTGAAATGGATGAAGATGATTATATTTCGTCGCAGGATCCAGAAATAGCATGTCTCACTAAAGATGTTCGATCAATATACAACAGAAGAAGAAGTCAAGGGAAAAACTCCACTGAAAGACGATACACAAAGGACATCAGTTGTTACAACTGTAATGAAAAGGGACATTACTCTAGCTCACGGTCTAAGCCAAAGAGAAACAATGAAAATTCAACAAGACAAGGGAATAATACATTTGTCGTCGTATGGGGAAATGATTCTGTTGACTCCACTAATGAGGATCATGAAGGCTTTGCAACGGACATGTGCGCCATGGCCATTAGTGAAGAGGATGACATTACAAAGGAAATATGTTGGAAATTTTCAACTGAGTCAGAATCAAACAGACAATCCAAGGTAAAATCTCATGACTCCTTATCTTTTTTAAATAAACTAGAAAAGGATGAATTGATGATATTATTTATGAAACGAACAAAAATTATAATGATTCTAGGCATAAACTTGCCATGTCTGAATTTAAATGCGAAAGAATAAAAAATTCTCTGAATATCTTTGTTGTTCCATGTGCTATTTGTGAAGAAAATAAGGACTCTTACTGTTTCTCCTCTGAGCTTAGGAATGACATGCATAAAATTAAGAATCAACTGAAAAGTTTTCAGAAATCTCTCTTGTGTCAAAATGTTAATGTTGAAAACAAAGGAAAGAGATTCGATAAGACTCATCTTGATGATTGCTTACATGACAAATAAGCTGAAAATTAATATAGATACATTCTCAAGAAACTGAGGAAAGGTGAATTTGCTAGAATCTATCATGAAACCATTCCTTCGGCTCGAAATAAACATAGATTCCCTAGAAAGCATGATAAGAACAAACACATCTTGATATGTTCATTCTGTGGATATGTTGGTCATATTATTGAGTTTTGCATCAAGAAAAGAGGAAATGACATTGAAGAACTTCTAAAACAATATGGGAAAAAGACTGATAAATACATTTATGATCTCATGGATGACCCAGAAGGTAAATCTTATGAACCATATGATATTTATGTTTCCAGGTGGCGTAAAGCAGTTGCAAAAGGTCAACAAATGGATTTGACAACACTGTGAAATGGTATGCCGGGAACAGTAACTCTACTGCTTCTGACACATCCTTGAATGAAGTCAATTCCGAGTCTTACCATGTGCAAGCCGCCAAGTGGAATCAAGCCAAAAAAGAAGGAAAATTGAGCTAATTTGACACGATTGTTAGTACATCTAGTCCTAGGAGTAACATCACTAGCTATGGTGCTGACATGAGAAACTTCTTTGATAAACTTTGTTGAGTGTTCCACTTCAAGATCAAAGAAATCTAAATCTAAAAGAAAGAAGAAAACTCAAAGCAATACTATTGTGAATGAATTTCTCTCTACACGACCAGGAAAGACTCGTCCTACCTAGCTCGTCAAAAACTAATCTCTTCTCTACAGGTTGAAGTGAGGAACAATGAGATATGGTACATAGATACGTTTCTGTCACATGGCAGGAAAAAGAGATTTACTCACCTCACCTCATAAACACTATGTGGGAAGCGTATCCCTTGGAGATAAAAGACAAAGAGAAATTTTAGAAATTGGAGATACTCAGATCAATCCAAACGTCAATGTAAGTAAGGTAAGTCTTGTAAATCAACTTGGTTTCAGCCTTCTCTGTGTTTCCTAGCTTTGTGATCAGGGAAAAAACAAAACTGTGTTCCTCTCGGATGAATGCTATGTGAAGAATAGAAAGACTAAGGAAGTCATCCTAAGAGGAGTAAGACACACTAATGTGTACATTGTGGACAACAATTTCAAACCCACGGAGGAACTATGCTTCACGTCACTTTCCAGTGATACACAACTGTGGCATAAAAGACTTGGTCATGCAACCTTGCAACTGATCCACAAGCTCCACCGTCAAGATCTTGTTTGAGGACTTCCCAAACTCCGTGTTGTGTGGGATGATGTTTGTGTTCCCTGCATGAAAGGGAAGGAAAATCGCACGTTCTTCAAATCCAAACTACTTGTCACGACAACTCGCCCTCTGGAACTGATCCATATGGATCTCTTTGGTCCCATGAGATAACCAAGTATTTCTAGAAACATGTATGTGTTCGTTATTGTAGATGATTACTCTTTCACGTGGACCATTTTGTTGTCTTCCAAGGAACATGTGTTCTCCTCCTTTGAACAATTCATCAAGAATCTGGAAGTCAACACTTGATTGAAGCTTACAGCCATTAGAACTTATCATGGAACAAAATTTTAGAATCAAGACTTTCTCATCTTTTGTAAAAGGTTACACACGAGTTCTCTGCCCCCAAGAACTCCCCAACAAAATGGTGTAGTAGAAAGAAAGAATAGGACTCTTGAAGAAATGGCAAGAAATCTTCTCATTTCTAGCAACCTCCCTCATGTTCTATGGGAAAAAGCAATCAACATTGCATGTTATATCCTTAATCGTGGTATGCGTAGACCAATCGTTAATAAAACTCCTTATGAGCTAATCAGAGGAAGAAAGCCAAATCTTTCGCATCTTCGTACTTTTGGTTGCAGGTGTTTCATTCACAACAATGGAAAATAAAATCAAGGAAAGCTTGAGCCAAGAAGTGATGAAGAAATTCTCCTAGGCTATGTAAAGGGAAGAAAGTCCTACAAATCTTTCAAGAGCGAAATTCTCCTAGGCTAGATTGGTAGTTAGGTTTGAGCTATTTAGTGTGCTATATATTGCATGTGAATTGCATGGTTTAGTAAGACTTTGAAGAGTGAAAACCTAATACTCGGTTTAGAGTTGTTCTACGTGTGTGAGATTGAGATTCAAGTGAGAAGAGTGATTCGAGATCTAGCTAGGAAGTCTAGGTGAGTGATCCAAGTTCTATTGTAATCAAGATATCAATACAACAAGTAGACTCGTTCAAACTCTCTCTAGTGAAAGCTAGAGAGGAGTGGTTTTTCGCCTCGAGGACTTTTTGGTACTTGGGGTGTTTCCACTATATATCATCGTGTCCAGGTTTGATTTACATTATTGTTTGTCTTTCTGCATTATCTAGTTGTCAAGGAACAATAGATTTTGTTCCTTGAGTTTTTATACGCTAATCGATCCAACACATATCCACCATAATTTCATTTACATGAATTATAATATTAAAGATGTTCAACTCCTTCTCCTTTTTATATATGTCCCCTCTCGCGAAGAGGATAAACCTTGCTTTGAGATTCTTTGCAAAGTAATATTGTTAATTAGATCTCCATGCTATTATCATTGGTGATTTCAACGAGCTTCTTACTCTGAATAATAAAATTGGAGGACTTCTTCGTTCTTCATCTCGTTTTGCTAGATTACAAACTTTAACTTTTGATTGGATCTTATTGATTCAACGTTTTTGGGTTTCCCCTTTACATGGCGAAAATCTCAAAATATGCACAATAACATTCTAGAAAGACTTGACAGAGATTTGATTCATTTCTCTCTTGCATCTCTCTTTCCTAAATTAATTGTTCATCATCATTTGATCATGCTCTCATTACCTTCTCCCTAGGATCTTACTTGTCACCCAGTATTCTTCCCTTTAGATATGAAAATTCTTGGTCAAGTATACCCTCTTTTTCTAAACCGGTCTCGAAGGTATGGAATTACAAATTCCATGGATCCTTTATGTTTCGCTTTCACTCTATGCTCAATTTTTTCAAACGTTATGCTAGGGCCTGGGCGCGGTGTAATAGTGGTAACAATTTTAATCAACTCAACATTACTGAGGATAAACTTCAACGGATTCATCTTGATTTCTTGGACGACCCCACTAATGTTATGATCATTCAGAAGATTAAACTTCACTCTAAGAAATAATCTTCCTTACTTCATTTCCAGACTGATTATTGGCATCGTAGAGCTAAGTACAAACACATTAAAGATGGTGACCGCAATTTTAAATATTTCCATTCTATAGCTA
Organism: Oxyria digyna; assembly: GCA_029168935.1. Taxonomy (NCBI): domain Eukaryota; kingdom Viridiplantae; phylum Streptophyta; class Magnoliopsida; order Caryophyllales; family Polygonaceae; genus Oxyria; species Oxyria digyna. Next base: position 4,741,572 of record JAPVLV010000017.1, read on the forward strand.
AAATCAAAAGCTTCAAACAATCCATGTTGCGTTTTTGTACTAATGATGGACTATTTCTTCATGATCATGACAACAATTGACGTTGCTGGTATTTCTACCTCTGAACTGGACATTATCCCTAATCTTATCACTGATTGATAACTATAATCGTATGAAACCACCGACAGAAGAGGAAATTAAAAAGGCCATCTTTGACCAACCACGTGATACAACGCCTGTCTCGGACGGTTTTTTCATTGACTTTTATCAAAAATATTGGAATACTATAAAAAATCTCTTCTTTCAGCAGTTAAAGCATTTTTCTTCCCGAGACATATTTTATGTTTAATAAATCACTCCTTCATTGCCCTTATCCGTTAAATTAACCCTCTGACTACCATTAGTTACTTCAGACCTATCAGCCTTTGTAACTCATTCTATAAAATCTTAACCAATATAACGTCTAATCGTCTGAAACATATACATGGAAAAATTATTTCCCCGTTCCAAGGTGCCTTTGTTGAAGGTCGTTTGATCCAAGATAATATTCTTTTGGCCCATGAAAATTTTCACTCTTTTTTGTAAAATAAAAGAGGTAGGATTGGATGGATGGTTCTAAAGTCTGACATGGAAAAAGCTTATGACAAATTGGATTGGGATTTTTTTTGTAAAATTCTTGACAAATTCGGGTTTTGTAGAAAATGGATCAATCTTATTAAAGCTTGTCTTCATATTGCTTCTTACTAGGTTCTTATTAATAATCAGCATGACCCTGAATTTAAACCTTCGTGTGGAATACGTCAAAGTGACCCTCTGGCTCCGACATTATTCATTATTGGGCTGGAATTTCTAGCTAGGGAATCTATAAGTGAGAACCCTAGAATTGGAATCAAACTCACTCGAAATGGCACCTCTATCTCTTTCCTCTCTTTTGCTGATGATACTATTATCTTGGCCAATGCAACTACTGACAATATTATTTATTAAGGATTTTCTTTATCTTTTCTCTAAACAAAGTGGTCTCTCTATAAACTATCATAAAAGCTTTCTTCAAATCTCCAATAATATTTCACCCTCTTTTGCTCGTAATCTGGATGCTTATATGAATATTCCTATCACCTCAAAAATGGAAAAAAAAATACTTGGGTATCCTTACTCAAGGTCGAGTCTGAGATGACATGTTTTATGATGCAATCTTTGCTCTCAAGATGCAGAGATCCAAATAGAAAGACGACTCTCTCTCCCAAGCTTCTAGAGTTGTTCTTATTCAAACAAATCTTGTATCCCAAGTTAACTTCATGATGCAAAGTTTCTTGCTCCCCAAAGGGGTTTGTGAAGAAATTTGTTACATTAACAAACACTTCTTTTGGAATAAACAATCAAACTCTAGTCATGCGTTTCTTCATTGGAATAATATTTGTAAACCTAAAGCCCTTGGAGGTTTGGGTATTCGCAAAGCCTGGGATAATAATTGTGCCCTTTAGATGAAACTTATCTTGAAAATTATTGCTAAACTAGATAATATTTGGGTGATAGTTATTAGAGAAAAGTATTTTCGTAACATAGATTTCTTATCTCTTGAAAGGAAATATACTCAATCTCAACAATTTAGTAGGCTAGCTTCTTTTGCTTCTTGAGGATTTCAAAAAACGCATTACATGGCAATCAGGTGGTAACTCGATTAGTTTTTGGACTAATCCATGGATCTCTAACTACTCTATTTCTCATCTACGAAATCACTCACCACTTTCCCAAAAAGTTCAAGATTTTATTACCCAGGACGGGCAACTAGATTAGGGAAAATTAACAATGGCGCTTCCGGTACACATTATCGATAGGATTGCTCAAGTTTGGATTCTGGTAACTTTTAGTGAGTATCAGACCATTTGAACCCCATCTACTGATGAAACTTTTTCAGTTAAATCCTCTTATCATCTCATTCGACCTATGAATAGCCCCATTGCAGACATGAATTTGTTTTGGAAAACAAAAGTCTCGCCCAAAATCCAAAACTTCCTTTGGAAAACATTCTAGGATTGCCCTCCAACGACTGAACGATTGAACCGACATTTCCATAGGGTTTAGCCTTACTGTAGTCTCTGCGATGATATTGTGGATAACAAAAACTATCTTTTCTCCAACTGTAAATTTACTACTGCTATGTTCAATCATTTAAGCACCAATTGCCATTGCAATTTTAACTTCCACATCTCTAATGATTCTGGGACCTTCTTCTCTAACTTTTGCAAGAATAATAAGACGGATGATCTTGGTTTTTTTAGTTGGTTGACTCTTTGGAATTAAAGAAATAAACTCATATTCTGACCAGACCCATTGACCAAAAAACTAACCCCGACAGAAATTGCGAATTTTTCCCTTTACCATTATCTTGAATTGAAGAATGAATTCCCCACAACTCCTCTTTCAAAAAACAAAAATAATCAATCAAAACACATTTGGCTCAGTGGAAAAAGCCTATGCACCCCCTTCTTTAAACTGAATTGCTATGTTTCTAAAAGAACCAACTCTGCCACTTTTATTGGTTTTATTATTCGTAATTATTTAGGTCAATCTTCTTTTGTTGACCAACTCCGTATTCCAGATTCCTCGGTCCTTGTCGCTGAAGCTATAGCTGTTTTTAGAAGGTGTTCGAGCTGCTATTCGTCTTTATATCAAGAACATCGTCATTGAGAAGGATTATTCTACTGTTATCAAATGTCTTTCTAAATATGTTAATTCCCCTTAGGAAAACTTGACCCAAAATCTCTATTGCAGTTATTCTTAAATTTGAGTTAGCCTTTTTGCTTTAAATTAACTCTTTAATCATTTGAACAATAACACATAAGAGTTGGGTTAGTCATCTAAGCCTCTTTCTCTCTCTTTATTTTTGATGACATCGGATCCTCAAAATCGAAAGAGGTTGGACAACAACTACTTGTTGAGGAGCGGAAATCATAAATTCCTTGCCAAGATGAGGTCCCAACTGAGGAATGCAAAGCTCCAGTACATGACGCAAAAGAAACAACTTGAAGAAAACAAAGTAGAAGAAGAAGTGGTGGAAAGCTTAGAAGCTCCACAAGAAGAGTGCAAGGAAGATGAGGAGAAGCAAGAGGTGGATGTTGCACAAAAACTAGACTCTAATGAAGAGGTGGCTTCTGCACAAATGGCCAATGCTACAAGAGGATTACTCATTCAATAGATTGTTTTTTAACATTCTATTGTGTTTTAAGATACAACAATGCAATCATGAAGAAGCATTAGATCTTGCTTAGAACAAGGTATTTGGTATGACGTCCCCAAGCTATAAGTTTTTGTTGCTTTCTTTCTAAGATCCACACTCACAACCACCACAGTTCTTCTAACACGGAGATTCTTGGCTTCAATCTCAATCTCTTATGCATTCCACATTTATGCAACTGAGTGAAAGAGTCACAATAGCATTTGGAAAAATTGCAAGATTAAACAGGTTGAACATCACTTTTTATAGCAATGAACTTGTTAACTAACACAACTAGTAAATGACATTCAACATGCAACTCAAGTTTATTATCTGACAGTGGAAATTAACTAAGTGCCATTAACCAAAGATGATCTTCTCTTCAACTATAGATGTAAGAGATGGATGATAAGAAATTAAGAATGGAATATAACAAGAATAAGTTAGGTTCAAAGAAAGTTGCATCACTATACAACTCTGAATCTCAACACTCAAGCAAGCCTGAAACCTCGTCAAATACCAGAGTACTATAAGTATAATCAGGTTGAACAACACTCTTTCTAGCAATGGACTTGTTAAAGAGTGTAAGACACATAAATCATAATCCAACTGCATAGACATGGATTATTCAGCATCATATTCAAGTTCATAACAAGATTATTCAGATTTCCTACCTAGTATTTAAACTGAGACTTAGTGATATCATATGATTAAACATGCCAACAAGAGCTCAAATTTTTTGTGATTCTATATCATACTATTTAGTTATTTACCACTCTTCCCCCAAACATCCCACAAGAAAGAGGTCCAAGACCAAGAGTATGAAAACAGAGATTTTGTAGTATGATAACTAGAGATTTGACTTAGTTTTTAAACCACTTGTAGTTGTAACTGACGAGGCGAATTTGTCGTGTGCCAAGTCAAGTAATCCTAACATGCAAACTAAGTAATATAGTGCGCAAGCAAGGGTCGAATCCCAAGAGAATCAGTTTATCAAATTCTTAAGTTATTACAATGACTAACCAATAATCGTAACCAAAGGGGTTTTTTTGTGGTTTTGATACGAAGTATCGAATGTCAACTTGGTTATAACAATATTAAGCGAAGTGTTCCACTTAGCGATTATCCACAATTAGATTAACAAGTTGATCTTAGAATCCTTTTCATCCCTATGTCAAGTTCTCAAGTGATCGTTCTAATTCCTGTTCTTGAATAGTTATTAGTCCAACTAGTCCTAACAACCCTTACTCGATTATAACTTTGAAACTATCAAAGTCCAATAACAAAGTAGCAATGCATTCAGGAATAGATAGATACATGCAATATCATGGACAACTAGTCGGATACTCGACATGTACTCAACTCTCTTCTCTAATAACAATCACAACTAGTTCATGCAAATAGATTGTGCTACACAACAAGTATGATAATTCAACTAGAAGTATCAAACTCTAGCAATATGAATAAGATAAAACTAACTTAGGTGATCAGTCTAAAGTAGTAAATCTAGTTCATCGACAATACAAACAAGAGAGTTGAGACAATCAAAGAGTAGACAATGGGAAATGATAAACTCACAACTTGTTGAATCCAAAAGCTTCAAACGCCAAGTGAAACAAAGAACTTTAGCAACTCATAAGTATGTGAAAAACTCTCCAAAAACTTATGAAAAACAAAGGTTAGATGACCAAGGATGATCATCCACAACTTAAATAGCATTCAGCTATAGTAACAGCCGAATTAAGGTTAACAAAACGTGTAGAAAGTTACAGAATTGAACACAAATTACTTCAAATGGCAAAGACATCAATTTGATTCTTCTGTCGAGGAACCGCACCCGCGGGTTGAGAGCCGCGGGCGCGGTTTTGGATTCTCCAGATTTTCAGGATGGCAGAGGGCCGCGGGCGCGGTTTGGTACCCGCGGGCGCGGCTTCAGCTTTCTCGAATCCTTGGCTGAGGATGAAACCCGTGGGTGCGGCTTGAGACCCGCGGGTGCGGCTATGTTGTCTGAGGTAGCAGCTACTGATTTCTTCAAGTCTTCGTCTTCGTCTTCAGCAACTTCTTCCTTATGCTTCAATGCTTCCAATGCTTGTATCATCTCTCGGAATCTCGTATGTAAATCTTCTCTTGAACAGCTCCATGATACAGATTACATAGAAACAAATAACATAATCCTATACAAAACTAGCTAATAATTCATAGTTGCGGTATGTAAAACACCGCTTATCAGTAACTCAATAAGTTAGGTGAGATCTTAATGATTGAGTACTGGATAATAATCATAGTCAAGTGATAATACTGCTCTTAGCTCCTCAATTTGAGTACCAGATTTCTTTTTTACTGAATTTACAAAACACCACCTAAAAAAAGTGAAAAACAAAAGCAAAGATCAACCAAAGATCAACTATGATAGCCTTATAAAAGATTAACAATACTTCCTCTTCAAAAGTGTGACAACAGAGATTAACACAAGTCCAAATAAAGTATTAACACAAGTAGATGCTCGCTCATACATTTTATCAAACATTTTGAATGCACAATTTATTTCCTTGTATTCTCACTCTATCTTGACTTGATATTCAATTGATTTCATGGTTAAATCAAAATCAAACAGATAAATTCAGTAACTATTGATTCCATGGTTAAATCAAAATGTAAAACGAAAAACAATCACAAACTCATCAACTGTTGACAAAGAAAGAAGAAAAAGAAATACATGAGATATAAATTCTGGAGGAATAAATATTGATTCCAGGGCATTTTATGGAATTTGCTCATCTTCAATCCGACAGAAGTTGAGTTTTACTTCAGATTGGGGGTAACTTATGAAATTGGGGTTGAAGTCGACTGATTTCCCCAAAATCTTCAACTCCCTACAAAATCCTTCAGTCACTCCACTTTTTTCCTTCAACCTTGCCGAACATGCCAATTCGTTTCAGCTTGGTTGATCTCAGCAAGTTCAATTACCTTTCATCAACTTCAGTCGCCGTATTAGACGTACCGAACGGACTTTTAAACTTGATTTGTTTGTAACAATAATCTTTCTGTTTACTTCTTAATTAAGATAAACTAAACTACGGAGTAGTTATTATTCCAAGCAGAAATCTTTGAACGAGTTGTACGTTTTTTAATTACGTGTTGTTTACAGCAATACGAATTAAGGCCGGAGCTGAGCTTGTCTACCATGGATAGAAACATGTATTCTAGTCACGTGCTGCTTTTATTCAATATTTATATACATTGTAAAAGTTAAAATTACATACTACCATCCCTACCAGACAAAAAAAAAGTCATAAAAAGTGTCCACCCTTATACCCAAAATCTTACAAGAGAAAACAATTGCAGACTCAAATTAATCTATTAAGGCACTCTTATTAAAGTTGTGTTCTCATTTGATCAGAAGAGCATATTAAATCGATAGGTCACCTATATATCATGCACAAATTTATCTAAACAATTACGTACTATTTTAAACAAAAGTGTACAGATACCTTATATAGATAAGCAAGTACACACCTGATTTTTACTTTAATCCTATTTGAAATGAATTTTAACATTGTTGTGATATTTAGCTTCAATAATGGAGTTGGTAAAGTCTACACTCTGAAAATATATAGTATGTCCACCCATTTTAAATTTTTAAGGAATTACCCTTTCGTATAAGGTAATTGACTAATATAAACTCTACAATTAGAGTAAATTTATCGAGTCCAAACCGCTTTTATAGTTGTCTTATTTGTATATGTATCCAAGACTCCTTTGGATTCTCTCAATAATGTGTTTATAAAGTTATATTTAACATTTTAAAATCAAATTTAATGACAAATTTAGAATCATTTTATTGAAAAATCTAACCCGACTCCAAAAATACACCTAGATATCTATGCATATCAACTAAACGTAAAATGATCTGTGCATATCAACTATAATATCAAAATAAATATTTCAGTAATAAATATTTATCATAACCCCGCATGTAACACAGGTTATCGATTCTACGGAGTAGTGGTTAATAATGACTAGATGGGAAGTTTTCACCTTTTAAATTTAATTAGAGGAGCCCTAATTTGTCAACCTTCCTTATAAAGTGGGGTTATAACACACTTTTGCCCCATCTTTCAAGCTAACTACCCCTTTCTCTCTCTCTCTCTCATCTTAAAAACAAGACAAATATATATGTTCACAAAAGCTATTTTTTCTAGTCAAAACATCTCTTCCTTCTTTCTTAATTTTCTCCTTCTATATAAATCTCAAGCTATCTATCTAGTTCTTCTAATCTTGCTTTCTTAACTTTTCTTTTTGTTGTTCATCATGTCTAATGAAGCAAGAGATTTCTACCCATTTCCTCAAGATCCAAATGAAAATGATCAATCTACTAACACCACAAATGATCACTTAAATCATCAATTAGGGTTCTTAAACTCCTCCTCTCCACCTCCTAATTCTTACATGAGCTTCACAGACTACTTCAATGGATCCATGGATTACAATTCCATCAACAAGATTTTCTCATCATCTTCAACACCCATTAATGATGCCAATCATAAACCACCATTAATGGCGGTGGAGACTCCGAATTCTTCGTCGGTTTCCTCCTCTTCAACCGAGGCAGTTGGCGGTGGTGGAGGTGGTGAAGAAGATTCTAGAAGCATATCGGAAAAGGGGAAGCTAGGATCCGAAGATGATGATAATCAACTTGGAGTACAAGAATCAACCACTAAGAAAGGGTAAGTTTGATTTCATTATTTTTTCTAAAATAAATTATCCTATGATCTTGACTCATTCACCAAAAAAGTTAATGTTGGCTAGCTAAGCTATAGATAGATTTGGTGCATGAAGAGTCCGTTTAATTTAAACTACCTATATATTGACTATTCCAAGTCAACTTTTGTTTTATCATATCAAAATGAATATATTTAGCTTAGTGCATGCTACGTATCAAAATTAATACGTTAATTACAGTGGGAAGGGGAAGAAGAAGGCGGAGAAGAAGAAGAAGGAAGCTCGAGTTGCTTTCATGACGAAGAGCGAGATCGATCAATTAGAAGATGGTTATCGATGGAGAAAATATGGACAAAAAGCAGTTAAAAACAGCCCTTATCCAAGGTAAATATAAACTAATTATAAGTCAATCACAGTTTTGTTGGTTTATTTATTATACTCCGTATTATCATTCTCTGTTCGTGGTCACATGAGTTCCTCATAAGAATACCATATATACAACCTTAATTGTTTTTAGCATTTTGCTTATTTATTATTAAATTTCACATCTAGCTACATACATACTTGACAGCTTGTATGTTAATTTAGATTAGCGAAAATATGAGCTTTCGAAAAAAGATCTCGTGAGGATGGATCTTTAGATGAGTATTTAAGATGATGTGCATCAACGCTATAATTAATGCACATACACGTTATAACCTATGCACACAGTATTTGGTGATGCACATCATCTGTGACACGTGCACACAATGTGTGCATGAGTTATAAATCGTATGTGCATTAGGTATAACGTTTATGTGCATCATTCTCAGTTCTCATCTAAGGACTCATCCTCGTCGGAACCAAACCTGCTTTCTTCTTGATTAGTTAGCATTATGTAATAATTAATTAATCTACTAATGGAACTTAAAGACCTGATTGGCATGAACAATGTATCATCTTCATTTTCTCTAGCTATGTCCATATGTCAATCTATGCATGTTTGATCAATGACATTTGTTGGATATATCTGATTGAGTTGATCTCTTTCTAGCTATATACTTTTTACGCTTTGTCTTGATCGTTTGTTACAATTAAGATACGACTTAACACGTAACGTTCTATTTAATGAAAAAACACAGGAGTTACTACAGATGCACGACACAGAAATGCACTGTAAAGAAGCGAGTTGAGAGGTCATTTGAAGACCCAACAACCGTAATAACGACATATGAAGGCCAACACAATCACCCAGTCCCGTCAACCCTAAGAGGCCACGCCGGTGTAGGTTCCGGAATCTTCTCCCACCCTCTGCTCTCATCAACTTCTCCAACAAGCTTCCTCTTCCCACAAAACCACCAAAACTTGATCCTAAAATCAGCTGTCCATGGAATTGGAAGAGGATTAAACCCTAATTTTAATGGTTCTTTAATCTACAATAATATCAACCCTAACATCAATCATGCAAGTACTACACTTGAACCACAACAAAACCTTAACCATATGAGGCAGATGCAGATTCCTGATTATGGGCTATTGCAAGATTTGGTTCCTTCCTTCCTCCTTAAGCAAGAGCCTTGATCGATTAGTAAGTACTCGTACGCCGATTATGTTATTAATCGATCATATAGAGCTTAGTTATATAATATATATATTGTATATGAACGCTCGATCTTATATATATATATACATCTTATATATAGTTTTGGCTCGTATTATTCCTTGGTTCTAGCTCTGTATTTTGGAACATACATGCATGTATGCCCTAGTACGTTGTGAATCTTGTGATCTCTAGCTGAATAATGATGGATTGATATCATCATCTATATGTACAGATGAATATGCATGACATTTTTTCGGTATATCACTAATTGTGTTATAACACATTTTGAGATAGAGATATAATAACATATTTTTAGAAAAAGACGACGTGATGATAATGAATTACGAGAAAATGAAGATGATGTACACGTATGTTATAGACGATACAAACGGTGTGTGTACAATATGCATTATCCACTATTTGGTTTATATAGTCTCGCAGGTATTTTCTCAAATCATCAAAGTTTATTTTGTTGCAGTGATCGACCAAACATGGATAGATTATAGTCGAAACCCTAGACTCGATCATATATACAGTATATGCCTAGTCGATCAATTTAATTACAAGTACATATCATTATAACTTCGTTACCTAAGATACTGTATATATATGGAGTATATTGCCTAATTGTGCAATAGTACTATTTGACCAAAAAAAAAATTGTGCAATAGTACTAATGACCAATCTTCAACATAACCACATTAATGCAATTAAATGTATAAATAGATCGATGATAATGGCCCTATAACATGAATTAATTTAAAACCTAATTATTTATTTAATTATTAATTGCAATTAAATAGTACTGCGTCAATCAAGCTGTAGTGCCCATTTCAAGTGGGGCCTATCTCTACCTGTTACTCCTAACAATATTCCTTTTAATTTTCTTTTAAGACTGCACATAGGCTACACATTATAATAATTTAGGTGGATGGATGTTGGTTGTTAAAGCTAAAATTTGATCAATTCAGACACTCTTTTCCCTTAAAAGTTGGTGGAATTGAATTGTTGCTTTTAACATGTAAATGCAATAAATTAACGTAACAGCTATATACACTCAATTTTTATTTTTTTTTGTCTATATACACTCATTACCCCACACAATTGCAACGCGTGGGCGTGGGTATGACCCACGCAAACACAACGCGTGTGCGAGACCATTTTATAGATATCCGAAACATTTAATCCACGGGTACGCAACGCGTGTACGTGGGTATAATTTTTTTTTGTGAATCTCACACTTCGTATACGCGTAGGTCATAATCGGAAAAAAAAAACTTAAAATCAAGACCCACGCACCTGCGTTGCGCGGGCGTGCCTGTTTTGTTTGGTTTTAAGACCCACGCGTACGCGACACGTGGGCGTGGGTGTTACCGTTTTTTCCGAAATTTTTTTGTGTAACCGACGCAATATCTTTAAGGTAATAAATTTGAACGAAAGATTTTCAAAAGATTCTTTCCGGCGAAATTTGGAGAGTAAAATTTTAGTCTTGCAAGCATAAAACCTAAACCTATATTATTCTTTTCTTCTATCCCAATTTGAACACATCATAAGAAAAACAATGTCAAATCAAGATGGAGAGTCATCGGTGCAAGGAGAATTAAGGTCAAACTATATTGATCCTAAGGAGGTAAAACTGCATGAAACTGTAGTATTTGTATTTATTGTATGGTTGTACTTAGTTTTGTAATCTAATAACAATGTGTCTATTTTCGAATAATAATGTTACTTTATCTAAATAACGATATTGTAAATAGATATGCACAAGAGACTACTCAGATGATTTTACTGTGGACTATGTGTGGGATTGCCCGAAGAAAATGTTCAATTGGGTTAGAGAATTTGGAAAAAAGTTGATGATGGTTATCGTTACTAAAAACTCAAATCCTAATAGAGTGATAATGGTATGTGAGAATTATGGTGTGTATAATCTCAAAAATAATGTGGAAGGGAGGAGAACGCAAACAAAAAAGTGCAATTGTTGATTCATGGTGATTGGATATAGGTTGACCGTAGACAAGATAACAAAAGCAGAAACATGGGGGGAGCTTGAAGTTGATTTAGGATACCACAACCATGCCCTTCCTACAAGTTTCCTTGGGCATGCATATGTTGGCAGAATGACCTCAGAACAAGAGAGAATGGTTAGGAGGTGGACCGAGATGGGAAACAAGGCAAGTTGGATTATTGCTGAGCTTAGAGACCGGTTTCCAGGAAATGTTACATCTTCCAAACAAATCAACAACTTTCGCCAGAAGATGCAATTTGAGGATCAGGGAGAATTAACCATAACGCAATGGGCACTTAGATACCTAAAACAAGAGGAATACAAAGTGTATCACAGGAATGAGCGCCCTACTAATCAAGTGGATATCTTATTCTTTGCGAACCCAAAGACACTGCATCTGCTGAAGCTATTCCCTTATGTTGTTATTATTGATGGCACATACAAGACTAATAGGTATTGTTATTGTTTTACTAATCTTTTATACGATTCTTGTAGTAGTTATGCTATACTTGTAATAATATATATATATATATATATATATATATATATATATATATAAGCAAAAGGAAGCTTGGAAAATCACCTTTTCAGGAGTAAGATTAAATTGACTCAGGAGGATATAGCATCAACATATCTTTTCATGTTGCTTGGATGTACGATATTTTGTGATAGGTATAAATTTGAATAAATCGAGCAATTTAGTTTATTTCAAGTTCATGCTTATGTTTACTAACAATTTTTCATGTTTTATGCATAAAAAGGTCCACCAATAAGGTGAAACACAAGTATATGCAACTTGTGTTGAACCATGACAAAACTGACAAATTTGCATGGGGAGCTGGAGTCCTTGCACTCTTGTATCGCAATTTGGGAGAGGCGTCCCGACCCCAGGCAGCTGGAATAGCAGGGTGTCTGAGACTGTTGCAGGTATGCTTTCTGATAGTTTAAGCATTAGAGGTAGATGTATGATTTCTCATTGTTTTTCTAATTTCTGTAGTGTTGGATTTGGCGTTATTTCCCTCGTTTTGGAGGACCTCCGTCACTTAACCCAGAGAGGTTGAGAGATCCACGAGCAACTGCTAGGGACGAGCCTGGACCCATTGGGAATCAAACTCATGATAGGCTTATTGAAATTAGACGCTTGCTAGACGGAATTTCGGTTGAGGAGGTATGGTTTTATTTCTATCTTCTGCTTGCCTTCTTTCCCTAATGATAGGCTGAACATGCATAAGATACACATTTTGCTGAATAATGGTTGCTGAATTTTGTTGCGAGAGCCATTTGTTCGACATTGATGCGTATCAGCGATGTAGGTGGTCGTGGGAGTGTGACGAACATTATATGGACTATTTTCTCGACATCACTCACCCTTATGTGGATCCTACCTCACAACCACAACAAGTCCCTCGGCCTCCGGCTGTTGATGCTACTGTGGTAAGTAATTTCTCGTTTATACAAGGTTATTATATTTTAAGTAATATTACGTGATTTTTACATATATTTTAATTACACAGCGCCTTCAGTTATCTCTTGTATCGGTACGCGAGCGTCTCCAATGTCCAAGTATCAGTAATGACGAGACGAAGTACCTTATCTCTCTCATCGGGTTTATGACTGGGGAACCTTACCTCGTTCCGGATCCACCTCAACGTGCATCTCTTTTTCAAAACTCGGAACATGTGCGTGGTGAGGGTAGCGTTTCTGGGCGCGAGGAAGAGGATAGATTTGATCCACATTAGATTATGTAGTTTTATACTTTATGTCAGTATGTTATTTTGGATATAATACTTTATGATGATAGATTTTGTAGTTATATGACCTCCTAATCCTAAAACCAAATTGAGAATTTGGGGGTAAATATTTGTCCTAAAACCAAAGTGAGTCGATGAAATCAACCAACCTCATTATATGTCGTTGTTCCTTTGCTTTGAACCTTCTCACATACTAGAACCATGTAGAAAGACACAGAAGCAATAAGCAACTAGCAACTAGCACAGATGTTAAAAAAGGATATAACCACTTATAATAATGTCTTAGTCACCAAGAGTAATTCTGTAACTTGACAAGGGTGTTACAATTATGTACAAAGATTTGGTGGTTACCTTTCATACTAAACTGGCGAAGCCCTCGTCCACTTTTATCACTCCCTATCTACAAATTTACAAGCAGAGAGGATACATTTTTTAGTTTTGACGTAAAAACGTTCTCTTGGAGCTGTAGTTTCGTTTTTCAATTTGGCTGATCAATTCTCGTATCAGCCCAGTAACCAACGTCAGGTACCCACGCACACGCAACGCGTGGGTGTGGGTATATTTTTGAAAAAACCCATGCCCACGCGTTGCGTGTGCGTGGGTATATTTTAATATTTCCGAAATTACCCTACGGGTACAGTTTACGCAGGCGTAATATTTTATCAAAATAGCCACGCCCACGCGTTGCGGGTGCGTGGGTATAATGGTCGGATATCCGTTTTAAACGTACGCCTACGCGTTCTGTATACGTGACAACATAGCCACCCTCACGCGTTGCGGGTGCGTGGGTATCTGAGTCTAAATAAACAAAAAAATGAGTGTATATAGCATCACCCTAAATTAAATTTGATTAGTGAAACTAATTAAGTACCTTATGAATCTTTGATTTTTTTGTGCAATTCTATTAATATTACGCTCTCAATCTTATATTATAAAACCTATTTAAAGCGTACAGTTATGTGAAATCTTATTCGATTAATTTTAATAATATTTAAATCCTTTTTTTAATATTAAATACATAAATGGAGATACTACTTACGGAGTAGTACTCATACGTACATTTTTTATTTTTTATTTTGAATTTTTACGTTGATTGAATGCCCAAAAATGGGGAGGAAGTACTACGGAGCAGTAATATGAATAGTACTCTATAACATACATGAATATTGAGAAATCTATATCTAATCTAATCTAATATAATATAATATAAAAATCGCGGAAAGAGAAAAATTAAAGGTCGCAATAAATGCCTTTGTTTTTTATTGGTTAATGACACTCCTCAAATTGTATTATTATACTTTCTAATTGGTGAGTTTTATACATTATAAATGGATGATTATTTTTATACAATTAAAACTTATATTTATAAAAGATAATTTTTTTATTTTCAATCTAATGTAATCTAATATATATAATCTAATATATAAATTACGATTTTGACAAATGGGAGTAGATTCCACATATTGTAAGGCCAAACTAGCATTTTGAGGCTCGCGCTACGCGCGAGTCTAATACACAGGTCTTAAATTTAGATACAAACGTTATTGATGTGTGTAAATACTTTACATTTTGATTTTTGTAGTAATATATTTTATCGTTGGAGACTATTTTAACATGTGAATGTCGCAAGGTGGAATATTGGAAATGTGTATGTATAAATATAATAAATAAACATTTGTTTTGTCCACCCTTTACATTACATATGTTTATGAAATCAAAAGAGAGTCTCCATTAGCTTCTGGAAAATCTATTGTGTACTAATAATCTCATAACAATTTTACGGTTACAATCTATCTAATTAATTTGTCTAAATTTGTTTTTAATATAAAGACATGTTAGAACATTTTACTATGATGGGCTTGACGAACACAAATATGAATTGGGTCTGCAACAATGAGTCACAACACATACATATGATTTCATAAATTCGTAAGCTTTTTTAATATTTAATATATGAAATTGAAGTCATTTATAGAGGAACCAATCAAAACACTTTAAAATTAAATGTGAAGCTTTCATTTTCCCTCTCCGCAATTTATATAGTAGATTATTGAGATGATAATCTATTTTGATTATAAAAATCTTTCACTTTATCATTTTGGTGGACTCTAAGACTCCATAATTCAATGAGAAATTAAATCATAGTATAAGCTTACCTTTTCGGTATGGTTCAATATCAAACATCCAATTTATAATTAAAACTATAACAAAAAATATCAAACATCCACCTTATAATCAAACTACAACAAAACAACATTCACCAACTCATTAAAGAAACAATGCTTAATTCATTAGTATATTTATACCCAAGAAAACTATTAGCATAAATCACTCACTCACATAACTCAAGAGCGAGATAGGAAAAAGGTGAATTTGAAATTTATCATCAAATTAATCCATTTTTAAATTCAAAACTAAAATAGAGTAAGAAATTTCAAAAGAATAGGATTTTGTGTCTTTTGTTTTAATCCAAAGTAATGGGCCGTCTTTTTTTTGGACAACTCCAAAAAAAATATAAGACTCGTAAAAATTGGCCGCATCAGACATACGTCTTTTTTCCTATCTTGCTCTTGAGTTATGTGAGTGAATGATTTATGTTAATAGTTTTATTGGGTATAAATATACTAATGAATTAAGCATTGTTTATTCAATGAGTTGATGGATGCTTTTTGTTGTAGTTTGATTATAAGTTAGATGTTTAATATTATTTGATATAGTTTGAATTATATATTGGATGTTTGATATTGAACAATAGTGAAAAGGTAAACTTATACTATGATTTCTCCTTGAATTATGGAGTCTTAGAATCCATCAAAAGGATAAAGTGAAAGATTTTTATAATCAAAATGGATTATCATCTAAATCTAAAAATATTATTGCCTTGGAGATTACTCCAGAAGTTGTTAAAAATTACAAATTCTATCTATATAATATCAACCTATGTAATATCAACATGAATCACATATCCAAATTATCTTTTTAGAGAAACACTAAAATGACGAGAAACTCAATAAAGAGCAACAAAGAAGACGGTCAATCAAGGGCTTATAACCTTTTATATATATATTACACAAAATGTATTTTTTCTACAAATCAATATCGTTTATGTAAAATGATATACAACCTGTTCGGGCAAGAAAACCATAAGCTAGCTTATTGGAAGGAAAATGTTGAATTTCAACATTATGAAAAATCATAAGCTACTTATTGGAAGACAAATATAGTAGTTACCGAACAGGCCCATAGACCTGCGCTACGCGCGGGCCCCAAAATGCTAGTATATATATATATAGAACGGTCGATATTAGACAAAAGCAAATGTAAACCTTCCTTACCTAATAAATGTTATCTCATCCTATTAATTCATGAGTTTATCTCTCTCTATATAAAAATTAATCCCTTTTGCCAAAGTAAATGTAATTTGCACCTCATCAATGTTAAACCTTAATCATTTTAAAACCTAATTTTAATTATCTATCATTTCTTACTAATCCTATCGTTGTCCTAATTTAACTAAATAATAAATGTAATGTAAAAAGATTAATATAACTTTTATCTACTTTTGCTAATTTTAATCTTCCTAAATAAATGATGATGCTCGTAGTCAAAATCTAATCGTCCGAGTAAATAACAACATGATCACGTCAAATTGAAAACTCAATTCGAATACAATATCCAAATCTAATATCCTTAATAAAAATATAAAACTATTTAATAAATAAATTGACTCGATTGCACACTAACACGTATAGACCCAACCCGTCTTAACCAATATTCCGAATTGATCCAATCCATTCTCAATCCAAAGTTCCAAACCCAAGTTAACTACCCTGATTAACAACTTTAATTAAAAATACATAAAATCCACCCGACAACCATATCAAACCAAAAGAAACAAATACATGTGGTTTGAATTACATTCACTTAATGAAAATAAAAGCAAACATAAATATTGTATATATATCATAATAATCTTGAAAAAGACAAAATATATTACATATATTTAAATATTATTTTTTAATATACTAAAGCTCGCGCGATGATCAAAATATAGTATCTTATACGTAATTTGCAATCAATTAACAATGACATAAAATTGTCAAACTCATGTAGTCATGTCAATCAATTAGCATCTGACTTGTGTAATGGATTTCAAGTTAAGGACGACTAATACTCCATTCGTCCCTTAATATTCTTCCCATTTCATTTCGACACATTTGCCAAGACACGTTTTGCGTCGTTAATATCTCTTATTATATATTTCTAAAAATTATAAAATTTTGATATTGTTAAAGTACTCAATGAGACGAACAAAACAAGATCATGCATGACCATGTTTGTTCTTATAGATTGAGAATAATCTAACAAATTGTATTAAATCGTAAATAGTGTTAAAATTGGAGATGAGAAGAACATTAAGGGACAGAGGGAGTAGAAGTTACTCGGTAGCAAATAACTTTTGATACTTTGTTTTAGGGTTTTTCTAACAAGTAAAATATGAAATATATAGGCTTTTATATTCTCCAAAAATGGATAAACTGATCACAATAAAAAAGATATATATTTTTTCTTTTTAGTTATTTATTATGTGCTCATAGACACACATTAAACAAATTCTTAGTTTTATACTAATTGGATTAGAAAAACTACCGAGGGAAAAACTATGAAACACTAACAAAGTATCGAAGGAAACTGTGAAATACTTACCAATGACCTCAATCCCTGTATATTATAAAATTAACGGAGTTTAGGCTATATTTGATCAATATAGTATGAAACAGGAGACGAAATTGAATGACTAGATGGATTTGAAGTTGTAGCTAAATTATTTGAGGATTTTAATGAGCATTATAAAATAAAATGAAATCAAGATTTAAATATAATTTAATAATGGCGATTCAACCGGACAGCACTTTTTTTACACCGGGCACCCCCCTCGTTCGGAATACCGTTCCGAACGAGATTGTAATTTTTTTTAAAATTCTCGTTCGGAATACCATTCCGAACGAGATTAACCGGGTTCAAAAATTTGAACCCGGTTTAAGAAACTGGGTTCAAAAAATTCGAAAAAAATATCCGAAATTCTCGTTCTAAACGCCGTTCCGAACGAGATTTTTTTAATTTTTTTTTAATGACGTCAATATTATTTATAAATAATTTGTTTTTTTTTGGATATCCGCATCTCGTTCGGAATACCATTCCGAACGAGCAGCGGGTTTTTTTAAAATAATAACGTAAAGGTCGAGATAGGCGGTTCGATGCCCAAACGACGTCGGAATGCAATGAAACTTGTTTTCAATGCATATTATAGCTATTTAACCTTGTCGGTAACTTCGAGTCGAAAACTCGAACTCTTCGAGTAACACCTCCTTTGTAAACCTTCACTAGTCTTTCATTATTCGAAATAGTCGAAGTAGTTGAGATATGAAGGGTCTAGTACATCGATGTTGATTATGTTTCAAAAACTTATATAATTATGTGTTATTAGGCATATAAAGAGTGTATAAGGTCTCCCCTTCACAAAAAGTTGATCGAAAATACTCAAAAACGCAAAAACGCCTTATCGGTCCTGATGGCCTGTTAAGGTCGAGAATAGGCGGTTCGATGCCCAAACGACGTTGGAATGCAATGAAACTTGTTTTCAATACATATTATAGCTATTTAACCTTGTCGGTAACTTCGAGTCGAAAACTCGAACTCTTCGAGTAACACCTCCTTTGTAAACCTTCACTAGTCTTTCATTATTCGAAATAGTCGAAGTAGTTGAGAAAATTTCAACGGCTAAAGCACCTGTGCGCAGAACCTAAGCGCACAAATTTACATTTAACGGCTACTTTTTTCAAAAATTTCAACGGCTACTATGTTTGAACAATGCGCAGAAACATATAGTCGTTTTCCCGTTCGGAATGGGGTTCAGAACGGACACGACCCGTTAAAAAAAACCGGGTAATCTCGTTCGGAACGCCGTTCGGAACGAGATTTATGACGTCATATTTTATTTTATTTTAAAAAAGACATTTAATAAATGGAAAAATCATTTTCCAGACCGGTTTCGTTCGGAACCCCATTCCGAACGAGAATTTTTTTTTTTTAAATAAATAAATTCAGGGATTCTCGTTCGGAACACCATTCCGAACGAGATGGTGTTGCCGGGTGTAAAAAAGGTGCTGCCCGGTTGTCACCCGTTTATTAATTTTAAGTTTTTAACTATGATAAAGTCCGGTGGGCCGATGAACACGAGGGTCGTGTATATTGGTGCATATGCGCATTGAGCCCACAATACAAGTCCATGGGGTTCGATCCTAAAACCAATTGGCAATAGGAGAAGTAATCCATGGTATTATATAGTGGGCTATTATTATCTCAACTTCCGATGTGGGAAGCTTATTCTCACAGACTATTTTGCGAGTTATATTAAACAATTTGATAAAATTAAACTCAATTAATCTTATGAATTTTGTAAGCTTAGATTGGTATCTTACGGAACGAAAAGTAAATTCTAAGCAAAGCCAAGTGTTGATTGTGATTTAGGTTAGAAATTTAAAGTAACAATACAAGTGTTGATTGTGATACTTCATTTATTAGGGAAAAACACGTTTTATGTACTCGTCCCCAAACCAAACCCACCACATAACGAATAGTATCTACCTTATGACATAGTGCATTGGTAATCATGGGCGGCACACGCCATTAATTCACATCATTTCTATAATTACTAAAGAAAACTACTACACTCGACTATAAATTATGTCACTTCATCTACTCATTAATAAGCTATGTCAAGTCATCATTTGACATGTGTCATTTTTTTTAAAATAAAAAATAAATATTTATAGATAATAAACTTAATTCTAATAATACCATTTCTTATTTGAACACACTCAATTAAAATAGGAAAAATGTCATGTAATAATACTTGTTAAAATGATAAATGATAATGATTGTGGACTCTTGGATCAAGAGAGATCCAAGAGCCCATATGATGACACATGGCACCCCTTATCATGCCTTGTCACATCGTCGGACCACCATCGGACCTCCGCCGGATCACCTTCGACCACCGCCGGACCACCTCCGACCACCGTCGGACCTCCTTTAGGCCTCGCCGGAATAAAATTGTCACAAAGATGTATAAAATTGTTCACAAATATTACAAAATTATTTATTACTAAATGTTCATCACGTTGTTCATAAATGTTCATCAAAATGTTGATAAATGTTCATTTATATATACTGTACTGAATGTTCATCACATTGTACTTAAACGTTTATCAATTGAATGTTCATCACATTCTATTTAAATGTTCACCAATTAAATGTTCATCATATTATACTTAAATGTTCACCAACTGAATGTTCATCACATTATACTTAAATGTTCATCAACTGAATGTTCATCAAATTATATTTAAATGTTCACCAAGTTTATTACACTTAAATGTTTATGTTATTTGGAAAAACGACGAACCACCACCGCACCACCACTGACCCACCATCAAGCCACTACCGGACCACCACTTATGTGGAACACCACTTTAATATAATTTCTTTTAAAAACACACTTAATTTTCAACAAAAATCACCTAAATGTTCATCATCTCATACTTAAATGTTCATCATCTCATACTTCAATGTTCACAAGAAATTAATAAAATGTTCATTACTCAAAGTTCATTACAATCGGCTTAAATATTCATCACGTTGGTCATAAATGTTCATCAAAATGTTGATAAATGTTCATCAAAATGTTGATAAATGTTCATTTGATACACTCTACTGAATGTTCATCACATTATACTTAAATGTTCACCAACTGAATGTTCATCACATTATACTTAAATGTTCACCAACTGAATGTTCATCAAATTATTTTTAAAAGTTCACCAAGTTTATAACACTTAAATGGTTATGTTATTTGGACAAACGACAGACCACCGCCGGACCACCACCAGACCACCACGACCGCACCACCACTAACCCACCATCAAGCCACCGTCGGACCACCACTTATGTGGAACACCACTTTTTAATATAATTTCGAGTAAAAAAACACTTGATCTTCATAAAAAAAATTACCTAAATGTTCATCATCTCATACTTAAATGTTCATCAAACATCCTTAAATGTTCACAAGCATTTAATAAAATGTTCATTAATCAAAAGTTCAGTACAATTAGCTTAAATGTTCATCACGTTGTTCATAAATGTTCATCAAAATGTTGATAAACGTTCATTTTGATATACTCTATTGAATGTTCATCACATGTTACTTACATGTTCACCAACAGAATGTTCATGACATTATAATTAAATGATCATCAACAAAATGTTCATCACATTATATTTAAATGTTCACCAATTTGAATTAGACTTAAATTTTCATTTATTTTTATACTTAAACTTTTTCATTTATTATTGGACCACCGCCGTACCTCCGCCGGACCTCTACCGGACAACCACCGGGTGGTCGTCGGGTGGTCGTCGGGAGGCCGCCAGACCACCACAACTACCCCCACTACAAGTGGGGGTAACTAGTTTAATCTAAGTAATTGGATGCCTTTCTTATTTATCTCTATAAGAGATTTTATTATGGGATTCACACCCATTAAAATATACAAAGATCAATATACCAAATATATTGATATCATTTACTTATTTAAATGCATATTGAAATAGAAGATTATAAATCAATTGAAATACTTTTTATTTATATAATATTGATTTAAAAATCAATTAAAAATATAATTATATAATGCATACTTTTACTTATATTAATGTCATTTCTATGTTTCCACCAAAAAAATGTTATTTATATGTGTTTATAAATTATATAAATATTTATAAAAGTCGTTGTACAAATCACATACTCTATTAATGTCATTTCTAGAATATCGTCCTGGAGTAACGATAGAATATCAAGTGATGATAAAAAAAAATTGCCTCGTCAAGTATTACTACGTTAAAATCACAGACTCTATTAATTTAGCTCAAAAACTATAAGATTTGTCACGAAAGAAACAATGACCCAATATTTTCTTCCCTTCTCTATTTTGCAGTCTTGTACATTCAAGAACAACTTTTAAGTCAATTTTATATGCGGAATATATTACTCGGCCCAAAGAGGCGACTGTTTTTCATATTGGGCTGGGAATAAGTGGGCTAAAGAGCTGAGTTCAAATTAGAACATTCCTATACTCCACCGACACGGATTAAGACGCGTTTGGAAAGAAATGTAGCGTCAAAAAGAATAAAGACTCTGAAATAAATAAACTTTGTTCAAACACTAAAAAAAAACTTCTACCACATCTCCATTTCATGGCTATCCTTTTTGCTTATTTAAATAGGGTTCGAATCTAGTGATAATACTCCTTATAGAGAACCGTTCATTCTATTGGATCGGACGGCTATCCTCCACTTGCTTCTCACTCGTGATGCGCGCTTGGTCTCCGGGGAAGCCAATGGCGCTCGAGGGTCTTCGATTGAAACATTGTAAGTGGGTTATGGATGTCTTTTGGTGGGAATGAAGGTCGATATGGAGTAGGCAGCGGAAGGATTTGATATAGACGACGAGAGGTTCGCCGAATTGGGATATGGATGTTGATTGGGCTTCAACAAACTGGTTTGGTGAGGGTTTCGAGTATGGTGATTGAGGTTCGCTCAAACGGTGAAGGAAATGAGACGTAGAAGAAAGGGACTAGAAGATATGAGAACTTATGAGGTTACGGATGTAGACGAAGGAATTAGAAGCCTATGGTGAAGGAGATGAGAAGACAGAGCCCGAAGGAAGGTGACGCCCAGACCTAGAAGATGGAGGAATTCATTCGTCTCAACAATGGTTCTAGGTTCATTAATCTAAGCGTAACTTTACAATGGAGGCGGAAAGCCAATATAAAGGGAAAAACAAAGGGAAGAGACGACTAGGGTTGCTAGGGGGTGACGGCTAGGGTTTGGTTTGGGCTAGGGTTTGGACGATCTTGAGCTTGATTGTAACAGCCCGAAACACAAGGTGTCACAGTGCCAGAGATTCTAGGAGAATCTCCACAGGCAAAAGAAGGAACTGACATAACTTAAATATACATAAGGGCTATATAAGCAAAACATAACTTACAACACCGTACTAAGCGGAGAAAACTAACCATCATACAAGTTTGGCGACAAGCCAACATTTAGAAGGTTCTAAACCCAACTTGGAGTAGCTAGATATAATTCATGTAAGGCCTATGACATAAGGAGGCTAAGAGTTTACAAAATGATTCCTAAGAGACCGAACTCAAGGAAACCCATCCTAGTAACCGTCATGTTGCTTGACCACTTCCATGCTCCACTACTGCGCCAGAACCTGATCATGCAAAAACACAATCAGCCCCCACCAAAACGGGGGTTAGTCTCCAACCAGACTAGCAAGTGTATAGATGATGTAATATGTGCAAGAATCAAGATAAGAAAAATAGAAAGATAAAAGTGATGCATTCATCAACATATATTCAAATACACATACGGGTAAACGAATAAACAAGCATCTCAACCTTCTCGTGTAATTACAACCTTTACACGAAAATCATTAATAATAACACGCATCATAAGTAAGAATTCCCGGCGTCCCGGTATCGAGCGGACTACCCGCCTAAATGGGAGTCTCCCATAACATGGGCAAACATGATAATACAGACTAACCACTTCAAGTGGAAGTCATCCTAAACATGGCCATAAGAGTAACATACGAACTATCCACCTCAAATGGAAATCAAGGCCCACAATAGCTATGGACGCCCAACAGACTATCCACCACGTGTGGATGTCAGGGCCCACAATAAATATGGACACCCAAACACATATGGCTAGCCATACCACAACCAAACATGATTCTATATCATTTACTCATAATTAATCATAGCCTTAGCTATCAACTAGTAAACAAGCCTTAAACTTCAAAGTACATATATATGCTTAAACCTCTTCATATCAAGATAGGTATATGGTTTATAAGATAGATAGCTTAAATTAATAAACACATATATCAATATTCCTAAATTCCTTAACCCTTCATCAAAACACATAAGCATCCACCAACACTTGCCTTAGAGTCGACGATCGAGCCCGAGCTTTTCAATGAGTCGATTCCAAGAGACTTACTTTCAGTAGGCCCTTTTCTAGATCCAATCAAGGTTTCCTAAATAATTATTTAATCAACCAATTACTAATTAAGCTTCACATAAAAACAAAAACCCCAAATTGAAACGTAGGGTTTCAAGATTTTAGAAGAAATCAAAGAAAGCTTCAAGGATTGAATCAAGACTCACAAGTGGAACGACATGCTACTAGGGAGACTCGCCGGCGTCGCTCCGAGGATGTGATGATCAGCCACCTGCGTTTTCAGCCCAAAACGCAGCAACTAAACAGCCCGCTCAACAAGTGAGGAACGACGTTAGCTCGGTCCGTTGATGGCTAGGTTCTTGCCCGATGGCTAGGGGTTAAATTATGTGGAAGGGCTTCTGATTTGTAGGAGTGACAGCAGCTGGCTGTGGCTAGAAGAAGAGGAAACACACCAGCTAAAAAAAAGAACGGGAAGGAGGAGAAGAAAGGAGGAAAGAGAAAGGAAAAGAGGAAAGAGAAATGTGGGTCATGGAATGCCTAACTTACATTTATATATGATGGTAGTCAACTACTTAGCAAGGTGGAAATCTTCCCTCGTATCTCCAACGAGAATTATTAATTGTCGGTTTAAACCAAGCTAGTCATCTCGAAACTTCTACCCGGAATTTTCAATATCCGGTCAATCAAAAGAAATTACGATTCAAAATCTATATTTACCACATATTAGAATTATAAAATATTTTATATTAACGGGATATCACATTGATGGCCAAGAGTCCAATAGGACGACCCAAACCATGCAAGGCTGAACCACTCCATATTTAGAAACCTTCTAAAATTGAAAGTTCTAAAACTCTAGCAAAAACCGAACCTAGATTTCCCAAAATAGAAACCTGCTAATAAAGGAAAGTTACTAAAAATAGAAAGTTCAGCAATGCAATTCTATCTCGGAAAACGAGGACAAAAAATAGTACTTACTATAAATAGCACCCTTCTAAAAATAGTAACTGCTAAAAATAGCAAGTTTCCCGAGTGTGCCTAAAAAGAGTCTCAAAGATGAAATAAAGATAGGCATGGAAAAACCATGGGTTGATCATACCAGGTTGACCAAGTCTTTTGTGGAGGCGCCATAGTTCCAAGCCAAGGAGGTCGCCATAGTGCCAAGCCAGGAGGTCGCCAAGGACGAGGCATGGGCACGAGGCGCCGGAACGTCAAAATCTCAGACAAGGCGCTAGAGCGGTGTTCTGTGTCTTGGAGGGGGCTTCTGTCGGCGTCGGCTGGACCATCTCCAGCAACCA
This sequence comes from Oxyria digyna, assembly GCA_029168935.1. Taxonomy (NCBI): domain Eukaryota; kingdom Viridiplantae; phylum Streptophyta; class Magnoliopsida; order Caryophyllales; family Polygonaceae; genus Oxyria; species Oxyria digyna. The sequence continues at coordinate 4,767,223 of JAPVLV010000017.1, forward strand.
GGTGGTTGCGCATCCAATGAGCAAATGAGCGTCGATGGAAGTGATGTCGGCGACGTTGTTCCACATCTGGTGGCTTTGGTGTCGGGCGCTCGTGAGGGAAATGTAACCTCAGCTTTGAATAGTAGCATGAGACACGAGACAAAGCGTTAGAAAAGAGGCGCCAACGGTGCTTAACCTCAAAATGATCTTCATGAAGAGTGGTGGCAGGAGACGCTTGTTGAGGCGAGCCATGGCTTGGCTCTAGGCAAGGCAGGGGCGCATCAGCTCGCTTGCTTTTTTGTGTGCAAAACACGCGCTATATTTCTTATTGTTTCAAGAATGGGAGCCAAACTGTCTCTTCCCATTCTACAGAAACTCTCTCAGCGATTAAATTGCAACCTGCTAAAAATAGTAACTGCTAAAAATAGCAAGTTTCCCGAGTGTGCCTAAAAAGACTCGCAAAGACGAAATAAAGATAGGCATGAAAAAACCATGGCTTGATCATACCAAGTTGACCAAGTCTTTTGTGGAGGCGCCATAGTGCCAAGCCAAGGAGGTCGCCAAGGACGAGGCGCTGGAACGTCAAGATCCTAGACAAGGCGCTAGAGCAGCGTTCTGTGTCTTGGAGGGGGATTCTGTCGGCGCCGGCTAGACCATCTCCGACAACCAGGTGGTTGCGCTCCCAATGAGCCAATAAGCGCCAATGGAAGTGATGTCGGCGACGCTGTTCCACATCTGGTGGCTTTAGTGTCGGGCGCTCGTGAGGGAAATGTAACCTCAGCTTTGAATAGTAGCATGGGACACGAGACAAAGCGCTAGAAAAGAGGCGCCAACGGTGCTTAACCTCAAAATGATCTTCATGAAGAGTGGAGGCAGGAGACACTCGTTGAGGCGAGCCATGACTTGGCTCTATGCAAGGCAGGGGCGCATCAACTCGCTTGCTTTTTTGTGTGCAAAACACGCGCTATATTTCTTATTGTTTCAAAAATGGGAGCCAAACTGTCTCTTCCCATTCTACAGAAACTCTCTCAGCGATAGCGAACAAAATCCTAACCAACTTACTCGCTTGCTTTTTCTTCGATTTCTAACCGTAATCTCATCGATTTCACTCGATCGTTGCACAAAGTCAACCAACTCATCGATTTCTCCATGACATGATCACAGAACAACAACCAAGGAAGAGGTATGGTGTATAATCGCTTATTTTACTTACTATCTTGCTTTTCCAGTGATTCTCACCGATTTCTCTCCATTTTCACTCCGTCCTTCCACAAAACCCATCAACTCGCTACAAAAAATGGCAGAATCGCAGAAAAACAACAAAGGAAAAGGTATGGAGTATAATCAGTTATTTCACTTCGTATTCTGTTTTCTGAAGTTAGGTTTTGGCTTCGATATGTTAGATTTGGCTACATGCATGTTTGATTTCCTTGGATTTCAGTTGATTTTACTACATATGAGTAGTTCAACTTAATTTCGGTGTGAATGTTCATTTGTTTTGACGGTGAGTTTATTAAATAACTCATGACTGTGTGTTCATGTCATTTAGGTATAAATGTTCATCACATCTCTTATATATGTTCATCACATGTTTTATAAATGTTCATCACATCTCCAATACATGTTCATCACAATTCCTATAAATGTGCATCACATGTGTTATAAATGTTCATTACAAATCTTGTAAATGTTCATCACATTGCTTATATATGTTCAAAAATCACTCATTACTTATGGTTCATCAAGTAACTTATGAATGTTCATTTGTTTTGCAGTTATTAAGTTTGAAGATGCTACAATGAAAATAGGAAATCCTATAGAAGAAGTAGAACAGAGAGGTACGAGCATAAAATTACTTATAAACTTTGTATTATTGCACAATATATAACATGTATGTACAAATACAAAGATAAGGAGCAAAAAAAGAAAATGACAAAAAAGAAAAGAATTTGTCATCACAACAACCTGTTCAACCAGAGGAGGAACCAATTGATGGTAATAAACGTTCATCGGTATTTCTAATAGTGTTCATCAACTTTGGTCTTTATGTTCATCATTTTGCCAAATAATGTTCATCAAAATATTTAAAAATGTTCATCATCTTTTCATATAATGTTCATGAGTATGTTTGATAATGTTCATCATTTTTTTCAATATGTTCATCTTGTTGTTTGATAATGTTCATCACCTTTGTTCTTTAGTTTCATCATATTTTCTTTTAAATGTTCATCAATATCTTTAATAATGTTCATCAGTTTTTTTCTATATGTTCACCATGTTTTCTAATTTTGTTCATCAATTTTATTCCATATGTTCACCATGATATATCTGAATGTTCGTTAACTATATCTTCATGAATACTCACTAGCACTTTTCCCTTCTTCATTTCTATCTACTAATGAATGACTTTTAATATTTATTGACACTCCTCAAACTAAGAAGAAAACAACGAGAAAAGTTTCCACCGCAACAAGCAAGGGCAAAAGTAGTAGCCAAAGGATACCCATTGCTCAAACAAAAGGAAAGGAGATACAATTGTATGAGCATGATAGCTCTGATATTCCTGTGACACAGATTATGAAGAACTTGAAAAGGCCAAGGGGGATAGTCATAAGAGATGTCGAAGACCAAGCAAAACAGACATCCAAGACAGTCAAATCTGAAACTGTGCGATTAGGGAAAGGGAAAGAAAAAATGATTGAAAGCAAGAATAAGGTGGTCAAGGCACAAAAGTTTAGAAGTTCTCCATCGCTTCTTGTATCGACTATGGGTAGAATGAATGCTATTCAGAAAAATATCGTAAGGGATTTGAGATTTGGATGTTTGCTTGACCGGAAAATAGAGAAATTACGTGTAAAAAATCAGACGTTGAAGATTCAAGATATGGTTTCATGTACAACGAAGCTTAGCACTAGCAAGTCTGGGGTGAGACATAAAATTACACAGAGTAGGATGTGCATGACTACCTTAAGATTCCTGTTGATGGATAGCAAATTGATGTATGATTATGCTCGGTTTTCATAATTAAAAACTAAAATCATTGAGATATGCTCTCTCTTCGGGTGTTCTAATTAAACATACTTTCTATTTAACGCCCACCCTTTTTGCTATTTGCCGCCCAGGTCATCCGTGCGTCACGCATGGATTTCATCCGTGCGTGACGCACGGATTGCACATTCCAGAAAACGCACGGATTGTATCCATGCGTCACGCACGGCTTGTATCCATGCGTCACGCACGGATATCATCCATGCATGACGCACAGATTGTATCCGTACGTCATGCATGGATTTGCATATATGACTCTAGGGTTATTCAATGTATTTAATGTATTTCTAGTTAAGTGTGCAAAGAAACACATTTTTAGTGTCTTTTTTAAGGCGATAAAGCCCAATTTGACAAAAACGTCATCGAAACTTTATCGAAATGGAATGAAACTTTGTTTCAATCCTTATAATGTCTATTTGATCATGTGTGTAACTTGAAAATCAAATTTATACCTTTGTAAGTGAAACATAGTTTGAAAACCGAACGAGGTCGCAATATGTATGGCGCACCATATACAATTTGAAATATAATAAGGTTGAACATTCGTCAACATAACAACAATATAAGCATTCTAAATTTAACAATAAGATTTTGCAACATAAAACCATGCGTCACGGGTGGAATGCATCCACACACCACGCATGGTTTTACACCATACGTGACGCATGGATGTCAATGTATTTTTTTGTTGCTTATGTGGTCCATGTCAATGTATTCAATGTATTTGTACTTATTTCACACAAAATAATTCATGTTCCGTGTTGTTTTTAAAGGCTTTAAAACCACAATTCGCCATAACGTCGTCGAAACATCATCGGAATGGAATGAAACTTGTTTACAATGCCTATTAGAGATATTTAACCATGTCCGTAACTTTACATCAAAACCTTTTGCTTTTAGAGTAACACGCTCTTTGTAAAACATCAAACCACTCACCACAAGCTTAACTTGTTGCAATATATATGGTCGCAACATTGATGTTCACGTATGTTTGAAAAATTTATACACAAATGTGTTATAAGGCATATAAAGTCCCAATAATGTCTCACACACACAAAACGGGATTCGAAACTATGCCAAAACGCTAAAACCACTAAAAACGGCTTAAATGGACTTAAGGCGGTTTTTGGCGAAACGACACACGAACGATGTCCGAATGTAATGAAACTTGTTTTCAGTGGCTATTATGGATATTTAACCATGTGGGTAACTCCCAATCACAACTTCTAACTTTTAAAGTACCGCCTCCTTTGTAAAAAACATACTAGTCGTAACTCTCTAACTTGTCGCAATATGTATATTCTACAACATCGACGGTGATTATTGTTGAAAATACTATACAACTTACTCTTATTAGGGATATTCAGTAGAAACAAGGTCTCGCTCACACGAAATGAGGCACGTAAACGCTAAAAACACTAAAAACGCCTTAAATGGACTTAAGGCGGTTTTTGGCGAAACGACACTTAAACGATGTCCGAATGTAATGAAACTTGTTTTCAATGCCTATTAGGTATATTTAACCATGTGGGTAACTCCCAATAACACCTATTAACTTGTAAAGTAGCATATCCTTTGTTTGGACTTCTTACATGGCCTAAATGTCCAACCTTTGACAATATGTAATTTTATTTTGATTGGAAATCATGCACACATCAGTGTTACTAAGAATCAAAGGGATCATGTGTCATTTTGTGCGTCACGCATGGAAGAGAACCGTGCGTCACACGTGGATTATATCCATGCGTCACGCGTAGACATTAACCATGCGTGACGCACGAATTTTATTTTCAGAACTCATGCCAGCACGTACGTCTTGTCTCACCTACTGTAATAACTCCATTAATATTTTTACTATTTCCGTAACACCTACATTAATCCCTATTATCTTCCTTTCTTTCCATATTTCAAATGTCAAAAACCTTTGAACACCATTGTTGAACATTTTTGAGAGCAAAACACCATTTTTAACTATCTTCCTTTCCTTCTATATGGAGAATGAAGAGGAATGCGCCAATGAAAGAGGTGGAGAAGCTCCATTTTCAAGTTACAACCTTAATAAGGTAACATTTGTTGTTCATAATAATATTTTTTAAGGTGTTGACTTGTTTTAGGGTTTGTATTAGTTAGGTTTAATGGATTTTACATGTTCAAGGTATTAGTTGTATGACTAAACATGTTGATTTGTGAATTTATGTTGATTTATGATATTTAAAATGTATTATAATATTACTTTTTAAGGTTTTGACTTGTTTTAGGGGTTTGTATTAGTTAGGTTTAATGGATTTTAAATGTTCAAGGTATTAGTTGTATGACTAAACATGTTGATTTGTGAATTTATGTTGATTTATGATATTTAAAATGTATTATAATATTACTTTTTAAGGTTTTGACTTGTTTTAGGGGTTTGTATTAGTTAGGTTTAATGGATTTTACATGCTCAAGGTATTAGTTGTATGACTAAACATGTTGATTATGATGTTTGAAATGTATTATAATGTATGACTTTTTGGTTAAGGGGTTTGAAATGTATGACTTATGGCAATTCCACACGTCACGCATGGATGTCCACTACCACCTGTTTATAATCTTTGGGAGCGTAATTGTGAAGAATCTGCTGCGGACTTGTATGACGAAGTGTGGCAAAGATGTGGGGCTTACACCCCCCCGAAAAGAGGAGGACATCAGTCGTCCAAACAAAGCATCACAATTCCAGACGATGATGATGACGAATACTAGTTCAAGAGTTATTGTCAGTCCTGACAACGTTGTAATGTGTATTTTATTTCGAGTTTCAAATGACCTTCTAATGTTGTAAGGTTGTATCATTTGATGCACATTTCAACCATTGGAATTTCTGCATTCTGTAAGACGCACGGATTGGTTCCACACGTGACGCATGAAATTGCATTTTTCTTACAGAATGCAGAAATTCCATTTCAGCTTTACTTGTCAAAAGCAACACTTCCGAATTGTCTTGTCAAAAGGAGACATATGAGTTGTCTTGTCAAAAGGAGACATATGAGTTTTCTTGTCAAAAGGAGACATATGAGTTGTCTTGTCAAAAGGAGACATATGAGTAGTCTTATCAGTAGGAGACATATGAGTTGTCTTATCAAAAGGAAACATCGGAATTACAACATAAAACAGATACGTTACAACAAAAAACCGATACATTACAAAATAAAACAGATTCATTACAGCATAAAAAAGACTCATTCTTGAAACGTAAATTAAAACGAACATAACAAAGACAAAACACCAAGACACTTCACATTACATCTTAAAAGGAACGAAATACTAAGACCACTACGCATCGTCAGAATCAGTTGGTTTCTCTTCAAAATCCTCATAGAGCTCCTTCACCCACCATTTAGCCGTTTCCAAATCTTTCTCTTCGTTAAAGAGTTTCAGTTTCATGGCTTGTGTCCGGTTTTCCTCCAACAATTTCGTCATAACACGGAGATGATGACGGTCATACTCAGGATCAAGAAACACCCATGCGTGACGTGTGGAATTGCACATTCCAGAAATTGTTCGTCAACAGTTTTTCCATGTTTCAAACCCTAATCTCAACAGTTTTTCCAAAATTCTAACAGTTTTTCAATAATTTCATTAAAACCATACCAAATTTCAACAACCTAATTTCATAATCCTAATTCACAAAACCCTAATTCAATATCAAAACCCTAATAAACTATATACACATGAAAATATCAAATTGGTCAATAAATTATCAACAAAGTACACAATCCATTCATATATTACAAGTTTAATCATTTCTAATCAACTAATTAACATACACATTGGATTTTGAAGTAAATATCATCAAAACAACATAAAAACCTCATATATACATCAATACCATACCATAACAATGAAATCTTAATGTTTACATACCTTATATGCAAAAAAGATGATGAGAATGATGATTTTTGGATAAATCGGTGCGTTTGAGAGCGTAGCCGCCGTAAAACAATGTTGAGGAAGATGAAATCTTACAAGTTTAATCGGGCCTAATTAAAGCTTTCATTTTATTTCGGGTGATCTTTTATAGGGTGTACCTCTAATAAACAATTGTGCAGTAAAACACAAGTATTATATGTCCATGTCTTTCTTCTGCCATGGCTCTCCTTCTCAGTGATCACTAAACGAAAAGGGGAAGACGACCAACAGAAGCATCAGAGCAACTACCGCCAACCATCAATTCTCTCCACCAACACCCTCGGAACTCCCAACTTTCTTCGTAACGAAGCCCAATCAATAAGCCAGTCTGACCGCGACGTGCCCTCTGACATTTTCTCTCTTCCTCAAGCAACACAACTACCTTCCAATCTTCTAAATTCAGATCCCGATTTGATTTCCCCGTTTTTATAGTGTTCCTTTCGCCCCCTCATTGTTTCAATCCATTTACAGATTAGCATCGTTATCACCATTGCCAAATTGCTGTTAGATCTATTGGATTTTCGGAATTAGGGATTCTCAGGGGTCTGCCCTTCTTCTCTATTTGTTTATACCCTTCTTGATCCGAAGTTTGGATCTCCTTTTAGCGTCATTGGTGTTAGTTTTGGTTGGAATTGGAAGATGGTGGTTTCTGGGTCTATTACACCCGGGCAGGTGTGTATTTCTTGATTATATTTGCTATTGAGTTGCTTACAAGCTTTGAGGCAGTTGATTTAACTCTTTAGTGAGTTTCAGCTATAAGAATGTCATTGTAGTTGCTTTGGGTTGATTTGGTTGTGCTTTTGTTAGTTCCACATCAATATAAATTAGTTTAAGCAAGGTGATCGTGGAGGGTTGTGTATACCAAGAATTATCAGATAGGACCATTTCACCATCAAGTTATTATAAAATCTATAGAGCTGAAATCAATTAGAAGGATGGAAAATGTGAAGAATTTCATTCATGCAAAACCTGTCAGTTACGGGGATGTAGGAACTTGTTAATTAGTAACTATAAAATGTAATGTCATGTACAACTAGTTTCCTGGCTCCAAATGTTGACTGCTTATAGCAGTACAGAATGCCCTGCTTGTACGATTTTGACTATATAAAGGGAAGAAAAAAACTATGATGTATGCATGGATGTATGATCTCTTCTCTTGACCATTTATCCTAATTTTGCTAAATTCCCTTTTCCTGCTGTTCAGGTATCCTTCCTGCTTGGGTTTATCCCAATACTGGTGGCATGGGTATATTCCGAAATTCTAGAGTACAGGAGGGCTTCATTTCATTCGAAAGTGTAAGACATATGGAGTGTGAATTTTGCATTCAATTAAACTTATACAAATATGCACTGTCCCAGTGTCCTTTGTCTCAATTGGATAAATGTAGAGCTAGTATACTTTACTGGATTGTATCATGTCTTAGTTAAGATTTCTAAAGCTTTGTTATGCTTGCCAGGTAGGAGAAACATTAGATTATCATAACTAGATTTGAGCGTGCTGTGAGATTTTCTTGTATGATATTACATGTTGGAATAGAATTAACCATTATTGTTGCCACGGAAAAAGTATTGGATTGACTTTTCGCTTTCTGTCTGTGGCGGGTTCTTGATTAGTTGATTTTTTGAATTTTTCCTAGCAGTCACTCAGACAATAATCTTGCTGAGCTTGAAAATGAACCAGTGAAGGAAGATGACCGAGCAGTGCTGCTTGAAGGAGGCCTTCCAAAGTCAGCTTCTGCAAAATTTCATGTTTATTCCATCAAGTCAAACTTGATGAGGTGATTTTCTGATCAAGATCAATACTTGTACATGGACCTCCAAGATAACTGACTGTCTTTTCTCAATAGGTTTGTGATGATGGAGGATACTTTCTTGCTAGAAAACAGAGCAACTTTAAGAGCTATGTGAGTTTCATATTCATAGGGAGGGATTTTTGGGTACTACTGTTGCTTCTTCATTCCTTTTGTTGACTCTAATGCTAATTACTGCAGTGTGGAGTTCGGGGCCATTCTTTTTTATTACTATATCTGTGACCGCACCAGCTTCCTCGGGGAATCCACTAAGGTGATTTTATATAGTTCTGCATCCGGATTGTTTCACTTAGATAATATCCGTATGCATCCTTCTGGTTCAAAATGGCCCCAAAGCTCATAATGTTGATATTGTTTTTTATTTATGCTTTAAGGTGGCTATATTACTTTTCTTTCCTAGGTAATATGGGAAAATCTCTATTGATTAGTTTCTAAGGCAACCTTTTGTCACGGAAAGAGATACATACATGTAGTTTTAGACCATTTTTAAGTCACCCATTAATATGATTATACATTTGTGGAAGCTAATATCAACCTTATCCTTCTTTTTTGGTTATTGATGTACTTTGCTCTCAGATCTTCATCTTTTAAGAGTTTTTTTTGCGTGATGAGACATCTCTTAATTGACTAGTTTTTATTTTATTTTAAACAATTCCTGCCAAGAAATCAAAATAAGTATAACTGTATAAGATAACTCTGTCTCACTATGTGCTTCTTTTCCATGAAATATGCTTTAGTTGACTGTTTCTTTTTTGTCCTCTTCAACAGAAATACAACCGTGATCTTTTCTTGTTCCTCTACATCCTCTTGATCATAGTTTGTTGGATGACCTCTTTGAAGAAACATCAAGATAAATCAGCATTCTCTGGGAAGTCCATACTTTACCTTAATCGCCATCAGACTGAGGAATGGAAAGGATGGATGCAGGCAAGTATTTTCTGTTAAGTCATGTTTCCAAGTAAGACTACCTGGTTTCATTATGGATGTTATGTGGCTTCGAAGAGGGGTCCGCATCCAAGTTCACATGTATAGTGTCAAGCGAAGAACTACATAGAATACCTATTATGCTTGTATTCTTATCCTGTCCCCACCTCTCCCTGAAGACTGTTCTTACACTTGTCTACCTATTAAATTCAACTACCTCTTGCACACCTTAGCGTGCCTGCATTCATTATTAGTTGCCCCAGGCTAAGCCACTATAGTTGCTTAGCATCAGTATCTAATGCTCTTTGTTCAAGCTCTTATGTTTTCCGGGACTTATGAAGCCTTAACACACCCATGTCATCTTTTTATTTCGGTTAAAATACATTGCTTTCTTTTTCAGTCTTTTTTAACTAGAGACAGGTGTGGATTTTGATATTTGTTTCAGCTGACCTCTCACGCCTATTGCATGTCTATACTTGATAACAGGTTCTTTTTCTGATGTATCACTATTTTGCTGCGGTGGAAATGTATAATGCTATACGTGTATTCATTGCTGCATATGTTTGGATGACTGGGTTTGGAAACTTCTCTTACTATTATATTAGGAAGGACTTCAGTCTTGCCCGCTTTGCTCAGGTAGGCAATACTTCTGATTGATAGATCCTATGACTCTTGATATCTTCGATTTATTTGTTTTCTAATTTTAGTCTGTCTGTGCAGATGATGTGGCGACTAAATTTCTTTGTGGTATTTTGCTGTATTGTTCTCAACAATGACTACATGCTATATTATATTTGTCCGATGCATACACTTTTCACTTTGATGGTGTATGGAGCCCTCGGGATCTTTAATAAGTACAATGAGATACCATCAGTCATGGCTGCAAAGTTTTTTGCTTGCGTTCTTGTGGTTATAGTGATTTGGGAAATTCCTGGAGTTTTTGACATTTTCTGGAGTCCGTTTTCCTTGTTCTTGGGTAAGTAACCTAATTTACTCCGAGTGTTCTCTAGTAAATACGTTTTGATAATGGTACTAGAACTTGATTAATCAACAATATATTTTGACTCGAACGTTGATTTTTAACCAAATCAATCTGGTTCTTTTTTTGAGCATCCAATCAATCTGGTTCTGGTTTTAACTTTTAATTTTCTTTAAATTTTTTGATCTTCTATATAGTCCCGAGGTTTGTTTGTTCACTTTTTTCTTTTTCTTTTTTAGATTATAGAGAAGGTGGTCAGGAAATATTATTTTTCTGCTAAAATTACTTGTTTCTTTAGAGCATCTTTCGGCATTGAACTAGATCACTTTGCTCCTACAGCTATCCCAAGCAACGCTCTTAATTATGTAGTGCTTGACACTAGAGAGCCTTTCACTCATCCATGATGTATATTTGTACAGGGTACACAGATCCCGCAAAGCCCGTTCTCCCTAGGATGCATGAATGGCACTTTAGGTCTGGCTTGGATCGATACATATGGATTATTGGAATGATCTATGCTTATTATCATCCCACTGTAAGAATGATTTATCATTTATGGCTACAACTTTTTTTGTAACCTTCACTTTGCTGGTATTGTGGTTCAATGTTCGTTGTTGACTTCTGTCACTGTAGGTTGAAAAGTGGATGGAAAAATTGGAGGAAGCTGAACCAAGAAAAAGACAATCGCTCAAATCTGGAATAGTTGCAGTTGCTGTATTTGTAAGTTGTGGAAACTCTAGTAACCTTTATATGTTTGCTGTTACTCTTTGGATAATATCAATATTGTATCTTTGTTTCAGGCGGGCTATTTGTGGTATGAGTATATTTACAAAATGGACAAAATTACTTACAATAAGTACCATCCATACACATCCTGGATTCCAATCACGTATGCTATTTTCTTGTTTTCTTCATATGATTTCTTTGTCGTTTGTACTTCGAAAAAGTCCGGAAGAGTCTAACATCACTACATTGCTTTTTTAATTGCAGAGTGTATATATGTTTGCGGAATTTCACTCAACACCTACGCAATTATTCCTTGACACTCCTTGCGTAAGTAGTTTGTTATATAAAAAGTACCTCAGTCCCACATGCTTCGTTTCTGCTGTCCTTCCCTTTCTTCACTTTGTACATGCATGGCTATCCTTTGCTTCCACTTCCTTAGTTTGATTCATTAGCATATTGGTGACAAAATTTGGAGCCTGTTTGTAATATGTTCTTCCTTCTTTGTCATCAGGTGGCTGGGAAAGATCACACTGGAGACATACATTTCCCAGTTTCATATATGGTTGAGGTAAAAAATATTTATTTATTGGATACGTAAAGCCCAAGAGTCTACCCCGTAAATTATTTTCCAAGAGGTGGAAGTAATAAATTGAGATGAGGCTTGTTAATTTGGCAAGGTTACTTTTTGGTAAATTAACAAAAAAGAAGAAGTCTAGAGGAAGTGCAAAATCTAAATTTAAGAATGTTGCTTTTTTCTCCTCCCCCTTTCATTAACTTGTTTTTTTTTATGTTGCAGATCGAGCGTACCCAATGGTCAACCTAAACTGCTTCTGTCTCTTATTCCAGATTATCCTATGCTCAATTTTATGTTAACAACTGCCATTTATGTTTTGGTAAGAATTGAACTCGTGAATGCTATTAGATAATAAAAGATCTGGAGATTATGAACCATTGTCCTGATAATTGTGGGTTTTTCAGCTCTCCTGTCGTCTCTTTGAGTTGACCAACATGCTCAAGTCTGTCTTTATTCCCACCAAGGATAACCGAAAACTGCTACAGAATTTTATTGCTGGAACTAGCATTGCTGTATCTTTGTATCTACTCTCCATCATTCTTCTTTTGATGCCTAGAACACCCGTGAGTATCTTATTCCTGTTTAATTGTTCTTTTCATGCATATATACTACCCGCTATATATTTCCTCTCATCTTGCAGGTCTCTTAAGTTTTCATATCAAACACGATCCATAAAATTTTCCACTGGATGACACAAAAGGGAGATCTTAAAGACGTCTCCTGCTATACACACACGATGAAGATCTTGTTTCATGTACGAGGAACCAAAGGTAGGGGGTCTCGGCTTTTGTGAAGCTTAAGAATTAAATTTCATATAGTTTTTTTTTCTCTTCTCCGTTTATATGTAAGGTGATACATTGTTTGTGATATATCATTGTTTCGCCAATTTATTTCCATCATTGTTAGTTACCCCCTTTTCCAAATACAAGGTAGAAAATGTCACCATGTCAAAGATGTAGGATCCTTGTGGCTTGGAATATTTTGCTGTTGCAATTTGCAAACCCAGTGGAGACAAATCATTCACAATTTTAATGATATACTTTGTGGTAAAATATGGCTCCTGTTGTTTAATTCGATAATAATGTATGTCGCTAACCAATTTAAGGTCACCGTTGTTTAGTAAGGTCGCCATTTGGTAATTGTATGTATGCCGAGGGCTAAGAAAATGATGGAGAGGAGTAGGGGCCGCAACGTGGTCTAGTCCACAATAGTAGTTCGCTTTGGTATTCCACTTTTTTAATTGGTCCATTTGACACCTAATAAAAAAGGCCATTCAACCAGGCAGCACCCAATTTACACTCGGCACCCCCCCCTCGTTCGGAACCCCGTTCCGAACGAGTTTTGTATTTTTTTTTTATTAAAATATTCTCGTTCGGAATGGGGTTCCGAACGAGAATATTTGTGAACCCGGTTCATGAACCGGGTTTTATTTAATAAATAAAATAATCCGGTTTAAAAAACTATTCTCGTTCGGAACCCCATTCCGAACGAGAATAGTTTTTTGATGACGTCATCATGACGTCATCATTCTCGTTCGGAACCCCATTCCGAACGAGAATTATTTTTTTTTAAAAATGATGACGTCAGCTATGTATAACGGCTAGCTGACGTCATCATTCCCGTTCGGAATGGGGTTCCGAACGAGAATGATGACGTCAGCTAGCCGTTACACAACGGCTAGCTGACGTCATCATTCTCACCAGATTTTGCCTATATATAGTTCGTTCGGGATGCCATTCCGAACCACACTCGAATTCGCTCTCTTCTCAATCTTACAAAAAAACGCTCCCTTCTAAATCTTTCAAAAAACGCTTTCCCTCGTCTCGATAATGGCCGGAACTCCTCCTAATCCTTTTTTTTCTGATCCGACGGCTGCAGATGAAGAAATTTACGTAGGAAACGAGTGGTGGTCGGGTTATGGTGTTCCGAATGCAAGCTACGCTGGTCCTTCTGGTAGTGGTTTTTTCGACATGGACGGAGCAGCTAGTACTAGTTACAACCTTCCCACCCCCAGTTTCAGTGATCTCCAAAGGCATCAACAACACATGTTCTGGGATGCAACTGTTACAGGCGGAGCAACGCCTCAAGCAGAGCCGGAGCAAGCGGAGGAGGATGTCCGAGCAGCACGTCGGAGACGAAACACGGAGTCGGTTAGTATTTCTAAAAACCTGAAATACGCTTATTTTTGTAGAAATAGTGGAAAATGCTCAATTGTATTTCAAATGCATGCTAAAATTAGTTTATAGTGGAAAACGCTTCATTTCAATATTAACTGCAATGCATGGTAAAAAAAATTAGTTTAATGCATGTGGAAAGCGTATCAACACTTTGTAGAAAATACCAAAAAGGTTGAAAACTACTTAAAATCGCATATATGGACTTTAGTTAGTATTATCGATGGTAAATTTGTATGTATTTCGCTAAAACTAGGAGGTAAAATTAGTTTATAGTGGAAAACGCTTCATTTCAATATTAACTGCAAAGCATGGTAAAAAAAAATAGTTTAATGCATGTGGAAAGCGTATCAACACTTTGTAGAAAATACCAAAAAGGTTGAAAACTACTTAGAATCGCATATATGGACTTTAGTTATAATAATCGATGGTAAATTTGTATGTATTTCGCTAAAACTAGGAGGTAGTTAGAAATATCCGATCCAGAGTTGGAGAGGACAGAAATTTGGGTGATAGGCGAATCACTGCTTCTGAGAGGAGGGGGGATAGAAGATCGCGTGGTGATAGACCGCAACAGTCAGGTTCCCGGGGGTCAAGTGTTGCGGGGGTTAGGAACCCACCTAACCCAGATGTTCCTCCGAGTGGGTCGGGTTCTTCGCGGGGTAGATCCCGACATACTCGGCAGTCAGGTCCTGCTCCGATGCAGTCAGAAGCTGCTGCGGCTCCTCCTCTTCCAGGACTCAACGAGGGGTCTATATTGACTCGTTATGAGCAACACATTGCTCATCAGATTTGGATAGATCCGAATCCCGATGAAAGTGTCCCCCGTCAGCTAAAGGCGCAGACAAGGCAAAAGTGTTTCGAGCTATGGTTTCCTAGAATTCCTACCGACCCGGAGCCAGAATCATGGTTTGCTCTTGCCCAGGAGTCGGGGCTGCTTCACATCCTGAAGGGCCAATTTTGGAATGTGGACCACAACCTCCTTTCTGCATTCGTGGAAAGGTGGCACCCTGAGACGAACACATTTCATCTGAACTTTGGGGAGCTTGGAATCGGTCTCCATGACGTTTTGGAGATTCTGGAGCTGCCTATTGACGGGGGTGCTGTCACCACGCCATGGACACATTTGGGTCTAGATGCAGATTCAGCGCATTGTGCCGAATTGTTTTCCTATTTGTTTGGCGTTGACCTGGACAACCCGTTTGACGCTGAGGAGGCATTTATGGTCAAGTTCATAGGTAGGGGGAAAGTCGGCGAGCGGGAATTCTTTTGCCACGTTGTCTCGATGATCAACTCTCGAAGAAGATCCGATCCGAGCTCCATTGCAACCGGCTTTCTGTGGCACCTGATTCAGCAGTCCTTGTTCGTGAACAAGACCTCCAACCTGTTAGACACATGCTTCCTGCCGCTACTAGAGGATCCGAGCAGGATACATGAATACGCATGGGGTACAGGTTGTTTGGCATTGCTGTACAGGCAGCTGGGTATAGCATCTAGGGCGAGATGCGTGCAATTTTCTGGTTGCGTCAGGCTTCTTGAGATTTGGATTTGGTTACATTTCCCGTATTTTCCTGGGAACCCAAACCTGGATGTCAACTCCCAAGAAGCTACTGCTCGTGTGTCCCGTTATTCCACTGGACGAGCCCCGCTGAGGCAAAAGAGGACACTGCAACAGTACAGACGCATCTTGGATGAGTATGCACCGGAAGATGTAAGTGAATCGTCTAAATGTCATTCCAAGTTGTTATTAATATTGTTATTAATTGTTATAAGCTACTTGTGCAGGTGTGTTGGATGCCGTACCCGGATTTGGACGTGGGACCGCAAGGGCGTCATAGAGTGGCCACTTATCGTGGTGGGATCCGGTGCTTTGACATTATGGAGATGTACAACCCTGATCGGTTTTGCAGACAGTTTGGTCGCCGTCAGTCCCGGCCTTTGGATGTTCCCGAGCCAGTGGAGTATTATTGTCCGCCAAAATCAATGCGAGGTGGCCGGGAATACACTGTACGGTATGGCCCGGAATGGGATAGATGGGACCAGCGTTATGACAACCTGTGTCAGTACATCATGTCAAGCCCACCAGCTCTTATCCCTTGGGATGCTGAGGATGCTTACCTCGATTGGTTTGCTCAGGTCTCACATCCATATGTGAGCCCAAACGCCCCGGCAAGACCTCGACCGCCACGTAACCCGAACCCGATCCTTACCCTTGATTTCAACCGGGTAATTCTTATATTATTTTATTTGTTGGTATTGTGTTTTCTATATGACCCATCTCCTAATTATGTGTTGGTATTGCAGCGTGTATCGACGACACTCGCTATTATGCGGACACATCACCAACAGGGGATGGCAAATCTGGAGAATTTGGCTGCCTACATTCGGATGCTCAGTATCGACGATCCGCCTACAGCTGAGGAGGTCACTCAAACTCAACGGATGTCACAAGCAGAGTCGTCCAGGAGTGCAGAAGAGAGAGCCACACCTTCTATATGGGAGCGGGCAAGGATGGGTGCGGGACAAGGCCATCCGGAACAAGAAGCAAGGCGTAATGAATGGGAAGATAATGTGGGTTACGGGTCGGAACCTTATTGGGGGATTTGAATCGTTGTATTTGTTGTTTAAGTTATAATGAATATTATTTGGTTTCATTACGTTTCAATCAATTTAATTTAGTATTTCCTCCAAATAATAGTTGTTAGATTTAAACAACATTAATCTTGTATATTTATCCCTCATACTGAAACAAACAAAAACATTGAATTTTAACTTGATTAAAACTAAATAAATTGATATGTTAAAATGATGGATAGCTTGTTCAATGGCTGAAAACTGAATTTTAACTTGCATGCATGGTCAGTCTCAAATTTAATACAGTACTAGTATCCAAAAACTGATTTTCAATTGAAAGAGCATCAATATATAAGCCTTGAATTTCGAACCATTACTTTCTGTTTGTCACTGCTTCCCGAACGGCGCCATCAATATATAAGCCTTGAATTTCGAACCATTACTTATCCCGTTCGGAATATAATCCCGTTACTTTCTGTTCTACCATTTCTAATCATCATCATCATCTTCTTCCCCACCATCTTCTTCAACGTCATCATAATCACCTTCATGTTCTTCTTCCGATTCGTCTTCACCTTCGTCTTCATCTTCGTCTTCACCTTCGTCTTCACCTTCGTCTTCACCTTCGACTTCACCGTCGTCGTCACCTTCGTCTTCACCTTCGTCGTCACCGTCGTCTTCACCTTCGTTGTCTTCATCGTCTTCACCACCATCTTCAACTACATGATCGTCATCATCGTCATCTTGGGGTATCGGGTTAATATTTAGAGGCGGCATTGGTTTGCACGGTTATGACGTTAAACAAATCCGGGACATAGATATAGATGCAAATCCGGGACTCACCGCATGGCTGCCATTTATAGACGAAAATATAAGATCTGTTTGGGATAAGATGTGACCGGGTCCCACACCATCTCGTTCGGAACCCCATTCCGAACGAGATGGTGACGTCAGCATCTCGTTCGGAATGGGGTTCCGAACGAGATGCTGACGTCACCATCTCGTTCGGAATGGGGTTCCGAACGAGATGGTGTGGGACCCGGTCAGATATTTCCGTCACACATCTTATCTTTTCGTCTATAAATACCTCCAAAACAAACCATTTCAAACACACATTCACTATCATTCCATTATATTTATTTTCTCTCAAATTTCGATATGTATCCAAATCGTCCAACTCTATTTCCCGCCTCTTCCTCGACAATGGATCCTGGTCCGAAATTGTGTTGGTGTCAGAAAAAGCCCACGGTGCATATGTGTACCGAACAAATAGAGTGGGACAAGGTCAACTATGGGAGAAGATTTTGGGGATGTCCGGATGCATGTTGGGATGCTCTTACTGAAGAAGAGGAAGAGAAAGGGTGCAAATACAAACATTGGATCGATCCACCATACACAGGTCGTGCAAGGGTCGTTATTGAAGAACTAAATGCAGACAACTTATGCAACTGGTCAAAGGCTGAAGGAATTGCGGAAGGGATGGAGCTGCTGAGGATTGGAACAAAAGAATGGGCCAACGAAATAGATGAACTGAAAGCCAAAAACACCGAGCTCATGGAGGAAAACGCTGCACTTGCTGCAGAATTGGCAGCAACACGTAACAAATAGAGAATTAAGTATTTTTAATTTCCTGTATCGTTAGTTGTTCACCGTCTGCGTTGTACTCGTGCTGTTCTTTTTCAATTGTGTTGTTGTTTCAATATTAATGCTTCTATGATTATGTTGACATCATTCTGGAAAAAAAATTACTCAAACATTTATAAATTGTCCACCAAAACATTAAACAAACATTAATCAAGTCAACAAACAACATACTTAATACGAACATTAATCAAACAAATACAAGATTTAGGTCATTATGGGACCGCCACCATGAAACTCTCTCTCGGATACGTAGTTGTCGAATCTACTCTGAAAGCGCTGTTCCCATCCGTCCACCGATGGCTGTTTGTAGATACTCCACTGCCTTGGAGGGGGTGGAATTGGACAATTGTCATCAACCAACCAAATCTGTCAAAACAAAATTGTTATTGTATGCTAAATAACATATGTGAAATAAGGTACAAGAGCGGAAAATATCGATGCGTACCGGTACGTAATGGTTGCGTCTGCCTACATGTGCAATGGCGAACACCGTGGTAGGAGGCTCTGAACCGGGAGGAGCAAACATCGGAAGACATGTACAAGGACCAAACCATGATAACACCACTAGTGCAACTTGATACCTCGTGGCAAATACCAATCCCATTGTAGGTGTGCACATCCAGAATTCAGGAGAGCATGGCGATCGAATGTGATTCACTTCTCGAATGAGTTGCGGGATAGTCTTGAAACCCTCTAGCATCTCATGATACATATGCCCGTTTTGTTGGAGGTGCTTCGAAAGATCAAATCGGATTTCAACGAACTGTTGCTCTGGTTTACCTAGTAAGCGAGCGAGGGATCGATAACCACAATGACCGTCATCACCTACTTTCTCCACAGCAGCTATGTATGCGAGCATGAAAAGGTCTATATTATCTATCCCCCAGTCGAAGTCGAGATAAATGATTGAATTGCCACCGCTACATTTCGATCTAGCATTTCCTCTTGCCCTCGGTGGTTTAGTTGCACTCCCTTTTACGGTCGTGGCCCCGCTTGAAGCTCTGTTGGATGCAACCGACGATTTCTTTTGTGAATCGGCTTTCGGTGGCACAGTTGCACCCTCTTCCTCTTTCATCCCCTTTTTCCTTCCTTCTGCCTTCTCCTTATCCTTCTTAGCTTGAGCCCTCTCATCCCAACCCGGATCTCGCTTTGTACCCGTCTTCTTCGCATGAATCTTAGGTCTTCCTCTCTTCGTCTCTCCCCGAGGGGGGTCCTGGACATCAACTGAAGAAGGATCCTTGCACTCACGCCACTTATCAGCCATCCTCTTCATATCGAAATCATCAACGTTACCGGTAAACACCCCTTCAAAGAAATCATCCATAAGAACCTTATCTGCAGTCAATTGCACGTCGTCGTCAGAGTCGAAGTCTTTCAATTCCACTCCTTCCCACTTGATCTGCTTCCAGAAGATATCAATGTCGCTCGGCAACAATGGCGTTCCTTCTTCTACAAACACCTTAATCCTGTGTGGGCAAGGCAATCCGAGTGTTGATTCCCACCAAGGATCCTCACATGGGCCACATATCTTTCCCTCCTTTGCCTTAAGGACTTCTTTCAGTAGCATTCTCAAACACTTGTCGGAGCACTTCCTCAATATGCGCATGAATATAGTCTTGATCCACCGAGGCCCGTCTTGTATCTCCTTCGGGCTAGTATGGTTGGACATTTCCATCTCGGCCCGTATTCGACGGTGCTGATCGACAAACATATTGTCAATGTGTTGCACTAAAGTGTCGAACCCTCCAACAGCTGAATCAAACATATGCTTCAACATCGAGTGTTGACCTTCAACCCTGACAACAACATTGTACATGTTAAACATTTTAGCCAACCGAATGTCATGATCATTCTCGTTAAAAACAAATTCAAATATCTTACCTGTTAGACGTTCTTGTGCTAAAATGGCGTATATCATCGCAATACGCAGCTATAAGTTTTTCTTTATGGGGAGTAAACCATGTGCTCTCAGCATATTGTACAAGATGACCATTCCTCCATGTTTTCCGGAAGTGATCAAGTCTCTCCTCATACTGCTTCTCTGTGTGAGACCGCATCACCCGTCGAACGCTAGCAGATGCACTTTTTTCGTCCAGGTTGTTCAATTTAGCAAATGCCTTAACATTCCGATCAACGTGGACATGGCAAAGCATATGACGCACACTAGGAAATACATGGTCAACCGCCTTAATTGTTGCCAGCTCTCGATCAGACATGATGCAATCCGGTCCTTCGAGTGCACGAAACAAATACTTGACCCGTTTCAATGCCCATGCATAGTATGGGGCTGTCTCACAACAGATGAACGCTAGCGCAATACAATATGTATAGTTGGTGCAATTGAATCCAACAAACTGAAGTAACGGCCAACCATACCTATCAACGAGGGTATATTAATAATTATAATTCTATAACGGTATTTGAATTCATAATAATGAATTTTAGTGTACCTATTAGTCTTGTACGTCGCGTCCATGATCACCACCCGAGGGAACATTCTCAACAAATGTTGACAATCCGGATGAGATATGAAAAACGCTGCCAACTTTTTCTCCCCCGTCTCCGGATTCGTCTCGTGGTAAATGTCTTTACGATAACCTCTATGATGGAGGAAATCTAATGACCACTGGGTCACGGTTAGATTTGCCAATGCTTTCTTCCTCTCCTTTTCCCTCACAGTGTACACTTGCCTTCTTGATATTGTGGAAGTCGGATTTTCCTGAAGCAGCTGTGTATAAATAACCTTCGGCATTGCCCCGGCCGCTGATGCAATCATTATTTTTCGTCTCTGCTCTCCCGTCATCCTCGAAGCAAATGCATGGCCAATCAAGCTGCTGGAAAGACAGTGGTTGTGACATGCCTTCTCAACTTTTAGTATCCACCCAGGCGGCTCAACAAGAGTTGCTCGTCGATAATATCCTCTTAACATAAAAGGACAATTGTACTTCCTTAACCTACTAAGGTTGCTACGCTGCGACGATGGTTCTGCTACATCTCCTTCAAGATTAATGTTCTTTCCATGTTTTCTATAACTACCGGATTGCTCACAGTGCAGAAATATCCTCTTGTTGGCCATTGATGATTTCGTGGTGATAACCATACACAACTCATAACCGACCTTTCTAACCCACTCTCTCAGAAGATCCATAGTAGGAAATCTCTCACTAGTCGTAAAATGGGCACTATAGTCGATTTTTAAATATTCCTCATCACTACAGTATCCCTATTTAAAATTACTCAAATATCAATACTACTATACCAATAAAATAAATTATAAGGAAACGCTATAAAAAAAAGGTTTACAAATACTTACTTGGTAATATGTATCATCTACCGGCGCAGACAAATCAACCTCCTCCTCCACCGACGTCTCACTAGAAGAACACTCCCGTCCTTCTTTCCAACTACCTGCCCTTGAAGAATTAGTGGAATCGCTTTCAGACGTCATTTTTTGTGTTTCTTCCGATTGGGTTTGATAATTTGGTCATACAACTCCCGAATTTATAGACTCCGTCAAAATATAGCCGTTCGCATTTTCAAAAATTTTTGCCGAATCTCGTTCGGAATGGGGTTCCGAACAAGGATTATTTTTTATTTAATTATGACGTCAGCATCTCGTTCGGAACCCCATTCCGAACGAGATATGACGGCATATTAAAAAAAAATGACGTCACACCTCGTTCGGAATGGGGTTCCGAACGAGATGCTGACGTCATTTTTTTTTTTTAAAAATAACACCTCGTTCGGAACCCCATTCCGAACGAGGTGTGACGTCATAATTAAAAAAAAAAAAAAATCCTCGTTCGGAATGGGGTTCCGAACGAGGTGTAAACCGGTTCGCAATATGCGAACCGGTTTGGCATTAATATTTTTTTTTATTTAAATGAACCGTTTCTCGTTCGGAACCCCATTCCGAACGAGAAACGAAATTTTTAAAAAAAAATAATTTTTCCCCTCGTTCGGAATGGGGTTCCGAACGAGGGGGTGCTGCCGGGCGCAAAATGGGTGCTGCCCGGTTGCAACCCGAATAAAAAATTCTTGTATATATATATAAAATATTGTAATGCTATAGATCAATAGAAGATAATGGACTATCAAAATGGACTATGAAAATGGACCAGAGGATCCTCACCGCACTTAGCGAAGGCTATCAACAACTTATCAATGCATCTGTCATCTCCTTCCTAGTTACACAAAAGAATAAAATAAAATACTTAAAATAAAAACCGTGGGGGCTAGGATTTTTCTCGCCGTCATGCGAGTTTCACCGGTGATTTTCAATGGCGACGTCTTCCGGAGCAGGGAAGGATATTCATCTAACGAAGGAGGAATGTGCGGTGATTGATGAAGTGCCTGAAGATTTGGATGATGTTTCGCGGACTCGGTCGCTGGTGCTAGTAAGGTCTCTCTTGACTTCACGTCCCTTCAACACTTATTCCCTAAAAGCTACTATGAAGGGGTCGTGGAGAGCACGCAAGGGTTTTGTGTTTAGGGAGTTGAGAAACAATTTGTTCATCTTCCAGTTTGCGGATCTTGGGGATAAAGATAGGGTTCTAAAAGGCGAACCTTGGGCTTTTGATAAAGCGTTGTTGGTGCTACAGGAGCCTGAACATGAACAACCCTCAAATATGCAATTTGATAGGGCTGGATTTTGGATTCGTTTGTATGAATTGTCGGTTCCGATGATAAGAAAGGAGATGGCTAAGAAAATAGGTGCCTCGTTCGGGAAAGTAGTAAAGGTGGACGACTCATATTCGCTCTTTTGTGGTCATTTTTTTAGGATTAGGGTTTCAATTGATATACGTAAACCGCTCAGACGGAGGGTCATGATTATGAGTGGTGGAAAGAAAATCTGGGTTGATATCAAGTACGAGAGACTTCCTGACTTTTGCTACACATGTGGAAAGTTAGGGCATGTGGATGTGGATTGTGATGATGATGCGAGGGGTCTGCTGAATGAATACGGAGAATGGGTTAGGGCTTCACCTATTAAAATGCTAGATAGGAATGTGGCGGAAAACATAAAGGAACAAGAGATTATTAGTTTCTTAAAAGGTGAAGAACAAAAGGTTGAAACAGAACCCGAGGGCTCGACTTCGCACACGACTTCATCTACAAGAAACTCTTTGCTAAGCCTGCTGGAGTCTGCGGATATAGTAAATGTGTGTGAGGATGAAGTGATTAGGAATAATTTTGCGCATTCTATGGAGGAGACAATCATCAAAGTTGGTGTCAGTGTACTTGAGAAGGAAAAGATGGATAACCAACCTTTCTCGTCCGTGTAGTGGCGTTAAAATCCTTGGCGGGTCTGTGGGATTTTGTCGTGATTTAGCCTTGAAAAGGGTCTAAAAAACTATCGAGTAAATGGAAGCAATTAACAAACTCAAGGACCCTCAATGTGAGCTCCTCCTTCTTCGCAATTGTGTTGGGGTTGCGAAACTGTATTATGCTTTGAGAACCTCCTCCCCTTTGTCTTTCTTGGATGCTCAAGTTCAGTTTGATCAAGCCTTGCGTATCTCTCTAGAGAAGATCGTTACCGCATATGGGCCCGGTTTGGGGGACTGGCAATGGCGGCTTGTCACTCTACCTGTTAAGATGAGCGATCTTGGTATTTATGTTGTATGAGATGTTATTCATTATGCTTTTCTTGCTTCTCGCCTCAAACAAGCACACTTCAGGCTAAGATTCTATCGTATCCGGGTAGTATTTTCCCAAGTTGAATGCTCCCAAGATGGACCAATGGGGTGATCACGTTGTTCATTGTTCTAGTGAGGTGGATGTGAAGTTTAGGCATAATTTGGTGCGTGACATTCCGGTGGATATTTGTTCTAGAGTAGGAATCGTGGTGCGCAAAGAGGCTCCTATGAGCTTTATTTCAGAGGCTGAGAAGGATCTTGGGCCCGCATACCTTTTACTTTTTAATTGATTCCAGGGCAAAAATGTTTGTTTGGATGTGACTGGTGTCTCTCCCTTTGCTGGAACGGGTGTGAGTTCTTGGGCACCTGGGGTGGCCTTGCACAATGCGGTTGAGAAGAAAAAGAAGAAAATGCTTCCAAGTGTGAGGAGAATGGATATAGGTTCATTCCATTCGCCTTCTCTACGTTTGGGGAATTGGACAAGGATGCTATTGGCACGCTTTCACGCATTAAAGTGATATGCGTTAGTCACTCTAATAATGTTAAGAGTGGTTCATATATTTTGCAGAGATTAGGTTTTTGCATTCAGAAAGAAGTGGTAGCTCAACTAGTTTCCTGACTCTCATCCAACTTTGTATAAATAATCAATCATATATAGCAATATTCATTCACAAAAGGTAAAAAAGATAAAAGCATTAAGTGGATGAGCCTATGCAGGAATATGTAGCCCAACCATGAGCATAGAAAAAAGGGTAGGTGTTGTTGAGGGGATGATTATAGCTCAGGGAGGGTCTCCAAAAATCCCAACAAAAAAGAAAAAGTAGAAAAGGATAGTGCGGGAAAGTGTGGTTAGGGTTTGTTGAGGGATTGATAAGGACTAAGAGGAAAGAGGGAGTAGAAGAGGGGAATGTTGATCTAAACAGGGAGGAAGAGAATGTGACTGAGACGGAGAAGGGGTCAGAGGAGAATGACATGAAACGTAGAAAATCAGGAAATGCTTCTAATAACGTTGCGATATCAGCACGGGAGAAAGATCTTCTCCCCTGCCAGAAGCCATGAGTATTATTAGCTATAATTTTCAGGCATTGGGGAAGGCTCTGGGATTTAACAGACTCACCACTTTGGTGCGATGGGAGGACCCAAAGGTGATTTTTTTGATGGAAACGAAGAGCAATAAGCGTGAGATGGATGGAGTTCATAGGAAGCTTGGCTTTAAATCTAGTTTTGTGGTGGATTGTGTTGGTAGGTCTGGTGGTCTTTGCATGATGTGGGATGAGGGAGTTGATCTCATTAGTGTTTCTTATACAGCTCACCACATTGATGCTATGGTGAGTTTGGCTTCAGGAGCGACGTGCTGGAGGTTATCAGGGTTTTATGGCTGGCCTAAGAAAAATGAAAAACAGAATTCTCTTGAGCTTTTGAAGAGGTGGAACAATGATCGGCACGATGCATGGCTATGGTGTTGTGATTTTAACCTTATCTACGATCTGAAGGATAAAGTAGGCGGTAATGAGCCTGATATACGGGAGGTGTTGGAGTTTAGAATGGCCATGGAGGATTGCAAAATGAGAGAGATCGCGCCTCCGTGTCACTCTTTTACCTGGGATAATGGACGTGAAGGCTCGAAATTCATACAAGAAACGCATCGATCTTGTTTTCTCTAATAAAGATGGTTTAAATCTCTTTCCAAACCTTCTGGTGTCTCATCTGGATCGTTGCGGGTCAGATCATGTGCCTATTAAGTTGATACTTAATGCGGAATAGGTTGAGGATAAACCAAAAGCGTCAAGAATTTTCAGATTCGAAAGCAAATGAGTTTAAACGGGGTGATCAAAATACGTCGTTCTTCCATCAAAAAGCATCAGGGAGGAAAATAAAAAGGAACTCAGTCAAGAAGGTGGTGGATGAGAATGAGATCGAGTGGAAGTCTTTTGATGGGAAAGCAAAGGTAGCCATTAAATATTTCAAAAATATGTTCATTTATGATATCAGAGCTGAAGCCACGTCTGCTTCTCAAGGAATTCAATCTCTTCTCTCCGATGAGGATAATGTTGAGCTTCTTGCCCCGTTTGAACGAGAAGAAGTTAAGAATGTTGTCTTCTCTATGCACCCTACAAAGTCCCTTGGCCGAGATGGTATGTCAGCTTTATTCTATCAAAAGTTTTGACATGTTGTCGGGAATGATGTTACTCATTTTATCTTATCTGTTCTGCACGGCGCGACTTTCCCAAAACATTTTAATCATACTTTTATCTCCCTTATCCTCAAAGTGAGTGAGCCTTGCAAATTGAAAGACATGCGTCCCATTAGCCTTTGTAATGTTTTGGATAAGATTATCTCCAAGATCTTGTGAAATCGATTGAAGAGATGCCTTCACAAGCTGGTTGCACAAAGCCAGAGCGCTTTTGTTCCGGGAAGATTGATTACTGATAATGTGCTCTCGGCTTTTGAGATCTTTCATTATATGAAAAAAAAAAGACAAAAGGAAAGTAGGGGTATTTTGCTCTCAAGCTGGATATGGTCAAGGCTTATGATAGGACTGTATGACTTTTTTTGGAGCATTGTATGCGTAAACTATCTAACCTAATAATCAATCACACCATGTACACAATTTATATATGAAAAAATATTATTTATACTAAATAATAAAAACCCTAGTGTGGCATGAAATCTCCTTCCAAGGTTCCACATATAAAGGAATGAAATAATGACCATTTAAACTTTCCTAGAGTACTATGATATAATATTGAACAATAAGTTTTTCATTTGTTGTAACATCGACTTGAAGGTATAAACACTATCATTTTTCAGTCATCTAGTTGGAGCTGAATAAGTAGCTGAAACTGAAGCTGAAGCTGAATGAATAGCTGAAGCTGAAGATGAAAATGTTGTTTAAAAAGCTACTTGAATGTTCCGTAATTCTAGCTGAATTTGTAATAATAATAGTAAAATTACGAAAAATGGTATAATGAATTATTTAAATCTTTATTGATAAAGGGTAATAGTGGGTTAAATATAAAATTAAGTTTGTTAAGCTCCATTAATCTAGGTGGTGTAACATTAATAAATTAAGCTACTTTAATCTACATTAAGCTTGTTAAGCTAGATGAATGTTTTTTTACCGAACATTGAATTCATTCGTCACGAATCGAAAAAGACTTGTTTCCATGATGATCAAATACTAGTACTCATCCGTCACGATTGATTCATTGATCAATATGAAAAGTTATATTCTCATTGAATTGTACTACCTTCGTTCCTCTATAATTGTTGTTAGTGTATTTTTTTGTTCCTGTTTAATTGTTATTTTAGCTTTATTGGTAAGATTTTTTCAGATTTTCTCATATATTTAGACTAGATTCGAAATCTTAAATAGTTATCATATTAGACACTACCAATTATAGAAATTAAGTATGGGTCATTTAGATAAAAAATTAAAATTAAAATTTATTTCAAAAAACCAAAAATGACAATTAAAAAGGAAGGATCTAATATATATATTGATAAGCGGTGTTTTACATACCGTAACTATGGATTATTAGATAGTTTTGTATAGGATTATGTTATTTGTTTCTATGTAATCTGTATCATGGAGCTGTTCGAGAGAAGATTTACATACGAGATTCCAAGAGATGATACGAAGCATTGGAAGCATTGAAGCATAAGGAAGAAGCTGTTGAAGACGAAGACGAAGACTTGAAGAAATCAGTAGCTTCTTCCTCAGACGACACAGCCGCACCCGCGGGTCTCAAGCCGCACGCGCGGGTTTCACCCTCAGCCAAGGATCCGAGAAAGCACAAGCCGCGCCCGCGGGTCCCAAACCGCGCCCGCGGCCCTCTTCCATCCTGAAATTCTGGAGAATCCAAAACCGCGCCCGCGGCTCTCAACCCGCGGGTGCGGTTCCTCGACAGAAGAATCAAATTGATGTCTTTGCCATTTGAAGTAATTTGTGTTCAATTCTGTAACTTTCCACACGCTTTTATTACCTTAATGTGGTTGTTACAATAGCTGATGACTATTTAGGTTGTGGATGATCATCCTTGATCACCACCTTTTGTTTTACTTAAGTTTTTGGAGAGTTTTTCACAAACTTATGAGTTGCTAAAGTTCCTTTGTTTCACTTGGCGTTTGAAGCTTTTGGATTCAACAAGTTGTGAGTTTATCATTTCCCTTTGTCTACTCTTTGATTGTCTCAACTCTCTTGTTTGTATTGTCCATGAACTAGATTTACTACTTTAGATTGATCACCTAAGTTAGTTTTATCTTATTCATATTGCTAGAGTTTGATACTTCTAGTTGAATTATCATACTTGTTGTGTAACACAATCTATTTACATGAACTAGTTGTGATTGTTATTAGAGAAGAGAATTGAGTACATGTCGAGTATCCGACTAGTTGTCCATGATATTGCATGTATCTATCTATTCCTGAATGCATTGCTACTTTGTTATTGAACTTTGATAGTTTCAAGGTTATAATCGAGTAAGAGTTATTAGGACTAGTTGGACTAATAACTATTCAAGAACAGGAATTAGAACGATCACTTGAGAACTTGACATAGGGATGAAAAAGATTCTAAGATCAACTTGTTAATCTAATTGTGGATAATCGCTAAGTGGAACACTTCGCTTAATATTGTTATAACCAAGTTGACATTCGATACTTCGTATCAAAACCATAAAAAAAACCTCTTTGGTTACGTTTATTGGTTAGTCATTGTGATAACTTAAGAATTTGATAAACTGATTCTCTTGAGATTCGACCCTTGCTTGCGCACTATATTACTTAGTTTGCATGTTAGGATTACTTGACTTGGCACACGACAAATTCGCCTCGTCATATATATATATATATATTAAAACAGAGTTATTTAGAGCTCTCACATTTATTATGGCCCCACCATGTTTATGTGTCATTCTAGCATTAATCCTCTAGAAATAAATATATTTAAATATTTTCCAAATGCTTAACAAATTCTAAATCAAACTAGCTAATACCAACAAAATGATTCCATTGGGGTTTGTTGACGATCCTAATTTTTCTCCTTATTAACAATAATTTGATTAACAAAATTCTAATAATAATACTCTCTCCGTTTCTTTTTAATTGTCATTTTAGGATTTTTAAGACAAATTAAGAATCCAAATTTTTCTCTAAATTATCCTTCCTTACTTTCCTTGATTAGTAATGTCTAAAATGATAATTATTTAAGATTCCAAATCTTGTAATAAACATAGGGGCAAATCTGACAAAATAGTTAAAACGACAATTAAATAGGAACATAAAAACGAGTCTAGAATGACGATTAAAAAGAAACGAAGGGAGTTTATTTTATGTTGTTTCTTAGTTAAACTTTAAATCTTAAAGTATGTAGCAACATATTTTTACAATTTGTGTCGTTTACCTCTTGACTCTTATACAATTCATATACAAACAATTTTATAAATAAAATGCAACCATTTCCTAGATCTGAAAATGTTAGAGCATCTAACGTAAATGCATCCACTAAATTTAGCTAACTTGATTTCTATTGAATTTAAATTTTAAATAGTTTGTTGGTCATATATTTATAAAATATACAACTAGCAAATCTCTAACCAACTAAATTTATTTGAAAAGATTTATTCAACATAAAAAGAAAAGAAAAAGAATATAAATTTAACATTTTGAAACAATGCATACATATAATAAAATTAGTATATCATTTTCTAAAACATATATGTTACTTAATCAACTATCTACCAACTATCTACCAACTATTGACAGTCAATGAAGTTATAATATCATGTCAAATATATTGAAATTTATGTTAATTTACACCAACGTGAATTAATCATGAGACTAAAATAATAACGGATTTTCTAACCTATTCTCTAAGGGAATATG
Organism: Oxyria digyna; assembly: GCA_029168935.1. Classification (NCBI taxonomy): domain Eukaryota; kingdom Viridiplantae; phylum Streptophyta; class Magnoliopsida; order Caryophyllales; family Polygonaceae; genus Oxyria; species Oxyria digyna. Next base: position 4,797,124 of record JAPVLV010000017.1, read on the forward strand.
ATAAGAGTCCAAATGTAGAAAAATTTGATAAATTTATGCTAAATGTAATTAAACCTTTTATTGTGATGGGTTTATGATTTCCTTTTTGGGGTTACAATTTTCTTTTCAGGTAAACTTAACATATGCATTAAAGACATAGATTAGAAAGACCAAAATAATAATCCTATCATATATTAATTGTAAAACTACTTGTAATGATCATTTTTCTACAATTTAGAGCTTTTTCTGTAATTTTAACTTATAATATCATATCACATATAATTACATCAACTTAATGTTTTTATACTTTTCTTTAACTTATATCACTATAGTGGTTAAATTTTTTTCTCAACTGGGCATTGTTTTTATTTATTAAATTTCATTATAGCAGCTTCTCGAGCTCAAATTCGAGTTATGGTCAGAATCTTTAAATTCAAATCTTCGGATTTCATGAATAATTGATTGAGTTTTTTTCAAGTCAAATTAATGTTGTAGGTCGAGACAATTTTTGATAATCTAATTATGACATTGTTGCAATTTGCCTGATAACCTTTTCATACAATTTTTCATGTTTGTCAAAATATATAGTAAATATAAAAGGTACGAGTTTTGTACGTTAATTTCGTCTTTTTATTGCTATATTCGTTGTCTATTAGTGGTAAATAAAATTATTAAACTTAATTATATAACAATTTCATTTCAGAATTCTTTAATAAAAAAATATCAATTGAATTTTCGAATAAAATTTCATATTGAACAAAGAAATTACTGATTCATAAGTTATATAAATTCACGTATGGCGCGGGAACTATGCTAGTATCAGTGAAATTTTGCTATGGTTTTAGTATAGTTTAATATTTTATCCTATTTTTATTATGAACAAACTAAAAGTTATTCTTGGTCAAAAATGTGAAAATGGCCCCTCATTTACACAATTACATCCATCAAATAATTATAAGTATAATGTCCGTACATGAAACCGAACTTTATTACATAATAATGATAATAGTATCTGATAAGTTGACCATCAAACTTTTAATTCCAACTTAACAATCAAGATCCGTTTCTCCCAAACACAATTTAAGCCTGGATCGATCAGAAATTCAGAATCCAAAGCAACCCAATTAATTAATTAATTAATTCCCCAATAAACTAGCAAAGCCCTGGTTCCCAGCAAAGTTACCAAACCCATACACCAACTCCTCGGTGGGTGGCTTGGACTCAAACGACGTCGTTTCATTGACCATCTTGGCCTGCAACGCAACCGCCTTCTTAAGCTCCTCAAGCGACGCCGAAAGCTCCTCAAGCTCCGTCTTGGCGAGCTTCTCGACGGGCGCCTCCCACCACCACTCGCCCACGCGCTCAAGCGCGTCCTTCTTCTCCTTCTCCGCGTCCATCAACCCGTTCACGTGCGTGAGCTGCGCGTTCAGCTCACGCACGCTCGCATTCGCGCTCGACGCGGATCCTCCTCCTCCTCCGCTGACGTCAGCCCTGCCCACGAACCTGTCGACGATCGTCTCCACGTTCGGGTGCCCGAACGAGAACACCTTGTTGGCAGGAGAGAACACCACGATCCCGATCTCGACCCCACATAGCGTGCAGAGCTCGCACGCCTTCTTGAATAGCCCCGATCGCCTCTTGGAGAACGTCACTTGCCTGTGGTTCGGCTTCTCGATCTTCGCGATCTTGATCTTCTGTCTCCCTAGACTCGGCTTCTTCGCCATTGTTTTGTTTTGTTTTGGGGATGGAGATGGGGAATTTATAGATGGGTGATAAGTACTTTGTTAAGGAGGTTGTGATTTGGGAGTTATGCAAGATCTTTGGGGGGTGTAATGGTGGTGTTAACTTGGTAACATGTATAGCTAAGGAGTGAGTAGGCAATGTGAATTTTTAGTAATGTGCAATGTTTTGTGGGTTGGACACATTTATGAATTGGGAGAAATTCCATTCACAATGGTATGCAATGGTATGCATGTATAATTACCTTCTTTCTTTGGCACTAATAGGATGAACATTGACATGTCAATATTTGGTATTTCTAGATAGGAATCCAATAATAGGGGGGGAGTATGTCTTGGCATAGAGTAAAATATGATAAATTTATTCTTGTGTAAATGTCCCCAAAAGATAAAAGAAAAGTTTATTATTATAAATTTAATGAATTAGTCTTAGACAATCTAGAAGTTTCTATACTTGCTAAAATGTGAATGATAAAAAAGTTTCTTAAAATTCGCAAGGAATCTGGATCGTATCGTGATCACAACTGAGAAAATTTAAATAGAGATATAGATAGAAATAAGCACATATTAATTTTAACACGTGATGAAGAGGGGGTGAGGACGATAATTTTTCCGCGTTTCTAGCCCGACCCACTTCATAATAATAACTTTCATTGAGATGTTAGATAGAGATTTTATGGAAAGTATTTTCATGGAGATGTTAGATAGAGATTTTCACGGAGATGTTGAAGATGATTAGATTTAATAATTGACATTTTTTCATGACAAGTTACTCTTAAAAATAAGTTAATAAAAATTGTAAGAAAATCGTAGAGAAGGTAAATATGAAAAATAGACAAACATAAAGTAATATGAACAAGGTAATTTCTTTCTCAAAGAAAAAAGTGGACAAAAAGATATACTAAAACTTAGAAGAAAACAAAAATAGAAAGAATAGAAATAAGTTCAATATTTTATTCTCCAACATAAATAAATTCAATACTTTATTCTCTAACAACTTAAAAACTCGCTAAGAAGAAAAGTGAATAAAAAGCAACTGACCAAATCGCTACTAAACCAACAAGAAGGAAGAGGAAACATCTACTATGGTCCAAACATAAAAAAACAGTCCCATACTAAATACGTACACATTAATCCTTTTTTATGGACTTACTTCCTT